>CM057462.1:170188047-172688047 GCA_030035585.1 Dugong dugon
TTACAGTCCTAGACAGGCATGGGTGATTGGTGCAGGCACAGGCATCTGGCTGCAGCAGGGGGACACACCCCGAGCAAGTCATGGGGCTGATGGCCACTCTTGAGTGTCCAAGAGGAAGGCATGTCCATGTTCCTTACAGCCCGTAGGTGGGTGGGTTTTGCAGCCCGACTATGAGCATCTAATGCTGTGGGCTGTAAGGACTGGGGGGCACATCTTATTCATGGGCCCCTATCAAAGTTGGCTAGGTGGCATGGGTGGAGCCACAAGTCCTCAGGCCCCTGATGTGGGTAAGCGAAGACTGTGCTTGATGGGCAGAGCAGTGTCAAATGTCAAGAACCTGCCACTTCACAGCTGAAATAGTTGAAGTTAGAGTTCTGGTACATATCCTGTTATACTGCGGTAATGAAGGCCTACACTGTTGAGATGGGCCCACACAAGTCTATGAAGGGGGAAACGTACTCAAAGTCCATGGATCCCTTATGCCTGTGCCTAGGCAAAGGAGCTGTGCATAACCTGGGTTCCTGGCTTAGGGGATCCAGCAGTTTATTTTTTCCCCTGTTTGTTAATTTGTTCATGCTCCAAGGCATGGAGAATGGCTCCGGGCATATGACAGATCCTACTTCTGTCCCAGGGGACTCAACAATTGCTGAAGCCCTTCCAGAACCCAGTGCAAAGCAGGGAGCAGGGTGGTAAATGAGAGAGAAGTTTTTCCCTAAGGGGGGTGTTTTTGATCCTTGCAGTAGGCCGTACTTAAGTACTTATCTTTCGGAGATCCAGGGCTGCTTCTCACTGGTTCTGGGTGGCCATGTAGACTCTCTGGTGCTGGGTCTCTCCCGGTGCAGAAAATGCACCTCCCAAGCACCACTGCTTGCCTGCCTCACTGCTCACCCATGAGCTGATCAGGCCTGAAGGGCTCAGGCTCTTGCCGGGTCAAGTCTGGCAACTCCTCACTGCTTCTAAACCCTCTTTCCCTCCCCCTGCCACGCCGTCCTGCTCCTCAACTCTGCCTTTGATGTTCAGGGCTCCCAGATTGCTATACATAATTGAATCATTTGTTTTTTAGGGTCTTTGTTGCAGGAGTGTCCACCGGAAGCATCTGACTACTCTGCCATCTTGGCCTCACTTCTCATCATTTTTCTTTATGTATTTTCTTTTCATCTTTGTTGTTGTTGTTGATGTTGTGTTTGCTAAGTCTTTATATTTTTCTTGTTTTTTAATTTGATGTGTAGGATTTTTAGTTTCCTTTGTGGTTACCTTAATATTTACTAATTTTTCTAAGTTTATACCAGTCTTTTATTTTTTTATATTGCCTTGACATCCTCTCCCTGAGAATATATCTACATTTTTCAGTCCCTCTTTTTTGTTTTAATATTGTCATCTTTTACATATTGACATCTCTATTTCCCCATTTTCAGTATTTTAGCTTTGATTTATTTTTATGACTTCTCTATCTGGATTGATGATCTGGTAGCTCTGTCCTGTGTTCTAGTCTTGGGTTGTTAACTGATGTTATTGATTCTCTAACTGGAGGACTGCCTTTAGTATTTCTTGTAATTTTGGTTTGGTTTTTGCAAATTCCCTAAACTTCTGTTCATCTAGAAATGCCCTAATTTTGCCATCATATTTGAGAGAGTGTTTTGCTGGATGTATAATTCTTGTCTGGCAATTTTTTTCCTTCAAGGCTTTATATATGTCATCCCATTGTCTTCTTGCCTGCGTGGTTTCTTCTGAGTAGTCTGAGTTTATTCTTATTGACTCTCTTTTGTAGATGACTTTTTGTTTATCCCTAGCTGCTCTTAGAATTCTCTATCTTTGGTTTTGGCAAGTTTGATTATAATATGTCTTGGTGACTTTCTTTTGGGAGCTACCTTATGTAGGGGTTCAATGAGTATCTTGGATAGATATTTTCTCATCTTTCATGATATCAGGGAAGTTTTCTGCCAACAAATCTTCAACAATTCTCTTTGTATTTTCTGTTATTCCCCTCTGTTCTGGTACTGCAATCTATCGTAGGTTATTCCCGTTGATAGAGTCCCACATAATTCTTAGGGTTTCTTCATTTTTTTAATACTTTTTGTCTGATTTTTCCTCAAATAAGTTGGTGTCAAGTGCTTTATCTTCAGTCTCACTAATTCTGACTTCCATTGCCTCAATTCTGCTCCTGTGACTTTCTTTTGAGTTGTCTAATTCTGAAATTTTATTGTTAGTCTTCTGAATTTCTGATTGCTGTCTCTCTATGGATTCTTGCAGCTTTTTAAACTTGTCATTATGCTTTTCCTTAAATTCCTCTATTGCTTTGTCCATATGTTCCTTGGCTTGTTCTCTGTTTTACTTGATCACCTTCCTGATATTTTGAAGAGTTCTACATATCAATCTCTTATTCCGCCTCTGGTAATTCCAAGAAATTCTCTTCCTCTGGAAAATTTCTCAATTCTCTATTTTGGGAGCTTGCTGAAGCCGTCATGATCTGTCTTTTTATGTGATTTGATATTGACTGTTGTCTCCATGCCATCAATAAGTTATTATATTTATTTATTTTATGTTTGCTTACTGTGTCCTAGGTTCTTGTTTTGTTTTGCTTTGATATGTGTAAATATGCTGCTCACGCAAGCTGGTTTGATTATCGGCGCCTTTGAAGCTCTAACGTCAACAGCTGGTTATGTCTGTTACTAAGTATGTGAGCACAGGATTCTGTTTACTTTTCTTGTATGGATTCATCTTGGATGACCAGGTAGTTGGTCACCAAGTGTGTGGTTCAGGCTCTCAGCTACAGTCCTTGACTGGGATGAACAATTGGTATAGGCACAGGCATCTGGCTGCAGTAGGGCGTCACTCACTGAGCAAGGCAGAGGCCTGAGAGCTGCCCCTGCGAGTCCAGGAGGAAAGCATCTCCTTGTTCCCTGTATCACATAGGTAGGTGGGTTTTGCAGCTGGACTATGAGCACACAGTGCTGTTTGCTGTAAGGACTGGGGGGCACCTCTTATTCTTGGGTCCCTGTCACAGGCAGCTGGGTGACGTGGGTGGAGCCACCAGTCCTCAGGCCCCTGATGTGGGTAGGTGAAGACCCTGCTTAATGGCAGAGTAGTGTCAAAAGTCATGAACCTGCCACTTTACAGCTGAAACAGTTGAAGTTAGACTTCAGGTATATACCCTGTTGTACTGTGGTAATGAGGGCCTATGCTGTTGAAATGGGCCTACACAAGTCTATGCAGAGGGAAAGGCACTCAAAGTCCATGGATCCCTTATGCCTGTGCCTAGATAAAGGAGCCATGCCTACTCTCTGAGTTTCTGGCTTAGTGGAGCCGGCAGATTATTTCTTCTCCTGTTTGTTAATTTGTTCACTCTCCAAGGCTGGGAGAATGGCTCAGGGCATGTGATGGATCCTACTTCTGACCCAGGGGACTTGGCAATTGCTGAAGCCTTCCTAGACCAGTGCAGAGCAGGGAGCAGGGAGGTAAATGGGAGAGAGGTTTTTCCCAAACGGGGTGTTTTTTGATCCACGCAGTAGGATCTTATCTTTCACCGATAGAGGGCTGCTTTTCACACGTTCTGGAGGGCCAAGAAGACTGTCTGCCGCTGGGTCTTTCCCGATGTGGAAAACGCCTCCTGAGTGTTGCTGCTTGCCTTACCATACACCATGAGCTGATCCAGCCTGAAGGACTCTGGCTCCTGCCAGGTCAGTTCTGGCAACTCCTTGCTGCTTCTGAAGCATCTCTCCCTCCCGCTGCTACTTAATCTGATTCCTCAACTTTGCGTTTGATGTTCAGGGCTCCTATATTGTCATATATAATAGATTCACTTGTTTCTTGGGTCTTTGTTGTAAGAGGAACCACCAGAAGGGTCTCCCTATGCCATCATCTTTGCTCCACCTCCCAGATAATTTTTCTTTGTCTTAGTCTGAAAGCTCCATGGAAACCTGTCCACATGGGTGAAGTCTGCTGGTATTTGAAATACCTGTGGCATAGCTTCCAGTATCACAGCAACATGCAAGCCACCACAGTATGACAAACTGACAGATACGTAGAGAATGTGCAGCTTAGGGAGGAACATTTCAGTAGAGTGAATGATTAGAGCAAAAGACAGTGTTACCGGCATGTTTGAGGATTAGCAAGGAGGCTAGTGCTTCTGGAGCAGAAGGAGCATGGAGAGGGTAGTAGGATATGAGATCAAGAGCTAATGAGGGATCAAATCCTATAGGACTACAAAGATCATTGAAGAAACTTTTGTTTTACTCTGAGTGAAATAGGGAACCACTAGAGAGTTTTTAAAAGAGGAGTTAAAATGATTTAACTTTGTTTTAAAAGATCACTCTAACAGCCGTGATGGGGATAAACCAGGGTTCCTCAACCCTAGAGCTATTGACATTTTTGACCAGGTAATTTTTTGCTATAGGGGGCCTTATTGTGCATTGTAGGATGTTTATAGCATCTTTGACCTCTACCCACTAAATGAAATAGCAAGTCCCCCTTCCCCCCCGACATGGCAACCAAAAATGTCTTCAGACATCACCGAATATTTTCTAGGGGAAGGAGGAATACAAAATAGCCCCTAGTTGAGAACCGTTGGGATAGACTATTGATCAAGAATTAAAATAAGGAGACATCTTAGGAGGCTACTACACTAACCATGTGAGAGAACTTGGTAGCTCAGAACATAATGGTAGCATAAGATATAATGAAGAGTGGCTAGATGCTGGCTAGATTTTGAAGGTAGAGCCAAACAGAATTCCTGATGGATTGAATGTGGGGTCTGAGAAAAAGAGAGGTGTTAAGAATGACTCAGAACTTTTGGCCTGAGCAGTTGGAAGGATGGAGTTGCCATTAAAAGAGATATGTAATACTATGGGAGCAACAGGTTTGAGAGAGCAGCAAAGAAGATCAGGAGTTTAGTTTTGTACAAGTTGAGTTTGGGATGGCTTAGTGGTTGGTCATCCAAACAGGGATGTCAAATGGTGTTACATAAATGAACTAAAGATGGCCTCTGTGTATTGGTTCTAAGTTGTTTACTTCTTCATAGCAAGTTGAGGCCTGTTAGCTCCATGCTTTAAAAACAAAAACAAAAAAAAAAACCTGCCAGTACCAAACTCAATTTTGTACATATCCAAGTGTTTAAACAATAGTCCATACAAGGTGATTTTTAGCCATTTAGAGCCAACCTGCTTTACATACCCTCTGAAACTGCACCCAACATCTTGTAGCCATAGATAAGATAGAACCCTCTAGCTATAAGGACTCTGAGGTGTTGTTACCTTTGGAGTTCTCTGACCCAGAGACTTCTCACTTTGCTGCAAGAAGATACTACATAAGGTGCAGGTAAGCACCCCCTTGCTTCTCCTCTTTGCCAGGGTTTTTTGTGCTCTTTTCCCCCTTCTGGCTCCCAGTGCCACTTGCCTTTGGAAGACCTCCCGCTGTGGGGGTCCACCCTCTGTATGCAGCTGTCAATGGGTTGAAACCATTGCAAGGCTGCTATCTCATAGTCTTAACATGTTTCTTGATCAACCATGAATATCCTTGAATTCACTATAGGGAGGTAAATGGGCACACAAATTAGTAGTCTGGGAGAGAGTTCTAGGATAGAGATACAAATTTGGGAATCAATGGCAGACAGACTGTATTTAAAGCCATGCAACTGAGTGAGATCACCCAGGAATTAAATGTAGATAGAGAAGAAAAGGGGACCACGAACTGAGATGTGGGGCACTCCAACATTAACAGGTAAGGAGACCAGGAGAAACCAACAAAGGAAGTTGAGAAGGAGTAACAATAGGAGAAAAATCAAGAAAATTGATGTTCTGGAAGCCACAAGAAGAAAGTATATCAAGGAGGAGAAGTGATCAACAGTATCAAATGTTACTGATGGTTTAAGTACGATGAGGCCAGGGAATTGACAATTGGGCTTAGTGAAGGCCACTAGTTACCTTCCCAAGAATTGTTTCGAAAATGGTACAACTGCTACGGAAAACTGTAAAGTGCTTCCTCAAAAACTAGAAATAGAAATACCATATGATCCAGGAATCCACTTCTAGGTATATACTCTAAAAAACCAGAGTCGTGACACAAATAGATATATGCCCGCCTATGTTCATGACAGTATTGTTCACAAAAGCAAAAAAGGTAGAGACAACGTAAGTGCCCATCAACAGATCAATGGATTAACAAACTGTGGTACATACACACAATGGAATACTACACAACGATAAAGAATAATGAAGAATCTGTGAAACATCTCACAACATGGATGAATTTAGAAAACATTATGCTGAGTGAAATAAGTCAATTACAAAAGGACAAACATTGTATGAGACTGCTATGATAAGAAAAACAAGAAAAGGTTTACACACAGGAAAACAGACAAACAACAGCAAAAAATTCTTTGATGGTTACTAGGAATGGGAGAGGGAGGGAGGGAAAATTACCATATAGAAATGACGTGTTAATATTGGTGGAAGGAAAGGCAATACACAATATGGGAGAAGTCCGCACAACATGACCAAGGCAAGAGAAGACACTGAGAGGAACTCAAGAACAAAGGACAACTACAGTAACTACTGTAGCATAGACAATCCTGCAACAATAGTATTAACAAACAATAATTTACAAATGGATTCATAGGTAGATAGATATGCCAAGAGGTGTGGGAGAGCGTAAGGGAGCACGCCTATGGGCAGATACAGGTTTGGTGGTGGATATTTCTACATACAGGGCTGTAGGTTCTCCTTATATATTAATATAGACAATAGAGCACAAAAGGGGCACAGTCAGGTAAACCTCTTAGACATAACCAAACACCTCACCAGATGAAGTTCCTAGGCTCCAAGGCAAAGGACCATAGACTCGGGGGACATCTACATCAATTAGCATAATATAGTTCACAAAGACAATGTTCTGCATCCTACTTTGGTGAGTAGCATCTGGGTCTTAAAAGCTTGAGAATGGCCACCTAAGATATACCTATTCGTCCACAGCAAGGAGAGTGAAGAAAACCAAAGACTCAAAGGATCAATTAGTCCAAAGGATCACATGAACCACAACCAACAAGACCCCAAGACCAGAAGAACTAGATGGGGCCTGGCTACATCTACCAATTGCTCTGAGTGGGATCACAGAAGAGGGTCCGAGAGAGAACAGGAGAAAAATGTAGAACAAAAAATCAAATTCAAAAAAAGACCAGATTTACTGGTCTGACAGAGACTGGGGGAATCCCTGAGACTATGATCCTAAGACACCTTTCTGACCAAGAAGTGAAATCATACCTGGAGACCACCTTCCAGCCAAACAATAGATAAGCCCATAAAATAAACAATAACACCATAGAGGAATGTGCTCCTTAGAACAATCAATTATATGAGATCAAAACGGTATTATTTGCCCAAAAGCAAAGATGAAAAGGTAAGGCAGGGTAGAACATCAGGACAAAAGGAAATGGGAAACCCAGGACAGAAATAGGGAGAGTGCTGACACACTGTGGGAAATGAAACCAAGGCCATGAAACACTTTATGTACAAACTATTGAATGGGAATCTAATTTGCTCTGTAAACATTCACCTAATGTACAATAAAAAAAAAAAGGAATTGTTTTCATTAGGGTAGAGATAATAGCTAGATTAAAATGAATTTAAGGAATGAGAGGAATTCGAAACACCAAGTTTAGACAAGGGTTTGCTGCAGAGGGAAGCAAAGAAATGGGGCTAGAGTTGGTGGGTAAAGCAATATTTTGTTGTTGTTCCTTATGGTAATTGGAATTTTCCAGTACAAAGAGAGAAACTGATGATTTAGGAGTGAGAGAGAAGAACTTTCCTTGAGCAAGTACGAGGACATAGGTTCTGCTGTTCAAGTGCATAAGCAGGCCTTAGGTAGGAGCATGGAGAACTCATGTTTGGTAAGAGGCAGGAAGGCAGGGTATGTGCCTGAGTATGCTGATAGATAGGTCCATGTGATGATGGGAGTCTGTGAACATTCTCTTCTGAATGCTTCAGTTTTCTCAGGAAACAGGCAGTAAGGTCATAAGCTGAAAGTAAGGATGAAGGAAGTGTTGGATGTTTAAGGAGAAAGAAAAAAGGTGTTAAATTGTCATCTAGAACAGTGAGAAAGTAAATGAACCAAGTGTAGATAGCTTGATTTCCTGACAGCATTAAAACCTGTTTGAGGTTCATGGTCATGAAGTTGAGATGAGACCAGACAACATGCCATGTGTATTTTTCCAGCCATGTCCAACTGTGTGAGTGCAGGCATGGGATAGATAGAGGGTTAGATTAATGGGCTGTGGCTTTGCCAAGTGTGTATGACGAATGAGAAAGGGGCAAGATTGTTGATAATATATACAATGGAGTGATTATAATGATTGGCTATAGTATTTAAGCTGTGTAAGCAAGTTGAACAAGGTCATTAAAGGAGTGAGGTCCAGTGAAAGTTAGTAGAGTTATCAATTGTGGTAAGGTTGAAGGTTGGGGTTGGACTGCCAAAGGGGAAAGTAGGAATAGGATGAATAAAATTGAGATTATGGAGAGGTTGCAGCTATTGGTAGTGCTAAAGCCCAGGGAATGACCATGGGAGGGTGTGACTGAGGTCAGGAACGACAAGATCATCGAAGGAGAGAGGTCATTGCCATTTACTACATGTGTGAACTTAGAGAAGTTGAGGACTAGAATTACATGTTTAATAGGAACCCAATAAATTGATCTTAATCTTTCTGAGTTTTTATTTCATCATCTATAAAAGAATGTTAACCTCTCCCTGCCTACTTTGGAGAATGATTGTGAGGACCAAGTGGGATAATGTATCAGGAAGTATCTTGGAAAAGTAGACAAGTGCACAGGCATGAAGATTGTATTTGTCTCTGTGCATGCCTGCAGTGTGTGGAGTGGACATTTGGTGAAGTTCTGAAAATTTTAGATTTTATAAGATTACTAACTGGGGCAATTTCAGGATCCTAAATGAGAGAGTGACATGATTAAGCACAATTAATAGAATTATTGCATTTACTCCAGGTAGAGATAAATTTGTAATTATTTACTGATTGTATCTGTGCTATTGCCTTCCCAGTATAACTTTTAACTGTCACCGAACACACAGGTTGGATCATCTCAGTTCCCTCAGCAATAATCCTTATTATCACCATTATTTACATGATAGCATCTATACTTCTTTGCCTAATGTTTAATAGGGATCCTGGTGGCGAAGTGGTTAAGAGCTCGGCTGCTAGCCAAAAGGTCGGCAGATCAAATCCACCAGCCGCTTCTTGGAAATCATATGGGACAGTTCTACTCTGTTCTATAGGGTTGCTATGAGTTGGAACCGACTCGATATCAACGAGTTTGGTTTTGGAATGTTTAGTAGCCTCCAAGATCTAATATAATTTTTCCTTTGCTTCTGTGTATCCTGCTCTCCTGCCTTGCAGTGTGTCCTCTTCCAGGATTTCAGAATATAGCATGATCTTTCATGCTCCTATGCTTCTGTTCATGCTCTTCCCTCAGTCTACAGTGCTGTTCCTTAAGTCTGATTCTACAGGTAACATTACTGATCCCATATACCATATACTCAATAAAGCCTTCTTTCTAAAGTACATCTTTCTTCCTACAGTGTTTTTATTGTTGTTTATTATTTAATATTTATATGAAAATATTATGAATTAAAAATTTATTAATTGTTTATGTATCTGTTTGTTCCACTGGAAGTAAAGTCCTTTACAGTAGGGATCATGCTTTATTTAACTTAGCAGAAATAAACAATGAACTCCATGCTCATAAGCACCTGTTACGGTCTTTTGTGCACCATAAATATTTGCTGACTGAACAAATGAGTGAAACAATGATGGAAGACTTCTTATGCACAAGGCACCATGCTGAATGCCATGTTAAATATTTTTTAAAAAGCAATAAATATGTGCTCAATAAAACTTGATTCATTTAAGAGTTCCTATTTCAAAGAGCTTTCCTGCTGAACTGGAAACTGCTTGCAGAGTAAGACAAAATGGATTTTGACATGTCAGTAAGTAAAATGAGGCAGGTGTGGGGTAATGAAAGGAGAATTCAACTGGGATCAGGAGCTCTGGGTTCCAGGACCAGCTCTTAGGCTAGCTTTATAATTGCAGCCACCCTGAAACATCTCTGGACATCAGTGTCCTTATCTGTAAAAAGAGGTGTTTAGATTATGTGATCTCTAAGGTCCCTTCCAATGCTAACATTTCATGATTCTAAAATGCTATGAAATAATCAGATTTGCTGTCAAACTCAAAACCAAATTTTGCTAAGGAGAACCACTTGTGAATCACTAGATGGCTAATAACCTTGACTGGAGAAGGTAACTGTTCATAAGAGAGAATAACAAATTATAATTCTTTCATTCCATTGTCCAAGGGAAGACGATTGGTTCTGCAAATTATGCACTATTCTTAGCTCAAAGTCCCAGACAAGTGTTATGCCCAAGCTCTGTTTTAGGGGGCATGAGTAAATCTAGATGGAAAATGTGACTTAAATCAGGTTTAACTCTAACCAATGTTAGAGTATCACTTCTGGAATCATGAGAAACATAGAGGGGAAAAAATCCTGCACAGCTTCATCCAAATTGGAATTGATATTTGTTGAAGTGCCTGGAGACCTCCCTCTTGGCAGAAGGAGAATTTTCCAAGTTGGTTGCAAAATTTTAATGATATAAAACAACAGCTGGCCTAGTAATTCTTAATAGACTGCATCTGCCCCTGATATTTGAGAGTGACCATGATAGCACTACAAGTAAGGATCTCACTGAGCCTCATAAGACAGCCTCATGTTCTAAAACAAATCATATATTGTCTTGTGCATACATGCTTATACTTGAAGAATCTGGGATCAGGGAGAGACCTGGAAAAAAACAAATGAATTTTTATTTCTTAGGACAAAAATGAAATGTCTCATAACCCAGCTTCTTAGTCTAGAATCGATTATGCTTTTTTTCCATTGCCACCAAAAAAAAAAAAACAAACCATGGTATAACGGAAAAAAACATGGGCTTTTGAGGCTCTCTCAGGCTGGGTTCTCTAGAGAAGCAAAACCAGTGAAGCATAGATCTATATATATATATATATGTATACGCATATATGTATGTATGTATGCATGTATTTGGAGACCTGGAGGTAAGGTGTTTAAGAGCTTGGCTGCTAACCAAAAATTTGGCAGTTCGAATCCACCAGCCACTTCTTGGAAACCCTATGGGGCAGTTCTACTCTGTCTTATATGGGTCGCTATGAGTAGGAATGGAATTGACTTGACAACAGTGGGTACAGTGTTGCAGTGGTTAAGAGTTATGTCTGCTAACCAAAAGTTTGGCAGTTTGAATCCACCAGCCACTCCTTGGAAACCCTATGGGGGCAGTTCTACTCTGTTCTATAGGGTTGCTATGAGTAGGAATCAACTCAGTGGCAACGGATCTATATATATATATATATATAGAGAGAGAGAGAGAGAGAGAGAGAGAGATTTATCTCAAGGAAATGGCTCACACACTTGTAGAGGCTGGCAATTCCCAAGTCTGTGGTTCAGGTGTCAGACTGGAGGCTTCTCCTGACTCATGTAACTGCAGGAGCTGATGAAATGAAAATTAGCAGATCATATGGCAAGCTGCTGGATCACAGGCTGCAGAGGCCAAAGAACCCCAAGACCAGCAGGTAAGCTGATAGCTCAAGTCCCAAGAACTGGAGGTCAGATGATGATGAGGTGGATGCAGGATGGAGAGTGAGAGCCTTGCTGGAATATCCATTTATGGAGGCAGCCCACAACCCCCAAAAAACTTCCTTTCAACTAATTGGATGCTTGCAGCAGATCTCATCATAGAGTTCATTACATCATTACAAAGCTGCAAAATTACATTATAACTGCCAAACCACTGAGAATCATGGCCCAGCCAAGTTGACACAAACTTTAACCATCACAGTCCACTCCTTGTGAGCTTGGCGCCTGTACACATCTCTTTAAACCATAGATAATCTCTAAATAAAGACAAAAGTCACACTTACACGTAACATGATAAAACTAACATGCGTACAACTGAAAACACACTAGCCCCATTTACAAATTATATTTTATAAGTGAAGAAAACAAAAATATTTGATGCACACACACAAGGCAGAAATACTCATAACAATTACAGTCCTCATGTCTGCAACTAGTCTCGTGGTCATAGCTGGCATTTAGAACTACCTTCTTCCACTACCCATTCTGTATTCCCTTTACCTTCAGCAAGGAACTCAACTGGTCATGGTTCTTTACCTGGAGGGTGACCCAAATTTCATTCCTGAAGAGGCTGGGCCATTAGTAGTCATGTCAGAATTGTGTTGCTGTATTTTTCCATTGACTTTAATCACAAAGCGTGGTATTACTAAGAGACATCCTAAAGGATCTCCTGTATTCCAGGCATACTTTTCTTTACCTTCGTTATGTAATATCAATCTGATTTACTCTTGGTGATCAAGATCAATCACACAGCCAATATGGTAACTCCTTTCTTTGCCTGTTGATCCAGAGGCATGAGGAGCCCAACGTGATCAGGTGGCATTCTTAACTTCCAGTTCAATGGAATCAGTGATGTGTTTCCAGATGGGAACATTTCCTCTCTTTGGAACTAAGACCTCTAGACTTGCAGAGCATAGGGTTGAGGGGACAGGAAGCAAAAATTTTACAAGTGGGTTGCTAGGGGTAATAGTGAGTGGTGCCACTCCCATTTCCACCCCTTGATTCCTGGACCCATGAATCCTGACTATGGGAGAAACAGCACCATATATTGGATGCATAGATAGCCTCCTGGATAATATTGCCTCAACCCTTCAAGGTATTGCCACCTAGCTGGTGCTGTAATTGTGTCTTTAGAAGTCCATTCCATCGTTCGATCAAGCTAGCTGCTTCAGGATGATGGGGAACATGGTAAGACCAGTGAGTTCCATGAGCATGGGCCATTGCCATACTTCATTTGCTGAGAGGTGAGTCCCTTGATCAGAGGCATACTGTGTGGGGTAGACGATGGATAAGGCATTCTGTGAGTCCACAGATGGTAGTTTTGGCAGAAACATTGCATGCAAGAAAGGCAAATTTATATCCAGAGTAAGTGTCTATCCCAGTAAGAATGAAACACTGCCCTTTCCATGATGGAAGTTGTCCAGTGTTGTCAATCTGCCATCAGATTGCTTGCTGATTGCCTTGAGTAATGGTGCCATATTGGGGACTCAGTGTTGGTCTCCGCTGCTGGCAGATTGGGCACCCAGCAGTTGCTGTAGCCAAGATGGCCTTGTTGAGTAATAGTTCATGTTGCTGAGCCCATGCATAACCTCAGTCCCTGCAACCATGGCCACTTTGTTCATGAGCCTGTTTGGCAATGACAGGAGTGGTTGGGGAAAGATGATGACTGGTTTCCACAGAATGCGTGATCCTATCCACTTGATTGTTGAAATCCTCCTCTGCTGATATCACCCTTTGGTGAGCATTCACATGAGACACAAATATCTTCATTTCTTTGGACCATTCAGAGAGGTCTATCCACATACCTCTTCCCCATACCTCCTTGTCTCCAATTTTTCAATCATGTTCTTTCCAAGTCTCTGACCATCCAGCCAAACCATTGACCACAACCATGTATTAGAATACAATTGAACATCTGGCCATACCGCCTTCAAATCAAAGTGAACAACCAGGTGTACTGCTTGAAGTTCTGCCCTTTGGGAAGATTTCCCTTCACCACTGTCCTTCAGGGACCCAGCAAGGAGCTGTAGTGTTGCTGCTGTCCACTTGTGAGCAGTGCCTGCATATTATGTAGAATCATCTGTAAACCAAGCATGAGTTTTCTATTTGTCAATCAATTAATCATAAGGAACTCCCCATAAAGCCATAAATGCAGACTGGGAAAGGGCAGGTAATACGACAAAAGTAGAGACCATGGGCATTTGGGCCACTTCCTCACGCAACTTACTTGTGCCTTCAGGTCTTGCTCAAGTCTGATCTCATATATAGCACTTCCATTTAATGATGGAGTGCTGTTTGCACATCTGATTTTATGACACTGTGGGTGAGATAACATCCAGTTCATGATGGGAAGCTCAGGATGCATGGTGACTTGGTGTTCCATGGTTAAGCATTTGGTCTCTACTAAGGCCCAGTAACAAGCCAAAAGCTGTTTCTCAAAAGGAGAGCAGTTATCTGCAGAGGATGTCAAGGCTTTGTCCCAAAATCCTCAGGGTCTGCACTGTGATTCAGCAATAGGGGCCTACCAAAGTCTCCAAATAGCATCTCTAGTTACAACTCACATTTCAAGCACCATTGAATCAGCAGGATCATATGGCCCAAGTGGCAGAGCGGTTTGCACAACAGCCTGAACTGTTTGAGAACCTTCTGTTGTTTTGGGTCCCAATCAAACTAGCAGCTTTTTGAGTCAGTTGATAAGTAGGCTGGAGTAGCACACCCAAATGAGGGATTTACTGCCTCGAAAATCCAAAGAGGTCCACCAGGCATTATGCCTCCTTTTTTAGTTGTAGGAGTGTCAGATGTAACAACTTATCCTTCACTTTAGAAGGAATATCTCTACATACTCCACACCACTGGACCCCTAGAAATTTCAATGAGGTGGAAGGCACATAAATTTTTGTTGGGTTAATTTCTCACCCTCTAGCATGCAAATATCTTACCAATAAGTCTAGAATCATTGATACGTCTTCCTTCCTAGGTCCAATAATCATAATGTCATCAATGTAATGGACCTGTGTGACATCTTGTAGAAGGGGAAGACAATCAAGTTCCCCGTGGACTAAATTACGACATAGAGCTGGAGAGTTTATATACCTCTGAGGTAGTACAGTGAAGGTGTATTGATGGCCTTGCTAGCTGAAGGCAAACTGCTTCTGGTGGTCCTTCAAACCAGTATGGAGAAAAAGGAATTAGCCAGATAAATAGCTGCATACCAGCTACCAGGAGATGTGTTAATTTGCTCAAGCAATGAAACTACATCTGGAATAGCAGCTGCAATTGGAGTCATCACTTGGTTAAGTTTATAATAATTCACTGTCATTCTCCAAGATCCATCTGTTTTTTGCACAGGCCAAACAGGTGAGTTGAATATGGATGTGGTGGGAATTACCACTCCTGTATACTTCAAGTCTTTGATGGTGGCAGTAATCTGTGTAATCCCTCCAGGAATGTGGTATTGCTTTTAGTTTACTGTTTTCCTAGATAGGGGCAGTTCTAATGGTTTCCACTTAACCTTTCCTAACATAGTAGCCCTTACTCCACATGTCAGGGATTCAACGTGGGTGTTCCATCAGTTGCTGAGTATATCTATTCCAATTATGCATTCTGTAACTGGGGAAATCACTACAGGATGGGTTCATTGACCCACTGGACTCCCTGGGAGATGGACATGAGCTAAGACTCAGTTAATAACCTGATCTCCATATGCCCCCACTCTGACTTTTGGGCCACAGTGATGTCTTGGGTCTCCTGGAATTAGTGTCATTTCAGAGCCAGTATCCAGTAATCCCCTAAAAGTCTAACTATTTCCTCTTCCCCAGTGAAAAGTTACTCTCATAAAAGGCCATAGATCCCCCTGAGGAAGGCTGGAGAAAGATTAACAGTATAAATTTTTGGAAGTGCAGTGGGGTCCTTCCTTAAAGGGACTCGGTCTCCCATTCATTCGAAGGGTTGTTGGTATGTAAACCTGGCTCAAGTCTGGGAATGGATTCAGCAGCTGTCACTGTCTATTCTGGTGATTCAAGTTAGACTGTCATTCACTTGACCTAGAATTCTTCCGCTTATACAGATCAAGTAAATATTTAGTAGTTTTCCCATGTATTTCGTTCCTAGAGACCAATGCCATAAGTCCATGCAAGTCAGACTATTCTGATTATTGCTTTGACTTCACTGTCTATTATGGTAACCACACCCACCTTATCTTCTTTGATTGAATGCCACCACTAGGCCCCTACCACCATGAGGTTCAATCAGCCCCATTGTAGTTAGGTGTCTTAATTCAGTTAGGAAAGTTCCCACTGTCAGTCTTAAGATCAGCAGGTCAGACAGCAGGCCACTGGTTCACAGGCTGCAGAGATTGGCAGGTAAGATTGGTAGCTCAAGTCCCAAGAACCAGAGGTCAGATGATGATGAGCTACATGCAGGATCCAGAGTGAGAGCTTTGCTAAAACATCCTTTTATATACTGGAGGCAGGCCCCACCCCTAAGAAAACTGCCTTTCAACTGATTGGCTGCTAATAGTGGATCTCATCATGGAGTTGATTACATTGTTACGTAACTGCTAAATTACATCATAATGGCCAAACCACTCAGAACCAAGGCCCACACAAATTGACACACAACTTTAACCATCACAGTGGCAGGTTATTCTGGGCTTAAACTTTGCAACAAGCGCTCTGCTGATCTTGGTGAGTACAGTTGCAGTGGAATGATGATGCATCAGAAGCTACCTTACACATAAATGAATACTGAATGGAAGGTGAAGACAAATACAGGAACAATTCCTGTCGATAATGGTGGCTTCCTAAAATTGAATCTCTCTACACATTCCACTGAAAACCATAGAAATCCAATAAGAGAGATAATCACTCATAGCCCGTGACTACGGAATAATAAGGAAACAGAAAATGCAAAGCCCAATTAACATGTAAGTGGAGAAATAAACACCCAAGACGAATAGAATTAGTTCTAGAGATCACACTGAGCTGAGAGTCCATAAGAAGAAAAGACTATGTAGTGTTGTCCTTGCTGTGGTGGAACACAGTGAACATCAACTAAGGTCCACCCCAGAAAGGGAGCACCCCTTTCTGAGTGGAAATACTGAATGCAGATCAGAAGATCTGGAGAGTCAAAGCACTGGATACTTGAAAGTCAAAAGGAAAAGGCTTAGAAAGTGTGCCCAACAGTCTTTGGAAGTGAAGGAGATGTTTTGGGAGGCAGAAATTTCATTGAAGCCTGGACTGTGAAGGAAAAGCAGGCAGAGCCTAAAGCTGAGGGTTCTACTGAATCATCTTGTTATTTGTTTGCTATTTGTCCCTCTGTCTGTGTCATATTTTTTCTTGTTTTCTCTCTTCTTTGGGGTTAATTTAATATTTTTAATGGTTCTGCTTTATCTCCTTTGTTGGCTTATTAGCTATAACTCTGTTATATTATTTTAGTGTTTGCTTTAGGGGTTGTAGTATATACATCTTTAACTTATTAGTCTTCAAGCAATATTATATCACTTTATGTATACTATGGAAATCCTGGTGATAACGGTTAAGAGCTACACCTGCTAACCAAATGGTTGGCAGTTCCAATCCACCAGGTGCTCCTCGGAAACCCTGTGGAGCAGTTCTACTCTGTCCTACAGGGTCGCTATGAGTCAGAATCAACTTGATGGAAACAAGCTTGGTTTGGCTTTTTTTACGTATTCTAAAAGAAACTTACAAGAGTATACTTCTATTTCTTAGCTCCTGACTTTGTGCTATTGTTGTCATAACTTTTACAGATGTGATAAGCCTCTCACTACATTGTTATTATTTTGTTTAATTTTTTTCAAAAATAAAGTTATCTTTTACATACATTTACATCACAAAAAAACCTAATCTCTTTACCCACACATTTATCATTTCTTGTGCCCATCATTCCTTTGTGTCGATCCATGTTTCTACTTGCTATCATTTTCCTTCTGCCTGAAAGACTTCCTTTAACATTTTTTGTAGTGTGAATCTGCTGGTGATGAATTCTTTCAGCTTTTGTATGTCTGAGAATCTATTTTGCCTTAGTTTTTGAAAGACAATTTCACAAGGTATAGAATTCCAGGTTGGCAATTATTTTCTTTCAATACTTTAATGATGCTGCTTCAATGCCTTCTCGTTTGCATTTTTCTGACAAAAAAAAAAAATCTGCTGCCATTCTTACTTACGTTCCTATATTTGTAATGTGTGTTTTTTCTCTGGTTGCTTTTAAGCTTTTCTTTCTATTACTCATTTTGAGCAATTGGATTATGATGTTCCTTGGTGTAAATTTCATCATGTTTTCTTGTGCTAGAAACTTTTTGAGATTCTTAGATCTGTGTTTACAGTATTCATCAAACCTGGAAAAAAAATTATCCATTGTTTCTTCAAATACTGTTTTTGTCATTCCTTCTTTGAAAACTACAATTATACATATATAAAGCTGCTTAAAGTTGTCCCACAGCTTACTAACAATCTTTTTATTTTTTTAAATTTTTTTCTCTCTGCTTTATTTTGAAAAGCTTCTATTGCTTTATCTTCTAATTTTTCTTCTGTGATGTCTATCTGCCATTAATCTTATTCAGTGTATTTTACATTTCAGAAAGTATAATTTTTCAATTATAGAAGTTTGATTTTTTTGTGTGTTTATTATATCTTCCAAATATATATAGTATAATATATGGAATGAAGCTACTATAATTGCTTTAATGTCCTTTTTAAATAATTTTCATGTCTGTGTCAATTCTGGGTTGATTTTAATTGATTGAAGTTAAACGCACTTAGCATCAAAGCCAGCATCCTCACCAGGACATACATGTCCTATATAATGTTGCTGTCTGTTCTTTCTTCAGACTCATCTTCTTCTACACTCTCTCACTGCTCACACTACTCCAGCCACACTGGCCTGCTTACTGTTCCTCAAACACATCAGGGTCTGTGATGGTTAAGGTTGTGTGTCATCTTGGCTAGGCCATGATTCTTGGTGGTTTGGCAGTTATGTAATGACATAGTTTGGCAATTATGTAATGATGTACATGATGTGATCTGATATGATCAGCCAATCAGTTGTAAGGGGAGTTTCCTTGAGGGTTTGGTCTGCATCCAATATATAGATGGATGTTCTGGCAAAGTTCGCTCACTTGCTCTGAATCCTGCATCTGGCTTGTCATCGTCTGACCTCCAGTTCTTAGGACTTGAGCTAGCAGTCTGCAGTCTGACCTGCCGACCTTGGGTTCATCAGTCCCTGCAGCTATGTGAGTCAGGAGAAGCCTCCAGCCTGACGCCTAACCCACAGACTTGGGACTTGCCAGGCTCTACAGCCATTTCCTTGAGATTAATCTATATGTACATACATTCTTCACTGGTTTTTCTTTTCTAGAGAACCCAGCCTAAGACAAGGTCTTTATACTGGCTGTTTCCTTGGTCCTGAATACTCCTCACCCAGATATCTGCATAGTTAGCCCCCTCCCTGCCTTCAGAGCTTCATTCAAAAGTCACCTGCCAAGGCAGCCTTCACTGGTCACCTTACCTGCTTTTCCCCAACCTGTCACATACCCTTCCATGCTTTATGTTTCATCCTAAGCACTTACCTAACATAGCACATATTCAGTAATTTATCTTGTTAAATACCTGTCTTCTCCACTAGATGTAAACCCATGAAAAAGAGGTTTCTGCCTTATCCTCGACTGCATTTTCTGTGTCTAGAAGAGTCCCCAACATGCAAGAAACACTCAAAGAATACTTGTAGAATGAAGTAATAAATTCCATCTTCTCTTCTTCTGCCATAATAAACCTATTTAGAAGTTTGAGCTGCATTTCCAGTTAAAGTAGCAAGTTTGGGGCAAACCTAAAATGTTTAGATAGCACTCCTACTTGTGCCAAAAAACAATCTCAACTGAAATACCTCTGTTGGCTGATGAACAGGTGTTGTCCAGACTTTTGTGATTTAGAGTGAGTAGTGGCAGAGGTATTCAGGTGGTGGTGATATATTGTTCAAAGCCACCAAATTCTCCCTAAAATTTTCTGAGAGCACATTCCCCACACCCACTTTTTTATACCAAGTAAAGAACAGTGCCAGAGTTTTTATCCTGCTAAGATTTATTCCCTATTTAACTCTTGGAAACTGCACACAGCTATAATTATTTTGCTCAATCAGGAGAAAACGTATTCTGTTTCAAAACAAGTCATGCAAGGAAAGATTTAAGGAATTTCATTTTAGCCTGAAGATGTGAAATTTAAACTTCCACTAAAGGACACTTGGGAGAAATGTTTAGAGAAATTCATGGTGTTGACTAGACTTTGAGTGACTTATTCTGATGTCAGGTATGCAGCAAGGGTTAGCAAGGGTCTCACATTTGGCACAATCTAGGTTCTCAGTCTCAAATAGCAAGTAGGTCATACTCAGATTTTATTTTCCTTGAAGTGTTTAGATTGCATTCCAAACTTTTGGCTTGGTAGCTATTATTCAGCTTATACTTTTGAAATGAACATTTATCTGTTGGTAAGCACAAAAGGTCACAGAAAATATTTTTTCTTTGTTTTCAAGTTTTTGGTCAGAATATTTGAAACTAGATTAATTCCAAGAGAAACAAACTAAAAATCTAGGCTAGTGACTCTGGTTGCTGCTACAGAATTAAAATTCTTTCATGCCTTTCTGACTGTAATTTTTAAATTAGTGATTGTTTGGTGTCAAACAATGTGAGACTTTCTGCCAAGCAAAGCAAAACTAAGGGATAATGTCACAATGGGGAGTCTTGCCAATTAATTAAATGGACTCTAAGCAATAAAGATGAATTTTAAGTGGGAAAAGGCACAGTTGGTAGAATCCCAAGAATGCTGGTGAATTAATAAACTCTGTCAAGTGTCTGTCCCAGTCAGTCTGGCCTAGACTTACTTGAAGATGAAGCTCAACTTGACTGTATCTATTGATACAACCTGAAATTTGGTTAAAGAACCAAACCCAAATGTTTCAAATGTATTGCTCAGGGAAAGCTTCAGGAATATTTAAAAGCTACATATAGACATAAACCTTGCAAAGCTAAAGAAATGAACACAGAAGAATTGAAAAAGAAGGTAGATAGGTGTATCAGAAGGTATTATCTAAAGCAAAGCAGTGTAGCAGCTTTTCCTTTATCCCATTATCCAGCAAGAAATTTGTGTTATGGAAACCATCCAGGATTACATTCGACGTAAAATTGAGACAATATTGGACATATCAACAAGGGCATTTCTGGGTCTTAGGAAAGGGAGAGGTGGCTTCCAATGAGATACTGCATCCAAGAGGTTTAAATGTTGGGGCCCTCAATACAACAGAGATGCTGGTGATTGAGAATGTACAGAAAAACAAGAATGTTTTGAAGGATTGGGAATTTGGTTGAGGAAATAATAAGATTCGATTCTCCCTGGTTAAGCCATAATTCAGGAGGGATGTGGGTAATGATGCATGAAAGTTTTAAAGTTCCCAATGCCTATGAAAGAGGAAGATTTAGTGCTTTTAGAGCAATAAATTTGAGCTAATTATTAGGATAAACTTTCTGAAAGTGTTATTTGTTTGATTTGGGAGATGGACTGCTCCTGCCATGAAGAAATGGGGAAGGTTAAGCTAAAGACCAGCTGAGTGAGACAAGCCTTATAATAGAGTGCCAGCGTGGTACCTAATACACCATCTACTGGCAGGTATGTGACCACAAAACCCAAGTTTATTGCTGAGTTGATTTTCACATGACCTCCTGGACATTACTGGGTTTAGGAGGAAATAAGGTAACAGTACAAGATCCTTTCTGACAGAGGCTACACTCACACCCCTGCCTCATCATGGGAAGGCTCCCAAGGGAAGCACAAACCAGGAGTGAATGTGAGTGGATGCTGAAGAAATCCATAAGGCAGTGGTAGCTTCTTTCCAAGCCTAAGGCTTTTGGTTGCTTGTGCTTTGGGGTAATGTTTTGGTTGCCACATCTCTGAATGTCTCGACCCAAAATTTCATGGAGATGCTAGATATCTCTTGTTAGTATCTTATTGTTAGATCTGCATATCAGGTGGCACTCCTTAGGTGGCTGAGACCTCTGCTGGCTCATGGGATTGTGGGGGGGTTGGCAAATCCAAAATCTGCAGGTCAGGTGGCAGGCTGGAGACTTCTGCAGGCTTACGCCTCAAGATAGGTGGGTTAGGTAACAAGAAGGGTGTAGAGTTGAGAGAGAGTAAAGTCTGCCAGAATATCCATTTATATTCTGGAGGCAGACCACACCCACAAGGAAACTCCCCTTTCAATTGATTTGTTAATCTCATCAGATTACATCACATGAGGTGATTACATTACATTACCCTACATTACAGAACAGCAGCCAGTCCAGTGTTTGCCAAACCACTGAGCATCATGGCCTAGCCAAGCTGACACATAAAATTAACCATCACAGTCTCCAACTCCTTTTCATATTACCACTTACACACTGCATTCAGTTTACACTGATTTTCTTTCTGTTCCACCGCTACATCAAGCTTGTTCTCTGTTAGGGTTTGCCTGAGGTGTTCCCTCTATCTGTAGTGTTTGTCCAGATCCTTACATAGCTGAATTCCTCTGTCATTCAGGTCTCAGCTGAAATGTCTGTCACTGGCTCAGAGAAGGCTTCCCTGAACACCCTCTCCCCTCAGTGTTTCTCTATCACTTGGCCTTTTGTAGCTTTTGTCACTATTTGATATATTTTATATTAATATAAGCCCCAGGAGAGGTTGGGATTTAACTCTCATGTTTACTACTATATCCTTAGTACCTTCTCTAAGGCTCTACAAGTGGATAAAACAAACATCTACGTGGAGCCAAGTATAGAATTGGGCAATGGAGACACAGAAATGAATACTGTGTGATAAAACTTCTTCATTGGAAATATATCTGTCATTCATTTTAAATTGTTGCCTGATCCATAAGCCGATGCAGCCAACTGTTCCCTCTTAGACTTCTTTTTTCATAATGCTGACATGTGTTCCTGCAGATTTACATCTTCTTCCTTTAGAAAAGTAGTATCATTGGTGTGTTTTGTTACAGAGACTTGTTTTATCTCTTCAAGTCAGCTTCATGGAGATCTGACACCATCATTCTTGTTGCTCTTATGTGTTACCTTCAGTGCTTATCTATGAACTTGCTTTGCTTATTATTGCTGTATGTGTTTCAGTGTTAACTAGATAATTGGTTCTTCATGTTATATTTATCTGAATTCATCATGTTGCTCAACGCAGAGTAAGCATCTGACAAAGTTTTTGGTAGGTTTGTTTTTCAATAATCATCTTCCCAAAATGATTATGGTCTCAAAATATGACTATTTGGGAAAAGGGGGATTTTGTTTTTAATCTGTTGTTTTGTTAAAAAGAAGGGAAAATAAAGAGAAAAATTACGTGGGGGAAAATCTTCACTTACAACTTCTACCAAAAGCAAGTCAGCAACTGATTACAAGGGACAAGGCTGATGGTTTTATTTTACTTCACAGAGGTAAACAGAGTAATGCCTATTATGAAATTAAAAAATATATATTCTCATGAAAATAAAATGTATATGTTTATATATTTCTTTGGAGTACAAATGGTTGAAATTTAATTGTCTATCATTTTCAATACACTATGAACAGTATAAATCTTAACAAGATATTAATTCATTTCTGTTAGAAGCACTGTTCTTTGTCTCGTTTTCTGATCCTACTTTGCAGAAAACAAAGATCCTCACAACTGGACCAATCAGCAACATCAGGATAAATGGAGAAGAGATTGAAGTTGTCAAGGATTTCATTTTATTTGGATCCACAATCACCACTCATGGAAGCAGCAGTCAAGAAATCAAACTATGCATTGCATTGGACAAATCTGCTATAAAAGACCTCTTTAAAGTGTTCAAAAGCAAAGAAGTCACCTTGAAGAGTAAGGTGCACCTCACCCAAGCCATGGTGTTTTCCGTTGCCTCATAAGCATGTGAAAGATGGGCCAGTGAATAAGGAAGACTGAAGAATTGACACCTTTGAATTATGATGTTGGCAGAGAATATTGAATATACCATGGATTGCCAAAAGAACCAACAAATCTGTCTTGGAAGAAATACAGCTGGAGTGCTTCTTAGAAGAAGGATGACGAGACTTCATCTCACATGCTTTGGACATGTTATCAGGAGGGATCAGTCCCTGGAGAAGGGCACCATGCTTCGTTAAGTAGACGGTCAGCAAAAAAGAGGAAGACTCTCAATGAGACGGCTTGACACAGTGGCTGCAACAGTGGGCACAAGCATAACAACCATCGTGAGGATGGCGCAGGACCATGCATGCAGTGGTTCGTTCTGTTGTACATAGGGTTGCTATGAGTAGGAACTGACTAAATGGCAACTAACAAAAACAACTCTGTTCTATTGATATATTTGCCAATTTTATTGTGTTTGACAGTAAGTCTTGAGAAAACAGGTAGTGTAAATCTTCTAACTTTGTTTTTCCTTTTCCAAGATTCCTTTGACTAGTCTAGGTCCTAGCAACAATTGTGAGGATGGCGCAGGACCGGGCAGTGTTTTGTTCTGTTGTGCATAGGGTGGCTATGAGTCAGAACCAACTAGATGGCACCTAACAACAGCAATAACTGCAGTTAGATTGGTATTCCTTGAGCTATCATGAGAGTTGTTTACAAAATTGACCTAATTGCACATGTTGGAGAGCACTTAAACTGTGGGAACTTATCACTCATGATAAGGTGTTTTTCTTCATAAAAAATTTAAAAAGTATATTGAATACAATTTACCAAACAATCCTTTGTTCAAATTATAATGAATGAATGAATAAATAAATACCATTTACTCAGGAAATGTGACATTTTAGAGAGGAGACTAAAAACTTAACATGCTGACTCATTTTGTAATGTCAACAGTTCTATGCGGGGGGGGGGGGGGGGGGTCTAATTGACCCTGTTTTGCACATGAGGAAACTGAAGCCTACAGAGGTTAAGAAACTTATCCAAGTAAGTGGCAGAGGTAGAATTCAAATCAGGTTCTTTGTGTCTAGGATGTCTTTGGCCTTTATCTCTTTGTTATGTCAAATTCCACTGATACCGTGGTCAAGCAG
Source organism: Dugong dugon (assembly GCA_030035585.1). Taxonomy (NCBI): domain Eukaryota; kingdom Metazoa; phylum Chordata; class Mammalia; order Sirenia; family Dugongidae; genus Dugong; species Dugong dugon. The sequence continues at coordinate 170,212,828 of CM057462.1, forward strand.
AGTGGTACTGAAATCCTGCTCTGCCTTTACCATGTGTCAGCATGCAAGGGAGCTTGAATTACTAGCTGAATCCACTGGTATTGGTGGGCAGGTTGGCAGATGGTCACCTGGGTTGATTCGTAATCTTTGTTTATAGTTTGGTGGTAAGTGTAAATAGTATTTGGAGTCCTAAAATCTGGACTAAAATCTTAATTCTAGAAATTCCTCTAGAAAATTGCTTAATGGGTTTGAGCCTTAGCCTTCTTGCCTGTAGATTAGAATATTCTTCCCTGAGATGCTTCAGGCAGTATGTTATATAAGAATGTATTAGGGGCGGTGGTATCTCAGCTTGGGTTGAAGTGGAAATCCAAAATAATTGGCAAACTGAAGGAAGGGGTCTACCAAAAACCTATTTGCACAGGTAGTTTGGAATCTTCTAGCATGTCTGGGGAAACGGTGGGATGACCACATCATATGTCCTTTTACAGAGGAATGGGAACCTACTGGGAGAAAACTCATCCATAGGGAAGAAGAAGCTAGGAGTAATAAAGTTGACCAAATAATAAAACTTAATTATTAGAGGGGAAGAAAAAAATCTAAACAGAGTTTAGTTTCTGTCAGTAGAAGTTGTCTCCCTATCTAGTCATCACTGAACTTAAGACCAAGTCCGAAGTAGAATATAAAACCTGAAAGAGCTGTTCACTAAAATCTTTTAGAACTTTGGGATCCCTTTTACGAAAAGAAACCAGGGCTTCGAAGCAGTTAGTTCCAGTTTGAACCCTTGCTGAGAATTTGCATTTCTAACAAGTTCCCAGAAAGTTATACATAAGAATCTCCTGTGAATCTTGTTAAAATGTAGATTTTGATTCAGTGTGTCTGGGGTGGAAGTGTAAATCCTCAGCAGGGAACTTGTTAGAAATGCAAAGTCTCAGCAAGGGTTTGAGCCAGAATCAACCAGTTCAAAGCCCTGAAAGAAACATCAAACCAAAAAAAAAAAAAAAAAAAAAAACCAAACTCGTTGCCCTTGAGTCGGTTCCAGCTCATAGTGACCCTATAAGACAGAGTAGAACGGCTCCATAGGGTTTCTAAGGAGCACCTGGCAGATTTGAACTGCCGACATTTTTGGTTAGCAGCCGAACTTTTAACCACTACTCTACCAGGGTTTCCGAAAGAAACACAAGGGTGTGAAAAGTATCTTCTCCCTTTACCACAGGCTTTTCAGGAAACTGGGAGTTTAGGACTTTCAGGAAATTGTGGCAAAAGCCTAGGAAGTACCAGTGGCACCAGAAGAGTAGCAGGTCTCAGAGGGAGACCTGGATGTCCTGGAGTGCCATCAGAGCCTGGTGGATGCAGCTCTCCCAGAAGATGCTCAGCTGGGTGCGGTGACACCCAGAAGTAGAAGACTTGCTTATGAGTACATTTGAGACATCCTCTGGAGACAATAAGAAACATGTAAGGGACAATTTAAAAGAATCTAAGGCCAGATTCAGGGGAGAACAAAAGACAAAAGCCAAGGAGTCGGGGTTATTATTGGTCAACATAGGCCACAGAAACCTGTGGACATTCGGTAACAAGTTAATGAATCAGAAAAAATTCTTCTGTAAAGTGTCCCCATTAGTTTTCTCCCACTCTTGACTCCCCACAGAATGCAAGTCAAAATTCACAGCAGTACTAGACTGAAGAGTGTGCAAATATGATTTTCAAAAAATAAAAAAGACATCACTCTCATACAAATGGGTATGTGTCTAAGATTTTGTTCAACTCATTAATTATGAAAGAACAGGCAAGACTGGTTCAAAGAGCAGTTGAGAATTTAGGAATTTATAGACAAAATTATATCTAGTTCTACTAAACAAAAATCTATAAATTAAAATTTAACTTCACTAACTCTGGAACTTTTAATTCACAGTAAGCAGTGAGTCAAAGAAAATATATTTCCCTAGCAATTAAGCTATAAAAATTTAAAAGAAAATATAGAAGAAAATATTTGTGACCTGGCATTAGGCAAAGTTCTTAGACATTACGCCAAATGCATGAGCTATGCAAGAAAAAACAAATTGTACTTTATCCAAAGTTAAAGCTTTTGCTTTACAAAAGACATATTAAGAAAATGAAAAAATATAAACTACAGAATGGAAAACAATGTTTGTAAATCACGTATTTAACAATAGATTTGTACCCAGAATATATAAAGAACTCTGAAAACTCAACAGTCATAACACAAACAACACAATTTTAAAATGTGCAAAAGATTTGAACAGACACTTCACTAAAGAGGATAGGTTAATGGAAAAAAAGTCATGAAAAGATGTGCTTAGCCATTGGACAAATGTAAATTAAAACTATGATGAGATACCACTATATAGCTGGCAACAAAAACTCTTATACGTTGCTGCTGGGAAAGCAGAATGATACAGCCTGTCTATAAACAGTTTGGCAGTTTATATAAAGTTAAACATATGCGTACCATATGACCCAGCAATCCCATTCCTAGGTATATACCCCAGAGAAATGAAAACTTAAGTTCACACAAAAAAACTGTATATGAATATTTATAGCGGCTCTATTAGTAATCACCAAGATCTTAAAACAACCCACTTGTCCTTTACCAGCTGAATGGATAAAGAACTGATGTGCAGTCATACAGTGGGGCTGCTACTCAGCAATAAAAAGCTGTTGATAAATTAGTTGGGTGAATCTCAAAGACACATACTGATTAAAAGAAGTCAGTCTCAAAAGGTTACATATTCTGATTCCATCAATATGTTATTCTTGAAAAGACAAGTTATAGCAATGAACAGATCAGTGATAGCCAGGGGTTAGGGGTGGGAGGAGGCTGTGACTAGAAAGGTGTGTCACAAAGAGCTTTTTGGAACAACGGAACAATTCTGTAACCTGACAGTGCGATGGCTACACAAATCTACACGTGTTAAAACTCATAGAACCGTACACTAGAAAAGGGCGATTTTACTGAATGCTAAGAAAAAAAAAAAAAAAATTCTTGTCAGCACCCTTTCAGGCTCTCTGCTTCACAAAATGCTATCCCTTTTCTTACCTTCCATTGTCATAGTCTCATCCTTTTCAGCAGAGATCCATACCCACTTCCTCTACCTATGCCGTAATATTTGGCAAATCGTTCTCTGTCTCACTGAAACTGCTCCCCAAAGGCACTCATAATCCTTGTTCTCCTATTCCTGCGGACTTCCCTCATAATTCCAGTTCACTCTACTCTGCCCTGTCTTGATTCCGACAACTCTTCCTGTATCCTTGTTAACACATTCTAACACTCAAGTTATTCAAAAAATGTTTCAGGTGTGTATATTGGTCTGTCATGACCAAAAATCCTCTTCCTTAAAAAACATGTGGGTAGAGAACAAACTCCAGACTTGCTGGAGCCAGAGTAATCAAACCGTTATGTCGAAAAAGCACCAATATTATTTCTATGAGGGTGAGGCTTTAGGGAAGATAGCTCAGGACAAAATAACAGGGCACATGAAATCCTGATTTTCTACAAAATGATTAATCACAGAATTTCACTGAAGAATATGCATACACATAACCACACACATACATGCATATACACACACACACACACACACAGAGGCAGATGCACACATGTGCTTATAACTACCACTATCCAATCAAAATTACTAGCTGTGATTATCTTGAGGTGGAAGGGTTTTTGTAAGACTGAACGTACTCATAAAATCTTATTTTCAAATCTCTTTTATACAACCCTCAAGGATCTTGGTCTGGCCTCTCTTCCGACTTAATTAGCTTGATCTTTTTTGATCATCTATATTTTTGCAACCAAGTGCTGGAAGAGGCCAGGGTATTTTGGCACTGGTGAAGTTGCAAAATGTTTTCCCTCCAAACATTCTCTTCATCAGATTTGCTTCTGTGTGGTTTTCTCTGCTGGGGACCCTCATTCCACATTTACTCAATAAACACTAGGTACTTCCTATGCGCCAGGTACTGTATTAGATGTTGTGGGTGGAGTGATGAATAAGACAGACATTGCTCTGTCACAGCCAGAGTAATTATAAGCAGACTAGTGATTATAAGCAGACCAATTAGCCAGATTTACAGGCATGCATTTAAGTATGGGTATGTGACGGGTACTCAGAGGAGACGTGCCTGACCCCATCAGTGGATGTTGGAAAAGGCTTCCTAAAGGGAGTAATGCTTGGATGAGTTTTCAGAACAAATAAGTTAGGTAGGCTGAGGAACATGGAAAGGAGTTGGCAATAGGAAAAACTTGTGTGCACACTAGGTGAAATAGTCTGGGATTCTTGGAGTGCTAGGACCTGACATCCTAGAACGTGGCCTTATTCTCCCACAAAGTATCCCTGTACTTCTCTGACACGCAGCGCTCTCCCCTCCCATGGACTCTCCACTGCGTGTTGCCTGCCTCTCTCTTTTGATACATCTATGCTGCCCTCAAAAGGAGCCCTGGTGGCACAGTGGTTAAAGCACTTGGCTGCTAACCGAAAGGTCAGCGCTTGGAAACCACCAGCGGCTCTGTGGGAGGATGATGTGGTAGTCTGCTCCTGTAAAGATTACAGCCTTGGAAACCCTATGGGCCAGTTTTGCTCTGTCCTATAGAGTAGCTATGAGTCGGAATTGACTGGATGGCAATGGGCTTGGGGTTTGTTTGTTTTTTTTTTTTGGTTGCTGCCCTCAGAGTGGAGGATAACTTTTCGCATGAGTGACCCAGTTGGAAGTTCAGGTTCTAGGGGAAGAGCCCCTGGATTTGAGTTCCAGCGTGAGATCTTTAACTACTTATTTCACCTCTTTCTAAGCTTCAGTTTCCTCTTCTGTAGAATATGGGTAATAATACCTACTTCACAGGATTGTTGCAATGATTAAGTAAACTAATAAATGCAAAGATTTAGAGCAATGCATGATGTATTGTAAAGCATCAATATAAATGTTGCCAACTACTAATAAATGTGCATGCCATAGTCTCCCAACTTAATTGTGAAGTTCCTAGAAGGCAGAACTGAGTTTTAATCAAGAAAACAAAAGGCTTTAGAGATAAAATTTCATTTAATTCCTTCAATAATTCTATGAGTTTGATATTATTTTCCCTTTTTCTAGATGTAAAGACTGATGTTCATAGATATTAAGTCAATTGCCTAAGGACACCAGCAAGTACTTGGGAGAATTTACTCCCATATCCCTCTCACTGTAAAGACTCTGTATTTCCATGATGTAATGTAGTAGGAGAGGAGGTAAACTGTGTCACTCAGGTTTTCTTTGGATACAAAACACAGAAACAGATTTTGGCTAACCTGAGTACAAAAGGAGGAGTCCTTGGGTGGTGCAAATGGTATGAAAGGTTGGAGATTCAAGTCCACCCAGAGATGGCTCAGAAGAAAGACCTGCTGATCTGCTTCCAAAAAATAAGCCATTGAAAACCCTATGGAACACAGATCTACTCTGCACACATGTAGTCACCATGAGTCGAAATTGACTCAGTGACAAGAGTTTTTTTTGTTGGTTGTTTGTTTTTTAAGTAAGAAAGGAAGTGATTGGAAGTGTACTTGTTAGCGCTCAGATTGATCAGATGGCTAGAGGACAAGGGCTGGGAGGGGACGCTGAGTGTCTGAAAGTAGAGCCTGGTCAGTATGCCACATAGTCTCCCGCCTGGGACACTGGGTTCTGACATCACAGCCACCAAAGCAGATTTGAAAAAGTCCCTGCTTCTTTGTGACAATGCTATAGATTTATTCTGTAGGCATGGCTGTTTCCCTAGCTGCCAAGGATCAGAAAGGGCAGATATCTTTCTGATATCTTTGGGGGCCCTGCCGCCCTAACACACAATGGCAGATTCCCCAACACAGGGAGAAGTTTCCACTGCACAGCAGGCAAGAAAAAAATGACTGATGTCCAGTAATCACCTCTAGGTTTTTTTTTTTTTTTTTGGAAACTTTGCTGATTTTCCTTGGATTCAAAGTAATAAATAACATTTTCAATCTAGGAAATGGTGGTACCTACTTTACTTATTTCAATCTAGGAAATGGTTGTATCTGCATTCTGAGCCAACTTGCCAACAAAGTGCATAAAGAAAAGATTCAGGTTTCAGATTCTGAGTATTTCTGTGTAGATTTGTGGGAGGCTGAGACAGTACAGAATAAGCATAAAGAGTAGGAGAAAGCTGGGATTCCAGTTCCTACAAAAGAAAAAAGGAAAATTTCAAGTGTAAGACAAAATAAGGATGAGATAATGCAAATATTAAAAGTTTAAGAAAAGAGCCGAATGAAGGTTGAGAAAACAAGAACAATTTTATATATTACTTGGAAATAAAATGAAAGCTGAGAATCAATATCTAATCATGTGGGAGGCCCTGAGTTAGAGGTCATTATGGAAACAGTGGGTCTAGTTAGAAGATGAGCTTGGAGGGGGCAAAAGGAAGAGACTTTGGGGGTACTGTGTCAGAAAGAGTTATTCTAAAAGGAAATTAAGAGTTCCAGTTGCCCAACTCCCCTTCAGAAAAAAAAAAAAAATTAAAAAGGCTGTGTAGGCCTCACATTTTTGAGCAAGACCACAGATTCCTGACTAGATCACATGAACACAAAGCGCTTTCATATTTTCTTTGATGCATGATTCTGTATAATGGGTGTTCATCCTCACACTGAGCCTGTAGCTTCAGGGTAAACAGAGACAATGGAGAGGGAAGAGGAGAACCACCTCCTAGCTGGTCAGAATAGCCAAATTTAATCCTAGTGATCAGTGAAGCTTTTATCCAGGTCATCCACAGTGAGCTGTGTCTGTATTAGGACATATAATCAGAGTTTTCTGTGTGTGAATTGGGGAAATGTTTAAAATCATTTTAATTACCATCTACTGAGGTGCACTATTCTGTGTGAATTTACTGAATCTTCACACCAGTCTATGGTTGTTGTTGTTAAGTGCCATAGAGTTGGTTCCAACTCATACCGACCCCATGTACAACAGAAGGAAATATTGCCCAGTTCTACACCATCCTCACAATCATTGTTATGCTTGAGCCCATTGTAGCAGGCACTATGTCAATCCATCTTGTTGAGGGTTTTCCTCTTTTTGGCTGACCCTCTACTTTACCAGGCATGGTGTCCTTCTCCAGGGACTGATCCCTCCTGATAACATGTCCAAAGTATGTGAGATGTAGTCTCACCATCCTTGCTTCTAAGGAACAGTCTATGGAGCAGGTAAAAAATACTGTCACCATTATACAGATGAAGAAACTAAGGCTTGGGAGTATAGCTAACTTGCCCAAGGTCATGCACAAAGAAAGCTGGAGTCTGGGGAACACTTTCTGAATTAGCTGATTTCTGCTGCAGATAACAAAATACTGCCAGAGCAGCTTAAACCCTAAGACTTATGTTATCTAGCGTAGCCAGGAATCTGGAGTTAAGGGCTGTTCCTCAACACAGTGATGTCATCAAAGACTATCCATCTTTCCACTCTGCCATATGTATTGGTGACATCTCGTTCATGGTCTAAAGCATAACTGTAACAGTTCCAGGCATCCTGTGAAGACATAACCACATGTGTTTAAGGAGAGGAGAGGACGTGTCCCCCATAGATCTCTTTTGTCTTACTGAGAAAATCGTTCCCCCAAGAGCCCCCAGTAGGTCTCCCTATAGGTGCTAGTGACTAGTATTGAGTCACATGTCCATGCCTATATCCAAACACCTTCCAAGATTATGGAATTACTATGATTGGTTTAAATCAACCCGTGTAGCACAAACACTTTAGTGCTCCCCTACAAAACCAAAAGGTTTGAGGTTCAAGTTCATCTAGAAGCACCACAGAAGAAAGGCCTGATGATCTATTTCTGAAAAATAAGCCATTGAAAACTCTGTGGAGGACTGTTGTACTCTGACACACACGGTCGCCATGAGTCAGAATCAACTCAATAGCAAGTCTTTTTTGTTTGCTTTCTTGAGGCTGTTAAAAGGGTCAGCTTCCCTTTAAAAAAAAAAAAAAATTGTCAGCCAGTAGAGTGGATTTCAACTCATGGTAACCCCATGTGTCAAAGTAGAGCTGTGCTCTATAGTGTTTTCAGTGGCTGCTTTTTTTGGAGTAGATCACCAGGCTTTTCTTCCAAGGTGCCTCTGGGTGAACTTCAACTTCCAGCCTTTTGATTAGCAGCCTAGTGTGTTAACCTTTTGTACCACCCAGGGACTCTCAATTTCCCTTAGCAAGGAAAAAAGAAGAGGTGCATTGGCTGTTGAAAAGGCAATCAAACTTGTCTGTCACAGATACCACAACCATCTTCTTGTCCTAGGAACCAATTTAGTTCTAATACAACCGATGGAAGTGGTTAGCATTAGAGAAAGGGAAGAGAAGGTAATGTATATTGAACATTTATTATGTAAATTATGTTAGTCCTGTTCACACTCTTCACCACGTGTTCTTCATATGATCTTTACTTTTATTCTATTCATTTTCTGGAGGTTCCATAAAGGTCATCGAGTCAGAGGTCAGAAAATGGCATAGTGATTATTTGAATCCAAATTGGTTGATTAGAAAGTTTTGATTTAGGAAATGATATTGGAATCATTTATTCCCTCTCCTTGAGCATAAAGAATGTGACCCAGCTGGAGCTGGGCTCACAAGGACTCAGAAGGACACATCAACTGGGCCCTGAGGTATAAAGATAATAGCTAAGATAATCTTGGAAATATCTTTTAGGGAAACTTTCACATAAAGCCGATCAAACAGAATACAAAAGATTTTCTACTCTTGTCTTTTTTCTATTAGCATTAGTGAATGGAAATTTGTTGGACCAGTGAAGACCCTCCTGACTCTTCTTTACTGAAACTTGTACCAATGACTGTTAAGAAAGACAATTCAAAATGTAGGATCACAGTTTCTAGCCAGTCTGAAAAGGCTAGGCTTTCAATGGTTTTACCCATTTGTAATGTTAATGTATAGTGATGGCTCTGTAATGGTTCCTTGGACTCGGGCAGACAAGGATGTGGCAACATGCTTGTCCATTTTCCCATTCTTGCCTATTCTGTAATATCCTTTGGACTCGGGCAGACATGGCTCTAGCAGAGTGCTTGTCCATTTTCCCACTTTTGTCTGTTCTGTGATATTTATTTGGACTCTGGCAGACATGACTCTGACAGCATGGTTGTCTGTTTATCACTTTTGTCCATTTGAATATATGCCAAATAAAACTTTCTTTTTGCTTTACTAAACTTTGTAATATTTTTCCCTACAACAGTACATACTCTTTACAACTTAGAGGGGAACAACTGGTAGTTGTTCACCTTAGATACTAGTTTAGAGGAGGCCAATCTCAGGCGGAAAAGTCTGTCTTTTTCTGGAAAACCAGTCCAACGCCTTTTCACACTCCATATAAAGCTAAGTCATTAATCCATTAGTCACATGCACAGCTGTGGTACATTTATCTATGTTATTACACCTTGGTTTTAGGTTTCTCTTTAATAAGAGAAAACTTTTCTGACTGTCTAACCTGTTGCCATTGAGTCGATTCCTACTCACACCAACCCTATAGCACAGAGTAGAACTGCCCCACAGGGTTTTCAAGGAGCGGCTGGTGGATTTGAACTGCCGATCTTCTGGTTAGCAGCGGAGCTCTTAACCACTGACCCTCTACTGGATCCTTATTTCCGTATCTCAGCGATCACGGCAATCATAGATAGCACTGGTGGGAAACCAGAAAAAAAAAAAGAAAAAGAAAGAAAAAACAGGCAGGAAAGGAACAAGACTCCTAGAGGGGTTTCTAATATTTCATTATTATTGAAAATTACAGTTCATAAAAAGTCTTGTTCATTTAAAGTTTGAAGAGTGACAGAAAAATAGCTTTCATATTTTGGTCTGCTAAATGTACGATAAATCAAAAAAGATGTAACAAGGAGAAACTTCAAGAAAAATAAAACAGAAAATCAGTGCGTAGTATAAATAACACTTCATTAGTGCTGTAGTGCTGGACAGAACAGCCTAGAAAATTCCACAGAGTAATCTGTAGTATAAAGCACAAAAGAGAATAATTTACTATCATTAGGGGTTTGTAATCCCTACAATGGAAAGGGAGATGCATGTACATAACTCTTTAATGGTAGTGGACTTGCATGCATAAATCCCTACATGATGAGATGTGAATACATTTTATAAATTCAAGTTTGTGTTGGGTAAGAAAAAGCCAGGCTGTCTGATTTGATGCGCTTGCTGACCTAAGTCTGTCATTACTGATGCACTGAGAACCGCAGCCTTGGGAGCAGGCTCCATCCATTCTGTGTCTTAGCAGAGGCCACCCGAGGGGGTTTAGTGTCTCTCCCATCAGGCACACATCAATACTGTAAACACACCAGTTTTAGTTAGCGGTAGTCCATGCCAAAGGCATGGCAGTGTGCCACACCATCTAAACACACTCTCAGCAATAACCCAAGTATTTTCTGTCAAGAAGGCATTCTCTGTACTGAGTTTTACACACTTCAGCTTAGTGTGGGCCCTAAGTAAAATTGAGAAATAGGAAAAATTAATAACTTTACACTCCATCCTCCAAAGTCCTCTTTCCTCTTAGCAGAGTTTCTTCTCTTAGTTCTACTAAATTCACGAACTCTTCTCAACAAAATTTTCTCTGAAGCAAAGATCTGAAACTTATTAACATGGGAAATGCAAATGAAAGACAATAGCTTAAGTGTTACTTCAGCCAGAGGCCTTTTTATTTTAACCTGGATCAAATCCTTAAGCTTAGGAAAATTTAGAAAAATTTTCAAAGGGGTATCTCTGGACAAGGATGCCTAGATTTGTAATTCGTTCTTATGCCCTCTTCCCACCTAGTACCTCCAAAGGGGGAAAGCAAGGACATCTCTGAAGTTGTGTGTGTGTATCTGTGGGGGCTGGGGGGAGGGGGTCAGTACCTAGAGGCTGGATCGAACTGTATGGGGGATTATTAGGTTATTGCTTTTAACCAGAGGAACTATAAGAATTATAGTTAAGGAAGGAAAAAGCAGTGGACCAAGTCTAAAGGGGAGACAACACAAATGTGCAGGAATAAGACTCCAGTTCAGATACCAGGAAGAAGTGTTCCAGGTTGGGAAGCGGGAATATGAAAGCAGGGTTCCAGGACCAGAGGCTCAAGGGGAGGCTATGAACAACACAGAGAATTCTAGAAACATGCTGTTAAATGGTGGAGTGGCTGGTGGGTGAAATCACCGTCCTAAACCTCATGGGTGGGGTGGCATAGGAGAGGGAATGGTGTCCCATGGAAAGCCTTTAAGACGTCGGCAAATACCATGAATGTGTACTAAAAATGTTGTGCATGGAGAAAGACTAGAAGCTTTGATTAAATTCTAAAGTAGCATGCAACCCCAAAATGACTAAGCACAGCAGGTCAACGAGAGGCACTTTTGTGGGCTCCTGGAATCCCACTGCGCTGGTGGTCAACTTCTGTCAATTGTGTGGTTTAGGCAGGTTCCCGTTGCCTGATTCAGTCTTCTTTCAGCACTTGTAGTGGGATTTGTAATCTATTCTTATTCCTTCTTCCTATCTAGTACTCTTAAAGGGGGCAAGCAAGGTTTGACTTGACTAGTACTGTTGCACTATGGCATTGGTGTTCTCTGGGCTTGGCAGGTGTATAAAACTGACTCTTCTCCTTCCTTCCTCCTTCTCCTTCCTGGGTCCATAGGCATCTGAATGCTTCCAATTTCTTTCTGCTACGGTACTCTCCTTGCCCCTCCAGACAGCCTGCAGGACTCAAGGCAGCCTAGTGCAGGCACTCTTCCTCCACCTTTTTCTCTCTGGTAGTCCCTGGGGAAGGTGCATCCTGGGAGAGCAGTTCATCCCCAGGGCCCATCTCTGCTCTGCTGGCAGACCAGCGGATCAGCCACAGTCTCTTGTCTTTTAGATTTGTCAGATGTGAGCCAGATGGCAGCCTATGTATCCTGAGCTCCAGGGGACATGTATCAACCTCTCCTTTTCCCTAGGATTATGGTGGGGAAGTTTGTGGAGATGGAACACACAGCATACTATTTTTTGTTGTTGCTAGCTACCTTCAGATCAGCCCCTGACTCATGCACAATGGAATGGAACACTTTAATACCCCTTGTCAAAATCTTTGTGTAATTTTGTGCTCCCTAGGCACTTTGAGTATTTTATGCTCTCAACTAGCGGCCGAGCCAAGGGTCACAAAGCCTGTGATTAGCCACCTTCTTTGCAGGACCTGCATGGATAATCTTACTGTGGGATGTGAGAGTAGTTGAAGCCTATTTCTTGGAGGCATAAGTAAAACTCAGACCGAAATATTTTCTTTTTGTGAAGTGGTGTAAATGGTTAACGAGGTTGGCTGCTAACCAAAAGGTTGGAGTTTTAAGTCCGTCCAGAGGCACCTCAGAAGAAGAATCTGGTTATCTGCTTATGAAAAATCAGCCATTGAAAACTGTATGGAGCACAGTTCTACTGGCACACATGTGATCGTTGCGTGGCAAAATCAACTCGATGGCAACTGGTTTTTTCTTTTTTTTTGGTTACTTATAAGTATGCTGGAGGATGGGAGGGGGTCCATGATTACTAGCAGTTTGCCCTAGAGACAAGCACTGTCAAAGTGTTCTCCAAGAAGGTCCTGCTCAATGCAGCTTCTTGTCAATAAAGACACACCAAGGTGAGGAGGGAGTAAGAGCATTTATTGCAAGCTCGCACGCAAGGATCAAGGAGGTGTATACCTCAAATAAAACTAACGAGAAGTACATACAAACATTATGGACTACACAGGTTATCATAGTGTGCAGGTACAACAAGACAAATTACATTTTTTTCCTTTGACATGTAGTGTTCTGCTTGGTCTGAGCAGCTGCTAACTGAGCCACACACAGGGCTAACACTTAAGGTTTTGCTTGATAATGGCTAAGCACCTCCTGGCTTGCTGGCTGTCAAAAGCACAAAGTGTTTTGAGGAAATCAGTCCTGGAAGAACTGAGACCCCCTCTGCTTCTGGATTTTGCTGTCTAATGTTGGTATACTTGTTCTTTCAGAGCACACGTTCCTCTCTACTGAGTTCTTAAAGTGACGCATCCTGTGGATGGCATGTCCCTGGCAGGAAAGGAGAGGGGCAGGGCTTATAAATGCCTTGATATGAGAGAGAGGAAACTGTTCCTCTCTGGAAAATTTATATGAACCGGCAGTAGTAACAACAATGACGACAAACTGTCATGCTGGAGGCTTGCTTAGGTTTCTGTTATAAAACAGAGTATTTGCCATCAAGAGGCTTTTTAGTATTCAAGTCTGCAGCAGTAGTGGCTTGTAGCCAAGCTCAGCATGGCTAGAGAAGCCCAGAAGGTTTTCTTAAAAGTCCCAAATTGTTTGTGCTCTTTGTAAAACAGAATCAAGTACAGTGATAACTTCACTTACCCGGTCCCATGGGGAAGCAGGTTGTTCCACAGAAATGCATTTTTCAGATGATATTTTGATCTGCGGTATGATTTAGTAAAGTTTGAAAAAAAATTTTTTCTTCTCCCTATTCAATTTTGATCCTTACAACCACCCATGGAATAAGGCATGAAGGTTTTATCAGTTGCACTTGTAGACTGACTTGCTTCCCATGACACAGGTAGCATAACTAGTGGTTGCCTTGCCCCTCATGGCACCAGGTCATCTGATCCAGGTAGAGTTCAGATGTCTTTTCAATATATCATGTAGATGGTTTGCAAAATTATACTTATATTCACTGTTAGTAAAGAGAATAGCCCAGAGTTTAATGAATTCTTTAAGTGTTTTTAAGCATCTTTTAAGTGCCAAGCACTACTGTGTGCTCTGGAGGTTATTTAGGTTTAATCAAGAAGAGGGATGCTGATTTTTAAGAAACAAATGTGGTATCTGGGATGCCGATTGGGCTGTGGCTAGAGGCTGGAAGGCAGAGCACTACTAAATTCTTTGCTGTTGAGATGATTCCGACTCATGGCAACCCCATGTGTCAGGAAGATGAAATAAATTGGTTTTGCTGTTGATAAACAGGATTTGTTTGTTTTCTGGTTCTATTCTATGCTTTGTATTTCAGCTCAGCTTTCCCCTTCCATTTCTGAGCTCCTTGAGACCAGAAGAGGGCCTTGTTCGTTTATTTGTTAGTCCTCTTCCAGCACTTAGTTCTATGATTTGAATATGATAGGTGCTGAATAGTGTTTGTTGAAATGAATTTAAGTCAACATCACCACATATAGGCCCATTTTACCTATAATTCTAGGGCAAGATTGACTTTTTTGTTTTTTTGTTGTGTGATGAAAGCAAGTTGGCAGGGAGCTAGCAAGTTTTCTTTTCCTGGAATCACTTTTATTATTTATTTACTATTTGTAGTACAGACATGTTTCCAGGAACTTAAGCAACTAGAATGTAGTTTTTTACTTAAATTCAGTCTCTCTGTTTAGGAACCTTCTCTCTATCAGGGAAAGTTTGGCAAAATGTATAAACTGGTAAGAAAAAAAAATGACTGCAACTATTCTTGGGGTAGAAGAGAAGAGAGGAGAAATATTTATTGAAACCTCTTCATGTTTAACAGATCCATAACTGTTTCCAGAGCCAGTTCAAACTAATTCTATGTCTTGTGTTATTTTATTTTGGGCTTAATGAACTTCAATGCCACAGAAAGGAAGACTGCTTTGGGAAAATATTTCAGACTATTCTTTTCTCTTCCCACTTATCCCCTGTTTCTCTCAATTGGTTTGGGTCTTGGCAAAACCAAAACTGTTTTTCTCTAGTGCTTTTTATTTTTTTGTTTTGTCTTTAATTTTTAACTAAATGTGCATTTCAAAGGAAATGTAATCCAGCTGTTTCTTACTTTTTGCACTCAACAAAATGGTACTTTGTAAAAGTCATTCAATGTCCAAGAAGCCTGAGTCCCTTAAAAAAAAACTCTTTTCTTTGAACCAAGAATTCAATCTTCTCCAAAAGGGAAGAGTTGGAACCAAGAAAGACTGGGATTTAGTTTAATTTAAAATCAGAATTTGTGAGTAAGGGAATGATTGCAGTCTTGGCAGGATGTAGGTATTTTCCAGGTAACTGAAGTTTAACTCTTTTATTTATGAACCCTGACCACATCCGATAGTGGTCTGTCTATGTACTCTTTCCGGAGGACTTCTTAGAAGGAAAAATAGTGCTTATGTGTGTGGATTTTTTGGGGGGAGGAGCAGGAAGGCATAGTGAGAGGAATGGTAATCCTACATTTGTAGATGCATTGAAAAAAAAGGAAAATGAACTCTGATTATTTTGTGCTTCAGCATTTAAGGAAACAGCAATTTTCACAGAAGTGAAGATGAAATTTATTCTTAAATTGTTTACAAGAAGTTTACTGAACAAATGTAACTCTCAGTAAAAATACAAAGAGAAATGTTTAGTTTACTTATGAGAGAGGAAATTTCCAAATTTTTGAAAGATCTATTTGCAATATAGAAACTCATATTTTAATTCCAAACTTTTATGCATTCACTAAAACAGATTGCTAAACTTCCTCCACTTGGAAAACCTTTGTTGTCCTAGTTGGAAGTTATTAAGCAATTGGAAATATTAATAAAAAAATGTATTTCTGTAAAGACATTTTATAATTCAAAATTTGCACTAATGGAAAACAAATTTTCTCCATCTTCTTATTGCTCTGAATTAAATTTTATTGACAATTAAAAAAGATATATAACAGATTCTTACAGATTTTGCTGTGGAAAAGAAGGTAAATTTGTTCACATGATAAAACTGGACCTTAGTAAGAAGTATGTTGATGCCACAGGAAATTTTGTCAAGACATATATTTCCTACTGGAATAATATAGAGGTACTTAAAAACCATACCACTTTCTGTTGTTAGACTGCTTTGCGTTTGTTGGCTCTAATATTCTGTGAGTGTTGGATGGATATTGTTTTATATTTATTTCTTACTTGTAAAACTTTTGTTCAACACACATGGACTGAGAGCCTACTATGTGCCAGATGCTGTTGGCTGCGCATTGACTGCAGGGTTGGGGTGGCGGTGAGAGTGAGGATACAAATGGGCTGAGCACCCTGAAGGGTGGGGATGCAAGTTCAAGGGCAGAGAAGAACCAGGGGCCTCTAGCTCATCAGTGATTTCATGGGAAGTAAGAAAATGTTCCCTGTCATGGTTTGCAAAGAGGATAGTGTCTAAGTGCAAAGAAAAAGGAGCTCATTCCTCTGGGTGACTGTCACCCACTCTGAGACTTTCATCTTGCAGAGAGAAGCATGGTCTGGATTTCAGGTCTCATTTACCCCTCCTGATAGACTAGCATATCAGCACAGATTTGAGAACCACATTGACTGTCTGGTGGAGATGAGAGGATTTTGGCAAAAAGTCATGCCTGATGAAGAACTTTATGAAGTTTGCTGTGAGGTTAATGATTTGAGCTCTTATCTCAATCTCTCCTTTAAAAACTTCAGGAAGATCTGTATTGTTTGTGTTTTGGTGCTGGAGGTTACTCTTCCTCTGGAGAATATTAAGTATTTTTGAAATCTCCCTCAAAATTGGAATTTAGGTGTCATCATAGGATAGACAACATCTGATTCACAAAGATAACTCACTTTCCTGCCTTGGAGTAGTAGTAGTACTGCCTAATGGAGGGAGATGGAAAACCTAAAAGGTCATTTGAAAGCGATCTAACAGAACTTACATACTGCATAAGCAGAGGGTTTACACTCTGAGAGAGCAGAAGCTAGGTCTATGCTGTGTGCTGAACAACACCCAGCAACATGCCAGGTATGCAGAGGGTATTAGAGTAAATTCTTGCAGAATTGAATTGAAGATATGTAGCAACTCTGTATCTGTCTACTAATCTGTTTTCCTCATCTTCAAAAATTTCAGTTGAAGTAAATCAATTATAATTTTACTTCCTTGCCCTCAGATCCAAAGGAAGTAAATACTTTGGAAAAAATGATCGGTGAACTCTGCAGCATTTTTAAAAACCATGTGTGTTTTTTGTCCCATTTCTTTTATTGCTTAGAAAACATACTTGAGTAAAATCTAGTTCAACAACTTGTGCAAATTTCTCCTAAACTAGAAATAGACAGCACTAAAAATCTTGAAGTTTTGTATTGTAAAAAAATTTAGACTAATTTGGGCATTATTTTCATGGTAATGAGTGTGCAGCAGAGGGAAAAAGGGAAAAAATAGCTATGACAACACGGACTCATCATCCTTCCAGCCCAGTGCACAAACTCCCAGAAGGCTTGGTGCCAAACATAGGGAAGGACAGAATCCAGTTAGTAAAGGGATGGGGGCTGGTGGGGCCACAGCAGAGGAGCAGGTTGACCATAACTGGTTTGGGCAAACAATAGAGGAGCTGGAAAATTTAGATCCCTTAGGCTATCTGGCTTGATTAGATTGTGAAAACAATGGAAAGGCTAGAAAGGGCATGCATCCAAAAAGTCTTTCTACAAATGTCATCATTATAATTATAGTAGCCTTTAAGGCATTCTTTAAGGCTTCCTTTTTCCCCTTTGGAAGGAGTCCTGGTGGCTCAGTGGTGAAGCGCTCAGCTGCTAACTGAAAAATTGGTGGTCTGTCACAATCCTTGTGACCTAATGCTGGTAATCCAGATTTCAGCTTTTTTTGCTTAGAAAGAAGGAAGAAAATGAACTTACACTCAGTATCTGCCAAGTATTAGGTGTTTTCAAAAATTGTATCTTATGTATTTCTTACAACAGCCCCATGGCATACTTATCATTTCCATAGCCAGTGAGTGGCAGAGTTGGGATTTAAACCCAAGATTTCTAACTATAAGTCTAACTTGCTTTTTTGTTGTTCCAAAATGCCTCAATGCTGAAAAAAAAAGAGCTTGCTCACTTTTTGTCTCTACTCCCCGCCCCTCTCTTTTTAATTATCTTACTATTGGCATTTGGGTATGCTTAAAACCAAAAACCAAAAAACCAAACCCATTGCCATCTAGTCGATTCCGGCTCATAGACACCCTATAGGGACAGAGTAGAACTGCTCCATAGGGTTTCCAAGGAGCAGCTTGGGTTTGAAACTGCTGACCTTATTTTTTTTGGTTAGCAGCCAAGTTCTTAACCACTGCATCACATCAGGGCTCCTTGGATTTTCAGAACAACCTAGTGAGCTAGGTATTATTGTTCCAATTTATAGATGAGAAAATTGAGGTACAAACGTTAAGTAATGGGCACAAGGTTGCAGAGCTAACTAGCAGTGCAGCTTGGATACAAAGTCAGACGCACTGACACCAGAGCCCACATTCTGAACCCCTGGGGAATTTAGCCTCTGCACCTGTATCTCCAAGGGCCTTCCAGCACTGACTGTGATCTTTCTGGGATCCTGGAGACTCAATAGCTAGTTTGTTGTCAGTATCAGCACAGAATAGAGAAAAGCATCCATCCCACAACCTTGTCACCGAGGCAATCTGTACCTAGTGCAGAAAGCATGCCCATTACATGGTCCCTTCAGTAAACTAAATTAGTGATGGGAAAAACTGAAGAGTCATGTCTGGTGTTGAGTTCTTGAGACTGCTTTCATCTTTGTACTGTCCATGGCAGATTTAGAGTTTAGAGAAATCACTAATGGGAACCAGAGTGATTGGAAACATTTTTGCAGAGAAAGGGGAGCTAGTTCAGACTTTTAATTTTTTTCTAATGAAAAACTATCAAGAAAATATGTCAGGGAGCTAACATTGCCATCTCCCCTCCACCCCCCAGTGAAAAGCAGCCCAGCAACAGGATGCAGGGTATCTTCACGAGTCTCATAATTCTGCCCCTCATGCAGGCGTAAATCATTCTCCAATTGCGGACCAGGCATAAATCGTTCTGCAACCAAGGTGCTCACTAAATGTTACTGTGTTATTGGTACATAAATTCTGCATCAGCTCGATGAAATGTCTGTGGCTATCGAGTTAAACAAGTCAAGGCGGCTACTTAATGATTTCCAAACATTAGATTATTAAAGTTCAGACAAGAAGTTTGAGAGGAAAGCTGTGTTAAAATGGACTTTGAACAGCCGTTTCTCACATTTGTTCCTTAGCAACAGCCAGGATGTCTCCCCCAGCTCTGTACTCCATCTTGGGAAAAGGGCCTAGAACAAACGGTTTCTCAAGGAAAAGAAACCCAGAATTTGAGAGCCCCTTTGATCTTTGCACCTTTTCATTACATAAAGCACAGGCTTGACTCCACTCTCACACATTTCTCTTTTAACCTGTTTCTAGGGCATTTTCTACAATGTGGAGAATGAACATGATTTCATTTTGCCCAGTAGATGTGTCCGTTGATTGCTATTGTTGCTGTGTGCTGTCAAGTTGATTCCTATTTATAGAGACCCTAGATGACAGAGTAGAAATGCTCCATAGGGTTTCCTAGACTGTAGTCTTTATGGGAGCAGATCGCCAGGACTTTTCTCCTGCACAGGGGCTGGTGAGTTTGAACCCCTGAACTTTCGGTTAGTAGCTGAACAATTAACCATTGCACCACAGGGCTCCTTATAGTGCCCAATATTTACAAATTAAATATAGCACCTCCTATCTGGGTGGCTCCTTAGAGTTTGTAAGGATTTCTCCACGAATTTGATCCACATCCTTTTCCCTTCTCTCCTTGCTACTTCAGAGAAAATATTACAATGCTCAGAAAAAAACTTTCCTAACAGCTTGCCTCCACATCTACAAATTTATTTGCATCTTTTCTTCCAACCCTGATGTTGGGATGGGAGAGATGTTCTTCCTTCCACTCAGGATGAGCTCCTTCACCTATTCAGGATCTCATCACTTTTTTTCTTCCCTTTCGTTAGGGACTTTGCTCAACAGAAAGCTTTACCTGCAATATTGTATTTGCAACCACTGCTTTTTTACTGGTCTATTCCAACTAACATTTAAATAAGCTCAAGTCTTCCACATATTTACATAAGCAAACAAATAAACTTCTGTCAAACCTACCCCCAATCTACTGCCTCACCTGTGTCCTTCTAATGCTAAACCTTTTTTTTTTTTTTTTTAATTAGTGAAGTAACAGGTTATAATTCAAGTTCAGGAAGGCTCAGGATACAATTCTTGCATCAGGACAGCCTCTTCTCAGCTGTGCCAACAGGCACACCTCTCTTCGGCCCTCGGCCTCTGCCCTGTGGGATGGTAAGTGTCACAAAGCTCTTTTAGCTCTGCCAATAAGTGACCGGAGGCACCCCACTCCACCAGTAAGCCTCAGCAGAAAGCGCTCAGCTCTACCTCCGTGGGTCAGCAAACCTAACTCCACCAAGTGTCCAGAGGCGCCCTACTCCTCCACTAAGCCTCCTGTCCTAAGGCACTCAGCTTTCTCGCTCAGTGTGATGGGAAGCCCACCTCACGATCTCCTGCAGGTCAACTGCCTCTGCTGCTGTCATTTCTCCGCCACCGTTTCGCACCATCTTCGATGTTACAGCTCTCTCCTTCCTCCCCTTTCTCTCTCTTGGTCTCCTGGTTCCAGCAGCTTTTCAATGAAAGGATCCTGGGTCCAAAGGTAATGCCCCACACCGGCTCTTCCTTGGTAGTGGTGAGATCCTCTCTTCCCGCCTTTGGGATGGCTCATTTTAAGATTAACAGGATGGTAAAACTGGCCAATCCCCTCGTTAGGGTTCCAGATCCATACATCTTATTTGCAAGGTCTCACCCCCACAAGGGTGCCATGCAAATTATTTATATTATTAGCAAGCTATCCAATACCCTTGGTGGGCCACAAGCCTATCATTTGTATAGTCTCACCCAGTCATTTGGTGGCAGTTACAAAGACTATGGCTAGATGGGACATATTAAGCAATTCACTGCACCACAATGCAATACTCAGAAATAGTTTGCATTACACTGGAAGAACAATGGAATTGGAAATTGGCATAGAAGCAGCCATAGCCTTAACCAGTTGTATAACAGTGAGTATAATTCAGAGATTTTCTGTGACGCAGTTCCCTGGCATGTAAAATGGAGTGTTGTATGGGCTGGTCCAGTGGGCTCGAAATCC
Organism: Dugong dugon; assembly: GCA_030035585.1. Taxonomy (NCBI): domain Eukaryota; kingdom Metazoa; phylum Chordata; class Mammalia; order Sirenia; family Dugongidae; genus Dugong; species Dugong dugon. The sequence continues at coordinate 170,233,736 of CM057462.1, forward strand.
TTTTTTTTTTTTTTTAGTTTTTTTTTTATTGTACTTTAGATGAAGGTTTACAGAACAAATAGTTTCTCATTAAACTGTCAGTACACATATTGTTTTATGACATTGGTTAACAACCCCAAGACATGTCAACATTCTCCCTTCTCGACCTTGAGGAACTTTTTTTGGTGAAAATATACATAGCCAATGTTACATCATTTCAAAAGTTTCTACATGTATGATTCAGTGACATCGATTACATACTTCCAGTGCTGCTATTCTCACTATCATTTTCCAGATTATTCTATCACCATTATCTTCAACTCACTGTCCTTTAGGCTTCCCATCAAACCTTTTGAGTTGCTGTTGTCAATTTGATCTCATGTCAATAATTCTTTTTTCTTTTTTGTACCTTAGATGAAAGTTTACAGGACAAATAGTTTCTCATTAAACAGTTAGTACACATATTGCCCTATGACAATGGTTAACAACCCCATAACATGTCAACACTTCCCTTCTCAACCGTGGGTTCCCTATCACCAGCTTTCCTGTCCCCTCCTGCCTTTTAGTCCTTGTCCCTGGACTGCTGTGCCTCATTAGTCCTGTTTTGTTTTATGAGGCTGCCCAATTTTTGGCTGAACGGTGAACCTCAGGAGTGACTTCACCACTGAGCTAAAAGGGTGTGCAGGGGCCATACTCTTGAGGTTTCTCCAGTCTGTCAGGCCAGTAAATCTGGTCTTTTTTTTGTGAGTTAGAATTCTGTTCTACATCGTTTTCCAGCTCTGTCCAGGACCCTCTATTGTGATCCCGGTCAGAGTAGTCAGTGGTGGTAGCCAGGCACCATCTACCTGTACTGGACTCAGGCTGGTGGAGGCTATGGTAGCTGTGGTCCGTTAGTCCTTTGGAATAATCTTTCCTTTGTATCTTGTTCTCTTCATTCTCCCTTGCTCCCGAAGGGGTGAGACCAGTGGAGTATCTTAGATGGCTGCTCACAGGCTTTTAAGACCCCATACGCTACTCACCAAGGTAGAATATAGAACATTGTCTTTATAAACTGTGTAATGCCAATTGAGCTAGATGTTCCCCAAGACCATGGTCCCCACAGCCCTCCACCCAGCAATTCATTCTCTCAGGGAGTTTGGATGTGTCTATGGAGCTTCCATGACCTTTCCTAGTACAAGTTGTGCTGGTTCCCCAGTAATGTGTACTGTCTTACCCTTCACCAAAGTTACCACTTATCTATTGAGTTCCCCCCCACCCCTCCCATCCCTCATAACCAACAAAGATTGTTTCTTTTTGTGTGTAAACTTTTACATGAGTTATACAGTAGAGGTCTCATACAATATTTGTCCTTTTGTGATTGACTTATTTCACTCAGCATAATGTCCTCCAGTTTCATCCATGTTATGAGATGCTTCACAGATTCATCATTGTTCTTTATCTTTGTGTAATACTCCATTGTGTGTATGTACCATAGTTTGTTCATCCATTCATCTGTTGATGGGCATCTAGTTTGTTTCCATCTTTTTGCTATTGTGAACAGTGCTTCAGTGAATATGGGTGTGCATATGTCTTTTAGTATGACGGCTCTTATTTCTCTAGGATATATTCCTGGGGTGGGATTGCATTTTGTAGTGCTTTTTTTTTTTTTGTGGTGCTGACGTTTTCTTTGTTCCTCTTACTCTCCTGTGCTGAGTTCCTTTTGTTTGTGGATCTTTTTTTCATTTCTTTTGTTTTTGTAGGTTTTGTTTTTACTGAGACTTTATGTTTTTCTTCTTTATTTTGATGAGTAGGTTTGTCAACTTTCTTTGTGGTTACCTTGGAATTTACCCTTATCCTCCTAGATTTGAACCAGTCTATTATTACTTGCTATCACATGACTTCCTCTCGGTTAGAAGGTTCTATACCTACACCGTTTATTCCCTCTTTTATTGTTCTGATGCTGTTGTCATTTACTGATTAACCTCTCTAGTTCCCTTTTGTAATTCTTTTGGCTTTGCATGGCCCTTGAGAGTTCATTTCCTAGGCTGGTATCTGGCTAGTACAATCCTGTGTCCTATATTCAGCCTGTGTTCTAATATTGTTTGTTCTCAGATTGAAGGACTTCCTTTAATAATTCTTGTAAATTTGGTTTGGTTTTTACATAGTCCCTTAATTTCTGTTTATCTGGAAATGACCTAATTTCACCATCATATTTGAACAAGAGTTTTGCAGGATATATTGTTCTTGGCTGAAAATCTTTTTTTTTCAAGGTTTTATTTATGTCATCCCATTGCCTTCTTGCCTGTGTGGTTTCTGCCGAATAATCCGAGCTTAGTCTTATTGATTCTCCTCTGTATGTGACTTTTTGTTTTTCTCAAGCTGCTCTCAGGATTCTTAGTTTGTCTTTGGTTTTAGAAAGTGTGATTATGATATGCCTTGGTGATTTTCTTTTGGGGTCTATCCTATATGGGGTTCTTTGAGCTTCTTGGATGGCCAGGTTTACATCTTTCATGATATTGGGAAGTTTTCTGTCAGCCATTCTTCAGTGATCCTCTCTGTGTTTTCTGTTTTCTCCCCCTGTTCTGGAACTCTGATTACTAGAATATTTTTGCTTTTGATTGTATCCCACATAGTTCTCAGGGTTTCTTCATTTTTCTTCGTTCTTTTTTCTGATTTTTCCTAAAATAGAGTTGTATCCAAGTGTTTTTCTTCAATTTTATGGATCCTATCTTCCATCGTTTCAAGCCTACTCCTCAGCCCTTCTATGACACTGTCCATTTCTGAAATCTTGTTGTTTATCTTTCAGATTTCTAATTGTTGTTTTTGTATGATTTCTAGTTGTGAATTTATTTTAGCATTTTGTTCCTGTATTATTTTCTTGAATTATTCTGTTTTTTTTTTCTGTATTTTCCATGAATTTGTTCATATTTTCCTCATTTTTATCTGTTTTTTGCTTCAACTCTTGGTTAATTCTGAACATTAGAGATTTGAATTCACTATCAGTTAGGTCTAGTGCCTTTTCTTCTACTGGAAGATCATCTGGTGTTTTATTTTGGAAGCTTACTGGAACCATCCTGTCCTGTTTTTGTGAATGTTTTGATATTGTCTGCTCTCTTTGGGGCATTCAGTGGTTATTTTTCCCTGTTTATTGATTGTAGATTTGTTTCATCCTGCTTTTTTGTTTTATTTGGTTATGTCTGAGCAGGCAAGCTGTGTGTTCTTTGTTGTTTGCTCATCTGTGGGTGCTATACTTTTCACCTCCTTCTGCAATGGGTAAGGTCAGTCACTCAGGTATGGTACAGCTGGGCAGGTCCAGCTGAAGGGGAGATGCTGGGATAGGTTTTTTGTGGCACTTACCAGGGCTGACAGTGCAGACTGGGAATCAGTGCAGGGCAGGTTCCAGTAGGCCGTGCCTGTGTTGCTTGGGAGTGTGATGTTCAGCGCACAGTGCAGGTAGGCAGGAAGGAGGGGGTAGATTGTGATGTGTGGAGCTAAGATGGGTATAGGAAGGATGAGAGAGAGGAGACAGGAACAGGAGCCAAAAACATACACACAAACAAAAAACAGTGCTAAGTGAGCTTGCTACTGGAGTGGAGAGATGAGAGACTGAGAAATGGGGAAAAACAAAACTGAAAAAAAAAAGAAAAAGGGTAAAAGAAAAAGATGAATAAATTGAGAAACTGGAAATGAAGAAAGACAAAAAGGAAATAAGAGAGAGAAGAAAACTAAACAAAGAAATGAAAAAAAAAAAAAAAACCCAAAAACAAAGAAAAAAAAAATGCCCCCAGGCTGCTTGGTACTGCCTGGCTAGAAGAGGCTCCCAAGCCCAGAAAAGAAAAAGAAAACAAGCAAATAAATCAAAACAGAACAAATCAGAGCAAACAAACAAACAAAAAAAAAAGCGCTGGGGGTCCCACCAGTGTGGCAGCACGGGCGAGGAAGCAGTTTCACAGTCGAGTGGTGTTTTGCAGCCTTTCACGAAGAAGCAAAGATGGCGCACAGAGCCAGGTATTTGAGAGAAAGGAGGGGGAGGTGGTAAGAGGTAAGAAACAAATCTAAAGAAGCTGAAAAACACAACACCAGCAGTGAACAAATGGCACTCAGGGAGCTGGCCAGTGCAGGCGGGTGGAATCCAAGAGGCACTGGGGGAAGCTCGTGCTTCCTGGCCAATAGACTGTGGCTGCAGGAAGCAGAGGAGGCTAGGTCAGGGTGAAGAAGGGTGGAGAGTGGGAAAACCTATATCGTGGGTTACCAGTTGTTCTGTCTCCTGCTGGAAGCTCAATGATGTTGCTTTCTCATATCTCCTGTTCACTGATCTCCGATAGGTGTCCAAGATGGTGGATCCATGCTGTGGTAGCTGATAGGGGACCTCTGCATGTATCTCTCCTCGTGCTCTGTTCTCAGTCAGTTTCTTATTCCATTCGGTGCTTGGCTGAGTTCTTTATCTCTTCATTTGATGCTTATGGTTTCAAGGTTGACAGTGACTCTGTTTGACTTAGTTTTTCTGATGTTTGCTGCAGAGGGACGGTGTGGTGCTTCTGACTTTAATGCCACGTTGCCCGGAAGTCTAAAGACCTAATGCTAAACTTTTTGAAAGAGGTTTTCTCTCCCAAAGTCTTCTCCTCTTCTCCCCACTCCAACCCTTAAACTATCCTAACCTGGATTCTGCCCCTCTGACTCCTGTGGAACTGATCTTGCCAAAGTCACTATATAGGTTAGAAGTCACTGGCTGCAAGTAACAGAACACCCAAATCAAACTAGATTAAACTATAAAGGAGATTTATTGGTTCATATAATTGGAAAAGCAGGGTAGAACAATGACCAGGCATGATTCAATCCAGTGGCTCCAGGTCTGCACTTCTATGAGTGAGCTGAATGCAAGATGGCTGCTGTACATTCAGGCTTCATGGCAGCACACAAAGATATTCAGAAAAGAAAAAGCCATGCCTTCTTGTGGCTCTCTTTGGGAGCACAGACACTTTTCCTAGATACTCCCAGAAAACTTCCTTTTGCAATTTCTTGGTGTGACTTGTGTGCCATGTGCCCATTCCTGAACCAGTCCTTGTGGCCAGAAGAATGTCATGCAAGTGCCTCACTTACAAAAGCATTGAAATTCAGGGATGATTTTGCCCCCCGTGGGACATTTGGGAATGCCTGGAGTCATTTTTTTCTAATTAAAATACTTTAATTCTTAGAGTAGTTTTGTTGCAGTTATTGTTAGCTGCTGTGGAGTTGACCCTGACTCACGGTGGCCTCATGTACAACGGAAGGAAATGCTCCCCGGTTCTGCACCATCCTCATGATCTTTTGTGGATTGAATCATTGTGATCCATAGGGTTTTCACCGGCTGATTTTTTAAAGTAGATTGCCAGGTCTTTCTTTCTAGTTTGTCTTATACTGGAAGCTCCACTGAAACTCATTCAGCATCATAGCAATATGCAAACCAACACTTAACAGATGGGTGGTGGCACGCACAAGGTGCATTGGCCAGGTTAACTTAGTTCTCTCACATGGAAGGTGAGAATTCTATCTCTGAACCACCAAGCTGTTTTAGGCTTACAAAAAAATGGATCAGAAAGTTTATAGTTACCATATACATCCCCCATACAGTTCCTTCTATTATTAACATCTTGCATTAACATGATACATTTGTTACAGATGGTGAACTAATATTGATACATTATTATTAATGAAAGTCCATACTTTATTTACATTAGGGTTCTTGCTTTGTGTTGTACATTTCTATGGATTTCTCCATGTATTTGATCCATGTCTTTTTCCTTAATGCCATGCATGCACCATTTCAGTATCATACAGAATAGTTTCACTACCCAAAAAATATCCTGTTCTCCACCTATTCATCTCTCCCTCCCTTCTCCTCAGCTTCTGGAAAACACCGATCTTTTTACTGTTTCTATGCTTTTGCCTTTTCCAGAATGTCATATAGTTGGAATCATACAGTATGTAACCTCTTCAGACTGACTTCTTTCACTTAGCAATAAACATTTAAGGTTCCTCCATGTGTTGTTGTTACTTGATGGCTCATTTATTTTTATGGCTGAATAATATTCCATTGTATGGATGTACCACAGTTTGTTTATACATTCACCTATTGAAGGACAACTTGATTTCTTCCAGTTTTTGGCAATTATGAATAAAGATGCTATAAAACAGCTTCATATGTATTCACTTACAGATTTTTATGTAGATATAAGTTTTCAACTCATTTGGGTAAATGTCTAGGAGCACGATTGCTGAATCATTTGGTAAGACTATGGTTAGATTTTTAAGAAACTGCCACCACAGTCTTCCAAAGTGGCTGTACCATTTTTCGTTCCCACCAGCAATGAATGAGCATTCCTGTTGCTTCACATACTCAAAAGCATTGGCTGTTTTCTGTGTTTTGGATTTTAGCCATTTTAATAGGTGTGTAAGAGGTCCCTGAGTGGCACAAACCATTTACACTTGGCTACTAACCTAAAGGTTGATGGTTTGAACCCAACTAGTGGTGTAACCCACCTTGCATCTGTTAGTTTGTCGTCCTGTGGTGGCTCATGTGTTGCTGTGATGCTGGAAGCTGCCGCTAGTATTTCAAGTATCAGCAGAGTCACCCATGGTGTACAGGTTTCAGTGGCACTTCCAAACTAAGACAGACTGGGAAGAAGGACCTGGCAATTTACTTCTGAAAAACAGCCAGTAAAAACCTTATGAATAGCAGAACATTGTCAGGTATAGTACTGGAAGATGGCCCCTCAAGTTGGAAGACACTCAAAATACAACTAGTGCAGAACGGCCTCTTCAAAGTAGAGTTGACCTTAATGACACTGATGGAGTAAAGCTTTCAGGACCTTCATTTGCTGATGTGGCATGACTCAAAATGAGAAGAAACATCTAGAAGCATCCATTAATAATTGGAACACGGAATGTACCAAGAATGAATCTATAGAAAATTGGAAGTTGTCAAAAATGAAATGGAACACTTGAAGATCGATATCTTATGTGTTAGTGAGCTCAAATGGACTGGTATTGGCCGTTTTGAATTGGACAATCACATGGTCTACTATGTTGGTAATGACAGATTGAAGAGGTACAACATTGCTTCATCGTCAAAAAGAATATTTCAAGATCTATCCTTAAATACAATGCTGTCAGTGATAAGATAATATCTAGATGGTTACAAGGAAGACCAGTTAACACAACTATTATTCAAATTTATGCACCAACCACTCATGCTAAAGATGAGGAAATTGAAGATTTTTACGAACTTCTGCAGTCTGAAATTGATCAAACAAGCAATCAAGATGCATTGATAATTATTGGTGCTTGGAACGAGAAAGATGAAAACAAAAAAGAAGGATCAGTAGTTGGAAAATATGGCCTTGGTGATAGACATGACACTGGAGATTGCATGATAGAATTTTGCAAGACCAATGGCTTCCTCATTGCAAATACCTTTCTTCAACAACATAAATGGCAACTATACACATAGAATTCACCAGATGGAATATGCAGGAATCAAATCGACTACATCTGTGAAAATAGACAATGGAGAAGCTCAATATCATCAGTCAGAACAAGGTCAGGGGCCAATTTTAGAACAGACCATCAATTGCTCATATCCAAGTTCAAGTTCAAGCTGAAGAAAATTAAAACAAGTCCACAAGAGCCAAAATATGAACTTGAGTATTTCCCAACTGAATATAGAGACCATCTCAAGAATAGATTTGATGCATTGAACACTTATAAGTGATAGAAGGCCAGATGAGCTATGAGATGATATCAAAGGCATCATAAAGGAAGAAAGCAAAAGATCATTAAAAAGACAAGAAAGAAATAAAAGACCAGAATAGATGCCAGAAGAGACTCTGAAAGTCTTTATTGAATGTAGACTAGCTAAAGCAAAAGGAAAAAATGAAGTAAAATTGCTAAATAGATTTCAAAGGGTGGCTCTAGAAGAGAAAATAAGTATTATAATGAAATGTGCAAAGACCTAAAGTTAGAAAACCGAAAAGGAAGAATACGCTTGGCATTTCTCAATCTGAAAGAACTGAAGAAAAAATTCAAGCTGCTGGAACTAATACAAGTATTCAGCAAAATAACAGGATACAAGATCAACATACAAATATCAGTTGTATTCCTCTACACCACCAAAAAGAACTTTGAACAGGAAATCGGGAAAACAATACCATTTACAATAGCACCCAAAAAGATAAAATACTTAGGAATAAATCTAACCAGGGATGTAAAAGACCTATACAATGAAAATGACAAAACACTACTGCAAGAAACCAAAAGAGACCTACATAAATAGAAAAACATACCATGGTCATGGATAGGAAGTCTTAACATTGTGAAAATGTCAATACTACCTGAAGCAATCTATAGCTATAATGCAATCCCGCTACAAATTCCAACCACATTCTTTAACGAGATGGAAAAACTAATCATCAACTTTATATGGAAAGTAAAGAGGCCCTGGCTAAGCAAATTATTATTGAAGAAGAAGAATAAAGTAGGATGTCTCACACTACCTGATCTCAGCACCTACTATACAGCCACGATAGTCAAATTAGCCTGGTACTGTTAAAATCACAGACACATAGACCAGCGGAACAGAATTGAGAACCCAGAAGTAAATCCATCCACCTATGGACAACTGATCTTCAACAAACAATCAAAGTCCATTAAATAAGGAAGAGAGAGTCTCTTTAACAAATGATGCTGGCAAAACTGGATGTCTATCAGTTGAAAAATGATACACAATTCATACCTCACAGCATACACCAAAACTAACTCAAAATAGATCAAAGACCTAAATATAAAAACTAAAATGATAAAGATCATGGAAGGAAAAATAGGGACAATGTTAGGGGCCCTAATATATGGCATAAATAGAGTACCAAACAAAACTAAAAATGCACAAACAACAGACTAAGAACTAGATAAGTGGGACCTCCTAAATGTTAAACACTTATGATCATCAAAAGACTTCTCCAAAAGAGTAAAAAGAGAACCTAAAAGCTGGGGGGAAAAATTTTGGCTGCAACATGTCTGAGAAGGGTCTTACCTCTAAAATTTATAGAAAACTTGAAAACTTCAACAACAAAAAGACAAACAATCCAATTAAAAAATGGACAAAGTGTATGAACAGACACTTCACCAAAGAAGACTTTCAGGTGTCTAACAGACACATGAGGAAATGCTCATGATCATTAGCCATTAGAGAAATGCAAATCAAAATTACAATGAGATACCATCTCACCCTGACAATATTGGCACTAAAAAAAAAAAAAAAAAAAAAACAGAAAATAACAAATGTTGACAAGGTTGTGGGGAGATTAGAATGCTTACACACTGCTGGTGGGAATGTACAACCACTATGGAAAACAGTATGGTGCTTCCTCAAAAGGCTAGAAATAAAAATTCCATATGATCCAGCATTCCCACCTTTAGGTATATACCCTAAAGGACTGTGACACAAATAGACATAGGCACACCCATGTTCATTGCAGCATTATTCGCAATAGCAAAAACATGGAAACAACCTAAGTGACCATCAACTGATGAATGAATAAACAAACAATGGAATACTATGCAGCGATCACGACGAATCCCCAAAACATCTCACAAAATGGATGAATTTGGAGGAAATTATGCTGAGTGAAATAAGTCAATCATAAAAGACAAATTTTGTATAAGATCACTATTATAAAAAGTCAAGAAAAGGTTTACACACAGAAAAAAAAATTCTTCAATAGTTACCAGGGATAGCAGGGGGAAGGAAGGAATATTACTAACTAGATAGAAGACACATGTTGATATTGGTAAAGGGAAAGGCAATACACAATATGGGAGAAGTCAGCACAACATGACCAAGGCTAAGAAAGACACTGAGAGGAATGCAAGAATAAAGGGCAACTATGGTAATTATTGTATTGAACAACACCAGAAGCATCAAAAGAAGATGGAAGGAAAACACAGAGTCACTGTACCAAGAAGAATTGGTCAACGTTCAACCATTTCGGGAGGTAGCATATGATCAAGAGCCAATGGTACTGAAGGAAGAAGTCCAAGATGGACTGAAGATACTGGCATAAAACAAGGCTCCAGGAATTGGCGGAGTATCAGTTGAGATGTTTCAACAAATGGATGCAACGATGAAAGTGCTCACTCGTCTATGCCAAGAAATTTGGAAGACAGCTACTTGGCCAACCAACTGGAAGAGATTCATATTTATATCTATTCCAAAGAAAGGTTATCCAACAAAATGCAGAAATTATTGAACAATATCATTAATGTCACCAACCAAACCAAACGAAACCCACTGCCATTGAGTCGATTCTGACTCAGAGTGATGCCATGCTGAAGATCATTCAAAAGTGGTTGCAGGAGCACATCGACAGGGAACTGCCAGAAGTTCAATCCAGGTTCAGAAGAGGATGTGGAATGAGGGATATCATTGCTGATGTCAGATGGATCCTGACTGAAAGCAGAGAATACCTGTGTTTTATTGATTATGCAAAGGCATTTGACTGTGTGGATCATAACAAATTATGACATTGCAGAGAATGGGAATTCTAGAACTCTTAATTGTGCTCATGAGGAACCTGTTAATAGACCAAGAGGCAGTCGTTCGAACAGAATAAGGGGATACTGCATAGTTTAAAGTCAGGAAAGGTGTGCATCAGGATTGTATCCTTTCATCATACTTATTCAAACTGTATGCTGAGCAAATCATCTGAGAAGCTGGACTATATGAAGAATAATGTGGCATCAGGATTGAAGGAATACTCATTAACAACCTGTGATAAGCAGATGACATAGCCTTGCTTGCCGAAAGTGAAGAGGACTTGAAGCACTTACTGATGAAGATCGAAGACTACATCCTTCAGTATGGACTACACTTCATCATAAAGAAAACAAAAATCCTCACAACTGGACAAATGAGCAACATCGTGATAAACAGAAAAAAGACTGAAGCTGTCAAGGATTTCATTTTACTTGGATCCACAATCAATACCTATTGCATTGGGCAAATTTGCTGCAAAAGACCTCTTTAAAGTGTTAAAAAGCAAAGATGTCACTTGAAGGACTAAGGGGCATCTGACCCAAGCCATGGTGTTTTCAGTCACCTCATATGCACGTGAAAGATGGACAATGAAAAGGGAAGACTGAAGAAAAAAGGACACTTTTGAATAATGGTGTTGGTGAAGAATATTGAATATACCATGGACTGCCAAAAGAATGAACAAATCTGTCTTGGAGGAAGTACAGCCAGAATGTTCCTCAGAAGCAAGGACAGCTAGACCTCATCTCACATACTTTGGACAAGTTATCAAGAGGGACCAGTCCCTGGAGAAGGACATCATGCTTGGAATGATGGTTAAGATTGTGTGTCAACTTGGCTGGGCCATGATTCTCAGTGTTTTGGCAGTCGTATTATGTGATCACTTCCCTATTGAGATTTGATATGTGATCACCCCAATGATGAGATATGCTGTGAGTAACCAAGTAGTTGAAAGGGAATTTCCTTGGAAGTGTAGCCTGCATCAAATATAAGTGGACATTCTGGCATGGCTTAAGGTCTTTTGCTCATTCTGGATCCTGCAACTGGCTCCTGTTTGTGTGACCTCTGGTTCTTGGGACTTGAGCTAACAGCTTACCTTCGGTCTTGTGTGCTGACCTGGGGATTCATTGATCTTCATAACCTGTGAGAAAGTGTCCTGCTCTCCAACCTGCCAACCTTGGGTTCACCAGTCCCTGTGGCTACGTGAATCATGGGAAGCCTCTATTCTGACCCATGAACTTGAGACGTTCCAGACTCTACAACTGTGTGAGCCATTTCCTTGATATAAATGTCTCTCTATATATATTTATGTGATTTACTGGTTTTGCTTCTCTAGAGAATCCAGCCTAAGATACTTGGCAAAGTAGAGGGTCAGCGAAAAAAAGGAAGACCCTCAATTAAATGGATTGACATAGTGGCTGCCACAATGGGCTCAAGCATAACAATGATAATGAGGATGGTGCAGGATCAGGCAGTGTTTTCGTTTTGTTGTATATTGGGTTGTTATGAGTCAGAACTGACTTGACAGCACCTAACAACAACAACTATGGAAATTACTATAAAGCAGACATTCCTGCAACAATAGTATTAACAAACAATAATTTATGAATAGATATATACGTATATAGGTATGTAAAGAGGTGTTGGAGGGTGTAAGGGAGCACACTCACCTGAAGAGATAGGTTTGGTTGTGGATATTTCTACATACCTAATTGTAGATGATGCATGTATATAAATGTAGACAGTAGAGCACACAAGGGGCACAGTCATGGCAACTTCTCATACATAACCAAACACCTCACAGGATGATGTTCCTAGTCTCAAAGGCAAAGGGTCATAGACTTGGGGGGCATCTACATCAATTGGCACAACATAGTTGATAAAGACAATGTTCTGCATCCTACTTTGGTGAGTAGTATCTGGGATCTTAAAAACTTGCTAGCAGCCATCTAAGATATAACTATAGGTCTCTTTTTATCTGTAGGAAAGGAAACTGAAGAAAACGAAAGACTCAAGGGAGCAACTAGTCCAAAGGAATAATGGACCACATGAACTACAGCCTACAGAACCCCAAGACCAGAAGAACTAGATGGTGCCCAGTTACCACTACTGACCATTCTGACAGGATCACAACAGAGGGTCTTGGACAGAACAGGAGAAAAACGTAGAACAAAACATAAAATTCACAGAAAAGACCAGACTTACTGGTCTGACAGAGACTGAAGAACCCTCGAGACTATGACCCTAAGACGCACTTCTGACCTGAAACTGAAGCCATTTCTGGAGACCACCTTTCAGCCAAACAGTAGACAGGCCCATAAAATAAACAATAACTGAGAGGAACAAGTTCCTCAGAATAATCAATTATACAAGATCAAAAGGACAACATTCGCCGAAAAACAATGATGAGAAGGCAGTAACTGGTAGAAAATCTTGACGAAAGGAAATAGGGAAACTCAGGGCAGAAGTGAGGAGAGTCCTGACACATTGTGGGGAATGCAACCAATGACAGGGAACACTTTATGTGCAAACTATTGAATGGGAAACTAATTTGCTCTGTAAACTTTCACCTAAAGCACAACAAAATTTAAAAAAAAATTTGGAGGAAGATTTATTAACAACCTCTGATATACAGATGACACAACCTTGCTTGCTGAAAGTAAAGAGGGCTTGAAGCACTTACTATGAAGATCAAAGACTACAGCCTTCAGTATGGATTTCACCTCGATACAAAGAAAACAAAAATCCTCACAACTGGATCAATAAGCAACAACATGATAAATGGAGAAAAGATTGAAGTTGTCAAGGATTTCATTTTATTTTGATCCACAATCAATGCCCATGGAAACAGCGACCAAGAAATCAAACAACGAATTGCATTGGGCAAATCTGCTGCAAAAGACCTCTTTAAAGTGTTAAAAAGCAAAGATGTCACTTTGATGACTAAGGTGGGCCCGACCCAAGCCATGGTGTTTTCAATCGCCTCATATGCATGCGAAAGTGGACAATGAATAAGGAAGACTGAAGAAGAATTGATGCATTTGAATATAGTGTTGACAAAGAATTGAATATTTTTCATGGACTACCAGAAGACTGAACAAATCTGTCTTGGAAGAAGTACTGCCAGAATGCTCCTTAGAAGCGATGATGGCGAGACTTTGTCTCACGTACTTTGGACGTGTTGTCAGTAGGGACCCGCGCTCGGTAAAGTAGAGGATCAGTGAAAAAGAGGAAGACCCTCAATGAGATTGATTGATATTGTTGCAGCTGCAACAATGCAATGATTATGAGGATGGCTCAGAACAAGGCAGTGTTTCATTCTGTTGTATATAGGGTCACTGTGAGTCGTGACTGACTCGACAGCACCAACAACAATATTAGTGTCATGGAAGACAGTCCTGGACATCTGCTTCAGTACAGATTGCAGCCAAGAAAACCCTATGCAGCAGTTCTGCTCTAACGTGTGGTCAGCATGAATCAGAATCGAGTCAATGGCAGTGGATCTGGTTTCGATTTTTTTGGTGTAGTGGTACATTATTGTATTAATTTGCCACCAGTATATCTTCTTTGTTGAGGTATATGTTCATATATTTTGCTCATTTTATATTTATTTGTTTTTTACTTATTGTTGAGCTTTAAGTTCTTTGTATATTCTGAATACAAGTCTTTTTTCAGATATGTGTTTTGCAAATATTTTTTTCCCAGTCTGTGGCTTGTCTTTCCATTTTTTAAACAGTGTTTATCATAGAGCAGAAGTTTTTCATTTTAATGATGTCCAAGTTACCAATTTTTTCTATCATGGATTGTCCTTTTAGTATTGTATCTAAAAACTCATCACCAAATTCAAGATCACCTAGATTTTCTCCTATGTTATCTTCTAGAAGTTTTATAGTTTTGCATTTAGGTCTGTGATTCTTTTTTTTTTCTTTAACTTTTTTATTGTTGTGGTTTAAGTGAAAGTTTAAAATTCAAGTTAGTCTCTTATACAAAAATTTATAGATACATTGTTTTGTGACTCTACTTTCTCTCCCGATACTGTGACATCACACTTTTCCTTTCCACCCTGGATTTCCCCTGTCTATGCAACCAGCTCCTGACCCTCTCTGCCTTCTCATCTCCCCTTCAGATGAGAGCTGCTCATTTAATCTCATGTATCTACTTGAGCTAAGAAGCACACTCTTCACGAGTATCATTTTCTGTCCCATAGTCTAGTCTAATCTTTGTCTGAAGAGTTGGCCTCAGGAATAGTTTTAGTTTTGGGCTAACAGAGAGCCTCAGGACCACGTCTTCCAGGGTCCCTCCAGTTTCAATTAAACCATTAAGTCTGGTCTTTTTACTAGAATTTGAGTTCTATACCCCATTTTTCTCCTGCTCCATCAGGGATTCTCTGTTGTGTTCCCTGTCAGGGCAGTCATTGTGGTAGCCAGGCATCATCTAGTTCTTCTGGTCTCAGGCTGATGAAGTCTCTGGTTTATGTGGCCCTTTCTGTCTCTTGGGCTAATACTTACCTTGTGTCTTTGGTGTTCTTCATTCTTCTTTATTCCAGGTGGGTTGGGACCAATTGATGCATCTTAGATGGCCACTTGCTAGCTTTTAATATCCAGACACCACTCACCAAAGTAAAAAAAACTTTGTTATGCCAATTGACCTAGACGTCCCCCGAAAGCATGGTCCCCATACTCTTGTCCCTGCTACTCTGTCCCTTGACATGATTGATTGTATTCGGGAAGTTTCTTACCTTTGGTTTAGTCCAGTTGTGCTGACTTCCTCTGTAGTGTATGCTGTCCTTCCCTTCACCTAAGATAACTCTTCTCTATTTTCTAATTAGTGAATACCCTTCTCCCTCCCTCCCCACCCTTGTAACCATCAAAGAATGCTGTCTTCTGTGTTTAAATCTTTTCTTGAATTTTTATAATAGTGGTATTATACAATATTTGTACTTTTGTGACTAAATTCACTCAGCTTAATACCTTCCAGATTCCTCCATGTTATGTTTCACGGATTCATCATTATCATTGCATAGTATTCCATTGTGTGAATATACCATAATTTGTTTATCCATTCATCCATCAATGGGTAGCTAGGTTGTTTCCATCTTTTAGCTATCTTGAACAATGCTGTGATGAACATGGGTGTGCATATATCTATTTGTGTGATGGCTCTTAATCCTCTAGGATATATTCCAACGAGTGGGATTGCTGAATCATATGGTACTTTTATTTCTAGCTTTTTAAGAAAGCCCCAAATTGATTTCCATAGTGATTGTACCATTTAACATTCCCACCAACAATGTTTAAGTGTTCCAGTCTCCCTATAACATCTCCAACATTTATTATTTGGTGTTTTTTGGATTAATGCTAGGCTTGTTGGGGTGAGATGGTATCTCATTGTAGTTTTTGATTTACATTTCTCTAATGGCTAATGATCGTGACCATTTCCTCATGTTAGCTGCCTGAATGTCTTCTTTGGCAAAGTACCTGTTCATATTTTTGCCCATTTTTTAATTAGGTTGTTTTTCCTTTTGTTGTTGAGGTTTTGCAGTATCTTGTAGATTTTACAGATTAGCTGATGATCAGATTTGTCATAGCCAAATTTTTTTTCCCAGTCTGCAGGTTGTCTTTTGACTCTTTTGGTGAAGTCTTTTGATGAGCATAAGTGTTTGATTTTTAGGAGATCCAAGTTATGTAGTTTCTCTTCTGGTATTTGTGCATTGTTACTTATGGTTCGTATTCTGTTTATGCCATGTATTAGGGCTCCTAGCATTGTCTCTATTTTTTCTTCCATAATCTTTATCATTTTCGATTTTATATTTAAGTCTTTGATCCATTTCAAGTTCCTTTTTGTGCATGGAGTGAGGTATGGGTCTTGTTTCAGTTTTTTGCAGATGGATATCCAGTTATGCCAGCACCATTTGTTAAAAAAGACTGTCTTTTCCCTAATTAATGGACTTTGGGCATTTGTCAAATATCAGCTGCTCATAGGTGGATGAATTTACTTCTGGATTCTCAATTCTGTTCCATTGGTCTATGTATCTGTTGTTGTACCAATACCAGGCTGTTTTAACTACCATGGTGGTGTAATAGGTTCTAAAATCACGTAGTGTGAGCCCTCCCACTTTGTTCTTTTACTTATCCAGGCCCTCTTCCCTTTCCATATGAAGTTGGTGATTTGTTTCTCCAACTCATTAAAAAATGCTAGTGGAATTTGGATCAGGATCACATTGTCTCTGTAGATCACTTTGGGTAGAATTGACATTTTCACAATGTTGAGTCTTCCTATCCATGAGCGAGGTATGTTTTTCCAGTTATGCAGGTCTCTTTTTGTTTCTTACAGCTTGTAGTTTTCATTGTATAGTTCTTTTACATCTCTGGTTAGATTTATGCCTAAGTATTTTATCTTCTTGGAGCCTAGTGTAAATGGTATTGATTTCCTTTTGGAGGTTTTCTCTATTGGTGTATTGGAATGCTACTGATTTTTGTATGTTTATCTTGTATCCTGATACTTTGCTGAAATCTTCTATTAGTTCCAGTAGTTTTCTTGTGGATTCTTTGGGGTTTTCTGTGTATAAGATCACATCATTTGCAAATAGAGATACTTTGACTTCTTCCCCACCAATCTGGATGCCCTTTATTTTCTTTCTAGCTTAATTGCTCTGGTTAGGACCTCCAGCACAATGTCGAGTAAGAGTGGTGATAAAGGGCATCCTTGACTGGTTCCTGTTCTCAACGGGAATGCTTTCAACTCTCTCTGTTTAGGATGGTGTTGGCTGTTGGCTTTATATAAATGTCCTTAATTATGTTGAGGAATTTCCCTTCTATTCCTATTTTGCTGAGAGTTTTTCTCATGAAAGGGTGTTGGACTTTGTAAAATGCCTTTTCTGCATCAATTGACAAGATCATATGGTTCTTGTCTTTTGTTTTATTTATGTGATGGATTACGTTGATTCTTTTTCTGATGTTGAACCATCCCTGCATACCTGGTATAAATCCCACTTCATCATGGTGAATTGTTTTTTGGTATGATGTATTGGCTAGAATTTTGTTGAGGATTTTTGCATCAATGTTCATGTGGGATATTGTCTGTAATTTTCTTTTCTTTTTTTTTTTTTTTGTGGTGTTTTTACCTGGTTTTGGTATCAGCATTATGCTAGCCTCATATAATGAGTTTGGTAGTATTCCATCCTTTTCTATGCTCTGAAATACCTTTAGTAGTAGTGGAGTTAACTCTTCTCTGAAAGTTTGGTAGAATTCTCCCGTGAAACCGTCCAGGCCAGGACTTTTTTTTTGTTGTTGGGAGTTTTTAAATTACCTTTTCAATCTCTTTTGTTATTGGTTTATTTAGTTGTTCTATCTTTCACTGTGTTAGTTTATGTAAGTAGTGAGTTTCTAGAAATTTGTTCATTTCCTCTAGGTTTTCAAATTTGTTAGAGTACATTTTTTTCATAGTATTCTGTTATGATTCTTTTAATTTCAGTTGGGTCTGTTGTGATACCATGCATCTCATTTCTTATATGGGTTATTTGCTTCCTCTCCTGTTTTTCTTTTGTCAGTTTGGCCAATGGTTTATCAATTTTGTTGATCTTTTCAAAGAACCAGCTTTTGGTCTTGTTAACTCTTTCAATTGTTTTTCTATTCTCTATTTCATTTAATTCTGCTCTAATTCTTATAATTTCCTTTCTTCTGGTGCCCAAGGGCTTCTTTTGCTGCTTTCTTTCTACTTGTTTGAGTTGTAGGGTTAATGTTTTGATTATGGTCCTTTCTTCTTTTTGGATGTGTGCATTTATTACTTTACACTGATCTCTGGCCATACTTTTGCTGTGTCCCAACGGTTCTAGTAGGATGTGTTTTCATTCCCTTTTGATTCTATGAATTTCTTTATTCCATCCTTAATTTCTTCTATAACCCGGTAGTTTTTGAGCAAGGTGTTGTTCACCTTCCATGTGTTTGATTGTTTTCCTTGTTTTTTCTCTTATTGATTTCCACTTTTATGGCTTTATGGTCAGAAAAGATGCTTTGTAATACTTCGATGCTTTGGATTCTCTTAAGGCTTGCTTTATAGCCTGTATGTGGTCTATTCTGGAGAATGTTCCATATGGGTTAGAAAAAGAAAGTATACTTGGCTGCTTTTGGGTGTAGTGTTTGGTATCTGTCCATGAGATCAAGTTGGTTGATTGTAGCATTTAGATCTTCCATGTCTTTGTTGAGCTTCTTTCTGGATGTTCACTGATAGTTGAATGTTACAGTCTCCTACTATTATTGTGGAGCTGTCTATCTCTCTTTTCAAAGCTGTTAGAGTTTGTTTTATGTATTTTGGAGCCCTGTTATTGGGTGTGTAAATATTTATTATAGTTATGTCCTCCTGGTGTACTGATCCTTTAATCATTATGTAGTGTCCTTCCTTATTCTTTGTTGTGGATTTTATTTTAAAGTCTATTTTCTCAGAGGTTAGTATTGCCACTCCTGCTCTTTTTTGAGGGGTGTTTGCTTGATATATTTTTTTCCATCCTTTGAGTTTTAGTTCATTTGTGTCTTTAAGTCTAAGATGTGTCTCTTCTAGGCAGCGTATAGATGGATTGTGTTTTTTTAAACAATCTGCCACTCTTTGTCTCTTTACTGGTGTGTTTAGTCCATTTATATTCACCGAAATTTTTGATAGGGATGAGTTTAATGCTGCCATTTTGCTGTCTTTTTTGTGTGTTGCTGACAGTTTCTTTGTTTCACTTAATTTTCTGTGGTAAGTCGTTTTTCTTTATGTATTTTCTTTTTATCTTTTCTATTGTTGTTGACTTTGTATTTGCTGAGCCCTTATATATTTCTTGTTTTTTATTTTGCTGTGTAGGATTGTTAGTTTCCTTTGTGATTACCTTAATATTTACGCCTATATTTCTCAGTTTATACCAGTCTTTTATTTCTTTATATTGCCTTGACTTCCTCTCCATATGAAAAATCTGTGTCTACATTTATTAGCTTTTGTTTTAATGTTGTCTTCTTTTACATATTCATATCTCTGTTTCCCTATTTTCAGTGTTTTAGCTTTAATTTATTTTTGTGACTTCCCTATCTGACTTGATATCTGGTTGCTCTATCCTGTGTTCTAGTCTTGTGTTGTTATCTGTTGTTATTGATTTTCTAACTGGAGGACTCCTTATAGTATTTCTTGTAATTTGGTTTGGTCTTTGCAAATTCCCTAAACTTCTTTTTATTTGGAAATGCCCTAATTTCATCATCATATCTGAGAGACCATTTTGCCAGATATATAATTCTTGGCTGGCAGTTTTTTTTTTCCTTCAAGGCTTTATGTATGTTATCTCATTGCCTTCTTGCCTGCATGGTTTCTGCTGAGTAGTCTTAGCTTACTCTTATTGACTCTTTTTGTAGATGACTTTTTGTTTATCCCTTGCCGCTCTTAAAATTCTCTCTTTATCTTTGGTTTTGACAAGTTTGATTATAATATGACTCGGTGACTTTCTTTTGGGATCTACCTTATGTGGGGTTTGATGAACATCTTGGATAGATATCTTGTCGTCTTTCATATCAGGGAAGTTTTCTGCTAACAAATTTTCAACAATTCTCTCTGTATTTTCTGTTATCCCCCCCTGTTCTGGTACTCCAATCACTCGTAGGTTATTCCTCTTGATAGAGTCCCACATAATTCTTAGGGTTTCTTCATTTTTTTAAAATCTTTTTATCTGATTTTTCCTCAAGTAATTTGGTGTCAAGTGGTTTATCTTCAATCTCACTAATTCTGACTTCCGTTGCCTCAATTCTGCTCCTATGAGTTTGTATTGAGTTGTCTAAACTGAAAGTTTAGTGTTAATCTTCTGCATTTCTAATTGCTGTCTCTCTATGGATTCTTGCAGCCTATTAAATTCGTCATTGTGCTCTTGAATAACCTTTTCAAGTTCCGATATTTCTTTGTCTGTATGTTCTTGGGTATTTTGACTAATTTCCTTCCTAATTTCTTGAAGAGTTCTGTTTATTAATCTTTTGTATTCTGCCTCCGGTAATTCCAAGAAATTGTCCTCCAGAAAATTTATTGATTCTTTATTTTGAGAGCTTGCTGAAGCCATCATGGTCTGCCTCTTTACATGATTTGCTATTGACAGTTCTCTCCCATCCATCAATATATTATTATAATTTTTTTATTGTATATTTGCTTAGTGTGTCTTAGTTTCTTGTTTTGTTTTGTTCTGATGTGCCCAAATAGGCTGCTCTTGTGAGCTAGTTTGATTATTGGCACCTTTGAAGCTCTAAAGTCCTGTCGCCAGGTAGTTGGATCTGTTACTAAGTGTGTGAGCCCAGGAGTCCGTTTAATTTTCTTGTATGGATCCAGCTCAGGTGTCCAGGCAGTCAGTCACTAAGTGTGTGGTGCAGGCTCTCACCTACAGCCTTGGAGAGGCATGGGTGATTGGAGTAGACACAGGTATCTGGCTGCATTAGGGGGTCACGTGCTGAGCAAGGCAGCAGCCTGACGGCTGCTCCTGAGTGTCTGAAAGGAAAGCATGCCTCTGTTCCCTAGAGCTAGTTGGTAGGTGAGTCTTGCAGCTGGACTATAAGCACCCTGCACTGTTCTGGCAGGACTTATTCTTGGACCTCTGTCACAGGTGGCTAGGTGGCATGAGTGGAGCCACAAGTCTTTAAGCCTCTGATGAGGACATGTAAGGAGACTGCTTAATGGGCACAGCGGTGTCAAACATCACAAACCTGCCACTTCACAGCTGAAACCATTGAAGTAAGACTTCAGGTATATACCATTTTGTATTGTGGTAGTGAGGGCTTACGCTGTTGAAATGGGCTCACACAGTCTATGCAGGGGTGAAAGGCATTCAAAGTCTGTACACCCCTTAAGCCTGTGCCTAGGTAAAGGAGCTGTGCTAACCCTGAGATCCTGGCTTAGGGGAGTCAGTAGCTTATTCTTTCCCTGTTTGTTAATTAGTTCACTCTCCAAGGCCAAGAGAATGGCTCAGGGCACCTTAAGGGATCTACTTCCAGCCCAGGTGACTCATCAGTCACTGAAGCCAGCCAGGATCTGGTGCAAAGCGGGGATCAAGGAGATAAATGGGAGAGAGTTTTTTTCCCAAATGGTTGTTTTTGTTTAATCCCTGCACCACATGCAAGTACATACCTTTAGCTGCTTGAGTGCTGATTTTCACTAGTTCTGGGTGTCCAAGCAGACTCTGCTGGTGAGTCTCTCCTGATGTAGAAAATGCCTCCTGAGTGCAGCTGTTTGCCCACCTCACTGTGCACCTTGAGCTGATCGAGGCTGAAGGCTGCGGCTCCTTCCAGATCATGTCTGGCAATTCCTCACTGCTTCCGAACTGTCTCTCCCTCCCCCCGCCACTCAGTCCAATTCCTCAACTTTGTATTTGATGTTCAGGGCTCCTAGATAGTCATATGCAATTGATTCACTTCTTTTTTTGAGTCTTTTTTGTAAGAGGGACATAGGAAGCATCTGACTACTCCGCCATCTTGGCCCCACCTCTCTGTGACTCATTTTGAGTTAATTTTTGTGAAACGTCTAAGGTCAGTTCCAGATTAATTTTTCTTTTTTTTTTTTTGCATGTGGATGTTCAGTTGCTGCAGCACAACTTGCTGAAAAGGCTATCTTTCTCCACTAAATTGCTTTTGTTCCTTTGTCAGAGATCAGTTGACTATATTTGTGTGCGTGTCTTCTTCTGGGTTCTCTATTCCATTCCACTGACCTATTTGTTTATTCTTTTGCCAATATCACACTGTCTTGATTGCTGTATCTTTATAGTAAGTCTTAAAGTTGAGTTGTGAGAATCCTCCAATTTTGCTGTTCTTTTTCAATATTGTATCTGCTATTCTGGGTCTATCACTTTTCCATATAAACGTTAGAATCAGTTTGTCAAAGTCCACATGATCACTTGCTGGGATTTTCATTAGTACTGCATTTAATCTGTATATCAAGTTGAGAAGAAGTATACATCTTAACAATATTGAATCTTCCTATCCATAAACATGGACTATCTCTCCATTTATTTATATTTTCTTTTATTTCTTTCATCAGAGTATATTTCTTTATTCCTAGTCTGTATACCCTTTTATTTCCTTTTCTTGTTTTATTGCATTGTCTAGGACTTCTAATATGATATTGAATAGGAGCAGTGATAGGGGACATTCTTGCTGTGTTCCTGATCTTAGGTGGAAAACATCTAATTTCTCACCATTAAGTATGATATTAGATGCAGATTTTTTTTAAATCAAGTTGAGAAAGTTTGCCTCTATTCCTAGTTTACTGAGAGTTTTATCCTGAATGGGTATCCTAACCAAATCCACTGATGTTGTGTCGATTCTGACTTGAGTAGAACTGCCCCATAGGGTATCCAAGGAACAGCTGGTGGATTAGTACTGGTTAGTAGCCAAGAACTTTAACCACTGTGATACCAGTGCTGCCCCTACCAGTATAGTCCTTGTTTACGCTGAGTTGGGTCATCCAACAAATCCACCACCTCTCCTCTTCCCCTCATCACTCCAGAGCAGCACAGAATGACTCTATTCCTACACGGGGATAGTTAGATTTCTTCATTAGAGCTTCCTCCATTGATTTCATTTACTATTGTTCCCATGTTAGTGACCCAGATCCCTGTAAAATGAAGGTGCCATGCTGAATGGTATCCAAAAATTCAGATCTAAATAAAATATACTAATCTACTCAGACAATTTCTCCCTATTAATGTAATAGACAGAGAAGTTGCAAATAAATAAATAAAAGCATACAACTACATGCCATTCCTTAGCCAACTAATCCCCACAGGTTCACTTGTCAGGTTATGCACACTTCCCAAGAGGAGTGTGCACATTTTGATTTAAGTGCATAATTTAGGACTTACACCTGAGAATATGACCAATAGACTTCTCTTTTACAAGCCAACACTATTTTCAAAGATGGAAGATGTGAGGCAAGCTTCAAACGTGAGTTAAAGTCTTGATGGGAAATGGGTTGTGAAAGGTCATTTTCCACAGCAGGTTCTCATCTGAAAGCAATATGTGTGGTTAAGAAAGATAGTTACCCAAAGAATCATCCTCAAAGGTCTTAAATACTTTTAAGGCAGAGGCATTTATGGAGAGAGGCTATTTACAGTATCTGTGTATAAAAGGCTGGAGAACAGAAGACTACCATCTCAGGAGGTAAAAGGCTGAGAAAGTTCACACTCAATGTAATGGCAGTGTGCCACAGGTTTCCTGGTGCCTGGATTCAAGTTTAGAGGTAACCAGTATATTCAGTGTATCAAAATAGTAATAAAGTACTTGATGTAGAGCAACACTATTTTTTTTTAAATTAATTTATTTTTTATTGTACTTCAGGTGAAGGCTTACTGAACAAATAGTTTCTCATGAAACAGTAGGACACATATTGTTTTATGACACTGGTTAACAACCCCACAACATGTCAACCTTCTAACTTCTCAACCTTTTTTTTTGGTGAAAATACACATAGCCAAAGATACACCATTTAAAAAATTTCTACATGCACAGTTCAGTGACACTGACTATGCTCTTCGAATTGTGCTGCTATTCTCACTTAAGAAGAAGGCTTACAGAACAAAATAGGTTCTCATTTAATAGTTACTACACATGTTGCCTTATGACAATGGTTAACAATCTCATAACACATCAACAATATCCTTACTCAACCTTGGGTTCCCTATCACCAGCTTCCTTGTCCCCTTCTGCCTTCTGGCCCTTGTCACTGGACTCCTGTACCTCATTAGTCCCATTTGGTTTTATGGGGCTGTCCACTCCCAGGCTGAATGGTGAACCTCGGAGATAACTTCACCACTGAGCTAAAAGGGTGTCTGGGGGCCATACTTTCAGGGTTTCTCCAGTCCCCTTAAGGCCAGTAAAACTGGTCTTATTTTGTGAGTTAGGATTATGTTCTACATCCTTCTCCAGCTCTGTCCAGAACCCTCTGTTGTGATCCCAGTCAGAGCAGTCAGTGGTGGTAGCTGGACACCATCTAGCTGTACCAGACTCAGTCCGGTGGAGGCCTTGGTAGCTATGGTCCATTAGTCCTTCGGACTAATCTTTTCCTTGTATCCCGTTCTCTTCATTCTCCCTTGCTCCCGAAGGGATGAGACCAGTGGAGTATCTTAGATGGCCGCTCACAGGCTTTTAAGACCCCAGGCACTACTCACCAAGGTAGAATGTAGAACATTGTCTTTATAAACTGTGTTATGCCAATTGAGCTAGATGTTCTGCAAGAACATGGTCCCCAGAGCCCTCCACCCAGCAATTCAGTCCCTCAGGGAGTTTGGATGTGTCTATGGGGCTTCCATGACCTTTCCTTGTACAAGTTGTGCTAGTTTCCCCTGTATTGTTCACTGTCTCACCCTTCACCCAAGATACCACTTATCTATTGCATATTTAGTATTTCCCCCCCAACACAACTCCCATCCCTGGTAACCAACAAAGATTGTTACATTTTGTGTGTGAACTTTTTCATGGGTTTTTACAATAGAGGTCTCATACAATATTTGTCCTTTTGTGATTGACTTATTTCACTCAGCATAATGTCCTCCAGTTTCATCCATGTTATGAGATGCTTGACAGATTCATTGTTGTTCTTTCTCATTGCATAGTACTCCATTGTGTGTATGTACCATAGTTGGTTTATCCATTCATCTGTTGATGGGCATCTAGGTTGTTTCCATTGTTTTGCTATTGTGAACAACGCTGCCATGTACATAGGTCTGCATATGTCTATTCGAGAGATGACTCTTATTTCTCTAGGCTATATTCCTAGGAGTGGGATTGCTGGATCGAATGGTATGGCTATTTCTAGCTTTCTGAGGAAGCACCATATCATTTTCCAAAATGGATGTATCATTTTGCATTCCCACCAGCAGTGCATAAGAGTTCCAATCTCCGCGCAGCCCCTCGAACATTTGTTATTTCCAGTGTTTTTGATTCGTGGCAGTAATGCCTTTTATACACAGATACTGTAAATAGCCTCTCTCCATAAATGCCTCTGCCTTAAAAGTATTTAAGACCTTTGAGGATGATTCTTTGGGTAACTATCTTTCTTAACCACACATATTGCTTTCAGATGAGAACCTGCTGTGGAAAATGACCTTTCACAACCCATTTCCCATCAAGACTTTAACTCACGTTTGAAGCTTGCCTCACATCTTCCATCTTTGAAAATAGTGTTGGCTTGTAAAAGAGAAGTCTATTGGTCATATTCTCAGGTGTAAGTCCTAAATTATGCACTTAAATCAAAATGTGGTTTTAATTTGCATTTCTCTAATGGCTAGTGATCGCGAGATTTCCTCAAGTGTCTGTTGGCCATTTCAGTATCTTCTTTGGTGAAGTGTCTGTTCGTTTCCTTTGCTGATCTTTTAATAGGATTATTCGTCTTTTTGTTGTAGAGGTGTTGGATTTTCTTGTAGATTATGGAGATTAGACCTTTGCCTGACTTGTACTGTCCAAAATTTTTTTCCCAGTCTGTAGGTTCTCTTTTTACTCTTTTGGTGAAGTCTTTTGAAGAGCATAGGTGTTTCATTTTTAGAAGATCCCAGTTATCTAGCTTATCTATTGGGGTTTTTGCATTGATGGTTATGGTTTGTATCTTGTTAAGTCATGTATTAAGGCCTGTAGTGTTGGTCCTATTTTTTCTTCTATGAACTTCATAGTTTTAGGCTTTATATTCAGGTCTTTGATCCATTTTGAAGTAGTTTTTGTATATGGTGTGAGGTATGGGTCCTGTTTCATTTTTTTGCAGATGGATATCCAGTTTTGCCAGTACCATTTGTTAACAGGACTGTGTTTTCCCCATTTAATGGACTTTGGGCCCTTGTTGAAGATCAGGTGACCATAGGTGGATGGATGGACATCTGGGTTCTCAATTCTGTTCCATTGGTCAATGTATCTGTCAGGCTATTCTGACTACTGTAGCTGTTTAGTAGGTTCCAAAGTCAGGCAGTGTGAGTCCTCCAACTTTATTCTTCTTCTTCAGTAGTGCTTTACTTATTCGGGGCTTCTTCCCTTTCCATATAAAGTTAATGATTAGTTTTTCCATAACTTTGAAGAATGTTGTTGGTGTTTGGGTTGGGATTGCGTTGTATTTGTAAATTGCTTTGGGTAGTATTGTCATTTTCACAATGTTGAGTCTGCCTATCCATTAACATGGTATGTTTTTCAATTCCTGTAGATCCCTTTGGGTTTCATGCAGTAGTGTTTTGTAGCTTTCTTTGCATAGGTCTTTTACATCCCTGGTCAGATTTATTCCTAAGTATTTTATCTTTTTAGGGGCTATTATAAATGATATTGTTTTCCTGATTTCCTTTTCATCATTCTCCTTATTGGTGAATAGGAATCCAACTGATTTTTGAATGTTTATCTTGTATCCTGCTACACCGTTGAATCTTTCTATTCGTTCCAGTAGATTTCTCATGGAGTCTTTAGGGTATTCTATGTATAGTATCATATCATCTGCAAACAGGGACAGTTTAACTTCTTCATTACCAATTTGGATGCCCTTGATTTCTTTGTCTTGCCTTATTGCTCTAGCTAGAACTTCCAGCACAATGTTAAATAGGAGTGGTGATAAAGGGCACCCTTGTCTTGTTCCTGTTTTCAAGGGGGAGGTTTTCAGCATTTCTCCGTTAAGAATGATGTTGGCTGTTGGTTTTGCATAGATGCCCTTTATTATGTTGAGAAATTTCCCTTCTATACCTATTTTATTGAGAGTTTTCATCAGGAATGGGTGTTGGACTTTGTCAAATGCCTTTTCTGCATCAATTGAGATGATCATGTGATACTTTTCTTTCCTTTTATTTATGTGGTGGATTACGTTGATTGATTTTCTAATGTTGAATCATTCTTGCATACCTGGTATGAATCCTACTTCGTCATGGTGTATTATTTTTTGGATATGATGCTGAAGTCTATTGGCTAGAATTTTGTTCAGAATTTTTGCATCTATATTCATGAGAGATATTGGTCTGTAATTTTCTTTTTTTTGTGACGTCTTTGCCTGGTTTTGATATCAGTGTTATGCTGGCTTCATAAAATGAATTTGGAAGTGTTGCTTCCTCTTCTAGGCTCTGAAATAGCTTGAGTAGTACTGGTACAAGCTCTTCTGTAAATATTTTGTAGAATTCTCCAGTGAAGCCATCTGGGCCAGGGCTTTTTTTGGTTGGGAGATTTTTTATTACCTTTTCTATCTCTTCTCTTGTTATGGGTCTGTTCAGATTTTCAATATCACTTTGTTGTAGTTTGGGTAGGCTGTGTGTTTCTAGAAATTTATCCATTTCCTCTAGGTTTTCGAATTTGTTGGAGTATAGTTTTTCATAATATTCTGTTATAATCCTTTTTATTTCAGTTGAGTCTGTTGTAATGTCCCCCATTTCATATCTTATTTGGGTTATTTGTGTCCTCTCCTGTTTTTCTTTTGTCAGTCTGGCTAGTGGTTTGTCAATTTTGTTGATTCTTTCAAAGAACCAACTTTTGGTTTTGTTGATTCTTTCTATTATTTTTCTGTTCTCTATTTCATTTATTTCTGCTCTGATCTTTACTATTTCCTTTCTTCCGGTGGTTGTGGGCTTTTTTTGCTGTTCTATTTCTATTTGTTTGAGTTCTGTCGTTAATGCTTTGATTTTGTCCCTTTCTTCTTTTTTGATATGTGCATCTATTGCTATAAATTGTCCTCTGAGGACTGCCTTTGTTGTGTCCCAGAGGTTTTGGTATGACGTGTTTTCATTCTCATTTGATTCTAGGAATTTTTTGATTCCATCTCTGATTTCTTCCACTACCCAGTGATATGTTAGCAGGGTGTTATTCAGTTTCCATGTAATTGATTTTTTTTTCCTTGCTCTTTCTACTGTTAATTTCAACCTTGATTGCATTGTGGTCAGAGAAGATACTTTGAATTATCTCAGCTTCTTGGATCTTGTTGAGGATTGCTCTGTGGCCTAAGATGTGGTCTATTCTGGAGAACGTTCCATGTGCATTGGAAAAGAATGTGCACTTTGCAGAGGTTGGATGTAGTGTTCTATATATGTCTGTGAGATCAAGTTGGCTGATTGTGTCCTTTAGGTCTTCTGTATCTTTGCTGAGTTTCTTCTTAGTTGTTCTGTCCTTTACTGAGAGTGGTGTGTTGAAGTCTCCTACTATTATTGTGGAACTGTCAATTTCTCTTTTCAGTGTTGTTAGAGTTTGTTTTATGTATTTTGGAGCCCTGTCATTGGGTATGTAGATGTTTATTATGGTTATGTCTTCCTGATGGATCATCCCCTTAATCATTATATAGTGTCCTTCTTTGTCTTTTATGGTAGATTTTGTTTGAAAGTCTATTTTATCTGAGATTAGAATTGCCACTCCTGCTCTTTTTTGGTAGTTGTTAGCTTGATATATTTTTTTCCAACCTTTGACTTTTAATAAATTCACATCTTTGTGTCTAAGCTGTGTCTCTTGTAGACAGCATATTGATGGATTCTGTTTTCTTATGCATTCTGTCGCTCTCCGTCTCTTTATCGGTGCATTGAGTCCATTTACATTCAGTGTGATTATTGATATATGTGAGTTTGTTGCTGTCATTTTGTAGTGCTTTTTTCTGGAGTGCTGAAGTTTGCTTTTTTTTTTTTCTTACTCTCTTTTGCTGAGTTACTTTTTTTTGTGGATTTTTTTTTCATTTCTTTTGTTTTGGTAGGTTATGTTTTTGCTGAGACTTTATGTTTTTCCTCTATTTTTATGAGTTTGTTTGTTAACTTTCTTTGTGGTTACTGTGAAATTTACCCTTATCTTTGTAAGTTTGAAACAGTCTACCATTACTTGGTATCGCCTTGCCTTCCTCTCCATTACAAGGTTCTATACCTATGCCATTTTTTCCTTCTTTTATTGTTTTGATGTTGTCATTTACTGATTAACTGCTCTGATTCCCTGTTGTATTTCTTTTGGTTTTGGATAGTCCTCGAGAGGTCATTTCCTAGATTGGTGTCTGGCTGGTACAATCCTTCATCCTAGATTCTGCCTGTGAGCTGAAGTTGTTTGTCCTCAGATCAAAGAACTCCCTTTAATAATTCTTGTAAGTTTGGTTTGACTTTACATATTCCCTTAATCTGTTTATCTGAAAATGTCATAATTTCACCATCAAATTTGAAAGAGTTTTACAAGGCATATTATTCTTGGCTGGCAATTTTTTTCTTTCAAGATTTTATATATGTAATCACATTGCCTTCTTGCCTGCATGGTTTCTGCCGAATAATATGAGCTTAGTTTTATTGTTTCTCCTCTGTATGTGACTTCTTGTTTTTCACGAGCTGCTCTCAGGATTCTTTGTTTGTCTTTGGTTTTGGTGAGTGTGATTATGATATGCTTTGATGATTTTCTTTTGGGGTCTCTTCTATATGGGGTTTGTTGAGCTTCTTGGATGGCCAGATTTTCATCTTTCATGATATTGGGGCAGTTTTCTGTCAGCAGTTCTTCAATGATCGTCTCTGTGTTTTCTGTTTTCTCCTCCTGTTCTGGAATTCCAATCACTCGTAAATTTTTGCTTTTGATTGTATCCCACATAACTCTCAGGGTCTGTTCATTTTTCTTTGTTCTTTTTTCTGAGTTTCTCTGAAACAGAGTTGTATCCAAGTGTTTGTCTTCAATTCCACTGATTCTGTCTTCCACCATTTCAAATCTGCTTCTTATCCCTTTTATGACACCGTCCATTTCTGAAATCTTGTTGTTTATCTTTTGGATTTCTAATTGTTGTCTTTTTATAATTTCTAGTTGTGAATTTATTTTGGCATTTTGTTCCTGCATTATTTTCCTGAATTCTTCCTAATTTTTGTGTGTATTTTCTATGAATTTGTCTATTTTTTCCCCATGTTTCTCAGCTTTTTACCTCAGCTCTTGGAGAATTTTGAGTATTAGAGATTTGAATTCCCTATGAGGTAGTTCTAGTGTATTTTCTTCCACTGGAAAGTCATCTGGTGTTTTATTTTGGATACTTACTGGAACCATCCTGTCCTGTTTTTGTAAATGTTTTGATATTGTCTGCTGTCTTTGGGGCATTCAGTAGTTATTTTTCATGTTTATTGATTTTAGATTTGTTTGTTTTTCCCCCTTTTTTAAGAAATTTGCCTATGTCTGAGCAGGTGGACTGTGTGTTCTTTGTTGTTTGCTCATCTGTGAGCACAATACTTTTCACCTCTTTCTCCAATTGGCAGGGTCAGTCACTCATATGGTATGGCAGGGTAGGTTTAGCTGAAGAGGATTTACTGGGACGGGTTTTTTGTGGTGCTTACTACAGCAACCAGAGCGGGTCAGTAATCCATGCAGGGCAGGTTCCAGTAGGCCATGCCTGTGCTGCTTGTTGGTGGGATGTTAAGCGCATGGTGCAGGTAGGCAAGATGTGGCAGGGAGATTGTTATGTGTTGAGCTAAGATGAATATGGGAGAGAGGAGAGAGGAACAGGAGCAAAAACATACAAACAAACAAAAAAGAATGCTAGTGGAGCTTGCCGTTGGAGTGGAGAGATGAGAGAGTATGAAATGGAGAAAAACAGAAAGGGGAAGAGGAAGAAAAGAAAAGAATGAATAAATAAAAACTGGAAAGGTTAAAGAACTGCAAAGTTCCCAGGGATCCCACCAGTGCAGCTATGAGGGCTGTGGAAGTTGCTCTCAGGTGTTGCAGTACAGCCTGTCTAGAAGGCATAGAGGTATACAACACCAGGTATTCAGGGAACAGAAAGAGAAGGAAGATGTAAAGAGACAAGAAACTGAGTAATGAAGAAAGACAAAAAGGGAAAAAGAGGGAAAAGACAAGAAAACAAGTTAAAAAAAAAAAGAACAAGAAAAGCCGCCCAAAAAACAGAAAGAAAAAAAAAAGCCAACGAAAAAAGAAATCCCTCAGGAATCCTCTGCGCATCTGTCCAAGCTGAGGGGTAGTCTCCTTGCCACGCAGCACCACCTGGCCAGAAAGGGCTCCCAACTCAAGAAAAGGAAAATTAAACAAACAAACAATTCAAAACAAACAAACTATCAAAAGCCCCGGGATCCCACCAGTGCAGCAGCCCAGACTGGGAAGCAGCTCCCCACTCGAACGGAGCTCCACAGCCCTTCAGGAAGAAGCAAAGATGGCGCATGGAGCCTGGTATTTGGGCAAAAGGAGGTGGTGGTGGTGAGAGGTAGGGAAGAAATCAAAAGAACCAGAAAAAAACACAACAGAAGCAGCAAACAAATGGCACTCGCAGAGCCGGCCCTTTCGGGTGTGTGGAATCCAAGCACCTGGTGTTTCTCAGACAAGAGACTGTGTCCACGGGAAGCAGAGGGGGCCGAGTGTGTGTGAAGAAGGGGAGGGAGTGGGAAAGCGTATATCACAAATTACCAGAGCTCTGCAGCCCCTGAGGAAGAAGCAAAGATGGCATACAGAGCCAGGTATTTGAGCGAAAGGAGGGGGAGGTGGTGAGAGGTAAGGAAGAAACCAAAAGAAGCAGAAAAAAGCAACACCAGCAGCCAACAAATGGCACTCAGAGAGCCGGCCTGTTTGGGTGTGTGGAATCCAAGCAGCTGGTGTTTCCCGGACCAGAGACTGTGGCCGTGGGGGGCAGAGGAGGCTGAGTGGGGGTGAAGAAGGATGGGGGTGGGAAAGCATATATTGCAAATTTCCAGTTGTTTTGTCTCCCGCTGGAAGCTCCGTGAAGCTGCTTTCTCGTACCCCTTGTTTGCTGGTCTCCAATAGGAGTCCAAGATGGCGGATCCGTGCTCCATTAGCTGGTAGGGGACCTCTGCATCAGTCTCTCCTCGCTCTCCATTCTCTGTCAGTTTTCTCACTCCATCTGGTGCTTGGCTGAGTTCTTTATTTCTTCATTTGATGTTTTATGGTTTCAGGATTGTTGTTTTCTCTGTTCGGCTTAGTTTTTCGGATCTTTGCCAGACTGCCATTTTTCCAGAAGTCCAAAACTATTATTTTTGAACCCAAACTTAAGAAAGAGAACCATTTAACTGTTTTATTATGTTTACAAAAAGGTCAGTTTATGGTTCATTTCAATGAATTCTTCAATGCATTTCAAGGTCAGTGTCCCATTTAGAATGTTTTTGGTTGCAGGAAGCTGGAAATGCAACTGTAAATGACTTAAAAAATGCCTAGTTTCTCACATAGTGAGAATTCTAAGGTAGGAAAGTTCTGGGGTTCACTACTTTAGTATTAAGAAGCAAATGTATGCCATCTTTCCCCTCTGCCATCCCCAGCATTCTGGTACTTCCTGTGGACAAAAGATGTCTGCAGCAGATTCAGGCTTGAAATGCTGATGAGAACATTTAGAGGCAGGAATGGTGCAACCACTGACTGAGTCCCTTTTTTTGAAAACAATATGCCATGTAGTAGACTTCCCCTCAAATGTTACTGGCCAAATTGCTATACACGTCCATTCCTACATGATTCCTTAGAAAGAGGAATTGAATTACCATCTTTACTTAGACTAATGGAAGCTCGGAGTCCTCCAAAACATAAGACCTACAAATACCCCCCAAAAAGTAACCATTCTTTAAGTTAGGCTGTGAACAAAGACTGGCTATTGGATAGGCAACTTTGGCTGTTGTATTTGCCTTAAGTACTTTCAAGGCAAAAGCATATATGGAGAGAAGTTATTTCTAGTATCTGTGTATAAAAGACTGGAGAGCAACAATTTTAAAGATCCCGAACAAGTTGGAGAGAATTGAAAGAGGCAAAAAGATCTTGATGTGGAAGCCACTGCACATGGCGACATGAACACAAAGACAACAAAACAATGTCAGTCGAAGACAGGATAAGTCAGGAAGAGAATGATGGTATTGTAAGCAAGCACAAACTAGAAGTGAGAATACAGCACCAGCTCTGACCCTTACTAATGTTATGGCCTTGAGCACCCAATAAATTTCCTTAACCTTGGTTAATTAGTCTGTAAAAATAAATAATGCTACTTACCTCAAGGGGTTTTTCTGAGGGTCAAGTGAAATAATATGTTCATTCACTCAAGAATTATTTAATAATTGCTTACTGTGCAGCATGATACAATCTCCGCCCTCACTATACGAGGCCAGCATTACTCTCAGTTGCCTGGAAATCGATGATCATGTGATTTCTAGGCAACTGTTTTAGACCATGTAGAAAGATATGAAGTAACAAGATAGAAGGAACCTGGGTCCTTGCCAAGGAACTCCAGTTCTAATCCCGGACCCACCTAACTCCAGACTTCTTTTGCGTGAGAGAGAAAGAACTTTCTATTTTATATATTTTTATAGTTTTCTTTCATTCATAGCTAAGCCTTAGCTGATATACGATGCATCGTGGAAAGTGGAATAGACGGCGTCATAATTGGAGACATCAGTTAGAAAAAAATTGCAAGTAAAATAATGCAAGTGAAAAAATGATTGTGACCTGAGCTAGGAGAGCAGCAAGAAGGCAGAGACATGGAGAAACTCAAGAGGTGTTTGGAAGTTAGCATTGACCGAGTGGTGACAGACAGAATGGTGATTGATGGGATGTGGAGATAACAAAGAAGGTTGATGACTCTATTGACGTTTTGGGTTGGATAAGTCTTTATTGTTGAGGGGCTGTCCTGTGCATTGTGGGATGTTTTGCAGCATTCCTGGCCTCTATCCACAGATGCTAGCAGTAGTATCACCACCACACCCAGCCATAAAAATAAACAATAATCCAGCTGGAAAATTCCAAGATATTTCAAGATTAAACAACACATTTCTAAATAACATGTGGGCCAAAGAAAAATTTTTAAGAGAAATTTAAAAATATTTTGAATTAAATAAAAATAAAAAATACAACTTATCAAAATTAGTGATAGCAGTGCTTAGAGAGAAATTTGTCACATTGAATGCATATATTAGAAAAGAAGATCTAAAATAATA
This sequence comes from Dugong dugon, assembly GCA_030035585.1. Lineage (NCBI taxonomy): Eukaryota > Metazoa > Chordata > Mammalia > Sirenia > Dugongidae > Dugong > Dugong dugon. Next base: position 170,268,121 of record CM057462.1, read on the forward strand.
ATCTAAACTTCAAGTTAAATTCAAAGTAAGCAGAATAAAAGAAATAATAAAAATTAGACCAGAAATCAGTGAAATTTAAAACAGAAAAACAATAGAGAAAATTAACAAAACTAAAAGCTTTTTCTTTAAAAAGATAAGTAAAACTGATGAATTTCTACCCATGCTACCAAGGAAAAAAAGAGAGAGAGAGAGAAAAAAGTCAACTTTCTAACATCAAAAATGAAAGAGGAGTTATCGTCACTGATTTCATGGACACTAAAATAATAATAAAGGGATATTATGAACAAATCTATGCCCACAAATTTGATAACTTAGATAAAATGGGCCATTTCTTTGAAAGACACAAACTGCCAAAACTCTCACAAGAAGAATAATATTCCAGAACAGAAAGTACCAGGCCCAGATGGTTTCACTGTGAATCATACCAAACATGTAAGGAAGAAATGACACCAATTTTCTACAACAGTTTTTAGAAAATAGTAGCAGAGGGAACACTTCCAAACTCACTCTATGAGGCCAGCATTACCCTAATACCAAAACCAGACAAAGACATTACAAGAAAGGAAAACTGCAGACCAGTATCCCTCATAGAGGCAAAAATCCTCAACAAAATATTAGCAAATCAAATCCAAAAATATTTTAAAAGAATTATATATCATAACTTGATAGATAGATATAGATAGGTAAGTAGGTAGGTAGATGCTGTTGAGTTAACTTTGACTCATAGCAACCCTATGTAAAACAAAACGAAACATTGACCAGTCCTATGCCATCCTCACAATCACGTGTTTGAGTGCATCGTTGTGGCTACTCTGCTAATCCTTCTACTGAGGGTCTCCTTCACCCTCACTGACCCTCTACTTCATCAGACACAATTTCCTCTCTAGTGATTGATCCTTCTTTATGATGTGTCCAAAGCAAGTAAGTCAGACAATGTTCTGTTGTGATCCATAAGGTTTTCATTGACTAATTTTTGGAAGTAGATCACCAGGCCCTTCTTCCTAGACTGTCTTAGTCTGGAAGCTCTATTGAAACCTGTCCACCATGAGTGACCCTGCTGGTGTCTGAAATACTGGTAGCATAGCTTCTAGCATCACAGCAATATGCAAGCCACCACAGTACGATGAACTGACAGGTGGTGGATACCACAACTAAGCGGGGTTTATTTCAGGTGTGCAAGCCTGGCTCAACATTCATAAATCAATTAATGTAACCCATCACATCAACAGGCTACGGAAGAAAAATCATATATCAACAGATGCAGACAAAGCATTTAACAAAATCCAGTACCTATTCAGAGCCCTGGTAGCGCAGTGTTGAAGAGCTCAACTGTTAACTGAAACGTCATCAGTTCAAACTCACCAGCTGCTCTAGGGGAGAGAGATGTGGCAGTCGGCTTCCATAAAGATTTACAGCCTTGGAAACCCTATGGGGCAGTTCTACTCTAGGTAGAACTATAGGGTCGCTATGAGTTGGAAAGGACTCAATGGCAGTGAGTTTGATTTTGGGGATACTGGTAGGGGACAGGGATCCCTGGTGGTGCACCAAAAGGTCGGCAGTTCGAATCCACCAGCTGCTCCTTGGGAACCCTATAGAGCAGTGGTAGTCTGTCCTATAGGGTTGTTATGAGTCTGAATTGACTCAACAACATTGGGTTTGCTTTTTGGTAGGGATAGGGCAAGAGTATGAGAAGGAAGAAGACAAAGAAAAGTAACAGGTCCTGTATAGTTTAGTGGTTAAGGGTGTGGGGTTCCAGAGTCATTTCTTGGGCTCAAATCTCAGTTCCTTTATTTGATAGCTGTGTATCTGCATTAGTTAGGATATAAGCAAGGCTTCTATAACAAAGAGATCCAAAATATAATGGTTCAAACAAGTTAGAAATTAGTTTCTCTAATGTATAAAAAATTCTGGGTAGATGGTTCAAGACTGTTAATTCCAGTATGGCAGCTCTGCCCTTTTCAGAACCTGCCCTCCACTCGCCCTCACCTCCACTCCTCCCCTCTCCCCAACCCTGCTCCTTTTTCAAACAGCTTTGCTGCTCTCAATATGCTGTTTCTAACTCTTGGTCCAGGATGGCTGCTCCAGCTCACACCATTATTTCTGCATTCTAGAAGAGAGAAAAAGAGGAGGGGAGAGAACATGTGCTATCATTTAAGGACATGACAACGAAGTTATGCTCATCACTGTGGTCATATTCCATTAGCATAAACTTGAACATGTGGTCACTCTTAGCCAAAAGGGAGTCTGAGCAATGCAGCCTTTATCTGGGTGGCAATATGCCAGCTCAAAGTTATATTGCTATAGAAAAGGAAATAAATACGAGATAGAGCCATTTCTCTATGCCACACACATGTGGTCAAGTTACCTCAATTCCATGCCTCAGTTTCCCACATATAAAATGAGAATAACAACAGTACCTACCTGTACAGGTTAGGATTGTTCTTAGCTGTTTGTTACACAGAACCTGGCAAACTGGCTAAGAGCAAGGTTTCTGACCCTCAGTACTGTTGATATTTTGGGACAGATACTTTCTTGTTGCAAGGGCTGTCTTGGATCCTGGGCCTCTACCCACTAGATGTCAGTAGTACTTCCTTGACTGTGATGATCAAAAATGTCACCAGACATTGCCAAATGTCCCCTGAAGGGCAAAATCACCCCTGACTGGAAACCACTGATATAGAGGAAAGGTTTTTTTTTTCTTTTCACTTAACTGGAAGTTTGAGGGCAGGAAGTCCAGGGCAATGAAACAGAAAAAAGGGACAAGGGCCAAAAGAAGCATACTTTTCAATGAATATTCTTAGAGCAAGCATAACATAAGAAAAAAGAAGCTAATTATAAAATGTATAGACATTATAGACATATCATTGAAAGTGTGCATACAGGTGATTAGAGAGAATTGCTATTATACTTGAAATTTTTTTTGTCATTTGCAGTTATAACTCAACAGTAAATTATGAGTAAAATAATCATTCCTCTGATTAAATGCCTATACTCACAATCTGAATGAGCGGCCATGTATATCAATATTTAATGTGATGAATGAGCTTGCTTTCTGCTTCTTAGTTAAAGACAGTATTACTCACATGAGATAATGTGTATCTAAATCACTTTTCTGTTTTATTTTTATGACACTCAGAGCAGAGAACCCAGTTGCACAGAGCTTTGTGGACAGGAAAGGAAGGAGCTATTTTAAAGCAATTTCAGCAAGGTCAGGATACTCATTTTTATCTTCTATCCAAAATGAAATAAGTGTTGCTGTATTTTCAAAATTCAATTCTCTATCAAAAGCCAGTCCCAAAATTTTACCCTAAAATTCTGGTTAATTTAAATTAACTTTCAAGGAAAGAAACAGATTCCAGATATATGAATTTACTAAGCATGAATCTTCTTTTATTTGGCAGTAAAATTCAAAATTCTGTCAAATTCCAAGGTGCTAGGTGGATAACTTTGTGTAGATGATCAGTATAAAAATCATTATCTTACTTGTGGAATCCCTGGGTGGCACCAACTGTTAAGTGCTTGAACATTAGCTGAAAGGTTGGTGGTTTGAACCCACCCAGAAGCACCTTGAAAGAAAAGCCTGGTGATCTGTTTCTGAATGGTCACAGCCTTAAAAACCTTATGGAGCAGTTCTATTCTGCACACATGGGGTTGCCGTGTGTCAGAATCAACTAAAAACAGCAATCTTCTCCATTAGTGATTGTTGTGATATTACACAATGTGTCTAGCAATCATAGAAACTATGTTCATCCAAGCTTCTAACTTTCATTTTTGCCCTTCAATCTTATATGTCATTCAAAAATATGTTGCATTCTTTCTTTGAAATACTGAAGATACCAAACATAAGCAAAGTCTGATTTTTCAGTTCACATCCTTAAACGGGGGTAAACAAAAACCATTAAGAATTCATTCCATAGTTCAAATAGTCTCAATAGGATATTTACCCTTGATAACTGTCATATCTCAACATACAGTAAGAATTGTTCATGGTCTGCTTTCATTTTATCATGATAATGAAGAGAATAATCTCAGTTCTAACATATTAGTCTTTAAATAATTCACAGTTTTTATTAAGCACACTATTAAGTCAAGCTGACACTTTTTTCATAAAAAGATTTTCTCAATGAAGGGACAAATACATTGGTTTACATTCCAGTACAAGGTCCTAATCTTAAAAATATTTCAAAAAAATTTTTTGTCATTGCAGCTCAAAACATTCTTCTACACAAAAACTAAATTCCAAATCACATTTTGGGCAATGTAATTCTTCATAGTTTTATACAGTTCAGAGCTAGTTCTAATTGCCTGCAATGAAGCTGAAAAGAAAAATCTTTTCTTCATATCATCATGTTTAAATTGCACATATACTAAAAAAAAAAAAAAAATTGCCATGTTAGCCATATCTTTGCATTCATCAAGGTGCAACAAAAAATGCTCTGTTTGTTCTATGACTTGGTTTTTCATATCATTCATCAGTTCCTGAATACATCAAGCTGTGTTGGAAAGTTGTATTTGAATTCCCTTCTTGGTTGTAGATTCACCCCAAATTTCCAAGCAACCACCTTCAATGCAGTCCCTCACTAATGTTTTGGAATTCCTAGATGTTTTTGTTATTGTTGTTTGTTGTAGCAACATGAATTGTGACTGTATAAGAAACCTGTACAGACCTAGTATTTATAGGTGAAATATTGAACATGAGCTCTGTCAGCTTTTTAATTCAATATTCTTTCTTCAAAAATTTTCTTCAGTTTTTTAATTAGTTTTTCATGTTTTCTATGTTAATGATGGCTAAGCTTTGATGGTTTAATTGCTTTATCAGCCAGTACAACAGTTAACCCTCAACTATAATTACAAAAACAAACCCAAATTATGAGTGATCATACTTATGAGTCAAATTAACACTAACTCCTTGGATCTTCAATTTTTGAAATCATTTCCATTGTCATCATTTGCTTTATCACCATTGCCACATTTAGAAAATGTGTGTCTTTTCTTGACCGAAAGTCTAGTGACACTTATTATATAATGTGTAAATAAGAGTTAAAAACAAATAAGACAAATTTTTACTATCTTAATTTAGCTAATAATTCAGAACTCTTAATTGAAAAACAGGTTTGATTTAAATTTAAACTGAGTGTAAAAATGATGTTATAAAGTATATGCTTACATTTTCTCAGATTTTTATTCTTTTTTGAGTTACAGTTCATAAGCTAACCATAAAATATCACATGTTGTAATATAATCCTGCAGCTCATGCAGGCCTGGCTTCACTGACATGCAATCTGTGAACTAACACAGGTCTCCTGCTCAGAAAGCCCCACAATTGGTTTAATGCTCTGCTATCACCATCTTGAAATTCTTCATAAATTTTGAACAAATGGCCTATATTTTCATTTACACTGGGACCCTAAAATGATCTAGCCAGTCCTAACACAATAACATGACTCAAAACACATGGTACTCACTGCTTGAGTTTCATCACACTTAAGTTGGCTTATGCCCTGTTCAGTGAAAGCAGTCCACTGGCCACCTTCTTGGATGTCATGGCAATGTCAACTGCTGTACAAGTTTCTAAATGCTTACTCTTCATTTCTGGGTTTATCTCATCACAAACTGGTTGTGGATGGACCAGCTTTGAGTAGCACTTTCCTAGACATTAAACAGTATGACCAACCAAAGGAATGGATAGATTCATTTGGATGTTGGTGGCAGTGGTCTCCTGACATGACTAGAGAGAGGGAGTCTTCTGTTTGTGGGTGTTTCTGCTGTGTTTACCACAGTTTGGCCAAAAACTATGGTAAATTTTTAAAAATTATCATCCAGCCAAGGGAAGAGTATGATGATCTCAACTTAAAATAGGATAAGACATGGGAAAAATAAAAAATAGGATACAATTTTTTTTTGTGTGAGTGCTTTCAGTGAAAGTTTATAGCTCAAGTTAATCTCTCATTCAAAAGTTTATACACATATTGTTTTGTGACATTGGTTGCAATCCCCACAATGTGACTGCATGCTCCCCCTTTCCACCACGAGTTCCCTGTGTCCATTTGTCCAGTTCCTGTCCCTTCCTGCCTTCTTGTCTTGCTTTTGAACAGGAGCTACCCATTTGGTCTCGTATATGCGAACAAACTAAGAAGCATGTTTCTCACATGTGTTATTGTTTGTTTAATAGGTCTGTCTAATCTTTGTCTGAAAAGTGGGCTTCGGGAGTGGTTTCAGTTCTGAGCTGGCAGAGTGTCCTGGGACCATAGTCTCGGGGGTCCCTCCAGTCTCTGTCAGACTGGTAAGTCTGGTCTTTTTTCATGAATTTGAATTCTGTTCTGCATTTTTCTCTCATTCTGTCCGGGACTCTGTTGTGATTCCTGTTAGAGCAGTCAGTGGTTGTAGCTGGGCTCCATCTAGTTCTTCTGGGCTCAGGCTGGTGGAGTCTCTGTTTCATGTGGTCCTTTAGTCCTTTGGGCTAATATTTTCCTTGTGTCTTTGGTTTCCTTCTTTCTCCTTTGCTCCGGATGGGATGGGACCAATAGATGTAGCTTAGATGGCCACTCGCAAGCTTTTAAGACCCCCGATGCTACTTGCCAAAGTGGGATGTAGAACATTTTCTTTATGAACTGTGTTATGCCAACTGACCTAGATGTTTCCCGAGACTATGGTCACCAGCTACCAGCCCCAGGAATCCAGTCCCTCAAGGTGTTTGGATATGTCTAGGAAGCTTCTATGCCTTTACTTTGGTCAAGTTGTGCTGAGTTCCCCTCTATTGTGTGTTCTTTCCCTTCAACAAAATTGACACTTGTCTGCTATCTAGTTAGTGATTTCCCTCCTAGCACACAAATTTTACAGTGACTAGGACCCAGTCTCATCCTTTGCTAGCAGCAGTCAACATGTATTCCTGTTGCACTTTCTACTCCCTAGAGAAGCAGAGCTAGGGGCCAATGAAAAGCTCACCTTCCTCAGGCTCCCCAACTTTTGAAGTTTGAATAAATTACCTTGACCTGAGGGGGAAGTGTCACTGTCTTTGCAAGTAAGAACGTAAATGAACTAGAACGAGTCCAGGCTTCAAAGCAATGGCAGTGAGCTCTCCTGATGATGACATTTCGGAGAGGAAACATGAACCTTTTCACTTGAGTCTCTTAAACTGAGCTGGGAAAGAGCACAAGAAGCACTTTTGTTGCTCAAAGGCATGGAGTTTCCATGGCCTAGAGGAAGCATAGAGAAGTTAAATGGCCTGTCAGAGGTTATAAAGTAATCAGATGCAGCACAGGGCCTGACGCCCACTCCTGGGCCATACTGCACTGCCTTTCGTATCAGTAGCCTAGAATGCCAGTTAAGAATTGTGGGCTTAAATGTGTTTTTATTCTTGCCTCCTCTCTCAAATCACACTGAAAACAATAAAAATGGTGAAAAATGCCCTCCACTTTCTTATAACAAAGAAAGAGCCCCAACCCTAAAACATAATCCTAATCCTAATTCAAATTTTGTATAATTGGTACTAAAATGATGGAGATACGAGGCGTATCTTCCTGGCTCTTGCTTTGGAATAGAGATTATTCTAAAACAATGGTTCTTAAACTTCAGAGTGCACCAGAATTACCAAGGGAGTTTTTTAAGGCATAGACTGCTGGGTTTCACCCCTAGACCTTCTCATTCAGCAGGTGTGGCTTGGGGATATGCACTTTGAACAAATTCCTGGGTAATGCTGATATTATTGGTCTAGAGGCTACAATGTGGGAACCCAAGAGCCCTATATAGTCTTTCAATAAGAGCAAGGAGCTCTTGGGGTTTGAAATGGCACTTGGAAAAGCAAGGATTGTCTTTTCAGATGTTCAGTTAAACACCACAGAATAACCAAACCAAAAAAACCCAAACCCATTGCTGTCAAGTCGATTTTGACTCACAGTGATCCTATAAGACAGAGTAGAACTGCCTCATAGAGTTTCCAAGGAGTGCCTGGTAGATTCAAACTGGAGACCTGTTGGTTACCAAGCAGAGCACGTAACTGCTAAGCCACCAGTGTTCCCACTACACCACCAGGTACTCCATGGGGTGTTAACCCCTGTGCACTTACATGTGTGCACATGTACATGTGCCTAAATGGTCCCCACAAGTGCCTTACATTCCTACATCAGACAAGCCCCAGGGCAGAAAGGGGTAGAACTGGGAGTTGTTTGAGGCAAGATAATGCCAGGTCACATATTACCAAGTTGGTTGTTGAAGGAAAGGTTGAAATAAAAGGTGGCCCAAGAGGATGCAAGTTGGGGAGCAAGATGTTTCACTTGCATTCCAGGAAAAATTGAGGTATAGCATTAAAATAGAAAGACATTTTAGTAAAGTCACTGAACTTGAAGGAGAAAGAAAGAAATGAAGGAAGGAAGAGAGAGAGAAAGACTATAAGCAAAACAGACATGTAAGTTACTTATAAAGCGGAAAACTCGAGCTGGTGTCAGTCTTGACCATAGAAGGTGTCAATAATAGAAGATAAGGTAAAAACGTCTTTAAAATCTTCAGCGACAAAAGTTTACCCAAATAATTTCTTGCTAGCCAAAATATTATACAGGTATAAATAAATGCAAGAGACACACTACTTTTGAACTTGGAAGAACTCAAAGAAGATAACTCCCAAGAGCATATCTTAAAAAATACTCCTTGACAAAATCTAGCCAACCAAGATTTCAGGAATGGAAAAGCCATAGTACAGGTACTGTAATTAGTGAATTAAACACAAAACTATAATTAAACAACTATGAAATTGAAGTCAAAGAATACCGTATCAATGGTATAAATTTTGACGTTATAAAAATAACATACTTAGTAAAAAATATTGGATCAATTATTTTCCTCACATATCAGAGTAGGGAATCATTAGATACTGTCTAATGTTAACTAGAAGTGCCCCTGGGTGGTGCAAATGGTTAAGAGCTCAGCAGCTAACCAAAAGATTGGAGGTTCTAATCTACCCAGAGGCACCTCTTAAGAAAGTCCTGGCTATCCACTTACTGAAAAATCAGCCATTGAAAACCCTATGGAGCATAGTTCTACTGTGACACACATGGGGTTAACATGTATCGGACATTGGAATTGAGTTGATGACTACTGGTTTATTATTATTATTTAGAAATGTTAAATAATACAATTTTTCAATGTAGTAAAACAACTTAATAACGCTCAGAACGTTGTGCCTCAATTTCAGAGAGGTGTTGAAAAATTGATAAGAACTCTTGTTGTAAAGAAACAATTATCTGAAGGTCATAGTATTTTCATTTTTACTTTGATTTCTTACTCTTCCATTATATTTATATAAAAGTAAATTTAACATCATGATTTATAAGGTATGCAAAAAACAGACCAATATCATGCATTTTTAAGACGAATGGCCTGGCCAGTTTGACACAATGTAACTCTCTGTGTAGACTGGGTTCCACACAGCAGCCTCATCCTCTAAGGATTCTACTTTCTCACTAACTTTTATTTAAGCTCTGACTGTGGTCATGAGGGCTTTGGAGGGGATTTACTGCTCACTAAATAGTTTACGATTTGCTTTGAACCACTTGTTCTGGTTATTTTTGGAAAATTTTCAGCAGTAGTTTGGAGGGAAAGGAAAGAACTTGAACAGCCATTTATAAAAACACAGCCTAAGTTTTGTTTTTTGATCTTATGTTTGTTTTAAGTTTTTCTCAGAATTTGTGGCAGCAAATGTGAACAAGACACTCTTCAATGGATAATAGGAATTTGAAATATTAGTGGCAGAGAAAGGAAAAAAGAAAAAGCTTGCATGGATACAAGGTGTTACAAAAGCCACAAAAAAGGGGAGGGTGCTCAACACTGCCAGAAGCTTCAAGGGGGACGTAGAAATCCAACAATAAGAAGAAATCACTCAGTTACTGTTGTCCAACATGTGTCCTCATTTCCATAGGCACATGTTCTGTGGTTGAGAAGGATTTGGCCAACTGTGCTCTCAACGCCTCTCAGTGGCCTCTGTTAATTCTTGTGCTAAGAGAGCTGCTTAATGAATTCAGTTCTAGTCCAGGAATGCTTTTTACTGACTATTGATAGTTAAGCAAAATATTTGAAACAGGAAGTTATTTTTATTAACATGTAAGTATAAAAATCAACCAAACCCACTCATAGCGACTCCATAGGGTTTCCAAGGCTGTAAATCTCTATGGAAGCATACTACCACATCTTTCTTGCACAGAGCCACTGGTGGTTATGTGTGTGCATAAATCCTTAGACATACCTTTCTCTATATATCTATCTTCACCTATATCTACTGTTCTCTTCTATAAACTACTTGAGATGATGACAAAGAAGGGCAAATGTTAAGCATTAATTGGGACTGAAATAATACCCAGAGAGATATTACATATATATATATATATATATATATATATATATATATATATATATATACTTATAAGTATATATGTAATTATAAGTATATATATGTGAGTGTATGTGTATATATGTGGCACAGAGGTTAAGTGTTTGGCTGTTAACTGAAAGGTCAGCGATTTGAACCCACCAGCCATTCTGCGGGAGAGAAGATGTGGCCATTTACTTCCTTAAAGATTTACAGCCTTGGAAACCCTGTGAGGCAGTTCTACTCTGTCCTATAGGGTTGCTGTGAGTAGGAATCAACTTGACATCAACAGATTTGGTTTGTTTTTGGTGGGTGGTACAAACCTTGAATACAACCCAAAAGCTTGGTGGTTTGAACCCTCCCAGAGGCATCTGGGAAGACAGGCCTGGTGATCTGCTTTTGAAAGGTCGCAGCCTTCAAAACCCTGTTGAGCAGTTCTACTCTGCACACACGGGGTTGCCGTGAGTCAGAATCGATTCTACAGCAACTAACAATAACAAATCATACATGTACCAAATCAAACCAATGATCATTCACCATCCTGCTTTATGGATATGTAATAGTGAGCAGCCTTTTTTTTTTTAATATTTTATTGCGTTTTAGGTGAAAGTTTACAGAGCAAACTAGTTTTTCATTCAACAAATTGTACACAAAGTGTTCCATGACATTGTTTGCAAACCCCACACTGTGTCAGCCCTCTCCCCATTTCTGCCTTGGGTTCCTCATTTCCTTTAGTCTGGTGTTCCTACCCCTTCCTGCCTTCTCATCTTTACTTCTAGGCAAATGTTGCCCTTTTGGTTTCATATAATTGTTTGTTCTACGGAGCAAGTTCTTTTAGAGTGTTAATTACTTTATAGGCCTGTCTATTGTTTGACTGGAAGGAGGTTTCTGTGAATGGCTGCAGTTCCAAGTCAGAGGAGTGTCTTAGGGCCATAGTCTCGGGGGTTCCTCTAGTCTCTATCAGGCCAGTAAGAATGGTATTTCTTTTTTAATGAATTTGTCTTTGTTTTGTTTTGTTTTACATTTTTCTCCTGCTCTGTCCAGGACCCTCTATTGTGATCCTGGTCTGAGCAGTCAGTAGTGGTAGCCGAGCACCATCTAGTTCTTCTGGTCTCTAGGTAATGCAGATTGTGGTGCATGCAGATTGTGGTGCAGGTTGTGTTCCTTTGGACTGATCGCACCCCTGAGTCTTTGGTTTTCTTCATTCTCCTTCGCTCCAGACGGGAGTTGTATCTTAGATGGCTGCTCACAAGCTTTTAAGACTCCAGATGCTACTCACCAAAGTAGGATGTAGAACATTGTTTTTACCCACTAGGTTATGCCAATTGGCATAGATGGCCCCCGATTCTAGGGTCCTTAGCCTCCAAGCCTAGTATCTTCAACCTAGGAGTTATTTAGTTGTGCATAAGAAGTTTCCATACTGTGTCCCTGTGTGTTCTACTGTCTAAATTAATATACATGCAACATCTACAATATGTATATAGGGATATACATAACCTAATGTATATCTGCAGGTGGATGTGCTCCCTTACACCCTCCCACATTTCTTCAGCATACCTATCTACCTATGTACCCCTTAGAAAATTATTGTTTGTTAATACTGTTGTTGCTGGGTTATCTATATTATAGTAACTGCTGTAGTTGCCCTTTGGTCTTGTGTTCCTTTCAGTGTCTTCCTTTGCATTTGTCACGTTTTTCTGACTTCACCCATATAGTGTATTGCCTTTCCCTTCACCAGTATTACCACGTGTCTTCTATCTATTTAGTAATTTACTCTTCCTTCCCCTCCCTTCCCTGGTAACCATCAAAGAATGTTTTTTCTGTGTGTAAACCTTTTCTTGTATTTTTTATAATAGTGGTTTCATACAATATTTGTCCTTTTGTGATTGGTTTATTTCATTCAGCATATGTGCTCCAAATTCATCCATGTTGTAAGGTGTTTTGTGGATTCATTGTTATTCTTTACCATTGTGTAGTATTCCATTGTGTTTATGTACCACAGTTTGTTTATCCATTCATCTGTTGATGAGCACTTATTTCCATCTTTTTTCTATTGTGAATAATGCTGCAATGAACATGGATGTGAGTGAGCAGCCTTTGACTTTCACCAGTTTTGTCACTGCTTTTTCCATTTGGAGAATTACTTGTTTCTGACAATGTCTTTTAATCTGAATTTATTGCTACCTGCTGAGTATATAATAAAGCCCTTTTTTTCTTTCCTTTGGCTGAATTAGAGGTTTTTTTTTGCCCGGTGTGGACATTCTGAATAATTGCAGCTGCCACATTACTTCAAGTTTCAAAAATTAAAACAGACAAAAAAATCCTCCAAACATAATGGATGTTGAGCTTGAGTTTGAAACATTCCTGCTACTAATGTTTGAGGCTAGATATGTGGAATGGCTTGGGTTTGAGATTTGCACATACACTAAAGTCCAGGGAGGCCTGTGACCTCAAACTCTAAGGGGTGGAGGGTATATGGCTGCACAGTCAGAGCAGGAGAGAAAGACACTAGATGAAACCCCTGTGATCTAGAAAGCAGATCATGGTTCTAAGGAGCTGGCTTATAACAGGTTATCTGGCCTCAGCCCACAGACAGATAAGGTGGTGGAGTACAGTGGAAAATGACTGGATTCCAGGAGGACAAAGTTCTGACCCCAGGTCTTGCAGAACTACCTGTGGGCACTTCGAGGAATCATGCAATTGCTCTGAGCCTCAGTTTCTTTATCTGCACGAAAAGAATTTGGGCTAAATAATTTTGAAAGGCGGTTTTACTTCTAAAATTCTATGGTACTATGTTATGATTTTTGACTGGATGTTTTTGATTTCTTTTTGGAGCCCATATGTATTTATTTTTTCTGGACTTTTAAAATTTTTTTTGGTGAAAATATACACAACATATATACACCTGTTCAACAATTTTACATGCACAGTTCACTGATATTGGTTACATACTTCACATTGTGCCACCATTCTCATTGTCTCTGCCCCTATTGTTTTACCACGATTAATTTATGCTTTCTGCCCCTTAAAGTTCTCATCTGTGCTTTAGAGTTATTGCCATCATTTTAATCTAATACAGGTAATTCTTCAACAGGGCACAATGCTCAAGGCAGATATTCTTTATTTTTTGAGCTAAACTCTTTAGTTTAAAGATGACTTTATGGGATAATTTTGGCCTTTGATTTCTTATAAAAATCTAATTTTATTCAAATTAAAAATAGAATTCATTGCCTGTTAGGTAGGATGCAATGAAAATGTTTAGAGAACTGATAAAATTATCATTTTTTCTCATAGGAAATTCTCACACACTGTTCAAAACATAGTCCAAGAAGGAAAGTAGAAATTGGCCATAGAACATCAAGTCTACTATTGCTTATAGATCACTTATATGTTTTAAAGAGAAATACATTGTGGAGGAAGACAATTTTAGAGTGCTATTCCTGTGTCCTAAACAGGTCTGACATCCAGGTAACACTAGCTGGTCTGCAGTTTCACCTGCCTGTGGGTATCTTTCCTCTGACCTAAGACAAGTGCCTAAATCCCCCACTATAATTTATCTATTTGTGCATAGCCATCGTCTTCAAAAGACCTCGGTTTAATGTCCACAGCTTAACTAACTTTCTCATTTGAATGGCATGAAAATACATTGAATTTTGATTTTTTTAAATTCAAAATGCTATTTTATGTCCACTAACAAGAGAATTAATAAACAGGTTGTGATTTATCTGTACAATGAAATACTATTCAGCAATAAAAAGGAACAACCTATTATACACAATAACATGGGTGAAACTTAAAAACATTGAGTTAAAGAAGCTAGACACAGAAGAGTGTATACTGTATCATTCCACTTATAAGAAACTATAAAATGACAACTCTAATATTTGTAGAAAAAAATTAGAATGGTTGTTGCCTTAGATGGAGTGGGCAGGAAAAAGCTAGTAAGGGACGAAAGAGAATTCTCTGGGGGTGACAGAAATGTTCTATACCTTGTTAGGGGTGTTGCTTACACAGGTGTATACATTTATACAAACTCATCAAACAATACATTTAAGATCTGTGGATTTTACTGTATGCAAATTATAACTCAATAAAGTTGTTCATAATTTTTAAAAATGTTATTTCAGCAGTCTCAGATATTCCAGATATTCTCCTGGTGAGAGCATAACTTGGAACAAATGTTTGGGAAAGTATTTTCATAGTAACTACTAAAAGCCTAGAAATACTCATACTTTTGACTCAGTAATTCTGATTTTTAAAAATTTATCCTAATAGAAGTATAAGACTTGCAGCATAGATATTATCTATAATATGGCTACAGAAAAAATGTACTTTCCCAAAATGTTATTATGAAAATTTTAAACAGGTGGAAAAATTGAAAGACTTTTACGGTAAATACATTTAAACCCACCACTTTGATCTATTATTAACATTTTACTTTTTTTGTTTTTTCATATATCTATCCATCTACCTATCCTTCTAGCCATATAAATGTATACCTGTTTCAAAAGGTTTATTTCAAAGTAAATTCCAGACACCAATACACTTTTCTCTAAACACTTTGGCATGCATATGATTAGTAAGTATTCAATATTTGTTTATAGTTATTTTTTTCCTTAGGAGACAAAATTTACATATAATAAAACATGAAGATCTTAAGCATACCATTCAATGAGCTTTGACAAATGCATACACTCGTAAAAATTCAAAATTCTAACAAGATATAGAAGGCTGTTGTCATCCCAGAAAGTTCCCCCATGCCTCTTCCCTGAAAATCCCCACCCTCACTCCATAAAAGCAACTTATTCTGATTTGTTTCACTATGTATACGTTTTGCTTATTCTAGAACTTAATATAAATAGAATCATGTAAAATTTATTCTTTTTATGTTTTGAGATTCATCCACTTTGTTGCATGTAACAATAATGCTTTCTTTTTTATCATTCAATGGTATTCCATTGTATGGGTGTACCACAGTTTATTCATTTTCTTGTTAATGGATATCTAAAATGTTTTCAATTTTTGGCCATTATGAATAAAGCTACTATGAACATTTGTGAACATGTGATCTTATTTTGCTTTGGAAATTCCTAGCATAGGAATTACTGGGTCATAGGGTAGGTGTTATGGATTGAATTATGTCCCCCAGAAATATGTGTTGTAAATCCTAACCTCAGTGTCTGTAGTGGGAGCCCTGGTTACTCAGTGGTTAAGCACGTGGCTGCTAACTGAAAGGTCAGATGTTTGAACCTACCAAGATGCCAAGGCACATGGAGACCTACAAGGAACCAGGAAGCAGAAGCTGAAGACACAAGGACCTTCCTTCAGGGCCTACAGAGAGGGAAAACTTTCCCCTAGAATTCAGACTTCTAGACTCCTAAATTGCTAGAAAATAAATGTTGGTTAAAGTCACACACTTGTATTTCTGTTATAGCAGCACTAGCTAATCAACAAAGTGGTGTCTGTTTAGTTTTATAAAAAACTGCCAGAACATTTTCCAGTGTGATTATACCATTTTACACTCGCACCAGCAATGAATGAGAGTCCCAGCAGTTCCACATCCATGCCACTTTTGAGTTATCAATCTTTTTAACTTCAGGCATTCTTGTGAGTGTGTACGTATCTTACTGTGGTTTTAATTTGCATACTAACAACAACAACTAATAAATGACTAATGATGTTGAGCATATTTTCATGAGTTTATTCATTATTTTTAAATATTATTTAGAAAGTGTCTGTTCAAAACTTTTGCCCATTTGTTAAAATCAGATTTTCTGTCTTTTTGTCTGAAACTCTTAATATATCCTGGATATGAGTTCTACAGTCAGATACATGTTTTGTGACTATTTTCTCCAAGACTGTGTTCTTGCCTTTTCATTTTCTTATAGATTTCCTTTGAAGAGCAGAAGTTTTTAATTTTAATAAAATCTAGTTCATCATTTTTTATGGGCCTTGTTTTCTGTGTCTCAAGAAACCTTTGCATAATTCCCATATCATGAAGAGATTTTCCTATGTTTTCTTACAGAAGCTTTATGCTTTTAACTTTTACACAAAGATCTATAATCCATCTCAAATTAATTTTTGTGTGTGTGATGTGAGTTAAGGATTGAGTCACCCTACGCCCCAATGTGGACATCAAGTTATCCCAGCACCATTTGTGGAAGACTTTTTTTTCCCCATTGGATTGCCTTGGCACCTTTGTTAAATATTAATGATTGTATGAGTCTATTTCTGGGCTTCTAATCGGTTCTATCCACCACGTCTGTCAGTTTGTCTTACTGTGGTGGCTCGCATGTTGCGGTGATACTGGAAGCTTTGTCACCAGTATTTGAAATACCAGCAAGGTCACTCATGGTGGACAGGTTTCAGTGGAGCTTCCAGACTAAGACAGAAAAGGAAGAAGGACCTGGCAGTCTACTTCTGAAAAAACTGGCCAGTGAAAACTGTATGAATAGCAGTGGAACATTTTCTGATATAGCGCTGGAAGATGAGCCTCTCAAGTTGGAAGTCACTTAAAATACGACTGGGGAAGAGCTGCCTCCTCAAAGTAAAGTTGACCTTAATGATGTGAATGAAGTTGAGCTTTTGGGACCTTCATTTGCTGATGTGGCACTACTCAAAATGAGAAGAAACAGCTGCAAACATCCATTAATAATTGGAAGGTGGGAAGTACAAAGTATGAATCTAGGAAAATTGGGAGTTGTCAAAAATGAAATGGAACATATAAAAATTGATACCCTAGGCATTAGTGAGCTGAAATGGACTAGTACTGGCTATTTTGAATTGGACAGTCGTATCATCTACTATGTTGGGAATGATAACTTGAAGAAGAATGACGTAGCATTCATCATCAAAAAGAACATTTGAAGACCTATCCTGAAATACAATGCTGTCAGTGATAGGATAATATCCATACGCCTACAAGAAAGATCAGTTAATATGAATATTATTCAAATTTATGCACAACCACTAATGTCAAAGATGAAGTACTTGATTTTTATAAACTTTTGCAGTCTGAAATTGATCAAACATGCAGTCAAGATGCATTGATAATTACTGGAAAATGGAATTCAAAAGTTGGAAACAGAAAAAGAGTTGGTAGTTGGAGAATATGGACTTGGTGATAGAAATGACAATGGAGATCACAAGAATTTTGCAAAACTAACCAATTCTTCATTACAAATACTTTTTCTCAACAACATAAATGGTGACTATACACATGGACCCCACCAGATGGAATACACAGGAATCAAATTGACTGCATCTGTGGAAGGAGATGATGGAGAAAATCGTCAGTCAGAACAAGGCCAGGGGCTGACTGTGGAACAGACCATCAATTGCTCATATGCAAGTTCAATATGAAACTGAACAAAATTAGAACAAGTCCACGAAAGCCAAAATACAACCTTGAGTATATCCCAGCTGAATTTAGAGACCATCTCAAGGATGGATTTGACACATTGAACACTAATGACTGAAGACCAGATGAGTTGTGGAATGACATCAAGGACATCATACATGAAGAAAGCAAGAGGTCATTAAAAAGACAAGAAAGAAAGAAAAGAAGAAAATGGATATCAGAAGAGACACTGCAACTTGCTCTTGAATGTCAAGTAGCTAAAGCGAAAGGAAGAAATGATAAAAGAGCTGAACAGATTTCGAAGGGTGGCTCTAGGAGACAAAGTAAAGTATTATAATGAAATCTGCGAAGACCTGGAGATAGAAAACCAAAAGGAAAGAACACGCTCAGCGTTTCTCAAGCTGAAAGAACTGAAGAAAAAATTCAAGCCTTGAATTAAAATATTGAAGGATTCTACAGGGAAAATATTAAACGACACAGGAAGCATAAAAAGAAAATGGAAAGACTACACAGAGTCACCGTACCAAAAAGAATTAGTCGATGTTCAATCATTTCAGGAGGTAGCATATGATCAAGAACCAATGGTACTGAAGGAAGAAGTCCAAGCTGCACTGAAGGCATTGGCGAAAAACAAGCCTCCAGGAATTGAAAGAATACCAACTGAGATGTTTCAACAAATGGATGCAGCACTGGAAACGCTCACTCATCTATCCCAAGAAATTTAGAAGATAGTTACCTAGCCAACTGACAGGAAGAGATCCATATTTGTGCCCATTCCAAAGAAAGGTGATCCAACAGAATGTTGAAATTATCAAGCAATATCATTAATATTACACACAAGTAAAATTTTGCTGAAGATCATTCAAAAGCAGTTCAAAACCAGATGTAGAACTGCCACAAATTCAAGTCAGATTCAGAAGAGGACATGGAACAGAAGATATCATTGCTGATGTCAGATGGATCCTAGCTGAAAGCAGAGAATGCCAGAAAGATGTTTACCTGTGTATTATTGACTATGCAAAGGCATTTGACTGTGTGGATCATAACAAATTATGGATAACATTGCAAAGAAGGGGAATTCCAGAACACTTAATTGGGCTCATGAGGAACCTGTACTTAGCCCAAGAGGCAGTCGTTCAAACAGAATAAGGAGATACTGAGTGGCCTAAAGTCAAGAAAGGTGTGAGTCAGCGTTGTATCCTTTCACAATACTTAATCTTTTTGCTGAGGAAATGATAAGAAAAGCTGGACTATATGAAGAACATGGCATCAACATTGGAGGAAGACTCAATAACAACCTGCCATATGCAGATGACACAGCCTTGCTTGCTGAAAGTGAAGAAGACTTGAAGTACTTACTGATGAAGATCGAAGACCAGAGCCTTCAGTATGGATTATACTTCAACATAAAGAAAACAAAAATCCTCACAACTGACCAATAAGCAACATCATGATAAACGGAAAAAATATTGAAGTTGTCAAGAATTTCATTTTACTTGGATTCACAGTCAAAGCCCGTGGAAGCAGCAGTCAAGAAATCAAAAGACACATTGCACTGGGCAAATCTGCTGCAAAAGATCTCTTTAAACTGTTAAAAAGCAAAGATGTCACTTTAAAGACTAATGTGTGCCTGACCCAAACCATGGTGTTTTCAATCACTTCATATGCATGTGAAAGTGGGACAATAAATAAGGAAGACAGAAAAGAATTGATGCCTTTGAAAAATGGTGTTGGCAAAGAATATTGAATATACCACGGACTGCCAGAAGAACAAAGAAATCTATCTTGGAAGAAGTACAGCCAAAATACTCCTCAGAAGCAAGGATTGTAAGACTCTGTCTCAAGTACTTAGGACATGTTATCAGGAGGGACCAGTCCCTAGAGAAGGACATCATGCTTGGTAAAGTAGAAGGTCAGTGAAAAAGAGGAAGATCCTCAACAAGATGGATTGACACAGTGGCTGCAACAATGGGCTCAAGCATAACAATGATTGTGAGGATGGTGCAGCACTGGGCAGTGTTTAGTTCTGTTGTACTTGGGGTTACCATGAATCAGAAACAACTCGAAGGCACCTATCAACAGCAACAACTCTGTTCTATTGATGTATTTGCCAAATTTATTGTGCTTGACAGTAAGTCTTGAAATCAGTGTAAATCTTCTAACTTTTTTCCTTTTCCAAGATTGCTTTGACCTGTCTAGGTCCTTGCCTTCTTTATGTAAATTTTAGAATCAGTTTGTCAATTTCTAAAAGCCCACTGCAATTAAGATTGAAACTGCATTGAATTCATAAATCAATTTAGGGAAAATTGACATTTTTACAACACTGCCCCTCGCAGAATCCTATAAACCAGAACTAAAAGAAAATATATCAAAACAATAACAGTTTTTTCTTTTTCTGTAATGAGATTCCACAAGTTTATAAATTCTACTATGGGTGACCAAAACATTTTCATAAAGTGTGTTTCTGGAAGTAAAGTTTAATTTATCCAAAAGCAAACAAGTAACTATCTGTGTTGTAATATGAGGGAATGAGGAAGATATTTCATAATCTGCCCTGGTTCTTCAAAATTCCGCCATTAGATAGTTATTTTTTTTTATTTAAATGATTCTGGAGTTTAAAACATAGCTATCTCTAGGAAGGAGCACACTGAGTCACTGATGGTGTTTGTTGTACAGGCAAGCTTTGAATTGGGAGAACATGGGAGGGAGGGCTAAGTCTAAGGGTATGATTCAGAATGGAGTACTGGGCAATCCTAGATTAAACTCAGCGTTTAGGAGTAAGGAAAAGGTGTATCAAAGTCGGTAAAAGTGCTGGGGACAGTGTTCCCAACAGAAAATGAAGCTAGCCCTGCATTCTGGGAGGGGATAATTACTGAGCAAGGATGAAAACATGATACCTAAACTTGGAGTAAATTATTTGTGGAGAGTCAAAAAAAGGTTTTATTCCCTTGTAATTATTAGAAATTCTGGGGCTCACCCCAAATACTAAATTACAGTTTGTGTTACACATTTGGGATGTCCAGATGTTGCAGTCCATCTAGCTGAGTATTTCCTGATCTGCATGTATTGTCATTTTGATTTTCCATTAAAGGGATTTGGGGACTTGAAATGGGCATTCTCAGGAGGTTCAGATGAACTTTCTGCCAATCCAATCAACTCAAGTTCTGGCTTAGTTAGCTTGTTTCCAAAACTGTAGGCACTGTTGTTCCAAAATTAATATTTTTGACTATTCAACACATCTCTGAGGGAAAGCAAAGGGCCTCCCCACCTTTGTTTCCCCTGCAAAACAAGTCAAGATCATCTTTGTTGATGAAACTCTTGGCTTCTTTTTGTCCAACTGTGCTTCATCCCTATGGCTTTCCCTCTTGAAAATCCCAAAATAGTCACGAAGGCTTGCCTCCAGGGCTAGAGTTGACCTGGCCTGTCTGGCTGCCTTCTGCAAGGAATTTTTATAAAAATTGTTTTTGTTTTTTCTCTTCAGAGACTTTTTGATTAGAACCCATGTAAAGCTGTATCTTTTCTCCCTTTACCATTCTTTCACAATGTAAAGTCTTTCTTATTCTTACCCCTCGAGGGATACGTGCTCCCCTCTCTGGGTCTAATAACAGTTTTGGAGAGGAACTTGTGGAAGTAGAGAAGAATAGTGTCTGGATCATGAGAAGATGAAGACCTTTGAGGTAAAGATAGGAAGATATTTTAAACCCTGATAAGAATTGTTCTTCCATCCAGTAATTAATTCCCACTTTGCTTCAAAGGAAACTTGGTTACACTATATTTTTTCACAAAGAAATCACTGCTGTTGACAAAGACTGGGGTGCAATAAGGAGTACTACTATCAGTGTCTCAACAGGCCTGTGGAGCAAGACCTCATTCCCAAGTTCCCTGTCAGAATGCTGTAATTGCAATAAGAGTAAAGGCTTATTACTTTCTACTATAATTACTGGTTTATTTGTCTCCGTCCCCTATTATATTGTGAGCTCCTTGAGAGCCAGAACTGTGCCCATCGACCTCTACATTCCCTGCCCCTATCACAATGCTTGACACATAGAAAGCGCTCAACAAATGTTGAATGAATGGGTATTATGGATTGAATTTTGTATCCCAAAAAGATATGTTGAAGTCCTAACCTCTGGTACCTGTGAATGTGACCTTGTTTGGAAATAGATTTTTTGGAGATGTTACCAGTTAACAGGAGGTCATACCAAATTAGGGTGAGTCCTAATGCCAGAAGCTGGACAAGACAGGGAATCTTCCCCTAGAGCTGAGAGAAAAAGCATGGCCTTGCCAATGCCCTGAATTCAGACTCCTCCTCCTCCAGAACTGTGAGACAATACATTTCTTGTCTTATAAGCTATCCAGTTTGTGGTATTTTGTTACAGAAGCTCTTTGAAACTAATATAATGACTGAACTAGATCTCTAGTTAAGACCAAAAACATGACCCTTCTTTATGACTTACTAGTTAAGTGTTATACGGACAGTCACTTAGCCTTTCTGAACTTCTTTTTCATATGAAAAATGGAAATAATATTACTACATTTATGGCAGAGTTACTTAAAGAGATAACTATGTATGAAAATGATGTGGTATCTGTAAAGAGCTATACAAATATTGGTTATTTTTGTCCAGTCCCAGGGCAATGGGGTTAAGTACTTTCCTTTTCTCCTGTTTCACTGTCACACCAGGAAGGTTAGGACTCAAGAAAAACAGAATGTTTTGATGCTGATCCTAGTATTTACCTGTTGTTTGAGCCTAGACATGTCACCTCTTCTAGCCTCTATTTCCTTCTCTATGAATTGAGGAGAATAAATTAGTTAGACACAGGGCATAATACACTGCCTTGCACATTTTAGCTGATGGTTACAGAGGGAAGTCAAAGCAGTAGTAGGAAAGATAAGGGGTTTGAAGTCAGGCAGAGGTGAATTCAAAGCTCTGTTCTACCACTGAAATAGCTGGTAATCTTGGGCTAGTTACTTATATTTTTCTAAACTTCCATTCCTTCAGCTATAAAACAGTTATAATATTGATACCTACTGGATGGAATTCTGAAAATCATATGAAAAAATAGACACAAAGTGCTGAGCACATGTTCATCACATGTTGGGCAAGGTGGTTTCCTGTTTTCCTTTCTTTTTCCAAAATCAACAGGCTAACATCCCCCTGTCTTACTTTTTTCTGACAGAGTCTTCTACCCCCAAACATACTAGGCAATAGAAAAGAAAGGCTGAGCTCTACCCACCCTCCAAGAGAGGTTCAGAGACTAGACTCAGGTTTCCAGAAGTTTCCTCCTCACTATCCCCAAGCTCTTATCCATATTTGATCTGATGCCAGCTGTACTGTTCTCCTTTGGACCAAACGTTAATGTCTGAAATTATTAATGGTTCTACCAAGCCAACATCATACTAGTTAAGCCTCCTTCCCTTGCAGAGTTACGTGCAACTCTAACAGTCAATAATTAACAGTCAATAATCCCCTCCTGTTTCTGGTTAAATGTTATCAGAGTGATGGCAGGATGCACAGGCATGGAGTATTCTACGTTCAATTTCTGCTGATCAGTTCAGGTGCTGCCATGAAGGTGATGCCTGCCCTCTCAGCCTGGTTATCTTACTCTGCTGCCTGAGGATCTTAGGCTCACTAACCTTAGTTTCTATTGACCTATTTTTATGTGATTTAATTGCAATCAAAGGCTGCAATGGCCCAAATTTTCTCACTTAGTATACATTCAGCAGGTTTACTTAGGAAGTGGTTAACCTAAACCATGCTGCATTTTCACCTACATTCTGACATTACAAATAACTCTTAATTCTGTAATTCAGTGCCTATGAAAAGGACCACTGCAATTTTTATCTAACTTGTTTCTAGAATGTGAAATTATGAGAAATCACAGAGACAAGAACTGACTTTCTGATAATGATATTTTCAAATCAGTCCAGGGAGGGCTGTGTATGCCAATGAATAATAGTAATAAAAAATAGCAACAGTAACTACTCAGTTATTGAGTTCATAGTATGTGTACTACATGGTTGGAATAAAGCCATGTTAAAGTGGCTATCAGGTAAAGTATTTTCCCGAAACCACTTTTCCTATGGGCTATAAAATAGTTTGAAGGTAGATTTCAAAATGTCTGGTAAATGTATTTTTAGGCTAGCATAGATCAATCAAGAGAAATAGGGACAGATGGAAACAAGACAATTAAGCCTAAATATTAAGCGGGTCAATGACAATTTTGAGTAGTAATCTCTCCATTGCAAATACCTTTCTTAAACAACATAACCAGCGACTATACACATGGACCCACTGGATGGAATACACAGGAATCGAATCGACTACATCTGTGGAAAGAGACTACGGAAAGCTCAATATTATCAGTCAGAACAAGGCCAGGGGATGACTGTGGAACAGACCATGAATTGCTCCTATGAAAGTTCAAGATGAAGCTGAAGAAAATTACAACAAGTCTACGAGAGCCAAAATACAACCTTGACTATATTGCACCTTAATTTAGAGACTGTCTCAAGAATAGATGCGACACACTGGATACTAATGACTGAAGACCAGACAAGTTGTGGAATGACATCAAGGACATCATACATGAAGAAAGCAAGAGGTCATTAAAAAGAGGAAAAAAAGAAAAGACCAAAATGAATGTCAGAAGAGACTATGAAAGTTGTCCTTGAACGCAGAGTAGCTAAAGTGAAAGGAAGAAATGATAAAGTAAAGGAGTTGAACAGAAGATTTCAAAAGGTGGCTCGAGAAGACAAGGTAGTATTATAATGAAATGTGCAAAGACCTGGAGATAGAAAACCAAAAGGGAAGAACACGCTCGATGTTTCTCAAGCTGAAAGAACTGAAGAAAAAATTCAAGCCTCGATTTGCAATACTGAAGGATTCTACAGGGAAAATACTAAACGACTTAGGAAGCATCAATAGAAGATGGAAGGAATACACAGTCACTATACCAAAAAGAACTGGTTGACATTCAGTCATTTCAGGAGGTAGCATATGATCAAGAACTGATGATACTGAAGGAAGAGGTCCAAGCTACACTGAAGGCAATGGCGAAAACAAGCCTCCTGGAACTGACAGAATACCAAATGACACGTTTCAACAAATGGATCTGGCGCTGGAAGTGGTCACTTATTTATGCCAAGAAATTTGGAAGACGGATACCAGGCCAATCAACTGGAAGAGATCCATATTTGTACCCATTCCAAAGAAAGGTGATCCAACAGAATGAGGAAATTACTGAATAATATCATTAGTATCACACACAAGTAAAATATTGCAGAAGATCATTTAAGAGCAGTTGTAGCAGTACATCAACAGGGAACTGCCAGAAATTCAAGCTAGATTCAGAAAAGGATGAGGAACAAGGGGTATTATTGCTGGTGTCAGATGGATCTTGGCTGAAAGCAGAGAATACCAGAAAAGTGTTTACCTGTCTTTTACTGACTATGCAAAGGCATTTGACTGTGTGGTTCATAACAAATTATGGGTAACATTGTGAAGAATGAGAATTCCACAACACTTAATTGTGCTCATGAGGAACCTGTACTTAGACAAAGAGGCAGTTGTTCAAACAGAACAAGGGAACATTGCATGGTTTAAAGTCAAGAAAGGTGTGAGTCAAGGTTGTATCCTTTCACCATGCTTATTCAATCTATATGCTGAGCAAATAATCCAAAAAGCTGGACTATATGAAGAAGAATGAAGCATCAGGATTGGAGGAAGACTCATTAACAACCTATGATGTGCAGATGACACAACCTTGCTTGCTGAAAGTGAAGAGAACTTGAAGCACTTACTGATGAAAATCAAAGATTACAGTCTTCCGTATGGATTACACCTCAACATTAAGAAAACAAAAATCCTCACAACCGGGCCAATAAGCAATATCATGATAAATGGAGAAAATATTGAAATAGTTGAGGATTTCATTTTACTTGGGGTCACTATCAACACCCATGGAAGCAGCAGTCAAGAAATCAAATGACACATTGCCTTGGGCAAATTTGCTGCAAAAGACCTCTTTAAAGTGTTAAAATACAAAGATGTCATTTTGAGGAATAAGGTGCTCCTGACCCAAGCCATGATATTTTCAATCGCCTCATATGCATGTGAAAGCTGAACAATGAATAAGGAAGACTGAAGAAGAATTGATGCCTCTGAATTACGTTGTTGGCACAGAATATTGAATATACACTATGGATGCCAGCAGAAGGAACAAATCTGTCTTGGAAGAAGTACAAACAGAATGCTCATTAGAAACAAGGATGGTGAGACTTTTTTGTCTCACATACTTTGGACATATTATCAGGAGGGACCAATCCCTGGAGAAGGACTTCATGCTTGGTAAAGTACAGGGTTAGCGAAAAAGAGGAAGACCCTCAACAAGACGGATTGACACAGTGGCTGCAACAATTGGCTTATGCATAACAACGATTGTGAGGATGGGGCAGGACCAGGCAGTCTTTTGTTCTTTTGTACATAGGGTCGTTATGAGTAGAAACCAACTTGACAACATGGAACAACAACAATGTAAGTTTTAGGAAAGATTTTGTTTTTTAGCATAAATGCTGACCATTTATAGCCATGCCAGTCAACCATGTCCTGAACTCTTCATTATCAATAATTGCAGTCCTCTGCAATCTCAGTATCAAAAATCCCATGCTTCCACCTAGAGTCCCAGCTCTTTCTCTGTAGTACAGAAGGGAAAAATGGGTCTGGGTGGTGCAATAGTTAAGCTAAGAACTTAACTGAAAGGTTGGTAGTTTGAACCCACCCAGCAGCTTCCCTGGGGAAAGATCTGGTGATTTGCTCCCATGAAGATTACAGCCTAGAAAACCCTAAGGGGCAGTTCTGCTCTGTCACATGGAGTCACAATGAGTCAAAATTGACTCATCAGCACCTAACAACAACAGCCCAAGTTAACAATCCTGCAATATCACTCTTCCTTTAATTTATTTATCCTTTGAACGTCTCACTCCTTTTTACTTCCTTATGGAGCTTAAATTCCATCATCAATAATTACAATAATATTTACACACTAATTCTTTCATACATTCTCAAATCTCACATCCCTCTCTCACTTCATCAAACTTGCTTGGCAAAACCTTAAACTTGGTTATATCCAACCCTCTCTCTCTTCTGCACCAGTATCCATGCAGCTTAATGTGTCTGAGGAGAGACAAACCATACTGATTCATCTCACTTTAAAGTTGTTACTAGCAATTCAAGTGGGTCCTTAATGCTGCCCAGCAACCATATTTTATTTCCCTACTCAATTCTCCTTCCTGGTGTCCCAAATAACTATTTTATAAGTTCTTCTTCTCTTACCACTCCACTAAAACTGCCTCATCAAGGTCTCCAATGACCTCCACATTGCTAAAACCAATGGTTATGTCTCAGTTCTCATCTTATTTGGCATAGCAACACTATTTGACACTTTCTTTAATTGGCTTCCAGTAGAGCTTCTACCTTTATAGCTCTCTTCTTGGTCTCTTTGCTGTTTCTTCCTCATCTCCCTGTCCTCTGAACGTTGGAGTGTCCCAACCTTCAATCCTTGGACTCTTCTATTTTATACAGACACTCCCTGCATTAGTTTCCTAGGACTAGCATAAAAAATTACTTCAAACTAGATGTCTTGAAACAATAGCAGTGTATTCTCTCACAGTTCTGGAGGCCAGAAGTCTGAAATCCAGGTGTCAGCAGGGCTGGTTCCTTATGGAGGCTCTTAGGGAGAATTCATTCCATGCTTCTCTCCTAGCTCCATGCCAGCCGTCCTTGGCTTGTAGATTCATCACCCCAATCTCTGCACGCATCTTCGCATCATCTTCTGCCCTCTGTGTCTGTGTCAACTATCTCTCTGCCTTTTTGTCTCATAAGGGAACTTGTCATTGGATTTAGGTCCCATGCAAATAATTGAAGATGATATCATCTCAAGGCCTTTAACTGAATTGTACCAGCAAAGACCCTATTCCCAAATAAGGTTCTGGGTGAACACATCTTTTGGGGGCCACTATTCAACCCATTATACTCCCTAAGTGATTTCATCATGTCTCAACATTTTACATTGCATTTATAGTAATGACACCCAAATTCTTACCACCCTTAGGCCATCTGTGATCAAAAATGTTATACCCTGCTTGGACCATTCAATAGACTTGTAACCCCTCTCCTTGCTTCTGCCCTTCATTGATCCCATTAAAATATAAGTCAGATGATGTCACTCCTCTGTTAAAAACCTTCCAATGCCTTATTATCTCATTCAAAGTAAAAGCCAAAGTCCTTACAACGGCCTGCATTCACAGTCCTTCCTCCCAACCCCTGCATTACCTAGCTGACACTTTCTACTTCTCTCCTCCTACATGCATTTATGCAGGGAGCCCTGGTACCGAAGTGGTTAAAGCTCAGTTGCTAACCAAAAGTTTGGCAGTTCGAACCCACCAGCTGTGCTGTGGCAGAAAGATGTGGCAGTCTTTTTCTCTAAAAGATTTTCATCATTGGAAACTGTATGAGGCAGTTCTACTCCATCCTATAGAGTCACTACGAGTTAGCATGGACTCAACAGCACTGGGTTTGGGTTTATTTATTTATTTATTAGGTTTATATATATTTACATATTTGTATTATTTATTTTCTATCTCTCCCAACAGAATGTAGGTCCGTCCATAAAGGAAGACATTTTTGTCTGTTTTGTTCACTGCTGTATCCTCAGTATCCGGCACATAGAAGATAATGAATAAATACTTGTTGAATGGATTAATCAGTGAATCAATGTGCAATCCTAGCAGGCTGGGAAATGTAGGTTTTTGGCTCTTTGGAGAAATATTGATGGGTGCAGGTCAGTAAGATTTCTCCTTCTTTTTATCTCCATCTTTCTACTTACTTTCAAACACATAGCTAGTCAAGGAGTCTGAGAGTTTTGTAGTATCTGTGGTTCAGTTTCCTTCCTGTTGGCTCTGTCTAAATCTCACTAACATCCTATTGTGAACCTGCCTCATCTGTGTCTCTTCTTGGGGAAGTGGGGAGAGCTAGTCTGGGAGACAGAAGTACAGACTCATTGTGGTGTGGCTGCTGTTGGGATGCAAAAGAGACATCATACATGCTTATTATTTATTATCCAAATAGAAATCCAAGTGCAGCATTAGCCCACATTTGAGCTCCTGGTAAGAAATGGAAAAGGATATGTAGGAACTCAACCACACTCTCACCCTTACAGAGGGAAAGCTTGCCTAAGACCAAGTTCATCTTGGAAGTCAACACCATGAGCCCTGGGTTGAGTTTGCCAAACATTGTTGCATCACATGGCACTTACTTTTATTCCTACCAGGTAACAATGTACTCTCTACAAACAGACTGTACATTTTATCTAATAAACTTCTTGCTAACACAATTATCTGTTATGTGAAAATTGCATACTTTCTTTTTTTTGAAGGCCAAACTTACCAATCTTATTTGCTCACCTGGCAGGCTATGATCAGTCAGTATGCCAAGTTGTCAGCCAGAAGCAATATCTGGAAAGTGCAGTCTTTGTGTACAAGTGTAGAGATCCTCTACAACCCTCTGCCTGTCTTTATTCTTTTCCTCATCTGCTCATACATAGAAAGGCGGATGAAAAGATAACTGTATATCATTTTTTAGTGTCTGTTTTTTTTTAATGCCTCCATTTTGACACTAAATTATGGATAAGTTTAATCTTTATTCAAGACTTGAACCCAAGACTTGTAGCATTTCAGCTTTAGGGATGGCAAGAAGGCTGGAGGGAGAAGTGTCTCCTCCTGTAACTGTTGTCATGGTGTTGTCCTTGGCTTGCTCTACTTCAAATCTACTTTCAAACTTTTTTCTGCTCCTTGTCTTTGTCCCCAGTCTTAGCTGTCTATTTAATGGTGGAATCATGATAGAATAATAACAATAATTTGTAATATTCATTAAGAACTGACTATGTGACACAATATTATCTAATTTAAGCATCACCAAAACCTGATAAGGTGGGCGCTATTATTATACCTACTTTACCAAAGAAAAGTGGAAACATTGAAAAATTAATTGTCCGAACTTAGGCAGCTAGTAAAAGAAACAGTGCCCAGAGTTGCTACCATTAAGGCTGCTCCACTGCCCCTTCCACTACTTTTGTTGTTTGTTGTTAGCTGCTGTTGATGGAATGAAATGCTGCCCAGTCCTGTACCATCCCCATGATCTCTTGCAGATGGGACCCACAACAACATACACAGCTTCCACTGACAGACGGGTGGTTGCTGCACTTAAGGTGCACTGCCAGGAATCAAATCTGGGTCTCCTGCATGGTAGGCAATAATTCTACCACTGAACCACCAATACGTTCCATTCCATTGTGAGTTAACAACAAATAAAGGAGGAGAGCTCAATGTCAGCAGTGGGGGGATAGTGGTGCTAGAAAAACAGGCTTCTTTTGAATGATTAGAAAGCCTTTGGACAGTTTTTGAAATCCCTTGCACGCGTAATTTGTGACAACATTCTACACAGAATTAAATTACATGCAGATTCAAGTTGGGGCCCATGCTGGCAGTCTGCTGGAACAAACACAATTAGTGAATTGAGATCTGTGCTGACAAGGTACTGGCGAAATTCAATTGTGTTCAATCCAGCATCATGGAAAGGGAAGGATTGAATCAGGTTCCAGAATACTGAATCCTAGGGCTAGAGAAAGAAATTCACCTCACGTCACCAGATGCTCAATCTGGTACTGGACCCCGCAGGAATACCAATTACTTCTTTTCCCCTCCAACTCTCTTCTGAAAGGGCTGTTGTGCCATCCATCACTCTACTGCATTAATCGTGGCTCTAGTGAGAAACATGCTTTCCTAAGGTTGCTAAATTGTGACAAGTTACAGTGTGTGTATAGTAAGGGCCAAATAATAAATATAAAATACAAGGAAGAAGGAATGAAAGATTCTGCTGCAGATAGCTCTAGGATATAAGAACAGTTAGTGTAAAGAGTACATATGGAAATTCTGTAATATGCCAAAAAGAATTTAAATAATCATGACTGCTGGCAAGAAAGACTTCTTCCTTTTCTTGTCTTCCCCACATTGCTATTGCTGTTACTGTGTGCTGTTGAGTTGATTCTGACTCATGGCGACCCTGCATGACATAGTAGAACTGTTTCATAGAATTTTCTAGACTGTAATCTTTACTGGAGCAGCTCGCCAGGCAATTCTGGTGAAGGCTGAAAAGGAAGTGAAATGAGCTATAGAGAAAGTCTGTATTGTCTGTCTTAGAGAATAATATGACGTCAACAACAGAATGTTGCTAAAAATGTGGACATTAAATGTGCTTTTGGTAAGGATTTAAAAGAAAATGAGCATGTGATTGGACAATGGAGGAAAGGTAATAATTTTTACGCGATGGCAAAGAACTTGTCTGAATTATGTTCAAATGTTTGGTAAAAGGTAGAACTTGTAACTGATGAACACTAACATCTGGCTGAGGAGATTTCTAAGTAAGATTTTAAATGGCCTGCATAGTTTCTCCTTGCTGCTTAAAGTAAAATGGGAAAAGAAAGAGATGGACTTAAAAATGAACCGTGCAAAATAAAAACAAAACTTGAAGATTTGGAAAATTTTGTTGTACAAACTAAGGACACATGTCCTAGAATGTTCACCAAAGATGTGCCTACACAGTCTTTTGTTAAAGAGAGTAAGCCTATGACTGATGTATCTAACCAACTACCACAGCAGAAAATCCATCAGCTTAGACTGAAGGAGACAGAGAAAGAATAAAAAGAAAACATTGTCTGCCTCTTGGAATTCTACAGGCAGGAAACACACCAAAGGAGTTATGTCTGTTGTCCTCCAAGAAAAGAAAAGGACCATCCCTGGAGCAGCTTGGTGACCAGCAGAACTATTGGAAGGAGCACGGAAGCAAGGCCTTCTTGGTTTTAAAGGGTGGGGCACAGTCCCCTGAATCTCAGCAGGTGGGGCCTCCTAGGTTTCAAAGAATCATATTATTGCCAACTCTTTTCTGGAGTGTGGGGCTGCCATTAAGGTGTGAGAGGGAGGTGGAGCCATGGCCTAAAGCTGAGGGGGCGAGGCTGCCATGCCCAAAGGGCAGACAAACAGGGCCTGCTGGGGCCAAGGGGGTGGGGTCGCCACTTAGATGGACTAGGAGAATGGGACCCCCAAAGTAGAAGGAGTAGTGTTGCCATCCCAGTGGGCAGAGCTGAAGCCCAGGGCCAGGGGCCTCCACCTGGAATCCAGAGGGCACAGACAACACGCAGAGTCTGGAGGGTGGGACCATTGCCCAGATGGACTCAGAAAAGAGACATTATTTTCAAGCCTTGAGAGCTAATGTAATTTGTTCTGTAGGATTTTGGATTTGCTTAGTGTCTGTTATCCTTCTTTCCCTCCAATTTCTCCCATTTTTAATGGAAATGTCTACCTTGTGCCTGTTCCACCATTGTACTCTGGAAATAGATAACTTGTAGTCTAGATTTCACAGGTTCACCAATGAAAAGGAATTTTTTCCCTGGATGAAATACACTTAAAGTCTCACTCATATTTGATTTAGATGATTCAGAAGATGAGAATTTGGACTTGGAGTTGATTTAAGACTTTTGGAATG
Organism: Dugong dugon; assembly: GCA_030035585.1. NCBI lineage: Eukaryota > Metazoa > Chordata > Mammalia > Sirenia > Dugongidae > Dugong > Dugong dugon. The sequence continues at coordinate 170,300,437 of CM057462.1, forward strand.
ATGTGGTGCAGTGAATGTGTTTTGCATGTGGCAAGGACATGAATTTTGGGGAACCAAAGGGTGGAATGTCATGGACTGAATTGTGATCCCCAAAAATGTGTGTTGCAAATTCTAATTTACGTGCCTGTTATAATCCCATTTGGGAATGGGTTGATTTTTTTTTGCTAATGAGGCAGAATTAGTGCAGGGTATGTCTTAAATCAATCTCTTTTGAGATATAAAAGAGACTAAACCAGCAAGGGAGAGAAGCTGAGATGGGAGAAGAGAGATGCCAAGCCACATGAATATTGCCCAGAAGCAGAAGCTCAGAAGAGACAAGGACCTTCTTCCAGAGCCGACAGAGAGAGAAAGCTTTACCCTAGAGCTAACGCCCTGAATTCAGACTTCAAGCTTCCTAAACTATGAGAAAATAAATTTCTGTTCGTTAAAGCCATCTACTTGTGGCATTTCTGCTATAGTAGCACTAGGTAAGTAAGACAAATAGTTTAGACAGCACTAGCACTTCATATTAAATGACTTAAGTGGTGTAAGTGCTAGGCCACGTGCTAGGTTAAGTGCTCCATGGGAGAAAGACGTGGCAATCTGCTTCTGTAAAGATTACAGCTTATTAGGAGAAAGAGATAAATGCAAAGAAAGAAGAGACTTCAAGAAGGTCTGGGGTGAAGAGACCTAGGAAATCAATACAAATAGTGGGTGTCCAGAAAGTGGGGGTTAAGTGCTAGGCCACGTGCTAGCTTAAGTGCTCCATGGGAGAAAGATGTGGCAATCTGCTTCTGTAAAGATTACAGCTTTGGAAACACTACTGGGGCAGTTCTACTCTGTCCTATAGGGTAGCTATTAGTTGGAATCACCTCCACAGAAACAGGTTTGGTTTTGGCCCTAACCTAAATCTCATTCCCTTGAAGCGTTGGAAACTGTAAACATCTGATTAGCTAAATCTGTTGAGGTGTGAGCTGCTTACAGGGTTGCTCCTCTGTGGCTTTCACAGAGCCTTTACTCAACCCCAAAATAAAAATTGATCAGAGTGGGGATTGTAAGCATCATATACAACCAACTGCATAGAGACTCCAGTGGTAAAGTTCATGAGGAGGCATCACACAGCTACTCACAGAGGGCACTGGTTGCTTCAAAAACAGATGATACTTATTCCACTGGGCACTCCCAGTGGGGTAGCTGTAAGAAAGGTGGGTTATGTGGCTCAAGTTCTTATGGAGAAGCAAATTCATTCAGACAAGACCAAGCAGGAAGAGATCTTCATGAAGTTGCAGCCTTTGGAAAAGGTACAATCTGGATCCAAGTGAAAAATCAAGGACAAAAACTGAAACATATTGGAAACTGGATTTCTTTTAAAGCACAAAAAGCAAAGCACTTTAAATTGAATGGAAAATTTTCTTGCAAGAGTAAAATTTTAGATCAGTTTTATGGGTGTGTAAGTTACTTATAGTAAATTTGTCCATTTTAATAAATTTTGACAAATATACTCAGTCAAGTAGTCACAACCATAACTGAGATATAAAACAGTTACCTCACCCTCCCCACCAAAAAAAATCCATTTGTGTGCCTTTGTAGCAAGGCTATCTTTGATTGAATCATATTCCAGATTCTACTGAAGAAAAAGACACAGAATTTGCTGATGGATTGCGTATAATGCGTGAGAAAAAGGAGTCAAGAAAGAGTCCAAGATTTTGTCCTGATACACTGGTTAGGTGGGGATGACTGGAGGTCCAGGAGTTTTGTAGAGGAAAAACTAATAGTTTTGTTTTAGACATTAAGGAGGTGTTGATTTATGAAAGATGAAATTTAATAAGTGGATAAGCATTTAGAAGACTGATCACAATAAAGCACTAGGAGATGCTTACTGAAATAACAATGGAGTGTAATTTTATATCCACTAAGTTAACAATCCCTGAAAGAGATAATGCTATTTAATGGTGGTGGTGTTATAAGAACTTGTATATTCATCAACTCCAATGGCAAGTCAGATTAAGAGCTATCATTTGAAGAACATTGGTCCAGAGCCTTGACATGTCTATGTTCTTTAATCCTCTAATCTCAATCCTGGCAATTTATTCTGAGAGAGTTGTATTTAAAAACTAAACCAAATCATCTAAAAGACATAAAAAGAAAAGCTTTTTTTGTACCAAATACTGTAACATTTTTTATATTAATAGAATATAGCATAACTTAAATGTCTAGGAGAGAGTGAAGTTAAGTAAGGTGCATTTTTCCTTGAGATCGAATGTAGTAACAGTAGCTAACTTTTATTGAATATTTACTATGTGTTTTGTTACTGTTCTAAGGCTTACTTTACATAATTTAATTTTATCTCCATAATACCCCTATGAGATAGGTACTATATCGTTTTGATTTCACTATGAGAAAAGTGAAGAACACAGTGTTTAAGTAATATGTCACACAGCCAGTAAGTGGTAAAGATAGGACTTGAACACAAGCAAGATAACTTCAAAGCCCAGGTCCTTAACCATAAGTAAAACCACCAAATATCAAACAAATGTGGGGAAAGATTATGATAAATATGAGGTAGAAGTAAAGAGAATAACATAGTATTAAGTTAAAAAGCAAAGAAAATACAAAAATTATTCCTATGCTATACTCACTAAAAAAAAAAAAAAGCCCATTGCCGTGGAATTGTGCCCGACTCATAGCGACCCTATAGGACAGCATAGAACTTCTCCATAGGGTTTTCTTTTTCTTTATTTTATTTTATTTTATTTTTTAGTTGTAATTAAATGAACTTTACATTTCAAGTTAGTCTCCCATACAAAAATTTTTTTTTTACATACATTGTTATGAGACCCTAATGCTCACCCCATTCTGTGACAGCACACTCCGCCTTTCTGGCCCTGATTCCCCATGACCATTCAACTAGCTCCTAACCCTCTCTGCCTTCCCATCTCACCTCTGGACAGAAGCTGCCCCTTTGGTCTCTTGTATCTACTTGACTAAGAGGCACTCTCTTCACACGTATCACTTTATGTCCCACAGTCCAGTCCAATCCCTGTCTGTAGAGTTGGCCTCGGAAGTTGTTTTAGTTCTGAGCTGATAGACAGTCCAGGGGTCATGCTTTCCGGGGTACATCCAGTCTCAGTCAGACCATTAAGTCTGGTCTTCAAACTAGAATTTGAGTTCTGCACCCCATCTTTCTGCTGCTCTATCAGGGACTCTCTGTTGTGTTCCCTACCAGGATGGTCATTGGTGGTAGCCGGGCACCATCTAGTTCTTCTGGTCTCAGGCTGATGAAGTCTCTGGTTTATGTGGCCCATTCTGTCTCTTGGGCTGATACTTTCCTTGTGTCTTTGCTGTTCTTCGTTCTCCTTCACTCCAAGTGGTTGGGACCATTTGATGTATCTTAGATGGCCACTTGCAAGCTTTTAAGACCCCAGATGACACTCAGCAAAGTAGGATGCAGAACATTTTCTTAATAAGCTTTGTTATGCCAATTGACCTAGATGTCCCCTGAAAGCATGGTCTCCAGACACCCCATCCCTGCTACTCTGTCTCTCAAAGTATTTGATTGTATTCAGGAAACTTCTTAGCTTTGGTTTAGTCCAGTTGTGCTGACTTCCCCTGTAGTGTGTGCTGTCCTTCCCTTCACCTGAGATGATTCTTACCTACTATCTAGTTAGTGAATAACCCTCACCCTCCCTCCCCACCCCGGTAACCATCAAAGAATGTTTTCTTCTGTGTTTCAACCTTTTCTTGAGTTTTTATAGTAGTGGTCTTATACAGTATTTGTCCTTCTGTGACTGACTAAATTCACTCAGCATAAGTTCCAGCTTCCACCATGTTATACGATGTTTCACAGCTTCATCACTGTTCTTTATCATTGCATAATATTCCAATGTGTGGATGTACCATAATTTTTTAATCCATTCGTCTATTGATGGGCACCCAGGTTGCTTCCATCTTTTTGCTATTGTGAACAGTGCTGCAATGAACATGCTTGTGCATATATCTATTCATGTGATGACTCTTGTTTCTCTAGGATATATTCCAAGGAGCGAGATAGCTGGATCATATGGTACTTCTATTTCTAGCTTTTTAAGGAAGAGCCAAAGAGAGTTCCAAAGTGGTTGTAACATTCTATAAGTGTATAAGTGTTCCAGTCTCTCCACAACGTCTCTAGCATTTATTATTTTGTGTTTTTTGTATTAATGCTAGCCTTGTTGGGGTGAGATGATATCTCATTGTAGTTTTGATCTGGATTTCTCTAATAGCTAATGATCATGAGTATTTCTTCATGTGTCTGTTAGTTGCCTGAATATCTTCTTTGGTGAAGTGCCTGTTCATAGCCTTTGCCATTTTTTAATTGGGTTATTTGTCTTTTTGTTCTTGAGGTTATGCAGCATCTTGTAGATTTTAGAGATTAGCTGATGATCAGATTTGTAGTAGCCAAAAATTTTTTTCCCAATCTGTAGGTTGTCTTTTTACTCTTTTGGTGAAGTCTTTGATGAGCATAAGTGTTTGATTTTTAGGAGCTCCCATTTATCTAGTCTCTTTTCCGGTGCTTGCGCATTGTTACTTATGGTTCGCATTGTGTTTATGTCATGTATTAGGGCTCCTAGCATTGTCCCTATTTTTTCTTCCATGATCTTTATCGTTTTTGATTTTATATTTAAGTCTTTGATCCATTTGGAGTTAGTTTTTGTACATGGTGTGAGGTATGGGTCTTGTTTCAGTTTTTTGCATATAGATATCCTGTTATGCCAGCACCATTTGTTAAAGAGATTGTCTTTTCCACAATTAATGGACTTTAAGCCTTTGTCAAATATTAGCTGCTCATAGGTGGATGAGCTTATATCTGGGTTCTCAACTCTGTTCCATTGGTCTATGTTTCTGTTGTTGTACAAGTACCAGGCTGTTTTGACTACCGTGGCAGTAAAATAGGTCCTAAAATCAGGTAGTGTAAGGCCTCCCACTTTGTTCTTCTTCTTGAGTAATGCTTTATTTATTCAGGGCCTCTTCCCTGTCCATATGAAGTTGGTGATTTGTTTCTCCATCTCATTAAAAAATGCTGGTGGAATTTGGATAGGGATTGCATTGTATCCATAGATTGCTTTAGGCAGAATTGACATTTTCACTATGTTGAGTCTACCTATCCATGAGCAAGGTTTATTTTTCCACTTTGCAGGTCTCTTTTAGTTTCTTGCAGTAGTGTCTTGTAATTTTCTCTGTATAGATCTTTTACATCTCTGATTAGATTTATTCCTAAGTATTTTATCTTTTGCGGGGCTATTGTAAATGGTATTGATTTGGTGATTTCCTCTTCAAGGTTCTCTTTGTTGGTATAAAGGAATCCAGTTGATTTCTGTATGTTTATCTTGTATCCTGAAACTTTGCTGAAATCTTCTATTAGTTCCAGTAGTTTTCTTATGGATTCATTGGGGTTTTCTGTGTATAAGATCATATCATCTGCAAATAGAGGTACTATGACTTCTTCAGTACCTGTTTGGATGCTCTTTATTTCTAGCCTAATTGCTCTGGCTAGGACCTCAAGCACAATGTTGAGTAATAGTGGTGATAGAGGGCATCCTTGTCTGGTTCCTGTCCTCAAGGGGAATGCTTTTAAAGTCGCTCCATTTAGGATGATTTTGGCTGTTAGTTTTGTATAAATGCCCTTAATTATATTGAGAAATTCCCCTTCTATTCCTATTTTATTGAGAGCTTTTATCATGAATGGGTGTTGGACTTTGTCAAATGCCTTTTCTGCATCGATTGATAAGATCATGTAGTTCTTGTCTTTTGTTTTATTTATGTGATGGATTACATTGATTGTTTTTCTAATGTTGAACCATCCCTGCATACCTGGTATAAATCCCACTTGGTCATGGTGAATTTTTTTTTTTATACGTTCCTGAATTCTATTGGCTAGGATTTTGTTGAGGATTTTTGTGTCAATGTTCATGAGGAATATCAGTCTGTAAATTTCTTTTTTTGTGGTGTCTTTACCTGGTTTTTGTATCAGGATTATGCTGGCTTCACAGAATGAGTTTTGGAGTATTCTATCCTTTTCTATGCTCTGAAATACCTTTAATAGAAGTGGTGTTATCTCTTCTCTGAAAGTTTAGTAGAATTCTCCAGTGAAGCCATCTAGGCCAGGGCTTTTTTTTTTGTTGGGAGATTTTTAATAACCTTTTCAATCTCTTCTTTTGTTATGGGTTTATTTAGTTTGTGGTAGTTTAGGTATGTAATGAGTTTCTAGAAATTTGTCCATTTCCTCTAGGTTTTCAAATTTGTCAGAGTATAATTTTTCATAGTAATCTGTTATGATTCTTGTAATTTTAGTTGGGTCTGTTGTGATATCACTGATCTCATTTCTTATTCGGGTTACTTGCTTCCTCTCCTGTTTTTCTTTTGTAAGTTTGGCCAATGGTTTATCGATTTTGTTGATCTTTTCAAAGAAGCAGCTTTTGGACTTGTTAACTCTTTCAGTTGTTTTTCTATTCTCTATTTCATTTAATTCTGCTCTAATTCTTATTATTTCCTTCCTTCTGGGGACTGTGGGCTTCTTTTGCTGCTCTCTTTCTACTTGTTCCAGTTGTAGGGTTAATGTACTGATTATGACCCTTTCTTCCTTTTGGAAGTGTGCATTTATTGCTGTAAACTGACCTCTGAACACTGATTTTTCTGTGTCCCAAAGTTTCTTGTAGGATGTGTTTTCATTCTCATTTGATTCTATGAATTTCTTTATTCCATCCTTAATTTCTTCTATAACCCAGTAGTTTTTGAGCTAGGTGTTGTTCAGTTTCCATGTGTTTGATTTTTTTTCCTTGCTTTTTGTTTTGTTGATTTCCACTTTTATGGCTTTCTGGTCAGAAAAGATGCTTTGTAATATTTCGATGTTTTGGATTTTGTTAAGGCTTGCTTTATGGCCTAACATGTGGTCTATTCTGGAGAATGTTCCATGTGTTGGAAAAGAAAGTATACTTGGCTGCTTTTGGGTGCAGTGTTCAGTATATGTCTATGAGATCAAGGTGGTTGATTGTAGCATTTAGCTATTCCGTGTCTTTGTTGAGCTTCTTTCTGGATGTTCTGTTCTTCACCGAAAGTGGCACGTTGAAGTCTCCTGCTACTATTGTGGAGCTGTCTATCTCTCTCTTCAGAGCAGTTAGATTTTGTTTTATGTATTTTGGAGCCCTGTTGTTGGGTGCATAAATATTTATTATAGTTATGTCCTCCTGGTGTATTGATCCTTTAATCATTATATAATGCCCTTCCTTATCCTTTGTGGTGGATTTTACTTTCAAGTCTATTTTGTCAGAGATTAATATTGCCACTCCTGCTGTTTTTTGAGTGTTGTTTGCTTGATATATATTTTTTCCATCCTTTGAGTTTTAGTTTATTTGTGTCTTTAAGTCTAAGGTGTGTCTCTTGGAAGCAGCATATAGTTGGATCATGCTTTTTTATCCAATCTGCTACTCTCCATCTCTTTATTGATGTATTAAGTCTGTTTACATTCAGCACAGTTATTGACAGGTATGAGGTTAGTGTTGTCCTCCTGATGTTTCTTTCTGTGTGTTGTTCACAGTTTCTTTGTTCCCCTCAATTTTCTGTGCTGAGTCATTTTTCTTTTTGTATTTTTTTTCTCATCTTTTTCATTTTTGTAGATTTTGTGTTTGCTGGGTCTTTATGTTTTTGTAGTTCTTTATTTTGATTTATAGGATTGTTAGATTCCTTTGTGGTTACCTTAATATTTACCCCTATTTTTCTAAGTTTATACCAGTCTTTTATTAGTTTATACCACCTTAACTTCCCCTCCATATGAAAAAGTCTGCATTTTTTATGTCCGTCCCTCTTTTTTGTTTTAATGTTGTCCGTTTTTACATATTGATATGTTTCCCTATTTTCAATGTTTTTGCTTTGATGTATTTTTGATTTCCCTCTCTGAGTCAATATCTGATTGCTCTGTCTTGTGTTCTAGTCTTGCATTGTTATCTGGTGTTGTTGAATATCTAACTGTAGGACTCCGTTTAGCATTTCTTGTAATTTTGGTTTGGCTTTTGTAAATTCCCTGAACTTCTGTTTATCTGGAAATGACCTAATTTGGCCATCATATTTGAGAGACAGTTTTGCCAGATATATAATTCTTGGCTGGCAGTTATTTTCCTTCAAGTGTTTATATATGTCATTCCATTGCTTTCTAGCCTGCATGGTTTCTGCTGAGTAGTCCAAGCTTATTCTAATTGACTCACCTTTGTGGATGACTTTTCGTTTATCCCTTGCCGCTCTTAATATTCTCTTTTTATCTTTGGTTTTGGCAAGTTTAATTATAATATGTCTTGGTGACTTTCTTTTTGGATCTACCTTATGTGGGTTCAATGAGCACCTTGGATAGGTATCTTTCATCTTTCATGATATCAGGGAAGTTTTCTGCCAACAAATCTTCAACAATTCTCTTTGTATTTTCAGTTATTCCTCCTTGTTCTGGTACTCCAATCACTTGTAGGTTATTTCTCTTGATAGAGTCCCACAAGGCTCTTAGAGTTTCTCCATTCTTTTTAATTCTTTTATCTGATTTTTCCTCAAATAAGTTGGCGTCAAGAGCTTTGTCTTCAGTGTCATTAATTCTAACTTCTACTGCCTCTATTCTGCTCTTATGACTTTCTATTGAGTTGTCTAATTCTGAAATTTTATTGTTAATCTTCTGGATTTTTGATTGCTTTCTCTCTATGGATTCTTGCAGCCTATTAAAGTTGTCATTATGTTCTTGAATAACTTTTTTAAGTTCTGCTACTACTTTGTATGTTCCCTGGCAGTTTTTGCAACCTGTCGAATTTCCTTTCTAATTTCTAGAAGACTTCTGTATATTAATCTTTTGTATTCTGCCTCTGTTAATTCCAGGAAATTCTCTTCCTCCAGAGAATTTATTGATTCTTTATTCTGAGAGCTTGCTAAAGCCATCATGGACTGCCTTTTTATGTGGTTTTATATTGACTGTTGTCTCCAAGCCATCATAATGTTATTATAATTTTATTTTATATTTGTTTAGTGAGTCCTAGCTTTTTGTTTTGTTTCGTTTTGATATGCCCCAATAGGCTGCTCGTGTGTGTTAGTTTGATTATTGACACCTTTGAATCTCTAACTTCGTGTCACCAGGTAGTTAGTTCTGTAACTAAGTATGTTCGCATAGGACTCCATTAAATTTTCTTATGTCGGTGCAGCTCAGGTGTCCAGGAAGTCAGTCATGAAGTGTGTAGTGCAGGCTCTCACCTACAGTCCTAGAGAAGCCTGGGTGATTGGTGCAGGCACTGGACTCTGGCTGTGGTAGGGGATCACGTGCTGAGCCAGGCAGGGGGCTGACAGCTGCCCCTGAGAGTCTGAAAGGAAAGTGTGTCCCTATTCTCTAGGATGAGTAGGTAGGTGAGTTTTGCAGCCAGACAATGAGCATCCCACTCTGTTGGCTGTAAAGTCTCAAGGGCACCACTTTTTCTTGGATTCCTGTAGCAGGTGACTAGGAGGTTCAGTTGATGCTACCAGTCCTCAAGCTCCTGTTGCAGATCGATTTAAGTGCCTACTTAAGGGGCAGGTCCGGTTCAAGGGTCACAAATCTGCCACTTCACAGCTGAAACAGTTGAAGTTAAACTTTAGATGTTTGCCCTGTTGTACTGCGGTAGTGAGGGCTAACGCTGTTGAGATGGGTCCCCACAAGTCTATATAGATGTAAGGCACTCAGAGTCTGCGGGCCCCTTATGCCTGCCTGTGCCTAGCAAAGTAGCTGTGCTGACCCTGTGTTCCTGGCTTAGGGGAGCCAGTAGCTTATTTGTTCCCTCTCCAAGGCCAGGAAAATGGGTTAGGGAGCCTTTTGGGATCTACTTCTGGCCCAGCCGACTCCCGGTGCAGAGCACAGAAGGAGGAGGTAAAATGGAGACAGGTTTTTCCCAAATGGGGGTTTTTTGTTTTTTTTTTTTTAAATCTCTGCTAAAGGCCTCACACATGTACTTATCTTTAGCCACTTGGGATCTGCTTTTCACTGGTTTGGAGTGTGCAAGCAGAATCTCTGCTTCCGGGTCTCTCTCGATGTGGAAACTCCTTCCTGAGTGTGCGCACAGCACAGCTGTTTGCCTACTTCACTGTGGACCTGGCATGGCTGCAAAGCTCAAGTCACACGGCCGCTGCTCTGGTGCTCTTCACTTCTTCCAAACCATCTCCCTCTTCCCCCCACTACTCAGTCTGATTTCTCAGTTTTGCTTTGTTCAGGGCTCCTAGATATTCATATACAATCAGATCACTTGTTTTTCAGGTTTTTGTTGTAAGAGGGATATAGGAAGCATCTGACTACACTGCCATGTTGGCCATGCCCCCCCCATAGGGTTTTCAAGGGGTAGCCAGTGGATTCAAACTGCTGATCTTTTGATTAGCAGCCAAAAGCATAACCACTTCACCTAATAGTTATACGAAATTATGTATGTATATTTAGAAAGACCAGAAGAAAATACAAAAATAAGCTTTACATGAGGCCATTGAATTTTTCAGTTTGGGGTTTATTAATGGTTTTGCCAGATAAATTTCAGTTGAGAGATAAGGGCAAAAACCAAGGTGAAGAAAATTGAGGCACAGAGAATGAAATTGAAAAGGGAGAGTAGAAGGAAATGGAAACAGTGATGGTACACTGAACTTTCAGAGGTTGGTGGTGTAGGGAAGAAAACCACATCTACTTTTGTTTGAAGGGAGGCAAGATCAAGGGATTTGAAACAAGCCAAGGAGAACACACCAGGGGAGGATAGGAAGAGAAAGGAGAGAGAGAGAAAAGAGAGGAAGAGGAAAGAGAGGAGAGGAGGGGAAGAGAGAATAAGAGAGGGGAAGGGAGGAGAAAAGAAGGAGAGGAGAGGAAAGGAGAGGAGAAGGGAGACTGTTGAACAGGTGATGAAGGATTCAACTATAGCATGGAATATAGTGCCTTGTACATAATAGTTGCTCAAAAATGTTTACTAAATTAAGACTTAAACCTATTGGTGGTAAAGTTAGGCAACCAGGACTTGGTTACTATCTCCAGGAACTCATTTTATATTGCTTTGTTTTGCTGCTTGTATGTGTAAAACACAAATAACTTTATTTTCCTGATATATTTGTATATATAAAAATGTATTTCTATATATTCAGAAAGTACAGTATTTAAGAAGAAAATAAAATTATCTGTAATCCTATCTAAACAAAATGATGATTATAATTTTAGTATATAACCTTCTTGATTTTTTCCATTCATATGTGCACGCATACATAAGTAAATTTATATTTCTTTTTACAATGGTATCAACAATTATAATCTCCTTTATGTCATTCAACAATATGTCATGAACATACTCTATGTTAATAAATATCTTCCACTTTAGTGGTTATATAGAATTCTGTTGTATGGTTGGATAGAATTTATTTTATTCCTTATTGATGGACACTGGGTTACTTTGAATTTTTAGTTGCTATAAACAACATTGTTATGAATATCCTACTACATACATTCCTGTACAAATGTTTATTTACTTCCTCAATATAAACTTTGAGGAGGAATTGCAGGTCAAAGGGTATGCACTTTTTTTTTTATTAATTTGTTTTATTTTTGTTGTTGCTGTTGAGAATATATACAGCAGAACATGCATCAATTCAACAGTTTCTACATGTACAATTCAGTGACATTGATTAGGTTCTTCAAGTTTTGCAACCATTCTCACCCTCCTTTTCTGAGTTGTTCCTCCCCCATTAACATAAACTCACCACCCCCTAAGTTTCTTATCTATTCTTTCCAGTTGTTATTGTCAATTTGATATCATATAGTTCTAAAAAAAGCACAATGCTCAAAGTAGACATTCTTTACTAGTTAAGCTAAACAATTGTTTGGTTTTAAGAAGACTTCAGAGGATATTTATGGTTTAACATTTAAAGATTATTTCAGGGCAATAGTTTCAGAGGTTCATCCAGTCTCCATGGCACCAGAAAGTCTGGATTCCATGAGAATTTAAAATTCTGTCTGCATTTTCTCCCTTTTAATCAGAATTCTTCTACTGAATCTTTGATCACAAAGTTTAGTAAAGTATGCACTTTTTAAGGTGGTTTTAACACAAATTACTCAAGTGACTTACAGTAAATTTATAAACAATTTCTCCTTTCACAGAGTGAGAATATCTGAGTCCCCCACACTTTGCCAACTTGGGGTATCTACTTTCTTTTTAATTGTTGAGACCATTTCTAAAAATTAAGGCCATTATTGAAATGTACACTTAAAATCTCTCCTTTCTCATCACACACTGCTTCATCAATATGTAATGTATCTTAGGAAGAATCTAGAGGTTCTTTTGAATGGTGTTCCTAAGGGTAGGAAGTAAAACTTGATTTGATTTTAATGGTTGTCCAGAGGTCTGAAGGCCATCAGTGAAAGTTTTGTATGTTTCATATCCTGATGACTTGTTCCCTCTAGCAAATAAAGTCATTAAACCTATGGAGATGCTTGGCAAACACTTTAAAAATAGATCTTGAGCAACTAGAGAACCACAGATTCTTTGTGTGAGTCAAAGATTATATCAAAGTCTTTTCTCCTTACTTCAACTCTTTCAAAAGAAAAAATATAAAGATATTACCTCTAAACTCTGAAAATAAGCATGGGAATTATAACAAAAGTTTCGTTATTAGAACTCCTATTTGAGGTTTGAGCAAACATTTAAGTACTGATTTAATTTCACACAAATTACAGAATTGTAGCAATTTATTATGTCTAATTTTCACTCAGGGGTATTAGTAATATTTCTTCCATATTTTAGTAGAAATTTAAGAAATATATTTACAACTCTTTATCACTTCCATTAAAAAAATCTTTCAGCCTCCATGTAAAGTGACCAGGTGTCTAATTAGGAATTGTGAAATTTAGTTGTAATGAATTAATAAATACCCATGGCAAGAATTAAGCAGAATATTAGATTAGCCAGAATATCCCATTCCTCAACATTGAGTAAAAATACTTATAAATTCTTGAAATAAGCTGTCAGAGCAGTTTGATAAATTTCTAAGTATGATCATTATATTTGCATGTTCTTGCTAACTTAGAGCATGGTTAGAAATCAAACCATGCCCAAATTTGTGTCCCTTATTTTTTGTTGTTTTCCTCCACTGGGGAAAAAAATTTCTTTTTTTTGGAGGAGGGTGGACTGAAACTCTGAAACAGTCCATGGTTGCTTTCAGCTTAAGAAAGGTTATAGATTGGAGTTTATATATATATATATTTTTTTTTCTCAAAGGACAGAAAAATATTAGCTGATTTTTAGTTGAGAAGGATACATATATATATATATATATATATATATATATATATACACACACACACACACACACACACACACACACATACATACACGCACATACACACACACACATATATATATATATATATATATATACCCACACATGTGATGTGTCAGTTAGTCATACTGTGGTGGCTTGCATGTTGCTGTGATGCTGGAAGCTATGCCACCAGTGTATCAAATACCACTAGGGTTACCCATGGTGGACAGGTTTCAGTGGAGCTTCTGGACTAAGACAGACTAGGAAGAAAGATCTGGTAGTCCTTTTCTGAAACAATTGGCCAGTGAAAAAGTTATGAATAGCAGGAGAACCATTGTCTGGTATAGTTCCAGAAGATGAGCCACTTAGGTTAGAAGGCACTTAAAATACGACTGGAGAAGAACTGCCTCCTCAAAGTAAAGTTGACCTTAATGACATGGATGGAGCCAAGCTTTTGGGACTTTCATTTACTGAGGTGGCACAACTCAAAATGAGAAGAAACAGCTACAAACATCCATTAATAATCAGAACATGGAATGTACGAAGTATGAATCCAGGAAAATTGGAAGTCATCAAAAATAAAATGGAAAGATAAAAATAGATATCCTAGATATCCTAGGCATTAGTGAGCTGAAATGGACTGGTATTGGCCATTATGATTCAGACAATCATATGGTCTACTGCACTGGGAACGACAAGTTGAAGAGGTATGGCTTTGCATTCATCATCAGAAAGAACATTTCAAGATCTATCCTAAAGTACAACACTGTCGGAGATAGAATAATATCCATACGCCTACAAGGAAGACCAGTTAATATGACTATTATTCAAATTTACACACCAATCACTAATGCCAAAGATGAGGAAATTGAAGATTTTAACCAATTTCTGTAGTCTGAGATTGATCAAACATGCAATTAAGATGCATTGATAATTACTGGTAATTGGAATACAAAACCTGGAAATAAAGAAGAAGGATTGGAAGTTGGAAAATATGGTCTTGGTGACAGAAATGGCATCAGAGATCACATGCTAAAATTTGCAAGACCAATGACTTCTTCATTGCAAATGCCTTTTTTCATGACTGTATAAATGGCGACTATACATGTGGACCTCGCCAGATGGAATACACAGGAATCAAAGCGACTACATCTGTGGAAAGAGGTGATGGAGAAGCTGAATATAATCAGTCAGAGCAAGGCCAGGGGCCAACTGTGGAACAGACCATCAATTGCTCATATGCAAGTTCAAGTTGAAGCTGAAGAAAATTAGAGCAAGTCCAAGAGAGCCAAAATACGACCTTGAGTATATCCCACCTGAATTTAAAGACCACATCAAGAATAGATTTGATGCACTGAACATTAATGACCAAGACCAGTTGTGGAATGACATCAAGGACATCACACATGAAGACAGCAAAAGGTTACTAAAAAGACAGGAAAGAAAGAAAAGACCACAATGAATGTCAAAAGAAACTGTGAAACTTGCACTTCAACTTTGAGTAGCTAAAGCAAATGGAAGAAATGATGAAGTTAAAAGAGCTGAACAGAAGATTTCAAAGGGCAGCTCAAGAAGACAAAGTAAAATATTGTAATGAAGTGTGCAAAGACCTGGAGATAGAAAATCAAAAAGGAAGAACACGCTCAGCATTTCTCAAGCTGAAAGAACTGAAGTAAAAACTCAAGCTTTGAATTGCAATATTGAAAGATCCTGTGGTGAAAATGTTGAATGACACAGGAAGTATAAAAAGAAGATGGAAGGAATACACAGAGTCATTGTACCAAAAAGAATTGGTCGATGTTCATTTCAGGAGGATCAAGAACCTGTGGTACTGAAGGAAGAAGTCCAAGCTGCATTGAAGGGAATGGCAAAAAACAAGACTCCAGGAATTGACAGAAGACCAGATGAGATGTTTCAACAAACAGATGTAATACCGTAAGTGCTCACTTGTCTATGTTAAGAAATTTGGAAGACAACTCCCTAGCAAATCAACTGGTGGAGATCCATATTTGGCTCAATCCAAAAAAAGGTGATTGAACAGAATGTGATCGCACAACATCATTAATATCACATACAAGTAAAATTTTGCTGAAGATCATTCAGAAGCACTTACAGCAGTATATCAACAGGGAACTGCCAGAAATTCAAGCCAGATTCACAAGAGAACATGGAACCAGGGATGTCATTACTGATGTCAGAGGGATCTTGACTGAAAGCAGAGAATACCAGAAATATGTTTATCTGTGTTTTATTGACTATGCAAAGGCATTGGCTGTGTGGAACACAACAAATTATGGATAACACTGTGAAAAATGGGAATTCCAGAACACTTAATTGTTCTTGTGAGGAACCTGTACATAGACCATGAGGGAGTTATTCAAACAGAAGGGTGCGTGGTATAAAATAAGAAAAGGTGTGCATCAGGGTTGTATCCTTTCACCATACTTATTCAACCTGTGTGCTAAGCAAATAATCTGAAAAGCTGGACTGTATGAAGAACTCAGCATCAGGACTGGAGAAAAACTCATTAACAACCTGAGATATGCAGACGACACAACCTTGCTTGCTGACAGTGAAGAGGACTTGAAGCACTTATTGATGAAGCGTGCATTTCCCCTTAACATAAAGAAAACAAAAATCCTCACAACAATGAGCAACATCTGATAAATGGAGAAAAGATTGAAGGTGTCAAGGATTTCACTTTACCTGAATCCACACTCAATGGCCATGGAAACAGCAGTCAAGAAATCAAACGACATATCGTGTTGGGCAACTCTTCTGCAAAGGACGTTTTAACGTGTTAAAAAATAAAGATGTCACTTTGAGGACTACGGTGTGCATGACCCAAGCCATGATGTTTTCAATTGTCTCGTATGCATGGGGAAGCTGGACAGTGAATAAGAAAGACTGAAGAGAATTGATGCCTTTGAATTATGGTGTTGGCAAAAAATATTGAATATACCATGGACTGCCAGAAAAACGAACAAATCTGTCTTGAAAGAAGTACAGCCAGAGTGCTGATTAGAAGCAAGGATGGTAAGACCTCATCTCACATACCTGGACAAGTTATCATGATGTCAGAGGGATCTTGGCTGAAAGCAGAGAATACCAAAAATATGAGGACAGTCCCTAGAGAAGGACATCATACTTGGTAAAATGGCGGGTCAGCGAAAACGAGGAATACCCTCAATGAGATAGATTGACACAGTGGCTGCAACAATGGGCTTAAGCATAACAACAATTGTGAGGATGGCACAGGACTGGGCAGTGTTTCATTCTGTTGTACATAGGGTCACTGTGAGTCGTAATCAACTCGACGGCAATGGGTTTTTATTTAAAAAGCTTTGTCATATTGGTATGTTAGTAAATCAAAATGGATGAAATTTCTATAATCTTAATTAGTCATTTGGTCACTCTTTCTGCACCTGAAAATATTTGTTTCTAAAAAGGAAGAGTTGTAAAGATATATTTTAAATTTATGCTAGACTGCTGGATGAGATGTAACTGTTGAACCTTATGAAAAAAGAGGCACACCTCAATGATATATAGTAAATTACTAGTGTTCCGTAGCTTGGCTGTCTGAAATTAAATGACTAGATTAAAGACTATAGTCTTTAGTATGGATTGCACCTCAATATAAAGAAAGCAAAAATGCTCACAACTGGACCAATAAGCTACATCATGATAAATGGAGAAAATATTGAAATTTTGTAGAATTTCATTTTACTTGGATCCAGAATCAACGTATATGGAAGCAGCAGTCAAGAAATCATACAATGTATTGCATTGGGCAACTCTGCTGCAAAAGACCTCTTTAACATGTTCAAAAGCAAAGATATCACTTTGAGGACTTAGGTGCACCTGACCCAAGCCATGGTATTTTCAATCACCTCATATTCATAGGAAAGATGGACAGTGAATAAGGAAGACTGAAGAAGAATTTATGCTTTTGAATTATGGTGTTGGTGAAGCATATTGAATATACCATGGACTACCAGAGGAATGAACAAATTTGTCTTAGAAGAAATACAGTTGGAATGCTCTTTGGACAGGAAGATGGTGATACTTTGTCTCACATACTTTGGACCTGTTATTAGGAGGGACTAGTCCCTGGAGAAGGACATCATGCTTGGTAAACTAGAGGGTCAGCCTAAAAGAGGAAGACCTTCAACGAGTTGGGTTTGCACAATGGCTGCAACGATGAGCTTAAGTGTCACAAGGATGGTGCAAGACTGGGCAGTGTTTTGTTCTGTTGCACATAGGGTTGCTATGAGTCAGAACTGACTTGATGGCACCTAACAATAACGACAACAACAAATCCATGTTTGCACAAATAATGCTCATTTCAAGGAGCTGAGAGGTAAATGCATTCATATTTTGTTAAGAAAGACAATTAAATCCCTATTGGAAATAAAAGAAGGAGCCCTGATGGCACAAGGGTTAACTGCTTGGCTGCTAACTGAAAAGTGTGCAACTCTGAGGAAGAAAAGATCTGGCTATCTGCTCCAGAAAAGATTACAGCCTAGGAAACCCCATGGGACAGTTATACTCTTCCCCATAGGGTTGTTATGAGTTGGAATTGAGTTGATGGTACACAACAACAAGAAATAAAAGTAATATAAAGATAATGGTTAATACTTAGTTCAAAGTGTGAGCATGAAAATTAACTAACATAATGTATGCAAAGGGCATTATTCTGGGTATATTGTGGGTACTCAGTAAGTATCAGCTGTTCTCTTAAGTCATTTGCTGCCTGAATTCAAACCCTGTGCTGCTGTGACTGGGCTACTTAAATTCCTAGGGTCTCAGTTTTCTCATCCATAAAATGCGGATAATAATTGCGCCTATTCCACAGGGCTGCTGTGACTATCAAATAAATGCAAGAGAGTGCCTAGCATACAGTAAGTTCTCACTAAATTTTAGTTATTATTTTTAACTTTTAGTAGCCAAAATGAGAGCATCATGCTTGGATTTTTACTGGTAGGATTCATATGTTTTATTTTATCAAGTGGATTTTAAAAATTAGGACAATAAAGATAGGGTCTCAGTTTTTGTGTTTTTTTGTTTTATGGGGTTTCTACTGTAACCTCTTCCCTTTCTAGCTTTCTGTAATAAGGATAAAACTGGGATTCTGTAAATGTCACTGTCTTGATGCATAAGTGATTTAGTAAATTATTTTGTAAATTCAAGCAGTACAAATTGTTGTTAGTCACTGAAGAAATGAAGAGAAAACAAAGAATCCCTTCTCAGTTCATCCAGAGGAATAAAAAAAGGGAAAATTAGATGTTTCCTATCATTTGCTAATGTTCTGTAATTGAAATGACTAATCAGCCGTATGTCTTCTCAAAAACAAAGTGCTTCTGAAAAGAATATTTGTATTCTTCATGCCAGCCCTAGTCTATGATCATCAGGTAGGATCAACAACAACAATCATCAAAAAAAAAAAAAAAGAAAAGAAAACCCAGATGTTGATGACTGCTTAGCTGCTATGGTAGTTCTCAAGCCATTTGAAAAGCAACAATGCCACCTGTTGGATAGAAGAAGCAAGCCAGCTATAACTCTTGTTTGTTCATTGGACAAGTATTTATGCCTCCTTTGGGCAATAATGCAAAGTGTTGGGCTGCAATACAGGAAAGAAAAAACAAAACAAAACACCTGCACTTGGAAGAGGCCTCCTATCTACTAAAGCAAATGAAAGGTTGTTTCCAGTCATAGCCCATGGATGAGTCTCTATTTTAAAACCTGAACTTTCTTCCTTCCCAAATCCTTCCAAGGGATCATTCTCTGTCTTTGTATTTTCTCTATTGCTCCTTCACACCTTGTGGGTTCATTCTTCTTTTATGGAACTGCTGAAAACAAAAATAGCAATTTCAAACATATGCCACTTAACTAAGATGATGTTACTACTTTTAATTAAAAAGGGTACTTGTTTTAACAAGTAAGCAAACATGATTCCCTGCTTTTCAGGCTTCTGTAGCTTTGCACTCTCTCTTCTTGTCATTGCTGCATAGTCATTAATCTCTTAAATGTTGGCAAGAAAGGAAAATCAGAATGTGATGTTCTGATAGTGAGATGACATAGGAATCTCAGTCCCTGAGGGGGACAATCCAGTTTCATTGATTGTAACAGTTTTAGAGTTTCTTCAGAGTTGGGAAGGTTGTCACTATTGCTCAGGATGGCACCTCACCACTTACTCATACATTAGTCTAAACAGGAAACACTCGATGTTGCTTTTCCATTGCTATAAAGCAAATGATGAAGTTAGCTCTTGGCTGGGTCTCCTGCAGCAGAGAAAATCTGGAATTGTTTGCTGCCATTGCCACATTTATTGAAAACCCAAATGGGCATGGCAGATGGGAATTAAAAGTCATATTATCAAAAAACAGAAGGGTCTAAAGGAAACAAGCATCTCAGTTTTTTATCTTCAGGCAAGATATTTTCCCTAGGACCTGTGTGGATTGAGAATCTGTTTTGCTTTTCTGTTTACAAAGGTTATCCTACTAGGATAAAGAACAAGAAAAGTGTGCATTCAGAATAGCAGATGCCAATTTATGTGTGTGTGTGAGTGTGTGTGTGTATGGTTGTGTGTACAAAAATCACTACGATATGAGGTAATATGCGCTGTCATATGAGTGGTATGAGAGATTTGGGAGTGTATAGGTCGTTATATGCCAACTGAAATAAATAGGAATGTCTAACATGAGGAAGCTCAAATTGGAAAAGTGAAGGCAAGGAAAATGTGGAGTCTAATTTGTAATAGAGAGCTGAATGCGGAGGTCATTAGGACTATTCTTTGCCTTTTTCAGTTCTTATTCTTCTAGATACATGGTACCAACCAAAACCAGTTGCCGATGAGTCAATTCCAACTCATGGCAACCCCAGGTGTGTCAGAGTAGAACTGTGCTCCATAGGGTTTTCAATGGCTGATTTTTCAGAGGTAGATCACCAGGTCTTTCTTCCAAGGTGCCTCTGAGTAGACTTGAACTGCCAAACTTTCAGTTAGCAGCCAAGGTTGTTAACTATTTGCACCACCCAGGGACTTCAGATACATGGTTGGATTGCATTTTCCTGCCTCATTTTGAAGTTAGGCATGGCTATCTATGACTTATACTGGGCAGAAGCTTTAAAAGCCAAGGCAGGATTTGCCAGGCTTACTTTTTCTGCCTCAGCCATTGTAGATGGAAATGTTGAGACAGAGCTTTCTCATCTTAGTCCCTGTGCAAACAAGATGAACAGAGCCCCCTTGTTGACTTATATTGGACATACACTTTTGTTGTGTTAAGCCATCAAGATTTTAAGGTTTGTTTGCTACTGTAGTATAACCTAACCCATCCTGACATACACAGGGTCCCTACAGAATATAGAAAGCAATTAGCTAATAAAAGTAAAAACAAGTACGCAACTCTTAAAGAACATGAAATTAGAAAGCATTTGTTTTGGGAGGGACAGAAAAAAAAGGTGTATTTAATAAGTTACGAAGAAATGTTTCATGTATAATGTATGAAGTAGTTAATAATAATAATAAGAACTTGTTTAGAACTGTATTTCCAAATCTTCACTTCCTCCCACTGAATAACATATCGTTTCCCTATTTCCTCAGCCCCTCAAAAGCAGCAGCAGCAACAAATGAAAATGACAGCAACAACTGCAAAGCAGGGCTACTTTCTGAGTATCTCCTTTCTATCTCTGGTATAAATATTCATTTTTCATCAGCTCTATTCTCTGCTTCTACCTTTGTCCATATGGAGGCTCATTATACAGCAGCCAGAGCAATCTTATTAAAACACAATTCAGACAATGTCACCCCTCTGTTCAATGCCCTCTAATGGTTCAGACTATACTCAGAGAAAAGTCAGTCCTTGCTGTGGCTTATAAGGTCCAACATGACTGGGCCTCACCTCCCTCTGACTTCATCTTCCTCCCTCTCCCCCGTCCATGCATGGCTGTTCCTCAAGTATATCAGGCACACTCCTGTCAAAGAGCATTTGTAGTTATCCTTTCCTCTGCCAAAAGCGTTTTTCCCTCAGATATCTATCTACATAGCTTATGCCCTTGCTTTCCTTAGGGACTCTGCTCAGTGAGATCTTCCCTGAACAACTTCCATACTTGAGTGACTCTCCCTGTCATGCTTAACCCTGATCTAGTTTTCTCCGTGGCATTTAAGACTAGGTGGCACATACCAAGCATCTGTCAGTTTGTCACTGTGATGGCTTGCTTGTGTGTTGCTATTATGTTGGAAGCTAACCCACTGGAATTTCAAATACCAGCAGGGTCACTCATGGTGGACAGGTTTCAGTGGAGCTTCCAGACTGAGACTAGGAAGAAAGGCCTGTCAATCTACTTCCAAAAATTAGTCAATGAAAATCCTATGGATCACAACAGAATATTGTCTGATATAGTGCTGGAAGATGGCACAGGACTTGGCAACATCATTTCGTTCTGTTACACATAAGGTTACCATGAGTCAGAGCTGACTAGACAGCAAATAACTACAATATTATACCATATATTTTTCCTGTATCTATTAATAATCTTGTTTCCTTAGCTAGAACATAAGCTCCATGATGGCAGGTCTTTTGAACTCTGTGGAACCCAACACCCAGAAGAGTACCTAGCTCATTGGTGTTTAAAAATGAACTTGGAGAGGCAGGGCCAAGATGGTGGAGTAGTTCAACACTCCTGGTGGTCTCTCTGACAACAAAGACCTGGAAAAACAAGTGAATTGATTATGTATGACAATCTAGGAGCACTGAACATCAAAGGGAAAGTTGAGGAATCAGACCAAGTGGCAAGTGGAAGGAGAGATGGTTTGGAAGCAGAGAGGAGTTGCCAGACCTGACTCAGTGGGAGCCAGAGCCCTTCAGTCCAGATCAGCTCATGCGCACAGTGAGTCAAGCAGTGGCTCTTGGGAGGCATTTTCCACATCAGGAGAGACCCAGAGGCAGAGAGCGTACTTGAACATCCAGAACAGTGAGAAGCAGTGCTTGATCGGTGAAAGATAAGTACTTGCATCCAGCCAACTGCACAGATCAAAAGCACCCCTGTTTGGGTAAAACCTCTTCCCATTTACCTCCCCACTGCCTGCTCTGCACTGGGTCCAGGACGGCTTCAGCAATTGCCAAGTCCCCTGGGCTGGAAGTAGGACCCGTCATGCACCCTGAGCCATTCTCCCGGCCTTGGAGATGGAACAAATTAACAAACAGGGGAAAAATAATCTGCCAGCTCCCCTAAGCCAAGAACTCAGGATAGGCAGAACTCCTTTGCCTAGGCACAGGCATAAGGGCTCCAAGGACTTTGAGTGCCTTTCACTCCTGCATAGACTTGCGTGGGCCCATTTCAACAGCGTAGGCCCTCATTACCACAGTACAACAGGATATATACCTCAAGTCTGACTTCAACTGTTTCAGCTGTGAAGTGGCAGGTTCGTGACATTTGACACTGCTCTACCCATTAAACACAGTATTCACCTACCCACATCAGGGGCCTGAGGACTTGTGGCTCCACCCATGCCACCTACTCACCTGTGAAAAGATCCAAGAATAAGTGGTGTGCCCCAGTCCTTACAGCCAACAGCACTGGGTGCTCACAGTCTGGCTGCAAAACCCACCCACCTATGTGCTCTAGGGAACAGGTATATTCTTTCCTCCCAGACACTCAAGGGTAGCCATCAGCCACCTGACTTTCTCAGTGCATGACCCCCTACTGCAGCCGGATACCTGTGCCTACCCCAGTCACTCATGCCTGTCTAGGACTATAGGTGACAGCCTGCACCACACAGTTGGTGGCTGACTACCTGGACACCTGAGCTGAATCCATACAAGAAAAGTAAATGGAATCCTGTGCTCACATACTTAGTAACAGATCTAACTGCCTGATGATGGGACATTAGAGCTTCAAAGGTGCCAATAATCAAACTAGCTTACGCGAGCAGCCTGTTTGGGTATATCAAAGCAAAACAAAACAAGAAACTAAGACAAACTAAGCAAACATAAAATAAATAAATATAATAACTTATTGATGGCTGAGAGACAACAGTCAGTACCAAATAACATAAAGAAGCTGACCATGATGGCTTCATCATGCTCCCAAAATAGAGAATCAAGAAACTTTCTGCAGGAAGAGACTTTCTTCGAATTACCAAAGGAAGAATACAAAAGATTAATATACAGAACTCTTCAAGATATCAGGAAGGAGATGAGGCAAAACAAAGACCAAGCTAAGAAACATGTAGACAAAGCAATTGAGGGTCTTAAGAAGGTTATTCAAGAGCATAATGACAAATTTAATAGGCTGCAAGAATCCACGGAGAGAAAGCAATCAGAAATCCAGAATATTAACAATAAAATTTCAGAATTAGACAACTCTATAGAAAGTCATAGGAGCAGAACTGAGGCAGTAGAAGTTAGAATTAGTGACACTGAAGACAAAGCTCTTGATGCCAACTTATTTGAGGTAAAATCAGATAAAAGAATGAAAAAGAATGAAGAAACTCTAAGAGTCTTGTGGGACTCTATCAAGAGAAATAACCTACAAGTGATCAGAGTACCAGAACAAGGGGTGATAACAGAAAATACAGAGAAAATTGTTAAAAGTTTCCTGACAGAAAACTTCTCTGATATCATGAAAGATGAGAAGATATCTATCCAAGATGCTCATCAAACCCCACATAAGGTAGATCCCAAAAGAAAGTCACCAAGACATATTATAATCAAACTTGCTGAAGCCAAAGATAAAGAGAGAATTTTAAGAGCGGCAAGGGATAAACGAAAAGTCATCTACAAAGGAGAGTCAATAAGAGTAAGCTCAGACTACTCAGCAGAAACCATGCAGGCAAGAAGGTAATGGGATGACATGTATAAAAGCCTTGAAGGAAAAAAATTACCAGCCAGGAATTATATATCCAGCAAAACTGTCTCTCAAATATAATGGTGAAATTAGGACATTTCCAGATAAACAGAAGTTTAGGGAATTTTCAAAAACAAAACCAAAATTACAATAAATATTAAAGGTAGCCCTCTGGTTAGGAAATCAATAATATCGGACAACAATCCAAGACTAGAACACAGGACAGAGCAACCAGATATCAACCCAGATACAGAAGTCACAAAAATAAATCAAAGCTAAAACACTGAAAATAGGAAAATAGAAATGTCTATATGTAAAAGATGACAACATTAAAACAAAAAAGAGGGACTAAAAAATGTGGACATAGAATTTTCATATGGAGAGGAAGTCAAGGCAACATAAAGAAATAAAAGACTGGTTTAAACTTAGCAATATAGGGGTAAACATTAAGGTAACCACAAAGGAAGCTAACAATCCTACACACCAAAATAGAAAACAAGAAATATATAAATATTCCCAAAATACAAAATCAACAAAATGAAAAAGACGAAGAGAAAATACATAAAGAAAAATGACTCAGCACATAAAATTAAGTGGAACAAAGAACTATCAACAACACACAAAAAAAGACAGCAAAATGACAGCACTAAACTCATACCTATCAATAATTAAGCTGAATGTAAATGGACTAAATGCACCAATAAAGAGACAGAGAGTGCAGAATGGATTTTTAAGAAAAATCCATCTATATGCTGCCTGCAAGAGACACATCTTAGCATTAAAGACAAAAACAAACCAAAACTCAAAGGATGGAAAAAATACTTCAAGCAAACAACAATCAAAAAAGAGCAGGAGTGGCAATATTAATCTCTGACAAAATAGACTTTAAAGTAAAATCCAAAAAAGTAAAGTAAAGTAAAGAAGGACACTATATAATGATTAAAGGATCAATACACCAGGAGGACATAACTATAATAGATATTTACACACCAACAACAGGGCTCCAAAATACATAAAACAAACTCTAACAGCATTGAAAAGAAAGATAGACAGCACCACAATAATGGTAGGAGACTTCAACACATCAACTTTGGTGAGGGACAGAACATCCAGAAAGAAGCTCAATAAAGACACCAAAGATCTAAATGCTACAATCAACCAACTTGATCTCATAGACATATATAAAACACTCCACCCAAGAGCAGCCAAGTATATTGCTTTTCCAATGCACATGGAACATTCCCCAGAATAGACCATATATTGGGCCACAAAGCAAGCCTTAACAGAATCCAAAACATTGAAATGTCACAAAGCATCTTTTCTGACCATAAAGCCATAAAAGTAGAAATAAATAACAGAAAAAGCAAGGAAAAAAATCAAACACATGGAAACTGAACAACACCTTGCTCAAAAACTACTGCATTAGAGAAGAAATTAAGGATGGAATAAAGAAATTCACGGAATCAAATAAGAATGAAAACACATCCTACCAGAACCTTTGGGACACAGCAAAAGCAGTGCTTAGCGGTCAGTTTATAGCAATAAATGCACACAGCCAAAAAGAAGAAAGGGCCAAAATCAAAACACTAACCCTACAACTTGATCAATTAGAAAGAGAGCAGCAAAAGAAGCCCTCCGGCACCAGAAGAAAGGACATAATAAGAATTAGAGCAGAATTAAATGAAATAGAGAATAGAAAAACAATCAAAAGAGTTAACAAGACCAAAAGCTGGTTCTTTGAAAAGATCAACAAAATCAATAAATCACTGGCCAAACTGACAAAAGAAACACAAGAAAGGAAGCAAATAAACCGTATAAGAAATGAGATAGCTGATGTCAAAACAGACTCAACTGAAATTAAAGGAATCATAAAAGAATACTATGAAAAATTGTACTCCAAAAAATTTGAAAACCTAGAGGAAATGGACACATTTCTAGAAACTCACTACCTACCTAAACTAACACAAACAGAGGTAAAACAACTGCATGAACCTATAACAAAAGAAGAGAATGAAAAGGTAATTTAAACACTCCTAACAAAAAAAAAGCCCTGTCCTGGATGGTTTCACTGGAGAATTCTACCAAACTTTCAGAGAAGTGTTAATACCACTACTACTAAAGGTATTTCAGAGCATAGAAAAGGATGGAATACTCTCTAACTCATTCTATGAAGCCAGCATAACCCTGATACCAAAACCAGGTAAAGACACCACAAAAAAAGAAAATTATAGACCAATATCCCTCAGGAACATTGACCCAAAAATCCTCAACAAAATTCTAGCCAATAGAATTCAGCTACATATCAAAAAAATGATTCACCATGATCAAGTGGGATTTATACCAGGTATACAGGGATGGTTCAATATTAAAAAAAAACAACAACAATGTAATCCATCACATTAATAAAACAAAAGACAAGAACCACATGATCTTATCAATTGATGCAGAAAAGGCATTTGACATTCCAACACCCATTCCTGATAAAAACTCTTAACAAAATAGGAATAGGAGAATTCCTCAACATAATTAATGGAATTTATACAAAGCCAACATCCAACATTATCCTAAATGGAGAGACTTTGAAAGCATTCCCCTTGAGAACAGGAACCAGAAAAGGATGCTCTTATTACCGCTCTTATTTAACACTGTGCTGGAGGTCCTAGATGGAGCAATTAAGCAAGAAAAAGAAATAAAGGGCATCCAAATTGGTAAGGAAGAAGTAAAAGTATCTCTATTTGCAGATGATATGATCTTATACGCAGAAAACCCCAAAGAATCCACAAGAAAACTACTAAAACTAATAGAAGATTTCAGCAAAGTTTCAGGATACAGGATAAACATATAAAAATCATTTGGATGCCTCTACACCAAAAAAAAAAAGAACTTCAAAGAGGAAATCACCAAATCAATACTATTTACGATAGCCTCCAAAAAGATAAAATACTTAGGAATAAATCTAACCAGAGATGTAAAAGCTCTATACAATGAAAACTACAAGACACTACTGCTAAAAACCAAAAGAGACCTGCATAAGTGGAAAAACATATCTTGCTCATGGATAGGAAGACTCAACATTATGAAAATGTCAATTCTACCCAAAGCAATCTACAGGTACAATACAATTCCAATCCAAATTCCAATGGTATTTTTTAATGAGATGGAGAAGCAAGTCACCAACTTCATATGGAAAGGGAAGCATTACTGAAGAAGAAGAACAAAGTCAGAGGCCTCACACTATCTGATCAGAACCTATTATACTGCCACAGTAGTCCAAACAGCCTGGTACTGGTACAACAACAGATACATAGACCAATGGAACAGAATTGAGAATCCAGAAGTAAATTCATCCACCTATGAGCAGCTGATATTTGACAAAGGCCCAATGTCTGTTAATTGGGAAAAAGACAGTCTCTTTAACAAATGTTGCTGGCATAACTGGATATCGGTCTGCCAAAAACTGAAACAAGACCCATACCACATGTCATGCACAAAAACTAACTCAAAATGGATCAAAGACCTAAATATAAAATATAAAATGATAAAGATCATGGAAGAAAACATAGGGACAATGCTAGAAGCCCTAATACATGGCATAAACAGAATATGAACCGTAAGTAACAACGTACAAAGCACCAGAAGAGAAACTAGATAACTGGGAGCTCTTAAAAATCAAACACTTACGCTCATCCAAAGACTTCACCAAAAGAGTTAGAAGACAACCTACAGACTGGGAAAAAAATTTTTGGCTACGACAAATCTGATCATTGGCTAATCTCTAAAATCTATAAGATACTGCAAAACCTCAAGAACAAAAAGACAAATAACCCAATTAAAAAATGGGCAAAGAATGTAAACAGATACTTCATCAAAGAAGACATTCAGGCAGCTAACAGACACATGAGGAAATGCTCACTATCATTAGCCATTAGAGAAATGCAAATTAAAACTATAATGAGATACCATCTCACCCCAACTAGGCTAGCATTAATCCAAAAAACACAAAATAATAAATGTTGGAGAGATTGTGGAGAGACTGGAACACTTATGCACTGTTGGTGGGAATGTAAAATGGTACAATCACTTTGGAAATCAATTTGGAGCTTCCTTAAAAAGATAGAAATAGAAGTACCATATGATCCAGCAATCCTAGAGAAATAAGAGACGTCACAGGAATAGATATATGAACACCCATGTTCATTGCACTGTTCAGGATAGCAAAAAGATGGAAACAACCCAGGTGCCCATGAATGGACAAATGGATAAACACATTATTGTATATTCACACAATGGAATACTACGCAATGATAAAGTACAATGATGAATCCATGAAACATCTTATAACATGAATGAATCTGGAAAGCATTATGCTGAGTGAATTTAGTCAGTCACAAAAGGACAAATATTGTATAAGACACTATTATAAGTACTCAAGAAAAGGTTTAAACACAGAAGAAAATATTCTTTGATGGTTACGAGGATAGGGAGGGAGAGAGAGGATTATTCACTAACTAGATAGTAGACCAAAATTATCTTAGGTAAAGGGAAGGTCAGCACACACTACAGGGGAAGTCAGCACAACTGGACTAAACCAAAGCTAAGAAGTTTCCTGAATACAAACAAACATTTTGAGGGATAGAGTAGAAGGGGCAGAGGTTGGTGGACCATGCTTCAGGGGACATCTAGGTCAATTGGCATAACAAAGTTTATTAAGAAAATGCTGTGCATCCTTCTTTGGTGAGTGGAATCTGGGGTCTTAAACTTTCATTTAAAGGAAAATAAAAAAAAAAAAATACAATCTTGGGCATCATGGTGCTCTAGGCAAAAGCACCACACCATTCCTCCACAGCAAAGATCTGAAAAACTAAGCCAAACAGAGAAAACAGCAATCCTGAAACCCTAAAACATCAAATGAAGAGATAAAGAACTCAGCCAAGCACCAGATGGAGTGAGAAACTGACAGAGAAAGGAGAGTGAGGAGAGATTCATGCAGAGGTCCCCTATCAGCTAACACAGCACGGATCTGCCATCTTGGACTCCTATCAGAGACCACAGAACAAGGTGTACAAGAAAGCAGCTTCACGGAACTTCCAGCAGGAGATGGAACAACAGGTAAACAGCAATATACACTTTCCCACCCCCCACCCTTCTTCACCCCCACTCAGCCTCCTCTGCTTCCCGTAGCCACAGTCTCTTGGCTGGGAAGCACTGGCTGCTTGGATTCCACCTGCCCTCATTGGCTGACTCCCTGAGTGCCATTTGTTGGCTGCTGGTGTTGCTTTTTTCCGCTTCTTTTGATTTCTTCCTTACCTCTCACAACCTCCCCCTCCTTTGGCTCAAATACCTGGCTCTGGGCGCCATATTTGCCGCTTTCTAAGGGACTGCAGAGCTCCGTTCGAGTGTGGAAATGCTTCCCCGTCTGTGTTGCCATGCTGGTGGGATCCCGGGGCTTTCTTCTGTTTGCTTGTTTTGAATAGTTTGTTTCTTTTCTTTTCCTTTTTTCGAGTTGGGAGCCCATTCTGTCTGGGCAGTGCTATGCAGCTTGGGACCTAGCCCCTCAGCTTGCGCAGATGTGCAGAGGGATCCATGAAGGCATTTCTTTTACCATGTTTTTTTTTTTTTCTTCCTGTTTTTTTGGGGGATTTTCTTGTTCTTTTTTTTTAATTGTTTTGTTTTCTTTTCCCTCTTTGTCCCTTTTTCTCTTTCTTCATTACTCAGTTTCTTGTCTCTCTATGCCTTCCTTCTCTTCCTGTCCCCTGAATACCTGGCGCTGAATACCTCTACACATTCTAGCCAGGCTGTACTTCAACACCTGGGAACAACTTCCCCAGACGTTGTAGCAGCACGGGTGGGATCCCTGGGAGCTTTGCTGTTCTTTTTTCTTTCTAATTTTTATTTATTCATTCTTTTCTTTTCTCTCTTCTTCTTCCCCTTCTTGTTTTTTTCCATTTCACAGTCTCTCATCTCTCCACTCCAATGGCAAGCTCCCCTGGCACTCTTTTTGGTTTGTTTGTGTATTTTTGCCTCCTGTTCCTCTCTCCTCTCTCCCATACCCATCTTAGCTCCACACATCACAATCTCCCCCCTTCATCCTGCCTACCTGCACTGTGCACTTAACATCACACCACCAAGCAGCACAGGCACGGCCTACTGGAAACTGTCCTGCACTGATTACCAACCCACCCTGGTGGCTGTAATAAGTGCTACAAACAACCCATCCTAGCAACTCCTCTTCATCTAGACCTGCCCTGCTGTACCATATCTTAGCGACTGACCCTGCCAATTGGAGAAGGAGGCAAAAAGTATCGTGCCCACAGATGTGCAAACAACAAAGAACACACAGCCCACCTGCTCAGACATAGCCAAATTAAAAAAAAAAAAAGGACAAAGCAAACAAACCTACAACTGATAAACAAGAAAAATAACTACTGAATGCCCTGAAGACAGCAGACAATATCAAAACATTTACAAAAACAGGACAGAATGGTTCTAGAAGGCATCCAAAATAAAACACTAGATGACTTTCCAGTGGAAGAAAAGGCACTAGAACTACCTGATAGGGAATTCAAATCTCTAATACTCAGAATTATCCAGGAGTTGAAGCACAAAGCAGACAAAAATGAGGAAAAACTAGACAAGTACATGGAAAATACAGACAAAAAAAATTGAAGAATTCAAGAAAATAATGCAGGAACAAAATGCCAAAATAAATTCACAACTAGAAATTACACAAAAACAACAGTTAGAAATCCAAAAGATAAACAACAAGATTTCAGAAATGGACAGCGTCATAGAAGGGCTGTGGAGAAGATTTGAAATGGTGGAAGACAAGATCAGTGGAATTGAAGATACATACTTGGATACAACTCTGCACCAAGAAAATTCAGAAAAAAGGACAAAGTAAAATGAAGAGACCCTGAGAATTATGTGGGATACAATCAAAAGCAAAAATTTGTGAGTGATCGGAATTCCAGAACAGGGGGAGAAAACAGAAAACACAGAGAGGATCATTGAAGAACTGCTGACAGAAAACTGCCCCAATATCATGAAAGATGAAAAGCTGTCCATCCAAGAAGTTCAACGAACCCCATATAGGATAGACCCTGAAAGAAAATCACCAAGGCATATCATAATCACACTCACCAAAACCAAAGAGAAACAAAGAATCCCAAGAGCAGCTCGTGAAAAAGAAGAAGTCACATACAGAGGAGAAACAATAAGACTAAGCCAGATTATTCAGCAGAAACCATGCAGGCAAGAAGGCAATGGGATGACATAAATAAAACTTTGAAAGAAAAAAATCGCCAGCCAAGAATAATATATCCTGCAAAACTTTCGTTCAAATATGTTAGGGAAATTATGACATTTCCAGTTAAACAGAAATTAAGGGAATTTGTAAAAACCAAACCAAACTTACAAGAATTATTAAAAGGATTCCTTCTATCTGAGAACAAAAATCTTCAGCTCACAGGCTGCATCTAGGATGCAGATCGTACCAGCCAGATACCAATCCAGGAAATGAACTCTCAAGGACTATACAAAACCAAAAGAAATACAACAGGGAATCAGAGGAGTTAATCTGTAAATGACAACAACATCAGAACAATAAAAGAGGGAATAAATGGCGTAGGCATAGAACCTTGTAATGGAGAGGAAGGCAAGGCGATATCAAGAAATAATAGACTGCTTCGAACTTAGAAAGATAAGGGTAAATTTCATGGTAACCACAAAGAAAGTTAACAAACATACTCATAAAAATAGAGGAAAAACATAAAGTCTCAGTAAAAACAAATCCTACAAAAACAAAAGAAATGAAAAAATCCACAAACAAAAGGAATTCAGCACAGGAGAGTAAGAAGAACAAACAAAACCTCAGCACCACAAGAAAAAGCACTACAAAATGACGGCAATAAACTCATATCTATCAATAATTACACTGAATGTAAAAGGACTCAATGCACCCATAAAGAGATGGAGAGTGAAAGAATGGATTAAAGAACAGGATTCATCAATATGCTGTCTACAAGGGACACACCTTAGAAACAAAGACGTGAATTTATTAAAAATCAAAGATTGGAAAAAAATGTATCAAGCTAACAATTACCAAAACAGAGCAGGAGTGGCAATACTAATCTCAGATAAAATAGACTTTAAAACAAAATCCACCATAAAAGACAAAGAAGGACACTATATAATGATTAAAGGGATGATCCATCATGAAGACATAACCATAATAAACATCTACGCACCCAATGACAGGGCTCCAAAATACATAAAACAAACTCTAACAGCACTGAAAAGAGAGATTGGCAGTTCCACAATAATAGTAGAAGACTTCAACACACCACTCTCAGTAAAGGACAGAACAACTAAGAAGAAACTCAGCAAAGATACAAAAGACCTAAAGGGCACAATCAACCAACTTAACCTCATAGACATGTATAGAACACTCTGTCCAACAGCTTCAAAGTACACTTTCTTTTCCAATGCACATAGAACGTTCTCCAGAATAGACCACATCTTAGGCCACAGATCAATCCTCAACAAGATCCAAAACGTAGAGATAATACAAAGATGCAACAATAAAGAAAAATGATGAATCTGTGAAGCATCTCATAACATGGGTGAAACTGGAGGACATTATGCTGAGTGAAATAAGTCAATCACAAAAGGACAAATATTGTATGAGACCTCTATTGTAAAAACCCATGAAAAAGTTCACACAAAAAAATGTAACAATCTTTGTTGGTTACAAGGGATGGGAGGAGTGGGAGGGAAATACTAAATAGGCAATAGATAAGTGGTAACTTTGGTGAAGGGTGAGACAGTACACAATACTGGGGAAACCAGCACAACTTGTACAAGGAAAGGTCATGAAACCTCCCTAGACACATCCAAACTCCCTGAGGGACTGTATTGCTGGGCAGAGGGCTGTGGGGACCATGGTCTTGGGGCACATCCAGCTCAATTGGCATAACACAGGTTATAAAGACAATGTTCTACATTCTACCTTGGTGAGTAGTGTCTGGGGTCTTAAAAGCCTGTGAGCAGCCATCTAACATACTCCTCTGGTCTCACCACTTCGGGAGCAAGGGAAAATGAAAGAAAACAGGATACAAGGAAAAGATTAGTCCAAAGGACTAACGGACCACAGCTACCAAGGCCTCCACCAGACTGAGTCCAGTACAGCTAGATGGTGCCCAGCTACCACCACTCACCGCTCTGACCAGCATCACAACAGAGGGTCTGGACAGAGCTGGAGAAGGATGTAGAACAAAATTCTAACTCATAAAAAAAAGACCAGATTTACTGGCCTGAAAGAGACTGGAGAAACCCCGAGAGTATGGCCCCCAGACCCCTTCTAGCTCAGTGGTGAAGTCACTTCTGAGGTTCCCGTTCAGCCGGGGATTGGACAGCCCCATATAACAAAATGGGACTAATGAGGCACAGCAGTCCAGGGACAAGGACTAGAAGGCAGAAGTGGACAGGAAAGCTGGTTATAGGGAACCCAAGGTTGAGTAAGGACAGTGCTGACATGTAGTGGGGTTGTTAACTGTAATCATAGGGCAACATGTGTACTGTTTAATGAGAAAATATTTTGTTCTGTAAACCTTCATCTAAATTGAGAATAGCAGTACAACCGGAAGAATGTAATCAATGTCACTGAACTGTGCATGTAGAAATTTTTGAAATGGATAGTATATCTTTGGCTATGTATATCTTCACCAAAAAAAAAAGAAAGAAAAGGTCAAGAAGGGAGAGGGTTGACGTGTCGTGGGGATGTTAACCAATGTCATAAAATAATATGTGTTCTGACTGTTTAATGAGAAACTATTAGTTCTGTAAACCTTCACCTGAAGTACAGTTAAAAAAAAAAAAGAATGCAATCTCACATTTGAAAAAAATAAATTCAAATAATAGCTTTATGTAACAACGCCCAGAAATTGCCCTTGTTTGTCTTTTTTCTCCATGGGCAGGTCCAAACTTTGCCAGGGGCTGCACTTCGTAACCACAGTAGAGGCCCTTTTTCATTTCTATCCTGTGCTAGCAGGCTGGGATGCTGTGCCCTTGCACCTGACCCTGGACAGCAGATTGGATGCCAAATGGCAAGTTCAGGGACGCAGAAGGGGAAGTAGAGGCCACACTGCAGAGGAGGGAATTTCAGTACTGAGGGAAGAATCTAAGTTCCTTTTTTAAAAACTTTATTGTCGTACTTTAAGTGAAAGTTTACAATTCAAGTTAATTTCTCATACAAAAACGTATATACACATTGTTATGTGACCCTAGTTGCTCTCCCTATTCTGTGACAACACACTCGTCCTTTCCACCCTGGATTTCCTGTGTCCATTCAACCAGCTCCTGACCCTCTCTGCCTTCTCATCTCACCTCCAGACAGGAGCTGCCCATTT
Organism: Dugong dugon; assembly: GCA_030035585.1. NCBI lineage: Eukaryota > Metazoa > Chordata > Mammalia > Sirenia > Dugongidae > Dugong > Dugong dugon. The sequence continues at coordinate 170,334,975 of CM057462.1, forward strand.
AGTCTCATGTATCTACTTGAGCTAAGAAGCACACACTTCACAAGTATCATTTTATGTGCCATAATCCAGTCTATGTCTGAAGAGTTGGCTTCGGGAATGGTTTTAGTTTTGGGCTAACGAAGAGTCTGGGGCCATGCTTTCTGGGGTTCCTTCAGTCTCAGTCAGACCATTAAGTCTGGTCTTTTTACTAGAATTTGAGTTCTGCACCCCACTTTTCTCCTGCTCCATCAGGGACTTTCCGTTGTGTTCCCTGTCAGGGCAGTCATTGGTGGTAGCTGGGCACCATCTAGTTCTTCTGGTCTCAGGCTGATGGAGTCTCTGGTTTATGTGGCCCTTTCTGTCTCTTGGGCTAATATTTTCCTTGTGTCTTTAGTGTTCTTCATTCTCCTTTGCTCCAGGTGGGTTGGGACTAATTGATGCATCTTAGATCGCCACTTACTAGCTTTTAAGACCCCAGATGCCACTCACCAAAGTGGTATGAAGAACATTTTCTTAATAAACTTTGTTATGCCAATTGACTTAGATGTCCCCTGAAACTACGGTCCCCAGGTCCCCACCCCTGCTACTCTGTCCCTTAAAGTATTTGGTTGTATTCAGGAAACTTCTTAGCTTTTGGTTTAGTCCAGTTGTGCTGACTTCCTCTTTAATATGTGTTGAGCTTCCCTTCACCTAAGATTTTCTTGTCTAATATGTAGTGAGTATTCTTATTTTTAATGCTAATGTGTCCTTTCATTTGTAAAATGATGATGCAAGATTTTGTTTTGTTGTTTGTTTTCTCTTTATTGTCCTCTGATAGCAAGACAAAAAATTGAGAATTCTCAATAATTATCAATTTTTAAATATTCTAGAATTAGCTATTTTATAAAGTAGGAAACTGAAGCCAAAAGAAATATCATGACTCCTGCAGGTTCATAGATCAAGATTTTAGCAGAACTGGAACTAAAACTTGTGCCTCCTGTCTTGTGGCCCATTCTGCTTTATCTACACAAAAAGCCTTCCTCTAAGAAGCCCTTTGAGGTTAATTTCCCATCACTACCACTTCATTCTCCTGTGTGCTTCATGTCCTGATATTTGCTATCTTGACCACTGGCAGTTTGTAGCTCTAGTAGAAAAATCAAGTCTCCACTTCTTCATTTTTTTTTCCTTATTTTCCCTGAGGAAAGGGTTAAGATCAAGATCAAGTAATTTTTACTTCTTGCCATACTCTCAAGAATAAGGACTATTGCTTTTTTTTATTGTTAACTGTCCCAGGGAGTAGATTTCATTTTTTTCTTGTTTTAGAAAGTTTACTAAGGATTAGAAAAATCAATACCTAAATACATCTTTGTTGTTAAAAAACAAAAACAACACACAGAAGTGCACAGAATAAAATGTAAACATCTCAATATTCTCTCTTCCTCAGAGAAAACAATTTTGCATATATCCTTCTAGATCTTTTGTCTATGTATTTACATGTGTAAATGAGTATGTATTGTTCATGTGCAAAACCTGTAAAAAAACCAAAACCAAACCCATTGCCATTGACTCAAGTCCGACCCATAGCAACCCTATAGGACAGAGTGAACTGCCCCATAGGGTTTCCAAGACTGTAATCTTTACGGAAGCAGACTTCCACATCTTTCTCCCACGAAGCAGCTTGTGGGTTTGAACTGCTGACCTATTGGTTAGCAACTGAGCACTTAACCACTGCACCACCAGGGCTCCTCTCAAAACCTATACATTTGTGAAAAAGTAAAAAATATATATATGGAAAAAATGAGACAATGTATACCACCATACTAACAGTGGTTATATCAGAGTGATAGGATTAAGAGTGATGCGTAACTTTTATATGGATAAAAGTGGTGTTAAATATATGACTTGAACAGATAGCAAGCTGAAGTTGCACAGAATGTGTAGGAGGGTACAGGATTTAAGAAAATCAATTCTAATAGGTGAGGAGAGTGTCAGGGTTGGAAGCAAATTGAAAAGACTGAATTCCCTTCTGAACACAGGTTAGGAAAGTTTAGGAGGGCAAGTGGAAGGGTATGGCTTGTGCAGTACTTTCCTGGATGTAATATTGTCTGGTCATCCCTTTTCCTGTCTTGGATATTGTTTTGTGCATTTCTCAGATACTCTGTGTATCTGTACATGTAGTGTTGTGTGTGTGTGTGTGTGTGTGTGTGTGTGTGTGTGTGTGTGTGTATGTCTGTTTGGTAGTTATCCAATTACACTCTGAAATTCACTGTAGGCCAAAATCTTGTTCCCAGTATTTATTATCCTCCTAACCAGAGAGACAGAAGAATGCTCAGTACTAGGTAAACATTTAATGTCTGCTATGTTGACTTCTGCTTTTATTTATTCTTTTACTTAATGATTTCTTGAGCTACAGATTTCTAGAGCTATTAAGAAACCCCTCTCCCATCCCTAATGCTGTATTGGCCCATGAGCTTTCTTCAGTTATGTTTCTTTTCTTGACATCTGACCTGTGAGCAGACGAGAATGCCAAGTCCATGCCAAATCACAATCAGCAAGGACTGGGTAACACAGCTGGCAAGGAGAACAGAATGTGCTCCCCATGTAGAAATCATGGCTGTAGAAAGAAGGTTCAAGTACTCATGAGTCAAATAGTTAACTTTAATCCTCTCATCCCTAGCATGTTCTGATTTCTTTACAGGAGCCATCTGGGCCACCATCATGGAGGATATAGTGTGATCACCATTAGCAAAATCAGAAAATTACTGAATTGCAGGGTCAAAAGGAACCTTAAATTATCTCAGTTCAACATCCATCCTCTTTATAGTTAAGAGATTGAAGACTACTAGTAGTTCACATTCTACATTTATTGTTAGGAAGGCTTCTTTTCACACATTGGAAGATTTGAAAATCTTTTTACCTGAAATTTGTATGCACTGATTGCTCATTAACTAATTTTTGGAAAATCGAGCTCCTTATTATATATGTCAGGTTTGAGCTATGTGTTGAGGCAAGAAGGATGGGTAAGACACAACTCCTGCTTTTAACAGTCTCATAGTTGGGTTGGAAGATAGTCATAGAAATGTATAATGTATATGTTGTATGGTATGTGAGGAAACCCTGGTGGTGTAGTGGTTAAGAGCTATGGCTGCTAACCGAAAAGTTGGCAGTGCAGCTTCACCAGGCGCTCCTTGGAAACCCTGTATAGTATCTGGGCTGGCAGGGTGAAGGCAGGGAAGATTCCTGGAGCCTGTGATAAGCCACCCCTCTCAAATTTGTTAATCATGCAGCTATTTAATCAGCTACTAACAACCCATTATCCAGTCCAAACTTCTCCATCTTTTCCATGAACATTACTGTAATTATGTTCATTATTGTAGTTATTGTAATCCAGCAATAATCTTTGCTGAGGTAATCATAATTGAATTCCCATCATTCTTTCCTCACTTCACTCTCCACCCTTGTGTAAAAGCAATAAAGTTTGAAGAATTGATGCCAAATCAAGTCATCATAATCCCATATCTCTTGCTAGGAAACCCTAGCCTAAGCCTACCAGTGCACAGCATTCCACTGATGACAATTACTGATTATGGAGTACGTACAGTTTTTGTACATTATGAAAGGAAGGAATTATGTTTAGGGCTTGGGGGGTAGTATTCTCTCCTTCATTTTCTCTTTCCATAAATGAATAAGGAAACATGTAGCCCTATTTTCTACTAGTGGATAGCTTACATCCATGATGAAGCAACAGTGTGAGCAGATCATAGAAACAGAAAGACTCTGGAAACCTTGATCACATTGGCTCAACCAACCCTGACACACACTTCTAGGTGTATAAACCATAAGTATACTTATTGTTGAAGCCAATATGACTTCGTTTTTCTGTTACTTGCATGTAAAAGCATCCTAATTCATTAATTTGTCTAAGGCTTTATTAGAATTAAGAGACATGATATCTATTGCTTTCTTCCAACCACCCGTCTAATAATAGTAAGAAAGGGAAGAAAGTCTCTCTAGCATGCCCTGTTTTTGTGAATCAGTTATGGTTCCTAGTGATCAAAGGAGGAGCCCTGGTGGCACAGTGGTTAAGCATTTGATTGTTAACTGAAAGGTCAGCAGTTCAAACCCACCAGCCACTCCATGGGAGAAGGATGTGACAGTCTGCTTCCATAAAGATTACAGCCTTGAAAACCCTATGGGACAGTTCTACTCTGTCCTACAGGGTTTCTATGAGTCAGAATCAACTTGACAGCAATGGGTTTGGTTTTGGGCTAGTTATCAAAGTCATATCGTCTTGAAAAAATGTTCTTGATTCAAGTAGAGTACAGATAACAGTTGGATGTAATTCAGCTCCATAAGTACCGATTACAAGTGTATTCTTTGCTCTGCATTATGCTAGGCACCAAGGTAAGTGGGAAGTAGTTTTGAGTAAGATGGGGTCCCTTTCTTCAAGGAGCTTAAACTCCTTTGGAAATCAAATGTAATATAAGGAGCATGAGCTTTGGTGTCATATACTCTCTCTCAAACCTGGCCCTCCCTATTATATGTCAGGCACTATACATGTGCTGTCTCATTTAATCTTCACAGCAACCTTAAAGGTCATTATATATGGGTGTAGAAATAAGTAGAAAGAGGTAACTGACTTTGCCAAAGTGACTTGTCAGACTTCAGATGTGATGGCACTGGGAAATGAATAGAGGGTTGAGTCCAAAACCAGAGATATAACCATTGTTTAGGTGGGATCTGAGTGTGCCCTTAATAGGCAAACTCCTCCAGACAGCCAATTTATGTCTATTGTAGTTCTCTGGTCTTAGAGATACACTCTGAAGTGAAAGGAAAGGCAGTGTTCACTTGACCTCTTTGGGGGAAAAATACTCCCAAGTCAGGCAAAAAGCTCCATCTGATAGAAATTAGTGCAAAAGGCAAGAACATTAAACCAAGAGTCTTGAGTTATTCATGCATTCAGTGAAGATTTATTCTACCTAATATGTGACAGGCATTGTGCTATACATAATGAAGAATACAAAAATTCATGAGGTTCAGTTGCTCCTCAGAGGTGCTGTGACTGTTTAAGTAACAGTAGCTGCCATGTAACAGGTATCTACTAAGTACTAGGCATTTTTCATTGTTGTTGTTAGAAAGAAGCCCTGGTGGTGCAGTGGTTAAGTGCTTGGCTTCTGACTGAAAGGTCAGCAGTTTGAACCCACTAACTGGTCTGCGGGAGAAAGAGGTGGCAGTCGGCTTCCATATAGCTTACAACTTTGGAAACTCTATGGGGCAGTTCTATTCTGTCCTATAGAGTCGCTATGTTTCTGAATCGACTCAATGGCAGTGAGTTTGGTTTGGTTGTTGTTAGTTGCCATTTCATTGATTCTGACTCATGGTAATCCTATGTGTCCACAGTAGAACTGCTCCATAGGATTTTCAAGGCCGTGACCTTTCAGAAGCAGATTGCCAGGCCTGTCTCCCTAGGTACCTCTGGGTAGGTTCTAACTGCTAACCTTTCAGCTAGCAGTTGAGTGTTTAACCACTGATGCCACCTAGGGACTCCTTGCATTTGTCATAAATCATCTGTAATCCTTAAACAATATTGAGAATAACTACTTTTGTTCCCATTCTATGGGTGGGGCCTAAGGCTTAGAAAGGCTATACTCAAGTGACACAAGCAAAATCAAGATTGGAAAGCACATCTGACCCCTTCTTTTCACTGTGTCACTGAGTGACATAAATCAGAAGTCTAAACTTGATTGAGAAAAGTAATGTCCGATAGAGTATTCCTTTTTTATTCTCTATTTTATTCTCCCATTCCACTACCCATCTGTCAGTTTTTTATACTGTGGTGGCTTGTGTGTTGCTGTGATGCTGGAAGCTATGCCATGAGTACTTCACATTCCAGCAGGGTCACCTATGGTAGACAGGTTTCAGTAGAGTTTCCAGATTAAGATAGACTAGGAAGAAAGGCCTGGTGATCTACTTCCAAAAATTAGCCAATGAAAACGTTACGGATCACAACAGAACATTGTCTAATATAGTGCTGGAGGATGAGCCCCCTAGGTTGAAAGGCACTCAAAATACAAAGCAGCTGCAACGATGGGCTCAAGCATGCCAACAATTGTGAAGATTGTGCAGGACCGGGCAATGTTTTGCTCTGTTGTACGTGGGGTCGCCATGAGTCGGAGCTGACTCAACAGCAACTAACGACAACAACCTCCATTCCCCTCAGCATTGAATGTCAACCAGAGTGCTGTGTTCACTGTACATACTCAGTGAGCTGACATCATAAATTTTCAGTCCTGTGACAGAAATGCTATATGATTTCCTGATGTGTATCAAGTGACTGATTTGGCAGATTTGAGGTCCAAAGTATCATACTCCAAGTTCTGTTGGCCATAGACAGCATTCTTTTTTTCTTTTTAATTTTTTTTTTTATTGTACTTTAGGTGAAGGTTTACAGAATAGTTTCTCATTAAACAGTACGCATATTTTTATGTTTTATGACATTGGTTAACAACCCCATGACATGTCAACACTCTCCCTTCTCGACCTTGGAGGAACTTTTTTCTTTTTTGGTGAAAATATACATAGCCAAAGATACACCATTTCAAAAATTTCTACATGTACAATTCAGTGACATCAATTAAGTTCTTCCAGTTGTGCTACTATCCTCACTATCCTTTTCCAAATTATTCCATCACCATTATCTTCAACTCACTGCTCCCTAGGCTTCCCATCAAACTTTTTGAGTTGCTGTTGTCAATTTGATCTCACATAGATTTTTTTTTTTTGTACTTTAGATGAAGGTTTACAGAACAGAATAGTTTCTCATTAAACAGTACACATACAGCCCTATGACAATGGTTAACAACCCCACAACATGTCAACACTGTTGTTTCTAATCTTGGGTTCCTGTCCGCTCCTGCCTTCTAGTCCTTGTCCCTGGACTGCTGTGCCTTATTAGTTCTATTTTGTTTTATGAGACTGTCCAACCCCTGGCTAAACGGTGAACTTCGGGAGTGACTTTGCCACTGAGCTAAAAGGGTTTCCGGGTGCCGCACCCTCGAGGTTTCTCCAGTGTCTGTCAGGCCAGTAAATCTGGTATTTTTTTTGTGTTACAATTTTGTTCTACATCTTTCTCCAGCTCTGTCCAGGAACCTCTGTTGTGATCCTGGTCAAAGCAGTCAGTGGTGGTAGCCAGGCATCATCTAGCTGTACTGGATTCAGTCTGATCGAGGCCTTGGTAGCCGTGATCCACTAGTCCTTTGGACTAGTCTTTTCCTTGTATCTTGTTCTCTTCATTCTCCCTTGCTCCCAAAGGGGTGAGACGAGTGGAGTATCGTAGATTGCTGCTCACAAGCTTTTAAGACCCCAGACACTACTCACCAAAGTAGAATGCAGAATATTGTCTTTATAAACTGTGTTATGCCAAATGAGATAGATGTTCCCCTAGACCATGGTCCCCACAGCCCTCCATCCAGCAATTCACTCCCACAGGGAGTTTAGATGTGTCTATGGAGCTTCCATAACCTTTCCTTGTACAGGTTGAGCTGGCTTTCCCAGTTTTGTGCACTCTTACCCTTCACCAAAGTTATCACTTATCTATTGTCTGTTTAGTATCTCCCCCCACCCCTTCCATCCCTTGTAACCAACAAACATTGTTACTTTTTGAGCGTAAACTTTTTCATGAGTTTTTACAGTAGACGTCTCATACAATATTTGTCCTTTTGTAATTGACTTATTTCACTCGGCATAATGTCCTCCAGTTTCGTCCATGTTATGAGATGCTTCACAGATTCATCATTGCTCTTTATCATTGCATAATACTCCATTGTGTGTATGTACCATAGTTTGTTTAGCCATTCATTTGTTGATGGGCATCTAGGTTGTTTCCATCATTTTGCTATTGTGAACAGTGCTGCAGTGAACATGGGTGTGCATATGTCTATTAGTGTGACGGCTCTTATTTCTCTAGGATATATTCCTAGGAGTGGGATTGCTGGATTGTATGGTATCTCTATTTCTAGCTTTCTAAGGAAGTGCCATATCATTTTCCAAAATGGTTCTATCATTTTGCATTCCCACCAGCAGTGTGTAAGAGTTCAGATCTCTCTGCAGCCTGTCCAAAATTTGTAATTTCCAGTTTTTTTGATTAGCGCCAGTAATGCTGGGGTGAGATGGTATCTCACTATGGTTTTAATTTGCATTTCTCTAATGGCTAGTGATGATGAGCATTACCTCATGTGCCTGTTGGCCACTTGAATGTCTTCTTTGGTGAAGTGTCTGTTCATTTCCTTTGCCATTTTTAATTGAACTATTTGTCTTTTTGTTGTAGAGGTGTTGGATTTTCTTGTAGATTTTAGAGATTAGACCTTTGTCTGAGTTGCAATGTCCAAAATTTTTTTCCCAGTCTGTAGGTTCTCTTTTTACTCTTTTGGTGAAGTCTTTCGAAGAGCATAGGTGTTTGATTTTTAGAAGAGCCCAGTTATTTAGCTTATCTTCTGGAGTGTGTGTGTTATTAGTTATGGTTTGCATCCTGTTAATGCCGTGTATTAGGGCCTCTAGCATTGATCCTATTTTTTCTTCTATGAACTGTATAGTATTAGGCTTTATATTTAGATCTTTGATCCATTTTGAATTAGTTTTTATATATACTGTGACTTATGGGTCCTGTTTCATTTTTTTGTAGATGGACATCCAGTTTTGCCAGCGCTATTTGTTAAAAAGACTGTCTTTTCCCATTTGATGGACTTTGGGCCCTTGTTGAAGATCAGGTGACCATAGGTGGACGGATTTACTTCTGGGTTCTCAATTCTGTTCCATTGGCCAATGTATCTGTCGTTGTGCCAGTACCAGGCTGTTTTGACTATCATAGCCGTATATAGTAGGTTCTGAGGTCAGGTAGTGTGAGTCCTCCTACTTTATTCTTCTTCAATAGTGCTTTACTTATTCGGGGTTCTTCCCTTTCTATATAAAGTTAATGATTAGTTTTTCTATCTCTTTAAAGAAGGTTGTTGGTATTTGGATCGGGATTGCATTGTATTTGTAAATTGCTTTGGGTAGAATTGTCATTTTCACAATGTTGAGTCTACCTATCCGTGAGCATGGTATGTTTTTCCATTTATGTAGATCCCTTTGGGTTTCTTACAGTAGAGTTTTATAGCTCTCGTTGTATAGGTCTTTTATATCCCTGGTTAGATTTATTCCTAAGTATTTTATTTTTTTAGGAGCTATTATACATGGTATTGTTTTCCTGAAGTCCTTTTCATCGTTCTCTTTGTTGGTGTATAGGAATCCAACTGATTTTTGTGTGTTTATCTTGTATCCTGGTATTGTGCTGAATCTTTCTATTAGTTTCAGTAGTTTTCTCATGGAGTCTTCAGGGTTTTCTACGTATAGTATCATATCATCTGCAAACAGGGACAGTTTAACTTCTTCGTTACAAATTTGGATGCCCTTTATTTATTTTTCTTTCCTTATTGCTCTAGCTAGAACTTCCAGCACAATGTTAAAGAGGAGTGGTGATAAAGGAGATCCTTGTCTTGTTCCTGTTCTCAAGGAGAATGTTTTCAGCCTCTCTCCATTAAGAATGATGTTGGCTGTTGGTTGTGCATAGATGCCCCTTATTATGTTGAGAAATTTCCCTTCTATACCTATTTTATTGAGAGTTTTTATCAGGAATGGGTGTTGGACTTCGTCAAATGCCTTTTCTGTGTCAGTTGAGATGATCATGTGATTCTTTTCTCTCCTTTTATTTATGTGGTGGATTACATTGATTGATTTTCTAATGTTGAACCATCCTTGCGTGCTTGGTATGAATCCTACTTGGTCGTGGTGTTTTTTTTTTTTTTTTTTAATGTGATGCTGAATTCTATTGGATAGAATTTTGTTGAGAATTTTTGCATTTATGTTCATGAGAGATCTTGGTCTGTAATTTTCTTTTTTTGTTGCGTCTTTGCCTGGTTTTGGTATCAGTGTTATGCTGGCTTCATAAAATGAATTTGGAAGTGTTGCTTCCTCTTCTAGGCTCTGAAATAGCTTGAGTAGTACTGGTACAAGCTCTTCTGTAAATATTTTGTAGAATTCTCCAGTGAAGCCATCTGGGCCAGGGCTTTTTTTGGTTGGGAGATTTTTTATTACCTTTTCTATCTCTTCTCTTGTTATGGGTCTGTTCAGATTTTCAACATCACTTTGTTGTAGTTTGGGTAGGCCGTGTGTTTCTAGAAATTTATCCATTTCCTCTAGGTTTTCGAATTTGTTGGAGTATAGTTTTTCATAATATTCTGTTATAATCCTTTTTATTTCAGTTGAGTCTGTTGTAATGTCCCCTATTTCATTCCTTATTTGGGTTATTTGTGTCCTCTCCTGTTTTTCTTTTGTCAGTCTGGCCAGTGGTTTGTCAATTTTGTTGATCCTTTCAAAGAACCAACTTTGGGTTTTGTTGATTCTTTCTATTGTTTTTCTATTCTCTATTTCATTTATTTCTGCTCTGATCTTTATTATTTCTTTTCTTCTGGTGGCTGTGTGCTTTTTTGCCATTCTCTTTCTATTTGTTTGAGTTGTGTCATTAATGTTTTGATTTTCCCTTTCTTCTTTTTTGATGTGTGCATCTATTGCTATAAATTGTCCTCTGAGGACTGCCCTTGCTGTGTCTGAAAGGTTTTGGTATGATGTATTTTCATTCTCATTTGAGTCTAAGAATTTTTTAGTTCCATATCTGATTTCTTCTATTACCCAGTGGTTTGTAAACAGGGTGTTATTCAGTTTCCATGTAATTGATCTCTTTTCCTTGCTCTTCCTGTTGTTAATTTCTACCTTGATGGTGTTGTGGTCAGAGAAGACACTTTGCATTATCTCAAGGTTTTGGATCTTGTTGAGGACTGCTCTGTGACCTAAGATGTGGTCTATTCTGGAGAACATTCCATGTGCATTGGAAAAGAATGTGTACTTTGCAGCTGTTGGGTGGAGTGTTCTATATATGTGTATGAGGTCAAGTTGGCTGATTGTGCCCTTTAGGTCTTCTGTGTCTTTACTGAGTTTCTTTCTAGATGTTCTGTCCTTTACCAAGAGTGGTGTGTTGAAGTCTCCTGCTATTATTGTGGAACTGTCAGTTTCTTTTTTCAGTGCTGTTCGTGTTTGTTTTATGTATTTGGGAGCCCTGTTATTGGGTGTGTAGATGTTTATTATGGTTATGTTTTCATGATGGATCATCCCCCTTAATCATTATATAGTGTTATTCTTTGTCTTTTATGTTAGATTTTGTTTTAAAATCTATTTTATCTGAGATTAGTATTGCCACTCCTACTGCTTTTTGGTAGCTGTTTCCTTGATATATCTTTTTCCATCCTTTGATTTTTAATAAATTTATGTCTTTGTTTCTAAGGTGTGTCTCTTGTAGACAGCATATGGATGGACCCTGCTTTTTTATCCATTCTGTCACTCTCCATCTCTTTATGAGTGCATTGAGGCCATTTACATTCAGTGTAATTATTGATAGGTGTGAGTTTATTGCTGTTATTTTGTAGTGCTTTTTTTTGTGGTGCTGACAGTTTCTTTGTTCCACTTACTCTCCTGTGCTGAATTCCTTTTATTTATGGATTTTTTTCATTTCATTTTTTTTTTTTTACTGAGACTTTATGTTTTCTTCTTTATTTTAATGTGTAGGTTTGTTAACTTTTTTTGTGGTTATCTTGAAATTTACCCTTATCTTCCTAAGTTTGAAGCAGTCTATTATTACTTGGTATCACCTTGCCTTCCTCTCCATTAGAAGGTTCTAAACCTATACTGTTTATTCCCTCTTTTATTGTTCTGAAGCTGTTGTCATTTACAGATTAACCTCTCTGGTTCCCTGTTGTAGTTCTTTCGGTTTTGGATAGTCCTTGAGAGTTCATTTCCTAGATTAGTATCTGTTTAGTATGATCATGCAACCTAGATTCAGCCTGTGGTCTGATGTTGTTTGTTCTAAGATCAAAGGACTCCCTTTAATAATTCTTGTAAGTTTTGTTTGGCTTTTACATAGTTCCTTTATTTCTGTCTATCTGGAAATGTCCTAATTTCACCATCATATTTGAATGAGAGTTTTGCAGGATATATTATTCTTGGCTGACAATTTTTTTTTCTTTAAAGGTTTTATTTATGTCATCCTATTGTCTTCTTGCCTGCATGGTTTCTGCCGAATAATCCGAGCTTGATCTTATTGTTGCTCCTCTGTATGTGACTTTTTGTTTTTCTTGATCTGCTCTCAGGATTGTTTGTCTTTTGTTTTAGCAAGTGTGATTATGATATGCCTTCGTGATTTTGTTTTGGAGTCTATCCTATATGGGGTTCGTTGAGCTTCTTGGATGGTCAGCTTTTCATCTTTCATGATATTGGGGAAGTTTTCTGTCCACAGTTCTTCAGTGAGCCTCTGTCTTTTCTGTTTTCTTCGCCTGTTCTGGAACTCCAATCACTCGAAAATTTTTGCTTCTGATTGTATCCCACCTAATTCTCAGGGCTTTTTCATTTTCCTTTGTTCTTTTTTCTGATTTTTCCTCAAACAGATTTTTATCCAAGTGTTTGTCTTCAATTTCATGGATCCTGTTTTCCATTGTTTCAAACCTGCTCCTCAATCCTTCTATGATACTGTCCATTTCTGAAATCTTGTTGTTTATCTTTTGGCTTTCTAATTGTTGTTTTTGTATGATTTCTAGTTGTGAGTTTATTTTAGCATTTTATTCCTGTATTATTTTCCTAAATTATTCCATTTTCTTGTCTGTATTTTCCATGAATTTGTCTATTGTTTCCTATTTTTGGTCTGCTTTTTGCTTCAACTCTTGGATAGCTCTGAGTGTTAGCGATTTTAACTCCCTGTCAGGTAGTTTTAGTGCCTTTTCTTCTTCTTCAAAGTCATCTGGTGTTTTATTTTGGACATCTACAGGAACCATCCTGTCCTGTTTTTATAAATGTTTTTATATTGTCTGCTGTCTTCTGGGAATTCACTGGTTATTTTCCTCATTTATTAATTGTAGATTTGTTTGTTTTGCCCTGCTTTTGTTTTATATGGCTATGTCTGAGCAAGCAGGCTGTGTGTTCTTTGTTGTTTGCTTGTCTTTCGGCATGATACTTTTCACCTCCTACTCCAATTGGCAAGGTCAGTCACCCAGATATGGTACAGCAGGGCAGGTCTAGCTGAAAAAGAGTTGCTGGGATGGGTCATTTGTGGCAATTACTATGGCCACCAGGGCAGGCTGGTAATCTGTGCAGGGAAGGTTCCAGTAGGCCGTGCCTGGGCTGGTTGGTGGTGTGATGTTCAGCGACCAGTGCAGGTAGGCAGGATGGAGGGGGGAGATTTTGATGTGTGGAGCTAAGATGGGTATGGGAGAGAGGAGAGAAAGGAGAGAGAAACAGGAGCCAAAAACATACAAACAAACAAAAAAGAGTGCTAGGGGAGCTTGCCATTGGAGTGGAGAGATGAAAGACTATGAAATGGAGAAAAATAAAAAGGAGAAGAAGAAAAAAAGAAAAGAAAAGGGAAAAATTAGAAAGAAAGAAGAAAAGAAAAGCTCCTAAGGATCCCTCCAGTGTGGCTGTGAGGTCTGGGGAAGTTGCTTCCAGGCAGTGAAGTACAGCCTGGCTAGAACGGGCAGAGGTGTAACTCAGCACCATGTATTCAGGGGACAGGAAGAGAAGGAAAGTATAGAGAGATGAGAAGCTGAGTAATGAAGAAGGACAAAAAAGGGAAAAAGAGGGAAAGGAAAAGAAAACAAACAAACAAATAAAAAAGAACAAGTAAAATCCCTAAAGAAAAACAGAGGAAAAAAAAAAAGAATAAAAGCTCCCCCACCAAAAAAAAAAAAAGAGAAAAGAAATGCCCTCGGGGATCCCTCTGCAGGTCTGCACAAACTGAGGGGGTAGGTCCCAAGCCAAGCAGTACTTCCCAGCTAGAATGGGATCCCAATTCGAGAAAAGAAAAAGAAAACAAACAAACAATTCAAACAAACAAACAAACAAACAAAAAGCCCCAGGATCTCCCCAGTGTGGCAGCACAGGACAGGAAGCAGTTTCACATTCGAGTGGCGTTTCACAGCCTTTCAGGAAGAAGCAAAGATGGTGCCTGGAGCCAGGTGTTTGAGAGAAGGGGGGGAGGTGGTGAGAGGTAAGGAAGAAATCTAAAGAAGTGGAATAAAGCAACACCAGCAGACAACAAATGGCACTTAGGGAGCCGGTCAGTGTGGGCAGGTGCAATCCAAGTGACACCGGGGTGAAGGTGGTGCTTCCCGGCAAAGAGACTGGCTGCAGGAAGCAGAGCAGGCGAAGTCAGGGTGAAGAAGGGTTACCGGTTGTTCTGTCTCCTGCTGGAATCTCTGTGAAGCTGTTTTCTCATACTCCCTGTTCGCTGATCCCTGATAGGAGTCCAAGATGGTGAATCTGTGCTGTGTTAGCTGATAGGGGACCTCTGCATGTATCTCTCCTTGCTCTCTGTTCTCTGTCAGTTTCTTATTCCATTCGGTGCTTGGCTGAGTTCTTTATCTCTTCATTTGATGCTTAGGGTTTCAGGATTTCCATTTTCTCTGTTTGGCTTAGGTTTTTGGATCTTTGCTCTGGAGAGACGGCGTGGTGCTTCTGCCTATAGCCCCATGTTGCCCGGAAGTCCATAGTAGGCATTCTTAACCTCTAGTGTAGAACTGGTTATATGACTCAGACTCAACAAATACATTTAAACACTTACTGTACATGCCAGTGTGCTAGACACTTCCACATATATTGTTTCATGTCTTCCATTTTGCAAATAATGAATCTGAAGCTGAAGTAAATTGCTCAAGATCACCCACACTGTAATATAGGTCCAAGATTCAAAATCTAGTTCTCTCTATCAAGCATAGTTTCAAGCATATGTCTACAATTCTCAATATATTTTCAAGGCTATAGTCAAATGTAGTATATTTTCTGCTACAGCAGATGTCAATGCTATTGGTTTTTGTATGGTGAGAACTACTTTTATTTGAAGCATTTAGTCTTTTTCTTCTTCATTCCATTCCTATTATTGCTTTTGAGGTATTTAAGTCTATGCAACCTTTGCTTTTTTCCTTGGTGTCGCATAATTACTGGTCCTGGCTCAGAGCTCTCCGCATAAATATTCCCAGAGGCCATCCCTAACATGCTAGAGCCTGTCTCTCACTTAAGTTTTCATGAGAAATGTTTCCTTTGTGGCATTTACCAAAGGGTGAAAAAAAAAATCTTCCAAGCTTCTGTAAATAGCATAAAATAATGCTTTTCTCATAATCTTGAAAAAGATTTTGTTCTTTTTACTTGCTTATTTAACTTGTATGATTCCTCCCGTCGGTAATGCCCAGACAATGCCACGTGAAAACTGTTGGAGTAGAATTTCTACAAACCTTTAGTACGATGAGGACAGTGCTTTCCTCTTTTTGAGCCCCAGGTAATCCCTTGGGAACACTTAGTTATTTTCAGAAAGAAAGTATCCAAATTAAACATGTGAGATTTATTTTAAAAAATTAAATATTTATGATGAAACTCAATGGAGGTCAGGAGCTCATTTGGTTAAGGCCTCCATGGTTTTTATGCCTGTCCCTTTATGAAGTGCTGAATAACAAATCAGATTTTTCTGTATTTCTTTCATAAACCCCATCTTGCTTGAAGATCTGCGTGGTGACCATTGAATTGAATGGAATCGTCTGGTTCTTGGAGCAGCTAGGCTAAAAGAGAGTGTAAATGAAGAAAGAGCAGGGCCACCCACTGCTACCTTCAGAAGCTGTTAGGTCTTTTTGGATTTCTATCAAAGGAAACTTGGAGTAGAGTAAAATAAGACTGAAACAAGTAAGTGTAAAGGGTGTCCTAGTCTTTTGAGAGACTATCCAAAATCATGTGTTTAGCTAACATCTCTGAGCAAAGTGGAAGAAAGCATTGACTGGGGAATCTGATGGACCTAGGTCTAAATCCCGTTTTAGTTACTTATTGAATGCAAGCTGTTGAACTTCCCTGGATATGATAATAGTCATTATCTCATAGGTTTGTTGTGAGGTTTAAAAGAGATACTGCAAGGAAAGCACTTAGCACAGTGCCTATTGATCTTAAGTGTTCAGTAAATATGCTAGCTGTTGTTATTATTGATATTGTTATTATTATTACTATCCATATGTAAATTTTCAATGCAGTTCAAGTAGTGTGACAAGACAATTCCACTTGGCTATCTAGCCATCATCTCAAGCTTATAGTTGCATATTAATTAGCTTTTGCCACAATATTTCAGAGTAGCAAATCATCCAAAAATTCAGTAGCTTCAAATGACAGTCTCTTATTCTCATGGATCTGTGGGTTGGCTGAGCTCAGTCTGGACTCAGCTGCGTGGCTTTGCTTCAGGCTGTGGCTCTCTAGGTCACTCTGCTTCTCTCTGCAGGTTTGTGGACCAGCTGGGGAAGCTCTGCCCTGCCTGGATCTCATCATCCTCAGATCAAAGAACTAGCCAAGGATGCTTCTCTCATTGAGGTAAACCAACAAACCAAATTCGTTGACTTTTAAGTCAATTCTGACTCTTAGTGACCCTCTAGGACAGAGTAGAACTTCCCCATAGGGTTTCCAAAGAGTGGCTGGTGGGTTCAAACTGCTGACATTTTGGTTAATAGCCAAGCTCTTAACCACTGCACCACCAGGGCTCTCTCATAGAGGTTGTTGTTGTTAGGTACCTTTGAGCTGATTTCGACCCTTAGCAACCCTATAAGAGAGAGTAGAACTGCCCCACAGGGTTTCCAAGGAGCAGCTGGTGGATTTAAACTGCTGACCTTTTGGTTAGCAGCCAAGCTGTTAATCGCTACCACCAGGGCTCCCCCTCATTAAGATAGCAGAGGCAAAAAAGGATAAAGAGGAAGCATGTGAGGCCACTAAAGACACAGCCAAAGCAAGTCACGTGGCCAAACTCAAAGTCAAAGAAGCAGAGAAATATACTCCACCTAGATGAAGCTAAGGCAAGGGTATGGCTGCAGGGTAGGGTGAAGAATTGGGCCCACCATTCAGTATACCACCCTGAGTCACCCTACCTGAAGGTAAAAAAAAAAAAAAATGCTCTCATGAAAAATTTGAAATTTCTTTATTGAAAAGGTGTTTCTTCCTCCACTTTTTATCATCATTCAAGGTTATACATTTTCTCCACTTAACCCTTATCCAGAGTCCACAATTCACCATGCTTTACACTTCTCTTCATTTCCTGCCCCAAGATGGAAACTTTATCCCCTTATTGTGAATTAAAACATGATTATTCTCTGAGCTGTGTTTTCTTTTTAATTCCTTGGGAACCAATCCATACAGTCTTTTCTTGAACAAATAGCATTAATATTTGTGGTACTGCCTTGGTCCATTCCAAATAAATAATAAAGTATTTTAGCACGCCTACACACAGAAAGACACTATAGAGAGTACCCCAAACGAGGAAAAACTAATTATTGGGTGGAGTTAATTTGAACATCTTCATGGAGAATTTGAACATTAAGTATAACCTTAAAGTAATTACTCCACTTTTTAGAGTTTAATTGTGCCAGGTTAAAAAATAATCAAAAAATGAAATTGTAATATTCCACTCACAGTTCAAATATTCCACTCACATTTGGCTGCTAATCAAAAAGATGAAAGTTCAAGTCCACCCACAGTAAGAAAGACCTGATAATCTACTTCCAAATAATCAGCCATTGGAAACCCGATGGAGTGCAGTTCTACTCTGATACATATGGGGTCACCATGAGTCAGAATCAACTCAGTGGCAACTGGTATGTATACTCATTACCCATATGCTAAGGAAATAGATTTGTGGACTGGTTTGTATTTTGCTCCTTTGCATGTTAATCACAATAACCCTAACTTTGTGCAGCCATCTCAAGAATACAGACCATTAGGCCAAAGGCAGCTGAGTAAGAGTAAGGACAGCTTGCGTTTAACCCATCACCATGACTAAACAGGCTCAAAGTCCATGAAACTTTGATTGGTGGGTCAGCAGTACTATGGCTCATATGTGTTCTCTGTGTCCCAGTCTCTATGCCTCTGTGTGTGCATGCATGTGTGATGTGTGTTTGTGTGTACATATAACCAAAAGTAAATTTATGGTGTGCTTATTATCAACTGTCTTAGTTATCCACTACTGTTATAACAGAAATACCACAAGTGGATGGCTTTAACAAACAGAAGTTTATTTTTTTCACAGTCTAGGAGGCTAGAAGTCCGAATTCAAGGTGCCAGGTGCAGGGGAAGGCTTTCTCTCTCTGTTGGCTCTGGAAAAAGGTCCTTGTCATCAATCTTCCCCAATTGAGGAGCTTCTCAGGGCAGAGACCCTGGGTCCAAAGGATTCACTCTGCTCCTGGCACTACTTTCTTGGTGGTATGAGGAGTCCTGTCTTTCTGCTCGCTTCTCCTTTTTATACCTCAAAAGAGATTTACTCAAGATACAACCTGATCTTGTAGATTGACTCCTGTCTCATTAACATAACTGCCTCTAATCCTACCTCATTAACATCATAGAGGTAGGATTTACAACACATGGGAAAATCACATCAGATGATAAAATGGTGGACCATCACACAATACTGGGAATCATGGCCTAGCCAAGTGGACATACATTTTTGGGGGACACAATTCAATCCATAACACCAACTTAGACTCATCAGTGATCAGTAAATTAGATTATATCTGCCTCATGCTGCTATAGTCGCTGGAGCCATTGTTGTTGTTGATAGGTGCCATTGAGTCAGTTCTAACTCGTAGCAACCCTATGTACAACGGAACAAAATGCTACCCAGCCCTGCACCATTCTCACAATTGTTGTGATGTTTGACCCCATTGTTGCAGCCACTGTGTCAATCCATCTCATTGAGGGTCTTCCCCTTTTTTTTGCTGATGCTCTACTTTTCCAAATGTCTTAGGCTGGTTTCTCTAGAGAAGCAAAACCAGTGAACCAGAAAGAGAGGGTGATTTATCTCAAGGATACAGCTCATGTGGCTGTAGAGGCTGGCAAGTCTCAAGTCCATGGATCAGGCATCAGGCTAGAGGCTTCTCCTGACTCATAGGTTGCAGAGACTGACAAATCCAAGATCAGTAGGTCAGCTGGCAGGCTGCTAGCTCACAGGCTTTGGAGGCCAATGAAACCCAAGATAGGCAGGCAGTACAGTTAGCCACCTGCTCAAGTCCCAAGAACTGGAGGTCAGATGATAAGCCTGATGCAGGATCCAGAGCAAGCAAAAGCCAGTGAGCTTTGCCAGAATGTACATATACATTGGATGCAGGCCACAGGCCACATCCTTGAGGAAACTTCCCTTACAACTTATTGGCTGATCAAATCAGGCCACATCATGGAGCTGATTACATTATATCACAAAATAGATGATAAATACATCATTATCTAACTGCCAAACTACATCGTTAACTAACTGCCAAACCACTGAGAATCATGGCCCAGCCAAGTTGACACACTACCTGAACCATCACAGTCCACCACTTGTCAAGTTGGCACTTATACACATCTTCTTAAACTACACAAAATCTCTAAATAAAGATAATTACTTCTACCTAAAAGTTATACTTGCACCTAACATGATATAGTTAATATGTGTAAAACCGAAAATGCACTAGCCTGGTTTATATCTTATATTTTATAAGTGAAGAAAAAAAATTGGTGTACACATACAAAGAAGGAATACTCATAACAATTACAGTCCTCATTTCTGCAACTGGTCAC
The DNA here is from genome assembly GCA_030035585.1 of Dugong dugon. NCBI lineage: Eukaryota > Metazoa > Chordata > Mammalia > Sirenia > Dugongidae > Dugong > Dugong dugon. The sequence continues at coordinate 170,354,637 of CM057462.1, forward strand.
GTGGTTGTAACTGGTACTTAGTACTACTTTTTCCACCATCCATTCTGTATTTCGCTTAACTGTTCGTGGTTCTTTGCCTGGTGAGGTGACCCAAATCTTCATTCCTGAAGGGTGTGTGGCATTAGTAGCCATGTCAGACTTGGGTTGCTGTAGTCTTCCACTAACTTTAATCACAGGGCATAGTAGTACTAAGAGAAGCCAAAAGGGATCTCCTGTATTCCAGACATACTATTTTTTACCTCCATAATTTAATATCAATCTGATTCCCCCTTAGTAGTCAGGGTCAGTCACACCAGCCAATATAATAACTCCCTTCTTTGCCCATTTATTCAGAGGCATGAGGAGCCCAAAGTGGCTGGATGGCATTCTTAGCTTCCAGTTCAATGGAATCCATGCTATGTCTCCAGGTGGGAGCACTCCTCTCTTTGTAACTAAGACCTATGACTAAGCAGAACATAGGGCCATGGGAGCATGAATCAAAACATTTATGAGGAGGAAGGGCCACGATGGTGGAGTAGTCAGATGCTTCCTGTGGTCCCTCTTGCAACAAAGACCCGAAAAAACAACTGAATTGATTATATATGACAATCTAGGAGCCCTGAACATCAAAGACAAAGTTGAGGAATTGGATTGAGTGGCAGGTGGAGAGAGAGATGGTTCAGAAGCAGCAAGGAGTTGCCAGACCTGACAGGGTGGGAACCAGCACCTTGCAGGCTGGATCATCTGGCGAGTACAGTGAGGCAAGAAGTGGCGCTCAGGACATATTTTCCACATTGGGAGAAATCAAGGGGAGGAGTGTCTGCTCAAACATCCAGAACCAGTGGGAAGCGGCACTTAATCAGCAAAAGATAAGTACACACATCTAACCTACCATGCGAATCAAAAAACACCCTTTTTGGGAAACGTCTCCCCCAGTTACCTGTCCCTTGCTCTGCACTGGGTCCAGGCCAGCTTCAGTGATTGCTGTGTCCCTTGGGCCAGAAGTAGGACCCTCTTAAATATGATGGCAAAATCAGGGCATTTCTGATAAATAGAAGTTTAGGGAATTTGTAAAAACCAAACCAAAATTACAAGTCCTCTGGATAGAAAATCAATAACATCAGATAACAACCCAAGGCTAGAACACAGGACAGAGCAGCCAGATATCAACCCAGAGAGGGAAGTCACAAATAAATCAAAGCTAAAACACTGAAAATAGGGAAATAGAGATGTCAATACATATAAGATGACAACATTAAAATTAAAAAGATGGAGTAAATAATGTAGTCATAGACCTTTCGTATGGAGAAGTCAAGGTGATATCAAGAAATAAAAGACTTGTTTAAATCTAGGAAAATAGGGGTAAATATTAAGGTAACCACAAAGGACACAAACAATCCTACACATCAAAATAAAAAACAAGAAAAAAATATAGAATCACCAAATACAAAATCAACAAAAAAGAAAAGAATGAAAAGAAAATACATAAAGAAAAACGACCCAGCACAGAAGATTAAGTGGAACAAAGAAACTGTCAACAACACACACAAAAAAAAATACATCAAAATGACAGCACTATCAATAATTACACTGACTGTAAACGGACTAAATACACCAATAAAGAGACAGAGAGTGACAGAATGGATTAAAAAGCACAATCCATTGGTATGCTGCCTACAAGACACACCTTAGACTTAAGGACAGAAGCAAACTGAAACTCAAAAGATGGGAAAAAATGTATCAAGCAAACAACAATCAAAAAAGAGCAGGAGTGGCAATACTAATCTCTGACAAAATAGACTTTAAAGTAAAATCCACCACAAAGGATAAGGAAGGACACTATATAATGATCAAAGGGTCAATATACCAGGGGGACATAATGATAATAAATATTTATGCACTGAATGACAGGGCTCCAAAACACATAAAACAAACTCTAACAGTATTGAAAAGAGAAATAGACAGCTCCACAGTAATAGTAGGAGACTTCAACACACCACTGCTGGTGAAGGACAGAACACCCAGAAAGAAGCTCAACAAAGACACGGAAGATCTAAATGCTACAATCAACCAACTTGATCTCATAGACATATACAGAACAGTCCACCCAACAGCAGCCAAGTATACTTTCTTTTCCAACACATATGGAACATTCTCCAGAAGAGATCACATATTAGGCCACAAAGCAAGCCTTGACAGAACCCACAGCATCAAAATATTACAAAGCATCTTTTCTGACCATAAAGCCATAAAAGCAGACATCAATAACAGAAAAAGCAAGGAAAAAAAAAAATCAAACACATGGAAACTGAACAACACCTTGCTCTAAAACTACTGGGTTATAGAAGAAATTAAGGGCAGAATAAAGAAATTCACAGAATCAAATTAGAATGAAAACACATCCTACAAGAACTTTTGGGACACAGCAAAAGCAGTGCTCAGTGGTCAATTTATAGCAATAAATGTACACATTCAAAAAAGAAAGGACCAAAATCAAAACATTAACCCTACAACTCAAATAAATAGAAAGAGAGCAGCAAAAGAAGTCCTCAGGCAACACAATAAGGGAAATAATAAGAATTACAGCAGAATTAAATTAAATAGAGAACAGAAAAATAAATGAAAGAGTTAACGAGTCCAAAAGCTGCTTCTTGGAAAAGATCAACAAAATTGATAAACCATTGGCCAAACTTACAAAAGAAAAACAGGAGAGGAAGCAAGTAACACGAATAAGAAATGAGATGGGTGATATCACAACAGACCCAAGTGAAATTAAAAGAATCATAACAGAATACTATGAAAAACTGTACTCTAACAAATCTGAAAACTTAGAGGAAATGGACAAATTTCTAGAAACTCACTACCTATCCAAACTAACACAAACAGAAGTAGAACAACCTGAATAAATCTGTAACAAAAGAAGAGATTGAAAAGGTAATTTAAAAAAAAAAAAAAAACACACAACTCCCAACAAAAAAAAAACCTGGCCTGGACAGTTTCACTGGAGAATTCTATCAAACTTTCAGAGAAGAGTTAACACAACTACTCCTAAAGGTATTTTAGAGCATAGAAAATGACAGAATGCTCCCAAACTCATTCTATGAAGCCAGCATAACCCTGACACCAAAACCAGGTAAAGACACCACAAGAAAAGAAAAATTACAGATCAATATCCCTCATGAACATAGATGCAAAAATCGTCAACAAAATTCTAGCCAATAGAATTCAACAACATATCAAAAAAAATAATTTACTAGGACCAAGTGGGATTCATACCAGATATGCAGGAATGGTTCAACATTAGAAAAACAAGCAATGTAATTCATCACATAAATAAAAAAGGCCATAACCACATGATCTTATCAACTGATTCAGAAAGGCAGTTGACAAAGTCCAACACCCATTCATGATAAAAACTCTCATTAAAATAGGGATAGAAGGGACATTCCTCAACATAATAAAGGGCATTTAAGCAAAGCCAACAGCCAACATTATTCTAATGGAGAGTGTATAAGTATTCCCCTTGAGAATGAGAACCAGACAAGGGAGACCTTTATCACCAGTCTTATTCAACATTGTGCTAAGGACCTAGCGAGAGCAATTAGGCAAGAAAAAGAAATAAAGGGCATCAAAATTTGTAAGGAAGAAGTAAAAGTATCTCTATTTGCAGATAATATGATCTTGTACACAGAAAACCCCAAAGAATCCACAAGAAAAATACTAGAACTAATAGAAGATTTCAGCAAAGCATCAGGATACAAGCTAAACATACAAAAATCAGTTGGATTCCTCTACACCAACAAAGAGAACTTTGAAATCAATACCATTTACAATAGCCCCCAAGAAAATAAAATACTTAGGAGTAAATCTAACCAGAGACATAAAAGACCTATACAAAGAAAACTACAAGATACTGCTGCAAGAAAACAAAAGAGACCTACATAAGTGAAAAAACATACCTTGCTCATGGATAGGAAGTCTCACCATTGTGAAAATGTCAATTCTACCCAAAGTGATCTACAGATACAATGCAATCCTGATCCAAATTCCAATGTCATTTTTTAATGAGATGGAGAAACAAACTACCAACCTCATCTGGAAAGCGAGGAGGCCCTGGATAACTAAAGCATTACTGAAGAAGAAGAACAAAGTGGGAGGCCTCACACTACCTGATGTTAGAATTGATTATACCACCACGGTCGTCAAAACAGCCTGGTACAGGTACAACAACAGGTACATAGACCAATGGAACAGAATTAAGAATCCAGACACAAATTCATCCACCTATGAGCAGCTGATATTTGACAAAGGCCCAAAGTCCATTAATTGGGGAAAAGAAAATCTCTTTTACAAATGGCGCTGGCATAACTGGATATCTATCTGCAAGAAACTGAAACAAGACCCATACCTCACATCATGCTCAAAAACTAACTCAAAGTGGATCAAAGATCTAAATGTAAAATCAAAAACGATAAAGATCATGGAAGAAAACATAGGGAAAATGCTAGGAGCCCTAATACATGGCATAAACAGAATACGAAGCATAAGTGACAATGCACAAGCACCAGAAGAGAGACTAAATAACTGGGAGCTCCTAAAAATCAAACACTTATGCTCATCAAAAGACTTCACCAAAAGAGTAAAAAGACGACCAACCGACTGGGAAAAAAAAAAAAAATTGGCTATGAGAAATCCAATCAGTTTCTAATCTTTAAAATCTACAAGATACTGCAAAACCTCAACAACAAAAAGACAACCCAATTTAAAAAATGGGCAAAAGATATGAACAGGCAGTTCGCCAAAGAACACTTTCAGGAGGCTAACAGACACATGAAGAAATGCTCACGATCATTAGCCATTAGAGAAAAGCAAATCAAAACTACAATGAGATACCATCTCACCCCAACAAGGCTAGCATTAATCCAAAAAACACAAAATAACAAATGCTGGAGAGGCTGTGGAGAGACTGAAACACTTATATATTGTTGGTGGGAATGTAAAATGGTACAACCACTTTGGAAATCAATTTGGTGCCATACAGTCTAGCAATTCTGCTCCTTGGAATATATCCTAGAGAAATAAGAACCTTTACACAAATAGATATATGCACACCCATGTTCACTGCGGCACTATTAAGGATAGCAAAAACATGGAAACAACCTAGGTACCCATCAAGGGACAAATGGATAAACAAATTATGGTATATTCACCCAACGGAATACTATGCAATGATAAAGAACAATGATGAATCCATGAAACATCTTGTAACATGGAAGAATCTGGAGGGCATTATGCTGAGTGAATTTAGTCAGTCACAGAAGGACAAATATTGTATAAGACCACTATTATAAGAACTCAAGAAAAGGTTTAAACACAGAAGGAAACATTCTTTGATGGCTATGAGAGAGGGAAGGGAGAGGGGCATTCACTAACTAGATAGTAGACAAGAATTATCTTAGCTGAAGAGAAGGACAGCACACACTACAGGGGAAGTCAGAACAATAGGACTAAACCAAAGCTAAGAAGTTTCCTGAATACAGTCAAACACTTCAATGGACAGAGTAGCAGGGGTGGGGGTCTGGGGACTCTGCTTTCAGGGGATATCTAGGTCAATTGGCATAACAAAGTTTATTAAGAAAATGTTCTGCATTCTACTTTGGTGAGTGACATCTGGGGTCTTAAAACACAACAAGAGGCCATCTAAAATGCATCAGTTGGTCCCAACCACCTGGAGTAAAGGAAAATGAAGAACACCAAAGACACGCGAAAGTATTAGCCCAAGAGTCAGAAAGGGCCACATGGACCAGAGACTTCATCAGCCTGAGACCAGAAGAACTGGATGGTGCCCAGCTACCACAATGACTGCCCTGACAGGGAGCACAACAGAGAGTCCCTGATGGAGCAGGAGAAAAGTGGAGTGTAGAACTCAAATTCTAGTAAAAAGACAAGACTTAATTGTCTGAGACTGGAAGAACCCCAGAAACATGGTCCTCGGATTCTCTGTCAACACAGAACTATAACAATTCCTGAGGCCAACTCTTCAGACAAAGATTGGACTGGACTATGGGACATAAAATGATATGCGTGAAAGTGTGCGTCTTAGCTCAAGTAGATACATGAGACTAAATGGGCAGCTTCTGTCCGGAGGTGAGATGAGAAGGCAGAGAGGGTTGGTTGAATGGACACAGGAAATCCAGGGCAGAAAGGAGGAGTGTGCTGTCACAGTACAGGGAGAGTAATTAGGGTCACATAACAATGTATGTATAAATTTTTGTATGAGAAACTATCTTGAACTGTAAATTTTCACTTAAACTACAACAATTAAAAAAAAATGATCATGGAAGAAAAATACAGACAATGCTAGGAGCCCTAATAAATGGCATAAATAGAATACAAACCATAACTAATAATGCACAAACACCAGAAAAGAAACTAGATAACTAGGAGCACCTAAAACTCAAACACTTATGCTCATCGAAAGACTTCACCAAAAGAGTAAAAAGACAACCTATAGACTGGGAAAATTTTTTGGCTATGACAAATCCGATCAGCGTCTAAACTCTAAAATCTACAAGATACTCCAAAACCTCAGCAATAAAAAGACAAAGAACCCAATTAAAAATTGGGCAAAGGAAATGAACAGGGACTTCACCAAAGAAGACATTCAGGTAGCTAACCAATACGTGAGGAAATGCTCACAATCATTAGTCATTAGAGAAATGGAAATCAAAACTACAATGAGATACCATCTCACCCCAACAAGGTTAGCATTAATCCAAAAACCACAAAATAATAAATATTGGAGAGGTTGTGGAGAGACTGGAACACTTATACACTGCTGGTGGGAATGTAAAATGGCACAACCACTTTGGAAATCGATTTGGCGCCTCCTTAAAAAGCTAGAAATAGAAGTACCATATGATCCAGCAATCCAATTCCTTGGAATATATCCTAGAGAAATAAGAGCCAGCACACAAATAGATATATGCACACTCAAATTCATTGCAGCACTGTTCACAATAGCAAAAAGATGGAAACAACCTAGGTGTCCATCAAGAGACGAATGTATAAACAAATTATGGTATATTCACACAAGGAAATACTACACAAGGGTAAAGAACAAGGATGAATTCATGAAACATCTCATAACATGGATGAATCTGGAAGGCAGCATGATGAGTGAAATTAATCAGTTGCAAAAGGATAAATATTGTATCAGACCACTATTATAAGAACTCAAGAAAAGGTTTAAACACAGAAGGAAACATTCTTTGATGGTTATGAGGGTGGGAAGGGAAGGAAAGGGGTATTCACTAACTTGATAGCAGAAAAGAATTACCTTAGGTGAGTGGAAGGACAACAGAACACAGAGGAAGTCAGCACAACTGGACTAAACCAAAAACTAAGAAGTTTCCTGAGTACAACCAAAACACTTCGTGGGACAGAGTAGCAGGGGTGGGGATCAGGGGACCATAGTTTCAGGGGACATCTAGGTCAACTGGCATAAAAAAATTTATTAAGAAAATACTCAGCATCCCAATTTGGTGAGTGGTGTCTGGGGTCTTAAAAGCTAGTGAGTGGCCATCTAAGATGCATCAGTTGGTCCCAACCCACCTGTAGTAAAGGAGAATGAAGAACACCAAAGACACAAGGAAGATATTAGCCCAAGAGATAGAAAGTGCCACATAAACCAGAGACTCCATCAGTCTGAGACCAGAATAACTAGATTGTGCCTGGCGTCCACCAATGACCGCCCTGACAGGGAACACAACAGAGAGTCCCTGATGGAGCAGGAGAAAAGTGGGGTACAGAATTCAAATTCCAGTAGAAAGACCAGACTTAATGATCTGACTGAGACTGGAGGGCCCCCAAAGACATGGTCCCTGCACCCTCTATTAGCCCCAAACTAAAACCATTCTTGAGGCCAACTCGCCAGACAAAGATTGGACTGGACTATGGCACATAAAATGATATTCCTGAAGAGTGTGCTTCTTAACTCAAGTTGATATATGAGACTAAACGGTCAGGTCCTGTCCGGAGGTGAGATGAGAAGGCAGAAAGGGGCAGGAGCTGGTTGAATGGACATGAGAAACCTGGGGTGGAAAGGAGGAGAGTGCTGTCAAAGTGTAGGGAGAGCAACTATGGTCACATAACAATACGTGTATTAATTTTTGTATGAGAAACTATCTTGAACTGTAAACTTTCACTTAAAGCACAATTTAAAAAAATTTGTGAGTGGGCCACTAGGGGTAGTAATGAGTGGTGACACTTCTGTCTCCACCCCTTGATTCCTGGAACCATGAATCCTAGCTATGGGAGAAACAGCACCATATATTGGACATGGGTTTATAGCATAAACAGCCTACTGGAGAACATTGCCCCAACCCTACAAAGTGTTGCCACCTGGGTGGCACTGTAATTGTGTCTTTAGAAGGCTATTCCATTATTCTATCAAGCCAGGTGCTTTGGGGTAATGGGGAACTTAGTATGACCAGTTACTTTCATGACCATGGGCCAGTTGACCTACTTCATTTGCTGTGAGTCCCTTGATCTGTGGTGATGCTGTATGAATTATCCTGATGGTAGATAAGGCATTCTGTGAGTCCAAGGATGTTCATTTTGGAAGAGGCATTATATGCAGGGAAGGCAAATACGTATCCCAAGTGTGTCTATCCCAGTAAGAATGAAGTTCTGCTTTTCCATGATGGAAGTGGTCCAATGCAATCAACCTGCCACTGATGGCTAATTGCCTCAAGAATTGGTGACATAATGAGGACTCAGTGTTGGTCTCTGCTGCTGGCAGATTGGGGACTCAGCAGTGGCTGTAGTCAAGTCGACCTTGGTGAGTGGAAGTCCATGTTGCTCAGCCATGCATAACCTCCATCCTTGCCACCATGACCACTTTGATCATAAGCCCATTGGGCAATGACGGGAGTGGCTGGGGAAAAAGGCTGACTGGTTTCCACAAAACATGGCATCCTATCCACTTGATTGTTAAAATCCTCCTACTGAAGTCACTCTTTGGTAAGCGTTCACATGAGAAATAAATATCTTCAAGTCTTTGGCCCATTCAGAGAGGTCTATCCACATCCCTTTTCTCCATAAACCCTTGTCTCCAATTTTCCAGTCAAGTTCCTTTCAAGTCCCTGACCATCCAGCCAAACCACTGTCCACAGCCCATGAATCAGTATACAATCACATATTTGGCCATTTCTCCTTCTAGACAAAATGAACAACCAGGTGCACTGCTCAAAATTCTGCCCATTGGGAGGATTTATTTCCCTTCACCATTGTCCTTCAGGGAGATCCCAGAAAGGGGCTGCAGTGCTGCTGCTGTCCACTTCCAAGTGGTGCCGGCATATTGTGCAGAACCATCTGTAAATCAGGCCTGAGTTTTCTCTTCCACAGTCAGTTGATTGTAAGGAACTTCCCATGAGGCCATAGATGCAGACTGCAGATGGAAGGAAACGTGACAAGAGTGGAGATCATGAACATTTGACCCATTTCCTCATGCACCTTTCTTGCTCCTTCAGTTCCTGCTTGAGCCCAATCTCGTATATACTACTTCCATTTAATGATGGATGGCTGCTGGTGCATTTTATGGCTCTGTGGATCAGACAAAATGGATTTCATAAAGTGCAGCTGAGGCCACATGGTGACTTTGTGGCCCATGGTTAAGCATTCAGTCTCTACTAAGGCCCAGTAACAACCAAAAGCTGTTTCTCAAAAGGAGAGTAGTTATTTGCAGAGGATAGCAGAGCTTTTCTCTAAAATCATGGCAGCCTGAAGCTGTTGCAGAGCCTTCTCTTGATCTGGGACCCACCCAAAACTAGCAACATTTTGAATAACTTGATAAATAGGCCAGTGTAACACACCTAAATGAGGGATATATACCTCCTTTTTAGTTGTGGGAGAGGCCAGATGCACTAACTTTTCCTTCACTTTAGAAGGAATATCTCAACATGCCCCACACCACTGAACAACCCCTAGAAATTTTACCGAAGAGGAAGGTGTCTAATTTTTTGTCAGAGTAATTTTCCACGCTTTACCACATAAATATTTTACCAGTATGTCCAGAGTCATTGACTTTTCTTCCTTAGTAGGTCCAGTCAGTATAATGTCATCAGTGTAAAGGACCAGTGTGATGTTTTGTGGAAGGGAAAGACAATCAAGGTCCCTGTAGATTTTGACATAGGGCAGCAGAGTTGATATAGTCCTGAGGTAGGAGAGTGAAGGTGTATTGCTGGCCTTATTAGCTGAAGGCAAACTGCTTCTGGTGATTCTTCAACACTGGAGTCAAGAAAAAGGCACTGGCCAGCTCAGTAGCTGCATACCAGGTACCAGGAGATGTATTAATTTGTTTAACCAATGAAACCATATCTGGAACAGCAGCTGAAATTGGAATCATCACCTGGCTAAGTTTTCAATAATCCACTGTCATTCTTCAAGATCCATCTGTTTTTTGCACAGGCCAAATAGGCCAGTTGAATGGGGATGTGGTGGGAATTACCACCCCTGCATCCTTCAAGTCCTTGAGGGTGGCAGTAATCTCTGTAATCCCTCCAGAAATGTAGTGTTGCTTTTGGTTTACTATTTTAATAGGTAGGGGAAGTTCTAATATCTTCCACTTGGCTTTTCCTACCATAATAGCCCTTACTGCACTTGTCAGGGATCCAAATGTGGGGGTTCTGCCAGTTGCTGAGTATATTTATTTCAATTATGCCTTCTGGAACTGAGGAAATCACTACAGGATGGGCTTGGGGACCCACAGAGAGATGAAATTCAGCTAAGATGCCATTAATGACCTGACCTTCACACAACCCAGTCTGACTGGTGGGCCATAGTGACATTTTGGATTTCCTGGAATTAGAGTCAGTTCAGAGCTAGTATCCAATAATCTCCAAAAAGTCTGACTATTTCATTTTCCACAATGAACAGTCACTCTCTTAAAAGGATATAGATCACTTTGAGGAAGGCTGAAGAAAGAGTAACAGTATAAATTTTTGAAAGTGCAGTATTTCCTCAAGGTGACCCAGCCTCCCCTTCATTCAAGGGGTTATAGGTCTGTAAACTCACTCAAATCTGGGAATTCATTGAGGGGCAGTGACTCTCTATTCTGGTGATTCAAGTTAGGCTGCTGTTCACTTGACCCAGAATTGTTTCGCTTGTACAGATCAAGTAAATATTTAGTAGGTTTCCTGTCTATTTCTTTCCTAGGGACACAGTGACTAAGTAGCCAATGCCATAAGTCCATATGAGTCAGACAATTCTGATTACTGCTTTGCCTCCACTGTCCATGACAGTAACCACACCCACCTTGTCTTTGTCGATTGAGTTCCACCACTTGGCCCCTACCGCCAAGGGGTCCAATCAGCCCCATTGTAGTTAGGCGTCTTAATTAATTTGGGGCAGTTCCCACTGTCAAATCTGATTTAAATAAAATAGCAATCACAGTAGTCTTCAGGGATGCTGGGCCTCCCTTCACAAATTTGTTCCTCACCATTGGGGTAAAAAATGTGTCCTCTGGGTGCTCCATGTGTGGATCTGTGGGTCTAACCTGACAAATCCACTCTAACATGCCAATTTCCCTAAGCCTTTGATATCTTCTTCTGCAGTATACCAAGACAGGTCTGGTACTTCAACTTGATTTAGTGTAGGCTACCATGCAATACATGCTTCAGCAACCCAACAAAATAAACTATTAGATCTTTTCCTAACCTCTCAGGATGAAACACTGAAGGAAGACTCTGTGCTTAGTAGGCCCATATCAATAAACACAGACTTTATGTTCCTTTATGTTCCTTGCACCATTATCCCATAACCTTGAAAGCCGTTTCCACACGTATTCCTCAGGTTTCTGTTTTTACATATTAGAAAAGTCAAGCAGTTCTTTTGTAGTGTAGCATACCTCCCCCTAGATCATACTTTGTACTTCACCTTTTGAAGGATCACTGGGACTTAAGTCTAGTCAGAGATATAGAAGCAAAAATAATTCATGGGGGTGGGTCCTGGGAACATTCAGCAACGTCTTATAAGGCATCTACCCAAGGCGATGCCCCAGTCAATGACTAAAACACCACACCGGGTGAAATCTCAGATGAAGGCTCTTCATATGCAGCTGGGTTAGTCTCATCAGATGGAATGGAGGGATAATGGTTTCACTGGGAATGGTGGCTTAGTAGACAAAGATGGAGTAATCTCTTCAGATGGTAGTGAGAGGGCTGTTTCTGTTGGCAGGAGCGATTCAACAGAATTTAGGGGCTCGGTGTCTCCAGCTTCCTGATTATCTGCCCATATGTCCCCATCTCAAGTTTCAGGATCCCATTCATTCCCAATCAGTGCCCTCACTTTACCTTCAGATACCATTCAAAGTTGAGAATTCAGTTGGCATTTTAATTCAGCCACTCTTATAATAAAATTCTGGGTTTGGTTTTCAGCAATATCAGCTCTGTTACTACAAGAAATAAGGCTTTCTTTCAGGGCACAAGTGGCAACTTTGAGGTCATTTATGTGGCACTTGAGCTGCGACTTTGAAGCCCTGAGGTCATCTCTTTCTTTCACCACTTTGTCCAGTGAAACTAGGACCAACCAACCAGCTTCCTTATACTTCTCATTCTGACAGGATTGTAGAAAGGTATCAAACATGTGATCACTCAGAGCCTCACCTCTCACCATTACCTGATCTATTGGTGGTGATACTTTGTGTATTTCTATTGCTACCTCACCCCATGGATTAGCAGTGTCCTCTTTACTACTGAAAGCAGAGTCATCAACGTCTTTAAGACTAATCAGACTTGAGAACCAATTTAGATAAATCATTCTTACAGTTTTGTTTCTCTAGAACCACTCTCAGAACCAAATGTCTTAGGCTGGGTTCTCTAGAGGGGAAGCAAAACCAGTGATGCATCTATATACATATACATATACATATACATATACATATATGTATATATATAGCAAGAGAGAGAGAGAGAGAGATTTATCTCAAGGATATGGCTCAGATGGTTGTAGAGGTTGGCAAATCCCAAGTCTGTGCATCTGGCATCAGGCTGGAGGCTTCTCCTGACTCATGTCACTGCAGAGATCAGCAGGTTACATGGCAGGCTGCTAGCTCATCGGATGCAGTGGATGACAAATCCAAGATAGGCAGGTAAGATGGCAGGCTACTGGCTCAAATGCTGCAAAGGTCGATGAATCCCAAAATCAGCAGGTGATACGGTAGGCCTATGGTTCAAGTCCTAAGAACCGGAGTTTAGATGATGATGAGACTGACACAGGTTTCAGAGAGCAAAAGCCAGCGAGTTTTGCCAGAATGTCCGTATATATTGGACACAGGCCACACACCCAAGGAAACTTCCCTTACAGCCAATTAGATGATCGTATCAGATCACATCATGGAGGTGATTACATATCACAAAATGGACGACAGCTACGTCATTACAGAACTGCCAAACTACATTGTTAAATAACTGCCAAGCCACTGAGAATCATGACCCAGCCACATTGACACACAGCTTTAACCATCAGACTAAGCATGATGTACTTTTCCAGGGGCTGGTCCCTCCTGATAACATGTCCAAAATACATGAGACGAAGTCACATCATCCTCGCTTCTAAGGAGCATTCTGGCTGTACTTCTTCCGAGACAGATTCATTCCTTCTGGCAGTCCATGGTATATTCAATATTCTTCACCAACACCATAATTCAAATGCATCGATTCTTCTTCAGTCTTCTTTATTCATTGCCCAGCTTTCACATGCATGTGAGACATTAGTCTCTCAGAAAATATTTGAGTTGCTAAGGTGATGTATTTTACTGTCACTCCTTTTCTGTTTCTAAAACTAAATCTAAGTTAATAGGGGAGAAGCTACTTCTTGGGAGAAGTCATCATGTCAGTGTTTCTGTGCCAGTCTAACCATCCTTCAGCACATCGCCTGCAACTCTGTGCTGTAATTGTCTGTTCACTTGTCTCTATCCATTATCCTATCATAAGCTCAGGGAGGTCATGTAAACATTTGTCTCGTTCATCCATTATATCTCTTGGCACAATGTCTACCACGTGTTAGATGCTCAATAAGTAGTTATTGAGAGAGGTAGATATCATTCCATTATGTTACATAGGACAGTAGGCATGAAGTATTTTGTAAATTGTGATTGCTATATAACAATATTATAATCACCATTAAAATTATCTAATGAGAAAACTTAAAATGAGCAAACCACTGGATTACAACTGTACCAGCCCAGGCCATATGCCAATTTTGATCATAATCTAGTTTTGGTATTTTATGTATAGATTTCCACATGAACTTGTAAAATATGTACCTGACAATGTGGGCTAGAAGGCATATACACACTGGCTACACACACATACCCACACAGCAGGAACAGACAACCCTGGACTTAGCACTGAAATGACTTTACTTTGACAGATCCTCAGGGAGGTTCCTGAGGAAGTATAACAGAGGTGCAAGCACAAAATAAAATATGAGTCTTACCAGAGGAAAAATAGTTTTTTTTTCCCCTCTGCATTTAAAAAAATAAGCCCTTTTATAGGAAGATTTTTTTTTTTCCTTACCATAGGACCATAATGATTCAATTTCTTCTGCACCAATCAGCATCTGCCTGCGAGATCCAGACCTGGCGCATGGAAATTTCAGCCTTAAGTCAAATATTATTTCAAAGTTAATGACAAAAGCTATTTTTGCAGTGGTCTTGTTTAAAATATTTCCCCTTAATACTCTTGAAATGCTGTAATTGAAAGCAGTTATTTGAGATGCCTGTGCATACTTCTTTAATTATGTTCTGTACCATCTGTTTCCAATGAAAGGGCAGTATCTGTTTGCAGTTACCAATCTTACGAAAAACAGGCTTGTCCCGAAATAGATTGGAACTAAAACCAGAAAGCATTTCTTTCAGAGGCATCCTTTCAAGCCAATTAACTTTAATCATTATAGAAATGTTTATTTCTCATCTTAGTCTCTCTTCACATGTAAATTCCTTCAGGGGAAAAGATCTCTTTTTGTGACTGTTTGAATAGTTCCAATTCGGGTTAATCAGAACCTGCTGGCCTGTTTATGTTCCAGTTGTGAACACTGGCAGCTTTCTTGATGAGGGAGGCACACAGTCCCCAGGAAAAGCAGATCTGGAAACGCAGCAGATACACCCCTACCGGCCAGAACAAATTCATGTAGCCTACCAGCCCCACATTTGCCCCAGCGCTGTCTTCTAGGGTAAGGACCAAGGAAGTGGTTTGATGAGTAGAAGACAAGGATTTCTAAACTGTGTCAGTATGAAAACCCTCTCCTGATAGCAGCCAGGCGTGTGCTCATTCCTCACATTTGCATGTCACTCTCATAAAAGCAGTGAGGAGGTTTGGTAATCTTGCAGAATGCAGTGTCTGTGGTGGTGGCTACCTTGTTGTTGTTAGTTTCCATTGAGTTGGCTCCAACTCATTGTTACCCCATGTACAACAGAACAAAGTGTTGCCCATTCCTGATCCATTTTCATGATCGTTGGTGTGCTCAAGTCCTTTGTTGTGGCCACTGTGTATTTTGAGTGCTGTCCAACCTCAGGAGCTCGTCTTCCAGCACCGTATCAGACAATATTCTGTTATGATTCATAATATTTTCATTGAATAATTTTTGGAAATAGATTGCCAGGCTGTTCTTCCTAGTCTGTCTTAGTCTGGAAGCTCCTCTGAAATCCGTCCACCGCAAGTGACTCTGCTGGTATTTGCAATACTGTTGGCATAGCTTCCAGCGTCACAGCAATATGCACAACACAGTATGACAAAATGACAGATGGGTGGTGGTCACACTACCTGGGGGAATGTTATTTCTGAATTGCTTTTCTTTAGGGACATTTTCTACCTACAAGTTAAAAAAAAAAAAAAAGCTTATGGTAAATTTTTGGTTGTTATTATTAAGTAGATTCATTCCTTCATTCATTCCTCTAGAATGAATGAAGTTCTTCAAGGGCAGGAATTTTTGGTTGTTTGTCCACTGATATATTCCAAATACTTAGAATTGTGCCTGGTACAAATAGAACATCATTGAATATCTGTTGAATTTACTCAGTCTTCTAGGATCTGGGGATACATTAATGTAAAATACATAAAGTCTCTGCTGTTATGGAACTTTCATTCAATATGGTCAGTTTCTTGGAGATGAAATAAAAATGACAAAAAGAAAAGACATGTTAACTGTCTTGAGGATAGAACAACAAGAGGAGGAACCATGTCTTTCCCATCTCTATGTCTAGATAAGGTCCGATGCAAAGTGTCTGGAGCAGAGTTGATGTTTAATAAATATTTGATTAATTTAACTCGGCAAGCATACGTGTCTTGGCCACCACCCGTGAAAGCTACCATTGACTGAGCTTTTAATAAGTTCCATTCACCGTGATGAATGTTTTACATGCTTAAGCTCCTCTAATCCACAACACAAACAAACAAAAACCTTGTGAAGTGGATATTAAATATCTCCAGTGTTCAGATGAGGAACTTAAGCTTATGTATAGAAAATAATTTTCCAGGGTTTATCAGTTAGTAAATACCAACACAAGATAAGGGATTCAAGTCTGTCTTACTTTAATTTAAAGTTGATATTCATAAATGCTTTATGTTGTCTCCTGTGCACTACTCAAAATGTCCTTCTGGAAGATTTGCCTCCAACACACAAAAGCTCAGGGATTTCATGGTCACATGTTAAAAAACTTGAAATTCCATCATCATTATTTGGGGAATGGCAGTTCCCATTCCCATATAGTCTTTGAAGTTCCTGAAGTTTAACATTGACAAGGCTTCCTAATAACTATTTACATCCTTCAACATTAACTGTCTGAAGCTAGAGAGAGTCTGCGGCTTTTGGATCTTATGGATTCCATCCAAGAAGCAGATACTTCTTGTTTCCCAAGAATCATGAGGGTAAATAATATATTTTTTTCCTTTGGAGTTGAAATGCTATCCTGTCAGATTGGATGGACTTGGCAGGCATGAATTAAAGAAAGCCACTCATCCATCCCAGGCTTTCTTTTCTTTTATGATTTAAATAGAAGTGTAACAAAATCCCTTCAGTCGTCATAATTTAGTCTCATCCCCAACTTTTCAGACATCAGTCAGAAATTTCTGTGGGAATGTCAAGTTAGAGGCTGTACACGGCGACACAACAAAGAGATGATGGAAAGTTGGGAAAGAAAACCAAGACGAACTAATGGGGTAGTGACTGTATATCTTGAACACATTCACACTAATGAGTGGCTTCAGAAATTATGTGGTCAGTGAGTGAGTTGGCCTCCATGTTCTTGATCCTGGCATTCAAAGGGCTCTGATTCATACACTGAGTCTGGAGAAGACTACAGGCAGTCCCCAGATTACAAATCAGTCCCATTCCTAAGTCTCTCATTAAGTCAAATTCATATGTAAGTCAGAACACTTAGGTATGGTTCATATCTAATGTCAGTTAGTCAAATGTTTGTCTTCATATATAGTATACAGTGTACCTTTGTATGCATAAAGAAACACTTCCAGATACACTAAACCATCTTTAACATAATATAGTAATAAGAATAATAATGTTTGATGCATGTTGCAAAGTAGTACCTGTTTACTATTACAAACCATTTTATGAACCTTGATTTTTTTGTATAATAGGCTTTATGGGGGTTGTTTTGTAACTATCGGTTGTACATAAATCTGATGTTCATAACCCAGGAACCACCAGTGATGAGTTATGAACAAGCTACAAACATTGATTCTGCCTCAGAGTGGTGTCTTAGGCAGGGTGCTCTAGAGAAGCAAAACCAGTGCAGCATATAAATATATATACAGAGAGATTTATATCAAGAAAATGGCTGACGCAGTTGTAGAAGTTGGAAAGTCTCAAGTTCCTGGATCAGGCTGGAGGCTTTTTCTGACTCACATAGCTGCAGGTACCAGTGAATCCAAGATCTGCAGGTCAGACAGCAGGCCTCTGGAGGCCTCACAGGCTGTGGAGGTTGCCCAATTCCAAGATCAGCAGGTAAGCTGCCAGCTCAAGTCCCAAGAATCGGATGTCAGATGAACAGGAGCCAGCTGCAGGATCGACAGTAAGCAAAAGACCATAAGCCTTGCCAGAAAGTCCACGGATATTGGATGCAGGCCACACCTCCAAGGAAACTCCCTTTCAACTGATTGGCTGCTCACAACAGGTTTTATCATGGAGGTGATCTCATTATATCCGATCTCATTATGGAGGTGATTACATCATTAAAAAGCTGCCATCCTACATCATAACTGCCAAACCACTGAGGATTGCGGCCCAAGCAAGTTGACACACAACTTTAACTATCACAAATGGCTATGATCTATTTGTCAAGTATTCATTTATCACTTAATAATACCAATCACCACTTCTCAGTCTTCATCCACAGTGTACTAAGTGTTACCCTGAGCAGCAAGTAAAATGTGTCTCTACCCAGAGAATGTTCCACTTAAACTCATTAAAAAAAAAAAAAAAACATTAATATGAGTTGAAGATAAGAGGTCCCACAAAGAAAATAGGAATGAAAGTATGGGTCAAAAGTCAGTGAATTAAAGCAACACTAATAACAGTAACAACAACAACAATAGTAATACCATTTTTTTAATGTCTAATATGTGCCAACACTATGCTAGGAGCTGCGTATTGAACTTATAAGAATACTTTGAGATAAATGTTTTATCCCTATCGTACAGATGAGAAAATTTAGGCTCTGAGAAACTAACATTTTTAGGTTGTAGAACTAGTAAATGACAGAAGTACCAAACTCACTTCTTCCTGACTCCAAAGCCTCTGCTCTTTTTATATAATGCAGTTTGTCTTGAGAAGTATATTAGAGAATGTGGTGCAGAAAATTCTATTCTGTGAAGGAAGCAGATTGAGAAAATAAAGAAGTTAAAGAATTAATGGAACTGATACAAAAAGAAAACCAAAAACCAGAAAACAACAAATGCTGACAAGATTGTGGAGAGACTGGAACCCTAACCCACTGCTGGTGGAATTGTAAAATGGTACAACCACTATGGAAAACCATGACACTTCCTCAAAAAGCTAGCAATAGAAATACCTTATTATCCAGCAATTCCACTTCTAGGTATGTACACTAGAGATCTAATAGCAGTGATACAAATAGACATATGCACACCTATGTTCTCTGCAGCATTATTCACAGCAGCAAAAGATGTAAACAACCTAAGTGCCCATTAACGGATGACTGCATAAATAAAATGTGGTACATACATACAATGGAATACTATGCAGACATAAAGAATAATGACAAGTACTCAAAACATTGTATAACATGGGTGAATCTGGAGGATATTATGCTTAGTGAAATAAGTCAATCACAAAGAACAAATATTTCATGATCTCACTTTTAGAAGAAGACAAGAATAGATACATATACAGAGATCAGTGCTCTTTGGTGGCTACCAGAGATGGGTGGGGTGGAGGGAGAGGAAAGAGGCAGCACTCTCGAGATAGTAGGCACTTGTTAGTTTGGTTGATGGGAAAGATGGCATCAAATATGGGTGAAGTACACACAGCTTGACCAAGGTAAATGAAGTCACTACAAAGTGCAAAAGAGAAAAGGATGTCTTTGGTAAAGATATTGCAAATATAATTTGGAAACAACACCAACAACAACCAAGAAAATATGGGTGTTGTTACACAAATATGTACGTGAGTATAAGTACATGAGTATGAATATGTGGGTACATATGTATGCACAGATAAAACTCTATAGGTGTATGAACAAACAGGTATGTGTGTGCATACATGTACAGCTATATACATAATAAACCACATAGGGGATACAGATACTTATACTTCTTAGACATAACCAAACATCTCACCAGGTTGTTTTTCAGGGAATGAAGATTTAGGACCATAGTCTCACAGCACAACTCAGTTAATTGACATAATATAGTTCATAAAGTATATCTTCTACATCCCAGTATGGTGAGTAGTGTTTGGGGTTTTAGAAGCTTGTGAACAGCCATTTAAAATACAACTATTTGTCTCTACTTATCTGTAATGAAATAAAAGGAAGGAATTCAAAGACTCAGGGAAGAAAGTAGTCTACAGGGCTAATAGTTGACAGGAACCACAGCCTCATCTACACTGAGACCAGAAGAACTAGATGGTGCTCGGCTACTACTACCAACCATTCTGATCAGGGCCACATTAGATCCTTACAGAAAGGGACAAAATGTGGAACAGACCTCAAATTCTTAGAAAGTCCAGACTTACTGGATCAGTTGAGACTAGAGGACTCTCTGAGACTATTGCCCAGAGATACACTTCAAACCTTAAACTGAAATTACCCCTTGAAGTCACCTGTTAGCTAAATAATAGACTGGATCATAAAATGAAAACTATTACCCATGAATAATGAGCTTCATAAAAAAAAAATCAACTATTGAAGACCAAATGTTCAAAAATTAAAACAAAGGTGAGAAAGAAAGGGGGCAGGGAAACTAGAGTACTGAAAATGGTACAATCAGAATGGAATGAATGAAAAAATAATGGCATATTGTTAAAAATGTAACCAATATCACTGAATAATTTGTGTAGAAATTGTGAAATGGGAAGCTACTTTGCTGTGTAAACTCTCTTCTTAAACACAATAAAATATTTTGAAAAAGAAAAGAAATACAGCAAAACAATAAAATAAAATAAAAGAATCTAGGATCCTGGAAATATTCCTGACCTAAAAATTATATCTATGTTCTATTTTCTAATCCTCCACTAATTAATTAATAACTTTAGGTAAGACATTTCACCTCTCTGAGATTTACTTTTATCATCTATTCATTCAAATTAAGGAGATGAATTTAAAGATTTTAAGGAATTTAGTGGGAGGTTTTGGGGTTCAAATCTCACTCCACCTTCTTTCTCCTCAGGGTTTTCTGCGGAAGGAGTTATTTGTGCAAGACTACATAGCCACGTGGAAAATGATATGCCGAAATTTCCATTGTAGGACTTCTTAGCTAAGTCATACTAGAGAGAATTGGGCTTTGAAGCTGAACTGAACCCTCCTTTTTCCCACTCCCATCTAGAATGATTGCATGGGCATAGGTATTCCAAATTTACTAAATAACTAGCCTCATGGGTAACGACAGCCAACCTGCCTCAGCCACCCCAGTGCAAAGGAACAGAAGGTCAAAAATGTGGGTGAAATTTCCCTCTTGAATGGTCCAAGGCAGAAGCAGGGGATGGAGAAGAGAAGATAAATTTCTCTCCTCCGTAAAAGACTTCTAGGATCTTTCCCGATATTAAGAGTCTATAAATCTATGAAGCCCCTGCCCACTAAAAAAAAGGGGGGGTGCCTAGTATTTAATGAACATTATTCAAACTGAGAAACAGTGAAATTGTCAATTACCTAGAAAGAAATTACGAGATGAAAAGCAGACTTATAATCAGACACAACAGATATCAGAAGACAATGGAGTAATATATTTGAATATAAATAATTGTAAACCTAGAATTTTTTTCCTCAGCTAAACTATTATTGAAAGGGATAAGGAATAAACACAGTCTACCATACTCAGTTTCCTCACTTAAAAAATCAGTAAATGATGTACTTCATGGCATTATTGTCCTTAGAACCAGACAACCCCCAGGCCCTACTTTTGCTCTACCCATGATCACTATGTAGAATCCATAAGGCTAAGAGGATGTGCTCATTTGGAATCTACCTCTCCTTCTAGACCACCATCCAGATACCTAGAATTCCACAATTTCCTGCCAAAAAATGTTTTGAGACCGCTTACAGATCCTGCATGAATCTCTTCCCCCAGTCTATAGTCCCAAGTGGCCAAGAAGTGGCTGTTTGCAGGGGTTGTGGATAGAGCTTGCATGGATGGGTGGAAGGAACTACACACATGTATGTATTGCTCTTAATTGTGAGCGATAGTGCCAGAGTGAGAAGAGAATGGGAGCAAACTGCAGGCAAAGTTCAGGGGCCCATTCTCCCCAAGCCATGACTTTCTAGCTTAGAAGTCTTGAAGTCCAAAGAGTCTAAATTTGAACCTGGCTTCCAGGTTGTTAGGAAGGTATATTTGTCAAGAAAGAAGGATAGAGCTCTTATTTAACAATTTGTGGACTTTATTTACTACTTTTAAATATTTAGACATATGGTATGTGGGCTTCCATTTACACTCTTGCTCCAAGGCCTGCAAATATTAGTAGTGGGCTTGCTTCAAGTAGAAGAAAAAGGAAAACCTGGGGAAGGCATGGTTTACAAAAAACAGTAGTGGGTATAGAAATTAAAAAAGCATGCTAGTAAACTAATTAACAAGTGACTATACAAGTGGACCTCCCCGGATGGAATACGCAGCAATCAAATTGACTACATCTGTGGAAAAAGAATATGGAAAAGCTCAATATCATCAGTCAGAACTAGGCCGCGGCTGACTGCAGAAAAGACCATCAATTGCTCATATGCAAGTTCAAGTTGAAGCTGAAGAAAATTAGAACAAGCCCACAAGAGCCAAAGTACTACCTTGAGTATATCCCACCTGAATTTAGAGACCATCTCAAGAATAGATTTGACGAGAAGACCAGACAAGTTATGCAATGACATCAAGTACATCATACATGAAGAAAGAAAGCAAGAGGTCATTAAAAAGACGGGAAAGAATGAAAAGACCAAATTGGATGTGAGAAGTGACTCTGAAACTTGATCTTGAATGTAGAGTAGCTGAAGCAAATGGAAGAAATGATGAAGTAAAAGAGCTGAACAGAAAATTTCAAAGGGCAGCTCAAGAAGACAAAGTAAAGTATTATAATGACATACGCAAACACCTGGAGTTAGAAAATGAACAGGGAAGGACAAGCTTGGCATTTATTGAGCTGAAAGAACTGAAGAAAAAATTCAAGCCTCCAGTTGCAATATTGAAGGATTCTATGGGAAAAATACTAAACAACACAAGAAACATCAAAACAAGATGGAAGAAATAAACAGAGTCACTATACCAAAAAGAATTGGTCGATGTGCAATCATTTCAGGAGACAGCATATGATCAGGAACCTATGATACTGAAGGAAGAGGTCAAAGCTGCACTGAAGACATTAGCAAAAAACAAGGCTCCAGGAATTGACAAAATATCAATTGAGATGTTTCAACAATCAGATGCAGCACTGGAAGTGCTCACTCATCTATGCCAAGAAATTTGGAAGACAGCTACATTGCAAACTGACTGGAAGGACCATATTTATGTCTATTCCAAAGAAAGGTGACCCAACTAAATGAGGAAATTATCTAACAATATCATTAATATCACACACAAGTAAAATTTTGCTGAAGATCATTTCTTAAAAGACACTGCAGTGGTACATCAACAGGGAACTGCCAGAAATTCAGGCCGAATTCAAAAGAAGAACCAGGCATATCATTGCTGATGTCAGATGGATCCTGGCTGAAAGTAGAGAATACCAGAAAGGTGTTTACCTGTGTTTTATTGACTATGCAAAGGCATTCAACTGTGTGGGGCATAACAAATTATGGATAACATTGAGAAGAATGGGAATTCCAAAACACTTAACTGTGCTCATGAAGAAGCTGTACATAGATCAAGAGGCAGCCGTTCAAACAGAACAAGGGGATACTGCTTGGTTTAAAGTCAGGGCAGGTGTGCTTCCAAGTTGTATCCTTTCACCATACTTACTCAATCTGTATGCTGAACAAATAATCCAAGAAGCTGGACCATATGAAGAAGAATGCAGCATCAGGATTGGAGGAAGACTCATTAACAATCTGTGTTATGCAGATGATACAATTTTGCTTGCTGGCAGTGAAAAGGACTTGAAGCACTTACTGATGAAGATCGAAGACCACAGCCTTCAGTGTGAATTACAACTCAACATAAAGAAAACAAAAATCCTCACAACTGGACCAATAAGCAACATAATGATAAACAGAGAAAAGATTAAAGTTGTCAAGGATTTCATTTTACTTGGATCCACACTCAACACCCATAGAAGCAGAGGTCAAGAAATCAAACAATGCATTATATTGGGCAAGTCTGATGCAAAAGACTTCTTTAAAGTGTGTCATGAATTGAATTATGTCCCCCAAAAAATGTGTGTGTCAATTTGGCTGGGCCATGATTCCTGGTATTGTGTGATTTTCTTATATGTTGTGAATCCTGCCTCTATGATGTTAATGAGGGAGGATGTGTGGCAGTTGTGTTAGTAAGGCAGGACTGAATCTACAAAATTGGATTGTGTCCTGAGGCAATCTCTTGAGATATAAAAGGCAGAAGTGAGCAGAGAGACAGGAGGACCTCATACCACCAAGAAAGCAGTGCAAGGAGAAGAGTGCATCCTTTGGACCTGGGGTCCCTGCACAGAGAAGCTCCTGGTCCAGGGGAACACTGATGAGAAGGCCGACAGAGAGAGAAAGTCTTCCCCTGGAGCTCACGCCCTGAATTTGGACTTTTAGCCTACTTTACTGTGAAGAAATAAATTTCTCTTTGTTAAAGTCATCCATTGGTATTTCTGTTGTAGCAGCACTAGATGATTAAAACAAAGTGTTAAAACTGTCACCTTGAAGACAAAGGTACGCCTGACCCAAGTCATAGTGTTTTCAATCACCTCATATGCATGCAAAAGTTGGACAATGAATAAGGAAAACCGAAGAACTGATGCCTTTGAATCATGGCGTTGGTAAAGAATATTGAATATACCATGGACTCACAAAAGAATGAAGAAATCTGTCTTGGAAGAAGTACAGTCAGAATGCTCCTTAGAATTGAGGATGGTGAGACTTTGTCTCATGTACTTTCGATATGTTATCAGGAGGGACCAGTCCCTGAAGAAGGACATCATGCTTGGTAAAGTAGAGGGTCAGCGAAAAGGAGGTAGACCCTCAAGGAGGTGGATTGACACAGCGATTGCAAAGATAGGAATAAGGATACCAAGGATTGTGAGGATGGCGCAGGACCAGGCAGTGTTTCGTTCTGTTGTACGTAGGGTCTCTACGAGTTGGAACTGACTCAATGGCACCTAATAATGGCAAAAACATGCATGGAATATTTTAAGGTTAACCACTATAGGAATACACACATACTTGTTGCCATCAAGCCTATTTCTGACATCACAGCGACCCTACAGGACAGAGTAGAACTGCCACATAGGGTTTCCAAGGAGCAGCTGATGGATTTGAACTGCCAAGCTTTTGGTTAGAAGCCGAGCTCTTAACCACTGTGCCACCAGGGCTCCACTAGAAGAATGGAAATACTTGATTTCTGAACTAATAGAGAAAAAGGAAAGGGGAATAGATAGAACTCTATTAATTCAACAAAAAAATAGAAAAGGAATAAAGGAGCAAAAAATAGTGGTAAATAGAAAGACACAAAATAGGATAGAAGGCAGGGCCAACATGGCGCTATAGACAGAAGCACCATGCTGTCTCTCTGCAGGAAAGACCTGAAAAACTAAGTAAAACAGATACAAACATCAATCCTGGAACCCTAAGCATCAAACGAAGGCATAAAAAATCAATCAAGCACCGAATGGAATAAGAAACTGACAGATAAAAGAGACTGAGGAGAGCTACCCAGTGAAGGTCCCCTACCAGCTAACTTGGCACAGATTTGCCATCTTGGACTACAGCCACCAAGGAACGCAAACAGGGAGTACGGGAAGGCAACTTCATGGAGCTCCCAACAGGAGACAGAGCACCTGGTAACCAGGGATACACATTTTCCCATCTCCCATCTTCCATCTAGTGACCTCTGCCACTTTCCAACAGGCTATGGTTGCTTGACCAGGAAGATGTCAGCTCACTGTTGTTTAGGTCACCCTGCCTAATGGGCTGGCACCTTCAGTGCCATTTTTTTCTGTGTGTTTTTTTGGGTTTTGTTACTTATTAAAATTTTTTTGGCTTTTTTGGTTGTTTCTCTCTCTCTGCCTTCCTTCTTTCCTTTCTCCCACCTAGCTAGCCCCATGTGCTGTCCCCTCCCCTTCTTGATGGACCGTAACTTCTTCTTTTGTTTACTTTGTTCTTTTTTTCCTCTTCTTTTTTTTTCTGTTTCCTTCTCTCTTCTTTTTCCCACCTAACCAGCCCTGTGCACCTCCCTGGCCCCTTCTTGAAGGGCTGTGCTGAAGCACTCCACTGGAGAGTCACCATGGGAAGTCTGCCCAGGTCTCTGTCACTGTCACTGAGCAGCATCCTCAGTGCCATTTTGTTTTGCTTCTCTTTTTTTGTTGTTATTTCTTCTCTTTGTCTCCTTTACTTCCTTTCCTTTCTCCTACCCACCTAGACCCATGCACTTCCCCCTCTTTCTTGCTGGGCTGTGCTGTACTGCTCAGCTGGAGAACCTCTGGAGCACAGCCTCCCCATGTCTGCACCACTCCCAAAGGCAAACGCCCTTAGTGCCATATTTTTTATTTTTCTTATCTTTCCTCTTACCCCTTTTCCTTCTCCCTCCTACCTACACCCTGTGCTGCCTCCACTCCATTGTGACAGGCTGCAGCATGCTGCCCTGTGAGAGAAACATTAGCTTGCCACCAGCACAATTCTGTCCCACCCTGAACAGCTGGCTCCCTCAATGTCACATTAATATATTTATTTATTTATTTATTATTATTTTTTTGTTTGTTTATGGGTTTCTTCCCTCCACTCTTTCTTTTTCTTCTTTCACCCACCTAGCTCCATGCTCCCACCACATTGCTTCTCAACAGGCCAAGCTGTACCACTTCGCTAGAGAGCCACAAGCACATAGCCTTGCTGGGTTTGCCCTGTGCCCACCTGTTGAATCCTACCATGCCACCATTTTATTTACTTTTTTCCCTCAGTTTTTTTGCTTTTATTTATTTCTCTTCTTTCTCTTCTTTCACTCACCCACTTAGCTCAGCATATCACTTCTTTTTCCATCCCTCATTCCTATCTGCACCATGAACCAAGCATCTCGCCCCTGAGCAGCACTGACACAGTCTCCCAGATCCCTCCCAGCACTGCCCCCCACTCACACCCTGTCAGTCCCAGTTTATGCCACAAACAACCCATACCTGACCTTCCACCCACACTGAAACTGACCTGCTGCACCATAGCTGAGTGACAAGCCCTGCCCACCTGGATAAGGTGGTGAGAAGTATCGTGTCCACAGGCAAGCAAGCAACAAACACACCCAGCCTGCCTCCCCAGACATAAGCAAATAAAACAGAAAAGCAAGATGAAACAAACAAATCTACAATTAAAAAACGAAGAAAATAATTCCTGAATGTCCTGGAGACAGCAGACAATATGAAAACATACAAAAATCCGGACAGGATGGCTACAGAAAGTGGCCAAAATAAAACATCAAATGACCTTCTGGTAGAAGAAAAGGTACTGGAACTACCTGATAGGAAATTGAAAACTCTAATATTCAGAGTTCTCCAAGACAGCAAGGAAAACGCAGACGAAAATAAGGAAAAAATACATAAAAACCATGGAAAAGACAGACAAAATAATGAAAAACACAGACAAAGCAATGGGAAATTTCAGGAAAATAATACAGGGACAAAATGTCAAAACAAGTAAACAACTAGAAATCATACAAAAACATTGAGTAGAAATTCAAAAGATAAACAATAGGATTTCAAAAATGGATAGTGCAATAGAAAGTTTTAGGAGCAAATATGAAACAATGGAAGACAGGATTAACAAAATTGAAGACAAATTCTGACTATCACTTTGCTTGAGATAAAATCAGGGAAAAGAATGAAGAAACCCTGATAATGATGTGGGATACAATTAAAAGCAAAAATTTGAGTGTGATCTGAGTCACAGAACAGGAGGAGAAAATGGAAAATCCAGAGAGGATCATCAAAGATTTTCTGACAGAAAAATTCCCTAATATAATAAAAGACAAAAAGCCGACCATCCAAGAAGCTCAATGAACCCATTATAGGATAGACCCCAAAAGAAAATCACCAAAAAATATCAGAATCACACTGGTTAAAACCAAAGACAAAGAATCCTGAGAGCAGCTTAAGAAAAATGAAAAGTTACATACAAAGGGGAACAATAAGACTAAGTTCTGATTACTCAGCAGAAACCATGCAGGCAAGAAGGCAATGGGATGATATATATAAAATGTTGAAAGAAAAAACTGCTAACCCAGAACAATATATTCTGCAAAACTTGAGCTCAAATATGATGGCAAAATTAGGACATTTCCAGATAAACAGAAATTAAGGGACTATGGAAAACCAAAAAACTAAACCAAACTTACAAGAATTACTAAAAGGAGACTTTCAGTCAGAGAACCAACAACACCTGAATCTAGGACACAAGACAGCATTAGCCAGGTACCAACTTAGGTAATGAACTCTCAAAGATAATAAAAAAAAAAAGAAGAAGATTTACTATAGGGAACCAGCCAGGTCAATCTGTAAATGACAACAATGTCAGAACAATGAAGGGGAATACACGGTGTAGGCATAGAAATTTCAAACAGAGAAGTCAAGGCCATATCAAGTAATAAAAGACTGGCTTAAACTTAGGAAGATAGGGGTAAATTTCAAGGTAACCACAAAGAAAGTTAACAAGCTACTCATCAAAATAAAGAAGAAAAACATAAAGTCTCAGTAAACACAAAATCTGTAAAAATAGAAGAAACAAACAAAAAAAAAATCAACAAACAAAAGAAATTCAGCACAGAAGAGTAAGAGGAACAAAGAAAATGTCAGCACCACCAAAAAAGTCACTACAAAATGACAGCAATAAACTCACTCCTGTCAATAATCACGTTGAACGTAAATGGCTTAAATGCACCCATAAAGAGACAGAGAGTTACAGAACGGATAAAAAAACAGGACTTATCAATATAGTGTCTATAAGAGACTCACCTTAGAAATAAAGACACAAATTTATTAAAAATCGAAGGATGGAAAAAAATACATCAAGCAAACAACAACCAAAAAAGTGCAAGCGTGGCAATACTGATCTCAGATAAAATAGGTTTTAAAACAAAATCCACTATAAAAGATAAGGAAGGACACTATATAATGATTACAGGGACAATCCAACTTGAGGACACAACCATAATAAATATCTACACACCCAATGACAGGGCTCCAAAACACATAAAACAAACTATAACAGCACTTAAAGAGAAAGTGACAGGTCCACAATAATAGTAAGAGACTTCAACACACCACTCTCTGTAAAGGACAGAACATCTAGAAAGAAACTCAGCAAAGATACAGAAGATCTAAAGGGCACAATCAGCCAACTTGACCTCATAGACATATATAGAACACTCCACCCAAGAGCAGCAAATTACACATTCTTTCCAATGCACATGGAATGTTTTCCAGAATAGGCTGCATCTTAGACCACAAAGCAATCCTCAACAAAATTAAAAACACTGAGATAATACAAAGTATCTTCTCTGATCACAATGCCATAAAAGTAGAAATTAATAACAGGAAGAACAAGGAAAAAAAATCAAATTTGTGGAAACAGAATAACACCTTGCTTAAAAACCACTGGGTAATAGAAGAAATCAAAGATGAAATAAAAAAAAGTCCTAGAATCAAATGAAAATGAAAATACATCATACCAAGACCTTTGGGACACAGCAAAGTCTGTGTCAATTTATAGCAATACATACACACATCAAAAAAGAAGAAAGGGGAGAAAATAAAAACATTAGCTATACAACTCGAAAAATAGAAAGAAAACAGCAAAAGAAGCCTACAGCCACCAGAGGAAAGGAAATAATAAAGATCAGAGCAGAAATAAATGAAATGGGGAATAGAAAAATAATAGAAACAATCAACAAAACCAAAAGTTGGTTCTTTTAAAGGATCAACAAAATCAATAAACCATTGGCCAAACTGACAAAAGAAAAATGGGAAAGGGTGCAAATAACCCAAACAGGAAATGAAATGGGGGACATTACAACAGACCCAACTGAAATAAAAAGGATCATAACAGAACACTATGTAAAACTATACTCCAACAAATTTGAAAACCTAGAGGAAATGGACAAATTTCTAGAAACACACTACCTACCTAAACTAACACAAACTGAGGTCGAAAATCTGAACAAGCCTGCAACAAAAGAAAAGATAGAAAAGTAATTTAAAAAAAAAAAAAATCTCAACAAAAAAAGCCCACACCCAGGTGACTTCACTGGAGAATTCTACCAAAAATTCAGTAAAGAGTTTGCACCAGTACTACTCAAACTATTTCAGAACGGAGAAAAGGAAGGGATACTTTCACATTCTTTCTATGAAGCCAGCATAACCTTGATACCAAAACCAGGCAAAGACACCACAAGAAAACTACAAACCAATATCTCTTATGAATATAGATGCAAAAATCCTCAACAAAATTCTAGCCAATAGATTTCAGCATCATATTTTAAAAAAACACCATGACCAAGTGGGATTCATACCAGCTATGCAAGGATGGTTCAACATTAGAAAATCAATCAACGTAACCTACCACATAAATAAAATAAAAGAATCACATGCTCATCTCAATTGATGCAGAAAAGGCATTCCATAAAGTCTAACACTCATTCGTGATTAAAAACTCTCAATAAAATAGAAGCGAAAATCCTCAACACAATAAAGGGCATCTATACAAAACGAACAGCCAGCATCATTCTTAATGGAGAGAGGCTCAAAACATTCCCCCTGAGAACAGGAACAAGACAAGGGTGCCCTTTATCACCACTCCTATTTAACATTGTACTGGAAGTCCTACCTAGAGCATATGGTAAGAAAAAGAAATAAAGGGCATCCAAATTGGTAAGGAAAAACAAAAACTATCCCTATTTGTGGATGACATGATACTATACATAGAAAACCCCAAAGACTCCACAAGAAAACTAACAGAACTAATAGTTTCAGCAGAGTAGCAGGATACAAGATAAACATAAAAAAATTAGTTGGATTCCTGTACACCAATAAAGATAACTACAAAAAGGAAATCAGGAAAGCAATACCATTTATAATAGCCCCTAAAAAGATAAAATACTTAGAGGCAAATCTAACCAGGAACATAAAAGGCTCATACAAAAAAAACTACAAAACACTACTGCAAGAAATCAAAAAAGACCTACATAAATGGAAAAAAATACCATGTTCATGGATAGGTAGACTCAGCATTGTGAAAATGTCAATTTTACCCAAAGCAATCCACAAATACAATGCAATCTCGATCCAAATACCAATGGCATTCTTTAGTGAGGTGGAAAAACTAATCATTAACTTTACATGGAAAAGAAAGAGGCTGCAGATAAGGAAAGCACTACTGAAGAAGAAGAATAAAGTAGGAGGACTCGCGCTATCTGGCATTAGAACCTACTATACATCTATGGTAGTCAAAACAGCCTGTTACTGGTACAACAGACACATTGACCAATGGAACAGAATTGAAAACCCAGATGTAAATCCATCCACCTACAGTCACCTGATCTTCGACAAAGACCCAAAGTCCATCAAATAGGGAAAAGACAGTTTTTTTAAACAAATGGTGCTGGCAAAAGTGGATGTCTATCTGCAAAAAAATGAAACAGGACCATACCTCACACCACACACAAAAACTAATTCAAAATGGATCAAAGACCTAAATGTAAAACCAAAAACCATGAAGTTAATAGAAGAAAAAATAGGGTCAACGCTAGAGGTCCTAATACATGGCATTAACAGGATACAAACCGTAACTAACAATACACAAACACCAGAAGATAAGCTAGGTAACTGAGATCTTCTAAAAATTAAACACTTATGCTCATCAAAAGACTTCACCAAAAGAGTAAAAAAAGAACCTACAGACTGGGGAAAAAATTTTGGCTATGACAAATCTGACAAAGCCCTAATCTCTAAAATCTACAGGAAAATACCACACTTATGCAACAAAAAGACAAAATAATCCAAATAAAAAATGGGCAAAGGATATGAACAGACACTTCATCAAAGAAGACATTCAGGCGGCTAAAACACACATGAGGTTTTTCAATTTTAGAAAGTATGTATTGCCTCTTTGCCAAGAACAATGAAGCAATCAGTTTTGCTACACTTCCATTCATCTTTAATCCTCCCACATTCCTATTTTTGTTACAGATAGTATTTTTAGTTGTTTAGGGTTCATAACATTTATATTGTGTTTTGCAACCATAATTCCTCAAATTGTTAAATTTAGATCCATTTTTTAAATGGATTCAAAACATAGCAGTTTTTTTGTTATTGTTATTTGTTTGTTTCTGTTTGGGTTTATTTTTAACCACAGTTTTCCCAACTGGAGTTCTACAAATTGCTAATTGGCTTGTTTTTATTACTGAATACTTTAGTCAAAAAGCTTTCATTGGGCTCTATAGTCCTTATTTTTTTCATATGTGAAGTGTCTGCCATTTCTCCTGTTTTCCTGAATGGCAAGTTGGCTGGGTATAATATTCATGGGTCTAACATTTGTTCCTATAGAACTTTGTAGACATTGCTTCATTGTTTTCCGGAATGTTTTCCTTCCTTTGGTGACTAACTTTTTCTCCTTAAATATATGAAACAATGTCTTTAAATATATATATATTTTTTATCTTTGAAGTTCGGTAATTTAACCAGGAGCTTTCTAGACAGAAATAATCCGTATAATTATTTCTTGGTATACAAAGTGTCTTTTCAAGATGTAGATTAAATTTCATTCTTTATTTCAGGATTATTTTTGTTATTGTAGTATATCTTTAATGGAGTTGTTTACTTCAAGGATACCAATTGCCTTTTTGCTAGATTGTCTTCATTTTTCATAATCATATTTTCCCCTAATTGTTCAAATCTCGTGTGTCATTATGTCTATGTTTCCCCCATGCCATTATTCTGCTTTTAAAAAATTTTTTTAAATTGCACTTTAGATGAAGGTTTACAGAACAAATAGTTTCTCATTAAACAGTTAGTACACATATTTCTTTATGACACTGGTTAACAACACCATGATATGTCAACACTCTCCCTTCTCGACCTTGGATTCCCTATTATCAGCTTTCCTATCCCCTTATGCCTTCTAGTCCTTGCCCCTGGGCTGGTGTGCCCCTTTAGTCTCATTTTGTTTTATGGGCCTGTGTAATCTTTGGATGAAGGGTGAACCTCAGGAGTGACTTCATTACTGAGCTGAAATGGTGTCTGGGGTTTATACTTTTGGGGTTTCTCCAGTCTGTCAGGCCAGTAAGTCTGCTCTTTTTTTTGTGAGTTAGAGTTTTGTTCTACACTTTTCTCCAGCTCTGTCCAGGACCCTCTATTGTGATCCCTGTTAGAGCAGTCAGTGGTGGTAGCCGGGCACCACCTGTTTATACTGGACTCAGTCTTGTGGAGGCCGTGGTAGTTGTGGTCCATTAGTCCTTTGGACTAGTCTTTCCCTTGTGTCTTTAGTTTTTCTTCATTCTCCATTGCTCCCAAAGGGGTGAGACCAGTGGAGTATCTTAGATGGCCACTCACAAGCTTTTAAGACCCCAGACGATACTCACTAAACTGGAATGTAGAACATTTTCTTTATAAACTATGTTATGCAAATTGAGCTAGATGTTACCCGAGACCATGGTCCCCACAGCCCTCAGCCTAATAATGCGGTCCCTCAGAGGGTTTGGATGCATCTATGGAGCTTCCATGACATTGACTTGGACAAGTTGTGCTGGCTTCCCCAGTATTGTGCACTGTCTTACCCTTCACCAAAGTTACCACTTATCTATTAACTATTTAGTGTTTTTCCACCCCATCAAAGATTGTTTCTTTTTGTGTGTAAACATTTTCCTGAGTTTTTATAGTAGTGGTCTCATACAATATTTGTCCTTTTGTGATTGTCTTATTTCACTCAGCATAATGCCCTCCAGATTCATCCATGTTGTGAGATGCTTCACAGATTCATCATTGTTCTTTATTGTTGCATAGTACTTCATTGTGTGTATGTACCATAGTTTGTATATCCATCCATCTGTTGATAGGCATCTAGATTGTTTCTAACTTTCTGCTATTGTGAACACTGCTGCAATGAACATGGGTGTGCATTTGTCTATTGATGTGATGGCTCTTCTTTCTGTAGGATGTATTGCTAAAAGTGGGATTGCTGGATCATGTGGTATTTCTATTTCTAGCTTTCTAAGGAAGTGCCATATCTTTTTCCAAAATAGTTGTACCATTTTGCATTCTATCAGCAGTGCATAAGAGTTCCAATCTTCCTGCAGCCTCTTCAATATTTGTTATTTTCTGTTTTTTTTATTCATGCCAGTAATGTTGGGGTGACCTGGTATCTCATCATGGTTTTGATTTGCATTTCTCTATTGGCTAGTGATCGAGAGCATTTCCTCATGTGTCTGTTAGCTGCTTGAATGTCTTCTTTGGTGAAGTGTTTGTTCATATCCTTTGCTCATTTTTTTTTAGTTTATTTATTTATTTTAAAATTTTTTTTTATTGTACTTTATATGAAGGTTAACAGAACAAATAGTTTCTCATTAAACAGTACACATATTGTTTTATGACATTGGTTAACAACTCCACAACATGTTAACACTATCCCTTCTCGACCTTGGGTTCCCTATTACCTGCTCTCCTGTCCCTTCCTGCCTTCTAGTCCTTGTCCCTGGGCTGTTGTACCCTCTTAGTCTCATTTTGTTTTATGGGGCTGTCTAATCTTTGGCTGAAGGATGAACCTTGGGAATGATTTCATTACTGAGTTAAAAGGGACCATACTCTCAGGGTTTCTCCAGTCCCTGTCAGGCCAGTAAGTCTGATCTTTTTTTGTGAGTTAGAATTTTGTTCTACATTTTCTCCCGCTCTGTCTGGGACCCTCTGTTGTGATCCCTGTCAGAGCAGTCAGTGGTGGTAGCCAGGCACCACCTAGTTGTACTGGAGTCAATCTGGTGGAGGCTGTGGTAGTTGTGGTCCATTAGTCCTTTGTACTAATCTTTCCCTTGTATCTGTTTATTTCATTCTCCATTGCTCCCAGAGGGGTGAGACCAGTGGAGTATCTTAGATGGCTGCTCACAGGCTTTCATTAATCCAGTTTTTTATCATGTCTATCCCTTTCATTGGCCTTTCTATTTTATTTATGAAATCTGTAAAGCTTTTATTGTAGTTCACAATCTTTGTCATTAGTTCTACAACTTCCTTTTTCATCTCATTCTTTTGCTTCATTTCAGGCATTGGGCTTATATTTTTGAAGTTATTTTCTATCAGGAAGCACTATCAAGGAGTTTACAGATTAAGACGGTAGAAAGACGTAGGAGCACAGGCTTTCCTTCCCATGATACTTAGGAATGAACAAAAATTATTTTTAAAAGGGCAAACCTGTACATGCGCACATGTGCATGTGTGCGTGTGTTTAATGAAGATGAATTGTTACATGACTGAGATGGTTTACACGTGGTCCCAGAGGTCAAAAGGATAGACTTCAAGAACTTTTAAAGTCTGCTCCAAGTCCTAGTACTTAAAAATAATTTAGAAAACCATTGTGTTATGTGAATTTTATTGTTGATTATGTATGTGTGTCTACATATAAAATTATCCGTCTCTAAAGGGAAATATCACAAATCAATACAATTTCTCTTAATCTCATTCCATTAGTTCATGTCAGTTCAGTCCAGGTCAGATCAACTCAGTTCAATTTAACTGAATGCAACTACTTGCTCTAATCTTAGACCACTTTCACATTAATGTGAGAAAGTAAAAATTCAGCCCCAGACAATAGCTCTCTATTGCCAGTATTTGATCTAGTTGCCCTCCAACTTTCCCACTTACACATTTGACCAGCTTTTTCCAGCTCTCATCTCCTGGACCTTTGATCTCTTGACTCCGTGGTTCAGCTCCTGTTATGTGCTTCGGGTTTCTCTTTGTTTTGACCAACAATTTGGACCAGTTCTGTGTCTTACTAATTTTAGTCTGTTTCACTACTCTGTTGACTTCTTATGATCCATTCAATTTTGGTGACGCTGCAATGAGAAACAAAAGACACTTCAGTTAAAAGCTAGTTCTAAAAAAATTCACCAGACTATACCTTGATGTCCCTACCAGTGTGTAGGGACTACACATGTACTATGTTGGGGTGAAACATAAAATGGAAGAGAAAGACCACATGCACTGTAAACTAAGAAGGCAACATTGCCTCAACCATTTCACCACTGTGCTTACATTTGCTTCTTTGTTCTTGATTACTTACACCGATACCCATTGCCGTCGAGTCAATTCCAACTCATAGCCACCTTATAGGAAAAAGTAGAACTGCCTCATAGGGTTTCCAAGGAGAAGCTGGTGGATTTGAATTGCTGACCTTTTGGTTAGCAGCCGAGCTCTTAAATGTGCCACCAGTGCTCCATTTACAGCCATAGCTTCCATTAATTGAATACAACCAGAAACGCTAGCCCAACCTCTAACTTCTTTTATGTATGCTGACGCAATCCCTAAAGAATGAATTAGGAGAGGCAGGAACATAACTGAAGACCAGCATCAGTCCAAAGTGTCTCTAAATAAATTACTTTCCAAATAGTTCAAAGAGATGTAGAAGGCTAACAAACTCTATATGGCTTGTAAAAAGTTGACGCTGAAGGCAGAAGATCAATTTGAATTGCAGTTTGATGTAATTTTATGTTTGATTGACAGCATAAGTGTCTTCCTGTTATTCTTGGCAAGGCAGAAAACTCAAATTTTGCCTTTGGTGGTTTTTGTTTTATTTTTTTACTTCATGATTTTTTTTTAACTGTGGTAATGCTGTATTTTCCAACACTGAGAGAAAGCATTAAATAATCTTCTCTATTGCTCTGGCCAAAGAATTATTCCATATGATGTGTATTCTAGGACTTTTATGAACTAAGTCAACCTTAAATTATGGTGTTATGGTGGGACTTTCACTACTCTTTCTGGGACATGATTCCCAAATATAGGATGCTTATTATTAGATATTTCTTTCTGGTTCTGGTTTTCCTTCCTTAATTTCTAAAATTTCCGTTCATGTTTCCCTGAACTACAACTGGCCATATTATGCTGTAATCCTAACATGGTGCTATGCCCTTCACATTAAGTAAGAAAGGCATTTATGCATTTCCCTCAGCTATTGTACTGAGTGTGGGGATAGGTGTGTGTAAGGGTGTGGGCTGTTATAGAATCTGACTGAGTACTTCCCAATCCCCAAGATGTGACAGATGTTTAAAGCAGTCATTAGCAAATACCTTAAAGGGAAAGCAATCCATCAAATAATAGCTTGGTGGCTGAGTATAGTAGGGCAGCTCCAACTCTTCATGATGGTTGGGAGTACAGGTCACCAACTGACCAGGCTTAGCATTTATAGCATCTTATTGAATTCTCATGGTATTTTATAAGGTCTCTCCACTATTTCTGTCAAACCTTGAATATTTCCCACACCTGTGTGAGCTCTGGTAGTTATTCAGCTCACAGCACTTAGTAGTTGTTCTTTCCCCAGTAGTTGTACTTTGCTCTTCCTTGTAGAGTCTTGCCCTGAGCATGTGCAGCTTACTGTATGACCAAAGATTCACTACAGATTTCTGGAATACACTAGGCAAGATATCTACTTCACCACTTCTATTCTACATTAAAGATCCAAGACAGTGGAGTAAGGCAAGAAAAAGAAAAAAAAAATACATACAGATGGGAAAGGAAGAAGTGAAACTGTCTTTATTCACAAATTATCACATGCATAGAAAATCATAAGCAATTTATAAACAATTTACTATAATTAATAAGTGATTTTATCAAGGCCACAGGATACAAGATCAATATATAAAATATTTTTGTTTGTATATACTAAAAATACTGTTTGGAAAATAAAGTTATGAAAACAATAACATTTACAATGGTTTCCAAACATGTAATATATTTGGAGCTAAATTTGGTGATATGTAAGCAAGACCACTACGTGCAAAACTAGAAACACTGCTGAGAGGTATTAAAGACCTAAATAAATGGAAAAATGTGCCACGTTTATAGATAAAAAGATTCAGTATTGCTATGATGCCATCCTCTTAAAATTAATCTATGGATACAAAGCAACGTCAACCAAAATTGCCAGGCCTTTTTTTTTTTTTAATGATACTGGCAATCTGTTTCTAAAATCTATAGGACAATGCAAAGGACCAAAAATAGTCAAAACAATCTTGACAAAGGACCTAGAATAGTCAAAACAATCTTGGAAAACAACCAACTTAGAGGATACACACTACCTGATTTCAAGACTTACTGTAAAGCTGCAGTAACAAAAGTAGTGTGATATTAGGGTATAATTAGACAAACAGGTCAGTGAAACAAAATAGAGATTAGAGAAATAAACCCATACTTTTACCGTTAATTGATACTTTTTTTTTTTTTTTTTAACTAAGAATACAGAGCAATGCAATGGAGAAAAGAAAGTTTTCTCAACGAATGGTGCTGGATCAATTGGCTATTTATATGAAAACAAATGAGCCTCAACTTACACCTCACATGAGATGCAAACAACTATTTTGAAATAGATCATAGACCTAAATATAAAAGCTGAAACTACATAACTTCTAGAAGAAAACATAGGATAATGTTTGTGCTGTTGATGTAGGCAAGAATTTCTTAGACAAAATCTGGTAAACACTAACCACAAAAGGAAAAAAAAAAAATGACAAGTAGACTTCATAAAATGAAAAACTTTTGTCCTTGGAAATATTCTGTTAAGAAAATAAAATGTAAATCACAGAATGGGAGAAAATATCCACAATATATGTATCTAGCAAATTAAAAAAAATGGAAAAAAGACTTAAACAAGCAATTAATAAAAAATATGCAAGTGGTTAATATGTACTTGAAAAAGTTCTCAACATCACTAATCATCAGGAAAAGATAAATTAAAATCTCACTGACATACTAATTCACATCCACTAGAATGGTTAAAATTTAAAGACTGATAACATCGATTGTTGATGAGAATGTATACTTTTGGTGGGGGTATTATATAGTAAAATCACTTTGGAAATATTGTGGCATTCTTTCATAAAGTTAAACATACTCCTATCTATAATCTTTTTGGGTGAAACAAAGAAACAATAATGTGTCAAAAAAAAAAGAAAAAGAAAAAGAAAGAAAGGACATACATAAATGTGCAGAGTGAGTACCTTCATCTATAATAGTTAAAAAACAGAAAATGGCCTAAATGCCTACCAACCGGTGAATGAACAAACAGTAAGTAGTACATCCGACAATGGGTTACTAACTGTAATGACATGGCTGGACCTCAAAGACTTTATATTGAGTAAAATAAACCAGACAAAAGAGTGCATAGTGTTTTAATTCATTTAGTAGTGTTTGATTTTCATTCGACTGTTCTGTAATAGTTAAAACTAATCTAAGTTGAAAGTAATCAGAACATGGTTCTGACTGGGGTGGGGCAAAGGGTGGGCCAAAGAGATTTACTGGATAAAGGGACAGGAGGGATATCTCTGGTGTGATTAAAATATTCTGTATCTTGGAAAGAATATGGGTTACGTGAGTGTATGCGATTGTTCATACTCACCAACCCTTGAAATTTGCCACTTCACTTGGTATCAATTATAAAAAAATTATAATAAAAAAATGATATTACAATTTCCATCTTTAATCTCATCTCTCCATAAATGTCTACCACATATTTTCCCCTCCAGATGAGTAACTGAGTATAAAATTAAACTGTCATTTACTTATAAAAAGCGTAACTATCTATTACGTATTGAATTGTGCCCCCAAAAAACATACGATGAATTCCTAATACCTACACCAGTGAATGTAACCTTTTTTCGGGAAACACAGTTTTTCTTTGCAGATGTTATCAGTTAAGTTAATAAAATCATACCGGAGTAGGATGGGTACTAATCCTAACCCCTTCTGAGTGGTGTCTTATAATAGAGAAGGACAGACACAGAAACAGAGTCACACATACAGGGGAAAGACAGAATGTAAGGATCCACTACAAGCCAAGGAATGCCAAAAAATGCCCAGGGCTACCAGAAAAGCCTAAGCCTAAAGCCAACAAAGAGCATAGCCTTGTTGCCCTGAATTCAGACTGTTAGCATCAAGAACACCGAGAAAATAAGTTTCTATTCCTAAAGGCACTCACTTTGTGATATTTTGTTATGGTAGCCTTGGGAAATTAAGACACTGTCTTTAACTACAAATATTTATTGACTATCAGTGCCAAGCATTGTTATATGTCCTGGAAATACAATGAAAACACAAACAAAGTTTATACTCTTATGAAGCTGACATTTGGAGTAGAAGCTCAGAAAATAAACAAGAAAATAGAAATATAATATATGTTGTTGTTGTTGTTAAGTGTTGTTGAGTCTGTTCCAACTCATAGTAACCCTATGTACAACAGAATGAAATACTGCCCAGCCTGTACCACCTTCACTATCATTGTTATGTTTGAGACCATTGTTGCAGCCAATGTGCCAATGCATCTCACCGAGGGCTGTCCACTCTTTTGCTGACCCTTTACTTTATCAACAGTGATGTCCTTCTCCTGGTGCCTCCTGATAACATATCCAAAGTACTTGAGACAAAGTATCATCACCTTTGATTCTAAGGATGCATTCTGGCTGTACTTCTTCCAAGACAGATTTGTTAGTTCTTCTGGCAGTCAATGGTATATTCAACACCATAATTCAAAGCCATCAATTCTTCTTTGGTCTTCCTTATTCATTGTCCAGTTTTTGCATGCATATGAGACAATTGAAAACAGTATAGCTTGGGTCAGGTGAACCTTAATCCTCAAAGTAACATCTTTGCTTTTCAACACTTTAAAGAGATCTTTTGCAGCAGATTTGACCAATGCAATATGTCATTTGATTTCCTGACTACTGCTTACATGAGTGTTGATTGTGGATCCAAGTGAAATGAAATGCTTGAGAACTTCAATCTTTTCTGTTTATCATGATGTTGCTTATTGATACAGTTGTGAGGATTTTTGTTTTCTTTATGTTGAGGTGTAATTCATACTGAAAACTGTAGTCTTTGATCTTCATCATTAAGTGCTTCAAGTTCTCTTCACTTTTAGCAAGCAAGGTTGTGTCATCTGCATATCTCAGGTTGTTAATGAGTCTTTTTCCAATCCTGATGCCGCATTCTTCTTCATACAGTCCAATTTCTTGGATTAGTTGCTCAGCATACAGATTGAATAAGTATGGTGAAAGGATAGAACCCCGATGCACACCTTTCCTGATTTTAAACCACACAGTATTCGCTTGTTCTATTTGAACAACTGCCTCTATGTACAGGTTCTGAATGAGTACAGTCGAGTGTTCTAGAATTCTCATTCTTCGCAATGTTATCCAAAATTTGTTATGATCAACATAGCCAAATTCCTTTGCATAGTCCATATAGCACAGGTAAACATCTTTCTGGTATTCTTTGCTTTCAGCCGAGATCCATCTGACATTAGCAATGATATCTCTCTTTCCACCTCCTCTTCTGAAGCTAGGCTTGAATTTTGGCAGTTTTTTGTCGATGTACTGTTGCAATCATTTTTGAAGGATCTTCAGCAAAATTTTACTTTCATGTGATATTAACGATATTGTTAGGTAATTTCTCCATTCCTTTGGTCACCTTTCTTTGGAATGGGCACAAATATAGATCTCTTCCAGTTGGTTGGCCAGGTAGCTGCCTTCCAAATTACTTGGTATAGATGAATGAGCACTTCCAGTGTTGCATCCGTTTGTTGAAACATCTCAAATGGTATTCTGTCAATTTCTGGAGCCGTGTTTTTTGCCAGTGCCTGCACTGCAGCTTGAACTTCTTCCTTCAGTACCATTGGTTCTTGATCATATTCCACCTCCTGACCAACTCCAAATCCTTGCACATTTCATTATATTACTTTATCTTCTCAAGCCATGCTTTGAAATCTTCTGTTCAGCTCTTTTACTTCATCATTTCTTCCTTTCACTTTAGCTACTCTATAGTCAAGAGAAAGTTTCAGAGTCTCTTCAGACATCCATTTTGGTATTTTCTTTCTTTCTTGTCTTTTTAATGACCTCTGGCTTTCTTTATGTATGATG
The DNA here is from genome assembly GCA_030035585.1 of Dugong dugon. NCBI lineage: Eukaryota > Metazoa > Chordata > Mammalia > Sirenia > Dugongidae > Dugong > Dugong dugon. The sequence continues at coordinate 170,396,627 of CM057462.1, forward strand.
TCCTTGATGTCATCCCATAACTCATCTGGTCTTCAGTCATTAGTGTTTAATGCCTCAAATCTATTCTTGAGATGGTCTGTAAATTTTGGTGGGATATACTCAAAGTCATGCTTTCAATCTCATTTCCTTTTTGAATTTTTTTTTTTTTTTTGGTATCTTGTGTTTTAATTAATTGAAACGTGCTGAATCATTGAATGTGTCTGAATTTTTGGTAAGTAGTATGGACTTTTTCTCTTGTCCCCTCCTACAATTCTACCCTCAGAGTACAGTATGTGTACCCCTAATTCTACCCTGGACTCCAAAGGTACATATATGCACCCCTTAAACATTTTTCAAAATCTATATTTTACCTAAAAAAAAAAATTATCAATTCAGCATCACCTCATAAAATACCCTGCAAAAAAAAAAAAAAAATTGCAGCATATGCCCATTTCTTTGGTTTCAAACAGTCATAAAGGTCCTCGCCTTGCAGCAGCAAGCACTGTCAGTGGGAAAACAGCTTCCCAATGAACCCAAGAGGCTGAAAATGTAAGTGGTTGTTATATGTACTGTCAAGTATGAAAGAGTAAGGTAAAGTCAAGGAGGAGGCAAATGATGTAGAATCTTTCAGGCCAAGGAGATGAAAGTATTGGGGAGAGTGAGTAGAAGAGGGACACTGACCAACTTATGGTTTTAAAGAATGCTTCTGACTGCTGTGTGTAGTGCAGACCAGAAGCAGAGAGGGAGTTGGGTGGAATCATGAAATCCAGTTAAGAGGTTATTGCAACAGATCATGTGAGAGATGATGGTGACCTGGTCTAAAACGCTAACAGAAGAAGTGGTGAGAAACTGAACTTTTCTGGTTCTATATTAAAGGTAGAGCTGATATGAATTGCTGCTAGATTAGATGTATGATATGGGTAAAAAATTGAAGCCAAAGATTATTACTAAATTTTTGGCTTGAACAAGTTGAAGAACAGAGCTACCATTTACTAGATGGAGAAGAAATGGAAGGGGAGCAGGTGTGTGTGAGTGAATTGTTCTGTGGCATGTTATGTTTGAGATACCTTTAGCTCTCCAAGTGGAACAGTGAAGTGAGCAGTTGAATATATGACACCAGAGGGGAGAGGTCCAGACTGAAGACATAAATAGTATACAAAGCAGTGATACAGGAGCAAATATACAAATGGAAAGAGAAGGCTCTCTATATAACACCTCTATCTTGACTGAAGGTCCCCAAGTAATGTAAACGGTTTGTGAGCGACTGTTAACCTAAAGGTTGGTGGTTCAAACCTGGCCAATGGTACTGCAGAAGACTGGTCTGGAGATCTGCTTCTGTTAAGATTAGCCGAGAAAATCTACGGCGCAGTTCTATTCTGTAACATACAAGGCCATGAGTAGGACTCATCTAGATGGAAACTAACAAAAATAACAATATTGACTGATATTTAATTTTTAAATTATTTTTGGTTTTTCTCTTGTAACAAGATATTAAGATATGAGTCTTCTCATCTTGGTTTTGTCTGAGGAGCCCCCAAACCTGAGAACAAAACAATAGGTGGCAGGTTGTCCCATATTCCAGAATGAAGTGTCATGACCCTTACTGAGGACACCACCTCAAGATTTAAGTTAAAGAGAGAGGAGAAATAAAGTCTTATAACCGTCATTCATTTGTTCCTTCAGCAATGTTTATGTGTTTAAATCACTGGGAAGGCCACTGGTGATAAAAATGGGTACAGTCCTTATCTTCATGGAGATGATTTCCTATCTGAGAGGACTTCTCCTACCCTAAGAGCTCCAGGCAAGCTCAATTTAAATAGTTCTGCCCTAGATCTCAGGAAGAAACCCCAATCCTTTCCCTTCTACTTTTCTTTCTTCTTCCTTTTTTTTTTTTCTTTTTTTGGTGCCCTTATACTTAGGCTAGAGTCACTGAGAAATGCGAAGTGTGTGCAGTTAACATGCTCAGCTGCTAACCAAAAGGTTGGAGGTTCAAGTCCACCCAGAGGTGCCTTGGAAGGAAGCCCTGATGATCTACTTCTAAAAAATCAGCCATTGAAAATCCTATGGGGCACAGTTCTACTCTGACCCACATGGGGTTACTATGATTTGGAATTGACTCAAAGGCAGCTGGTGGAGTAGAGTATCCTTAGGCTAGTCTTCATCGATTTTACTTGTCATCACAGTGGTATAATCTAGAACAGTGTTTCTGAAGGCTTTTTATTGGGTATTCAGTGCATAAGACAATTTATTTTATATTAATTAAAATGTATTCATTTAAATAATTAAAAACTGTAGTCTAAAAAATTATTAGTTTCAGTGATTGCTTCATTTCAGTTACGTTATTTGAAAGTTTGACAGAAAAAGTACCTATAATTTGGTTGGTCATCAGAGTTACCTTGACTCAGAGGTCAGTTTCTTCCTTACCTGATGTAGTACAATGTGTGGTTAAAAGCAAAATTACTGGTGTTAGGATGTCTGGTTTTAAAATTTAGTCCTACCTCATACTAGCTATGTTACCTTGGGCAGATTACCTAGAGATGTGCCTTAAAATAGTGAGGTCTCAATACACATTTCTTAAATGTATAAATTAATAAATCAGTTCAAATTAGAATAGAAATTAGAATAATAAATTTAACATGAAAATTGAGCTTACCAGCTTTCACGTGTCATAATAGCTGAGTTGTTGAAAGACTGGCATGTAAACTATAGTATTCCCACGTTCTTTCTATCTTATTGGGTGCCTTTTAAAAAATAAAACAAATACATCTTATTGGAACTATTTTAGATTGTACATTGCTTCAGAAATCAAAGGTAAGAAACATTTGTCAACCAGATAGTTAAAGATAGAGAGAAAGATGATTAGAGCTAAATAAATAGTTAATAAAGGGAGGTTCTTTCTTGTAGCAGAGTTCCAGCTAACGAATGCAGAAGGAATAATAGAATTAGAAATCACTATTTTACAAACCCTAATGAAATAGTGGGTGTAATCAATGATCACCAATGGGTACAAAAACCATTAGGTGAAAAGCTGATGGGGAGCATTATAATGGATGGATCAGGCTGACAGTACCTGAGTCCACTGATGAATGTTAATATTATAAAAGATAAATAACCAGACATTTTGTGACTACTGGTGTGATGCAATTCAAAATTCACAACACCACCTGTGAAGTATTCTTGTGGAAAATTAAACCTGCATCTGATTGAGGAGATAATATTAGAGCCATAATTCTTTGTCCTAGAATGTGACCCAGATGGAGTTGGACTCACAAGGACACATCAACTGCGCCCTGAGGTAGAAAGACAATAGCTAGGACAATCTTGGAAGTTATCTTTTAGAGAACTTCTCACATAAACAAATCCTAAAACAGCAAAAATGACCCACATACTTTCCACTCTTTGTTCTTAATTAGCCTTTACTGAATAGTAAGATTTGTTGGACCAATGAGGACCCCGCTGACTGTCATTACTGAAACCTGTACCAATGATTGTTAAGAAAGACAATTCAAAACGTAGAATCACAGTGATCTGGCAGTTTCTGGCTAATCTGTGAAAAAGTGAAGCTTTCAATGATTTTCCCCATTTGTGATATTAATATATACTGATCATTCTCTAACATTCCTTGGACTCTGGCAGACATGGCTCTGGCAGCATGCTTGTCTGTTTCCAACTTTTGCTTCTTTGAATACATGCTGAATAAAACTTTCTTGCTTTACTAAACTTTGTGATGTTTTTATCGTAGAACATATTTGATCAAGACTCTAGACTGAATACAGGGAATACAGGAGACAGAGGAACATATTAGAGACACCGCAGAATGCAATAAGCAAAGTCCAGGCTATGGGAAATTTTAAAGAATAAACAGATCAGTTTTTTTTTTTCTCAAAAATATATGACAAGAAGATGACATGATACTATACATAGAAAACCCTAAAGACTCCACGAGAAATCTACTGGAACTAATAGAAAGATTCAGTAGAGTAGCAGGATACAAGATAAACATTCAAAAATCAGTTGGATTCCTATATACCAGTAAAGAGAACGATGAAAAGGAGATCAGGAAATCAATACCATTTTCAATAACCCCTAAAAAGATAAAATACTTAGGAATAAATCTGACCAGGAATGTAAAAGACCTATACAAAGAAAACTACAAAACACTGCTGCATGAAACCCAAAGGGATCTACATAAATGGAAAAACATACCATGCTCATGGATAGGCAGACTCAACATTGTGAAAATGGTAATTCTACTTAAAGCAATTTATAAATACAATGCAATCCCGATACAAATACCAACAACATTCTTCAAAGAGATGGAAAAACTAATTATTAACTTTATATGGAAAGGGAAGAAACCCCGAATAAGTAAAGCACTACTGAAGAAGAAGAATAAAGCTGGAGGACTCACACTACCTGACTTGAGAACCTACTATACAGCTACAGTACTCAAAACAGCCTGGTACTGGTACAACAACAGAAACATTGACCAGTGGAACAGAATTGAGAACCCAGATGTGAATCCATCCACCTTCAGACACCTGATCTTCGACAAGGGCCCAAAATACATCAAATGGGGAAAAGACAGTCTTTTTAACAAATGGTGCTGGCAAAACTGGATATCCATTTGTAGAAAAATGAAACAGGACCCATACCTCACACCATATACAAAAACTACTTCAAAATGGATCAAAGACCTGGATATAAAGCCTCAAACTATAAAATTCATAGAAGAAAAATTAGGACCAACACTTCAGGCCTTAATATATGGCATTAACAGGATACAAACCATAAACATCAACACAAAAAACCCAACAGATAAACTAGATAACTGGGATCTTCTAAAACTCAAACATCTATGCTCTTCAAAAGACTTCACCAAAAGAGTCAAAAGAGAACCTACAGACTGGGAAAAAATTTTTGGACAGTACAAGTCAGACAAAGGTCTAATCTCCATAATCTACAAGAAAATCCAACACCTCTACAACAAAAAGACAACCAATCCTATCAAAAAATGGGCAAAGGAAATGAACAGACACTTCACCAAGGAAGACATTCAAATGGCCAACAGACACATGAGGAAATGCTCGCGATCACTAGCCATTAGAGAAATGCAAATTAAAACCACAATGAGATACCATCTCACCCCGGCATTACTGGCACGAATCAAAAATACTGGAAATAACAAATGTTGGAGGGGCTGTGGGGAGATGGGAACTCTTATACACTGCTGGTGGGAATGCAAAATGATACAACCATTTTGGAAAATGATATGGCGTTTCCTCAGAAAGCTAGAAATAGACATACCATTCGATCCAGCAATCCCACTCCTAGGAATATATCCTAGAGAAATAAGAGTCATCACTCGAATAGACATATGCACACCTATATTCATGGCAGCATTGTTCACAATAGCAAAACGATGGAAACAACCTCGATGTCCATCAAAAGATGAATGGATACACAAACTATGGTACATGCACACAATGGAGTACTATGCAACGAGAAAGAACAACAATGAATCTGTGAACCATCTCATAACATGGATGAAACTGGAGGACATTATGCTGAGTGAAATAAGTCAATCACAAAAGGACAAATATTGTATGAGACCTCTCTTGTAAAAACCCATGAAAAAATTCACATGTAAAATGTAACAATCCTTGTTGGTTACCAGGGATGGGAGGGGAGGGGGGGGAAATACTAAATAGGCAATAGATAAGTGGTACCTTGGGTGAGAGGTGAGATAGTACACAGTACAGGGGAAACTAACACAACCTGCACAAGGAAAGGTCATGGAGGCCCTATAGACACATCCAAACCCCCTGAGGGACTGAGTTGTTGGACGGAGGGCTCTGGGGACCATGGTCTCGGGGAACATCTAGCTCAATTGGCATGACACTACTTATAAAGATAATGCTCTACATTCTACCTTGGTGAGTAGTGTCTGGGGTCTTAAAAGCCTATGAGCGGCCATCTAAGATACTCCACTTGTCTCATCCCTTCGGGAGCAAGGGAGAATGAAGAGAACAGGATACAACGAAAAGATTAGTCCAAAGGACTAATTGTCCACAGCTACCAAGGCCTCCACCGGACTGAGTTCAGTACAGCTAGATGGTGCCCGGCTACCACCACTGACTGCTCTGACCAGGATCACAACAGAGGGTTCTGGACAGAGCTGGAGAAGGATGTAGAGCATAATTTTAACTCCCCAAAAAAAAAAAAAAAAAAAAAGACCAGATTTACTGGCCTAAAGAATACTGGAGAAACCTCAAGAGTGTGGCCCCCAGACACCCTTTCAGCTCAGAGGTGAAGTTATCTTCGAGGTTCGATGTTAAGCCTGGGAGTGGACAGCCCAGTAAAACTAAATGGGACTAACGAGGTACAGGAGTCTGGTGACAAAGGCCAGAAGGCAGAGTGGGAGTAGGAAACTGATGATAAGGAACACAAATTGAGTAAGGACACTGTCGATGTGTTGTGAGATTGTTGACCACTGTTATAGGGCAACATTAACTATTAACTATTATTATTATTATTAACTATTATTATTAACTATTATTAACATTAACTATTAAATGGGAGGCTGTTTTGTCCTGTAAGCCTTCATCTTGGGCGAGAATGGCAGCACAATTGGAAGAGCATAGTCAATATCACTTAAATGTGTAAGTAAAAAGTTTTGAAATGGTGTTAAAAAAAAAAAAAACAAATGAAACTAATGAGGTACAGTAGTCCAGTGACAAGGGCCAGAAGACAGAAGGGGACAAGGAAGTCCCCTGGTGATAGGGAACAGAAGGTGGAGTAAGGATATTCTTGACTTGTTGTGAGATTGTTAACCATTGTCATAGGGCAACATGTGTAGTAACTGTTAAATGAGAAACTATTTTGTTCTGTAAGCCTTCATCTTAAGTGAGAATAACAGCACAGTTGGAAGAGCGTAGTCAATGTCACTGAACTGTGTATGTAGAAATTTTTGAAATGGTGTATCTTTGGCTATCTGTATTTTCATCAAAAAAAAAAAAGGTTGAGAATTTAGAGGCTTAATATGTTTTGGGGTTGTTAACCAATGTCATAAAACAACATGTGTACTGCTGTTTCATGAGAAATTATTTGTTCTGTAAGCCTTCACCTGAAGTACAATAAAATATTAAAAAATATATATATATGGCAAGAGTGGAAAAAAGAAGAACTAAAAACCTATGGTTTGAAAGAGATTTAGGAAACATATCAACGGATGAATATGTGAACATTTTGAGAACTTTTAGATTCCATTTGAACAAACTGTAAACAAAATATTTTAAAAATTTATGATGAAAATGTTAATGTTGGAAAACTGGCTGGATATTTTATCATATTATGGAATCATTTGTTAATTGTTTTAGGTGTGAAAACGGTATCGGTAGAAATCTTTTAGAGATACATGCTAAAATATTTGTGGGTAAAATGATATGATACTTGGGATTTATTTCAAAATAATCTAGTTGAGGAATGTAAGCAAGGGATGTACAGATAAAACATGTTTGGTCATGTTTAACAGTTATTGAGGTTGGTTAATAGGTATATGTATGTTTATTATAATGCTTTCTCTACTTTTATTTATGTTTTATTATTTCCATACTAAACAGTGTAGAAAGAGAGAAAGGCAGAAATGAAGGCTGGAAACTGTGTGCTTCAGAATGCAGCTCTGGAATCAACTGCTTGAGATTAAATTCTAGCTCTACTGCTTATCGGCTGAATGCCTTGGGCAAGTACTAAATCTTTCTGTGCCTCAGTTTCTTCATCTGTTCAATGGGGATAATAATGGTAATTGGCTAACAAAGTTGTCAAGTGTCAATGAGTTAATACATGTAAAGCATTTAGAACAGTGTCGGATACATAGTATGGACTAATATGTGTTAGTTACTAAAAGGGAAGTCTTTATGTAGCTTCAATTAATTTTGAAGCTCACCTGGGAAACTTATTTTTCTTACGTGCCAATTCAAAGTCTTAGTAGTGCCGCCCAAAGTCTTGAGTTGTGTTTGATTTTGAGACCAAATGTGAACACAGAAAATGACAACTTGGGGCTTGGGTCTGCAAATGTGGGGAGGGTGTATGTGTAGATATTTGCCGACTTCCTTTATAAAAATCTTCATAAAACTACGGAACTAGAATTATCCACTTTATCTCTTTCTTTTACTGGGACACAGAGAAGTCAAATAATTTGATAAAAATCACATAGCTGGCAATTAGCCAGCCCCTAGAAACTAAATCTCAAGAATCCAGTCAAGACAAGTTAAATATTTCTTATATTCCAGTGTTGCATCTATGGGGAAAGTCCATTCATCAGTGAAACCAATAATAACTTGAGCTGTAAAGTATCTTATTTTGAGATTTGGCAAATGGTCTCTTAAAAAAAAGGAAACAAGGAAAGAAATCAGTGCAGTGGGGCTCAGAAGGACCGGAGAAGACAACTGGGCCATCACTCCCTGGCTAGCAAGAAACGAAATCCTCCTCCATCACTCATCTCTTTGTTTTGCAGTATTGACTTTTCAAATAATTTTGTGAGTCAAACCTCAGGCAGTAAACCAAAAAAATCAAACCCTTTGGTGTCGAGTCGACTCTGCTCATAGTGAACCTAAAGGACAGAGGAGAACTGCCCCATAGGGTTTTCAAGGCTGTAAATCTTTACGAAAGCAGCAGCTGGTGGGTTCGAACCCCCGACTTTTGTTTAGCAGCTGAGCACGTTAACCACTGCATGCACCACCAGGGCTCCCTATTATCTTTCCGGTCTCTGATTTTCTTCCTTATTTGAACCCTGATGGCTGATTAGGCCTCTCTGAATAGTCACTCCAAGAACTCAATGACAGTGGAGTGGATTATTTTTTAGGTCTATTTGGTGGCATTTGAAAATATCATTTAATTTCCTTGAAATTAAGAAAACGTTTGTTTTATTTGACAGTGTCTTAACTGTTCACAGGGAACATCCAAAGAAAGCATGCTCTGTCAGCAGCAGTTTTGAAGGAGTGTATGTTTTGCAGTGCCAAGAACAAAGCTATAATTTATGAGGCATTTGGGAGGTAACATGTATTTCAAAGACATACTCAAACTTATCATCTCTTATCAGCCATTTATACTTGGGGGATTTCGGAGGCTGGATTGTAGAAATATTTACAATTAAAAATTGAAAGCATTATTCAAAATATTGTCTAAAAAATGCACTATTAATCAAAATGGGCCTTTAGAAAGATTCGTGAAACCCTTTTTATGTCTCCTCACTGTGTAAATTGTTGATGCATAAAACGATTAAGCAGTTAGAGACCACGTGCACACTGAAAAGCATTTCCTAAATTAAGCAGTAATTTCAACAAAATATTTTAGTGGCTTAAAACAACTCTTTAATAGCAAATGTATTTGCAAGAAGACCACTGTTCTAATAACTCGTGCAATTTGTAGTAATTCTAGTGATTTGCAGTCCCGCATGACATCATGTCTTTCCATATGCCAGCGGTCCCCAAAGCGTCTCTCCAGACCAGCAGCATACATATCACCTGGAAATTCAAATTCTCAAGCTTCATCCCAGACCTACTGAATCAGAAACTCTAGCAGTAGGATTTAGCAATCTGTATTTTAACAAGACCTCTGGGTAATTTTACTATGTACAAAATTTTGAAAATCATTGCTTCATGTTGTTCCTTTGCCTAAAAGAAATAAAGCTGCTTTTCCTAACCAACTCCCAGTATCACATGATACATTTAGCAATTAATATCCTACGCCTATAATACCCTGTGCTTATCTATATAATTGAAATTGCTGCCTTGAATTAGAATTATCTGCGTATGTGTCAAAGTTAACCAAGACACTGTGTGTGAGCTATTTGAGAGCAAGAATTCTATGTCATTCATTTCAAAATTCCGAGTTTAACACAGTGCCTGGGATAGCGTAGATTCAATAAAAATGTTTAATGAAGTTACTGCCTGAGAAAGTGGGCTCTAACCTGGCATTAAATATGAAATTTGAATTTGTAAATGGAGATAACAGTAAAAAGGCTAAAGGTTGTGTTAAGCTGTGATAACTGAAGAGTGAAATTCTGTATTTTCAAGTTACATGCCTGAATATGGAGCCCTGGTGACGCAGTGGTTAAAAGCTTGTCTGCTAACCAAAAGGTCGGTGTTTGAATCCACCAACCACTCCCTGGAAACACTATGGAGCAGTTTTACTCTGTCCTGTAGAGTCACTATGAGCTGGAATCTACTCGACAGCAGTGGTTTGGTTTGGTTTACCTGAATATAGCCTGTCCATGATATCCTAATGACCTACAACAGTGGATCTCAAGTTTTTGGTCTCACGGCTTCTTTAAAAAATGTTTTTAAGTATTGAGACTAGCAAAGAACTTTTGTTTAGTGGGTTTTGTCTACTGAAATTTACTGCATTAAAGAACAGAAGAATTTTAAAAATATTTACATTTAGTTATTTAAAAATAACAATAATAAACCCATGCTATCTTTAAAATAATATTTTGGAATAAAAAATAACTATATTTACCCAAAAAACAAAAATTTAATGAGAAGAGTGCATTGTTTTACATTTTTTGCAAATCTTTTTAAAGTGTTTCTTAATAAAAGACAGCTGGATTTTCATATCAGCTTCTGCATTCAGTCTCTTGAGATATGTTGTTTTGGTTGAAGTTTATGTAGAAAACAAGACCCCACACAATTACATAGTTTGAAAAGTGAGGAATAGTTTAATACCTTTTTTAGATACTTGTGGCTATTGTTCTTTGTTACTACACTAAAATTTGATAGCAGTAATTTATCGCAGGTTTGTTGCAATGCGGAATCTGAAACCATACAAACAAACTTTCTCACCCTGCTGTATTAAAATCTATTTGTCTGCACTTTTAGGAGCTCTTTTCCTCATGCCTCATTTTGTATGTGTCTCAGTTTCCTTCTCTGCATTGGTAATTTGGAGCATATTGGTTTACTGAGTAATACAGATCTTCCAAGTGTTAGCAGATTTTGTTATACAAAATCAAAAAATCACATGCATTAACATCACATTCGATCTCATCAGAAAAAATCTTTAAAGATTGTGAAGCTGTAAAGATCACAATGGTATATAAAAGTTTTCCAAAAGCTTCCTCTTGAAAACTGGAATTTTATCATTGGTGACAGATAGTTGTTTTCCCTAAAGTGACACTCTCTTTATTCATTTTTGTGGAAAGGTCTGCCAAAGATCCCAGTCTTAGTAACCATAGATTGTTATTCATTCTTCAAGTAAAAAAGATGTTTTATGAATAAAGTGACTAGTTTAGCTCATAACTCAAACAATGTTCCAGGGCTTTTCCTTTTTTTAAATACACTGCATTGGCAGTGAAGAATATCATGATTGCTAGCACATTTTAGTGTCACTGCTTTGATTTGTGCTAAGGGACTAGCAAGCCCTGGTGACACAATGGTTAAGCACTTGGCTGCAAACTGAAAGTTTGGTGGTTCAAACCCACCCAGTGCCTCTACGGGAGAAAGACCTGGTGATTTGCTCCCATAAAGATTAAAACCAAAAAAAAAACCCCTGTGAGGCAGTTCTACTCTGTCACATGGAGTCACTACGAATTGGAATCAATTCAACGGCACCCAACAACAACGACCAACAAAAGACTAGGAGCTTTACCTACCAATGCTTTTGCACTATCAAAGCAAATAACTCTTTAATACTATTATGAAAACAGTTCTGATGCCACGGATGACCTTCCTCTCCCCCCAGTAGGCTCTTGGGGACCTTCAAAGTTCTGATGACCATACTTTAAAAATAATTCTGATACAATAGGATTTGAAATGAAGATATACTTTAAAAGAATACAGAAAACGGTCATGTCAAGATGGATTTCAAGCCAAAGAACACCAAGAAATGCATAGGACTACCAAAAGTCAAGAGAGACAAGAAAGAATCTTCCCCTAGAGCCTGTGTAGAGGACACGGTCTTGCTGACACCCTCAATTCAGACTACTAGCCCTAACAACTAGGAGACAATGAATTTCTGTTCTTTTAAGCCATTCTGCTTGTGGTATTTTGTCAGGCAGCTCTAGGAAACTAAAAGAGTGGCCTTGACCCACCCTTTAATGGTCATCTACTTTGGTTTCCTCATCTCCAAAATGCTTAGGTCATGTAGATGTTAGAAGTTTTAAATGAAATGACATAAATACAAATGCTTCAGCTTGGAATTTACAGCCTTCTAAAAATGTTATACCAGGCACCATAACAATCACATAGCAAAAAGGGGAAGATGAGATTAAAACCCAATTCCTGATTCCTAGGTCAGGATTTGTTCTCACCATCCCACACTACTTCAGCTCCATATTTGGCAAACTTAAATAAAGAAATGGGTTTATATTAAAAAAAAAAAAAAATAAAGAATATAAGAGAGAAGCAAATAGGACAAGTTCTACATCATAACCTGAAAGGGAGAGAGTCCAGATTCCTACTTGGGTTGTCAAAAGTAACTTTCAATGAAACATACTTAAAGGAGTGTATCCCAGGGGCATGCTACAAACCTGATCATTGCAGTTTAAAGGTAAAGCACAGTGAAAAAGTCAATGAAAATCTAATACATAATAAGGGGTTAAATGAAATACAATAAAAGGATTTTGCATCTGAAATGTAAAAAATACATTATGGATTCTCCCTAACATTATTTCGTTTTTATCATGAGAATAACCTTAAGTTGACAATACTGCAACAGGGAAATTTTAAAAAGGACTTGTATAAAAACAAAAACCAAAGCTGTTGCCATCGAGTCAATTCCAACTCATAGCAACCCTGTAGGACTCAGCAGAACTGCTTTATAGGATTTCCAAGGAGCAGCTGGTGGATTCGAACTGCTAACCTTTTGGTTAGCAGCCACAGCTCTTAACCACTAAGCCACCAGTGCTCCATTTCTTGTATAGCATACTAAAATGATAATTTCTAGTTTTAGATTTGCACTTTATCTTTTCAAAGAAATGTAAAATTTGTGGTCTCAATTTACCAGCTTTAGGTAGCAGCTCTACTACTAGCCTCAGAATTGGGGAACAATTTATCCCCAGAGTAGTGTAACAGATAAAACCAATCTAAGTGCAGATGTTCCTAATTTGATGTAATAGGTGTGTGGATCAAATAGAAAGCACATGTCTGTACATGACATACTCAGTACTCATCAAAAATTTTAAGACTAGAAGGATGTAGAACAAAATTCTAACTCTCAAAAAAAGACCAGACTCCCTGGCCTGACAGACTGGAGAAACCCCCAGAGTACGGCCCCCCAGTACCCTTTTAGCTCAGTGGTGAAGTCACTCCTGAGGTTCACTGTTCAGCCAGGGATTGGACAGCTCCATAAAAAAAAACAGGACTAATGAGGCACAGGGACAAGGACTAAAAGGCAGAAGGGGACAGGAAAGCTGGTGATAGATAACCCAAGGTTGAGAAGGGACAGTGTTGACATGTCGTGGGGTTGTTAACCATTGTCATAGGGCAATATGTGTACTAACTGTTAAATGAGAAACTATTTGTTCTGTAAACCTTCATCTAAGGTACAAAAAAAAAGAATTATCTATGTGAGATCAAACTGACAACAGCAACTCAAAAGGTTTGATAGGAAGCCTAAGGGGCAATGACTTGAAGATAATGGTGATGGAATAATTTGGAAAATGATAGTGAGAATAGCACACAACTGGAAGAATGTTAATGATGTTGCTGAATTGTACATGTAAAAACTTTTGAAATGGTGTAAATTTGGCTATGTATATTTTCACCAAAAAAAAAAAGAATCCTCCAAGGTCGAGAAGGGAGAGTGTTGACATGTCACGGGGTTGTTAACCAATGTCATAAAACAATATGTGTACTGACTGTTTAATGAGAAACTGTTCTGTAAACCTTCATCTAAAGTACAATAAAAAAATTTTTTTAAAAATTGTAAGATGAGCCTTGTCAAGCATGTAATCACTTCCTACTGTTAAAGCCTTTTACTGGTTGTCTTCTCTAAACATAGAAGTAAAGCATTTTCCTTGTAGAAAATGTAGAAATTATTTTTATCAGAGAAAAAAGAGGGGAAAAGACAATAAGAAAATAATCCAATGCCATGTTTCCATTTGGTACCTTATGTTTGTTTGTTTTAAATAGAGAAAAATACAAATTCATTGTAAAAAAAAATTGGGGAAATAGATAAATAAAAGTTTACATAAGAAAATAAAAATCATAAAAATGTGGTAACCACTGTTAAAATTCTTTCTCTCTTTCTGTCTCTGTCTCTTGTTAAACCAATTAAACAGTCTGAACTCAGTGGGGATACAAGTATGAAACAGTTTTATATTTTTCCTAATCATTGCCACGTTGAAGCTTTATTGTGGTGCACGTGGTAACATGCTCAACTAACAACTGATGGTTGGTGGTTCAAGTTCACCTAGAAGTGCCTTGGAAGAAAGGCCTGGTGATCTACTTCTGAGAAACCAGTCATTGAAAACTCTATGGAGCACAGTTCTACTCTGATACACATGGGGTCTCCATGAGTGGGAATTGACTCCAAGGCAACTGTTTTTTTTAGGGATATATAGGAGAGAACACAAAGCTTTACAACTTAAATCTCAGAGCAAGAGATGTCCAATCCAGAGCCTCCTGTCCCTTGCAGGGCCAGTCAGGTGAACATGGGATGGAAGGTGGATAGAGCATTGTCTACAGCTTCATTCCTCTTTCAATATTTCCCACCCCTTCCCAACCATGTTGTTGTTGTTAGGTGCCATTCAGTCAATTTCTACTCATAATGACCCTTTGGACAGAGTAGAACTGCCCCATAGGGTTTTCTAGGCTGTAATCTTTACATAAGCAGATTGCCAGGTCTTTCTCCCACGGTGCTACTGGTGGATATGAGTTGCCAACCTTTCAGTTAGTACCCAAGTGCTTAAGCATTGTGCCACTAAGCCTATCATAATCACACTTGCCAAAATTAAAGACAAAGAATGCTGAGAGCAGCTTGAGAAAACCAAAAAGGCACGTACAGAGGAGAAACAATAAGACTAAGTTCAGATTATTTGGCAGAAACCATGCAAGCAAGAAGGCAATGGGATGACATATATAAAACCTTGAAAGAAAAAAATTGCCAACCAAGAATAATATATCCTGCAAAACTCTCATTCAAATTTGATGGTGAAATTAGGACATTTCCAGATAAACAGAAATTAAGGGAATATGTAAAAAACAAACCACACTTACAACAATTATTAAAGGGAGTCCTTCGATCTGAGAAAAACAACTTTAGCTCACAGGCTGAATCTAGGACACAGGATCGTACCAGCCAGATACCAGTCCAGGAAATTAACTCTCAAGGAATATCCAAAACCAAAAGAAATACAACAGGGAATCAGAGAGGTTAATCTGTAAATGACAACAGCTTCAGAACAATAAAAAAGGGAATAAACAGTATAGGTACAGAACCTTCTAATGGAGAGGAAGGCAAGCCGATACCAAGTAATAATAGACTGGTTCAAACCCAGGAAGAGACGGGTAAATTTCAAGGTAAACACAAAGAAAGTTAACAAACCTACTCAACAAAATAAAGAAAAAAGCATAAAGTCTCGGTAAAAACAAAATCTACAAAAATGAAAGAAATAAAGAAAAAAAATCCACAAACAAAAGAAATTCTGCACAGGAGAGTAAGAGGAACAAAGAAAACGTCAGCGCCACAAAAAAAGCACTACAAAATGACAGCAATAAACACACCTATCAATAATTACACTGAATGTAAATGGCCTAAATGTATCCATAAAGAGACAGAGAGTGACAGAATGGATTAAAAAAAAAAAAAAAAAAGGATCTATCAATTTGCTGTCTACAAGAGACACATCTTAGAAACAAAGACATAAATTTATTAAAAATCAAAGGATGGAAAAAAATATATCAAAAGGCTACCAGAAAGGAGCAGGAGTGGCTATACTAATCTCAGATAAAATAGACTTTAAAACAAAATCCACCAAAAAAGACAAAAAAGAGCACTATATCATGATTAAAGGGACAATCGAGCATGAAGACATAACCATAATAAACACATACACATCCAATGACAGGGCTCCAAAACACATAAAACAAATAATAACAGCACTGAAAAGAGAAATTGACAGTACCACAGTAATAGTAGGAGACTTGAACACACCACTCTTGGTAAAGTACAGAACATCTAGAAAGGAACTCAACAAAAATGCAGAAGACCTAAAGGGTAGAATCAGCCAACTTTACCTCATAGACCTACGTAAAACACTACACCCAACAGCTGCAAAGTACACATTCTTTTCCAATGCACATGGAACGTTCTCCAGAACAGACCACATCTTAGGCCACAAAGCAACCCTCAACAAAATCCAAAGTATTGAGATAATACAAAGTATCTTCTCTGACCACAATGCCATCAAGATATAAATTAACAACAGGAAGAGCAAGGAAAGAAAATCAATCACATGGAAACTGAATAACATCCTGCTTACAAACCGCTGGGTAATAGGCAAAATTAGAGATAGAATCAAAAATTCCTAGAATGAAAACACATCATACCAAAACCTTTGGGACACAGCAAAGGCAGTCCTCAGAGGACAATTTATAGCAATAGATGCACACATCAAAAAGAATAAGGGACAAAATCAAAATATTAACTACAGAACTCAAACAAATAGAGAGCAGCAGAAAAAGCCCACAGCCACCAGAAGAAAGGAAATAATAAAGATCAGAGCAGAAATAAATGAAATAGAGAATAGAAAAACAATAGAAAGAATCAACAAAACCAAACGTTGGTTCTTTGAAAGAATCAACAAAATTGACAAACCACTGGCCAGACTGACAAAAGAAAAACAGTAGAGGACACAAATAACCCAAATAAGAAATGAAATGCGGGACATTCCAACAGACTCAATTGAAATAAAAAGAATCGTAACAGAGTATTATGACAAACTATACTCCAACAAATTTGAAAACCTAGAGGAAATGATAAATGTCTAGAAACACACTATCTACCCAAACTAACACAAAGTGGTGTTGAAAATCTGAACAGACCCATAACAAGAGAAGAGATTAAAAAGGTAATAAAAAAAACTCCCAACAAAAAAACTCTGGCCCAAATGGCAAATGGCTTCACTGGAGAATTCCACCAAACATTCAGAGAAGAGCTTACACCAGTACTACTCAAACTATTTCAGAACATTGAAAGGGAAGCAACACTTCCTAATTCATTCTATGAAGCCAGTAAAACCCTAATACCAGAACCAGGCAAAGACAACACACACACACACACACACAAAAATTACAGAGCAGTATCTCTCATGAATATAGAAACAAAAATTCTCAACAAAATTCTAGTCAATAGAATTCAGCATCATTTCAAAAAAATAATACACCATGACCAAGCAGGATTCTTATAGGTATGGAAGGATGGTTTAACATTAGAAACTCAGTCAATGTAATCCACTATATAAATAAAAGGAAAGAAAAGAATCGCATAATCATCTCAATTGATGCAGAAAAGTTATTTGACAAAGTCCAACACTAATTCCTGATAAAAACTCTCAACAAAATACGTATAGAAGGGAAATTTCTCAACATAATAAAGGGCATCTGTGCAAAACCAACCACCAACATCATTCTTAATGGAGAGGAGCTGAAAACACTTCCCTTGAGAACAGGAACAAGACAAGGATGTCCCTTATCACCACTCCTATTTAACATTGTGCTGGAAGTTCTAGCTAGAACAATAAGGCAAGAAAAAGAAATAAAGGGCATCCAAGTTGGTAATGAAGAAGTAAAACTGTCCCTATTTTCAGATGATAGGATACTATATACATAAAACCCAAAAAACTCCACGAGAAAACTACTGGAACTAATAGAACGATTCAGCAGAGTAGCGGTATACAAGATAGAAATACAAAAATCAGTTGGATTCCTATACACCAACAAAGAGAATAATGAAAAGAAAGTCAGGAAAACAATACTATTTATAATGGCCCCTGAAAATATAAAATACTTAAGAATAAATCTAACCAGGGATGTAAAAGACCTATACAAAGAAAACTACAAAACACTACTGCAAGAAAGCAAAAGAGAGCGACATAATTGGAGAAACATACAATGCTCATGGATAGGTAGAATCAACATTGTGAAAATGACAATTCTACCCAAAGCAATTTACAGATACAATGTAATCCTGACCCAAATACCCACAACATTCTTTAAAGAAATGGAAAAAGTAATCACTAACTTGATAAGGAAAGGGAAGGAACCCCAGATAAGTAAAACACTATTGAAGAAGAGTAAAGTAGGAAGACTTGCACTACCTGACTTCAGAACCTACAATACACAGTTTCGTTAGTCAAAACAGCCTGGTACTGGTATAAAGACAAATACATTGACCAATGGAACAGAATTGAAAACCTAGATGTAAATCCATCCACCTAAGGTCACTTAATCTTCAACAAGGGCCAAAAGTCCATCAAATGGGGAACAGACAGTCTTTTTAACAAATGGTTCTGGCAAAACTGGATGTCCATCTGCATAAAAATGAAACAGGACCCATACCTCACACCATATATAAAAACTAATTCAAAAAGGATCAAATACCAAAATATAAAGCCAAAAACTCTAAAGTTCATAGAAGAAAAAATAGGATCAACGCTAGAGGCCCTAATACACAGCATTAACAGGATACAAACCATAACCAACAACACACAAACTCCAGAAGATAAGCTAGATAACTGGGATCTTATAAAAATTAAACACTTATGCTCATCAAAAGACTTCACCAAAGGAGTGAAAAGAGAACCTACAGTTTGGGGGAAAATATTTGGCCATTACAAATCAGAAAAAGTACTAATCTCTAAAGTCTACAAGAAAATCCAACACCTCTGCAACAAAAAGACAAATAATCCATTTAGAAAACGGGAAAAGGAAACGAACAGACACTTCACCAAAGAAGACATTCAGGCGGCCAACAGACACATGAGGAAATGCTCGCATTCACTAGCCATTAGAGTAATGCAAATGAAAACCACAATGAGATACCATCTCACCCGGGCATTACTGGCACTAATCAAAAAACTGAATACAACAAATGTTGGAGAGGCTGTGGGGAGATTGGAACTCTTATGCACTGCTGGTGGGAATGCAAAATAACACAACCATTTTGGAAAATGATATGGTGCTTACATAGACAGCTAGAAATAAAAATACCATATGATCCAGCAATCCCACTCCTAGGACTATATCCTAGAGAAATAACAGCTGTCACATAAATATACATACGCACACCCATGTTCATTGCAGCAGTGTTCACAACAGCAAAAAGATGGAAACAACCTACATGCCCATCAACAGATGAATGGATAAACAAACTATGATACATACACACAATGAAGTATTATGCAATGATAAAGAAAAACGATGAATCTGCGAAGCATGTCATAATATGGATGAAAATGGAGGACATGATGCTGAGTGAAATATGTCAATCACAAAAGAACAAATATTGTATGAGACCACTACTGAAAAAACTCATGAAAAGGTTTACACACAAACAATCTTTGATGGTTACAAGGGAGGGGAGGGGTGGGTGGGGGAATAACTAAATAGACAATAGATAAGTGGTAACTTTTGTGAAGGGTAAGACAATACACAGTACTGGGGAGGCCAGCACAACTTGTACAAGTCAGGTTCATGGGAGCTCCATAGACACATCCAAATTTCCTGAGGGACCGAACTGCTGGGCTGAGGGCTGTGGGGACCACGGTCTCAGGGAACATCTACCTCAATTGATATAGTTTATAAAGAAAATGTTCTACCTTGGTGGGTAGTGTCTGGGGTCTTAAAAGCCTGTGAGCAGCCATCTAAGATATTCCACTGGTCTCACACCTTTGGGAGCAAGGGAGAATGAAGAAAACAAGATACATGGGAAAGATCAGTCCAAAGGACTAATGGACCACAACAACCACGACCTCCACCAGACTGAGTTCTGTATAACTAGATGCCCAGCTACCACCACTGACTGCTCTGACAGGGATCACAACAGGGAGTCCTGGACAGACCTGGAGAAAAACATAGAACAAAATTCTAACTCACAAAAAAAGACCTGACATACTGGCCTGACAGAGACTGGTGACACCCTGAGAGTATGGCCCCTGGACACCCTTTTAGCTCAGTAATGAAGTCACTCCCAAGGTTCACTCTTCAGCCAAAGATTAGACAAGCCCATAAAACAAAATGAGACTAATGGGGCACAACAGCCCAGGACAAGGACTAGAAGGCGGGGGGGTGGGGGGACAGGAAAACTGATAATAGGGAACCCAAGGTCGAGAAGGGAGAGTGTTTACATGTCATGGGGTTGTTAACCAATGTCATAAAACAATATGTGTACTGTTTAACAAAAAAGTATTTGTTCTGTAAACCTTCGTCTAAAGTACAATTTTAAAAATTTTTAAAAATAAATAATTAAAAAAAATGGAACCTGGAACTAATAGAATAATTTAGTAACATGGCAGGATACAAGATCAACACACAAAATCAGTTAGATTCCTCTATACTGACAAAGACTACTTCGAGTAAGAAATCAAGAAAACAATGCCATTTATAATAGCCTCCAAATCAATAAAATAACCAAACCAGGGACATAAGAGACTTATACAATGAGAATTATAAAACAATGCTACAAGAGACTAAAGCGACCTACAAAGATGGAAAGACATCCTGTGCTCATGGATAGGAAAGCTTAATACAATGAAAATGTCAATACTACCTAAAGCTATCTACAGATTCAACACAATCCCAACATCCCAACAATACTCTGTACTGAAATGGAAAAACTAATGATCAACTTCATATGGAAAGGAAAGAAACCTCGAATAGCCAAAGCAATATTGAAGACAAAGAACAAAGCAGGAGGCCTCGCACTCCCTGATATCAAAACATACTCTGCAGCTACTGTAATGAAAACAGCCTGGTGCTGGTTCAACGACAGACACATAGATCAGTGGAATGAAATTGAGAACTCAGAATTAAACCCAAACATTTATGGACAACTGATCTTTGACAAGGGGTCAAGTTCCATCCAGTGGAGCAAAGACAGTCTCTTTAATAAATACTGCTGGCAAAACTTGATATCCACCTGTAGAAAATTGAAACGTTTCCCATACACCACATCAAACAGAAAGACTAACTCAAAATGGATCAAAGATCTAAATTTCAAACCTAAAACCATAAAATTCCTGGGAGAAAACTATGGGACTTAACCTTATGTAAACATAAGATAACAAGCATTACAACAAACAAACACATAGAAGAAGACAAAACAGATAAACGGGATCTCAGAAAGATTAAACACTTCTGTGCATCAAAAGAGAAAGAGAATATACAGACTGGGAAAAATTTTTCAGAAAAGACATATCAGATAAGGGTCTTATCTCCAAAATTTATGGAAAACGTCAACAATTCAATGACAAAAAGAAAAATTAACTGAATTAAAAAATGGGCAAAGGACATGAACAAAACCTTCACAAAAGAGAACATCCAAGCCACCAACAAACACATGGAAAGATGCTCATGATCATTAGCCATAAGAGAGATGCAAATCAAAACCACAATGAGATACCATCTAAAATAACATTGATTAAAACAACAGAAAACAAATGTTGGTGAGGATGTGGGAAGATTGGAACACTTATTCACTACTGATGGGACTGTAAAATTGTACAATCACTATGGAAAACAGTTTGCCACTTCCTCAAAAAACTAGAAATATTGCTACCTTACGATCTAGCAATCCCACTCCTACGAATATACACTAGAGACTTAAAACTACTGACATGACCAGATATACGCACTCGTATGTTCATTGCAGCTTTATTCACAATAGGAAAATAATGGAATCAACTAAAGTGCCCATCAATAGATGAATGGATAAGCAAATTGTGGTACACTTACACAATGGAATACTATGCCATCATAAAGAATAATGGTGAATCTTCAAAACGTATTATAACATGGATGGACCTGGAGGGCATAATGCTAAGTGAAATAAATCAAGCATATAAGGACAAATATTGTATGATTCCTCTTTTAAAGAAGACAAGAACAGACAAATATAGAGAGACCAATATTCATTGGTGGTTACCAGGGAGAAGAGGTGGGGAGGGATAAGTACACTTTAGAACTCAGAGACTTGTTACTTTTGGTGATGGGAAATGTGGCTCCAAGAGTGAAAGTGAGCACAACCATAATAAAGATAAGTGTTTTTTAGTGATGGGAAATGTGGCTCCAAGAGTGAAAGTGAGCACAACCATAATAAAGATAAGTGTTTGAGCACAAGTAGGATATAGAAACAATGAAAGAGAACGTTGACAAATAATGACAAACATAACTAATGTCAATGAACAATTTATCTGGAAATTTGTAAAAAAAAATTCATTAGGGTATATACAATTTTACAATAACAGTAATAACAACTAAACAATATATGTTTGGTTACATAAATATGTAAGTATGCATAAATATGTATAGGAAGTCATATATGAATAACTGTAGGCATACGTATATACATGTTTATATGGGTTGCATATGTTTTCAAGTATAAAATAAAGCACATAGGGGGCACAGTTATGGATACTTCCTAGACACAATCAAATACCTCATGGGATTGGTATGCTGGGTTTGAAGACTTACGACCGTAGTCTAGTAGGCAACTCAGTCAACTGGCATGATATAGTCCATAAAAAGAATGTTCTACATCCTAGTTTGGTGAGTAGCATCTGGAGTCTTAAAAGCTTGCTAAAAAGCAGCATTAAAGAGAAAGAAGGAAACCAAAGACTCAAAGAGGAAACTGGTCTACAGAACAAATAGTCTATATGAATAATGACATCACCTACCTTGAGACCAGAACTAGATGGTGCCTGGCTACCATGACTTACCATTCTGACCAGGGACTCAACATAATGGGAGAAGAATGTGGAACAAACTCATTCCTAAAGAAAGGCCAAACTTATTGGACTGGTAGAGACTAGATGAACCTCCAAGACAATCATCCTGAAATACTCTTTAAACTTGGAACTCAGACCACTCCCAGAGGTCATTTTCAGCCAAATGATAAATTGGCCCATAAAATAAGTAACATCATGAGTGAGTACTGTGCTCCTCAAAATAATTGTCAAGATGAAACCAAGTGGCTAACATTTACCCTAGATCAAAGATGAGAAGGATGGGGGTGGAGGGGGGGCAGGGAAGCTAGTTAATGGAAACACAACAACCAAAACGGAAATAATGAGAATGCTGATATATTGTGAAGAATGTAACCGACGTTACTGAACAATATGTATAGAAATTGTTAAATAAGAACCTAATTTCCTGTGTAAACTTTCACCAAAAACAAAATAAAATATTTAAAAAAAAAGAATATGAGCGATGTAATATGGATGAGCCAATAGAATGTGAGGTGTGTTAGGGGTCCAACCACCCTAGTTAGCCTAGATGTCCGGCTCATTGAGCATAGATGGAGAATTGGCTCCCTGTGTCTCACTGGAGTGAGCAGAGCTGATGAGTGGATGGCCACATGCTAACCATAAGGCAACTTCAACCG
Source organism: Dugong dugon (assembly GCA_030035585.1). Lineage (NCBI taxonomy): Eukaryota > Metazoa > Chordata > Mammalia > Sirenia > Dugongidae > Dugong > Dugong dugon. Next base: position 170,420,201 of record CM057462.1, read on the forward strand.
TTTGAGGAAATTAGGGCAAAAACGATTGTGAGTGGAAATCGCTAGATGAGTTATCTAGATGAGGATGGTAGCCCAGGCAGAGAAAGAGACTGACAACTCCTCAAAAGGTAGCCTAGCTTCCTCCCCTTCCCCTTTGCTTGCTTCCAAGTGAACTGTTACCACTTAGCTTGCAGAAAGCAAGAGTGACCTGTTTAAGCTAAATTGGTGTGCAATATGCAATTGTGTCTTGGCATGCCTACTCCGTTACATCCTGAATCCAAGGTTCAGTTTTGATCTTAAGATTGCCGTTATTAGGTGCCATAGAGTTGGTTCCAACTCATAGTGACCCTGAGAACAACAGAACGAAACACCACTGGGTCCTGCACCATCCTCACAATCACTTCTATACTTGAGCACATTGTTGCAGCCACTATGTCAATCCATCTCATGGAGGGTCTTTCTTTTTTTTTGCTGGCCCTGTACTTTACCAAGCATGATTCAATTACTTATTTTACCAAGCATGATGCAATGATCTTAAGATACAATTACTTAAAACATTTTTAAAGATGTGATTCAGTAAGTTGGGATGGATAGACTCTGCACCCTCACACAAATATGGACTTACTATTTGTAGTTCCTGCAAGGATTGTGCACTACAAATGCAGGAATTCGGATAAACTATTTCTCGTCATCATCATTTAAAAAAGGTTAAATGCATTTGTAATTGTGTATGCTGCATCACTGAATATTTTCTTGACAGGAGAGAATTTCCATTTTGAGTAATCATTGATGAGAACTGAAGCCTCGCTCACAATTTGCACATCTGATGACTGGAGAAACTGTCAAACTAGGTTTCAGGCTCTTTATGTTTCAAAACTTGTTTTCCTTCACTAACCACCTTCTTCCAGTGGGACACATTCATATCCCGATGCTTCCCACACCTTCATGTCAAGACAGTGGGTGAATAAGCACATTCCTCGGTGCCTTTCCTACACCAGTACAGCTCGTGCCAGTTTAGCTATACACATGAGTGCTGTGAACATATACATTTATTTCACTAAAACCAAGCTGAATATATCCCCAACTCAATTTCCTTTCAGTCAAATCTTAAAATTTTCCTCAGCCACCTCAATACCATTTGACATAAAAGGATGTATAATGGAGCGGGGAGTTGAAAGGGAGAGAAACTGTAGTCTTAACCAACCACAGCTAAAATATCTCACTTTTGCAAAGTATATAGAAACATGATCATGTGAATATATTGCTGAGCTTCTCCCAGGGCCTTGTAAGGGACTCATCCCAAGTGAGCGACCTGAGACAGAAGTGAATTTACTTCACGGTAAATCTAACTCTGCGTGCACCTGTGTGGCACTATGGTGGAGAACACAAAGAAACAAGGAGTTCCCTGTCCTTAAACAGCTTACAGTCTAGCTAAACCAAAAAGACAAAACAAATCAGTTGCTGTCCAGTCAATTCTGACTCATGATGACCCCTTGTGTTTCAGAGTACAAGTGCCCTCCATAGGGTTTTCAATAGCTGTGATCTTTCAGAAGCAGATCTTCAGGCCTCTCTTCTGAGACACCTCTGTGTGGATTCGAACTGCCAACTTTTTGGTTAGTGGCTGAGTATTTAACTGTTTACATCACCCAGGTACTCCATAAGCTAGCTATTTTGCCTTAAATAAGACACAGTCTATCTGAGATGAGATGAGACACTAACAATCCAAGACTTATGCTTAGAGTGATAGGATGAAATCTCCCCCACCCCCCGAAAAAAGACAACCAATTCTTCTCATCCCTGCATGTATACCCCTTTACAATGTGACTTTGTCTTGAGTAGATTTTGACCATATACTTTGGCCAATGGGGCATTAGCAAGCAGATGGAAGCAGAGTCTTGGAAAGTGTTTGCACATTGGGGCTTGACATCTCTTGATGCTGGAACCCTGGAGACCACTATATGAAGAAGCCCAGGCTAGCCTTCTGGACAATGAGAGACCACAAAGAGAGAGACTCAGCTGTCCCAGCTTCCCAGCTGAGGGCCCAGACATGGAAGAGAGGCCATCCTAGATTGTCAAGCCCTAGCTGAGCCAGCCCAGTTCTAAAGAACCTCCTAGTCAACCACAGAATATTGAGAAAGAATAAATCTTAGTTGTTTTAAGCTAATAAATTTTAATGTGATTTGTTATTCCACAAAAGCTAACTGATATACTTTGTTACCCAGCCCCTGAGAGCAACTGTTCTCCTCCCTCTTATTGTAAATTCTGGAAAAGGAAAGGTATGACTTTGAATAAGAGGAATGATACTAGTAATCCAGTAAAATAAAAGATGGAATCTACTGCTTCCCTACCTCATCACCCACACTTTCACCTAAAGAAAAGAAGACTTTATCAGGGAAGGATGCTTCTTCCGTTTAACTCTGAGTGGCAACATAAACCCAGGGATGCCCTGTGAGAATCCTTTAGCCAAGGCTTATCAGTACTCTGTGAGTACTGCCTGCCTCCCATTGCCTCATCAGCTATTCTTTTTTAATTTTTTTTATTGTCCTTTAGATGAAGGTTTACAGAACAAATAGTTTCTTATTAAACAGTTAGTACACATACTGTTTTATGACAAAGGCTAACAACCCCACGACATGTCAACATTGTCCCTTCTCAACTTTGGGTTCCCTATTACCAGCTTTCCTGTCCCCTCCTGCCTTCTAGTCCTTGTCCCTGGACTGTTGTGTCCCATTAGTCTCATTTTGTTTTATGGGGCTGTCTAATCTTTGGCTGAACGGTGAACCTTGGGAGTGACTTCATTACTGAACTGAAAGGGTGTCCTCAGGCCATACTCTCGGAGTTTTTCCAGTCTCTGTCAGGCCAGTAAGTCTTGTCTTTTGTTGTGGGTTAGAATTTTGTTCTACTTTTTTCTCCAGCTCTGTCCAGGACCCTCTGTTGTGATCCCAGTCAGTGCAGTCAGTGGTGGTAGCCAGGCACCATCTAGTAGTACTGGACTCAGTCTGGTGGAGTCTGTGGTAGTTGTGGTCCATTAGTCCTGTGGACTAATCTTTCCCTTGTATTTTGTTTTCTTCATTCTCCCTTGTTCCCAAAAGGGTGAGACCAGTGGAGTATCTTAGATGGCTGCTCACAAACTTTTAAGACCTCAGATGCTACTCACCAAGGTAGAAAGTAGAACATTTTCTTTACAAAGTGTGTTATGCCAATTGATCTAAATGTTCCCTGAGACTATGGTCCCCACAGCCCTCTGCCCAGCAGTTCAGTCCCTCTGGGAGTTTGGATGTGTCTGTGGGGCTTCCATAACCTTTCCTTGTACAAGCTGTGCTGGCTTCTCCAGTATTGTGTACTGTCTTACCCTTCACCAAAGTTACCACTTATCTATTGTTTATTTAGTATTCCTCCCCACCCCTCCCATCCTTTGTAACCAACAAAGATTATTTCTTTTTGTGAGTAAACTATTTCTTGAATTTTTATAGTAGAGGTCTCAAACAATATTTGTGCTCTTGTAACTGACTTATTTAACTCAGCATAATGTTCTCCAGTTTCATCCATGTTATGAGATGCTTCACAGATTTATCATTGTTCTTTATCGTTGCATAATACTCCATTGTCATCAGCTATTCTTGTAAGACACTCGGTGCCCCTTCAGTTTACTTTATGAGAAGAAAGGCCAGACCTTAATTAATTGAATTAATAATGTCACACCTCAGGGTTGCAGGGGGACCATTCGAGTATGGAATATTTTTTGTCAGGTGCCTGAAAAGAAAAGGCAGGGAGTTCAGATGGCCATTGAGTGTTGGAAAAACAGATTGTCATTTCTTGGCAATACATTCCAATTCTTTCTTAAGAATCTTGAGTGGAAACTTCTTCCTTCCTTCATTTCTCAGTCCATGTATATTTCCAGGGAAATTTGATCCTTATATTTCTGATTCATTTACACTTAAGTCATCACATGGTTTTTCAAGAGCTTTATCCAGTGGACCTTTAAAGCATGATCCCATTTTCCATGAGAATGAATTCTGAACCCTGCCTATCCTAGATAGGACACACACTAAGAGGAAGTGATATTCTCTAAATACATACATACATACATACATATATATATATATATATATATATATATATATATATATATATATATATATATATATATATATATATATATATATATTTGAATGCATCTTCATGTGGGAAATGGACTACACTGGATCATTTACTGCTCCCCATACTAAATAGAACTAACTGAAGGAAACCAGAGTATCCTGGTAGCCCTAAGCAACTGATAATTCTTTTGAGGTAGGAGAGATGTTCAGAACCATTCTGGGAATGATGAACGATACTCAGCCTAGGAGGATGCAGATGTCACCTCACCTGACTAAGTAGCTTTCAGTAACAACTACAGTGATTCATCTGATGCAAACTTTATAGCCCAGGACAGAAGTATGCTCTCAAAGACAGGTGTGATTAATATATTCAGTGGCAATGAATAGACTCAACGTGACAAACATTTCTAGAGAAAAGCACTCAGCTATATCAGAGTAGCGCTGTCCTTCTTTCTTCCCTAAATCAGTTCATCCTTCTGCCCCTTATTTCTTACCCCAGTGGTTTCTTTAAAGAAGTTGATCCATCAGTTATTCTCTCTCTTCCGTATTCTTCTCAATTCTTACCTTGCAGTCAGCACATAAGCATGCACGAGTCTCCATTTAAAGCCCCTTCCATAACCCTCTGTCTCTTTATATATACCATTCTACTTCCTCCCCCTCAACATAGTCTTTAGTCTTTAGTCTAACCCACACTCACCCTATCCACACTTTGATCTCTCAATTACTGCTCAGCCCCAACAATCTGTACTTCATTTCCACCATCCAATTAAAATTGGTCCTGTTCAAGCTGCCCAGTGTAGTAGAGTGGGGAGTCCCTGGCTGGTACAAAGAGTCAACATGCTCTGCTGCTAACAGAAAGGTTGGAGGTTCCAATCCACCCAGAGGCAACTTGGAAGAAAGGCGTGTTGACCTACTACTGAAAAATCAGCCCCTGAAAACCCTATGGAGCACAGTTCTGCTAAGATGCATGTGAGCTCACCATGAGTCAGAATTGACTCAACAGCAACTGGTTTTTTAGCAGAGGGGGACATGATTCAGTGCACATCACTCTTGATGTCTCAGTGGCATTGAACGCTATGGAAGCATCTTCATGAAGTATGCTCCTCTGCAGCAGGTTTCCAAGGCAACACTCTCCCCTACCTCTCTTCCTTCCTTTCTGCCTGCTCAACCTCCTCCATGACTCCTTTTCCTCTACCTGCCCTGTAAGAGTTTGTCTTCCTCAAAAATCTGTCTGTGAAAACTATCAGTCATCTAAAAGAGAAACTAACCAGAGATAATGCTAACATCTGCATCCCTTTTCTTCCCTGCATTGTGGTGGGAAGAGGTGGGCCATGTGGACCAGAGAGGCAGATGTAGCACAGGGATTCTCAAGTCAGGTGGCCTTGCTTCAAATCTTATTTCTGGTACTTACTAGTTATGGGTTTTAGGCAAAATACTGAACCTCTCTATCTCTCAAGTTTTTGTCTGTTTGTTTTTAATCTGCATAGTACCTACCTCCCAGGGCTATTATGAGGATTAAATGATTTAATTTATCTTCAGTGCTTAAAAAATCATCGGCAAGTAGCACACACTCAGTAAATGTGAGATATTATTAGCAAAAAGCAGTGGCTCCTCTCCAGAACCTGATAAGTTGAGACCTTATCATTATTAATGCACAGAATTGTCCTGTTGTGACAAGTGCTCTTTAGGTAAAGGAAATATCTCTTAAGTAAATGACAGATGATTGGAACCATTACCTTTGTTTTTAGAAGACCTGTGAGGAGGAGAGTTGTAAACTCTTCGTCAAAAGAGAAGAAAACACGACAAATAAAGTGATCAGGAACTATTTTATAAGCAGTGGAGAAGATGATGATTGTGCTTTTAAATAGAAGTCCCTCTGTTGTTGTTAGGTGCAGTGGAGTCAGTTCCAACTCATAATGACCCCATGTACAACAGAATTAAATGCTGCTTGGTCCTGCGCCATCCATACAGTCTTTGCTATGATTGAGCTTATTGTTGCAGCCACTGTGTCAATCCATCTCTTGGAGGGCCTTCCTCTTTTTTGCTGACCCTCTACCTTACCAAGCATGATGCCTTTCTCCAGGGACTGATCTCTCCTGATAATATGTCCAAAGTATGTGAGATAAAGTCATTTCCAAGGAGCATTCTGGCTGTGCTTCTTCCAAGACAGATTTATTCGTTCTTCTGGCAGTCCAAGGTATATTCAATATTCTTTGCCAACACTGTAATTCAAAGGTGTCAGTTCTTCTTTGGTTTTCCATATTCATTGTCCAGCTTTCAGATGTATATGAGGCAATTCAAAATATGATGGCCTGGTCAAGTATACCTTAGTCCTCAAAGTAACATCTTTGCTTTTCAACACTTTAAAGAGGTCTTTTGCAGCAGACTTGCCCAAGGCACTGCATCTTTTGATTTCTTGACTGCTGCTTACATGGGTGTTGATTGTGGATACAAGTAATGAAATCCTCGACAAATTCAACCTTTTCTCTGTTTATCAAGATGTTGCTTATTGGTCCAGTTGTGAGAATTTTTGCTTTCTTTATGTTGAGGTGCAATCCACAGTGAAGGCTGTACTCTTTGGTCTTCATCTGTAAGAGCTTCAAATCCTCTTCACTTTCAGCAAGTAAGGTTGTATCATCTGCATATCGCAAGTTGTTAATGAGTCTTCCACCAATTCTGATGCTGTATTCTTCTTCGTATAGTCCAGTTTCTTGGATTATTTTCTCAGCATACAGATTAAATAAGTATGGTGAAATGATATAATCATGACTCACACCTTTCCTGACTTTAAATCATGCAGTATCCCTTGTTCTGTTCAAATGACTGACTCTTGGTTTATGTACAGGTTCCTCATGAGCACAGTTAAGGGCTTTGGAATTCCCATTCTTTGCAATGTTATCCATAATTTGTTATGATCCACACAGTTGAATGCCTTTGCATCAGCAATCCCTTGTTCCATGTCCTCTTCTGAATATGGCTTGAATTTCTGGCAGTTATCTGTCAATGTACTACTGCAACCATTTTTGAATGATCTTCAGCAAAATTTTCCTTGTGTGTAATATTAATGATACTGTTTGATAATTTCCTCATTAGATGGGATCACCTTTCTTTGGAATGGGCATAAATAAGGATCTCTTCCAGTCAGTTGGTCAAGTAGCTGTCTTCCAAATTTCTTAGCATAGATGAGTGAGCTCTTGCATCTGCTGAAACATCTCCGTTGGTATTTCATCAATTCCTGGAGCCTTGTTTTTCAACAATGTCTTCAGTGCAGCTTGGACTTCTTCCTTCAGTACCATTGGTTCTTGATCATATGCTACCTCCTAAAATGGTTGAACATCAACCAATTCTTTTTGGTACAGTGACTCTGTGTATTCCTTCCATCTTATTTGGATGCTTCCTGTATTGTTCAATATTTTACCCATAGTATCTTTCAAAATTGCAACTCCAGGCTAGGATTTTCTTTTCAGTTCCTTTAGCGTGAGAAATGTTGAACTTGTTCTTCCCTTTTGGGTAAGAGGTTCCTCTAAGGTAGGGGTTTACCATGTCCCAGTTTGTCCAGGATAGTCAGTTCCAGGTGAAATCTGCTAATAAATGTTAATAGACGCTACAGAAAGAAAAGGTGCCGCAATCAAATAAGATTGTGAAGTGCTATGTTAAAGAAAGCAAAATACATTTCTTTACCTCAGAAGTACTCTGCCCCTTGAATATGCTCATGTTGCACTATGAATTTGCAAGATGAGGTAGTGTTTTCCAAAATCCTTAGACTGTAGGACTCTTTGTTTATGAAGCATGTTTTAAGACTGAAAGTCACACAGGGAAATTGTTCTCTAATCACCTTAGCTCTGATAGGGAATTGATCATTCTAGAAAAATAAAACTAAACCAAAACCTAATGTCCTATTACGACATTTTGTAACACATTACAGTAAGTGAATTTATCTACAAGAAACAGAATTACAGGAAGTTAAGCATGAGGAGACCATGGTAGTATTACTTACTTATCGTTTTCCAATTTAATATATATTCTTAGAGTTTTATAAGAATAAAACAAAGCTTGCTACCTCAGAAAACAGAGAAGCAGCAGCTATGAAATGTTGAAGGAGAAGAAATCAATTCACAGCATACAGTTTCAATTCATTATACAGGATGGGTGAGGATGGGATAAGAAGTGACCTCTTGTGGGAAGGACCTCATTTCATTTTTGTATACTCCTCTTCTCCCTTCTAGAACCTCTTGCAGTGTCATATACGTAACCTGATCAAAAATCAGGATATATGAGTAAATTTTTTTTCCTGATTTTAAATTCATTTATATCAAAGCTTTACTAAAATTAAATCCCATTTAGTTGTGTATTTCCCTCAATTGGGATTACAGTTGTTTGTAAATGACAAAAAATTAAAATACTATATTAGAATTTTATTTATCTCTTAGGTGAATAAAGTCCAGAGACAGGCTGTTCAGGGCTGGCAAGTCAGTTCTGTGATCATCAATCTCCTCGGCACAGGGCTTCCATCTCATTGTCCTCACAGCAGCAACAGAAAGGAGGAAAGGGAAAACAAAGCAAGCCTCTCCATTTAAAAACACTTGCTATAGCAAAACGATGGAAACAACCTAGATGCCCATCAACAGATGAATGGATAAACAAACTATGGTATATACACACAATGGAGTATTATGCAACGATGAAGAAAAATGATGAATCTGTGAAGCATCTCATAACATGGATGAAACTGGAGGACATTATGCTGAGTGAAATAAGTCAGTCACAAAAGGACAAATATTGTATGAGACCTCTATTGTAAAAACCCATGAAAAAGTTCACACAAAAAATGTAACAATCTTTGTTGGTTACCAGGGATGGGAGGGGTGGGGGGGAAATAGTAAATAGGCAATAGATAAGTGGTATCTTGGGTGAAGGGTGAGACAGTACACAATACAGGGGAAACTAGCACAACCTGTACAAGGAAAGGTCATGGAAGCCCCATAGACACATCCAAACTCCCTGAGGGACTGAATTGCTGGGCGGAGGGCTGTGGGGACCATGGTCTTGGGGAACATCTAGCTTAATTGGCATAACACAGTTTATAAAGACAATGTTCTACATTCTACTTTGGTGAGTAGTGTCTGGGTTCTTAAAAGCCTGTGAGCGGCCGTCTAAGATACTCCATTGGTCTCACTATTTTGGGAGCGAGGGAGAATGAAGAGAACAGGATCCAAGGAAAAGATTAGTCCAAAGGACTAATGGACCACAGCTACCAAGGCCTCCACCACACTGAGTCCAGTACAGCTAGATGGTGCCCGGCTACCATCACTGACTACTCTGACCAGGATCACAACAGAGGGTTCTGGACAGAGCTGGAGAAGGATGTAGAACATAATTCTAACTCAAAAAAAAAAAAGACCAGATTTCCTGCTAAAGGAGACTGGAGAAACCCCAAGAGTATGGCCCCCAGACACCCTTTTAGCTCAGTGGTGAAGTTATCTCCGAGGTTCACAGTTCAGCCTGGGAGTTGACAGCCCCGTAAAACCAAATGAGACTAACGAGGTACAGTAGTCCAGTGACAAGGGCCAGAAAGCAGAAGGGGACAAGGAAGCTGGTGATAGGGAACCCAAGGTTGAGTAAGGATATTGTTGATGTGTTGTGAGATTGTTAACCATTGTCAGAGGGCAACATTTGTAGTCACTGTTAAATGAGAAACTATTTTGTTCTGTAAGCCTTCATCTTAAGTGAGAATAACAGCACAATTGGAAGAGTGTAGTCAATGTCACTGAACTGTGCATGTAGAAATTTTTGAAATGGTGTATCTTTGGCTATGTGTATTTTCACCAAAAAAAAAAAAAAGGTTGACAAGTTAGAGGGTTGACATGTTATGGGGTTGTTAACCAATGTCATAAAACAATATGTGTACTTCTGTTTCATGAGAAACTATTTGTTCTGTGAGCCTTCACCTGAAATACAGTAAAAAAAATAAAATATAATAAAACAAACACTTGTCATGGACAATGATAAGGGAGATGGGAAATGTAGTCTATTCCAGGCCATGATGTACCCAGCTAAAAATTGAAGATTCTATTACTATAGAAAAAGGAAAGAGTGGATATTAGGGAACAACTAGCAGTCTCTGCCAGTGTTTAATAAATTACATTTATTAAAGAAAATGGGAGTCAGTTCAGTGGTAGAATTTTCGCTTTCCATCTGGAAGACTCCGGTTAAATCCCCAGCCAATGCACCTTACCTACAACCACCACTTGCCTGTCAGTGGAGACTTGGGTGTTGCTATGATGCTGAACAGGTTTCAGCAGAGCTTCGAGAGTAGCACAGGCTAGAAAGAAAGCCCCGGCAATCTAATTCCAAAAGTCAGTCAGTTAAAATCCTTTAGATCACAATAGTTGGATCTGCAACCACTTATGAGGATGGTGCAGGACCAGGCAGTGTTTTGTTCCATTCTGCGTAGGGTCGCCATGATTTGGGGCTGACTCTGTGGCAGCTAACAATGACAACATTGAAGAAAATACAAGTACATGAAAAATTGAGGGAGAATAGCTAGCCAAAAGAAAAAACTTTTATTTTGCAAGTCAAACGTTCCTACTAGCAACATATGCATATCTCAAAAGTACTACTTTAAAAAAAGAAAAGTTGCTGCCCTTCTTATTTATCTCCTTCTCCGTCTTCTCCAAACCCAGTTAGGGAATGATGGTAGAGGAGTTGAGTGAGAAAAAGAGCAAGTGCATACCTCGCCTCATCTGGAGGCTGCCCACTGCAGCCAGCCCTAATCTGGGGGAGGAGAAGTTGTGATTTTGAGTGAAGTAAGTTCTGTTATTACATGAAATTGACATTTCTAATTACTAAATTGTGATCGTTCTGCCACTTAAAGTCATTCCAGGACATTTTAGTAGCTACAAGAGATCAGAAACGTCAGTGTGCCTGAGGATTTCGCCGGGGCAGGGAAAGAACTTTCCCACTGAATAAAGTTTTAAAGGATAGTGAGTGTCATGGATTGAATTATGTCCCCCCAAAAATGTGTGTATCAATTTGGCTGGGCCATGATTCCCAGTATTGTGTGGTTGTCCTCTATTTTGTGATTGTAATTTTATGATAAAGAAGGTTAGGGTGGGGTCGTAACACCCTTACTAAGGTCACATCCCTGATCCAATGTAAAGGGAGTTTCCCTGGGCTGTGGCCTGTACCACCTTTTATCTTACAAGATATAAAAGGAAAGGGAAGCAAGCAGAAAGCTGGGGACCTCATACCACCAAGAAAGCAGTGCTGGGAGCAGAGTACGTCCTTTGGACCCGAGGTACTTGCGCTGAGATGCTCCCAGACCACGGGAAGACTGATGCATCACAAGGATCTTCCTCCAGAGCTGACAGACAGAAAAAGCTTACCCCTGGAGCTGGCACCCTAAATTTGGACTTCTAGCCCACTAGACTGTGAGAGAATAAACTTCTCTTTGTTAAAGCCATCCACTTGTGGTATTTCTGTTATAGCAGCACTAGATGCCTAAGACAGTGAGAAATAACATTAAACATCCTTTGTGATTACATCCAATGAGTATTACTTGTAAAAAGTACTGGTTACGTTAACTACTTCTCAAGGTTTTGGTAATAATGTGAAAAGGGAAAAGTAAGAAATTACAGAGGCACTAAACAAACCACTTGTCTGTCAGTTTGCTGTGTGTGGTGGCTTGTGCGTTGTTGTGATGCTGGAAGCTATGCCACCTGTATTTCAAACACCAGTAGGATCACCCATGGTGGGGTTTCAGTGGAGTTTCCAGACTAAGATATACTAGGAAGAAGGACCTGGCAGTCTACTTCTTCTTCTTTTTTTTTTTTTTTTTTTAATTGTGCTTTAGGTGAAAGTTTACAGCTCAAGTTAATTTCCCATTCAAAAACTTATACACATTTTGTTTTGTGACATTAGTTGCAATCCCCACAATGTGACTGTATCCTTCCCCTTTCCACCCTGGGTTCCCAGTGTCCATTTGTTCAGTTCCTGTCTCTTCCTGCCTTCTAGCCTTGCTTTTGGGCAGGAGTTGTCCATTTGGTCTCATATATTTGATTGAACTAAGAAGCACATTCCTAAAGTGTGTTATTTTTTGTTATATAGATCTGTCTAATCTTTGTCTGAAAAGTGGGCTTTGGGAATGATTTCAGTCCTAGGTTAGCAGAGTAGCTGGGGGCCATGGTTTTGGGGGTTCCTCCAGTCTCTGTCAGACAGGTAAGTCTGGTCTTCTCTTTTGTGAATTTGAATTCTGGTTCTACATTTTTCTCCAGTTCTTTCCAGGACTTTCTGTTGTGATCCCTGTCAGAGTGGTCAGTGTCCGTAGCCAGGCACCATCTAGTTCTTCTGGTCTCAAGCAGGTGAAGGCTCTGTTTTATGTGGTCCTTTAGTCCTTTGGGCTAATATTTTCCTTGCGTTTTCTGGTTTTCTTCATTCTGCTTTGCTCCAGATAGGATGGGACCAATAGATGTATCTTAGATGGCCACTCGCAAGCTTTTAAGACCCCAGACAGCACTAACCAAAGTGGGATGTAGAACATTTTCTTTATGAACTCTGTTATGCCAGTTGACCTAGATGTTCCCTGAGACTATGGTCCCCAGCCCCTAGCTCCAGCTATTCAGTCCCTCAAAGGACTTGTATATGTCTAAGAAACTTCTATGCTTTTGCTTTGGTCCAGTTGTGCTGACTTCCCTTTTCATGCGTTGTCCTACCCTTCACCGAGGTTGGCACTTGTATACCATTTATTTCATGATTTCCCCTCCTCCTGTCTCCCCACCATATTAACAGTCAAAGAAAGTTTTTTTTTCCTGCGTGTAATCTTTCTCTTTTTAATTTTTTTTATTTTCTCATACAAAAATTTATACATACATTGTTATGTAACTCTAATTACTTTCCCCATAGTGTGCCAGCACACTTCTCCTTTCCACCCCTGATTCCCCATGTCTATTCAACCAGCTCCTAACCCTCTCTGCCTTCCCATCTCACCTCCGGACAGAAGCTACCCGTTTAGTCCCTTGTATCTACTTGAGCTAAGAGGGACACTCCTCACGAGTATCACTTTATGTCCCACAGTCCAGTCCAATCCCTGTCTGAAGAGTTGGCCTTGGAAATTATTTTGGTTCTGGGCTGATAGAGAATTCAGGGGCCATGCTTTCCTGGGTTCCTCAAGTCTCGGTCAGATCATTAAGTCTGGTCTTCCTACTAGAATTTGAGTTCTGCACCCCACCTTTCTCCTGCTCCATCCAGGACTCTCTGTTGTGCTCCCTGTCAGGGCAGTCATTGGTGGTAGCCAGGCACCATCTAGTTCTTCTGGTATCAGGCTGATGAAGTCTCTGGTTTATGTGGCCCTTTCTGTCTCTTGGGCTAATACTTTCCTTGTGTCTTTGGTGTTCTTCATTCTCCTTTACTCAAGATGGTTGGGACCAATTAATGCATCTTAGATGGCTGCTTGCAAGCTTTTAAGACTGCAGACGCCACTCACCAAAGTAGGATGCAGAACATTTTCTTAATAAGCTTTGCAATGCCACTTGACTTAGACGTCCCCTGAAAGCATGGTCCTCAGACCCCTACCCCTGCTACTCTGTCCCTCAAAGTGTTGGATTGTATCCAGGAAACTCTTAGCTTTGGTTTGATCCTGTTGTGCTGACTTCCCCTGTAGTGTGTGCTGTCCTTCCCTTCACCTAAGATAATTCTTATCTAATATCTAGTTAGTAAATAACTCTCACCCTCCCTCCCCATCCTCATAACCATCAAAGAAAGTTTTCTTCTGTTTTTAAACCTTTTCTCGAGTTCTTATAATAGTGGTATTATATAATATTTGTCCTTCTGTGACTGACTAAATTCACTCAGCATAATGACCTCCAGCTTCCTCCATATTATAAGATGTTTCACAGCTTCGTCATTGTTCTTTACCGTTGCGTAGTATTTATTTGTGTGGATATACCATAATTTGTTTATCCATTTGTCCATCGATGGGCACTAAGGTTGTTTCCATCTTTTTGCTATTGTGAACAATGCTGCAATGAACACGGATGTGCATATATCTATTCGTGTGGTGGCTCTTATTTCTCTAGGATATATTCCAAGGAGCGGGATACCTGGATCTTATGATAATACTATTTCCAGTTTTTTAAGGAAGTGCCAAATCAATTTCCAAAGTGGTTGTACCATTTTACATTCCCACCAACAACATATAAGTGTTCCAGTCTCTCTACAACCTCTCCAGCATTTATTATTTTGTGTTTTTTGGATTAATGCTAGCCTTGTTGGGGTGAGATGATATCTCATTGTAGTTTTGATCTGCATTTCTCTCATGACTAATGATCATGAGCATTTCTTCATGTGTCTATTAGCCACCTGAATATCTTCTTTGGCGAAGTGCCTGTTCATATCCTTTGCCCATTTTTTAATTGGGTTATTTGTCTTTTTGTTGTTGAGGTTTGGCAGTATCTTGTAGATTTAGAGAACAGACACTGATCAGGTTTGTCGTAGCCAAAAATTTTTTTCCCAGTCTGTAGGTTGTCTTTTTACTCTTTTGCTGAAGTCTTTTGTTGAGCATCAGTGTTTGATTTTTAGGAGCTTCCATTTATCTAGTCTCTCCTCTGGTGCTTGTGTGTTGCTACTTATGGTTTGTATTGCATTTATACCATGTATTAGCGCTCCTAGCATTGTCCCTATTTTTTATTCCATGATCTTTATAGTCTTTGATTTTATATTATGTCTTTGATCCATTTTGAGTTAAGTTTTGTGCATGATGTGAGGTATGGGTCTTGTTTCATTTTTTTGCTGATGGATATCAAATTCTGCCAGCACCATTTGATAAAGAGACTGTCTTTTCCCTAATTAATGGACTTTGGGCCTTTGTCAAATATCAGCTGCTCATAGGTGGATGAATTTATGTCTGGATTCTCAATTCTGTTCCATTGGTCTATGTATCTGTTGTTGTACCAGTACCAGGTTGTTTCGACGACTGTGGCTGTAAAATAGGTTCTAAAATCAGGTAGTGTGAGGCCTCCCACTTTGTTCTTCTTCTTTACTTATTATTATGCTTTACTTATTAGAGGCCTCTTCCCTTTCTGTATGAAGTTGGTGATATGTTTCTCCATCTCATTAAAAAATGCCATTGGAATTTGGATCAGGATTGCATTGTATCTGTAGATGGCTTTGGGTAGAATTGACATTTTCGCAATGTTGAGTCTACCTATCCATGAGCAAGGTATGCTTTTCCACTTATGCATGTTTCTTTTGATTTCTTGTAGTAGTGTCTTGTAGTTTTCATTGTATAAATATTTTACGTCTCTCATTAGACTTATTCCTAAGTATTTTATCTTCTTGGGGGCTATTATAAATGTTATTGATTTGGTGATTTCCTCTTCAAGGTTTTGTTTGTTGGTGTAAAGGAATCCAACTGATTTTTGTATGTTTATCTTGTATCCTGAAATTTGCTGAAATCTATTACTTTTAGTAGTTTTCTTGTGGATTCTTTGGGCTTTTCTGTGTATAACATCATATCATCTGCAAACAGAGACATTTTGACTTCTTCCCTACATATCTGGATGCCCTTTATTTCTTTTTTTAGCCTAATTTCTCTGGCTAGGAGTTCCAGCATAATGTTGAATAAGGTCGTGATAAAGGGCATCCATGTTTCATTTCCATTCTCAAGGGGAATGCTTTCAAAGTCTCTCCATTCAGGATGATGTTAGCTGTTGGCAATATATAAATGCCCTTAATTATACTGAGGAATTTCCCTTCTATTCCTATTTTGTTGAGAGTTTTTAACATGAATTGTATTGGACTTTGTCGAATGCCTTTTCTGCATTGATTAATAAGATCATGTGGTTCTTGTCTTTTGTTTTATTTATGTGATGGATTACGTTGATTGTTTTTCTAATGTAGAACCATCCCTGCATACCTGGTATAAATCCCACTTGATCATGAAGAATTATTTTTTTGATATGTTGAGGAATTTTATTGGCTAGAATTTTGTTAAGAATTTCTGGATCAATGTTCATGAGGGATATCGGTCTGTAATTTTCTTTTTTTGTGGTGTCTTTACCTGGTTTTGGTATCAGGGTTATGCTGGCTTCATAGAATGAGTTTGAGAGTATTCTATTCTTTTCTATGCTCTGAAATGTCTTTAGTAGAAGTGGTGTTATCTCTTCTCTGAAAGTTTGGTAGAATTCTCCAGTGAAGCCATCCAGGCCAGGGCTTTTTTCTGCTGGGAGTTTTTAAATTACCTTTTCAATCTCTTCTTCTGTTATGGGTTTATTTAGTTGTTCTACCTCTGTTGGTTCAGTTTAGGTACGTAATGAGTTTCTAGAAGTTTGTCCATTTCCTCTAGGTTGTCAAATTTTTTAGAGTACAATTTTTCACGGTATTCTGTTATGATTCTTTCAATTTCAGTTGGGTCTGTTGCAATATCTCGCATCTATTTCTTATACAGGTTATCTGCTTCCTCTCCTGTTTTTCTTTTGTCAGTTTGGCCAATAGTTTATCAATTTTGTTGATGTTTTCAAAGAACCAGCTTTTGGTCTTGTTTACTCTTTCAATTGTTTTTCTATTCTCTATTTCACTTAATTCTGCTCTAATTCTTATTATTTCCTCTCTTCTGACACCTGAGGGCTTCTTTTGCTGCTGTCTTTTCACTTGTTCCAGTTGTAGGGTTAATGTTTTGATTATGGCCCTTTCCTCTTATTGAATGTGTGCATTTATTGGTATAAACTGACCTCTGAGCACTGCTTTTTCTGTGTCCCAAAGGTTCTGATAGGATGTGTTTTCATTCTCGTTTGATTCTATGAATTTCTTTATTCCGTCCTTAATTTCCTCTATAGCCCAGTAGTTTTTGAGCAAGGTGTTGTTCAGTTTCCATGTGTCTGATTTTTTTTTTTTCCTTGCTTTTTCTGTTGTTGATTTCTACTTTTAAGGCTTTATGGTCAGAAAAGATGTTTTGTAATTTTTCAATGCTTTGGAGTTTGTTAAGGCTCGCTTTATGGCCTAGTATGTGGTCTATTCTGGAGAATGTTCCATGTGCATTGGAAAAGAAAGTATACTCATCTGCTATTGGGTGGAGTGTTCAGTATATGTCTATCAGAACAAGTTGGTTGATTATAGCATTTAGCTCTTCCGTGTCTTTGTTGAGCTTCTTTCTAGATGTTCTGTCCTTCACCAAAAGTGGTGTGTTGAAGTCTCCTTCTACTACTGTGGAGCTGTCTATCTCTTTTTTCAATGCTGTTAGAGTTTATGTATTTTGAAGCCTTGTCATTGGGTGTGTAAATATTTATTAAAGTTATGTCCTCTTGGTGTATTGACCCTTTAATCATTATATGGTGTTCTTCCTTATCCTTTGTGATGGATTTTACTTTCAAGTCTATTTTGTCAGAGATTAATATTGCCACTCCTGCTCTTTTTTGAGCGTTGTTTGCTTGATGTATTTTTTTCCATCCTTTGAGTTTTAGTTTGTTTGTGTCTTTAAGTCTAAGGTGTGTCTCTTGTAGGCAGGATATAGACGGATCATGTTTTTTTTTTATTCAATCTGCCACTCTCTGTCTCTTTATTGGTGCATTTAGTCCATTTACAGTCAGTGTAATTATTGATAGATATGAGTTTAGTGCTGTCATTTTGACGCTTTTTTATATGTTGTTCAGTTTCTTTGCTCCACTTAATTTTCTCTGCTGAGTAGTATTTTTTATGTATTTTCTTTTCATCTTTTTCATTGTTGTTGATTTTATGCTTGGTGAGTCTTTATATTTTCCTAGTTTTTTATTTTGACTTGTAAAATTGTTAGTTTCCTTTGTGGTTACCTTAATATTTACCTCTAGTTTTCTAAGTTTATACCAGTCTTTTATTTCTTTATATGGCCTTGACTTCCTCTCCATATGAAAAATCTATGTCTACATTTTGTAACTCCCTCTTTTTTGTTTTAATGTTTTCATCTTTTACATATTGACATCTGTTTCCCTATTTTCAGTGTTTTAGCTTTGATTTACTTTTATGACTTCCCTATCTGGGTTGATATCTGGTTGCTCTGTCCTGTGTTTCAGTCTTGGGTTGTTATCTGATGTTACTGATTTTCTACCCGGAGGACTCCCTTTAGTATTTCTTGTAATTTTGGTTTGGTTTTTACAAATTCCCTAAACTTCTATTTATCTGGAAATGCCTTAATTTCACCATCATATTTGAGAGACAGTTTTGCTGCATATATAATTCTTGGCTGGCAGTTTTTTTTCCTTCAAGGCTTTATATATGTCATCCCATTCCTTCTTGCCTGCATGGTTTCTGCTGAGTAGTCCGAGCTTTTTCTTATTGACTCTCCTTTTTAGATAACTTTTCATGTATCCCTAGCCACTCTTAAAATTCTCTCTTTATCTTTGGTTTTGGCAAGTTAGATTATAATATGTCTTGGTGACTTTATTTTGGGATCTACCTTATGTGGGGTTCGATGAGCATCTTGGATAGATATCTTGTCATCTTTCACAATATCAGGGAAGTTTTCTGCCAACAAATCTTCAACAATTCTTTCTGTATTTTCTGTTATCCCCCCGTTCTGGTACTCCAATCACTCGTAGGTTATTCTTCTTCATAGAGTCCCACATAATTCCTAGAGTTTCTTCATTTTGTAAAAATCCTTTTATCTGATGTTTCCTCAAATAAGTTGGTGTCAAGTGCTTTATCTTCAATATCACTAAGTCTGGCTTTCATTGCCTCAATTCTGCTCCTATGACTTTCTACTGAGTTGTCTAATTCTGAAACTTTATTGTTAAACTTCTGGATTTCTGATTGCTGTCTCTCTATGGATTCTTACAGCTTGCTAATTTTGTCACTATGCTCTTCTATAATCTTTTTAATTTCCTCTATTAGGTGTTCGGTGTTTTGCATAATTTCCTTCCTAATTTCTTGAAGAGTTCTGTATATTAATCTTTTATATTCTGCCTCTGTAATTCCAAGAAATTTTCCTCCTCTGCAAAATTTCTAGATTCCTTATTTTGGGAGCTTGCTGAAGCCATCATGGATTGCCTCTTTATGTGTTTTGATATTGACTGTTATCCCCGAGCCATCAATAAATTATTATATTTATTTACTTTATGTTTGCTTACTGTATCCTAGCTTCTTGTTTTGTTTTGATATGCCCAAATAGGCTGCTCGTATGAGCTAGTTTGATTATTGGAAGCTTTGAAGCTCTAATGTCCTGTCACCAGGTGGTTAGATCTGTTAGTAGGTATGTGACCTCAGGAGTCCGCCCACTCCTCCTGTATGGATTTAGCTCAGGTGCCCAGGTAGATAGCCACCAAATGTGTGGTGTAGTCTCTCACAGTCCTAGACAGGTATGGGTGATTGTTGTAGGCACAGGCATCTGGCTGCAGCAGGAGGACACACTCTGAGCCAGTCAGGGGTCTGACAGCCACCCCAGAGTATCCAGGAGGAAGGCATGTCCCTCTTCCCTAGAGTGTGTAGATGGGTGGGTTTTGAAGCTGGAGTATGAGCACCCAATGCTGTTGGCTGTAAGGACTGGTGGGCACCTCTTATTCATGGGCCCCATCATAGGCGGCTAGGTGCCCTGCATGGAGCCACCAGTCCTCAGGCTCCTGATGTGGGTAGGTGAAGACCCTGCTTAATGGGCAGAGCAGTGTCAAATGTCAAGAACCTGCCAGTTCATAGCTGAAACAGTTGACATTAGAGTTCTGGTATATACTCTGTTGTATCGCAGTAATGAGGGCCTAGGCTGTTGAAATGGGCCCACACAAGTCCATGCAGGGGGAAAGGCACTCAAAGTCCATGGATCCCTTATGTCTGTGCCTAGGCAAAGGAGCTGTGCCTACCCTGGGTTCCTGGCTTAGGGGAGCCGGCAGTTTATTTATTTTTTGTCAATTTGTTCACTCTCCAAGGCAGGGAGAATGGCTCTGGGTGTGTGACAGATCCTACTTCCGGCCCTGAGGACTAGGCAATTGCTGAAGCTGGTCTGGGACCCAGTGCAGAGCACAGAGTGGGGAGGTAAGTCGGAGAGAGGTTTTTCCTTAAGGGGAGTGTTCTTGATCTGCACAGTAAGTTTTACTTATCTTTTGCAGATGAGGGCTGCTTCTCACTGGTTCTGGGTGGCCATGTAGACTCTCTGGTGCTGGGTCTCTCCCAGTGTAGAAAACGCATCTCCCGAGCAGTGCCACTTGCCTGCCTCACTGCTCACCCATGAGCTGCTCATGCCTGAAGGGCTCAGGCTCTTGCCGGGTCAGGTTTGGCAACTCCTTGCTGCTTTCAAACCATCTCTCCTTCCCCCTGCCACTCAGTCCAGTTCCTCAGCTCTGCCTTTGATGTTCAGGGCTCTCAGATTGCCATGTATAATCGAATCACTTGTTTTTTCAGGTCTTTGTTGTAAGAGGGTCCACCGGAAGCATCTGACTACTCTGCCATCTTGGTCCCACCTCCCTTTTTCCTGTTTGTAATCTTTCTTGAGTTCTTATAATAGTGGTCTCATACAAGATTTGTCCTTTTGTGATTGATTTATTTAACTCAGCTTTATGTCCTCCAGATTCATCCATGTTGTGAGATGCTTTGCAGATTGATCATTGTTCTTTATCGTTGCATATTATTCCATTGTGTGTATGTACATAATGTGTTTATCCATTTATCTGTTGATGGCATGTAGCTTTTTCCATCTTTTTGCTATTGTGAATAAAACTGCAATGAACACAGTGCATTGTCTATTTGTGTGACTGCCCTTATTTCTCTAGGGTATATTCCTAGGAGTGGGATTGTTGGATCATATGGTATTTCTGTTTCTAGCTTCTTAAGGAAGCACCATATCATTTTCTAATATGGTCACACCATTTTACATTCCCACCAGCAGTGCATAAGAGTTCCAATCTCCCCACAATGTCTCCGGCGTTTGTTACTTTCTGTTTTTTTGATTAGTGCCAGTATTGTCGGGGTGAGATGGTATCTCATAGTAGTTTTGATTTGCGTATCTCTAATGGCTAATTGATGGTGAGCATTTCCTCATGTGTCTGTTATTCACCTGAAAGTCATCTTTGGTGAAGTGACTGTTCATATCTTTTTGCCAATTTTTTAATTGGATTATTTTTCTTTTTGTTATTGAGGTCATGAAGTATTCCGTAGATTTTAGAGATTAGTCCTTTGTTGGATATGTCATAGCAAAAAATTTTCTTCCAGTCCGTAGGTTCTCTTTTACTCTTTTGCTGAAATCTTTTTATGAGCAAAAGTGTTTAATTTTTAGGAGTTCCTAGTTATTTAGTTTCTCTTCTGGTGTTTGTGAATTGTTAGTTATGTCATGATCTTTATCATTTTAGATTTTATATTAGGTCTTTCCTCCATTTTGAGTTAGTTTTTGTGATGGTGTGAGGTATGGGTCCTGCTTCTTTTTTTTTTTTACAAATGGACATCCAGTTACACCAGTACCATTTGTTAAAGAGACTGTCTTTTCCCCATTTAATGGAATTTGGCTCTTTGTCAAATGTCAACTGCTCAAAGATGGATGGATCTGTACCTGGTTTCTCAATTCTGTTCCATTGGTCTATGTGTCTGTTGTTGTACCAGTGCCAGGCTGTTTTGACAAACATGGCTATATAATTGTTTCTAAAATCAGGTAGTGTGAAGTCCTCCACTTTATTTTTCTTTGGTAATGTTTTACTTGTCTGGAACATTTTCCCTTTCAATATAAAATGAATGATTTGTTTCTCCATCTTGTTAAAGAATGCTGTTTGAATTTTGATTGGGATTGCATTGTATCTGTAGATCGCTTTGGGTAGAACTGACATTTTCACTATGTTGAGTCTTCCTATCCAAGAGATTTATGTATGTCTCTTTTGGTTTCTTGCAGTTGTGTTTCATAGTTTTCTTTGTATAGGTCTTTTACGTCCCTGGTTAAATTTATTCCTACGTGCTTTATCTTCTTGGAGGCTACTGTAAATGATATTGATTTGGTGGTTTCCTTTTTGAAGTTCCCTTTGTTGGTGTGGGTGTTGGACTTTATCAAATGCTTTTTCTGTGTCAATTGATAAGATAATGTGGTCCTTTTGTTTAATTTATGTGGTGGATTACACTGATTGACTTCCTAATGTTGAACTATCCCTGCGTACCTAGTATGAATCTCACTTGGTATAATTTTTTGATATATTGATGGATTCTATTGGCTAGAATTTTGTTGAGAATTTTTGTATCTGTGTTCATTGGAGATATTGGTCTCTAGTTTTCTTTTTTTGTAGTGTCTTTGTCTGGCTTTGGTATTAGAGCTATGCTGGCTTCATAGAATGAGTTTGGGAGTACTCCTTCCTTTTCTATGCTCTGAAATAGTTTGTGTAGTATTGATGTTAGCTCTTTTCTGAAAGTTTGGTAGAATTCTCCAGTGAAGCTTTTTGTTGTTGTTGTTGTAGGGAGTTTGTTTTTTTTATTACCTCTTCAGTCTCTTCTTTTGTTATGGGTCTGTTTAGTTTTTCTACCTCAGTTTGTGTTAGTTTAGGTAGGTAGTCTGTTTCCAGAAATTTGTCCATTTCCTCTAGGTTTTCAAATTTATTGCAGTATAATTTTTCATAATATTCTGTTATGATCCTTTTTATTTCAGTTGGGTCTGTTATGATACCACCTGTTTCATTTCTTATTTGGTTTATTTGCTTCCTCTCCTGTTTTTCTTTTGTCAGTTGGGCCAGTGGTTTGTCGATTTTATTGATCTTTTCAAAGAACCAACTTTTGGTCTTGTTGATTCTTTCTATTGTTTTTCTATTCTCTATCTCATTTATTTCTGCTCTAAATTTTAGTGCTTGTGGACTTCTTTTGCTTGTCTCTTTCTATTTGTTCTAGTTGTAGATGTTAATGTTTTGACTTTGGCCCTTTCTTCTTTTTGGATGCTTGTATTTATTGTTTTAAAACTGTACACTAAGCACTGCTTTTGTGTCCTAAAGGTTTTGGTAAGATGTATTTTCATTCTTATTTGATTCTATGAATTTTTATTCCATCCTTGATTTCTTCTATTACCCAATAATTTTTTTAGTATGGTGTTCTTCAGTTTCCATGTTTTTTTTCCCCCTTGCTGTTTCTGTTACTGATTTCTACTTTTATGGCATTATGATCAGAGAAGATGCTTTGTAATATTTTGATGCTTTGGATTCTGTTAAGGCTTGCTTTGTGGCCTAAAATATGGTTTATTCTGGAGAATGTTCCATATCTTTGGAAAAGGATATGTACTTTCCTGCTGTTGGGTGGAGTGTTCTATATATCTATGAGGTCGAGTTGGTTGATTGTGGCATTTTGATCTTCTGTATCTTTACTGAGTTTCTTTCTCGATGTTCTGTCTTTCACTGAAAATGGTTTATTAAAGTCTCCTACTATTATTGTGGAACTTTCTATTTCTCTTTTCAGTGTTGTTAGAGTTGGTTGTTATGTATTTTGGAGTCCTGTCATTGGGTGCGCATATTTGTTATGGTTATATCTCCTGGTGTATCGACCCTTTAATCATTATATAGTGTCCTTCCTTATCTTTTATGGTGGATTTTGCTTTAAAGTCTATTTTATCAGAGATTAATATTGCCACTCCTGCTGTTTTTTGGTTATTGTTTGCTCGATATATTTTTTCCATTGTTTGAGTTTTTGTTTATCTCTTTGTATCTAAGGTGTGTCTCTTGTAGACACCATATAGATGGACTGTTTATTCATCCACTCTGCCACTCTTTTTCTCTTAACTGGTGCATTTTGGCCATTTATATTCGGTGTAATTATTGATAGGTATGAGTTTACTCTTGTCATTTTTATGTATTTTTGTGTGTGTGGTGTTGATGGTTTCTTTGTTCTGCTTAATTTTCTGTGCTGAGTTCTTTTTGTTTATGTATTTTCTTTTCATCTCTTTCATTATTGTTGATTTTGTGTTTGCTGAGTCTTTACGTTTTGTTTTTTATTTTGATGGGTAGGTTTGTTAGCTTCCTTTGTGGTTACCTTGAAATTTACCTTTGTTTTTCTATGTTTGAACGAGTCTTTTATTTCTTGATATTGCCTTGACTTTCTCTCCATATGGAAGTTTTGTGACTACACCATTTATTCCCTCCTTTGTGTTTTGACGTTGCCATCATTTACATATTGACACCTCTGGTTCCCTATTTTCAGTCTTTTAGCTTTGTTTTGTTTTTTTTAAAATTCCCTGTCTGGGTTGGTATCTGATTAATCTGTCCTTGTCCTAGTCTTGGATTGTTGTCTGATGTTGTTGCTTCTCTAACCAGAGGACTCCTTTTAATATTTCTTGCAATTTTTTTCTGTTTAACTTTTTATTTTTAATATTTATTGTAATTGTTTTTACAAATTCCCTTAATTTCTGTTTATCTGGAAATGATCTAATTTTGTCATTATTTTTGAGAGACAGTTTTGCTGAATGTATAATTCTTGGCTGGCAATTTTTTTTTTTCCTTCAAGGCTTTATATATGTCATCCCACTGCCTTCTTGCCTTCATGGTTTCTACTGAGTAATCAGAGCTTAGTCTTATTGGTTCTCCTTTGTAAGTGACTTTTCATTTATCCCTAACCACTCTCAGGATTCTTTGTTTTTGTTTTTGGCAAGTTTGATTATGACATTGGTACCTTTCTTTTGGGGTCTATCCTGTATGGGGTTGATGGAATTTCTTGGATACATATCTTCTCGTCTTTCATGATCTTAGGGAAGTTTTCTGCCAGCAAATCTTCAACAATTCTCTGTGTTTTCCATTATCCTCCATCATGGTTTGAATTATGTCCCCCCAAAAATGTTGTACCAATTTGGCTAGGCCGTGATTCCTGGTACTGTGTGATTTTCCTGTGTGCTGTAAACCTGCCTCTATGATGTTAATGAGGGAGGATGGGTGGCAGTTGTGTTAGTAAGGCAGGACTGGATCTACAAGACTGGATTGTGTCCTGAGGCAATCTCTTGAGATATAAAAGACAGAAGTGAGCAGTGAGACAGGGGAACTTCATACCATCAAGAAAGCAGTGCCAGGAGCAGAGCGTGTCCTTTGGACAGGGGTCCCTGTGCCGAGAAGCTCCTAGTCCAGGGGAACACTGATGAGAAGGCCAACAGAGAGGAAAAGACTTCCCTTGGAGCTGACACCCTGAATTTGGACTTTTAGCCTACTTTGACTGTGAGGAAATAAACTTCTCTTCATTAAAACCATCCACTTGTGGTGTTTCTGTTATAGTAGCACTAGATGACTAAGACACCCCCTCATTCTGGTACTCCGCTCTATCATGTTTTTCCTCTTGTTAGTATCCCATGTAATTCTTAGGCTTTTTTTCATTTTTCTTCATTCTTTTTTCTGATTTTTCCTCAAACAAATTGATGTCAAAGGATTTATCTTCAGTGTCACTAATTCTGATGTCCATTGTCTCAATTCTGCTCCTATGATCTTCTATTGAGTTGTCTAATTCTAAAATGTTATTGTTAATCTTTAGGATTTCTAGTTGCTGTTTTTGTATGGTCTCTAGCAGCTTGTTTATTCTGCCGTTTTGTTCTTGTATTGTTTTCCTGAATTCTTCTATTGCTTTGTCTGTATGTTCCTTGGTTTGGTCTGTGTTTTGCCTGATTGCTGACTGGATCCGTTGGAGAGCTCTGTATATTAGTCTTTTTTAAAAATTCTTTATCAGGCATTTCCATTGCTTTATCTTCCTCTAGAAGGTTTTCTGGATCTTCGCTTTGGTCACTTGCTGATGCCATCTTGTCCTACTTCTTTATGTGATTTGATATTGATTGTTGTCTCCAAGGGATCCATAAGTTATTATATTTATTTATTTATTGTATTTTTGTTTACTGAATCCTGTATTTTTGTTTTGATATCTCCAAGTAGGTTATGTGCGTGTGTTACTCTGATATTGGCATCATTGAAGCTCTCACCTCCTGTCTCCAGGTGGTCTGAGCAGCCACTATGTGTGTGTGAGTCCTAGAGTCTGTTCAATGTTCTTGTGAGAGTGCTGAAGATTTGGTGAAGTTTTTGGTGAGGTTATGAGTCTGTCTTGTTGTTCACCTGGCTGTGGGTGTAGGGGATGTTCTTCCTGATCACTGGGTTGGGTGTCGTGTTTGTGTTTTGCAGCTTACTGGTCAGTTGGGGCACAGGTGTCTGGGTTGTCCATCACCAAGTGTGTGGTGCAGAAAATCTCATCTAAAGTCCTGGGCTGGCAGGGCTTTGTAGGGGTGTCCATAGCAGACACAGGTCTCTGGTTGCAGTGGGACACAATGCAGTGGGCAAGGCAGGGGGCTGTCAGCTGCCCCTGGGTGCCCAGATTGAGGGTGTGCTCCTGTTCATTAGAGTGTGTAGTGGGGGTAGGGTAGTGCAGCCTGCCTTTGGGTGCCCAGTGTCATTGGCTGGAGGAATTGGGAGGTACCACTAATTCTTAGGCCTCTGTCATGGGTGACTAGATGGACTGTGTGGCACCACTGGACCTCATGCCTTGGTGTGGGTGGCTGGAGTCCCTTCTTAGGGGGTGGGGCGGTGTCGAATGTCACAAATCTGCAGCTCCCGCTTGGCTGATGCAGGTGAAAATGGGCTTCAGGTTGATGTCCTGTCCATTTTTTCCTAGTAAGGGCATGTGGTGTTGGGTCAGTTTGCAAGTCACTAGGGCAGGTAATCCATGGAGATGAAAGGCTCTGCAAATCCGTGGACTCCCTACACCAGTAGGGATTCCTCTGGACAGCACCATGAGTTTCAGGCTCAGGGGACATGGTGGTTTAGAATGCCACTGGGACTGGTGTTGGAGTGCGGAGGGGAATGGATAAGGAAAAGAGAATGCTCCTCGGCCATGGAACTCTGGTTAAGGGAAGGGTTATGGTGTATGCATGGTGGTTTGGGAGCTTGCATTTAACTTTCACAGGTCTGCTGTTACTCCTGTTTGATTCTGGAGGTGTGTGCAGATTCGCTGCTGCTTAGCTGCACCAGATGGGTTGGGTTTTGGATTGGGATGTTGCTGTTTGCCTCTGCCTGTGTGTAGTGTGCAGATTCAGTGAGCGGGATGCCAGCAAATGTGCAATCTGCAATTCTGTGTTTCCGTTGTTTTTGAATTGTCTCTCCTTCTACCTGTCGTTCAGTCCAATTCTTCAGTTTTGACTTTGATGGTTAGGGTTCCTAGAGTATCATAGGCATCCTATCCACTTGTTTTTTTGGGTCTTTGCTGTAAGAGGGATGACATGAAGAGTCTGACTATTCTGTCATCTTGGCTGGGCCTCCCAGCAGTCTACTTCTGAAAAAAATTGAGGACTTGAAGCACTTATTGATGAAGATCAAAGACTACAGCCTTCAGTACGGATTACACTTCAACATAAAAAAAACAAAAATCCTCACAACTGGACCAATAAGCAACATCTTGATAAACGGAGACCAAATTGAAGTTGTCGAGGATTTCATTTTACTTGGATCCACTATCAACGCCCATGGAAGCAGCAGTTAAGAAATCAAATGATGTATTGCACTGGGCAAATCTGCTGCAAAAGACTCCTTTAAAGTGTTAAAAAGCAGAGATGTCTCTTTGAGGACTAAGGTGCACCTTGACCTAAGTTGTGATATTTTCAATCACCTCAGATGCATGTGAAAACTGGACAATGAATAAGAAAGACCAAAGAAGAATTGATGCCTTTGAATTACAGTGTTGGTGAAGAATATGGAACTACCATGAACTTCCAGAAGACCAAACAAATCTTCATTAGAAGAAGTACAACTGGAATGCTCCTTGGAAGGAAGGATGGAAAGACTTTGTCTCACGTACTTTATACATGTTATCAGGAGGGACCAGTTCCTGGAGAAGGACATCATGCTTGCTAAAATAGAGGATCAGTGAAAAAGAGGAAGATCCCTTGATGAGATGGATTGACACAGTGGCTGCAACAATGGGCTCAAACATAGCAACAATTGTGTGGATGGTGCAGGACCAGGCAGTGTTCTGTTCTGTTGTACATACGGTCACTGTGAGTTGGAATCTACCAGATAACACCTAATAACAACAACAAATGTTAATTTTCTTCCCTTGATTCATATTAGTCATTCAACAAGTATGCATTTAATTAATAATATTTTTAAGTTATAGTTATCAGAATTAAGATACCTAGAAGGGAAAAAATAATTGTGGACAGTAGAAGTAGATTTAAAAAAAAAATCTTATCTCAGTTATCCTTGTCTAAAGAGAACCGAAATTATCTGACTCACTACCACCTGGGGGGAGCTATTGAAATTTTAGACACAATTCCCAGGGGGATGCTCCAGTAAGCTTGAGGCTTGCAGTTCTAACCTCATTTTATTGACCACAACCATCACTATCACATGCTTGAGTTTTGTGAGCTTATTTCACAAGGTTATTTTTCTGTCAAAAGCTGATGCCAAGCCAAGTGGGTCCACACAGTGCACAGATACAGCACGGAAGGCCTGAAAGCATTCCCTTGGGGTGCTTGGCTACAGAGAGGTCACTTTCCATTACATTCCAACCCAGAGGGTTGACATTTTAGTTTTCTTGATTAACATATGAATTGCACTTGCCTTCTCTGCTTCCCTAGTTATAGCCTCTAATATAATGGGGCCCTGGTGACACAGTGGCTAAGAGCTGGGCTGCTAACCAAAAGGTCAGCAGTTTGATTCCACAAACAGTTTCTTGGAAACCCTGTGGGGGCTCTTCTACTCTGTCCTATAGGGTCGCTATGAGTTGGAACCAACTCCATGTCACATAACAGCAATGTAATGCTTGTAAGTTTTACCTTTACTGACACCTAATGGTTCCACCTAGTGGTTGTAATAAAGATATTGCTTGGCTTTGAAGCTTCTCTGGCTTAGTAATAAGCCAAGAGTGCATAGACTTGGACTGGTTTTTCATCTTTTCCCTTGTCAAGTAGTCTCTTGAGAAAAATGATATTTTATCATGGAAATTCATATTCTTCCACTTCCTACCACTAAATTAGAGCTGGCATTTGTGCCCTTACTTCAGTGACGGGATGTCAAAAGTCTCTGCAGAAGTGATATGTTCTTTCAAGCATTTATGATTGCGAAGCATCTCCTTTTACCTGCCTTTGAAAACTATGGAGGTGTTTTAATTTAACACTGTGCAGAAAGGAAGACAATGTCAAAAGTTTCCCTACTTAGGCCAGCGTAGTGAAATACTATTGAGATTTTTAGGTAGGAAGAAGCCAATAATTCACATTTTTCTGTCTGGTTTTAACTTGTCTTTATTTAAAAGTAAAATAAAAACCAGAATTTGACATTCCGGATTTGAATGTCATTTCCAAATCATTTACTAATGACTCAATTGTGGTTCAGCAGTTATTTATCTTACTCTTGTCTTTTGTTTTTCTTTCCACCCATAGATTATTTAAAAAAAAAAAAAGGACAGAATTAAAGGAATTCCCATAGAACAAAGGAGAGATCCTATCCATTGTGACTTTCTTCTTTCTCCCTAAACTTTAAATGCAGAAAGCACAGAAAATAATAGAGCAAACACTCATGTGTCCACCATACTCTTCAGATTTTCTTTAATAAAAGAAAAAATATAGAAAAGTTGTTCTTATTTTTCCCTCCACTCCATTTCCCATCATTATTATGTGTGTGGACTGTATCCTCCTAGTCTATGTTTTTAAAAAATAATTCACTCCATATATATGCACCCATCAAAATATTTTTCAATGTGTTTTTAATTATATAAATATTATTGTACTGTAAGTAACATTTTGCAATTACTTTACTTAACTCAACAATTTGTTTTTGATAGATATCCATGTTTAGATATACAATCTTAGCCCATTTTTTAACTGATGAGTTCCAATGTATAAAGAGATAACATCTTATTGTCCATTCTCTTACAGATATAACATTCTTTCCATTTTTTTTTTAAAATCAAAACCAATGCTGTGGCAGCACTTTTGGAATGATGGAGTACAGATTTCCAAAAGTGTTCCTCCATAAAAGCAACAAGAACACTGCAAAACAATCAAAATAACTTTTTTTCAGAATCCTGTAAATTAAGAAAAGGCTTGAAAATTTTGAGGAGTGTTTATTCAAGAAAAACAGCTGAATCTCAGTAAGAACATTGAGATTTTTGGAATTTTAATTTACTATGTTCCCATTCCATTTCACCGTCTCTGTGGTAACCTGAAAACCAACAGCCTTAAAACTATAGTAGTTGTAAAACTAGCATCCCAGCAACCACTAGAGAGGGCAGAATGGATTTGGAGCCCTTTCCCCAACCTCCTAGAATATCGTCGTTACTTGATCTGTTTGGCAGCTCCCTAAAAAAGTACTATTCATAGGACTTGTCAATATTTGACCTGACTCAGAGCTCATTCACTGTGAACAGTCCTATCCCCAGGGCACTTGTTGGAAACAATCAGTGCCAATTGTTTAACATTACAGAAGCCTGAGTACCAGTAGGGGCTAACAAGAGACTGACAAAAAATTTGAAAAATTGGGGGAATGAAATGTCCACAGTGAACTTTGAAAAGCTCTGATATAGTCCTGGGAATCTAGAAGGCCATGCAAATATGCAGGATGGTACACATGCCCAGAAAAGACCTGACAATGCCCTAATTTCTCACCTCTGGCTGACTTTAAAGCTCGTGGCAATCAGGAAGTGAAGCCTAAGGCAGAGTTATAAACTGTTGGAAGCACAGAAGGTATCCCCCAACACATAAGCAGAGTCACTTGGCATAGGCTGGGAGACTTACTGGTTCAAGGCCTCAAAGAAAATCTCTGTCCAATCATTAACTGACCACTCAACCAACTGAGGAGCCCTTGTGGCACAGTGGTTAAGTATTACAGCTGTTAACCAAAAGGTCAGCAGTTTGAATTCATCAGCCACTCCTTGGAAACCTATGGGGCAGTTCCACTCTGTCCTATAAGGTCGTTATGAGTTGGCATCGATTTGATGGCAATAGGTATAAGTTAAGCCAACTAAGCAGACAACTCAGTGGCCAATACAACAAAGAATATAGACTTTACAGAATTAGTCCTGGAGCATCACTTAAAAAAAAAAAAAATCCAGCAACAGCAACAAACAGCACAACAGCAAACCCTGGGGAGGGAGGAAATCTGATTTCCAGAGTTGCCACATTGTATTATTTTAAATGTCCAGACTTCAACAAAAAATTATGATGCATACAAAGAAATATAAGTGTAGCACAAACACAGGAGAACAAAGCAGTCAGTAGAAACTGTCCCTTAGGAAGCCCAGATGTTGGACTTACTAGAAAAAAAAAGTTCTAATCAGCTATTATAAATATATCCAAAGAACTAAAGGAAGCCATGTCTAAAAAGCTAAGTGAAAGTCTGAGAACAACACTTCTTTCACCAAATACAGAATATTCATAAAGATACTGAAAATATAAAAAGAAACCAAATAGAAATTCTGAAATTGTAGCATACAATAACTGAAATGAAAAATTCAAAATAGAGGTTCAATAGCAGATTTGAGCTGGCAAAAGGAAGAATCAGTTAACTGGAATATAGGCTAATTGATGTTATCCAATCTAAAGAACAGAGAGAAAAAATAATGAAGAAAAATAAGTAAAACCTCAGAAACCTGTGGAACACCATCAAGAATACCAACATTTGTACAATAGGAGTCACAGAAGAAGAAGAAAGGAACAAAAAGAACATTTGAAGAAATAATGGCCAAAATTTTCCCAAATTTGATTAAGAACATTAAAATACACATCTAAGAATCCCATTCAGCTCAAAGTAGGATAAACTAAAAGAGATTCACACTTAAACATCATAGTCAAACTGTCTAAAGACAAAGAGAGAATCTTGAAAGCAGCAAGTAAAAAGTAACTGATCACATACAAGCAATCTTTAATAAGATTAACAACTGACTTTTCATCAGAAATCATGGAAGCCAGAAGGTAGTGGGAGTCACATATTTAAAGTACTGAAAGACAAATACTTTCAACATAGAAATCTATAGCCACTAAAACTATCCTTCAAAAGTGAAGGGACAGTTAAGACATTTCCAGATGAATTAAAAGAGAGAGAGAGAATCTGTTGCTAGCCGATATGCCCTCCAGGAAATATGCAAGGGAGTACTTCAGGCTGAAATGAAAAGACACTAAACAGTTACTCGAATCCACACAAAGAAATACATCAATTGCGTAGGTAAACATAAAGGACAGTATAAATATATATTTTCCTCCTTTCTCATTTAAAAAACAACTGCATAAAGGGATAATTATAAAACTGAGTTGATGGGTTTATAATGCATAAATGTATCTAATGATGTATATGTCAATATAGCATAAAGAAGGGTGAAAGAAACAAGCTGCATTGGAGCAAAGTTTTTGTATACTATTGAAATTAAGTTAGTATTAATATGAACTATATTGTTTTAGGTTAAAATATTAATTATTATCTCTAACTATTAATAAATAACTAAAAAAAGAATAGAAAAGAAATAACAAGGAAATTAAAATTATACTGGAAAATGTCTATTTAACACAAAATAAGGCAATAATAGAGGACAAGAGAAACAAAAAGATGCAAGACATATACAAAAAAATAGCAAAATGGCAGGTGTAAATACATTATCAGTAGTTACATTAAATGTAAATAGACTAGACACTCCAATCAAAAGTTATAGACTGACAAAATGGATTTTAAAAATTAATCTAAATATTTTCTGTTTAAAAAGAACACACTCAAGATTCAAAGACACAAATACATTAAAGTAAAAGGATGGGAAAAAGTATACCATGTAAATAGTAACCAAAAGAGAGATGAAGTGGCTGTAATAACATCAGACAGAATAAACTTCAAGAAAAAATTGTTACTAGAAACAAAGTAGGTTAATCTATCAAGAAAGACATAACAATTATAAAGATATGTGTACCTAACCAAAGATCTTCAACATCAATAAACTAGCCTTGCACCTTTAAAAAACTAGAAACAAAAATACCAAACTAAACCCAAAGCAAACAGAAGAATGGAAATAGTAAAGATTAGGGCAAAAAGAGATCATATAATGAATAGAAAAATAGAATAAATAAATGTTGGTTCTTTGAAAATTTATCAAAATTGACAAATCTTTAGCTATACTGTCCAAGTAAAAAGAAGACTTAAATGACCAAAATTAGGAATGAGAGAGAGGACATCACAATCAATTTTATAGAAATAGAAAAGACTATGAGGGACTACTATGAACTATTGTATGACAATTTAGATAACAGATGAAATGAACAAATTCCTAGAGACTCAAGAAGTGGAAAAATTCTGAATAGATCAATAGCAGGCAAAGAAATTAAATTAGTAATCAAATAATTTCTCACAAATAAAATCCCAGGACCAGATGGCTTCACAGGAGAATTCTACTAAACACTGAAACATGAATTAATGACAATTCTTCAAAAGCTCTTCCAAAATATAGAGAAGGAGGGAATACTTTACAACTTGTTTTATGAGACCAGCATTACCCTGACACCAAAACCAGACAAAGACATCACAAGAAAAGAAAACTACAAACCAATATCCCTTACAAATAGAGATGAAAAAGCCTTAATAATATAGGAATCCAAGTCCATCAATATATAAAAAGGATTACACAACATGAGAGTCATTTATCCCAGGAATGCAAGGTTGGTTTTACACCTGGAAATCGATTAATGTAATACACTGTGTTAATAGAATAAAGGACAAAAAACATATTTTTCATTGCAATAAATGAAGAAAAAGCTTTGACAAAATCAAATACCCATTTATGATAAAACACTCAACAAACTAGGAATAGAACAGAACTTCCTAACCTGATAAAGAGCATCTACAAAAGAACCCACA
This sequence comes from Dugong dugon, assembly GCA_030035585.1. Lineage (NCBI taxonomy): Eukaryota > Metazoa > Chordata > Mammalia > Sirenia > Dugongidae > Dugong > Dugong dugon. The sequence continues at coordinate 170,454,024 of CM057462.1, forward strand.
TCTGGCATACATAATGGCAAAAGACTGAATGGTCTTAACATTTCTATTCAACATTGTACTGAAGGCTCTGCAGAGGGCAATTAGGCAAGAAAAAAAAAAAGACATCCAGATCAGAAAGGATGAATTTATCATATCTCTATTTTCAGATGACAAGTCTTACATATGGAAAATCCTTGAGGACACTATAGAAAAAATATTGAAACTAATAATCAAGTTCAGAAAGTTTTCAGAATACAAGATCCTTATGCAGAAATCAAGTGTACTTCTATATGGTATCAATAAATAATCCAAAAGTAAAATTAAAAAACAATTCTATTTACACTAAAATACTTAGGTAATAAATTTAAGAAAAGAAGTACAAGACTTCTTCTAGTTAGCCAGTGCTACTACTATAACAGAAATACCATAGGTTCTTTAACAAACAGAAATTTATTTTATCACAGTTTAGGAGGTTGAAAGTCTTAATTCAGAGCTCTGGCTCCAGGGGAATGCTTTCTATCTCTGTAGGCTCTGGGGAAAGGTCTTTGTCACTTTTTAGCTTCTGTTCCTTGGTTCATTGGCAATCTTCATGTAGTGTGGCATCTATCTTCCCCCGTCTGTTCTTCCTTGCTTCTGTGCCTTATCTGCTCTTTCTATATCTGAAAAATGATTGGCTTAAAGACACAAGTTATACTGATTATGGTTTTACTAACATTACAAAGAAAGTCCTGTTCCCAAATGGGATTACATCTACAAGTATAAGGGTTAGGATTTACAAAACATATTTTTGGAGAATACAATTCAATCCATAACACTTGTACACTGAAAACTACAAAATACTGTTGAAAGAAATTAAAGAAAACCTAAATAAATAGAAAGACATCCATATTCATGATCAGAACTTAATATTGTTAAGATGGAAATACTCCTCAAATTGAACTAAAGATTCAACAAAATCCAAGCTGCCTTTTTTTCTTTTGTAGAAATTAATAAACTAATCCTAAAATTCATATGGAAGCACAAGAAACCCAGAATGGCCAAGACAATCTTGGAAATGAATAGCAAAGTTTGAGACTCATATTTCTGAATTTCAAACTTTACTACAAATTTGCAGTAATCAAAACAGTGTGGTACTGGCATAGGATAGACATATATATCAATGTAACAAAATTGAGAATTCACAAATTAAACCCCTACGCTTTTTTGGCAATTGGTTTTCAGCAAGCATACTAAGTCAAATCAGTTGATGCAAAAAAATAAAGATAGACTCCTACCTCACACAACATGAAAATTAACTCAAATGAATAAAGATCTAAATGTAAGTTCTAAAACTATAAAACTCTTAGAAGAAAATGCATGTGTAAATCTTCAGGAACTAGCATGAGACAATGCTTTTTAGATATGACACCTATAGCATAAACGAGAAAAATAGATAAATTCAACTTCATCAAAATTAAAAACTTTTTCTTTCTTTCTTTCTTTTTTTTTTTTACTGTGCTTCAAGTGAATGTTCACAGCTCTAGCTAGTTTCTCATACAGAAAACCCATAGACACACTGTTATGTGACTCTAGTTACTCTCCCTACAATGTGACAGCACATTCCTCCTTTCCACCCCGGATTTCTGATGTCCATCCAACCAGCTCCTGTCCCTTTCTGCCTTCTTATCTTTCCTCCGGACAGGAGCTGCCCATTTAGTCTCATATATATACTTGAACTAAGAAGCATACTCTTAATGAGTGTCATTTTTTGTCTTATAGTCTAGTCTAATCTTTGTCTGAAGAGTTGGCTTCAGGAATGGTTTTAGTTCTGGGTTAACAGAGAGTACAGGGGCCATGTCTGGGGTTCCTCCAGTCTCAGTCAGACCATTAAGTCTGGTCTTTGTACTACAGTTTGAGTTCTGCACCCCACTCTTCTCCTGCTCCGTCAGGGACTCTCTGTTATGTTCCCTGTCAGGGTGGTCACTGGTGGTAGCTGTGTACCATCTAGTTCTTCTGGTCTTAGGCTAATGGAGTCTCAGGTTTATGTGGCCCTTTCTGTCTCTTGGGCTAATATTTTCCTTGTGTCTTTGGTGTTTTTAATTCTCCTTTGCTCCAGGTGGGTTGGAACCAATTGATGCATCTTCGATGGCCGCTTGCCAGCTTTTAAGACCCCAGACACCACTCACCAAAGTAGGATGCAGAACATTTTCTTAATAAACTTTGTTATGCCAATTGACCTAGATGTCCCCTGAAATCATGGTCCCCAGACCCCAGCTCCTGCTACTCTGTCCCTTGAAGTATTTGGTTGTATTCAGGAAACTTCTTAGCTTTTGGTTTAGTCCAGCTGTGCTGACTTCCCCTGTACTGTATGTTGTCCTTCCCTTCACCTAAGATAATCCTTGTCTACTATCTAGTTAGTGAATACCCCTCTCCCTCCATTCCTACCCTCATAACCATCAAAGAATGCTTTCTTCTGTGTCAAAAACTTTTCTTGAGTTCTTATAATAGCGGTCTCATACACTATTTGTCCTTTTGCAACAGACTGATTTAACTCAGCATAATGCCTTCCAGATTCATCCATGTTTAAGATGTTTCACAGATTCATCGTTGTTTTTATTGTTGCATAGTATTCCATTGTGTGAATATACCATCATTTGTTTATCCATTCATCCATTGATGGGCACTTAGGTTGTTTCCATATTTTTGCTATTGTGAACAGTGCTGCAATGAACATGGGTGTGCATATATCTATTCATATTATGGCTTTTATTTCTCTAGGATATATTCTAAGGAGTGGGATTGCTGAATTGTATGGTACTTCTATTTCTAGCTTTTTAAGGAAGCACCAAATCAATTTCCAAAGAAGTACGATTTTACATTCCCACCAGCAGCACGTAAGTGTTCCAGCCTCTCCACAACCTCTCCAACATTTAATTATTTTGTGGGTTTTTTTTTTTTTATTATTATTAGTGCTAGACTTGTTAGGGTGAGATGATATCTCAATGTAGTTTTGATGTGCATTTCTCTAATGGCTAATCATCGTGAGCATTTCCTCATGTATCTGTTAGCCACCTGAACGTCTTCTTTGGTGAAGTACCTGTTCATATCCTTTGCCCATTTTTTAATTGGGTTATTTGTCTTTTTGTGGTTGAGGTTTTGCAGTACCTTTAGATTTTAGAGATTAGACCCTGATCAGAGTTGTTGTAGCCAAAATTTTTTTCCCAGTCTGTAGGTTGTCTTTTTACTTTTGGTGAAGTCTTTTGATGAGCGTAAATGTTTCACTTTCGGAGTTTCCAGTTATCTAGTTTATCCTCTGGTGTTTGTGCATTGTTACTAATGTCTTGTATTCTGTTTATGCCATGTATGAGGGCTCCTAGCATTGTCCCTATTTTTTCTTCCATGATCTTTATTGTTTTAGATTTTATATTTAGGTTTTTTTGATCCATTTTGAGTTAGTTTTTATGCATGGTGTGAGGTATACATATCTTGTTTCATTTTTTTGCAGATGGATATCCAGTTATGCCAGCACCGTTTGTTAAAGAGACTTTCTTTTCCCCATTTAATGGGCTTTGGGCCTTTGTCAAATATCAGCTGCTCATAGTTGGGTGAATTTATGTCTGGATTCGCCATTCTTTTCCTTTGGTCTGTGGATCTGTTGCTGTGGCAGTATAAATAGTTTCTAAAACCAGGTAGTGTGAGGCCTCCCACTTTTTTCTTCCTCTTCAGTTATGCTTTGCTTATCCAGCGTCTCTTCCCTTTCCATATGAAGTCGGTGATTTGTTTCTCCATCTCATTAAAAAAATGACATTGGCATTTGGATCAGAATTGCACTGTATCTGTAGATCACTTTGGGTAGAACTGACATTTTAACAATGTTGAGTCTTCCTATCCATGAGCACGGTATGTTTTTCCACTTATGTAGGTCTCTTTTGGTTTCTTGAGGTAGTGTCTTGTAGTTTTTTTTGGATAAATCTTTTATGTCTCTGGTTAGATTTATTTCTAAGTATTTTATCTTCTTGGGGGCTATTGTAAATGGTATTGGTTTGGTGATTTCCTCTTGGAAGTTCTGTTTGTTGGTGTAGAGGAATCCAACTGATTTTTGTATGTTTATCTTGTATCCTGAAACTTTGCTGAAATCTTCTATTAGTTCCAGTAGTTTTCTTGTGCATTCTTTGGGGGTTTCTTTGTATAAGATTATATCGTCTGTATACAGACATACTTTTACTTCTTCCTTGCCAGTTTGGATGCACTTCATTTCTTTTTCTAGCCAAATTGCTCTGGCTAGAACCTCCAGCACTATGTTGAATAAGAGTGGTGATAAAGGGCATCCTTGTCTGGTTCCCATTCTCAAGGGGAATGCTTTCAGACGCTCTCCATTTAGGGTAATGTCAGCTATTGGCTTTGTATAAATGCCCTTTTTTATGTTGAGGAATTTCCCTTCTATTCTTCTTTTGCTGAGAGTTTTTACCATGAATGGGTGTTGGACTTTGTCAAATGCCTTTTCCGTATCAATTGATAAGATCATATGGTTCTTGTCTTTTATTTTATTTATGTGATAGATTTCATTGATTGTTTTTCTAACCTTGAAGCATCCTTGTGTACGTGGTATGAATCTCACTTGATCATGGTGAATTTTTTTTTTTATATATTGTTGAATTCAATTGGCTAGAATTTTCTTGAGGATTTTTGTATTTATGTTCATGAGGGATATTGGTGTGTAATTTTCTTTTTTTGTGGTGTCTTTACCTGGTTTTGGTATCAGGATTATGCTGGCTTCACAGAATGAGTTTTGGAGTATTCTATCCTTTTTCTATGCTCTGAAATACCTTTAGTAGTGGTGGTGTTAACTCTTCTCTGAAAGTTTGGTAGAATTCTCCAGTGAAGCCATTAGGTCCAGGGTTTTTTTTTTTTTTTTTGTTTGTTTGTTTTGTTTTTTTTTTTTTTTGGTTGGGAGGTTTTTAATTACATTTTCAATCTCATCTTTTGTTACAGGTTTATTTAGTTGTTTTATCTCTGTGTTAATTTAAGTAGGTAGTGTGTTTCAGAAATTTGTCCATTTCCTCTAGGTTTTCAAATTTGTTAGAGTACAGTTTTTCATAGTATTCTGTTACGATTGTTTTAATGTCAGTTGGGTCTGTTGTGATATCACCCGTCTCATTTCTTATTTGGGTTATTTGCTTCCTCTACTGTTTTTTCTTTGTTATTGTGGCCAATGGTTTATCTATTTGTTGATTTTTTCAAATAAACAGCTTTGGTCTTGTTAACTCTTTCAATTGTTTTTCTATTCTCTATTTCATTTAATTTTGCTTTAATTCTTATTATTTCCTTTCTTGTGGTGCCTGAGGGCTACTTTTGCTGCTCACTCTACATGTTCAAGTTGTAGGGTTAACGTTTTGATTTTGGCCTGTTCTTCTTTTTGGATGTGTGCATTTATTTTTATAAATTGACCTCTTAGCACTGCTTTTGCTGTGTCCCAAAGGTTCTGGTAGGATGTGTTTTCATTCTCATTTGATTCTGTGAATTCCTTTATTCCATCCTTAATTTCTTCTATAACCCAGTAGTTTTTGAGCAAGGTGTTGTTCAGTTTCCATGTGTTTGATTTTTTTCCTTGCTTTTTCTGTTATTGATTTCTACTTTTATGTCTTTATGATCAGAAAAGATGCTTTGTAATAGTTTGATGTTTGGATTCTGTTAACGCTTGCTTTGTGGCCAAATATGTGTTCTATTCTGGAGAACGTTCCATGTGCATTGGAAAAGGAAGTATATTTGGCTGCTGTTGGGTGGAGAGTTTAGTATATGTCTATGAGTACAAAGTGGTTGATTGTAGCAATTAGATCTTCTGTGTTTTTATTGAGCTTCTTTCCAGATGTTCTGTCCTTCACCCAAAGTGGTGTATTGAAGGCTTCTACTATTATTGTGGAGCTTTCTATTTCTCTTTTCAATGCTGTTAGAGTTTATTTTATGTATTTTGGTGTCCTGTCCTTGGGTATGTAAATACTTATTATGGTTATGTCCTCCTGGTGTGTTGATTTTTTAATCAACATATAGTGTCCTTCTTTACCCTTTGTGGGGGATTTTCCTTTAAAATCTGTTTTGTCAGAAATTAATATTGCCATTCTTGTTTTTTTGATTAATGTTTGCTTGATATATTTTTTACATCCTTTGAGTTTTAGTTTACTTGTGTCTGTAAGTCTAATGTGTGTCTCTGGTAGGCAGCATATAGACGGATTGTGTTTTTTAATCCATTCTGCCACTCTCTGTCTCTTTATTGGTCCATTTAGTCCATTTGCTTTCAGTGTAATTATCAATAGGTATGAGTTTAGTGCTGTCATTTTGATGTCTTTTTTGTGTGTGTTGTTGACAGTTTCTTTGTTCCACTTAATTTTCTGTGCTGTGTCATTTTTCTTTATATATTTTCTTTTCATTGTTGTTGATTTTATATTTGCTCGGTCTTTATATTTTCCTTATTTTTTATTTTGATGTGTAGGATTGTTAGTTTCCTTTGTGGATACCTTAATATTTACTTCTAGTTTTCTAAGTTTAAACTAATCTTTTATTTCTTGATGTCAGCTTGACTTTCTCTCCGTATGAAAGATCTATGACTACATTATTTAGTCCCTCTTTTTTTCTTTTTAATGTTATCATCTTTTACATATAGACATCTGTTTCCCTATTTACAGTGTTTTAGCTTTGATTTAGTTGTGACTTCCCTATCTGGGTTGATATCTGCTTGCTCTGTCCTGTGTTCTAGTCTTGGGTTGTTATCTGATGTTACTGATTTTCTAATCAGAGGACTCCCTTTAGTATTTCTTGTAATTTTGGTTTAGTTTTTGCATATTCCCTAAACTTCTGTTTATCTGGAAATGCCCCAATTTCACCATCATATTTTAGAGACAGTTTTGCTGGATTTATAATTCTTGGCTGGCAATTTTTTTCCTTGAAGTCTTTATATATGTCATCCCATTGCATTTTTGTCTGCTTAGTTTCTACTGAGTAGTCAGAGTTTTGTCTTATTGGCTGTCCTTTGTAGGTGACTTTTCGTTTATTCCTAGCCACTCTTAAAATTCTCCATCTTTGGTTTTGGCAAGTTTGGTTATAACATGTCTTGGTGACTTTCTTTGGGATCTATCTTGTTTGGGATTTGATGAGATTTTGAATGAATATCTTCTCATCTTTCATGATATCAGGGAAGTTTTCTGCCAACAAATCTTCAAAAATTCTGTCTATATTTTTTGTTGTCCCCCTGGTTCTGGTACTCCAATCACTCATAGGTTATTCCTCTTGATAGAGTTCTGCATAATTTTTAGGGTTTCTTCACTTTTTTTTATAACTCTTTTATCTAATTTTTCCTCAAGTAATTTGGTGTCAATTGCTTTATCTTCAGTCTCACTAATTCTGCTTTCCATTGCCTCAATTCTGCTCCTATGACTTTCTATTGAGTTGTCTATTTCTGAAATTGTTTTATTAATCTTTTGGATTTCTGTTTGCTGTTTCTGTATGGATTCTTGCAGCCTGTTTAATTTTTCATTATTCTCTTGTATAACCTTATTAAGTTCCTCTGTTGGTTTGTCTGTATGTTCCTTAGCTTGTTCTGTGTTTTGCCTGATCTCCTTCCTGATATCTTGAAGGGCTCTATATATTAATCTTTTGAATTCTACCTCCAGTAATTCTAAAAAATTCTCTTCCACTGGAAGATTTCTTGACTTTTTGTTTTGGGCACTTGCTGAAGTCATCATGGTATCCTTCTTTATGTGATTGGATATTGTCTCTGAGCCATTGATAAGTTACTGTATTTATTTTACCTTTGCTTACTGTGTCCTAGCTTCTTGTCTTGTTTTGATATGACCAAACAGGTTGCTCAGGTTAGCTAGTTTGATTATTGGTGCCTTTGAAGCTCTCACATCCTGTCACCAGGTGGTTAAAACCATTACTAGATATGTGAGCCCAGGAGTCCGTTTACTTTTCTTGTATAGATTCAGCTCAGGTGTCCAGGTAGTCAGTCACCAAGTATGTGGTGCAGGCTCTCACTTACAGTCCTAGACTGGCAGGGATGATTGGAGTAGGCACAGGTATCTGGCTTCAGTAGGAGGTCATGCACTTAGCAATGCAGGGGGCTTACGGCTGTCCTTGGGTGTCCAGGAGGAAAGCATGTTCCTGTTCCCTAGAGCACGTAGGTGGGCAGGTTTTGCAGCTGGGCTATGGGCAACCAGTGCTGTTGGTTGTAAGGACTGGAAGGCACCACTTATTCTTGGACCCCTGTGGTAGGTGGCTATGTGGCATGTGTAGAGCTACCAGTTCTCAGGCCCCTGATGCGGGTAGGTGAGGACCCTGCTTAATGAGCAGAGCGGTGCCATATGTCACAAATTTTCCACTCTACCTTATAGCTGATACAGTTGGAAATAAGCTTCAGGTATATACCCTGTTGTACTGTGCTAATGAGGGCCTACGGTGTTGAAATGGGCCCACACAAGTCTATGCAGAGGTGAAAGGTATTCACAGTCCTTGGACCCCTTTTGCCTGTGCCTAGGCAAAAGGGGTTGTGCCTGCCCTGAGTTCTCAGCTTAGGGGAGCTGGCAGATTGTTTTTTCCTGTTTCTTAATTTTTCCCTCTCCAAGGATGAGAGAATGGCTCAGGCTGCGTGATGAGTCCTACTTCCAGTAACGGGGATTCAGCTATTCCTGAAGCCGGCCAGGGAACAATGCAGAGCACGGAGGGGGAAGGTAAATGGGAGAGAGGTTCTTCCCAAAGGGAATATTTTTGATCCGCATGGTAGGTTAGACACATGTACTTATCTTTTGCTGATTGAGAGATGCTTTTCACTGATTCTGGAGGCTTAAGTAGACTTTCTGCCTCCTGGTCTCTCTCACTGTGGAAAACACGTCTTGAGCACCACTACTTGCCTCACTGCACACGCCAGCTGATCCAACCTGCAGGGTGCCAGTTCCCACTAGGTCAGGTCTGGCAACTCCACACTGCTTTTGTACCTTCTCTCCCTTCCCCTGCTGCTCAGTCTGATTCCTCAAATTTGCTTTTGATGTTCAGGGCACCTAGATTTTCATATATAATTGATTCATTATTTTTTCAGGTCTTTGTTGTAAGAGGGACCACAGGAAGCATCTGGCTACTCTGACATCTTGGCCCTACCTCCAAAATTAAAAACTTCTGTGCTTCAAGGGAAATGATCAAGAATATGAAAAGACAACCCACAGAATGGGAGCAAATATTTGCAAAACATATATCTAATAAAGGTCTAGTATACAGAATATATAAAGAACTCTTATAACTCAACAATAAAAAGATAAATAGCCCAATTTTAAAATATACAAAGGCTTTAAATAAATATTTTTCCAAAGAAAATATGAAAACAGATAATAAGTACATGAAAAGATGTTCAGCATCATTAGCAATTAGAGAAATAAAAATTAAAATCACAATGATACCACTTCCACTCACTAGAAAGACAAAAATTAAACAAAAAAAAAAAAGATAATAACAAGTGTTAGCAAAGATGTTAAGGATTTAATCCTCATACATTGCTGGTAGGAATGTAAAATGGTTCAGTACTTTGGAAACTAGTTTGGCATTTCCTCAAAAAGTTAAACATACAGTGACCACAAGAGCACTCCTAAATATCTGTGTACATATACACATCCAATTCCACTCTTAGGTATATATATACCCAAGAGAAATGAAAGCATATGTCCACATAAAAACTTGCACACAAATGTTAATAGCAACATTATACATAATTTTCAAAAAGTGAAAACAGCTCAAATATACATCAACTAATGAATGGATAAACAAAAAGTGGCATATCCACGCAATGGAATATTATTCACCTATTAAAAAAAATGAAGTACCAATACATGCTACAACATGGGTGAACTTTGAAAACACTATGCTAAGTGAAAGAGCCCAGTCACAAAAGATGACATAGTGTATGGTTCCATTTATATGAAATGTCTAGAATAGACAAATCCATAGAGACAGAAAGTAGAGTAGTGGTTTCCAGGGGCTAAAGGGAGTGACTTCTAATGGGTATGGGGCTTCTTTTTGGATTGATGGAAATGCTCTAAAATTAGATTGTGGTGATGATTGTACAACTCTGTTAATATACTAAAAACCATTGAATTGTACATGTTAAAAGAATGAATGGTTGAATTTTATAATATGTAAATTATATCTCAATAAAGCTGTTAAAAAAAATGCTGCAGTAAACATCCTCCCCATGTCTCTTGGTGCATCTATACAAAGTTTCTGTAGTCTATGGAGCTAAAATTGGAAATTCTTGTTTGTAGGGCTTCAGCTTTGCTAGGACTTGCCAAATGAAAGTACAAAATCATTATATTCATTTATGCTCCCGCCAGTAGTATGTGAAAGTTCTATTTTCCCACATCTTTACCAGTATCTGAAATGATTGTTTTTTTATTTTTACTGTTTTTTTGCTTATTATTCTATTTTGACTTATTAATTGTGAACCTTCTCATTGACTTTTACTTTCCTGCCTATAAGTTTGATTAAACATCTTTTAATACATTTATTGGGCATTCAGTTTTCTTTCTGTGACTTTCTTATTCTTATTCTGGGATGTTGGTTTGTAGCACTATTTCTCAGTGCTGGTGACATGGTAACCAGAAGCTGCCCCTCCTCAGCAGTGATAAGTGGACGTTAGCATCCATTTTTATATGTCAGTAACTCTCATTCCAGAATGGAATCTTTGGAATATATTGTTGCCATGACAAGTGACAACACTTCAAAGGATTCTCTTTGATTGAGAACTATTCAGACTATTTTAACTTTCGTTAAGAGGTTACATACTTAACCTTCTGTTCACTACTCTGCCTCATCAACAATCACAGGCAAGCTACAAAAAAGTAAGTGATTTTTCTCCTTTTAAGATTCTCCTAATCCCTCAACCCATCAAACGTTTCTCTTCTTTCTAACCCTGACTACTTTTCTTAGTACTTTTTTTTCTGTTAAAAGGAAGATTTATGCATTGATTAGAAATTTACCTCACCATGGGCCCCCTTCACAGTTCTTAGAAAATACGTAAACTGGACATTTCATCTTTGTTAATTAACTTTCTAACTTCGTATCTACCTTCTTTGCCACTATCTGACCACGTATCTTCTGCCTTGGAGGCATCTTGGATACTCATATTAACTTCTAGCTGTCTAGACCACCCATAAGTTGGCACCCACAAAAGCTTGGTCTTACCCAAAGCACTCAAGTTCTGAAACTAAATTCCTCTCCAGAAAACATTTCCTTTTCCTTGCTAAAGCTGGAGGTCAAAAGAGACAGGACACAGATAAGATTCATCAGGGAATTCATTCATAAATAGTTTGAACGTCAATAAAAAATGTTGGTCATTATTTATTAAAATAAATTACGTATATAATATGTATTATATATACACAGAATAGTAAAAATTGTATCATGGGGTGAATTCTAGACCTGTCTTAAAAAATTCTTTATGTATGTATACATTTAATCCTGTGAGAACTTTAAAAAGTAAACTTTTGCTGACACAAGGTCTTTGATAGGGTCAATTAGCAACATACATTTATTAAGATGTGAAATCTTTAGAAATAACAGTGAAGGCAATCTAAATATGAAGAGCTGAATTGTAAGTAGACCAACCTCTCTGGAATGGAGTTCTTAACCACATGTTAGTATCCACAGATATCCGCACTGGAAGTGTGGAGGTAGCAAGGTGAGTAGCTTAAACAGAGAAATGGCAATGGGTGTGCACACTATAGGAGCTTCTTTGGATCTCATTTTGACGAAGGATAAGCTGGTGAGGACAGACTATGTAAGAAATCATGCAGACAAGTCATGGTTACAGCTGGGGCAGGATGGAGGAAAGAAATTCTACTGCAGCTCTGAAGTTGCTGGGTCCAATCACTTGGGAAAATTAAAGTTAGAAGAATTAATCTGCACATATAATTATGGGTTAAAAGAAGAATTCAACTTGCCCTTCCTCCACATGAAACTCCTGCAAACATTTGATCTAAGAATAGATCATTTCATTCAGTGATGAGTAATTACTAAAAAAGAATCAGCATAGGGCCTAAACAAATAATTTTACAAGAAAAAAAGGAGAGAAAGTAACAAAAAATCAGTAACAGATAAATAACTGAAAAATGTTGTCACAGAGCAGATGAAAAAGATATTTTTAACCCTAGTGAAGCAATCGTATTTCTAAAATGTGATCTCAAAGTAGATATATAAGAGTTAAGGAAAGAAATAATGCAGCTCAGGAAAGAAGTAGAAGGTTTTGTCTCACAAAAATAAAGGCCTTGTTAGAAATAGTTCAAAGAAAATAAACATTGCTAAAAACATAGTAAGAAGCATGAAGGACAAGACTGAGATAAGCCAAAAAAGCTGTTTAAAAAGATATCAAATATAAGTACAATTGATGCCATCAAAGGCTAGGTTCTCTAGAGAAGCAAAACCAGTAAAGCGTATAAATATATATATAGAGAGATTTATATCAAAGAAACAGCTTATGCGATTATAGATGCTGGAACATCCTAAGTCCATGGATTAGGATAGAGGCTTCTCCTGATCAGTGGAGCAGCAGGGGCTGGCAAACACAACATTCACAGGTCGGAAAGCAGGGCTCTTGCTCACAGGCTGTGAATATCCATGAATCCCAAGATTGGCAGGCAAGACCGCAAGGCTTCTCCTGATTCACATAGCTGCAGGGGCTGGCAAACCTAAGATTGGCAGGTCAGAGAGCAGGCTGTGAAGATCAACGAATCCCAAGATCAGCAGATAAGCTGATAGGTCAAGTCCCAAGAAACAGAGGTCAGATGAACAGGAGGCAGCTGCAGGATCCAGAGGGAGCAAAAAGCCAGAATGTCTGCTTATATTCAGATGCAAGCTACACCCCCAAGGGAACTCCCTTTCAACTGACTGGCTACCCAGAGCAGATTCAATCATGGGAGTGATCACATATAAACACTGAGATTCATGGCCCAGCCAAGTTGACATACAATCTTAACCATCACAGATGAGAACCAAAATAACAGAAGAAAATATTTAAATAAAAATTTTTAATAACTTTTCATGAATCTATACATTGAAAAGGCAGACTACCTCTCTAGAACAATTACTCAAAACAGTTAATGGTGAGATATATCCTAGTAAATTTATTGAATTTCACAGATAAACAAGGAATCCTTTGGAAATTCTGAAAAAGGGCCAAGTAACCTACATAGGAGAAAAAAATACCCAGCTAATTTTAGCCTTTTCCAAGCAATGCAAGATGACAATGAAGAAATACTTATAAACTCCTCAAGGACAAAAATATGGTCCTAGAATGTTATGCACAGAAAAACTATAATTAAACTGTAAGTGTAACAAACATTCTGAACATACAAGAATTCAAGGAATATTACTCCACAAGCTCTTCTTAAATAAACTAATGGAAAACAAAATTTAGCCTAACAAGGGATACCTGAAGAAGGGCTGGCAGTGTGCACTGAATATATTTAAATGTAGGGCTAAGATTTAATGGAAGATGGGGATTATTGTTAGAGAACTGAATGTAAATATCAAAAACCCTGAAAGAATAGAAATTATGTAAGTAATAATAATTTAAAAGGAAACTGGAGACAGGTAGGAGGTAAGTAAGTACACTGATTTCTTCATCATTAAAACTTAGGGGTCAATAAGTAATCAAATAATAGATATATAAGCAAAAAGTTTTCACTAAGAAAAGTAATTTAATCAGCTAAAATCAAATCAGGAGTGAAGGTGGGAGGGAACAGAAATGAACTAATCTTATCCTTACTCATAATTGGGAATTAATTCTTTTTAAAGTTTGAGGAATAAATACGTTACATAAAGTTATAGTTACCCAAATCATCATCACAGCAGGAATATAAGCTTTCATACTAAAGAAACAAACACCTCTCTCTCTCTCTCTCACACACACACACACACAAAATAAAAGGAAAAAAATAATAAATAATAAGAACTTAAAAAGTAAACTTTAAAAAGTATAATATAAAATATGGTGACAAAATAAAACCAAACATGTCACGTAAATAAATAAAAATGTATTGAACTCATCTATAAAGAGATGGTGGAGCAGTGATTAAGAGCTCAGCTGCTAACCACAAGGTCAGCAGTTCTAATCCACCAGCTGCTCCTTGGAAACACTATGGGACAGTTCTATTTTGTCCTATAGGGCCGCTGTGAGTTGGAATTGACTCAATGGCAATGGATTTGTTCATTTTTTTTAATAAAGAAAAAAGGGTCTGGTTAAATTATAAACAAAATCCAGCAATAGACTACATACAAGAGACACTTACAAAACAAAGCAGCTCAGAAAGATTACAAATAAAAAGATGGAAAAAAGTGTACCAGAGAAGTATAACTAATCACAACAACAAATTAAGAGTTCAGATCTTAATTTAGACAACCTTGAATTCCAGGCTTAATATTAAGCATTAAATGCGCTTTTTAAATAAGCACCAAGTAATGAGAAAGACTATACGCTGCAAAGAAGACATAATAATTATAAAATCTATGACATAAGAAGAAATCTAAGGTGCCCCCAATATTCCTGTCCCCTAGTGTATACACCTTGCATAAATCTCTCCCCTTAATATCAGCTGAACCTCTGAATATGAGGGGTTATCACTCCCACGATTATGTTATGTAACTTTCCACAAGGGATTTTACAGATGTAATTAAAGTTACTAATCAGTTTATTTTGTGTTAATCAAAAGGGAGAATATCCAGGTGGCCCTGACCTAATCATATAAGCCCTTTATATCTGGGTCTAGAGGTCAGAGACAGAAGAAGTCAGAGACTGGAAGCATAAGAGGTCCCATGGAGGGGGCCATGTGGCAAGGAACTACAGAAAACTTCTAGGAGCTGAGGGTGGCCCCAGCCAACAGCCAGCTGAAGGACAGGGCCTTCAGTCTTACAACCTCAAAGATTTAACTCTGCCAACAACCTGAATGACCTTGGAAGAGGACTCCAAGTCTCACATGAGATAGCAGCCCCAGTTGATACCCTGATTCCAGCCTTGTGAGACCCTGAGCAGAGAACCCACCTAAGCTAAGCTGGGACCTCTGAGCTATAGAAACTGTGAGATAATAAATGGCTGTTGTTTTAAGCCCCTAAATTTATGGTAATTTGTTATGCAGCAGTTGAAAACACACCCTACATGCCATATAACATAGTAGCTTCAAAATTATAATGAAAAACTATAAAAAAAAGTCACAGAGGAATGTACTGGTTTATGTACTAATACTCTCTTGCAGCATTAATAGTAGAAGACTTTAATTCACCTTTGTCAACATGATATCAAGGAAGCAGAAGACAGGTAAGGCTTGAGCAGATAATTAGAAAAAGGAAGAATGTGTGTGTGTGTGTGTGTGTGTGTGTGTGTGTGTGTGTGTGTGTAGACAGGGAGAGAGAGAGAAACCCATATATCAATCTCTATCCATGAAAGGGAGCCTTCGAGTCACTGTGGTTAAGAGCTTGGCTGCTCACTAAAAGGTGGGCAGTTCAAATCCACCAGCCACTTCTTGGAAACCCTAAGAGACAGTTATACTCTGTCCTAGAGTGTCACTGTGAGTCAGAATCCACTCAACAGCAACAGCTTTTTTTTTTTTCAAATCCATGAAAACAAAGAACATTTTTTTTTTCCCTACTGTTCATAGAATATTTATAAAGGTAACCATATGTTACAGCCCAAAATTTCTGTATAAATTCCAAAAAGTAGAAATATTCTCTAGTTACGGTGCAAACAAGCTAGAAACTAATAATGAATTTATGAAATAACCATTTGCTAGCTAAACTATTCTATATGACAACATTGTTTTGGTTCTCCTGGAATCTACATTTCAGGGTTCATGGAAATGGGGTGACATACACGAGCCATTTGCTCTTAGGTGTCCTTTTGAACCTTGAAGGAACTGGTTACCAAAGTCACCTTCAGGTCAAACAATAGCTTATGAAGCAGCTAGCAGAGTCGGTTTGGCCTTAGGCATTGGGTTCTTTTGGAAAATTATCTATGTGCAGCCAGCTTCCAGAATCAGGAACTCCAGGGTCTGACTAGAGTCTGTGTTTTAGGATGTATAGTGTATTCTTGGTGATTTTGTTTCTTTAACCAAGGAACCCTGAAACCTTGCTGTGCTTTGATATTATCTTCTGAGAAATTAACATAACAATGACCTATATAACCAGCTTTCACTGTCCCCTCTTCAGAGCACCTTCTTGATACTCTGGTTGATGCCGCCTGATTAGAATCATATCTACTCACAATACTGAATTTAACCAGAGAAAAAGAGTAAACTAATGAATAAATTCCAAATCTAGTACTTTCTCATGATGAGAAAGGTACTTCACTTCTGTGATATTCTTTAAAAAAAAAACTATATTCCCATTCTAATCATGAGGAAAACATCAGACAAATCCAAATTAAGGAACATTCTACAACATTCCTGACCAGTACTCTTCAAAACTGCCAAGACCATGAACAGCAAGGAAAAGCTTTGGAACTGTTACAGGTCAGGGGAAACCAAGGAGATGGGACAACTAAATGCCATGTTGGATCTGGACCGGATCTGGGAACAGGAAAAGGACATTAACGGAAAAACTAGTGAAATCCAAATAAGCTCTGTAGTTCAGTTAATAATTTTGTACCAATGTTAATTTCTTAGTTTTGACAAATGTAGCATTGTTATGTAAGATGTTGGCATTAGGTAAAACTGGGTGAAGGATATATGGGAACTCTATATACAGAGTTCTAACTTTGCAACTTTTCTGAAAATCTAAGGTTAGTCCCACATAAAAAAGTTCATTGGGAAAAAAAAAAAAAGACTCCAGAAGGCATAGAAAATTTAAACAGAGCAATTAAAATGGAAGAAGAAAAAATAATTATCAAAAGGCTACACACAAATACATACCATAGCCTTATGGTTTTACAAGTGAATTTTCCCAAACAATTCTAGTTAAATCTTTCAGGTAATATACAAAAAACTTTTAAAGCATTCATATTCTTTCCTGGGAAGTTAATCAAAAAATACTTCTGTCTCCTCCTGTCCTATTTTAACACTCTTATTTCTTTATCTTTTCTAATAATACTGGATGGTACTCCCAGAAGAGTTAAATAATAGCAGTAATAATGCTCATCTTTGTCTTGTTCTTTACTTTAATGGGAATTCTTCAAGTTATCTTCCTATTATATATGATGCTGGCTTTGTGTTTATATATCATATTAAGAAATTAACTATATCTATTTTTATTACGAATTGATATCAAGAATAGATTTTAAATTTTATCAAACTTTTTCAACTCAATAAAAACTATCATGTCATTTTTATCTTATTAACTATTAATGTTGAGAACTATATTATAGGTTTTCTTTTATTCAGTTACCTTGTATGCTTGGAACAAATATTACTTGGTTATAGCACGTTATTCTTTAAATGTGCTACTGTGTTCTGTTTGCTAATATTTTTGTGTAGTAATATTCATAATGATTTGTAGTTTATAGTGTGTGTGGTGTCTGTGTGGTGTATGTGAGTGTGGTGTGTGTGGTGTGTGGTGTGTGTGTGAGTGTTTGTGTGGTGTATGTGGTGTGTGGTGTGTGTGTGGGGTGTGGTGTGTGTGTGGGGTGTGGTGTGAGTGTGGTGTGGGGGGATGTGAGTGTGTGGGGAGGGTGTGAGTATGTGTCGTGTGTGTGTGAAGGTGTGTGGTGTGTGATCTGTGTGTGTGTGCTGTGTGATCTGTGTGGTGTGTGTGTGAACTGTGTGTGTCGTGTGTGTGTGCGTGAATGTATGTGTGGTGTGTGATCTGTGTGCATGGTGTGTGGTGTGTGTAAATGTCTGTGTCAGGTGTGTGGGTGAGGGGCGTGTGGTGTGTATGTGGGGTATGTGTGTGAGTGGTGTGTGATGTGTGTGTCGGGTGTGTGTGAGGGGTGTGTGGTGTGTGTGTGTGTGAGTATATGTGTGGTGTGTGTGAGTTTATGTGTCAGTGTGTGAGGGGTGTGTGGTGTGTGTTGGGGCATGTGTGAAGGGTGTGTGGTGTGTGGTGGGTATGTAGTGTGTGAGTGTGTGAGTATGTGTGTGTGTGTGGTATGTGGGGTGTGTATATGCTGTCTGTGTTGGGCTTTGCCATCAAGGTCATACTAGCTTCAGGTTTGGGGATAAGCTCCCACTGAGATGATACGAGATCATTTTCATTTCCTTTTAACTAGTTTCCTTTTTCTTGCTGCCTAGTGAGTCATCTTCAGACTGTGAAGCCCAGTGTGAAATGGTACCGTGCTGTAAGTGATATTCCGTAAGAACATTAATGGATCTGAAGTCACTTGGAGGAAAAAAAACTTGTTCACTGTCTCTGTGATGAGGCTGTTATAATTAATATTCAAAATGCATGAGAGTGGGTGGAAGGAAAAAAAGCAGTTTAGTTGCAAATCCTTTTTACCATTTTTTTCAACATGAATTCAAAAGGATAGGAGCCCCCCCCGTCTTTCTTGTCCACCCCCATCTTCTGACTGATGTGCTGCCTCCTAATTCATGTTCTTCATGTTATCATCACTGTGAAAATCCTTTCTACCAAACTTTAGCCCCTTCAGATCTTCAAATTTTAGATCTTTCCTTTTCCGTTCGGAACTGACAACAACTAATAACAATGGCAACATATTGTTTTCTAGGCCTTTAGATAGATTTCTTGCCCTTCCACATTAAGGACATAGATTTTGATTATTCATATTTGTACTCCCTGCATTGTATAGCATAATGCTGTCTTAGTGGGTATCCATCCACTATTTTTTTAATTGTATTGAAATCCCCAGCCTCTAATAGATTCTGCCACCATTTTAATACCCACACCCAAATTAACACAGAAGACATAGGAAAGTGTTTCCAAAAGAACGTATGTAATCTTCTAAACTTAGAAAGAAAAATAGGCCAAGGTGAATATTAAAACTTTTATAGACTATTACTTCATGATCCCTAGGTGAAAGTCACTGATAATTAACAAAAAAGTAGATCAGCGTCATTAGACAAATTGATTTTTCCCAGCTTTGAGAACAGTTGCCAATAAAACCACATTGTATTGCTTTAACACTTTCAAATTTTTATAACCCTTAGAGTCTGAAACATTCAGCTTAACATTTCACTAAACTGATCAATCACTCAATGAATATTTACTGAGCATCTATGTGTCAACTATTAACATTTTGAGTTACAAAGTAGAATAAAACTTGAACACTGGCCTCAAATTGCTTATAGTCTAATGGAGGACAAAGAAAAATAAGTCACTAATTAGAAATTGTTTTAAGTTATTAGCAGTTTTTATAGACAGAAAATGATAGGAGGGCATTGGAGGAAACTTCAAAGCAGACTTTGGGTCAGAGAAGGCTTAAGCTGAACTTTGAAGGATGAGTGGAGTAGCTGGATGAAGTAGGGTACATTACAGGCAAAGGAAATAGTGCCTGTAAAGGCATGGGGAAAGAAAACAGCAACATACATTTGTACAACTACAGATATATTATGCAGGGTTTCCCAATAAGCAGACTTTAAGAAGGAGATTTGCATCCAAAAAGTTTATTGGATGTGCTATTGGGATCAATTCCTGGGGATAAATGAGTAAAAGAAGCAAGACTGGGTAAAGGTAAGAGCTGAACCACAATGCAGTTTCAAAACAGGTCTCTTGTGGGAGCTCTGGAACTGAGATGGCCTTTCAGAGTTGATCTCTTTGAGGGAAGAGGGCTGGACTTAATGCCCCCACATCAACCAGTCACTGGGGGCAGGTTGACTTCAGGCAGGGGGTATGATCTCAGGTCAACAGCCTCTCTTTATGTGAGGGAATTCTCAGAGACTACTCATCTTAGAGATATTGGCCGCCAACACTTCTGGCAACTGGGGAAAGAGTATTTCTGTCCTTAAATGGGGGTATGAGGGTCTGAACCGTATACGACAGCATCTACGCATTACAACAGGTATGTCTAGAATGAAGACGATGTAAGGGGAAGTGGTAGGAGTTGTGAGCAGATAGGTAGGTATGGACTCAGTCATGAAAATGTCTTTGAACTTTGCTAAGGAGTTCTATGGTGATCACGCTATTGTGATCCCTGTCAGAGCAGTCAGTGGTGGTAGCCAGGCATCATCTAGCTGTTCTAGACTCAGTCTGGCAGAGGCTGTGGTGGTTGTTGGCCAGTCATCCTTTGGACTAATCTTTCCCTAGTGTCTTTGGTTTTCTTCATTCTCATATGTTCCAGACGTGGTGGGACCAGTAGATGTACCTTAGATGGCCACTCGCAAGCTTTTAAAACCCCAAATGCTACTCAATAAAGTAGGATGTAATACATTTTCTTTATGAACTATCTTATGCCAGTTGAGCTAGATGTCCCCCAAGACTATGGTACCTAGCCCTCAGCCCAGTAACTTGGTTCCTCAGGGAGTTTAGTGTGTCCATGAAGCATCTATGACTTTGCCTTGGTCAAGTAGTGCTGATTCCCTAGTACTGTGTACTGCCTTATCCTTCACCAAAGTTACCAGTTATCTATTGTCTAGTTAGTGCTTTTCCCTCCCAGCCCCTCCCCTCCCTCAGAAGCATCAAAGATTGTTTCTTTCTGCATGTAAACCTTTTCATGAGTTTTTATAATAGTGGTCTCATACAGATTTGACCTTTTGTGATTGACTTATTTCACTCAGCATAATGCCCTCCAGATTCATCCATGCTGTGAGATGTTTCACAGATTCATTCTTGTTCTTTATCATTCCACTGTGTGTATGTACCATTGTTTGTTTATCCATGCATCTGTTGATGGGCACTTAGGTTGTTTCCATCTTTTTGCTATTGTGAATAATGCTGCAATGAACATAGTTGTGGATATGTCTATTCGTGTGATGACTCTTATTCTCAGGGCTATATTCCTCAGCTGCTAACAAAAACGTAGGCAGTTAGAATCCACCAGCCTCTCCTTGGAAACCCTATGAGGCAGTTCTACTCTGTCCTATGGGATCACTATCAATTGGAATTGATTCAACGGCAACAAGTGTTTTCTTGTGTGTTTTTTTTTTTTTTAAATTAATTTGGTATATTCCTAGGGGTGGGATTGCTGGGTCAAATGCTATTTCTGTTTCTAGTTTTTTACAGAAGTGCCATAGCATTTTCCAATACGACTGTAACATTTTGCATTCCCACCAGCAGTGTATAAGAGTTCCAATCTCTGCACAACCTCTCCAACATTTGTTATTTTCTTTTTTTTTTTTATTATTATTGCCAGTAATGTCTGGGTGAGATGGTATCTCATTGTAGTTTTGATTTGCATTTCTCTAATGACTAATGTTCCCAAGCATTTCCTAATGTATCTGTTAGCCGCCTGAATGTCTTATTTGGTGAAGTGTCTGTTCATATCCTTTGCCCATTTTTTAATTGGATTATTTGACTTTTTGTCATAGAGGTGTTGGATTTTCCTATAGATTTTAGAGATCAGAGCTTTGTTTGATTTGTCATAGCCAAAATATTTTTCCCAGTCTGTAAGTTCTCTTTTTACTCTTTTGGTGAAGTCTTTTGATGAGTGTGTTTAATTTTTAGAAATTCCCAGTTATCTAGCTTATCTTATGATGTTTGTGTATTGTTAGTTATGATTTGTAGGCTATTTATGCTGTGTATTAGGGCCTCTAGTGTTGACCTTATTTTTTCTTCTATGATCATTATAGTTTTTGGTTTTATATTCAGGTCTTTGACCCATTTTGAATTAGTTTTTGTGTTTGGTATGAGGTATGGGTCCTATGCCATTTTGTTACAGATGGACGTCCAGTTTTGCCAGCATCATTTGTTAAAAAGACTGTCTTTTCCCCATTTAATGAACTTTGGGCATTTGTCAAAGATCCAGTGGCCATAGATAGATGGATTTATACCTGGATTCTCATTTCTTTTCCCTTGGTGGATGTATCTATCATTGTACTAGTACCAGGCTGTCTTGACTACCATAGCTGTATAGTAGTGTCATAGACTGAATTGTGTCCCCACAAAATAAGTCTCAACTTGGTTAGGCCATGATTCACAGTATTGTGTGGTTGTACTCCATTTTATAATTGTAATTTTATGTTAAAGAGGATTAGGGTGGGATTGTAACATCCTTACTAAGGTCACATCCCTGATCCAATGTAAAGGAGTTTCCCTGGGTTATGGCCTGCAAGAGATGAAAGGGAAGAGAGCAGAGAGAGGGGGACCTCATAACACCATGAAAACAGTGTCAGGAACAGAGTGTGTCCTTTGGACCCAGGTTTCCTGCACAGAGAAGCTCCTAGTCCAGGGGAAGATTGATGATAAGGACCTTCCTCCAGAGCTGACAGAGAGAGAAAGCCTTCCCCTGGAACTGACACCCTGAATTTGGACTTCTAGCTTACTAGACTGTGGGAAAGTAAATTTCTCTTTGTTAAAGCCATCCACTTGTGGTATTTCTGTTATAGTAGCACTAGATGACTAAGACAAGTAGGTTCTGAGGTCAGGCAGTGCGAGGCCTCCTACTTTATTCTTCTACCATAATGTTTTACTTATCTGGGGCCTCTTTCCTTTCCATATAAAGTTAATGATTAATTTTTCCATCTCTTTGAAGAATGCTGTTAGTATTTGCATTGGAATTGCATTGTACTTGCAGATTGCTTTAGGTAGAATTGACATTTTCACAACGTTGAGGGTACCTATCCATGAGCATCATATGTTTTTCCATTTACGTAGGTCTTTTTTGGTTTCTTGCAGTAGTGTTTAGTAGTTTTCTTTGTATAGATCTTTTACGTCCCTGGTTAGATTTATACATAAGTATTTTATTTTTTTAGGGTCTATTATAAATGGTATTGTTTTCATGATTTCCTTTTTGTATTTTTTTTTTTATGAGTAGGAATCCAACTAATTTTTGTATGTTTATCTTGTATCTTGATACTCTGCTGAATCCTTCTATTAGTTTCAGTAGTTTTCTTGTGGAATCTTAAGGTTTCTCTATGTATAATGTCATATCATCCACAAATAGGGATAGTTTTTCTTCTTCCTTACCAATTTGGATGTCTGTTATTTCTTTTTTCTTTTTTTTTTTTTTTTTTTTTTTACCTTACTACTCTAGCTAGGACTTCCAGCACAACGTTAAATAGGAGTAGTGATGAAGGGCATCCTTGGTCTTGTTCACATTCTCAAGGGAAATGCTTTCAACATCTCTCCGTTGAGAATGATGTTAGCTGCTGGTTTTTTATAGATTATCTTTATTATGTTGAGGAATTTCCCTTCTATTCCTATCTTATTGAGAGTTTTTATCAGGAATCGGTGCTGGACTTTATCGAATGCCTTTTCTGCATTGATTGAGATGATCATATGATTCTTTTGTTTTATTTATGTGGTGGTGATAGATTTTCTAATGTTGAACCATCCTTGCATGCCTAGTAGGAAACTTACTTGGTCATGGTGTATTATTTTTCTTATATGATACTGAATTCTATTGGCTAGAATTTTGTTAAGAATTATTGCGTCTATATTCATGAGAGATATTGGTCAGTAATTTTCTTTTTTTGTGGTATCTTTGCCTGCTTTTGGTATCAGGGTTATGCTGGTTTCATGGAATGAATTTGGAAGTATCACTTCCCTTTCTATATTTTGAAATAGTTTGAGTATTACTGATGTGAGCTTTTCTCTGAAAGTTTGGTCTGGGACAGGTCTTCTCTAAAAATTTGGTCTGGGCCAGGACTTTTTTTGCTGGGAATTTTTTTCCTTTTCTTTTTTTTATTGTTGTAATTAAGTGAAGTTTACATTTCAAGTTAGTCTCTGATACAAATATTTTTTTACATACATTGTTATGAGACTCCAACAGCTCACCCCATTCTGCGACATCACACTCCTCCCCTCTGCTCCTGATTCCCCATAAGCATTCCACCAGCTCCTAACTCTCTCTGCCTTCCCATCTCACCTCTGGACAGAAGCTATCCCTTTGGTCTCTTGTATCTACTGGACTAGGAGGCACATTCTTCATGAGTATCACTTTATGTCCCACAGTCCAGTCCAATCCTTTTCTGAAGAGTTGGCCTCAGAAATTGCTTTAGTTCTGGGCTGATAGAAAGTCCAGGTACCATGCTTTCTGGGGCACCTCCAGTCTCAGTCAGACCACTAAGTCTGGTCTTCTTACTAGAATTTGAGTTCTTTACCCCATCCTTCTACTGCTCCATCAGGGACTCTCTGTTATGTTCCCTGTCAGGAAGTACATTGCTGGTAGCTGGGCACTATCTAATTCTTCTGGTCTCACACTGATGAAGTCTCTGGTTTATGTGGCTCATTCTGTCTCTTGGGCTAATACTTTCCTTGTGTCTTTGGTGTTCTTCATTCTTCTTTACTCCAAGTGGCTGGGACCAATTGATGCATCTTAGATGGCCACTTGCAAGCTTTTAAGACCCCAGACACCACTCACCAAAGTAGGATGCAGAACATTTTCTTAATAAGCTTTGTTATGCTAATTGACCTAGATGTCGCCTAAAAGCATGGTCCCCAGACCCCCTATCCCTGCTACTCTGTCTCTCAAAGTATTTGACTGTATTGAGGAAACTTCTTAGCTTTGGTTTAGTCCAGTTGTGCTGGCTTCCCCTGTAGTGTGTGCTGTCCTTCCCTTCACCTAAGATGATTCTTATCTACTATGTAGTTAGTGAATAACCCTCCCCCTCTCTCCCGCCCTGTAACCATCAAAGAATGTTTTCTTCTGTATTTAAACCTCTTCTTGAGTTCTTATAATAGTGGTCTTATACAGTATTTGTCCTTCTGTGACTGACTAAATTCACTCAGCATAATAAGTTCCAGCTTCCACCATTTATACAATGTTTCACAGCTTCATCATTGTTCTTTATCATTGCATAATATTCCATTGTGTGGATATACCATAATTTGTTTATCCATTCATCCGTTGACGGCCACCCAGGTTGCTTCCATCTCTTTGCTATTGTGAACAGTGCTGCAATGAACATGGGTGTGCATATATCTATTTGTGTGATGGCTCTTGTTTCTCTAGGATATGTTCCAAGGAGCGGAATAGCTGGATCATGTGGTACTTCTATTTCTAGCTTTTTAAGGAAGAGCCAAATCGATTTCCAAAGAGGTTGTACCATTTTACTTTCCTGCCAATAGCATATAAGTGTTCCAGTCTCTCCACAACCTCTCCAGTATTTATTATTTTGTGTTTTTTGTATTAATGCTAGCTTTGTTGGGGTGAGATGATATCTCATTGTAGTTTTGATCTGCATTTCTCTAATAGCTAATGATCATGAGCATTTCTTCATGTATATGTTAGCCACCTGAATATCTTCTTTGGTAAAGTGCCTGTTCATATCCTTTGCCCATTTTTTAATTGGGTTATTTGTCTTTTTGATGTTGAGGTTTTGCAGTATCTTGTAGATTTTAGAGATTAGACGCTGATCAGATTTGTCATAGCCAAAATTTTTTTCCCAGTCTGTAGGTTGTCTTTTTACTCTTTTGGTGAAGTCTTTTGATGAGCATAAGCGTTTGATTTTCAGGAGCTCACATTTATCTAGTCTCTCTTCTGGTGCTTATGCATTGTTACTTAGGGTTTGTACAGTGTTTATGCCATGTATTAGGGCTCCTAGCGTTGTCCCTCTTTTTTCTTCTGTGATCTTTATTGTTTTCGATTTTATATTTAAGTCTTTGATCCATTTTGAGTTAGTTTTTGTATATGGTGTGAGGTATGGGTCTTGTTTTAGTTTTTTGCATATAGATATCCTGTTATGCCAGCACCATTTGTTAAAGAGACTGTCTTTTCCCCCAATTAATGGACTTTGGGTCTTTATCAAATATTAGCTGCTCATAGGTGGATGAGCTTATATCTGGGTTCTCAACTCTGTTCCATTGGTCTATGTATCTGTTGTTGTACCAGTACCAGGCTGCCTTGACTACCTTGGCAGTATAATATGTCCTAAAATCAGGTAGTGTGAGGCCTCCCACTTTGTTCTTCTTCTTGAATAGTATTTTATTTATTCGGGCCCTCTTCCCTTTCCATATAAACTTGGTGATTTGTTTCTCCATCTCATTAAAAAACGCAGGTGGAATTTGGATCAGGATTGCATTGTATCTGTAGATCACTCTGGGTAGAATTGACATTTTCACTATGTTGAGTCTACCTATCCATGAGCAAGGTATATTTTTCCACTTATGTAGGTCTCTTTTAGTTTCTTGCACTAGTGTCTTGTAGTTTTCTCTGTATAGGTCTTTTACATCTCTGCTTAGATTTATTCCTAAGTATTTTATCTTCTTGGAGGCTATTGTAAATGGCAATGATTTGGTGATTTCCTCTTCGAGGTTCTCTTTGTTGGTATAAAGGACTCCAATTGATTTTTGTATGTTTATCTTGTATCCTGAAACTTTGCTGAAATCTTCTATTAGTTCCAGTAGTTTTCTTATGGATTCTTTTGGATTTTCTGTGTATAAGAGCATATCATCTGCAAATAGAGATACTTTGACTTCTTCCCTACCAATTTGGATGCCCTTTATTTCTTTTTCTAGCCTAATTGCTCTGGCTAGGACCTCCAGTACAATGTTGAGTAATAGTGGTGATAGAGGGCGTCCTTGTCTGGTTCCCGTTCTCAAGGGAAATGCTTTCAAAGTCTCTCCATTTAGGATGATTTTGCCTGTTGGTTTTGTATAAATGCTTTTAATTATATTGAGGAATTTCCCTGCTATTCCTATTTTTTTGAAAGTTTTTATCATGAATGGGTGTTGGACTTTGTTGAATGCCTTTTCTGCATCGATTGATAAGATCATGAAGTTCTTGTCTTTTGTTTTATTTATTGATGGATTACATTGATTGTTTTTCTAATGTTTAACCATCCCTGCATACCTGGTATAAATCCCACTTAGTCATGGTGAATTATTTTTTTGATATGTTGCTGAATTCTATTGGCTAAAATTTTGTTGAGGATTTTTGCATCAATGTTCATGAGGGATATCAGTCTGTAATTTTCTTTATTTCTTTTTTTTTTTGTGGTGCCTTTACCTGGTTTTGGTATCAGGGTTATGCTGGCTTCATAGAATGAGTTTGGGAGTATTCCATCCTTCTCTATGCTCTGAAACGTCTTTAGTAGAAGTGGTGTTATCTCTTCTCTGAAAGTTTGGTAGAATTCTCCAGTGAAGCCATCCAGGCCAGGGCTTTTTTTGTTGTTGTTGTTGGGAGTTTTTAAATAACCTTTTCAATCTCTTCTTTTTTTATGGGTTTATTTAGTTATTCTACCTCTGTTTGTGTTAATTTAGGTAGGTAGTGAGTTTCTACAAATTTGTCCATTTCCTCTAGGTTTTCAAATTTGTCAGAGTACAATTTATTATACTAATCTGTTACGATTCTTTTAATTTCAGTTGGGTCTGTTCTGATTTCACCCATCTCATTTCTTATATAGGTTATCTGCTTCCTCTCCTGTTTTTCTTTTGCAGTTTGGCCAATGGTTTATCAGTTTTGTTGATCTTTTCAAAGAAGCAGCTTTTGGACTTCTTAACTCTTTCAATTGTTTTTCTATTCTCTATTTCATTTGTTTCTGCTCTAGTTCTTATTATTTCCTTCCTTCTAGCACCTGTGGGCTTCTTTTGCTGCTCTCTTTCTACTTGTTCCAGTTGCAGGGTTAGTGCTTTGATTATGACCCTTTCTTCTTTTTGGAATTGTGCATTTATTGGTATAAACTGACCTCTGACCACTGCTTTTGCTGTGTCCCAAAGGTTCTGGTAGGATGTGTTTTCATTCTCATTTGATTCTATGAATTTCTTTATTCTATCCATAATTTCTTCTATAACCCAGTAGTTTTTGAGCAAGGTGTTGTTCAGTTTCCATGTGTCTGATTTTTCTCCCTTGCTTTTTCTGTTGTTGATTTCCACTTTCATGGCTTTGTGGTCAGAAAAGATGCTTTGTAATATTTTGATGTTTTGGATTTTGTTAAGGCTTGCTTTATGGCCTAATATGTGGTCTATTCTGGAGAATGTTCCATGTGTTGGAAAAGAAAGTATACTTGGCTGATTTTGGGTGCAGTGTTCAGTATGTGTCTATGAGATCAAGTTGGTTGATTTTAACTTTTAGCTCTTCTGTGTCTTTGTTGAGCTTCTTTCTGGATTTTCTGTCCTTCACCGAAAGTGGCGTATTGAAGTCTCCTACTACTATAGTAGAGCTGTCTATCTCTCTCTTCAGAGCTGTTATAGTTTGTTTTATGTATTTTGGAACCCTGTTGTTGAGTGCATAAATATTTATTATAGTTATGTCCTCCTGGTGTATTGACCCTTTAATCATTTTATAGTGCCCTTCCTTATCCTTTGTGATGGATTTTATTTTCAAGTCTATTTTCTCAGAGATTAATATTGCCACCCCTGCTCTTTTTTGAATGTTGTATACTTGATGTATTTCTTTCCATCCTTGAGTTTTAGCCTGTATGTGTCTTTAAGTCTAAGGTGCATCTCTTGTAGGCAATGTATGGATGGATCATGCTTTTTTATCCAATCTGCAACTCTCCCTCTCTTTATTGGTGCATTAAGTCCATTTACATTCAGCATAGTTATTGATAGGTATGAGTTTAGTGCCGTCCTCCTGATATCTCTTTTTTTGTGTTGTTCACAGTTTCTTTGTTCCCTTCAATTTTCTGTGCTGAGTCTTTTTTCTTTATGTATTTTTTTTATCTTTTTCATAGTAGGTTTTGTGTTTGCTGGGTCTTTACGTTTTTCTACTTTTTTATTTTGATTTGTAGGATTGTTAGATTCCTTTGTGGTTACCTTAATATTTACCCCTATTTTTCTAAGTTTATAGCAGTCTTTTATTACTTTATATCACTTTAACTTCCCCTCCATATGAAAAATCAATGTCTGCATTTTTTAAGTCCCTCTTTTTTTGTTTTAATGTTGTCCTTTTTTACATATTGATATCTGCTTCCCTATTTTCAATGTTTTTGCTTTGATGTATTTTTGATTTCCCTATGTGAGTCAATATCTGATTGCTCTGTCCTGTGCTCTAGTCTTCTGTTGTTATCTGGTGTCATTGATCATCTAACCTTAGGACTCCGTTTAGCATTTCTTGTAATTTTGGTTTGGTTTTTGCAAATTCCCTGAACTTCTGTTTATCTGGAAATACCCTAATTTTGCTATAATCTTTCAGATCCAGCTTTGCTGGATATATAAGTCTTGGCTGGCAGTTATTTTCCTTCAAGTCTTTATATATGTCATCCCATTGCCTTCTAGCCTGCATGGTTTCTGCTGAGTAGTCCAAGCTTATTCTATTTGACTCTCCTTTGTAGATGACTTTTCTTTTATCCCTAGCTGCTGTTAAAATTCTCTTTTTATCTTTGGTTTTGGTAAGTTTGATTATAATATGTCTTGGTGACTTTCTTTTGGGATCTACCTTATGTGGGGTTCGATGAGCATCTTGGATAAATATCTTCTCATCTTTCATGATATCAGGAAAGTTTTCTATCAACAAATCTTCAACAATTTTCTCTGTATTTTCTGTTATTCCCCCCGCCCCCCACCCATACTGGTACTGCTGTCACTCATAGGTTATTTCTCTTAATAGAGTCCCACATGACTCTTAGATTTTCTTCATTCTTTTTAATTCTTTTATCTGATTTTTCCTCAAATAAGTTGGCGTCAAGAGCTTTATTTTCAATGTCACTAATTCTAACTTCTACTGCCTCAATTCTCCTCCTATGACTTTCTATTGAGTTGTCTAATTCTGAAGTTTTATTGTTAATCTTCTGGATTTCTGAATGCTATCTCTCTATGGATTCTTGCAGCCTATTAAATTTGTCATTGTGTTCTTGAGTAACTTTTTTAAGTTCCGCTACTACTTTGTCTGTCTGCATTTTGTTGAATTTCCTTTCTAATTTCTAGAAGAGCTCTGTATATTAATCTTTTGTATTCTGCCTCTGGTAATTCCAAGAAATTCTCTTCCCACAGAGATTTTATTGATTCTTTATTTTGGGGGCTTGCTGAAGCCATCATGGATTGTCTCTTTATGTGATTTGATACTGACTCTAGTCTCCAAGCCATCAATAAGTTATTATAATTTTATTTCATATTTGTTTAGTGAGACCTAGCTTCTTTTTTTGTTTTGTTTTGATATGCCCCAATAGGCTGCTCATGTGCATTAGCTGGATTATTGACACTTTTGAATCTCTAACGTCCTGTCACCAGGTAGTTAGTTCTGTAACTAAGTATGTGCATACGGGAATCTGTTAAATTTTCCTGTATGGGTTCAGTTCAGGTGTCCAGGCAGTCAGTCACCAAGTGTGTGGCACAGGCTCTCACCCACAGTCCTAGACAGGTATGGGTGATTGGGGCAGGCACTGGACTTTGGCTATGGTAGGGGATCACGCTCTGAGCCAGGCAGGGGGCTGACGGCTGCCCCTGAGATTCTGAAAGGAAAGTATGGCCCTATTCTCTAGGGTGAGTAGGTGGGTGAGTTTTACAGCCGAACCATGAGCACCCCACTCTGTTGGCTGTAAAGACTCGAGGGCACCACTTTTTCTTGGACTCCTGCAACAGGTGACTAGGAGGTTTAGGTGATGCCACCAGTCCTCAGGCCCCTGTTGCAAATCGATAAAAGTGCCTACTTAAGGGGCAGGGCTGTTTCAAAGGTCACAAATCTGCCACTACACAGCTGAAGCAGTTGAAGTTAAACTTCAAACTTTTGCCCTGTTATACTGGGATAGTGAGGGCTAACGCTGTTGAGATGGGTCCCCACAAGTCTATACAGGGGTGTAAGGCACTCAGAGTCTGAAGACCCCTTATGCCTGTGCCTAGCAAAGGAGCTGTGCCAACCCTGCATTCCTGGCTTAGGGGAGCCAGTGGCTTATTTGTTCCCTCTCCAAGGCCAGGAGAATGGGTCAGGGTGCCTTTTGGGATCTACTTCCAGCCCAGCAGACTCCCAGTGCAGAGCACGGAGCGGGGAGATAAAAGGGAGAGAGGTTTTTCCAAAATGGTTTTTTTTGTTTGTTTGTTTAAATCCCCGTGAAAGGCTGCACGCATGTACTTATCTTTAGCCACTTGGGAGCTGCTTTTCACTAGTTCAGAGCATCCAAGCAGAATCTCTGCTGCTGGATCTCTCTCGATGTGGAAACTGCTTCCCGAGTGCACACACAACACAGCTGTTTGCCTGCTTCACTGTGGAACAGCGTGGCTGCAGAGCTGCAGTTTCACTGCCACGGCTCTGGCGTTCTTCACTTCTTCCAAACCGTCTCCCTATCCCCCTGCCACTCAGTCCAGTTCCTCAACTTTGCCTTGTTCGGGGCTCCTAGATATTCATATAGAATCAAATCACTTGGTTTTCCAGGTCTTTGCTGTAAGAGGGATATAGAAAGCGTCTGACTACACCGCCATCTTGGCCATGCCCCCGTAGCCTCTTGTTGAGACTTTTAATTCTCTTTTCAATCTCTTCTCTTGTTATGAGTCTGTTCAGATTTTCTACCTCAGTTTGTGTTAGTTTAGGTATGTAGTGTTTTCTAGAAATTTGCCCATTTCCTCTGGTTTTTCATACTTTTTGGAGTATAGTTTTTATAGTACTCTGTTATGATCCTTTTTATTTCAGGTCTGTTGTAATGTCCTTGATTTCATTTCTTATTTGAGTTATATGTGTCCTCTCCTGTTTTTCTTTTGTCAGTTTGGCCAGTGGTTTGTAGATTTTGTTGATCCTTTTGAAGAACCAACTTTTGGTCTGTTGATGCTTTCTATTGTTTTTATATTCTTTATTTCATTTATTTCTGCTCTAATCTCTATTATTTCCTTCTTTGAGGGGCTGTGGGCTTCTTTTGCTGCTCTCTTTCTATTCATTCGAGTTGTAAGGCTAACAGTTTGATTTTGTCCCTTTCTTTTTTGATGTGTGCATTGTCTGCTATAAATTGACCTCCAAACACTGCATTTGCTGTGTTTCAAAGGTTTCAATATGATGTTTTTATTTTCATTTGATTCTAGGAATTTTTTATTCCATCTTTGATTTCTTCATTACCCAGTGGTTTTTAAGCAAGGTGTTATTGAGTTTCTATGTTTTTTAATTTTTTCCTTGTTCTTCCTGTTATTAATTTCTGTTTCTATGGTGGTTTTATCTGAGATTAGTATTGTCACTCCTGCTCTTTTTTGTTTCCCTTTGTGTATTTTTTCCATCTTTTTATTTTTAATATATTTATGTCTTTGTTTCTAAGATGTGTCTCTTGTAGACAGCATATTGATGGATCATTTTTTTATCCATTCCATCACTCTCAGTCTCTTTAGATATTTAAGCCATTTACATTCTGTGTGATTATTGAGAGGTGTGAGTTTATTGCTGTCATTTTGTAGTGCTTTTTTTTTTGTGGTGCTGACTTTTTCTTTGTTCCACTTACTCTCATGTGCTGAATTCCTGTTGTTTATGGATTTTTTTCATTTCTTTTGTTTTTACTGAGACTTTATGTTTTTCTTTATTTTGATGAGTAGGTTTGTTAACTTTTCTTTGTGGTTCCTTGAAATTTACCCCTATCTTCCTAAGTTTGAACCAGTCTTTTATTACTCGATAACACCTTGACTTCCTCTCCATTTGAAAATTCTATACCTATACCTTTAATTCCCTCTTTTATTGTTCTGATGTTGTCGTCATTTACAGATTGATGTCTCTGGTTCCCTGTTGTAAATCTTTTAGTTTTGTTTGGTCCTTGAGAACTCATTACCTATTATGGTATCTGGCTGATGTTGTCCTGTGTCCTAGATTCAGGTTGTTGTCTGATATTGGTTCTCTAATTGAAAGACTACCTTTAATAATTCTTGTAAGTTTGGTTTGGTTTTTACAAATTTCCATTTAACAGGAAATCTCCTAATTTCACCATATTTAAGTGATAGTTTTGCAGGATATATATTTTTTATACATATTAGCAATTTTTTCTTTTAATGTTTTATAGATATCATTCTATTGCCTTCTTGCCTGCATGGTTTTTGCCCGGTAGTTAGAGCTTAGTTTTATTGTTTCCCCTTTGTAAGTGACTTCATTATTCTCCAGCTGCTCTCAGGATTCTTTCTTTCTCTTTCATTTTGGTAAGTGTGATTATATGTCTTGGTGACTTTCTTTTGGGGTCTATCCAATATAAGTTTTGTTCAGCTTCTTGTATGGTCAGCTTTTCATCTTTCGTGTTATTAGGGAAACTTTCTGTCAGCAAATCTTCAACTATCCTCTCTGTGTTTTCCATTTTCTCCACCTGTTCTCGAACTCTAATCACACTCAGATTTTTGCTCTTGATTGTCTCCCACATGGTTCTTAGGTTTTCTTCATTCTTTTCTCTGATTTTTTTCTCAAAGTGGTACCCAGGAATTTGTCTTCAATTTCCGTGATGCTGTCTTCCATTGTTTCAAATTTGCTCCTAAAACCCTCTATTGCATTTTCCATTTCTGAAATTTTGTTATTTATCTTTTGGACTTCTAATTGCTGTTTTTGTATGATTTCTGATTATTTATTTATTTAGACATTTTGTTGTTGTATTATTTTCCTGAATTCTTCCATTGCCTTATATGTGTTTTCCCTGATTTTGTCTGTATTTTCCATGATTTTGTCATTTTTTTCCTTAATTTTGTCTGTGTTTTCCTTAATCTCTATCCTAATCTCTTGGAGAGCTCTGAATATTAAAATTTTGTATTTCCTTCAGGTAGTTCCACTGCCTTTTCTTCTACTGGAAGGTCATCTGGTGTTTTATTTTTGTTGCTTACTGGAGCCATCCTGTCTTGTGTTTTTATACGTTTTGATATTGTCTGATGTCTCTGGGACATTCAGGAATTATTTTCTTCACATATTGATTGTAGGTTCGTTTGGTTCATCACGCTTTTTTGTTTTATTTGGTTATGTCTGGGTGGGTCGGCTGGGCACAATTTGTTGCTTGCTTATCTGTGGACATATTTCTCACCAACTTGTCCAGGTGTGCAGGGCCTGTCACTTGGCTATAGTGCAGCAGGGCAGCTCCAGCAGGGGGAAAGGGTGAGATTTTTGTGGCACTAACCAGGGCCAGAAGGGTGGATCTGGGGGGCAATACAGCAGGGCACAGGGATCTGTGCCAGCCCTGCATGGGGGTGCAAGGCTCAATGGGGTGGGGCCTGGAGTAGTGCAATATGGAGTCTGGGGTTCTGCACTGGTGCTGCTCAGTGGCACAGCACTCAGCAGGGCAGGGCCTGAGGGTGGGGTGGGGCCTCTTTTGGGGGGGTCTGGAGATCCACACTTCTGCTGCTTGGGTTCATGGTGCTCACAGGTTGGGGCTGGGGGGCCTGGTGGGATAGGATCCCAAGGTCCAGAGGTCTGCACTGGTGCAGCTCAGAGGAGTGGTACTCATCAGGTGGTGCAGAAAGGCAGAAGGAAGGGAGAAGATGTGATATGCAGGGCTAGGTAAGAGGGAGAAAGTGATGCACAGGGCTGGGTGGGAGGAAGAGACAGAAAGAAAAGCAAAAAAAATAGCAGCACAGCAAGAGCCTGTGGGTGGGGGTGGGGTAGATCTGAGGAGGCCATGTGCTAGTGGCCATCTAGCCCAGTGGTTCAGCATGGCCCAGCAAGAATGGGGGGAGGCAGCACATGGGATTGAGAGGGAGAAAGGAAAGGAAGGAAGGGAAAGAGAAAGAAGAAAAACAAAACAAAACAAAAATATGGTGCTGTGGAAACTGGCTGTTGGTAGCAGGGTGGAACTAGGGCAGTGACGAGCTAGTGTCTCTCTCACAGGGTGGTGTGGCAGGGCCTGTCAGGATACAGCAGAGGCAGTGCAGGGGCTAGGTGGGAGGGAGAAAGAAAAAGGAAGAAAGCAAAAGAGAAAAATATGGTGCTGAGGGAACTGGCTGGTGGTGGCAGGGCAGAACCAGGGCGGCAGTGAGACAGTGTCTCTGGCTAAGCCACCATGGTCTGTTGGGAAGCAGCAGAGACAGTGTATAGAGCAGAATGATGAGAGGTGGGAAAGCGTGTTTCTCTGGTTACTAGGTGCTCTGTCTCTTGTTGGGAGCTCTGTGAAGTTGCCTTTCCATACTCCCTGTCCAGGGTCTTTGCTGGCTGTGCTCCAAGATGGCAAAGCTGTGCCTCGTTAGCTGACAGGGGACCTTGCTCTGTAGCGCTCCTTGTTCTCTGTTCTGTCAGCTTCTTCTTCCATTTGACACTTGATCTAGGTCTTTATCCTTTCTTTAGATGCTTAGGGTTCCAGGATTGACATCTGTATGTTTTACTTAGTTTTTTCAGGTCTTTACTGCAAAGGGATGAAATAGTGCTCCTATCTACAGTGCCATGTTGGTTCCACCTCTTGGATATGGGCTTTTTAATGTCATACTTAAATTCTTGACTCGTGATTTTTTTCCCATGAAGAACTCAATTTACAAGTGATGGACTCTGCATTATTGGCATAGGTTGTCTAACACCCTAGAGAGTTTGAAACCAGGAATCCCTTTTCTTTTTCCCTTCTCTCCAGCAACAAAAAGTTTCTGCTCTTGTAGATGGGTGGTAATTATATGAGTCTGGAGGGTGTTATATATTGGATTTAGGGATCATTACTGTAGCATGGGGAATGTTATTGTATGATGTGACTGGTGTTTACTGTTTTAAGGTCCATCTTTGGTTCTGAGACTTTTATGTATTTTCTAAAATATGTGGGGCATGGAGTAGTTGATAATTTCATGTGTAGATTAGACTCTCTGGAACTTTATGGAGGTGGGAGTCATGAAAGAGCTACAGGTTAATTCAACTTTGAAGATGCTGAAGGAGATACACACCAGTAATGGAAGAAGTTCCAGATGTCTCCTTCTAGAAAGAGACTCAGGTTCCAAAAAGGCATTTGAGAAACCCTCTGTCTTAGACTGAAGAAAAGTACAAAATAAGGAAGAAAAGATGTTTTGTATATATTTTGAAACTAACTTTTCTGTGGGAATAATAAGGAATGTTCATCTCACTAAATTTACTTGTAAAGATTAAAGACATTAATAATCAAAAACTGAAAGGCCAAACCCATTGCTGTCAAGTCAGTTCTGACTCATAGCAAGACTATAGGACAGAGTAGAACCTCCCTATAGGATTTCCAAGGCTGAAATCTTTACGGAAGCAGACTGCCACGTTTTTCTCCTATGGTCTGCTGGTGGATTCAATCCACCAGCCTTTTGGTTGCAGCTGAGTTCTTAACCACTGTGTCACCAGAGCTCCTTAGTAACGGAAAGGTTTTGTTAAATTTGAAAGGGTAATGGCAAATTGTAGTATACTTTGAAATAGGAATAGATTAAGGTATGTCTTGTTGATCAAGTTTATAGGATGGCCTTGGAGTAAAATATTTGAAATAATGTGTTGACTTGTGCTATGTTCATCCTACTTTCCTAAAGTCTCTGGAGAATGAGTCAGGCAGGCCTTCTAGGAGTGTGTGGAGATCCTTGGGTGAACATCCTCCTGGAAAAGAACTTTAAAAGGAAAGAGAGTTAAGGCACACACTGGTTTATAGGGAGTGGTGCAATGATAGAGGCAGGAACAATTCTGTATACAGCACAGTAACTCTCTTTCAGGGATTTTCCACCAGCCTTCCCCAGAGGTTAAGTCATAAGCAAGGCAATAAATATGAGAACAAGTAAAAGTTGAAATAACTGAAGTACTGAGAGTACACAGCGCAGTTACACTGGTTCTGGTGGCTTCTGCAGTAGTGGAAAATATTTGGCTTTATGAGTAGGGAGTCTGTTTTTTCTAGGAGTAGCTATCATCTTTCTCAACATTTGGCCTTGGCAGGGTTCGCAGACATGAAACAACATTAGGAATAGTGTTGCTACCTTCAGTAGGCACTAGCACAGACAGGAAGTCTCATAGGTAAGGACGCTTATGCCTTCAGTTTAGGTGCCTCAACTCTCCACAGTTTTGATATTTTTCTATTGTCAGAAAATGGAGACATTTTCGTGAACTGCAGATAAAGGATAAAGTGAAGACTGACATAATGTCCTAAGAGACCAAGTTTATGGCTCCCTTTGGGTATTCCTAAAATTGCTTGGGAATTTCTTCAGGGAGTTCAAATTTCCTCAGAAAAATTATTATTCTTATGACCCCCTTTTCTCACCAGGCTAAGGTGATATCAGAAACACGCATTCTATACATGTGATTTGGAACATCTGAGATTTAAGAAACTAGTCAAATTGGCAGGGTTCCAAATTTTCTGGCCAAAAATGACAACAGATATTGAACAAATATGTCAATGATATAAAATGTATATAAAGAGCAGATGGTTGGTTTACAGAAGGAAACCAAAATAATTGATATAAATAGATGCCTAAGCCCCACCAGATTGATCCTAGAACCCAGAATTATGAACTATATCACAAAAGTATGGATTTCCAGGATTGTGACTATTTTATCATTCACTGAGGGTTTCAAATGAAGATCTATAGTAGTTTGTTGCTGTTGCTGTGACCCTGTAGAACATAGTAGAACTTCCCCATAGGATTTCCTATGCTGAAAACTTTATGGCAGCAGATTGCCAGGTCTTTTGCTCCTTACAGCCACTGGGTGGGTTCGAACCACCAACATTTCAGTTAGCAACCAAGTGCTTAATCTTGTGCTGCCAGAGCTCCTTCCATAGTGATAAAGGGGTAACTAAAGATGAAATGAAAAGTAACTATGCAGGATAATAGAAGTTAAAGGCAGAAAGATAGTCACACCACCCTACAGAAGGCACTCAGGAATTTCTGGGAACATTGGTGACCATGTTGTATATTCTGAACAATAACAAAAAGCCTAATTGGGGAAAGCAGGTGAAATCCCTGGCTAATGCTTATAACTCCCTTGACTGACACCACTGGAGAAGCAACATGTATGTTAGACAAGCCTTACAGCCGATTAGCATGTGTGTTGGCTTTTGACATTAGACAAACAGCAGCATGTAAAGGAGTTAGGCATGGGTTAAAGTAAGCCTATGATAAGGCAGGGACATGCTGTAAGTCAGTGAATCAGCAAAAGCTGTGATGCTAAAGTGGTGTGGACAAGACAATAACCTGGTGATGGAGTTGTAGTAAAGAATTTGACTCCATGAAAAGAAACCCTGCCTACTACCCACTGAGCCAGTTCTGACTCATGGGGACCTCATGTGTGTCAAAGTAGAACTATACTCCATGGGGTTTTCAATGGTTGTAATCTTACGAAAGTAGATTGCCAAGCCTTCTTTCCAGGGCATGACTGTGTAGATTTGAACCGCAAACCTTTTGGTTAGTAGCTGAGGGCAAACTGTTTGTGCCACCCAGGGACCTAATGAAAACAAAAGAAGCTGTCTGATGAATAGGAATCAGAGGTCCATATTATTATAGATCAATGATATGACAATTTATTCATGTGCAAACTCCAGAACTCAGAAATGGTTCACAAGCAAAATGGTTCTCAGTCTTGGCACATCAGAATTACCTGGGAAGCTGTTTTAAAACTCTTTTTTTTTTTTTTTTATTGTAGTTCAGGTGAAGGCTTACAGAACAAATAGTTTCTCATGAAATAGTAGTACACATATGTTTTATGACATTGGTTAACAACCCTACCACATGTCAACCCTCTAACTTCTCAACCTTTTTTTTTTTGGTGAATATACACATAGCCAAAGATACACCATTTCAAAAATTTCTACATGCACAGCTCAGTGACGTCAACTACGCTCTTCCAATTGTGCTGTTATTCTCACTTAAGATGAAGGCTTACAGAACAAAAAAGTTTCTCATTTAACAGTTACTACACATGTTGCCTTCTGACAATGGTTAACAATCTCACAACACATCAACAATATCCTTACTCAACCTTGGGTTCCCTATCACCAACTTCCCTGTCCCCTTCTGCCTTCTGGTCCTTGTCACTGGACTACTGTACCTCATTAGTCCCATATGGTTTTATGGGGCTCTCCACTCCCAGGCTGAACGGTGAACTTCGGAGAAAATTTAACCACTGAGCTAAAAGGGTGTCTGGGGGCCTTACTCTCGGGGTTCCTCCAGTCTCCTTTAGGCCAGTAAATCTGGTCTTTTTTTTTTTGTGAGTTAGAATTATTTCTACATCCTTCTGCAGCTCTGTCCAGAACCGTCTGTTGTGATCCTAGTCAGAGAAGTCAGTGATGGTAGCCGTGCACCATCTAACTGTACTGGACTCAGTCCGGTGGAGGCCTTGGTAGCTGTGGAAAGTTAGTCTTTCAAACTAATATTTTCCTTGTATCCTGTTCTCTTCATTCTCCCTTGCTCCCGAAGGGATGAGACCAGTGGAGTATCTTAGATGGCCGCTCACAGGATTTTAAGACCCCAGACACTGCTCACAAAAGTAGAATGTAGAACATTGTCTTTATAAACTGTGTTATGCCAATTAAGCTACATGTTCCCCAAGACCATGGTTACCACAGCCCTCCGCCCAGCAATTCAGTCCCATAGGGAGTTTGGATGTGTCTATGGGGCTTCCATGACCTTTCCTTGTGCAAGTTGTGCTAGTTTCTCCTGTATTGTGTACTGTCTAACCCTTCACCGAAGATACCACTTATCTATTGTCTATTTAGTACGCCCCCCCAACCTTCCTATCCCTGGTAACCAACAAAGACTGTTACATTTTTTGTGTGAACTTTTTCATGGGTTTTTACAATAGAGGACTCATACAATATTTGTCCTTTTGTGATTGACTTATTTCACTCAGCATAATGTCCTCCAGTTTCATCCACGTTATGAGAGGCTTCACAGATTCATCATTGTTCTTTCTCATTGCATAGTACTCTATTGTGTGTATGTACCATAGTTGGTTTATCCATTCATCTGTTGATGGGCATCTAGGTTGTTTCCATCGTTTTGCTATTGTGAACAATGCTGCCATGAACATAGGTGTGCATATGTCTATTCGAGTGACGACTCTTATTTCTCTAGGATATATTCCTAGGAGTGGGATTGCTGGATCAAATGGTATGTCTATTTCCAGCTTTCTGAGGAAGTGCCATATCATTTTCCAAAATGGTTGTATCATTTTGCATTCCCACCAGCAGTGCATAAGAGTTCCGATCTCCCCGCAGCCCCTCCAACGTTTGTTATTTCCAGTGTTTCTCATTCGTGCCAATAATGCTGGGGTGAAATGGTATCTCATTGTGGTTTTAATTTGCTTTTCTCTAATGACTAGTCAGATCGCGAGCATTTCCTCATATGTCTGTTGGCCATTTGAATGTCTTCTTTGGTGAAGTGTCTGTTCATTTCCTTTGCCCATTTTTTAATTGGATTATTTGTCTTTTTGTTGTAGAGGTGTTGGATTTTCTTGTAGATTATGGAGATTAGACCTTTGTCTGACTTGTACTATCCAAAATTTTTTCCCAATCTGTAGGTTCTCTTTTTACTCTATTGGTGAAGTCTTTTGAAGAGCATAC
Organism: Dugong dugon; assembly: GCA_030035585.1. Lineage (NCBI taxonomy): Eukaryota > Metazoa > Chordata > Mammalia > Sirenia > Dugongidae > Dugong > Dugong dugon. The sequence goes on from CM057462.1 coordinate 170,494,322, forward strand.
GTGTTTGATTTTTAGAAGATCCCAGTTATCTAGCTTATCTATTGGGGTTTGTGCATTGATGGTTATCGTTTGTATCCTGTTAATGCCCTGTATTAAGGCCTGTACTGTTGGTCTGATTTTTCTTCTATGAACTTTATAGTTTTAGGCTTTATATTCAGGTCTTTGATGCACTTTGAAGTAGTTTTTGTATATAGTGTGGGGTATGGGTCCCGTTTCATTTTTTTACAGATGGACATCCAGTTTTGCCAGCACCATTTGTGAAAAAGACTGTCTTTTCCCCATTTGATGGACTTTGGGCCCTTGTCGAAGATCAGGTGACCGTAGGTGGATGGATTTACATCTGGGTTCTCAATTCTGTTCCATTGGTCAATGTATCTGTCGTTGTACCAGTACCAGGCTGTTTTGACTACTGTAGCTGTACAGTAGGTTCCAAAGTCAGGTAGTGTGAGTCCTCCAACTTTATTCTTCTTCTTCAGTAGTGTTTTACTTATTTATTCTGGGATTCTTCCCTTTCCATATAAAGTTAATGATCAGTTTTTCCATCTCTTTGAAGAATGTTGTTGGTATTTGGATCGGGATTGCGTTGTATTTGTAAATTGCTTTGGGTAGAATTGTCATTTTCACAATGTTGAGTCTGCCTATCCATGAGCATGATATGTTTTTCCATTTATGTAGATCCCTTCGGGTTTCATGCAGTAGTGTTTTGTAGTTTTCTTTGCATTGGTCTTTTATGTCCCTGGTCAGATTTATTCCTAAGTATTTTATCTTTTTAGGGGCTATTGTAAATGGTATTGTTTTCCTGATTTCCTTTTCATCGTTATCCTTATTGGTGTATAGGAATCCAACTGATTTTTGAATGTTTATCTTGTATCCTGCTTCTCTGCTGAATCTTTCTATTAGTTTCAGGAGATTTCTCGTGGAGTCTTGAGGGTTTTGTATGTATAGTACCATATCATCTGCAAACAGGGACAGTTTAACTTCTTCATTACCAATTTGGATGCCCTTTATTTCTTTTTCTTGCTTTATTGCTCTAGCTAGAACTTCCAGCACAATGTTAAATAGGAGTGGTGGTAAAGGGCATCTTTATCTTGTTCCTGTTTTCAAAGGGAATGTTTTCAGCCTCTCTCCATTAAGAATGATGTTGGCCATTAGTTTTGCATAGGCATCCTTTATTATGTGGAGAAATTTCCCTTCTATACCTATTTTATTGAGTGTTTTCATCAGGAATGGGTGTTGGACTTTGTCAAATGCCTTTTCTGTGTCAATTGAGATGATCATGTGATTCTTTTCTTTCCTTTTATTTATGTGGTGGATTACGTTGATTGATTTTCTAATGTTGAACCATCCTTGCATACCTAGTGTGAGTCTTACTTGGTCGTGGTGTATTATTTTTTTGATATGATGCTGAATTCTATTGGCTAGAATTTTGTGAAGAATTTTTGCATCTATATTCATGAGAGATATTGGTCTGTAATTTTCTTTTTTTGTAACGTCTTTGTCTGGTTTTGGTATCAGCATTATGCTGGTGTTATAGAATGAATTTGGAAGCATTGCTTCTTCTTTTATGCTCTGAAATAGCTTGAGTAGTACTGGTACCAGCTCTTCTGTAAATGTTTTCTAAAATTCTCCAGTGAAGCCATCTGGGCAAGGGCTTTTTTTGGTTCGGAGTTTTTTTATTACCTTTTCATTCTCTTCTCTTGTTATGGGTCTGTTCAGATTTTCAATATCACTTTGTTGTAGTTTGGGTAGGCCGTGTGTTTCTAGAAATTTATCCATTTCCTCCAGGTTTTCAAATTTGTTGGAGTATAGTTTTTCATAATATTCTGTTATAATACTTTTTATTTCATTTGGGTCTGTTGTAATGTCCCCCATTTCATTTCTTATTTGGGTTATTTTTTTCCTCTCCTGTTTTTCTTTTGTCAGTCTGGCCAGTGGTTTGTCAATTTTGTTGACTCTTTCAAAGAACCAACTTTTGGTTTTGTTGATTCTTTCTATTATTTTTCTGTTCTCTATTTCATTTATTTCTGCTCTGATCTATACTATTTCCTTTCTTCTGGTGGTTGTGGGCTTTTTTTGCTGTTGTCTTTATATTTGTTTGAGTTCTGTAGTTAGAGCTTTGATTTGTCCCTTTCTTCTTTTTTGATATGTGCATCTATTGCTATAAATTGTCTTCTGAGGACTGCCTTTTCTATGTCCCAAAGGTTTTGGTATGATGTGTTTTCTTTTTTATTTGATTCTAGGAATTTTTTGATTCCATCTCTGATTTCTTCTATTACCCACTGATGTGTGAGCAGGGTATTATTCAGTTTCCATGTAATTGATTTTTTTTCCTTGCTCTGTCTATTGTTAATTTCTACCTTGATGACTTTGTGGTCAGAGAAGATACTTTGAATTATCTCAACGTTTTGGATCTTGTTGAGGATTGCTCTGTGGTTTAAGATGTGGTCTATTCTGGAGAACGTTCCATGTGCATTGGAAAAGAATGCGTACTTTGCAGCATTTGGATGGAGTATTCTATATATGTCTATGAGGTCAAGTTGGCTGATTGTGTGCTTTAGGTCATCTGTATCTTTCCTGAGTTTCTTCTTAGCTGTTCTGTCCTTTACTGAGATTGGTGTGTTGAAGTCTCCTACTAATATTGTGGAACAGTCAATTTCTCTTTTCAGTGTTGTTAGAGTTTGTTTTATATATTTTGGAGCCCTGTCATTGGGTGCGTAGATGTTTATTAGGGTTATGTCTTCATGACGGATCGTTTCCTTAATCATTGTATAGTGTCCTTCTTTGTCTTTTATGGTAGATTTTGTTTTAAAGTCTATTTTATCTGAGATTAGAATTGCCACTCCTGCTCTTTTTCATAGTTGTTAGCTTAATACATTTTTTTCCAACCTTTGACTTTTAATAAATTCACATCTTTGTTTCTAAGGCATGTCTCTTGTAGACAGCATATTGATGGATCTTATTTTCTTACCCATTCTGTCACTCTCCAACTCTTTATGGGTGCATTGTGTCCATTTACATTCAGTGTAATTATTGATAGATGTGAGTTTGTTGCTGTCATTTTGTAGTGCTTTTTTTGTGGTGCTGAAGTTTTATTTATTCTTCTTACTCTCTTGTGCTGAGTTACTTTTGTTTGTGGATTTTTTTTTTTCATTTCTTTTGTTTTTGTAGGTTTTGTTTTTGCTGAGACTTTATGTTTTTCCTCCTTTTTTTATGAGTATGTTTGTTAACTTTCTTTGTGGTTACCATGAATTTTACCCCTATCTAAGTTTGAAGCAGTCTATTATTACTGGTATTGCCTTGCCTTACTCTCCATTAGATGGTTCTGTACCTATGCCGTTTATTCCCTCTTTTATTGTTTTGATGTTGTTGTCATTTACTGATTAACTGCTCTGATTCCCTGTTATATTTCTTTTGGTTTTGGTTAGTCCTCATGAGTTCATTTCCTAGATTGGTATCTGACTTGTATGATCCTGTGTCCTAGGTTCTGCCTGTGAGCTGAAGCTGTTTGTCCTCCGATTGAAGAACTCCCTTTAATAATTCTTGTAAGTTTGGTTTGACTTTTACATATTCCCTTAATTTATGTTTATCTGGAAATGACCTAATTTCACCATCAAATTTGAATGAGAGTTTTGCAGGATATATTATTCTTAGCTGACAATTTTTTTCTTTCAAGATTTTATATATGTCATCCCATTGCCTTCTTGCCTGCATGGTTTCTGCTGAATAATCTGAGCTTAGTCTTATTGTTTCTCCTCTGTATGTGACTTCTTGTTTTTCATGAGCTGCTCTTAGGATTCTTTGTTTGTCTTTGGTTTTGGTGAGTGTGATTATGATATGCCTTGGTGATTTTCTTTTGGGGTCTATCCTACATGGGGTTCGTTGAGCTTCCTGGATGGCCAGCTTTTCATCTTTCATGATATTGCGGAAGTTTTCTGTCAGCAGTTCTTCAATGATCCTCTCTGTGTCTTCTGTTTCTCTCCATTCTGGAATTCCAATCACTCGAAAATTTTTGCTTTTGATTGTATCCCACAAAACTCTCAGGGTCTCTTCCTTTTTCTTTGTTCTTTTTCTGAGTTTTCCTCAAACAGTTGTATCCAAGTGATTGTCTTCAATTCCACTGATCCTGTTTTCCACCATTTCAAATTTGCTTCTCAGTCCTTCTATGACATCGTCCATTTCTGAAATCTTGTTGTTTATCTTTTGGATTTCTAATTGTTGTCTTTGTATAATTTCTAGTTGTGAATTTATTTTGGCATTTTGTTCCTGCATTATTTTCCTGAATTCTTCCAATTTTTTGCCTTTATTTTCCATGAATTTGTCTATTTTTTCCTCATGTTTCTCAGCTTTTTGCCTCAGCTCTTGGAGAATTCTGAGTATTAGAGATTTGAATTCCCTATCAGGTAGTTCTAGTGCATTTTTTTCCACTGCAAAGTCATCTGGTGTTTTATTATGGAGGCCTACTGGAACCATCCAGTCCTGTTTTTGTAAATGTTTTGGTATTGTCTGCTGTATTCGGGGCATTCAGTAGTTATTTTTCTCATTTATTGATTGTAGATTTGTTTGTTTCATCCGCCCTTTTTTAAAAAAAAAAAATTTGACTATGTCTGAGCAGGCAGACTGTGTCTTCTTTGTTAGTTTCCCCTCTGTGGGCACAATATTTTTCACCTCCTTCTCCAATTGAGTGTCAGTCACTGAGATATGGTACAGCAGGGCATGTCTAGCTGAAGAGGAGTTACTGGGACGGGTTATTTTGGGCACTTACTACAGCCACCAGTGTGGGTCGGTGATCAGTGCAGGCCAGGTTCCAGTAGGCTGTGCCTGTGCTGCTTGGTGGTGTGATGTCAAGTGCATGGTGCAGGTAGGCAGGATGTAGTGGGGAGATTATCATGTGTTGAGCTAAGATGGATATGGGAGGGAGGAGAGAGTAACAGGAGCCTAAAACATACAAACAAACAAAAAAGAATGCTAGGGGAGCTTGCCATTGGAGTGGAGATATGAGAGACTATGAAATGGAGAAAAACAGAAAGGGGAAGAGGAAGAAAAGAATGCATAAAAATTGGAAAGGTCAAAGAACTGCAAAGTTCCCAGGGATCCCACCGGTGCAGCTTTGAGGTCTGGGGAAGTTGGTCTCAGGTGTTGCAGTACAGCCTGGCTAGAAGGCATAGAGGTATACAGTGCCAGGTATTCAGGGAACAGAAAGAGAAGGAAGATATAGAGGGATGAGAAACTGAGTAATGAAGAAAGACAAAAAGGGAAAAAGAGGGAAAAGAAAACAAAACAAATTAAAAAAAAAAACAACAGCAAGAAAAGCCCCCCAAAAAACAGGAAAAAAAAAAACCAACAAAAAAAGAAACACCCTCAGGGATCCCTCTGCACATCTGTGCAAGCCGAGGGGGTAGTCTCCTTGCCACACAGCACCACCTGGCCAGAAAGGGCTCCCAACTCAAGAAAAGGAAAAGAAAACAAACAAACAGTTCAAAACAAACAAACGCACAAAAGCCCTGGGATCGCACAAACGCGGCAGCGCAGACCGGGAAGCAGCTCTGCACTCGAACAGAGCTGCACAGCCCCTCAGGAAGAAGCAAAGATGGCGCACGGAGCCAAGTATTTGAGCAAAAGGAGGGGGAGGTGGTAAGAGTTAAGGAAGAAATCAAAAGAAGCAGGAAAAAAAGCAACACCAGCAGCCAACAGATGGCACTCAGAGAGCCAGCTAGAGCGGGCGAGTGGAATCCAAGCAGCCGGTGTTTCTCAGGCAAGAGACTGTGTCTGCGGGAAGCAGAGGGGGCCTAGTGTGGGTGAAGAAGCGTAGGCAGTGGGAAAGCATATATCACAAATTACCGGAGCTCTGCAGCCCCTCAGGAAGAAGCAAAGATGGTGCACAGAGCCAGGTATTTGAGCGAAAGGAGGGGGAGGTGGGGAGAGGTAAGGAAGAAATCAAAAGAAGCAGAAAAAAGCAACACCAGCAGCCGACAAATGGCACTCAGAGAGCCTGCCCGTTCGAGTGTGTGGAATCCAAACAGCCAGTGTTTCTCAGACAAGAGATTGTGGCCGTGGGAAGCAGAGGAGGCCAAGGGGGGGGGGGAGGGGGAGAAGGGTGGGGGGTGGGAAAGCATATATCGTAAATTACCGGTTGTTTTGTCTCCTGCTGGAAGCTCCGTGAAGCTGCTTTCTTGTACCACGTTTGCTGGTCTCTGATCAGAGTCCAAGATGGTGGATCCACGCTACGTTAGCTGGTAGGGGACCTCTGCATGAATCTCTCCTCGCTCTCCATTCTGTCAGTTTTCTCACGCCATTTGGTGCTTGGCTGAGTTTGGTGTTTTAGTATTTCAGGATTGTTGTTTTCTCTGTTCGGCTTAGTTTTTCGGATCTTTGCTGTGGAGGGACGGCGGGGTGCTTCTACCTAGAGCGCCATTTTGCTGGAAGTCCTGTTTTAAAACTCTTGATGTCTGAGAGCTAGTAAATCAAAATCTCTGGAGGTGTGGCTCAGGAATGAAAATCAATATTTTCAGCCCCTTAATGCACTGCCAGTGTTGGAAACCAGTGATTTAGAGTATTGTAAGTGCTACAAAAATTGATTTCCAAGGACTCAAGACTAGTTAGAAGCTGGTCTATGAGAAAGCCCTTGCTGAGGCAGTAGCTCCAGAGGATCATTACTTATATACAGACAGAATGTTCAGTTAGTCACCACTAACTGGTGACCAGTAAATTTCTGGCCAAATTGAAGGCAAATGATGAAGAAGAGAAAAATGTCTTCTATCAAGATAGACAAATCACCATAGGGTTCATGTTACAATGAGTTAGAGTTGTCTGCCACATAGAAGATTTTATGGTTCAAATGGTTAACATGCTTGGCAGCTAACTAAAAAGTTGGTGGTTCGAGTCCACCCAGAGGCACCTCTAAAGAAAGGCCTGGTGATCCATCTCTGAAAAAATCAAACACTGAAACCCTATGGAGCACATTTCTACGCTGACACACACGGGGTTTCCCTGAGTTGGAATTGACTCAATAGCAACTGGTGTTTTTAAGTAATAATAACATGTGCAATATGCTAGCAAGCAACATAACAAAGAATTGTTCTCTCAAGATTAAGCAAAATCATGTTTGGTGTTGTATTGGATCAATAATAAGCCTGAATATAAATATTTTAGAGAAAGCAGAATAACCCCTCTGTATCACTCAGTCTGAACATAGCCTAGAGGAGGGTGTTAGAAAATGTTTCATAGAAAGGTTGTATCAGATGTTTATGCCTAGTGGGGAAATGCCATTTTTTAGCTCGTACCCTAATCAGGATGTTTCTCTGACTTAATAGTCAGGCATATTATCCTATCTATTGGGAGAGCTCTCACATACCAAAGAGGTCGAACACCGATCCCACAGAACACTCAAGGCTGGAGACAAAGAAGCAGCACAGAGCAAGCAGAGAAAGACCTTCTTTTTTAGGATGATGAATAATCAGTTGCAAGCATTTGCCTATGTATTGGAGGAAATAAATCTCCTCAGAGATATCATTATTATATAAACCAAACCAGTTGGCGTCGAGTTGATTCCAACTCATGGCAACCCCACATGTGCCATAATAGAACTGTGCTCCATAGGATTTTCAATGGCTGGTTTTTCAGAAGTAGATCACCAGGCCTTTTCTTCCAATGTATCTCTGGGTGGACTCAAAATGCTAACCTTTTGGTTAGCAGCTAAGCATATTAACCATTTTACACCACCCAGGGATTCATTATTATTTAGCAGTACCTAAAAGAGATCTTGGAGCTATTTGAAAAGTAGAGACTGAGAATTTATATAAAATACAACACAGGCTTGCATGGAACAAGAATGGGATACACAGAAGGAAAGAGACTATTCTATTAGGCTTTTCTAAGTTCTCCAGCCTCTTGAATACAGAATTGAGAATTTTAATGAAATCCCATTGATGATCAGTTATATAAGGTTAAATAATTATTTAGACAGCTGTACAGTGAACTGTCCAAAAAATCAAATCCGTTGCCACTGAGTCGATTCTAACTCATAGGGACCCTATAGGACAGAGTAAAACTGCCCCATAGAATTTCCAAGGAGCACCTGGTGGATTTGAACTGCCAACCTTTTGGTTAGCAACCATAGCTCTTAACCACTATGCCATCAGGGTTTCCTACAGTGAACTGTATATGGTTCTTATTCTATAGTGGGAGTTTAGTCATTTTTAAGTAATAACTAACAGAATAGCACCTGGTATGGAGCACCACTTACAGAATTATCTCTGGAAATGCTAATTATATAAGGACAGTGGTTGGATATAAAAGGCCACGATTTAGGACAAAATGCTGTCCTGGATATAAATTACAATTTTTCTGCTCTCAACACTTCTGTGAACTCAGGCTTATTTTCTAGTCCTATTTCATTCCCTTCAGTCTCTGGAAAAAGGAGGATTATATATGATGTTACAAACCTCACAGGTCTGCAATCATTGACTCTTTCTCTTGGTACTTACAGGAGTATGTGGCTGCCTGTCTATTGGATGCATACTCAAGCCTGTTAAGTAAGCAAGCCATGATCCTGGCCATGAACTCCAGGTATGATAAGCAGGGAGTCTCTCTTACTTCATGGATTGAATATCTTTAAAATGTAGTGGAAAAACTATAATTATGAGGAGTAAAAAAATCACTCCAAATTCCACCATCCAAATTCAGACACTATTATTTATTTCTTGTTCATGTTCCTCCCCAATCTTTCTGTATTACCTGGATAAGTAGATAACTATGGCAAAGTCATAATCAGGTTTCATATTCAATTTTTGGCTTTATTTTTCTCTTTTCATTATGTCCTCAGTTTTCCATTTTTCTAAAAGATCATATTTTCATTTTAATGGCAGCATAATATTCCCAAATTTTGAAATTTTCTTTATACTATGTTATACCAATATTAAACTAATATTATGATAATCATCTTTATACATAAAATGTTTTATCTTCTCTTGAAATATTTCTTTCAAATATCCTTGCAAGAGTGAGGCCACTGATTTAGATGGTGCAGCAGTCATGAAAATTCACCACTATAGTGGGAAGACTAATTGCCTGACAGCCTCAGCTATTGTCACTGTAGATCCACCAGCATGTCACCAAGGATGTGCTTTTTGCAGGATGCCCCTGCCAGTGACCCAGCATAGTGGTGCACAAAGCTTCTCCAACAGGTGACTTCAGCTTGAGGAATCCCTATCAGCCTGGACAAACCTTTCCTGGACTTGCTGCAGTCCAAGACTCTTCCCACCCTAATCCTCCTTCCACTTCCTCCCCTTCTCTTGTAAATCTCTGGTATCCCTAATCCAACTTTGGTATCTGCTTCCCCTGGACCCATCTAATGCAAATGGGATAAACCTTCTTAGAGTTTTGGAAAAATGCTGTCAATTTGCTCTCCAGAAGAACTGCATTAATAATATTTCTTCAAAGCCTAGTCACCTGGAAGATACATACACACACTTTTTTACTATTTACTGATTTAGTAGTTTCAAAATTATACCCTATTGTTATTTTAATTTGTATTTCTTTCAATACAAGAAAAGCTCAATATTTTCCGTATGTTTATGTATTTATGAATTTTCTCATGTTCTTTGCCAGTTTATTAAGATTTTGATGATAGTATATATTTTATAAACTTCTCATGATATTTTTATGGTCTTTTTATATTTTATTTTTATCTTTATTGTTAAAGTTCATTTTACAGTCATAGCTATATTGTTTGTTACTTTTTTTTGTATGACCTCTGGTATAAAATTAACTTTATATTGCATTTAACATTATGTTCAATTTTCTCTTAGTTTTTTTATTACATGATTTTTGTTACCCTTTAGTCTGTGATGACTTTGGTCTATGATGACTAAAGGGTAACAAAATCATGTAATATAAAAACTAAGAGAAAACTGAACATAATATTAAATGATGGAACCCTGGTGGCGTGGTGGTTAAGAGCTTGGCTGCTAACCGAAAGGTCAGCAGTTCAAATCTACCAGCTGCTCCTTGGAAACCCTATGAGGCAGTTCTACTCTGTCCTATAAGGTCACTATAAGTTGGAATTGACTCGATGGCAAAGCGTTTTTTTTGTTGTTGTTGTTAGTCTATGATAGTCATTTTAATTTATGAACCAATACCATTTATTCTTCTCAATTCCACTATGCAGACTAGAGGGTGACAAACTATGACCATGCGTTTACTCCTGCCTGCCTTCTATTTTCATATGGCTTGTGAGATAAGAATGGTTTTCACTTTTCTAAATAAAAGAGGGAGAAATTAAGAGTAATATTTTATAATATGTGACTATTACATCAAGTTCAAATTTCCGTGTTCACAAGCAAGGTTTTGTGGAACACAGCCACATCCATACATTAATCTGTTGTCTATGGCTGCTTTAAGGTCCCTGGGCAGTGCAAATTTTTTGTGCTTAACTACTAACCTAAAAGGTTTGTGGTTCAAACCCACCCAGCAGTGCTGTGAAAGAAAGCCTGGCAATCTGCTTCAGCAAAGATTACAGCCAAGACAATTCTGTGGAGCCGTTCTACTCTGTAACATATGGGGGGCCATGAGTTGGAACCAACTGGAAGGCAAGGAATTTTATGATTGCTTTTGCATTACAATGGCAGAATTGAGTCAACACAGACCATCTGACTACAGAGCCTAATGCATTTATTATCTGGACTATCACAGAAAAAGTTTGCTGACCCCTGATACAGATAATACTTACTTTAAAATATTTCATTTCCAAAGGCTTACTTAACCTTTTGAAAGTTTTTTTTTTACATTAATCTGTATAATGAAATGGTTATGGATTAAAAAGGGCTTTGAGCTGTTAAGTATCTTGACTGTGGTGTTGCATATATGAACATACATATGTGATAAAACTGTATAGAACTAACCACATACACACACACACACAAGCACAACTAAAACTGAGGAACTCTGAACAAGATTGGTGGATTGTATCAACGTCAGTATTCTGGTTGTGATATTTCACTGCACTTCTGCAAAATTCTACCATTGGTGAAAACTGAATAAAGTGTGCATGGAATCTCTCTTTGTTATTGCTTATAACTGCATGTGAATCTACAATTGGTCCAATAAAATTTTTAATTAAAAAAAGAAGACCCTCAAATTCCATCAAATGGGGAAAAGACAGTCTTTTTAACAAATGGTGCTGGCAAAACTGGATGTCCATCTCCAAAAAAATGAAACAGGACCCATACCCCACACTATATACAAAAACTAATTCAAAATGGATCAAAGACCTAAATATAAAGCCAAAAACTATGAAGTTCATAGAAGAAAAAATAGGATCAATGCTAGAGGTCCTAATACATGGCATTAACAGGATACAAACCATAACCAACAACAGAAAAACTCCAGAAGATAAGCTAGATAACTGGGATCTTCTAAAAATTAAACACTTGTCCTCATCAAAAGGCTTCACCAAAAGAATAGAAAGAGAACCCACAGACTGGGAAAAAAATTTTGGGCATTCAAGTCAAACAAAGATCTAATCTCTAAAATCTACAAGAAAATCCAACACCTCTACAACAAAAAGACAAATAATCCAATTAAAAAATGTTCAAAGGAAATGAACAGACACTTCACCAAAGAAGACATTCAAGCAGCCAACAGACACATGAGGAAATGCTCGCGATCACTAGCCATTAGAGAAATGCAAATTAAAACCACAATGAGATACCATCTCACCCTGGCATTACTGGCACGAATCAAAAACACTAGAAATAACAAATGTTGGAGAGGCTGCAGGGAGATGGGAACTCTTATGCACTGCTGGTGGGAATACAAAATGATACAACCATTTTGGAAAATGATATGGCGCTTCATTAGAAAGCTAGAAATAGAAATACCGTATGATCCAGCAATCCCACTCCTAGGAATATATCCTAGAGAAATAAGAGCCATCACACGAGTAGACATATGCACACTCACTGCAGCATTGTTCACAACAGCAAAAAGATGGAAGCAACCTAGATGCCCATCAACAGATGAATGGAAAAACAAACTATGGTACATACAATGGAGTACCATGCAATGATAAAGACCAATGATGAATCTGTGAAGCATCTCATAATATGGATGAAAATGGAGGTCATTGTGCTGAGTGAAATAAGTCAATCACAAAAGGACAAATATTGTATAAGACCACTACTATAAACACTCACGAAAAGGTTTACACACAAAAAGAAACAATCTTTGATGGTTATGAGGGTTGGGAGGGGTGTGTGTGGGGGGAAATACGAAATAGACAACAGATGAGTGGTAACTCCTGTGAAGGTTAAGACAGTACACAATACTGGGGAAGCCAGCACAACTTGTACAAGGAAAGGTGATGGAAGCTCCATAGACACATCCAAACTCCCTGATGGACTGAATTGCTGGCCTGAGGGCTGTGGGGACCACAGTCTCGGGAAACATCTAGCTCAATTGGCATAACACAGTTTATGAAGACAATGTTCTACATTCCACCTTGGTGAGTAGTGGCTGGGGTCTTAAAAGCCTGTGAGCAGCCATTTAACATACTCCACTGGTCTCACCCCTTTGGGAGCAAGGAAGGATGAAGAGAACAGGATACAAGGAAAAGGTTAGTCCAAAGGACTAATGGACCACAGCTACCAAGGCCTCCACCAGAATGAGTCCAGTACAGCTAGATGGTGCTCGGCTACCACCACTCACTGATCTGACTGGGATCACAACAGAGGGTTCTGGACAGAGCTGGAGAAGGATGTAGAACAAAATTTTAACACAGAAAAAAAGACCAGATTTACTGGCCTGACAGAGACTGGAGAAACCCAGAAAGTATGGCCCCCAGACCCCTTCTAGCTCAGTGGTGAAGTCACTTCCGAGGTTCACCGTTCAGCCGGGGATTGGACAACCCCATATAACAAAACAGGACTAATAAGGCACAGCACTCCAGAGACAAGGACCAGAAGGTAGAAGGGGACAGGAAAGCTGGTGATAGGGAACCCAAGGTTTAGTAAGGACAGTGTTGACAAGTAGTGGGGTTGTTAACCATTGTCATAGGGAAACGTGTACTAACAGTTTAATGAGAAACTATTTTGTTCTGTAAACCTTCATCTAAAGTGAAAATGGCAGTACAACTGGAAGAACGTAATCAATGTCACTGAACTGTGCATGTAGAAATTTTTGAAATGGACTTTGTCTACGTATATTTTCACCAAAAAAAAAAAAAAAGGTCAAGAAGGGAGAGGGTTGACATGTCGTGGTGTTGTTAACCAATGTCATAAAACTATATGTGTACTGACTGTTAAATGAGAAACTGTTTGTTCTGTAAACCTTCACCTGAAGTAAAATTTAAAAAAAAATGCACATCAAAAAAAATTGTGAATAATTGACATTCTATAAATAATCTTCCTATTTATAAACATGACATGCGATTATAATTATTCAAGTCCTAATTGATATCTCCCTTGAAAATCTGAAGCATTTTTAATGTAGATCCTGAGGGTTCCTACACTAATTTCTTAGATACATTATATTTTTACTTGCTTTTTAATTTTATTTTTTGGAAAGCAATTATTGATATACTTAAATTGATTTTTTGTACATTTATCCTGTATTAGGTTGAGATTACTGGCCCTTTTTTTTTTTTTAATAGATCGTGTCTTATTAGAAATACAAGAAACCACTCCAACACAATATTTAAAAATTTGGAAATTGGACCCTTATATTGTTCCTGTTCTTAATTTTTTCAGGATTCATTATTTTTTGTTATTTAATCAATTAATAGGTATATATTCGTTAATAGTTTTCAGGATATTGGGCCATCCTTATATTCCAATGATAAACCATATTTGGTTGTTGCAAATTATTCTTTTATTCTTTTGTTAAATTATTGTTCTAAAAATTTAGTTAAACTTTATACTCATAAGTGAAACTCACTAACATTTTTGAGGTTGTCTTGTATTGTAACTCAATTTGGACCTGATTTTCATTCTTTGATAATTTTTTTTGAATTTACAAACTCATTTATTTTTCTGCTTTTGATGTTTTGTTTATTTATTAATGTTTTTTGTAATTTCATTGAGCCAAAGATTATAATTTTGTCCAGAATTTTTCAATACTACCCTTCTTATATATCTTGGTTTATCGAATTACCTAGAATTTACAAAATACTACTAAACAGAAAGAGAAATTGTGTTTAAGCATGAAGACTCTGGGCTTAAATAGACCTAGCATATAATACCACTCCATAATTCACAGGCTTTGTGACTTTGATGAAATTACTTAACTTCTCTAGGCTTCAGATTTTGTAAATTGAAAGTAACAGTAGTACTTACCTTCTAGTGTTGTTGTGAAGATGTATTGAAATAATAATGAATGCAGAATATGTAAAACACCTAGTGCTTGGTGTTAAAGTTCTCTATCAGTTTTTCTTAACATCTTTTAATAATCCTTTAGGAATCTGATGAAACGTTTGGACTCTCTCCCCTAGAAAAATACACTTAGGCACACACAAAAAAAATTTTGCATACTATTTTACAGGGTTCGTGAAAGGGCAGACTCTAGATTTAAGATCCCCTGGTCTGTATTTTTATTTATTTCATTTTATTGTTATTATTTGGTCTACCTAAATGTGTTTTGGAATCCTGGTGACACAATGGTTAAGAACTCAGCTGCTAACCAAAAGGTCAGCAGTTTGAATCCACCAGCCACTCCTTGGAAACCCTGTGGGGCAGTTCTACTCTGTCCTACAGGGTCACTATGAGTTGGAATTGACTCGATAGCAATGGGTTTAAAGGTGTTTTAAAATCTCCCAGATAATAGTTTTGTTTTAATTTTTTCATATGTGTTATAGATTTTGCTTTTCATATTTAGATAAGTGTTATTTGGTACGTAAAGATTCATGCATGCTCTATATTCATACATATTTATATACTTTAGCAAAATAAATCAATTATTTGTTTCTATTAAATCCATTTAATGGTTTACGCTTTTATTCACTAATGTAGCCTTTCTAACTAATATTCCATTTCTGCTTCCTCTTTTTCTTCTTTTTAAAGTCTTTGTTTATATCTGCCAGTGAGGATTGTTATACTGATTATTTCCATTTTTTTCCTCATTTCATAATGTATTTTGTTTAAGTCCTTCAGTCTTTTGATTACACTTTTAGTTCTATTTTAAACCTTAAGTTAATGGTTAGCTCTTTATTTTTCTCTAATTTTAAATGAGAAAACTCTGGATAATACTCAAATATTTTAAGTGCCTTGAATTTTCTAATTTTTAAAATAGATTTGCCATTCTGACCAGAGAATAACGCATATGATCTTTATATTTATTGAAATTTTATAAAGCTGGGTATATGATAAAACATTCGTCGGCATCCTATGATCACTTAAAAAATAATCTTTTTTAATCCCATTTAATACAATGTGTTTACCCCACTTATTAATTAAAGATCCCATTTTTGTAGTTTTTTTTTTTTTCGCCTCACATATACTGATAACTTGTTCTCTCCTGCAATGATGTTTCTATTTCTCTTTGTATCTTTAATATTTTTTCTGTTGTACTTTAGATGAGAGTTTACAGAACAAATAGTTTCTCATTAAACATACACATAGTTTTATGACAATGGTTAACAACCCCACAACATGTCAACTCCCAGATAATAGGGTTCCTTGGGTTCCCTATTACCAGCTTTCCTGTCCCCTCCTGCCTTCTAGTCCTTGTCCCTGGACTGTTGTGCCCCATTAGTCTTGTTTTGTTTTATGGGTCTGTCTAATCTTTGGCTGAAGGGTGAACCTTGGGAGTGACTTCATTACTGAGCTAAAAGGGTGTCCGGGGACCATACTCTCAGGGTTTCTCCAGTCTCTGTCAGGCCAATAAGTCTGGTCTTTTTTCATCAGTTAGAATTTTGTTCTACATTTTTCTCCAGCTCTGTCTAGGACCCTCTGTTGTGATCCCAGTCAGAGCAGTCAGTGGTGGTAGCTGGGCACCATCTAGCTGTACTGGATGCAGTCTGGTGGAAGCCTTGGTAGCTGTGGTCCATTAGTCCTTTGGACTAATCTTTCCCTTGTATCTTGTTTTCTTCATTCTCCCTTGCTCCTGACGGGGTAAGACCAGTGGAGTATGTTAGATGGCTGCTCACAGGCTTTTAAGACCCCAGACGCTACTCACCAAGGTAGAATGTAGAACAGTTTCTTTATAAAGTATGTTATGCCAATTGAGCTAGATATTCCCCGAGACCATGGTCCCTACAGCCCTCAGGCCAGCAATTCAGTCCATCAGGGAGTTCGGATGTGTCTAGGGAGCTTCCATCACCTTTCCTTGTACAAGTTGTACTGGCTTCCTCAGTATTGTGTACTGTCTTACCCTTCACCATAGTTACCACTTATCTACTATTTAGTATTTCGCACCCACCCACCCTTCCCATCTATTGTAAACAACAAAGATTGTTTCGCTGTGTATAAACTTTTTCATGAGTTTTTACAGTAGAGGTCTCATACAATATTTGTCCTTTTGTGATTGACTTATTTCACTCAGCATAATGTTTTCCAGTTTCGTCCATGTTATGAGATGCTTCACAGATTCATCATTGTTCTTTATCATTGCATAATATTCTATTGTATGTATGTACCATAGTTTGTTTATCTAGGTTATTTCCATCTTTTTGCTATTGTGAACAATGCTGCAATGAACATGGGTGTGCATATGTCTGTTCGTGTGATGGCTCTTATTTCTCTAGGATATATTTCTAGGAGTGGGATTGCTGGATAGTATACTATTTTTATTTCTAGCTTTCTAAGGAAGCGCCATATCATTTTCCAAAATGGTTGTGTCATTTTGCATTCCCACCAGCAGTGCATAAGAGTTCCGAACTCCTTGTAGCCTTAGTGCCAGTAATGGGGGGGTGAGATGGTATCTCGCTGTGGTTTTAATTTGCATTTCTCTAATGGCTAGTGATCCCCAGAATTTCCTCATGTGTCTGTTGGCTGCTTGAATGTCTTCTTTGGTGAAGTGTCTGTTCATTTCGTTTGCCCATTTTTTAACTGGATTATTTTTCTTTCTGTTGTAGAAGTGTTGGTTTTTCTTGTAGATTATAGAGAATAGACCTTTGTCTGACTTGTTATGTCCAAAATTTTTTTCCCAATCTGTAGGTTCTCTTTTTATCCTTTTGGTGAAGTCTTTTCATGAGCATACGTGTTTGATTTTTAGAAGATCCCAGTTATCTAGCTTATCTTCTGGAGTTTGTGTGTTGTTAGTTATGGTTTGTATCATGTTAATGCCATGTATTAGGGCCTCTAGCATTGATCCTATTTTTTCTTCTATGAACTTTATAGTTTTTGGCTTTATATTTCAGTCTTTGATCCATTTTGAATTAGTTTTTGTATATAGTGTAACGTATGGGTCTTGTTTCATTTTTTGGCAGATGGACATCCAGTTTTGCCAGCACCATTTTTTAAAAGACTGTCTTTTCCCCATTTGATGGACTTTGGGCCCTTGTTGAAGATCAGGTGACCGTATGTGGGTGGATTTACATCTGCTTCTCAATTCTGTTCCATTGGTCAGTGTAACTGTTGTTGTACCAGTACCAGGCTGTTTTGACCACCATAGCTGTATAGTAGGTCCTGCAGTAGGTAGTGTGAGTCCTCCTGCTTTATTTTTCTTCTTCAATAGTTCTTTACTTTTTCGGGGCTTCTTCCCTTTCCGTATAAAGTTAATCATTGGTCTTTTCATCTCTTTAAAGAATGTTGTTGGTATTTTGATTAGGATTGCATTGTATTTGTAAATTGCTTTGGGTAGAATTGTCATTTTCACAATGTTGAGTCTACCTATCCATGAGCATGGTATGTTTTTCCATTTATGTAGATCCCTTTGGGTTTCTTACAGTAGTGTTTTATAGTTTTCGTTGTATAGGTCTTTTATATCCCTGGTTAGATTTATTCCTAAGTATTTTATTTTTTTAAGAGCTATTATAGGTGGTATTGTTTTCCTGAAGTCGTTTTCATCGTTCTCTTTATTGGTGTATAGGAATCCAACTGATTTTTTATGTTTATCTTGTATCCTGCTACTGTGCTGAATCTTTCTATTAGTTCCAGTAGTTTTCTCATGGAGTCTTTAGGGTTTTCTCTTTATAGTATCATATCATCCACAAACAAGGACAATTTAACTTCTTCTTTACCAGTTTGGATGCCCTTTATTTCTTTTTCTTGCCTTATTGCTGTAGCTAGAACTTCCAGCACAGTGTTAAATAGGAGTGGTGATAAAGGGCATCCTTATCTTGTTCCTGTTTTCAAGGGGAATGTTTTCAGCCTCTCTCCATTAAGAATGATGTTGTCTGTTGGTTTTGCATAGATGCCCTTTATTATGTTGAGAAATTTCTCCTCTATACCTATTTTATTGAGAGTTTTTATCAGGAATGGATGTTGAACTTTGTCGAATGCCTTTTCTGCATCAATTGAGATGATCATGTGACTCTTTTCTTTCCTTTTATTTATGTGGTGGATTATGTTGATTGATTTTCTAATGTTGAACCATGCTTGCATAGCTGGTATGAATCCTACTTGGTCGTGGTATATTATTTTTTTGATATGATGCTAAATTCTGTTGGCTATAATTTTGCTGAGAATTTTTGCATCTATATTCATGAGAGATACTGGTCTGTAATTTTCTTTCCTTATTTTTTTGTGGCGTCTTTGTCTGCTTTTGCTATCTGGGTTATGCTGGTTTCATAGAATGAATTCAGAAGTTTTCCTTCCTTTTCTATGTTCTGAAATATTTTAAGTAGTAGTGGTATAAGCTCTTCTATGAATGTTCGGTAGAATTCTCCAGTGAAGCCATCTGGACCAGGGTTGTTTTTTTTTTGTTGTTGTTGTTGTTGGGAATTTTTTTTATTACCTTTTCAATCTCTTTCCATGTTATGGGTCTGTTCAGATTTTTAACATCTTTTTGTAATAGTTTGGGTAGATAGTGTGTTTCTAGAAATTAATCCATTTCCTCTAGCTTTTCAAATTTGTTGGAACATAGTTTTTCATAATACTTTGTTATGATCCTTTTTATTTCAGTTGGGTCTGTTGTAATGTCCTTCATTTCATTTCTTATTTGGGTTATTTGTGTCCTTTCCTGTTTTTCTTTTGTTAGTGGCCAGTGGCTTGTCGATTTTGTTGATTCTTTCAAAGAACCAACTTTTGGTTTTGTTGATTTTTTCTATTGTTTTTCTATTCTCTATTTCATTTATTTCTGCCCTGACCTTTATTATTTCCTTTATTCTGGTGGCTGTGGGCTTTTTTTTTTTGCTGTTCTCTTTCTATTTGTTTGAGTTCTGTAGTTAATGTTTTGATTTTGTCCCTTTCTTCTTTTTTTGATGTGTGTAGCTATTGCTATAAATTTTCCTCTGAGAACTGCCTTTGCTGTGTCTCAAAGGTTTTGGTATGAAGTATTTTCATTCTCGTTTCATTTAGGAATTTTTTGATTCCATCTCTGATTTCTTCTATTACCCACTGATGTGTAAGCAGGGTATTATTCAGTTTCCATGTAGTTGATTTTTTTTCCTTGCTCTTCCTGTTGTTAATTTCTACTTTGATGGCATTGTGGTCAGAGAAGATACTTTGAATTATCTCAACGTTTTGGATCTTGTTGAGGATTGCTCTGTGGCCTAAGATGTGGTCTATTCTGAAGACCATTCCATGTGCATTGGAAAAGATGTGTACTTTGCAGCTGTAGGGTGCAGTGTTCTATATATGTCTATGAGGTCAAGTTGGCTGATTGTGCCCTTTAGGTCTTCTGTATCTTTGTTGAGTTTCTTTTTAGATGTTTTGTCCTTTACCAAGAGTGGTGTGTTGAAGTCTCCTACTATTATTGTGGAACTGTCAATTTCTCTTTTCAGTGTTGTTAAAGTTTGTTTTATGTACTTTGGAGCCCTATCATTGGGTGCATAGATTTTTATTATGGTTATGTCTTCATGACGGATTGTCCCCTTAATCATTATATAGTGTCCTTCTTTGTCTTTTATTCTGGATTTTGTTTTAAAGTCTATTTTATCTGAGATTAGTATAGCAACTCCTGCTCTTTTTTGGTAGTTGTTTGCTTGATATATTTTTTTCCATCCTTTAATTTTTAATAGATTTATGTCTTTGTTTCTAAGGTATGTCTCCTGTAGATAGCATATTGATGGATCCTGTTTTTTAATACATTCTGTCACTCTACATCTCTTTATGGGTGCATTGAGTCCATTTACAGTCAATGTATTTATTGATAAGTGTGAGTTTATTGCTGTCATTTTATAGTACTGTTTTTTGTGGTGCTGATATTTTCTTTTTTCCTCTTACTCTCCTGTGCTGAATTCCTTTTGTTTGTGGATATTTTTTTCGTTTCTTTTGATTTGTAGGTTTTGTTTTTACTGAGACTTTATGTTTTTCTCTTTATTTTGATCAGTAGGTTTGTTAACTTTCTTTGTGGTTACCTTGAAATTTATCCTTATCTTCCTAAGTTTCAAGCAGTCTATTATTACTTGGTATCGTCTTGCCTTCCTCTCCATTAGAAGGTTCTGTACCTACACTGTTTATTCCCTCTTTTATTGTTCTGATGTTGTTGTCATTTACAGATTAACTTCTCTGATTCCCTGTTGTATTTCTTTTGGTTTTGGATAGTCCTTGAGAGTTCATTTCCTAGACTGGTATCTGGCTAGTATGATCCTGCATCCTAAATTCAGCCTGTGAGCTGATTTTTTTTTTTTTTTTTTTCAGATCGAAGGACTCATTATAATAATTCTTTAAATTTGGTTTGGTTTTATATATTCCCTTAATTTCTGTTTATCTGTAAATGTCCTAATTTCACCATCATATTTGAATGAGAGTTTTGTAGGATATATTATTCTTGGCTGGCTGGTTTTTTCTTTCAAGGTTTTATATATGTCATCCCATTGCCTTCTTGCCTGCATAGTTTCTGCTGAATAATCTGAGCTTAGTCTTATTGTTTCTCTTCTGTATGTGCCTTTTTTTTTTTTTTCTCAAGCTGTTCTCAGGATTCTTTGTTTGTCTTTGGTTTGGCAAGTGTGATTATGTTATGCCTTGGTGATTTTCTTTTGGGCTCTATCCTACATGGGTTTCCTTGAGCTTCTTGGATGGCCAGCTTTTCATCTTTCATGATATTGGTGAAGTTTTATGTCAGAAGTTTTTCAATGATCCTCTCTGTGTACTCTGTTTTCTCCTCCTGTTCTGGAATTTTGTTCACTGGCAAATTTTTCTTTTGATTGTATCCCACGTAATTCCCAGGGTCTCTTCATTTCTCTTCATTCTTTTTTCTGATGTTTCCTCAAACAGAGTTGTCTCCAAGTGTTTGTCTTCAATTCTGCTGATCCTGTCTTCCACCATTTCTAATCTGCTCCTCAGAGCTTCTATGACACTGTCCATTTCTGAAATCTTGTTGTTTATATTTTGAATTTCTAATTGTTATTTTTGTATGACTTATAGTTGTGAATTTATTTTAGCATTTTTTTCCTGCATTATTTTTCTGAATTCTTCCTTTTTTATGTCTGTAATGTCCAGGAATTTGTCTGCTTTTTCCATGAATTTGTCTATTTTTTCCTCATTTGTGTCTGCTTTTTCCTTCAACTCTTGGATAGCTCTGAATATTAGAGATTTGATTACCCTATCAGGTAGTTCCAGTGCCTTTTCTTCTACTGGAAAGTCATCTGGTTACCTTTAATAATTTTACTTTACAATTTTGCTTCTATGTGATTTGAGGGAGTCCATATTATGTGTTTATTATTAACTATGCCTTTGATTATATTATAATGAGCATCTATATCCCACTTAACACTTCTTCATTTGAATTTTACTTTGTGTCATATTAATATTGGCCATGTTTACCCACAGATTTACATGGAAATTTTTCTTTAGTATCACATGTAAAATCTTACTCTCAGCCTTCTTCACCTTTAAAGTTTGAAGATTCTTTGACTGTCAGTACTTTGCATGTCTTCAGTGTGACATGCTACTTTCCTAATCATTCTTCATGACCTTGATGATTCTGGCATCTTTAGAATTGATGATATGATCTCAATGTATTTGGAAAGACATTACTTCCTGTTTCATCAAAACTTAATTTTGCATTTTCCTAAACTGAAACATATATCCATAGAAGTTAAATACGTTCCACTGGAGTTCTTCTGGAAGCTTTTGATAGCTATCTGTTCAGATTCTGAAGACAATCCATTGTTGTTGCTGTTATTAGTTGCTGTCCAGTTGATTCCAATTCATGGTGAATCCACTACAGTCCATTAATAAATCAAATCAATCTCTCTGAGATTTGAAAATTTGATTGTTACCAAGAGATCCCATTCAGATTACACATGCCAAGGAATAACAACTGTGGCACACCTTAACTATCTAGAGGCTGATGGGAAGGTTCTTTCGTCACCAATTTAAAGATACCTTCCAATATAAGAGATACTAAAATGCTAGAAATTTAATGTCACAGATTAGAGAAAAAGTGGCAGTAATATAATTCAATTGCTGATATCTTAGCATTGCTTTTGTGAGCTTGGCTGGGAAAGTAACCACCCTTTGCAATAGTATGCCTATGGAGAAATAAATATATGCTGATTTCCAGAAAAAAAAAATCCATGAAATCCTTTATATTTAAAACACCGTTGTCCTTTTGAAGAGAATTTTTAAGGCCCATGTACCATATAAAGGCAAAAGCTAGACTTCATTTTCTGTTACTCTCTACCACTAATAAAATGAGTTCACTTGGCTGCTAACCAAAAGGATGATGAGTCAAATCCACTCGAGGTGCCTCGGAAGAAATGGATGGCAGTCTACTTCCGAAAGGTCACAGCCATTAAAAACTCTGTGGAGCACAGTTCTACTCTGACACTCATGGGGTTGCCATGAGTCAGAGTCGACTTGACCAAAGCTAATTTGTTTGTTTTTTAATCACTAAGAAAAAGTCACTAAGGTTAAGTTACATTTGTTTCTTATCAATTAAATAATTACACGCTTTTCTTGTCAGCTTTGTGGATCCCCTTCTGCAATTTGAATTTCAATTGACACAAGTGGAGTCATCCTTTAAACTGTTAATTGCCATGCCAAGTCTTGATGAAGTAAAAGAAGTAAATAACAGCAGTAACGACCAGGAGGATCTGGAGGTAAGATGCTTCTTCCTTTAATCATGATGAAGAATTGTTACATACCACAGCAATACCTCCCTACCTCTTACTAAGGAGTTTCTTTCAGCAGGTAATAATCTTTGTTGTCCTTCACCTTCACGTTTCTTACATATAATAAGTGGAATTTACTAGCAAGTACTGCAAAAAAAAAAAAAAAAAAAAAGGAGCAGAGAAAGGTGGAAGTAGGAAGAATCCTATAGTAATGTCAGCAATATTGTAGTCTCTTAATTTTCAGTATTGCTGCACAATGCACTTGCCCCATAAGCTGGAGAAGCAATTCATGGCAAATGGTACTGGGTGAGGTCTCATTAGCATAGCTACCCCTCTTCTTTCTTGCTTTCAGTTTATGGGGAGAATTTAGGACACCAGGATGCAAAACAATATACATTCAGTAAAATTTTGACTGGCTGATTGTGTAACTATTTTGTTTTTTTATTTTTTTTTTTAATTATTTTTCAGGTTTTATACCAAAACGTTTTAAACGTATTTGAGGACACCCTACTGATTTTGGTGTCTAAAGACTTCTATAAACTACAAATCTTAAAGGTAAAGTAGATAGTTTGAGAACAGGCATAACTTTTCAGGCGTATCCATGGAAGCACTCTGGTCCATGAGTTATGCAAATCATAAAATATATCCAAGTGAAAGAAGCAGGACTGGCATATATGAAGACAAGAAGGAAGGTGAAGGAAAACAGAACTCAGTGAAACCTGTGAGAGCTGAACTCGACAGGATTGCCTTGTTTTTCTGAGTCTTGCAAACTTTCTACCTTTAACAGGGTGCAGTCTTACCACTTTTCTATCCTTTCTATTAGTGGAAAATATTTAGGTTTTCCTTCTCTAACAGGTTTCCACCTTACACAGGTCTTGGCTTTTGCAGGTTTTACTGTGTATTATACTAATGTGTGCCTAATTTGAGCCAAGTGTTTTTTGTGCAAGGTCCCTGGGTGGTGCAAGTGGTGTGCTATTGGCTGCTAACCCAAACCCACCCAAGGGTGCTGTGGAATAAAGACCTCGCAGTCTGCTTCTGTAAAGACTACAGCCAAAAACTGCTATGAAGCAGTTCTACTCGGTAACACATGGGGTCACCAAGAGTCAGAATCGACTGAACAGCAACAGGTTTGGTTTTTTCTTAGTGTTTTGGCATTTTCTAATTTTATCTTCGTAATTTTTTAAAGTGGTTTTCATTATCCCACTCCCCTCACCCATTTATTTTTCAGCACTCCTTGCAGCTATCAATAGCTCCCATTTATTGAGCATTTACTCCATGTCAGCCACTAAGCTGAATAGTTCATACGTGGGCTATCTTATTTCACCCTTAAGATAACCCTTTACGAAAATTATTATAATTGCTCCCATTTTGCAGATCAGGAAATGGAAGTAGAGAGAGGATCAATGATATGTCCACGCTAATGAGTGGAGGAGCCACTCTAACTTAAGAGCCTGTTACTTAACCACTTTGTTCTTCTGCTTACCCTCGCTAAAAACTCTCCTGATCCTCAAATAGAGCTGAAGCCTCGGTCTTGGAAGGGGCAGGGGCTGACCCCTCTGAGATTTAGAGACTCTTCTGCCCTAGGGAAGGGGATTCAGGACAGTTTTCTGGGATGGGAGCAAGTCCAAGGAAAAAAGATTATTTGGCCAACCATTGGCATAAATACTATGGACTCCAACAGACTCCAACAGGTATCCTTAAGATGTTTGCTAGTAGTGGTTGGCACAAGAAGTGTGTGCAATCTTCTTCCCTTCCCAATGTTGTAAATATGTCCCTGCAACTGAGGGTTTAGAACAAATAAATAAAAATTACAACAAGACAGTTTTGAATCAAAACTAGCAAGAACTTTCTAACTGAACTGCCTCCAGTAATGTGTCCTACAATCATAAGCAGGAAAATTTCTTTTTTTAAAAAAAAAATTGTACATTAGATGGAGGTTTACAGAACAAACAGTTTCTTATTAAACAGTTACTAAACATATTGTTTTATGATAATGGTTAACAATCCCATGACATATCAACACTGTCCCTCCTCAACCTTGGGTTCCCTATTACCAGCTTTCCTGTCCCCTCCTGCCTTCTAGTCCTTGTCCCTGGACTGTTGTGCCCCATTAGTCTCATTTTGTTTTATGGGGCTGTCTAATCTTTGGCTGAAGGTTGCATCTCGGGAGTGCCTTCATTACTGAGCTAAAAGCGTGTCCAGGGGCCATCTTCTTGGGGTTTCTCCATTCTCTGTCAGGCCAGTAAGTCTGGTCTCTTTTTGTGAGTTAGAATTTTGTTCTATTTCTCTCCAGCTCTGTCTGGGACCCTCTGTTGTGATCCCTGTCAGAGCAGTCAGTGGTGGTAGCTGGGCATTGTCTAGTTGTACTGGACTGAGTCTGGTGGAGGCCGTGGTAGTTGTGGTCCATTAGTCCTTTGGACGAATCTTTCCCTTGTATCTTGTCTTCTTCATTCTCCCTTTGAGCAGGAAAATTTCTGAGTTCTGAATTTGCAAAGAAAATTCTAGGGTAAGATGAATTTTTAGACTCATAATACTTCAATTCTATTTTAAAGCTGAAAATCAGAGTCTGTGATTAAAAAAAATAGTATGTATTTTGAAAGAAAAAGAAGCTGCTGATAATCATACCACAGTCCCTGCTAAGCTTTTTTATGATGCCTGACAAAGTAACTGTCATAATGAAAATTAGTAAATACTTGTTGAGTGTAATTAAATTAAATAAAAGCCAGGCATAGATTCAGCAAATAAGGCAGTATACTTGTTGTCCATGTTTTGGACATAAAAGTAGATTAAGTGTGATATAATCGGGAGTATGTCCGAGAACATAGAGACCTCTGAATTAATGAAATTGGAGACTAGAAGGAGGAGACTTTGGAAAATAGAAATACCATGGTTCTAGGATAACTCTTGTATCTTTCACAGGACATGGCCGTGTGGATGAGTAAAGACAGTTCATACCTGCAGGAAAGAGTCATGGTGATCATAAGCAGAGTGCTAAGCTTTGCATCGCGGAAAGTCAAGTCATATGTAAGTTACAGAGTGCAATCATGCCACCTGACTCTGATTTTGTCTTGTTGCTTTCCAAGTCTTGGGTCTTGTGAGCGCTAGATGCCTGCTTGGTATTATTGTGCTGGTAGGTTGGGGTATCAGGAAAGGAGTCAGTATCCTACGTGATTTTTATGTCAGTCACAGAAGTGTTTCTCAAACAATTGATTAAGACACATTGTGCTTTGCACAAACAGCATGAGTGTGTCAAAGTTGGGCTTTCACCAACTCTATGGATTCTCCTTTATGGACCATATTTAGTGGTATTTGTAATTGTATAAATTCTTCCATCATTCCTAAAATATACTTTTAAAGTATTATGTATTTATTTTATAGTTATATAATTCATCAATACTTTCATTGTAAAACATGCTAGAGATAGAGCAGACATCTGCCTTTACTGTCCTTGTTGCCTCAGTCCCCTCCCTAGCCATGTCAGTGTGATGTGTGTGTCCTGCCAGACCTCTTTCTATGTGCACACCCACACATACATACCCACAGTGGGACATAGATCATTTTATTTAGTTTTTCTTTACTAAGTTACATCATATTTCTACATAGTTCTTCAATTTGTTTTTTTTGTTGAACAACATCTCTTACTGATATTTTCATGTCAATATATATAGATTTATTTTACTAGTTTAACCATAGCATATACTCCATAGTTTTTAGGTATTACAATCTATTTAACAACTCTTCAGTTGATGGACATTGTGGTGTAGTTTAGCTTTTTTCTACTTCAAACAATACAAAAATGGGCATCCTTGTGCAAGCATGTGCGTACATTCTTAAAAAATGCTTAGAAAGAAATGGTAAGATGAAAAAGTATGAACAGCTTAAAGTTTAGGAATGTAGAATTTTCCTCCAATTTTCATTCACGTGACTATTAGAATGTTCATTTTCCCACACCTTCACAAAAACTAGATATTACCAGATTTTTTAATCGTTGATTTTCAGATGGAAAACAAATAGATACCTCACAATTGCCAATATTTACTGAGGTTTACTGTACTTTGAATGACATTATTGCCTGCCTGCTCATAAACCTCATACAATTATGAACAACACTCTGTCTTGTGGATACTGTATATTCAGCCTTTACTTCTTAACTCATCCTTCTTGGCGCCTTTCAAACAAACCCCATTCATTGATTGTTTGATTTCTTGAGTCCTTTCTGCAGGAGCTTAGAATAAAGGGGTCAGAAACATGCATCTGGGATGCTACCTTACTGTATCCATTTCCTACTTCTTGTATTAACAGTTCCCAGACATACTGAGACAAAAAGCCTAGATCTGCCTGTTGTTGTTGCCCTCAAGTTGATTCTGACTCATAGTGACGCTATAGGACATGGTAGAACTGTCCTATAAGGTTTTCTAATCTGTAACCTTTACAGCAGCAGATCACTGGGTCTTTTCTCCCATAGAACTGCTGGGTGGATATGAACCGCTGGACATTTCAGTTAGCAGCTGAGCTTTTAACCATTGCGACTGCTTGATCAGCCTTATAACACACCTCAATTTTTACTATTTTGTTTAAAATCAGGTTTGGAAAACAAGTATACTTTACTTATATGATGAAATACAGTTCATGGTGTTCTTTAAAGCATGCTGATCCCTATTTCAGTGTCCAAAAGAGTGACCATGTGACTTGTTTAAATGTTCTGATTCTCTGACCTGGGAAGGCAGTCTCCCTCTACTTCTAAAAATGGCTTGGATTGTCCATTCAAGTGTTTAAAAGATTCATCACAGAAAATTTTGTAAGTGAGGCTTGAGATTAAGTGTAGTTCACCACTCCATACTGTTGTCTGCACAGTATCTAACACGTATTACACACTTAGCAAGTGTCTGGTGCTGTCTGACTAGGGCTATTCATATGCTTCTCTCTGCATTTGAATGTATATATTCTAGTGAGGTGCATGCAGGTAGTAGGAAGACATTTTTGTATTTCTCTTCCTCCTTCACCTTTTCCTTTTCTCTCTTTGCATTACTGTAGCAAAAATCATTCTCCCCTGCACACAGCCCACCCCTCTACTGTAAAAGAATAAATATGTAAATTCACATGTGCAACAGAAGGCTCTTATAAGCTGTTAATTGGGGGTACCTAGCTACAACTGAAATTTATTTGAGCAACCAAGTACGAGGTAACCTATTCCTGTTCTGCACTGTTCACTAAATGCCACCAGGTGGAAGCACATCAACATTTTTCAGAACATTGACACTAAGTGCTAAAGTCAACCAGCTCGTCATAGCATAAAACTTTATAAATTAACTTTTTCTTTAAAATAATGTATAAAGATGTTTAAGTTGGTGAAATTAATGTGAGGCCAAATTTATAAAATTAAATAATCAAAAAATGAACTTTGTTAATAAATTCTATTATAAAGTTGAGCTTCCCAATGGCTGAGCATGTGTATGTCTGTACCTGACACATCGTGGATAATCAATGAAGATTTGCTATGTCCTTCTCTAAGTAAATATGACTATTTTATTCTCCGTTACTATCCATACTCTGGATAAAGACTTTCTTCTTCATAAATAGTCTAGGTCTTCCAGAGTCTCAGATACCCTTGTCCTATTAAAAATCCTATCATTTGTATTCTGTCAGAAACATTTTTGAGTGTTATTTCTCCTTACATGACCCATATGCCCATCAGGGTGGAAAAACTCTTACATTCAGAGAATACTTGTCCCTTCAATCAAACTGCTGAATTTTCAACAAAGAAATGTGAGCTAACTATGTCATTTTATAGCATTAACGGAAAGATATTATTCCTAGGTTCATTCTTTGGCACATGAGAACTTAAAAGATGGGTGGAGGATTTTCAATCAAATCTAGTAGTCTGCCCACCTGTATTTACCTCATCTCCCTCCAGAGTCCTCACAGAATGATGGTGATGAAATGTGTTAAAGGTATAGGTCCACAGCAACAAGTAAAATTAGTGAAGAGTTTTTAATGGGTTAGAGATACCCACCAGCTGTTCCTTGGAATCGCTATGGAGCAGTTCTACTCCATCCTATAGGGTTGCTATGAGTCAGAATCAACTCAACAGCAATGGGTAGAGATGTCTGGAAGATAGAATAGATAGAAAACCACCAGTAGCCAGTTGCTATCCATTGACACTAATTCATGGTGATCCATGTGTATCAGAATAGAACTGTGCTCCACAGGGTTTTCAATGGCCGATTTTTCAGAATAGATCTTCAAGTATTTCTTCTGAGGCCCCTCTGGGTGGACTTGAGTCTCCAACCTTTCAGTTAGCAGCCAAACATTTTAGCTGTTTGCACGATCCAAGAACTCCAGAAAGAAAACATTAACTGATAAAGCCTGAATGGCAGGAGCATATGAACATCAGGGTAGGGGACAGCTGAAACGGGAGGCAAATTGCCCTTCAGAACCCTGGCAGAGCTGGAGCTGTGAAAACCCAAGTAATGATGGAGGGTGGGAATCAAAGAAGGCTGAAAGCATATGCATTAATTGAAAGGCTCAACTGAAAGTTTATGTAGAAGAATCTATGTTACCTCCCATCCCCCCTCATACACACACTATATTCCAGTGTCACCTCCCATCTCTCTTCATACACACACTATATTCCATTGAGACAGTGGCCACTGGCAGGCAAAATTTAAGCATTTCTTTCCTCAAAACAGTTGTAAGCTCCCTGAGAAAAGACTCTTGCATTCTGCTGTTTAGGCATACTGCAGTGTGACAGCAGCCTTCCCACCTAACCACCATAAAGCAAGGTCCACCAGTTGCCAAACTTTGTCCACATATAAAACCCTGTCAAGTAAGTGGTATTGCATTCTTAAATGTGAATAGAAGCCAAGATCTTCCAGATATTTGAGAATATTGTCCAAAATAAAGAGACAGACCAAAGTAAATAAAGAGGGGGAAAAATGACTATCAAAAAATAGAGAAATAATTCAGGATACTGATGAAAACTTATTAGAAAGAGTAGAGAAAACGTATTTATAATGCCAAAAGGGAATATAATTAAGAGTGAGCATGGTCTATGTATTGAGCAATTTTACTTAGTCATAATTTTGAGAACACTAATGATTTTCACCTTTTAAAATCAATCTATAAACCAAGCATTAAAAAAAGCTTGACAGCTACTAAAAACAATGTAAATGCTATGAATGCAACAATACAAAAATAAAAGTCCAGGCCACAGTTTGGTGGTTCCTCAACAAGTTAAACATAGAATTAGCATGTTGTTATTTTTGGGTGTCGCTGAGGCAGTTTTCGACTCAGCGATCCCATGTAAAAGGGTAGAACTGCCCCATAGGTTTTTCTAGGCTGTACTCCTTACTGGAGCAAATCACTAGGTCTCTCTCCCACAGAGCAGCTGGGTGGGTTTGAACTGCTAACCTTTCAGTTAGCAGTGAGCGCTTAATCTTCATGCCACCAGGGCTTCTAGGATTAGCATATGACCCAGCAATTCCACTCCTAGGTATATACCCAAAAGAATTGAAAATAAATATTCAAACAAAAACTTGTGCATGAATGTTCATAGCAGCACTATTCACAATAGCCCAAAGGTGGAAACAACCAAATGTCCATCAAAAGATGAATGGATAAACAAAATGTGATACATATATGCAGTGGAATATTACTCAGTCATAACAAGGAGTGAAGTACAGATACATCCTACAGTGTGGATGAACTTGGAAATATTATACCAAGTGAAAGAAGCCAGACACAAAAAGCTACCTACTGTATGATTCCATTTACATGAAACATCCAGAATAGGCAAATACATAGAAACAGAACGTAGGATTGTGGTCTCAAAGGGCTGGGAGGAGGAGGGAGATGGGGAGTGACTGCTTAATGAGTACAGGTTTCCATTAGAGGTGATGAAAAACTTCTGGAACTAGGTAGTAGTGATGGTTGCACAACATTGTGAATGTAGTTAGTGCCACTAAATGGCACACTTTAAAGTACCTAAAATGGTAAATTTTATGTTGTATGTGTTCTACCAGAATTTTTTAATGCAAAAAAAGGAAGGGCAGGGAACAAAAGTAGGGGAGTAGAAGTAACAGAGGTAGTTTGAAGATAAATAAGAGTCAAAACTATCTACCTAATAAAGTGGAGACTCAACCAAATGTCCCCATTTTATGAAACAAGAAATGAAAGTTTTACTGTATTTTTAAAACACGAAAGTAGAAGAACTAAAAATAGTAATAAAACTATATTGAGAGGATTATGGCAAACTGGAGGAGTGTAAATCAAACTCTACCTTATCATAGCAGGAATAGATAAGGAATGTCTCAAACTGATGTCAAAAACAGAAGTCGAAGCACATTGTTTAGAGATACAGTAGTGACTTCTGAAGAAGCAGCTAAAAACTTAGAAGTGTTTACCTCTAGAATTTAGCACATAAAACTATCATAATTGTTAAGATAAAGAACTGGAGAGGCCAGATCTACAAAGAATAAGGGATCCAGTAAGAAAAGGCCAAAAAACTCAGTAGGAGTACTCAGTATTCTCCAGTTCTTAATTCTTTCCTTCTTTGCAGGAATGATTTGGATAGATTTTCTCTAAAAGCAGGGCCATATTGCACTGAAAGTTCTCAAAGCCTGGTGTTTGAGGAGGTGTGACCGTGATTGGCATGCTTCAGTGGAGACTGTGCAGGGCATAATCAGTGTGCTCCTGGGTTCACGTGTCCTACCCCTTTCTTGGCCTAATCTCATCATACCCTGCCCTCCTCAAACATGCTTTTAGTGGGTGTAAAAAAGTAGAAATGCAACCTAGACATGGCCTCATCTACACACACCTCGACAGACTGTCTCTGCCAAACAGAATAGAAGAAACTGCTGGCAGCTCCAGTCACAAAAACATCTGCTAAGGATTATACATCCATAAGTTCCTGAGAAGGGATAATCTGGCAAATATTGTAAAACAATAAGACTTTAGGACCTATACCCTATAAATGGTCCCCAGCTTCAGCGAGCTAAGCTGTGGGAAGTATTCCTCCTCCATCATGCCCAACAGGGAAACACAATTTCTCCTCCTTTTTCCTTCAGCCCATAGTGTGATGATGGTCCTTAAGGTCTTGCCATCAATTGGAAACAAACAAACTAACTAACTAAAAATCAAAAGAAAATAACATGAGGGAGAGAGCATTTCTCCTTAGGGCAGCCACAACAGTCTGCTCCTAGATTCTCGTAAGTCATAGGCCTTAGAGGGGAAGCTCCAGCAGTCTTACTCCAGTAAGACTCCACACAAGAGTCTGAGTGGAAAGAATCCAAGGAGAACACCCACAGAAACAGGACATTTATTATCTTGCCTTCTCCTACTGACACCATCACTCCCAGAATCCCAATTCAGTTATGCCCTTGGCCATGATGCAGGTCACTTCATAGTTCTTCTTTAGGAGTGTGTGTGTGTGTGTGTGTGAGAGAGAGAGAGACAAAGACAGAGAGAGAGAGAGACAGAGAAGTTGGCTGGTCAAAAATCATGGGGGGCAAGGGTAGGGAGCAATGGAAGAGGTAGAAAAAAGCTGGCTTTGGGATCCTCCTGGAGGTTTCAGTTGGCCTCAAACTTTTACCACTAACATTTGCTCTAATTATCAAAGCATTGATCTAGGAGAAATAATCACTTATCTTAGAGACAAGGAGATCCTACAGACCAAGCTACCAGTTTGCTGAACTTATGTGGGCAAAGCCCTTTTTTATTTAAAAATAACCTCCACAAAACTGGTAAAAATTTGGGAAAATTTTTTCATAAAAACAAAATGTCTCTTCCACCTCTCCTCTCTTCTTTGATATCTCTACTTCCTTCTTTATTCATATTTGATCTGGCCAAACAAGTCAGTCAAGACGAAAATCTAAATATTTGAGCAACCTATGTATTCAGAAAGTTGTAGGAAAAGAATATATAAATGTTGTAATAGTAGCTTTGACATGAGAAATAAATGCTCTTAGTGTGAAAAAAATCAATGACCCTGGGGCAAGTCAGAATATTCTAGGAGGAAAAGTGGCATTTTCCAGTAACTTAAACAGAGTCATCTGAACTGTTTTATATGTGAAGAGAACATACAAGTTTTTGGACATTCACCCACCGCCTCCCTTGTACCCTGGAAATTTGCTACCTGCAATTTGTTGTCTGCTTTATAGAGTAGAAATGAACATTAATTGAGTCACTACTAGTTCCAAGCTCTTTGCAAGGAACTATCTTGTCATAAATGTTACCCTATTAATCCCCACAAAAACTGTTAAAAGATTTGTTATTTTCATCTCACAAATGAGGAAATTGAGGCTTAGCAACAGAGTCAAGATACAAACAGAGATTTTCAAATTCTGAAACTCACCCTCTAACCATAGTTCGATATATAAGAAGAGCAAATGCAGACATTTAATGTTGACTGCACATAGCAAATGCGTTTTTTTCCTTTGTTTCTCCTTTAGACAAGTGTGGATGCCCCATGTTTGGGTGACCTGGCAGCAGAGCTGTCTCTTCTGTGTTCTCATTCTGATCTTGCAATCACACAACAAGCAGCTTTGGGAATGTATCACCTCCTCTGTATTGCAAAATGTCAGAATGGTAAGAATGGCTCATCACTTTTCTAGGTGTTACTAAGAACCTGTCACTAATTACTTGTAGATCCCATGAAAGCTCTATGTCTATGGATTTCTAAATTTTGCCCAAGGTCCATAGCTTCACTTTCTGAAATGTGTTTTTTAATCTTTTTAGAATTATCAAGAAATTCCAGTAATAGTATGTTGTGCTTGGTAAATTGGTTCCTCAAGATCTGTGAAGTCCTGTGCTTAGATCAGTGTTGTGCATTGGTAATGGGGACAGGAATGCTGGGTGATGCTGGCGGCAGGGAAGGAGGGGAAGGAGAAAGTTTACCAATAGATTCTAAAAAGATGCATTTTTTTCCTCTTTAAAAATTGTATTCAGTGACTCTCAACTTCTCAATTAGGCTTTAGGGCATGTGCAACCCTCAGAGGAAATGGAAAAGAATGGCGCTCCCTCAACACATTCATACTTCTCCCAGGTCAGATATGCGTATCTGAAGAAAGCAAGGCATAAAAGGAATTATACCCCAAATTTTAGAGGGAAACCCACGGTGTTATAGAATTTGTGGTTATCCACTACAGATAGGAAAGTTTGCCTTTGAAGTCATCAAAAACCTGAAAATAAATTACCAGAATTTGAAAGGAGTGCAAAATATTTAGAGGATCACCCAATTTTCCAGTTATCAACATGGACTAATATTATCATGGATTATCCCATTATTTTGTGGGCAAATAGAAAGGTTATTAATATCTTCTTCCCTTACAACCTACTTAAATTTGACAGAACATCTAGAAAGAAGATCAACAAGGAAACAGAGGACCTGAATGACACTATAAACCAACTAGACTTAACAGACATACATAGAATACTGCACCCAACAGCACAATTACATTCTACTCCAGTGCACATGGATCATTCTCCAGGATAGACTTGCTTTGTGCATGTTAGGTCACAAAGCAGGTCTTGATAAGTTTAAAAAGACTGAAATCATACAAAGTATTTTCTCTGACCACAATGGAATGAAGCTAGAAATCAGTAATAGGAAAAAAAAAAAAAACTCGAAAATACACAAACATATGGAAATTAAACAACACTCTGTTAAACCACCAATGGGCCAAGGAAGAAATCAAAAGAGAAATCACAAATTTCTTACAGTCGAATGAAAATGAAAGCACAGGATACCAAAACTTATGGGATGCAGCAAAGGCAGCACTCTGAGGGAAATTTGTAACAATAAATGTCTACATGAAAAAAGAAGAAAGATCTTAAATCTACAGCCTACCTCAACAACTCCAGAAACTAGAAAGAGAAGAGCAAACTAAGCCTAAACCTACCAGAGGAAAGAAATAACAAAGATCAGAGCATAAATAAATAAAATCGAAAACAGAAAAACAATACAAAGAATCAATAAAACTAGAAGTTGGTTCTTTGAAAAGAACAATAAAATTAAATACTTTAGCTAGACTGACAAAGAAAAAAAGAGCAAAGATGCAAATAATAAAAATAAGAAATGAAAAAGGGGACATTACAACTGACCAGACAGAAGTAAAGAGAATTATAACAGAATATTATGAATGACTTTATATGGAATGGCAAGAGGCCTTGAATAGCTAAAGCAAGGTTGAAATGGAAGAACAAAGTAGAAGGACTCACACTTCCTGATTTTAAAACGTACTATACAGCTACAGTAATCAAAACAGCCTGGTACTGGTATAGCAATAGACACATAGACCAAGGGACTAGAATTGACAGTCCAGAAATAAAACCATACATCTACAGCCAACTGACTTTTGAAAAGGGTGCTAAGTCTATTCAAAGGGGAAAGAAGAATCTCTTGAATAAATGGTGGTGGAAAAACTGGATTTCCACATGCAGAAAAATGAAACAGGATACATGCTTCACATCATATACAAAAACAAATTTTAAATGGATTAAAGACCTAAAGGTGCAAACTAAAACCACAAAATTCTTAGAAGAAGATGTGAGGCAATGCTCTCTGGCCTAGCTTTTAACAATAGATTATCTAATTTAATAACAAAAGCACAAATAGCAGGGAGAATATCTTCAGAAACTATATATCTGATAAGAATCTAATAAGCAAAATAAATATAAAACTTCAACAATTTAACAACAAAAAGACAAATAACCCAATCATCAAATGGGAAAAAGACTTGAATAAACATTTCACTGAAGAGGAGATTCGTGGCCACCAAACACATGAAATGATACTCAACATCATTAACCACCAGAGAGATGCAAATCAAAACCACTATGAGATATCATTTCGGTCCCACTTAGGATAACTAAAATAAAAAAAAAAAACAGAAAGTAACAAATTTTGGTGAGGATATGGGGAAATTGGAACTCTTATCCATTGCTGATGGGAATGAAAAATAGTACAGCCACTGTGGAAAACAGTATGATGGTTACTAAAAAAACTAAGTATGAAACTACCAGATGTCCCAGCAGTTCCATTCCTAGGTATATATCCAAAAGACGAAAGCAGAGACTCAATCAGAGACTTGTACACCAGCGTTCATTGCAGCACTATTCACAATAGCCAAAAGGTGTAAACAACCTAAATACCCATCAGCAGAAGAATGGATAAACAAGATGTGGTACATACATACAGTGGAATGCTACCCAGCCAGTAGAAGAAATGAAGTCTTGATACATGCTACAATAGGGATTGAGCTTGAAGATAACATGCTGAGTAAAATAAGTCAGTCACAAAAGGACACTTACTGTATAACCTCACTTATATAAAAAGACAAGAAAAAGCAAATGTATAGAGACCAAAGTTTATTAATGGTTACCAGGGGCAGAAGAAAGGTGCAAGGGGGGGCGGTTAATGGTGATGGAAAGGGTGGGGGAAAGGGGAGGGGTTAAATTGCATTGATTAAAGGTAGGGTTGCACAGCTGATTATTGCTAGTGCTGTCAATAAGTTGTATGCTTGTAAGAAGTTGAATTGGCAAAAGTTGTATGATAGGTATACTTACAACAATGACCAAAAAAAAAAAAAGAGAGAGAGAGAGAGTAGCTGCTGAGGTCAGTTGCTTATGTACAACCAAAAACCTCATGGGATTTGGTTCCTTGGTGTGGAGGTTTAGGGTCATTATTTCATGGGAAATCCCAGTTAATTGGCTTAATAATGTGTTTAGTGTTTCTATTCTACCTCCTAGTTTGTTGCATAGTGTCTGGGGTCTTAAAAGCTTGCAAGCAGCCATACAAAGCACAACAATTGGTCTACATTCACCTGGAGTAAGAGAGGAAGAGGAAAGTCAGGAATCAGAGGAGGATTTGGAATATATGGCTAATTGCCTCCATGAAAAACTGCCTCTTTTGCCATGGGACCAGAAGAACTGGATGGTGCCTAGCTACCATTACTAACTATTTTGATCAAAGATCCTGTAGAAGAATCTTGATCAAAAGGGGGAAAATTGCAACAGAATTTCAAATTCTCATGGACTATGAACTTTCTGGAGCCATGGAGGCTGGATGAACCCCTGAAACTATTGCCCTGAGATAATCTTTAAACATTTAACCAAAAATATCCCTTGAAATATTTTTAAAACCAAACAATACTTTAGCTTAATTAGTAAAGAATGTCTGCCTTGACTGAGACTGGAGGTACCCCAGAAAGCATGGCCCCTGGATTCTCTATCAGCCCAGAACTAAAACAATTTCCGAGGCTAGCTCTTCAGACAGGGATTGGACTGGACTGTGGGACATAAAGTGATACTCATGAGGAGTGTGCCTCTTAGCTCAAGTAGAGACAAGAGACCAAAGGGGCAGCTTCTGTTCAGAGGTGAGATGGGAAGGCAGAGAGGGTTAGGAGCTGGTTGAATGGATGTGGAGAATCAGGGGCAGAAAGGAGTGTGCTGTTGCAGAATCGGGTGAGCAATTAGGGTCAGATAACAGAGTATGTAAAAAATTTTGTATGGGAGACTAACTTGAAATGTAAACTTTATTTAAACGACAACAATAAAAAAAATTTAAAAAAGAATGTCTGCCTTGAGCATTGTGCTCTTTCAAGATCTATCTATATGAGATCAAACTGACAACAGCAACTCGAAACAATAGAGGCAAAACTTAGGGTGTAGTGAGTTTATGTTAATGGAGGAGGAACAACTCAGAAAAGGAGGGTGAGAATGGTTGCACAACCTGAAGAATGTAATGAATGTCACTAAATTGTACATGTAGAAACTATTCAGTTGGTGCATATTTTGCTGTGTATATTCTCAACAACAACAAAATAAAAAAATTTTTTAAACCTACTTAAATTTAATGGGGCGTCAGAATGTTCAAAGATTCTTGCTTCAGTGGTGGGGAGAAATTAGCACTAGATCAAAATAAATGCTGTTCTCGCCTGCCTAACAAAACATAAAAGCAAGACCGGCAAGCATTAAATTATTTCTAAGTAACTTAACTACATCCCAGAGCAAAGCTCATGAATGTTTATAAGATACTTCTGCTTCTGTCCAGGACATAATAACAAAGAGCAGATTTACCCTTATACCAGAAACAACTAAAAACAAAAACAAATTGTGGATATATAGAAGATGTAGGTGTAGATATTTCATGAAACATTGGATAACAAAGAACGATGATTCTTGAGAGATGGGAACAAATGTAGTGGGGTCCACAATTCACTGAGGTTACCACCTACAGTAAGTTTCCATGCTGCAGCACAGGAAGGGTAACCCAGGTAGAGACCAATGGTTTCCCTCAGTGGAAGATACAGAATGAGAGTTCAAAAAGGCTAGGGTGGCTAGAATTCATAGGGAAGAGTGCTAGAGAGGATATAATTGTACCAAAAGAGAACTCCAGTGATGTGCAGAGGGTCCCCTTTAAGTACTTAGCTAACTACTGAACAGAACATGCATCTGAGGAAACTACCTAATGCTGGAGTAAAAAATCATCCAGAAGGATTAGAAAAAGAAATCTACTGAATTCACACAAGGCTGAGAATAGTCGTTCCTATATGGCAGAATTAAAAACCTACTCACTCATCAGTCATGAAATAGAATACTGAGAAGGTATTCCCTCTTTCGGAGAAAAAAAATTATCCCTAAACTGTTTTAGTGGCATTTAAAGGTTAAAAAGCAAGACCTAAAAGGATCAAACTCTCAAAATATTTTACTTGCTTACCAGAACAAACCTCAAGACTACTTACAGAAGTGTAAAAATTCTAGCACTTAAGCTAATACTTACAACAAAGTCTGAAATCTAATGTCTGACCCAGGCATCAAAGAAGTATGAAAATACAATTCATAATGAGGAGAAAAATAAATCAAAATGACCCGGAAATGACACAAATGATATAATTAGCAGAGACATTAAAACAACTATTACAACTGCATTACATTTATTTAAGGAATTAGAGAGAAGTATGAACATGTTAAGTAGAGACATGGAAAAAATTCTAAAAGACCCAAACTGAACCTCCAGAGATGAAAACTACAATATCTGAGATGAGAAACATTCTGGTGGGGACTAACAGAATGTTAGACATTGCAGAAGAAAAGATTAATGAGCTTGGGGACATACAGTAGTAATTATCAAAAATTAAACAGAGAAAAAAATGACTGAATAAAATTAATAGAGCCTCGATGAACTGAGACAACTACCATAAGCCTAAAATAAGTGTAATTAGAGTCCCTGAGGTCAGAAAGACAGGAAAGAAAACATATTTTAAGAATGATGACTGAAAAATTTCCAAATTTGATTAAAAAAAAAATATTAATCATTGATTAAGAAGCTCAGTGAAGCACATCAAATATAAAGAAAACTACATCAAGGCATATCATAATCAAATAGTTTATAACTAGTGATAAAGAGAAAATCTTAAAATCTGCATAATCTAATTGCTACAACCAGTGATAAGGAGAAAATCTTAAAAGGAGCCAGAGAGAAAAAGTCACATTACATAGAAAGAAAGAAACATAAAGATGACAGCAGATTTCTCTGTCAACCTAGAATTCTTTAACTAGCAAAAATATCTTTCAAAAACACAATAGTGAAATAAGACTTTTTTAGACATATAAGAGCTGAAAGACTTCATCACCAGCAGATCTAGACTACAAGAAATGTTAAAGGAAAATCCTTCAAGAACAAAACTGTTGCTAAATGCAAATCTAGATCTACATAAATCAATGAAGAGCACTGAAGATGATAACTAGCAGGTAAACATTAAGATTTTCTTTCTTGTTATTTACTTCTCTTTAAATGATAATCAACTGTTTAAAGCAAACAGTGTAAAAACAAAATGTATGACAATAGCAAAAAGCTTGAAGGGATGAAACGTGAGGTTCTTATGTTACACATGAAATGCTGAAATACCATTTGAAAGTAGACTGTGATAAGTTAAGGATATACACTATAAACCCTAAAGCAACCCCTAAAATAACATAGCAAAGAATTATATACAATAAGTCAAAATGGAGATAAAATGGAATTTAAAAATACTTAATCCAAAAACGGGCAAAAGGGAGGAAAATAGAAGAATAGATGGGAAAAATAGAAAGTAAATAGGAAGAAAGAAGACTTAAAATAAAATCAACCACATTAGTTTAAGCATTCTAAATACCCCCAGTGAAAAAACAGAGACTGTCAGATTGGGTAAAAAGCATAACTCAACTATACGTTGCCTACAGGAAACTTGCATTAAATATAAAGACACAAATAGGACAATAGTCAAAAGTTGAAAAATAACACACCACACTAACACTAACAAAAAGAAAGCTGTAGTGGCTATATTAATGTCAAAAAAGGTGTGTTTCAGAGCAAACAATGTTTCCAGGGAAAAAGACTGTCATTTCATAACGATAAAGGATCAATTAATTAAGAAGTTAGAACAATCCTAAACACTTTAGCACCTGTCTTAGTCTGGGTTCTCTAGAAAAGCAAAACCAGTAAAGCATATATATATATACATATATAAAGAGAGATTTATATCAAGGAAATGGCTCACATGGTTTTTAGAGGCTGTACATCCCAAGTCACTGAGGCAGGAAAGAGGACTCTTCTGATTCATGTAGCTACAGAGGCTGGCAAACCCAAGATCAGCAGGCCGGAGAGCAGTGCTGTGCAGGCTGTGAAGATCAATGAATCTCAAGATCGGCAGGCAAGACCATGAGTAAGCTGCTAGCCCAAGTCCCAAGAACCGGAGGTCAGACAAAGGAGAACAAGCTGCAGGATCTGGAAGAAGCAAAAGCCCCGGCAAGGCGAGCAGGAAGAAAATAGGCAGAGGAGGGCAGAGAAATGAAAGCTGAGGGGGCAGTGAGCCGCCACAGTCCCCACCCCTGCTGGTACTACTCAGGAGATTCCATCACAGGGGTGATCACATATCAAATTTCAACAAAGAAGTGATCACAACATTATACAACTGCCAAACCACTGAGAACCATGGCCCAGCCAAGTTGACACACAATCTTAACAATCACAGCACCTAAAAGCAAAAACACATTCTAACAAAAATTAAAACTACATTAAGCAAAAACTGGTAGAATTTCAAGGAGAAATAGACAAACCCATAATTATAGCTAGATTTCAACACTTCTATTTCAATAATTCATATGCTGATTACACAGAATATCAGTAAGAATACAGAAAATTTGAACCAACTTGTCCTAATTGACATTTATAGAACATGCCACCTAATAATGGGAAAATGAATATTCTTTTCAATGGTTAATGAAACATTTACCAAGATAGACCATATTCTAAGCCACAAAACAAGTATCAAAAAATTAGGAGAGATTCAAGTCACACAAAGTATATTTTCTGATCTAAATGGAGCTAAATTACAAATCAATAACAGAAAAGTATATGCTGCTGTTGTTGTTATTAGGTGCTGCCTAGTCATTTCCGACTCTTAGCAACCCTATGTAAAACAGAATGAAACAGTGCCCAGTCCTGCACCATCCTAACAATTCTGTGCTCTCCTCATAACCATTGTTGTGTCTGAGCTCATTGTTGCAGCCACTGTGTCAATCCATTGTTGCAGGCACTGTGTCAACCCATCTCATTGAGGGTCTTCCTCTTTTGCACTGACCCTCTGCTTTACCAAGCATGATGTTCTTCTCCAGGGACTGGTCCCTCCTAAAAAAAAAAAGTATCTGGAAAATCCCAAATATTTGGAAATTAGATAATACATTTCTAAATTATCCATTAGTCAAATAAAGAAATCAGAAAGGAAATTCAAAGTACTTTGAACCGAATGAAAATAAATTACAAAATTTGTGGGATGCAGCTAAAAGAATACTCAGAGGGGATATTCATAGCACTAAATGCCAATATTAAAATAGAAGAAAGGCCTCAACTCAATGATTTCAGCTTCTACCTTAAGAAACAATAAAAAGAAAAGTAAAACCAACAGTAAGTAAGCAGGAGAAAGGAAATAGTAAAGCTTAGAAAAGAAAACAATGAAATAGCAAGTGGAAAAACAATACAAGAAAGGCAATGTAGCCAAAAGCTGATTCTTTGAGATTATGGAAAAAAAAAAAAAAAAAAGAAAGAAAGAAAGAGAGAAGACATTACCAAAACCAGAAATGTGGAGATGATATCACTAGAGATTCTTTGGGTATTAAAAAGATAATAAGGGAATATTATGAACTACTTTATGCAAATAAATTTGACAACTTAGAAAAAATAAAATAAAAATTCATCAAAGGACACAAACTGTGTGTATGCACACATGTACACACAGACAACACCTCACACCCATATATAAAAGTTAATTCAAACAGATCATAGATCTAAATGTAAAACCTACAACTATAAAACTTCTAGAAGAAATCCTAGGGGCAATTCTTTGGATTTGAAGTTAAGCGAAGATTTCTAAGACGTAACACCAAAAGCATTGTCAATAAAACTTAAAAAGATAATCAATTAAATATTCTGCTCTTTGAAAGACACTGTAAAAAGAATATGTAAGCCACAAACTGGGAGAAAATATTTGCAAATTACATATCTGATAAAAGACTCATAAACAGAATTTATAAAAAACACTCAAAGCTCAATGATAAGAAAACAAACAACCAAATTTAAAAAATAACAATAGATTTGAATAGTCACCTCACCAAAGAAGACATTCATTAGTAACAAAAAACATCAAAAGCTGTTCAATATATAGTCATTAAACGTAAAATAAAACTGCAATGAGATACCATTACCAGCTATTAGAATATCTAAAATTAAAAAGACCAACCATGCCAAGTGTTGGCAATATGTAAACCAACTAACTCGCATACATGGTTGAAATGAATGTAAAATGATAAACAACTTTGGAAAATAACTTGACAGTATCCTAAAAAGTTAAATATACATCTACCAAGTGACCTAATCATTCCACAACACTTTACCTAAGAGAAATGAAAGCAAATATCTATACAAAGACTTGTACATGAATGTTCATAGCACCTTTATTTGTAATAGTCAAAAAATATTTTTGGTATTTAGTAAATATTATATATTTAGCATTTTTAGTATTACAAAATCTCAAATGTTCACCAACAGGTGAATGGTTTTTTACATATGTATATATATATATACACAGCAGAATGTTGCTGTTGTTGTTAGGTGCCGTTGAGTCAGTTACGACTCATAGCACCCCAATATACAACACAATGAAACACTGCCCGGTTCTGTGCTCTCCTCATAACCATTGTTGTATCTGAGCTCATTGTTGCAGCCACTGTGTCAATTCATCTTGTTGAGGGTCATCCTCTTTCTCATTGACCTTCTACTTTACCAAGCATGATATCCTTCTTTCAGAACCTTCATTTGCTGATGTGCCATGACTCAAAATGAGAAGAAACAGCTGTAAACATCCATTAATAATTGGAACATAGAATGTACAAAGTATGAATCTAGGAAAATTGGAACTCATCAAAAATGAAATGGAACACATAAACATTGATATCCTAGGCATTAGTGAGCTGAAATGGACTGGTACTGGCCATTTTGAATTGGACAATCATATGGCCTACTATGCCAGAAGTGAGAATTTGAAGATGAATGGCATTGCATTCATCATCAAAAAGAACATTTCAGGATATATCCTGAAGTACAAGGCTGTCAGCAATAGGATAATATCCATATGCCTACAAGGAAGAACAGTTAATACGACTATTCAAATTTACACACAAATCACTAAGGCCAAGGATGAAGAAATTGAAGATATTCATCTGAAATAGATGAAACATGCAATCAGGATGCATTTAAAT
The DNA here is from genome assembly GCA_030035585.1 of Dugong dugon. Lineage (NCBI taxonomy): Eukaryota > Metazoa > Chordata > Mammalia > Sirenia > Dugongidae > Dugong > Dugong dugon. The sequence goes on from CM057462.1 coordinate 170,538,264, forward strand.
TACTGGTGATTGGAATGTGAAAGTTGGAAACAAAGAAGAAGGATTGGTAGTTGGAAAATATAGCCTTGGTGATAGAAAAGAGATAGAATGATACAATTTTGCAGGACCAATGACTTCTTTGTGGCAAATACCTATTTTCAACAACATAAATGGCCACTATACACATGGACTTTGCCAGATGGAATACACAGGAATCAAATCGACTACATCTGTGGAAAGAACAAGGCCAGGGGCCAACTGCAGAACAGACTTGCTCATGTGCAGGTTCAAGATAAAGCTGAAGAAAATCAAGAACAAGTCCATGAGAGCCAAAGTATGATCTTGAGTATATCCCACCTGAATTTAGAGATCATCTCAAGAATAGATTCGACACATTGAACACTAATGACTGAAGACCAGACAAGTTGTGGAATGATCTTAAGGACATCATACATGAAGAAAGCAAGAGGTCAATAAAAAGACAAGAAAGAAAAGACCAAAATGGATGTCAGAAGAAACCCTGAAACTTACTCTTGAAAGTCAAGTAGCTAAAGCAAAGGGAAGAAATGATGAAGTGAAAGAGCTGAACAAAAGATTTCAAAGGGTGGCTTGAGAAGACAAAGTAACGTATTATAATGACATGTGCAAAGACCTGGAGTTAGACAACCAAAAGGGAAGAACATGCTTGGCATTTCTCAAGCTGAAAGAACTGAAGAAAAAATTTAAGCCTCGAGTTGCAATAGTGATGGATTCTATGGGGAAAAAATTACACGATGCAGTAAGCACCAAAAGACGATTGAAGAAATACATAGTATCACCATAGCAAAAAGAATTCGTCAACTTTCAATCATTTCAGAGGGTAGCATATGATCAGGAACGTATGGTACTTAAGGAAGAGATCTAAGATGCACTGAAGGCACTGGCAAAAAATAATGCTCCAGAATTGACAGAATAGCAATTGAGATGTTTCAGCAAATGGATGCAGCAATGGAAGTGCTCACTCTACTATGCCAAGAAATTTAGAAGACAGCTACCTGACCGGCCAACTGGAAGAGATCCATATTTATGCCTTTTCCAAAGAAAGGTAATACCATTGAATGCAGAAATTATCCAGAATATCATTGATATCACACACATGTAAAATTTTGCTGAAGATCATTTGAAAGTGGATGCAGCAGCACATCAATAGGAAATTCCCAGAAGTTCAAGTCAGATTTAGGAGAGGATGTGGAACCAGGGATATCATTGCTGGTATCAGATGGATCCCGGCTGAAAGCAGAGAATACCAGAAAGATGTTTACCCATGTTTCATTGACTATGCAAAGGCATTCGACTGTGTAAATCATAACAAATTATGGATAACATTACGAAGAATGGGAATTCCAGAACACTAAGTTGTGCTCATGAGGAACTTGTACATAGATAGAGAGACAGTTGTTCGAACAGAACAAGGGGATACTGCATGGTTTAAAATCAGAAAAAGTGTGTGTCAGGGTTGTACCCTTTCATCATACTTATTCAATCTGTATGCTGTGCAAATAATCAGAGAAACTGGACTATATGAAGAAGAATGGGGCATCAGGATTGGAGGAAGACTCATTAACAAGCTGCCATATGCAGATGACACAACCTTGCTTGCTGAAAGTGAAGAGGACTAGAAGCACTTACTGATGAAGATCAAAGACCACAGCCTTCGGTATGGATTATATCTCAACATTAAAAAGAAAAAAGAAAAAATCCTCACAACTGGACCAATAACCAACATCATGATAAAGGGAGAAAAGATTGAAGTTGTCAAGGATTTCATTTTACTTGATCCACAATCAACACCCATGGAAGCAGCAGTCAAGAAATCAGATGACGTATTTTGTTTGGCAACTCTGCTGCAAAAGACCTCTTTAAAGTGTTAAAAAGCAAAGATGTCACCTTGAAGACTAAGGTGTGCCTGACCCAAGCCATGGTGTTTTCAATCACCTCATATGCATGTGAAAGCTGTACAATGAATAAGGAAGACTGAAGAAGAATTGACGCCTTTGAATTATGGTGTTGGGGAAGAATATTGAATATACCATGGACTGCCAGAAAAATGAGGAAATCTGTCTTGGAAGAAGTACAGCCAGAATGCTCCTTAGAAGCAAGGATGGCAAGACTATGTCTCACATACTTTGGACATGTTATCAGGAGGGATCAGTCCCTGGAGAAGGACATCATGCTTAGTAAAGTAGAGGGTCAGTGAAAAGGAGGAAGACCCTCAATGAGATGGATTGACACAGTGGCTGCAACAATGGGCCCAAGCATAACAATGATTGTGAGGATTGCACAGGACAGGACAGTGTTTCGTTTTGTTGTACATAGGTTCGCTATGAGTCAGAAACAACTTGGCGGCACCTAATAACAACAACAACATATGTCTATTATATCTCTATATAGCTGTTAATAAAAACAAAAAAATAAAATTACTTAAAACCCACACCTTCTCTGGAATGACAGACACCTGAACCTGAAGTTTTGTTGACAGCTTCTGGCTTTCACGGTCCATCTCTCCCCCAACTTTTTTCAAAATGCCTCCAAGTCTGCTCTCCCACCAGTAGACTCTCCAACTTAGCAATAAGTTTTCCAGTACACTAAACAATGCAGGTGATGGCCTAAATGTATTTGATATCTGTCAACCTATTAAAATTATCTATGTTCTTCATAAGCCTCTTAAATACTTTTTAATTCTGGGTCAGTGCAGTCATAATATTCATGTGTCTAAACTACCAGCAGAGCATTAAATATTCAGAAAACTCCAAATCTCCAGAATTGGGCAAGAAGAGGAATTTGGAAATAGCAATGCCGTAGGAGAGGTTGGTGATCACATAAAAACCTTTAATTGTTTTCCTTAATACAGCGGATATTTTCAAAAAAGATACAATGGATATGAAGTCTAGAAGTAATAGCATCATGCCTTCTCCCTCTGAAATGGATTTCCTTCCCAAGATCTTACAACGAGATAAAGCTAAAATTGCTCAGGTAACATAGCCCCATTTTTCCTATGACTTTTTTAAACGTTCATTATTACTCTTGTTGTTGCTAGGTGCCATCCAGTCAGTTCAGACTCATAGCGACCCCATGTACAACAGAACGAAACACTGCCCTGTCCTGTGCAGTCCTCACAATCATTGTTATGCTTGAGCCCATTGTTGCAGCCACTGTGTCAATCCATCTCATTGAGGGTCTTCCTCCTTTTCACTGACCCTCTACTTTACTAAGCATGATGTCCTTCTCCAGGGACTGATCCCTCCTGATAACATGTCCAAAGTATGTGAGACATAGTCTTGCCATCCTTGCTTCTAAGGAGCATTCTGGCTGTACTTCTTCCAAGACAGATTTCCTCATTTTTCTGGCAGTCCATGGTATATTCAATATTCTTCCCCAACACCATAATTCAAAGGCGTCAATTCTTCTTCAGTCTTCCTTATTCATTGTACAGCTTTCACATGCATATGAGGTGATTGAAAACACCATGGCTTGGGTCAGGCGCACCTTAGTCTTCAAGGTGACATCTTTGCTTTTTAACACTTTAAAGAGGTCTTTTGCAGCAGAGTTGCCAAACAAAATAACGTCATCTGATTTCTTGACTGCTGCTTCCATGGGTGTTGATTGTGGATCAAGTAAAATGAAATCCTTGACAACTTCAATCTTTTCTCCCTTTATCATGATGTTGGTTATTGGTCCAGTTGTGAGGATTTTCTCTTTTTTCTTTTTAATGTTGAGATATAATCCATATCGAAGGCTGTGGTCTTTGATCTTCATCAGTAAGTGCTTCAAGTCCTCTTCACTTTCAGCAAGCAAGGTTGTGTCATCTGCATATGGTAGCTTGTTAATGAGTCTTCCTCCAATCCTGATGCCCCATTCTTCTTCATATAGTCCAGTTTCTCTGATTATTTGCACAGCATACAGATTGAATAAGTATGATGAAATGGTACAACCCTGACACACACTTTTCCTGATTTTAAACCATGCAGTATCCCCTTGTTCTGTTCGAACAACTGTCTCTAGATCTATGTACAAGTTCCTCATGAGCACAACTTAGTGTTCTGGAATTCCCATTCTTCGTAATGTTATCCATAATTTATTATGATTTACACAGTCGAATGCCTTTGCATAGTCAATGAAACATGGGTAAACATCTTTCTGGTATTCTCTGCTTTCAGCCAGGATCCATCTGATACCAGCAATGATATCCCTGGTTCCATATCCTCTTCTGAATCTGGCTTGAACTTCTGGCAGTTCCCTGTCGATGTATTGCTGCAACCGCTTTTGCATGATCTTCAGCAAAATTTTACTTATGTGCAATATTAATGATATTGTTGGATAATTCCTGCATTCTGTTGGATCATCTTTCTCTGGAATGGGCACAAATATAGATCTCTTCTCTAGTCAGTTGGCCAAGAAGCTGTCTTCCAAATTTTTTGGCATAGATGAGTGAGCACCTCCAGCGCTGTGTCCGTTTATTGAATTGCCTCAGTTGGTATTCTATCAATTCTTGGAGCCTTGTTTTTTTGCCATTCCCTTCAGTGCAACTTGGGCCTCTTCCTTCAATACCATCAGTTTTTGGTCATATGCTACCTCCTGAAATGGTTGAACTTCAACCAGTTCTTTTTGGTACAGTGACTCTGTGTATTTCTTCCATCTTCTTTTGATGCTTCCTATGTCGTTCAATAGTTTGCCCATAGAATCCTTCAGTATTGCAGCTTGAGGCTTGAATTTTTTCTTCAGCTCTTTAAGCTTGAGAAATGCCAAGTGTGTTCTTCCCTTTTCGTTTTCTAAGTTTAGGTCTTTGCACATTTCCTGAGCCTACCTTTGAAATCTTCTGTTGAGGTCTTTTACGTCATCTTTTCTTCCTTCTGCTTTAGGCACTCTACATTCAAGAGCAAGTTTCAGAGTCTCTTCTGACATCCATTTTGGTTTTTTTAATGACCTCTTACTTTCTTCATGTATGATGTCTTTGATATCATTACACAACTCATCTGACCTTTGGTCTTTAGTGTCCTATGCCTCAAATCTATTCTTGAGTGAGTCTCTAAAGTCAAGTGTGATACACTTCAGGTCATATTTTGACTCTTGTAGGGCCAAAATACTTTGGCTCCACTTGTTACAAAAAATTTATTTTTTAATAAATATGTTTCCTTTTTTAAGTCCAGAGAGACAAAGAGTAAATGATATATAGAGCATTTGGCTTCCTGATTTTTATTTCTCTTAATAAAAATTATGCTTATTATTCCCAAATATAGCAATTTTTATTATTTATTTAATCCTTATAAAATGCAAATGAGGTAGGTATTTCCTAATTGTTATGCTTTTTTTTGATGGGTAACTTCTGATTATTTAGAAAAATTGAGTCATCAATTAAACTATAATTTACTCAGCAGATATCATCATAATATTGTGATTTAGATTTTTTAAAAAGACTTGTTAAATGAACAAAAACAAACAAAAAAAAAGTTTAAGTGATACACCTCAGTACCAAGTAAATACTTTTTACACTGACCCAACCTTCGGGGAGAATCATAAAGCTCTGTAGCTCTATATACTCTTCTTCCCTTTTTCAAAGGACATGGGTTTATCCGTATCCCCAGAGCTGACTTATCCAGGAGGCACAGGAGGCACAGTGCTTAGAAGCCAGAAAATTGTAGGGACCTCCAAGAATGTTTTAATTCCTTTTAAATCAGAAGAAAAAATATAATTCAGATTAGATCCTAGTGATCTTTATACCAAAGTGCAGTCCCTCGGTGGTGCAAATGATTGACATGTTTGGCTGCTAACCAAAATGTTGGTGGTTAGAGTCCACCCCGAGGCATCTAGGAAGAAGGGACTGGTGACCTACTTCTGGAAAATCAGGCATTAAAAACCCTACTCTGATACACACAAGGTCACCACGGGTCGGAGTCGACTCAATGGCAAATTTTTTTTAGTATCAACGCAGTCGTAAAATATAATTTTTAATATATTTTATGGAGGAGGGAACTCATAATGGCTAAGGTTCCTAGAGCCCACGAAAGCCATAATGCAGGACTGCATGGCCCTCAACCTTCACATCAGATGCCTGAATTTACCTGTCTTTCTTTTATGCTGATGCGGGTGAGGATTGAGGTCACAGCTCTCTCTCCTTTTGGTTTTCAGCATGTAGGACAAAGCTTAATCCCATCTTTGCTGACTGACTTTGTGTGGAGTCTCCTGATGAAACTCTCTGAAACTAATTATAAAACTGCATCCCAGGCATCATGCATGCTGAAATTGACTCTGGAATATCATGCTGATAAGGTCACCATGGTAAGATAATTGTTAATGAGCAGAGTATATTCTCTAAAGCACTCTTGTTGCCTTTACTCTATGCTTACTTCTTTTCATACATATTTCTTCCTCTTGCTCATTATGTCATTTTACTCAAATAAGACTTTCTCTGTGAAATATTTCAAGTATACAGAAAAGACCAGAGAATAATGCAATGAACATTCATGTACTTACCCACAATAATACCAAATCATATTTGTGCTGTACTTGCTTCAGATATTTTGAAGAATTAATAGAGATAAAAACAGAATAGCTATAATTGAAATTCCCTGTGTAACATGTAAGGAAAGTTTTCCAGGGCTCTAAGCTTGATCTAGGACTTGCTACATAATATATGAGGCTCAGTACAAAGTGGAAATGTGTGACTCCCTGTTCAAAACAGGAAAAAAGTACCTTTAAATGTGCTAACATAAAGTTTTTTTCCCTTTCTTCTGCAGTTTCTCCTTTTCTCGACTTATCATGATGTTTTTATTTACTATTTAATGTTATTGTAAATAAAGAAAAATTAAAATTTTAAATTATTAGCATGAATTTCACCATCCACCTTTATGTTGTACAATTCCAATTATAGATGTAAATATAAGAGCATTTAACTCATATGTGAATCACAGAAATTACAGAATTCATATTTCATAGCTCACACATGTATATGTGTTTTGTTCTTACAAGAATAATGGAGAGAGGCAGGGCCAAGACGGCAGAGTAGTCAGATGCTTCCTGTGGTCCCACTTAACAACAAAGACCTGAAAAAAACAAGTGAATCAATTATATATGACCATCTAGGAGCCCTGAACATCAAAGACAAAGTTGAGGAGTCTGACTGAGAGGCAGGGGGAGGGAGACACTGTTCAGAAACAGTAAGGATTTGCCAGACCTGACCTGGATGGCACCCTGCAGGCTGGACTGGCCAGCACGCATGGGCAGAGGTAAGCAGTAGCATTCAGGATGTCTTTTCCACACTGGGAGAAACCGAGCGGCTGAGAGCCCTCACAAGCCTCTGGAACCAGGTGGAAGTGTCACTGGATCTGTGAAAGTTAAGTGCAAGCATTTAATCTACTGGAAACCCTTCCACCTCTGGAAAGTACCTCTCTCCTATTCACCTGCCCCAATAATAGTAGGAGATTTCAACACACCGCTATCAGTGAAGGACAGAACATCCAGAAATAAGCTCAGTAAAGACACGGAATATCTAAATGCCACAATCAACCAAGTTGATCTCATAGACATGCAGAACACTCCACCCAACAGCAACCAACTATACTTTCTTTTCCAACACACATGGAACAGTCTCCAGAATAGACCACATACTAGGCCATAAAGGAAGCCTTAACAGAATCCAAAAGCACTGAAATATTACAAAGCATCTTTTCTTATCATAAAGCCATAAAAGTAGAAATTAATAACAGAAAAAGCAAGAAAAAATATCAAACACATGGAAACTGAACAACACCTTGCTCAAAAACTACTGGGTTATAGAAGAAATTAAGGATGGAATAAAGAAATTCACAGAATCAAATGAGAATGAACACATTTCCTACCAGAATCCTTTGGAATACGGCAAAAGCAGTGCTCAGAGGTCATTTTATAGCAATAAATGCACACATTCAATAAGAAGAAAGGGTCAAAATCAAAACATTAACCCTACAACTCAAACAAATAGAAAGCCCTCGGGACCAGAGGAAAGCAAATAATAAAAATTATAGTAGAATTTAATGAAATAGAGAATACAAAAACAACTGAAAGAGTTCACAAGACCAAAAGCTTGTTCTTTGAAAAGATCAACAAAATCAATAAACCCTTGGCCATACTGAAAAAGGAAAAACAGGAGAGGAAGCCAATAACCTGTATAAGAAATGAGATAAGTGATATCACAACAGACTCAACTGAAATTAGAAGAATCATAACAGACTACTATGAAAAATTGTACTCTAATTTGAAAGCCTACAGGAAAAGGATAAATTTCTAGAAACACACTACCTACCTAAACTAACACAAACAGAGATAGAACAACTAAATAAACTTATTACAAAAGAAGAGATTGAAAATGTAATTTAAAACAACCAAAAAAAAAAAAAAAAAGCTCTCGCCCTGATGGTTTTACTGGAAAATTCCACCAAACTTTCAGAGAAGAGTTAACACAGCTACAACTGAAGATATTTCAGAGCATAAAAAAGGATGGAATACTCTTAAACTCATTCTATGAAGTAAGCATAACCCTGATACCAAAACCAGGTAAAGACACCACAAAAAATGAAAATTATAGACCAATATCCCTCATGAACATAGACCCAAAAATCCTCAACAAAATTCTGGCCAATAGAATTTAAGAACGTATCAAAAAAATAATTAACCATGACCAAGTGGGATTCATACCAGGTATGCAGGGATAGTTCAAGATTAGAAAAACAGTTAATGTAATCTATCACATAAATAAAAGGCAAGAACCACATGATCTTATCAATTGATGCAGAAAAGGCATTTGACAAAGTCCAACACCCATTCATGATAAAAACTCTTAGCAAAATAGGAATAGAAGAGTAATTCCTCAACATAATAAAGGGCATTTATACAAAGCCAACAACCAACATCATCCTAAATGGAGGGAGTCTGAAAGCATTCCCCTTGAGAACAGGAACTAAACAAGGATGCCCTTTATCACTACTTTTATTCAACATTGTGCTGGAGGTCCTAGCCACAGCAATTATGCTAGAAAAAAGAAATAAAGGACATCCAATTCAGTAAGGAAGAAGTAAAAGTATCTCAATATGCAGCTGATATGATCTTATACACAGAAAACCCCAAAGAATCCACAAGAAAACTACTGGAACTAATAGAAGATTTCAGTAAAGTATTGGGATACAAGCTAATCAAATCAGTTGCATTCGTCTATACCAACAAAGAGAACTTCAAAGAGGAAATCACCAAATCAATACATTTACAATAGCCCCCAAGAAGATAAAATACTTAGGAATAAATCCAACCAGAGGTGTAAACGACCTAAAGAAAGAAAACTACAAGACACTACTGCAAGAAACCAAAAGAGACCTGCATAAGTGGAAAAACATATCTTACTCATGGATAGGAAGACTCAACATTGTGAAAACGTCAATTCTACCCAAAGTAGTCTACGGATACAATGCAATCCTGATCCAAATTCCAAACACATTTTTTGATGAGATGGAGAAACAAATCATCTACTTCATATGGAAAGAGAAGAGGCCCCAGATAAGTAAAGCATTACTGAAGAAGAACAAAGTGCGAGGCCTCACACTACCTGGTTTTAGAACCTATTATGCCGCCACAGTTGTCAAAACAGCCTGGTACTGGTACAACAACAGACACATAGACCAGTGGAACAGAATTGAGAATCCAGACATAAATTTGTCCACCTATGAGCAGCTGATAATTTGACAAAGTCCCAAAGTCCATTAAATGGGGAAAAAAGACTCTCTCTTTGACAAATGGTGCTGGCATAATTGGATATCCATCTGCAAAAAAATGAAACAAGACCCATACCTCACACCATGTACAGAAACTAACTCAAAATGGGTCAAAGACTTAAATATAAAAACTAAAACGATAAAGATCATGGAAGAAAAAATAGGGGCAATGCTAGGAGCCCTAATACATGGCATTAACAGAATACAAATTCTAACTAACAATGCACAAACTCCAGAAGACAAACTAGATAACTAGAGCTCCTAAAAATCAAACACTTATGCTCATTAAAAGACTTTACCAAAACAGTAAAAAAAAACTACAAACTGGAAAAAAAATTTTGGCTATGACATATTTGATCTGGATCTAATCTCCAAAATCTATAACATACTGCAAAACCTCAATAAAAAGACAAACAACCCAATTAATAAATGGGCAAAGGCTACGAACAGGCACTTCACCAAAGAAGACATTCAGGTGGCTAACAGATACATGAGGAAATGCTCATGATCATTAGTCATTAGAAGAAACGCAAATCAAAACTACAATGAGATACCATCTCACCCCAACAAGGCTAGCAGTAATACAAAAGCACAAAATAATAGATGTTGGAGAGGCTGTGGAGAGATTGGAACACTTAGACACTGCTGGTGGGAATGTAAAATGGTACAATCACCTGGGAAATTGATTTGATGCTTCCTTAAAAAGCTAGAAGCAGAAGTACCATAAGATCCAGCAATCCTACTCCTTGGAACATATCCTAGAGAAATAAGAGCCGTCACAGGAGTAGATATATGCACACCCATGTTCACTGCAGCATTGTTCACGATAGCGTAAAGATGGAAACAACCTAGGTGCCCATCAATGGAAGGATGGACAAACAAATCATGGTACATACACACAATGGAATAGTATGCAACAATAAAGAACAATCATGAATCCTCAAAACATCTCACACCATGGTTGAATCTGGAATGCATTATGCTGAATGAAATCAGTCAGTCACAAAAGGACAAATATTGTATGAGACCACTATTATAAGAACTCAGGAAAGGTTTAAACACAGAAGAAAGCATTCTTTGATGGTTAAGAGGGTGGAGAGGGAGGGAGATGAGAATTCACTAACTAGACAGTAGACAAGAATTACTTAGGTGAAGGGAAGGACAACACACAGTACAAGGGAAATCAGCACAACTGGATTAAACCAAAAGCTAAGAAGTTTCCTGCACACTACCGAAAACTTCAAGGGACAGAGTATCAGGGGCAGTGGTCTGGGGACCATGGTTTCGGGGGACATCTAGGTCAATTGGCATAACAAAGTTTATTAAGAAAATGTCTGCATCCCACTTTGGTGAGTGGCATCTGGGGTCTTGAAAGCTTTTGAGTGGACATCTAAGATGCATTAATTGGTCTCAATCCACCTGGAGCAAAGGAGAATGAACAACACCAAATACACAAGGAAAATATTAGCCCAAGAGACCAAAGGGCCACATAAACCAGAGAATCCATCAGCCTGAGACCAGAAGAACTAGATGGTTCCCGGTTGCCACCAATGACTGCCTTGACAGAACACAGCAGAGAGTCCCTGACAGAGCAGGAGAAAAGTGTGGTGCAGAACTCAAATTCATGTAAAAAGCCCAGACTTAATGGTCTGACTGAGACTAAAGGAACTCTTGAAGGCATGGCCCCCAGACTCTCCATTAACCCAAAACTAAAACCGTTCCTGAAGCCAACTTTTCAGACAAAGATTAAACTGGACTGTAAAACAAAATAGTACTGGTGAAGAGTGTGCTTCTTAGTTCAAGTAGACACACAAGACTAAATGGGGAGCTCCTGTCTGGAGGCAGGATGAGAAGGCAGAAAGGGACAGGAGCTGGTTGAGTGGACACTGGCAACCCAGGGTGGAAAAGGGGAGTGTCACATTATAGGGATTGCAATTAGTGTCACATAACAATATATGTATAAATTTTTGTATGAGAAATTAACTTGAGCTGTAAAGTTTCACCTAAAGCACAATTAAAATAAAAAAATAAGAATAGTGGAAACACTTCACAAAACTAACTTGTCTGTTTCTTGACATGCACGCATTCTACCAACACTCTCTACCTTCAGCTTACTGCTGAATAGGAAGAAATGAAAGGAAAAGAAAGCCTACCCTATCTTTCTATTTCCTTCTGTGTCATCTTTTTCAGTGTGATTGGCGGCTTAAATAAGATTCTTAACTTGAGTTGCTTTGAATTTCACTGAACGCCCACACATCATGAGTCCACTGGAATTCTGTGCTTATAGGGCATCATGAGTGCTGTATGTGAATGGGGCTGCAGGAACCACAGCAATCTTACGTATTACATGTATCTCTTTGATTCATACACATGCTTCATTGTACCTTGGGACTTCACCTACAAAACCCAAGTTCAAAGATAATATTATTAAGAATTGTAAGGTGGTGCCAGCACACCGTTAAACAAATCATGGGAACCTCCTAAACGCAGAACCTAGGTGACTGCATAGGTCACAAGCCCATGAAGCCAGCCCTGGCTGATGACATGAGGACTAAACTCTTAGTTCCCTCTCCTGACATAGCAGTGTAATGTGACTGAAAATGAGTCATGAGCTCTTCCTCAGATTCAAAGAGCAAGAGCAAGTAAGGCTTCTTATAGAACTCCTCATGTTGCTACAGACAGGAGCATTCCAAGGGAGCTTCATAAGAGCCCCACTGGTAAGCCCAAGGGGGTTGCTGGAGGTAACAGTAACTGCCTTGACAAAACAGAGTTCTCCTCTAATTCAGTGGGAAAGAACACCAAAGAGGAGGCTAGAAAAGCCATACCAAGTTTCTGGAGAGAAAGAGAAGACAAACTGAAAACTGTTGTAGTGTGCCATCGAGTTGATTCTGACTTAAAGCAAGCCTGTGTGACAGTAGAACTGTCCCATAGGGTTTTCTTGGCTGTAACATTTACGGGAGCAGATGGCCAGGTCTTTCTCCCGCAGACGCACTGGTGGATTCAAATTAATGACCTTTCAGTTAGCAGCTGAGCGCTTAATTATTGTACCAGCCAGGACCCTTAAACTGAAAAATGGATGTGTAAAAGTAGCTTCCACTACAGTGAAATCACTAAACACAGAGAAAAAACAATAAAAATGGAGTTGATCAACTTTGGCCCCACCACTGCTCCCACCAACTATTGAACTACTGAATACAGAGGATTCTTGTACAGTTAAAGTTATCCTTGAAAATTCTCTAAATTGCACACATAGTGCATGAGTTTACAACCTCTAAATTACCAGGACAAGTCTTTATTCAGGGATTAGACTACCCAGTGATATTGTTAGCTCAGTTTGGGGGCATGCTGCATTTAAAGGAGGAGGAAGAGAAACTCTAAATCCTCTAGTTAAGATGTCTATCAAGAAGAACAATGGTTTAATGTCCCCAATTTCGTGCTCACTTTGGAGCATATGTTCACTGAGTTCTGTGGTAGGAGGACTGTCCTGCCCTACTTAGCACTTCAGTTATCTTCTTGTGTTTGAAGCAGAGTTGCATGTTCAGATAACTGAATATGTATACAATGCAACTGCAATGTAAAGTAAATTTATATCAACCAACTTTTCAGCTTATGATTTCTGAGAAATAATTTCAAAGTAAGAAGTGAGATGATCTGGGTGGATTAAATTTGATGCTGAATATACAACCATTGGTCTGAGACTAATTCCAGGTCTAACTAAAGCTATCCTTGATCAAGAATGAATAAAAAGTAAAAATAAATGAATGTATAAAAAATAAAACTAACATGGGGCCTATGAAGAGTTCTTGCAAGATTATTTCTCAGTGTTTACCATTCTGGGTGGTTCCTCTGATACATGGCTCATCCCTTCAATATGTAGATTCAAATCTTCTTCAATTTTCAGAAAGATTTCTTGAAGTATACAGTTCCATTGTAATTCTGTTTCATTGTTTTGACTTTCTTCTTTAGGGACATGAATTATACATATGTTCTTTTTATTGAGCTTTAAAAAAATGGAGTATTTTCTCACTATCCGTAAATGCACAGGTTTATTTCTCATCCTGATAAATATGCTTACTATAAGGGCTTCCCTGGTAATTCTAAGAAGGACTGAATTCTCATATTCAAGAAATGTCTTTGGTTAGAGATGACCAGGAAACAGGAGATTCTTGTTGACCTGACATTTCTCTTCCAGGTATCTAAGATTGTGTCTACTATTTATAAGAAATTGTGTGGAAACTCTACTCACATTATGAATCATGCTATGTTGCGAGTCATCACCTTGCTGACACGTACTTCGCCAAAGAAAGTCATCTTTCAACTTATGGACTACCCAGTCCCAGCAGATAAGTAAGGCTCCCTCAACGTTTCCGTGAGGGTTTGTCAAGAGATTTTAGTCAGATAGACCTAGAGTCAAAACTTGATCTATTATGGTCAGGCCTGTTTCTTTTTTCTTAAAAAGAAGATCCATTTTCCCAACCCGTAGGATAAATATAAAACTTAAGTAAGCAGGCCCTCAATAAATGATCATCATCACTAGTATTTTTATGAGGCTTTAAATTGTGTTCTTCTACCTATCCGCAGGAGAAAAGACCCGCCGATCTGCTCCCGTAAAGATTACAGCCTAGGAAACCCTATGGGACAGTTCTACTCTGTCCTATAGGGTCGCTATGAGTCAGAATCAACTCGACGACACAAAACAGCCTATCCCATAGAAACAAACCCTTCCTCAAAGTAATAATGGGTTTTTCTTTCCATATGTGAATTTACTCATTTTTCTTGAGGAAAAAAAAAAGAGTGTTTTTCTCATTTATTAAGGACAGACATAAGATATTTTCACCCACCAATAAAGTAATGAAACATTAAAAATTCCCAGATATAATTGGGAGTCTCCTATTCTTTAACTGTTCATCAGAAATTCATGATCCAGGATCACAAGAAATGTTTAATAAGAAAAAACATGCTAGATGCTAGCAGACAGGACAGTACGATCTAACAGATAAATTATGAGAACTTAGCAAGTCACGTCAGTCCATTTTGACAGTTGGTACATTGGAAAGAAAGGCATTACTTCTCTACTATTAATAATATAAAAGGCAGGAAGCGATTGATGGAAAAGATTCAGTCTTTGGAAACAAATGCATCTGGATTCCATCCCAGCTCTGATCCTGACATTCTACGGGACATCATGCAAATTACATAAATTCCCTGATCCTCAACTTCTTTATCTGTGAAATAAGGAAAGTTCTTTTTATCTATAAAGCTGTTTTAAGAGTTAAATGAATTGATGTCTCTGAAAGGGCGTTAAAATCAACAAAGTGCTAAACAAAGTATATAACTTCATTTTGCTACTGAAAGACTATATTTATTTAGGAAGCTTAGAGCTTAGAGCTTGGCTGCTAACCAAAAGGTCTGCAGTTCGAATCCACCAGCCACTCCTTGGAAACCCTATGGGGCAGTTCTACTCTGTCCTATAGGGTTGCTGTAAGTCGGGATTGACTCAACAGCAACAAGTTTGGTTTTTGGTTTTAAACTCACAAAGTATTCTGCTATTCAGAAAATTTCATAAAACTAAAACTCTTCATAAAATTCAAAGTGTTTTTTCATTCAGGAACTAAGCACTCAGTTTGTTAAGTATTCCCCGCCATCAAGCATTTCGTTGAGGAGAGGGAATTTACCCACATGGATTTATTTTAAAAGTTGTCAGTGAATCTAGTACAAATAATATGTTTGTACTGTATCCAGTACAAACAGGCATAATTAGAGTTAGGTGAATTTAACTGTTGAAGTTGGCAGCAGGTCTTGTACAAAGGCAGGCAAGGACTGGGGTAGAAAAGGCCAGGATTTGAAGTTGCGCTTAGCCAGAGAAACATATGAAGGATCTGATCCATCAGAAGGTAGGATCGAGAGGTAAGGGAGTGGAGCAGGGCCTTCTGCCCAGGTATAGGATATGAGCAGAATGGAGCTAACAAAAGGTAAAAGGAGATTACTAGCATATAAGAACGCTGGTACTGCCCCCACTGAATGTTAAAATACTAAAGTGCTCTTTTACTGGTTTGTAAAGAGCTGCTGTCCTGATCCCACTGTCACCTGGCCACCAGCAGGTCCTCACCTGGAGCCCTTTGTATCTTGCCACAGTCCAGCAATTAAATGGTTAATGCCTGGCATAGGCAGGGGTCTCTGAAACTTTGCTCCAAGGCTGCAATGTCTACTGATTGGCTGGTGCCTGTGCCAATACCCCTCCAAAGCCCTGCTTCCTAGGCACTACTATTGGCTGTCTCTGGCCCCATGACTTGTCATCACTCCCCACTATCCCCAATTTACCAGTCAGCTCACCACAGCTCCTGCCTTCCAGTCCCCACCCCTCTGTGGTCTACTGGCCGGAACAGACCCAGGACTTGATGGGGAAGATGGCACCGAGTGGACTTCCAGTGGATAAATGGTGCCCAACTGCTCTTCCAAGGCTATGCTTGCAGCTTCCAGCAAGTAGTAGCCTGGAATTATTCTTCTGCGGCCTGCAGCCTCATGATGCTTGGTTTTGAGTGAGCATAACGGGGGCTTCTTTCAAGCACCAACAGGTGCTGCAGGCTCCAATGGCATGACAGGTCATTCCCAGGATAGACAGAAGGCCAAAAGGCATGACCAGGGCCTTTGGGGGAAGTTTGGAGCTGGAGGATGACAGAGGTATGTGTCTTCCTTTTCACCATCTCTGTAGGATTTCATACCCATCTAACGTGAGTTCATGAAGACCCACCAAATTTGCACTCACCATGGACATTAAGAAATTAATAGTAGCAGTAAAAATTAGAGCTAATGTGCATAGATTGTGTGCTCAGAGCCAGAAACTGATCTAAATAGATACTACCATAATTCATTTGAGAACTCTAGCATCATTTCCCACACTCTGCAGATGAAAACACTGAAGAAAAGTAAGGTTATTTAAAACCTAAGTGACAGGACTGGGAGTCCAGACTGGTCCCACTTTGCCACCTCTTCTATGGCCCTAATGTGTCTCCCTATTTAAACATGGCATTCAAATAAACAATTTTTGAGAATTAATTCATAATATAGTTTTAGTTCATAATAATTTATCTATTGATAATTATTTATTAGTTCATAATAAAGCTTAGAGTGACTACATGAAAAACTCCGTATAATAGGAACTAGAACTCTCAGCTTAGCAGAAGTTGAGAAAAGATTCAGCATCAGGAACAACATCTGTGATGTTAAGAAAAAGCCTCTGTTTTCGAGGCTACAAGTTACCTAACGACGGTCAGCCTAATAAAAGAGTTTGTTTCAGCTTTTTATTCAAATCACAGCTCAGACAAGGGCAGCAATTAGCTAGTGAGAACTACATCAAAAGCAATTGTACTCTCAATTTTTAAAATTCAACAAATGATTTGGAAAGGGCTAGAGTGATTTAATGAATAATTTTTCCGGTATCTTTTATTCTTTTTTTTAAAAAAAAAAAAAAAAAAAAAACCGACCCCTTGCCACCGAATCAGTTCCGACCATATTGACCCTACAGGACAGAGTAGAACTGCCCCATAGGATTTCCAAGGCCGTAATCTTTACAGAAGCAGACTGCCACATCTTTCTCCCATGGAGCAGCTGGTGGATTTGAACCACCAACCTTTCAGTTAAGAGTCAAGCACTTAACCACTGCACCACCAAGGCTCCATTCTTTATAGACCATTTTATTACATATATACATATATATATACACACATACACACAGAGAGACACATATATGATTTAGTTTATTTAAAAACAGAAAAGTAATATATTTCTTTTTAGTTTTTTTTCTTATATTGATTCATATATTAATTTATATTTCCATGCCTGTTTTTAAATAGTCTATTATCCCCAGGGAAACCAGTGGTGTAGTGGTTAAGTGTTGGCCTGCGAACCAAAAGTTTGGCAGTTCGAATCCACCAGGTGCTCCTTGGAAACCCTATGGGGCAGTTCCACTCTGCCTTATAGGGTCGCTATGAGTCGGAATCGACTCAATGGCAGTGGGTTTGGTTTTTGGTTTATTATTCCCGGACAAACAAGGTCACATGGTGCAAAGGCTAATCAGTTCTTGACTTTGAGCTGGACAGATGTTTACAAAGCAGCAGGAAATGAACTTGCAGATTTCGTACTCCGTAAGATCTTATTTAAATTCTTCCTCTCCTTTCAAAGACAAGAGACGAATGGGACCATTTGGAAAAGGGAATATCAATTTGTTTTGAGATTTTCTGCAGTCTTTGGTCTATAAAAAAAAATGTAAAACCAAGGCTCTTCCTGATTCATGTCACTGTATCAAGTAGGAAATGAAAAACTCGCAACTGTCGTCTTTGTGTGGGGCTGTGTTTGCAGCACTCTGATACTGATGTGGCACGCAGCCGGTTCTGAAGCCAGCGTGGCCCCTCACGTGCTGAAGACACTCTTGCTGATACTGAAAGGAAAGCCTGGGGAGACACAAGACAGCTCAACAGGAGGAAGACGTCTCTCTCTGGATGCTACTAACATGATGCCTGTGGCGGTAAATAATGTGATGAGTGCTTCTTTTTCTCAGTATTATTTTTCTCATCATGGAAATCCGTATCTGTCCACGGACTCATTCATATTTCTTTGGCCCAGTCCTACTCTCATTCATTCATCCAGTACATATTTATTGAATGCCGTCTATGTGCCCAGCCCTGATCATGGAGCTTACATGCTGGTGAGAGACACAGACAAGGAACAAACCAATCTGCAATATGTTGGATGGTAAAAAGCTTAAAAGAAATAGAAAGTGGTGTGGGGGAAAGAGAGTGACAGGGAAAGTTTAGGCAAGTTGGTCAGGGCAGGTTTCCCTGACTAGGTGACACTTGATCAGAGACCTGATGAGGTGAGGGAGTGATCCATGCAGATGTCTGGGCAAGAGCTTTCTGGACAGAGAGAAGGGTAAAGTCCCTGCACTGAATGGGAGATCACCTGGTGTGTCAGTGAATGCAAGGAGGCCAAAGCATCTGGAGTTAATTGAGAAAGACAAAAGTCTGAAGATGGTATCAGAGAGGTAGCCACAGGCTTGATTATAGTTTTGTAAGCATGCAAAGGCCTAATCTCCTTTGTGTTTGTCATAATACATCTCCCAAGGACCAATACCATCACTCCAGATCTTACAGACATATAATAGAAAAAAAAAAAAATGATGGTGTTCCACAAACGGGAGGTGTTGGAATATAGTGAGTATTGCTGTGGTTGGTGGGCCAAATGATCTGTTAGTACCTGGCCTGCCTCCTCTTAAATATCTCGCTGTCCTGTATCGTCTTTAGCACGGCAAGGACCAAGGTTGTTATCAGGACTAAGTCTTCATTGCAGAGTCCCTGGGTAGTACAGTTAACACGCTCAGCTGCTAACCAAAAGTTGAACATTTCAGTTTACCCAGAGACAACTCTAAAGAAATGCCTGGCAATCTACTTCCAAAAAGCCAGTCATTGAAAACTCTATGAAGCACGGTTCTACTCTAAAACACATGGGGTCACCATGAGTTGGAATCAATTCAACGGCAACTGGTTACCTTTTTTAGTCTTCATGGCCACATACAAAGGGGACCTTGGGATGTATGCCCTCCTTGGGAACCCGACAGCATTTACAGCTTGCTTCCTGTTGGTTTGTGTCCTAGGGGTTGTTTATGGTACTCTGCAACCCTTGCCATCGATGGCTTGACAGCTCCTGGTTCAAAACTGACTTAATAAATATTGTCAAATGAATGAATGTACATGCATGCTTTCAGTTTTAAGCTTCAGGCTTCCTTCAAAGAAATTGGGGGAGGGACTGCAGACCTTCCTACTTCTTCCCCTCAGTAAGGCTGACTGAGTTTAGAGGGAGATGGGAACAGAGACTTCCAAAGTTAACATTCTTAACCCCTCTTTCCTTCCCTTACAGGCATCCCAGGCCCTGTGCATGCTGCTGCCTGTCAGCTCTTATAGGAAAGCAGTGGCCCAGTTCTTCCCTCAGCTCTTGATGGCCCTCATCCTTCAAGTCTTTTACAGCAGGGACCTGAGACTGACCGCCAATGACAGGCCTTTGTAAGATAGTAGTGGTTACTTCAGGTTGAATAGGGAAAAGATAAGCTCCCAGCCAACATCTATTTCCATTCCTCTGAGTTCACGTGGAACTCCTTACAATCCTATGTGCAATACATGAATGTAGCACCATTTCCTCTAATCTGAAGGGTAAAATGCCTTCAGAAAAGTAACTATCCTGAGTACCTAGAAGTTAGCTAAACTTATCAGTGTAGGTAGTGTAAGGAGGACCACTGCCACAGAACACTATTCCTGCCACACTCACTGTCAATCGATGAGAGGCTGTTGAGTGGAGAGAACAGGGAGGGGCATTAGATCCCAAGCCAGACACATTTCAGCTCTGCACCACTCTCCAGTAGTAACCTCTCGTGGCTACTGTATGTGCCACGTACAACAGTGTGCACTCATGTGCGTTGTGAACTGTTAAAGTGGCGTGTGGTTGGTGATCTAAAGTGTGGGTTCTGCCATGCACAGTTAGAAGGGTCTGGGAAGTCTTGTCCTTTCCCTCTGCCCAGGTGAGTACAGTGGGCTTCTCTGCTCTCCAGAAAAATCTGGACCCAACTGTCTGCTATTTGTCTTGTCTGATACGGACTTCTAAGACACAATCAGACCTATGAAGATTGTTTAATCCACTCCCTGGCCCCCAAGCAGACATACACTGTATCATTCCAACTAGGTGAGAATATATCATATGTATTTAAGGCACTCAAAGAAGAAAATCGATAGACACCCATAACTAGTCATCCCATCATTTAACATCTCTTTCTAATAAAATGTTCCATGATTAACCCTAGATCTTTATATGGTGCAATTTCAATATAACCCTTTATGCCTCCACTGCCCCACTCCATGAACTATTTGTTAATTCAGGAAGATGAAGGATATTTAGCACTCACCTTCTATGAAACATCCCCTTTCTCAAAACTTGCATCCTGCCCGAGATAAAAGGTAGGTCACATGTACTTAGTTATGTGAAGGTCACTGTCAGGTCATGACTTGGTTCTTCTTTGGGGCCTTAGCTTTGCCAGAGATGCCCTGAGAATCCTGCTGAAATGTTCTGGACTGCAAGAGGTGGACACTGCTCTTGAGGAAAAAGATTGCTGGAGCCAGTTTTCCCAAGTGCTGTATCACCATCATGGGATCTACCTTGTTGCCAGGTAAGAACAGAGGGCTCTGTGCAAGGTTCTCGGTCTCTGTCACACCCACTCAGTCTTTCTTTAGTTAAGCCATGTGGGAGTACAAGCAGCATGAATGCCAATGCCCAAATCGCTCCTAATGAACTGAGTTACCATTTGATTTCTATTTCTTCAGTGATTTTGAGGGGTTTTTGCTCTGGAAAATTCTCCCCTTTCTTTCCCCTCTTACCCTATGATAGAGACCCCATTTCCCTCCCTCCACAGAATAGGTTTCTCTTTCAGATATGCATTTTTTCCCCTCGGCTCGTAAGTGATCCCTGTCCTGCAGGTATCAGACAATTATAGATGTGCTCCCACTTTAAAGGATCTGATAAAACCCTGAGATCAATAAGCCAAATAAATTTGGGAAATCATAATGGAAAATGATTTCTGTTTTTCTTACATTAGAAAGGGGGCTTTTTCTAGTTAGCCGTTTATTGAATAAAGAGTTCCTGATTATAGGAATCACATTTTCTGATCAAGAATCAAGATGCATGACCTTGACAGCACAAGAGCCCGTTTAAAATTGTGACTGACCCAGAAGTACAGTCTATGTGGTCTCTGTACTCTTGGTACTTTAAAGATGGCATCTGATTTGCACAAACATTTCAGAAACATGCCTTACTGTGCAAAAGTGGAGCTCATCTGCACCCTGAAACTGGTCATTAGTTAGAACCACTCTATCCTTGGTGCCTTTGGACTGTCTTACTCAAAGTGTGGGCCACAGACCAGCAGCAATGGCATCTCTGGGGAACTTGTTAAAAATACAAAAACTCAGGCCCTACACCAGATCTAATGATTCAGAATGTGAATTTTAGCAAGATCCCAAGGTGATTTGTATGTACATTAAAGTTTGAGAAGTCCTGGTTTAGAGTACCAACCTGGAGTCTTGAAAAGGAATTTCTAACACATTGTCTTTTCCAATCTGATCCAGGAGGCCAGCTTGTCTGTTCAGTTGTGAACCTGGCCACTGCCTAATGTGTTATGGAGAATGGTTTAGTGAATCAGAACTCATCCCTTCTTCTACTGACTAACCCAGGGTAGTCCTAAACTTGCCAGCTCTTCTTCATTATATCATTCAAAAGAAGGGCTTGGTCCAAAACCACAAAGGTGACCTGCACAACCATCTGGGATTGAACACTAGATATTTGCTTCCTCTTCCTTTGGGAGCAGTCAATGAAAGCTTGCACTAACATAGTACATTCTGTTCTGTGGCAAAGGATGGGGCAACAGGAAAGAGGAGTGACATTAAGAAAAAAGATGGTGTCTAGGATCCAGGTGTATGCAATTCCCCAATTCAAAGTGGGGCTACAGTATACCTCAGGTTAGGGAGATTTTTCTTTGTATCTGGATGGAGCAAGAGATGAGGATAATGATCCTCTCTTTACCACCATTAGCACTTGCTGATGCAGAACATGTTTCCTTCCTCTTTGCTAACTCAGCACCTTATTCTTCTTTACAGAACTCTCAGTGACTATCACTTTCCACAGTTTCCAGAAACCTTGCATTATCTCTACAAGCTCTCGGTGGAAGATCCTAGAAGGTCAGAAGACACTGTTATCACAGTAATATTCCTGACTGAAGTGAGTTTTATTAGGAGACTGTGAACAACTGGGTTCTCATTCCCTTAGCATATTCAAACTTAACATTTTAGCTTCTCACCTCTTTCTCTGGATATGGGTTCTTACCAAGAGTTATGAGTATGACAGGTGTCCAGAGTTGGGAGGGGAAAAGTGGAGTTAGACCTGGATTATGAGAGGGCTGTCCCTTTAGCTTGCTCCAGGAGTTGGCTTTTATCTTTTTCTAGAGGGTGTGAATTTCCACAAACACTAATTATTTTTATAATACCGGTTCATATATTTCTGCATGCTTGTTAAAGTATATCAAGGGATAATTTGGTTTACTAAAGATAGTAGGTAACATCAGGGATATAAATTATACTCCAGACTACCTGAAAAAGAAAAGAAATTGGACAAATAACTAGGTAAGATGTGGGACCATATTACCTTGTCTATGACTATTACATCATGTATTACAATGCCATACTGCAGTCAAGCAAAATGAGGAAGTCCTTTTGCTTATAAAAGGTACATAGGAAAACAAGACCAAAGGGGCACACCAGCCCAGGGGCAAGGACTAGAAGGCAGGAGGGGACAGGAAAGCTGGTAATAGGGAACCCAAAGTCAAGAAGGGAGAGTGTTGACATGTCATGGGGTGGTGGTTGTTGTTAACCAATGTCATAAAACAATATGTGTACTAACTGTTTAATGAAAAGCTAGTTTGTTCTGTAAACTTTCATCTAAAGTACAGTTTAAAAAAGTAATAATGTAAAAGGCAATTATTTACCTAAGGTTTGATGCCCAATATTAAAAAAAAAATTGAGATTATTTCAAACTTCATCTTCAGCAAAATAGTTAAACTATAAAAGGTATACCCATATACTATACTGTCTACTTATGAACCTTTTTGAAGGAGATGTAAAGCAATTTAAATTAACATTGCAGTAACAAATCACAAATGTTTTCCAAATTTGCTTAATCCATTTGTCTCTCATTATTTTCATTGTATGACTCATTATTTTTATTGTATCGTCCTTTAAGTATGTACAAGTATTAAGTAGCCAAAATATAACATACATTAGAGCTCCTATAAAGTAAACCAGGAGGCTTGGTGGTGCAGTGGTTAAGAACTTAGCTGCTAACCAAGAAGCTTGGCAGTTTGAATCCACCAGCCACTCCTTGGAAACCCTATGGGGCAGTTCTGCTCTGTCTTATAAGTTGCTATGAGTTGGCAATGGGTATAAAGTAATCTAAAAGAAATTTACAAAGTACGTAAGATTTATATTAACAACATTAAGGCGACAGATGCTGTTTAATGAAACCTAATTGCCCCTCACATCATGAGTACAGTGCTTGCTGCTATTGGAGTTTGGCATACTTGTCTTTCCAAGTACTCAGTGATGACCACGTTCTTCCACCACTTCCTTTATTTGAACTTCTGTGCAATCCTCAGTTGTCCAGTACACTGTGAGGTCACTTGGCCTTTAGTCATTCTGGGCACAAACACTACATATTTTACCTTATTTTGGTCCTATCATTAAGATGATACCATTGATGTCTATGCCATTTATTTACATATACGTTATTTTTAATATTTTGGCAATGTAAATAGTACTACCGTTTACATTTTTATGCCTAAATCTTTATTTATTTATTTTGGTAGTTTAGATTATTTCTTTCTAATAGATCCCAGCATCTAAGATAATAACTAAAGGGTATAAATATTCTCAAGATTAAGGGTTTTTAATGCTCACATGGCAGCTTGGGGGTGTGCTCCTCTCCTCACACTTTCCACAGTTCAAGAATTTTCCAGTGTGACAGGTAGATGTGATGACTTGTGGTTGATTTTATTTGTCCTTCATTTTTAATTTTTTGAGAGGTTGAATATTTTTAAAATATGTTTATTACTAATTTAAAATTCCATTTTTTGAACAAACTGATCTCTCCTTTGCCTACAACATAATCCTTTGACAGCAAAGGATTTAGAATATTACATATTACATAGCATTTTACCTACAGTAGAAGTTCTTTCAAAACTGGAGTCAATCCTCTCAAACTCTGCCACTGCTTTATGAGCTAACTTTATGTAATATTCTAAATCCTTTGTTATTATTTCAACAGTGTTCACAGCAGCTTCACCAGGAGTAGATTCCATCTCAAGAAATCACTTTCTTTGCTCATCCATAAGAAGCAATTCCTCATCCATTAAATTTTATCATGAGATTGTAGTAATTAAGTTACATCTTCAGGCTCCACTTCTAATTAGTTCTCTTGCTATTTCTACCACATCTGCAGTTATTTCTCCACTGAAGTATTGAACTCCTCAAAGTCATCCATGAGGGTTGGAATCAACTTCTTTCAAACTCCTATTAATGTTGATATTTTGTCCTCTTCCCATGAATTATGAATATTCTTAATGGCATCTAAAATGTTGAATCCTTTCCAGAAGATTTTCAATTTACTTTGCCCAGATTCATCAGAGAAATCACTATTTATGGCAGCTATAGCCTTAATAAATGTATTTCTTAAATAATAAGACTAAAAAGTCAAAATTACTCCTTGATCCATGAGCTGCAGAATGAATGTTGTGTTAGCAGGCATGAAAACAACTTTAATCTCCTTATACATCTCCATCAGAGTTCTTGGTTGACCAGGTGCATTGTTAATGAGCAGTAATATTTTGAAAGGAATCTTTTTTTCTAAGCAGTAGGTCTCAACAGTGGGCTTAAAATATTCATTGAACCATGTTGTAAACTGATGTGCTGTCAACCAGGCTTTGTTGTTTCATTTATAGAGCACAGGCAGAGTAGATTCAGCATAATATCAAG
This sequence comes from Dugong dugon, assembly GCA_030035585.1. NCBI lineage: Eukaryota > Metazoa > Chordata > Mammalia > Sirenia > Dugongidae > Dugong > Dugong dugon. The sequence continues at coordinate 170,563,633 of CM057462.1, forward strand.
GGCCCTAGGATTTTTGGAATGATAAATGAATATTGGCTTCAACTTAAAGTCACCGGCTGTGTTAACCCCTAACAAGAGAGTCAGCCTGTCCTTCGAAGCTTGGAAGCCAGGCATTAACTTTTCCTCTCTAGCTATGAAAGTCCTGCATGGCATCTTCCAATATAAGGCTGCTCTGTCTACATTGAAAATCTGCTGTTTAGTGTAGCAATCTTCATCAATTATCTTAGCTAGATCTTCTGGATAACTTGCTTCAGCTTCTACTTGCTGTTTCACCTTGTACTTTTATGTTACAGAGAAGACTTCTTTCCTTAAGCCTCATGAACCAATCTCTGCTAGCTTCAAACTTTTCTTTTGCAGCTTCCTCACCTCTCTCAATCTTCATAGAATTGAAGAAGTGAGGCCTTGCTCTGGATTAGGCTTTGGCTTAAGGGAATGTTGTGGCTGGTTTGCTCTTCTATCCAGGCTACTAAAACTTTCTCCATATCAGCAACAAGGCTGTTTTGCTTTCTTATCATTCACATGTTCACTGGAGTAGCACTTTTAATTTCCTTCAAGAACTTTTCCTTTGCATTCACAGCTTGGCTAACTGTGTGGCACAAGAGGCCTAGCTTTCCACCTATCTCAGCTTTTGACATGCCTTCCTCACTGAGCTTAATCATTTCTAGCTTTTGATTTAAAGTGAGTGACGTGCAACTCTTCCTTTCATTTGAACACTTACAGGCCATTGTAGAGTTATTAACTGGCCTAATTTCAATATTGTCATGTCTCAGGGAATAGGGAAGCCAGAGGAGAGGGAGAGAGATGGGGCAATGGCTGGTTGGTGGAGTGGTCAGAACACACACATTTATCAATTAAGTTCACTGTCTTATATGGGAACGGTTCATGGCACTCCAAAACAATTACAATAGTAACATTAAAGATCAGTGTTCACAGATCACCATAACAGATATAATAATAATGAAAAAGTTTGAAATATTGCCAGAATTAACAAAGTGTGACACAGAGACATGAAGTGAGCACATGCTGTTGGAAAAATGGCGCTGATAGACTTGCTCGACACAGGGTTGCCACAAACCTTCAATTTGTAAAAAATGCAATATCTGCTAAGCACAATAAAATGATGCACAATAAAATGAGATATACCTGAATTAATTTTTACATGTAATTTTTGTTTCACGTGGAAGTTATTTGGTATACTATGAGGTGAGGATCTAACTTTAGTTTTCTCTAAATAAGTCTCTGTCCCAGCATTTTTCATTAAATAAGCCTTAAATCCACCACTCATTGGTAATACTATCTTAATCATTTATTTATTTCATATACACATACATATTATGGTCTGTCTCAGTTTCCATTTAATTTAATACTATCAGATTCCATTTAATTTTCTATTCTTGTAGAAGTACCACACTGTCGAAGTATGGCGTTTTGAAAGTAAATGTTAATATCTGGCAAAGCAACTTCCTACAACTCTCTTCAAATTTTATTTTATTCTTTCATATATATTTGTTCTTCTAGTTAAATTTTAAAATAACTTTGACAAGTTTAGCCGAAAAAAAACTTTGGTTGAAACTATGATTGCAATTACCATATTTTAATGCAAATAAGGTACACCTTCTCCATTTGTTTGCCAACCACACCCTCTCCCCACGAGCTATTTTCTTAAGCACTATGGTAATTTTTTTCAGCAGCATGTAAAAAACAATTGGCATAGTGGTGCTTATGAAAATATCTAAAAACTACGTAGAAGGCGCACCTTATTTTCATTTAAATATGGTACATTAAAGCTTTAAGTGTCCCAGGAATGATATCTTTATAATATTTTCACTTTTTCTCATTCTATATTTTGTTTTTATATAAAACTTAGATATTAATTTTAGAATTATTATTAAGTAGCTTGTATTATTTATTATTATTAATGTAAATGTACCCTTTTCCATTATATTTTCCCATAAAATACATTTTATATTTTCACCATTGGTTCACCATTAAGATGACTGTTTTTGGAAGCAGATTGTTATTAATTATCATTCCATTCCTACTCATAATTAAAATATTGAATTCTTTTGACTACCTTTTAACAGTTAATAACATGAGGTTTTTCTTATGTCACTTATTAATGATTATACTATATTATAGATGACCCAATATTAAAACTATTACTCTAATTTTCTGGACAGTTGGCAACTGAGTTATTAGCATTTTGTTAAAGATTTTCACATCTATATTCAGAGGTAATTTTGTTTTATAGTTATCTATTACGTATTGCCTTTCTCATGTTTTGGCATGGGATTTACATTAAATTTAAAGATCATTTGAGTAATTTGAGGTATTTTTTCCATGCTATTGAATGATGTATGGATCTTGGAAATTATGTCTTCCTTAAAATTTTGCAAGAATTCTATGGTTAAAATCATCTGAGATCCACCCTATTTTAAGTACCATGTAGTCATAAAAAAAGAATCAGAAAAGTCTCTATGTACTAAGATGGAGTAATTTCCAGAAGATGTTAAGTGATAAAAACCAAGGTGCAGATGCATGTATATAGGATGTTACTTCTTGTGCAAGAAAGAAAAAAAAATGTATTATATACTATGGAAGTATATAAAATATTAACTTATTCTTTGGGAATAGTATATATCCGTATATACTATGTGGAGCCCTGGTTGGCACAGTGGCTAAGAGCTTGGCTGCTAACCAAAAAAGGAAACCCTTTGGGACAGTTCTACTCTGTCCTATAGGGTTGCTGTGAGTCAGAATCAACTCAATGGCAACAGCTTTGGTTTTATATAACATAAAAATTTAAGAATATATACTTATTCCCTGGGAGAAAAAGCAGAAAAGGATAGACCAGATATTAAAGAAAATGGTTACTTACAGGAATGGAGTGGCATGGACAGGAATGAGTGTGAGACTCTCCAAGTACAGTGTCTTAGCTATCCAGTGTGACTATAACAGAAATACCACAAGTAGATGGCTTTAACAAACAGAAATTTATTCTCTCACAGTTTAGGAGACTAGAAATATGAATTCAAGGTGCCAGCTCCAGGGAAGTTTTTCTTTCTCTGTTGGCTCTGGGTGAAGTTCTTTGTCATCACTCTTCCCCTGGTCTAGGAGTTTTTCACACAGGGACCCCAGGTCTGAAGGAAGTGCACTCCTGGCTCTTCTTGGTTGGTGGTAATGAGGTTCTCCTGTCTCTCTGCTTGCTTCTCTCTTTTATATCTCAAAAGAGATTGACTCAAGGTACATCTTAATCTTGTAGATTGAGTCCTGCCTCATTAACATAACTGCTTCTAATCCTGCCTTATTAACATCATAGAGGTAGGATTTAAAACACAGAGGAAAATCACATTAGATAACAAAATGGTGGACACAATACTGGGAATCGTGGCCTTGCTAAATCGATACACATCTTTGGGGGACACAGTTCAATCCACAACATACACCTTTTTCGTGTAGCTTTGACTTGTATCATTATTATTCAAAGAATAAAATTAAATCAAGAAAAAGAAATAAAGCCTAAAACTAATACAAATGAACTTAATTGTATATGAAAGTAATGATGTAATCATATAGATAATATAATTACTTCAAGTACTTTATAATATAATGCTTTAACTATACATCCTTAGTGAGATATATTCTAAGGGCAAAAATATCTGTAAATAAATCTTAACTTTTACTCAGGAGATTTATTGGTATTATATATTAATATTGATTTTAAACATTGGTATGTACTATATAGCAGAAATCATATAAATTAATACATTAATGCTATTAGACACCATTTTTTCTAGGTGAGAGAAAACAGATACAAATATAAAATTGTAAAAAGTTAAGATCAACTGTCATATTCAATCTGAATTGAATATATCAATATTGCCAATATGAACTGATGACTAAAAAAATTTTTTTTCCTCGTTCTAAGTAATGGCCAGAAAGAAATGATATTTCAGTAGCAATAAGTATACCTAGTGTCCATTTCTAATGGTTTCTAAATACCATTACTCACTAAAAGGAACCATGTCTCCTTGGATAAATGGCTGATTCCTGGGGGCAAGGAAAATACAAGATGAGCCTGTGTGGTGCGATGGATCACTTTTATATAGCTTTTCTCACCATGGTCTTGCAATTCCCACTAAATGACCAGGTCAGGTTATGCAAATTAGGTGTTTGTGGCTTATCAAGGGGATTAGATAGCTTGCTAATAATTCAAATAAGGTGCATTTCACCCTTATAGGAGGCGAGATCATGCAAACAAGGTGTAAGGTGGGACTGGTCAGTTTTGACATCCCGCTAGGCTTAAAATGAGCCATCCCAGAGGTGGAAAGAGGGGACTTTACTGTCACCAAGAAAGAACTGGGAGTGGAATGTGTCCTTTGGACCCAGGATCCTTGCACGGAGAACCTCCCAGACTCAGGAGACAGAGAGACAGCTGTAACACCAGAGATGACAAGAAGCAGTGGCATAGGAAGGGTGGCAGCAGAGGCAGCAGAACCAGAAGATGGTGAATAGTGCTTCCTGGCCCACGGAGGGAGAAAGCTGAACACCTTCAGGCAGGAGGTTTGCTGGTGGAGTGGGATGCCTCCAGGAACTTGGTGGAGCTAAGCTCGCCACCCATGGAATGAGAGAGCTGAATGCCTTTGGGCAGAAGGCTTACTGGGGATTGGGGTGCCTTCAGACACTTGTCGATGGAGCTAGGCTCACTGACCCAAGCAGTGAGAAATCTGAGTGCCTTCAGGCAGGACGCTTGCTGGCAGAGTGGGGGTGCCCCTCTGGGCACTTGGCAGAGCTAGGCTTGCCAACTCACAGAGCAAGAGAGCTGACCACCTTTGGGCCAAGGCTTACTGGCAGAGTGGGGTGCCTCTGGACACTTATCGATGGAGCTAAAGAGCTTTGTAACACTAGCCTTAGCAGGGCAGAGGTGAAGCCAAGAGGCTGAGAGGCCAAGAGCCAGAGAAAAGCCTGCCTTTGGGCACAGCTCAGAAGAAGCTGTCCTGATGGAAGAACTGTATCCTGAGTCATTTCTGATCCTGAACAGTAACCTGTTACTTCCCTAATAAACCCCATAATTGTGAATATTGTCTGTGAGTTCTGTGTGGCCATTGCAATGAATTATTGAACCCAGTAGAGAAGTAGGGAGTGCAATGGGAGGGACAGCTGGTGTCAGAATTGGTGAAAAGGTTAGAGGGTAGAGGTAGGTCTGACCTCTGCCTTATAGGAATCAGCTTTGGGCTGTTGATGCTGATGATTCACCCCCTCGTGAAGTCAGAGGAGGTGAGATACTGCCAGTATGCCATTTTTATAGCCTGAGACGTCAGATTGTTCCGTAAAGCAAGGAAGTGCTCAGAGGCGAATGCAGTCATGTCTAAAGGACATAAGATCCAACCTGAAGTGACTCCCACTGGCCAATTTTCAGCATGAAAAGAATACTAACCGTAAATAACTGCAGTACATTGAAAAAAAAAATTTTGTCTTAATCCACGAGTCGTTGGTGTGGTACTCAAAATGAGAGACAGAAACAAAGACACTTTTTATAGAAGGATACCAGCCAATATAAGTAGAAGGAATACTAGAAATAGAAAAATCTCCATTTTTCAAGTCCCAGTATAATAAGTGAATTATGAAAAAGCCATCAATGGATGTTAAAACCATCAAGTGAAAGGCTGTTGGGGAACAGAACATTCACTATTTTCCTAATAGTGAGGAGTCCTGGGTGGAGCAAATAGCTAACATGCTGAACTGCTAACCGAAAGTCTGAAGATTTGTGCCCACCAAGAGGCACCTCGAAAGAAAGGCCTGGCAATATACTTCTGAAAAATCAGCCATTGAAAACCCTATGGAGCACAGTTCTACTCTGACACATACGGGGCTGTCATGAGTTGGAGTTGATTCAATGGCAACTGGAAAACAAAAACAAAAAACTAACAGTAAAGGGAAGGCAGGCCTTTTTGGATGTGTTGTGACCACTCAGAAATAAATGGCCTTGATCCTATTTAGAAATAACACACTGATAACTATCAGTCTTCTATTGTTCCTAATCTATTCCAAGTAGCCAGGTTTCTTTGACTCATGTTTGGTAATTTATATTTTTCCAGAAAATCATTCATTTTGCCCAGAATTTCAAATTATTGCCATAAATCACCAGGTCTCAACCAGAGGGGCATATTGAAATCACCAAGGAATATTTTTTAAGTACACAGCCAGAGCCCACCACTGGAGAGCTAATGTGGATGAAGCTCAGACATGTGGAATATTTAAAAGCTGCCCTTGGTGCTCAGCCTTGGTTAAGTACTAATGCCACAGAGAGTATATTCTCTTTAACTTTTTAATCTGTTCCACACTTTGTTCTGTTCATTTTGCTTGACTTTTTTTTTTTTTTGCCAAAAGTTTATCTACTATAATGCTTTTTCTGAGCATAAGCCATTAGATTTATTAATTGTACTTTTTTTTTCTTTTTCCCAATTAAAAGCCTTTGCTTTAATTTTTACTATTTTCTTACTCCAATTTTCCTTAGCCCTATTTTATTTTTGGTGATATTTTGTTTCTCAACTTCAGGAAATAAATAATTTGCTAATTTTTAACATTTCTCTTTTAAATAAAATATTTAAACTCAAGTTATGCATTTACTTTCAACTACAATGTAAATATTTTATTATATATCTTTATTATTTTCATTGCTTTCTAGTAATCCGTATTGTATGTTTCATTTCCTCTGTGGTTCAAGATTTTGATGTGCAAAATGAAGGAGGGGGTCTCTTAAATTTCCAAGGGTTTATACACTTTTTTTTTTTCATTTAAGCTTTTTTCTTGGTTTCTTCTTTTATGATACTACAGAGGGGTGAAATGTGCCTTACATATTTTTTGGTTTGAGGAAATTATTGTTTTTCTTTTTGATGTGGTATTTAATTTTTTTTCCTACTTCCTTTTTTTTATTGTTGTGCTATAAGTGAAAGTTTACAATTCAAGTTATTCTCTCATACAAAAATTTATACATACTTTGTTATGTGACCCTAAATTGCTCTCCCTATAGTGTGACAGCACACTCCTCCTTTCCACCCCTGATTTCCCATGTCCATTCAACCAGCTCCTAACCCTCTCTGCCTTCTCATCTCACCTCCGGACAGAAGCTGCCCATTTAGTCTCATGTATCTACTTGAGCTAAGAAGCACACTCAACACGAGTATAATTTTATATCCCATACTCCGGTCGAATCTTTGTCTGAAGAGTTGGCCTCAGGAATGGTTTCAGTTTTTGGGCTGACAGAGAATCCAGGGGCCATGTCTTCCAGGGTCCCTCCAGTCTCAGTCAAACCATTAAATCTGATCTTTTTACTAGGATTTGAGTTCTGCAACACACTTTTCTCCTGTTCCATCAGGAACTCTCTGTTGTGTTTCCTGTTAGGGGGGTCATCAGTGGCAGCCGAGGAACATCTAGTTCTTCTTCTCTCAATCTAATGGAATCTCTGGTTTATGTGACCCCTTCTGTCTCTTGGGCTAATAGTTTCCTTGTGTCTTTGGTGTTCTTCATTCTCCTTTGCTCCAGGTGGGTTGGGACAAACTGATGTATCTTAGTTGGCCACTCGCTAGCTTTTAAGACCCCAGACACCACTCACCAAAGTGGGATGCAGAACATTTTCTTAATAAACTTTATTATGCCAGTTGACCTAGATGTCCCCTGAAACCATGGTCCCCAGACTCCCGCCCCTCTACTCTGTCCCTCTAAGTGTTTAATTGTATTCAGGAAACTTCTTAGCATTGGTTTAATCCAGTTGTGGGGACTTCCCCTGTAGTATGTGTTGTCCTTCCCTTCACCTAAGATAATTCTTGTCTACTATCTAGTTAGTGAATACTCCTCTCGCTCACTCCCCACCCTCATAACCATCAAAGAGTGTTTTCTTCTGTGTTTAAACCTTTTCTTGAGTTCTCATAATAGTGGTCTTATACAATATTTGTCCTTTTGCGACTAAGTTCACTTAGCATAATGCCTTCCAGATCCCTCCATGTTATAAGATGTCTCATGGATTCATCATTGTTCTTCGTCATTGCGTAGTACTCCACTGTGTGAATAGACCATAATTTGTTTATCCATTCACTTGTTGATGGGTATATAGGTTGTTTCCATATTTTTCTATCATGAATAGTGCTGCAATGAACTTGCATGTTCATATATCTATTTGTGTGATGGCTTTTATATCTCGAGGATATATTCCAAGGAGTGGGATTGCTGAGTTGTATGGTACTTTTATTTCTAGATTTTTAAGGAAGTGCCAAATCGATTTCCAAAGTGGTTGTACCATTTTACATTCCCACCAACAATGTATAAATGTTCCAGTCTCTCCACAACCTCTCCAACATTTATTATTTTGTGTTTTTTGGATTAATGCTAGCCTTGTTGGGGTGAGATGGTATCTCATTGTAGTTTTGATATGCATTTCTCTAATGGCTAATGATTGTGAACATTTCCTCATGTATCTGTTAACTACCTGAATGTCTTCTTTGGTGAAGTGCCTGTTCATATCCTTTGTCCATTTTTTAATTGGGTTGTTTGTCTTTGTGTTGTTGAGATTTTGCAGTGTCTTGTAGATTTTAGAGATTAGACGTCGATCGGATGTGTCATAGCCAAAATTTTTTCCCAATCTGTAGGTTGTCTTTTTACTTTTTTGGTGAAGACGTGATGAGGGTGAGTGTTTGGTTTTTTAGGAGCTCCCAATTATCTAGTTTCTCTTCTAGTGTTTGTGCATTGTTACTTATGATTTGTATTCTGTTTATGCCATGAATTAGGGCTCCTAGCATTCTCCCTATTTTTTCTTCAATGATCTCTCTCATTTTCGATTTTATATTTAGGTCTTTGATCCATTTTGAGTTAGTTTTTGTGCGTGGTGCAAGGTATGGGTCTTGTTTCAGTTTTTGCAGATGGATATCCAGTTATGCCAGCATCATTTGTTACAGAGACTGTCTTTTCCCCCCAATTAATGGACTTTGAGCCCTTGTCAAATATCAGCTGCTCATAGGTGAATGAATTTACATCTGGAGTCTCAATTCTGTTCCATTGGTCTATGTATTTGTTGTTGTACCAGTACCAGGCTGTTTTGACTGACTATCATGGTTGTGTAATAGTTTCTGAAATCAGATAGTGTGAGGCCTCCCACTTTGTTCTTCTTCTTCAGTAAGGTTTTACTTATCAAGGGCCTCTTCCCTTCCCATATAAAATTGGTGATCTGCTTCTCCATCTCATTAAAAAATGCCATTGGAATTTGGATCAGGATTGCATTGTATCTGCAGATCCCTTTGGGTAGAATTGACATTTTCACAATCTTGAGTCTTCCTATCCATGAGCAAGATATGTTTTTCCACTTACGCAGGTCTCTTTTGGTTTCGTGCAGTAGTATAGGTCTTTTAAATCTTTGGTTAGATTTATTCCTAAGTATTTTATCTTTTGGGGGGCTATTGTAAACGGTATTGATTTGGTGATTTCCTCTTTGAAGTTCTCTTTGTTGGTGTACACGAAGCCAACCAATTTTTTTATGTTTATCTTATATTTTGATACTTCACTGAAATCTTCTGTTAGTTCCAGTAGTTTCTTGTGGATGCTTTGGTGTTTTCTGTGTATAAGATCATATCATCTACAAATAGAGATACTTTTACTACTTCTTTACCAATTTGGATGCCCTTTATTTCTTTTGTAGCCTAATTTCTCCGACTAGGACCTCCAGCACAGTGTTGAATAAGAGTGGTGATAAAGGGCATCCTTGTCTGGTTCCCATTCTCAAGGCGAATGCTTTCAAACTCTCTCCATTTAGGATGATGTTGGCTGTTGGCTTTGTATGAATGCCCTTTATTATGTTGAGGAATTTCCCTTCTATTCCTATTTTACTGAGAGTTTTTATAATGAATAGTTGTTGGACTTTGTCAAATGCTTTTTCTGCATCACTTAATAAGATCATGTGGTTCTTGTCTTTTATTTATGTGATGAACTACATTGATTGTTTTTCTAATGTTGAACCATTCCTGCATGTCTGGTAGGAATCCCACTTGGTCATAATGAATTATTTTTTTGATATGTTGTTCAATTCTATTGGCTAGAATTATGTTGAGGATTTTTGTGTCAATGTTCACGAGGGATATTGGTCTGTAATTTTCTTTTTTTGTGGCATCTTTACCTGGTTTTGGTATCAGGGTTATGTTGGCTTCATAGGATGAGTTTGGGAGTATTCTATCATTTTCTATGCTCTGAAATACCTTTAGTAGTAGTGGTGTTAACTCTTTTCTGAAAGTTTGGTAGAATCCCAGTGAAATCATCTGGCACAGGGCTTCTTTTTTTTTTTTATTTTATTTTATTGTACTTCAGGTGAAGGCTTACAGAACAAATAGTTTCTCATGAAACAGTAGTACACATGTTGTTTTATGACATTGGTTAATAACCCCACAACATATTAACCCTCTAAATTCTCAACCTTTTTTTTTTTTTGGTGAAAATACACATAGCCACAGATACACCGTTTCAAAAATTTCTACATACATAGTTCAGTGACATTGACTACGCTCTTCCAATTGTGCTGTTATTCTCACTTAAGATGAAGGCTTGCAGAACAAAATAGTTTCTCATTTAACAGTTACTACAAATGTTGCCCTATGACAATGGTTAACAATCTCACAACACATCAACAATATCCTTACTCAACCTTGGGTTCCCTATCACCGGCTTCCTTCTCCCCTTCTGCCTTCTGGCCCTTGTCACTGGATTCCTGTACCTCGTTAGTCTCATTTGGTTTTATGGGGCTGTCCACTCCCAGGCTGAACAGTGAACCTCAGAGGTAACTTCACCACTGAGCTAAAAGGGTGTCTGGGGGCCATACTCTCGAGGTTTCTCCAGTCTCCTTTAGGCCAGTAAATCTGGTCTTTTTTTTTTTTTTGTGAGTTAGAATTATATCTACATCCTTCTCCAGCTCTGTCCAGAACCCTCTGTTGTGATCCTGGTCAGAGCAGTCAGTGGTGGTAGCCAGGAACCATCTAGCTGTACTGGACTGAGTCCGGTGGAGGCCTTGGTAGCTGTGGACAATTAGTCCTTTGGACTAATCTTTTCGTTGTATCCTGTTCTCTTCATTCTCCCTTGCTCCTGAAGGGATGAGACCAGTGGAGTATCTTAGATGGCCGCTCACAAGCTTTTAAGACCCCAGACACTACTCACCAAGGTAGAATGTAGAGCATTGTCTTTATAAGCTGTGTCATGCCAATTGAGCTAGACATTCCCCGAGACCATGGTCCCCATAGCCCTCTGCCCAGCAATTCAGTCCCTCAGGGAGTTTGGATGTGTCTGTGGGGCTTCCATGACCTTTCCTTGTACAGGTTGTGCTAGTTTCCCCTGTATTGTGTACTGTCTCACCCTTCACCCAAGATACGACTTATCTATTGCCTATTCAGTATTCCCCCCCCTCCCCTCCCATCCCTGGTAACCAACAAAGATTGTTACATTTTGCGTGTGAACTTTTTCATGGGTTTTTACAATAGAGGTCTCATACAATATTTGTCCTTTTGTGACTGACTTATTTCACTCAGCATAATGTCCTCCAGTTTCATCCATGTTATGAGATGCTTCACAGATTCATTGTTGTTCTTTCTTGTTGCATAGTACTCCATTGTGTGTATGTACCATAGTTTGTTTATCCATTCATCTGTTGATGGCACCTACTTTGTTTCCATCGTGTTGCTATTGTGAACAATGCTGCCATGAACATAGGTGTGCATATGTCTATTCGAGGGACGACTCTTATTTCTCTAGGATATATTCCTAGGAGTGGGATTGCTGGATCGAATGGTATGTCTATTTCTAGCTCTGAGGAAGCGCCATATCATTTTCCAAAATGGTTGTATCATTTTGCATTCCCATCAGCAGTGCATAAGAGTTCCCATCTCCCTGCAGCCCCTCAAACATTTGTTATTTCCAGTGGTTTTGATTCGTGCCAGTAATGCTGGGGTAAGATGGTATCTCATTGTGGTTTTAATTTGCATTTCTCTAATGACTAGAGATCGCGAGCATTTCCTCATGTGTCTGTTGGCCATTTGAATGTCTTCTTTGGTGAAGTGTCTGTTCATTTCCTTTGCCCATTTTTTAATAGGATTATTTGTCTTTTTGTGGTATAGGTGTTGGATTTTCTTGTAGATTTATGGAGATTTGACCTTTGTCTGACTTGTACTGTCCAAAAATTTTTTCCCAGTCTGTAGGTTCTCTTTTTACTCTTTTGGTGAAGTCTTTTGAAGAGCATAGGTGTTTGATTTTTAGAAGATCCCAGTTATCTAGCTTATCTGTTGGGTTTTGTGCGTTGATGGTTATGGTTTGTATCCTGTTAATGCCATGTATTAAGGCCTGAAGTGTTGGTCCTATTTTTTCTTCTATGAACTTTATAGTTTTAGGCTTTATATTCAGGTCTTTGATCCATTTTGAATTAGTTTTTGTATATGGTATGAGGTATGGGTCCTGTTTCATTTTTTTGCAAATGGATATCCAGTTTTGCCAGCACCATTTGTTAAAAAGACTGTCTTTCCCCATTTGATGGACTTTGGGCCCTTGTCGAAGATCAGGTGACCGTAGGTGGATGGATTTACATCTGGGTTCTCAATTCTATTCCATTGGTCAGTGTATCTCTCGTTGTACCAGTATCAGGCTATTTTGACTACTGTAGCTGTATAGTAGGTTCTGAAGTCAGGTAGTGTGAGTCCTCCAACTTTATTCTTCTTCTTCAGTAGTGCTTTACTTATTCGGGGCTTCTTCCCTTTCCATATAAAGTTAATGATTAGTTTTTCCATCTCTTTGAAGAATGTTGTTGGTATTTGGATCGGGATTGCATTGTATTTGTAGATTGCTTTGGGTAGAATTGACATTTTCACAATGTTGTGTCTGCCTATCCATGAGCATGGTATGTTTTTCCATTTATGTAGATCCCTTTGGGTTTCATGCAGTAGTGTTTTGTAGTTTTCTTTGGAAAGGTTTTTTACCTCCCTGGTCAGATTTATTCCTAAGTATTTTATGTTTTTAGGGGCTATTGAAAATGGTATTGTTTTCCTGATTTCCTTTTCATCGTTCCCCTTACTGGTGTATAGGAATCCAACTGATTTTTGAATGTTTATCTTGTAGCCTGCTACTCTGCTGAATCTTTCTATTAGTTTCAGGAGATTTCTCATAGAGTTTTTAGGGTTTTCTATGTATATTATCATATCATCGGCAAACAGGGACAGTTTAACTTCTTCATTACCAGTTTGGATGCCCTTTATTTCTTTTTCTTGCCTTATTGCTCTAGCTATAACTTCCAGCACAATGTCAAATAGGAGTCGTGATAAAGGGCTTCCTTGTCTTTTTCATGTTATCAAGGGGAATGTTTTCAGCCTCTCTCCATTAAGAATGATGTTGGCTGTTGGTTTTGCATAGATGCCCTTTATTATATTGAGAAATTTCCCTTCCATACCTACTTTATTGAGAGTTTTTATCAGGAATGGGTGTTAGACTTTGTCAAATGCCTTTTCTGCATCAATTGAGATGATCATGTGATTCTTTTCTTTCCTTTTATTTATGTGGTGGATTACGTTGATTGATTTTCTAATGTTGAACCATCTTTGCATACCTGGTATGAATCCTACTTGGTTGTGGTGTATTATTTTTTTGATATGATGCTGAATTCTGTTGGCTAGAATTTTGCTGAGAATTTTTGCATCTATATTCATGAGAGATATTGGTCTGTAATTTTCTTTTTTTGTGACGTCTTTTCCTGGTTTTGTTATCAGTGTTATGCTGGCTTCATAGAATGAATTTGGGAGTGTTGCTTCCTCTTCTATGCTCCGAAATAGCTTCAGTAGAACTGGTACAAGCTCTTCTGTAAATGTTTTGTAGAATTCTCCAGTGAAGCCATCTGGGCCAGGGCTTTTTTGGTTGGGAGTTTTTTTTATTACCTTTTCTTTCTCTTCTCTTATTATGGGTCTGTTCTGATTTTCAACATCACTTTGTTGTAGTCTGGGTAGGCCGTGTGTTTCTAGAAATTTAACCATTTCCTCTAGGTTTTCAAATTTGTTGGAGTATAGTTTTTCATAATATTCTGTTATAATCCTTTTTATTTCATTTGGGTCTGTTGTAATGTCCCCCATTTCATTTCTTATTTGGGTTATTTGTGTCCTCTCCTGTTTTTCTTTTGTCATTCTGGCCAGTGGTTTGTTGATTTTGTTGATTCTTTCAAAGAACCAACTTTTGGTTTTGTTGATTCTTTCTATTGTTTTTCTGTTCTCTATTTCATTTGTTTCTGCTCTGATCTTTACTATTTCCTTTCTTCTGCTGGTTGTGGGCTTTTTTTGCTGTTCTCTTTCTATTTGTTTGAGTTCTGTAGTTAATGTTTTGATTTGTCCCTTTCTTCTTTTTTGATATGTGCATCTATTGCTAGAAATTGTCCTCTGAGGACTGCCTTTGCTGTGTCCCAAAGGTTTTGATATGATTTGTTTTCATTCTCATTTGATTCTAGGAATTTTTGGATTCCATCTCTGATTTCTTCTATTACCCACTGATGTGTAAGCAGGTTGTTATTCATTTTCCATGTAGTTGATCTTTTTTCCTTGCTCTTTCTAGTGTTAATTTCTATCTTGATGGCATTGTGGTCAGAGAAGATACTGTGAATTATCTGAACGTTTTGGATCTTGTTGAGGATTTCTCTGTGGCCTAAGATGTGGTCTATTCTGGAGAACGTTCCATGTGCATTGGAAAAGAATGTGTACTTTGCAGCTTTTGGATGGAGTGTTCTATATATGTCTATGAGGGCCGGTTGGCTGATTGTGCCCTTTAGGTCTTCTGTATCTTTGCTGAGTTTCTTCTTAGTTGTTCTGTCCTTTACTGAGAGTGGTGTGTTGAAGTCTCCTACTATTATTGTGGAACAGTCAATTTCTCTTTTCAGTGTTGTTAGAGTTTGTTTTATGCATTTTGGAGCCCTGTCATTGGGTGCGTTGATGTTTATTATGGTTATGTCTTCATGACGGATCATCCCCTTAATCATTATATAGTATCCTTCTTTGTCTTTTATTGAAGATTTTGTTTTAAAGTCTATTTTATCTGAGATTAGAATTGTCACTCCTGCTCTTTTTTGGTAGTTGTTAGCTTGATATATTGTTTTCCAACCTTTGACTTTTAATAAATTCACATCTTTGTTTCTATGGTGTGTCTCTTGTAGCCAGCATATTGATGGATCCTGTTTTCTTATCCATTCTGTGACTCTCCGTCTCTTTATGGGTGCATTGAGTCCATTTACATTCAGTGTAATTATTGTTAGATGTGAGTAGGTTGCTGTCATTTTGTAGTGTTTTTTTTTTTTTGTGGTGTTGACGTTTTCTTTGTTCTTACTCTCTTGTGCTGAGTTATTTTTGTTTGTGGATTTTGTGTTCATTTCTTTTGTTTCTGTAGGTTTTGTTTTTGCTGAGACTTTATGTTTTTTGTCTTTATTTTTATGAGTTGGTTTGTTAACTTTGTGGTTTTTACCCTTCTCTTTCTAAGTTTGAAGCAGTCTACCATTACTTTGTATTGCCTTGCCTTCCTCTCCATTAGAAGGTTCTATACCTACGCCGTTTATTCCCTCTTCCATTGTTTTGATGTTGTTGTCATCCATCGATAGACTGCTCTGATTCCCTGTTGAATTTCTTTTGGTTTTGGATAGTCCTCAAGAGTTCATTTCTTAGATTGGTATCTGGTTCGTATGATCCTGCATCCTAGGTTCTGCCTGTGGGCTGAAGCTGTTTGTCCTCTGATCAAAGAACTCCCTTTAAAAATTCTTGTAAGTTTGGTTTGACTTTTACATATTCCCTTGGTTTCTGTTTATCTGGAAATGTCCTAATTTCACCATCACATCTGAATGAGAGTTTTGCGGGATATATTATTCTTGGCTGGCAATTTTTTTCTTTCAAGATTTTATATATGTCATCCCATTGCCTTCTTGCCTACATGGTTACTGTCGAATAATCTGAGCTTAGTCTTAGTGTTTCTCCTTTGTATGTGACTTCTTGTTTTTCACGAGCTGCTCTCAGGATTCTTTGTTTGTCTTTGGTTTTGGCAAGTGTGAATATGATATGCCTTGGTGATTTTCTTTTGGGGTCTTTTCTATATGGGGTTCATTGAGCTTCTTGAATGGCCAGCTTTCATCTTTAATGATATTGGGGAAGTTTTCTGTCAGCATTTCCTCAATGATCCTCTCTGTGTTTTCAGTTTTCTCCCCCTGTTCTGGAATGCCAATCACTTGTAAATTTTTGCTTTTAATTGTGTCCCACATAACTCTCAGGGTCTCTTCATTTTTCTTTGTTCTTTTTTCTGAGTTTTCCTGAAACAGAGTTGTATTCAAGCGTTTGTCTTCAGTTCCATTGATCCTGTCTTCTACGGTTTCAGATCTGCTTCTCAGCCCTTCTATGACATCATCCATTTCTGAAAGCTTCTTGTTTATCTTTTGGATTTCTAATTGTTTTTGTATAAGTTCTAGTTGTGAATTTATTTTGGCTTTTTTTCCTGCATCATCTTCTTGAATTCTTCCAATATTTTGTCTGTATTTTCCATGAATTTGTCTATTTTTTTCTCATGTTTGTCAGCTTTTTGCCTCAGTTCTTGGAAAATTCCGAGTATTAGAGATTTGAATTCCCTATCAGGTAGTTCTAGTGTATTTTCTTCCACAGGAGAGTCATGTGGTGTTTTAATTTGGATGCCTACTGGAACCATTCTGTCCTGTTTTTGTAAATGTTTTGATATTGTTTGATGTTTTCAGGGCATTCAGTAGTTATTTCTCTCATTTATTGATTGTAGATTTGTTTGTTTCATCTCTTTTTTAAAAAAGAAAAGAATTTGAGTATGTCTGATCAGGTGGACTGCGTGCCCTTTGTTGTTAGCTCGTCTGTGAGCTCAATACTTTTCACCTCCTTCACCAACTGGCAGGTTCAGTCACTCAGATATGGTACAGCAGGGCAGGTCTAGCTGAAGAGGAGCCACTGGGACAGGTTGTTTGTGGCACTCACTACAGCTACCAGGGCGGGTCGGTAATCAGTGCTGGGCAGGTTCCAGTAGGCCGTGCCTATACTGCTTGGTGGTGTGATGTCAAGCGCACGGTGCAGGTAGGCAGGATGGAGCGGACCGATGGTTATGTGTGGAGCTAAGTGGCTGTTTTGTCTCCCACTGGATGCTCCATGAGGCTGCTTTCTCGTACCCCTGTTTGCTGGTCTCCGATAGGAGTCCAAGATGGTGGATCCTTGCTGCGTTAGCTGGTAGGGGACCTCTGCATGAATCTCTCTTGCTCTCCGTTCTCTGTCAGTATTCTCACTCCATTTGGTGCTCAGCTGAGTTCTTTATCTCTTCATTTGATGTTCTAGGGTTTCAGGATTGTTGCATTCTCTGTTTGGCTTAGTTTTTCAGATATTTGCTGTGGAGGGACAGCGTGGTGCTTCTGCCTAGAGCGCCATCTTGCCGGAACTCCGCACAGGGCATTTTTGTTGGAAGTTTTTAAATTACTTTTTCTATCTCTTCTTTTGTTATAGGTTTATTTAGTTGTTCTATCTCTGTTTGTTAGTTTAGGTAGGTAGTGAGTTTCTTGAAATTTGTCCATTTCCTCTAGGTTTTCAAATTTGTTAGAGTACAGTTTTTCATAGTAGTCTGTTATGATTCTTTTAATTTCAATTGTGGGTGTTGTGATATCACCAATCTCATTTCTTATTCAGGTTACTTATTTCCCTTCCTGTTTTTCTTTTGTCAATTGACCAATGGTTTATCAATTTTGTTGATCTTTTCAAAGAACCAGCCTTTGGTCTTGTTAACTCTTTCAATTGTTTTTCTATTCTCTATTTCATTTAATTCTGCTTTAACTCTTATTATTTCCTTTCTTCTGGCACCTGAGGGCTTCTTTTGCTGCTCTCTTTCTACTTGTTTGAGTTTTAGGGTTAATGTTTTGATTTTGGCCCGTTCTTCTTTTTGGATGTGTGCATTTATTGCTATAAAGTGACCTCTGAGCACAGATTTTGCTGTGTCCGAAAGGTTCTAGCAGGATGTGTTTTCATTCTCATTTGATTCTATGAATTTCCTTATTCCATCCTTAATTTCTTCTATAACCTCCTAGTTTTGGAGCAAGGAGTTGTTCAGTTTCCATGTGTTTGATTTTTTTCCCTTGCTTTTTCTGTTATTGATTTCTACTTTTATGGCTTTATGTCAGAAAAGATGCTTTGTAATATTTCAATGCTTTGGATTCTGTTAAGGCTTGCTTTATGGCCTAGTATGTGGTCTATTCTGGAGAATGTTCCATGTGTATTGGAAAAGAAAGTATACTTGACTGCTGTTGGGTGGAGTGTTTGGTGTATGTTCATGAGATCAGTTTGGCTGATTGTGGCATTTAGATCTTCCACGTCTTTACTGTGCTTCTTTCTGGATGTTCTGTCCTTCACCGAAAGTGATGTGTTGACTTCTCCTACTATTATTGTGGGGCTTTCTATCTCTCTTTTCAGTGCTGTTAGAGTTTATTCCATGTATCTTGGAGCCCTGTCATTGGGTACATAAATATTTATTATAGTTATATCCTTCTGGTGTATTGATCTTTTTATCATTATATAGTGTCCTTCCTTATCCTTTGTGGTGGATTTTATTTTAAAGTCTATTTTGTCAGAGATTAATATTGTCACTTCTGCTCTGTTTTGAGTGTTGTTTGCTTGATATATTTTTTCCATCCTTTGAGTTTTAGTTTGTTTGTGTCTTTAAGTTTAAGGTATGTCTCTTGTAGGCAGCATATAGACAGATTGTGTGTGTGTTTTTTTTTTTTTTTAATCCATTCTGTGATTCTGTCTCTTTACTGGTGCTTTTAGTCCATTTACATTCACTTTAGTTATTCATAGGTGTGAGGTCAGTGCTGTCATTCTGATGTCTTCTTTTGTGTGTTGTTGACGGTTTCCTTGTTCCACTTAATTTTCTGTGCTGAGTTGTTTATCTTTATGTATTTTCTTTTCATCTTTTTCATTGTTGTTGATTTTGTATTTGCTGAGTCTTTATGTTTTTCTTGTTTTTTATTTTAATGTGTAGGATTGTTAGTTTCCTTTGTAGTTACGTTAATATTTACTCTTATTTTTCTAAGTTTAAACCAGTCTTTTATTTCTTTATATTGCCTTGACTTCCTCTCCATATGAAAAATTATGACATTCTTTATCCCTCTTTTTTTGTTTTAATGTTGTCATCTTTTACATATTGATGTCTCTGTTTCCCTATTTTCAGTGTTTTAGCTTTGATTTATGTTTGTGACTTCCTTATTTGGATAGATATCTGGTTGCTCTGTCCTGTGTTCTAGTCTTGGGTTGTTATCTGATGTGATTGATTTTCTAACCAGACGACTCCCTTTAGTATTTCTTGTAATTTTGGGTTGGTTTCTGCAGAGTCCCTAAACTTCTGTTCATCTGGAAATGCCCTAATTTCACCATCATTTTTGAGAGACAGTTTTCCTGGATATATAATTCTTGACTGGCAATTTTTTTTTCCTTCAAGGCTTTATATATGTCATCCCGTTGCCTTCTTGCCTGCATGGTTTCTGCTGAGTAGTCCAAGTTTAGTTTTATTGACTCTCCTTTGTAGATGACTTTTCGTTTATCCCTAGCTGCTCTTAAAATTCTCTATCTTTTGTTTTGGTAAGTTTGATTATAATATGTCTTGGGGACTTTCTTTTGGGATCTACTTTATATGGGGTTTGATGAGCATCTTGGATAGATATTTTCTCATCTTTCATGATATCAGGGAAGTTTTCAGCCAACAAATCTTCAACAATTCTTTCTGTATTTTCTGTTATCCCCCCCAACCCCCCACACCTCACCCAGTTCTGGTAATCCAATCACTCGTAGGTTATTCCTCTTGACAGAATCCCACATAATTCTTAGGGTTTCTTCTTTTTTTAATCTTTTTATCTGATTTTTCCTCAAATAAGTTGGTGTCAAGTGCTTCATCTTCATTCTCACTAATTCTGACTTCCATTGCCCCGATTCTGCTCCTATGACTTTCTATTGAGTTGTTTAATTCTGAAATTTATTGTTAATCTTCTGGATTTCTGAGTGCTGTCTCTCTATGGATTCTTGAAGCCTGTTAAATTTGTCATTATGCTCTTCTCTAATCTTCTTAAGTTTCTCTATTGATTGGTCTGCGTTTTGCGTAATTTTCTTCCTGATCTCTTGAAGAGTTCTGTATACTAATCTTTTGTATTCTGCCTCCGGTAATTCCAAGAAATTCTCTTCCTCTGGAAAATTTCTTCATTCTTTATTTTGGGAGCTTCCTGAAGCCATCATTGTCTGCCTCTTTATGTGATTTGATATTGACTGATGTCTCGTAGTCATCAATAAGCTATTATATTTCTTTATTTTATGTTTGCTTACTGTGTCCTCGCTTCTTGTTTTGTTTTGTTTTGATATGCCCAAATAGGTTGCTCATGTGTGCTAATTTGATTATTGGTGGTTTGAAGCTCTAACATCCTGTCTTCAGGTGGTTAGATCTCTTACTAGGTATGTGAGCCCAGGAGTCCGTTTACTTTTCTTGTATGAATTCAGCTCCAATGTCCAGGTAGTCCATCATCAAGTGTGTTGTGCAGGTTCTCACCTATATTCTTAGACAGGCATGGGTGATTGGTGTAGGCACAGATATCTGGCTTCAGTAGGGGGTCACGAGTGAGCAAGGCAGGGTTCTAAAGGCTGTCCTGAGCATCTGGAAGGAATGCGTGTCCCTATTCCCTAGAGCCCTTAGGTGTGTTGGTTTCTCAGCTGGACTATGAGCACCCGATGCTGTTGGCTTGTAAGGACTGGGTGGCACCACTTATTTTTGGACCTGTGTCACAGGTGGCTAGGTGATGTAGGTGAAGCCACCAGTCCTCAGGCCCCTGATTTGGGTAATTGAGGACCCTGCTTAATGTGCAGAGCAGTGTCAAATGTCAGGTGACATTTGACCTGCCACTTCACTATATAGCTAATACAGTTGAAGTTAGACTTCAGGTATATACCCCGTTGTACTGTGGTAATGAGGGCCTAAGCTGTTGAAATGGACCCACACAGGTCTATGCAAAGGTGAAAGGCATTCAAATTCTGTGGACTCCTTATGCCTATTCTTATGCAAAGGAGCTGTACCTCCCTTGAGTTCCTGGCTTAGGGGAGCCAGCAGCTTATTTTTCCCTTTTGTTAATTTGTTCCCTCTCCAAGGCCGGGAAAATGGCTCAGGGTGTGTAACAGGTTGTACTTCCAGCCCATGGGACTCAGCAGTCTCTGAAGCTGGCCCAGAACCTGGTGCAGAGTGGGGAGGGGGCAGGTAAATAGCAGACAGGTTTTTCCCAAAGGGGGTGTTTTTTGATCTGCACGGTAGGTCAGGTGCATGTACTTACCTTTTGCTGATTGAGCACTGCTTTCCACTGGTTCTGGATGCCTGAGTAGACTCTCTGCTGCTGGCTCTCTCCTGATGTGGAAAACACCTCCCGAGTGCCACTGCTTGCCTCACCACACGTGCCAGCCTAACCAGCTTGAAGGGCGTCAGCTCCTGCCAGGTCAGGTCTGGCAACTCCTCGCTGCTTCTGAACCATCTCTACCTCCCCATGCCACTCAGGCTGATTCCTCAACTTTGTTTGCCTTTGATGTTCAGGGTTCCTAGATTGTCATATATAATTGATTCATTTGTTTTTTCAGGTCTTTATTGTAAGAGGGACCACAGGAATTGTCTTGACTACTCCTCTATCTTTGCCCTGCCTCTCTGGTATTTAATATTCATGGAAGTTCTTTGGAAGGTTGAAAAGAAAATATGATTCTGTCCAAATTTTTTTTGTATGTACTTGACCCATTTTAGTGATATTTAAAATTTTTCTGTGAAAATAATGTTTTTATAAAACTGTCATTGTGTTTCTAAGAGATTTTTTAAAATATGTATATTTTGGCTGCTATGTGATTAGATGCATACAGACTCATGATAACTGTGTCTTCATTTTGGGTATTAAAGACTAAAACTCCTCAACCTGCCCTCTAGGTCCCAGGCCACCTGCCCTCAAACCCTCCTGCCTCACTGTCTTCCAGTCTTCTCTTCCCTCTCCACTCATCACTCTGGCCTTCTTTCAGTGCTCAAACACACCTGCTTCATCTGCCTCAGGACCTTCGCACATGGGTTACATTCCTTATCTAGCTAATGCTAACTCTGCCTTCATGTCCAAATTCAGACGTCATTTTGTCATTCTAAATTCAGTCTAGACTACACAGTCTAAATTCAGCACTCCTTTAAATGTTTTTATGGTTTCCTGTAGCTTTCCTTCTTTGTATTGATCACAGTTGGCAAATCTGTTCTCATTACAATGGTATAGTCTAGTGTAGTTTAGTTTAGTATAGTGTAGTATAGTATAGTGTAGTGTGGTATAGTATGGTGTAGTATAGTATAGTGTAGTACAGTGTAGTGTAGTATAGTGTAGTAGAGTGTGGTGTAGTGTAATGTAGTGTAGGGTAGTAGAGCATAGTCTAGTATAGTGTAGTGTAGTCTAGTGTAGTCTAGTACAGTGTAGTGTAGTCTAGTGTAGTGTAGTACAGTGTAGTATAGTCTAGTGTAGTGTAGTACAGTGTAGTATAGTCTAGCGTAGTGTAGTCTAGTGTAGTGTAGTCTAGTGTAGTGTACTGCAGTATAGTGTAGTATGATACTATAGTATCAGAGTATATTATCTGTCTCTCCTGTGGTTCTATAAGGTCCATGAGGTCATGTATTGATGCCATTTTGCTCACTAGTGTATCTCCATTTATTAGCACAGTGACTGGCCCATAGAAAGCATGACCTCCTACTATGTATAAATACTCACTATCAAGGAACTCACCCACCTGACTACAGTCCCTGGAGAGGGAGGTAATTTAAATTGAATCTCTCAGTTTCCATCAATGGAGGGAAAAAAGAATATGTATATGTATATATATGTAAATACAGTGGCATCATGGGGAAAGTGTCACTGCAATGTGTGACACCGTCAGAGGGGGTGACACCAAAATGACTCTTTATAAAATTTCTGTGCAGTGTTTCTGAAGACGTTTATTATTTTTTTAAAAGTTTCCCTGTAGTTTGTTATAACAACAAAAACACTTTTGTAAGCCCATCTTACATGTATCAATATACCTACAAGGCTGAAACTCTATGCTGATTTATTTTTTGAACCTTCTAATACCATCTGGAATTAGTGGTTAAGTGCTACGGCTGCTAACCAAAAGGTCGGCAATTCAAATCCACCAGGCACTCCTTGGAAACTCCATGGGGCAATTCTACTCTGTCCTATAGGGTCGCTATGAGTCGGAATCTACTTGTCGGCAACAGGTTTAATGTCCTCCAGTCAGAGCTGTCATTATTACCCAATTACAGTGATGCTTCAAATCACATGATTTTGTCTGCATGTACTAGAAGTACATGCTGTAGTTTTCATTGCTGCTGGTGTTTTTATAGTCACTGATTTTGTCAAATTTTCCAATGTTTTAGCTACGCTATTGTGGTGATTTGGAAACCCTGGTGGCCTAGTGGTTAAGTGCTACGGCTGCTAACAAAAACGTCAGCAGTTGGAATCCACCAGGCACTCCTTGGAAACTCTGTGGGGCAGTTCTACTCTGTCCTATAGGTCACTATGAGTCGGAATTGACTCACTGCAACGGGTTTGGTTTTTCCACTTACTGTGGTGATTAACATGGGGTGGGGGTTGACACCATGAGTTACCATACTGGGTGACACCAACCCTAGTGATACCACTCTGTAAATATATAAAACAAAGCATCTATCTTCTATTCCGACTGCTGCTTCTTCCACCTTCTGTAAGTACAGAAATGTATGTAGGAATAAGTATGTGGGGTTTACACATGACTTACATTCCAATTTTACCGAACATGTCTTGATTTCGGTGACTGAGCCAGAAATCTTGTACCTTGCCCTTTAAGCTGTTTATGAATTTATTAACTTTTTTTTCCTTCAGCTTTTGAATAACTTCTTCAAGGACCCATTTCCAGAAGAATTTTTGATCCTCTTCAGAAACTGGATCAATGACTCAAACCCTTCAGTGAGCAAACTGAGCCTGCAGAAAATTGCCAGCATGGCACCAGTTATTAATGAGGTAGGTGCGTGTGTGTGATTTGTGTCTTCCAGACCATCAAAGTCAGAATCTGAGACTGTGATATTGCTTAATAACCTTTTGTGTAAAATATGAACATTTTTCAGTTTCTATATAGCAAAAACAATATCAAAGGCTAGTGTTTTATCAGTAAAGAAACTGCACTGAAGGGAAGGGATGTCTTAAGTCAGCTGAGCAGCTTTATCACTTTATTTATGTTTTTCCCCAGAAAATCATTCATTTCATTCAGAACTTATTTATCAGCATTGTCCTGCACAAACACTTTCCTTAAGACAGTCTGAACAACATACACATATAAGTTAATTCCCCCTCAACACACACACACATCCATACTTGTGAATTTGTATCTCAGAACACTCACAATTTTTCTTCCACTCATAGTACTTGTCTCCATCACCTATACATATTTACACTTTTTATTCTTTTTCTGTCATGATCTTGAGTTGAACTTCACTGCATAATCTGATCTCCAACAGACTCATCTCACTCAGAGCCACGTCAACTATGAGCACTTGTTTATAAAATATTTTTGCATCAGTGAATGCCAAAGTATGGTTCCTGAACCAGCAGCATCAGCATCAGCATCACCTCGGAACTTGGTTAAAAATGCAGATTGTTGGGCCCCATCCCAGACCTACAGAGTCAGAAACTCTGGGGGTGGGACCCAGAAATCTGTGTTTCAAAAAGTCCTCCAGGTGACTTTAATACAAGTTAAAGTTGAGAATCACTGTCTTAGATTATTACCCACTCTGTCATGTGAACACATTTTGCCTTCCAGGTAGATTGAATCTAGGTGTGCCCCTATGTTTTATAAGCTCTTATAAATTCCTAAGTACCTTTCACAAAGCTGAGAGTATATATGTTCCATAAATCATCCTTGATTTAATAAATCTAATAATAAATTCTTGTTTATATATTGAGCATAGACTCTGAAACTTAAAGCCTGTCAGTGGACACCCATTTTACATTTAGAATGAAATGAGCTATGGACTGTTTGCCTTAAATAAATCATAGAAGTCAGTGGATTTATTAACAGTGTAAACTCTTAAGTGGCAGGTTCTTTATTGCCTTGTCCAACACCCTTCTCAATGTTATTAACAACCACAGGAAGATTCTGTGGCAAGGTCAGCCAGGAATGTGAGAGAGAAGTTCTTGTTTTAGATGCCATCAAGTCTCTTTGGACTCATATCAGCCTCATGTAACAGATTAGAACTTCCCTATAGGGTTTTCTTGACTGTGTAATCTTTACATCTTTCTTCCTCGGAGCCACTGGGTGGGCTGGAACTCCCAACCTTTCCGTTAGCAGCCATGCACTTAACTGTTGCGCTACCAGGGCTCCTTGAGAGACAAGTAGTGGAGAATAATCTGGGCTGGAGTTTTGCATACTATCAGTGAAGACTCAACTCTCCAGCCAAGATACAAGCAGCCTTTAGCCCTGATATAGTCCATTTCTCTTTTTTTTCTACTTAAAGCTATTATTTTGGCAAATACTATCAATTTAATGAACATTTCTTTCCTTCACTTCTTTTATTTCCTGCCTTTCCTTCTCTTATTTGATGCCTTCCTGTCATGTTTTTACTTGCTTTTTATCCTGAGTTTGATCTGCAGTTGACTGTCTTGGCTTTGCTCAGTGGCTCAGTGGCTCTCATCCAAAGAGGTCACTACCACCCACCTACTTTAGAGGTCATCCTGCCAGTGGTATGTTGGTAAATCTTCAACAACTGGCTCCACAGAAAAAGAGGCCAATTTTCCTGGTGTAAATAGTTGGTGGCTGGTTTCAAACTGTTAAAGCAACATCACTAATGGGGGAGTTGGGAAGAGATTCACAGGAGTACACTATTATTAATTAATTCCACCAAGACAGACAAATAGCTGTAAATAACCCCTTGTTATTGCTGTTGGCTGCCATCAAGTTGGCCTCCAACTCATGATGACCTCGTATGTTACAAAGTAGAACTGCTCCATAGGGTTTTCTTGGCTATAATCTTTACAGAACCAGTTAGCCATGCCTTTCTTTCATGGAGGTGCTGAATGGGTTAAAACCACCCACCTTTTAGGTTAGCAGCCTGATTGCAAACCACTTCCACCACCCAGGCTCCCTAAATAAGCTCTGTTGTTATTGTTGTTAGGTGCCATCAAGCCAGTTCCAACTCATAGCGACCCTATGTACATCAGAATGAAACATTGCCCGGTCCTGAGCCATCCTGACAATCATTATTATATTTGACCCCATTGTTGCAGCCACTGTGTCAATCCATCTCATTGAGGGTCGTCCTCTTTCTCGCTAACCCTCTTCTTTACCAAGCATGATGTCCTGCACCAGGGACTGATCCTTCCTGATAACATGTCCAAAATATGTGAGACTTAGCCTTGCTATCCTTGCTTCTAAGGAGCATTCTGGCAGTACTTCTTCCAAAACAGATTTGTTTGTTCTTCTGGCAGTCCGTGATATAATCAATATTTTTTACCAACACCATAATTCAAAGACGTCAATTCTTCGGTCTTCCTTATTCATTGTCTACCTTTCTCATGCATATGAGGTGATTGAAAACACCATGGCTTGGGTCAGGGGCACCTTAGTCTTCAAGGTGACATCTTTGCTTTTGAACACTTTAAAGAGGTCTTTTGCAGCTGGTTTGCCCAAAGCAATGCGTTGTTTGATTTCTTGACTGCTGCTTCCATGGGTGTTGATTGTGCTGCAAGTAAAATGAAATCATTGACAACTTCAGTCTTTTCTCCATTTATCCTGTTGTTGTTTATTGGTCTAGTTGTGAGGATTTTTGTTTTTTTTTTAATGTTGAAGTGTAATCCATACTGAATGCTGTGGTCTTTGATCTTCATCAGTAAGTGCTTTAAGTCCTCTGCACTTTCAGCAAGCAAGGTTGTGTTATCTGCATCATGCAAGTTGTTAATGAGTCTTCCTCCAATCCTGATGTCCTGTTCTTCTTCACATAGTCCAGCTTCTCGGATTATTTGCTCAGCATACAGATTGAATAAGTGTGGTGAAAGGATACAACACTGACACACACATTTCCTGACTTTAAACCACACAATATCCCCTTGTTCTGTTTGAACGACTGCCTCTTGATCTATGTACAGGTTCCTCCCTCATGAACATGGAATTCCTATTATTCACAATGTTACCCATAATTCATTATGATCTACACAGTCGAATGCCTTTGCCTAGTCAATAAAACACAGATAAACATCTTTCTGGTATTCTCTGCTTTCAGCCAGGGTCCATCAGACATCAGCAATGATAGTCCTGGTTCCAGATCCTCTACTGAATCTGGCTTGATTTTCTGGCAGTTTTCTGTCGACGTACTGCTGCAGCCACTTTTGAATGATCTTCAATGAAATTTTACTTGTGTGTAATATTAATGATATTGTTTGATAATTTCCGCATTTGGTTGGATCACCTTTCTTTGGAATGGGCACAAATATGGATCTCTTCCAGTCAGTTGGTCAGGTAACTGTCTTCCAAATTTCTTGGCAGAAACAAGTGAGTGCTTCCAGCACTGTATCCATTTGTTGAAACATCTCAGTTGGTATTCTATCAGTTTCTGGAGCCTTGTTTTTCCTCAGTGCCTTCAGTGCAGCTTGGACCTCTTCCTTCAGTACCTTCGGTTCCTGATCATATGCTACTTCCTGAAATGGTTGAATGTTGAACAGTTCTTTTTGGTATAGTGACTCTATGTATTCCTTCCATCTTCTTTTGATGCTTCCTGTGTCGTTTAATATTTTTCCCATAGAATCTTTCAATATTGTAACTCGAGGCTTGAATCTTTTTCTTCAGTTCTTTCAGCTTGAGAAATGTCTAGTGTGTTCTTCCTTTTTGGTTTTCTAACCCCAGGTCTTTGCACATGCCATTAAAATACTTTACTTTGTTTTCTCAAGCCACCCTTTGAAATCTTCTGTTCAGCTCTTTTTCTTCATCATGTCTTCCATTTGTTTAAGGTACTTGACATTCAAGAGCAATTTCGCGGTCTCTTCTGACATCCATTTTGCTCTTTTCTTTCTTTCCTGCCTTTTTAATGACCTTTTGCTTTCTTCATGTATGATGTCCTTGATGTCATTCCACAACTCGTCTGGTCTTGGATCATTAGTGTTCAATGCGTCAAAGCTGTTTTTGAGATGGTCTCTATATTCAGGTGGGATATACTCAAGGTCATACTTTGACTCTCATGGACTTGTTCTAATTTTTTTCAGCTTCACATTAAACTTGCACATGAGCAATTGATGGTCTGTTCCACAGTCGGTCCCTGGCCTTGTTCTGACTGATGATATTGAGCTTTTCCATTGTTTCTTTCCACAAGTGTAGTCGATTTGATTCCTATGTATTCCATTTGGCGAGATCCAAGTGTATAGTCACCATTTATGTTGTTGAAAAAAGATATTTACAATTAAAAAGTCGTCTGTCTTGCAAAATTCTATCATGGCATCTCGGGCATGGTTTCTATCACCAAGGCCGTATTTTCCAACTATCAACCCTTCTTCTTTGTTTTCAACTTTCGCATTCCAATCACCAGTAATTATGAATGCATCCTGATTGCGTGTTTGATCAATTTCAGATTGCAGAAGTTGGTAAAATTCTTCAATTCCTTCATCTTTGGCCTTAGTTGTTAGTGTGTAACTTTAAATAATAGTCGTATAAACTGGTCTGCCTTGTAGGCGTATGATTATTTTCCTGTCACTGACAGCATTGTGGTTAGATCTTGAAATGCTCTTTTTGACGATGAATGCAACACCATTCCCCTTCAAGCTGTCATTCCCGGCATAGTAGACCATATGACTGTCCGATTCAAAATGGCCAGTACCATTCCATTTCAGCTCGCTAACGCCTAGTACATTGATGTTTATGTGTTACATTTCATTTTTGAAGACTTTTAGTTTTCCTAGATTCATACTTCATACATTCCACATTCCAATTATTAATGGATGTTTGCAGCTGTTTCTTCTCATTTTGAGTCATACCACATCAGCAAATGAAGGTCCCGAAAGCTTGACTCCATCCATGTCATTAAGGTCAACTCTGCTTTGAGGAGGCAGCCCTACTCCAATCATCTTTTGAGTGCCTTCCAACCTGAGGGGCTCATCTTCCGGCACTATACCAAACAATATTCTACTGCTATTCATAAGGTTTTCACTGGCTAAATCTTTTCAGAAGTAGACCGCCAGGTCCTTCTTCCTAGTCTGTCTTAGTCTGGAAGCTCGGCTGAAACCTGTCTGCCAAAGGTGACCCTGCTGCTATTTGAATACCAGTGCATAGATTCCAGCATCACAGTAACATGTAAACCTCTACAGTATGACAAACTGACAGGTATATGGGGGAAATAAGCTCTAGAGCATAGACAATAGTAAAATATGGCAAAATAATTAGAAAGTGATAAATTTTGAGTACTTATTACCATTGTTTTTATTTAATAAGAAGTTTATATAGTTTAATTTTAATAATAATGGCTCTTTTTAACAACTAGCTCACAAAATTTTTGAAAATTTGATAATTGGCTCTTGTGAGCCAGTCCAGCACACTGCTGCCTATTTCCCAGACTCAGAGGTGTGCATACAGAATGCTAGCTCAAGTCTCCTTCTAGTTCCAAAATTCCACCATTCTCTTCCTTCTATCTGTAGATAGAAAATATCTGCAGCTTAATATTATCCATCCTGGATGCCTTCCTTTCCAAAGAGAAGACTGTAGTAATTCGAGCCTTGATCACCCTCCGAAAACTTTTAGAAAAACTGGACAAGGTGACTTACTCCTCCCTGTGCACCAGAATTGCTTCCAGCTACTGTCCTCTGATGGATCATGTGAGTTACACAGTTAGATATGTGAGATTATTAGGTTTTGCAGATCAGCTGAAGCCCCAGGGGAGGCAATGGTATCATATCCCAGAATACATCAACAGAAAATGGTCATTTTGTGCAGAGTCACCATTTCTTTTCCAGAGATTCTCAGTATTAGTCACTTAAAAGCACTGTCCTTTTTTCTTAACTACACTATGAGAACCTAGAAAAGTCTGTCCATAAGAAAGGAGAATGAAAGAACAGCCTCTTTCTTTGGACCAAAGAGAATGTAAAACCTAGTTAGTGGTGGTGGTATTGGTTTCCTTAGAATAGTTTCCGACTCAGGGTGACCTCAAGTGTGCAGAGTAGAACTGTTCCATGGAATTTTCAAGGCTATGACTTTTCAGAAGCAGATCGCCATGTCTGCTGTCCAAGGGGCCATTGGGTGGGTTCAAACCACCAACTTTTCAGCAAGTAGTCATACACTTAACCGTTTTCGCTGCCCAGGAACTCCTAAGTATAACTTTGTTGTTGTGTGCTGTTGAGTCACAGCAACCCTCTTGACACAGTAGAACTATCCCCATAGGGTTGCCTAGGCTGCAATCTTTATGGGGGCAGATTACCAGGTTATTTCTCTCTCAGAACTGCTGGTTGGGCCTGAATACTGACATTTCAGTTAGCAGCTGAGTGCACCACCAGGGCTCCTAACTTCGAGGCTATAAATTGATTTGCTCTGGATCTGGACTGCCTAGGTTCAAATCCCTATTTTGCCTCATTAAGATCTTAACCAAGTGATTTAATCTCTTTGTGTGTCAGTTTCCCAATCTGTAAAAGACAGTAACAGGTTTATTATGGGGATTAAAGTTGATATGTGCAATGCCCCATGTGTTTATTATTTTCATATAAAAATTCAATGAAAATATGTCATCAGAATGCTGTGCATTTTGAAAATTCTCATACTATATGGCAAATGTGTTCCAGAATAGTTGGATGATGGCAATATAAGAACACTTTGATATGTTATGGGGTATCAATATATTCTTAAAGACTTCTGTGATAAATTGTTTCTGCACCAGAGAATTATTCCATAATACTGCTAAAATGTATAAATTCTTAATTATTCAGATTTCATTGAAGAAGGAAAAATATTATTAAATTACAGGAAGAAGGAATTTAGTGACAAAAATGATTTTCATAAGAACATGATGACGATGATGATAACTATAATAGCTAAAATTTATTGAGTACTTACTATGTACCAGGCACCGTTCTAAGGGACGTATATGAACTATATACTATAATCCTCTCAGTAACCCTATTATTGTTATCGCTTGTTTAAAGATGAGGAAACTGAGTAAAATAAAATGTAAATACTTTGGCCATGGTCATACAGCTAACTAGTTGAATATCTGTGTAAAAAAATATTTTCAAAATGAGTTCATGAACATGTCTTAAAAAATTAAAGGTAATATTATGTGTTTAAAAAATAACCTGTTTTGATACACAGAAAGTAAGGGAATATGTAAAAACCAAACCAAACTTACAAGAACTATTAAAGGGAGTCCTTCAGTCTGAGAACAAACAACATCAGACCACAAGCTGACTCTAGGACACAGGAACGGACCAGCCAGATACCAGTCTAAGAAATGAACTCTCAAGGGCTATTCAAAACCAAAAGAAATACAACAGGGAATCAGAGAAGTTAATCTGTAAATGACAACAACATCAGAACAATAGAAGAGGGAATAAACAGTGTAGGTATAGAACCTTCTAATGGAGAGGAAGGCAAAGTGATACCAAGTAACATTAGACTGCTTCAAACTTAGGAAGATAAGGGTAAATTTCAAGGTAACCACAAAGAAAGTTAACAAACCTACTCATCAAAATAAAGAGGAAAAACATAAAGTCTCAGTAAAAACAAAACCTACAAAACAAAAGAAATGAAAAACAAAATCCACAAACAAAAGGGATTCAGCACAGGAGAGTAAGAGGAACAAAGAAAACGTCACCACCACAAAAAAAAGGAATACAAAATGACAGCAATAAAAACACACATATAAATAATTATACTGAATGTAAATGGCCTCAATCCACCCATAAAGAGATGGAGAATGACAGAATGGATAGAAAAAACAGGATCCATCAATATGCTGTCTACAAGAGACACACCTTAGAAACAAAGATGTAAATTTATTAAAAATCAAAGGATGGAATAAAACATATCAAGCAAACAACTACCAAGAAAGAGCACTTTAAAACAAAATCCGCCATAAAAGACAAAGAAGGACACTATATAATGATTAAGGGGACAATCCATCATGAAGACATAACCATGATAAACTTCTATGCACCCAATGACAGGGCCCCAAAATACATAAAACAAACTCTAACACCACTGAAAAGAGAAATTGACAGTTCCACAATGATAGTAGAAGACTTCAACACACCACTCTTGGTAAAGGACAGAACATCTAAAAAGAAACTCAGCAAAGATACAGAAGACCTAAAGAGCACAATCAGCCAACTTGAACTCACAGACATAGATAGAACACTCCACCCTACAGCTGCAAAGTACACATTGTTTTCCAATGCACATGTAATGTTCTCCAGAATAGACCATATCTTAGGCCACAGAGCAATCCTCATCAAGATACAAAACATTGAGATAATTCAAAGTATCTTGTCTGACCACAATGCCATCACGGTAGAAATTAACAACAGGAAGAGCAAGGGGAAAAAAATCAATTACATGGAAACTGAATAACATCCTGCTTACACATCATTGGGCAATAGGAGAAATAAGAGATGGAATAAAAAAATTTCTAGAATCCAATGAGAATGAAAATACATCATACCAAAATCTTTGCGACACAGCAAAGGCAGTTCTCAGAGGACAATTTATAGCAATAGATGCACACATCAAAAAAGAAGAAAGGGACAAAATCAAAATTTTAACTACACAACTTGAACAAATAGAAAGAGAACAGCAAAAAAAGCTCACAGCCACCATAAGAAAGGAAATAATACAGATCAGAACAGAAATAAATGAAATAGAGAATAGAAAAACAATAGAAAGAATCAACAAAAACAAAAGCTTGTTCTTTGAAAGAATCAACAAAATCGACAAACCACTGGCCAGATTGACCAAAAAAAAAAACAGCAGAGGACACAAATAACCCAAAAAAGAAATGAAATGGGGGACATTACAAAAGACCCAACTGAAATAAAAAGGATCATAACAGAGTATTATGAAAAACTATACTCCAACAAATTTGAAAACCTAGAGGAAATGGATTAATTTCTAGAAAAACACTATCTACCCAAACTATCACAAAATGACATTGAAAATCTGAACAGAACCAAAGGAAGAGAAGAGATTTAAAGGGTAATAAAAAACACTCCCACCCAAAAAAGCCCTGGACCAGATGGCTTCACTGGAGAATTCTACCAAACATTCAGAGAAGAGCTTATACCACTACTACTCAAACTATTTCAGAACATAGAAAAGGAAGCAAAACTTCTGAATTCATTCTATGAAGCCAGCATAACCCTGATACCAAAACCTGGCAATGATGCCACAAAAAAAGAAAATTACAGACCAATATCTCTCATGAATATAGTTGCAAAATTTCTCAACAAAATTCTAGCCAACAGAATTCAGCATCATATCAAAAAAATAATACACCACAACCAAGTAGGATTCATACCAGGTATACAAGGATGGTTCAACATTAGAAAATCAATCAACATAATCCACCACATAAATAAAAGGAAAGAAAAGAATCACATGATCATCTCAATTGATGTAGAAAAGGCATTTGACAAAATCCAACACCCATTCCTGAAAAAAAACTCTCAATAAAATGGGTATAGAAGGGAAATTTCTCAACATAATAAAGGGTATCTATGTAAAACCAACAGGCAACATCATTCTTAATGGAGAGAAGCTAAAAACATTCCCCTTGAGAACAGGAACAAGACAAGGATGCCTTTTATCACCACTCCTAGTTAACATTGTGCTGGAAGTTCTAGCTAGAGCAATAAGGCAAGAAAAAGAAATAAAGGGCATCCAGATTGGTAATGAAGAAGTTAAACTGTCCCTGCTTGCGGATGATATGATACTATACAGATAAAACTATGGAACTAATAGAAAGATTCAGCAGAATAGCAGGATACAAGATAAACATACAAAAATCAGTTGGATTCCTATACACCAATAAAGGGAACAATGAAAAGGAAATCAGGAAAACAATACCATTTATAATAGCCCTTAAAAAAATAAAATACATATGAATCTAGCCAGGGATGTAAAAGACCTATACAAAGAAAACTACAAATCATTACTGCAGGAAACCCAAAGGATCTAAATAAATGGAAAAACATACCATACTCATGGATAGGTAGACTCAACATTGTGAAAATGACAATTCTACCCAAAGCAATTTACAAAGACAACACAATCCTGATCCAAATACCAACAACATTCTTCAAAGAGATGGAAAAACTAATCATTAACTTTATATGGAAAAGGAAGAAGCCCCAAATAAGTAAAGCACTACTGAAGAAGAAAAATAAAGTAGGAGGACTCACCCTACCTGACCTCAGAACCTACTATACAGCTACGGTAATCAAAACAGCCTGGTACTGGTACAATGACAGATGCATTAACCAATGGAACAGAATTGAGAACCCAGATGTAAATCCATCCACCTATGGTCACCTGATGTTCGACAAGGGGCCAAAGTCCATCAAATGGGGAAAAGACAGTCTTTTTAACAAATGGTGCTGGCAAAACTGGCTATCCATCTGCAAAAAATAA
This sequence comes from Dugong dugon, assembly GCA_030035585.1. Lineage (NCBI taxonomy): Eukaryota > Metazoa > Chordata > Mammalia > Sirenia > Dugongidae > Dugong > Dugong dugon. Next base: position 170,598,366 of record CM057462.1, read on the forward strand.
AACAGGACCCATACCTCACACCATATACAAAAACTAATTCAAAATGGATCAAAGACCTAAATATAAAGCCAAAAACTATAAAGTTCATAGAAGAAAAAATAGTACCAAGGCTACAGGCCCTAATACACGGCATTAACAGGATACAAACCATGACCATCAACACACAGACCCCAGAAGATAAGCTAGATAACTGGGATCTTCTAAAAATCAAACACTTATACTCATCAAAAGACTTCGCCAAAGAAGTAAAAAGAGAGCCTACAGACTGGGAAAAAATTTTTGGACACAACAAGTCAGACAAAGGTCTAATCTCTATAATCTACAAGAAAATCCAACACCTCTACAACAAAAAGACAAATAATCCAATTAAAGATTAGTCAAAGGAAATGAACAGACACTTTACAAAAGAAGACATTCAAGCAGCCAACAGACACATAAGGAAATGCTCGCGATCACTAGCCATTAGAGAAATGCAAATTAAAACCACAATGAGATAACCATCTCACCCCCACATTACTAGCACTAATCAAAAAAACTGGAAGTAACAAATGTTGGAGAGGCTGCGGGGAGATCGGAACTCTTATGCACTGCTGGTGAGAATGCAAAATGATACAACCATTTTGGAAAGTGATATGGTGCTTCCTTAGAAAGCTAGAAATAGAAATACCATACTATCCAGCAATCCCACTCCTATGAATATATCCCAGAGAAATAAGGGTCGTCACACGATCAGACATATGCACACCCATGTTCATTGCAGCATTGTTTACAGTAGCAAAAAGATGGAAACAACCTAGATGCCCATCAACAGATGAATGGATAAACAAACTATGGTACATACATACAATGGAGTACTACACAATGATAAAGAACAATGATGAATCTGTGAAGCATCTCATAACTTGGGTGAAACTGGAGGACATTATGCTGAGTGAAATAAGTCAATCACAAAAGGACAAATATTGTATGAGACCTCTATTGTAAAAGCTCATGAAAAAGTTTACACACAAAAAGAAACAACCTTTGTTGGTTACAAGGGATGGAAGGGGTGGGGGTAAATGCTAAATAGACAATAGATAAGTGGTAACTTTGGTGAAGGGTAAGACAGTACACAATATTGGGGAAGCGAGCTCAACTTGTACAAGGGAAGGTTATGGAAGCTCCAAAGACACATCCAAACTCCCCAAGGGACTGAATTTCTGGGAGGAGGGCTGTGGGTACCATGGTCTTGGGGAACGTTTAGTTCAATTTGCATAATACACTTTATAAAGAAAATGTTCTACATTCTACCTTGGTGAATAGCGTCTGGGGTCTTAAAAGCCTGTGAGCAGCCATCTAAAATACACCACTGGTCTCACCCCTTCAGCAGTAAGGGAGAATGAAGAAAACAAGATACAAGGGAAAGATAAGTCCAAAGGACTAATGGACCACAACTACCACGGCCTCCACCAGACTCAGTCCAGTACAACTAGATGGTACCCGACTACCACTATTGACTGCTCTGACTGGGATCACAACAGAGGGTCCTGGACAGACCTGGAGAAAAATGTAGAACAAAATTCTAACTCACAAAAAAAGATTGGACTTACTGGCCTGAGACTGAAGAAACCCTGAGAGTATGGCCCTCAGACACACTTTTAACTCAGTAGTGAAGTCACTCCCAAGGTTCACCCTTCAGCCAAAGATTAGACAGCCCCATAAAACAAAACGAGACTAATGGGGCACAACAGTCCAGGGACAAGGACTAGAACGCAGGAGGGGACAGGAAAGCTGGTAATAGGGAACCCAAGGTTGAGAAGGGACAGTATTGACATGTTGTGGGGTTGTTAACCACTGTCGTAAAACAATATGTGTACTAACAGTTTAATGAGAAAGTATTTGTTTTGAAAACCTTCATCTAAAGTACAATAAAAAAAAATTTTTTTAAATAACCTGTTTCTCTGACTTGCAATTTTTCTCTTCTAGAATCATTATAATCTAAACACCTTCCTATCTGATGTAAGTAGTCCTTGGAAACCTAGTTCTATGCCAGGAGTCCCTGGGTGGTGCCAATAGTTCACTTGCTAGGCTGCTAACCGAAAGGTTGGATGTTCGAGTCCTCCAAGTGATGCCTCAGAAGAAAGATCTGGTGATCTACTTCCAAAAAGCTAGCCATTGAAAACCCTACGGAACACGGTTCTATTCTGACACACATGGGTTCACCATGATTCGAGAAGTCGACTTGAAGGCAACTGGTAATTGGTACCATTGGTATTCACTGGCAACTCTGAAAAGGGCTCTAGCATTTGAATACAAGATCACTACATTACTATAAGTATCTTTATATAAATTATCCCCAAGTTTATACTTTTAAGACAGTATTAAATACTGCCTTCCTGAATTCAGGAAGCTCACTTTTCATAGGGAATTTTGTAATGCACTCTGAATTTTGATGGCAAATTTTATTTTAAAGTCAAAACAAGACCTGACTGCTTAGAAAGATCTAAGGTAAATCTTTTCTAAAACTAAATGATAATAATAATTCCATATATACCTGTGTATATAAGTATATCTGCGTACATGTATGTGTGTGTGTATTTACATATATATATACACGCATATATCTCCCACTGGTTAAAGAACGGAGTCCTAGTATAATGCTCAAATGAAGCCTTTTTCTATGTGTGCGTATTCCAGAGTTATGGAGGCATTCGGACTATCGCCATCCAGCACTTTGGTGAATTAGTCAAGGACATGAATCAGTACATGTGGATGCTAACTGATGTGGTCTTTGAAAGCTTGGTGTCTCTGATCCTGTATTTGGAGGACACAGAGTTAAGAGTTTTTAATGTAAGTCCTGAGGTCTTGTTTTTCTTAGTTTTGCTGAAAATCAGAATGTTTTATATAACACTGGATGAACAGATCCTCATTGACCTTCTTCTACTTCACAGGCATGTAAATTTACATTAGAAATCTGTGCTTCACAGTTTAACTGGTCAACATCGTATTGGCTCAAAGACAAAAATTACAATTTTGAGATGATAGTGCTCAACATCTGTAACAATCTTGTAAGTGACTCTTCAGTTTTTACTACCGTAAGAGTCTTAGAAAGAACTTAAAACATATACAAAGTGATTTAAAGTGTGATGGGGAAAAGGGTGGATCTTGGAGAAGGAATGTGAAGAAAAAATAATAAATGAGTGATTATAACCCAGGCTTCAGGACAAAGAAAATTAGAATTCTCCGCTTCCTCTTCTTCAACACTGGTCATCTATCTTGTCTTCTCCTTTCTTCAATCCACCTATTTTGTCTTCCTCCAACCCACCAACAATGAGCTATGGATAGGTGTAAAGGTAGGAAGAGCATTCAAGATCACCAAAAGGACAATTGGAATTACTTGGCCACTGCCTTATGAGCTGTCCCTCTGGAAACCAGCATGAACTGGAATGGTAAACAAATGGAGATGGATGAATGCTAACCAAAGGTTGAAAACACCAAGTTGGGCTTGGGAATCATATATTAAACAGAATAATACCTACAAACAAGGGTAAAGTTCATACTTGGCAATTCTCAAGTTTTAAAACTGGTCCTGATTTAGTATAAGTACACCAAACTCGTTGCTGTCAAGCAGATTTTGACTCATAATGACCCTACAGGACAGAGTAGAACTTCCCCATGGGGTTTCCAAGGAGCGGATGATGGATTCACACTGTCAACCTTTTGATTAGCAGCCAAGCTCTTAACCACTGTGCCACCAGGGCACCAGTATAAGTTATACCAAATTTGGTATAAGTGACCAAGTTGTTTTCTCTTGAAGTCTCTCTCGAAAAAAACTCATTGCTGTCGAGTCGATTCTGACTCATAGTGACCCTATAGAACAGAGTAGAACTGCCCCATAGGGTTTCCAAGGTGTGCCTGGTGGATTCAAACTGCTGGCCTTTTGGTTAGCAGCCAAGCTCTTAACTACTGCACCACCAGGGCTCCACAAAGAGAAGCAAATGCGCTTTTTCAACATTTAAGATAATATTTTTTTCCTTTTTTTACCCAGTACATTTCTCATGGGAGATACCTTACAGATTTGATATCTCATGCCTTAGGATATTTGTGGAGCTCCCGAACATATCTGAGAAGAGGAGCAGTTATTTTAACAGGTAAATAAAAGTCAACGTTAATTTCTTAATATGTTTGTCTTAAAATGCACAGAATTGGGGTAGCAGTTGATCCCTTGAAAAAATTATAAATTTTCTTTATGATAGACACCACCTATCATGGTGATATCTATGATGAATAGAGGCTAATACACATGATAAAAAGAGGGTTCTATTTTATAATACACCATGAATATAGCTGCATGATTAAATTTTTATACAGGTGTATTCAACAGAATGGATTTCAAAATTTAAGATGGTGACATAACACTTTTCATCAAAAGATGTTTTTATAGCACACCCTCTTAAAATCACTACCCAAATGATAAAAATAATATTTTTTTAAAAAAACTAGAATACAAACACCGTCTTAAACAAAATTTGGACATCTGTAACCACAAATTATAAAAGATAAGGAAGATCTACTAAATTCAGTAGTTTTCTTGTGATGTATTTATCAGACTTTGGTATCAAGGTAATACTGGATAGAATGAGAATAGAATGAGCTAGGATGTGTTCCCTCCTCTTCTATTTTTTTTTTTTTTTTTTTTTGGAGCCTTTGTGAAGCCTTGGTAGTAAATCTTTTTTAAATATTTGGTAGAATTCACCAGTGAAGCCAACTCTTCCTGGGCTTTTCTTCATGAAAAATTCTGATTACTAATTTAATATCTTTACTTGGTCTGTTCAAATTTTCTATTTGTTCTTGAGACAATTTTAGAAATATATGTCCTTCTAGGAATTTGTACTTTTCACCTAAATTATGAAATTTGTTGGCACACAGTTGTTCATAGTAATCTCTTATAATCATTTTGATTTCTGTAAAGTTGGTAGTGATGACCTGTGATTAGAAATTTAAAATCACATTTCTAATAGTTCAGAGGTCAAAGAAGAATCCACAGTAGAATTTAGGAAACATTTAAACTGAATAATAAGAAAATACTACATATTAAAATTTATAGATGTTAGGGAGAATATTGTATTAAATAGAAAACACTGCAAATAAATTAGCTAAATATTAATCTCAAAAGTTAGAAAAATAAAAACAATGAAATAATATATAAATAAATTAATAAAATAATGAATAATATAATAAATAAAAATATGAGGAAATAATAACAAGGAAAGTAACAATAAAAGTAAAAGGAAAAATAAAATAGATGAGGTGCAAAATAGGATCAATAAAACAAAATGTAGGTTATTTTAATACATCTATAAAATTGATAAACTGATGGTGACACTGATCAATAAGAAGAGATAAGATCCTAATAAGCAATATTAGGAATAAGAAAAAGAGAAACTAATTACAGACATAACATATATTTTTTTAAAAGAGGAAATATCATGAATAGGTGAAATGATGAAATTCCTAGAAAAATGTATATGACTAAAATGGGCTAGAATAAACAGAAAACACAAGTAGATCTATAACTGTCAAATTACTTGGATTGATAGTAAAGTCCCCCCACCCCAAATAAACCCCAGGCCTAAGTGATTTTATAAGCACATGAAGGAGAAAGTTTTGTCATCTCAGAAGATGCAGAAAAAAATTGATTCTAATTCAATATCAAGTCTTGATAAAAAAAAAAATCACGAACTTGAAAGAGAGGGCAAAGTCCTTACCTAGTTAGAGGTATAGCTAAAAGCCAAAGCAAATATCATTCAGCAATATCCTAGAGTTGCCTCCTTCTGGCTCATGAGAGCCTGTTGTAGACATCTTTTCCAATTTCACTTTCGGCAAGTGACATCACATTAGTAGTTTGAAATGACACGTGGATATGGGTAGATGCTATAAATTAGGGTGTTTGTTCATTTATTGTTGTTGGGGTTTTGTTTGTTTTTTGAGATCCAGCTTACCATACCATGAGTAGTACACAGTGGTGAAACTTAAAATCATATTTTTAAAATAAGGAACCAAATAATAGTACCCATTATCGCCACCCTTATTAAACTCTGTACTACAGGTTCTCACCAGGGCAAAAGAGAAAGGAAAAAATACAATAAGACACAAGAGGATTGAACTGGAAGAATAAAATTGCCATTATCTGTAGATAATGTAATAATCTCTAGGTAAATAAGAAAAATAAGCCTCAGATAAATTTTTATAACTAATAAAGGAGTTTAGAAGCTTTGCTGGGATAAAATAGAAAATGCATAATTATAATATTAATATTAACATACCATTAACAAGGTATTTAGGAATAATTTTTTTTAAAGATGTGCAACATATTTAGAGGAAAGATTACTAAAAAAATTGATACACATTAAAGAAAAGCTAAATAAATGGAGAACATACTGTGTTTATAAATAGGAAGATGAAATATTGTAAAATTTTTCTGAAGCAGTGAATTTTCATACTGCAGTGATACTCCTCCAGCGGATATTTTAAAATGTTGTGTGTGTGTGTGTGCATGTGTGTGTGTATGTGTGTGTGTATGTGTTGGGACTGGTATCTAACGATCAAGTTCTCGGGGAAGGTGATACATTTATTGGGCACAGGTGGGGTCAAGTATGCTTACTATTCAGTAATAATTGTGACAGTTCTACTCAAAAACAAATTGTCTTATCTAGAATGCCAATTGAAAACCTGTCAAGAAATATTGATCTAGACTTAATATTGTTAAGATGTCAATACCACCCAAAGTGATCGATAGATTCAACACAATCCCAATCAAAATTCCAACACCTTTCTTTACAGAAATGGAAAAACCAATCCTCAATTTTATATGGAATGACAAGAGGCCCCAAATAGCCAAAGCAATGTTGAAAGAAAAGAATAAAGTAGGATGACTTACACTTCCTGATCTTAAAAACATATTATAAAGCTATAGTTATCAAAACAGCCTAGTATTGATATAACAATAAACCAATGGAACAGAATTGAGAGTCTGAAATAAACCCACACTTCTGTGGTCAACTGATTTTTTACAAGGGTGCTAAGTCCATTTGATGGGGAAGGAAGAGTCTCTTCAATAAACGGTGTTGGGAAAATTGAATCTCCACATGCAGAAAAATGAAACAGGATACATGCCGCACACCATACACAAAAACAAATCCAAGATGGATTAAAGACCTAAATGTGAAAACTAAAACCATACAATTCTTAGAAGAAAATAGAGGGACAATACTGTTAAGCCTAGCTTTTAACAATGGATTATCTAATATAATTTTAAAAAGCAAAATAGCAAAAGACAAAATAAATAACTGGACCTCATAAAGATTAAAAACTTTGTTCATCAAAAGACTTTGCCAAAAAAGGTGAAAAGACAAGCTACCAATGGGAGAATATCTCCAGAGACTGTATATTTCATAAGAATCTAATAAAATATATATAAAACTTCAACAACTTAACAATAAAAAGACAAATAACCCAGTCAGAAAATGGGCAAAGGACTTGAATAGACATTTCACCAAAGGGAACTTTCAAATGGTCACCAGACACATGAAATTATGCTCAGTGTCATTAGCCACCAGCGAGATGCAAATCAAAACCGCAATAAGATACCATTTCACTCCCACTAGGATTGCTAAAGTCTGTTTTATCTGAGATTAGTATTCCACTCCTGTCCTTTTTAGGTTATTGTTTACTTAATATATTTGTTTCCATCCTTTGATTTTTAATATATTTATGCCTTTGTATCTAAGGTGTGTCTCTTGTAGACAGCATATTGATGGGTTGTATTTTTTTATCCATTCTGCCACTCTCTCTTTACAGGTGCATTTAAGTCATTTACATTCAGTGTGATTATCAACAGGTATGAGTTTATTGCTGTCATATTGTCCTGCTTTTATTATTTATTTATTTGTGGTGCTGATGTTTTCTTTGTTCCTCTTACTTTCCTGTGCTAACTTCCTTTTTTTTGTTGATTTTCTTTTCTTTCATTATTATAGATTTTGTGTTTATGGAGACTTTATGTTTTTCTTCTTTTTTATTCTGATGAGTAGGTGTGTTAGCTTTCTTTCTGGTTAGCTTCAAATTTACCCTTATCTTCCTAAGTTTGAACCAGTCTTTTATAACCTACTATCGCCTTGACTTCTCCATTTCAAAGTTCTATACCTACACCATTTAGTCCTCCTTTTACTGTTTAGACATTGTCATCATTTACAAATTGACATCTCTGCTTCCCTGTTTTAGGTCTTTTAGCTTTGTTTTATAATCGAGAGTTCTTTTCCTAGGTTGGTATCTGGCTGATGCTGTCCTGTGTCCTACAGTCCAGTTGTTGTCTGATGTTGTTGGTTCTCTAACCAAAGGACTGCCTTTAATGTTTCTTGTAAGTTTGGTTTAGCTTTTACAATTTCCCTTAATTTCTGTTTATCTGGAAATGTCCTACTTTCACTATCATATTTGAGAGAGTTTTGTAGGATATATTATTCTTGGTTGGCAGTTATTTTTCTTTCAAGGTTTATATATGTCGTCCCATTGCCTGCTTGCCCACATAGTTTCTGCCATGTAATCAAAGCTTAGTCTTATTGTTTCCGTTTCGTAAGTGTCTTTTCATTTTTCTCAAGATGCTCTCAGAATTCTTTCTTTGTCTTTGGTTTTGGCAAGTGTGATTATGATATGTCTTGGTGACTTTCTTTTGGGGTCTATCTTATATGGGGTTTGTTCAGCTTCTTAGAGGGTCAGCTTTTTGTCTTTCATGATATTTGGGAAGTTTTCTGCCAGCAAATCTTCAACAATCTTCTCTGTGTTTTCCCTTTCCTCCTCCTGTTCTGAAACTCTAATCATGTGCAGATTTTTCATCTTGATTGTGTCCCACATCATTCTTGGGTTTTCTTCATTTTTCTTTCCTCTGATTTTTGTTCTAACAAAGTGGTGTCCATGGATTTGTCTTCAATATCTCTGATTCTGTCTTCCATTGTTTCAAATTTGCTCCTAAAACCTTCTGTTGAGTTGCCCATTTCTAAAATTTTGTCATTTATCTTTTGGATTTCTAGTTGCTGCTTTTGTATGATTCTAATTGTTTATTTATTTTGGTATTTTGTCCCTCTATTATTTTCCTGAATTCTTTTGTTGCCTTGTCTGTGTTTTCCATGATTTTGTCTATTTTTTCTTTGGTTTGTCTGTGTTTTCCTTGATCTCTTTCCTAATCTCTTGGAGATCCTTAAATATTAGTCTACTGAATTCCACATCAGGTAGTTCCACTGCCTTTTCTTCTTCCGGAAGGTCATCTGATTCTTTATTTTGGTCACTTGCTGGAGCCATCTTGTCTTGCCTTTTTTTTTATATTTTGATATTGTCTGCTGTCTCCAAGACATTAAAGCATTATTTTCTGAAATTATTGATTTCTTCTTCATTTGTTTCATCTTGCTTCTTTGTTTTGTTTTTATTTGTCAGGCCGGGCTGGCCAGGCATGCTTTGCTGCTTGCTTGTCTCTGGTGTAACAGCTCTCACTACTTTGTCTGGGTGGGTAAGGCAGCAGCAGGCAGGCCATGCCCATTTCACTGTACATTGGTTTGGTGAGGTGGCTGAGGGCAGACTGGGTGGGCACTGTCTGCCTCCTGATGTTGACCCAGTGGTGTCAGAGAATTCACAGCCCCTTGCCAGATAGGCAGGGATGTTGGACAGGGAGTGGTATGGGCTCACTTCCCTCCATTCAGCAGCTGGTCTAGTAGCAGAAGGGGAGGAATGTGGGCCCTGTGCAGCAGCAAGCCTGAGGTGGGGTTGTTCTAGCTGCAGCAGCATGGTCAGGGCTAGCGGGAAGGGGGGGTGGCATATGAGACTAGGTGGGGGAACAAAGAAAAGAGGGAGAAAGTAAAAAGTGTAACTAGTGGACTGGGGTGGGGCATACTTGGGGGTTGGCAGGAAGAGGGGAAGGTGGTGAATGGGGCTAAGTGGGAGGGAGAAAGAAAAGGAATAAAGGGATAAAAATGGCATAGCAGGGGCTGTTAAGTGGGGGCAAGTGGGACCCGGGGTGGTTGCGGGCCTGTAGCTCTCTACCTGCAGCAGTGCAGAACGGCCCAGCAGGAGGGGTAGAGGTGGAGTATGGGGCTATGTGGGAGGGAGAAGAAAAAGAAGAAAGGGGAAAAAAAGAAAAAAAAAGAGTGGCAGGAGCCAGCAAGTGGGAGTGGGGCCAACCCAGGGTGGCAGTGGGCCGGTGGCTCTGTAGCCAAGGTGGTGTAGTGTGGCCTGGTGGGAAGGGGTAGAGGTAGGGTACAGGGCTAGGTGGGGGGGAGAAAGAAAAGGAAGAAAAGGGAAAAATGGCATAGCAGGAGCTGGTAAGTGAGGGTGGAGCAGACCCAGGGTGATGGCAGGCCAGCAACGCTTTAGCCAAGTGGCACAGCATAGCCCACTGGGAAGGGGTGGGGGTGGTACATGTGACTAGGTGGGAGGTAAAAAGAAAAGGAAGATGGGGGAAAAATATGGTGCAGCAGGAACCAGTGGGTGGGGGTGGGGCAGACCTGAGGTAACCGTGGGTCAGTGTCTCTCTAGCCTAGCAGCACAGCACGGGATGTCAGGAGGGGATGAGGGTGACATATGGTACAGAAGAGTAAGAGGTAGGAACGTGTGTTTCTCCAGTTACTGGGTGCTCTGTCTCTTGTTGGGAGCTCTGCGAGATTGCCTTCTTGTACTCCTTGTCCAGGGTCACTGCTGGCTGTGCTCCAAGATGGCAACACTGCCATGTTAGTTGATAGGGGACCTCCACTTTGTATCTCTCCTCATTCTCTGTTTTCCTTCAGTTTCTTCTTCCATTCAGTGTTTGATGTAGTTCTTTATCCCTTCATTTGATGCTTAGGGTTCCAGGATTGATGTTTGCATCTGTTTTACTTAGTTTTTCGGGTCTTTGCTGCAGAGGGACAGCATGATGCATCTGTCTAGGGTGCTATGTTGGCTATGCCTTTCTGGAAATAGGGTTTTTAATGGTCATATATAGAGATTCTGTTGGTAAGGAAGAACGGGACAGTGATATCGGAGTGGCCGCTAGCAGTATCTGTCACAATTGCCACTATTTAAAATTTGAGAGATTTCACATATGCATTTGGATTTCTAGTTATGCTTGGGGAAAAAAAGGGAGAGGGGAGATTGGGCTACACTGAATCTGCATTTCTGCATGGTAGCAATTGAGCAGAGCTGAACATCAGCTTCACCTGTGAATGAAGCCTGTACTTCCTATTCCCCACACTCTTTACCACCACTGAGTGCATTCTCCCACACAGCTGGGATCACGTGGTTACCCACCTAGGCCTTGTTGGCATTTTGATTAATCTTCCATGTTTTCCAAAGCATCAAATTCTGTTTGAAAGTTTATTTGTGACTTCCAAAAACATAGTTTCAGTAGAGTCATTTAATTTTTAGGTGTGTTATAGATTGAAATGGGTTCCCCCAAAATATGTGTTAGCATCCTACCCCCATACCTGTGGCTGTAATGTAATCACTTTCCATAATGCAGTCTGATGTAGTGTAATCAATTAGTTGAGGTCATGCAGCATAGACAGATATGCACGCATGCACACACAGGAGAAGACACTATATGACAATGAAGAAGACAGATGAATCTACAAGCCCAGGGACTCCAACAATTGCCAGCTACTAGGAGCTCTAGTAGCTGAAATAGACAAAGAAGTACCTCCCCCTAGAGCCACACCCTGGATCCAAACCTCTCTGTGCCTAAACTGTCAGAAAATAAAATTTCTGTTTTTTAAATACTTGTGGTATTTCTGTTACAGTAACACTAGGAAACAAAGACAAGCTATTTTTGCCTAATCTTGCCACCTATTTTATTTCTTTTAGGGTAATAGTATATTTATGAAATAAGTTCCTATTGCTATAAGAAAGACCCAAATATAACAATGCTTTAAATAAGACAGTATATTTTTTTCTGACTTGTAACAGTCCATATGTAAACAGGCCAGGACTGATATGGTGGGTCCAGCTATTTTGTTGCTCTAGCATTCTCACCACACAGTTTCCTACCTCAGCCCCAAGATATCAGCTACAGCTCCACCAATCACTTCTACATTCCAGTCAATTGGAAAGGAGAAAAATATCAAGAGGCAACATCCATTGAAGAGCAAATATTACTTCTGCTAAATGATTATTAGCCAGAACGCAGACACACTGCCACACCTAGCTGCAAAGAAGTCTTGAAAATCTAGTCATCAGCTGGGTGGCCGTGTGCACAGCTAAAACTCAGTGGTTTTAATATGATAACTGTCTTAAGCTGGGTTCTCCAGAGAAGCAAAACCATTAAAGCATATAAATAGATACAGAGAGAGACTTATATCAAGGAAACAGCTCATGCAATTGTAGAGGCTAGAACATCCCAAGTCTGTGGATCAGGGTAGAGGCCTCTCCCAATTCATGCAACTGCAGAAGGTGGCAAGCCCAAGATTGGCAGGTCAGAGAGCAGGGCGCCCACTCACAGGCTGTGAAGGTCGACAAATTCCAAGATTGGCAGGCAAGACTGCAAGGTTTCTCCTGATTCACATAGCTGCGGGGGCTGACGAACTCAATATCGGCAGGTCAGAGAGGAGGACTCCACTCACAGGCTGCAAAGATCCACAAACCCCAAGTTCAGCAGATAAGCTGACAGCTCAAGTCCCAAGAACTGGAGATGAGACGACAGGAGGCAGCCGCGGGATCCAGAGTGAGTGAAAAGCTAGAACGTCTGCTTACATTCAGGTGCAGGCCACACCCCCAAGGAAACTCCCTTTCATCTGATTGGCTACTCACAGCTTATTCAATCATGGAAGTGATCACATATAAACACTGGGAATCATGGCCCAGCCAAGCTGACACACAATCTTAACCATCACAATAACTAAGGAAAAATGAACAATTTGACATTAGCAGGAGTTGGGGTCCCTAGTATAGGAACTTTTCATTCATTTATTTGTACTCCCATCTAATTCTAAAAGGAATTACATTAGATTACAGAATTAGACAGAGAAGCAAACCAATTATGGACACCCCCACAACACAGGTTTTTGTTACAAGCAGTATTCTTAACTTTTTAAGCTCGTGTTCCACCTGTCAATAAGTGTATCTTGAACTTTACTACGACGACAGAGTGTTGTGGTTTTTATGGGACACTCTTTTGAGCCACTGAAGCATGGTCATGGATTGAACGAATCAATATAACAATGTCAATTTTCCCCAGTTAATCTATAGATTTAATGCAATTTGCTAACAAAATCTCACCAGGGTTTTTTTTTGTTTTTGTTTTTGTTTTGTGTGTGTTTGTGTGTGAAATTTGACAATTCGTAAAATTTACGTGGAAGTATAAAAGTTCAATAATAACCAAGATAATTTAAAGAAGAACCACAAGTTGGATTTATAATACTAGATATTAAAACACATTTTACATTAAGGCAATATAGTAGGGCATAATGATAGAAAGGAGTCAAGACACAAATCCTTACATATATGGGCACAACTTGTGATGTAGGTGACCCTGTAAAGCAATAGAGAAGGACAGTTTTTTTCTCTAAATAGTGCTGGGTTAATTACATAACTATACAAAAATATCTTGATCTCTACTTTATGCCATATAATTCTTGTTGGATTGTAGATCTAAGCGAAAGGTAAAACAATAATGCTTCTAGAAGTAAACATAGGAGGCTGTCTTTATGACTTTGAATCAGGCAAAGATTTCCTAACCAAAAACCAAAAAACCAAACCTGTTGCCATCAAGTTCATTCTGACTCATAGCAACCCTATAGGACATAACTGCTCCACAGGGTTTCCAAGGCTGTACTCTTTACAGAAGCAGACTGCCACATCTTTCTCCTGTGGAGTAGCTGGTTGGGTTCAAAGTGCTGAACTTTCAGTTGGTAGCCAAGCATTTAACCTCTGTGCCACCAGAGCTCCTTGATTTCCTAACAAGATCCCAAAATTCACTAACCATAAATGAGTAGATTGACTACTCGGACTACATTAAAATTAGGAACTTCTGCTCGTGAAAATAAGCATTCAGCTGCTAAATGAAATGTTAGTGATTTGAACCTACCAGCCACTCCAGCAGGAGAAAGATGTGGTAGCCTGCTTCCATAAAGTTGACAGCTTTGGAAACTCTATGGGGCAGTTCTACTCTGTCCTAAAGGGTTGCTATGCGCCAACTCAATGACAACGAATTTGGTTTGGTTTGGTTTCTTCATCGAAAAAACCTGTATCTGTATTAATGCAAAAGTTTAGTCACAGGCAGGAGAAGATATTTGTAAGGCATATAACATTTAAAAAGATTAATATCCAGAATAATGCCTACAAATAAATAAGAAAAATACAACTCAATAGAAAAACAGGTAAGAGACTTACTTGCCTAGGCATTTCACAGGATATCCAAGTGGTTAATAAATATACAAAAGTCTCATTAATCATCACAAAACACAAATTAAAATCACTATGTGATACTAAACCACACCCCTGAGAATTACTAAGGAAAAAGATAACAATATCAAGTGTCAGAGAGGACACAGACCAAAGGATACGTTCATACACTGCTGGTGGTAGTGAAAAGTGGTACAACCACTTTGGAAAACTATTTGGAAGTAACCACTGAAGTTGAACATAAGCATACCCTATTACCCAGTAAATCTTCTCCTAGTTACATACCGTACATCAATGCATACAAATATATTCTAAAATTCATGTACAAGAATGCTCATAACAACATCATTATTCAAAATAGCCCCAAATTGGAAACAACACAACTACCGATCATCAGAATGGGTAAAATATGGGGCATTCATAAGATAGGATACCATGTTGAAGAGTTCAGCAAACTCATCCTGTAAAAGGCCATGCAGTAAGTATTTTAGGCTTTGGGTGCCACACGGTCTCTGTCACAGCTGCTCACCTCTGCCATTGTAACAGGAAAGCAATCATAGATATTATGTAAACAAATGAGCAAATGACCATGGCTGTGTTTCAATAAAACTTTATTTGCCAACCCTTGCCACATAGCTATGGAAATGAATGAACTACTGCTACGTGCAAGAACATGGATGAATTTCACAAATAAAATGTTGAACAAAAGAAGCCAAACACATACAAAAAAAGGCATTCTGAACAGTGGAGGAGGAGATTGAGAGGGGCATGAGGGAGGCTTCTGGGTTGCTAGTGTTGTTCCATTTAACAAGATAGGTGGTAGCTAGGGCATGTGCATTTTGTGGTCATTCATTAAGCTGTACAAATGTGATCTATGTACATCTACACACCAAATCAAACCCTATTGCCATCGAGTCAATTCTGACTCATAGTGACCCTGTAGGACAGAGTAGAACTGCCCCAAGATGTTTCCAAGGCTGCAGTCTTTACAGAAGCTGACTGTCACATCTTTCTCCTGAGGAGCAGCTGGTGGGTTCGAACTGCCAACCTTTTGGTTAGCAGCCACACGCTTAGCCACTGTGCCACCAGGGCTCTTCTAATTTACACACACATATATATTTTTTAATAAATAATTTTATTAAACAGTAATTATTTGAAAGCACTGAAAGATGACTCA
Source organism: Dugong dugon (assembly GCA_030035585.1). Classification (NCBI taxonomy): domain Eukaryota; kingdom Metazoa; phylum Chordata; class Mammalia; order Sirenia; family Dugongidae; genus Dugong; species Dugong dugon. The sequence continues at coordinate 170,613,934 of CM057462.1, forward strand.
AGGATTACCCTAGAGATGCTTTGCTTTGAAGAAAGCAAAGAAAGTTGCCAAATAATATGAAAGAAGGTATTTTTATAATGTATTATGGAGTAACTTTAATTTTACTTTGTGCATAGGGTACTTGGTGAAATTGGGCGGACATTCACTGCTCAGAGTTGAAACTGAAGTTATGCTTGAGGGTAAGTGTTGAATTTATAATGAAGTATTCACAAATAGGTCTGAATAAATTCATTATGTGTAGTTCTAGTCACATATAAGTTTTATAATGGTGCCAGGGATGGAAGGAGGGGGGATAGTAGTGGATGGTTGGGTTAGGAGGTAACCAGTAAAAGGACTGGATTAAAGGGCATCTCCTATTTCTTTTACCCACTCTCCCTGTTTCAATCTCACCATTTACCCCACTCATTATTTCAGACCTAGCTATCATCCCAGATCCCTTAGTAAGGACAGAGAGTTGAGGGTTCAGTCACTCAGTCATCCAGTAAATATTTTTCCAGTCTACTATTGGACAGCACTATTCTAGTCTCTGGGGATACAGCAGCAAAAAAAACAAAGTTTCTTCCCTCAGGGAATTTACAATTTAGTGGATACCAGAAATAAATAAATAAATAACCAAACCCCGTTGCCTTCCAATCGATTCTGACTCCTAGGTTAGTAGCCAAACGCTTAACCACCGCACCACCCGGGCAGTTGACAGGAACCATTAAGTCTGCTTCCATAAAGATTACAGCCTTGGAAACTCTATGGGACAGTTCTACTCTGTCCTATGAGGTTGCTCTGATTCAGAATCAGCTCAATGGGAATGGGTTTTAGTCTTTAAGGAAGATTAGATTTAAGGCTGGTGGAGTCAAACCCCCGACCTATGGATTAGCAGCCTAGTACATAATTGTGCCGCCAGCGCTCCTTATTTAGTGGATAGCAATGTACATTTGCAGAGGAAGAAATTAAAGAAGGGTAACATTTATTCTGTCAAAACATTAGGACCTCAGGCATTTCCCTCTTGGTCTCTATTGCCCTGGTGGTGCAGTGGTTAAGCGGTCAGCTGCTAACCAAAATGTTGGCAGTTAAACCTATCCAGCAACGCTTCAGGAAAGACCAGGTGATCTGCTTCCATAAAGATTACTGCCAAGAAAACCCTATGGCAAAGTTCCACTCAGTCACATGTGGTTGCTATGGGTCAGAATCAACTTAACAGCACCAACAACAATGCAACAACACCTGAGTCCCTAGGTGGTGCAACTGGTAACGTTCACAGCCGCTAACCAAAAGGTTAGAGATTCAAGTCCACACAGAGACACCTCGGAAGAAAGACCTAGTGAGCTACTTCTGAAAATCAGCCATTGAAAACCCTGTGGAGCACAGTTCTACCCTGTCACACGTGAGGTTGCCATAAGTCAGAGTCTATTTGATGGCAACTTAAAAAAAAAAAAAAAAACGTCCTGCCAGGATCAGAATTACAAACAGCTATGGTAGAAAATAGGATGGCTACCTTCTTTCCTTTTTCATTTGTTCATTCATTCATTCAATAAACACACATTCATTGACTGCCTGCTAGATGCTAGGTACTATAATTCTCCCTTCCTCTTTCTTAGAATCTTTTTCCTCTTTCTCTCCTCCTACTCTTTCTCCTCATGCTTCTTCTCTCTTTTTCTAAATCTCTCCTTTTTTTCTCTTTGTTTCTTTTTATTAGGGAAGCAAATAATAATTATCCCTAATCCCACTATCTGAAAATAATGATATTAGCATCCCAGCATATATATATAATGTATATTATCCCTGGTATGTTTAAAGAATATAAGCATACTACATATTTATTTTTAAAATGAAATTATAACTTTTTTCACTCACTCATATACCGTAAATACTTTTCCAGGCCAAGAAATACATTTTTACATTTTAGTAAGTGCATAGCATTTTGTTTTATGAATATTATTAATTTAAACAATCTCCTATTGATTAACTGACCTATTCCAATTTAGACTGATGCCAACTTTTTTCGTTATTATGAGCAATATTGAATCTCCTTGTGAATGTATCTTTTTGCTATCTAGCAAAATGTTCAGCATATAGTAAGCACTCGGTAAATCTTTAGTAAACATTGCCATTTTTCTTTTCATGAAGTCTGTTGGGGATAGAGGATAAAACTTCCTGGATGCTGTTGGTCAAAGTAATGGGATTTGGGGGGAAGGTGGGCTCTGCAAATGGTGTTAGAGCTCTTCAGGGTCAGAGCTTTTGGGGCTGTAAGAGAGCTACTGATGCCTTGGACTAAAGGCTCTTCTACTGTTTCAGCAATTGACCAAGTGCTGAGAGATGAAGACCCTTTGATCAGGGAGTTGGCCAAAATAACCCACAAGATTTTTAAGGAAATAGCCCATGGATCGACCTCCTCAGCTGTTAAACAAGCCTTCCGGAGATTGTTTAACTTCTTCTACTTCAAAAAATTGAAGCTAGTGTACCATTATGATGAGACCTATGCCCAGATAGCCAGACTTAAGGAAGCTAAAGATGCAAAGAGTGATAAGGAAGGCCTCACTGAAGAGAATTATGAAGACTTTTTGTCAAAGGATGTCAAGTTTGTCAATGCCTTGGAGCAGACTTCAGAAGAGGAATAATTTTTCTTTCCCTCTTGTTAACTCAAGTCTATTTGTAGATGCTTTTCTGAAGGGTGCTAGAAAACTTTACTGCCCCTTCTTAATTCTTTATTCAAATACAGAAATCTGAGAACTCTGTTGCCTATCTATGGTAATGACCAGAAGCTCTACTTCATCAAATCCACTAATAAAATTGAATAAATAAATAAATAAAAGCCAAACATAAGCAAAGTGTTTGATGAGAGGCATTTGGAGCTTGAAGTTGGATTCAATCAACGCACATCTGCTGGGCACCTTCTAAGTGCCAGACACTGTGAGAGGTGGTGGGGACATATGGATGGTGTAGACAAGGTTCCCATCCTCAGGAAAGTCACACTCCAGCAACATACATTGTGCTCATTTCTACCCTGCTGAGGGAATCACTGCCTAGAACAGCATTCCCAAAGGAGGAGATAGAAATTGTAGGGCAAAGGGAAGGGAGGAGGGAAATGTATCCGAGGTAGAGGCACTAAGGTAAAAATAAGTGGTGGAGAAAGCTGAGGAGTTTGTTTTCGTACAACTGTAGGTAAGGAAAGAATGGGAAAAACTGAGTCCTGAGGAGAAGATTGTGCTGTACTAATGGGTTTAAACTTTTTAAAATAAAAATTAGATAGTCATTCATAGTTAGTGGCTCCCCAGTTGCCTTCCAGATTAAGTCAAACACTTTATCCTGGAGTATAAAAGGTCTTCTATGATCTGGCTTGATTTAAGGGACCAGGTTCTTCTTTCATGCCTCTCACATTACCCTCCTCCCATCCTCTACCCCCACCCTAGCATAAGACACTTCATAGTTAGATAAAATCTCCTTTTCCTCTATTGATTCTGATGTGGGGGCTTTGCAATGCATCAACTTGTAGTTCCTGTAGGTTTTCCTTTCTCTGGAGGCTTACCTTGCTGGTGCAGGGCAGCAGATATTCCACCTTACCATGGATCCTCCTTCACTTCTCTGACTTCTGGGCCAGGTGTGTGTTTTGTTCCGTTGACAAAGGACACCAGCTTCTCTTGCAGGATTCCCACATCATCTGATGATCTGATATCCACATCATCAATGGTGGAAGCAATAAGAGACCGATGTGGGTTTCACCTTGAGTATATGGGCTTTACTTCATGCTTGCTGTCCCCACTTTACAACCATCTTCCTGCCTGCCCTGGAGACCTTAAGCTCCAGTGTCAGATGTGAAGACAACAGCCTTACAGAGACTCCTTAACCAGCTCCCAAACTTGTGTAAAGTCAAAGCCCTAGTTCCACATCTGTACTTGGATTCTGACTGATACATCTAGGATGCATATTTTCTGGCCCCCTTTGGTCAAGTTAGGTAGGTATTGCTCCTATGTTTTGCCTTAACACCTTCTGCTTATAACTCTCATTGCATTTATCAGACTGTAGTAAAATTAGCTATTTGCTTCTTCTACTCTACAAGATTGAATAGGAAGCAAAGGCCATGTCTTATATTTGGTTATGTATTCGGGGTTGCACAGTGCCTGGCACATAATGTATGCTCAGTGAATATTTACTGAATGAATGAAATGCTAACAGGACAAATTAACCTACGATTCAGCAAAAAGCTGCAGAAATTTATGAGTGTTACCAATAATAGGAATGATGAAAGAATGAATGATTTTAATTTACTACCCCTTAAACCTTGTTCTTTTATATTACCCAGATTTCTAGACCTCACCTTTCCAAGTCAGGACACATTTATTTCCTTTTTCACCTGCTAAATTAGTGGCATACCTAGTGAGGTAGGTTGAATAATAGCCCCCCCTAAGGTGTTCAGGCAATAATCCATAGAACCTATAATTATGTTACCTTGCCTGGCAAAAGGTACTTTACCAAAGTGATTAAGTTAAGAATATTTAAATGGTGGAGATTATCCTGGATTACCCAGTTGGGCCCAATGTAATCACAAGGGTCCTTATAAGAGAGAGGCAGGAAGTCAGAGAGGAGAGATATTTTTAAAGATGCTCCACTGCTGGCCTTGAAGATGGAGTCAAGTAACACAAGCAACGCAACTCTAAAAGCTATAAAAGCAAAGAAATGGAATGGATTCCCCCCTAGAGCCTCCAGAGGGAGGACGTCCCTGCTGACAACTTGATTTTGGCTCAATGAAACCCATTTTGGAAGTTTGACCTTCAGGACTCTAAAGAAATAACTTGTGTTGTTTTAAGTCTCAGTGTTTGTAGTAATTTGTTAGAGTAGCAATAAGCAACTAATAAACCTAGATCTCTGCAAAACAAAGCAAACTAAACTAAAACATTTTTAAAAAAGAATGACAGGGGGGGCAAGATGGCGCTCTAGGCAGAAGTACCACGCCGTCCCTCCACAGCAAAGATCTGAAAAACTAAGCCTAACAGAGAATCAACAATCCTGAAACCCTAGAACAACAAATGAAGAGATAAAGAACTCAGCCAAACACCAAACGGAGTGAGAATACTAAAAGAGAACGGAGAGCGAAGAGAGACTCATGCAGAGATTCCTTACCAGCTAACGCAGCGCGGATCCACCATCTTGGATTCCTATCGGAGACCAGCGAATGGGAGAGCAGCCTCGCAGAGCGTCCAGTGGGAGACAGAACAACCGGTAAACTGCGGTGCGCACTTTCCCACCCCCCACCCCTCTCCGCCTCGGCTGGGGATCCCCTGCTTTCCGTGGCCAGTGTCCCTGGGCTGGGGGGTGCCGGTGCTTGGATTCCACGCGCCCGGGCTGGCGGCTTTCTGAGAGCCGTTTGCTGGCTGCTGGCGAAGCTTTTTCTGCCACCTCCCCCTCCTTTTGCCTGGGTGCCTGGTTCCGAGCGCCGTCTTTGCTCTCTCCTGCAGGGCTGTGGGGCTGCGTTTGGCGTGTGGCTGCTTCTAGGTCTGGGCTGCCACGCTAGTGAAATCCCGGGGCCTTTGTTCATTCGCCCCTCTGCTTCCCGTGGCCACGGTCTCTTAACCCCGAGACTGCCGGCTGCTTGGAATTCGCGCCCCTGAGTGGGGGCTCTCTGGGTCCCATTTGTTGGCTGTTGGTGTGGCATTTTCTGCTTCTTCTGGTTTCTCGCTTGCCTCTTGCTGTCTCCCCCTCCTTTTACTCGGGTGCCTGGTTCCGAGCGCCGTCTTTGGTCTCTCTTGCGGGGCTGTGGGACTGCGTTCGGGCGTGTGGCTGCTTCCAGGTCTGGGCTTCCGCGCTGGTGAGATCCCGGGGCCCCTGTTCATTCGCCCCTCTGCTTCCCGTGGCCACAGTCTCTTAACCCCGAGACTGCCGGCTGCTTGGAATTCGCGCCCCTGAGTGGGGGCTCTCTGGGTCCCATTTGTTGGCACTGACTGCTGGTGTTGCTTTTTTTTTTTTTTAATTTTATTTTTCTTCTTTTTTGATTAGTTTTGTCATCTTTCCCCTCTTTTTCCCTTTTGTCTTTCTTCATTGCTTAATTTCTCGTCTCTCTATCTCTTCCTTCTCTTTCTGATCCCTGAATACCAGGCGATGTATGCTTCTGTACCTTCTGGCCAGGCTGTGCTGTGAAAACTGAGACCGACTCCCCCAGACCTCATAGCTGCATCGGTGGGATCCCTGGGAACTTTGCAGTTCTTTAACTTTTCTGATTTTTATTTGTTCATTCTTTCCTTTTCTTTCTCTTCCCCCTTCTGGTTTCCTCCATCCCATAGTCTCTCATCTGTACATTCCAATGACAAGCTCCCCTAGCATTCTTTTATGTTTGTATGCTTTTTGCTCCTGCTCCTCTCTCCTCTCTCCCATATCTAGCTTAGCTTCACATATAACCATCTTCCCGCTGCACCCTACCTACCTGCACCGTGCACTTGACATCACACCACCAAGCTGTGCAGGCACGCCCCATTGGAACCTGCCCAGCACTGACTACCGACCATCCTGGGGGCTGCGGTGAGTGCCACAAACAACCCGTCCCAGTGGCTCCTCTTCAGCTAGATCTGCCCAGCTGTACCACAAGGACGAAACAAAAAAAAAAAAATCTACAATCAATAAACGAGAGAAATATCTACTGAATGCCCCGAAAACAGCAAACAATATCAAAACATTTACAAAAACAAGGCAAGATGGCTCCAATAGGCATCCAAATTAAAACACCAGATAACTCTCCTGTGGAAGAAAATGCACTAGAAGTACCTGATAGGGAACTCAAATCACTAATACTCGGAATTTTCCAAGAACTGAGGCAAAAAGCTGACAAACGTGAGGAAAAAATAGACAAATTTATGGAAAATACAGACAAAAAATTGGAAGAATTCAAGAAGATGATGCAGGAACAAAATGCCAAAATAAATTCACAACTCGAAATTATACAAAAACAACAATTAGAAATCCAAAAGATAAACAACAAGATTTCAGAAATGGACGGTGTCATAGAAGGGCTGAGAAGTAGATTTTGAAACCATGAAAGACAGGATCAGTGGAACTGAAGACAAACACTTGGATACAACTCTGTTTCAGGAAAACTCAGAAAAAAGAACAAAGAAAAATGAAGAGACCCTGAGAGTTATGTGGGACACAATTAAAAGCAAAAACTTACAAGTGATTGGCATACCAGGACAGGGGGAGAAAACAGAAAACACAGAGAGGATCATTGACGAACTGCTGACAGAAAACTTTCCCAATATCATGAAAAATGAAAAGCTGGCCATCCAAGAAGCTCAACGAACCCCATATAGAAGAGACCCCAAAAGAAAACCACCAAGACATATCATATTCACATTCGCTAAAACTAAAGACAAAGAATCCTGAGAGCAGCTCGTGAAAAACAAGAAGTCACATACAGAGGAGAAACAATAAGACTAAGCTCAGATTATTCAGCAGAAACCGTGCAGGCAAGAAGGCAATGGGATGACATATATAAAATCTTGAAAGAAAAAAAATTGTCAGCCAAGAATAATATACCCTGCAAAACTCTCATTCAAATTTGATGGTGAAATTAGGTCATTTCCAGATAAACAGAAACTAAAGGAATATGCAAAAGTCAAACCAAACTTACAAGAATTATTAAAGGGAGTTCTTCGATCCGAGGACAAACAGCTTCAGCCCTCAGGCAGGACCTAGGACCTAGGAAGCAGGTTCATATGAACCAGATACCATTCTAGGAACTGAACTACAGAGGACTCTTCAAAAACAAAAGAAATACTACAGGGAATCAAAGAAATCAATCAAAGGATGACAACAACATCAAAACAATGAAAGAGGGAACAAACGACATAAGTATAGAACCTTCTAAAGGAGAGGAAGGCAAGGCGATACCAAGTAAGGGTAGACTGCTTCAAGATTATAAAGATAAGGGTAAAATTCATGGTAACCACAAAGAAAGTTAACAAACCAACTCATAAAAATAAAGATGAAAAACATAAAGTCTCAACAAAAACAAAACCTACAAAAACAAAAGAAATGAACACAAAATCCACAGACAAAAATAACTCAGCACGAGAGAGTAAGAAGAACAAAGAAAACTTCAGCACCACAAAAAAAATCACTACAAAATGACAGCAACAAACTTCCATCTATCAATAATTACACTGAACGTAAACGGACTCAATGCACCCATAAACAGACGGAGAGTGGCAGAATGGATAAGAAAACAGGATCCATCAATTTGCTGTCTACAAGAGACACACCTTAGAAACAAAGTTGTGAATTTATTAAAAATCAAAGGTTGGAAAAAAATATATCAAGCTAACAACTATCAAAAAAGAGCAGGAGTGGCAATTCTAATCTCAGATAAAATAGACTTTAAAATAAAATCTACCTTAAAAGACAAAGAAGGACACTATATAATGATTAAGGGGATGATCCATCATGAAGACATAACCATAATAAATATCTATGCACCCAATCACAGGGCTCCAAAATACATAAAAAAAAAACTCTAACAGCACTGAAAAGAGAAATTGACAGTTCCACAATAATAGTAGGAGACTTCAACACACCACTCTCAGTAAAGGACAGAACAACTAAAAAGAAACTCAGCAAAGATACAGAAGACCTAAAGGACACAATCAGCCAACTGGACCTCATAGACGTATATAGAACAATCCATCCAACCGCTGCAAAGTACACATTCTTTTCCAATGCACATGGAACGTTCTCCAGAATAGACCACATCTTAGGCCACAGAGCAATCCTCAACAAGATCCAAAATGCTGAGCTAATTCACAGTATCTTCTCTGACCACAATGCCATCAAGGTAGAAATTAACACTAGAAAGAGCAAGGAAAAAAAATCAAACACATGGAAACTGAATAATAATCTGCTTACACATCAATGGGTAATAGAAGAAATCAGAGATGGAATTAAAAAATTCCTAGACTCAAATGAAAATGAAAACACATCATACCAAAACCTTTGGGACACAGCAAAGGCAGTCCTCAGAGGACAATTTATAGCAATAGATGCACATATCAAAAAGAAGAAAGGGACAAAATCAAAACATTAACTACAGAACTCAAACAAATAGAAAGAGAACAACAAAAAATGCCTACAACCACCGGAAGAAAGGAAATAGTAAAGATCAGAGCAGAAATAAATGAAATAGAGAACAGAAAAACAATAGAAAGAATCAACAAAACCAAAAGCTGGTTCTTTGAAAGAATCAACAAAATCGACAAACCACTGGCTAGACTGACAAAAGAAAAACAGCAAAGGGCACAAATAACCCAAATAAGAAATGAAATGGGGGACATTACAACAGACCCAACCGAAATAAAAAGGATTATAACAGAATATTATGAAAAACTATATTCCAACAAATTTGAAAACCTAGAGGAAATGGATAAATTTCTAGAAACATACGGCCTACCCAAACTACAACAAAGTGATATTGAAAATCTGAACAGACCCATAAGAGGAGAAGAGATTGAAAAGGTAATAAAAAAACTCCCAACCAAAAATGCCCTGGCCCAGATGGCTTCACTGGAGAATTCTACAAAACATTTACAGAAGAGCTTGTACCAGTTCTACTCAAGCTATTTCAGAGCATAGAAGAGGAAGCAACACTTCCAAATTCATTCTATGAAGCCAGCATAACGCTGATACCAAAACCAGGCAAAGACATAACAAAAAAAGAAAATTACAGACCAATATCTCTCATGAATATAGATGCAAAAATTCTGAACAAAATTCTAGCCAATAGAATTCAGTATCATATCAAAAAAATAATACACCACGACCAAGTAGGCTTCATACCAGGTATGCAAGGATGGTTTAACATTAGAAAATCCATCAACGTAATCCACCACATAAATAAAAGGAAAGAAAAAAATCACATGATCATCTCAATTGACGCAGAAAAGGTATTTGACAAAGTCCAACACCCATTCCTGATAAAAGCTCTCAATAAAATAGGTATAAAAGGGAAATTTCTCAACATAATAAAGGGCATCTATGCAAAACCAACAGCCAACATCATTCTTAATGGAGAGAGGCTGAAAACATTCCCCTTGATAACAGGAACAAGACAAGGATGCCCTTTATCACCACTCCTATTTAACATTGTGCTGGAAGTTCTAGCTAGAGCAGTAAGGCAATAGAAAGAAATAAAGGGCATCCAAATTGGTAATGAAGAAGTTAAACTCTCCCTGTTTGAAGATGATATGATACTATACATAGAAAATCCTAAAGACTCCACGAGAAATCTACTGGAACTAATAGAAAGATTCAGCAGAGTAGCAGGATACAAGATAAACATTCAAAAATCAGTTGGATTCCTATACACCAGTAAAGAGAACAATGCAAAGGAGATCAGGAAATCAATACCATTTTCAATAGCCCCTAAAAAGATAAAATACTTAGGAATAAATCTGACCAGGAATGTAAAAGACCTATACAAAGAAAACTACAAAACACTGCTGCATGAAACCCAAAGGGATCTACATAAATGGAAAAACATACCATGCTCATGGATAGGCAGACTCAACATTGTGAAAATGGCAATTCTACCTAAAGCAATTTACAAATACAATGCAATCCCAATACAAATACCAACAACATTCTTCAAAGAGATGGAAAAACTAATTATTAACTTTATATGGAAAGGGAAGAAACCCCGAATAAGTAAAGCACTACTGAAGAAGAAGAATAAAGTTGGAGGACTCACACTACCTGACTTGAGAACCTACTATACAGCTACAGTACTCAAAACAGCCTGGTACTGGTACAACAACAGAGACATTGACCAATGGAACAGAATTGAGAACCCAGATGTAAATCCATCCACCTACGGTCACCTGATCTTCGACAAGGGCCCAAAATACATCAAATGGGGAAAAGACAGTCTTTTTAACAAATGGTGCTGGCAAAACTGGATATCCATTTGTAGAAAAATGAAACAGGACCCATACCTCACACCATATACAAAAACTACTTCAAGATGGATCAAAGACCTGAATATAAAGCCTCAAACTATAAAATTCATAGAAGAAAAAATAGGACCAACACTTCAGGCCTTAATACATGGCATTAACAGGATAAAAACCATAAACATCAACACAAAAAACCCAACAGATAAACTAGATAACTGGGATCTTCTAAAAATCAAACATCTATGCTCTTCAAAAGACTTCACCAAAAGAGTCAAAAGAGAACCTACAGACTGGGAAAAAAATTTTGGACAGTACAAGTCAGACAAAGGTCTAATCTCCATAATCTACAAGAAAATCCAACACCTCTACAACAAAAAGACAAACAATCCTATCAAAAAATGGGCAAAGGAAATGAACAGACACTTCACCAAGGAAGACTTTCAAACAGACACATGAGGAAATGCTAGCGATCACTAGCCATTAGAGAAATGCAAATTAAAACCACAATGAGATACCATCTCACCCCGGCATTACTGGCACGAATCAAAAATACTGGAAATAACAAATGTTGGAGGGGCTGTGGGGAGATGGGAACTCTTATACACTGCTGGTGGGAATGCAAAATGATACAACCATTTTGGAAAATGATATGGCGTTTCCTCAGAAAGCTAGAAATAGACATACCATTCAATCCAGCAATCCCACTGCTAGGAATATATCCTAGAGAAATAAGAGTCATCACTCGAATAGACATATGCACACCTATATTCATGGCGGCATTGTTCACAATAGCAAAACGATGGAAACAACCTCGATGTCCATCAACAGATGAATGGATACACAAACTATGGTACATGCACACAATGGAGTACTATGCAAAGAGAAAGAACAACAATGAATCTGTGAACCATCTCATAACATGGATGAAACTGGAGGACATTATGCTGAGTGAAATAAGTCAATCACAAAAGGACAAATATTGTATGAGACCGCTCTTGTAAAAACCCATGAAAAAATTCACATGTAAAATGTAACAATCCTTGTTGGTTACCAGGGATGGGAGGGGAGGGGGGGAAATACTAAATAGGCAATAGATAAGTGGTACCTTGGGTGAGAGGTGAGATAGTACACAGTACAGGGGAAACTAACACAACCTGCACAAGGAAAGGTCATGGAGGCCCTATAGACACATCCAAACCCCCCGAGGGACTGAGTTGTTGGACGGAGGGCTCTGGGGACCATGGTCTCGGGGAACATCTAGCTCAATTGGCATGACACTACTTATAAAGATAGTGCTCTACATTCTACTTTGGTGAGTAGTGTCTGGGGTCTTAAAAGCCTATGAGCGGTCATCTAAGATACTCCACTGGTCTCATCCCTTCGGGAGCAAGGGAGAATGAAGAGAACAGGATACAACGAAAAGATTAGTCCAAAGGACTAATTGTCCACAGCTACCAAGGCCTCCACCGGACTGAGTCCCGTACAGCTAGATGGTGCCCGGCTACCACCACTGACTGCTCTGACCAGGATCACAACAGAGGGTTCTGGACAGAGCTGGAGAAGGATGTAGAGCATAATTTTAACTCCCCAAAAAAAAAAAAAAAAAAAAGACCAGATTTACTGGCCTAAAGAATACTGGAGAAACCTCAAGAGTGTGGCCCCCAGACACCCTTTCAGCTCAGAGGTGAAGTTACCTTCGAGGTTCGATGTTAAGCCTGGGAGTGGACAGCCCAGTAAAACTAAATGGGACTAACGAGGTACAGGAGTCCGGTGACAAAGGCCAGAAGGCAGAGGGGGAGTAGGAAACTGATGATAAGGAACACAAATTGAGTAAGGACACTGTCGATGTGTTGTGAGATTGTTGACCACTGTTATAGGGCAACATTTGTAGTAACTATTAAATGGGATGCTGTTTTGTCCTGTAAGCCTTCATCTTGGGCGAGAATGGCAGCACAATTGGAAGAGCATAGTCAATATCACTTACATGTGTAAGTAAAAAGTTTTGAAATGGTGTTAAAAAAAACAACCAAATGAGACTAATGAGGTACAGTAGTCCAGTGACAAGGGCCAGAAGACAGAATGGGACAAGGAAGTCCCCTGGTGATAGGGAACACAAGGTGAAGTAAGGATATTCTTGATGTGTTGTGAGATTGTTAACCATTGTCATAGGGCAACATGTGTAGTAACTGTTAAATGAGAAACTATTTTGTTCTGTAAGCCTTCATCTTAAGTGAGAATAACAGCACAGTTGGAAGAGCATAGTCAATGTCACTGAACTGTGTATGTAGAAATTTTTGAAACGGTGTATCTTTGGCTATCTGTATTTTCATCAAAAAAAAAAAAAAAAAAGGCTGAGAATTTAGAGGCTTAATATGTTTTGGGGTTGTTAACCAATGTCATAAAACAACATGTGTACTACTGTTTCATGAGAAACTATTTGTTCTGTAAGCCTTCACCTGAAGTACAATAAAATATATATTAAAAAAAAAAAAAAGAATGACAGAAAGAAAAGAAAAAGAAAGACCTTAGACACAGCAAAGGGTATAGTGGATCTTATACAAATTTTGAGGTCTCTGTAAAGAGTCTGATATTTATGATAATTACCTTACACATGTCCTTTAAAGTTCTTTAGGCCACCCCATGAACAGGGACTTCTCTCACTCTCACCCTACACAGTAAACTCGTTCGTCATCTCCTGGTTTCTCTCTGTCTCTCCCATCTCTTTTCTTTTTCCCTTATTTCCCTGATTCCCCCAGGATCTCTGAATTCTTCTCACTTTATTTTATAGAACACAGGTCTCCACAGATTCCACCTCCAGCCTGGATACCCAGATCTTGCATGTGCTCTGAAGATATAAGGATATCCCTTTAATGGATTCCACTTTCTTTAGGAGACAATTGTGGTTATGAACAGCACATTTCCTCTTGATGCGTAACCATGTTACTTTGATTTTTAAAAATTATAATTGCCTTTCAGGATTCCCTACTCTTATGGGTAAAATGGAAATAGTTAAGATGGCCTTCAAGGTCATGTAGGATCTGGTCCTGCATCATTTGTCAACTTCATGTAACAAACACTCTCTCCTTCCAGAGGCAATAGCCTTCCCAACTCCTCCATGTCACTGCATGCCTCAGGGCCTTCATTCACATCCTTCCCATGCCTGTAATACTCTCCCTTCCTCCTCATCCAGTCAGTTCCTATTCATCTTTCAAAACTCAATTCAAAAGTTATTTCTGCAAGGAAGCTTCTCCGACCCTCTATATTGCTTTATAGCATTTACTACAATAACTAGTATAATTAATTATAGAACAAATTAATGGGAAAGGTAATTCAGTTTGCAATTCATTTCCTACACTGTGACCCCATTGCTAAAATGTAAGCTCCATGAGATTATGAATTGTGTCTGCTTGGTTCACCCTTGTGAACTTATTTAGCATTTTCTTGGAATCTCATGTATTTTGAATTATCCATTTACCATCTTGAATATTTCATCCCTTTAACAAATCAGCAACTATCTTTCAAAAAGTATGCAAAGTAAAAATTCTCAAGCTTTTCAAAATTGTCATTTATCTTGATAAAACTTTCACTTTGGGCAGAAAACAAACTTCAGTGTTTTCCAGAGCAAATAATAGCCCTTTAAAAATCTCTTTTCAGCAGTTCTAACTGATCACAATTACTTATCTTTAATCTGCAATTAAAACATTTTTATTTAATCACTTTCTAGACTAGTGTCTCTATGTCATCTGACATGCTATCAAAATGTGTCTGCTTTGAGTATTATTTGAAAATGGCAATTTTTGTTTTATTTCCTTTGATTGAATGGCCCCAAACATTCCCATGAGTGGTGGTTGATACTAGTTCTCGGCTGGGACCTCAGCTGGTCTATAAGCCAGAATAACTACACATGGCCTCTCCTTGTGGCCTGGGCTTCCTCATGGCAAGAAGGCTGGGTTCCCTAACCCTGCACTTCTTGTTCAGTGGAAAAAAATTACATTCCTTTTTTAAGGTACCGGTTTTTACGTCTCTTAACTGTGGCCTAATGTAATTCCCGACTGATTCAGTGCTGGTTTTCTGTACTCATAGACAAACCCAATCCTTTATTATTACAATACCACATTTCATTGACTTGACCCTAAGACTTGCTGTTATTTTATGTTGCTGTTGTTGTTGCTAGGTGCTGTCAAGTCTGTTCCAACTCATAGCTACCCCATGTACAACAGAACAAAATACTGCCTAGTCCTGCGCCATCCTCACAATAATTGTTATGCTTGAGCCCATTGTTGTAGCCACTATGTCAGCCCATCTCCTTCAGGGTCTTCCTCTTTTCTGCTGCCCCTCTACTTTACAAGGCATGATGTCCTTCTTCAGGGACTAGTCCCTCCTGATAACATGTCCAAAATATGTGAGATGAAAAAACGTTTTTTTGATTATAATTGTAAGAATTATAAGATGGAGTTGATTGTAAGGCATGCCTTACTTCCAGAGATGTTAAAATATGACTTAATTAAGTGTATTATATAAAGTTAGAGTGTGACTCATTTGTTTGAAAATAAAAATACGTATATATTGGCATATAAACAGAACGTTTCAGAAAGATACACAGAACGGTATTGTCTTAGGCTGGGTTCTCTAGAGAAGCAAAACCAGTGAAGCGTATATATATATATATATATATATATATTTGTGGGTGTGTGTGTGTAGTATATATATATAGTCAGGCTCGAGGCATCTCCTGACTCTTCACATAGCTTCAGGGTGAACTCAAGATTGGCAGGTCAGCTGCTAACTCAAGTCCCAAGAACCAAACGTCAGATGATGATGAGCTGGATGCAGGATCCAGACTGAACAAAAACAGTAAGCTTTGCCAGAACATCCATATATATATCAAATGTAGGCCAAACTCCCAAGAAAACTCCTCTTACAGCTGATTGGCTGCTCATAGCAGATCTCATCATGGAGGTAATTACATTATATCAGATTGCATCATGGAGATTACATTATGGAAGAATAATCAGTCCAATGTCTTCCAAATTACATCATTACATGACTACCAAACCACTGAGAATCAAGGCTCAGCCAAGTTGACACATTACCTGAACTATCACAGTCCACTCTTTGTCAACCTGGCACCTGTACACATCTCCTTAAACCATATACAATCTCTAAATAAAGATAATTACAAAATCATGCTTGCGCCTAACATGGTACAACTAACATGCATACAACCAAAAACACACTAGCACCGTTTACATCTTATATTTCATAAGTGAAGAGAATATAAATAATTATGCACACATACAAGGAAGACATACTCATAACAATTACATTCCTCATTTCTTCAATTGGTCACGTGGTCAAAACTGTTTTGTATTCCCTTTGCCCTCAGCAAGCACCTCAGCTGGTTGTGGTTCCTTGCCTGGTAGGGTGACAAAAACTTTATTCCTGAAGATTCTGGGTCGTTAGTTGCCATGCTGGGATTGGGTTGCTATAGTTACCCACTGACTTTAAAACACAGGGCATGGTAGTACTAAGAGATGTCCTAAGGGATCTCCTGTATTGCAGACTTACTCTTCTCTACCTCTATTATGTAATATCAATCCAAATTCCTCTTTATTATCAGGATCAATCACACCATCCAAGATAGTAACTCCCTTCCTTACCTGTTGATCTAGAGGCAAGAGGAGCCCAAAGTGGCCAGGTGGCATTCTTAACTTCCGGTTAAATTGAATCAGTGTTGTGTTTCCTGGTGGAAACATCCCTCCCTTTGGAACTAAGACCTCTAGACCCACATAGCATAGGGTCATAGGGAAAAGAAGCAAAAATTTTGCAAGTGGATCACAAGAGGTAATAGTAAGTGGTGCCACTCCCATTTCCACCCCTTGATTCCTTGACTCATGAATCCTGGCTATGGGAGAAACAGCACCATATATCGGATGCTGGTTTGGGACATATACAGCCTCCTGGAGAACATTGTCCCAACACTGCAAGGTATTGTCAACTAGCTGACTCCATAATTGAGTCTTTAGAAGGCTATTCCATTGTTCTATCAAGCCAGCTGCTTCAGGATGATGGGAACCATGATAAGACCAGTGAATTCCATGAGCATGGGCACATTGCCACACTTCGTTTGCTGTGAAGTGAGTCCCTTAATCTGAAGTGATGCTGTGTGGGGATACCATGACAGTGGATAAGGCAATTCTGTAAGTCCATGGATGGTAGTTTTGGCAGAGGCATTCTGTGCAGGGAAAGTAGATCTGGTAAGTGTCTATTCCAGTAAGAACAAAACGTTGCCCTGGCTATGATGGAAGCAGTCCAACGTAACCAATCTGCCACTATGCTGCTGGTTGATCATTCAAAGAAGGTGCCATATCAAGGACTCAGTGTTGGTCTCTGCTTCTGGCAGACTGTGCACTCAGCAGTGACTGTAGCAAAGTCAACCTTGGTAAGTAGAAGTCCATGTTGCTGAGCCCACACATAACCTCCATCCCTGCCACCATGGCCACTTTGTCGTGAGCCTGCTGGGCAATGACAGGAGTGGCTGGGGAAAGAGGATAACTTGTTTCCACAGAATATGTCATCTTATCTACTTGATTATTAAAATCCTCCTCTGCTGAAATCTCCCTTTCGTGAGCATTCACATGAGACACAAATATCTTCAATTCCTTGGCCCATTCAGGCAGGTCTGTCCACATACCTCTTCCACATACCTCCTTGTCTCCAATTTTCCAATTATATTCCATTTAAGTCCCTGACCATCCAGCCAAACCATTGGTCACAGACTATGAATCAGTATACAATCGCACATCTGGCCATTTCTCCTTCCAAGCAAAGTGAAAAACCAGATGCACTGCTCTAAGTTCTTCCCATTGGGTGGATTTCCCTTCACTGCTGTCCTTCAGGGAAGTCCCAGAAAGGAGCTGTAGTGCTGCCATTGTCTACTTTCAAGTGATGCCTGCATATCGTGCAGAACCACCTGTAAACCTGGCACAAGTTTTCTCTTCCTCAGTAAACTGATCATAAGAAGCTCCCCATGAGGCCATAGGTGTACAATGGGAGAGGGCAGGTAATGTGACAGGAGTGTAGGCCATGGGCATTTGGGCCACTTCCTCACGAAACTTACTTGTGCCTTCAGGTCCTGCTTGGGCCCAATCTCATGTATACCACTTCCATTTAATGATGCAGTGCTTCTGTGCATGTCTGACTTTATGGCTCTGTGGGTCAGACAACACCCAGTTCATGATAGGCAGCTCAGGCTGCATGGTGACTTGGTGGCCCATGGTTAAGGGTTCATTCTCTACTAAGGCCTAGTAACAAGTGAAAAGCTGTTTCTCAAAAGGAGAAGAGTTGTCTGCAGAAGATGGTATGGCTTTACTCCAAAATACTAAGGGTCTGCTCTGTGATTCACCAACAGAGGCATGCCAAAGACTCCAAACAGCATCTCTATCTGTCACTGACACTTTAGGCACCATTGATCAGTTGGATCATGTGGCCAAAGTGGCAGAGTGGCTTGCGCAGCAGCATGAACCTGTTGCAGAGCCTGTTCTTGTTCTGGTCCCCACCCAAAACTAGCAGTTTTTCGAGTCCCTTGATAAACAGGCTGGAGTAGCACATCCAGATGAGGGATATGTTACCTCCAAAATCCAGAGAGGCCCACCAGGCATTGTCCTTCCTTTTAGTTGTGGGAGGGGCTGGATGCAATAACTTATCCTTCACTTTAGAAGGAATATCTTGACATGACCCACACAGTGGACCCCTAGATATTTCACTGAGGTGGAAGGAACTTGAATTTTTGTCGGATTAATTTCCTACCCTCTAGCACTCAAATGTCTTACCAATCACTCCAGAGTTATTGATTTTCTTCCTAACTAGGTCCAGTTAGCATAATGTCATCAATGCAACGGAACAGTGTGAAGTCTTGTGGAAGGGAAAGGTGATCAAGGTCCCTGCAGGCTATATTATGACATAGGGTTGGACAGTTGATACATCCCTAAGGTAGAACATTGAAGGTGTATTGCTGCCCTTGTCAGCTGAAGGAAAGCTCCTTCTGATGGTCCTTAAAAACAAGTATGGAGAAAAAGGCATTAGCAAGATAAGCAACTGTATACCAGGTACCAGGAGATGTATTAATTTGCTCAAGCTATGGAACCACATCTGGGATAGCAGCTGCAATTGGAGTCATCACCTGGTCAATTTTTTCATAATGCACTGTCATTCTCTATGATTCATCTGTTTTTTGCACAGGCCAAATAGGCAAGTTGAAGGGGGATGTGGTGGGAATTATTACCCCTGCATCCTTCAAGTCCTTGATGGTGGCAGTAGTTTCTGCAATCCCTCCTGGAATGCTTTTGGTTTACAATTTTCCTAGGTAGGGGTAGTTCTAATGGCTTACACTTAGCCTTTGCTACCATAATAGCCTTTACTCCACATGTCAGGGATCCAATGTAGAATTTTTCCCAGTTGCTGAGTATATCTACTCCAATTATGCATTCTGGAACTGGGGAAATCACCATAGAATGGGTTCAGGAACCCACTGGACCTACTGTGAGTTGGACATGAGCTAAGGCTCCATTAATAACATGACCTCAATATGCCTCCACTCTGACCAGTAGGCCACTTTGACGTTTTGGGTCTCATAGAATTAGTGTCAGTTCAGAGGCAGTGTCCAGTAATACCCCAAAAGTCTGATTATTTCCTTTTCCAAATGAACAGTCTTTCTTGTAAAAGGCCACAGATCCCTTTGAGGAAGTCTTGGAGAAAGATTAACAGTATAAATTTTTGGAAGTGCAGTGGGGTCCTTCCTCAAAGGGACCCAACCTCCCCTTTATTCAAGGGGTTATGGGCCTATAATCTGGTTCATGTCTGGGAATTGATTGAGGAGCCATGACACTCTATTCTGGCAATTCAAGTTAGACTGCTGTTCACTTGACCTAGAACTCTCCCACTTGCACAGATCAAGTAAGTATTTAGTAGATTTCCCATCTACTTCACTCCTAGGGACATCATGACTAAGTAGCCAATGCCATAAGTCCATACAAGTCAGACTATTCTGATTACTGCTTTGACTCTGCTGATTATTACAGTAACCACGCCCACCTTGTCTTTGTCGATTGAGTGCCACCACTTGGCCCCTATCACCATAAAGTCCAATCAGCCCCACTGTAGTTTGATGTCTTAATTCAGTCAGGGCAGTAGCCACTGCCAAGTCTGACTTACATAAAATAACAATCACAGCAGTGTTCAAGGGTGCTGGGGGTCTTAGGCTGGGTTCTCTAGAGAAACAAAACCAGTAGAGTGTATAAATACATGTAGAGATTTATATCAAGGAAACGACTCATATGATTGTAAAAGCTGGAACGTCCCAATTCCATAGGTCAGGATAGAGGCTTCTCCTGATTCAAGCAGCTGCAGGGGCTGGTGAACATAAGATCGGCAAGCCAGACAGCAGGACTCTTACAGGCTGTGAAGATCAATGAATCTCAAGATCAGCAAGCAAGATGGCAGGTAAGCTTTAGTTCAAGTCCCAAGAACCAGTGGCCAGACAAACAGGAGCCAGCTCCAAGATCCAGAATGAACAAAAGCCCAGGAGACTTGCCAGAAAATCTACTTATAGTGGATGCAAGCCACATTCTCAGGAAACTTCCTTTCAACCGATTGGCTACTCAGAGAAGATCCCATTATGGAGGTGATCACATTATATCAAATCTCATCATGGAAGTGATCACATCATCATATTACTGCCAAACTACATCATAACTGCCAAACTACTGAGAATCATGGCCCAACCAAGTTAATACACAACCTTAATGATCACAGTCCACACCTTGTCAACTTGGCACTTGTACACATCTCCTTAAACCATACATAATCTCTGAATAAAGACAATTATAAAGTCATATTTGTGCCTAACATGAGACAACAAACACGTACAACAAAACATGTACTAGTCTTGCTTGTATCTTATATTTTATAAGTGAAGAAAACAAAAATATTTGATGCATACATACAAGGCAGAAATACTCATAAAAATTACAGTTGTCATTTCTGCAACTAGTCACATGGTTGTAGCTGGTATTTTGAACTACCTTCTTTCACCACTTATTTTGTATTCCTTTTATTCTCAGCACCTCAGCTGGTTGTGGTTCTTTGTCTGGTGGAGTGACCAAAACCTTCATTCCTGAGAGGTCTGTGCCATTAGCAGTCATGTCAGAATTGGGTTGCTGTCATTTTCCATTGACTTGAATCACAGAACATGGTAGTACTAAGAGAGGCCCTAAGGGATCTCCTGCATTACAGACATACTCTTCTTTACCTCCATTATATAATACCAATCCAACTTCCTCTTGGTAATTAGGATGAGTCACACCAGCCAATATACTAACTCCCTTCTTTGTTGATCCAGAGGCATAAGGAGCCCATAATGGCCAGATGGTGTCCTTAGTTTCCAGTTCAATGGAATCAGTGATGTGCCTCCAGGTGGGAGCATTCCTCCCTTTGGAATTAAGACCTCTAGACCCACAGAGCATAAGGTTGCAGGGATAGGAAGCAAACATTTTGTGAGTGGGTCACTAGGTGTAATAGTGAGTGGTGCCACTCACATTTCCACCCCTTGATTCTTGGACCCATAAAACCTGGCTATGGGAGAAACAGCACCATATGTTGGATGCTAGTTTAGAGCATATACAGTCTCCTGGAGAACATTGCCCCAACCCTACAAGGTATTGTCACATAGCTGGTGCTGTAAGTGTGTCTTTAGAAGTCCATTTCATTGTATCACAGTGCAGACCTGTAGGATTTTGGAGAAAAGCCTTGCCATCTTCTGCAGATGACTACTCTCCTTTTGAGAAATAGCTTTTGGCTTGTACTGGGCCTTAGTTGAAACTGAACCCTTAACCATGAGCCACCAAGTCATCATGGGACCTGAGCTGCCCATCATAAACTGGATATTGTCTGACCCACAGAGCCATAAAGTTGGAGATGCACAGCAGCACTCCGTCATTAAATGGAAGTGGTACATATGAGATTGGGCTTGTACCTGAAGGCACAAATAAGTTGCATGAGGAAGTGGCCCAAATGCCCATGATCTCCACTCCTGTCACATTACCCTCCATCTCCCAATCTGCACCTATGGCCTCATGGGGAGTTCCTTTTGATCAGTTGACTGATGAAGAGAAAACTCGTTCCAGGTTTACAGATGGTTCTGCGCGATATGAAGGCACCCCTTGCAAGTGGACAATGGCAGCACTACAGCCCCTTTCTGGGACCTCCTTGAAGGACAGTGGTGAAGGGAAATGCTTCCAATGGGCAGAACTTCGAGCTGTGCATCTGGTTTTTCACTTTGCTTGGAAGGAGTAGTGGCCAGATGTGCAACTGTATACTGATCCATGGCTTGTGGCCAATAGTTTGGCTGGATGGTCAGGGACTTAAAAGGAACATAACTGGAAAATTGGAGACAGGGAGGTATGTGGAAGAGGTATGTGGATAGACCTCTCTGAATGGTCCCAAGATGTAAAGATATTTGTGTCTCATGTGAATGCTCACCTAAGGGGGACCTCATGCCACCAAAAATTAAGAACCAGGAGGGGAGTGTGTCTTTTGGACCCAGGTTCCCTGTGCTGAGAAGCTCCTAGACCAGGGGAAGATTGACGACTAGGACCTTCCTCCAGAGCTGACAGAGAGAAAACCTTCCCCTGGAGCGGGTGCCCTGAATTCGGATTTCTAGCCTCCTAGACTGTGAGAGAATAAATTTCTCTTTGTTAAAGCCATCCATTTGTGGTATTTCTGTTATAGCTGCACTAAATGACTAAAGCACTGGGGCTCCCTTCACAAATTTGTTCCTCATCATTTTGGTAAAAGGTGTGTCCTCTGGGTGCTCCATGTGTGGGTCTGTGGGTCTAACCTGGTAAATCCACTCTAACATGTCAATTTCGCTAAGCCTTTGGATACCTTCTTCTACAGTATACCAAGGCAGGTCTGGTACTTCAACCTGATTTATTGTAGGCTACCACATAATTCATGCTTCAGCGACCCAACCAAATAAACTATCATATCCTTTCCTAACCTCTTGAGCAGAAACACTGAATGAAGAATCTGTGCTTAGTGGGCCCATATCAGTAAACTCAGACAGATCTAACTATATGTTCCTTGAACTTTTATCCCACACCCTTCATAGCCATTGCCTTATCCTCACGTGGAGGACAAGATAAGATGTAAAAATTGAGGCTTCAAAAAGTTAAACAAGCCACCTTATGCAACCCAGTTGCTTAGTTTCAGAATTGCAGTAGAATTCAGCCGTTTCACTTCTAGTGTTCT
Source organism: Dugong dugon (assembly GCA_030035585.1). Classification (NCBI taxonomy): domain Eukaryota; kingdom Metazoa; phylum Chordata; class Mammalia; order Sirenia; family Dugongidae; genus Dugong; species Dugong dugon. The sequence continues at coordinate 170,637,165 of CM057462.1, forward strand.
GTTTTCACTAGACTCTGCCAATGCTTTATCAAGGAAACTTCTCTCTCCCTCTGCCCCCACCACTTTACCACGACAAACCAAAAAAAAAAACAAAACAAACAAATCCATTGCCATTGAGCCGATTCCAACTCATAGCAACCCTATAGCACAGAGTAGAACTGCCCCATAGCGTTTTCAAGGAGAGGCTGGTGGATTTGAGCCATTGACCTTTACGTTAGTGGCTGAATGCTTAACCACTATACCACCAGGGCTCTAAGGGGGACATTAATATAGTAGAGCTATGAACTTAAACATTTCGGAAGGCATATGGTAAGAAATATTGTTTTAAAAATGTATGCCAGAGATCCTTCATCAAAGAATGTGAGAATCACGGTTCTATATAATTAATAATATTAATATGTCATTCGGAATTGGGTCACTACTAAGAAATTCAACCTTAATGATTTGAAAGAATAGTAAGAAATCCCTACACAAATTCAGGGAATTTAATTCCTGATATTTTGGAGTCCTTTTTCTTTACAGTTTGATTTTAGTTAATGCCTTTCCCTTTATTCTCCCTTTTCACCACTTATAGATATGAAATATGTCCCAAGATAAAATTTTCCTTCACAAACTATCAGCTGCAGAGTAAGGAATTCCACTAAGGTGTTTCAACTGTAGCCAAGAGTGTTAAAACTATAACTATTTAATAGAGGTAAATGGGCATATGGAGGAAAACCACAAGCAATGGGAGTTGTCTGGACTGACAATGGCTAAAATGAACGTGCTGTCCGCTGCAATAAATACACTGAAGCTACAAAAAGGGATTTCACAATGTTTTTCAAGAAGATACAGAAGCTATAAATCACTAAGTTCTAATAGACATGCAATATTAATTGCATAAATATATAACACCTGGGAATTTGGGACTATTTTAGTTCATACCTTGCTCATAAAATGTTCATCACTTTACAGATGTGTTTATTAAAAAATTCATAAAATAATCCCAACAGTGAAACAGAGAATTTTAAAATGAACAGAATGTTAATACATTCAGAGGATATTATCGTTACTTCAAACACTGGGTAATGACGGAATATTTTTTAAAAAATACTATTCTTTCAAACCATTAAGGTTGACTTATAATTTTTTTTTCAGTTTTTTAAGCCTCAATTACAAAGTAACAGATACCCACCTGGCTCTGCAGTTTCCATAGGTTTCCTACTCCCTCCCACATATTTTCCTATGACTAAGCTAACTCAGTAAATTTTTATTAAGCTTTTCCTCAGTGCCAAGCACTTTATACGTATCATATCATTTAATCCTCCCAGTAACCCTCTGAAGGTAAGCAATTTTTTTTATTCCCTTTATATAAATAAAGAAAGCAAGGCACATAGTGAGTAACTTGCCCAAGGGCACATAACTAATAAGTGGAAGTTTAAAGATTCAAACCCAGACTTTATGACTCTATCCTACCCAGCCCTCTGATTGCTGAGTTCTGCTGCTTCCAAGTCTTATTAGGCTCATAACATAAGATCAACATACTTTGTGATTATATTACCTTACATTCATACAAAGATGTTGATTTTCAAAAGTCTTCTACATCTGGTACCTTAAGAACAACCTTATTTTTTGGAAGGATATATCCCTACTTAAGATAATAAAAAACAAAAACTTTAGGTTTATTGTCTTGCTTAAGTCAAGAGATAGTCACAGACTGAGTTAGCCATAGTTTTGTGGAAAAACTTGGTGTAGGAAACAGGGAGAAAGTGGGAGTCATTGCTTGAAAGACACTGGGCTTCTGTTAAGGGTGATGGACTCTTACCAGCCTCGATGTGCTTCCCTGGGTATAAAAGATGGGCTGGAGGCCCAGGACTTCTCTGCTTCAAAATCTCCAGACCTCTATGGGGTGTGTTTATTCCTCTACCCCATCAAGGGAACTCAAGGGAGGGGCAGCCAGAACCACATGTTTCAATTTTCTCCCCTCACTGACAAAACAAACTTACCTGGTCTGAGGGTGAGGTAAAAAAGTATTCTTTCAAATCTTTTGTTTATCCCTAGACCTCACAATTTAGCTCTTTTGGTTTTGTGTGTGTGTGTGTTCTATCTTGTCATAGTTGTCCTTGAGGGTACTAGTTTGCTATTATTTGAAGGAGGCAAATGATCATAGAGTTATAGGAAATACTAAAAACAACAAAAATAGTTGACATATCAAAATATTGTACCACTATGTTATTATCAAGAAGCCCTGGTGGTGCAGTGGTTTAAGTGCTTGCTGCTAAACAAAAGGTTGGTGGATCAACCCCACCAGCCACTCTGTGGGAGAAAGATATGGCAGTCTACTTCCGTACAGATTTCAGCCTTGGAAACCCCATGGGGGCAGTTCTACTCTATCCTATATGGTCGCTATGAGTTGGTATCAACTCAATGGCAATGCGTTTTTTTTCTAATGTTATTTATTAACATTATTCATATTCACTGCGAATTAGTTGATTTAAAGAGAAATTATAAAGTAGGTCCCTGAGTGGTGCAAATGGTTTGTACTCATCTACTAATCTAGAAGTTGGTGGTTTGAACTTACCCAGCAGCATCGTGGAAGAAAGGACTGATGATCTGCTTCTATAAAGATTACAACGAGGCAGGACCAAGATGGTGGAATAATCAGACGCATCATGTCATCCTTCTTACAACAAAGACCTGAAAAACAAGTGAATCAGATACATGTGACAATCTAGGAAATCTAAGTATCAAAGACAAAGCTGATGAATTGGACTGAGTGGCAGGTAGGAGAGACAATTCAAAAACAGTGGAAATGGGGAATTATGAATCGCTGGATCACCAGTGTCCTGCTAGCTGAACCCACACAGAGTGGACCTATTGAGGTAAGCAGCAGAATCCCAAGCTGAAACCCACCCCATCTGGTGCAGTTAAGCAGGAGCGAATCTGCATGCACCTCCAGAATCAAACAAGAGTGAAACCAGACCTGGGAAAGTTAAATGCACACTCCCAACCCACCACACATACCACAGACCATCCCCACACCAGAGTTCCACAGGCCAAGGAGCAGTCCTTCCCCCTCACCCATCCCCCTCCCTGATTCAACACCAGCCTGGTGACATTCAACACCACCATGTCCCCTAAGCCGGGAACCCATGGCTCTGGTCCAGAGGTGCCCACCCCTTCTCCCAGCCACTGGCACAGGGGGTCCCTGGGCTTGCAGTACCCTCTTTCCCCTCCGATCACTCACACTAGTGCCTTACTGGCCAAGTTAGCACAGCACTGGCACATTGGCAAAAAGCAGACAGAATTCCCAGCTGAAGCCCGTTTTCACTGGAAGCAGGCAAGTGGGAGCTGCAGATCTGTGACATTCACCACCTCCCCATCCCCTAAGCCTGCAGCTCTCTGCCAAGTCTGAAACACCCGTACCTTAGGCAAGCCACTGGTGAAGGCGGTCCGCCGACTTGCAGTGCCCTTCACTCCCACCAATCACCTGCACCAGTACCTTGCTGGCTGACCTGGCATAGCAGGCCCTCATTAGAACAAAGCAAGCATGAGTCCCAGTGGAAGCACATTTTCACCTGCAGCAGTCAAGTGTGAGCTGCAGATCCGTGGTATTCAACACTGCCCTGCCCCCTAAGAAGAGGCCTCAACCACCCACACTGTGGGCCTGAGGGCCAGCGGGACCACCCACTCCATCCAGCCATCCATGACAGAGGCCTGAGAATCAGTGATGCCCCTCTATCCCTCCAGCCAATGGCACCAGGTGCCCAAGAACCAGCTGCACTAGCACCTTAACCACATGCTAGCAGACAGGGGCATACTCTCCATCCAGGCACCCAGGGGCAGCCGACAGCTCCCTGCCTTGTCCCCTGCACTGTCTCCCACTGCAACCAGACACCTGTGCCTGCTCTGAACACACCCCACACAGCTCTGCCCACCAAGGACAGTAGATGAGAGTCTGTACACCATATACTTGGTGACCAATGACTCAGGCACCTTTGCCTCAACCATCTGGAAAGTGGCTGAACACACACAACACCCAATCCAACAACCAGGAAGAACACCCCCTGCACCCATGGCCAGGTGACAAGCAAGACAGATACATCACTTCACAGAAAATGCCACTTATATTCTCAGCAGCCCTGCAAGAACAGTGAACAGAGTCCCAGTTTCACACACCTAGTAGCTTCCCCACCCACCAGGAGACAGGAGGTGAGACCTTCAACATGGCCAGATTAATGACCAGATTCACACACATGACCAGCCTACTTGTATATATCAAAACAAAAATTCAGGACACAATAAACAAATATACAATATATTAAAAAAAGAAACTAACTTATGATGTCTCAGAGACAATAGTCAATATCAAATCACATAAAGAAGCAGGACAAGATGGCTCCAGCAAACGACCAAAATAAAGAACCAGAAGGCTCTCTGGAGGAAGATAAGGCAATGGAACTACCCGATAAAGAACACAAAAGAGCTCTCCAAGATATCAAGAAGATCAGGAAAAACATAGACAGAACCAATGATCACACAGACAAAGCAATAGAAGAATTCAAGAAAACAATACAAGAACAAAACAACAGAATGAATAGGCTACTAGAAATCATACAAAAACAGCAGCTAGAAATCAAAAACATTAACAATAAAATTTCAGAATTAAACAACTCAACAGAAGGTCATAGGAGCAGAATTGAGACAGTGGAAGTCAGAATTAGTGAGATTGAAGATAAATCCCTTGATATCAATTTGCTTGAGGAAAAATCAGAAAAAATAATGAAGAAAGCCTAGGAGTTATGTGGAATACTATCAAGAGGAAAAACTTACAAATGATTGGCATTCCAGAACAAGGAGGGATAATAGAAAACAAACAGAGAATTGTTGAAGATTTGCAGGCAGAAAACTTCCCTAATATCATGAAAGATGATAAGATATCTATCCAAGAAGCTCAACAAACCCCATACAGGATAGACTCCAAAGAAAGTCACCAAGACATATCATAATCAAACTTGCCAAAACCAAAGACAAAGAATCCTGAGAGCAGCTAGGAATAAACAAAAAGTCACCTACAAAGGAGAACCAATAAGACTAAGCTCTGATTACTTAGCAGAAACCATGCAGACAAGAAGGCAATGGGATGACATATATAAAGCCTTGAAGGAAAAAAATTGTCAGCCAAGAATTATGTATCCAGCAAAATCGTCTCTCAAATATGATGGTGAAATTAGGTCATTTCCAGACAAACAGAAATTAAGGGAATATGTAAAAACCAGACCAAAATTACAAGAAATATTAAAGGAAGTCCTCCAGTTAGAGAAACAACAACAAGGTCTTAAAAGCTTGCGAGCAGCCATCTAAGATCTCTCTATTGGTCCCATCCCACTTGGAACAAAGGAGAATGAAGAAAACTAAAGACACAATAAAATACTAGCCCAAAAGACGAAAGGACCAAATAAATCAGAGACTCAGCCAGGCTGAGACCAGAAGAACTAGGTGGTGCCTGACTACCACCAACGACCACCCTGACAGGGAACACAACAGAGAGTCCTGGACAGAGAAGGAGAAAAATGTAGAACAGAATTCAATTCATGTAAAAAGACCAGACTTAATGGTCTGATAGAGACTGGAGGAACCCCTGAAGCCATGGCCCCTGGACGCTCTGTTAATCAAGAACTGAAACCATTTCGAAGCCCACTCTTCAGATAAAGATTAGATGGGACTACAAAACAAAAAATAATACACGTGAGAAACATGCTCCTTAGTTCAGTCAGATATAAGAGACCAAATGGGCAGCTCCTGTCCAAAAGCAGGATGAGAAGTCAGGAAGCGACAGAAATTGGTCAAACAGACACAGGGAATCAGGGGTGGATAGTGAGGGTGTGCTGTCACTTTGTGGGGATTGCAACCAGTGTCGCAAAACAATATGTGTATAAATTTTTGAATGAGCAATTAACTTGAGCTGAAAATTTCACCTAAAGCACAATTTAAAAAAAGAAGAAGAATATTAACTTGCAACAATGACAAATTTTTCTATGTGCGTGCCAGGAATAAGGGTTTACATCCTGAGGTGAATTTAGGAAAAATTTAAATTTGGGAGGAAATTGAACCTCTACCAAATTGCTATATTTTGTTCCTGAGGGTGGGGGGAGTTCAGTATCTACAAATTCAAACTCAAAAGAGTCTAAAATTTTGATAACTCAGACAGTGGCTGCTGCTATAGGAAAAAAATATTTTTGAACATATAAATATAAAGAAGACCACAATGAAGATAATTAGCATATTTAAGAGAATATAAGCACTTTAGTCATCTCAAATATAATTGGCACTCTAATAAAAATTATTTCTACTTTATAATTAAGAAATATCCAAGGTCCTCTATATACTAATATATTGCCTTCCTAAATAAGAGAACTTTCCAGCTGCAACCAAAAGTTTGGAAGTTCAAGTTGACCCAGAGGTACCTCAGAAGAAACGCCTGGTAATCTAATTCCAAAATATCCACAAATGAAAACTCAAATGGAGCACAGTTTTACTCTGACACAGATGGGATCACCAACAGTCAGAATAGACTCTATGACAACTGCTTTCTGGTAGATGTAGCAGGGTATTCCAAAGAAAACAAAGTTTCTTTCCTCATGGGAAAATAAAGCACTTGTTCAACATTTATTGAGTGTCTACAAAGTATACAGCATTGTGCTAAGGGTTGAGGGAATATGAAGTTATAATAGATTCTGCAGCCCTCAGGAAGTTCAGTTCCATAAGAGAGCTGAAACAGCTACAAAATGATATGGTAAGAAAGAAAAGAGACAGAATCAACATCAAACAACAATCCAAGACTAGGACACAGGACAGATCAACCAGATACCAACCCAGAAAGGGAATTCACAAAAACAAAACAAAGTTAAAAGACTAAAAATAAGGAACTGTAGACATCAATATGCAAACAAGGACAACGTCAAAACAAAGAAGAAGAAATAAATGGTGTAGTCATAGAACTTCCATATGGAGAGGAAGTCAAGGTGATATTAAGAAATAAAGGACTGGTTTAAACTTAGAAAAATAAAGGAAAATTTCAAGGTAACCACAAAGGAAGCTAACTAACCTGCGCATCAAAATAAAAAAGAAAAACATAAAAAACTCAACGAATACAAGATCAACAATAATGAAAGACATAAAAAGAAAATACATAAACAAAAAGAGCTCAGCACAGAAATTTAAGCAGAACAAAGAAACCATCAAAACCACACACACACACACACACACACAACACAAATACAACAAAATGACAGCAGTAAACTCATAACTATCAATAATTATACTGAATGTAAATGGCTAAAAAACACCAGTAAAGAGAGGGTGGCAGAAGAGATTTTTTTAAAAAATAATCCATTTATACACTGTCTACAAGAGACACACAGACACAAACACATAAATTAAAACACAAAGAATGGAAAAAAATATATCAAGCAAACAATAACCAAAAAGGAGCAGGAGTGGCAACATTAATCTCTGATATAACAGACTTTAAAACAAAATCTACCATAAAGGATAAGGAAGGACATTATGTAATGATTAAAGGGTCAATATACCAGGAGGACCTAACCATAATAAATAGATACGCACACAATGACAGGGCGCCAAAATACATAAAACAAACTCTAAGAGTATTGAAAACAAAAAATAGACAGTTACACAATGTCTTAGTCATCTAGTGCTGTTACAACAAAAATACCACAAGTGGATGGCTTTAACAAAGAGAAATTTATTTTTTCACAATAAAGTAGGCTGAAAGTCCAAATTCAGGGCATCAGATCCAGGGGAAGGCTTTCTCTCTCTGTCGGTCTTCTTCTCATCAGTGTTCCCCCGCACTAGGTGCTTCCCTGCGCAGGGACCCCAGGTCCAAAGGATGCGCTCTGCTCCTGGCACTGCTTTCTTTGTGGTATGAGGTCCCCCTGTCTCTCTGCTCATTTCTTTCTTTTATATCTCAAGAGATTGCCTCAGGATACAATCCAATCTTGTAGATTCAGTCCTGCGTTACTAACACAACTGCCACCCATCCTCCCTCATTAACATCATAGAGGCAGGATTTACAACATACCAGAAAATCACACAGTAGCAGGAATCATGGCCCAGCCAAACTGATACACACATTTTTGAGGGGACATAATTCAACCCATGAAACACAATAATAGTAGGAGACTTCAACACATCACTTTCAGCGAAGGACAGAACATCTAGAAAGAAACTCAGTAAAGATACAGAAGATCCAAATACCACAATTAACCAACTCTATCTCATACATATATACAGAACACACCACCTAACAGCAGCAAAGTATGCATTCTTTTCCAACACACATGGAATATTCTCCAGAATAGGCCACACTTTAGGCCACAAAGCAAGCCTCAACAAAAATCAAAACACTGAAATAATACAAAACATCTTTTCTAATCATAATGCCATAAAAGTAGAAATCAATAACAGAAATAGAAAGAAAAAAAATCAAATACATGGAAACTGAACAACACCTTGCTTAAAAGCTACTGGGTAATACAAGAAATCAAAAATGGAATAAACAAATTCATAGAATCAAATGAGAATGAAAACTATCTTAACAAAACCTTTGAGACACAGCAAAAGCAGTGCTTAGAGGTGAATTTATAGCAATAAACACACACATCCAAAAGTAAGAAAGGGCCAAAATAAAAACATTAACCCTATAATTCAAACAAAGAGAAAGAGAGCAGCAAAAGAAGACTTAAGTCACCAGAAGAAAGGAAATAATGAAGATTAGAACAGAAATAAATGAAATAGAGAACAGAAAAACAGTAGAAAGAATCAACTGACCAAAAGTTGGTTATTTGAAAAGATCAACAAAATTGACAAACCATTAGCCCAACTGACAAAATAAAAACAAGAGAGGAAGTAAATAACACAAATAAGAAATGAGACGGGTTATATCATAACAGATCCAACTAAAATAGATTCATAACAGAATATTATGAAAAATTGTACTCCAACAAATTTGAAAACCTAGAGGAAATGGACAAATTCCTAGAAACACACTACCTACTTAAACTAACACAAACAGGTAGAAAAACTAAACAAACCCATAACAAGAAATTGAAGAAACCCCTTAGGGCAACATGGCACTATAGACAGAAGCACAATGTCGTCCCTCCACAGCAAATACCTGAAAAACTAAGTCAAACAGAGACAAATGTCAATCCTGAAACCCTAAGCATCAAATGAAAAGATAAAGAACTCAGTCAAGCACTGAATGGAATAAGAAACCGACAGAGAACAGAGAGCGAGGAGAGATATGTGCAGAGGTCCCCTATCAGCTAACACAGCATGAATTCGCCATCTTGGACTCCTATAGGAGATCTGTGTACAGAGAGTAGGGGTAAGCAGCTTCATGGAGCTCCCAGAAGTAGACAGAACAACCAGTAACCATCAATATATGCTTTCCCATCCCCCACCCTTCTTCACCACACTCGGCCTCCTGTGCTTCCTGCAGCCACAGTATCATGGCCAGTAGGCACAGGCTTCAGTCCTGTGCCACTTGGATTCCACCCACCCACACTGGCCCACTCCAAGTGTCATTTGTTTGTTACTGGTGTTACTTTCTTCCACTTATTTTGGTTTCTTCCCTACTTCTTACCACCTCCCCCTCCTTTCTCTCAAATATCTGGTTCCATGTGCCATCTTTGCTTCTTTTTGAAAGGCTGTGAAATACTGCTCGGCTGTGGAATTGCTTCCCAGCACACGCTGCCATGCTGGTGGGAATCCCCAATGCTTTTTTTGTTTGTTTGTTTTCTTTTTTTTTTTTTCCTCAGCTTGGGAGCCCCTTCTAGCCAGGCTGTACAGCATGTCTTGGGAGCTACTTTCTTAGTCTGCGCAACTGTGTGGTAGGATCCCTGGGAGCATTTCTTTCTTTTTTTTTTTTTTATTTTCTCTCCTTTTCCCTTTCTGAGATTCTCATCTCTCTATACTTATGTTCTCTTCCTGTATCCTGAATACTGGGTGCTGTGTGACACCTCTACCATTTCTAGCCAGGCTGTACTTCCAGGCCTGGGAGCCAGTGTTCGCATCCACACCAGTGGGATCCCTATGGGCTTTTTTTTTTTTTTTCTTCAAATTTTTATTTATTTATTTTCTTTTTTTCCTTTTTGTTTTTCTCCATCTCTCAGTCTCTCATCTCTTCACTCCAGTGGCAAACTCCCTTAGCACTCTTTTTTGTTTGTTTTTGGCTCCTGTTTCTCTCTCTTCTCTCTCCTTTTTCCCATACCCAACTTAGCTCCACACGTCACAATCTCCCCCCTCTTTCCTGCCTACCTGCATCATACCCTGAACATTACACCCCTGAGCAGCACAAGCACAGCCTACCAGAATCTACCCTGCACTGATTCCCACCTCACCCTGTCGGTCCTACTACGTGCCACAAACAACCCATCCCAGCAACTTCTCTTCAGCTGGACCTGCCTGCTGCACCATAGCTGAGTGACTGACCCTTCCCATTGGACAAGGAGCAAAAAGTATCATGCCCACAGATGAGCAAACAACAAAGAATGCACAGCCTGCCTGCTCAGACATAACTTAATAAAACAAAAAAAGCAGGACAAAACAAACAAATCTACGATCAATAAAGGAGGAAACTAACTACTGAATGTCCTGAAGACAATATCAAACACATTTAAAAAAAGGACAGGGGGGACCTCATACCATCAAGAAAGCAGTGCTGGGAGCAGAGCGTGTCCTTTGGACCGGGGTCCCTGCACCAAGAAGCTCCTAGTCTGGGGGAACACTGATGAGAAGGCCGACAGAGAGAGAAAGCCTTCCCCTGGAGCTGACACCCTGAATTTGGACTTTTAGCCTACTTTACTGTAAGGAAATAAATTTCTCTTTGTTAAAGCCATCCACTTGTGGTATTTCTGTCGTAGCAGCACTGTATGAGTAAGACAGAATTTGGTACCGGGAGTGGGGTGCTGCTCTAACAGATACCTAAAATGTGGAAGCAGTTTTAAAACTGTGAATGGATAGACGTGTGGCAGTGACAGAGGACCAGCAGCAGCAGAGAACCTCCAGCAGCAGAGAAGCAGCAGCAGCAGAGAACCAACAGCAGCAGAACAAGGAGACCAATGAAAGATGGTGCTGCAGCTGACCCACAGAGCAAGAGAGCTGAATACCTGTGAGCAGGAGGCTTCCTGGCAGAGTGGGGTGCCTCTGGGCAGTTATCGGTGGAGCTAGGCTTGCTGAACCATGGAGCGAGAGAGCTGAGTGTCTGTGTGTACAAGGATTTCTGGCAGAGTGGGGTGCCTCTGGGCACTTACCGGTGGAGCTACTGAGCTTTGGAACACTTGCCCCAGCAGGGCATATGCAGGTTTGAGGCCGAGGACCTACAGGCCATAGGAAGCAGAAACTGAAGAGACAAGGGACTCAAGAAGCAGAGCTGCTTCAGTCTCAAAAGAATGATGGCCCTTAAGACTGCAGAAGGTCTTACATCAAGTGCCTAGTGCACAGTAAGGGCTCAGTAAATGCTCACTGCCTTCTTCTTCTTGTAGAGCAAGCAAGGACTCCCCCCAGAAGAAGAGCTGGATACAGAGGGCCCAGCAAGGCATGGTGAAGCCTCAAGACAGCAGCAATTTGTGTGCCTGAATGACCATGAGGAAGGCTGCCTACTGACTTGGAATGTCTGCTATAGACTTTTATATGCAAGAGATAAACTTTTACTGCCTTAAGTCACTGAGGTTTTGGGGGTTTATTTGTTATAGCGCCAGTATTACTTATCCTGACTTATCAGGTATTTCAGCAAATGAAGAATTGATAGTCTGTCGTTAGGCTGGATGAAACACTGGTTGTGTGGACTGATAGAGAAGAGGTGTGTGGCTCTCCAGGATGGTTCCATTCCAGTCTTATGACCTAACTTTAGAGTCTCAGCCATGAATCTGAGATGTGACTTCTCCACATGGAGCATCCTCCAGGATGGTTCTCCATAGACAAGGCAATTCAGACTAAAGCAATAATTTGGTCCATTGAAGAAATGAACACCTCATCTCCCATCCTTCCAACACACATGACCCATAACAATTTCAGTCACCTGGGCCATTTTTGAGGAAGTGAGGTGTTTACTTGGCCTTCACTGCCCAAGTCATGATAGCAAAGTATGCCCAAGCAATTCCTTCAGAACCAACTCAATCTTCTCCCGGATGAGGTTGGAGCTGGTTTACCCACATTTCCATTTCAAGGAGGTTCTACTCATCATTAAATAGAGACAAAACTACCATCCTCAAAGATTGTGGGTTATAAATGAGCCGCGCACACACACACAAAACCTGCTACCATGCCTAGTGCATAGTATCTGTCTCTAAATCCTATAAAACCAGACTCAGATTCCAAGAATGTTTCTTCAGAGATCAAAAGTTAGGAATCTTTCAAAAATTTAATAATAATATGGTTATGAATGGTCAAGTAAGCCTCTGCCAGGCTCTCCCCTCCCGCAGATAAAAGATATACACTCTGAAGGTACTGGAAGATGAACAAAAATAGGCAATAGGCAGACTCAAGAAGGGAGTCAAAACTTGGAAGAAATGAATGGCATGGGGTGAGTTCTTTGTGTTTGTGGCTTTTAGCTTGAAAACAGGCTGAAGTCACTGTGTTTGGGGAAACAAAAACTCCAAGAAAAAGTCAGAGTCTTTCTGGTCTGAAGAACCAGAGGACAGAGTTTGAGGAAACCACAGCTGCTGGAAAGTGAGGGGGGATCCCTAAAATGAGATAATGAGACAGGATTTTGTGCATAAACTGCCTAAATCTTTGATCGCTGTACATATAGTATAGGGCAGACAGTACGCAGCTCAGTTAAATACAGAAAAATTGATCTGAGATCTGAATTGTCAGATACATGAAAGAGTTTGTAGCTTGAATTCAACCAAATCAACTACCCACTACAACTAAAACATAAACACTCTTTAAAGGAATAAAACAAAATCCAAGTTTTCTATAATATAACATTCACAGCATCCAGGATAGAACCCAAAACGTCTTGACGTACAAAGACTCAGGAAAATGTGAAACAGGCTTAGGGAAAAAAAAAAAATCAACTGAGACCCATTCTAAAATGACCCAGATGTTGAAATTAGAAGACGTAATTCAAAATAAGGATGGAAAAGAGGAACAGGGAGTAAAAAACCAGAAGGACAAACAGAAGAAAATTATAAAGAGGAAAATTTAAATCCAACCATATAAATAAACACAATAAATGTTGTAAATAAATTAAATGTTAATATAAACACCCCGCCCCCCCAAAAAAACCAAACCCATTGCCATCGAGTTGATTCCAATTCATAGCAACTCTATAGGACAGAGTAGAACTGCCCCATAGGGTTTCCAAGGAGGAGCTGGTGGATTCAAACTGCCAACCTTTTGGTTAGCAGCCATAAGTCTTAAGAACTGTGCCACCAGGACTCCAAATGTTAATATGATGATAGCTAATTACTGAGGATTTACCATGTCTTGGGTGCCTTGCCTACATTATTTCACCTGATTCTGAAAACAACCTTGTCAGATAAATATTTTAATTCCACTTTCTTGATGAAGAAATTGAGGATTAGGGAGATTAAGTGCCTTGCTTAAGGTGATTAAGGTAATAATTGATATAGCCAGGATTTTGGGTGTGACTACAAAGTTTATAGCTTCCTACTTCTAAGGTGGTTATCAAGGCGGTTGCCACTATGTCAGAACAATTGTGACATGTAGGAATGACTTGGCAAACAATGGAAAAAGAGCACCACAATAGAAAATACCCATCCAAAAATCTGTCTTTGGCAAGTGTGACTTCATATGCCAATCCCTAATAGAGCTAATACTGAAGTTTATTCTTTTTGATTTAAACAAAAATTTTAGATGTATTAAGAAGGAAATAAGGATTGTCAGTGTTCAAAAGACACTGGATTATTCCAGAGATCCCTTTTAGGAATAAATTGTCCCTTGAGCTTTCAAAATAAATTACTGTGGCTTCACCAAGCATTAAAAAAAAAAAAAAAAAGGACAGGATGATTCCAGTAGGCGTCCAAAATATAACACCAGAAGACATTTCAGTAGAAGAAAAGGCACTAGAGCTACCTGATAGGGAATTCAAATATCTAATATTCAGAGCTATCCAAGAGTTAAAGAAAAAGCAGACAAAAATGAGGAAAAATATACAAATCCTTGGAAAAGGCAGACAAATTCATGGAAAATGCAGACAAAAAAATGAAGAATTCAGAAAAATAACACAGGAAAAAAATGCCTAAAAAATTCACAACTAGAAATCATACAAAAATAACAATTAGAAATCCAAAAGATAAACAACGAGAGTTCAGAAATGGGCAGTGTCATAGAAGAGCTGAGGAGCAGGTTTGAAACGATGGAAGACAGGACCAGCGAAATTGAAGACAAACACTTGGATACAACTCTGAGGAAAAATCACAAAAAAGAAGAAAGAAAAATGAAGAAACCCTGAGAAGCATGTGGGATAAAATCAAAAGCAAAAATTTATAAGTGATTGAAGTTTGAGAACAGGGGGAGAAAACAGAAAACACAGAGAAGATCATTGAAGAATTGCTGATAGAAAACTTCCCCAATATTATGAAAGATAAAAAGCTGACCATCCAAGAAGCTCAATGAACGCCTTATAGGATAGACTCCAAAAGAAAATCACCAAGGCATATCATAATCACACTAGCTAAATCAAAGAAAAAGAAAGAATCCTGAGAGCAGCTTGAGAAAAATGAAAAGTCACATACAGAGGAGAAACAATAATACTAAGCTCAGATAATTTGGCAGAAACCATGTGGGCAAGAAGGCAATAGGATGACATATATAAAACCCTGAAGGAAAAAAAATGGCATCCAAGAATAATCTATCCTGCAAAATTCTCATTCATATATGATGTGAAATTAGGTCATTTCCAGATAAACAGAAATTAAGGGACTATGTAAAAACCAAACCAAACTTACAAGAATTATTAAACAGAGCCCTTTGATCTGGGAACAAACAATGTCAGACCACAGGCTGAATCTAGGACGCAGGATCCTACCAGCAAGATACCAACCTAGGAAATGAACTTTCAAGGACTACCCAAAACCAAAAGAATTACAACAGGGAACCAGAGGGGTTAGTCTGTAAATGACAACAACATCAGAACAATAAAAGAGGGGATAAACAGTGTAGGTATAGAACCTCCTAATGGAGAGGAAGGCAAAGCAATACCAAGTAATAATAGACTGGTTCATACCTAGGAAGATATGGGTAAATTTCAAGGAAACCACAAAGAAAGTTAGCAAACCTACTTGACAAAATAGAGAAGAAAAACATAAAGGATTGATAAAAACAAAAGAAATGAAAAAAATCCACAAACAAAAGGAATTCAGCACAGGAGAGTAAGAGGAACAAAGAAAACATCAGTACCACAAAAAAACAGCACCACAAAATGACAGCCATAAACTCACACCTATCAATAATTACACAGAATGTAAATGGCCTCAATGCACCCATAAAGATATAGAGAGTGACAGAATGGATTAAAAAACAGGATCCATCGATATGTTGTCTACAAGAGACACATCTTAGAAACAAACACATAAATTTATTAAAAATCAAAGGATGGAAAAAAAACATCAAGCAAACAGCTACTAAAAAACAGCAAGAGTGGCAATACTAATCTCAGATAAAATACACTTTAAAATAAAATTCACTATAAACGACAAAGAACACTGTATAGAGATTCAAGGGACAATCCGTCATAAAGACATAACCATAATAAACATCTACTCATCCAATGACAAGGCTTCAAAAGACATAAAACAAACCAACAGGACTGAAAAGAGAAATTGACAGTTCCACAATAATAGTAGGAGACTTCAACACACCACTCTCAGTAAAGGACAGAACATCTAGAAAGGAACTCAGCAAATATACAGAAAACCTAAAGGGCACAAACAGCCAACTTGAACTCATAGACATATATAGAATACTCCACCCAACAGCTGCAAAGTGCACATTCTTTTCCAATGCATATGGAACATTCTCCAGAATATACATCTTAGGCCAAAGAGTGACCCTCAAAAAAATCCAAAACATTGAGATAATACAAATTATTTTCTCTGACCACAATGCCATCAAGGTAGAAATTAACAACAGGAGGAGCAAGGAAAAAAATCAATTACATTGAAACTAAATAACACGCTGCTTACAAAACACTGGGTAATAGAAGAAATCAGAGATGGAATAAAAAATTTCTAGAATCAAACAAGAATAAAAACACATCATACCAAAACTTTTGGGACACAGCAAAGGCAGTCTTCAGAGGACAATTTATAACAATAGATGCACACATCAAAAAAGAAGGGACAAAATCAAAACATTAACTACACAAATGGAAAAAACAGAAAAAGAATAGCAAAAGAAGCCCACAGTCACCAGAAGAAAGGAAATAATAAAATTAGCACAGAAATAAATTAGAGAATAGAAAAACAATAGAAAGAATCAACAAAACCAAAAGTTGGTTCTTTGAAAGGATCAACAAACCACTGGCCAAACTGACAAAAGAAAAACAGGAGAGGACGCAAATAACCCAAATAATAAATGAGATAGGGGACATTACAACAGACCCAACTGAAATAAAAAGGATCACATCAGAGTAGTATGAATAATTATACTCCAACAAATTTGAAAACCTAAAGGAAATGGAAGAATTTCTAGAAACACACTACCTACCCAAACTACAACAAAGTGATGTTGAAAATCTGAACAGACCTATAACAAGAGAAGATATTGAAAAGGTAATATTGGAAAAAAAAACTCACAACAAAAAAAGCTCTGGCCCAGATGGCTTAACTGGAGAATTCTATCAGACATTCAGAGAAGAGCTTATATCAGTACTACTCAAACTATTCTGAATTCATTCTATGAAGCCAGCATAACTCTGATACCAAAACCAGGCAAAGATGCCACAAAAAAAGAAAATTACAGACCAATGTCTCTCATGAATATAGATGAAAAAATTCTGAACAAAATTCTAGCCAATAGAATTCAGCATCATATCAAAAAAAAAAAATAATACACCACGACCAAGTCGGATTCATACCAAGTACGAAACAATGGTTCAACATTAGAAAATCAATCAATGTAATCCACCACATAAATAAAAGGAAAGAAAATAATCACATGATCATCTCAACTGACACAGAGAAGGCATTTGACAAAGTCCAACACAAATTCCTGATAAAAACCCTCAATAAAATAGGTATAGAAGGGAAATTTCTCAACATAATAAAGAACATCTATTCAAAACCAATGACCAATATTATTTTAAATGGAGAGAGGCTGAAAACATTCCCCTTGAGAACAGGAACAAGATAAGGATGTGTTTTATCACCACTCCTATTTAACAATGTGCTGGAAGTCCTAGCTAGACCAATAAGGCAAGAAAAACAAAGGGCATCCAAACTGGTAATGAAGAAGTTAAACTGTCCCTGTTTGCAGATGATATGATACTATATATATAAACCCAAAAGACTCCATGTGAAAACTACTGGAACTAATAGACTCAGCAGAGTAGCAGGATACAAGATAAACATACAAAAATCAGTTGGATTCTTATACACTAATAAAGAGAACGACAAAAAGGAAATCAGGAAAACAATCCCATTTATAATAGCCCTTAAAAAAAAATACTTAGGAATAAACTAATCAGGGCTGTAAAAGACCTATACAAACAAAACTACAAAACACTACTGCAAGAAACCCAAAGGGATCTACATAAATGGGAAAACATACCATGCTCATGGGTAGGCAGACTCAACATTGTGAAAATGACAATTCTACCCAAAGCAATTTACAAATACAATGCAATCCCCATCCAAATACCAGCAACATTCTTTAAAGAGATGGAAAAACTAATCATTAACTTTATATGGAAAAGGAAGAAGCCCCGAATAAGTAAAGCACTACTGAAGAAGAAAAATAAAGTAGGAGGACTCTCACTACCTCGCCTCAGAACCTACTATACAGCTATGGTAGTCAAAACAGCCTGGTACTGGTACCATGACAGCTACATTGATCAATGGAACAGAATAGAGAAGCCAAATGTAAATCCATCCATGTACGGTCACCTGATCTCCAACAAGGGCCCGAAGTCCATCAAATGGGGAAAAGACAATCTTTTTAACAAATGGTGCTGGCAAAACTGGATGTCCATCTGCAATAAAATGAAACAGGACCCATACCTAGTACCATATACAAAAACTAATTCAAAATGGATCAAAGACCTAAATATAAAGCCTAAAACTATAAAGTTCATAGAAGAAAAAATAGGATCAATGCTAGAGGCCCTAATACCCGACATTAACAAGATATAAACATATCTAACAACACACAAACTCCAGAAGATAAGCTAGATAACTGGGATCTTCTAAAAATTAAATACTTATGCTCATCAAAGACTTCAACAAAAAAAGTAAAAAGAGAACCTACACACCGGGAAAAAAGTTTTGGCCATTACAAGTCAGACAAAGGTCTAATCTCTAAAATCTACAAGAAAATCCAACACCTCTGCAACAAAAAGTCAAATAATCCTATTAAAAAATGGGCAAAGGATCCCACTCCTTGGAATATATCCTAGAGAAATAAGAGTCATCACTCGAATAGACATATGCACACCTATGTTCATGGCAGCATTGTTCACAATAGCAAAATGATGGAAACAACCTCGATGTCCATCAACAGATGAATGGATACACAGACTATGGTACATACACACAGTGGAGTACTATGCAACGAGAAAGAACAACAATGAATCTGTGAACCATCTCATAACATGGATGAAACTGGAGGACATTATGCTGAGTGAAATAAGTCAGTCACAAAAGGACAAATATTGTATGAGACCTCTATTGTAAAAACCCATGAAAAAATTCACATGCAAAATGTAACAATCCTTGTTGGTTACCAGGGATGGGAGGGGAGAGGGGGGAAATACTAAATAGGCAATAGATAAGTGGTACCTTGGGTGAGAGGTGAGATAGTACACAGTACAGGGGAAACTAACACAACCTGCACAAGGAAAGGTCATGGAGGCCCTATAGACACATCCAAACCCCCAGAGGGACTGAGTTGTTGGACGGAGGGCTCTGGGGACCATGGTCTCGAGGAACATCTAGCTCAATTGGCATGACACTACTTATAAAGATAATGCTCTACATTCTACCTTGGTGAGTAGTGTCTGGGGTCTTAAAAGCCTATGAGCGGCCATCTAAGATACTCCACTGGTCTCATCCCTTCGGGAGCAAGGGAGAATGAAGAGAACAGGATACAACGAAAAGATTAGTCCAAAGGACTAATTGTCCACAGCTACCAAGGCCTCCACCGGACTGAGTCCCGTACAGCTAGATGGTGCCCGGCTACCACCACTGACTGCTCTGACCAGGATCACAACAGAGGGTTCTGGACAGAGCTGGAGAAGGATGTAGAGCATAATTTTAACTCCCCAAAAAAAAAAAAAAAAAAAAAAAAGACCAGATTTACTGGCCTAAAGAATACTGGAGAAACCTCAAGAGTGTGGCCCCCAGACACCCTTTCAGCTCAGAGGTGAAGTTACCTTCGAGGTTCGATGTTAAGCCTGGGAGTGGACAGCCCAGTAAAACTAAATGGGACTAACGAGGTACAGGAGTCCGGTGACAAAGGCCAGAAGGCAGAGGGGGAGTAGGAAACTGATGATAAGGAACACAAATTGAGTAAGGACACTGTCGATGTGTTGTGAGATTGTTGACCACTGTTATAGGGCAACATTTGTAGTAACTATTAAATGGGAGGCTGTTTTGTCCTGTAAGCCTTCATCTTGGGCGAGAATGGCAGCACAATTGGAAGAGCATAGTCAATATCACTTACATGTGTAAGTAAAAAGTTTTGAAATGGTGTTAAAAAAAAAAAAAAACAACCAAATGAGACTAATGAGGTACAGTAGTCCAGTGACAAGGGCCAGAAGACAGAAGGGGACAAGGAAGTCCCCTGGTGATAGGGAACACAAGGTGAAGTAAGGATATTCTTGATGTGTTGTGAGATTGTTAACCATTGTCATAGGGCAACATGTGTAGTAACTGTTAAATGAGAAACTATTTTGTTCTGTAAGCCTTCATCTTAAGTGAGAATAACAGCACAGTTGGAAGAGCGTAGTCAATGTCACTGAACTGTGTATGTAGAAATTTTTGAAACGGTGTATCTTTGGCTATCTGTATTTTCATCAGAAAAAAAAAAAAAAGGTTGAGAATTTAGAGGCTTAATATGTTTTGGGGTTGTTAACCAATGTCATAAAACAACATGTGTACTACTGTTTCATGAGAAACTATTTGTTCTGTAAGCCTTCACCCGAAGTACAATAAAATATTAAAAAAATATAATAATAAATAATAAAAAATGGGCAAAGGAATCGAACAGACACTTCACCAAAGAAGACATTCAAGTGGCCAACAGACACAGGAGGAAATGCTCTCCATCATTAGCTGTTAGAGAAGTGCAAATCAAAACCACAAAGAGATACCATCTCACACCGGCATTACTGGAACGAATCCAAAAAGAAAAAGAAAAACCGGAAATAACAAATGTTCGAGAGGCTGCAGGGAGATCAGAACTCTTATGCATTGCTGGTGGGAAAGCAAAATGATACAACCATTTTGGAAAACGATATGGTGCTTCCTTAGAAAGCTAGAAATAGAAATACCATATGACCCAGCAATCCCACTCCTAGGAATATATCCTAGAGAAATAAGAGCTATCACTTGAATAGACATGCACACCCATGTTCTTTGCAGCCTTGTTCACAATAGCAAAAACATGGAAACAACCTAGAAGCCCATCAACAGATTAATGGTGTCATGGATTGAGTTGTGTCCCCCAACAATATCCGTCAGCTTGGCTGGGTTATGATTCCTAGTGTTGTATGATTGTGTAATCTGATGTGATTTCCTTATGTGTTGTAAACTCTATCAATATGATGAGATTATATGTGATCTCCTTATGTGTTGTAAATTCTATCACTGTGATGAGGTTATACTGATGAAGTTGACAAGATTAGACAGTGTCTTAATGCAATCTCTTTTGAGATATAAAACAGAGAAGTGAGCAGAGACACATGGGAACTTCATACCACCAAGAAAGCAGTGCGGGGAGCAGAGTGCATCCTTTGGACCTGAGATTCCTGTGCAGAGAAGCTCCCAGACCAAGGAAAGACGGATGTATCACAAGGACCTTCCTCCAGAGCTGACAGAGAGAGAAAGCCTTCTCCTGAAGCTAATGCCCTGAATTCGGACTTGTAGCCTACCGGACTGTGAGAGAATAAACTTCTCTTTGTTAAAGCCATCCACTTGTGGCATTCCTGTTACAGCAGCACTAGATGACTAAGACAGATGGATAAACAAAGCATGGTGCAAACACACAATGGAGTATTATGCAATGATAAAGAACAATGATGAATCTGCAAAGCATCTCATAACATGGATGAATCTGGAGGACATTATGCTGAGTGAAATAAGTCAATCACAAAAGGGCAAATATTGTATGAGACTGCTACTGTAAAAACTCATGAAAAGGTTTACACACAAAAAGAAACAACCTTTGATGGTTATCAGGGATGGGTGGGTGGTGGGAAATACTAAATAGACAATTGATAAGTGGTAACTTTGGTGAAGGGTAAGACAGTACACAGTACTGGGGAAGCCAACACAACTTGTACAAGGAAAGGTCATGAAAGCTCCATAGACACATCCCAACTCCCTGAGAAACCGAATTGCTAGGCAGAGGGCTGTGGAGACCATGGTCTCGGGAAACGTCTAGCTTAATTGGCATAACATAGTTTATAAAGAAAACGTTCTGCATTCTACCTTGGTGAGTAGCATGTGGGATCTTAAAAGCCTGTGAGCAGCCATCTAAGATACTCTGCTTGTCTCATCCCTTAGGGATCAAGGGAGAATGAAGAAAACAAGATACAGGGGAAATATTAGTCTGAAGTCTAATGGACCACAACTACCACAGCCTCCACCAGACTGAGTCCAGTATAAATAGATGGTGCCCAGCTACCACCACTGACTGCTCTGACCGGGATCACAACAGAGGGTCCTGGACAGACCTGGAGAAAAATGTAGAACAAAATTCTAACTCACAAAAAAAGACCAGACTTACTGGCCTGACAGAGACTGGAGAAACCCTGACAGCATTGCCCCTGGACACCCTTTTAGCTCAGTAATGAAGTCACTCCCGAGGTTCACCCTTCAGCCAAAGATTAGACAGGCCATAAAACAAAACGAGACTAATGGGGTACAACAGCCCAGAGACAAGGACTAGAAGGCAGGAGGGGACAGGAAAGCTGGTAATAGGGAACCCAAGGTCGAGAAGGGAGATTGTTGACATGTCATGTTGTCGTTAACCAATGTCATAAAAGAATGTGTACTGTTTAATGAGAAACTATTTGTTCTGTAAACCTTCATCTAAAGTACAATAAAAAAAATTTTTAAAAGAATTGAAGAAGCAATTAAAAAAAAAAAAAAAAGCTCCCACAAAAAAAAAGTCCTGGCCCAGACAGCTTAGTGGCGTATTCTACCAAACTTTCAGAGAAGAGTTCACTCCAATACTACTCAGACTATTTCAGAGCATATAAAAGGAAGAAATACTCTGGAATTCATTCTATGAAGCCAGCAAAACCCTGATACCAAAGCCAGGCAAAGACACCACCAAAAAAAAAAAAAAAAAAGAAAACTACAGACCAATACCCCTCATGAACATAGATGCAAAAATTATCCACAAAATTCGAGTGAATAGAATTCAATGGTATATCAAATAATAATACATTATGACTAAGTGTGATTCATACCAGATATGCAAGGATGGTTCAACATTAGAAAATCAATCAATGTTATCCATTACATAAGTATAAAAAAGAAAAGAATCACATGATCATTTCAATTGATACAGAAAAGGCATTTGACAAAGTCCAACACCCATTCATGACAAAAACTCTCAGCAAAATAGGAATAGAAGAGAAATTCCTTGACGTAAAGGGAATTTATACGAACTCAACAGCCAACATCCTTCTAAATGAAGAGAGACTGAAGCATTCCCCTGGAGAACAGGAACCGGGCAACACTGCCCTTTATCACCACTCTTATTCAACATTGTGATAGAAGCCCTAGCTAGAGAAATAAGGAAAGAAAAAGAAATAAAGGGCATGCAAATTGTCAAGAAAAAGGTAGAACTATCCCTATTTGCAGATAATATGATCTTGTACACAGATAACCCCCAAGAATTCACAAGAAAGCTACTGGAACTAACAGAAGATTTCAGTAAAGTGGAAGGATACAAGATAAACATAAAAATATCAGTTGGATTCGTCTACACCAACTAAGAGAACTTCAAAAAGGAAGTCAGCAAATCAATACCATTTACAATATCCCCCAAGAAGATAAAGTACTTAGTAATAAATCTAACCAGGGACGTAAAAAAGCTATACAAAGAAAACTACAAGACACTACTGCAAGAAACCAAAAGAGACCTACATTAAATGGAAAAACATACCATGCTCACTGATGCGAAGACTCAACACTGTGAAACTGTCAATACTACCCAAAGCGATCTACAGATACAATGCAATCCTGATCCAAATTCCAACAGCATTCTTCAATGAGATGGAGAAACAAATCAACAACTTTATGTGGAAAGGGAAAAGACCCCAGATAAGCAAAGCATTATTGAAGAAGCATGCTACCTGATCTTAGAAAATATTATACAGCCATGGTAGTCAAACAGCCTGGAAATGGCACAACAACAGACATAGAGACCAGTGGAACAGAATTGAGAATCCAGACATAAATCTATCCATCTATGAGCAGCTGATATTTGGCAAAGGGCCAAAGTCCATGAAATGGGGAAAAGAAAGTCTCTTTAACAAATGGTGCTAGCATTACTGATTATCCATCTGTTAAAAAAAATGAAATAAGATCCATACCTCACACCATACACAAAAACTAACTCAAAATGGATTAAAGAGCTAAATATAAAAACTAAAATGATAAAGATCAGGGATGCTAGGGGCCCTAAAACATGGCATAAATAGTATACAAAGCATAACAAACGATGCACAAACACCAGAAGAGAAACTAGATAATGGGAAGCTCCTAAAAATTAACAACTTCATCAAATAGTGAAAAGAGAATCTACAGACTGGCAAAAATATTTTGGCTACGACATGTGAGACAAAGGTCTAATCTCTAATATCTACAAAATACTTCAACACCTCAACTACAAAAAGAAAAATAATCCAATTAAAATAAAATAAACAGATGCTTCACCAAAGAAGACATTCAGATATCTAACAGACACATGAGGAAATGCTCACAACCATTAGCCATTAGAGAAATGCAGATCAAAACTACAGTGCTAACAAAACTATTAGTGCTAATACTGGCACTAATCCAAAAAATACACAATAACAAATGTTGGAGAGGTTTTTGGGAGATTGGAACTTTTATGCACTGCTGGTGGGAATGTAAAATGGTACAACCACTTTGGAAAACAATATAGCACTTTATTTAAAGGCTAGATATAGAAATATCATATGATCTAGAATCCCACTCCTAGGAATATAGAGAAATAACAACCATCACACAAATAGACATATGTACAGCCATGTTCATCGCAGCACTATTCACAATAGCAAAAAGATGGAAACAATCTAAATGTCCATTAACAGATGAATGGATAAACAAATTATGGTACATACACATAATGGGATATTATGCAAGAATAAAGAACAATGATGAATCCACGAAACATCTCACAACATGGATGAATCTGGAGGCTTTATGCTGAGTGAAATAAGTCAGTCACAAAAGGCCAAATATTATACAAGAACACTATTAGAAGAACTCAAGAAAAGGTTTATACACAGAAAAAAATTCTTTGATGATTATGAGGGTGGGGAGGGAGGGAAAGGGGAGATTACTAACTAGATAGTAGACGAGTGTTAACTTTGGGAAAGGGAAAGACAACACAAAACACAGGGGAAGTCAGTACAACTTGACAAAGCAAAGTTATCAAAGCTTCCTAGACATATCCAAACACCTCGAGGGACCTAGCTTACTGGGGCTGAGGGCTGGGGATCATAGTCTTGGAAGACATCTAGGTCAATTGGCACAATACAGTTCATAAAGAAAATGTTCTACATCTTACTTTGGTGAGTAGTGTCTGGGGTCTTAAAAGCTTGTGATCAGCTATCTAGGATACAGCTATTGGTCCCATCCTATCCGGAGCAAAGGAGAATGAAGAAAACTAAAGGCACAAGGAAAATATTAGCCCAAAAGACTAAAGGTCCTCATGAACCAGAGCCTCCACCAGCCTGAGCCCAGAAGAACAAGATAGAGCCCAGCTGCCACCACTGACCGCTCTGACAGGGATCACAACAGAGTCCTGAACAGAATGGGAGAAAAATGCAGAATGGAATTCAAATTCATGAAAAAAGACCAGACTTACCTGTCTGACAGAGACTGCAGGAACCCCCAAGACTATGTCCTCAGGACACTCTGCTAATTCAGGACTGAAACCACTCCTGAAGCCCACTTTTCAGACAAAGATTAGACAGACCTATAAAACAAAAAGTAACACATGTGAGGAGTGCGCTTCTTAGTTCATTCACATTTACGAGACCAAATGGGTAGCTCCTGTCCAAAAGCAAGACGAGAAGGCAGGAAGGGACAGGAACTGGACAAATGGACACAGAGAACCCGAGGTGGAAAGGAGGAGCATGCAGTCACATTGTGGGCATTGCAACCAATGTCACAAAACAATATGTGTATAAATTCTTGAATGAGAAACTAACTTGAGCTATAAACTTTCCTTCAAACCATGATAAAATTTTCTTTAAAAATGTTTACTGCCAAGAAAACTCTATGCAGCAGTTCTACTGTGTAACACATGGGGTTTCTATGAGTCAGAATCAACTTGACAGCAATGAGTTCATGGGTTATAAAATAGTGATTAAGCACTTAGATTCTGGAACCAGATGACTTGTGTTTGAATCTTAGGTCTACCATTTACTAGCTGCATAACCTTAGGTTAGTTACTCTATTTCCACTGACTCAATTGCCTTATTTGTGTCATGGGGAAGATGATAACAGTACTTCTTCACAGTGTTGTTTTGAGTGTTGAATGAGATAATGCATGTAGTGTTCAGAATAGTGTACATAGTGAATACAACATAAGCATTTGCTATTATCACTATTAAGCTTGCTGTACTTTTCTCCTAACATCTGACAGAAATCAGTCATTGAAAACACGGGAACTCATTCTGTAAACTTTTGCGAGAAAATAAACCACTGTCACTCATAAAAGGAAAGGTTGTGCAATGAACCATGATAAAAAATGGGCTCATATAGGACTGTATTGTTGTTGTTAGGCTCCATGGAGTCAGTTCCGACTCATAGTGACCCTATGTACAACAGAACAAAACACTGCCCAGTCTTGCACCTTCATCACAATCGTTGTTATGCTTGAGCCCATTGCTGCAGGCAATGTGTCAATCCATCTGGTTGAGGGTCTTCCTCTTTTTTGCTGACCCTCTACCTTACCAAGCATGATGTCCTTCTCCAGGGACTGATCCCTCCTGATAACGTGTCCAAAGTACATAAGCATTCTGCCTGTGCTTCTTCCAAGACAGCCTTATTCATTCTTCTGACAGTCCGTGGTATATTCAATATTCTTTGCCAACACCATAATTCAAAGGCATCAGTTCTTCTTTGGTCTTCTTTATTCATTGTCTTTATTCACATGCATATAAGGCAATTGAAAACACCATGGTTTGGGTCAGGCACACATTAGTCTTCAAGGCAACATTTTTTGCTTTTCGACATTTTAAAGAGGACTTTTACAGCAGATTTCCCCAATAAATGCATCGTTTGATTTCTTGACTGCTGCCTCCATGGGTGTTGACTGCGGATCCAAGTAAAATGAAATCCTTAACTACTTTAAACTTTCCTCCATTTATCATGATATCGCTTATTGGTCCAGTTGTGAGGATTTTTGTTTTCTTTATGTTGAGGTGTAATCCATACTGAAGGCTATGGTCTTTGATCTTCATCAGTAAGTGCTTCAAGTCCTCTTCACTTTCAGCAAGCAAGGTTTTTTCATCTGCATATGTCAGGTTCTTAATGAGTCTTCCTCCAATCCTAATGCCCTATTCTTCTTCATATAGTCCATCTTCTTAGATTATTTGCTCAGCGTACAGACTGAGTAAGTACGGTGAAAGGATGCAACCCTGATGCACAACTTTCTTGACTTTCAACCACGTAGTAACCACCTGTTCTTATCCAATGACTGCCTCTTGGTCTAAGTACAGGTTCTTCATGAGCACAATTAAAGTGTTCTGGAATTCCCGTTCTTCACAGTGGTATTCATGATTTGTTATGATCCACATAGTCAAAAGCATTTACATAGTCAATAAAACACAGGTAAACATCCTTCTGGTATCCTCTGCTTTTAGCCATGTTCCCTCTGACATCAGCAATGATATCCCTTGTTCCACGTCTTCTTGTTAATCCCTCTTCAATTTCTGGCAGTTCCCTGTCAATGTACTGCCACAGCCACCTTTGAATGATCTTCAGCAAAATTTTACTTGTGTGTGATATTAATGACATTGTTCTATAATTTCTGCATTCGGTCAGATCATCTTCCTTTGGAATGGGTACAAATATGGATCTCTTCCTGTTGGTTGGCCAGGTAACTGTCTTCCAAATTTCTTGGCATAGACAAGTGGGCGCTTCCAGTGCTGCATCTGTATGTTGAAACATCTCACCTGGTATTCTGTCAGTTCCTGGAGGATTGTTTGTCACCAATGCCTTCAGTGCAGCTTGGACCTCTTCTTTCAGTACCATCTGTTCTTGACATATGCTACCTCCTAAAATGGTTGAAAGCCGATCAATTCTTTTTGGTAGAGTGACTGTATATTTCTTCCATCTTCTTTTGATGCTTCCTGCATTAAATTTGAATTTCATATAAACAATGAATACTTTTTTTTTAGTATAAGTATATGATATTTGGGGCATACTTATACTAAAAAAAGAGTATTCATTGTTTACATGAAATTCAAATTTAACTGGATACCCTGTATTTTGATTTATTAAATCTGTCAACCCTGCTGAACACAATATAAAAGCCTAGAAAGAATGAGGTCTTCAGCAAAGGCTTTAGTGGGAGATAAAATGTGAACTATGTATTACTGATTCATTCCCATACATGGATGGGTTATAAACAAAAGTAAAGAAAATCAAGGTGGGGCCAAAATGGCAGAGTAGTCAAATGCTTCCTGTGGTCCTTCTTACAACAAAGACCAAAAAAAACAAGTGAACCAATTATATATGACAATCTAGGAGCCCTAAACATCAAAGGCAAAGTTGAGGAATCAGACTGAGTGGCAGGGGAAGGGAGAGACAGTTTGGAAGCAGCAAGGAGTTGCCAGACCTGACCTGGTGGGAGCCGGCACTCTTCAGGCCAGATAGGCTGGCATGCATGGTGAGGCAAACAGTGGCTCTTGGGAGGGATTTTCCACATCAGGAGAGATGTAGCGGCAGAGTCTACTCTTCCCTCCAGAACCAGTGAAAAGCAGTGCACAATCAGCAAAAGATAAGTACATGCGTTTGACCTACCGCTCAGATCAAAAAACACCCCCTTTCAGAAAAGCCTCTCTCCCATTTACCAGCCCACCCTGCTCTGCACTGGGTCCCAGGCTGCCTTCAGCGATTGCCAAGTCTCCTGGACTAGAAGTGGGACCCGTCAAGTGTCCTGAGCCATTCTCTCAGCCTTGGAGAGGGAACAAATTAACAAAGACAAAAAAATAATCTGCAGGCTCCCCTAAGCCAGGAACTCAGGGTAGGCACAGCTCCTTTGCCTAGGCACAGGCATAAGGATCCATGGACTTTGAATGCCTTTCACCTCTGCATAGACCTGTGTGGGCCTGCTGCAACAGCATAGGCCCTCATTACCACAGTACAACAGGGTATACACCTGAAGCCTAACTTCAACTGTATCAGTTACATGGTGAAGTGGCAGGTTTGTGACATTTGATGTTGCTCTGCCCATTAAGCAGGCTCCTCACCTACCCACATCAGGGGCCTGCTGACTGGTGGTTCCACCCATGCCACCTAGCCCCTCCCAACAGGGGTCCAAGAATAAGTGGTGCTTCCCCGTCCTTACAGCCAACAGCGTTGGGTGCTCAGAGTCTGGCTGCAAAACCCACCCACCTACGCGCTCTAGGGAAAAGGGACACACTTTCCTCCCAGACACTCAGGGACAGCCATCAGCCCCCTGTCTTGCTCAGTGCATGACCCCCTAGTGCAGTCAGATACCTGTGTCTACACCAATCACTCAAGCCTGGACTCCTTAGCTGAATCCATAGAAGAAAATTAAAGAGACTCTGGGGCTCACATGCACTTGAAAGACTTATACCATGAAAACTACAAGACACTACTGCAAGAAACCAAAAGAGACCTGCATGAGTGGAAAAACATACTTTGCTCACAGATAGGAATACTCAACATTGTGAAAATGTCAATTCTACCCAAAGTGATCTACAGATACAATGCAATTCTGATCCCAATTCCAATGGCATTTTTTAATGAGATAGAGAAACAAATCACCAAATTCATACGGAAAGGGAAGAGGCCCCAGATAAGTAAAGCATTACTGAAGAAGAAGAACAAAGTGGGAGGCCTCACACTACCTAATTTTAGAAACTATTATACCACCACAGAAGTCAAAACAGCCTGGTACTGGTACAACAACAGATACATAGACCAATGGAACAGAATTGAGAATCCAGACATAAATTTATCCACCTATGAGCAACTGATATTTGACAAAGGCCGAAAGTCTGTTAAATGGGGAGAAGACTCTTTTTAACAAAGAGGTTGGCATAACTGGATTCCATCTGCAAAAAAATGAAACAACACCCATACCTCACATCATGCACAAAAACTAATTCAAAATGGATCAAAGATTTAAATATAAAATTTAAAATGGTAAAGATCATGGAAGAAAAAATAGGGGTAATGCTAGGAGCCCTAATACATGGCATAAACAGAATACAAACTGTAAGTAACAATGCACAAACACCAGAAGAGAAACTAGATAACCGGGAGCTCCTAAAAATCTAACACTTACGCTCATTAAAAGACTTCACCAAAAGAGTAAAAAGACAACCTACAGACTAGGAAAAAAATTTTGGCTACAACAAATCTGATCAGCATTTAATCTCTAAAATCCACAAGATATTGCAAAACCTCAGCAACAAAAAGACAAATAACCCAATTAATAAATGGGCAAAGGATATGAACAGGCATTTCACCAAAGAAGATCTTCAGGCAGCTAACAGACACCTGTAAGACACATGAAGAAATGCTCACGATCACTAGCCATTTAAGAAATGCAAATCAAAACTACAATGACATGCCATCTCACCCCAACAAGGCTAGCATTAATCAAAAAAACACAAAATAATAAATGTTAGAGAGGTTGTGGAGAGACTGGAATCTTTTACGCTGTTGGTGGGAATGTAAAATGGTACAACCACTTTGGAAATCGATTTGGTGCTTCCTTAAAAAGCTAGAAATAGAACTACCATACGATCCAGCTATCCCACTCCTTAGAATATATCCTAGAGAAATAAGAGCTCTCAAGTGAATAGATATTTGCACACCCGTGTTCATTGCAGCACTGTTCACAATAGCAAAAAGATGGAAACAACCTAGGTGCCAATCAATGAACAAATGGATAAAAAAATTATAGTATATTCACACAATGGAATGCTATGTCACGATAAAGAACAACAATGAATCCATGAAACATAACATAGAGGGGTCTGGAAGGTATTTAGCTGAGTGAATTTAGTCAGTTGCAAAAGGACAAATATTGTATAAGACCACTATAATAAGAACTCAAGAAAAGGCTTAAATACGGAAGAAAACATTCTTTGATGGTTACGAGGGTGGGGAGGGAGGGAGAGGGATATTCACTAACTAGTAGTAGACAAGTATTATCTTAGATGACAGGAAGGACAACACACACTGCAGGGGACGTCAGCACAACTGGACTAAATCAAAAGCTAAGAAGTTTCCTGAATACAACCAAACACTTTGAGGGACAGAGTAGAAGGGGCAGGGGTCTGGGGACCATGGTTTCAGGGGAAATCTAGGTCAATTGGCATAATAAAGTTTATTAAGAAAATGTTCTGCATCATGCTTACATGAGTGGCGTCTGGGATCTTAAAAGCTAGCAAGCAGCCATCTAAGATGCATCAATTGGTCCCAACCCACCCGGAGTAAAGGAGAATGAAGAACACCAAAGATACAGGGAAAATATTAGCCCAAGAGACAGAAGGGACCACAGAAACCAGCCACTCCATCAGCCTGAGATGAGAAGAACTAGATGGTGCCCAGCTACCACCAGTGACCACCCCGCCAGGGAACACAACAGAGAGTACCTGGGAGAGCAGGAGAAAAGTGGGTGCAGAACTCAAATTCTAGTAAAAAGATCAGACTTAATGGTTTGTCTGAGACTGGAGGGACCCTGAAAGACATGGCCCCTGGACTCTCTGTTGGCCCAGAGCTGAAACCATTCCAAAGGCCAACTCTTCAAACAAAGATTCAACTGTACTATGGGACATAAAGTGATACTCGTGAGGAGTATGCTTCTTAGCTCAAGTAGATACATGAGATTAAATGGGCAGCTCCTGTTTGGAGGTGAGATGAGAAGGAAGAGAGGGTCAGGAGCTGGCTGAATGGACACGGGAAATCCAGGGTGGAAAGGAGGAGTGAGCAACTAGGGTCACATAGCAATTTGTGTATAAAGTTTTGTATGACAAACTGACTTGAATGGTAAACTTTCACTTAAAGCGCAACTAAAAAAAAAAAAGAAAGAAAATCAAGTTTTTAGAAAAGGGAAAAAGACATTTAACCTCACTTAAAATTCTTTAGAGAGGAATTACAATCAATTGATAAACTTATGTAGTCTTTAGGAACAGAAAGTGTAACTTGTTTATAAAAGTTACAAAATGCAGCATTTTTAAGGACTCGGGATTTATGTAATAGTTAAATAGAATTTCACTAATGACCTCTCCTGGCAGGTTGTGACAGGACCCAGTTTTGGGGTAGAGAATATAAAGAGATTCTCAGTGGAAGCGTCTTAACAAGACGTAGTAAGACAGCTGTGAAGTCCCTTCCCAGCACCTCAGCTTGTCATGTGGGAAGTCTTGCCTGAGCACTGCCCAACTCTGAAGGCTTGAAAAATCCTCTGGGAGATGCCCCTAACTCTTTACCACTATTTGCAATAATACATAGGTCCCTGGGTGGTGCAAACAGTTTGCACTTGACTACTAACCTAAAGGTTGGCAGTTCAAACCCACCCAGTAATGCTAGGAAAGAAAGGCCTGGTGATCTGCTTCTGTAAAGATTACAGCCAAGAAAAGCCTATAGGGCAGTTCTACTCTGTAATACATGGTGGGGTCACCATGAGTCAGAATCAACTTGTCTTAGGCTGGGTTCTCTAGAGAAGCAAAACCAGTAAAACATATAAATATATATACAAAGAGATTTATATCAAGGAAATAGCTCACACAGTTGTAGAGGCTAAAATGTCCCAAGGCCACAGATCAGGGTACAGGCTTCTCCCAGTTCATGTAGCCTCAGAAGCTGGTGAACCCAAGGTCAGCATGTCGGAGAGGGGCTCTCGCTCACAGGCTGTGAAGGTCAGTGAATTCCAAGAACAGCAGACAAGACAATCAGGTTTCTCTTGATTCATGCAGCTGCAGGGGCTGGCGAACCCAAGGTCGGCAGTAGGGGAACTGGACTCTTGCTTGTAGGCTGAGAAGTTCAACGAATTCTGAGATCAACAGGTAAGCTGCTAGCTCAAGTCCCACAAACCGGAGGTGAGACAACAAGAGCTAGCTGCTGAGTCTGGAACAAGCCAAAAACCTTGGCAAGGTGAGCAGGCAGAAGGTAACCGGCAGAAGGCAGAGAGATGAAACTGAGAGGGCAGTGAGCTGCCACAGGCCCCGCCTCTGCCAGTACCACTCAGCAGATTCCGTCAGGGGGGTGATCACAGTATTATACAACTACCAAAACACTGAGAATAATGGTCTAGCCAAGCTGACATGATCTTAACCATCACACAACTCAACGGCTATGGTTTTTTTTATGTTTTGGGGTTTGTTTTTTTGGTCTCTGACTTAGTAGTTTCCAGAAAGGCCACTCAAGTTTCTTGAAACAGAATAATCCTTTCTTTCTTCTCTTAAATAGCACCAAAACCTCTATAACCATTCTTTTTAGCCCTCTCTACCCTAATGTAATTGATTTACTGAGATCAGAAGCACAGAGATTACACACGCTATGGTTTAGCGCTGCCCAGTGTTCATGGTGCATAGTTTCGGGGGCCAGAATCATACTTAGTTTATGCTAAAATAAAAAGGCTCATTCGTTGCTCTTGCTCTAGAAAATTATAGGGTTTTTCTGTAATCTTGACATCAGTTATCAAGCAATGGAGAAAGTTCTTTAAACTTAGCCATGTTCTGTTGGGAAGGATGAAGGAATGAATGCTATTCTTGGAAGGATCAGATTATGATAATGGAGAAATAAAATTCACAGATCCATCAATGTGCATATTTTGGCATAGCTTGTGACCCATTTTGAATGTCAAGCTGGCTATTGGTTTAGAAATATTTAATACCCCAGTATGTCCAGACTAATAAATGGTAAAATATCTCTTCCCAGTGTGCAAAGATTTAACATTAATTGTGTGGCTTGTGAAGTCACTTAGCCTCCTCTGGGCTGTGGTTTGCTCATTTGTAAAATAGAAAAGGTAACATCTATCTTGCAGGATTGTGAGGATTAGAGGCAATGTAACTACTTAACACAGAGTCTGGCACATAGTAGGGACTCAAAATTGCAATTCTACGCTAAAGGCTTGCAGGGCATCGGGTAACGTCACATATAACTCATGTAATCCCCCGGACAACACTGTGATGTAGGTATTATTGTTTTTCACTGGAGGAAACTAAGAATCGGAATGAAGTGGCCGACCCATGGTCACAGAGCCAGGAGATGGTGAAGCTGGAACTCTTATACTTTCCCACTTTACTGTCTGAAGTGTCTGCTGATAACTATAGGGAAATCTATTTGCTACATAAAGGAAAACAGATCTAAGTATTCTGGTGACTTCCACCCAGTGCAAGCACAATCTAGTACCTGTTAGTCCTCCAAAAACTTTAAAGGTTCTCATCTGACTTAATACTTCTCAGGCCCTAGGAAGATTCAAAACCCAGCACCCAAACCAACTTCCTGGCAGCTGGGTGAAAGCTGGACTCCTGGGTTGGGGTTGGGGACAGAGATGATACATTTTACTAGTTTTCATCACATAATACTGTGTGCCAGGCACTGTTCTAAGTGCTGGGGATAGAGCAGTGAATAAAATCAAAAGAAATCTTTACCATTATGAAACTTCCATCCTTATAAAAGGTAGAAGAATAGACAGAAAACAAAAATAAATAAATAAAAGATGGATTATTTCAGTGATGGAAAGTGCTATGGAGAAGAATCTCCTCGGGGAAGGCTGAGAGGATATGTGGATTGAGAGCAAACTGTTCCATGCAGCCTCTTCTGTCCTGCACATGCCTAAGGTATAAAATCAGAAAGGAACATCTCGGGGCTGGGCGCGTTCCAGGAGGGCTGGTTTGCTAATCCCTGACCAAGGAGATAATGGCAAAGAGAGTTGCTTTTACTGGAGCAGGGCCTTGGGCTCCCAGCCATAAAGTGTTGCTTTGAGGAAAGACTTGAACCTACCTGCTTCGAGAAACAGGACTGTGGAGGTTCTAGATCCAAGGTTTTTTCTACCAGGGTTGTTAATTTCCTGTTATTGCTGAGATTGCTTATTTTAGATGGCCCAGATAATATGGCAGGAATACCAGTGGGAGGAAGAATTGGATGGCCCTCCCTTTCCAGAGTAACCTACCAGTTCAGCAAACACACCATGCTGTCTGCCAGGCTCCGCGCTATCACTGGGAACTCTCCACCTATATCATCTCATTGACACATCGAATTGAATTTATAGGGCAGGAAAAGTCATGCAAAGATAGTATTTTATAGAGTAGACAAATCAGATGGTGTTTCAAAGAATGTTTATTTCTTAATAGGCCTATGTTTATGCATATCAGACTTCAGAGATTTTATTTTTAGTTTGAAATAAAAAAGCACTTTCACATTTATTATCTCATGTGACAGTTTTTATTATAAAATATATTTACAAAATATATTGTAAATTGATCCCTCAATTGCCATCAACACTGTTAAATTTCGGTTTCTTATAACACCATAAAACTGGTCTTTTAAAGTATTTACCTTTATATTACGTGATTTACTCTCTTTTGCATCTAGTGACTTTCCCTCATCCCTTCAGCCTCCACTCCCATACCCAGGAATTACCCCATGCTGAAATCTTAAATTCAAGTAATCTTGCTTTGGGACTTCAACTTCCCATCTTTCCAAAACCCTGATACCTTCGTCCCTTCTACACCTGGTCTTCAACTTCACTGGGACATTCAGACCTTGGAGCTGTTCATTGTTCCCCTATCCCATGAATCCACATCTTCATTTTCTTCTTTGTATGGCCTACAGCTCTTGTCTTTTACTTCAGCCTCCCTCATCAAAACCTGCAACTCCATCATCTCTCTTTCATTAGAGCCATCTAAGAAAACCTTGGATCAATTCACCTGTTGCATCTCTCTTCTCTGTTCCTGGATCAATGCTGCTCCTGGAGAAAAATCACACAAGTACACAGAATGGTGCTACTGCATATAACAAAGCCGTGCTCTATTAGAAATTCATGCTCCTCCACCCCAATTAGACCTTAATGCCCCAGGCAAGCCTTAGAGCCAGTTCCTACCTTTATCACTCTCCTGAAATCTGCTACTATACCACTTCCCCATTCATTCTCAACAGATTATTTTGCTCCCTACATCACAGAAAAAATAGAAGCCATCATCCAGAAAATCCTTCAAATCCTTGTCTCCCATCTACTAACGTTTGCTTCTATTCTGTTTCTTAGCCCTAATCTATATAAACTGGAATGTACTTAAAAAAGAGACAGTCAGTTGAACAGAACAAGGGGATACTTAGTGATTTAAAGTCAGGAAAGGTGTGCATCAGGATTGTATCTTTTCATCATACTTATTCAATCTGTATGCTGAGCAAATAATCCAAGAAGCTGGACTATATGAAGAACAGGGCATCAGGATTGGAAGAAGACTCGTTAACAATCTGTGATATTATGATGACACAACCTTGCTTGCTGAAAGTGAAGAGAACTTGAAGCACTTACTGATGAGATCGAAGACTACAGCCTTTAGTATGGATTACACCTCAACCTAGAGGAAACAAAAATCCTCACAACTGGACCAATAACCAATATCATGATAAACGGAGAAAAGATTGAAGTTGTAAATGATTTCATTTTACTTGGATCCACAATCAACCCCCATGGAAGCAGCAGTCAAGAAATCAAATGACGCATTACATTGGGCAAATCTGCTGCAAAAGATCTTTACAGTGTTCAAAAGCAAAGATGTCACTTTAAGGACCAAGGTGCACCTGACCCAAGCCATGGTGTTTTCAGTTGCCTAATATGCATATGAAACCTGGACAGTGAATAAAGAAGACCCAAGAAGAATTGATGCCTTTGAATCATAGCGTTGGTGAAGAATATTGAATATGTCATGGACTACAAGAAGAACAAACAAATCTGTCTTGGAAGAAGTATAGCCAGAATGCTCATTAGAAGGGAGGATGGCAAGACTTTGTCTCAGATAACTTGGACTTGTTATCAGGAGTGACCAGTCCCTGGAGAAGGACATCATGCTTAGTAGAGTAGAGGGACATTGAAAAAGAGGAAGAACCTCAATTAGATGGATTGACACAGTGGCTGCAACAATGGGCTTAAGCATAACAACAATTGTGAGGATGGCACAGGATCAGGCAGTGTTGCGATTCTGTTGTACATAGGGTCACTATGAGTCAGAATCGACTGGACAGCACCTAACAACAACATTTGATTCCAAAACTCGTGCTTTCTATTACTATGTGAGGGCTATGTAGAAGTGACAGGAGATGAGGAGAAAGAGAGTTAGCAAGATAATATTTATTTCTGGTCTGTAGACAAGCAAAAAAATAAAACAAAACATTGTGTCCATATTTTAACTCAAGGCTCTATATTTACTTATTTTGTTTTAGAAAACTAACATAAAATCATACCTAATCAGCCTCTATTAAAATCTGTGGTTTCATCTTTCTTAAGAGGATAACACAAGGTCTTTCAAAAGTTACAAGTTAAATTAGAAAAATAAAGCTTATCTCAGGGAGTTGAGCAATGGTTGTATCTGTGCATAATATGCACTTGAAACAGGTATCTGCTGGCTGGCTACCCTAAAAGAATCATTGTTAGTTCCAAGGTCTAAGGCTATTAGTTGTTGTTGTTGGATGCCATTGATTCTATTCTGACTCATAGTGACCCCATGTGTCAGAGTAGAATTGTCCCATAGGGTTTTCTAGGCTGTAATCTTTACAACTTTCTCCCAAGGAGATGCTGAGTAGGTTCAAACCGCCAACCTTTCAGTTAGAGGCTGAGCGTTTAACCGTTGTGCCACCAGGGCTCCAGGTATCAATTATATAGGATTTGGATGAGAATTTAAGATGTCCTTTGCATACCCTTAAAGGGCTCTCCTTTCTGTTCAGTGTTTTTCCCTGCTTCCTGATTTTTTTTAGACTTTAAAAAAATCTTCCATTCTTATATTTAATAACTCCTGGTGCTCATTTTTCTCCAAGGTTATCGCATATGATGTACTTTTTATCTCCAGCTTAAGGATGTAGACACAAAACAATTTAATTCAATGATTATGTTAGAAGTAAAAAAAAAAAAAAAAAAAAGAAGAAGAAGAAAATAAGAAAAGAAGTTTAGGTGCAAACTTGGAAGAGTTTTTAGATTATTTACATGGTATTTTTGTTAATCGCTCATGTACTTTTTTATAGTCCAAAATTCACCTTCTCAACCAAGAAAAAGAACTCATTTCTAACCATTCATCATGCATTATTGCAGACCTTTGCATTATTAGCATATGAAAAAGCTGACAGTATTGGGCCTACCCTGTTTTCCAAGGTTAATTTCAACAACCCTAGAAGAAATAACTCAAACAGCCCATTTGCACTTTGCCAAGGAGAAATCCCAGAACCCTATACATAGATTCCTCTGACAAATAACACTTCAGTTTGCCAAATGCCTTTCAGTTTTCGAAATGCCCTTTGTGTAATACCTGCTTTTACTCTTATGACAACAGCATTGAGGTACATCATAATAGATAAGGAATCTGATGTCGAGAATCTACATGACTTGTGCATGACAGTAATGAGGGTTAGGTCTTTTAACTCCAATTCCCAGGGTTCAGTCTACTAAATTAATATGTCTCTGACTTAAAATTTATTATAAATATTATTTTGCATTTGGCAATGCCTTTACCTGTCACACTGTTAACTAACAAATAGTAGCACAGTCCTAGGCTCTAAACTTGCAACAGAAAATCTGGATAAAGTCCATCATTTATTCTTGCTAGCTAGAAAGTCAACAATTGTGGGTTGAGGAGAAGTTTTATTTTCATGTCCTTAGCTTCCTAGAGCAGTATTCGTTGGGGACAGTAGTGCATAATAAGGATCTGCAACTCTGCCTTCAGCATATATAAAACCAAAAACCAAACCCATTGCCATCAGGTTGACAGAATGGAGCTGCCCCATAATGTTTCCAGAGAGCAGCTGGTGGATTCAAACAGCTGATCTTTTGGTTGGCAGCCGAGTTCTTACTGACTGCGCCACCAGGTCCCCTCAACACATATAAAGCAGCCAAAACTGGGTTAGGATTGGTCTGTATCTGATTCCCAGAAAGTCTCCAGCTTGTTTGAGAGTTAGAGAAGGCCAAAAAGTTGAAATGGCACAACCAAGCCTTCAGTATATTTACCAGATACTTTCATTTTTCCCAGCTCTTGCTTCCCAGAAATTAACACTAACTGACATTTTATTTCTTCCCACAGGGGAGTGGTATCAAGAAGAGAGCCATCTTTTATAAATCTGTAACTATTAACACCGCTAAGGACATGATGACCTGTAGTGATCTCTCCATTCCAGAAGAGTATCCTAATTGAATAGTCAGGTAATGTATCTCCACACACATGCCAAGGAGTTTGGCCTATTGATATACATTTAATTTAAGGTAAGACATGAGAAGAATTTATTAGTAATAAAATAATAATAAGTTATAATATACTTGACTAGAAATTCTCTTCTTTTTACAGTGAAATTACATCAGCTTCATTTATAATTGCCAAAAGAATGAACAAATCTGTCTTGGAAGAAGTACAACCAGAATGTTCCTTAGAAGCAAGGATGACAAGACTATGTCTCACATACTTTGGACATGTTATCAGCAGGAATCAGTCCCTGAAGATGGACATCATGCTTGGTAGAGTAGAGGGTCAGCAAAAAAGAGGAAGGCCCTCAAAGAGGTGGACTGACAGTGTCTGCAACAATGGGCTAAAGCATAGCAGCGATCGTTACGATGGTGCGGGACCGGGCAGTGGTTCTTTCTGTTGCACATAGGATCGCTACAAGTCGAAGCCTACTCAATGGCAACTAAAACAACAACAATAGTTATAACAATAAAAGTAACACAGATTTGGCATTAAGTCCAGGATTTTTCTCCAGAATTCTTGCAGGCTCATTTTTATTGTTAGATTTTTGGTGAGAATGAGCAGAGATACTGTTCGGAGATATTATTCTCTCACACATAACCACACCTTGAGTTGTGTAACCTCAGTACCAAATACGGTATGTGAGATGCTGCCCAGTAACTGTCACTCACGCATTAGCTGACAAAAAGAAAACTTCTTTCACTGCTGTGTAAGGGCCTTTAAAACAGAGGTGGCTGGTGTATCTGAAAAGGCTGATTCAGAGTTGACTATAAGACATAAAATGATACTCGTGAAGAGAGTGCTTCTTAGATCAAGTAGATACATGAGACTAAATGGGCAGCTCCTGTCTGGAGGCAAGATGAGAAGCAAAAAGGGACAGAAGCTGGTTGATTGGACATGGGGAATCCAAGATGGAAAGGAGGAGTGTGCTGTCACATTCTAGGGAGAGCAACTAGGGTTATATAACAATGTGTGTATAAATTTTTGTATGAGAAACTAACTTGAACTGTAATCTTTCACTTAAAATGCAATTTAAAAAAAAGACCAGACTTCCTGGTCTGACAGAAACTGGAGAAACCACAAGAGTATGGCCCCCAGACACTCTTTTAACTCAATACTGAAGTCACTCCTGAGGCTCACCTTCAGCCAAAAATCAAACAGGCCCATAAAACAAAAGGAGACTAAATGGGCACACCAGCCCAGGGCAAGGACTAGAAGGCAGGAGGGGACAGGAAAGCTGGTAATAGGGAACTCAAGGTTGAAAAGGGAGAGTGCTGACATGTCGTGAGGTTGGCAATCAATGTTACAAAACATTACGTGTATTACTTGTTTAATGAGAAACTAATTTGCTCTGTAAATCTTCACCTAAAGTACAATTAAGACTTAGGGCAACATGGCGCTCTAGGCAGAAGCACCACGCAGCCTCTCCACAGCAAAGATCCAAAAAACTAAGCCAAACAGAGGAAATAGCAATCCTGAAACCCTAAACATCAAATGAAGAGATAAAGAACTCAGCCAAGCACCAAATGGAATAAGAAACTGACAGAGAAAAGAGAGCAAGGTAACATACATGCAGAGGTCCCCTATCACTTAATGCAGCACAGATCTGCCATCTAGGACTCCTATCAGAGACCAGCGAAAAGCAGGTAAGAGAAAGCAGCTTCACGGAGCTTCCAGCAGGAGACAGAACAACTGGTAAACAGCAATATACGCTTTCCCAAGCCCCACCCTTCTTCACCCCACTCGGCTTCCTCTGCTTCCCACAGCCACAGTCTCTTGGCCGGAAAGCACTGGTTGCTTGGATTCCACCAGCCTGCACTGGCCAACTCCCTGTTGACTGCTGGTGTTGCTTTTTTCTGCTTCTTTTGATTTCTTCCTTACCTCTCACTACCTCCCCCTCCTTTTGCTCAAATATCTGGCTCCATGCACCATCTTTGCTTCATCCTGAGGGGCTGTGGAGCTCCACTTGAGTGTGGATCTGCTTCCTGGTCTGTGCTGCCATGCTGGTGGGATCACAGGGCTATTTTTTGTTTGTTTGTTTTGAATTGTTGGTATGGTTTCTTTTTCTTTTCTTGAGTTGGGAGCCCATTCTAGCCGGGCAGTGTTGTACAGCTTGGGACCTATCCCTTCAGCTTGCACAGATACGCAGAGGGATCCCTGAGAGCATTTCTTTTTCATGGTTTCTTTTTTCTGTTTTTTTATGGGGGGTTTCTTGTTCTTTTTTTTAAATTTGTTTTGTTTTCTCTTCCCTCTTTTTCCCTGTTTGTCTTTCTTCATTACTCCATTTCTTTTCTCTCTATACCGTCCTTCTCTTCCTGTCCCCGGAATACCTGGTGCTGTGTGACACCTCTATGCCTTCTAGCCAGGCTGTACTTCATCACCTGGGAACAACTTCCCCAGACCTCATAGCCGCACCAGTGGGATCCTTGGGAGCTTTTATTTTCTTTCTAATTTTTACTTATTCATTATTTTATTTTATTTCCTTCTTCTCCTTTTTTTTTTTCTCCATTTCATAGTCTCTCATCTCTCCACTCCAATGGCAAGCTCCCCTAGCACTCTTTTTTGTTTGTATTTTCTGTCTCCTGTTCCTCTCTCCTCTCTCCCATACCCACCTTAGCTCCACACATCATAATCAACCCCCTCCAACCTGCCTACCTGCACTGTGTGCTTAATATCACACCACCAAGCAGCACAGGCATGGCCTACTGGAACCTGCCCTA
The DNA here is from genome assembly GCA_030035585.1 of Dugong dugon. NCBI lineage: Eukaryota > Metazoa > Chordata > Mammalia > Sirenia > Dugongidae > Dugong > Dugong dugon. The sequence goes on from CM057462.1 coordinate 170,679,216, forward strand.
CACGGATTACTGACCTGCCCCGGTGACTGTAGTAAGTGCCACAAACAACCCATCCCAGCAAATCCTCTTCAGCTGGACCCGCCCTGCTGTACCATATCTGAGTCACTGACCCTGCCAATTGGAGAAGGAGGTGAAAACTATCATGCCCACAGACAAGCAAACAACAAAGAACACACAGACCACCTGCTCAGACATAGCCAAATAAAACAAAACAAAACAAAAGCATGAAACAAACAAATCTACAATCAATAAACGAGAAAAATAACTACTGAATGCCCTGAAGACAGCAGACAATATCAAAACATTTACAAAAACAGGACAGGATGGTGCCAGTAGGTGTATAAACATCAAACACCAGATGACAGTCCAGTAGAAAAAAATGCACTAAAACTACCTGATAAGGAATTCAAATCTCTAATACTCAGAATTCTCCAAGAGTTGAAACAAAAAGCAGACAAAAGTGAGGAAAAAATAGAAAATTCATGGAAAATACACAGAAAAAAATGGAAGAATTCAGGAAAATAATGCAGGAACAAAATACCAAAATAAATTCACACCTAGAAATTATACAAAAACAACAAATAGAAATCCAAAAGATAAACAACAAGATTTCAGAAATGGACTATGTCATAGAAGGGCTGAAGAGCAGATTTGAAACGGTGGAAGACAGGATCAGTGGAATTGAATACAAACACTTGGATACAAATCTGTTTCAGGAAAACTCAGAAAAAAGAACAAAGAAAAATGAAGAGACGCTGAGAGTTATGTGTGACACAATCCAAAGCAAAAATCTGCGAGTGATGGGAATTCCAGAACGGGGGAGAAAACAGAAAACACAGAGAGGATCATTGAGGAACTGCTGACAGAAAACTCCCCCAATATCATGAAAGATGGAAAGCTGGCCATCCAAGAAGCTCAACGAACTCCATATAGAAGAACCCCAAAAGAAAATCACCAAGGCATATCATATTCACACTCGCCAAAACCAAAGACAAACAAAGAATCCTGAGATCAGCTCATGAAAAACAAGAAGTCACATACAGAGGAGAAACAATAAGACTAAGCTCAGATTATTTGGCAGAAACCATGCAGGCAAAAAGGCAATGGGATGACATATATAAAACCTTGAAAGAAAAAAATTGCCAGCCAAGAATAAATATATCCAGCAAAACTCTCATTCAGATACGATGGTGAAATTAGGACATTTCCAGATAAACAGAAATTAAGGGAATATGTAAAAACAAAACTTACAAGAATTATTAAAAGTAGTCCTTCCATCTGAGAATGAACAACTTCAGCTCAGAGGCTGAATCTAGATGCACAAACATACCAACCAGAAACCAATCTGGGAAATGAACTCTCAAGGACTATCCAAAACCAAAAGAAACATAGCAGGGAATCAGAGCAGTTAATCTGTAAATGACAACAACATCAGAACAATAAAAGAGGGAATAAACGGTGTAGGTATAGAGCCTTCTAATGGAGAGGAAGGCAAGGTGATACCAAGTAATAATACTCTGCTTTTAACTTAGAAAGATAAGGGCTAATTTCATGGTAACCACAAAGAAAGTTAACAAACATACTCATCAAAATAAAGAGGAAAAACATAAAGTCTCAGTAAAAACAAAACCTACAAAAACAAAAGAAATGAAAAAAAAATCCAGAAAAAAAAGGAATTCAGCACAGAAGAGTAAGAGAAACAAAGAAAACGTCATCACCACAAAAAAAAAGGCACTACAAAATGACAGCAGTAAACTCATATCTATCGATAATTACATGGAATGTAAATGGCCTCAATGCACCCATAAAAAGACAGAGAGTGACAGAATGGATAAAAAAACAGGATCCATCAAGGTACTGTCTACAAGAGACACACCTTAGAAATTTATTTATTAAAAGTCAAAGGTTGGAAAAAAATATATCAAGCTAACAACTACCAAAACAGAGCAGGAGTGACAATACTAATCTCAGATAAAATAGACTTTAAAACAACATCTACCATAAAACACAAAGAAGGACACTATATAATGATTAAGGGGATGATCCGTCACGAATACGTAACCATAATAAATATCTATGCACCCAATGACAGGGCTCCAAAATACATAAAACAAACTCTAACAGTACTGAAAACAGAAATCGATAGTTCCACAATAATAGTAGGAGACTTCAACACACCACTGTCAGTAAAAGACAGAACATCTAAAAAGAAACTCAGCAAAGATACAGAAGACCTAAAGGGCACAATCAGCTAACTTGACCTCATAGACATATATAGAACACTCCTTCCAAGAGCTGCAAAGTACATATTGTTTTCCAATGCACATGGAATGTTCTCCAGAATAGACCACATCTTAGGCCACAGAGCAATCCTCCACAGGATCCAAAACGTTGAGATAATACAAAGTATCTTCTCTGACCACAATACCATCAAGGTAGAAATCAACAACAGAAAGAGTAAGGAAAAAAATTAATTACATGGAAACTGAATAACACTGTTTACAAAACACTGGGTAATAGAAGAAATCAGAGATGGAATCAAATGAGAACGAAAACACATCATTCCAAAACCTTTGGAACACAGCAAAGACAGTCCTCAGAGATCAATATATAGCAATAGATGTACACATCAAAAAAGAAGAAAGGGACAAAATGAAAATATTAACTACACAACTCAAACAAATAGAGAGAACAGCAAAAATGGCCCACAGCCACCAGAAGAAAGGAAACAATAAAGATCAGAGCAGAAATAAATGAAATAGAGAATAGAAAAACAATAGAAAGTATCAACAAAATTAAAAGCTGGTTCTCTGAAAGAATAAAAAAAATCGACAAACCACTGGCCACACTGACAAAAGAAAAACAGGAGAGGATGCAAATAACCAAAATAAGAAATGACCCAACTGAAATAAAAATGATCATAACAGAATATTATGAAAAAATATACTCTAGCAAATTAGAAAATCTAGAGGAAATGGATAAATTTCTAGAAACACACTACCTACCCAAACTACAACAAAGTGATGTTGAAAATCTGAACAGACCCATAACAAGAGAAGCAGTTAAAAAGGTAATAAAAAAAACTCCCAACCAAAAAAAAAAAAAAAAGCCCTGGCCCAGATGGCTTCACTGGAGAATTCTACAAAAAATTTACAGAAGAGCTTCTTCCAGTACTACTCAAGCTATTTCAGAGCATAGAAGATGAAGCGACACTTCCAGATTCATGCTATGAAGTCAGCATAATGCTGATACCAAAACCAGGCAAAGACGTCACAAAAAAAGAAAATTACAGACCAATATCTCTCATGAATATAGATGCAAAAATTCTGAACAAAATTCTAGCCAATAGAATTCAGCATCATATCAAAAAAATAATACACCACGACCAAGTAGGATTCATACCAGGTATGCAAGGACGGTTCAACATTAGAAAATCAATCAATGTAATCCACCACATAAATAGAAGGAAAGAAAAGAATCACATGATCATCTCAACTGATGCATGATCATCTCAACTGATGCAGAAAAGGCATTCGACAAAGTCCAACACCCTTTCCTGATAAAAACTCTCAATAAAACAGGTCTAGAAGGGAAATTTCTCAACATAATAAAGGGTATCTATGCAAAACCAACAGCCAACATCATTCTTAATGGAGAGAGGCTGAAAAATTTCCCCTTGAGAACAGGAACAAGACAAGGATGCCCTTTATCACCACTCCTACTTAACATTGTGCTGGAAGTTCTAGCTAGAGCAATAAGGCAAGAAAAAGAAATAAAGGGAATCCAAACTGGTAATGAAGAAGTTAAACTGTCCCTGTTTGTGGATAATATGATACTATACATGGAAAACCCTAAAGACTCCACGAGAAATCTACTGGAACTAGTAGAAAGATTGAGCAGAGTAGCAGGATACAAGATAAACATACAAAAATCAGTTGGATTCCTATACACTAATAAAAAGAACAATGAAAAGGAAATCAGGAAAACAATACCATTTATAATAGCCCCTAAAAAAATAAAATACTTAGGAATAAATCTAACCAGGTATGCAAAACACCTATACAAAGAAAACTACAAAACACTACTGCAACAAACCGAAAGGGATCTAAATGGATGGAAAAACATACCACACTCATGGATAGATAGACTCAACATTGTGAAAATGACAATTCTACCCAAAGCAATTTAGAAATACAATGCAATCCCCATCCAAATACCAACAACATTCCTCAAAGAGATGGAAAAACTAATCATTAACTTTATATGGAAAGGGAAGAAACCCCGAATAAGTAAAGCACTATTGAAGAAGAAGAATAAAGTTGGAGGACTCACACTACCTGACCTCAGAACCTACTATACAGCTTCGGTAGTCAAAACAGCCTGGTACTGGTACAACAACAGATACATTGACCAATGGAACAGAATTGAGAACCCAGATGTAAATCCATCCACCTACAGTTACCTGATCTTCGACAAAGGCCCAAAGTCTATCAAATGGGGAAAAGACAGTCTTTTTAACAAATGGCGCTGGCAAAACTGGATATCCATCTGCAAAAAATGAAACAGGACCCATACCTCATACCATATACAAAAACTAATTCAAAATGGATGAAAGATCTAAATATAAAGCCAAAAACTATAAAGTCCATAGTAGAAAAAATAGGACCAAGGCTACAGGCCCTAATACATGGCATTAACAGGATACAAACCATAAACATCAACACACAAACCCCAGAAGATAAGCTAGATAACTGGGATCTTCTAAAAATCAAATGCCTATGCTCTTCAAAAGACTTCACCTAAAGAGTAAAAAGAGAACCTACAGACTGGGAGAAAAATTTTGGACAGTACAAGTCAGACAAAGGTCTAATCTCCGTAATCTACAAGAAAATCCAACACCTCTACAACAAAAAGACAAATAATCCTATTTAAAAAAATGAGCAAAGGAAATGAACAGACACTTCACCGAAGAAGACATTCAAGTGGCCAACAGACACATGAGGAAATGCTCACGTTCACTAGCCATTAGAGAAATGCAAATTAAAACCACAATGAGATACCATCTCACCCCGGCATTACTGGCACGAATCGTAAACACTGTAAATAACAAATGTTGGAGAGGCTGCAGGGAGATCAGAACTCTTATACACTGCTGGTGGGAATGCAAAATGATACAACCATTTTGGAAAATGATATGGCACTTCCTTAGAAAGTTAGATATAGAAATACCATACGATCCAGCAATCCCACTCCTAGGAATATATCCTAGAGAAATAAGAGCCATCACACGAATAAACATATACACACCCATGTTCAGGGCAGCATTGTTCACAGTAGCAAAAAGATGGAAACAACCCAGACGCCCATCAACAGATGAATGGATAAACAAACTATGGTACATACGTACAATGGAGTACTACACAATGATAAAGAACAATGATGAATCTGCGAAGCATCTCATAACATGGGTGAAACTGGGGGACATTATGCTGAGTGAAATAAGTCAATCACAAAAGGACAAATATTGTATGATACTTCTATTGTAAAAACTCATGAAAAAGTTTATACGCAAAAAGTAACAATCTTTGTTGATTACGAGGGATGGGAGGGGTGGGGGGGAAATACTAAATAGTAAGTGGTAACTCTTGTGAAGGGTAAGACAGTACACAATACTGGGGAAGCCAGCACAACTTGTACAAGGAAAGGTCATGGAAGCTCCCTAGACAAACCCAAACACCCTGAGGGACTGAATTGCTGAGCGGAGGGCTGTAGGGACCAAGTTCTTGGTCTACCTCATCTACCTCAATTGGCATAACACAGTTTATAAAGACAATGTTCTACATTCTACCTTGGTGAGTAGTGCCTGGGGTCTTAAAAGCCTCTGAGCAGCCATTTAAGATACTCCACTGGTCTCACTATTTCGGGAGCGAGGGAGAATGAAGAGAACAGGATACAAGGAAAAGATTAGTCCAAAGGACTAATGGACCACAGCTACCAAGGCCTCCACCACACTGAGTCCAGTACAGCTAGAGGGTACCCAGCTACCACCGCTGACTGCTCTGACCAGGATCACTACAGAGTGTTCTGGACAGAGCTGGAGAAAGATTTAGAACAAAATTCTAACATACACAAAAAAAGACCAGATTTACTGGCCTGAAAGAGACTGGAGAAACCCTGAGAGTATGGCCCCCAGACACTCTTTTAGCTCAGTGGTGAAGTCACTTCCGAGGTTCACCATTCAGCTGGGGATTGGACAGCCCCATAAAACAAAATGGGACTAATGAGGCACAGCAGTCCAGGGACAAGGACTAGTAGGCAGAAGGGCACAGGAAAGCTAGTGATAGGGAACCCAAGGTTGAGTAAGGACACGGTTGACATGTAGTGGGATTGTTAACTGTTGTCATAGGGCAACATGTGTACTAACTGTTTAATGAGAAACTATTGGGTGCTGTAAAATTTCATCTAAAGCACAACTGGAAGAACATAATCGAACTTACTGAATGTGCATGTAGAAATTTTTGAAATGGTATATCTTTGGCTATGTATATTTTCACAAAAAAAGAAGGTCGAGAAAGGAGAGGGTTGACATGTCATGGAGTAGTTAACCAATGTCATAAAACAATATGTGTACTGACTGTTTAATGAGAAACTATTTGTTCTGTAAACCTTCACTTAAAGTACAATTTAAAAAAAAAAAGAGAGCTGAAAAAAGAAAGTACAATTTAAAAAAAAAAAAGGCTGATTCAGGCTTGGACTCTACTACATTTCATTATTTGTGTTTTTACCCTAGCCAAAAGCTAACCTTTGTACAGACTTAATCATGCAGGTAAGGAAAAGTTTTTCTAAGCTAAAGATATAGAAACAATGTCTCTGAGGGAAGATCTTGGTGCCGACCCTTATATAAATCTCCTACCTAAATATCCATAGGAAAAGTTTCACCTGAGCAAGCTGTTTTAAGGAAAGAAAATATCTTGTAACTACCGGTACTCCACCCCCTGCCTTTTTGTCACATACTCTTGCAATTATCACATATAAGCAATTTAAGAAGACAACTATGTACTTTAAACCATTCCCTTTCAAGCCCCCGCTTCGAGTAATCCCACCTTATGCTGATCTAAGTTTGTAACTTCCAATCAGAATAATGTACCTTAAGCTCTTTGTTCTCACCCTATAAAAATGTCTTTGCAGCTTCACCTCCTTGGAGCACTGTCTTTCACTTTGTGATATCTAACGAGTCCCGATCCTGGGCTCCATTTACTCTCAATAAATCTCTCTTGATTTCATTTTAAACAGAGTACTTGTTGTTACTCTATGATACTACTCAGGATCCCATTTTTACAGCCCCATATCTTCAGTTTGGGCTTCTCTTTCTCACTAACTGCATGCAAGACATTGGGACTCTAATTTGTTTGAACTCTTCTGTATTTTCAGATCCAGTCCCTGTATTTGAAATCCAATAAGCTCTGGTCCTCCACCTTGTTCCTGCCTAATCTGCCTACACAGTCACCACATTTTCTATCTATGGAGGGATTTTGTTGGCACTATCCCTGTAGGCCTTTTCTAAATTTGTGTAGTCTAAAAAGTATCTCTCACCACTCTAATTTCCACTGACACAGAACTACTGTAATGAAGTTTGTTTTTTTTTTCTTCAAATAAGGATGAAAAAGGTATCCTCAAAGGAACAAATTTTTCCTTCAGGAATACAATTTTTTTCACTTTTCAGCTTTCTTCTGTTTTAGTAGTTTGATTAAAATGAAGGAAATTTAAAAATTAAAATTCTTAGTGAGTCTGTATATTCTTTATAATGCATTCTGTATATTCTTTATAATGCAATTATCTGAGTAATCCTCTCCCCTTCTCTGAAATAAGAAATTTGGTTCAGCTCTCTCAGAAAACATTTTGATTGATGCTGAAGTGCTAAGGGACTAACAAGTGTAGATGTAACTGGCAGTCTACGTGCCTCAGGTCCAATCCCTCATATTTAATTTTAGCTTTAAGTATGTATTATTTCCACTACTTATCTGTCAGTTTGTCATACGTTAGTGGCTTATGTGTTCCTGTGCTGATGAAAGCTATGCCAACAGTATTTCAAATACCAGCAGGGTCACTCATGGTGGACAACTTTCAGTGGAGCTTCCAGACTAAGACAGACTAGGAAGAATGACCTGGCAGTCTACTTCTAAAAACACTGGCCAGTGAAAACCTTATGAATAGCATACAGAACATTGTCTGATATAGTGCTGGAAGATGAACCCCTCAGTCTGAAAGGCACTCAAAATATGACTAGGGAAGAGGTGCCTCCTCAAAGTAGAGTCAACCTTAAAGACATGGATGGAGTGAAACTTTCAAGACCTACATTTGCTGGTGTAGCATGACTCAAAATGAGAAGAAACAGCTGCAAATGTCCATTAATAATCATAACATGGAATGTACAAATTATGAATCTTAGAATATTGGAAGTCATCAAAAATGAAATGGAACACATAAAGATCGATAGCCTAGATAGACATTAGTGAGTTGAAATGGACTGGTACTGGCCAATTTGAATTGGACAGTCATATGGTCTACTATGCCAGGAATGACAAACTGAAGAGGAATGGTGTCAAATTCATTGTCAAAAAGAACATTTCAAGATGTATCCTGAAGTACAACATTGTCAGTGATAGGATAATATCCATACACCGACGAGGAAGTCCAGTTAATCTGACTATTATTCAAATTTAGGCACAAACCACAAGAGCCAAAGATGAGGAAATTGAAGATTTTTACCAAGTTCTGCAGGCTGAAATTGATCAAACATGCTGCAGTGTGATGGATCACTTTCATGAGGCCTTCTCGCCATGGTCTTGCATCTCCCACCCAAGTGATTGGGCGGGACTGTGCAGATATGGTAATTGTGGCCCACCAAAAGGATAGGTATGTTTTGCCACCCCACTGGGCTTGAGGTGAGCCATTCCAGAGGCAGGAAGGACAGGATTCCACCATCACCAAGGGAGAAGAGCCAGCACATCTTTTGGACTTGGGATCCCTGCACTGAGAAGCTCCTGGAACCAGGAGACGAAGAGACAGACAGCTGTAACACAGAAGATGGCACGAAGTGGTAGCAGAGAAACCATGACGGGAGACCAGCAAGAGAGACCAGCAGGAGATGGCACAGTGGGCCTCCCGGCCCACCATGTGAGAAGGCTGAGTGCCTTTGGACCAAGGCTTGCTAACATGCCTCTGGGAACTTATGGGTAAAGCTAAAAGAGCTTTGTAACACTTGCCTGACCAGGGCAGAGACCAAAAGATCAGAGAGAAGCATGCTTGTGAGCACAGCTGGGAAGAGGCTATCCTGATGGAAGAACTGTATCCTGAGCATTCCTGAACCAGAATTGTAACCTGTTACTTCCCTAATAAACCCCATAATTGTGAATTGTCTGTGAGTTCTGTGTGGGCATTGCAATGAATTACTGAACCCAGCAGAGAAGAAGACAATGCTGTGGGAGGGATGGTTGTTGTCCGAATTGGTAAGGATGGAAGAGAGAGGAAGTATGGTTGACCTACACCTCACAGAAATCAGCCTTGGGCTGTTGATCTTGAGTCTCCTTCCCCCTTGTGAAGTTAGACAAGGAGGTCAGGCGCCACACCCATGCCATTTATACACATGCAATCAAGATGCATTAATAATTACTGGTGATTGGAATACAAAAATTGGCAATGAAGAAGAATTAGTAATCAGAAAATATGGCCTTGATGATAGAAACGACACTGGAGATCATATGATAGAATTTTGCAAGACCAATGCCTTATTCACTGCAATTAACTTTTTTCAACAACATAAACAGCAACTATACACATGGACCTCACTGGATGGAAAACACAGGAACCAAATCAACTACATCTGTGGAAAGAGATGATGGAAAAGCTCAATATCATCCATCAGAACAATGCCAGCAGCCAACTGCGGAACAGACCATCAATTGCTCCTATGCAAGTTCAAGTTGAAGCTGAAGAAAATTAAAACAAGTCCATGAGTGCTAAAGTATGACCTTGAATATATCCTATCTGAATTTAGAGACCATCTCAAGAATATATTTGACACATTAAACACTAGTGACCAAAGATCAGACGAGTTGTGGGATGACATCAAGGACATCATCCATGAAGAAGGCAAAAGTTCATTAAAAAGACAGGAAGGAAAGAAAGAAAAGACCAAAATGGATGTCAGAAGAGACTCTAAAACGTACTCTTGAATGCAGAGCAGCTAATGGAAGAAATGATGAAGTAAAGGAGTTGAACAGAAGATTTCAATGGGAAGCTTGAGAAGACAAAGAAAAGTATTCTAATGAAATGTGCAAAGACCTGCAGTTAGAAAACCAAAAAAGAAGAACATGCTTGGCATTTCTCAAGCTGAAAGAACTGAAGAAAAAAATCAAGCCTCAAGTTGCCATAATGAAGGATTCTATGGGCAAAATATTGAATGATGCAGGAAGCATCAAAAGAAGATGGAAGGAACACACAGTCACTGTACCAAAAAAATTGGTTGACGTTCAACCATTTCAGAAGGTAGCATATGATCAAAAACCGATGGTACTGAAGGAAGAAGTCCAGGTTGCACTGAAGGCATTGGCAAAAAACAAGACTCCAGGAATTGACAGAATGCCAACTGAGATGTTTCAACAAATGTATGCAATGCTGAAGCACTCACTCATCTATGCCAAGAAATTTGGAAGATAGGAGTCCTTTGGAAGAAAAGGAATATCATTGCTGATGTCGGAAGGATCTTAGGTGAAAGCAGAGAATACCAGAAAGATGTTTACCTGTGTTTTATTGACTATGCAAAGGCATTGACTGTGCAGATCGTAACGAATTATGGATAATACTGTGAAGAACGGGAACTCCATAAAACTTAGTTGTGCTAATGAGGAACCTGTACATAGACAGAGAGGCAGTCTCTCGAACAGAACAAGGGGATACTTTGTGGTTTAAAATCAGAAAAGGTGTGTGTAAGGGTTGTATCCTTTCACCATACTTATTCAATTTGCATGCTGAGCAAATACTTTAAGAAACTGGAGTATATGAAGAAGAAAGCAGCATCAGGATTGGAAGAAGACTCATTAACAACCTGCCATATGCAGATGACACAACCTTACTTGCTAAAAGCTAAGAGAACTTGAAACACTTACTGATGAAGATCAAAGACTACAGCCTTCAGTATGGATTACAGCGCAACATAAAGAAAACAAAAATCCTCCCAACTGGACCAATAAGCAATATCATGATAAATGGAGAAAAGATTGAAGTTGTCAAGGATTTCATTTTACTTGGATCCACAAACAATGCCCATGGAAGCAGGAGTCAGGAAATCAAACGAGGTATTGCCTTGGGCAAATATGCTACAAAGATCTCCTACAAGTGTTAAAAAACAAAGAAGTCACTTTGAGGACTAAAGTGCACCTGACCCAAGCCAAGGTATGTTCAATCACCTCATATGCATGTGAAAGCTAGACAATGAGTAAGGAAGACCAAAGAAGAATTGACTCCTTCAAATTATGGTTGGCAAAGAATATTGAATACACCATGGACTGCTAGAAGAATGAACAAATCTGTCTTGGAAGAAATATAGCCAGAATGTTCCTTAGAAGCAAGGATGGTGAGACTTCGTCTCACATACTTTGGTCGTGTTATTAGGAGGCACTAGTCCCTAGAGAAGGACATCATGCTTAGTAAAGCAGACGGTCAGCGAAAAAGAGGAAGACCCGCAATGAGACTGATTGACACAGTGGCTGAAACAATGGGCTCAAATATAGGAAGGATTGTGAGGATGGTGCAGGAGTTCGCAGTGTTTTGTTCTGTTGTACATAGGGTCGCTATGAATCAGAACCAACTTTACGGCACCTAACAACATGTATCATTTGAAAATATTTTTGTTCTTTAAATGGTTCAAACTAAATGATTATACAAATAGAGCTTTGTTAATGAAGAGACTTTGCAGAAAGCAAAACCCAACTGTTAGGAGAGATTAAACATCCCTGAAACTAGTGTCACTCTGCTTCTGATTCACTTAACTCTGTTGACCATACATATACTCCTGTCTCTCCTCTTTAACAATCTTTTTAGTATTTTTATCCTAAATCAATCACACATTTTTTATTGAGCAGTTTCTGTTTCAAGGTCCGTTGCTAGGCACTATGCATTTTAACATGAGTGTAAGAAGTATTCCCTTCCCTCAAAGAGTTTAAGGGCTGATTAGAAAGACAAGACAAACATAGAAGTTAAGTAATAATGCAAGAGATAGGAATAGCTCAGTGCAAAGTGATAAACAAAATAGAACATGAAGAGTTGCTCTCAGTTCAGGAGAGATATGTCAGAGATGAGACAAAGAGAACTGACATTCTGAGAACCTGCTTTGTGCCAGGCTCTATGCTGGTAGGTTTTATAATTTGTAGCATCCGGATGGAAGTAAATTTTGTTCATCAGCATTATGTAAGGAATGCTGTTTCCTTGGGTTTTGTCTATTTAGATCTTCACTATCTTGACTGTAATAGAAAGTAGTCACTTAATGTAGGAATTTACTACTAATGCAAACCTATGAGCCCTGATAGCACAATGTTTTTAAGCGCTCAGCTGCTAAACAAAAGGTCAGTGTTTTAAACTCATTAGTGGCTCCTTGGGAGAAAAGACCTGGAGGTCCTCTTCCATAAAGATTACAGCCTAGGAAACCCTATGGGGTAATTCTACTCTGTCCTATAAGGTCACTATGAGTTGCATTTAACTCAACAGCACACAACAACCACAGTACAAGTCACTCCTATTAACGTCTCCATTTTATCATGGAAAAAATTGAAGCTTGGAAAGATTCAGTAATTTACCCTAGGTCAAACATCCAGTAGGTGAAAGAAGGGATTTTTTAACTCTAGACTTTATGTAGGTTACTCAGGAATTTAAGAGTATACCAAAGACACATTATGGAATAAAAACCAAATAGCCTTCACTGTAGCTAAATTAAGCACAAATATAAGTATCTTTACTATAAAAATCATGCAGTGTGATGCTGATAGGAATGTCCAGCACTCTTTGCTAAGGAGCTGGCCAAGGTGGCTAGAGCAACCAATGTGACAAAGGGTATGAAATCTGGTGTGGTCTGGTCTTGTCTGCAGTCTGGGCTCTCCTGATCCTTAAACAGTGAAGTCCTTACACCAGAGGAAGGTTTTTGCTTTCTCTTCTCTCAGGACTGGGGGTAAGGTGGGCTGTTGCAAAGGAAGAAATAAACTCCTGGGCTTCACCCTTCACTTCTGATGCAGCAGGTTTAGGAGGAGAACTGGGAATGATAATCTGTGGTTTGTTTTGTTTTGTAATCTATTCAAGGTATCTTGATGTTCACTGATATTTAAGAACTTTTCTCTTGAAGGGATATTTTTGGTTTAAGGTTTAAAGATTATCTCAGGGCAATAGTTTCATTGGTTCATCCAGCCTCCATGGATCCAGAAAGTCTGGATTCCATGGGAATTTAAACAATTCTATTCTGTATTTTCTCCCTTTTGATCAGGAATCTTCTACAAACTCTTTGTCTTCTTAAAACCAAACAATAGTGTAGCTTAATTAGTAAAAAATGTCTGCCTTGAGCATTATACTCTTTAAAGAACTATCTATATGGGATCAAATTGACAACAGTAACTTGAAATTATTAGATAGGAACCTTAGGGGCAATGAGTTTATGTTAATGGGGAAGGAGCAACTCAGAAAAGGAGGTTGAGAATGGTTGCAAAGCTTGAAGAATCTAATCAATGTCACTGAATTGTACATGTAGAAATTGCTTAATTAGTGTATGTTCTATATGCATATTCTCAACAACAAAAAATAAATTATTAAAAACAATCAAAAACAAACATTGATCTAATGCATGTTCCAGGACAAGGCAGATTAGGTTTAGCTTCAGTTTAAGTGACTGAACAAAGCTCACTTTAAGTGATTTATCACTTGATTTCATAGCTTAGCTGCTCTGCTTACCTCCAGTAAGAGTTATAAAATGCACTGTTTTACTAACAAACCCAAGAAAGAGTTCTCTTAAACAGAAGGGAAGACTTTTTGCGCCTGCATTTTCCTTATCATCTGTGCTTTATTCCAGGAAGATTTTACTTGGCTGCTAAATGAGCAAGTGTGAAAAATACTCTCTGCCAAGTAGCATATGCTGCTGTTTCATATACATCAGCTGATTTAATCCCTATGGCCATCTTTTGCAGTGGTCTTTATCTCCATTTTACTGATAAGAAAACCAAGATAAAGAAATGAAATAGCTTTTCAAAGCCATGTAGCTAGTACCTGACAGAGTTGAGTTTCAAGCCTATGTTGACGTTAAATCACTCTTTCAGTTTTTCTTTGGCTTCATCTTCTCTATCTTATTTCAAGTCTATGTCTGGGTCCCATAGTGTTACCCACAAACATACTTTAGCCTTATTTGTGCTTATAGGACTAAGGAAGTTGTCAGCCTTAGTACTAGGTAGATTTTTAAACTGGAGCTTCTGCTCATGTACGAATCTTACAGATAATTAATTGTTTTAACGCATACAAAAAGACCAACATGTTTTATTAAAGATTATGCATATATCTTGTTTAATCCTTATCCCTTTGTCTCATTCTTTTATTGTCAAGATTGTTTTATTTGCTAGGACTTTAAGGCCTACAACTAAAAAGAAAATGTTCCTGTTATTGGACTTATTTTGAGGTCTAATCAAACTCCCTAGCAAAGATATCATGATGGCTGATGTTATGAAGAAGGTGAAGGACAATGAGAAGTAGTGCGACCTTATTGGCCACAGTTTCATAAAGTCTAATGGGCATAACTTCAGAGAAAACTGCTAAAAATTATAATGTCTTCCTCGGTACTGGACTTCTGATTCTAAAATTAGGCCTCATTTCTAAAATGTACAACCATACAGCAGTGAGAACCTATTTATGGTAAGGCATTGTTCTGGGTGCTGAGGAGAATCCAAGGAAGAATATAAGACATGACCCCTACCCTCTGCAAGAATCTATCTATTACCAGAAATAAAGTTTATGCAATGATAATAACTGTCTAAGGCATTGTAGATCATTGGTGCAGTGCAAGTTCAGATGTCAAAGTAAATGTGGACTTCCTAGAGCCTAAGCAATTCCTTAGAATGAAAAAAAGGAATCAATTTTGCTATAAAATAAAGATCATATACCAATTTTAATTTTTATCACACCAGAAAATGCTAACTTACATGCTTAAACAAGATTGTTTGTGTTTTCTGATAAAAAGATCAGAGGATGTTTGAATCTCTTCCAGCACCTTCAGGAGAACAGAACTAATTATAAACATATTAAATTAAAAAAACCAAACCCACTGCCATCAAGTCAATTCCAGCTCATGGCAACCCCATGTGTTATAGAGTAGAAATGCTCCATAGGGATAAAAGACTTAGCAATTTGCTCTTTTAAAGATTACAGCCTAGGAAACCCTATGGGGCAGTTCTACTCTGTCACATAGGTCACTATGAGTCAGAATTGACTTGAGGCCACATAATAACAACAAATCTTAATGAAAGCAGGTCTCCAAGCCTTTCTTCTATAGTACTGAAGGGTGGGTTTGAACTGCCAACCTTTTAGGTTAATAGTTGATTGCAAACCATTTGCACCACCTAGGGATTCACAGGCATGCTAGGTATCATGTAAACAAATGCATGTTAATCTTCAAATCAACTTGACTAATCTCTAGATAAAATCCACAAAAGTCATCATAACATTTTTATTATAAAAGGTAGCATATATAGTATATTAAAATATGTAATACTTTAAAATTTTTAAAGCAATTTTGAAATTTTTTATAACTTCTAAGTGACATATTTTTTACAGGGCAAAAATGATGAGTCTCCTCCTCTCAAGGGTACTCTAGGGTGGGGAAAGCTAGTAAAATGAAAGACTAACTCTTCAAAACTTACTTTGGGGTACCGAATTTCAAAATTATACTACTGTTATTAGTCATTTAGGATAGAACTGGAAAAGTAGCAGCAAAGAAGATCACTGTACTATAAACTACATGAGAACAAGGACTTAATCTGATATTTACCACCATATCTGTCTTAGGCTGGGTTCTCTAGAGAAGCAAAATCAGTAAAGTGTATGAATATATACATACATAGAGAGAGAGAGAGATTTATGTCAAGGGAATGGCTCATGCGGTTGTAGAGGCAACGTCCCAAGTCCGTGGGTCAGGATAGAGGTTTCTCCCAATTACGCAGCCTCAGGGGCTGGTGAACCCAAGATCGGCAGGCTGGAGAGCACAGCTGTTGCTCACAGGCTGTGAAGATTGATGAATCTCAAGATTGGCAGGCAAGACCGCAGGTAAGCTGCTAGCTCTAGGCCCAAGAACTGGAAGCCAGATGAACAGGAGCCAGCTGTAGGATTCAGAACAAGCAAAAGCCCTCTGTGCCTGCCTGAACATCTGCCCACACTTAATGCAGGCCACATGCCCAAGGAGACTCGCCTTCAACTGACTGACTACTCACAGCAGATCTCATCCTGGGGGTGATCATGTACCAAATCTCAACAGAGAAGTGATCACAACCCTGTGTGACTGCCAAAACACTGAGACTCATGCCCCAGCCAAACTGACACACAACCTTAACCATCACAGTATCTATATCCCTAAAATTTAGAACAATACCTAGCACATAAGAAGTACTCATTTATTAGGTTAATGAATGGAAAGTGCATATGAATGTAGCTTAAAATACAAGGGAAACACATCACATGTATTCTTCTTAGTTATAATTCTCAACCAGCTGGCTTCCTTGAACCTTATCTATTTGCTGTTTTGCCTATTTATATGCCATTCAACTTGGCACACTGGACATAGTGCGTGTGTAGGGTATAATGGTGAAGTTAACTACTCAGATGTCTGTCTTCTCTGCTAGACTCTGAACTCTGTGGCTTATAAATCTTTATATTCTCAGCACCTAGCTCAATGCCTGATACATGGTAGGAGTTCATGAAATGTCCTTTGAGCTAGCCAACTACAATTTGAAAAGAACAAGCTCTTCAGATTTTTTGGTCTAAAAATAAAATCAGTGAAACTATAGAAATGATCTATGAGCACTTCTTAATGGAAGTAGCAGTACTTCCCCAAGGGAGCATCTGGAAATGTATGGGGTCAGATTTTTGTTTTCTTAATGTCATAGAGGTAAGTAACACTGGTATTCAGTGACTAGGTACCAGTCAAGCTAAATACCCTGCAATCCCTAAGATAGTCCTACACAGTGAAGAATTGCTTTGTTCAAAACACAAATAATGAGGTAATTGAGAAATTTAATCCATGAAGTTCTTTCAAGTTCCAAAATACTGTGTTTCTAAGTAGAATGTAAATCTAGAAAATTATTGTTTTAAAATGCAGACATGAGTACCAAGTTAACATCAGCTATTAGAGTTCTTATTTTCAACCTCTTTTGCCTTAAGGTGTATTACTAGCCAGCACAATGCCTTCCAAGAGCAGTATGTGCACTAAATAGAAGAAACTGCCAGCTTCTCTCATGTGACCCCAAACTACTGTCCTTATTCCTCATAAATCCAAAACTAAACTGAACAAATCTTTTTTAACCCTTGTACACCAATCAGTTGCTGCTGATGGGATCTGGGAAACGGAATGGGCCCCAAAAAGCTACCTTGTCATTCCGCCACCCCACTCCCCCAAAAAAAGAATTATCAAAGCAACGAAGAAGAAGAATCTCCTTCTAACAAGTCACATAAGAGATTTTTCTTATTTCCTGAGCCTCCTACTCAGGAAGCTCTGGTAATCTCTGCCGTTTTCCTAGTGACTTACGATTATTTGGAAATTCATCATCTGTTGTGGAAGTCTTTTCTGATAGGAACTCAGAGTTACAAGCTATATTCTTCACTTAGTTCCCCTTAATCACAGGGCCTTTGATTTGCCTGCTTCTGGGGTCATATTGGAGCCCTGGTGGTGCGGTGTTTAAGATCTCTGGTTAGCAGTTTGAATCCCCCAGCCACTCCTTGGAAACACTATGGGGCAGTTCTACTCTGTCTTATAGGGTTGCTGTGTGTTGGAATCGGCTCAACCGCAACGGGTTTTTACAGAGGTCACGTTAGCAGCTTGAGTAAGTGACCCTGTCCTTTTGTAAAGGAACACAAAGTGGAAGAATCATTCAGTACCTATAGTTGGATCTCATTTTCAATTCAGTGTTTTTCAACTGTGTATCCAAGGGTAAAAATTCACAGTGAATCACAGCCAAACTTTTTCTTAGACCCCTATTCCAATTTTCACATGCATCTGAGCTTCAGGATGAAATGTACAGTCTTTTATTATCTAAGTTCCATCTATCTCTTTCCTGCTCAGGATCTTTTTTTTTTTTAGTTCAGTGTTTTTATGTTTTGTTTTGTTTTGTTTTTTGTTTTTACTTATCTCTTTCATCTATTCACATAAAATTAGCCCCACACACATAAAAGGAATATATCATTTCAAATCTTTCTCCCTGATCAAAACCCATTGCAGATTATGAGTGATAGTGTTTGTGTGTGTTCATATACAGAGTTTTAAAAAAAATTATTATTTATTTGAAATTTGGATCATACTATAAGTACTTTTCAGCATCTCGCTTTTTTTTTCTTCCCAATACTTTATGGGATATTTATCCAAACCATCTGTTATAGCTCAAATTCATGCTTTTTAGTAGCTAAAAACTATCCACTGGTAGGAATGGAATAATTTATCCATTCGAACAACACTGAAATAAACCTCCTTTTACAATACATTGAAACATACTTGTGTTTTTGTTTCTGTAGGATAGATTCCCAGGAGTGGAACTCCTAGATCAAACAATATATACTTTTTATATAAAAAGGAAAACTGTGGGTACTTTATTTTTAGCATCATCATCATCATTATGGAAGTTAGTAACTGAAAAACTCATTAAAGGAAACATTTTACAGAATTTTACATCAGAGTTCTAAGGCCCACAGATACATGACATACAGCACATGAAAAAATATCTTTGGAAATAAACACAGAAGTCCTTTGACCATGAAACTAAAAAGCAAAGAATGCTTCTTAAAATCCGTAGCAGAAGGTGAAATAGACCACCTAAATCTAACTTAGCACTACCTGAACAAAGTTATACAGTGTCCTTTCCTGAGATGATGGCTTCAGAACATGGACTGAGAAGAAGGTAATTCTTTGGAATGTTCCACAGGAGCACTGCAGATCAAGTCAGATCTCCAAAAGCCATCATCAGATTATATGAACCTTTCAGCCGTTACCAGACATGACAACACAGTGTCTCCAGAGATATTCGCCCTGTCGCTAGTAAACCAATTAGAAGATAAGAATACAAAAAGTTTCTTTGAAATACAAAGAAAATCTGTGCTTCTGTCTTAGGAAGCATAAGATAGATTGATAGGACTACATATGCATCTAGTTTTACCAACTGGTAGGTATGGTTTTGATAATGGTATCTGGAAAGTTAGTGGGGTAGACCCTGCTCTCAGTACCACTACTGGCCTGCAGCAACATAAAACCATGGGCAAGCTGGCTGATCCAGCCTGCAGTCTCTCCATAAGCATCTGCTTATCAGTATGATGAATAAGTAAAACTGGAGTATGTTAAATAATAAGTACTAAGGGAAAAACTAAGCAGGAAAGGGGGCTATGAACTATCTGGCGAAAAGAGGGTTGTAATTTGAAATAAGATATCTATTTGTATGTGCCTTTATTTACAGGATACACAAGAAACTAGTAAAAATGAATATCCTTTGGGACAGAGAAGGACAAGGTGATCAAAGGCAGGGTGGATGAAAGATTCTCCTTGTATACTTTTTTTATATAATTTCGATATTTGAACCCTGAGAATATATTTCCTATTTTTTTTATTAAAAAATAAAATATCATTTCACCATTTTTTCTATCCCATTAACTTGCTTTGTATTTTTTCATAGCACTCATCATTACATGTTGTGGTTAGCTGCTATCAAGTCAGCACGCAACTCATGGCAACCCCATTCGCAACAGGATCAGACTGTTGTGATCCACAGGGTTTTCACTGGCTGATTTTCAGAAGTAGATCTCCAGATCTTATTTCCAAGTCCATCTTAGTCTGGAAGTTTCACCGAAACCTGTTCAACATCATAGCAACATGAAAGCCTCCACTGACAAATGGGTGGTGGCTGCACATGAGGGGCACTGGCCAGGAATCAAACCCAGATCTCCCACATGGAAGGTGAGAGTTCTACCACTGAACTGCTACTGCCTCATCATTATTATATACATTATATTATATATGTTTCACATGTTGTTGGTTCTAACCCGCTATTGAAACTCCCTTGAGGGCTGGGACACTGGATTCCCCAGACTAGACTTGTGCCTAATAAACATTTATTGAACAGATGAATTTCCTCCAATGTTTCCTAGTGCCTCACTAACTTCTCAAAAGTCAGTTACATACAGCCTTGCAAAACTCATCCTAACTTGTTAACCCACTCCAGTGAGAATACCTCACCATTTATTTACTGAGATGGTAGTTGAAAACCTCACACTAGTTTAACAAACATTTACACATAGCTTATATTTGTATAGGCTCTGGACTTACAAAGTTTTTCTATTTCACACGTTAGCTAAAGAGATGTGTGGGGTGGTGGTGGGTAGCATATTTAATACATATCTATTCATCGAGGCAAAAAAACAACGTGTGTTGTACCTTTTCAAATGAACATCAAAACATTTCCAGCTGTGTCTATCCTGCTTCTGCCATACACAGGAGACTGAAAAAGCTGTGTAGAGAGGAGGAAGCAGCAGGAAGGAGTATGAGTGCCCAGGTTGTGGAGAAAGGCTCTGTAATCTTTCCTGGACTCGTTCCTAGAGACTAGCATGAGAGCAGACAAGAGGCATCTCAAGCAGGGCCACCTCGGTGCAGGCTGGGAGGTTCAAATGACAGGCTTCCCCTCACACCAGAGTCACTCAGCCCTAGGGAGGTGGTGAGAGGCATAGTGAAGGTGGATACTGCTATAGCAGTGAAAGACATCAGAGGAGGAGGTGCAGAACACCAAGCAGCATTACTTCAGGGAGGTGGACGGGGATGTGGGCAGTAGCTGGGATTTAAGATTCTAACACCGTAGCAAGGAAAATTCATCAGCCTTCAAGGCAACATGTGGGGAAATTAAAGGAATTGTAGCAGATGAGATTCTTGAAGTTGGCCTGACAGGAGATTGACCAGAGTCCTTGTGTTTTTGCTGTATCCATTCTATTATCTCTCACCAAGCTTGTGGTTTGGGGAGTATAAATTAAAAAAAAAAAAAAAAAGAATCTTTGTGTCTGACTGGTACATTTTAGACAGAACAATTCACTCAAGTACCACACAAATTAAGCAATAAAAGCAATTACAGATATTTCATGCAGTAGTACTAATGCTCAAGACCTTCTCATTTTACTCATGATCCCTTTCTGTTCTGTTCCATTAGCATTTGTCTCTGAACCCCTGATTTTTCTCCTGTTTGGGGCCCTATCCCTGCCTTTTGGATAGTGGCTTATCTTGCCTTTGCTATTTTGATATTTATTGCTTTCTAAAGAGTTTGACTTGATTGTCTCCGCTTCTTGACACCTCAGGTAGGATACCAACTCTTAGCTCTGACCCTGTATGACCTCAATCCCATTCTGGTAAGGTGGTAGGCTGAAGTCACCTTAGTTTCCTTGTTAGGGTAATTGAGATAACTTATCATCTGTAAGACCCACTTTTCTGTGTATGTAAAGCATCAAACATCTTCCTATTTAAGAAAAAAAAATCTTCCCTATATTTGCTCTTCAGCAACACCCTGACTCAGACCAAAAATACACCTTCAAATATAAAGTTTGCTTTTCTGTCAATACACACATGTCTAGATAGTTTGGGAAATCAATCACCTCTTATAAAGCAGGATTCAAGCAGCCTTCTGAGATTCAACTGATCCTGCTCGCCACTGAACTACTTTAAAGGAGGAAGTTGTCTTAGCTGAAGGGAATGTATACAACAGCGGGGCTTGTAAATTCAAGATGTTAGTTAATGACACGTTTGACTTGGATTTGTCTTTAATTTGTTTGATTTTTTAAACCTTAATTTTACATCATTCTTGGTCATTGTTGCAGCCTGATGAGATTCGTAAACAATGTGGAACTGATAACTTATTGATGGTCTGGAGAATGGGTGCAGTTTCCTGAGTTGCCTCCACTAACTGGAAGGTAATTCTGCCTCTACATTTCTGAGTGGCATTCCCAGATAATGCAAACAGTTAATGCACTCACCGCTAACCAAAAGATTGGAGGTTCGAAAGTTAGAGGTTCAAGTCTACTCAGAGGCATCTCGAGTCCACCAGAGGCCTGGCAATCTCCTTCCAAAAAATCAGCCACTGAAAACGCTATGGAGCACAGTTCTATGACACACATGGGGTCTCCATGAGTCTCAATTAAGAGTGGGGTTCCAAACGGAAGAAAAATCAGGGGTTCAGAGATAAATGCAAGTGGAACACAACAGAAAGAGATCATGAGCAAAGTGAGAAGGTCCCGGGAAATATACAAATGCATTTGTGAGGCAGGCAGGAGTGTGGTGAATACCTTCAGCCGCCAGAGGGAATCCAGGTCCATCAGGAAGGGTAAGCTGAATTTGCAAAAGACATATTCATTTAGAAATTCTCTTTTTTGTGAAATTCCTTAAAAACACAGCTAAGGGTTTAAACTTTGAAGCTTGTTAATAAGATTAGTTCACAGAAGACCCTCAACACCAGGAACAGTAACTCACTAGAATAATGAGATTTCTCTAAGGCAGGGGTAGGTCTGTGGACCAAATCTGGCCATCTTCTTTTGTATAACTCAAAGCTAAGAATGGTTCATACATTTTCAAATGATTTAAAAAAATCAAAAGAGTAATAATATTTTGTAACACATGAAAATTATGTGAAATTCAAATTCTGATGTGTATAAATAAGTCTCCCTGGAACACAGCCATGGCCATTCATTACTTATTGTCTATGACTGTTTTTGTGCTACAACAGCAATGTTAAATAGTTGCAACAGAGACCCCTGGTCTAAAGCTTACGTGAAGAAATGAGGCCAAAATCCCTCTTGGCACATACAAAATGAGCATCTCTTTACAAGCGTCTGTACTAAAAGGATCAGTATGAATCCAATCCCCAAAACACAGAGGTTGATCCAGTCCTCACATTCCTACTTCTCCAGCCTCATCACCAGCCACCCCTGTGGCAACATCCTCTCTCTCCCTCTCTGACCCCAGTCATCTGGAGCTAGGTCAGAGCTCACAAGTTAGATGGACACTGTCCTTCAAACTGCCACAACATTGGAGAGTCTACACAACACCTCAACCTTCTGACCCACTGGCCACAAATTCCGGGCTGGTTTTCCACTACCCCTTCAGGCTGCCAGCTCCAAACTCAGGAGTTCACACTACACCTTTACTTCCTGAACTGCTGGCTCTTACTACCTCTTTGGGTTCGATAATTTGCTGAAATGTCTCACAGAATTCACCAAGAGTATAAATACTTGTGGCTACAGATTTATAATAGCCAAAAAGGATACAAATGAAGAGACACCTAAGGCGAGGTCTGGGAAGGTTCCCAATACAGAGCTTCTATGTCCCAAGGGACATGTTACCTTCCTGAGAGAAGTTCTCGCCAACTAGAAAGCTCCCTGAGTCTGTGTTTAGGGCTTTTATCAGCTAGTCCTGAATGATAGGCTAAACCCTGCCTCCTGTGCCTACTTGATATGGACTTTCCAGATGAGTCTTTTCTGGTCTGGCCAGCCCCAGCTTGTCAGCACAAAATCTCAGGTGCAGCCTAGAAATCCCAGACCAAGGCACCCCAGTTGCTCTAAGGGTTATTTCTCCAGAGCCAAGGACAAAGGCCATCTTACTTAGGGTAATCTAGGTCCTTTGACCCACAGCATCTCTTCTGTGCAGTTATAGGGACTGTAGAAGACAAGAAATAGAGAAAATGATGCAACCTCACAGTCTCGGTGCTTGACTCAAACACGCCCTCAAGAAATTAAGGTTGTCAGGTCTCTCGGTGAAGTGCCTGCACCCAAACCATTGCCTAAAACCTTAAAGAAGTGGGATTCAGGAGAAGAATCATCAAAGCTAGTACACCTGCAACATGGCCAGGAATTTTTTGCTACTGAATAAACACATTTATTCCTGCACGTAAAAGTAACCTCAGGACTCCCCAGGTTCACTTTCTGGGGAGCCACACCACCTGAGCTAAATTACTCTTCAAGTTCCCTTCCCAGCTCACTTCCACTCCAGGGAACATAAAGGAAACAGCATGAAAGCTTTGGAAAAGAAGGGACATTGGAGCAGGGAATGGTTGCTCCCCTAAGATAGGGCTTGGACTTTAAGATTCAGAAGATGAAAGGGGTTTCGCAGAAAGCTGCAGTATGCAAAAGCTGTGGCAGAGGTGCCAGGAGAGAGACTGGGCTAGTAAACATGTCTGCTGCAGATAGAATACACTCCTGCAAAGGGCAGAAAAAAAGAGTCGTCTTTTCCACCTCCTGGAAACCCTTTGCGGTCACTATAAGTCAGAACCCCCATGGCAGTGGGGTTTTTTTATTTTGGTTTGGTTTTTGGAGAGAGAGCAGCATCACAGGCAAAGGTAGAATTGTGGTATATCCTGTCCTCCTTAGATGAAAAAGGCTACAGGAACGGTATTGTTCCTAACTAATCTACCTAAGATCTATTTTCACAGTGTTGTTTGTTTATCATTAAAAACTGAAAAAGAGCTCTAGTAAAATGAGAGAAGATAAAATGACGTGGTCTGAATCGCAGCTGTAGAAAATTTAATGAACGTGATTTTTTTTTTTATTTGACTCCAAATCCACAGTTACCATTTGGTATTTTGAACTACATGCCAGGTTATATATTATATCTATTGCTAAATATGTATACATATCTATATCTACATCTTTTCTAAGCATTACAACAGCCCAGCAAGACAGATAGTGGTATCCCCATTTATTAATGAAGAAACCAAGAATCAGAGAGGTTAAGTGACTTGCCAAAGCCACACAGCTATCCGTGACATGACAGAACTAAGATTTAAAATCCTGTTCTCTACTTCACCACACTTTCTCTAGAGATGAGCATTACCATCTCCAAAAGACATAAAGGGACAATTCATTAAGAATTAAATATATGCTAAACCAAAAAACTAAACTCCTTGCCGTGGAGTCGATTCTCACTCATATCGACTCTATAAGACAGAGTAGAACTGCCCCATAGGGTTTCCAAGGCTGTAAATCTTTTACCAAAGCAGACTGCCACATCTTTCTCCTGCAGAGTGGCTGGTGGGTTCGAACAGTCAACCTTTCGGTTAGCAGTTGAGCACTTAACCACTGCGCCACCAGGGCTCCCTACATATATGCCAGTTAATGCTAATTATCACCAACTAAATGAAGGGACTAACTGGATAAAATAATTGATGTGTCATGATTTTAAGTAATATAGGAATATGGTTGATAGGGAAATAATCTTTAGAAATATCACTCTATTTCATGACTGGGGAGTTAGGTACAGTTTGTTCAGTCTTATTGCCAGCATAATTTTACCTGGCACAAATTGGATCGATTTATGGAATTTGACCTCTTCCATGACCACACACTGTTCCACAGAGTGTAAGAAATACAAATTTGAGTAACACAAGCCTTTGACCACAAAGGTCAAAAAGAGAGAACAGGAGGAGAAAGAGAGAGGGGAAATCCATTTTCACCACTGGGATATCTCATTTAGGGAGCTAATTTTCTATAGTATGTGGATGTTACTGTGAGGTACCCACCAAAGAACTAAGACTGAGGAAAATGATGTAAACTTTGAAATAACCCATAATGAAACAAAGCAGAGAACAGCAAAGTCAGCTGGGAGAAGCCGCCTAGCTGCCCGGGCCAAGTGGCCAGGAGTGTAACCAGTAGGTTCTGTTTAACCAGTAGGTTGTGACTACCGGCAAAGCCTGAACTAGGCAGCCAGAAGCTGGCCCAGAAGCCCGCCCCTCACAGGGAGTTGGTACGCTCAGTTGCTGCAGACCGGGTAATGAGTACCTCCATAAGAGCAGCTCCTCCCATTTTCCAATACTTCCCCACACAGAGTGTGAGTTCAGGTAAAGCATTTTTTCTTTCAAGCTGCCCAAACAACTTGGACAGGACTCAAGCATACAGAAGAAGGGAAGACAAAGAAACGGTAGCAGAGGTGAGAAAAAAAAAACGATACTGTAAAGGGCTGAGAGGGAGGAGGGTGGGCTTGGTGAATGGAGAAGGAGCGTGCTGTAGTTTCGTAACAAATATGGCTAGAAGGAGAACGGCATATAATTCAATAGATTTGTTTTTCCTGGGAATCACAGAATATAATTCTTGTAATACAAGTCCATTTCACGGCATAGCTGTATGGTTTTATCTTAAAAGAATAAAAAAATTATAGAAGCTATAGTAGAGCATAAAGTTACTGTTACGAATATGAGAAGCTCAGGAAATGTAATTTTCTTAAGAGAAGACAGAGGTTGGGGAGGCAGCTAGTGGGAAGAAGCTGTTTTGGGGTAAAGGTGCTTAATTTTTCTTATTAACTGAGAAGGTGAAGAACGTTATAAGGGGAAGAACACATAGGGGGTGACAACCAGGCATACTGAAGTACATCCCCAGATCTCATTTTAGCACTGATTTCAGCCTTTTCTCTCCTTAAGTCTATGTCAAAATAGAAAGAATGAACAGATAGATGATAGATAGAGAGATAGATAGGTAGATGATAGAGAGATAGAGAGATAGAGAGATGATAGACAGAGATAGAGAGATAGATAGATGGTAGATAGGTAGATACACTGATAGATAGATAGATAAGTGTAAACACTACCTGGTCCTGCACCATTCTCACAATCTATGTATGAACCCATTGTTGCAGCCACTGTGTGAATCCACAGTGTATATATATATATACACACTCCTGGGATATCTCAATTAAGTAGAAAACTGCAGCTTATGTATGTTGTGAATCTCCTTTTCTTTCTCCTGCTTATTCTGACTGGTATAAAGTAAATGACAAAACGCCAGAGGCAAAAAAGATGAAGACATATGCTGGATCATCAATTTCCTAATTTTGAAGAGTTGACTAAAAACATTGTGCTTCTTTTTGGATGAAAACATTCTCTTCAGAAATTAGACAGAAATGCAAAATGTAGTCAGATGACTGAAATGAGCTCCAGTTTATTCAAAATTAACATTTTGGTTTAAAATTACATTCTTGGTTCAAAAATAAAATTTCTTTCTAAGCCAAAGAGTCATGCCTAAAAATTAAGTTTTATATTTTATATTTTGTTTATATAATACTGTTGCTGGAAATTCCCTCTGGGCCTTTCCACAAGAGATCACAGGCAACAGAGTGGCCATCATCGGAGCTGGGGTCAGTGGCCTGGCCTCCATCAGGAGCTGTTTGGAAGAGGGGCTAGAGCCCACTTGCTCTGAGAAGAGTGACAATGTGGGAGGCCTGTGGAAATTCTCGGTGAGTGGGACGTCATTGCAATAGGAAGGGAAGGGGATGGGATGTGTGCAAGAACACGCTACTCTAGCAAGGCTGCCCAACTAGCTGCCATGGCAGTTATAATCTCCCTTAGGTTTGGAATCCAAGAAGCACAACATCAGGAGCAGGTTGGAAAGTAAACTACTTCCAAGTCAGAAGTAAGTAGATGATGGGCTAGATTGAAGATCTCTGCTTGTGTACAGAGTTCACCCCTGATAAATTATTAATAAGTGACCCACTTGGAGATAGAATCAGCAGTTATATATTGGTTAGAACTACATGATCTACTCATTTAAAAAACAATGACTCTTCCCATTCTTCTGTGGAGGTTACCAAGCATCCTCTAAGAGATTCACATTACAGTTTTTAAGATCTCAGGTACTGACTTTGGTCTTTTTAACACCACACAATTGATGAGACAGCTACAAGAGGCACCAAAATGAGGACAAGCTGATTTGAAGTTCTTCAACCTGCTTTGTTTCTGTGCATTTATAGTAAGGACCATATTAGTAGACATGTATGTATGCCCCCACTCGATCACTTCCTGTGTTACCTGACAACCACATCAGTAGGTATAGGGGCCACTTTGTGCCCATAACCCTATCAGTGTCCCCAACATTAGGACCACTGCCTGGCTAAGCCTACCACATCTTATTTTTCTTCTTCTCGTACACCAATTTTTATATATGTGAATGTAGAAAGATCAATAACACTTTTTAAGCCTCTGTTTCATCTTTAAAAGCAAAATAAGTATTGTATTATCTACCTCAATAAATAAAATTTTGGACTGGAATTGATACTGTAATTGGTTGATATGTTTGGGAATGTTAGGATGGGGTGAATGTATTTTGCATGTGGGATGTTACATGCATCTTTGGGGGCCAGAGGGAGGACTGTAGTAGGCTGAATAAGGGCTACCTAAAGATATCAAGTCCTAGTCCCTAGAACCTGTAAAGATGGCCTAATAAGGAAAAAAGGGTTTTTGTAGATGTGATCAAGTTAAGGATCTTGAAATGAGAAGATTATCCCGGATTATCCAGGTGAGCCCAGAATGCCATAATATGCACGTTTGTAAGAGGGAGGCAGAAGGAGATTTGGCACACAGACAGAAGGGAAAAGGCAATGCAATGATATCAGCAACAAGAGAGATTTGAAGATGCTATGCTATAGAACTTGAAGGTGGAAAAATGGGCCATGAGCCAAGGCATACATGCAGCCACTAGACGCTGAAAAAGCCATGGAATGCCAGCAGCCCCAGAAACTGAAGAGACGAGGAATGGATTCTTCCCTAGAGCCTCCAGAGGGAGCGCGGCCTTGCCAACTCCTTGATGCCACCAATGATACTGACTTCTGACTCCTGGCCTCCAGCACTGTGAGAAGATCAATTTTTGTTGTTTTAAGTCACCAAGTTTGTGGGAATTTTGTAACCATAGCTACAGTTAGTTTCTCAGCATTTTCTAACCCCTTTACTACTAGGAGAGGAGTCACGGATTGCAAATGAGGTCGTGAATTGCAGTGGATCTCAAACACCACTGAGTCATAGCAAAATTCACATTATGAGATTATACTGCAAAATTATATTAATTCTGTATTTTCGTTACCTTTTGTTTCTAAAGTCAGTATTTCACGTTCTCTCAATTTTTTTTTTTTTTCCCTTCAGAGGGACCTAAACATTAGTCAGGTGTGAGATGTAGATAGTTCAGACTTTTGTAACTGTTTTCTATAAAAAACCAGTTGCCATCAAGTCCGCGTGTGTGTCAGAGTAGAACTGTGCTCCATAGGATTTTCAATGACTGGTTTTTCAGTAGATCATCAGGATTTGCTTCTGAGGTGCCTCTGAGTGGACTCTAACGTCTATCCTTTCTGTTAACAGTGAAGTAAGTTAACTGTTTGCACCACCCATGGACTCCCTATTTTCTATAGAACTTCCCTACCCCTTCTAGTTCTCACCTCTAACCCTGATCTAAAACCAGACATGTTTCCTTCACCTTCTTTGGTCACTGGGAAAGTGAGGTACTTTCTGACAGGGCCACAAGTCTAGTGAAATGTCTTTTTTTCTCAGGAGCCCCCAAATAATAAATCAGTAAATTCTCTCTAGATTTTGCCCCGGATTTCATAATAGAGGGTCCTTTTTCTGAGCATACAATCCTTTGTTCACTTCCCCTAATTTTTTCTAGACTACGTATCAGTCTGTTCTGTAACGTACCCTTTGGCCTGGTGTTGATTACCATCTCTGTCAATCTTCCTAAACCTACCAAAAGCAACAAATTCCTTCATCTCCCCATCCCACCAATACACCAGCAGGGACAACAAACCAGGTGAAGGCCAGGAAACTCATGCCCTATTTCAGGATCCCATTTTTGCAAGGAAAACATTGCAACTAATCTACCATTTAATCACTTGTCAAACAGTCAGGCCCCAGTTACTCTGGCTTTTGACATAAATGTAGTATTTCAGTATTATATTAAAAATTCATATTTTGGGGGCACTAACAACTTTAAGTTGCATGATCCCTAATTTGAAATTTCTAGTGCTCAGTGCTCTCAATTATGTACTAGCAATTATCCATAGAAATCTGCCGTTAGAGCTTTCATCCGAGAAAAAACCATTTAATGTGAATCATGATTGCTGCAGCTGCTATTGATTTTTTTTTTTTTTTAAGAAAGGAAATATTTTTATTTGATGCATCTTTTGGAGTTTTATTAACTCTTTAAAACTGAAAATGATATTTAAAAAAATGTGATGACTGTTTTCTTGGTTTTTCATTTTTTAAGGGTATGGTAACTTTTGGCCAAACAGTCCCTTAGCAACCATTGCATCTTGCACTTTGACCTGTCACTAAGTGGCTGCATATGAGTGCCTTCTCCCTTATATTTTCTGCAGAGGTAGTGGGTGGCTCCCAAGACAGGAATCTTGGGAAGATTCTGTCCCTATCCAAATTTCTCATTAACAGTGCTGAATAACACCAAGAATTTAAAACTAGGAAGAAAAGTAGAATGACTCCTAGTTCTAGTCCTTTATTATTCCACAGCCTTTGCCTCTTTAGCTCTGCTTCTTCCACTGTAAAGTGGAAGTTACCCCTGTCTCTTAACCACCTCCTCAAGTGAAAGCTCTTTCAAGAAACAGATCTGTCAATCATTTAGTTTCATAAAGCCATTAAATGCTATATTTGAAGTTACGGTTTGGAGATACATTTTATCTAGTAAACCCTTATATGGAATTACAGTCTATGTCAGACATTGTTCTACTCACTTTACACATTATAAAAGACCTTTTTTACTTCACCCTAATTTTCAACTTAAAAATAGTAACACAAATTTTGAAAAATGTAAAACATTCTGTGCGACCTTGCCTTTGGGCAGGAGGCTTGCTGGAGAAGTAGGGTGCCTTCCAGCACTTGGTGGATCTAGGTTTGCTAACCCAGGGAGCTAGAGCTGAGTGCCTTTGGCTGAGACTTACTGGTGGGGTGGGGTGTCTCGGGTCATTTATTGGCAGAGCTAAAAGAGCTTTTTAGTACCTGCCCTAGCAGGGCAGATGATGAGGGGCCAGAGAGAGGCATGCCTGTGAGCACAGCTAGAAGAGGCTGTTCTGATGGAAGAACTGTATGCTGAGCTTTCCTTAACCTGAACTGTATGTAACCTGTTACTTCCCTAAACAAACGCCTTAATCTTTAGTATTGCCTGTGAGTTCTCTGTGGCCATTGCAATGAATTATCAAACCCAGCACAGAAGTGGAGAGTGCCATGGGAGGGATGGTTATTGTCAGAATTGGTAAAGATGTCGGAGAGAGGAGACATGTCTGACCTCCGCTTCATAGGAATCAGCCTGGGCTGTTGATCTTGATTCTCATTTCCCCTTGTGAAGTTAGAGGAGGTCAGGCGCCACCACCATGCCATTTTTACAGTAAGGTTGCCATAAGGTGAATTTGACAGAAACTAAAAACAACAAATGTGCGTGTGTGTGTGTGTGTGTAGATATATATACATATATCCATATCTATATATGTATATAGAGATATATATTTACATAAATATGTAAAATAAACTAGCTGCTTTACCATTTAGGTTTTTTTGCTCATAAGCCACAGAAATTGACTAAGGCTTAGCTGAGAAATTTTAAAAATTAATTGAAAGGTCTGGAGTTAGCCACAGGAACAGAGAGGAATAGGCTGCTCCAGAATATTTCAGTAGCAAGAACCACTCACTATTCTCCCCAGAAACCACCAAAAGAAGGAAGAAATTATTACCATTTTGCCCATTCTTGCTTCATTCCCCTCAAAATTCAAAGTTTCTCAAGAGAGAGTCTGACTTGCTATTTAAGTCTTGTGTCTGCCTGTGTTTCCCATATAGCAGAATAATGAAGAAAGATGCCTCTGAAGATCTCTCTGCTTCCCTAGGAGCAGGCCTGGACTTATCATTTAGCCAACATATACAAAGCTGGGGTGTGGGAAAAAAATTATTCCCCCAAAGGAATTTGGAATGCTGCTTAAGAAAGAGCTTACGAATGTTGGGTGGCTTAAAGTGATAAATGTCCATTACAAATTCTTTTCACATCTCCTTCAGGTGCTCTCTTTACTACTGAATGAATTTTTTGTTATCTGAATAGCTACCCATGTTCATCTCAGCCTCTGATCTTTTTGCTATGCTTGACTGACATCTACCACAGCTCAAGCCTTAAAACCTGTATAAAAGCCATAGCATAAGAGATTGTATGAAAATGTATTAAGTAATTAAATGGTATTAATAATGTTTTAAGAGCAGATTTACCGATATGGAAAGAAATTTCTGATATATTAAGTGGAGGAAAAACTTACAAAATGCTACATACACATAGTATTGTATTCATTTTTGTAAGAAGAACTCATACATATGGATAAAGAAAAGTCTGGAAGAGCATAACTAAAATGCTAATAGGGAAGTTATCTCTGAAGAGAATTATGGGTGATCTATATTTTCTTCTTATCTGTGTTTTCTAATTTTTTACAGTTAACATGTATTACTTGTATACTGTATTTTTATGCAAATAATGCACCCTTTCTGCATTGGTTTGCAGGCTGCACCCTCCCCCTGCAAGGCGTTTTCATAAGCGTGCTATGCTAATTTTTTTACAGCAACATGTGGAAGAGGATTCCCATGGTGGCACTTGTGAGTGTGCCTCACGGAGGAAGGGCATGACTGGGAAACAAACAGAAGGTGTGCAATATTTGCATAAAAATATGGCAATAAGAGAAAACAGTAAATTGTTTTATAAAGCTGAACATATCTGGACAAACTGAGTCAAGTTTAATTGACTTGTTTTAAAAAAACAGTATTTCACTGCAGTGAAACTGATTATTAAATATTTTGAAAATCAGCTGTCCTCACTAATTAAAATTAGCCACTGCTAACATTTTATATGAAGGCAGTGGTAGTTCAGTGGTAGAATTCTTTCCTTCCATGCTGGAGACTCGGGTTCAAATTCCGGCCAATGCACCTTATGCACAGCCACCACCATCTGTCAGTGGACACTTGGGTGTTGTTATGATACTAAACAAATTTCAGAGTATGACAACAACCGTTCTTTTTATTAAATGTACACAGAGATTTTCCTACAAAATACAATTTTGTAGCCTTTTATTATTACTTAAAAATGTCAGAAGCATTTTCTGTATCTTCAAATATTCTTTGGGAACATGAAAACATAATTTTTAATGGTTGATTTGTAGACTTCATACACTCTACTAATTTTATTCCATCATCCCTATTATTAACCACTGAGATTATAACCAAGTTTTTGCAATTGCCAGAGTATCATCCCAGAAACATTATCCTAATTTATATTCTTATTTCAGTATAAAATTTGCCCATATCTCCTTGCAAAATTTGGCATTGTAACTTCTTAAAATAAGTGTCAACAAGCAGTGTATCATTTTGTGAACTCACATCTCTTTGAAGCTATGTATCTTTTCAAATTTTTTCTTAAACATTTGTGTTTATTCTTTTGTAAATTGCTTTTTTAAAACCTTGTGATTTTTTCCTTACTGATTTCTAATAACTTTTTAAATATTAAGGATCTAATGACAATCTAAAGGCATACACTATCTGGGTTGGAAGGGTTATTAAAGTTTGTGTAGTATAACCACTCTCCATCGACTATGTCTGGGAGATAACCCTGACAGAACACATTAGGCTGAAATACACCAGAAAGTTAACTAGATTTTAGTCCCTTGATATAATAAATGGGCAATCAATACTTCTGGCATGCTTCTTGTTTACAAAATCTTATTTTGTTACCATTTCTGTCTAAACTTTTAGAATAGAAATTAAAAAACTCCAGATATAGAAAAATATGAGGCTAGGAAACAAGATAAAGATAAATCCAAAGACATAGCCTCAAATAATTTTTTAGCCCATTCCGAGATTTCTGTACAAAAAGAGCATATATCAAAGGGGGTTGATTTTCTCCATCTCTGGGCTTTGGAAGCATTTAGAATGACTCTTATCTCTTTCAGAATGTTAGAGTAATAAGTTGATATGCAAGGAAATTTGCAGAAAATCATTCAACTACCTTTGAACTTTACATACTTGCCTCTTTTTTCTGTAACAAAACTTTTCCTAAAACAAAACTAAAAGGCAAAAAGTGCTTTGAATTTCATGGTATCAGAACACCTTATGTAACATCATTTCATCCTAAAAGTCCCAAGCCTCACTGATTTAGTGTTACCTCCCTGGAAATTACATGTGAACAATTTATCTTTTTTCTAATGAAGAAATTTAAGCTTTTGTAAATTTCTTAGTGATGAAATACTATGTCATGTTTAAATTTACTTTATCAGAAGTTTAAAAAAAAATTACAGGATTATTTAAATCCTGTTTTTTTCATGGTCTCTTCTCACTCCAACACACTTTCAGCTTTACCATTCTTTCATTTTGTCCACTTTGGTGTTAGAAATCACTGCAAACTGACTAGTCAGTCTGGTTCTTCCTGGTAGGTTATTAGTTATTAGGCCATTAGTTAGAGATGGGTGAAGGTTATAATTATCTTTCCACAGCATTATCAACTTATGATAGAAATCAGTTTCAAAACAAAATCTGCCACATATAAATACACTAATTAAGCAAATATTTATCAGCAAGCAGTACAAGATAGTTTATGTCAACTATTCTGTATGTCCCCCCAACACATCTGTCAGTTTGTCATACTATGGGGGCTTGAGTGCTGCTGTGATGCTAGAAGCTATGCCACCGGTATTCAAATACCAGCAGGGTCACCAATGATATCCTCGGCAATAGTGAACTGAAATGAACTGGTATTGGCTATTTTGAATCAGACAATCATATCGTCTACTATGCCAGGAAAGACAACTTGAAGAGGAATGGCATTGCATTCGTTGTCATAAAGAACGTTTAAAGATCTATCCTTAAATACAAGGCTGTCAGTGACAGGATAATATCTATACTCCTTCAAGGAAGACCAGTTAATACGACTATTATTCAAATTTATGCACCAATCACTGAGGCCAAAGATGAAGAAATTGAAGATTTTTACCCACTTCTGCAGTCTGAAACTGATCAAACATGCAATCAGGATGCATTGATAATTACCCGTGACTGAAATGAGAAAGTTGGAAACAAAGAAGGATCAGTAGTTGAAAAATATGGCTTTGGTAACAGAAGCGATGCTGGAGATCACATATAGAATTTTGCAAGACCAACGACTTCTTCATTGCAAGTACCTTTTTTCACAAACTTAAACGGCAGCTATACACGTGGACCTCGCCAGATGGAATACACAGGAATCAAATCGACTACATCTGGGGAAAGAGACAATGGAAATCTCAATATCATCAGTCAGAACAAAGACAGGGGCTGACGGCAGAACAGACCATCAATTCCTCATATGCAAGTTCAAGGTGAAGCTGAAGAAAATTAGAACAAGTCCATGAGAGGCAAAGTACTACTTTGAGTATATCCCACCTGAATGTAAAGACCACCTCAAGAATGGATTTGACATGTTGAACACTATTGACCGAAGATCAGACAAGTTGTGGAATGACATCAAGGACATCGTACATGAAGAAAGTAAGAAGTCATTAAAAAGACAGAAAATAAAGAAAAGACCAAAATGGATGTCAGAAGAGACTCTGAAACTTGCTCTTGAACATCAAGTAGCTAAAGCAAAAGAAATAATCACATAAAAGTGCTGAACAGAAGATTTCAAAGGGCAGCTTGAGAAGACAAAGTGAAGTATTATAATGACATGTGCAAAGACCCAGAGCTAGAAAAACAAAAGGGAAGAACAGGCTCAGCAGTTCTCAAGCTGAAAGAAGTGAAGAAAAAATTCAAGTCTCGAGTTACAATATTGAAGGATTCTATGGGGAAAATATTAAACAACACAGGAAGCATCAAAAGAAGATGGAAGGAATATACAGAGTTACTATACCAAAAAGAATTGGTCAACGTTCAACCATTTGAGGAGGCAGAATATGATCAGGAACTGATAGTACTGAAGGAAGAAGTTCAAGCTGCACTGAAGGCATTGGTGAAAAACAAGGCTCCAGGAATTGACAGAATACCAATTGAGATGTTTCAACAAACAGGTGCAGCACTGGAGGTGCTCACTCAACTATGCCAAGAAATTTAGAAGACAGCTACCTGGCCAGCTGACTGGAAGAGATCCATATTTATGCCTATTCCCAAGAAAGGTGATCCAACTGGATGTGGAAATTGTCAAAAAATACCATTAACATCACATGAAAGTAAAATTTTGCTGAAGGTCATTCAAAAGCAGCTGCAGCAGTATATTGACAGGGAACTACCAAAAATTCAAGCTGGATTCAGAAGTCATGGAACAAGGGATATCATTGCTGGTGTCAGATGGATCATGGCTGAAAGCAGAGAATACCAGAAATATGTTTACCTGTGTTTTATTGACTATGCAAAGGCCTTCAACTGTGTGGATCATAGCAAATTATGGATAGCATTGCGAAGAACGGGAATTCCAGAACACTAAACTGTGCTCATGAGAAATCTGTACATAGATTAAGAGGCAGTCATTCGAACAGAACAAGGGAATACTGCGTGGTTTAAAGTCAGGGAAGGTGTGCGTCAAGTGTATCCTTTCACCATACTTATTCAGTCTGTATGCTGAGCAAATAATCCGAGAAGTTGGACTATATGAAGAAGAACAGAGTGTCAGGTTTGGAGAAAGACTCATTAACAATCTGTGTTATGCAGATGACACAACTTTGCTTGCTGAAAATGAAGAGAACTTGAAGCACTTACTGATGAAGATCAAAGACCACAGCCTTCAGTATGGATTGCACCTCAACATAAAGAAAACAAAAATCCTCACAACTGGATCAATAAGCAACATCATGATAAATGGAGAAAAGATTGAAGTTGCCAAGGACTTCATTTTACTTGGATCCACCATCAACACCCATGGAAGCAGCAGTCAAGAAATC
This sequence comes from Dugong dugon, assembly GCA_030035585.1. Lineage (NCBI taxonomy): Eukaryota > Metazoa > Chordata > Mammalia > Sirenia > Dugongidae > Dugong > Dugong dugon. The sequence goes on from CM057462.1 coordinate 170,716,201, forward strand.
AAAAGACACATTGCACTGGGCAAATCTGCTGCAAAACACCTTTTGAAAAGCAAAGTTGTCACCTCGAAGACTAAGGTGCACCTGACCCAAGTCATGATATTTTCAATAGCCTCAAATACTATAAAGCTGGACAATGAATAAGGAAGACCGAAAAAGAGTTGACACCTTTGAATTGTGCTATTGGTGAAGAATGTTGAATATACCATGTGCTGCCAAAAGAATGAGCAAATCTGTCTTGGAAGAAGCACAGAGTGCTCCTTAGAAACAAGGATGGTGAGACTATGTCTCACATACTTTGGACATGGTATCAGGAGGGACCAGTTCCTGGAGAAGGACATCATGCTTGGTAAACAGAGGGTCAGCAAAAAAGAGGAAGACCCTCAATGAGATGGATTGACACAGTGGCTGCAACAATGGGCTTAAGCACAACAATTGTGAGGATGGCGCAGGACCAGGCAGTGTTTCATAGCAGTAGCTATGAGTCAGAACCAACTGGATGGCATCTAACAACAACAACATTCTGCATATCCAACAAAGACTAAGCTCTCTATCCTTTTAGGTGATAAATATTCTGTAGGCAGAATTCACCTAATCTTGCAGTTAGATTTAGTAATCAAAATATTCTAAATCAACATTTACAATAGGACCACTTAGTTATCAGGCCTTAAGTGCCAACTCCAAGGATGAAGGCAAAGAGCTAACTGAATTCTCACTATCTATTCATGTAAGGGTTGGGAGCTTCTTTAATGTATTTTATTCTATCCAGATGTATTGAACATCACTCATTTCACCCGTGAGAGCATCTAAAGTTATCCTTTGTCTGCTACATATGAAGAATTTTATGGCAGAAGAAGAAATTAAAACGTGTTGAAGAGGAAACAAATACATGAATGTAATGTGGCACAAATAATTAAGCACTCGAGTACTAGCCGAAAGGCTGGCAGTTGAAATCCACCCAGCAGTGCCTCGGGAGACAGGCCTGGCGATCTGCTTCTGAAGGGTGACAGCCTTGAAAACCCTATGGAGCAGTTCCACCCTGCACACTTGAGCCACCATGAGTCAGAATTGACTCAGTAGCAACTAACAACAGCAACAACAGTGTATATTAAGTGGTTTGGCTAAAGTGGTTTACTAGAAAATGAGTCCATCAAATCATTTTTAAGATAATAATAAAACCAAGGAAAAATTTATGACCTGAAGAAAGAGTAAACACGTTTTATTAATCATTCTTATACAAGGGCAAGTGTTATTAGGAGTTGTCCTTAGAATTCTGCCTACCATGTGCCTTATGTTATATGATGATGCAATAATCATGCGATTGTTGAGTGAAGCAAATCAGACCACTCTGAAACCCTCACACTGTCCTAGGATATTCTCTCCCATTTTATCCTTGTGAGGTCTTGACATCTTGCAATGCTACATTCATAAACACTGAAGTATATACTTGACTACTAGGTTCTCAGGTCACTCTGTTATGTCTAGACAAACATCCAGAATTACATAAGTAGAAGGATAAAAGTATTCCAAGACAAAATAAGTGGAAGTTCCCTGAGATGGCACAGCTTAATCTCCAGGTATCTTTTGCATCAATGCTCAGTCTTTCAAACTCCTCCTCCTTTTCTCTGACCCTTTCCAAGACTGCATCTGAGCTTTTAGAGAAAGGAGACTTATGTGGTCTTGTGGTAGAGGAGGTAGAGGAAAGATGAAGTTTCTCAAATGCAAACACAGATCCTGCTACTGTCCTCTGTCCCCTCTGCATTGACACATACAAACCATGCAAGGTTGAACTTTGGAAAATATCCGTTACCATGTTTAGTGGTTCAAAGAAAAAGTAATGACTCTAATTACATAGTCCCAAAAGGATACAGTGAAATTCAAGATTAATTTTCCTACGAAAAACAAAGATGTTAAGAAAAACATATTCTTCTGCATCCTAATTTCCTTGATAAGTTTTTGTGATTACAATCAATTATTTAAAGTAAAGCTTATTTACGCCTTGCTTACTGAATTTACTTGTGGGTAAAGGCAGATTCAAAATAAGTGATAATTCTTTAGAATTTTCCCTGAACTTAAGTATTCTCACTTACAAACTCTCTTCCACTTATAACTATACATTCACAGGACCATGCAGAGGAAGGCAGGGCCAGCATTTACCAGTCGGTCTTCACCAACTCTTCCAAAGAAATGACGTGTTTTTCAGACTTCCCATTTCCTGACGGCTTCCCCAACTTCATGCACCACAGCAAGCTCCAGGAGTACATCACTACATGTGCCAAAGAAAAGAACCTTCTAAAATACATACAATTTAAGGTAAGTTGTTAGCAATAAATTGGCCTTTGGCATAACTGTGAGGACATCCATGTTTATTACTGGATTCCCATTTTTCCCTTTCAGTATCCATTTCTTATTTGTCAACATTTTTACCAGTGTGGCCACGTAGAGTTCTTAGACCACAATGCTATTAACTTAGAAATCAATAACAAAAAAATAAATGTAAAATATCCAATGAATTTGAAAATTTAAAACTTTTTTCCTAAATAACTTATGGATCGAAGAAGAAATTGTAATGTAAATTTTAAAATATTTAGCACTGAATAATAATTCAGATTCTATGTAACAAAATTTGTGGGAAGCAGATAAAGCTATATGTTCATGAAAATTACAAACATAATGCTCATATTAGAAAATGAGGAAGGTTTAGAAATTTAAGAGGTAAGGACGTGTAATAAATTAGAAAAAGAAAAGCAGAATGAATCCCAAGAATGTAAAATGAAGATGACAAAAAAAGTAGCTAATAAAGTAGAAAATAAAACAGATTAACAAAATTGAGAGTTAATTCTTTGAAAAGTCTAATAAAATTAACATTAGAAAAATAGCTGGCAGTTTGTGGGGGAAAAAAGAGTGAAGGCACAAATGCATACTATTAGAATGAAAATGTAGACAAAATAGATGCAGACTAAATTTTAAAAAGATACTATAAAAAAAAAAAAAAACACTTGCCAAATACTTCTTTGAAATTGGTCAAATTAAAAAATTCTTTCCAAAAAACTCTTATGAAACTCACTCAAAAAGAAGTAGAAAGGCTAAAAAGTTTCTTGATGATTTATAGTTCTTGTGACTCAGAAAAACATCTTACCACAAAGAAAATAAACAGATAGTTCCATAGGTAAGTACTTCCAAATTTGTAAAAGACAGATTATTTCATTATTCCATAAATTCATCCAGAAGCTCACTCTATGATATTATAATTTTTGTATCAAAAGCAGACAAGGATAATATGAAATAGGAAAATTATCGGTCAATCTCCCTCATGAAAATAGACACAAAAATCCTTTAAAACATGACTACAGCAGAAGCCAGACAGGAGGCAAAGGGAGGGGACAGGAGGAGAGAAAGAGGAGAAACAGTTTTCAACAAACTAAGACTAGAAGGGAATTTTCTTGACCCACCAAAACTCAAATGTTATTCTAGATTTATACTGTTCCATATGGTAGCCATTAGCCACAGAACTGAGATGTAGTATAAGTGCAAAATACACACTCAATTTCAAAGCCTTAGTATTAAAAAAATGCAAAATATCTTATTAATAATTTTCATATTGGTAACATGCAGAAATGATAGTATTTCATATATATTGGGCTAAATTATACTTTTTTCATTTTATTAAATGTGACTACTAGAAAATTTAAAATTACATATTTTCTCATATTATATTTTTACTAGACAGTGCTGTCCTACACAGTGAATATTAGAAGCATTCCTATTTAAGTTCAGAACAAGATAAGGATGCTCATTATCATTGCTTCTTTTCAACAGTCTTAAGAAATTTAAGAAAAAAAAACAAAAGGAACAACTTGAAAGGAAAAAAAATATCATTAGGCACAGATATGATTGTCCACATAGGAAATGTAAAAGAATCTACAGACAAATTACTAGAATAACTATTAATACAAAATAGTTTAGCACAGCGGCAGTATATAAGATCAATATTCAAAAGTTCATTGCATTTCTGTAAACTGGCAACACAGAGAAACTATAATCCAAAAACAGGTGCCATTTACAATAGCATAAATAAATAACCCCAGAATTATTATAAATAAATTATGTGCAAGCTTTTATGGATTCATAAGTGCTCATTTTATTATTATATTTCATAAGTAACAAAGATGTTATATTGGTACATATATATTCTTGTATATGTAAACCAGATCGAGAAGAGAGCATGGAACAAAGGATATCATTGCTGATGTTAGATGGATCTTGGCTGAAAGCACAGAATACCAGAAAGATGTTTACCTATGTTTTATTAACTATGCAAAGGCATTTGAATATGTGGATCATAACACATTATGGATACCATTGTAAAGAATGGGAATTTCAGAACACTTAAGTGAGCTCATGAGGAACGTGTACATAGATTGAGAGGCAGTTGTTTGAACAGAATAAGGGTATACTGTGTGGTTTAAAGTTGGGAAAGGTGTGTGTCAGGGTTGTATCCTTTCACCATACTTATTCAATTTGCATGCTGAGCAAATAATCTGAGAAGCTGGACTATACAAAGAAGCTTCGAGGAAGACTCATTAACAACCTGTGTTATGCAGGTGACACAACCTTCCTTTGCTGAAAATGAAGAGGACTTGAAGCACTTTCTGATGAAGATCAAAGACTACAGCCTTCAGTATGGATTACACCTCAACATAAAGAAAACAAAAATCCTCACAACTGGACCAATAAGCAACGTCATGATAAACAGAGAAAAGACGGGGGTTGTCAAGTATTTAATTTTACTTATATCCACAATCAACGCCCATGGAAGCAGCAGTCAAGAAATCACACCATGTATTGCATTGGAGAAATCTGCTGCTAAAGACCTCTTTAAAGTGTTCATAAGCAAAAATGTCACTTTGAGGACTAAGGTGTACCTGGCCCAAGCCACGGTATTTTCAATTGCCTCATATGCATGCAAAAGCTGGACAATGAATAAGAAAGATTGAAGAAGAATTGATGTCTTTGAATTATGGTGTCTGTGAAGAATACTGAATATACCATGGACTGGCAGAAGTATGAACAAACCTGCCTTGGAAGAAGTACAGCCAGAATACTCCTTAGAAGGGAGTATGGCAAGACTTTCTCTAATGTACTTCAGACATGTTATCAGGAGGAACCAGTCCCTGGAGAAGTACATCATGCTTGGTAAAGTAGAGGGTCAGTGAAAAAGATGAAGACTCTCAGTGAGATGGATTGATATCGTGGCTGCAACGATGGGCTTAAACATAGCAGCAACTATGAGGATGGTGCAGGACCAGGCATGTTTTGTTCTATTGTACATGGGGTCACTATGAGTCAGAACCAACTCGACAGCACCTAACAACAAATGAAATATTACATAATAAAGTTTTTAAGAACAATTAAGACCAAAATAGCTTCTCTTTCAAATATAGTCAGAAGAATTAAAAATTTTTTTAAAAGAGGGGACACACCAACAGGCAGCCATTTCGCTGTGACTAAACACACATGTATATATTACAGAAATTATTCACCACCAGATAACTTGCTACATGTGGTATACGCCTCTTGTACTTAAACTATAATTGGATTCACTGTCATACCTCCAAGGGGTGTTACTTTTTTACCGCAGAAAATACTGGTTATTCACAAGAAACCATGTAAGAATAAATAATATATATACACCATTTAATGCGTTGATTTATTCGAATGAATTCTGAATTTGAAGTATTTTTTTCCTAAGCCACTATCAATTAAGTATTTTTTCCATACTACTTGATCAGATTGGTTCCACCTGAAATGGAAGTGAAGGCTTTCTTTCTGTGTTTCTCTTAGACACCTGTATCCAGTGTAAATAAACGTCCTGATTTCTCAGTCACTGGCCAATGGGATGTTACTACTGAAAAGGACGGTAAACAGGAATCTACCATCTTTGATGCTGTAATGATTTGTTCTGGACGTCATGTGTACCCCAATATACCAAAAAAGTCCCTTGCAGGTAAGGCCAAAATTTAGCCTACCACCTACCCATCTGGCAAGAATGAATATCTTTATAATATCTTTATCTATACATATATCTCTACCTCTATCAATACCTCTATCGATCTATCTACAAACTGGTTAAATTGAAATATACTTCTATTATATCTACCAAAAGGACTATACTAAGTATGTTAAAATTCCTATTACTGTGGCTACATCCCCCTACAAGGTCATTTCTGTGAAAATGATACAAGTTTCCCACTTTTCACTCAGGTCTAAAACATTTTAAAGGCAAATACTTCCACAGCCAGGAATATAGGGAACCAGGAATATTCAAGGGGAAGTGAATCCTTGTGATTGGCTTGGGGAATTCAGGCTGTGATATTGCCGTGGAACTCAGCCGCACAGCAGAACAGGTACCACTTCCCAGGTACTGGGGCGGGGGGAAGAGGGGGGCTTCTCTTTAAAGATCAGGAGTAGTTATTATCATCTGAAAGGTGTGATGTGAAATAGGAGGAAGGGCCTTTGTGAAAATTAAGTGTAATTTCATATAGCTCAGCTTCCCTTGGTAACAAACAAGGTTTGGAAAGACAAAGACAAAGGCAGAACTTTGGCAAGGAGTGATGTTGCCATTTAACAGTCTTCTCCTTCAAGGCATTTGGTGTCTAACATGTATCTGATCAATTTCAACAAAACAAGTGTGGATTCAGGGTTCAGATCATGGCTCAGAGACTCCTGGTCGAGTCCTTCCGTCCGTCTGAGTTTTAATTTTCTCACCAGTAAAACTGAGATAAAAATAGAGCTTACTTTTTGATCTTGTTAAGAAGTTAAAGCATTTGAACAAGATTTAAGCCATATAAAGTTCTGTATCCATTCATTCATGCCATCATTCATTCCATACTTATTATTGATAGGCTACTATGAGCCAGGCACTGGCTGGGGTGCTGTGGAGAAAGTGATGAACAAAAAAGACATGGTTCCTCTCCTGGAATTCAAAGTCTAGTGTAGAAAATAAACATTAAATAAGCAAATGCACAAACACCTAATTTATAATTGTGAAAAGTGGCAGGAAAGAAAATCTTGCTGTAAGAGCAGGGAAGTGGAAAGCCCCTGTTGAGCTGATGCCATTTAAGCTGAGAACTAAAAATTGAACAAAAGGCACAGTGTCAGAAAGTCTGGAAGAAGGAAGAAGGCCCTCTGGCTGGAACTCAGGGGGTCTGGAAAAGAATGGATGAGGGGTAGTTGTAGTGAGGACAGAGAAGAGGTGACACAGGGCCTTTTAGGACATGTTAAGGAGTTTAACCAAATGTCACTTACTGGCTTTGGAAGATTCTTTAGGGATTAATGGTCCAGAGGCTCAAAGCCAGGTATCTTATCTTCAGTTGTAATGCCCACTGATGTCATGCCGTGTGCCCCCAATATAGGCCTAATTATGTATTATGAAGCAAAGAGAACACAACAGAATACATGGCATAAAAATGTATTTCTACCTATCTGTTCAGAGTCCCTGGGTGGTGCAAAGGGTTAACGCATTCAGCCAAGTGGTTAGAGATACAGTCCACCCAGGGATGCCCTGAAAGAAGGGCCTGGTGATCTACTTCTGAAAAATCAGCCATTGAAAACCCTACAGAGTACAGTTCTACCCTGACACACATGGGGTTGTCATGAACCAGAGTCAGCTCAGCAACTGGTTTGGTTTTTACCTATCTGTTCAAAGTACTAGACTAGGCAATACGGAGGCATACAAAGAAGTTAATGTGTGGCCTCTCTCCTCAAGGAGCTTAAAAATCTAATACATGAACATAAGTTAAACATAACCTCAAAGGTTAAATAGAAAGCAATGCAACAGTATGCACAAGAGCTGCAGCTAGAATAAATGAGTGAATCAGACATACTATGATTTTAGAACTATAGGCTGTGGTAGCTGGGGAGGCCTCCATATGGTGGTATGCCTGCATCAGCCCTGAAATGATAAATATAAATCATAGGTGAAGAGGTGGCAGAGGGTGTTCCAGACAGGGAGAACAACATGAGCAAAGTTATGGAGACAAGAACGTGCTCTGCATATTTGACTATTACAGATTTGTTTTCCTGGAAAGGAGGTTCTTAATAATAACACCTTTCATCTGTAGAATGCATTATGGTACTCAAGCACCTTCATTTAAATTAGCTACTTTGATTGTGAGAAGAAAGCAGTCCAGGTTTTATCATGCCCATTTTACAGAAAAGAATACTGAGGACTGGAGATGTCAATTGCCTTCTTGAAAGTCATAAAGGAGATTACTGTTTGAGCATCAAATGTTTTAGAGGACTGAGAGTTAGGTCTTCTGATTCTAAGGAACAGAGTAGTTATGGAAATTGAGATGGGAAAGAATGATTGGAGTCAGGTTATAGATTTAAGGACTTGAATGACAGGGTAAAGAATTTGGATTTGTCCATAAATAACGATAAATCATTTCCGCTTCTGGAGCTAAAGAAAGATATGATGAAACCATAGTTTTAAGAGATGTGTCTGTTGGTTGTATGTAGGATAAATTAGAGGGAAGAATGACTAATTTCAGAGGCTGTTGCAGATCGATCCTTCGTGTCTTGTTATTTAACCAGCTTCCCTTACAATACCTACATAAGTGGTCTTATATAGCCAAAATTGTGCCTTTAAAACTGTGCTGTTAGGGATTAACATAACAAAAAGGGGAGCAGGAAGAAAACTGACATTTACTAAGCACATGCTGCATCCAGGCAACGCTGGGCACCATACAAAGGTAATCACATTGGATTAATCCTTGAACAAATTCTATGTGGTGAGTATTTATTATTCCCATTTTAGGAATGAGGAAACTGAAGATGACAGAATTTAAAGAAATTTGCCCCGAATCACATTAGTAAGTGGTAGAGTCAGGATTTGAGCTCAAGTCTTTCTGATTCCAAATCTCGTGGCTCCTTTTGGGATGGTGGCAGGCATTTGAATTCCAATGCCATAATTTGGGGTCATAATTTTTTCTTTATAGACAACAGCATCAGAAGAGCATTAGGAAAAGTATGGCTAGAATTCAGTTACTGGTCATCTATCATATAAGATTTGATTAGTATATGAAAACTTGCCTGGAACAGTATGTCAGTTGGTTTCCCTGGGAATCTGACTCTGAGATGCAGATTAAAGCACAGGAGGTTTATTTGGGAGTACTCTCAGGGTCAATATCTTTGCAGGAAGGGATAGAAGCTTCCGTTTTACTTTACTCTAAAGCTGGGATGGTTCTTCGGAGTTGTCCCAAGCTGGGGTGCGGGGCTGGGCCTCTATACTCTTGCATCCACCAATCATTAGATGCAGAGACCCCAGAAGGGTGCAAGACCTTGGGTGAGACCACTGTCTTTCACCAAGGCAACTCCCAAAGACGGCTGATAGCTGAGGGCTGCCGTCCAGCAATACTCCCAGCCGCTGGGCTAATAGGTCCAGTCCTGAAAGGGGGCCTGGGGGCGTAACACAATATCCACTATTAGCAGTCACTACTTTCATGGTTGAATGGGTGTTTTTTAAGGTAATCATCAGCTCCAGAAGCGGTTCCTGGGTGATGAGCAGAGTCTGGGATGATGGCTACCCATGGGACTTGTTGTTTGTCAACTGATTTGAAAACTTCCTCCAAAACAACTTACCGAAAGCCATCTCTGACTGGTGGTACATGAAGCGGATGAACTCAGAATTCAAGCATGAGAACTATGGCTTGATGCCTTTAGATGGGTAAAGCAGAGTTAAACATTATATGCCTGTTAACTTTTATTTCTGTGTCAATAACTGGAATAAAGCCTCCAAACAAATCGACAGTAATGGAGTAATCACATCTCATACCTCAAAGGATAAAGGACTGAAAAATCAGGAAATCTTCCCAATTTCACAATCCTTCTTACCAGATTTCACAGCTGGGAAGTTATATAACACATCAGGAATTAGTAATGATAATAACAGTTAGCACATTTAAGGACTTAATTCATGTCAGAGCCTGTGCTAAGACCTTTACATGCCTTATCTCATTTGATCCTCCCAACAACTCTATGAGGAGGGCTTTATTATTATCCCCATTTTAGAGGAGAAAACTGAGGTTCAGTGCAATTAATGACTACCAAAGTCCCACAGCCAAAATGTAGAACCAGGATTCACAGCAAACCTTGATCCACTGACTCCAGAGCCCCTCACTCTTAGCCACCATGCTCTACTGCCGCTCACATAACCCCAAAGTTAAGTTAAACAGAGTGGAAGGAGTTCCTCTGTGCTGCACCCTCAAGCCCCCTACCCAGCATAATGGAACCCTCCCACTGAACTGTGACCACAACATTTGCTTCTCCTCCTCACTCTTCAATAGCATCACCCAAACTAGTCACATGATAAGAAATTACTTTGGCATGAGATAAAAAAATCCCAGGTTGTGCACTGTTTATAAGAAAGTTAATTCATTAATTCAACAACTATATATCAAGCATTTATTATACCCCAGGTCCTGTTCTAATCCATGTACAACATAGGCAAAATCCCCTGTTTTCATGGAGCTTATGGTCTAGTAGTAGGACAGATGGTAAACAAATGGCAGAAGACAATGTAGAGATGTGTGTTATGAAGAAAAATACAAAGCAGGGATGGGTGACAGAGAGTGTTTTCAGAACAACATGAGGGTCCTCAGAGTAGATGTCACTGAGGAGACATTTAAGCAAAGCCCTGAAGGAGATGACAAAAAGAGCCATGGGGATATCTGAGGAAGAGTGTTCCAGACAGAGGAAACAGCCGGGGCAAAGGCTTCAGGGGCATAACTGAACCGTTCAATGACAGCAATGGGACATCTCAACAATAAAGAGGGTAAGGGTACAGTAGCAGGAGATAAGGCCAGGGAGGTAAAAACAGCCAGATGGCTTTGGGCGTTGTAGGCCATTGTAAGAACTCTAAATGCAGTGGGAAGCCATAGCAGGCATCTAAGTAGGTAGTAATAATATCTAAATTAACACTGAAAAGGTCACTCTGGCTGCTGTGGTCATCATTCAGTGTAAGAGGGTGGGATAAGAGAGGAAGGAAAAAGACTAGTTAAAAGGCTATTGTCAAAAACCTAGAAGAGAGGTGATGGTGGCTTGGACTAGGATTGTTAGCAGTCAGTGATCTGAAGTTATCAGTTTCTGGATGTATGTTGAAAGTAGAACCAAACAGATTTTCTGTTAAATTGGGAAAGGATGAGAGAAACAAAGGGGTCAAGGATGTCTTCAAGATGTTTGATCTGAACAAGTATGCAAGCAAGGAGTTGACGTTACTGAGATGAGGAACAATGCAGGTTTATCAGGAGGAGCAAAAGTTTGTTTTTAGATATATTGAAGTTGAGATACCTATTAGACGTTCGGGTAAAGAAGGGAAAGATCATAAGAAATAGAGAAGGGATCAGCAAAAGGTAACTTCTCTCACTTCATAATGTTGCCTTGTGTCAGTTTTGCTCTTCATCCACATTGGCAACATTCCATAGCAAGAAAAAAATCTTTGGTAGTTTTCTACCTCCTTATTAATATACCTGTGTATCTATATAAGCTAGATATCTGTGTGTCTATCTATATCTATGTGCAGATATAGATACCAATAAAACAAAAGGAAAATATTACAGTTCTGGCTGCTGTCTCTGTTTTCCACACAGAACCCTGAGGAAAGAGCCTGTGTTTAATGATGAGCTCCCACCTCGAATTCTGTGTGGCACAGTGTCCATTAAGCCTAATGTGAAGCAGTTCACAGAGACCTCAGCCATTTTTGAGGATGGGACCATGTTTGAGGCCAGTGACTTTGTCATCTTTGCAACAGGCTACGACTATGCTTATCCCTTCCTTGATGAATCCCTCATCAAAATCAAAAACAATGAGATCACCTTGTTTAAAAGCATCTTCCCTCCTCTACTAGAGAAGTCAACTATGACAGTAATTGGCCTTGTCCAGTCCCTTGGGGCTGTCATCCCTACAACTGAGCTGCAGGCTCGCTGGGCAGCACGAGTAATAAAAGGTGAGTAGAAAAGGAAGCTGATAGATTGGAAAGATGGATACCAATGAGAATGTTTTTTGGTCTTTGTGAAAAGAAGAATCCTAATTACAATGGAATAATCATTAATTATTATGAATTGATTATAATTATATGATTATAATTATACGTTTATATTTTATATAAATTTATATAATCATTTAATTATAATAATTAGTAACACAGGAGTCCCTGGGTAGCACAAATGGTTAAGCACTCAACTACTAGCCAAAAGGCTGGCAGTTCAAACCCACCCAGAGGCAGCTTGGAAGACAGGCATGGTGATCTGCTTCCATAAGGTCACAGCCTTGAAAACCTCATGGAGCAGTTCTACTCTGCACACAGGGGGTCGCCATGAGTCAGAATCGACTAGATGACAACCAACAACAACAATCCTAGGTCCCATTCAGTCTTGAGAGTGTAACATTCATATTCTTGCCACTATAATATACAAGCAATTAAAAATATATCACATTGGATTATCATATGCAATAGTACGTGGTATTATTAGAGGAGTTATTTTATGACTTATAACTCCTTAGAGCTGATAATTACCCCAGATCATTAGACTTGAGAACACCAAAGCTCTTGGTCTTAAGTGCCCGACAACTTTATAAAACTATGATTTTAAAACTCAATTGAACGATGTTGCTTGAAAGGTTAATAAGGGAAGATGTTCCCAAGCCAATATCCAGCCAGCTTCACCTATTCACAGTCCAAAAACATGGTTATTATTACCGGAAAGACAATGGCTTTTCTGCTACTATTTTCTCCCCTGCCATGTGTCAGACAAGGGCAAACAGTGAATCATTAGAGGCAGAAAGTTTTAGGTGTGGAAGATAGTATCTATATACAGGAATACTGGGTTCCTATATTTTAAAAGGAGCCCTGGTGGGGCAATGGTTAAGAGCTATGGCTGCTAACCAAAAGGTTGGCAGTTTTAATCCACCAGCCGCTCCTTGGGAACACTATGCAGCAGTTCTACTCTGTCCTATAGGGTCGCTATGAGTTAGAATTGACTCAATGGCAAAGGGTTGGGTGTTTTTATATATTTTAAAAAGAAAAAGAAAACAAACTTGATTGGGGGTCAGGAAAGCAAGGCAAGCAGCATCCCCCAGGAGTAGGTACTGGAATTAGATTCACACTCAGATTTGAATGCAGGTGTGGGCAGATGCGGATCATAAAACTAAGCAGGGCCACGATTGGAGAACAAATAGAGATATCAAAGTTTAGTGTGTAAAGTTTAGTTGAATCTATGGGTATAAAAATCCTGGATGAGGGAGATTTGGCAGGCTTACCTCCTTTTGAAGCAATGTTCTAAGTCTTCCAGCCTTTCCCTGATTTGCTGGGGAGGTTAAAGTTTCTTTTTCTTATTCAGGAACCTGGAATCTGCTGCTATACATCTCGGGCCACCTCCTACCAGCAGACCAATATCCACTTAATCTTAGTCCTGCACATCCCTGAACCTCCCTTACTTTTCCCAACCCAGGCAGAGATGTGTTGCAGGGTGATGTTGCTCTAGGGAGGCTGCAGCCAGGCAGGTGATGGTATGAAATTCTGCTCAGAAAGAAGAGAGCTTAAGGTTCAGTCCCAGAGAGACTGGCATTAAAGGTAGGACTTTTACTCTCTGTGAGGACACAAGCTGTGATCTGGGCCCTGAAGAAAGGAGATAAGGCAGAGACCCAATCAATAGGGCACTGATGTACAAGGCAAAGATTCCATCTTATGGGAAATGGGAGATAAGGTGAACAATCCAGCTTGGGGGAACCAGAGTACCAGGACAGAGGGGCCAGTTATGATCAACCCAGTGGTGGTAGCTGGTGGATTACTGAGTCCAACCTCTCTCTCTCTCTCTCTCTCTCTCCCTGCCCAAGGATAGGACTGGCTGCAAGTTCTGGAATAAGACCAGTCTAACAAAGGCTGCTCAAGATTCAGCTAGTAATAATTGCCAGAACAGGAAATTCAGTGAGTTACATAACTCTTTAGAAATCAGAGCTGAGGTGGCAGTTTTAGTCTTGTTCAAGGTGATCCCAAGATTTCAAAAAACTTACATTTGAAGTATATCTTTGGACCTCCAGACTGGGCTCAAAGGCATGTTTTGGTCATGGTTTAAGAGAACTCTGCCCAAATGAGTCTGAAATCCTGGAGCAGTTCTAGTTCAGATCTAGACTCCTGGGGCTCTCCTGTGTTTTGGTGACTTGTGGACAGTCCATACCTCAGTCTCATCCAATAACTGTTGGATCCAGAGAGAGACTTGGGGTTACACTAAGTTCTATTATCTACTAGAAATTCTTTTTTCTGGCAAAGCAGGGTTATTTCCTATGAAGTTTATTTTTTTCTTAAATCTGAAAAAAGAGATGCCTATTTCCTTTTGTTTGGTTAATATTTATTAGATAGTATTCTTTAAAATATTGCTGAGAAATTAGAATATAATCCTGGAAATATATTTGAAACATCTTGTAAGTGGTTAGGGTAATAGTTTTTAATTCTTATGACAGGTATTGGTCCTGAGAAGACTAGGAATGAGTTGTATATTTGTCTAAAAATGGTCACCAGTTCATTTGTTTGAGATTTTATTTTGCTGAACAGTGACAAAAAATTTGAATTACTACTGTGATTCATAATTTCTTATCAGATATGAGAAATTGCAGACTGGCCCTATGCCATACTTATTTAACTATTATCTTTTTCAGGAACTTGCACTTTGCCTTCTGTGGAAGACGTGATGTGTGATATTGATGAGAAAATAGGGAAAAAGCTCAGATGGTAAGATCACCTATTATAAAGGGGATCTAGGATTTCCACAGAGAAGTCAGAATTTGTGAATGCTTGGAACTGCTTCAGTCTTCAGTGACCCTGAGTAAGAGGTCATTAAGGTGCCCCCCCCCCCCCCCCCGCTGCAAGCTAAATTCATCCATCCAACAAATACTTATTGAGGATCTACTTTGCAAGTGACACTATCTTAAATCCTGTTTTGTGCAGGACACAGTGAATAGTAGAACTGTGAACCTACATTATACAGTCAGCTCTCCATGGCTCCTGCCAAACATCACAGAAAGGAGATTTGGAAAGGATTAGAAACTAGAGGAATTTGAGACCAAGTGGATGTGGACTTCTAGTCTCTAGCCCCTAACTCCTCTAAGATGTATAGGAGATCTTCAAACAGGTGCCTCTAATGAAAATGTCTCAGCAAAATGAGGATGTGTCGGGAGAACTGGGCTCGAGTCCTACCTTTGTCACTAATTAGCTCAGTGACCATGAGCTATTAACTTCAATTGAGCAGGAAGCAATGCATCCATTTGTAAATGGAAACAAACATGCCTTCCTTAGCTGCCTGGGTGAGATGAGGAATGTCCAGATGAGATCAATATGAAAAATTTTTTAAAAAACTACACAGTACAGTATATAAGAGATATCCTCGTTATTAAACACAAAGGCTTGACATTAATTCCAGTCTAAACACTGGTAAAAAGGCGTGAGGCTTTTTCCTTACCCTTGTTTCTGCACAGAGCTTGGATATTCATGGTGTTGTTTCCTCTCCTCCCTCTAGGTTTGGCAAAAGCAAGACCATACAGATGGATTATGTTACTTATATGGATGAAATTGCCTCCTTCATTGGGGCAAAGCCCAACATCCTATGGCTTTTTCTCACAGATCCCAAATTAGCCTTGGAAGTTTTCTTTGGCCCTTGCAGCCCATACCAGTTTAGGCTGGTGGGCCCAGGGAAGTGGCCAGGAGCCAGAAATGCCATCCTGACCCAGTGGGACCAGGCACTAAAACCCATGAAGACACGAGTTGTTGGGAGTCGTCAGAAGCCTTGTCTCAAGCTTCTTGCTGTTCCTATACTGTTCATTGGTGTTTTGCTTATGCTGATTTAATCATCACTGTCTCTGGGATTTTTAAAGTTACTGACAATACTCGGGCAAGACTTTGCTATTTAAAAATTCCGCTATCTTTATGAGCACTCTGTAGGCATTAGTCAGTAAAACAGTGCTATATCTAGGCTTTTAGATAAGTCCCTGTAAGAGTCATGTCATTATCTGAAGAAAGTTATTGATCACTTCTTGCTAGGCTCCACCATCATTTTGTAATGAGAATTGTGGCCCTATGCCAGACTTACTTAACTGTTATCTAAATGTGCCTAACCTAAATCATCTCCCTCAAGCATTTTGACAGGACTATCTCCTTTAAACAATGTTTAAAATATGTGCTTAGTATCTGAACAAGAGCAAATTAAGCAGAATAGTTATATACATGATACTCTCGAGCTACGTCTACAAATTATTTTCAGAGACAAGGAGAGAGTTTGGCTAGTATATCTATGACTGTGTCATGCAGCATCTTCCACGCAATTCCTCCTATTCCCTGGCCCAGGGGCACAGCATGAAGACTTAATCTGTATAAAGAACCCAAAAGCACAGCTATTGACAGTGGAGAAGTAACTCCTTTTATCTGTATTTTCAATTAAAAAAGACAAACTTTACAACACATTGACACAAAATAATGATAATAATAAGAAATGTCTCCACATACTAGCTGAATGGAAAAATCTTATTTTAAAAAAAACAAGTATTTAGCCAAAGCCATGGCCCAAGTTGAATACTGTCCTTACAGAATGAACTTCTGGGGTCCTGGAATATATCTGAAATTTTATTTTTAAAAATGAGTATTACTGCATTAATAAAATGTGGTAAGAATACACAGGAGAATAAATTAAAATTTTGATAGACAAATGTTTAAAGCGTGACATTATAGAGCAGATAAAATACCAAAAGCTGTAGAGGACTCCACTGGTTGTTATACTATGTATGCATTTCTTACTACAATTTCACTTTTAACTGAGGTCAGGGGAACAGCAAAATATTTGGGAGATGAGAAACCACATTTTTTCTAATACTTTCTTCTTTTCTATTTTTTATTCTCTTTATATTTTTGTTATCTTGGGAACTAAGATTTATGATGGATGATGTTGTATATGATTCTAAAGTGTTTCCTTTTCCTAATAGTTTTAGGTAGCAAAATACCAGTCTGCTTTTAAGGTCTCCTCACAAAATGGGAAATATTCACAAACTGAACTTTTTTTGAAAACCTTGTGGCCTAAATGGAATAAAGTAACTAAAAATTAAATACAGCCTGTAAAATTTATTTTGTTTAATGTTATAAATGGTAGCACACAAAATAATTTCAAGATTAAAACTGATATAATCCAATTTTTATTGCTCTTCTTTATGTGATTATTTAAATTTCTGTAAACATCAGTTGGCTCATGAATATTTTTCCTAACCTAATCTAGCTAATAAATGCTCTTAACAGTCCTATTAACATCAATCTATTTCCATACTTACTGAACTAATGCCAAGGTCTTAATATTTACTTTTGAGTATAACATTAATGAATTTTATGATCATTCATTTTTGCACATTACACTCTGAAAAAATACATCTCTCTCTCTCAACTGACTCATACTATTTGAATATATGAAGCACAGAAGATTTTCTTTCACTCCTAGTTTCATCTAGGAAGTCTTACCATTACTTAAAAGTGAATTGTGTGTAGTTAGGCTTTCAGCTGCTAACCAAAAGTTTGGCAGTTCAAATCCACCACCTGCTCCTTAGAAACCCTATGGGGCAGTTCTACTCTGTCCTATAGGGTTGCTGTGAATCAGAATCAACAGCAACAGGTTTAGCTTTTTTGGTTTTTGTTTGTTTTTTTGTTGTTGTTAAAAGGAGCCCTGCTCCCCGGGGCACACTTTTAGCTCAGTAATGAAATCACTCCCGAGGTTCACTGTTCAGCCAAAGATTAGACAGCCCCATAAAACAAAATGAGACTAATGGGGCACAACAGTCCAGGGACAAGGACTAGAAGGCAGGAGGGGACAGGAAAGCTGGTAATAGGTAACCTCAGGTTGAGAAGAGACAGTGTTGACATGTTGCGGGGTTGTTAACCGTTGTCATAAGACAATGTGTATTAACTGTTCAATGAGAAACTGTTTGTTCTGTAAACCTTCATCTAAAGTACAATAAAAATTTTTAAAAAGGAGCCCTGGTGGTGCAGCAGTTAAGTGCTCAGCTACTAACCAAAAGGTTGGCGATTTGAACTCACTCAGCGGTTCTGCAGAAAAAGGGCCTGGCAATGTGCTCCCATAAAGATTACAGCCTAGAAACCCGTGTGGGCAGTTCTCTTCTGTCACATGGGGTGGCTATGAGTTTAAATCAACTTGAAGCCAGTTAACAACATTCTTATTAAAACTAAAGGTTATTCAGCCTCAGCTAAATGTTCCAGACACAAAGTATTAAGTGTAAGTTAAAGATGACCAAATATGTCCTCTGGGGTCCCTGGGTGGTGCAAATTGTTGATGTGACCACTGCTAACCAAAAGGAGGTTCAAGTCCATCCAGAGGGGTCTTGGAAAAAAGGACTGGTGATCTACTTCCAAAAATCAACCACTAAAAACCCTATGTGGCACAGCTCTACTCTAACACACATGGGATCACCATGAGTCAGTTGACTCGACAGCAACTGGTCTAACCCTAGAGGAGGGAGGGACTGTGGAAGTCAAATGACTGTGGTCAAAGGGAGGTAGCAACAACAACTTGCTAGAGCCACTAGCCACCAGACAGACAGAGCAGCTGTACTTTGACAAAAGCCTGAGAGCCCCTGATGCCTGTAAGTCAGGAGATTTAATAGAAAACTATCTGCTCAAAGGAATTTAATTAAAAGGTGAACATTCCTCTTACTTCCTTTTCATATATGTGTATTTTCATCCTCAGAGAAGTAGTTCTGCAAATATATGTGTATTTGCCACCACTTGTCTGCCAATTTGTCATATCTGGTAGCTGCCTGTTGCTGTGATGCTGGAAGCTATGCCACCAGTATTTCACATGTCAACAGGGTTACCCATCAGACAAGTTTCAGCAGAGCTTCCAGACTCAGACAGACTAGGAAAAAGGAACTGGCAGTCTACTTCTGAAAAAATTAGTCAGTGAAAACCTTATGAATAGCAGTAGAACATTGTCTGATATAATGTCTGAAGCCTATAGTAAGGACAGACATTAACAAGTAAGTGTTTGTTTGCATTACTCCTTTTCAGGCAGCTTATACCTGTGAGCGTTAAATAGTTCTTATCTTTAGCTGTTCTTTCATTTCTCTTCAAATAAATATTATATGTCATTTTCTATGCCTGTTCATTGTTGTTGTTATTGTTGGGTGCTATTGAGTCTGTTTTCAACTCATAGGAACCCCAAGTGAGAAAGAAATGCCCCATAGGGTTTTCTAGGCTGTAATTTTTCTGGGAGCAGGTCTTTCTTCTGTGGAGTCACTGGGTGAGTTTGAACTGTCAACCTTTCGGGTAGCAGCTGAGTGTTTAACTGTTGCACTATGGGGGCTCCTTTGCCTGTGTATTACTATGCTATCATCTGGAGATAGTCTTGACCAGATGTAACACTTTACTTAAAAAGTCAGGTAGCTGTTGTTCATAGCAACAATTGCACCAACGTGATATGGATAGTGTTTTACTAATACATTCTTTTTGCTAACATCTCAGATGAGTTCCCCAAGTATTAACAGCCCATTACTGCCAAGCTGGCAGGCATACTAGATTTGAGGATGAAAAAACTGAGACAAATGGTCCCTGTCTTCAGCCAGTTACAGTCTGGTGTGTAACAGAGAATTTAAAACTCCTAACACCACTTATAGCAAGCAAAACCACTTTTCTAGAAAAATCCAGTCTCTATGTTCTCAGCTGCCCAAGGTTTTCAGAAATTGCCAGTACCTGCTGCAGTGTTAGAACTTAATTAAAGAATTAAAACTTAAATAATCCTAAGAATAATCCTTTGAGGTAGTTCTTATCACTTCTTAGAGATCAAGAGAGCCTAAGAGACTTCCCTTTTTTTCTCACTAAATTTTTTTAAATGAGGAAATGGTGAAAAAAATTATTAAAATTGTAGATTATTTTAAATGTTTATATAAGACAAATTAAAACTAAAATAAAAGAATAAGATATGATATCCCATAGATATTCACAAGATAATAACAGGTTTTATGACAAAAATGCTGTTGTTGTTAGGTGCTGTCGAGTTAGTTTCAACTCATAGCAATCCCATGTACAACAGAAGGAAACACTGCCCAGTCCTGTGCCATCCTCACGATCGTTGCTATGTTTGAGCCCATGGTAGTGGCTGCTGTGTCAATCCATCTCATTAAGGGTCTTCCTCATTTATGCTGACCCTCTACTTTACCAAGCATGATGTCTTTCTCCAGAGACTGGTCCCTCCTGATAACATGTCCGAAGTATGTGAGATAAAGTCTCGCCATCCTCACTTCTAAGGAGCATTCTGGCTGTACTTCTTTCAAGACAGATTAGTTCATTCTTCTGGCCAAACTCATTGCCATCGAGTTGGTTCCGACTCACAGTGACCCGATAGGGCAGAGTAGAACTGCCCCATAGGGTTTCCAAGGAGCAGCTAGTAGATTCGAACTACCTACCTTTTGGTTAGCAGTCGAGCTCTTAACCACTGCACAACCAGGGCCCCATTCTTCTGGCAGTCTATGGTATATTCAACATTCTTCACCGAATCATAATTCAAAGGCATCAATTCTACTTTGGTCTTCCCTATTCACTGACCAGCTTTTGCATGCGTGTGAGGTGATTGAAAATATCATGGCTTGGGTCAGGTGCACCTCAGTCCTCAAGTGACATCTTGGCTTTTTAACACTTTAAAGAGATCTTTTGCAGCAGATTTGACCAATGCAATGCATCATTTGATTTCTTGACTGCTGCTTCCGTGGGCATTGATTGTGGATCCAAGTAAAATTAAATATTTGACACTTTCAGTCTTTTCTTCATTTATCATGTTGTTTTTTGGTCCAGTTGTGAGGCTTTTGATTTCCTTATGTTGAAGTATAATCCACAATGAAGGTTATCCTGTTTGATCTTCATCCGTTAGTGCTTCAAGTCCTCTTCACACTGAGTAAGCAAAGTTGTGGCATCTGAGTATCACAGGTTGTTAATGAGTTTTCTAATCCTGATGCCACATTCTTCTTCATATAGTCCAGCTTCTCAGACTGTATGCTCAGCATACAGATTGAATAAGCATGGTGAAAGAATAGAACCCTGACTCACACTATTCCTAATTTTAAACCATGCAGCCTCCCCTCGTTCTGTTTGAACAACTGCCTGTTGATCTGTGAAAGGTTGTGTGCATAAGCACAATTTAAGTGTTAAGTGTTCTGGAATTCCCATTTTTTATTCCTTCAATGTACTGCTGCAACTGTTTTTGAATTATCTTCAGCAAAATTTTACTTGCATATGATATTAATAATATTGTTCAATAATTTCCTCATTCTGTTAGATCATCTGTCTTTGGATGGGCATGCATGTGGATCTCTTCCAGTCAGCTGGCCAGGTATTGTCTTCCAAATTTCTTGGCATGGACAAATGAGTGCTTCTAGCATTGTATCTGTTTGTTGAAACATCTCAGTTGGTATTCTGTCAATTCCTGGAAGCTTGTTTTTTTCCAATGCCTGCCTTCAGTGTAGCTTGGACTTCTTCCTTCAGTACTATCAGCTCTTGATCGTATTCTCCCTCCTGAAATGGTTGAACATCAACCAATTCTTTTTGGTACGGCAACTCTGTGTATTCCTTCCATCTTCTTTTGATGCTTCTTGCATTGTTCAATATTTTGCCCATAGAATCCTTCAGTAATGCAACTCACAGCTTGAATTTTTTCTTCAGTTCTTTCAGGTTGAGAAATGTCAAGCGTGTTCTTCCCTTTTGGTTTTCTAACTCCTGGTCTTTGCACATTTCATTATAATACTTTATTTTGTCTTCTCAAGCTGCCCTTTGAAATCTTCGGTTCAGCTCTTTTATTTCATCATTTCTTCCTTTCGCTTTAACTACTCGACATTCAAGAGCAAATTTGAATCTTGTCTGACATCCATTTTGGTCTTTTTTTTTTTTTCTTTCTTTCTTTTTGGTTTTTTTTAACGACCTTTTGCTTTCTTCATGTGTAATGTCCTTGATGTCATCCCACAACTCATCTGGTCTTTAAATGTTCTTTTTGACAATGACTGTGACACCATTCCTCTTCAGTTAGTGCTCAGTGTGCCAAATCTATTCTTGAGATGCTCTCTAAATTCAGGTGGGATATACTCAGGGTCATACTTTTGCTCTCATGGACTTGTTTTAATTTTCTTCAGCCTCAACTTGAACTTACATATAAGCAATCGATGGTATGTTCTGCAGTCGGCCCCTGGCCTTGTTCCGACTGATGATATTGAGCTTTTTCATAGTCTCTTTCCACAGCGGTAGTCAATTTGACTCCTTTGTGTTCCATCCAGTGAGGTCCAAGAGTATAGCTGTCGTTTATGTTATCGAAAAAAGATATTTCTGATGAACAAGTCATTGGTCTTACAAAATTCTATGCTGTGATCCCTGGCATTCTTTCTATTACCAAGGCCATATTTTCCAACTACCAATCTTTCTTCTTTGTTTCCAACTTTCGAATTTCAATCACCAGTAATTATCAGTGCATTTTGGTTGCATGTTTGTTCAGTTTCAGGCTGCAGAAGTTGGTAAAAATCTTCAGTTTCTTCACTTTAGTGGTTGGTTCATAAATTTGAATGATAGTCATATTAACTGGTCTTCCTTGTAGGCGTATGGATATTATCCTATCACTGACAGCATTGTACTTCAGGATACATCTTGAAATGCTGTTTGATGATGAATGCAACGCCATTCCTCTTCAAGTTGTCATTCCCACCATAGTAGACCATATGATTGTCCAATTCAAAATGGCCAATACCAGTCCATTTCAGCTCACTAATGCCTTGGATACCAATCTTTATGTGTTCCATTTCATTTTTGATGATTTCCAATTTTCCTAGATTCATACTTCTTACATTCCACATTCTGATTATTAACGGATGTTAGCAGCTGTTTCTTCTCATTTTCAATTGTGCAACTTCAGCAAATGAAGGTGTCGAAAGCTTGACTCCATCCACATCATTAAGGTCGACTCTACTTTGAGTGGGCATCTCTTCCCCAGTCCTATTTTGAGAGCCTTCCAACCTGAGGGGCTCATCTTCTGGCAGTATATCAGACAATGTTCTGCTGTTATTCTTAAGGTTTTCAGTGGCTAATTTTTTCAGAGGTAGACCACCAGGTCCTTCTTCCTAGTCTTTCTTAGTCTGGAAGCTTGGCTGAAACCTGTCCACCATGAGTGATGTTGTTGGTATTTGAAATACTGATGCATAGCTTCCAGCATCACAGCAACATGCAAGCCACCACAGTACTACAAACTGACAAACAAATGTTAACTACAAAAATAGAAATTCATAATACACTAGAGGTGGATAGAGTCATGAGTTAAAAGTTTTAAGATAGACATCTTTCAGTCCCATCATTGTGAATCTGTGACCACATGTATAATTTTGTTTGGAGATAATATTGAATGTATAAATGTGAGCTCCTTTAGGAATATGAGTCCTGGGCCAACTAACCTCCCTGAACCTCTTCTTTTCACAACATTAGAGGTCAGTTGTTCTCAATACAATCTAATACAAAGCCTCTTTTAATAGCAAGAATTTTGTAAAACCTTCTCTATGACCTGGAAGTAAAATTTATAGATAATATGCTTACTTACACACATAATTCTTAATTATTCAGTGTAATGAATTGTAACATACTGGACCAATTGTAATATATAGGATCTCTTTAGGATTTTCACTTACACATACAGTGGACCATTAAATGTTGTCTGAAATACAGGACAATTCTTCATTGAGCAGGATTTTGCAAGATCTTTGTTTTTATCACTCACCAATTATATAACAAAAACTGCCCCTGCAACATACCCTACGTGGAGCAAAATCACGCCTATTAAGAATCATTATATTTTGGATGAAAAATCTGCCTCTCAGAGGTTATGATCCAAAATTACACACTCATCTAGAAAGGGACAGAGTTAGGATCCAAAGCCATGTCTCACGATGTCTAATCTAGTGCATACTTTTGGAATGTCACAACTGCCTCTTAATTTTGGAGTGGCTTGTCAAGGTGACATTTGACCCTTTCGTGTCTTTCCATGGTCCATTGACTTTTAGAAACACAGAAATCAAGTAGCTCATAGTTCCCTTCAGTACAAAATAATAGAATCCAACTGACTCAACACTGCTAGGTGATACTAACTCCACTTAACCAATCCTTTGTGTTGACATCCAGAAGTGATTGGGAATGGAGAAGAGGCTCTGGTTTCTTTATTTAAATTATTTATATAACAATTTATAAATTCTCCAGGTTTATACCTCCAACTGCCCACTTTATATCTTTACTTGGATGTGGATGAGCATCTCCCACTTAAAACTGCTAAACCTAACTCTTAATTTCTACCACCATCAATAAATACCCACATGCCTACACACCCAAACTTGTTCCTTGTCCAGACTTTCTGATCCTGGAATGAAACCTCTCAATATCTAGTTGCTTAAACCAAAAACTTGATTCATTTCTTTGCTTTACCACCCCCCTTCTCACAGCATCAGCAAAATTTTCACTCCTCTTACCTTGGCCCAAGCCACCATTAACTCTGACCCATTACTCTGATAGCCTAATAAGTAGTCCCCTTGCTTCCGTTCTTGCATCCTCACATTCCATTTTCCATGCAGCAGCCAAAGTGATCTTTCTCAAATGCAAATAGGATCATGTCACTCCCATGCTTAAACCCTGCAAATGGTTGACCTTTACAATTAGAATAAAACCCAAAGTTCCTCCATGGCCTACAAGATCCCTCACCACCTTTCAACACTATCTCATACCTTTCTTATCCTTTTCTATAACTCTACAAAACTGGCTTTCTTTCATAGTAAACTAATTTCCAAGTGAGAATAGTTACATTTGTGAGCACTCTCATGCTCTTGTTCATTCTCCATTCTTGAAATGCTTTGTGCTTTATTCTAAATACTCCACAAGGGAACAGTGATGGTTCGGTGTTAGAATTCTCATCTTCCATGTGGGAGATGTGGGTTCAGTTCCCAGCCAATGGACCTCATACACAGCCACCATACATCTGTCAGTGGAGGCTTATGTGTTGCCATCATGCTGAACAGGTTTTAGGAGACCTTCCAAACTAAGAAGGACTAGGAAAAAAGGCACAATGCTCTCCTTCTAAAAATCAGCCATGAGAACTCTATAGATCACAATGGTTCAATCTGTGACCAACCATGGGGATGGCGCAGGACGAGGCAGCATTTTGTTCAGTTGTGCATGGGGTCATCATGAGTCAATCTGACTCCACAGCTGCTATCAACAATAGTGGAAAGAAACCCTAGGTCATGAAGCTCATCTATTTGCTGTATAAAGTCTAAAGGTGTATGATTGCCCTGGTTAACCATTATCACCATCTCTATACAAACAGCAGTACTTTGTATTTGTATGACACAATATTCTTTTCAAGGTGCTTTCACTTTTACATTATCATCTTCTTCTTCATTAATATTGTGTAAACATCGTTCTCTATACCCATATTACAGACAACAAAATAAATGCACAAAGAGGTAGTGATACAGCCAGGAATCTTCCAGTTCTTCGTCAAACTTATGATGAGGCACAGAGGGAAGCACCTATGAAACTCTTCTCTCCATTGCCAGTTCCCTTGAGTTAAAATAGCACTATTTAACAAAGGGGATTCTGATTAGTCCTTCTAATCCTGAATGGTGCCTACACTGCTCAAAATTTTCCCTACAGACTTTTGTACCTACTGTATTCACAAATCCTTTTCACAGACTTGGTTACCAGATTTAACCATGGAGGAAGTCATGAAAATAAAGAGCTTGCTAAATTGGAAACTCAAGTGGTCAGGATAATTGCCAATCTCTGATTACCAAAAGGATTAGATTGGAATACTACACCCCACAGGGAAGTATATAGCCTCCTACATGTGTAACTGTGTGAGTATCTGATGAATAGATCCTTTCTGTGTTGAATCCAGGACACAAGTACGTGGAAAGCCCAAGGCTCTCCTTGACACTGGGTAAAACTATGAAGGCAATGAGATTTACTTTGAAGTTACCAGCTTTCACTTTCTGCTTCTGTGCTCCTTAGAATATTTTCTACCTCACCCAAGATATACCACTAGCATGTTTCTTAAAAGTGAGGATGACAAGACTTTAGCTTGCTTACTTTGGACAAGTCTTCAGAAAAGACCAATTGCAAGAGGCAGTCCAAGATGGCAGTGTAGTCAGATGACTCATAATGTCCCTCTTACAACAAAGACATGAGAAAATAAATGAATTGTATATACATGACAACTTTGGAACCCTGAGCATCAAAGGCAATTATGAAGAATCAGACTGAATGCCAAGTGGAAGGAGAGACTGTACAAAAACAGTAGACACAGACAATTACAGATCACCGGCATCCCGCCAGCTGAACCTGCATAGGGCAACCATATTGAGACAAAGCAAGCGGCATTCCCAGCCAAGGTCCCCATTACCTGGTACAGCCAAGCAGGAGCAATTCTGCACCCATACCCAGAGCCAGGCAAGAGTTCTCCCTGCCCTGTGAAAGTTAAGTACACCCACCTTATCCACTGTGTCCCTCCCTGTCCCCCATGCTGGATGCCAGTGGACTTGCAGTGCCCCCAACCCCCCTCACCCATCCCTCCGCACATGATCACAGTCCGATGGCACTCACCACAACCCTACCCACTGAGTTAGGGGTCTAAAGACTAGGCTTACATACCCCTTCACTCAGTCACTCACTCTGTAGACCCATAAACTGGCAGCATCCACCTCTCCACCCAGCCACCAGTGCTGGGGGCCCATGGAATGATGGCACTAGCTTCTTCACCTAGCCATCCGCACTAGGGGCCTGTGGATTGGTGGTGTCCCTTCCTGGGTCTACCCAATCACACCAGGAGCCTGTGATTTGGTGGTGCCTGCTTCTCTGCCCAGCCACCCATGCTGGGAGTCCATGGTCCAGTGGCACCTCCTCTTCTGCCCACCCACCCACCCACACTGGGGGCCAGCAGACCAGCAGTGTCCACTTTTCCACCTGGCCCCCAGTTTTGGAGGTCTGGGAACTGGTGACACCTTCTCTTCTGTGTAGCCAACAGTGCCAGGGGCCTGAGGATTGGTGGTGCTCACTCCTACACCCTGCCACCCACATTGGGCACCCACGGACCAGTGGTGCCCAATGCTCCACATAGCCACTGGTGCCAGGAACCCATAAACCAGAAGTGCCCACTCCTACACCCAGCCACCTGTGGAGAGGGGCCCCGAGGACTGACAACATACCCTTCCTAACATCACATGCTCTAGCAGACACCCGTGGGCTGGCAGCAGCCCTGCACCGTCCCCCCTTGCAACTGGAGGCTTGTGCCTACTCTGACCAGCCCTGCGCAGCTCTGCCCACCCAGGACCATTGGTGAGAGCTTCCATACCACCTACCTGGTGACTGATGACACTGGCACCCTTACCCTGACCACCTGGCAATCGGCAGCATACATATACAACACCCAACCCAGCAATCGGTGAGAATGCTCCCTGAACCCACAACCAGGTGACCGGCTGGACAGGAACATCACCTCACCAGCAACACCACCTACATCCTCAGCTGTCTCACAAGACCAGTGAATAGAGACCCATGCTCACACACCCATTGGCTGCCCCACCCACCCATAGACAGGTGGTGAGGGCTCCAGTGAGGCCAGACTAGCAACCAGAGTAGCACATATGCCTTATCTACTCAGATAAATCAAAATTAAAGAAAACAAAAAATCAAAATGCATCAAACATATAATAAATAAATATAATAACAACTTACTGTCTCAGAGACAACAGACAATATCAAACAGGAGAAGATGGCTCCAGAAGGTGACAAAAATAAATAACCAGAAAAACTTCCAGAGGAAGAAATGGTAATGGAACTACCTGATAAGGAATTCCAAAGACTAATACATAGGGTTCTCCAAGAGATGTCTTTCTGTAGAAAAATGAAACAGGACCAGTACCTCAAACCATCACAAAAACTAACTTACAATGGCTCAAAGACCTGAATATAAAATCTAAAATGAAAAAGATCATGGAAGAAAAAATAGGGACAATGCTAGGGGCCCTAATATATGACATAAATAGAATACCAAACATAACTAAAAATGCACAAACAGCATAAGATGAACTAGTTAAATGGTAACTCCTAAAAATTTAAACACTTGTGTTTATAAAAAGACTTCTCCAAAAGAGTAAAAAGAGAATCTACAGACTGAAGAAAAATTTTTGGCTATAACATATCTGACAAGGGTCTAAACTCTAAAATTTACAGAAAATTTCAACACCTCAACAACAAAAAGACAAACAATCCAATTAAAAAATGGGCAAAGGATATGAACAGACACTTCAACAAAGAAGATACTCAGACAGCTAATAAACACACAAAGAGATGTTCACAATCATTAGCCATTAGAGAGATGCAGATCAAAACTACCATGAGACACCATCTCACCCTGACAATAATGGCACTGATCAGAAACACAGAAAATAACAAATGTTGGTGAGGTTGTGGGGAGATTGGAACTCTTATACATTGCTGGTAGAAATGTAAACTGGTACAACCACTATGGAAAATAGTATGGCACTTCCTTAAAAAGATAGAAATAGAAATACCATATGATCCAGCAATCCTACTCCTAGGTATTTACCCTAAAGAAGTAAGAGGAGTGAAATGAATAGACATAGGCACACCCATGTTAATTGCAGCATTATTCACAGCAGCAAAAAGATGGAAACAACCTAAGTGCCCATCAATGAATGAATGGATAAACAGACTGTAGTACATACACAGGAGCCCTGGTGGTGCAGTTGTTAAGAGCTCAGGCTGCCAACCAAAAGGTCAGCAGTTCAAATCCACCAGCTGCTCCCTGAGAACCCCGTGGAGCAGTTCTACTTTGTCCTATAGGGTCATTATGAGTCCAAATCAACTCGAAGGCAGTGAGTTGTGTGTGTTAGTATATATACAAATTGGAATACTACACAACAATGATGAATCAGAGAAACATCTCACAACATGGATGAATTTGGAGGACCCTGTGCTGAATGAAATAAGTCAATCAGAAAAAGATAAATATTGCAGAAGATCACTATCACAAAAAAACAAGAAAATGTTTACATGCAGGAAAAAAAAAAAACACATTCTTTGATGGGTACCAGTGATGGGAGGTGGAGGGAGGGAAAATTACTAACTAGAAAAAAGACACGTGCTAATATTGGTGAAGGGAAATGCAATACACAATGTGCAGACAGCACAACATAACCAAGGAAAAGGAAGACACTGAAAGGAATGCAAGAATAAAGGGCAACTACAGTAATTACTATAACACAGACAATCTTACAACAATGTTGTAATTGCTGATAGGTGCCTCCGAGTCCGTTCCGACTCATAGCAACCCTATAAACAACAGAAGGAAACACCATCCCGTCCTGTGCCATCCTCACAATCACTGTTATGGTTGAGCCCGTTGTTGCAACCACTGTGTCAATCCATCTCATTGAGGATCTTCCTCCTTTTCACTGACCTCCTAACTTACCAAGCATGATGTCCTTCTCCAGGGACTAGTCCCCCTGATAAGATGTCCAAAGTACTTTAGAAGAAGCCTCCCCATCCTTGAGTCTAAGGAGCATTCTGGCTGTACTTCTTCCAAGACAGATTGGTCCGTTCTTCTGGAAGTCCATGGTATAGTCAATATTCATAGACAACACCATAATTCAAAGGTGTTAATTCTTCTTTGGTCTTCCTTATTCATCGTTCAGCTTTCATATGTGTATGAGGCAATTGATAATACCATGGCTTTGGTCAGGAGCAAATGAGGAAATTGATAATACCATGGCTTTGGTCAAGAGTAACTTAGTCCTCAAACTGACATCTTTGCATTTTAACACTTTAAAGAGATCTTTTGCAGCATACTGACCAATACGTCATTTGATTTCTTGACTGCTGCTTCCATGGGTCTTGATGATGGATACAAGTAAAATGAAATCCTTGACAACTTCAATCTTTTCTTCTTTCACCATGTCATTTCTTATTGGTTCAGTTGTGAGGATTTTTGTTTGCTTTATGTTGAGGTGTAATCCACACTGAAGGCTGTGGTCTTTGATCTTCATCAGTAAGTGCTTCAAATACCCTTTACTTTCAGCAAGCAAGGGTGTCTCATCTGCATATGGCAGGTTGTTAATGAGTCTTCCTCCAATCCTGATGCCCCCTTCTTCTTCATATAGGCCAGTTTCTTGGATTATTTGCTCAGCATACAGATTTGACTAAATATGGTGAAACTATACAACCTTGATGCACACACTTCCTGACTTTAAACCACACAGTATACCCTTGTTCTCTTCGAATAACTGCCTCTTGAGCTCTTACTAGATACCAATATTTCCAAGCAAGACTCACTCCAAACCCTGCAGCTGGACAAGGCACACCTTTCTGGTTGGATCAGGAGTTGGGGACAGCAAAATGCAGATTGAAAATTCTCTCTATGTATAGGTAGGATCACCATGAGTCGGAATTGATGCAACAGCAACTGGAAGGAAAAATAGGTAAGCAGTCCCAAACAAAGTACAACTGGCAATTATTAATCCTCTTTTCCCAAGTTTATGTAAATTAGAGAAAAGCTTTAAACAAGAATTTCAGACCCAGAGCCCTCAGGCATGTAAGAATTTTATAACTTCTTGAAAATTTTCCAACAAGATAATAGCAAACAGTTATCTACATTTCAATGTGTCTCTTCCATCCTCTTAGATAACACTACTTCTATCCAGTGTTTTAAGCTGTTTCCCCAACCTCTTCCAATCAGTTTTCTTCACATAGAACATTAAATAAATGGGTAATAGTGGAGGTGTCATAAAATTGTTTATTTCTCACACTGCTGCTCTACTGCAGATAGCTCTCCAATACCAGTGTTTTCAGCTCCAAAATAATTGCCATGTTTTTCTGTCTGAAATTTTCAATAAAAATGATAAGAGTAGGAAGCAACTAGAATTCTTGCTTTCCATAAACAGTTATTGAGCACCAGTTATGTGCCAGGGTGTGTTTGAGGCTCTGATGATTCAACAGTGAATTAAGAAAATGCCCTTACTCTCAAGAAGGTTATATTTTAGTGGGTAAAACTGTCAATAAACAAATACAAATTAATAAAGAAGAAAATAGTATGCCATAGAATAAAACAGAGAATAAAGATAACTAGAAGTCATCTAGTCCAGTCCTCTAACTTCAGATCAGAGTGACCCAGGAAATGTGCAAGGGCAATGGTTACCAACCGCCTTTGAATCCCAGGTATACTTTTTTTTTTGAAAGCTACTACAGCTATATTACCCACAGCTTTTCATCCCCAAACCTGACGGGTGTTAAGTGAATTATCATTACGCTGAAGTTCCATAATTCTCTAGTCTATATTTATTCTACTACAGAAGTTCAGCTGTGATTCCATCTATTTTCTTTCAGAAGGATCCCAATCAAACCTAGTAGAAAGCTCGTTTTTTGCTTCTTCATTGTGCGTTCCCACCCATTTTGCCATTGATCTATTCGTTCTCTTATTCATTTTCTTTTTCTTTCTCTTTGTCTCATCTTCATGCTACCAGTTACTTATACTCAAAATTTCATTCTCATTTGGCTCTTCCTTTTGTCTCAATCTTCATGTGCAATCTAGGGACAGGCATTATAAAGTCTATTTATAGTAAAGTCTAGTGTGCCTTTTGCTTGTCCCCCACCTTTTAATTTCCACTGCCAACAAGCTAACTCCAGCCATAATGACTTCCTAGTCTACTGAAACAGGCCTTCAGCTGGCCAGCTAGCCTTTAGTTCTTTGTCACAGCTCACCCTGTACACCACCAGGTATATCAGATTAATCTTCCTGAAGTGAGCCTCTAAGCACATTACTTTTCCTCAAAATCCTTCACTGGCTCTTCTTTCCCCTCTCAAATCATATTCAAGGTGCCTACTAATGTGGTTCAACCTACTTTTTCTATTTTACTTGTAACTATGTTTCAGACAAACTGTATGACTCATAATTTGCTCCTCATATAAATCCATCTTCATGCTTATATTGATGGTTATCTCCTTGCCTGGAATCCATGTATTCTTAAAACTTGTCTTAAATATAAGCTCTTTCTTCCTGGGTTAGACTTTGTACTTGTTCCCTGGAGCATTCTGAGATACAGCCCTGCTTATGAGTCTAATGGCAGCAAAGGATGGACCAGAGTAGATCTTGAAAAGAATAAGATCTTTTTGCAAAGGATTTGTCCCAGGTGAGGTTATTACAGTATCTTTAAGCATCCTCAGACATGGGAAGGTGGGCTGCTCCCACTGGCAAGAGACGCTCAGAGTGACTCAAAGGCTCAAGGTTCTCAGCTACACCTGAGTATGCCTATATGTCTCCATTCCAAGCCTCAGGTTCCCACTCCTTCCCAATCAATGCCCTGGCTTTCACATGAGAGACTTGATGAGCCTGGGAGTTCAGTTTATGTTGTAGTTTTGAAACCCGTAAGATTAAAACACATTTGACACTATAAAAAATAAAAGATTATTTTAGGTCCACTCAAGACAGAAGTTCTCTGGCTCTCTGACCATGACTTGAGCTGACATTCTAAAGACCTGAGCTTGTCGTTTTCTTTCTTAAGTGCTTCAGTGCACTCAGAAGTGACAGTTCCACCCCTTGACTTGTAGTCATCACTGCTGTCATATAGGTAAGTGCAGCAGCTGCTGGTTCCTCCAAGGCTCTTGCTTCAGCAGGTACTTCATCACAATCAGTTATAGCTGATAATATGGTTAACTGTGATACCATTGATGTCATGGATTACTAGCATCTCAGTTCACAATTAACATGGAGCACAGCACTGCATTCAAGTCCAAGAACATGACCAAATTAATCCCCAAATCTCATTTTTGAGATTCCATTTCTAGGAACCATTCCTGGCACCAACATCTGTACCAGTCAGGGTCCAGTCAGGAAATAGAAATCACACTAGTTATTTTTACATACAGAATACATAAAAAATAATATAATATTTCAACAAAGCTAGCAGCGTGTCAGAGAACCTAAAAGACAAAAAGAACAGGGAGGTGTCACAGAGGTAGTCACTGCAGAAGAAGCTACAACCCCTAGGCTGAGGAGACAAAAGGAAGAGGTTAGGATTATTAAAGCTTAGAAGCTTAGAGAGAATTTGCAGAGACGGACCTAACCTCTGAGAAGGGTGCCAGGTGACTGGTGCTGGTGTCTCTGAGGCAGCTTAAAGAAACAGGTGCTAGGAGCATTGCAACAACTGTAAACTGGAAAAATGAATGGCTCCAGCGTGGCTGCCAGTATGGAGAAATTTTGCTGCAGCAATGCTGACAGGAACAGGAAGCTAACAAGAAAAGAGCACATCCCTCTTCCTTTTCCAGGCTTCCAGACTCCCACCTCACCCCCAGAAAAGGAATCAGCTGGCAGAGGAGAATGTGGTTTGCAGAGTCCCCGCCCCAGCCTCATAAAGAAGAGCACAGAAAAATGGGTTTGAAGTTGAGAGAAAATTGCTTAATAATCAGCAGGTATCCTTTATATCCATCTCAAATGTAACCTCTTCCCTAGACTTTCTTGATTTGTCCTTAGATGTGTTCTCTCCCTTCTTTGAATCAATATAGCAACTTGGTTCCCTTTTCGTATCACTTGTATTTTGCCCTGTCCTGTAGTTAGTACTTCTCCTAACCTCTCCCTTCCCCACAACCGCCTTCCTCCATAAACATTGATCTTGTTAGAAGATCAATGAATGCTGGAACAGTGCCTCATTTAGCTCCATATCTCCTGTGACTTCTCAATAACTGACCAAAAAAACCTATTGCCATCAAGTCGACTCTGACTCATAAGTAACCCTATAGGACAGAGTAGAACTGCCCTATAAGGTTTCCAAACCTGTAAATCTTTACAGAAGCAGACTGCCACATCTTTCTCCCTTGAAGCACCTGATGGGTTCGAACTGCCACCTTTTGGATTAGCAGCCAAGCATGTAGCCACTGTGCTACCAGGGCTCCTTTTTCAATAACTAGCTATTAAATTTGTTCACTGGTGAATCCTCAGTGCCTAGAACTGGACCTGGCACATAGTAGGGATTCAGCAAATAATTTTTTTAATGAATGACTAAATGAGTTAGTGAATGAATTTAACTGAATTGAATGTCAGTCTGAAAAAACCAAAGTTGGGTGGCATAGGGGATATTTGAATATGGAATGCCTTAGTTAAAGAGGTATGTCATCTGAGTAAACAAAACAATTTCTTTGTGGAGTGATTGACCTAATCTCAAACTCAGAAAACTTCTCAACATCTAGCTCACTGCCTTCTCTCATTCCTCCCCCTTACACACCCACACACACACACACACACACACACACACACACCATGTCAAAAGGAAGAAGTATTCCAAAATCTCATGGATTTAAGTGGATCCAAAACCTGAAGCTAGTTTCACATAACACTAAACGTAGATAATGTGTTCTGCAATCAGTACCAAGGATAAAAAAATGTCATTGGCATAAACTTGCCTGAAAAGATAAACATATCATATTATATTGAAAACAAAGGAAGAATTGTTCTGAGCATTCCTGTGGAAAGAAATGAAGTTTGCTTCAAATTCTGGCACCATAGAGCCTGAAAGCCCCCATAAGACGGATTGAATCCCTGTTCTGTGTTATTAATATGAAAACACTGAGAAAGGGGTCATCATGTGAAATCAACATTTGCTTGTTGAGCTCCGTATTCAATTCCTGCAGCTGCCATAACAAAGTACCACAAATCAGAGGCTTATAAGAATAGACATTTATTGTCTCACAGTTCTGGAGGCTAGGAATTCAAATTAAGGATGTCAGCAAGGCCATGGTCTCTCCAAAGGCTCTAGGGAAAGAACTTTCTTTTCTGTACTGACTTCTGGCAGCTCTAGGAGTTCCTTGGCTTGCAGCTATAGCATAAATCTGTGGTCACAAAGCCATCTTCTCTATGTCTCTCTCCTCTTTTATAGGATCCCACTTAGATTGGATTAGGACCCACTTTACTCCAATATGACCTCAAGTCAACTTAACTAAGAACATCTTCAAAGACCCCATTTCCAAACAATGTCACATTCACAGGTATCATGGATTGAATTATGCCCCCCAAAAAATGTGTGTTTCAATTTGGCTCAGCCATGATTCCTGGTATTGTGTGATTTTCCCATGTGTGGTAAATCCTGCCTCTATGATGTTAATGAGGAAAGATGGGCAACAGTTGTGTTAGTGAGGCAGGACTCAACTGGCGAGACTGGATTGTGTCCTGAGGCAATCTCTTGAGATATGACAGAAGTGAGCAGTGAGACAGGGGGACCTCCTACCACCAAGAAAGCAGTGCCAGGAGCAGAGTGTGTCCTTTGGACCTGGGGTCCCTGAGCGGAGAAGCTCCTAGTCCAGGGCAGCATTGACTAGAAGGCCAACAGAGAGAGAAAGCCTTCCCCGGGAGCTGACGCCCTGAATTTGGACTTTTACCCTACTTTACTGTGAAGAAATAAATTTCTCTTTCTTAAAGCCATCCATTTGTGGTATTTCTCTTGTAGCAGCACTAGAAAACTAAAACAACAGGTAACAAGGATTAGGACTTCAATGTAAATTTGTTGGGGGGGAGCACAATTCAATCCAAAAAAGCTCCTACTGAACACTCTACTGGGTGGTAAGTAAAATAATAAGCACACAGGAAATATGAACTCTGTCTACAGAGACAGAATTAACACTCATATGCCAGGAAGGGGAGTACTCACAGTGTGAACATGGTATGTGTGATGGGCATTAAGGGTACCAGACATCCTGGCAGACAAGGTATTTTCAGAGAAATGGTGAGAATGCAAAAGTAAATGCCAGTGGGAAGCCACTGTCAACCCATAAGGACAGGCATGGCATGATGGAAGGATGCTCTAGGAATATTAATTTTCTGAAGTCATTTGAGATTCCAGCTCCAGAAGAATGGCCCCTGAGAAAGAGGGAAAAAAGTAAAGTCATGACTAAAAGCAGAAAAGCTCCATAAAAAGAATAGAATTGAGCCTAAGTTCATTTGATAGGGGAGGGATGGTACTAGGAAGATAATAAGGTAGCCACAGAAGGAAGGAAAGAGGATACTAGCATTGTGGCCTTTTAGCCTTCCAAATGGACAGCTTTTCTCTGCTTGGCCCAGGGCCTCCTCTTGGCTGACTTCAGGAGTCACTGAAAGGTGATGTTCCATAATATCCTGTTACTGAAGGAAACTTCCAGCAAAGAAGTGGCTAAATCTTTTTCCCTGTCTCCTTCCTTCCATCTGGAGATAAGATAGAGCCAGCTAGGCATGGACCCAGGCAGGGGAGTACCTCTGTAGTGAGAGTGGAACTAGAATAACACGTGCTGGAATGAAACCCAGTGATCTAGAAATCCCAATAAATCAAGGCCTCTGGCTACTACTGAGGCTCCCCCACAACTCCCTTAGGTCCAGAGAAATACAATCACTGGAATTACAAGATATAAAGTGATCTGGAAAATCTCCCCAAACTTCCACATATTCTGCAATAATCGGCCTGACTGATGGACACCAGAGTTTCCCACACTTTGCTACAGGGTTCACAGCAAATTCCATCATCCTCAGAAGAGCCTTAACCCGCTGGTCAGGGAAGCCAGATATCAGGCACCCGGTCCAAACCCCTCCTACTGTGTTTAACATTCAAACTACAAATTGACGGTAGAATTTGAAAAAATGGAGAACTGAAATCAATAGAAATCTGAAGAGCCTGACCAGGTACCTGTGAGAGGCAGAATAAGTCTTTGGAGTGGAATTTGAATTACAATAGGAGCATCTCTTAAGTAAAGTGATCATTTCATTTTTGGTCTAAACAGACTACTTTTGAGAGTGTCATAGTTACCCAGTGCTGATGTGACAGAAAATCTCATAAGTGGGTGTCTTTAAAGAACAGAAATTTATTTTCTCACAGTTCTGGAGGCTAAATCAGGTTCCACGTCGATGCCTTCCTTATTAGCATCCCCGGGCATTCTTTGGTTCATTGGCAATCCTCACAGAGCATCTATCTTTCCCTTTGTGTGTGTATCTCTGTGTCTTACCTCAGAAGTGATTAGATTTAGAACCCACCCAACTGGATATAATCTAATTAATACAACAAAGAAAACTATTTCCAAATAGGATTGCATTCACAGGTTTAGGGGTTAGGATTCTAACACATATATTGAAAGGACACAATTTAATCCATAACAGAGAGTGAAAGGGGTAAATATTAAAAAGATATCAGCACAACTGATGCAATCCAGGACTGTCTGGAGCGAACCAGGATATGGGGAAATATCTTCTCTACCATTCTGATCATTTTCTAATGCTTGGAACTCCACTATTAGAAATATATTCTTTTTGTTTAAAACATTGCTATCTCTTAAAGTCCAAATTCCCTTATCATTCCCATATCAACATAGTCTTAGTCATTAATCACCTAGCATAATTTTTATTAGGATCAATGGTTACATGGGAGAAGGCTTTGAAAGATTCAGGTGGCACCTACACCACACTCCTGACATGCACCATTCCCACATCTCCATCCACACTCCCAGGTGTGTACAATTGCTCCTATGGTCCCCAGGACCAATAGAGCTTTTTCTCCCTCTCTAACCATGCATTTTTTTTTCCATTCTTCAAGGATTAGCTCAAACATTGACATGACTACAAATCTTTCTCCAGTCCCTTCTCACGGAGTAAACTTCTTGCTCTTCTGCATTTGAACGGACCTTTTTTAAGCCTCTGTTACTACATTAATCATGGTCAAAATAATTAGCAAAGTATGTGTCTCCCTCCGTCTATCTGTTCTAACACACTGCCTGACATCTAACAAATACTCTAAGTGTTCATTCTTTTTGCCTTCCTCTCCTTCCCTTGAGGGGAGACAGTATAGTCCCACCATGTGTCAGCTACATGACCCTATGCAGGTTAACCTCCCTGAGTCTCAAATTTTTCATCTGTAAAGTGGAGACAGTAATATCGCCTCATAAGGTCCTTATGAAGTAACATGTTTAAAGTGCCTAGCTTAGGGCCTGGCACAGGGAATGCACAGTCAACAGTGGTTATTATTAGTGGAACTTTCCCCTGTCATTTCCAGAGTGTGGGGCACTGTGTGAAGCATTTTACATGCCGTATCCCAGAATGCACATTAGAACATAAGTTCCCAAAGAGCAAGACCCCATCCTCTTTTATTGCTGCTGGATCCCCAATGCTTCAAACAATGCCTGGCACTAGTAAGTGCTCAATCAATATTTGTTGAACAAATTCTTGAATGAATTGTCATATTTAATTTTTTGCACAACACTCTGATGTGCTGTCTTTCACATACTCTCTAGAATAAGTATTCTCATTATCCTCATATTGGATATTTAAAAAAAAAAACGTGCATTCAAGTCATAAACTCTTGCTCGTTTAGCAAATTTGAATAACTCAGTTCCTTCATTAGTAAATTGAGGGTAAAGATCACACCTACCTTACAAGGAAGAAGATAATAAAAGGAAAAGTGCTTTCTAAAAATTTTTCTATATTCTACAAATGTTGAGCATTCTCAATTTGATCTCATTCCTGTTCTTGGAAAGTGTAGTATGAACCCTGGAGTGCTGCCAGCTTCATTGGTCTGAACTGGAGAGCCCTGAATTGCAAGAGATCAGCTTGGTGCACGGAGATGTGGAAAGAAGAAAGT
This sequence comes from Dugong dugon, assembly GCA_030035585.1. Lineage (NCBI taxonomy): Eukaryota > Metazoa > Chordata > Mammalia > Sirenia > Dugongidae > Dugong > Dugong dugon. The sequence continues at coordinate 170,754,961 of CM057462.1, forward strand.
AGAGACTCAGCTGAAGGGAAGTGGAGGAGCCCCGAACCCCAGGAATGATCACCCTGGCTCTGTCCTGGCCTTAATGATCCTCTTCCTCCTAAGTCTTCCATAGTTCCAGGGCCAGCCCTGAAGAGGGGTCTCAAATCAGAGAATCTCTGGGTCTCAGAAAGAAGAACAAGACACCGGGGCAATGTCTTCCCATTATTTCTTGTTCTTGCTTGCCTTGGCCTGTAAAATAACTCCAGGGACTTCATTTTTTGTTTGACTAATTAATTGGAGTACCCCACTTATCTCCTTAAAGATGCTGCCAAGCTGCAATAACTCAAAGAGAGGCAAGAGACCCATAAGCACTCATGACTTTTCTGATCACTTCTGAGTAACAGACATTTCTGTGGTCTCTTTCCCACACAAACACTCTCAATTCAGAAAATAGAAGGTCCAGTCTTGTGTGATCATCAAAAACATGAAGTTTATTTATATTTAAAGTTATTATAATCCTTTCTCTACTACTAGGGAAGCTTAAGGTCCTGAAAGGGAGGCATAGTACTTTTCTTCTTTACCGTCTTATGCTTCCACTCCTTCTCCCAACCACACTGAGGTCTTCAGGAAGGCCAGGAAGGGACTAGGAGAGAGGAAAGGCAAGAAAGGCAAGAAAGGTGAGGGAAGGAGAGAGGAAAAGGGGAAAATCTTACTTAATTGGTTTGGTCATAATGTGTCTTCCAGGTCTCTGGGCCTGTTTTGGCAGATGCTTATGAATGTTTTTGCAGATACTTCAGAGGCCTAAAAACAACAGTAGCCTCTCCCTTTAGTTTACTTGACTCAGAAGAATAGACTTTATTCTTGCAGACACTTCCTCTGCAGCCACTCCTCATGCTGGAGTCCTATCATGCCTTTCCACAGTCCTGTTGGACAGGATCTAATATGACCCTCACATCGGGTCTCTCACTTGTGTGGTTCATGTATGGCCCACAGGAAGTCTTTACACATCTCTCTCCTTCACAGCTAACAGCCCGAACCTCATCCTTAAATTTCCCAGGCAGGGAGCAGGTGGACAATACTTCCACTGTGCCCCCTAAATGCTCTCCAGACAGTCTCATTGAGCCCTTCTTTCTAGGCTAGAGGTGAGAGCCAGACCTTCTGACCCGTTTCTTTTGATGGAGAAAGAATACAGCCCATCAGTGGCTCCTTCCAAAGAGATCCACTTCAAAAATTCTCTCAAGGTGCACTTTCTCCAACCTCTTATATTTTCAGTTACCTCAGCAGAAACTCTCATTTTAACAAGTGGCTCTCAGCATTCAAATAACATCAATCTTTTAATATTGGAGGCATATAGAATAAGGAAGATCCTCTTAAGCAATTTCAACTTATTTTTTGTTGTTCTGGCTTATATTCTCTATCTTTGATCAGAAGTTTACTCAGCAAATTAAAGAGGCTCATAGAATGTTGAAGCAATTATCTAATTCAATCTGCTCATTTTATAGGGGAGGGATACGCAGTCCTGCCAGAATTATCACAAAATATGCAATCTAATTTATAGGGGCAAATCACTGAGTATCTACTGTATTAATATTGAAGAAAGATTATGAACATGTTTAGGCATTCTAAGAAAGCAGGACTGATTTCCATTTAATACCACGTATCTCACTCTGTTGGACACTGCCTAGTGACACTTGCTATATATGGCAGCTCTGTGGTGTCACTTTACAAGTCCCATGGCAGCCCCCTGGCTTCTGCTCCTCTAGCCCTCCCAATGATTGTGTAAACAAGCCCTGTTTCTCTTTTTATATCTATTTCTTACTTAAATAGAGTGGTTTCTGCTCTCTGCACTAAATCACAAGTGATTTGCTTATAAATCATAACATAAAATCTTAAAGATGCTTCTCTGAGGCATCAATTCAATAATCAGCAAGCCCCAACCATCTACTAACTAAAGATTTCCATGCTTCATCTCTATTATCCATTCCCCTGACACTGCTCTAATTTAGGTGCTCACCATCTGTGGCATGGACTACTGAAATAACCTCCTTTTTGGTATCTGGTTCAGGTTACTGTTCACTCTAGGCTCCATGTGAATCTGATCTTGTTACTTCCTTGTTCAAAATTATCATCATAGCCTAGAGGATGGTATTCAAATACTTGAGTTGGTACTTCAATATCCTTCATAATATGTCCTGCATGTTTGACTTATCTTCTCTTCCCATCATTTTATGGTCCAATAACACCGACTAACTGTAGCTCACTGTATCAGGTTCACTTACTTTTCTGTGCTTTTGGACAAATATGCTTCCTGTCTGCCTATTGTGTGCTCCTTGCCATTTGTCCACCTGGTAACATCTATTCTTCCTTCAAAACTCAGCATTTCTCACTTCCTCCCAAAGCCTCTCTTATTCCCAAGTGGACTTAGGTGTTCCTCCCTGTGTTCTGGCACCACCAAAAAAAAAAAAAAACTACTGCCACCGAGTCCATTCCAACTCATAGCTACCCTATAGGAAGAATAGAACTGCCTCATAGAGTTTCCGAGGCTGTAATCTTAATGGAATTACATCTTTATGGAAGCAGACTGCCACATCTTTCTCCTGTGGAGCAGCTGGTGGGTTTGAACTGCCGACATTTTAGTTAATAGCCAAGAACTTTAACCACTGTGCCGCTAGGGTTCCTTCTGGCACTACACTGACTCATATTTCCATCATAACACTTCTCATCTTCTCTCCCCATTATACTATATGTTTCTGGGTAGAAGATACTATGTCTTCTCATCTGTGAACCTCAAGAGACTACCATAATGTTTGACATACAGTTGGCACTCAGCAAAGTGGAAGAAACCAAGGAAGGGAGAGAGGAAGAAAGAAAAGGAGGGAGGAAACAGATGCAGGATAGGCAGATATAGAAGTGAGAGGGAGCCAGAGACAAGGCTCAGTGACTTCACAATTCTGTCATTTGAATTTGCTAGTTTTACAAGCTCATCATCTCTAAGATTAGCCTCAGCTCTTCAAATCATTAACAAGCTGTGATACACAGATAACACAACCTTGCTTGCTGAAAGCGAAGAGGACTTGAAACACTGATGAAGATCAAAGACTACAGTCTTCAGTATGGGTTATACCTCAACATAAAGAAAACAAAAATCCTCACAACTGGGCCAGTAAACGACATCATGATAAATGGAGAAAATATTGAAGTTATCAAGGATTTCATTTTATTTGGATCCACAAACAACGTCCATGGAAGCAGCAGTCAGGGAATCAAATGACGTATTTCATTGGGCAAATCTGCTGCAAAAGACCTCTTTAAAGTGTTAAAAAGCAAAGATGCCACTTTGAGGACTCAGGTGTCCCTGACCCAAGTCATGTGTCTTAGTTATCTAGTGCTGCTATAACAGAAATACCAGAAGTGGATGGCTTTAACAAAGAGAAACTTATTCTCTCACAATTTAAGAGTCGAGAAGTCCAAATTCAGCGTGTCAGCTCCAGGGGAAGGCTTTCTCTCTGTCAGCTCTGGAGGAAAGTCCTTATCATCAATCTTCCCCTAGACTAGGAGCTTCTCAGCACAGAGACCCTGGGTCCTATGGACATGCTCCCCTCCTGGTTCTTCATTCTTGGTGGCAGGAGGTCCCCAGGTCTCTCTGCTTTTCTCTTTTATATTTCAAAAGAGATTGACTCAAGATACAATCTAATCTTGTAGATTGAGTCCTGCTTCATTAACAAAACTGCCTCTAATCTTGCTTCATTAACATCATAGAGGTAGGATTTACAACACATAGGAAAATCACATCAGATGACAAAATGGTGGACAATCACACAGTACTGGGAATCATGGCTTAGCTGAATTGACACACATTTTTGGGGGACACAATTCAATCCATAACACTGTGATATTTTCAATCACCTCAAATGTATGCAAAAGCTGGACAATGAATAAGGAAGACTGAAGAAGAATTGATGCCTTTGAATTATGGTGTCAGCAAAGAATATTGATATATACCGTGGACTGCCAGAAGAACAAACAAATCTGTCTTGGAAGAAGTAGAGGCAGAATGCTCCCTAGAAGCAAGGATAGTGAAACTAAGACTAAGTCTTAGGTATTCTGGAGATGTTATCAGGAGAGAACAGTCTCTGGAAGAGGACATCATGCTTGGTAAAGCAGAGGGTCAGCGAAAAAGAGGAAGACCCTCAACAAGATGAGCTGACACAGTGGCTGCAACAAAGGGCTCAAACATAGCAACAATTGTGAGGAGGTGCAGGACCAGGCAGTGCTCCCTTCTGTTGTACAGAGGATTAGTATGAGTTGGAACCTACTGGATGGCACATAACAACAACAACCTCAGATCAAGTTCTCCTACGTTTTCAGAAAATTGAACTGTTTTTACTGTTGGCAAAACAAAACCTTTCATTACAGTCCAGGTGCATAGCCTTATTTCTATATTCTATAGTTCCAAAGCAAAAATAAACAAAAGAATCATTGCTCTCTTAATCTCCCAGAGGTTTTACCTTACAGGTCCAATGACCATATCAGTCACTGTTTTATTCTTTGGAAGCAGAAACAGGCACCTCATGCTTGCCCTTTCCCCATCCCTTTCCTCTTCTGCTCCCCCACCCCCTTTCCTGTTCATCTCCTATCCCTATCATACTCGGTCCTTCTGATCAGATTTTACCAGGGCTCTACAACATGAAAAAGATGAGAAAGAGGGAATTTTTACTTTAAGAGTAATAACTCCTCCCCCTTCCACAGTTTTGACTTCAAGACATTGTTAAAAGCCATTCCCATTCTCTTCTACATTTAGAGAACTGTTAGTTCTCTGGGGAGAGGAAGGCAGGATTAAGAGGTAAGGCCCCTGAGAGTCAAGCATTCATAGTAACTAGGGAAAATCTAGTACACTAGATTTCAGAAAGAAGGCTTGAGTTCTCATTCTGACTCCTTTACTTAATTGTTACCTCTGAGACCTTGAAGAAATAATTTCTAATCTCAGAATGTCAATTGCTTCATTTGCAATTGGGCACATGAGATTGATGATTAAAGATTCTTCCAGCTCTAGCATTCACTGACTGCCATTTTTGGCATCTTGAATAATCAGGAGAAGAAATCGGCTTTAGTATCTTATTAGAAGAAAAATGATTTAAAAAAAAAAAGAGCATAGATTGTTAATGTGCATCTATGTCTTTCCATGTTAGGGGACAATCCTTCTACATAAACCTCAGCAAGTTATTTCTACTGAAAACCCCTAAGTATTAAGGGACCCTCTCCTGAAGCAGTTCTCTCCAGGTCCTCCCACAGGTGACCATGGGGAAGAGAGTGGCCATCATCGGAGCTGGTGTCAGTGGCCTGGCCTCCATACGGTGTTGTCTGGAAGAGGGGCTGGAGCCCACCTGCTTTGAGAGGAGCAGTGATATTGGAGGACTGTGGAAGTTCTCTGTGAGTGGCTTACCACTGGGACATCAATGGAAGGAAGGTGGGTTCCACTGCAAATCAAATCCGATCAGCTCTAACTCCTGGCTTTGGAATCAAAATACTCCAGACCTGGTAGGTAAAATCGTACCTATCCCATCACACTAAGATCTGATCACTCAAAACTATTTTATATCAGGGCTCATCCTGAAAAGAGCATCTCTAGCTCATTAAACATTGTGACCTGCACACACAGCCCAGCTCTCCAGGCTGTAAAAGGTGATAATGTCAGTAGTTAACCCAACCTCACCATCACCTTCGCATGTAACTGAAAAGACTATCCCTTATTGCTCTTAAATCCTAGGAACATGGTAGAAGGTCCTGGACAGGAGTTAGAAGTCCTGAATTCTAGTCTCAACTCTTATGTTCTCTAGGCAGGTAGATTTTAGGCAAGTCACTTTCCCTTTCTGGGCCTCAAATACTTGCTCGCCAAATGTAGAGGTTGAAAATTGGGTGACCTCTAATGTACCTTCCAGTTCTAACAGGTTATGATTTTTTAATTAACTCATATCTACTGGGTAGACATTATAAATTACTGTGAATGATTATTGTGTGTCTTTGTATATTGAATGGTCTGTCATCACCTGGTGTGATGACAAATATAGAGAGAAAAGTGATAGTCATTCATGCTCATTGCTGTATAAATAATATAATTAGGAAATATTAATTATAAACACAAATTTTAAAATTCCAAAGGCCAGGTGTTAGGAAACTTCTAGCCTTTCTGTTCTAAATTTCTCAGTCATTCTGAGTGGGTGTAGAAGACATGTATTGGTTTGAAGACATTATATTCACATCATTCATCTTGTAACTACATTCTCCTCTGGTCTCAGTTGTTGCCCAACTGCAACAACAGATTGCTCCGATAGAGTGCATCAGGGCTAACTGAGAGCACATTTGTCATCATCGCATGAGCTTTAATTTTTTGACCTGTAAACCCAAAAGTGTTATATGAGATACAAGATCAACTATTTTTAATTTTGCTTTGGAGAGTAATCAAAAGTTCATTTTTTTTAAGAACTCAATTTTCTTTATTTACATTTCTGGCTCAGGGAGATATGACCAGCCTAGACTAAATCATGAAATGGCTGTTTATTATTTCGTTGTTGTTATTGTTATGTTGTCGAGCCAATCTCGGCTCATAGCAACCCTATGGGACAGAGTCGAAGTCTCTGATGGGGTTTCCTAGACTGTAACCTTTATGAGAGCAGATAGCCAGAGCTTTTCTTCCAAGGAGCTGCTGGTGGATTTGAATACCTGATCTTTCAGTTAGCAGCTGAGAGCTTAACCATTGTGCCACCAGGGCTCCTCAGCAACAATTAAATGCTGTTTGAGAACCTTTTCTGGCAGAGTTCTGTGCTAGATCCTGGGATGACAAATATGCAACATAATCACTCTGTATAAATGGTTTCCACTGTATTTGTTAAAGCAAGTCATAATATAGGTCCACAGTTCCTTGATGGCAAATGAGCAAAAACCCATTTGATAGCAAAATCTGTCCTGAAGTCACAGGGTCACAAAATATGAGTTGACTTGACATGAGGCTATTCGTACCCTTTATTTGTCCCACTCAGTGTCTCACTGCAGACATTTTATTGCATTTGACTACAGGGAGCTGTCCCAGACCTCACTAGGAGCATTACAGAGCAAAATCCAAATTGTACAAATTCCAAAATACATTTGGCCCCAAGAGTTTCCAATAGGAGATTACAGAACTTTACAACAACAAGACAGCCCTTCTGACTGTCAGCTTAGTGGCATGGACAAGCACCTTGAGATTTTATAGGAGGGTGGACCATTGAAACTTTAGCAAGTCAAGAGGAACTTTCTGCAGGATTGCACCTAGTCAAGCCCTGAAGGATATACTTAGATAAGGAAAGTGGAGGGGAAGTAGGACCACTGTGTGACACACCTCCAGAGAGTGCCACTCCCATCGTAGTCTGTGAATGGCACCCCATAGACTTGTGTAGCCACAGGCAGCATGGCAGTGCCAGGTGGCCTACGGGGGAGGGGTTTCTAGGAAGGAATGATCAGCAATTAAAGAAAGACATAAAGGCAGCAATGGGCATGATGTATCCAGGGATCCTGAGTTAACCAGTGTAGCCAGATCAGAGAGCTTACTTAGGGAAGCAGTAGATGACAGATAGAATGAGACACAAGATCATCCTCTGGTTTGTCCACAAGAGAGAACCTCTTTTCCACAAGGGCATGGTGTATAAGCAGAATTCTACTCAAAGACTCAGTGGAGATGTGAACACATACAAATATTCCAAACGTTAGCCCCTTGCACACACGCCCATACTTTTTTTCTTTTCTAAGAAAATTTATGTGGAATAGGATTTTTGAAAAATGTGTTACATAAGCTTTCAACTTGCAGGTCTCTGTTAGGTAGAAAGTGTTCCAGAAGAAACCTGATCATTCTAAATTTTTCACCATGGGCTTTTTCTGAGAAATGAAAGACAAATGGGGTTTAACACCAGCAAGTTGAATGTTAACATGTTCTACATTTCGTATACTCCTACAGAGTGTCTCATGTCCTCAAAAGATTTTATTGCTGCTGGAATAAAAGATTGGATAACAAACCGTGTACAATAGGTCTATATCATTTTGATTACAAAAAATATATATATATATATGAAACTAGAGCTATCTGGACTTTATTTCTACTCATCCATTCACTTATTCATTCAAAAAATACATATTGAGTATAGAACGTGTAGGGTACTGTGTTACGCATAGCTGCAGATAAGAGGTACAGCAGGCAGCCACATTTTAAAAGCAGAGATAAAACAAATATTAGAATAACTCTAATACAAGTGAATATGTTCAATCCCTAGAAAAGGACATCATGTTTGGTAAAGTAGCGGGTCAGCAAAAATGAGGGTAACCCAGAAGAACTAGATGGTGCCCAGGTACCACCAATGACCACCCTGACAGGGAACACAACAGAGAGTCCCAGATGGAGCAGGAGAAAGTGGAGTACAGAACTCAAATTCTAGTAAGAAGACCAGACTTAATTGTCTGTCTGAGACTGGAGGAACCCAGGATTCTCTATCAGCCCAGAACTAAAACAATTTCTGAGGCCAACTTTTCAGACAGGGATTGGACTGAACTGTGGGACATAAAGTGATACTCGTGAGGAGTGTGCCTCTTAGCTCAAGTAGATACAAGAGACTAAACGGGCAGCTTCTGTCCGGAGGTGAGATGGGAAGGCAGAGAGGGTTAGAAGCTGGTTGAATGGACATGGGAAATCAGGGGTGGAAAGGAGGCGTGTGCTGCCACAGTATGGGGAGAGCAATTAGAAACACATAACAGTGTATGTATACATTTTTGTATGGGAAAAAATTTTAAAAAAAAATGAGGGAAACCCTCAATGACATGGATTGACACAATAGCCACTGCAATGGACTCAAACATACCAACAATCATGAAGATGGCTCAAAACCAGGCAATATTTCATTCTGTTATACATAAGGTCATCATGAGTTGAAGCCAGCCAGATGGCAGCTAACAACAACAAAGTGAATATGAGTTAGGACTGTAAAGACAATCAGAAGCTTAGCAGAAGTAGAAATGAATTGCAATTAGTGAGAGGGATCAAGGGCAAGGAAAGGCATGATAAAGGAGGTGACTTTTGAGCTGGGCCTTGAAGGTATTTTAGGGTAAAAACATCACAAAGTTTAGTAAAGCAAAAAGAAAGGTTTTGTTCAGCATGTATTCAAAGAGGCAAGAGTAGGAAACAAACAAATATGCTGCCAGAGCCATGTCTGTCCAAGTCCAAGGGAGTTACAGAATCATCGGTATATATTAACATTACAAACGGGCAAAACCATGGAAACCTTAACCTTTTCAGATTGGCTAAAAACTTATTCTGCATTTTTAATTGTCTTTCTTAATAATCATTGGTACAAGTTTCAGTAACGATAGACAGGAGAGTCTTCATTGGTCCAACAAATCTTACTATTCACTAAATGCTAATAGAAAAAGATTAAGAGTGGAAAATATGTGGGTCTTTTGTACTATGTTTTATTAGTTTATCTGAAAGCTTCCCTAAAAGATGTTTTCCAAGATTGTCCTCACTACTGTCTTTATAACTCAGGGTCCAGTTGATGTGTCCTTGTGAGTCCTTCAGAGTCCAGCTACAGCTGGGTCATATTTTAAGACAGAGAATAATGATTCGAATATTATCTCCTAAATTAAAGGTGATATTTAGACAAGCAGAAATGAGACTGACAAGCAGAGATGGGATATAAAAGAAGATCAAGACAGGCCTCTAATGTGTGTTAAAAATAATCAAAACTCACTGGAATTTGAACACAAGGTTTATTCTGAGCAGTTATTCTACATGCGTATGGGAAGGCCATTTTGAGTCTAGAAAAAGCAAATGACTGGAAGAAGCTTGGGGCTTATAAAGAATAGAGGAGGGGGAAATATAGAAGTCCAACCATTGGACTAACGTTAACATGATTGATTGAACCCTGCCTTCCCCTTTTACTGAGATCAACTGATATCAGGTTACTTCTGGCCTGGCTGCTAATAATTTAGCCCACCACTCCCCAAGAGACTTTTTTGAAATTTAAATTAGGAGATAATGGTTTGTCCACTCTCCTTTTCTAGCTGGATAAGACAAATTTGCACTGCTATAGAGCAGTTTCTGGCAGGCTTTTGCTGTTTGGGGCAGGTTTTTTAAGGTTAATATTTGGTTTTGTGGATAAGAAAAACCTTAAAATCAAAGTAAGATGTCTGTTATTAATTTTCCTATTCAACAGGTGTATACATGATATTCTTGAATTAGCCCCTGACCTTGTCCTCAAGTTGCTTATGTTCTAGTGGGGAAGATGAGAGGTGAACACTTATAATAAAAGACAGCTGGTTATAACATGGAGCCCTGGTGGCACAGTGCTTAAGAGTTACGGCTGCTGACCAAAAAGAGGGCAGTTTGAATCCACCAGCTGCTCCTTGGAGGCCCTGTTGGGGCAGTTCTACTCTGTCCTATAGGATGGCTATGAGTCGGACTCGATAGCAACGAGTTTGGGTTTGGTTATAGCATGCCCACAACTGTTCAATCTCTTGTTCTAGGGCAAGTTCTCTCTGCCAGAGGCAGAGTCTGAGCTTAATTTCCTCCTTACTGGCTCCGCCCACTCTACATGTTGAAAAAATGAAAATGGAGCAACTGCCAGTTGTTATGTAATACATATGTTTTCCTTTGTTTGGAGAACAGTCTTTTAGGGAAAATTCCAAGGAGCTGTAAAGCACATGCTGCTGTCTCCTCCTGTTATGACTTGGCTGGGGTCAAGAGACAAAAGAGCAGAGATTCTTTAAAGATGGAAATAATCCAAGGTTTTATCACCTCCATTTCCCAGAGCTGAGTCTTACATTCTTTAGCCAGTCCCAGCCCGCAGCTCATCCACTCCCTCCAGTCCACAGGCAGCTGAGAAACTTCCTCTCCATCTCTTCTCAAACCCAAGCAAAAGGTACCTGCTACGGGTGAACAGAAAAGGCTCAGACCTGAGAACCTGCCGAGGGTGAGCCTTCACTCTTCTTCTGACCTGAGCAGAAATTTCAAAGTGGAGCTAAAAAAAGGTGAAAACCCCCAAGATTCACTTCTTAAGAGAAATACAGCAACCGTGAGTAGAAGAGAATCTATTTTCAACTGGAGAAGCAATGAAGCCTCAAGCAAACCCCAGAGACGCAATCCTCTCAATCAACTTGCAAGTCCCAGCACTTCTGGCTCCCTCTTCCAGAGATCAGTGGGGGTGGGAAGGAGACAGAGCATTTGAATCCAGGCTGCCATTCCATCCTTTCCTTCATTTCACAAAGTTCCTTCAGGACTTAAGGAAGCAGATGCTGCCAGCTTTTGAATGTATTTTCAAGGCAGCACATTGTGTGAACTTTTATCCTATCCTTGTAATAGAGAGGAAATGTTTGTGTACAATTTAGCCTTCAGCTGCTTCTCAAAAATAAACCACTATTCAATTACACAGTGGCCTTAAAATGACATGTTGTAAGGCCCCCAGTTACCTGTGCTTCTTTGGTGAGGAGTGAATACCACTAGCTGTGAGCTAAGAAACTCCTCACGTACAGAATTCGTGTACAATAGAGTAGAGGTTCTCAAAGTGTGGTTCCAGGACGAGCAGCATCAGCATCTGGAACTTACTGAGTCAGGAATCTGGAGTGGGGCCCAGGAAGGTCTAACAAGCCTTCCAGGTGATTCTGACTACACCAAAGTTGGGAAATCACTTCAATAAAGGGTTCTCTTGCTGCTGAAGACAGTGTTCACTGAACTCTATATAAAACCTGTTGTTGTCAAGTCGATTCCAACTCACAGCAACCCTATAGGACAGGGCAGAGCTGCCCCCTGTAAGGTTTCCAAGGCTGTAAACTTTACAGAAGCAGACTGCCACATCTTTCTCCCAGAGCGGCTGGTGGGTTTGAACTGCTGACCTTTCGGTTAGCAGCTGAGTGCTTAACCACTGTGTTACTGGGTGGAAGCCCCAGGTTCTTGGTCAGCATGACTCATATTGGCCAATAAACGAGAGACCGAGGTGGGAGAACAGGAAAGGCACTTTTATTTTGTTGTACAACAAAAAGGAGTCAGAGCTGCTGCTGCCAAGACTGCTCCCCAAGAGCAGGCAGACAAGTTACTTTTAAAGGAGTTTACAAGTAGGGGGTCCATACAGGTTATAGCAACAACATTCTTAATCATACTACGTAGGCACAATGGGGTTTACATACAACCTCCAAGCAAAAGCAGGATTCAAATGCAAAGCTGGGTTGGGGAGGAAGCCCAGCAAAGGAAACAGGATTTTTAATACAATACTGTGGGGGAGGAAGCCAGGTAAAAAAACATGATTTTTAATACAGCACTGTGAGGGATCTGTCTCAACTGTACCACCAGGGCTCCTTTAAACTCTATATAGCAAATCAAATAGGCAGAAAGTCACAGCCTCCGCTGGTCCCTTCTGTTGTGTTTTTTTAACATGAGTATAAAATCCAAATCAGTGCCAGTGATAGAAAAGGGAAAGAAAAATTTAAGTGATTATAAAAGCAGAGCTAATACTGGGGTAAGATCCCTAAGTGATGTAAATTGTTTGTGCTCAACTGTTAACCCAGAGGAACTGTGGAAGAAAAGGCCTGGCAATCTGCTTTCATTAAGATTACAGCCAAGAAAACCCTAGGAAGCAGTTCCACTCTGTAACACATGGGTTCACTATGAGTCAGGATTGAATCTATGGCTGTTGTAGGGGAAGAATATCACAGAGTTTAGTAAAGCAAAAAGAAAGTTTTATTTGGCATATATTCAAAAAGGCAACAGTGGGAAATGGACAAGCATGCTGCCAGAGCCATGTCTGCCCAGGTCCAAAGACCATTACAGAGTCATCAGTATACTTTAACATTACAAATGGACAAAACCATTGAAAGCTTCACCTTTTCACAGACTGGCTAGCAACTGTGATCCTACATTTTGAATTGTCTTTCTTAACAACTTAACAGGTTTCAGTAACAACAGTCAGGAGGGTCTTCATTGGTCCAACAACTTTCTATTCACTAATAGAAAAAGATAAGAGTAGAAAGTCTTTTGTGTTCTGTTTGATTGGCTTAATGTGAAAGTTTCCCTAAAAGATATTTTCCAAGATTATCTTAGCTATTGTCTTTATACCTCAGGGCCCAGTTGATGTGTCCTTGTGATCCTTTGTGAGCCCAGCTCCAGCTGGGTCACATTCTCTATGCTCAAGGACAGGGAATAATAATTCCAATATTATTTCCTAAATCATGACAAAAAACAACAACATTGGGGGTAATTAGAGTAAGAGGACTAATGTGGAAAGAGCTTTCTAGCTCTGTTAGGTGCTGTGCTAAAGGCTTTCCATTTCATAACTTACAGAGGGCTTGCAATTTTTTTTCTTTTTTTTAATATTAGAAGTTTCCAGTCAACCAAGAATTGAATATTCATTGAAGGGACCACCATTTGGGGTTTCCTTTTAAAGCTTTGTTATTCTTCTTAGGACCACACAGAAGAAGGTAGAGCCAGCATTTACCAGTCTGTGTTCACCAACTCTTCCAAAGAAATGATGTGCTTTCCAGATTTTCCTTATCCTGATGACTATCCTAACTATATACACCACAGTAAGATCCAGGAGTACATAAAGACATTTGCTCAAAAGAAGAATCTTCTCAGATACATACAGTTTGAGGTAAGTACCTCATAAATGGTGTCATTGCTATCACTACGTGCATGAGTTAGAAGAGAGGTAAGGATACAGCACCCTGACAGAAATCAAAGCCAAAAGTTTGGACACCTCACTAATCATATATGAATTCAAATTATAAAGTATTCATGCACTACTTTTTTTCCCCCTGAATTTGTTCTCCACTAGTCTCAGAGAGCTTTTACAATACTATCGAAAATACTGGAGGCAGCTATACCATCATAGTGTACTTCCCAGCCACATGCTCTAATGTTCTAGAAACAATCTCAGATTCTCTAGTTCTGTGCATTCAGTGCCAATGAGTTGTGGTTCAAGAAAACATGGTATTTGTTAAAAAATTCTGCCATTATTAAGAGAACAACAATTTAATTGAATGATTAATATAGTCATGGCCCTCATCTTTCAGACACTTAGCTTATTAGATTTCCCCTTATAGAGCTGTAAGTATGGCATGGAGGCAGCATTTGACCTCCTCTAACTTCAGGAGGGGGAGAGAGAATCATTATCAGCATCAATAGCCCAAGGCTGAGTCTTATGAGGCAGAGGTCAGACATACCTCCACCCTCCAAACACCCCTCCCAAGGTACTCCGTACTTCTCTGATGCGTTCGATCATTCTTTTCAACGGCCACACAGAACTCACAGTTAAGGGGTTTATTAGAGAAGTAACAGGTTACAATTCAGATTCAGCACGCTCAGGATACAGTTCTTGGATCAGGACAGCCCCTTCTCAATCATGCTGCAGTCAGGCTTCTCTCTGGTCCTCAGCTCCCCAAAGGGCCTCTTGGGCCAGCCTGGCCTCTGCCCTGCTCCGGCAAGTGTTACGAAGCTCTTATTCCTCTGCCTATAAGTGCCCAGAAGCACCCCACTCGGCCAGTAAGCCTTCCATCCAAAGGCACTCAGCTTTCTCGCTCCATGGGCATGGAAGCTTACGGCATCATCTCCTGCCAGTCTTCTGGTTCTGCTGCCTCTGCTTCCGCCATGTCTCTGCCACTGCTTCCTGCCATCTTGCCGTCTTGCCATCTTCAATGTTACAGCTCTCTCTTTCTCTATATCCTGGGACAAGGAGGGTCTCAGCTCAGCGATCTCAGGTCCAAAGGACATGCTCCACTCCCATCTTTTCTTCTTGGTGGTAGTCAGGTCCCCTCTCTGCTCTGGGATTGGCTCTCTTTTAAGCCTAGCAGGATGGAAAAGCTGCCCGATACCCTCATTAGGGTTCCATGTTCCTTATTTGCATGGTCCCACCCCCCACAAATGTGCCATGCACCTTATTTACATTATGAGCAGGTTATCCAATCCCCTTGGTGGGTCATAAGCCATCATTTGCATACTCCTACCCAGCCTTTCCTCCACAAGTGTGTCAGTTTGTCCTCTTGTGGCTTGCATGTTGCTGTGATACTAGAAGATTTGCCACCAGTATTTCAAATACCAACAGTGTCACCTTTGGTGGACAGTTTTCAGCAGAGCTTTCAGACTAAGACAGACTAGGAAGAAAGGCCTGGCAGTCTACTTCTGAAAAAATTGGCCAGTGAAAACCTTATGAATAGCAGCAGCATATTAATGATACAGGGCCGGAAGATGAGCCCCACAGGTTGGAAGGTACTCGAAATACGACTGGGGAAGAGCTGCCTCTTCAAGGTAGGCTCACCCTTAATGATGTGCATGGAGCCAAGATTTCAGGACTTTTATTTGCTGATGTGGCACAACTCAAAGTGAGAAGAAACAGCTGCAAACATCCATTAATAATTGGAACATGGAATGTATGAAGTATGAATCTAGGAAAACTAAAAGTCATCAAAAATGAAATGGAACACATAAACATTGATATCCTAGGCATTAATGAGCTGAAATGGTTTGGTACTGGTCATTTTGAATCAGACAATCATATGGTCTACTATGCCAGGAATGACAACTTGAAGAGGAATGGCGTCACGGTCATCGTCAAAAAGGACATTTCAAGATCTAGCCTGAAGTACAATGCTATCAGTGATAGGATAATATCAATAAGCCTACAAGGAAGACCAGTTAATAAGACTATTATTCAAATTTGCGCTCCAACCACTAAGGCCAAAGATGAAGAAATTGAAGATTTTTACCAATTTCTGCAGTATGAAATTGATCAAACATGCAATCAAGACACATTGATAATTACTGGATTTGGAATGCAAACATTGGAAAGAAAGAAGAAGGACTGGTAGTTGGAAAACATGCCGTTTATGACAGAAAAGACTCCAGAGATTGCATGAAAGAACTCTGCAACACCAACGACTTCATCGCAAATACCTTTTTCACCAACGTAAACAGCAACTATGCATGTGGACCTCACCAGATGGCATACACAGAAATCAAATATACTACATTTGTGGAAAGAGACAATGGACAAGCTCCATATCATCAGTCAGAACAAGGCCAGGGGGTCGACTGTGGAACAGATCATCAATTACTCATATACAAGTTCAAGCTGAAGTTGAAAAAAATTAGAACAAGTCCACAAGAGCCAAAGTACGACCTTAAGTGTATCCCATTTGAATTTAGAGACACTCTCAAGAATAGATTTCACACATTGATCACTAATGACTGAAGACGAGATGAGTTGTGGAATAACATCAAGAACATCATACATGAAGAGAGCAAAAGGTCATTAAAAAGACAGGAAAGAAAGAAAAGACTAAAATGGTTGTCAGGAGAGACTCTGAAACTTGCTCTTAAGCACAGAGCAGCTAAAGCAAAAAAGGAAGAAATGATGAAGTAAAAGGGCTGAGCAGAAGAATTTCAAAGCTCAGCTTAAGAAGACAAAGTAAAGTACTATAATGACATATGCAAAGACCTGGAGTTAGAAAACCAAAAGGGAAAAACATGCTCGGTGTTTCTCAAGCTGAAAAAACTGAAGAAAAAATTCAAGCTTTGAGTTAGTTGCAATATTGAAGGATTCTATGGGGAAAATATTAAACGACACAAGAAGCACCAAAAGCAGATGGAAAGAATACACAGAGTCACTGTACCAAAAAGAACTGGTCAATGTTCAACCATTTCAGGAGGTAGCATATGATCAAGAACCGATGGTACTTAAAGAAGAGGTCCAAGCTGCTCTGAAGGCATTGGCGGAAAACAAGACTCCAGGAATTGGTGGAATACAAACTGAGATGTTTCAACAAATGGATGCAGCACTGGAGGTGCTCACTAGTCTATGCCAAGAAATTTGGAAAACAGCTACCAGGCCAACCAACTGGAAGAGATCCATATTGGTACCCATTCCAAAGAAAGGTGATCCAACAGAATGTGGAAATTATCAAGCAATATCATTAACACCACATGCAAGTAAAATTTTGCTGAAGATCATTCAAAAGCGGTTACAGCAGTACATCGACAAGAAACTGCCAGAAATTCAAGCCAGATTCAGAAGAGCATGTGGAACAAGGGATATCATTGTTGATGTCAGATGGATCATGGCTGAAAGCAGGGAATACCAGAAAGATGTTTACCTGTGTCTTATTGACCATACAAAGGCATTGGACTGCGTGGATCATAACACCTTATGGATAACATTGCAAAGAATTCCAGAGCACTGAATTGTGCTCATGAGGAACCTGTACGTAGATCAACAGGCAGTCGTCCACACAGAAAAAGGGGATACTGCGTAGTTTAAAGTCAAGAAATGTGTGAGTCAGGGTTGTATCTTTTCACCATACTTATTCAATCTGTATGCTGAGCAAATAGTCTGAGAAGCTGGACTATATGAAGAAGAATGAGGCGACAGAGTTGGAGGAAGACTCATCAACAAACTGCAATATGCAAATGACACAACCTCGCTTGCTGAAAGTGAAGAGGACTTGACGCACTTACTGATGAAGATCAAAGACCACAGCCCTCAGTATGGATTATACCTCAACATAAGGAAAACAAAAATCCTCATAACTGAACCAATAAGCAACATCATGATAAATGGAGAAAAGATCGAAGTTGTCAGGAATTTCATTTTTCTTGGATCCACAATCAATGTCCATTGAAGCAGCAGTCAAGCAATCAAATGACACATTGCATTGGGCAAATCTGCTGCAAAAGACCTTTTCAAAGTATTAAAAAGCAAAGATGTCACTTTAAGGACAAAGGTGCACCTGACCCAAGCCATGGTGTTTTCAGTTGTCTCATATGCATGTGAAAGCTGGACAATGAATAAAGAAGATTAAAGAAGAATTAATGCCATTGAATTATGGTGTTGGCAAAGAATATTGAATATACCATGGACTGCCAGGAGAATGAACAAATCCGTCTTGGAAGAAGTATAGCCAGCATGCTCATATGAGGCAAGGTTGGCAAGACTTCGTCTCACATACTTTGGACCTGTTATCTGGAGGGACCAGTCCCTGGAGAAAGACATCATGCTTGGTAACGTAGAGGGTCAGTGAAAAAGAGGAAGATCCTCAGTGAGATGGATTGATGCAGTGGCTGTAACAATAGGCTCAAGCATAACAATGATTGTGATGATGGCGCAGGACCAAGCAGTGTTTTGTTCTGTTGTACAGAAGATTGCTATAAATCGGAACCTACTCAACAGCCCCTAACAGCAACAACCCAACCTTTTGGTGGGAGTTACAAGACCATGGCAAGAAAGTCCATACAGAAGCAGTCTGTCTCACTGAAACAGCCTTAGAAGTGATGATATTGGGGCCTTGTTACTGTAAATAATAATAATGCTTTACATTTTTTGGAACCCTTATCCTCAGTGTATTACTGTTAAATGCAGAACACATATGCATAGTGAAAAAAACAAACAGCAAAATTATAATTGGGAATATATCTGCATAATTTCTTTACCTGGAATAGTTCCAAAAATACAGTTGAAATAAAAATTTCCAGTTGTCATTATTGCCTCAATTTATGGTAGTAATATCAACCAATGTTAATGAAGTTCTACTGTGTGCTAGGTATTGTGCTATGTGCTATATATCAAAAAAGAAGTCAGCCCTCAGGAAGTTTATAATCTAATTGGAGATCAAAATAAATCTATTAAGTGTGAGTAACAATATAAAATTTTGGAAGTTTATATCAAAAGAAAAGAAAATGTTAAAAAGTAGTCTAGTTTGTAGATAAAATAATACTATAGAAATCATCATGATGCAGCAGTCAACAGTTTTGGGAAGGTAGTTTTCTAGAGGAAGTAAGATTTGAGTTGTACTTGGTGTGAGTGAATGGCACGAGTAAACTTGTTGCTATACACCGTCAAGTCGATTCCAACTCACAATAACACTACAGGATAGGTAGAACAGTCCCATAGGGTCTCCTAGGCTGTAATCTTTATGGGAGCAGATCATTAGGGTTTTTTTCCCACAGAGTGACTGTTGGGTTCCAACGGCCAACCTTCAGTTAGCAGCCAAGCATTTAACCATTGGGCTACCAGGGCTTCTTTTGCAAGTAAAGGTAGAGAGGTGGATAATGCCCTGAAAGTCTGGGGAACAGTGAGCAAACCAAGTTTGTTAGAATGGAAGTGGATCAGATTAGATTTAGCTACACACCCTCTCCTCACTTACCCACATGATTAGGTTCCAAAGACCAGGTCCTTATGTGAAAATCGGCATTATGCAAAAATGGAGGATGACCACATCAGATCACAAAATGAAGGATGATTACATTGTTACATAACTGCCAAATTAAACATCATTACATAACTGCCAGATTATATCATTATATAACTGCCAAACCACTGAAAATCATGGCCCAGCCAAGTTGACACATAACCTGAACCATCACAACTAGTATTACTCTTGTCTTTCACTTCATCGTTCATTATTGCCAGACATACATTGTTAATGCTCAAAATAGCAGGATGGTAGATTTTTTTACTGTTGTCATAAATGAGAAATGTTGGATAACGAGATAGTCAATAAGTGAGGAGAAGGTGTATATATATCAGGAAACCAGTATTTGTGGCTTTAAAAAGATAGGTTATTTTACAATCATGCAAAAGAAGACCAAGGTGAGGTCATTCAGAAATGGTATCCACAGTCCTCAGGGGCTCAGTTTCACAATTCTTGGCACAAGGCTTGTATCATCAATGTTGCCTCATACTCCAAGATAGTCACTGGAGCTTCAGCCATCACAATCGCTTCCTAGGCAAGAAAAAAAAGAAGAATGAATGGCAAAAGGATGTACTCTTAGATGAATCAGTTCTCATTCTCAATTCCTCTGAAAAACCTACCCAACAACCTTGCTTATATCTCATAGGCCGCTCTAGTTGCACAGGAGCCTGGGAAATACATCCCTTTGCTGGGCACATTGCCACTCCAAACAAAATCAAGTTTCTGTTGGTAAGGAAAAAGGGGAGAATGGATATTAGAAATCTCTGTCCCAGAAGAGCTTGTGGAAATACCGGAAAATAAGACCAGAAGAGTAGACGGGGATAAAATTGTGTGGGCTTTGAATTATGGCATTGGAAGTGTGGAATAAATCCTATAAGCTGTGAGGTAATGGAAATAACTTTGAGAAGAACATAGAATCAACATGGTATTTTAGAAATGCATGACAAGCAGCATTAAGGATGGGTTTAGGAAATTAGACTGGAGACAGGCAGCAGTCCATGTGATGGAGTGATAAGGACTTGAACCAAGGCACTGTTAGCAGTCATAGAAAGGAAGAGAGAGTAAAATCCTAAGAGAAATGATTGTTTAGGCATTAGTCAAGGATGGAGAAATATCACTCGAAACAAATGATGGGTTTGAAGCAGGTGATTGGGAGGTTCATGTTATCAATAAGAGAAATATGAAAGTCAGCAGCCAGTTTTAGGGAAAATAGAAGCAGTTGTATCATAAATATACTATATTTGAGGAAGAATTATGCCCTGTAAACGGAAAGGTCAAGCTGGACTGGATAATAGAAGGAAGACCAAGGCTATATATGCATGTTCATACTAGGGAAGTGGCTAATATTTCCAATGGCTAGTATATACATAAAGCAAAAGAAAGACCAAGAGTGAACCTTGAGACATTCCCCTATTTATTGAGTAGGCGGAATGTGAGGTCAGAAAAGAAAGAATCCATGGATGTCAATAGAGAATAGCAGTAAGAAAACAAAACATGAATTTGTTACATGGTACATTTCACAAGAACACTGTTATTTACCCAGAATCTATTAACTCTGTGTTAAAAGGTAAATATACCCCAGTGAGTAATTTTTCTTATGAGATTTGAAGATTCACTGTGATTCCTATTTTAACGTCTTTGCATACATTTCTCAATGACCAAGATAGCGCAAAACAATTATTTCCTCCAAAGAAATACTGCAAGAAAAAATAAATAACATAGTATTATCAATAGAAAGAATTTGTCTGTTTGTTTTTTTTTTTTCATTGTTGTTGTTTGTCTGTCTGTTTGTTTTTAAGACCCTGGTTTCCAGTATAAAGAAATGTCCCAGTTTCTTAGTCACTGGCCAATGGGATATTGTTACTGAAAAGGATGGGAATCAGGAATCTACTATTTTTGATGCTGTAATGATTTGTTCAGGACATCATGTATACCCCAATCTGCCAATTAATTCCTTTCCTGGTAAGGTTGGAAATTACATATTAATTTGGGGGACTTATATGCAAACATCAAGGGTTTGAATAGATTTTTACAGAGATTGTACATAGTGATTATTCTTAAGTCTCTAAAGATTTAAACAAAAAATTGTTTAAGTCTGATAAGATGTGAAATATAGTAATAAATCGCCTTCTAAACCATATCTTATAAGAATAAAAAAACCTGTGAGTCACAGATCAGACTATGACAAAGGTTCTGAGTTTAGGGAAAATAACTCAAGTGTAAGTCTTGACTGCTCATGGAGTCTCTGAGTGGAGTTACATCCAAAGTAGTAGAGTCCAGTCACCACGAAGTCTCATTTGCTTATGTTACTTATAGAGGAAATCTAGGTTTCCTAATTTCTTCTATACCCACAATTTGCAAATTAACTTTAGAAATCTCAGTGATTGTGTATGAGTGTGCAGGGGGTGGGGTGGGAGGGAGGGCACTACATTACTACCCTAAAGTGGCAAAATCTAATAAATACAATACACAGCAACCTATCTTCCTTCCTTCATCCCTTTATTCCTTCCCTCCTTTCACTTTTCTTCCTTCCCTCCCTTCTTTCTTTTCTTCCTTCCTTCCTTGTAACAGGTGCACATGTCCATTCAAAGATATTAGAGTTCCCATCTCAAGACATGATATTCACAGGCCAAAGTGAATATCAGAAAGAGTAGAGAACAAGGAGGACAGAAGATTACAACCACTAATGTTAAGAAGCAGTATATTTAGTGGTTCTGAGTGTGGACTCAGAATACCTTGGCTCAACTCCTTATTCCACTAGTTCATTACCACATGACCTTAGGCAAGTCACTTGACTTCTTTGTCTCAATTTCCTCATCTTTTAAAATAGAGATAATACTAGTACCTACCATTCAGGGATGTTATCAAGATTAAATGAGTTAAAATATGTAAGCCATTTAGCAGAGGGCCTAACCCACAGTAAGTACTCAATAAATATTGGCTATTATTATTATCAAGCTGTAAGTTCCCATGCATTAACTTTGGGTTGTTTTTTTGTTTTTGTTTTCAGGGTACTAACAATAATTATTTGGGGATGTAGTATCAAAAACCACTGAAAGGGTAAATGAATTTTAGCTAAGAAACTTTTTTTTTTTTAGTTAAGACTGACAATAGAAGGCCAAAAAAAAAAAAAAATGAAAAAGTGAATCTTCATGATTTTGTAAAGAATCAGCTCAAACCACCCCACATGTTCCACTTAGGCCTAGAAAAGTTTCAAGGCAACTATCTCCACAGCCGTGACTATAAGGACCCAGGAGCCTTCAAGGGGAAAAGGGTCCTAGTGATTGGCCTGGGGAACTCGGGATGCAACATTGCTGTTGAGCTCAGTCGTCTGGCTGCACAGGTACGTGATTGAAAATGTTTTGGGAAACAAATCTAAGTTAGGCCTGTGCTACTAAATCAACAGCCTAGGCACTGTGGATGGTGCATGCCACATCATTCCACAAGAGCTCCACCTTTTGTATTATTGTTGTTGTTAGGTGCCATCAAGTCGATTCTGACTCGTACCAAACCTACGTACAGCAGAATGAAACACTGCTCGGTCCTACACCATCCTCGCATTTGTTATTATGCTTGAGCCCATTGTTGCAGCCGCTGTGTCAATCCATCTCTTTGAGGGTCTTCCTCTTTTTCACTGACCCTCTACTTTACCAAGCATGATGTCCTTCTCCAGGGACTAGTCACTTCCTGATAACATGTCCAAAGTATGTGAGATGAAGTCTCGCCATCTTTGCTTCTAATGAGTATTCTGGCTGTACTTCTTCCAAGACAGGTTTGTTCATTCTTCTGGCAGTTCTTTTGTATATGTCCTTTAAATCAAGGAGAATGTGAGCCATTCTCCACTTGAAGCAAGGTAATATGACCCATGCTGGTAAGGAAGTACATTCTGCTGGAACCATAGGTACGTGTATGAATCTGTGTGTGCATATGAGTGTTTATGTGTGTTGTTTTAATTTTATGTTCTGATCACCTCCAAGTAGACGAATTGCTAGTGAGCTTCTACCTTTATTTAACAGTATTTCTTATGTTGAAATCTACTCTATGGCAATGGGTTTTTTGTTTTTTGTTTTTTTTTTGGACCATGCAAAAAGGACTGTGTTTACCACCCTGAAGATCTGGAAGATACACAAGATCTGTTTCTTGCTATCATTTATTCATCCAATAGCAGGTGCTCAACAAATATTGGGCACCTATTACGTGTCAGAACTATGCTGGGCTTTGGGGAACCAGAAATAAACTAGACTACATAGTTCCTGACTTTAAGAAGCAGTCAACAGGTGGAGGTGGGAGTAACAGGTACACAGACCATCACAAAAGGAGGTATTGAGTCTTCCAGTGGAGTTAGGTGTGATGTTGGTGGCATCTTGAAAAGGAAACCTAACAGCCTAGATGAAGTCAAGGAAGCTTCCCAGAGGACTCCAGGCTGAGTTACACATGACCAATAGACCCTTAAGAATCTTACTTTATTTTTTTTTTAAGAAAAAGGTACTCAATAAATAAATCCTTAAACAGGATATAAAGAAAACCTAAGAAATTTTTTAAAAGTAAAACTCCCATGAAATATTACAAAGATGATAAGGTGTCTGTATCTTTTTGCCACCAACTCTAAAAGTCTTCTTTTGACACCACCTGCAAATGCAGTTCTTCTTCTAACCGTAAACACCCAGAGTTAGGTCAGATCTCAAACATTCAGGTGCACAGTCCTCCAGAATGCCAAGTCAGCCCAAGAATTTAAACACCAACCGTAAGTTTGGGGGTCCCCAGGACACCCTCACTTCTGACCTGCTGGCTACAAATTCGGTAGTTCCCTGCCCCCTTGGGTTTGATAATTGGCTAGAGTGACTCACTGAACTTGGGAAAGTGCTATACTTACAATTACAGATTTATTACAAAGGATGTAAATCAGGACTAGCATAGAGATGTGATGCATAGGGCAAAGTTTAACAGGGTTTCAAACAGAGTTTCCATGTCCCAAAGATTCCGTGCTACCCTATTGCACAGCAGTGTCTTTCACCAACCAAGAAGCTCTCTCAAGCTTCAATTCCAGAGTTTTTATTGGAGTTTCATTATGTAGGCATGATTGATTGAATCATCTGTCACATAACTAAACTCAATTTCCATCCTGTTTCCCAGAGGTTGGGCTGATGTCACTATCACTGGATCTTTCTGGCATTGCCAGCCCCAAACCTGAGTCATTTCATTGGCCTAACCTGTCAGGTGTGGTTCTGTTGCTCTCCATAGATAACAAAGACATTTCAATCACTAGGGACATTCCAAAGGTTTAAAGGTAACCTCCCAGGAACCAAAAACCTTACAGGTGGAGTGCCTACTTTTTAAAACTTGACAAGCACCCAGGCTCTCAGGACTGTGGCAACTTCCTTGTTTTGGGATGCCCAGTAGAGAGTGGGTATGCAGGAGGACTGGAAGAAGAGACTAGGGAATAGAAAGAGAAAGCAGAGAACAGAATTAATTCCTTGGCATCTCCTCAGACCAACTTCAGCAAGTGATTTAGCTACATTCTCCCCATCCAAACCCACCTACCACCACCATTGCATTGGCTGGTTTTTTCCAGACCTGCCATCTTAGTCTCTGAGTCTATGAAGATTAAACCTGTCACAGTTGAATACAAAGCCCTCTTGTTCCAAGATGGCTCTAACTCTTTCAACAGCTAGGCATTAGCCCTCTGGAATAGTGAGAAGGAGTAGTCCTACCTCTACCTAGTTTTAATTATGGACGATTCATCTTAATCCACCTCTTTAAAAGTATTCCTGCCTGGATATTGAGGGAATGTATAGGAAAAGTACCCATCAGAATTGTGTTGTGTTGCTTATTTCTTACAGAGTGATACTAAAATCTCTGTTGCCTTTCTCCCATCAGGTCATGATCAGCACCAGAAGTGGTTCCTGGGTGATGAGTCGGGTTTGGGATGATGGCTACCCTTGGGACATGGTGTACATTACCCGCTTTGCATCTTTTCTCCGGAATGCCCTGCCTTCATTTGTCTCTGACTGGTTATATGTCAAGAAGATGAACACATGGTTTAAGCATGAGAACTATGGCCTGATGCCTTTAAATGGGTACTACAAATAATACGTATTTTATCATTCAGAAAAGAAAAGCACTAGTTTAAATTTAATTCTTTCTGTCTAGGTCTTTAGTTGCCTCAGTGAGGCTGGTAGGGTTGAATTAAGGACTGTACAGGTGACAAAGTATGCCCAGAAACCTACATACAGGGTGAAAGTCTCATTAAAACTTAGTCTAGTGGGGAAAGGGCAGTCAAAAGAACTCAAATATCTATGGCCATGTAACAAGGATGGAGCTCGCAGCTAGATCACCTAACATGCAAGATTCATTTATGGCAGCTACAAGATATAGTATAGAACTTTGAGGTTTATATCACCCATTCATCCATGGGCTGAGCCTACTCATAAATTGCTTAAGAAATACCTTGTCCATGCTTATGGGTGAATGGGAGATAGCAATAATAACATCTACTCCTCAGGACTGTTGCAATGGTAAGACAAAACATAGAAAAATCACCTTGTGAACTATAAAGCTTTACAAATATTGGTTCTTATTAGTCTCAAATTTTCTAATTTACTTCTAAGGGGCAATTCACAAAGTACTATTAATCAGCATGTCTCAACACATAGGAAGTCACAAAACAAAAGTGCACATCTGCTCCATCCTGAAGGGTTGACAGTTTTGCAGAATAGTCAGGAGGCATGGAACATGTAAGGCAGTAGAGATTCAGAGAATTACTGTTGCCTGTAAAATTAATAACACTTATATGTTTTACTTCTCTATAGAGAAATCTCAATACCTACTCATTAGGAAGCCATTCGAGGTAGAAGATTGTGCATAGCAGTAGAAAAACAATAGTTAAGTAGGTATGAAAAAAATTCAGTAAGAAATGTCATTTTTTGATCCATACTAGCAAAAAAAAGTTTCATTGTACTTACAGAAACAATCAAAGGAAAAGTAAGTGAGGTCTGTGAATCTGATTAACAAATGCCAGGTTAGGAGACAAATCCTCTTTCCAAAGCACTTATTCTACCAAGTCTTTCAGATTGCTATATCCCTGTCTTAGTTTCCTAGTGCTGCTGTAACAGAAATACCACAGGTGGGTGGTTTTAAAGAACAGGAATTTATTTTCTCACAGTTTAGTAGGCTAGAAGTCAGAATTTAGGGTATCAACTCTAGGGGAAGGCTCTCTCTCTTTGGACCCTTTCAGCTTCTATTCCTGGATTCCTTGGAGATCTCCATGTGGCATCTATCTTTCCCCCATTTGAGCTTCCTTTTATATGTAAAAAGTGATTGTCTTAAGATACACCATACACTGATATGATCTCATTAATATAGCAAAGAAAATCCTATTCCCAAATGGGATTACATCCACAGGTATAGGGGTTAGGATTTACAACACATATTTCTGGAGGACAGAATTAAATCCACAACAATCCCTAAAGGGAAAAATGTTGATGTTATGCATTTAAAATTATGTTTATTATCATAGAAATTTTGAAGTCTGAGATGGGTCAGAGTGTTTTGTCTTGTAAGAGTATAACTGCAAATTATATTTTGACTTTGCCTTCTAGGCAATTAAAATGTAGTTTTGGAAATCCATTCTTTCCAAGGACCAAACTCTCCCTCTGAAAGGGTTCATAATTTGCCTAAATTATTTGTCAATGATGTCTTCTCTCTCCTCTCTTTGGTGTGTGAAGAGAGGGTAACTGGGGTGAAGAGGACAGGTTTAGTTGAGCTAGATTTTTGCCACCTTCTAAGGTAAAAGGAGAGGTTGCAGAGATATAGAGCTGGAAAAAATTGTGGAAGTATAGAGACAAATTCCAAGATTTACAAAGCTTCTTCGTGTCTGAGATACTTGGAGAAAATTCCAAAGTCCCTAAAGGAAACTTAAGTCAAAATGAAGTATGTCACCAAGAAAAAGATATTCCTAGAATTTTGGCAAGTACAGTATTAAGATCATTATACTTTCTTTTGTGACCACAGCTAATGAAACAAAACCAAACGTGGCAATAAAACATCCCAACAATGCAAATCTGATTTCTCCATGTAAGGTCATGCCTTAAAATTATAATAATAGTTCACTTGAAATATAGTGCTTTATGTGCCGGTCACTATTTTTAGTCCTTTATAGATAATTGTTAATTTATCCTTAACCCTGTGAGGTAGATTCTGTCATTATCCCCATTTTACAGATAAGGAAACAGAGAAGGAACGGCTAATAAAAGATGGAGCTGGGTTATAAACTTGGGCCATCTGGCTCCAGAGTCTGCACTCTTAAGCACTTTATTATATCTAGGAATTTATTTTATTTTCATCTATTTGGTGAATATCCTACATTAATAGTATAAGTACCCATGAAAGAATCTTCATGTTTCAATGGGGCAAAAGAGGCAGTTCAGACAGAAAATCTTAAGGCAACAGGAAAGAAACCACCACAAGAGTAGATAGTTCAGTGGCCCTCATGCTGACTTTTAACTGCTCAAATATGGTTTCAATGCAGGAAGCTGTTGCAGGTATTTCTTGTAAACGAGATACTTTATAACACGGGCCCTTGTCTCTTGTTTCTGCAGTCCTCTGAGGAAAGAGCCTGTGTTCAATGACGAGCTTCCATCTCGTATACTGTGTGGCGCTGTGTCCATTAAGCCCAATGTGAAGGAGTTCACGGACACCTCAGCTGTATTTGAGGATGGGACAGTGTTTGAGGCCATTGACTCTGTCATCTTTGCAACAGGCTATAATTATGCTTACCCCTTCCTTGATGACTCCATCATCAAAAGCAGAAACAATGAGGTCACCTTGTTTAAAGGAGTCTTCCCCCCACAAATGGAGAAGCCAACCTTGGCTGTGATTGGCTTTGTCCAGTCCCTTGGGGCTGCTATCCCCACAGCTGACCTGCAGACCCGCTGGGCTGCTAAAGTGTTTGCAGGTAGGTAGGCCATTCTCTCATTCATTTAGTCAACAAACATTTATTGAACACCAACTATATGCCAAGCATTGTGCTAGGGACTCAGGATACAACTGGAACAAGACAGACATACTCCTTGACCCTACAGAGCTTAAAATGGGAGGTGGGGGAGAAATACCACAATAGGGGAAATTTTAGGGTGTTCTGATAAGGGGAGTTAGGCAGTGAATTATTCCATGCTGAGAAACAGCATGTGGAAAGGCATAAAGGTGAGGAATAACATGGAGTGTGTGAGTAACCAGAAACTTGCTGGTGGACAGGAATATAAAGCAGAGAGGGAGTGGCAAGAAATGGAGGAAGAGATCAGAACATGGAGTGCCTTATAAGCTGCGTAAAAGAGTCTAGACTTATCCTAGGGGAATCTGGAGGATTTTGCAAGGTTTTCAACAAGAGAGCAATAGCAGTAGGATAACTGCAGTATCAAGGACCCACTGCTGGATTTGCATAGGTTGGAAGGGCCCTGGTGGGCATTGGCAGCATGCTGAAGGGGACCTCACTGGTATCAATTTGGATCAGAATAACAATGTCAGTCCACTACTACTCTGTTGACAATCTTAATCCCCCTCCTTCCACCCTAGATCCCAAGGTCTCAGAGGACTAAAGTATCCTTGTATGAGGAAATTATGAGGATTACATGGGAAAGGCAATGTCCCAAATACATTGATTTAACTTACTCGAATCACGTTGATCACTATTATTATTGAAATTATCCTTTTATTCAAATGATTGAGAATCTTAACTGACAGGTATACCTTACCTAACATAGTGTCCATCAAAACTTAGACTATAGGTAATGAAGCAAATACTAAAATCAGACTGTGTATTTATGTTTTCTAAAAATTTTGTTATATAAATAAGCTTCTATTTCAAATGCACCATGAGAATCATCATTTAAATGAACTCTGCCATGAAATCTTCTGTAAGGGAAAGCATCTTTGTGACACAGGCACTCCCCTGTAAAATACTTCTGTAGTCTTTTTCTCTTGAAAGGCACAGCAGTGCCAAGAACCTTAAGTTTTATGGGAAGATTGAATATAGTTCATAATTCAAGAAATTTACACGAAACATAGGCTATCATTTATTCATTCAGCAAATATTTACTGAGCACCTATTATGTGCCAGGTTCTGTCTTGGCACTTAGGAAACAGCAGCAAACAAAACAGACCAAAATTCTGGCACTTATGGAGCTTATTTTCTAGTAGAGGGCAGAGCAAATATCTGACCGGGGATACCGCCAGGCTAGGGTGAGAGGCTAACAATGACTGGGAAGTGTTGATGCACTGAAAATGTCTAAATAGCTTTCTGCCATTGTAGAAGGCTGTCTTAGTCATCTACTGTTGCTATAACAGAAATACCACAAGTGGATGGCTTTAACAAACAGCAGTTTATTCTCTCACGGTCTGGTAGACTAGAAGTCCAAATTCAGGGCACCAGCTCCAGGGGAAGGCTTTGTCTCTGTGTTGGCTCTGGAGGAAGGTCCTTGCCATTAATCTTCCCCGGGTTTAAGAGCTTCTCTGCACAGGGACCCCAGGTCCAAAGGATGAGCTATGCTCCCAGTGCTTCTTTCTTGGTGGTATGAAGTCCTCCACTCTCTGCTCACTTCTCTTTCTTTTTATCTCTTGTGAAATAAAAGGTGATGCAGGCCACACCCAAGGGAAACTCCCTTTACATTGGATCAGGGATGTGACCTGAGCAAGGGTATTACAATCCCACCCTAATCCTCTTTAACATAACCCAATCTTGCCTCACTAACCACAGGCAGAGATTAGGGTTTATAACACCTAAGAAAATTACATCTATCACAAAATGAAGGACAACTACACAATACTGGGAATCATGGCCTAACCAAGCTGACAAAATTCAATCCATAACAAAGGCCAATGAGCTCCAATCAGCAAGCAAAAGAGGCCTCCACTGAGGTAGTGAGATGTTCAGAAAATTCAGAATGTTCTGCTGTTCCTCAAAACATTCTTGCTGGCTGCAGGCTGATGCTTGAAATTCCATGCTTCCTTCCATTACCTAATTTTAATTGCTTTAGAGTGAACTATTTACCTGATTATTTCCTGAGAGAAGTTCATAGTAAGAGAAATGCAGGCACGAGATATGAAGAAACTGTTACACTATTGTATATATGAGGTATGTTGGAGATGAGACCCACCCATAATATTGCAGAAATATAAGACTGGGTGATTCAAAGCTGCAAACTTTGTGGTCACTAGCTTACTGCAGGCCAGCTTTGCCATTCCCAGAGAGGGTCCATTAACTTCTCGAGTCTTGATTTCTGTGAATTGTTCTGCTAAAGATGCCAAAGATAATCCTCTAGATACAAAAACTTTCAGGGATATTGTTCATAAATACTGAATGAGTTTCATCATGCTATTATATATTTCTGATTTCATTGTCTTTTTCATTATTTCTCTCTTCACTAGACTCATGTATCCTACCAACCATGAAAGAAATGATGGATGACACTGATGAAAAAATAAGGAAAAAACTCAAGTGGTAAGAGATTGTACTTGCTAATGAAATGAGTCCTAAAAGTCACAGTAATAGATACTATAATATTGTCACTAGTTAAAGTTTACATTTTTGGAACACTTGCTATAATCAAGTGATTTTAGTTGGGCAAATAACAATCAGTATACTTCTGTATAACTCTAGAGCACTGGTTCACAAACGGGGGTGATTCTTCCCTCCCAGGGGATATTTGACAATGTTTAGAGACATTTTGGTTGTCACAACAGGGGGTGCTACTAGCTTCTAGTGGGTAAAACCAAACCAAACCCAATGCTGTTGAGTCAATTCTAACTCATAGTACCTCTATAGGACAGAGTAGAACTGTCCCATAGAGTTTCCAAGGAACACCTGGTAGGTCCACACTGCTGACCTTTTGCTTAGCAGCCATAGCTCTTAAACACTACGCCACCAGGGAGGCCAGGAATGCTGTTAACGCCCTACAGTGCACAGGGTAGCCCCCACAAAACAAAAAATTACCCAACCCAAAATGTCAATAGTGCTAGGGTTGAAAAACTGCTCTAGAGCTTTCCCCAAGAACTCCTTCCTGATCAACCACAAGTTAGCAAGTTAGCTAGCTGGAAACTGAGCAGTGGCATCAAGTTTGTTGTGGTAAGAAAACAAAAAGAAGAGTTAAATAGAGTTCACTTGCCCAATTATTGCTCTTCTTACTTTTACTCAACCAATAAACTAATCACTAGAAATTCTTGTGCACTATAGCACCATTCTAGGTAATAGAGTCAGTGCTGAACACAGCTGATCTTCACTGAATTGCTTGGTCCTCAAACTTTCCTCCCCTCTGCCACCCTATTCCTGTCCATTAGATGCACCCAGAGGCTCAGGTGTCTCTACACTTTATTGTCCATCAAAAACTTCTTTTAAGAAAATATATGTTAAATGCATTCCCACTAAGGTATAAATGACATGAGTTTTGTTACTTCATCCAGACGGATTTAAAGTCTTTAAGGAGTGGGAGAGAAAGGATGGGTCTTTAATTGTGGAATTCAGGCATCAGCTAGTAACTTGGGAAGCATCTAAGAAGCAGGGACAGCTTCCTGGATCCCCTGAAATGACACTCCATACACAACAAATATGACTTTCAGTAGGAAAGAGGAGAGGCCACAGGGCCACTACAAATAGTTGTACTTGAGCAGTGGACAAAGGGGCGAGGGCAAGATGAGATTAAAACTCCAGTCCATACTCCATTTGCCACAGGGCTGCATTAGTCTGGAGGAAGGTGCTCCTTTTCATAATTTACATAGGCTCCTCTGTTGGCAGTGAACCTGGGAAGACACACAAGGAGAGGCTGACCTGGAATGGGACATTATCAGTTAGAATCCAAATCCAAGTTCTGCCATTCTGCTTGTGGTGTAACATTAAGCAAGTCACAAATTCATTTGCTTCATAGTAATACAGTGGAAACAATAGCTACTTCATGGACTTGGTGTGAGACCAACTACTTTTTGTAAAGCATTTTGTACAGTACTGCATAGGGAATAAATTCCAAGACGTAGTTGTGGTTATTACTGGGGTATTCTCCCAAAAGAAAGTCATATTTTTTGCCAGCAAGGAATTTAGAATCTTCTTGGGAACTAAAATTACTCTCCTATTCATCCCCTCAAAATAAAATCAATCAATCAATAAACAAACAAGCATGTGTATTATATATACAGGTAGTCCTCGACTTACGACAGGGTTCCATTCCAATGACTGTTGTAAGTCAGTTCTGACGTAAACTGAATATCTCTCTCTCTCCTTTTTTTTTTTTTAATTTTCATTATTATTATCAGTATCTTTATAAATCACATCTTTATTTGTCTTTTGGGGTTGGCATGAGAATGATAACATCAGCAAGTTATGCACTGCAACATTGCATGTAGTACATATTACTAACCATAAGATGTACAAAAAAAAAAAAAAAGGAAGGTCATAAGTGCAGTTCATCATAACTCAAATATGGCGTAAGTCCAGGACTGCCTGTACATGATAATAGATGAGTATGTATTGAATCATTTGGGGGAAGTGTTCTAGGATGAAGAGACAAATCTATAGGGAAAGAAAGAATCATTCATGAAGGTATGGCTCATGTCTCAAATAATGCACAGAAAAGGCATGCAGAGATATTTTAACCAAATATCTGGGAGTATTTTCTACTAAAAAAGTATCCACTTCTGACTCATCCAAATATGTATTTCAAATACAACATAAATGGGATTTGCAGAAAGTCTTTAAGTGGCTAGACATCAAATATTTAAATGTACTTTTTTCATGTTAATTACTTCTACAAAAGTAAATCCTTTTCAAATTATACGTCAAAATCTATTGAAAGAATGATTAGATAATGGAACACGCTTGGATGAATAAATGACTATATACTATTTGTAAAGTGTTTTGTACAGTTTCTTTCCTTCTCAAGCCTTTAATATGGCATTCCCTGAATGTCCCAAGGCAGTCATTGGCTAATGACCTAAAGAAGAACTGGAATCCACAGTCCCAACAAGTACCTCACCTGCACTACCTCATCCAATTCATAGGATGCTCTGTGAGGCAGGCACACCCATGTGCTAACACTTTATGTGGTTCACTCTACCTACTACCCCTTGTATTAAAGACCAAAGAGTAAAAAGAAGAGGAAAAAGAGAAGCCTAAATGTTAATCTAATTACTTAAATGATAAGCTGTTCTACAGGGTTCCTATAAATAAATAAGTCTATACTCTGACTAAAAGTATGAAACAATCTATATTCATAAACTGCAGCAATATTAAGATCATACATAAACCCAATTAAAAACACATCAATATTAAAAAATGTGACATTGGGGAAGATCCTAAGCAATGTCTTATAAAGAATAATCATGTTAAGGAGTAAGGTTAACCGCTCCCCTGAAACCCTAGGGTCAGTTCACTCCAGGCCACTTGGCTAGAGGCAAGAACCCAAAATGATATCAAACTTGGATGGAAACAGCTTGCTCACAGCTAAAGAACAAACGCCCAATTCAATGTTTTAGAAAAAGAGAAGAGTGGGGGTATTACTGAAGGTGCTGATTAAAATGTTACTTTTCTGAGATAAAAGATAAGAAAACAATGCTTCTGTTTGCATCTGTGACACTTATCTCATTGTGTTCTTTTCTTTCCTCAGGTTTGGCCAGAGCCAGACTTTGCAGACAGATTATATCACGTACATGGATGAGTTAGGTTCCTTCATAGGGGCCAAGCCAAACATCCCATGGCTCTTCCTTACTGATCCCCAGCTGGCCCTGGAGGCATACTTTGGCCCTGGCAGCCCATACCAGTTTCGACTAATGGGACCAGGGAAGTGGGATGGTGCCAGAAATGCTATCCTGACCCAATGGGACCGGACTGTGAAGCCAACCAGGACAAGAGCTGTCCATGAAGCTCAAAGACCCCATCCCTTTTCCAATTTGCTTAAAATGCTTTCATTCCCAGTGTTCCTTCTGGCCATTTTGCTTATATTTTATTAAGGAGAAAGTCCTTTGGGTCTCAGAGCTCAGTCTATAAGTTTAATTGCAGAGTTTATATATATCAGCCCATGGTTTCTCTCTCCCTTCCTACAAATGTAAAAATGAGTCCTGAACCACTTGACTCAAAGCCTAAACAAAATGAAAAATACTCAGCCTCTCTCTTTCTGATGAGAATCTGGACTCTGAAAGGTTTTCACATGTTGAATTGGCAAGGTTTGGAATGCTCAAAATAAGGAAGGGAATAGGAGGTTGAATGCAAGTGAGAGCAGATTTGCTGGCTGAACAAATTTTAATAAACAGTTTAAAGGGTGTTCTATTATGCCAATTATAGTATTTCAACCAACGGGTCTTTCACAACATTAACTGAAGTTCTTGTCAGTAAATCCAATTTAGAGAGTTAAGTTAATTCATTTTGATTCTACTGTTACTTATAAGCATTCATAAACAAGGGAGTAACCACTAAGAACATCAGCTGAATTCCATTCATCAGTGAAATAGTTAATATTTATAGTATTTCTCTTAGTTCTTGGAATTAATCTCATAAGAAATGCAATGGGGACTTCTGCTTTTGGCTAAGATGGAGTAACAGGGACCTTCCCATTGAAAACAAGTAAAATTCAACAAAAAATATAAAATAACATCTTTAAGATACTGAACATCAGGCAACAAAGGATAGCAATCTTCAGAAAAAAGGGGAAAAATTATGTGAACACTATGATGCCCATTTTACTGCCTTTAAAAAGTTTCCTGACCACAGCTCAGAGAGAAGAAACCCACATGGAGCCCAGTGATTCCTTGAGTTTAGGAGACAGAGATGGGACTCCAGAAAGATCATGGTGTCAAGAGCTCATAGGCAGAGCACCCAAAAGAGAGCACAGAGAGAACTTCAGAGTTCTGCAGAGGGTATATACACGAAGCTTAATTTCAACTGTATCATCTATAAAGTAGAGTGGCAGGTTCATGACCCCATTAAGCAGGGTCCTCACCTACCCACATCAGGGACCTGAGGACTGGTGGCTCCACCCATGCACCTAATGACCTGTGACAGGGTCCAAGAATAAGTGATGCTTCCCAGTCCTTACAGTCAACAGACCGGGTGCCCATACCATAGTCCAGCTGCAAAATTCACCCTTCTATGAGCACTAGGGAATAGGGACACACTTTCCTCCCAGATGCTCAGGAACAGCCATCAGTCCCCTGCCTTGCTTAGCACATGACCTCCTTCTGCAGTATACCTGTGCCTACTCCAATTACCCCTATCCACCTAGGACTGTAGATGAGAGCCTGCACCACACACCTGGTGACCGACTACCTGGACACCTGAGCTGAATCCATACAAGAAAAGTAAAAGAACTCCTGAGCTAACATACCTAGTAACAGCCCTAACCACCTGGTGACAGGACATGAGAGCTTCAAAGGCACGAATAATCAAGTTAGCTCACATGAGTAGCCTATTTCAGCATATTAAAATAAAACAAAACAAGAAGCTAGGACACAGTAGGCAAACATAAAATAAAAAAATACAATAACTGATTGTTCAGAGACAACAGTCAATATCAAATCACATAAAGGGGCAGAGCATGATGGCTTCAGCAAGCTCCCAACACAAAGAATCAAGTATTCTTCAAGAGGAAGAGAACTTCTTGTAATTATCAGAGGTAGAATTCAAAAGATTAATATACAGAGCTCTTCAAAATATCAGGAAGGAGATCGTACAAAATGCAGAACAAGCCAAGGAACACACGGACAAAGCAATAGAGGAACTTAAGAGCATAATGACAAATTTAACAGTCTACAAGAATCCATAGAGAGAAAGCAAACAGAAATTCAAAAGATTAACAATAAAATTTCAGAATTAGACAACTCAATAGAAAGTCATAGGAGCCGAACTGAGGCAATGGAATTCAGAATTAGGAGATAGACTATAAATCACTTGACATCAACTTATTTGAGGAAAAATCAGATGAAAGGATTTTTAAAAAATGAAGAAGCCCTAAGAATTATGTGGGACTATATCAAGAGGAATAACCTACGAGTGATTGGAGTACCAGAATAGGGGGGATACAGAAAATACAGAGAGAATTGTTGAAGACTTTTTGGCAGAAAACTTCCCTGATATCGTGAAAGATGAGAAGATAGCCATCCAAGAAGCTCATCAAACCCTGCACAAGGTAGATCCCAAAAGAAAGTGGCCAAGACATATTAGAATCAAACTTGCCAAAACCAAAGATAAAGAGAGAGTTGGTTACGAGGGTGGGGAGGGAGAGAGAGGGGTATTCACTAACTAGATAGTAGACAAGAATTATCTTAGGTGAAGGGAAGGATAGCACACACTACAGGGGATGTTAGCACAACTGGACTAAACCAAAAGCTAAGAAGTTTCCTGAATACAACTAAACACTTCAAGGGACAGCATAGCAGTGGCATGGGTCTGGGGACCATGCTTTCAGGGGACATCTAGGTCAATTGGCATAACAAAATTTATTAAGAAAATGTTCTGCATCCCACCTTGGTGAGTGGCGTCTGAGGTCTTAAAAGCTAGCGAGCAGCCATCTAAGATGCATCAACTGGTCAAATCCACCTGGAGCAAAGAAAAATAACACCAAAGACACATGGAAAATATTAGCCCAAGAGACAAAAGGGCCGCATAAACCAGAGACTCCATCAGCCTGAGACAAGAAGAATCAGATGGTACCCGGCTACCACCAATGACCACCCTGACAGGGAACACAACAGAGAGTCCCTGACAGAGCAGGGTAAAAGTGCGGTGCAGAGCTCAAATTCTGGTAAAAAGACCAGACTTAATGGTATGACTGAGACTGGAGGGACCCTGGAAGAAATGGCCCCCAGACTCTCTGTTAGCCCAAAACTAAAACAATTTCTGAAGTCAAACTTTTCAGACAAAGAATAGTCTGGACTGTAAGACAAAAAATGTTGCTCGTGAAGAGTGTGCTTCTTAGCTCAGGTAGATTCATGAGACTAAATGAGCAGCTCCTGTCCAGAGGTGAGATGAGAAGGCATAAAAGGACAGGAGCTGGCTGACTGGACATGGGAAATCCAGGGTAGAAAGGAGGAGTGTGATGTCACATTATAGAGAGAGCAACTAGGGTCACATAACAATGTGTGTATAAATTTTTGTATGAGAATCTACTAACTTGGACTGTAAGTTTTCACTTAAAGAACAATAAAGAAAGAAAAACAGCATAAGTGTAGGACAACAATTTACCTAATATATGTGAAATTGGAGGCCCTAAGGGTGGGGACAAAAAAAATAATGACTGAAAATTCTTCAAATGTGATGAAAACTATAAACCACAGATCTAAGAAGCTCAAAGAGTTACCAAGCATAAGAAACATTTAAAAAAAAAAAAAAACCACCAAACCAAGGCACACAATAATCAAATGGCTCAAAACTAGTACTAAAGAGAATATCTTTTAAAAAACCGGAGGAAAAAACACAAATGTCATGTTCAGAGGAATAAAGATAAGCATAGCAGTATATTTCTTATCAAAGCAATGCAAGCATTAATAGTAGAAAACATCTTTAAAGTACTAAAAGAAAGAAAAAAAACCTGCCAACCTAGAATTTCATACCCAGCAAAAATATCTTTCAAAAACAAAGCAAAATAAAGATTTTTTTTTTTCAGACATGCAAAAGCTGAAAGAATTCATCACCAGCAGACCTGCAACTATAATAAATGTGAAAGGAAGTCATTCAGGCAGAAGAAAAATAATACTAGATAGAAATCGAACCTAAACAAAGGAAAGAAAAACATCAGAAACTGTTAATTATATGAGTAAATATTTAAGGCATTATTGAAATCTCTTTAAAAGATAATGGATTGCTTAAACAAAAATAACAATGTAGTCTGGGGCTTATAACATATGTAAAAGTAAAATGTACAATAACAATAGCACAAAAACCAGAGGGGGATAAACAGAAGTACATGTATGTTATTGGAAGGTTCTAATACTATATATGAAGCGTTGTATCACATAAAAGTACACTAGAAGCTAAAATTTATTCTATAAACTGTAAAAAAATCACTAATATAACAAAGCAAGTTGTTATAGCTAATAAGCCAGTAAACGTGATAAAATGGAATCACAAAAATAGTTAATCCAAAAGAAGTCAGAAAAAGAAGAAAATGGGGAGGAAAGAACACATGGGACAAACAGAAAGCAAATGGCTAGATGGTAGAATTAAATATAACTTTATCAATAATCATATTTAGTGTAAATGCCCAAATACTCCAATTAAAAGACAGAGATTGATAAATAGGATTTTAAAAAGTCAAGACCTAACCATATGCTGACAACATGAAACACACTACAAATATAAAGACACAAATAGATTAAAGGAAAAGGATGCAAAAAAGACATACCATGATAACACTAATTAATGATAGCTGGAGTGACTATTATTAATATCTGAGAAAGTAGATTTCAGAGAAAAGAATGTTAACAAATAAAGATCATTATCATTTCAAAATGATGAAGCAGTCAATTCATCAATAGGACAGAGCAATCCTAAATTTTTATACATAACAGAGCCTCAAAATAGATGAAAAAAACTGATAGACTTGCAAAGACAATTAGAAAAACCCATGATTATAGTTGGATATTTCAATACCTCTCTCAGAAAACTTGATAAAACAGTATCAGTAAGGAAATAGAAGATTTAAACAACATTATCAACCAAATAAACCTAACTGATATTTACAGAATACTTAATAGCAGAATATACACTCATTTCAAGCACACACTGAATATTTATCAAAATAAACATATTCTGAGTCATAATGCAAGTTTCAATAAAGAATTCAGGTCATACAAAGTTTGCTCTGTAACCGCTGGAATTATATTACAAATCAGCAGAAAGATATCTGAAAAACCCCCAAAATATTTAGAAATTTAATAAAATACTTCCAGTTAACCCATGGCTCAAAGAAGAACTCAAAAGGGAAATTAGAAAGTATTTTGAACAAAATAAAAATTAAAACACAAAATATCAAAATTTGTGTGATTTGCTAAAGCAGTTATTAAAGGAAAATTTGCAGCACTAAACACCTATGTTAACAAAGAAGAAAGATCTCAAATTAATGGCCTCAATTTCTACCTTAAGAAACTAGAAAAAGATAAATTAAATCTAAAGTGAACAGAAGAAAGAAAATAAAGATCAGAGCAAAAATCAATGAAATAAAGACAGAAATGCAAAGATAAAAATCAATGAAATCAAAAGCTAGTTTCTTCAGAAAATCAGTAAAATTGATAAATCTCTAGTAAGAATGAGCAAAAATAGAAAAGACACTAATTAGCAATATAAGGGATGAGAGAACTTTTCTTTGTCAAAATACAGTGTTAAGAGAATGAAAAGACAAATGATAGACTGGGAGAAAATATTTACAAATTGTATCTCTTATAAGACTTGTATCCAGAATATGTAAGTACTCTCAAAACTCAAATAAGAATACACAAACCAATTAAAATGTGGGCAGAAGATTTAAACAGAAACTTTACCAAATAAGATATGCAGATGGTAAATAAGCACATGAAAATATGTTCAGCATCTGTAATCATTAAGAAAATTCAAATTAAAACTGCAATGAAATACCACTACACCTTATTAGAATGGTTAAAATTAAAAATACAGACTTGTAGCAGTTTCTTAAAAAGGAAAACATACACCTACCATACGATCCAATCTCTCCACTGTTAGATATTTATTAACCTAGAAAAAATGAAAATCTATGTCTATATAAAAACTTATACACAAACATTTATAGCAGCTTCACTTATAATAGGAGTCATTGTGGCACAATGTTTAAGAGTTTGGCTGCTAACTGAAAGGTCAGCAGTTCAAACCCACCAGCTGTTCCATGGAAGAATGATGTGGCAGTCAGCTTCTGTAAAGATTACAGCCTTAGAAACCCTATGGGACAGTTCTACTCTGTCCTATAGGGTTGCTATGAGTCGGAATCAACTCAATGGCTGTTAGTTTGGGTTTTTGGTGGGTTTCATTTATAATAGCCAAAAACTATAAACAACCCAAATATCCATCATACTGTGAACAGATAAAGTGTGGTATAACCACACAATGTAATACTACTCAGCAATAAAATTGAATGAATTATTGTTACACACAACATGGATGAATCTTAAAATAATCATGCCAAGTAAAAGAGTCAGACCCCCACCCCCAAAAAAAGTACGTACTGTATGATTCCACTTATATAAAATTCTAGAAGTTATAAACCAATCTATAGTGACAGGAAGCAGATCAGTGTTGGCCTGGGGATGATGGGGAAATAGAGGACTAGGAAAGGCAGGCAGAAGAAATTACAAAGGGAAATAAGGAAATTTGGGGGGGATGATAGATGTTTGTCTTGATTTGGTGATGGTTTCACAGGTGTGTGCATATGTCAAAACATATCTAACTGTACCTCAATAAAGCTGTATATCAATTGTACATCAGTAAAGTTCTTTTAAAAATACAATGCATCCTTGCTTTGGATGACATGAACACAGAAGACTATTAAGTACTTTATTGTTATGTTTCTTGGTTGTTCACAAATAAAATATCAGAGAATATAATCACTAATCTAAAAATAAACTCAGTAAAGAGAGTAGTTCCGATATTCCCTTAGGAAAGAGATACCTATGATATCTACATTTTGTATCTAAAAAAAGCAAGATGAATCTTCCAACTCTACTTGTCAAATTAGAGAAACGGTAGATGACATTGTACAGAAATTTGAAAATGGATGAATGAAGAACCACTGATTTATGAAGAAAAAATTTATACCAATTTGCTCACTCTGGATCCTGCATCTAGCTCCTGTTCATCTGATCTCTGGTTCCTGAGACTTGAGCCAGCAGCTTACCTGCCAATCTTGGCATTCATCAGCCTCCGCAGCCTGTGAGCCAGCAGTCTGCCAGGTTACCTGCAGATCTTGGGTTCACCTGCCCCTGAAGCTATGTGAGCCAGAAGAAGCCTCTAGCCTGACGCACAGACTTGGGACTTTCCAGGCTCTACAACCACATAGCCATTTCCTTGATATAAATCTCTCTCTCTCTCCCTCTCTCTCTCTGTATATATATATATATGTGTGTGCGTGTGTGTGTGTATACTCACACACTTCACTGGTTTTGCTTCTCTAGAGAAACCAGCCTAAGACACCAATCTATCTCAGTTTGATTTTAGAAAATATAAAAGATTCTAGTAGTCAAATAAGTTCAAACCAGATGTAACTGCAAAGTGTTTTCTTGTGTGTGTTAGTTTTGTTCTGTTTTGTATACTAAAATATCAGAAGAAGAGCCTGAAAGAACCAGAGAGTAAAATTTCTCTATATTCCAAATGTCCTGTGTATATATCTCAAGTCTATATCAGAGCCCTCTGTTCAAATGGAGAACACAAATGAAGACTGATCTTGAAAACTTAGACACTTGGGTAGAACAAGAGAAACAACAACTGTTTCAGTATATATAACCTTAAACAAAAACTGGGTGCATAGATCCCAAGAATGGTCCTAGCCCAGAGAGGTCTTTTAATTGTTCTTCAAAGAGGCTTACTTGAGTGGGAGTTTAGGAAGAGACCCCCCATACCCTGAAACACAGGAATATGTTTCAGGGTATGGGAGGTCTCTTCGCCTCCCTAGACCCGCTAAGGGAGGGGTGTTCTCCCAACCAAGGCTCTGTTGGAGTATGGCTACGTGCAGTGCTGGGACCTTCAGACTTGAAATATTTGGGCCAACTGGAAACGTCCTTGGTGAATTGGACTTGTTTATGTCTTATTCAATCATATAGACATTAATTTTCATTAAACTATACATAATAGAATGCTACTTACAAGCTCTGTGTACTTGGTTCTGTGTAGGAAGTAGACACAGGTATGGCCTTTTTCATCTTCTTATGCAAAGTAAGATGAGAACAAAGGATCATTAAGGAGTAACAAAGGGCTACAGCATATGCTGACTCAAAGGGCACTTAATTCTCCAGATTGGGTACTTGGGCTGACCATCCCTGAAACCTGTTTTATGTGTGTATGAATGTGTGATGAGGGTATTTGTGACTGAACTCAGGGTAAGAGCTATAGATTCAAAACTCATGAGCAAATTAAATAAGTAAAATCCCTTTTATAAGTTCCTATCAGTGATAATCACAGATTTTTAAATCAGACGAGTAGTACAACTAATGGTTAGAAGACTGACCTTTTTATATTATCAGACACAAAAGAAACTATAAATATTATTTTTCTACTTTGCTTCTAAAATCCTAGCACAATTCGTGTGATAGTAAAAAAAAAAGAAAAAGAAAAAGAAACGAAACATTAAATGAAATATGTAGTGTTGTGAGCATAAGAACTCATTGATGTTTCCTTTCTTCTCTCCTATTTGTATATTGTGTTGTCTCTGAATCTTTTACAAACTTTACCTCCTTGATCTTTGTGGCATTTCTTTTAAGTATTGTTATCCCTCTGCTCTATTTTCCAACAAGGAAACAGATGCTTTGAGGTAACATAAGGATTAAGGGCAAAGCTAAGCTTTTTGTTCCCCAATTCAGTGTTTTTTTTCCAAGAGCTGTTTGACTAGTTCCTATCATTTCCTCAGAACAGCGTGAGGGCATTTAGAACCAAAAGAACATATTTATATCACCATCCTTGTGATATTCTTCATATATGAAGTGGTTAGTATTCTTCAGAAAGATGATTAAATGCAATGTTTCCATTTTTCTTGATGTATACATACATAAGCAATACATTTAAAATTAGAAAAAAATTAATAGAAAATAAGCAACGTCGTAGGGTGTGATAAAAGAAGTGGTCCTTCCCTAATGGTGATGAGTAAGAGTTAGCCAGGTGCAGGAGGACGGGAAGAAAGAGTGTTCCTTACCTAAAGACCTTTGATGCAAAGTTCTGGAGATAAAAAGCATGGTATGTTTGAAGAAATTTAGAGAAAAAAACATCCTGTTTGGTTTCAAATATAGTGGGGAGGGGAAAGGCAAGGGATTAGTCTGGAGAAGAAAGCTGGGCATCTAGTGAGTGGTAAGGGAGATTCTCTTTCTAAAGACCCAGCAGGTATTCGGGCATTGGATGTTAAGACAACAGCTAAGAGATCAAGACAGTAGGCAGCCTCACAGATCAAAAGGCAGATTTATGGACATAACACCTGCTCTCTATTTACCAATCTCTTTAAGGAGTTAAAACTACAACATTGAAATCCTTTGGCAATCAACTATGATACATCTGGATGCAGAGACATAATATGGCTTTAAGTGAAAAGTACTTGAAGGCAAAATGTATCCATTTGAAGGTAAATTTTTAGAGCCACAGGAAGTGATAGCTGAAATTTCCAAGCCCATAGTTAAATTTTACATCTTATGCTGAACTTCAGTGGCCTAGGCTCATTCAGTTGTCCTCTGCTTAGGTAT
The DNA here is from genome assembly GCA_030035585.1 of Dugong dugon. Taxonomy (NCBI): domain Eukaryota; kingdom Metazoa; phylum Chordata; class Mammalia; order Sirenia; family Dugongidae; genus Dugong; species Dugong dugon. Next base: position 170,798,596 of record CM057462.1, read on the forward strand.
AGCTTGGTTAACTACCTTTTCTTATCCTATATAATAGGAATATAATCAGAGCCTTAATGTCTAAGTTTATTATTCTCCCTTTCCTGACAAAAGCATTTTAAATGCCAATTATATCTTCAGAAATTTGGAGCACTGATACCTCACAGCACCTTCACTGCCCCACTCTGCTGATCATTTAATCACTTTTGTACCTGCTAAGAGACTGACTCTCATTACAGACCTGCCTCCTTAATGAATTACAAAACCCTTAAACTCCATTAAACTTTGGCCCGATACCAGGCATCCAAACCCAGATGCTTACAGGGTCTAACTGATAAGTAAACAAAGCATCAGATTGCTTATCGATCGCTCTGTTGGCAAATTAAACATAGAGGAATTATTTTTCACTTCCACAAAGAAATTTGCAGGCTCAGTGTAGCCAGATTTTCTAAAATTTGTCGAGATGCCTGGGATTGACACTTTCATGTGTTATTTTCTGGATTTAAAAAATTTTTTTTTTTTATTGTACTTTAGGTGAAGGGTTACAGAACAAATAGTTTCTCATTAAACAGTCAGTACACATATTGTTTTATAACATTGGTTTACAACTCCACAACGTGTCAACACTCCCTTCTCAACTTTGGAGGACCTTTTCTTTTTTTATGGTGAAAATATACATAGCCAGAGATACACCATTTCAGAAATTTCTACATGTACGATTCAGTGACATCGATTACATTCTTCCAGTTGTGCTGCTATTCTCACTATCCGTTTCCAAAATTATTCTATCAACATTATCTTCAACTCACTGCCCTCTAGGCGTCCCATCAAACCTTTTGAGCTGCTGTTGTCAATTTGGTCTCACATAGATTAATTCTTTTTTTTTTTTTTTGTACCTTAGATGAAGGTTTACAGAACATATAGTTTCTCATTAAACAGTTAGTACACATATTGCCTTACGACAATGGTTAACAACCCCATGACCTGTCAACACTGTCCCTTCTCAACCTTGGGTTCCCTATCACCAGTTGTCTTGCCCCCTCCTGCATTCTAGTCCTTGTCCCTGGGCTGCAGTGCCTCATTAGTCCCGTTTTGTTTTATGGGGCTGTCCAATCCCCAGCTGAACGGTGAACCTCGGGAGTGATTTAACCTCTGAGCTAAAAGGGTGTCTGGGGGCCATACTCTCGGGGTTTCTCATCTGTCAGGAAGTAAATCTGGTCTTTGTGAGTTAGAATTTGGCTCTACATCCTTCTCCAGCTCTGTCCAGGACCCTCAGTTGTAATCCCAGTCAGAGCAGTCAGTGGTGGTAGCCGGGCACCATCTACCTGTACTGGACTCAGTCTGGTGGAGGCCGTGGTAGCTGTGATCCATTTGTCCTTTGGACTAATCTTTTCCTTGTATCCTGTTCTCTTCATTCTCCCTTGCTCCCGAAGGGGTGAGACCAGTGGAGTATCTTAGATGGCTGCTCAGAGGCTTTTAAGACCCCAGACGCTACTCATCAAGGTAGAATGTAGAACATTGTCTTTATAAACTGTGTTATGCCAATTGAGCTAGATGTTTCCCGGGACCATGGTCCCCACAGCCCTCAGGCCAGCAATTCAGTCCCTCAGGGAGTTTGGACGTGTCTATTGAGCTTTCATGACATTTCCTTGTACCAGGGGTGCTGGCTTCCCCAGTATTGTGTCCTGTCTTACCCTTCACCAAAGTTACCATTTCTCTATTGTCTATTTAGTTCCCCCCCACCAGCCCTCCCATCCCTCGTAACCAACAAAGATTGTTTCTTTGTGTGTGTAAACTTTTACATGAGTTTTTACAGTATGGGTCTCATACAATATTTGTCCTTTTGTGACTGATTTATTTCACTCAGCGTAGTGTCCTCCAGTTTCATCCATGTTATGAGATGCCTCACAGATTCATCATTGTTTTTTATCATTGCATAATATTCCACTGTGTGTATGTACCATAGTTTGTTTATCCATTCATCTGTTGATGGGCATCTAGGTTGTTTCCACCTTTTTGCTATTGTGAACAGTGCTGCCATGAATATGGGTGTGCATATGTCTATTTGTGCGATGGCTCTTATTCCTTTAGATATAGTCCTAGGAGTGGGATAGCTGGATCATATTTCTATTTCTAGCTGTCTAAGGAAGTGCCGTATCATTTTCCAAAATGGTTGTATCATTTTGCATTCCCACCAGCAGTGCATAAGAGTTCCAATCTCCCCGCAGCCTCTCCAGCATTTGTTATTTCTAGTTTTTTTGATTAGTGCCAGTAATGCCGGGATGAAATGGTATCTCATTGTGGTTTTAATTTGCATTTCTCTAATGGCTAGTGATCAAGAGTATTTCCTTATGTGTCTGTCGGCCACTTGAATGTCTTCTCTGGCAAACTGTTCATTTTATTCTCTGGATTTTTTAATGTTTAGCAACCAATTTTTTAAAAAAAGATTTTTAACCCCTGGGTTTTTAGCCTAAGGGCCACAGTCCGATACCTTTGCCTTCCCTTCCCTGAAAGCAATGGGTAGTGTCATCATCTAATCACCACTTCAAGAATCCAAAGGGACTTTAACAATTTCTTAATTCAATTCTTGGTTGATGTTTTTGTCTTGTCTACAACACCCAGCTTCTTCTTGAGCACCTCTTTGGACACAGAATTCATTCATTACTTTCTGGAGCAGCCTCCAGATAACTGACTCCCTCTGGCATTTACCCAGTGTGACCACCGTTAAATGCCAGGTTCAAATGCAGGAGCCATGTCTACCTGCTCAGCACTTGAAAGTGAAGCATCGAATTCATTCCAAACTAGAGTCCTCCCCCCACCCAACCCCTTAGGATATTGATGTTATTATTCTTTTTTTGTTTGTTTTGCAGATTCTTCTGTTTTAATTGTACTTTACATGGTTTACAGAACAAACTAGCTTCTCATTAAACAATTAGTAGACATACTGTTTTGTGACATTGGTTGCCAACCCCATGACATGTCAACTCTCTCCCCTCCTCAACCGTGGGTTCCTTATTACGAGCTTTCCAGTCCCCTCCTGCCATCTTGTCCTTGTCCCTTGTTTTATGCACCTGTCTAATTTTGGCTGAAGGGTGAACCTCAGGAGTGACTTCATTACTGAGCAGTGAGGGTTTCTGAGGGCCACACTCTTGGGATTTCTCCAGTCTCTGTCAGACCAGTAAGTCTGGTCTTTTGTGTGTGTGCGTGTGACTTAGAATTTTGTTCTGCATTTTTCTCCAGCTCTGTCTGGACCCTCTATTGTGATCCCTGTCAGAGCAGTTGGTGGTGGTAGCTGGGCACCATCTAGTTGTGCTGGACTCAGTCTGGTGGAGGCTGTAGTACTTGTGGTCCATTAGTCATTTGGACTAATCTTTCCCTTGTGTCTTTGGTTTTCTTCATTCTCCCTTGCTCCAGATGGAGTGAGACCAGTGGAGTATCCTAGATGGTCACTCATAAGCTTTTAAGACCCCAGACGCTACTCACCAAAGTAGAATGTAGAACATTTTCTTTATAAACTATGTTATGCCAGTTGAGCTAGGTGTTCCCTGAGACTATGGTCCTCACAGCCCTCAGCCCAGTAATTCGGTCCCTGTCTTAGTCATCTAGTGCTGCTATAACAGAAATACCACAAGTGGATGGCTTTAACAAAGAGAAATTTATTTCTTCACAGTAAGGTAGGCTGAAAGTCCAAATTCAGGGTGTCAGCTTCAGGAGAATGCTTTCTCTCTCTCGGCCTTCTCATTGATGTTCCCCCGGACTAGGAGCTTCTTGGCACAGGGACCCCGGTCTGAAGGACGCGCTCTGCTCCCAGCACTGCTTTCTTGATGGTATGAGATCCCCCTGTCTCACTGCTCACTTCTGTCTTTTATATATCAAGAGATTGCCTCAGGACACAATTGAGTCTTGTAGATCCAGTCCTGCCTTACTAACACAACTGCCACCCATCCTCCCTCATTAACATCATAGAGGCAGGTTTACAACATACAGGAAAATCACACAGTACCAGGAACCATGGCCCAGCCAAACGGATACACACATTTTTGGGGGGACATAATTCAAACCATGACAGTTCCTCAGGGAGCTTGGATGTGTCTATGGAGCTTCCATGACCTTACCTCAGACAAGTTGTGCTGGTTTCCCCAGTATTGTGTATTGTCTTACCCTTCACCAAAGTTACCGCTTATCTATTGTCTAGTTAGTGTTTTTCCATCTCTACTCCTCCCCTTCCTTGTAACCATTAAAGATGGTTTCTTTTTGTGTGTAAATTTTTCATGAGTTTTTATAGTAGTGGTCTCATACAATATTTGTCCTTTTGTGATTGACTTATTTCACTCAGCATAATGCTCTCCAGATTCATCCATGTTGTGAGATGCTTCACAGATTCATCATTGTTCTTTATCATTTTGTAGTATTCCATTTTGTGTATGTACCATAGTTAGTTTATCCATTCATCTGTTGATGGACATCTAGGTTGTTTCTACATTTTTGCTATGGTGAACAAAGCTTCAATGAACATGGGCATGCATATGTCTATTCGTGTGGTGGCTGTTATTTCTCTTGGATATATTCCTCAAGGTGGGATTACTGGATCATATGGTATTTCTATTTCTAACTTTCCAAAGAAGTGCCATATCATTGTCCAAAATGGTTGTACCATTTTTCATTCCCACTAGCAGTGCATAGAAGTTCCAATCTCCCCAAAGCCTCTCCAACATTTGTTATTTTCTGTTTTTTAGATTTGTGCCAGTTCGTCTGGGTGAAATGTTATCTCATTGTAGTTTTGATTTGCATTTCTCTAATGACTAGTGATTGTGAGTATTTCCTCATGTGTCTGTTAGCCGCCTGAATGTCTTCTTTGGTGAAGTGTTTTTGCCCATTTTTTAATTGGATTATTTGTCTTTTTGTTGTAGAGGTGTTGGATTTTCCTGTAGATGTTAGAGATTAGACCTTTGTCGGATTTGTAATAGCCAAAAAATTTTTCCAAGGTTCTCTTTTTACTCTTTTGGTGAAGACGCTTCATGAGCATAAGTGTTTAATTTTTAGAAGATCCCAGTTATCTTGCTTATCTTCTGGAGTTTGTGTGTTGTTAGTTATAGTTTTTATCCTGTTAATGCTATGTATTAGGGCCTCTAGCATTGATCCTGTTTTTTCTTGTATGATCTTTATAGTTTTTGGTTTTATATTTAGGTCTTTGACCCATTTTGAATTATTGTGTATGGTGTGAGGTATGAGTCCTGTTTCATTTTTTTTCCGATGGACATCCAGTTTTGCCAGCACCATTTGTTAAAATGACTGTCTTTTCCCTATTTGATGGGCCCTTGTCGAAGATCAGGTGACCATAGGTGGATGGATTTACATCTGGATTCTCAATTCTGTTCCATTGGTCAACATATCTATGATTGTACCGGTACAAGGTTGCTTTGACTACCATAACTGTACAGTAGGTTCTGAGGTCAGGTAGTAAAGCCCTCCTACTTTATTCTTCTTATTCAGTGCTTTGCTTATTTGAGGGCTCTTCCCTTTCCAACTAAAGTTAATGATTAGTTTTTCTAACTCTTTAAAGAATGCTGTTGGTATTTGGATCAGGATTGCATTCTATTTATATATTGCTTTCAGTAGGATTGACATTTTCATAATGTTGAGTCTACCTATCCATGAGTATGGTATGTTTTTCCATTTATGTAGTTCTCTTTTGGTTTCTTGCAGTAGTGCTTTGTAGTGTTTTTTTTGTTTTTGTTGTTTTTTTTGTATAGGTCTTTTGCATCCCTGGTTAGATTTATTCCTAAGTATTTTATATTTTTAGGGGCTGTTATAAATGGTATTGTTTTCCTGATTTCCTTTTCATTGTTCTTTTTATTAGTGTATAGGAATCCAACTGATTTTTATATGTCTATCTTATATCCTACTACTCTGCTGAATCTATTAGTTTCAGTAGTTTTCTCATAGAGTCCTTTGGGTTTCTATGTGTAGTATCATATTATCTGCAAATAAGGACAGTTTTACTTCTTCATTACCAATTCAGATGCCCTATATTTTTTTCTTGCCTTATTGCTCTAGCTAGGACTTCCAGCCCAGTGTTAAATAGGAGTGGGGTAAATGGACATTTTTGTCTTGTTCCTGTTCTTGAGGTGAATGTTTTCAGCCTCTTTCCATTATGAATGATGTTGGCTGTTGCTTTGTATAGATGCCCTTTATCATGTTGAGGAATTTCCCTTCTACACCTATTTTATTGAGAGTTTTTATCAAGAATGGGTGTTGCACTTTGTTGAATGCCTTTTGTGCATCAATTGAGATGATCATGTGATTCTTTTCTTTCATCTTATTTATGTCGCAGATTACAATGATTGATTTTCTAAGTTGAACCATCCTTGCATACCTGCTATGAATCCCACTTGGTTGTGGTGTAGTATTTTTTTGATATAATATTGAATTCTGTTGGCTAGAATTTAGTTGAGAATTTTTGCATCTATATTCATGAGAGATATTGGTCTGTAATTTCTTTCTTTGTGGTGTCTTTACCTGATTTTGGTATCAGGGTTATGATGGCTTCATAGAATGAATCCGGAAGAATCCTTTCCTTTTCTGTGTTCTGAAATAGTTTGGCTAGTACAGGTGTAAGCTCTTCTCTGAATGTTTGGTAGAATTATCCACTGAAGCCATCTGGGCTGGGGGTTTTTTTGTTGGGAGTTTTTTTATTACCTTTTCAATCTCTTCTCTTGTTATGGGTCTGTTCAGATTTTCAAGTTCAGTTTGTGTTAGATTGGGTAGTGTGTCAAACTAGAGTTTTAATTATTTAATTGAACACTGAAAAGGGAGAGGTTACTTCCAGGGCTCTGTCCTATAGAAATTTTTGTATAAATGCTTTGTAGAAAGATGGATGAAGGACATTCAGTGAAGCTTTGTAATAGTGAAAAATGGGAAGCAATCCAAATACCCATCATAGTGTAAAATTATACATGAGATCGACCTATGTGTACTGACGTGGAACTCTCCCCAAAATATTGTTTAATGAAAACAGCAAGTAACAAAATAATACACCAATATTCTCTCATTTACAGAAGTGTTTATGTATGTATGTATAACGTATTAGGCTGGTTCTCTGGAGAAGCAAAACCAGTAAAGCATATAAATATATATAGAGAGAGATTTATAACAAGGAAATGGCTCACAAGTTTGTAGAGGCTGGAATGTCCCAAGTCCTTGGTCAGGATAGAGACTTCTGATTCATGTAGCCGCAGGGGCTGTCGAACCCCACATTGGCAGATCAAAGAGCTGGGCTCTAGCTCACTGTCTGAGATCGATGAATCCCAAGATTGGCAGGCAAGACCACAGGTAAGCTCTTAGCTCAAGTCCCAAGAACCAGAGGTCAGATGAACAAGAGCCTGCTGCAGGATCCAGCACAAGCAAAAAGCCCACAAGCCTTTCCAGAATGTCCACTTATATTCGATGCAAGCCACATGCCCAAGGAAACCCCCTTTCAACTTACTGGCTGCTCACAGAAGATCCCATCATAGAGGTGATCACAACATCATATAACTGCCAAACCACTGAGATTCATGGCCCAGGCAAGTAGACATAAAACCGTAACAATCACATATATGTATATAGATGTATATAAGTGCACAGAAGGAAGTGTTTGGAAGCCAATTGTCATCATCATCAGTGGTTTTCTCTGAAGATTAGAGTGGGGTTGGGAATGAGAGTTATGGAGGAGCGAGGACTGTGTCATTTTTTTCTATGTACTTCTAGATTATTTGAATTTTCCCAGTAAGAATGTTTCCATATATGACTTGTGTCATTTTTTAAGAATTATTTTTTCAGAGTCATCATTCAGCCTAGAAAGCACCTACAAGATGCCTGATTGGTGAACCTTATGAAGACAAAAGAAAACGACAGATTTTGAGTGTGAATTCCAGCCTCAACTGCAAATTATCTTCCTGCTTCCTCAACACTAGTTTGTCCTGTATGTTATATTATCAATTCCTGTGTTCAGATGACAGAGTTTTGTGCATTATATAACAATATTGTTTGTGTTACTGTTGGAGAGGGATGCAGTTAGTGGATTTTGTCCTAACTGATGGAATGAAGTTTATCGGAGCAAACAGTCATGAATAATAAAAGTCAAGTCCAGGCTGTGGACAAACAGTAAACTGAAAACACCCAGCCTGTGGTGTAATAGCTTGGGTCCAGAGATCCCCAGGCACTAGTAGCATAATATATTGTTCTGTAGACAAGAATGATAAAAAATAATGGAATCATGAAAGCCCCCAGGTAACTTGTGTAAGTGATGCTTCATAATGGATCACCTGGATAAATGCTGAGATCTGAAAAACAGATGACCCCACGTGTTGATAATCCCCTGCTGTTGTTGTTTGTTGGTGTGGAGTCAATTCTGACTCATGGAGAACCCACATGTGCAGAGTAAAGCTGAGCTTCATAGGGTTCCCAAGGCTGTGACCTTTCAGACCAGATTGCCAGGTCTTTCTTCCAAAGCACCTCTGGGTGGGTTCAAACCACGAACCTTTCTTCTAGTAGTTGAGCACTTAGCCGTTTGCAACACTCATCTATCCTCCATACTGCTGCAAGTCAGGTCATGGCCTGGCCCCTTCTCAAAATCCTTTTTATTGCCTTTTGGATAATGTCCACGCTCTACAGCATACAAGGCCCTCCAGATACTGTCTAATTCTACCTCATTCTTACTTCTCCCTGCCTGTCTCTTTATACTCAGGTAATATCAGACTGTTCATATTTCCTAAACTCATACCATGATGACTTTCACCTCCATGCCTGGTTCATGCTGTTCCCTTGTCACAGATGCCCTCCATCACCCCATGCACACCTCCACCACTGCCTACTTGGATAACACCTGCTCTTTTGTGATTTATTCTTTCTCCATAGCAGCTTTTCCTTAAGATCATTGTCCTGATTCTTCTTTTGCTCACACTTGGCTCACAGACCTACCTATCCCCATAAAAACCTGCTTTTAAGAAAAACAAAATCTGACAAATTAATTTATACTCAGTTTTAACTAACTTACATCATCTAACATTGTTGAGCCTTCCCAGGCAGGGTTGCTCAATTTAGCAAATAAAAATACAGGATGCCCAGTTACATTTAAATATAATTTTTTTGTATAGTATATCCCATGAAATATTTGTATTTTATCTGGCATCCCTATTTCCTGGGTATCTGAATTTTATCGATTCAGCAACTACTGTGTAAGGCACTGTGCCCAGGGCACTGTGAAGGAAAAAGCAGTATCAAAGTTTTCAGCTAAAAGAAATAAGACCAAGAGTGGAACTTCAAGTATCAACCAGCAGATGGAGAAGGTATTTATCTGGCCAGACACTTCCCACCACTCCTGAATCACACCCTGTAAGAACTGTCTTCTCCTAAGTTTGACCTAAGTATGTCCAAATGCTTATTCTTCTGAGACCTGTCTTCTCTCTGTCATAATTTTCATCTCTACTCTTCTCACTCCCAAGTCTAGTCTTCAGCCCTCACTCTTTCCCAGACCCGTATTTTTCCACTACCTCTTAGGTATCCTGGCATTAATTCTAAAATTGGATTCCAAACAGACTGTACTCAGAGGGTTCTTATTTCCAATATATAATGGTCCACAAGGCTTAAAAATCTTACAAATAATCTTTATTGTCTCTCCCTCCCTCCATTGTTATTTGTAGCTAATAAATCACCAGGTTCTAAAAACAGAGAAATCCATGAGAACAGAAGAGGAAAGTTAAACCACAAGACATCCGTATACTTCCTGCACTTCTTCTCCCACCCCATCCCACCCCCACATGCATACAAATTTTAATAGAGGACATTGAGTTTAAAGTAAATCAAATAACCTGTAGGAAATTTCTGTTCTTGCTCCCACTTTAAATCAGGATTCAGCTATTCTCTGAAAGTAAATATAATTTTATGATGTGTTAGTAAATAATTCAGATGCTTCTGTGGAAAGACAAAGGAATACATAAGACACCATAAGGCAAAACTTAAAAACCCTTGCTAGAGATGTCTGTCTCTTCTCAGAGTTCCTCTTTGACTACTTGTCATTCTTACTCTCCTCTCAATCCTCTCTCCACAGCTGCTCCATTCTCTAGTTCCAAACCACCTGCCTCCCCTATCTCCTCCCTACCAACCTTTCACTCTTCTTATTCAACAATTCAGTTCTTTCTAGTTTCTCCAGCCAAGCACCCTCCCTATCCTCCCAATCAATAAACAAAGGAGCCTCCTTTGAAAACAGTTGGGATTATCTATAAAAACTGCTTTTTAATTTTTCACATGTCATAATTGTTTTTCCTGTCAAAAGGAAATCCAAAAAGTCTTGAAAGGTAAAAGGACCCACAAGAAAGCCTCCTGAAACTAGAAAGATGGTGTTGAAAGGAGGAAAAAGGTAGTCACCTTCCTTTCTCTTGAATTTACAGCCAAGAAGATTACAGTTTGGATTTTATTCTAAAATTTGGGGATTTTCTCCACATCCTTTTTTTGGATGCATCATAATTCTGGAACTCTATGTATCTCAAAACTCTTAGTATGCAGACTATCAGATTTTCGTATTACTTTTAAATATCTGGATGTAAAACAACTGGCTGTTGATCAGATTCACTGTTTCATTCATATTTATTATATTTTTTGTTTTATAAACATGATATACACAAAAAAATGTGATTGTTCTAAAATATTTATAATGTATATTAAAAGGCTCAAAAATAAGAAGAATGGGAAACAGAGAAGTGGCATAAATTAAATTAACAATATAAGAAAACAATCTGGTTTTAGGGTATAGCATTTATTTTAAGTGAGTACGAATAGAAAGAAGAAGACCAATCAGAAACCTAATGCAAAAATCCAGACCTAATTTGAATAATTTAGAGGTTGTGATCATTCCAATAAGTATATGGCTGAAGTATCCTTTGCTTTAACTAAAAGGGAAATTTCATGAACATTTAATAGTGTAAACAATGCTGTAGAGAAAAAGCTATTATAAGTACAAAGTGTTTTAATACTTTAGAAGCAATCATGTTCCCACAACTAGTTACAAGTCATTATTTACTTTTGAAAGCATGTTCTTGAAAGACCTTGATTGGGCAACAATTTGTCCAGTAGTTTAAGTATGTGCAATACCTGGCACATACTATGTATTCAAGAAATATTTACTAAATAATAGATGTCGTCATCATTTTTTAGAAAATATCTCCCATTCAGACATTACACCAGTTCAGAGTGGCTTTACCCCTAATTACTATGAACTAAATCTTCTATACATGAAATATTCTTATAGGCTAAGGTATGAGTTTTAATACCAGCATATAAATATTTTAAAATATTTTTTAAATAGTCTAAAAATTATCCTGTACTTATAACTTTAAAATATATAGTTTTAAATTACACAAAATACAGTAAGGTTAAAAGTCATGGACATATTCAGGGAAGAAAGTCAACAAAAATTCAAGTCATTTGTTTTCTTAAACATTGGTCATACTGGAGGTATGTTATTAATAAGATTTGAGGATTTGGTTAAACCTAATGAACTTCCTGATAGTGAAAACTGTTGAAAGAATGACTGACAAAGAGAAACTTAGCCTCTCCTTTTGTATATGCATCGATAAAGGCAATAGTCCTTCATAAATCTTACTAAATCACTATGTAGAATTAATGATCTCATGGATAGGGTGTGGGGTAAAGTTTATTTTTGCTAACCATGACTTGTTTTTAAGTTTAAAAAGCAAATGAATAAAGTGAACAGTATTTCAAAGTGGAATGTTTATCCTATTTCAGAAAACAAACTGTAATCAGGCACTATTGTGACACAAATTCCATTAAAATAAGGATTATGACCATTATAAACAATGATCACTTTACTAAGAAAATCCCCCCAAAGTCCTTGCCACACTTGAAAGTAATCAAACTGCATTTATCTAAAAATAAATTATTATTCAAACTTTTCACTAGTTTTCACTGATATCCCAAAAGGTAAACACTATTCAAGTTTCTTTGCCTTAAATTCGAGAAGTACCTTGTGATGACTTTGGTGAAGGGTAAGACAATACACAATGCTGGGGAAGCCAGCACAACTTGACCACGGCAAGTTCATGGACGCTCCATAGACACATCCAAACTCCCTGAGGGACCGAATTACTGGGCTGAGTGCTGGGGAACATGTTTTTGGGGAACATCTAGCTCAATTAGCATAACATAGTTTATAAAGAAAATGTTCTACATCTTACTTTGATGAGCAGCATTTGGGGTCTTAAAAGCTTGTGAGCAGCCATCTGATATACTCCACTGGTCTCACCCCATCTGGAACAAGGGAGAATGAAGAAAATCAAAGACCCAGGGGAAAGATTAGCCCAAAAGACTAATGGACCACAACTACCACAGCCTCCACCAGACTGAGTCCAGCACAACTAGATGGTGCCCGGCTACCACCACTGACTGCTCTGGCAGGGATCACAGTAAAGGGTCCTGGACAGAGCTGGAGAAAAATGTAGAACAAAATTTTAACTCACACACACAAAAAAAGACCAGACTTACTGGTCTGACAGAGACTGGAGAAACCCCAAGAGTATGGCCCCTGGACACCCTTTTAGCTCAGTAATGAAGTCACTCTTGAGGTTCACCCTTCAGCCAAAGATTAGACAGGCTCATAAAACAAAACGAGACTAAATGGGCACAACAGCCCAGGGGCTAGTATAGGAAGGCAGGAGGGGACTGGAAAACTGGTAATAGGGAACCCAAGGTTGAGAAGGGAAGAGTATTGACATGCGGTGGGGTTGGCAACTAATGTCACAAAACAATATGTGCTTTAATCGTTTAATAAGAAACTAATTTGCTCTGTAAAACTTTTATCTCAGCACAATTTTTTAAAAATGCCTTAAATTAAAAACTAATAGGACAATATCAATAATCCCAAAGCATATTGTGGATTTATATGCCATTTCATCCCAAATCAATTGATCCTGAATAAGAATCGTTTAGTCAGTACATGCAGGGTACTGTGCTAGTAAGAAAGAAATAGCTAGATCCTGCTTCTCAAGAGCTTATTATCTAAATAAATACACATATACAAACACACATATAAACAAAAATCTAGGGTAGCTGATGATAGTGATGCATGTAAAGCCATCCACATCCTAGGCTCTTGTCACCAAAAGATTTGAAGCAACTACAAGGAAAAAGTAATTTCTACCCCAAACCATACCCTCAGCAAAACTTGATAACAGAGAATACCAAAACTGCGAAATAACTGAGTTAAAAAAAAAAATCACCAAATCCCAGTGTGTGATTTAGCAATCTGCCACACCAATCCCACCCAGCACAAGACTTTGAAAAGGCAGACTAAGAAAAACTACGTGGAAGAATGAAGAGGGAGGCTAGTGAAGAGGCCTAAGGGTGAGTTGAACAACCTCCAGATTGATTAAATCTCCCATACATTAGAAAATACTGGAAAAGTATCTGGGCAGATCAGAGCAGGAACTACTGTGAAGGAATTTAAAACACTGGTGATTTAAAGGATCAGGCACCATTTAAAAAGATTTTTGCAATATGCTAAAGGGACAGGTGCCATGTAAAGGGCATTTAAAGAGAAAGTCTTTAAAAAGCACAGCTTCTACAAGAGGAAAAAAATGACAAAAAGAAGGAAGAAGTGCCCTTTGGTAACAGGGTGGTGAAGAGAAAAAGAAGAAAAAGGGGAAGGAAAAATTTAGGGTTCTGTAAGACAAAAGAGAACCATAAAATTGGAGGACTCACAACCCCTTCCCCACTGTCATGGATTGAATTCTGTCCTCCAAAAATATGTGTCATCTTGGTTAGGCCATGATGCCCAGTATTGTGTGGTTGTCCTCTATTTTGTGATTGATGTAATTTTCCTATGTGTTGTAAATCCTAATCTCTGCCTGTGGTTAATGAGGCAAGATTAGATTATGTTAAAGAGGATTAGGGTGGGATATAACACCCTTACTCAGGTCACATCCCTCATCCAATGTACAGGGAGTTTCCCTGGGGTGTGGCCTGCATCACCTTTTATCTTACAAGGGATAAAAGGAAAGGAAAGCAAGCAGAGAGATGGGGACCTCATACCAGCAAGCAAGCAGTACCAGAAGCAGACATTTCCTTTGGGGTCACTGTGCCTGAGGAGCTCCTAGACCAGGGGAATACTGATGACAAGGACCTTCCTCCAGAGCTGGCACCTGGAGCTGACACCCTGAATTTGGATTTCTACCCTACTAGACTGTGAGAGAATAAATTTCTCTTTGTTAAAGCCATCCTCTTATGGTATTTCTGTTATAGCAGCATTAGATAACTAAGACACCCATCATCAAAACAAACAAATGAAAATGGTTAAATATCTGAACTTTTCTATTCCTTCAGATGAGGGCACCCTTAAATGAAAAATCTAGTAAAACGCCACAATATCATAAAAATAAATTCCATTCAGAGGTATTGCAGAAAAAGAGGAAACAGAATTTTACACATTATCAACTGAGTAAAATTACCTCCCCCCAAAAATAACCACAAAGCAGACAATAACTAAGTTAACACTCCAAACAGAATTAAATATGCTCAGACAAATATTTAAAGATAGGAAAAACCATCCTGAATCAGAAATTCAAAAGCTAAAAATATAAATAGACAAATAAAGAAGGAAAAGTAAAAAGAGAGTTGAATGTACTCAAAAAAGAAGTGAAAGAAAATATGAAATTATCTCAGGAATAAAGAATATACTACAAGGGGCTCAAAGGGGAAAAGAGTCAAGTGAAAATTTACTAAGCTATACAGAAGAAAGCCAAGAAAAAAACAAGAGACTGAAAATGACATTTTAAAAAAGAAGCAAAAAGGATTAGAGAGAAAGCAGTAGAAATGGAAGGTAGGCAAAAAAAAGACTTATATGTTCAGAGTTTTGAAGAAGAAAACAAAACAATGGAGCAGAGATAATATTTAAAACTATAACCCAAGAAAACTTTCCAGAAATAGAAAAAAATATGATCTACACATTGAAAGGGCTCACTGGGTACCTGGGAAAATTAACCCAAAACAATAAATTCTAAGACATATCCCAGGAAAACTACTATTAGATTTCAAAGGCAAAAATAAAATTGTCAAGGCCCCCAAGCAAATACCTTCCAAAAGCAAAAGAATTAGACTGGCATCAGAATTAAACCAATATATAAAGCGGAAAAAAAAAAAAAAAAAAAGAGTAACATTTTTTACATAACTAAAATTTTAAAAAATGTTTTTAATTTACTTAGAGTGTTTATTAAACACCAAGATGTGACAGGCTGAAGATTGAAGGATGATGTGGAGAGTCATAACCTTGCAGGGACTCTGGTAAGGGAAAGACAGATAGGAAAGGAAGGGAGGAAGAAACGGAAGGGGAAGGGATGGAAAAAAGGAAGAAGCTGTAACAATGTGATTAAGCACTTAGGAAGCACAGAAAAGTGAACAAACTCTTTAAGGCATGAGGAGTGATTTTTCCACTAAGTTCTGATGGATGAGTATGAATTTTCTGGCAGATTTGGTGAGGAACTGAGAGAGTTCTGTTTATGCCTCAATATCCAGAATGAGGGTAGCGTGATGACTTCTAAGTGAAATGGTATCTAAGATAATGATAAATAATGCTTTCTCAGCCTATACAGCAAGGTAGAAAGGGTAAAAGACGCTTGGAATCATATTTGAATAACCAATAAACAGGTATGTCAAATCTCTCAGATGTCTAAAAATGTATTACTTCTATCTTCACTCTTGATTAGTAGTACAGCTGGGTATAAAATTTATAAGGAGAAATTTCTATTGCCTTAGACTTTTCATCCCATTGTCTTCTTGTTTCAGTATTACTGTTAAAAGTCCAATATCATTTTTATTCTCCACCCTTTATACATGACTTGTATTTATTTTTCTGAAAGTTTATGGAATCTTCTTTTACCCCTAGAGTTCTGATATTTCATGATGAAATACCTTTGTTGTGGTTTTTTTGTTTGTTTGTTTGTTTTCATATTTCTAGAGCGGGAACTTCACCAGTTCAATTTCTACAAAGATCAGACCTCCATTCTTCATCCAGTATAGAGAAAGTTCATTCTCATGGTTGTGCAGGATAGGGAGAGAAATATTTATTCCTTAAACAGAATATCAACCAATCTCCCTGCTGTGTTCCTCATTACCATCTTTGCAGTTCATAATGACTTCAGTCTCTAAGCCAGATATATTCCAGAATGAATTCACTTTTTTAAAATTAGTAACCACCTCGCAAGCACTGGCACTCAGCTTTCTCTTCTTCGATGACTCATTCACTCACTGTCATCATATTTGAATAACCAATAAACAGTGTATGTCAAATTTCTCAAATGTCTGAAAATATATTGCTTCTATCTTCATACTTGATTAATAGTACAGCTGGATATAAAATTATAAGCAGAAATTTCTATTGCTTTAGGCTTTTTGTCCCATTGTCTTCTCATTTCAGTACTACTGTTAAAAGTCCAATATCATTTTTATTCTCCACCCTTTATACATGACTTGTATTTTACTCTTCTAGAAGGTTGTGGGATCTTCTTCTACTCCTAGAGTTCTGAGATTTCATGATTAGTTCCTTGGTTATGTTTTTTTTGTTTGTTTGTTTTGTTTTTCATATTTCTAGGGCTAGAACTTCACCAGTTCAATTTCTACAAAAATGTGTTGATATTTCCCATCTTCCAAAAATGTGTTGACATTTCTCCTACATTGTAATCCCCTCTCCTATTTTTTTTATTCTTATGAGTGTATGCCTTTTAATTTTTTATTCTTATTTTAGTGAGGTTTCAAAAGGAAGCAGGAAGAAATATATGTTGAACCCACCGTATTTAACCTGAAGTTCTCTCAACTTTGGCTGTAGTGTAAATAATGAATTGGTAAGGAGAGTGGATGTTAATTGTTGGGGTGGAGGGCAGGAGTGGGCAGCACTGAGAGTGGAAAGACAATCAGGACTTTTAATAAGAAGTGATGAAGAGCTAAACTATGGTAGTAGAAGGGATAATGGAGATAAAAAGGCAAATTTTAGACTAACTAAACTGATTTAAAAAAAAAAAACTGGAGTTGGTGATTGATTGTCAAGGAGTAATCCAAAAGGCACAGCACATGAGATGAACTTGTGCAGGTTACAATCCAATAGTGAAAACAGTGAGTTCTAATCTCTGGCTGGGGTGATCAGAGAAGACCCCAAAGACGGGCAAGAGTTTGATAGATGAGTTGGAGGCAGGACATTCTAAACTATATGATTAATCCTGAGCACTTATTTGTAACAAGTGTTCTGTGAAGACTAGAACCCAGAATACTTTGAAACCAGAAACACTGCTACTTTGAAAGATACAACCAGTTTATGTCTTCCTGGATGGGGACTGCCTTTGGGGCAGATCCTCCCTCTGTTCTTGAAGACACACTCTGGTCTATTTTTTTAGTAACAACAACGTAAGACAAGTGCTCACACACTTTACTTAGGCAAGCCTAGAACGCAGTAAAGTAACCCAAAAGCAAATACTTTACTATTCAATGGCTAAGTTTAAGTGTTGTGTTTGTGTGTATTTGCTTTGTTTTAATAATTATATATTCTCAAGATTCAAAAATTAAAAGTGAAAAACTTGCTTTCACCCCTGATCTCTCCTTGCCAAGGCCCTGGCCCCCTTCTTTTCAGTTTCCACCTCCCAACCCTATCAGGTATCTATTTTTATTAATTTCTTGAATATCCTTTTAAAGTTTATTTGTGCAAATATGAGAAAAATAAAATGTATTTTCTTATTTTTCCTTTTTTTTAACATGAAGTATAACATACTATATACACTATTCTGTACCTTGTTTTTACCTTCAATCATATACCTTAGCAATCAGTATGCAAAGAACTTCATCATTCTTTTTAAAGGTGCATATATAATTCATTGTTTGGCTATACCATTATTTACTAAAGCAGTCTCCTATTGATGGGCATTTTGTTTCCAGTCTTTTGCTAAGTTGCTTCAGTGAATAATCTTATTTCCCACACATTCAACTATATTTGTATGATTAAGTGTTTTCTTTAGAAATAAAAATAGGGTGTTTTAGAAAAACTATGATCTTTCAGGTCTAGTGGAATGTCTGGCATTTTGCTTTGTTTTCTCATAAATCTTGAGTAATATATGTTTGAGCTTGTGTTTATTTCAGATCTGGTTTCAATATACAACAGCAGGAATGAGAACATAGCAAAAGAAACAGGTAGGACTGATCTTTTTCTTTCCTTTGAAGAAAATAGTAGAATAGAACGAGATTGGCCCTGGCAACACAACTGTGTTCTAGAAAAAAACTTGAACACTGTTTCAAGTTAAAACAGAGAAGTTTATTAAGGGTTTAAAACAATTGCAATTGGGGAACTACATAGCTCATTGAAAATGGAAACTGGTAGTCCTGGGGCAGTTTTGTTATGCAAGTATTCTTATGGGGTAAAAAAAGGAACCAAACCATAGGGAGGGCAATTACAGGAAAATCAAGGAATACTGTAATAATCACACTCTGATTGGTCACTGATTATTAATAATATAGTTAGTGATTACAGACAGTTTCACAGGATGCTTAGATCATGGTCACAATATGTTTACATGTATTTTCTTTGTCTATCTTGCAAAAATACCTTGTTGGCAACAGCACTCAGACAGCACCCTTCCTCAGTAGGTTTATTTTTGAAGGGTCCAGATCGTCCTTGGTTAAGACCCCTCAGAGCATATGGTTTCACATCCTGGTTTCGATTACCGAGGAAAAACATGTTTTTTTCAAAAAGCATAGCTGTTAGTCTAGAATCAAGATTAAAATTAGATAGCATGGTCAGCATATTCTGCCTCTGTCTCACTGACTGCACTGAAAATTGTCTTTTCCTAAGACACTTCCCTCCTTTTGATCAAAGATCTCATAGAACATCTTTTGATCACTGATGATGAATTGAGCAGACTCTCTCTTAGGGACACGCTTGCTACTATTGTTTACACTAGTGGCTGCTTGAATTATCAAGCATTTAAGACCTCAGACACCACACCGCAATTGTGACCAAGCACCACTGAGTGTTTTCCTTTTACCTTGACATAGTGGAGTTCTCTTCAGGTCGGGCTGGCCTCATGTCACTTACAAAGGATTAACTCATCTTCTGCAAGGTTTACCTAGCTTCACCATGCTTTAGAGGGAGACACTCTGGTGGGCCTCAAAATGGGGAGGGAAAGAGGTGACAGTGTCAGGTAAAATGCCTCAGAGGCGCAAAGGGCTGACTTATTTTTTTCTGTCCTTCAAGTAGGGTTTCATCAAGGTCATCACCGACCTGGATGCTTTCTATATAAATTATCTTTTTCATGGGTATCATGTGAGTTCTTGAGGTCAAAACACAAGTGATTAATTTTATGTAACATTTAACAGTGCTTATAATGATGACAATGACCATTAAAATCAAAATTCTAGTGAACAAAATTGTCTGTAAAGTGGTATTTATAAAAAGAGGTCTGGGTTCACAAAGGAAAAAACAAAATGTCAAAACAGGGGATTTATGTTAAAACTGTAATTTGATAATAGTGAAAAAGAAGGTTTGATAACAAAAAGGAAACCCTAAAAATTTTAACAGCTCATATCTGAAATATCTAATCTGTCAAGAAATTTTAAACAATAGATATAACTGTCATCATGGAACATAAGATAAATAAGGTAGTTGATCTGTTCAATTAACAATAAGCAAATGCACTAGGCAGCATCAACTTCTATCATTTACATGGGAAAAACATTATGTCAAAACATGGAATAACTCGAAGTTTATGGAGGTAAAGCAATTAAAACAATACAACAAATAAACAAATAGAAAAGCAAAGAAATTAATATAAGAAAACTTCATCTATGAGTTCAATTTAAATATTTTTTTAGTTTACTCAGTCCCGTGTAGCTAATTCTGGTTCCACATTATTCTGGATCACCTACAGTCTGTGAACCCATCAGCTTCTACATAAGAGTTCTGGAAAGCATGATTCACTCTACTCACAGTCCTTTTCACAAGTCTAAAATAGTCCATCTTTTTGCTGGCATTTTTTGGTCAAATGTCTTCAGCAAATTACCAAAGTAAAAACTTACCAGTAGACAACAAAACTTAATATGGCCATGATTAACTTATAATAATAGTTCTTAAAAGTGAAAGACTTGATGGGAATTAGAAAAGTAATTTAAAGCCAAAAGTCAATTTAAAAAAAAATCTTTAAACATAATGATTAACCTTATTTTCAAAAGAGCTTCAGATACAACACATAAAAATCTTGAGACATAATACTTTATAGGCAGGATATGCCAAGAATATGCCAAGAATATTAAAAAAAAAAAAACTTTATCAAGTCTCTGAATACCTGAGTAGTAGATAAAAAATTTCATGGGTGAACAATGTGAATTCCCCAGTCAACTCTGATGATGCTAGATTCAAAAAAATAAAGTTGCAACTAAGTTAGCAATTGAAATAATAAAATCATGACATAATATTATGTGTTTACAATCTGGTATCAGGCATATATTACTAACATATAAATTCTAACTTAAAGAAAAGTTGGTATTTTTCTTGATTTGACAACATGTTTCATATAATTCATGACATCTTAAATAACTCCTTTTGGCTTCTTATGAAGTTTTAAAGTTGCAAGAAATTTATCACAGATTATTGAGAAACAATACTTAAGTCATTTGAAGTAAAGATTTTAAAGGTAAAAACCTTAGTCCTCTTAAAACTATGAGACTTTATTTTGACCCAGGAACATTAATTTAACGAGGTTGAACTCTTGTCTTTGAGGTAGACTGTATAAAGAATAAAATTAACCTCTTAGTAACTAAGGAAAAATTTGTTACTTTAACCATCAAAAATTTAATTCTTTGTTTCATATGCTATTTGACATTGAAAGCTCTTAAAAATTTTGTGACTTACACTACTAAACTTTTAGCTGTAATAACTAACAACTTTAACTATTTTAAATCAATTTCTTTTAAAATTTCTCCTCTAACTTTTTATTGTTGGAAAAGTTAAACCTTTTTTATAAATTAACAAAATGAATTTATTTTTATCATTTTCTAAATACCCTGAGACCTTTTAATTTTGTAAGTGTTTATTTATTATTAAACCAACTAGAAACATCATAAATTAAATTCAACAATTCTATCTGTTGTTGTTGTTGTTAGGTGCCATCCAGTCAGTTCCGACTCATAGCAACCCTTTGTACAACAGAATGAAACACTGCGTGGTCCTGCGCCATCCTCACAATCGTTGTTATGCTTGAGGCCATTGCTGCAGCCACTGTATCAATCCATCTTATTAAGGGTCTTTCTCTTTTTCGCTGGCCCTCTACCAAGCATGATGTCCTTCTCCAGGGACAGATCCCTTCTGATAACATGTTCAAAGTATGTGAGACACAGTCTCGCCATCCTTGCTTCTAAGGAGCATTCTGGTTGTATTTCTTCCAAGACAGATTTGTTCCTTTTTTTGGCAGTCCATGGTATATTCAATACTCTTCGCCAACACAATTCAAAGGCGATAATTCTTCCTTATTCATTGTTCAGGTTTTGCATGCATACGAGACGATTGAAAACACCATGGCTTTGGTCAGGAGTACCTTAGTCTTCAAGGTGACATCTTTGCTTTTTAACACTTTAAAGAGGTCTTTTGCAGCAGATTTGCCTGATGCAATGTGTCATTTGATTTCTTAACTTCTGCTTCCATGGGTGTTGATTGCGGACGCAAGTAAAATGAAATCCTTGACAACTTCAATCTTTTCTCCATTTATCACAATGTTGCTTATTGGTCCAGTTGTGAGGATTTTTGTTTTCTTTATGTTGAGGCATAATCCAACTGAAGGCTGCGGTCTTTGATCTTCATCAATAAGTTCTTCAAGTCCTCTTCACTTACAGCAAGCAAGGTTGTGTCATCAGCATAATGCAGGTTGTTAATGAGTCTTCCTCCAATCCTGATACCCCATTCTTCCTTATATAGTCCAGCTTTTCAGATTATCTGCTCAGCACACAGACTGAATAAGTATGGTGAAAGGATACAATTCTGACACACACTTTTCCTGACTTTAAACTACATAGTATCCCCTTGATCTGTTCCAGTGACTGCCTCTTGATCTATGTACAGGTTCCTCATGAGCACAATTAAGTGTTCTGGAATTCTCATTGTTTCCAATGTTATCCATAATTTGTTATGATCCACACAGTCAAATGCCTATCCATAGTCAATAAAACAGATAAACATCTTTCTGGTATTCTCTGCTTTCAGCAGGGATCCATCCAACATCAGCAATGATATCCCTCATTCCACATCTTCTTCTGAATCCAGCTTGAATTTCTGGCAGTTCCCTGTCAATATACTGTTGCAGCTGCTTTTGAATGATTTTCAGAAAAATTTTACTTGTCTGTGATATTAATGACACTGTTAGATAATTTCCGCATTCAGTTGGATCTCCTTTCTTTGGAATAGGCATAAATATGGATCTCTTCCAGTCAATTGGCCAAGTAGCTGTCTTCCAAATTTCTTGGCGTACATGTGAGCACTTCCCACACTTCATCCATTTGTTGAAACATCTTAGTTGGTATTCCGTCAATTCCCAGAGCCTTGTTTTTCACCAATGCATTCAGTGCAACTTAGACTTCTTCCTTCGGTACCATAGGTTCCTCATCATATCCTACCTCCTGAAATGATTGAACATCGACCAATTCTTTTTGGTACAGTAACTTTGTATATTTCTTCCATCTCTTTTGATGCCTCCCGTGTCATTTAATATTTTCCCTGCAGAATCCTTCAATACAGCAACTCAAAGCTTGAGTTTTTTCTTCAGTTCTCTCAGCTGGAGAAATGCTGAGTGTCGTCTTCCCTTTTGGTTTTCTAACTCCAGGTCTTTGCACATGTCATTATAATACTTTACTTTGTCTTCTCGAGCCACCCTTTGAAACCTTCTGTTCAGTTCTTTTACTTCATCGTTTCTTCCTTTTGTTTTAGCTACACAACATTCAAGAGCAAGTTTCAGAACCTCTTCTGACAGCCATTTTTGTCTTTTCTTTATTTTCTGTCTTTTTAATGACCTCTTGCTTTTTTCATGCATGATGTCCTTGATGTCATTCTACAACTCATCTGGTCTTCGGTCATTAGTTCTCAATATGTCAAATCAGTACTATCTAGGGGTAGAAAACTATTGCCTTCTCTTTTGCATGTTTTGTAGAATCTGGTAGAGAGGTTTTGTGAAGACATAGTTTTGGAATAACTTAAAGGCCTGGTATACCAACCAAGTAAACAATTTATCTTTTTTCATGTGCTTTTAAATGGACTATTCTGTAGCTACTGTAGGCCTAACTCATGGCTTTTAAGACAACATAAAACTTAGACATAGGACAAGAATTTTATAAATTGATACTATTATTTGTTGAGAACCAAGAAGTACATTATAAATTTCATGAAATTAATCAAGGCAAATCGGGAAAACAAAAAACTATAGACATTTATTGATTAAACAGACACTTACCAATAAGAAACTAGGTTGGTTGAGTTTGGGGGGGAAAAAAGGAGAACTAAGGTCTATAAACAGAAAACAACCTCCTATTCTTCTTAAATGTTATAAATTTTTCTTCAAACTGTGAATGGCAATTTAATTTAGATAATTTATTCCCTCCTTTTCATGGTAGGCTAAAGAACTTGGGCCTCCTATGAAACTATTTTGAGAGACCATGAGTGTTTGGAGGGTGGATGGAGTTGTTTCTGATTAAAGACTCTTCTTTTTTGTAGTTTAATGCTGTCAAAGGAAAGATCTCTGTTAGTTCTCCAGAGGCTGGTTATCCTGACCACTGCTGGCCTCCTGTGGGCAGTAGGGAGTTGAATTTGTTCCTGTGCTCTGAGTTGGTTCCGACATAGCGACCCTTTAGGAAAGAGTAGAACAGCCCCTTCAGGTTTCCAAGGAGCAGCTTGTAGATTTGAACTGCCGACCTTTTGGTTAGTAGCCCAGCTCTTAACGACGACGCTACCAGTGCTTCTCTCTTTTTTTTTTTAACTCAAAACATTTTTTCTAAGATGATCTGATTTTTACAATAAAAACAAACAATACATTTGCAGTCTAAAAGATTGTTGGGTTGTATTTTAAGTTGTTGGAGTTGTAAAGTCATAAGCTTATTTGGTTGTATTTGTGAGACTTTTTGTTTAAATTGTTCCCTTTGTTTTTTTAATTTATAACGATCTTTTTTATCTAATATCCAGGTTTCTCGTAATAGTTGTAAGTACTGGGAAGGAAAAGATTAGGTGGAAACTCATTTTCTCAGAGTGCATGCTCAAGTTTTAACTACTTCCAAACACACTCAGTCAGCAGCTTTTAGAAAAGCTACTAACTAAATATACTCAAAATCAATCCAGAACAACACTAAAGACCTTAGCTATGAAGACTTCAGTTTTGAAAACTTAGTTTTTAGTAGTCCAGTTTTAAAGGCTTGGTAGTTTAGAATCAAGTTTACAGAAAGAGGAATTATTTCTGACAAGACACAAAGAGGAACTTTCACCCATGAGAGCAGAAAGAGAAAATAGCTTGAAATGCAAAAAGAGTAAGTATTACTAGGTAGACAGAAAGAGCAGTTTTAGAGTTTTAACAAATTTAAGCAAATATTATTTTAATATTTTTTAAAAGTTCTAAAATACTAATTAAAAATACCAAAGGCTCGAACTTGTTTAAAGTTTAGGACTTTCAGACTCAACAATCATAGTGGGGACTATCAATAATCAATCATTAATCAATCGACCAAACCAAATAAATAATTAGCATCTTATTACATCAATTAATTAATCAATTAATTAATAACCAACAGTCACAAAGGCTTATGAAGTCTGAGATTCTACAAACTCGAAAACTCTCAGGATAAATAATACTTGATTACTGTTACTAATGAAGATAAGGTTAATATTTGGAGACGCCTCCTCTGGATAAACAAAACAGAACAAATGCAAATTCTCAGAGAATTCAAATGTAAAAAATATGAAATTCAATCTGAGCTGTTACACATTTGCTGTTTTTGTGGATGAGTTCTTGAAGGTTCTTGAGAATGTTAAAACTTGCTCATAGAGACTAGAAAGGCACATAAAAAAAAAACTTGGTGTACTTGGAGAAATGAAAGTTACTTTTTAGCAAGTGACATCAAAAGGACAAGCAGAATTCAGTGTTTCAGAGTTTGGAACGTACCTCAGCAACTAGGATAGCTCTTAGGAATTGTCCCAGTTTCTCTTGCTGGAAAAGCAGAAGTTAAAGTCTCTGGCAGCTTCTGGCCAGAAAAGAAAAATTATGTACACTTTAAAAAGCAGAAGTTACTTTGGAAATAGAAGTACCGTACAATCCAGCTATCCAGCTCCTCGGAATATATCCTAGAGAAATAAGAGCCATCACACGAATAGATATATGCACACCTATGTTCACTGCAGCACTGTTCACAATAGCAAAAAGATGGAAACAACCTAGGTGCCCATCAATGGACGAATGGATAGACAAATTATGGTATATCCACACAATGGAATATTATGCAATGATAAAGAACAACGATGAAGCTGTGAAATACTGTATAACATGGTGGAAGCTGGAATTTATGCTGAGTGAATTTAGTCAGTCACAGAAGGACAAATACTGTATAAGACCACTATTATAAGAACTCAAGAAAAGGTTTAAACACAGAAGAAAACATTCTTTGATGGTTATGGGGGTGGGGAGGGAGGGTGAGGGTTATTCACTAACTAGATAGTAGATAAGAATCATCTTAGGTGAAGGGAAGGACAGCACACACTACAGAGGAAGTCAGCACAACTGGACTAAACCAAAGCTAAGAAGTTTCCTGAATACAATCAAATACTTTGAGAGACAGAGTAGTAGGGGTAGGGGTCTGGGGACCATGTTTGCAGGGGACATCTAGGTCAACTGGCATAACAAAGCTTATTAAGAAAACGTTCTGCATCCTACTTTGTTGAGTGGTGTCTGAGGTCTTAAAAGCTTGCAAGCGGCCATCTAAGATGCATCAATTGGTCCTAACAACCTGGAGTAAAGGAGAACGAAGAACACCAAAGACACAAGGAAAGTATTAGCCCAAGAGACAGAATAGGCCACATAAAGCAGAGACTTCATTAGCCTGAGACCAGAAGAACTAGATGGTGCCTGGCTACCACCAATGAACGTCCTGATAGGGAACACAACAGAGAGTTCCTGATGGAGCAGCAGAAGGATGGGTTGCAGAACTCAAATTCTAGTAAGAAGACCAGACTTAATGGTCTGACTGAGACTGGGGGTACCCCGGAAAGCATGGCCCCTGGACTCTCTATCAGCCCAGAACTAAAACAATTTCCAAGGCCAACTCTTCAGACAGGGATTGGACTGGACTGTGGGACATAAAGTGATACTTGTGAAGAGTGTGCCTATTAGTCAAGTAGATACAAGAGACCAAAGGGGTAGGTCCAGAAGGTGAGAGGGGAAGGCAGAGAGGGTTAGGAGCTGGTTGAATGGTCACGGGGAATCAGGGGTGGAAAGGAGGAGTGTGCTGTCACAGAATGGGGTGAGCAATTAGGGTCACATAACAATGTATGTATAAAATTTTGTATCAGAGACTAACTTGAAATGTAAACTTCATTTAACTACAACAATTAAAAAAAAAAAAAAGCAGAAGTTTGAAGGGATTTCAGGCTTCATCTTTTGAAAAATTCAGGCCTCAGCCCTGAAAACTCAGACTTTAGATTTTAAATTTTTCTTATATATCTAATTCAGCTTGAATTACTTAAAAAGGATTCTGGAGCCTAATTTAAGCTGACATATTATAAAACAATAAAAACTTCACCAGAAAGAATTTATATTCAAAGTAGCTATTAGAAGCTTAGGCACACCAAGCAGTTTCTCCAAGACTTAAAAGACTTCCTTATGAGCAAAAAGAAAAAAAAACTAACAACAGGTAGTCATGATTTTTGAGACAAGACATACAAAAACTTAAATATGAAATGAGACAACCCCTAAGTGAGTGCATACTATGGCTAATGATACTCTACTCTCCCTAAGACTACAACCACAAGTGTGAAAAACCACTCTGGGGCCTTTCACCAAAAAAAAGCACCTGAGGAAACCTTAATGGGCATTTAGAGAAAAACACAGCGAGTTCACTCAGCCCAAACCAAGCTGCAATTAGCCAGATAACAAACTCCTCAAAATGTTCTCAATCTCAAGAGAGTTGAAAGAGATAATGGACCTTTAACAAACTTCAGAGGACTTCAAACGCAAAGAGGGCAGAAGTCCTTGGTCCAAAAGCTTTTACCTGGAGACAACTCTCAAGAGCTGGGAGAGTGGATTGAACATGCAAAGGGCTGTTATGGGTACCGACATTCCACAGTCCCATCCTGGGGTCGTTTGGCGAGCAAATTGTCTTTGGATCCCATGTCACTGACATCAAAATGTTGTAGAGAGAAAATGGACCCTGCTTCAAGTTAAAACACAAAAGTTTATAAGAGTTTTTAAAAAATTGCAATTGGAAACTACATTGTTGTTGTTGTTAGGTGCCGTGGAGACAATTCTGACTCAAAGAAAGTGACCCTATGTACAAAAGAACTAAACTCTGCCTGGTCCTGTGCAACCTTCACAATTGTTATGCTTGAGCCCATTGTTGCAGCCACCATGTCAGTCCATCTCGCTGAGGGTCTTCCTCTGTTTAGTTGAGCCGCTACTTTACCAAGCATGATGTCCTTCTCCAGGGAGTGATCCCTCCTGATATCATGTCCAAAGTATGTGAAACAAGTCTCAGCATCCTTGCTTCTAAGGAGTATTCTGGCTGTACTTCTTCCAAGACAGATTTGTTTGTTCTTTTGGCAGTCCATGTTATATTCAATATTCTTCACCAACACCATAATTCAAAGGTGTCTTAGCCCATTGAAAATGGAACCCAGTAGTCCCAGGGCAGTTTTGTTATACAAATATTCTTATGGGGTAAAAAGAGGAACAAAACCATAGGGAGGGCAATTACAGGAAAATCAATGAACATTGTAATAATCACACTCTGACTGGTTATTGATTATTAATAGTATAGTTAGTGATCACAGATAGTTTCACAGGATGCTTAGATCATGGTCACAAGATGCTGACATGCATTTTGTTTATCTTGCAAAAATATCTTGTTGGCAACAGCACTCTTCCTGAGTACATTTATTTTGAGGGGTGCAGATGGTCACTTGGTTAAGACCCATTGGAGCATACGGTTTCACATCCTGATTTTGACCACTGAGGAAAAATATGTTTTTCTCAAAAACCATAGCTGTTAGTCTAGAAATCCAGATTAAAATTAGGTAGCATGGTCAGCATAGTATGCCTCTGTCTCACTGATTGCACTGAAAGTTGTCTTTTCCTGAGACAACTGGTTCCAATTGTTGGAGTCACCTACAAGGTGCTGAGGCTGCTTAACTCCAACTTTGGGATATCTCTACTGTCATTCTGTTTTTCTATTTTACTTTCATTTTATTATTGTATTTTTTCCAGACCATGCAGGCAGAGACACCTTTCTTTATGGGTATGGATTTTCCCTGAAGGATATGAAGTTCTCTTTGGTAATCATGCAACCAAGGAGATAATCCTTAGGCAACCTATGAAGTGGACGATGATGACTTTGCTCTCTGGGGCTTGGATGAAGTTGAGTCTGGGCTCTAAGGTTAGCTCCTTCTGGAAGCTAAGCAGAGAGTCAACCTGATAAGGGACTCTGAGATCTGATCTGGGCATACGGATCATGTTGTTGTTGTTGGGTGCCCTTAAGTTGATTTTTGAATCATAGCAACCCCATGTGACACAGTAGAACTGCCCCATAGAGTTTTCTAAGTTTTAATCTTCACAGGAGCAGATTGCCAGTTCTTTCTGACCACTGGGTGGGTTTGAACTGCCAATCTTTCAGTTAGCAGTAGAGTGTTTAACCATTGTGCCACCAGGGCTCCTTTATGGACTACAAGAGAAGCCATTTCTAACATAAACCAAAAATTACTCTCTGTATTGCACTATTATCCCCAAACCTCTCTTAATTCATAATCTTGACTAATAAACAACAAAATGTAAGTTAAAACCACAGTGAAATATCATTTAACATCTATAGTTTCAGAAAAAATTAAAGTTTGACAATACCAAGTACCTGATAGGATGTGGAGCAAAAATAATCCTTCACTTTTGGAGGGAGCATAAACTGGTACAAATGTTTTAAAGAACAATGTATCAATATCTAGTAAAGTCAAAACTGTGCTTATTCTATAATCTTGGCATTCTATAATTGTGTATGTACCCTGGAGAAACTTCTGCACATTGCACAAGTCAACAAGTACAAGAATGTTTCTGGCAGCATTGTTTGCAATAGCAAACACTGGAAAAACCTAAATATTAGTGGAGAATAGCTAAGTAAATTGTAATATATTTATATAAAGGAATTCTCCACAGTGATGAAAATAAGTGAATGAAAGTTGCTTATGACTAGAAAACATGGGTCTCACAAAGATACAACTGAGCCAAAAAATCAAGTTGCATAAGAATGCCTATGAGGTGGTACACTTATATGATACTATGTAATGTATTTGATTCATACATATATAGTAAAACTATAAAGAGTTATATGGAAAAGACAGACCATAAATCATAAATTCAAGAGACTAGTTACCTCTGGCAGGTATGGAAAGAGATGAAACCAGGGAGGGACACAAAGAGGACTTCAACTAAGTAGTGAGTACCTGAGTGTGAGTCACATTATCTTTTATACATTTTGTGTATTTTTTATATTTTATAATACATTTTTCAATGCTAAAAATAAAGTTTAATATCCATCTTTTTAGTGCAAAAGAGAATTATGGAGGACCTGTCACATGCTTTGGAAAGTGTTTCAGTGTTCCCTGCAGAAGGCAGAAATAAGGATATATGCAGAGTTCATCAATAAAGAACAGTTATGCCCAATAAAAACACATATTCTCGTCCATGCCTTCTACTCCAGTTTGTCAAGAATATTTCATTCACATCCCATCTTCCAGAAGTTTTAGCAAAATCTAGTCCACTGTTAGGCAAAGCCTTCTTATAGTACCAAAAGTACAAGTAGCAAAAGAAAAATTGATCAACTGGACTTCATCAAAAATTAAACTTTTGTACTTTTGTATTTCAAAGGACACCATCAAGAAAGTGAAAAGACAACCCACAGAATGGGAGAAAATATTTTCAAATTATATATATGGAAAGGGACTTATACCTAGAATGTATTTTTTAAAATCCTCACAACTCAGTAATAAAAATACAAAAAAAAAAATTAAAAATGAGCAAAGAATCTAAAAAGACATTCCCCCAAGGAAGATATACTAAGGACTAAAAGATACTCAACATCATTAGCCATTAGGGAAATACAAATCAAAACCACAAGTAGATACCGCTTCACACCCATTGTAATAGCTATAAACAAAAAGACAGGCAATACAAGTTTTGGCAAGGAAGTGGAAAAATTGCACCATTATAATCATCGATGACAATGTAAAACGGTGAAGCCACATTAGAAAACAGTTTGGAAGTTCCTCAAAAAGTTAAATGTAGAGTTACTCTCTGAGCCAGCCATTCCATCCCTAGGTATATACCCAAAAGAAATGAAAACATATGGCCCCACAGAAAACTGCACACGAATGTTCATAGCAGCATTTTTAATCACAGTCAAAGAGTAGAAACAACCCAAATGTCCACTAACTGAAGGATAAATAAAATGTGGTAGATCCACACAATAGACTATTATTCAGCAATAAAAAGGAATAAAGTATTGATACATACTACAACATGGATGAACCTTGAAAACATGCTAAACGAAAGAAATCAGTCACAAAAGACGATTTACTGTATGATTCCATTTATATGAAATGTCCAGAATAGGCAAATCTATAAAGACAGAAAATAGGTTAATGGTTTCCAAGGGATGAAAGAGATTAGGGAAAAAGGGAGAGTGACTGTTAATGGGTACAGGGTTTCGTTTTTGGATGATAAAAATACTCTGAAATTGATTGTGGTGATAGTTATACAACTTTGTGAATATACTAAAAGAACATTGAATTCTATTCTTTAAATGGATTAATTAAACGGTATGTGAATTATATCTCAAGAAAGCTGTTCAAAAAAATCTGGTCCATTGAACATTTGCCTTTCTTGGTGCTATCATGGATTTATTACTTTTGTTTAACTTTCTTAACACTTCAGTAAGATTTTGGGAGGGGTAGTAAATGTGCTTGGCTCAGTTCATTCTCTTGATCTAGAAGCTCCAGGGTGATTATTTTAAAAGACACCCACCCCAGAAAATACAGGGTACATACAGGGCACTATATACATCACAAGAGATACAGGTGAGTTCATCCACACAGAAAACCCAACACATTTCAAGGGATAATAGGAAGACCAGTTTAGCTTGTCATTTGCCTAAGATCTAAAGCAACTTAATGGGAGAATTTGTCCTCCGGGCTCTGGGCTGCCTGTCCTCAGAAAGTAAGGCCTGGTTTTAAGAGGAAGTTTTCTGTTGAAATAGGCAATAAAAAGTTAAAAGTGAAGAAGGGAGAGATAACAGGGCTGATATGTACACTGTTCTCTTTGGTGTAACCACCACAAAGAGGGCTTGGACTTTTGCAGAAATGGCTCAGAGGTGTGACTCCAGGACCCCCAATCATATGAGTGGGTGAATAGAGCCAACAGCCTCCCAGTACCCTGCAGTAACCAAGGTACTTTCAGATCCAATCTAAAGGCTAAAGAAGAGATGTCATTGTGTGCCTGTCTTCTCAGCTCCTTTATTCCTGTCTTAGAACTTTAACTGATGAAGGTAGACTCTCAGGCCTCAGAACCCCATACTCTTGCAGTTAGTGACAACTTTACTCCAATATCTTACCCTGCCTGAATCCCTCTATTACCCCTAAGAAGTGATCACTTAACCTCTGTGTGAATGCTTATAGTAGTGGGGAATTCACTATCTCACAAAACACCCCATTTCATATTTGGACAGCATTATTATCTACAAAGTCCTGCCATAGATTGAGGGAAATATGGCTTTTCTGTAACATTCACATATTTGTTTCATATACTTTTCAACATATATCCTCTAGGCTAAACATCACATATTTCTTTAGTGGCTTTTTATGTGACAAGTTTTTAAGAAGCTCGATTTAGACTCATGGCAACCCCATGTGTGCAGAGTAGAACTGTTCCATAGGGTTTTCAAGGCTGTCTGTTGAGGTGCCT
Source organism: Dugong dugon (assembly GCA_030035585.1). NCBI lineage: Eukaryota > Metazoa > Chordata > Mammalia > Sirenia > Dugongidae > Dugong > Dugong dugon. The sequence goes on from CM057462.1 coordinate 170,830,836, forward strand.
CTAGGTAGGTTGAATTGCCAACCTTTCAGCTAGCAGTCGAGCACTTAACCATTTGTACCACCCAAGAAGCTCATTATCATCCTGGTTATTCTTAAACTCTGTAGTTGCTGAGTCAAGCTTGTTTCTGCATCCATAAAATAGGGTAAGAGTGGCAATGCCTATGATCCTGAACTGATCAAATGAATTAATGTATGTGAAAGCATTTTTACCCTGTAAAACACTTCATTAACATAAGATGCTATAAAATGTATATGCTTGCTGGAAGGCATCATGGCAGAAAAAAATATTAGAAACTTGAAACTCAAAATGCGGTCTAAGGACCAGCTTGTTAGAAATGAAGACTCCCAGGCCCACTCCATATCTGTTAAATCCACATTTGCATTCCAACAAGATCTTCAAGTGTGTTTCACACACACATGAAAGTCTGAGGAGCCCCGCAGACTTAAAAATGTGCATATGCTTTCACTCAGTCATTCCTCTGTTAGGTATTTATCACAAGAAAATGATAAGATACATGTAGAAAAGATGTTCATAAAGGACATTTTTATAATAGCAAAAAATTAGAAAGAACCTATGGTCTACTAATAGAAAATTGGCCAGGAGCTTTATGGTTCATTTGTGGATGTACCCATTCTCCCCAAAAGGCCTGTTGGTGTCTAGCATATCTAAGTGCCATTGACAGCCTGTGCTAAGTGACCTGAGAGGTTTTTCAGCTGGTGATGGTATCAAGAAGATGCCCGCTCCTAAGCTGGTGGTTGTTGTTTGAACATAGGCACAAAATGGCATTTATATCTCTGGGTAGGTTCTCTCCTGTGAGAGAACCAGGTCATCTGCCTCTGTCATCTCCCAAGGGTTCAATCAGTTTTTTAAAATGTGCTAGCATATCTGGGCATTTCATGTTCTCTGTATAACTGCCAGGTACAATCATTGCTTGCATGGCTTCAATTGAGATCGTAATTAACTAGAGAAGGATTAGTGAAGATGTCGTTTAGGAATTGTTTGCAGGCTACTTTCAATTTACTAACTGGTCCCTAATTTTTTTTTTTTTTTTTCTTTTTAACTGAGAAATGTGATTAGCTTCTTAGTCACTGAGCCTTTCTTACATCTTTTTTACTATTGTTATTTTAAATGAACAGATTAGGCAGAGAAAGCCTTTTAACGTGACCAAATTCAGTTTGGGAAATTTCAGGGAAAATGTTTCCTGAGAACCCTGTTTAAAATTGTAAAGCCACCCTGAATTTGTTTCCGAAGGCTGCCATAGCATAAACTGGGTGACTTATAAGAACAGAAATGTCTTGTCTCATAGTTTTGGAGGCCAGAAGTCTGAAATCAGGGTGTCTGCCTTGTTGTTTCCCTGTGAGGGCTCTGAGGAAGAATCTGTTCCGTGCCTCAAGACCGGATTTCCAAACAAGGTCACACTCACAGGTATCAGGGAATTGTGGCTTCAACATATCTTTCTGAGTGACACAATTCAATCCATAACACATCATTCCTATACTCATAGCTCCTTCTCCTGCTTTATTTTTCTCCTTAGCACACATCACCATCTACTACTCTATATTTTATTTAATTGGTTATTTTATTTTACTGATTGATTATCTGGCCCCCTCCACTGGAAAGCAACCTCTATGAGGACAGAGAGCCTGGTCTCTTTTGTTTGTTGTTGTATAAGCTGGACTTAGAAAGTGGTGAGCACCTAGAAGTTGCCCAATAAATATCTGTGGAATGCACAGTTGAATGAATTTGTACAAAACATCTGTGGGTCCTTAGACCCACTGGTCTTGCTGGGCTGGAGAACAGAGTCGTTTATTAATGTAGACTCTATTCAAGGTACACAAGAGCTTTTTAGTCTCTTATTTAGTCTTACAAGTCTGTCTTGGAAGTACAGCCAGAATGCTTCTCAGAGGCAAGGATGCCGGGACTACGTCTCACATACTTTGGACATGTTATAAGGAGGGATCAGTCCCTGGAGAAGGATATTGTGCTTGGTAGGGTAGTAGGTCAGCAAAGGAGAGAAAGACCCTCAGTGAGAAAGACAGACACAGTGGCTACAACGAGCTCAAGCATAGCAAGGATTGTAAGGATGGCGCAGGACTGGGCAGTGTTTCATTCTGCTGTGCATGAGGTCACTGTGAGTCGGAATAGACTTGATGGCACCTAACAACAACAATAACAACAATGAATATTAGTGCTAATAACTGGGATTGTAGGCAAAGGCTAAGTTATCCGGTTCTATATAAAGCCAAGAAGAAGGTAATTGACAGGAAGATCTTAGAATTCACATTAGAATCACGCAAGCCAACATTCACACAAGCAAAAAGATCTAGCTAATTAAGATATGAGTCTAGGCAGGGTGAGCAGTCTAGGAATAGGTAAGCACAGTACGCCCGGATCCATGAGTCCTCATGTCTAAGAGAGCCAGACCAGAATAAGAATGTAAATTCCATGAGAAGGGACATAATCTGTCTCATTCCTTCAGGCACAGTGATATGCCAGAATAAAAAAAAAAAACCATTGCCATCAAGTCAATTTTGACTCATAGTGACCCTATATAGGACAGAGTACAACTGCCCTATAGGGTTTCCAAGGAGCGGCTGGTGGATTTGAACTGCCGACATTTTGGTTAGCAGGCGAGCTCTTACCCACTGTGCCACCAGGGCTCCACGAATGCCAGAATAGTGCCTCCAAAACCCAAACCGAACTTGCTACCGTGGAGTCGAATCCAACTCATGGTGACCTCATGTGTTACAGAGTAGAAATGCCCCATAGAATTTTCTTGGTTATGATCTTTATGGAAGCAGATCAAGGGGACTTTCTTCCACAGCGCTGCTGGGTGGGTTTGAACCACCAATCTTCAGGTTAGCAGTCAAGCGTAAACCGTTTGTGCCACCCAGGGAATAGTGTCTAACCTAGCACATAGAGGAGCCCTGGTGGCAAAGTGGTTAAGAGCTAGGGCTGCAAACCAAAACACTGGCAGTTTGAATCCACCAGCTGCTCCTTGGAAACCCTGTGGGGCAGGTTTACCCTGTCCTATAGGGTCGCTATGAGTCAGAATCTACTTGATGGCAATGGGTTTAGCACATAGAAATGAGTATTTGTTAGATTGATGAGTAATCTACTGACTAGATACAATTCATGTAGTCATTAAGAAACACTGCTATAGAAATAAAGGTATTGATATACTCGGAAACGGAAAAACCAAATAAAGAATTACACTTAAAGTGTGATTCCATCTTTGTGTGTGCATATATAAACATCTATAAGACTACACCAAAATGTCAACAGTGGTTATAGTTGTCTCTAGATGATGAGTTTAGGGGTAATTTTAACTTCTTTTTATTTATCTATATTTGCTAATTTTCTAATTAACTTTTATTATATCCATAATACAGAGGATTTTTTAAATCATCTCTGTGCTATGTTGTTTAAGTGTATAATATTGTTATGGGAAAGACATTCCATCATTACCTTTGACCTCAGGATGTTAACTTCTTGCTTAATTCAGGAGTCCCAACAAAGTCCTTGGAGTTCCAGATGGCAGAATGCTAAAGGAAGAGTGAGAAGCTCCTCCCCTTTCTTACATCCTCCTCCAACTCTTAAAATGCTTCTGCTGAATTGCTGGGTGGAGAGCTGTGGGGACCATGGTCTCGGGGAACATCTAGCTCAACTGGCATAACACAGTTTATAAAGACAATGTTCTACATGCTACCTTGGTGAGTAGCGCCTGGGGTCTTAAAAGCCTCTGAGCAGCCATCTAAGATACTCTACTGGTCTCATCCCTTCGGGAGCAAGGGAGAACAAAGAGAACAGGATACAAGGAAAAGATTAGTCCAAAGGACTAATGGACCACAGCTACCAAGGCCTCCACCACACTGAGTCCAGTAGAGCCAGATGGTGCCTGACTACCACCACTGACTGCTCTGACCAGGATCACAACAGAGGGTTCTGGACAGAGCTGGAGAAGGATGTAGAACAAAATTCTAACTCACAAAAAAAAAAAAAAAAGACCAGATTTACTGGTCTAAAGGAGACTGGAGAAACCCCAAGAGTATTGCCCCCAGACACTCTTTTAGCTCAGTGGTGTAGTCATTTCCGAGGTGCACCATTCAGCTGGGGAGTGGACAGCCCCGTAAAACCAAATGGTACTAATGAGGCACAGCAATCCAGGGACAAGGGCCAGAAGGCAGAAGGGGACAGGAAAGCTGGTGATAGGGAACCCAAGGTTGAGTAAGGATAGTGTTGATGTGTTGTGAGGTTGTTAACCATTGTCATGGGGCAACATGTGTACTAACTGTTAAATGAGAAACTATTTTGTTCTGTAAGCCTTCATCTTAAGCGAGAATAGCAGCACAATTGGAAGAGCATAGTCGATGTCACTGAACTGTGCATGTAGAAATTTTTGAAATGGTGTATCTTTGGCTATGTATATTTTCACCAAAAAAAAAAAAACAAAGGTCGAGAAGGGAGGGTGTTGACATGTTGTGGGGTTGTTGACCAATGTCATAAAACAATATGTGTACTACTGTTTCATGAGAAACAATTTGTTCTGTAAGCTTTCACCTGAAGTACAATTTAAAAAAAAAAAATGCTTCTGACTGCCTCCAAGCACACAGCTGACAGAGAAAACTATGCTGTCAAGGGGAAGTTGAAGAGGAAAAGCTCAGCACTCAAAAGAATGTAACCAGAAACTTGGCTCACATCCCTAATGCAATGTTATCGAATAGTTTGGTTTTGTTAAATCGGTTCCTTTTAAATGCTAAATCAAGATGTTGTAAACAAGGTTTGCAGCAAAGTCCAAGAAAGAAGAGCTCCCAAGGGGAAGGGAAGGCTGGGATTTGACTAGTGAAGCATTTGATTCAATTAGTGCTGCTTATTAAGTTACTGTTGCTACAGTGTTTAAAGCCACTTAGCAGATCACACCGTAAGGACTCTCTTACCCTTTGCCCCATTTAAGCATCATTGATTGATCAACCCCTTGAGAGGCGACCATGGCAAAGAAGGTGGTGGTGATTGGAGCTGGGGTCAGTGGCCTGATCTCTCTCAAGTGCTGTGTGGATGAGGGACTTGAGCCCACTTGCTTTGAGAAGACTTGAGGATATTGGAGGGCTGTGGAGGTTCAAAGCAAGTGAGATTTTCTTGTTTCTTAAACAGGTTGTACTGTGATTTCAGGGTGAATCATAGCTACTGATTGGTCTTGTTGAAGAATTTCTTGAGCAACTTTGATCAGATTTAATTCATGCAGCTATTCAGGGGCTGAATCACGGGTTGGCAGCTGTCACCCGGTCAATACCCTCCTAACCCAGGTGACCAACCCAAGCTTGTAAAGGGCCTCTTCTTTTGGATCCAGCAATTGTCTTATAGTTTGTAATTTTGTCATTCTCAAACCAATATACTGACAGTAGAAAACATTTTACAAAGTAGAAGTGATAGACATTCTTTTCAAGACATCATCTCTATTTCAATCACTGAGCCAAATGCCTCTTTGGAGAGTGTACCCTTATTGCTACTGACTTTATTTCTCTCTCAAATAACCCATGCTTGTTTGCTTAGCTTTACTGACAACACTCTAGTACAACTGCTGGAAACTCTTGATTAAAGAGATTCTATTTACTATATTCATTCTATTAGCCAAACCCAAATCTTTATAATGCTAGTTGTCCTTCAGAAATTGTAGAAAGATGTAGAAAGCTACATAGAAAGACAGATGTAAGGATTTATAATTTAATCCTTCTCACAATCTTGTAAGTAGGGGTTTGCCGCCTCTTAGCTGTGAGAGCTTGGGCAAATTATTTACATCTCATTGTCTCAGTTTTCTCAGTTATATAATGGGGATAATAACAGAAAGGTATAATTATCTCATACTGTTGTGTGCAAGGTTAAGGGAGATAATTGGTGTAAAGAGCCTAGAACAGTTCCTGACTCATAATAGAGTTCAATAAATGTAAGCTACTAATGATAACTATATTCATATTTTATAGATGAGCAAACAGAAACTGAGAGAGTTAAGTGGCTTAGCCATGGTCACATAGCTAGCAGAACTGGCATTCAAGCTCAGGTCTACATGACTCCTAAGCAGCTGAGCCCTACTTCTAACCATGCTCTAAATCTGTATTCATCCTCGATAAGGCTAAGTAAAAGTTTAAGCTCAGAATTCAAGAACATTGATTTTAGGATTGTGTATCAGGTATATCTGAGGTACTAGGACAAGTGAGAATACTCCAAACAGGAACAATAGGTACAGATGCATAAAGAGCAGACTTTCATACTAGAGAGACCATACAAGTGCTCAGAGAATAAATTTTCCCTGCAGGCTGACCCAGTTAGGGGGATGACAAGGACCATCTAACACATGTGCTTTGCCAGTTCAAACTGAATTGCGTGCCAAAAAGGATTTCTTAAACATTGGCTTTCCCAAATGTATATAACCATAAGACTCGCTTACACGGTTTCTTAAACATACTTATTCCTGGGCACCACCCCAGACCTGAGTCAAAATCTTCCAAGGAGGGGAATTTCTTCCAAGGAGGGGAATTTCTTTCTTTTCTTTCTTTTTTTTTTTTTAATTTTGCTTTAGTTGAAAGTTTATAGCTTAAGGTAATTTCTATACAAAAATTTATACACATATTGTTTTGTGACATTAGTTGCAATCCCCACAATGTGACAGCACACTCTCCTTTTCCACCCTAGGCTCCCTGTGTCAGTTCAACCAGCTCCTGTCCCTTCTTGCCTCCTCATCCTGCCTCCAGACAGAAGCCGCCCATTTGGTCTCGTGTATCTGATTGAAGAAGCACACTCCTCACGTATATTTATTTTTTGCTTTATAGCCCTGTCTAATCTTTGTCTGAAGAGTAGGCTTCTGGAACAGCTTCAGTTCTGGGTTAACAGAGCGTCGGGGGGCCATAGCTTCATAGGTTCCTCCAGTCTTTGTAAGACCATTAAGTCTGGTCTTTTTATGTGAATTTGAGTTCTGCTCCAAGGAGGGGAATCTATTTCTTAACCAGAGTCCCAAGTGAGTCCTTTGATGAGGCAAGTTTGGCAAACACTGCACAAATACATTTACCCAACCATCCAAACACGCTCATAGTTAATGATGGAGAAGCTGATCTTCATACTGGGCAGGTAACTTTGCAGAAAGGGGAACTGGAAAAAATTCAACTCACATTTATTTAACAACAACTATTCATTAGAATCATGATGGCTTTTACTGAGAGGGTGTGGTGGTATGGTGGTCATTCCTGTCTTTACCAAAGATGTGTTTTTTTGTCCACTCTAGGTTCACGTGTAGATTCTAATTGGGATCTTTTTTGTTCCCAGGTGTATTTTTAACTTATGGAAGAAATGTAGAAATTGTAACAATTTTCTATTTAATGATAAGTTTGTCACTTTTTTAATTACTTATTTGGGATTTAATGCTTAAGAGTCAACTGTCCCTTATTTGATTATGATTAATATGACAACAGCAGAAAAGAGAGTTATTTTGAGTGATCTGTCAACAATATGATTTGATTAATTCCAGAAGGTAACTCCTGTCCCAAAATATTTCTCCTGCTATCCTATTCCCAGTGTCTAAAATTTCAGAATTAGAGATACCTTCGGCAATAGGTTTGGTTTTTCTTTTTTTTCTCCCCAAGGATTAGCCCTAGTGGCACAGTGGTTAAGAGCTCAGCTGCTAACCAAATGTCAGCAGTTTGAATCCACCAACGCTCCTTAGAAACCCTATGGGGCAGTTCTACTCTGTCCTATAGGGTCACTATGAGTCAAAATCGACTCGATGGTAATGGGTTTGGTTTGGTTTTGTTTTCCCACAGATTAAAAAAAGTTATATTGAAATCTGAATTACCGGTAATTAAGCCTTATTGGGTAATGAACCCCTGGGTGGCAAAAACAATTAAACACTTGACTACTAACCAAAAGATTGGCAGTTCGAACCCACTCAGAGGCACCTTGGAAGAAAGGCCTGGTGATCTGCTTCCGGAAGGTCACATCCTTGAAAACCCTATGGGGCACAGTTCTATACAACACATGGAGTTGCCATGAGTCAGAATCAACTCAACAGCAACTGATTTGGTTTTGGGTTTTTTTTTTTTTTTTTTTTTTTGGTTTATTAGATATTAAAGGCTCAGTATATAACTTCCTGATACCTCTAACAATATCATATTTCAAACCGCTTTTAAAACTATATTCCAATGTTGTTGGGTGCTATCTAGTCGATTCCAACTCATAGAGACTACATGTGACAGAGCAAAATTGTCCCATAGGGTTCTCTTGGCTGTAATCTTTACAGGAGCGAATCACCAGGTCTTTCTCCCATGGAGCCACTGGGTGAGTATGAACCATCAATTTTTCAGTTAGCAGAGAAATATAATTTTCTCCACCCAAAGAAGACAAAGAATCTCCCTGCAGAATGAAACATACAATAAGCAAAATTTTACAGGCTGCCTCGGGGCCATGAAGAGTCCTGGTTACCAGGAGACTGGACTGCTAAAAGGATTTCTATATTTACACACAATCTTTCTGTTATCACTTAACACATTTAGTACTGAGAAGTTTTTTAAAAAAAGTTTGAATCCTTGTTCCACGCCCAGCTCTGATGCTGTTGAATTCTTCCAAAGGTTCTCCGGCACCCCCTAGTGGTAGTTCTGGAACATGAAAAACCAAAACCAAATCCGCTGCTGTAGAATCCATTCAGACTCATAGTGACCCTATAGGACAGAGTAGAACTGCCCCATAGGGTTTCCAAGGAGCACCTGTTGGATTCGAACTGCTGACCTTTTAGTTAGCAGCCATAGCTCTTAACCAGTATGACAGCAGGGTTGGGGGGTAATTAACACCTGTTTTTAGCACTTTTTCCAGTGATGGGAAGCACATTGTTTGCAGCATCTTTTTCCTTCACAAGGAAGTAGGTTTCTTAAGATTATTCTCATTTGCATGTGATGAGGAAGCTGAGGTTTGTGTTAAACAGCTTTCCCAGGGGAACATAGTGGTGGAAACAGATTCCTAAGCCTTCACATTTAATAGCCTTACTTTACAGAGGTATTGAGAGAGGTAGTGGTATTCAGCCACTACCCTGATCTGCCTCCTCTATTGTTCCTGATACATTGTGCTCAGGGAAGTTACCAATATAATCACTCTTTTGTTTAAATATTTTTTATATGTGGATCTCCTCTTCTCCCAGATTTTATTTATATATATAATACATATATACAATTATAACATATATGCAATTATTTTAATTAATCTTCATATAATAATCTCCAGATTTCTTTTCATTTTGGCTAGGTTGCCTTCCTCTGGATTCAATATGAAATCTCACTTGCTCTCTAAAAATTAACTCCTCAAAAACACAATATTCCAAACAAGTTTATTTTCTCAATATGTATTTTTCAGAACCAGAGAAGTGCTGGGCACTGCAGTAGGCAATGAAGAATGTGTCAGACACAATCACTGCCCTCAAAGAATTTATAATGGATTGGTCTGACACTTGCCCATTATGGCTTGTGCTTTACTCGGCCTGGACATTACACCTCTATTAAAGGAGTTTAATATTGTATTAATTTTTTAAAAAATGCTGGAAAAGCTAACAGCTAATATTTGAATAATTATTCTCATATGCCTTTTCTCATTTTCTTCTGATAATGCTCCTCTGAGTTAGTTAATATTAATCCCAACTTAACAATGAGAAAGCCAAGGGTATGTGGCTTGCCCATAATCACTAATAATCAAATAATCTCAGTATGGTGGTGATAGGTCTTAAAACCGGTCACCACACTGAGATTAAATGTAGACTGAGTTCACCATCACACTTCTTCTCACATCACACTAATGATTCATACTGAGTTTGGAGGTTAATTAATACCTCTCACTCTTTTTAATTTGAGCCTTGATGATTCAAGTCACTATTATCCTACACTTGTGAAGCTGATTTTTTGAGCCTATTTATAGGAATTTACATTTATGCAAATTAAATATTGTATAATTGGTTTGATCCATGGCCAAAAAGTCTTTATTTGAAATCTGAATCATCTGTCACATATTCCATGCCTCCAAGCTTTGGGTATACACAAATTTGATCATCTGTATTTGTCTCCATCAAAGTTATTGTTTAAAATGTTGAATATAAGAAGATAAAAACGTGAAGCAGGGCCCTGAGATATCATCAAATGAGACTTTCTAAACAATGCTATTTCCACATTGATGTAAACATGCAAGGCCTCTCTTCTGTTCCAGTTGGCATGGGCTTTTTAACAGTATATTCTATTCACGTACAGTACAGCTATATTATACAGGACTAGCTTAGAACAAACAGCCATTTCCTTTCCAGACAAGATAAATATCTTACCCTTGTTTTACTTTCATAAGTTCTTTTTTTCTTAGATAAATTTATTCAAAGAATCTATCGCAGCACAATTCAATGTAACTTAGCTTTTTACACCCTGCTGCCCATTTAACTGAACCAAGTTTAACATGTTAGATATTTCTAGCTTTCAGGCAATCAAATACAAAGTACCATAATCTTTTATATCTCCTTACCAACAGTCTAAGATATACTTTGATTAATTTTCCATAATACTTTTAAAGAAGTAATGTTTGCATGAGTAGAATATAACAAAGTTTATAGTATATTACCAGCAAAGCTATGTATGTATTCCCGTATGATACAAATGCCCATTTTATTATCATTAAGCCTTATTTGCAGTGATGGAAAAATGCTTCTGATTGATATTACTCATTCCTTCATTCATTCAACAAACATATGTAAGGTGCCAAGCATTGTACTAAGTGCTGAGAGTACAGTAATGCAGTCTTTCCTGCCAGCGGGAGAAGTACTAATGAAAATTCACCTTAGGGTGCAGTTCTGACACACTGTTATAGGAGCACAAACTTCAATCAGCAGAGACTAGAGCAGGCTTCCTAGAGAGTGTGACACTGTTAGTCTTGACAATAAGTAGACACCAGGCATGTGAATATAAAGAAATAGTGTTCTACATAGAACAAACGGCATGTGCACTTAGGGAACAGGAAGTCACATGACATGGCTGGAATAAAGGATGCAAGTGAGTGAGTGATAACTGATAGTCATTACTACCGTGGTTTGTGTGTTGCTGTGATGCTGGAAGCATGCCGCTAGTATTTCAAATACTAGCAGGGTCACCCATGGTGGATAGGTCTCAGTGCAAGTGGGTGAGTGGCTAGAGAGAATGACCAGGGTCTGATCATGAGGAACTTGTCTCCCATGCCTGTGACTGTATACTTTACCCTGAAGGCAGTGTCAAAAGAGGGCGATATCTGAGTTAGGAAGTCCAGTTAAGGGGCTCTTTCAGTGATCAAGACCAGAGATGTAGGGAGGCACCAGCCTAAAGGAGAGATGGCAGAATGCAATGGCACCCTCATAGAGACAGTGGTTCCCCCTAGTTCATATGCATCATAATCAGCTGGGAGCCCTTCTAAAATACATATTCTTAGGCCCTACCCAGACCTGCCTAAACTTTTTATTTTTCAAAACTCCCTCAAGTTCTTCTGAACTCCAATCAGTCCACTGACTGGTATTTGTAAACCACAATTTTGCCTCTAATTGTAGGGCAAGAAAGTAAAAAGAGTTTCAATCACACTCATTTCAAGTAATGGAGTGCATAATATAAGGCCCATCTGAAAGAGTAAGAAGATAACATAACAATATTTTTAAAGATGTGCAATTTAATTATATCCAACTGCTTACAGGCTTATAGTAACCAATTATGAGAACAAAATACCGATTGGTAGAGGTCAATATAATGATATTTCTCAGTTTGCCTTATAAGTTTGTTCCACCAAGTAGACTAAACATTATATTTGTAAAGCTGAACGGGTGATTCTGATACACTCTGGAAACGTCTGAAGCCACTAGGTCCCTGAAACTTCCGAATCAAAACAGTATTTTGTGGCAACTCCCCAGCTCATGTCTTCCTCCAGCACTCCCTATCTATGGAGAGAAAAGCAGGAAAGATCTCAGATCAAAATGTTGGCTATGCCATTGAGTCTGGGATGCCTGCCTGCTTAGACAGACCGGTGTCTTGGTGGGGAGGCTGGGAATGGACATGTGTAACCAAATTAAAATTATAGAGTTCCAGGATTTTAGAACTAGAAGGAAACTTAATGGTAATCCAAGCAAACATCTAGTTTTACATGTGAAAATGAGTAAAACTCATTTTGAAACATTTTGCCCGAGATGACATAGCTGGTGAGTGGTAGAATTACTCAAAATTTTAAAAATGGCACAAGGCTTATAAAGAAAACACAAAGGATTTTTCAGAAATAGATCCAATTTAAATGAAAGAATTTTTCATGCACTAAACCTCTGGGATATAAGAGAGTTTAAAATATTCTACATTCTAAATCCTAAAAACAATGAATAGTGAAGCATTGTGAAGGCACTTTCCCACCCAGTGTTATCATGTAGAAACCTATGTGCAGACAATTGTTCTTTGCACAAGGCATTGTATATATCTATAAACAAGGCAATACTGAAAGTTTTTTTTCCAAATAATTATAAATTATTCAAACTTTATTGGTGCTCAGTTCTTTCTTGTCACCATATATACATCTAATTGAGCATATTAATTCAATATAATGATAATCTCAACAAATACAGAAACTGTGTTTATCCTATTTGCATTTTATCCTCAACTCCAAGCTCAACGCCTGAGCCAGAATAGACATCTGACATACATTTTTGTATTAAGTCAATAAGAATCGTCTTCCCTTCATAATCCTGGGCTAGCTCAGCCAGTTTTACCTAGATTTGTATAAACACATAGACGCCTTCTTCAGCAAAATAAATGTGGCAAGAAGCACATATACATACAAACGCTTCTTTTTAATACTGTCCACTAATTTTTTAGCCCAACAATAAAGATTATCACTTGATCTTCAGAAATAGAATTTGATGTCACCTGTGATTGCTGACAAACTATACAAGGAAACCCCCTCGGAACAAAGGTCTTGCTCTGACTATAGAGACTAAGACATCAGAACCAGTTCTTTTCATTACTTGAAGCCCCTTAAATTTGACCTTACAGGGGAGCCAACCACATTTTAAAGTCAATTCTTTGGTACTCGAAAAAAACTAACATTTTGGCTATACTACAGCAGTCAATCTTAGTTTAGCTGTTTCAGAACACTGGCTGGTTTAGTAAGATTAACTTTACTGGCCTGTAATATGAGCAACAGAGGCGAGCATTTATTGAGCTCTTATTTAGAGCCAGAGATTGTGCTAAGTACCTTATCTAACCCCATTAAAGCCTCACAATGGCTGTTTTATATTAGGATTATTAATAAGTCCCATTTCACAGATGAGGAAACTGAATTATGTAATTTGTCCAAGTAAGCAGAGCTGTTAAAGTTAGCAAAATTAAGATAGCAACCCAGTCAGTCTAACTACAGAGCCCTCATGTTTAACTTCACTCTGCGCTACTTATAAACTTATCTGGTCTTAAGAGAAATTATTATTTCTGTACTTTATGAAAAATTTCCTATTTTGAGAATCTTGTTGGATAAGAAACTTAGGCATTCAGTCTTGCCAAGGACATTATGTTCAGTCATGCTAAAACATCCAGTTTACAAATAATTTTGACTGTAGTATTACACAATCTGAAACTAATGTTTGAAAAAATAAAAATACCATGATTTATTCATTCACGGTTCAGATCATCGTATCCTTGTGTAAGAGACAGAAACCCTTTCATATTCCAATATAAACTCCCTTCAGATCCTAATGCTTACATACAGTCAGCAATACCACCACACTAAATTCTAACCTCCTAGAAAGTTGGCATACCCTAACCTGACTAGCTTTTACCAAGCCACTGAAATTTTAACAAACTTATCATTTGAGACTTGATTCTGGACTAGAAAAGTTAAACACACTGCTCGGGGAAAAACTATTTGACCCCTGGCCTGTGGTTGGCATAAGTGAATAAATGAATGAATTCATTAATGAGGAAGAAAGAAAGGGAAGGAAGGAGTAACAGAGGAGGATGTTTACAAACTTATTATTTAGCAAGAATTCTACATTTTGCTCTTACATGACATGATCTTAGCACAAACATCATTTCAGCTTTGGTGACCCATATTGGTGCTAATAATCCATGACATTGGAACACAGTGACACCCAATACATATAAAGAGCTTGGCTGATAAAAGGGGCAAGAATTAGCAAGTTTACACTTTTTTTAATCTTTAAAATCAAGTGTAACCTCTTGTACAGAAAATGCTGGAAAGCCCACATGTGATAGCGTGCGTGCCTGTGTCAGTTACTTTGGTGTCCGTCAAAGCAGCTACCATAAGTGCCTTTCTTATATTGCAGTGAACAGTGGACTGTAGCTGACAGCTTTGCTGAAGCTATAGCTTCTTCAATAATCATTGATTCTACTTATGCACATAGCATATTCGCATTTTACAGATGAGAGAACTGAGGCTCAGGGGCACTGATTCACCCAGGCTCACACAATCTGAAAGAGAGGGATTCAAACTCATGTCTGACTCCAAAGCTCAGGCTCTTCCTGCTAGTCCAACCTGCCTCTTTCAGTATTGCCAAAAAGTCTAAGGACAAAGTCTAAAAATCTAGCAGCAAAATAATGAGTTTATATGAATAATGGTGAGAAAAAAACATGGACAATTGACTCATTGTGGTGGCAGGATTATAAGTGAATACTTTCATTTACATTCTGTGGAAGAGACTGTTGCACTGTTTATGCAAGACTTAGTAATATTTTGCAACTACAGTCACGCACCACACAAAATTTGTTTGGGCAACGTCTGACCACATATACATCCGTGGTCCCATAAGGTTACAACAGAGTTCGGAAATCCCGATTGAAGAATGAGATGTAGTGGATGTAACCAGACATAGCGAATGTACCAGTTTCCCGTACGCAACACATGTATCTCATGTTTCTTGTATACAGGCAGTCTCCAGGTTATGAAAGAGATCCATTCCTAAGTCTGTCTTTAAGTCAAATTTGCAGGTAAGTCAGAACAGGTACACACAGTTCTTACTTAGCAACGGTCAGTCAAACGTTTGTCTTAGTGTATAGTGTATATTTTACCTTTCAATGCATATAAAGGAGCCCTGGTGGCGCAGTGTTTAAGAGCTTGGCTGCTAACCAAAAGGTTGGTAGTTTGAATCCACTAGCAGCTCCCTGGAAACCCTATGGGGCAGTTCTACTCTGTCCTATAAGGTGACTGTGAGTCAGAATTGACTCAACAGCAACAGGTTTGGTTTTTTAATGCATATAAAACACTTAAGAAACACTTCCAAGGCATGTAATGTTTTCACGAGCATCACAAAGTAGTGCGTTTGTTCGTTATTATGCACCATCACATGTATTTAACTCAAATTTTTAATAAGGTTTATGGCAATCTGTTCTTAAGTACAAGTTGTCCGTAACCTGAGGACTGCCTGTAATTTGGTGTTCACATGCTCAAATTACATAAAGTCATATTTCACAGAATGTATCATGGATGTTAAGTGACACATGACTGTAATGAGCTCCTACAAGCTTTTTATTTCTCTATACTCCATCTGAGTCAAAATAACTATTTGTCAAGATTATGCTTTAGTCTCTGCATATGCAGAAGCATCTACTGAGGAGTTCTTGGGTAGCATTTTATAAATTTCCTTATAAAAGCCTCTTTGATAGTATGTTGGTCTCAGGGACACTAAGTCACCATCTGTTGCTCTTTTTACGATTTAACGTGAGGGACGTTATGCAGAGTGCACTTTTTATTGTGGCTAGCTGTTGTCAAGTCAGTCCCCTACTCATGGTGACCCCATGCCCAATGGGATGAAACACTGCTCAGTCCTGCACCATCCCCATGATCAATTGCACATCAGACCATTGTGATCCGGAGGGTTTTCACTGATGATTTTTGAAAATAGACTGCCAGGCCTTTCTTCTTCATCTGTCTTAGTCTATAAGCTCTGCTGAAACTTGTTCAGTGTCATAGAAACACCCACACAAGCCTCCGCTGACAGACAGGTGGTGGCTGCTCTTGAGGTGCACTGGCCTGGAATTGAACCTTGGTCTCCTGCATGTAACGTGAGAATTCTACCGCTGAACCACCAATGCCCCCTGAACTTCTGGTACAGGACTTTATAAACAGAGCGTAGCGTGTGCTGCCTCCAGTTTACCCACACACACTCACCAATGTTCAGAATCAATTTAAGGTTCTTTTGGTATCAGTGCTGTTCACCTATGTCACCTAAGGAACGTTGATTTGGTATAAAGCACGAAGTGAATGCAGAGATATTCACATCCAGATGTGAAAACTCCCTGCCGCCAGAAGTATTCTTTTACCTGAAATTCTCTATTATGTTCTCTGACTTGTGTCCCAGCATTTATTTGTTCTCAAAGAGGTGGGAAAGAGGGAATATTTAGCCTCCCCAGGGAAAGACTAGAAAGAGAGGCTGGTTGTCACAATGACTGGCATTTAATGGGGAGCGCCCTGGGATGCTAAATATCCTGCAATGTGCCCAAAGAGCTGCCACCCCTCCCTTGTCAGTAGAGTTCCCAGGGAGCAACACTGAGAGGTGAAACAACCAGGCCCCATCACACAGGATGATGGAGCATGTACGCTGCACCCCATCACCCAAACATTACAGTCATACCTCAGCAATGAAGAGGATCACATCACCAGGATATGAGACGTAGAAAGAGCAGGGAACCAAGGGATTTTTTAATGCATGATAATCACTAATCATTTTATTTGATCCTTTAGGAAAATGTTGAAGATGGCCGAGCAAGTATCTATAAATCTGTCATTACCGACCCCAGCAAAGAAATGTCTTGTTTTAGTGACTTTCCAATGCCTGAACATCTCCCAAATTTCCTGCACAACTCAAAGCTTCTGGAATACTTCAGAACTGTTGCCAAAAAGTTTGATCTCCTAAAATATATTCAGTTCCAGGTATTGTATTTTAGGGGAATGGGCTTGTCTATGTTACAGCTCACATTTAAATAGATAGTTGCTCTGATAATGAAAGAAATTGTGAATAAAACAAAGTATCCCAATCCAATTCTTTTCTGAAAGATGAGAGCATTATAGAAAACCCAAAAAGTAGTATCATTGTACCCAATGTTATGGATTATATGCATCAACGTAAGAGGAAAACCCTCTGCGAAAGTTGAAAGGTTTGGATGCTGATGATACAGATGGTGAAACCGCATTTAAACGGGTGTCTGTTGCCATTGGATACTCTTAGCTTTATTTCCCTTGGAAGGACATCTGAAGGAAATCAAACTGCTGTTTCATTTCCTTACCTTCTCTATAGAACTGGGATTTCTTTTAAAAGTGTGTTGAATAAACTCACTGCTCTCCATTCATCTCAGAAGGCTGTGGCAACCATTTTTCCTAATTTTTTCTTTTTTCTGGATGCAATCTCTAGAAACATAAAGATGGCCGGATAGTTTTGAAATACATGTGGAATTTCCTTTTCCTGTACTTCCTCAAAAAAAATTGTTATTTCCGTTAGGTGTCGTTAAGTCAGTTCCAGCTCATACCAAGCCTACGTACAACAGAACGAAACACCGCCCAGTCCTGTGCCATCCTCATAATCGTTGCTATGTTTGAGCACTGTCAATCAGTCTCATTGAGGGTCTTCCTCTTTTTCGCTGACTTTCTATTTTGCCAAGCATGATGCCCTTCTCCAGGGACTGGTCCCTCCTGGTAACATGTACAAAGTATGTGAGACGAAGTTTTGCCATCCTTGCTTCTAATGAGCATTCTGGCTGGCTGTACTTCTTCCAAAACAGATTTGTTCATTCTTCTGGCAGTCCATGGTATAGTCAGTATTCTTCGCCAATACCACAACTCAAGGGCATCAATTCTTAGGCTTTCCTTATTCATTGTCCAGCTTTCACATACATATGAGGCATTGAAAATACCGTGGCTTGGGTCAGACACATCTTAGTCCTTAAAGTGACATCTTTGCTTTTTAATACTTTAAAGAGATCTCTTGCAGCCAATTTGCCCAATGCAACGCGTTGTCTGATTTCTTGACTGCTGTTTCCATGGGCATTACTATCCAAGGCAAAACAAAATCCTTGACAACTTCAATCTTTTCTCTGTTTATCATGATATTGCTTTTTGGTCCAGTTGTGAGGATTTTTGTTTTGTTTATGTTGCAGTGTAGTCCATACTGAAGACTGTAGTCTTTGATCTTCATCAGTAAGTACTTCAAGTCCTGTTCACTTTCAGCAAGCAAGGTTGTGTCATCTGCATAATGCAGGTTGTTAATGAGTCTTCCTCTAATCCTGATGCCCCGTTCTTCTTCATATAGTCCAGTTTCTCAGATTATTTGTTCAGCATACAGGTTGAATAAGTATGGTGAAAGGGTACAACCCTGATGCACTGCACACCTTTCCTGACTTTAAACCATGCAACATCTGCTTGTTCTGTTTGAACAACTGCCTCTTAATCTACTTACAGGTTCTTCATGAGCACAATTAAGTGTTCTGGAAATCCCATTCTTCAAATTGTTATCGATAATTTGTTTTGTTCCACACAATCGAATGCCTTTGCATAGTCAATAAAACACAGGTAAACATCTTTCTGGTATTCTCTGCTTTCAGCCAGGATCCATCTGACATCAGCAATGATATCCCTTGTTCAACGTCCTCTTTTGAATCTGGCTTGAATTTCTGGCAGCTCCCTGTTGATGTGTTGTTGTAACCATTTTTGAATGATCTTCAGCAAAATTTTACTTGTGTGTGATATTAATGATATTGTTTGATAATTTCTCATTCTTTTGGATCTCCTTTTTTTGCAATGGGTACAAATACGGATATCTTCCAGTCCATTGGCCCAGTAGCTGTCTTCCAAATTTCTTGGTATAGATGAGCGAGCACTTCCAGTGCTGCATCTGTTTATTGAAACATCTCACTTGGTATTCTGTCAATTCCTGGAGCCTTGTTTTTTTGCCAGTGACTTCAGTGCAGCTTGGATCTCTTTTTTCAGTACCATCGGTTCTTGACCATATGCTACCACCTGAAATGGCTGAACATCAACCAGTTCTTTTTGGTACAGTGACTCTGTGTATTTCTTCCATCTTCTTTTGATGCTTCTTGAGTCGTTTAATATTTTCCCTGTAGAATTCTTCAGTATTGCAACTCGAGGTTTGAATTTTTTCTTTAGTTCTTTCAGCTTGAGAAATGTCAAGCATGTTCTTCCCTTTTGATTTTCTATCTCCAGGTCTTCGCACATTTCATTATAATACTTTACTTTGTCTTTTCGAGCTGCCCTTTGAAATCTTCTGTTCAGCTCTTTTACTTCATCATTTCTTCCTTTTGCTTTAGCTACTCTACATTAAAGAACAACTTTCAGAGTCTCTTCTACCTCCATTTTGGTCTTTTCTTTCTTCCTTGTCCTTTTAATGACCTCTTGCTTTCTTCGTGTATGATGTCCTTGATGTCATTCCATAACTCATCTGGTCTTGCATCATTAATGGTCAATGCATCAACACTATTGTTGAGATGGTCTCTAAATTCAGGTGGGATATACTCAAGATTGTATTTTGGCTCTTGTGGACTTGTTCTAATCGTCTTCAACTTCAACTTGAATTTGCATATAAGCAATTGATGGTCTATTCCACAGTCTGCCCCTGGCCTTGTTCTGACTGATGATATTGAGCTTCTTCATCATCTCTTTCCACAGGTGTAGTCAATTTGATTCCTGTGTATTCCATCTGGCGAGGTTCACATGTATAGTAGCCATTTATGCAGTTGTCATTGGTGTTGCAAAATTCTACCATGTGATCTCCGGCATCATTTCTATCACCTAGGCCATATTTTCCAACTACCAGTGCTTCTTAGTTTCCAACTTTCACATTCTAATCACCAGTAATTATCAATGCATCCTGATTGCATGTTTGATAAATTTCAGACTACAGAAGTTGATAAAAATCTTCAATTTCTTTATCTTTGGCCTTAGTGGTTGGTGCATAAATTTGAATAATAGTCGTATTAACTGTTCTTATCACTTATCATATCACCAGCAGCACTGCACTTCAGGATAGATCTTGAAGCATTGTTTTTGACAGTGAACGCGACACCTTTGCTCTTCAATCTGTCATTTCTGGCATAGTAGACCATATGATTGTCTAATTCAAAATGGCCAATTCCAGTCCATTTCAGCTCAATAATGCCTAGGTTATTGATGTTTATGTGTTCCATTTCATTTTGAGGACTTCTACTTTTCCTAGATTCGTACTTTGTACATTCCACATGTCAATTATTAATAGATGTTTGCAGCTGTTTCTTCTCATTTTGAAATGTGCCACATCAGTAAATGAAAGTCTCAAAAGCTTGACTCCAACCACGTCATTAAGATTAACTCTACTTTGAGGAGGCAGCTCTATCCGAGTCTTATTTTGAGTGCCTATCAACCTGAGGGGCTCATCTTCCAGCACTATATCAATGTTCAAAAACAATACTCAACAAGAAAAAAAGAATATTCTCACTCAACGTCCTCAATTTTTATCTTTGTTTCTTAAATGAAGCAGACTTGCAACCTTTATGTACTTAAAAAAAAAACAATAGCCCTTTTATAGGAAGTAAGCTATTTTAACAAATCCAAGTACCAATAAATTATTTCATTCAAATGAGATCATGAACTGTATTGCCAACACAATGTACTCTGTTTTAATAATAAAAAATGTTAACAACTACCATTTCTTGAGAGCTGGCTATGTGCCAGGCACTATGCAGATTGCTTCACATGAAATGTCTTCTATCAAGCAGAGTCCACATAACTGCTGACCATGTGGTCATGGGAATGATTGACACGTGTTTTGTATCTTTGCCCAGATATTGCCTTCCTTTTCTTTCTCTCTCTCAAGTCCTTATTCAATACTTCACACCCTTAACAGACAGGTTCCCACAGCTGAGTCAGGCCTCTTACACAAAGCAGAAGAGCCTCAAAGCTAATTTTTATAAAACAGCCTAGCTCTCTGCCAAAGAAGAATGAGAAGGGCATACTTAGCAGTCTTTGCCTTAAGTGGCTTGCAGTGGAGTCAAATGAAACTTAAACAGAGTTAGATACTGCACTCTACTCATCCTCACTTTGAGAACACTGTACAAGGCCCATGTTATGCCCAGAGTGATTCTGAATGATGCACTCTGTTTGTTCAAGACAACCATCCTCAGTGTGAAAAAAACGCCCAGATTTCTCATCCTCTGGCCAATGGGAGATTGTTACCAAGAGCAATGGCAAGCAGCAAAGTGCAGTCTTTGATGCAGTCATGGTCTGCAGTCCTACCTCACATCCCACTGCAGTCATTTCCAGGTGAGGCCCGCAGGGTGCCCAGATTTTAGAGCACATGTCTGGGGACTTTAAATGCGTTTGGATTGAGAGGCAGGATTAGCAGCTGGGGCTTGGGATAACATTAAGATCAGCACAGAGCTCAAAAGATGAAAAACTCCAACCACTACCTTTGAATCTGTTGACCTTTTTGGATCTTCATTATACAGGGATAGCTTGCTTCAAAATTGCTAAATCTTCCCCCAAATTTCAGAGAATTCTCACCTAAGTTTTTGGAGAGGCCCTTTTAGCCATGTGCCTAGGTTGGCCTTTTTCTATCCTGCCAAACACCTGTAACTTTGTTACATCCTTAGAGGCCTTTCCCTGGAGCCGTGCCCATGAACAGGGGTTGCTGGGGAGAGTCCCTAGAAAGAAGCGCTGCTACTGGACAGTGATGGGGATGGGGTGCAGGAGAGGAGTGGCAGGCAGCAGCGGAAACCTTGCAGCCATCTGTCTTGATGTCTCCAGGCCCTTCCCAAGTCCCTGGGGGAAACATCTAAAACAGTGGTGTTCAATCCAGGCCTCAATTAAAATCACCTGTGGAGCTTCTAGAAGTCCTGATGGCTGGGACCCCACCCCTAAAGATTCAATTGACATGGGGTAGGGCTAAGTCAAATAAAGGCTGCTCGAGTGATTTTAACATGCAGCCAGGATTGAGACCTACTGATCTAAAGCGTAGTTCTCAGGCTTTAGATGGCATCAGAATCACTTTGAGGGCTTCTCAAAACACAAATTTATGGGCCCCACCTCTAGCATTTCTGATTCAGTAGGAGTAGGTGCTTGGCTGCTAACCCAAAGTTCAGCAGTTTGAATCCACCAAGTGCTCCGCTGGAGAAAACACATGGCAATCTGCTCCCATAAAGGTTTACAACCTGGCAAACCCTATGGGGCAGTTCTACTCTGTCCTTTAGGGTCACTGTAAGTCAGAATCCATTCAACGTCACTTAACACCAAATTCCCAGGTGATGCTGATGCTGCTGACCCAAGGACCACACTTTGAGAACCAATAATCTAATGGTTCTTTCAAAGGAAAATAGTAAAGTTAAGTATTGTTGGAAAATGTACGAGTGGTAAACACAAAAGGGCACAGAGAGGCTCATCTGTGATTAACCACCACCTGTTATTGGTGGTGCAGTGGTTAAGTGCTGGGCTGCTAATTGAAAGGTCAGTAGTTCGAAGCCACCCAGCAGCTCCACACGAGAAAAGACCTAGCGATCTCCTCCCATAAAGATTACATCCTAGGAAACCCTATAGGGCAGTTCTACTCTGCCCTATGGGGTCGCTATGAGTTGGAATCGACTCAATGGCACACAACCATTACTGACTTACTGCAACCTGGAGGCCATTCCTCAACTTTTATGTTCCAGGTTTTTAGTTTAATAGAGTTCTTATTTGCTTTTGCAAAATAAGAATGATAAATATTATCCTAATTATCATACAATTGCAGTAGCAGCACTATATAAAGTATTTAAGAAATAGTTAAAAGACTACATGCTATATGACATTAAATTATCATTATCCAGTCCAAAAGTAGGCAAAAATTGACAGTCAAAAGCCAGCATCTGACTGTCTCTTAATTCATCAAAAATCATTTGTCTCTGTAAAAATGTAAGCTACCCTTTGAAATCAACCCCTTTGGTCCTGTACAGTATACATAACCTAGCATTTCTTATTTGTTTTATGCTTTGAGGTTGCTGTTGGTCTTGCAGCAGAGAAGAGGAAGAACAAAAGATCGACCCCAGAAAGGAAGAGCTGACACAACGGAGTTTTACTGAAATTAACTTGACTTAGTTTCTTACTCACAATTTCATGAATTTCTCTCTTCTCCTTGAAGGTATCCAGAGGTTCAAAGGCCAGTGTTTCCATAGTCTTCAATACAAGCACCTAGAGGGATGTGAGGGGAAGCGCATCCTGGTGATTGGAATAGGGAACTCAGCCTCAGATATTGCCGTGGAGCTGAGTAAGAAGGCTGCTCAGGTGCGATGCTCTCTGCTTACCTTGTACAATGAAGGAGAGGAAAGGGGGGGGGCATACTGGAGAACCCCAGCAACACAACTGAGGCTCTATTACTCATTAATTGGTTGGTAGGTTCCCCAGTGTGGTTTCACAGGAAGCCTGGAAGTCGAGAGGCGAAAGTTTACCTCCCATCTCTGCCACTAACCAGCCATAGAATCTAAAGCAAGCCATTTCATTTCTCTGAGTTGTGGTTCCTTAATTTTTTAACTGGGAAGTTTGGACCTACTGACTTTCAGTACAAAAGGCCCTGTTTCTACCCAGAGGCTTAATGAGGAGTTGATCTGCTCATATTTTTGGGGTGCAGTGCAGTGATCAAGAGCTCAGGATGCTAACCAAAAGGTCAACAGTTCAAAGCCACCAGCCATTCCTTGGAAACCCTATGGGGCAGTTCTACTCTGTCCTATAGGGTCGCTCTGTGTCAGAAACGACTCGATGACAACAGGTTTTAGAAATTTAGTGCATATTAGAATTATATTTGAAATGTAGATAATCCTCAGTTATTTAAGGATCATCAAAAGAAAGATTACATAAACAAAAAGACTCCTAACCAAGATTATAGATATTTAGGTCCTCCCTGAGGTCTTCCAACCTCTGTCAGCTTTGCACCTGCTCAGGAATGATACCAGCTGAGCTACCAAGAAGGCAGATGGTACAAAAAGTAGATAATGCTGACAGAGAAAACTGGGAATGATGGAGAATAAAACGCTTCTGGAAGGACAGACACAGACAAAAATGGAAAAATAGCTAACATTCCTCTCCCCCAAACATTCACTGTTACCAGGGCCCTGAACCCATGAGTCCTCTCACTCTATCACTAGCCTCCTCACCTGGTATCTTCTGGCCACGCAGGACTGACCATGGCCACCATCCACAACCAGCAAACTTTCCTGTCCTGAGACTCACACTTCCAGGGCCCTAGATGCCCAGCAGCAGACGTGATAAATAAACATGGTGTCTCCCCAGCAGGTTAATAAAGGGGTTATGTTGGGACTTGCCAGAGTCATCTAACAGCCAGTGCCAGTTGGAGGACAGAGCAGGTCACTAATACCAGAAAGAAATGTACTAGGTCCTCATCTTTTTTGTAAAAAGAAACCAATTTTCACTTTTCAAAGCTTTGAGACCTCAGTGTGATGAGCAAGTGGGGAGGTACTTACTGTAAAGTCTTGGAGCAGAGCAGAGTCCAGAAGTGTGAGGGTTGGGGAACAGGTGGAGCCACTGGCTATAGTCTCCTTCCTGTTGGGAACACCTGCAAAGCTTGAGGCAGGAAGTAGGATGGAGTAAGATGATAGGATCCAGTTTAGCAATTGACCAAGAAAAGATTCATACTTGACCACTACATGTTGTCAGGTCAGTAATTTGGACTTAGAACAGATATTCCAAAGATATCAAATCTTGGGTTCCAAGAGCCAATGCCTTGCATGGGTCTTGCTATGTAAAACGTCTGCCTATTAACACACTCAGCTGCTAACCAAAAGGTTGGAGGGTCGAATCCACACAGAGGCATCTTGAAAGAAAGTCCTGGTGACCTACTTCCCAAAATTTAGCCATTGGAAACCCTATGGAGATCAGTTCAACTCTGACCCACATGAGGTCACCATGAGTCAGAATAGACTCCACAGCAACTGGTGGTTTATGATGCCATATGCCATATTAAGAAACTACCTGTGAGACCCCTCTCCCCTAGTCTAAATTTATAAAATAATAATAGTTAACAAATACTTATCACTTGCCAGGCAATATTTTAAGTACTTGATACATATCATCTCATTTAATACACAAAATAGTCCCATGAAATAAGTGCTATTATTATCCCCATTTTACCAAGAAAGAAACTGAGGCAGACAGGTTCAAATAACTCACCCAAGGTAACACAGCTAGTAAATAGTGGGGCTGGGATTCAAACTCAGGCAGTCCAGCTCCAGACTCCATGATCTTAACATCTTAAGTGAATCAGTTTGCTTGCAAGTAAATCACGAACTTGTTTATCCAGGAAAGCCAAAGTCAAATAACTCAGAAAATGGTATGCAAATATTTGAGAAGCAATTCAAATAAACATTTTGACAGCAGGGAGGAGTAACAGTAAACCAGGTAAAATATATATTTAAAGAGATTTAAATGTACATTATGAAAACAAGAGAAATCTGAGTAAACAAGATAAGGCATCCATCTGAAAGGAAATTCAGATGTATACTTGAAAAGAAAGGCAATCACAATATGCGTTCAATTTTAACTTTTAAAATACATAACATAAAGTTGTTTTAATTATGGAAGGGGACTGATTTTCCTTGTCATTCCTCCTCTGAGGGTATGCAGACTCAGACATTTATGCCTGTATAGTCATTAGCCTTTCATCATTTCCAGTCATTGTAATTGACATTTCCAATGATTGTAATTGTTCACCTTCACTAGAAGAGAAACTGGAGGCAGGTGGACATGGTGAGAGGAGGAAGAAGAGCCTTTCTGTAGCAGCAGCAAACCACAACTGTACACATGGTAGACTTGTGGATCCTATCATCGGTACTAGCCTAGAGATTTTGCTAATGTCTCCATGAAGTTTTTAAGACTTTGTTATAGACTGCATTCTGAGTTATACAACATTGATCTTTATCGTAAAAGCTAGATACCTGCTTTTATCATAAAGCTGCCACAGAGCAGTGATAACTAGGAGGTACTTCACTTTTTCAATCTTAGCTTTTACTAGGGTCATACATGTGATACATCACCAACACAGTAGCTCACTCCCAAATGGGACAAATGCCCTAATTTCAACTGCATTCTTTTTTGCTTACCAGGTGTTTCTCAGCACCAGACAAGGGTCCTGGGTCTTGAGCCGTATCTCTGACGATGGCTATCCTTGGGACATGGTGTTCCATACTCGCTTTAGGTCCATGCTCCGAAGTGTCCTGCCACGAAGGGTTGTGAAATGGATGATGGAACAACAGATGAATCGGTGGTTCAACCGTGAAAATTATGGTCTTAAGCCTCAAAACAAGTAGAGTTATTTTAATTTTTTTATGGTATACTCATTGGTAAGCAAGGTTGTCTGAGGGTGCCTCTCTATGCAAAACTCCAAATTGCTAACATGATAGTTTGTACTACAACCTAGAATGAATATCATATAGATCCTGGAGTTTGAATACCAAATTTGTCCTGTGTGCCTTTAAAAAAAAAAAAAGAATGTTTAAGAAGTAGTGATGTTATCAGCTGCTCCAGAAAGCAGAACTAGGGTGATTGAACAGAATTTTACCAATACCTAAAGCTGTTCAGCACTGGAGAAGGCACCTTCAAGAGACTGTGACCTTCTCTTCAGAGAAGGTATAGAGATTCTTGCTTGGGATGAAAAGTTGTTCTAGAATGCCTCTAAGGTCCTTCCTACTCTGAGATTTCATGGTTATGATTTACATTGAAAGTGTAGAGAAAACATGCCCCAAATTCTCCATCTGATCATTTATACTTTGTCTTTTATTGTTTCTTAACATTTTATTGTGGTTTGGGTGAAAGTTTACAGACCAAATCAGTTTCCCATTCAACAATTTATAAATATTTTGTTTTGAGACATTAGTTGCAATCCCCTCCATGTGACAGCACTCTACCCACTTCCTCCCTGAGTTCCCTGTTTCCATTCGTCTATCTTTCCTGCCCCTTCCTGCCTTCTGAACTTTGTTTTTGGGCAAATGCTGCCCTTTTGGTCTGGTGTGGTTCATTGTTCTGAGGAGCACATTCCTCACAGGTGTTATTGTTCACTTTATAAGCCTGTCTATTGTTTGGCTGAAAGATGGTCTCTGGGAGTACATTCAGTTCCAGGTTTGAAAGGTGTCTAAGGGCCTTAGTTTCGGGGTTCCACTAGTCTCTATCAGACCAGTAAGTCTGGTCTTTTTATGTGTTTGAATTTTGTTCTGCATTTTTCTCCCACTCTGTCCAGGACCTTCTACTGTGATCCTGCTCAAGAGCGGTCAGTATGATCATTTATACTTTGTCAACTCTGTACACCATAAGAGTTTTTTCCCATGGGCAGTTTTGCAGCTTTTGAGAAACTATTCATTGTTTCTTTGCCAAAAGATAAATATCTCTTGCTCTCAAAGTTATACAACATTGATCTTATAAACACAAGCAACATGGTTGTTCATTTGTCTTTAGTTGATAACAGACCCCTTCCTTTTAAAAAACAGAATAGTGATTTGATGAAAGGAAGTCTTTCAACAAATACCATGTGACTGTGTATTCTGAGACTTGAAATGCAATCATGTGGCACATATTCTTTTATAAAATGAAAAACAGGAAAATGGTTCCAAATCTACAAGAAAGGGAAATGCAGAAAAGCAAGCAGATTGTGCTCCATTATTCGTACTATCATAAACACAGACACCATGGATATTTGGTATCAACAAGTATCCCCAAACCTAATTTTATACATTAATTTTATACTGATTCCTTTAAATGTTTCAAAACTGATAGAAATTTACTTAGTTGTGATCAGATAGAGTTGATATAAAACAGCAACATAGTTAAAAATGGTGGATGGTATAAGAGAGACAGTAGAAACATTCATGACCAAAATTATCTTCAAGTGAAATAATAACCACTAGAATAATCAGGGATTAATCATAGGCACTAGCATTTTGTCTAAGCCCCTGGGAGTATCTCCCTCTTTGAAATGTCTTTTATCTGCATCATCTACATATTTCCCCCTATTTTTTGAGGGGAGTGGTTTTCTGCATGAGAACAAAGTCAGATAATAAGGTTTAAGGAAGGCCAGCTAGTCAAGTTTTATGGATTTTAGAGAAATCCCTCAATTTTCAGAGCCATCCCAATATAATGAAAAGAGAGTTCAAGACTCCTCAGCAAATGAGTCTTCTGAGTGTTTTCTCCTATGTATCTCAGGTATCTGATGAAAGAGCCAGTACTGAATGATGATCTTCCGAGTCATCTGCTTTATGGAGCCATCAAGGTGAAATCGAGAGTGAAGGAGCTCACAGAGACTTCTGCCATCTTTGAAGGTGGAACAATGGAGGAGGATATTGATGTCATTGTCTTTGCAACAGGATATACTTTCTCTTTTCCCTTCCTTGAAGATTCACTTGTTAAAGTAGAGACTAATATGGTATCTCTTTATAAATACATATATCCCCCTCACCTGGAGAAGCCAACCCTTGCATGCATGGGTCTCATCCAGCCCCTTGGTTCCATTTTCCCGACTGTTGAACTTCAAGCTCGCTGGGTGATGAGAGTTTTCAAAGGTGAGTCAGCAGGCAAGTAAGTGACTGAGGGCTTCACCCCTGGTAGAGTTTGCTCAGTAATGAGTTTAGATAAGAAAATTGTTGTCAACTTTGGCTGCTCTCATAAGATTAATGAATTCAAATAACAAATGTAGAGATACAGTAATAAATACCTGCAATCATCCCTTTAAAGCATTAGACAGTTCAGAGAATTTCAATTGGCATAAAGTTAAGTATATTATCCTTTCTTTGAATCATGAGAGATCAGGTTAAGGAGGAAAACATCTACGTCTCCTAGTTTTACCTATATGGTGTTTAAAAATTGCTCAGAATGTGTGGAAATCAAGAGACCTAGGCCTAGTTCATACTTAACTCCAAATTAATTTTCAGTACCTAAGCAGATTCCTACAAAATTACAGAATTATTGAAAGGTTTCTGTCCCAGCATCTGTGTAGCACTTCATTCTCCCCAGAAGCCTATTATCCACCCCTTAACCCCAAGTTCAATTCAGCTCAACAAAAACTCATTGAATACCTAGCCCTGTGCTGGGACCTGGTAGCATAGAGAGAAATTTAAACAGATCGTTTCAATGTAATATGGCAAATGCTTTGATAGGGGAATGCGTGGAATGCTATGGGAACAAGAGAAAGGGCACTTAGCAACAGCAGAGTGGGATAAGGAGAGAGGAGGTGGTCAGGGAAGAGTTCCTGGGTGACTGAGTTTCCAAGGTGTGGAAAAGGAAATCGCCTGAGCAAAAACACAGAGCCACGAAACAGAATGGTGCTTTGGAGAATTACAAGCTGTTTAACATTCCTAGAGCTCAATGCACAAGGTGGAGAGGTGTGAGAGATAAACCTTGTAGAAGAAGAAAGCCAGAACACCGGAGCCTTGTAAGCCATACTAAGGAGCTTGGAATATAAAATGTGAATCAGTTCTTTCCAAATCTGGCTGCAGACAAAAATCATCCGGTGGGCCTGTGGGGATCCTGATTAAGTTTGGCATGAGGTCCTGAAATCCTTATTTTAGAAAGCTCCTCAGGATATTTGGAAGCACAGTCAGAGGAGCCAATGAAAGGTTATAAGCAAGCAACAGATGTTATCAGATTTATATTTTAAACAGATTATTTCAACAGTTGGTGTTGTTAGCTAGTTGCCATGGAGTCGAGTCGATTCCGACTCATGGGACCCTATGTGTTGCAGAGTAGAACTGCTCCATAGGGTTTTCAAAGCTCTGACCTTTCGGAAAAAGAGCGTCAAGCCTTATTTTCAAGGCACCTCTGGATGGGTTTGAACTGCCGAACTTTTGGCTAGTAGTAGAGTGCTTAACCGTTTGCTCCATCCAGGGAGCGTAGATGATAAATTTGAGAGGGGAAAAGAATGGAGGCCCGGACACCAGTGAGAAGGACATTGCTAAACTAAAATATAGTGCAGCCTGAACCAGGGCAGAGAGACAAAATGGAGAAAAGAACACAGATGTGAGAAACAGTTAAGGATAAAATCAGCTAGACATATCGACTGGTTCAGAGTGGAAAAATTAGAGATAGAGAGTCAGGGATGACTCCCAGACCCTGGCTCTGGAGACTGGGTGGACAGCAGTGCTGTGAATAGAGAGGAGACATACAGAAGAAGGTGCAAATCTGGACAGAGGGAGGCTTCACTGATGAGCTCAGTTTTGGACCCATTGAACCTGACATTTCTGAGAGCTAGTTGCCCTGGTGGTGCAGTGGTTAAGCACTTGTCTGCTAACCAAAAGGTTAACGGTTTGAACCCACCAGCCACTCTGAAAAAGGAAGATGTGGGAGTCTGCTTCCTTAAAGATTTCAGCCTTGGAAACCCTATGGGGCAATTCTACTCTGTCCTGGAGGGTCACTATGAGTCAGAATCGACTCAACGGCAACAGGTTTTTTAGTCATATCCAAGTGAAACTGACTAGTTTTCAACACAAGCCTGAAGCTCCAAGGACCTTGTGGACTTCAGGTGGGATCATAAGCAAGATCTCACCCTACTCCCTTAGTCTGGAAGACTCTCATATCCCACCAGGCTTACTTCAATAGCCCCTAGTCTCCCTGCCTTTAGGCTCACCTCCCTGGAGTTCATTTTCTAAAATTCAGCAACCAGAGGGATCTTTCTACAAGGCAGACTAATCTTGTCACCCCCTGCAGGAAACCCTACACCAGCTTTCCATCTCCCTCAGAATAGAGTCCAAACCACTGGATGTGGCTTCCAGGCTCCTCACACTCTGATAATTCTCCAGCCTCTTCTCTTACCCCTCTCCACCTCATATTTATGCTGCAGATTGTGCGACGAAGACAGCATCCCATAGAGCACAAGGAGGGTGTCCCCTGGAGTTCAACAACACAACAGCCTTGACTGGCAACATGATTAAAGGCTCAGAGTTCAGTTTTAGGAATTCACTACCAGATAAAGCAACAATATTGAATCAGACCCACTACTCAAACCAACCATTTATTTTCTAGGCTTGTGTACCTTGCCCTCAGAGAGTATTATGATGGCAGACATTATCAAGAGGAATGAAAAAAGAATTGACCTGTAAGTATGTTAAAAAAAAGAAAAATCTTTCAATAAAACAGTGTTTCTCAAAGTGTCATCATCCAGCTACCTAGAAGAAAGAACCACCTGGCTGCTTATTAAAAATGTAAATTCCTGGATCACAACCCAGAATAATTGAATCAGAATCTCTGGGGATAAGACTGGAAATTTGCACATCTATGTTCTTCCTAAGGAGCCTTGGTAGTGCAGTGAATAAAGTGCTCAACTGCTAACCAAAAGATGGAGGTTTGAACCCACCAGCTGCTCTGAGGGAGAAAGATGTGGCAGTTTGCTTCCATAAAGATTTCCAGCCACAGAGGCAGAGTCAACATGGCACTATAGACAGAAGCACCACACTGTCCCTCCATAGCAAAGACCTGAAAAACTAAGTAAAACAGAGACAAACGTCAGTCCTGGGACCCTAAGCATCAAATGAAGAGATAAAGAACTCAACCAAGCAACAAATGGAATAAGAAACCGACACAGAACAGAAAGCAAGGAGAGTTATGAGCCGAGGTCCCCTATCAGCTAACGCAACACGGATCCACCATCTTGGACTCCTATCAGAGATCAGCAGACAAGGAGTACCGGAAAACAGATTCACGGAGCTCCCAGCAGGAGACAGAGCACCTGGTAATTGGCAAGACACGCTTTCCTACCCACTACCCTGCCTCCCCTGCTCAACCTTCACCACTTCCCAGCTGGCCAATTCTCACCTTCCTGATGGGTCGAGTTCCAGCTTCCTGGAGGACAGATTCACTGCTTCTTGGTGGGCCAATTCCCAGTTTCCCAGGGGTCCCACTGGGGGCTTCCCAGCGGGCTGATTCCTGGCTTCCCAATGGGCCAATCCACCGGTTCCCAGCAGGCCACGACTGTGGCATGGGAGGTGCTGGTTCTGTGCCACACAGATTCACCCCGTCCACACTGGCTGGCTTCATCACTGCCATTTCTTTGTTGCTGTGTTGCTTTTTTTTGACCTCTTTTGGTTTCTTCCGTCCCTGTCACCTCCTCCCCCTCCTTTCTCTTGAACACCACTTGTGTCATCTGTGCTTCTTGACAGGCTGTGAAGCACCACTCAGCTGGGAAACTGCTTCCCCAGTCTGCATGACCACACTGGTGGGATCGCTAGGGGCTTTTTTTTTTTTTTTTTTTTTGTCTTTTTGTTTGTTTTCTCTTTCTTTTTTCCTTTTTACTTTTTTTCATTTCTCCATTTCTTGTCTCTTTCTACTTACCTTCTTTTCCTGTCTCCTGAAAAACTGACACTGTGTATAAATCTCGACCCCTTCTAGCCGGGCTATACTGCACAGCTTGGGAGCTACTTCCCCAGTCTGTGAAGCTGTGCCAGTGGGATCTTTGGGGACTTCTTTTTTTAATTATTTTATTTTTTATTTTTATTATTATTTCTTCTTTTTTCCTTTTTGTTTTTCTTCATTTCTCAGTTCCTTTTCTCTCCACTACAATGGCAAGCTCCCTCAGCACTTTTTTTTTTTTGCTTCTGTTTCTCTCTCCTCTCTCTCTTCTTTTCCATACCCAACCTACCTCCACACATCACAACCTCCCTCTCCCCCTCCCTCCTTCCTATCTGCACAGAGTGCTGAACATAGCACTCACAAGCAGCACAGGCATGACCTACTGGAACTTGCCCTGCACTGACCACCAGCTCACCTTGTTGGCTCCAGTATGTGCCACAAACAACCCATCCTAGTCCCTCCCCTTCAGCTGGACCTGCCCTGCTGTACCATAGCTGAGTGACTGGCCCTGCCCATCGGACAAGAAGGTGAAAAATATCCACAGATGAGCAAACAACAAAGAACACATAGCCCGCCTGCTCAGACATAACCAAATAAAACAAAAGAGCAGGACAAAACAAACAAATCTACAATCAATAAATGAACAAAATAATTACTGAATATCCTGAAGACAGCAGACAATACCAAAACACTTTAAAAAACAGGGTAGGATGGTTGCAGTAGGCGTCCAAAATAAAACACCAAACGACTTTCCAGTAGAAGAAAAGGCACTAGAACTACCTGATAGGGAAGTCAAATCTCTAAATTCAGAGCTATCCAAGAGTTAAAGCAAAAAGCAGACAAAAGTTAGGAAAAAATAGACAAATTCATGGAAAATACAGACAAAAAATAAATGAAGAATTCAGGAAAATAATACAGGAACAAAATGCCTAAATAAATCCACAACTAGAAATCATACAAAAACAACAATTAGAAATCCAAAACATAAGCAACAAGATTTCAGAAATGGATAGTGTCATAGAAGGGCTAAGGAATAGGTTTGAAACAATGGAAGACAGGATTAGCGAAATTGAAGACAAACACTTGGAGACAACTTTGAGGAAAAATCAGAAAAAAACAAGAAAGAAAAATGAAGAAACCCTGAGAATTATGTGAGACACAATCAAAAGCAAAAATTTGCAAGTGATCGGAGTTCCAGAATGGGGAGAAAATGGAAAACACAAGAGGATCACTGAAGAATTGCTGACAGAAAACTTCCCTATTATCATGAAAGATGAAAAGCTAACCATCCAAGAAGCTCAGCGAACCCAATACAGAATAGACCCCAAAAGAAAATCACCAAGGCAAATCAAAATCACTCTCAATAAAAAACAAAGGACAAAAAAAGAACCCTGAGAACAGTTTGAGGAAAATGAAAAGCCACATACAGAGGGGAAACAATAAGACTAAGCTCTGATTACTTGGCAGAAACCAAGCAGGCAAGAAGGCAATGGGATGACATATATAAAACCTTGAAAGACAAAGATTGCCAACCACGAATAATATATCCTGCAAACTATCATTCAGATATGACGGTGAAATTAGGACATTTCCAGATAAACAGAAATTAAGGGAATACGTAAAAACCAAACAAATTTACAAGAATTATTAAAGGAAGTCCTTCAGTCTGAGAACAAACATCAGCCTGAATCTAGGACACAAGATCACACCAGCCAAATACCGACCTAGGAATTGAGCTCTCAAGGTAAAAGATTTACAACAGGGAACAAGAGAAGTTAATCTGCAAATGACAAAAACATCAGAACAATAAGAGAGGGAATAAACGGAGTAGATATAGAACCTTCTAACGGAGAGGAAGGCAAGGGGATACCAAGTAATAATAGACTTGTTCAAACTTAGGAAGCTAATGGTAAATTTCAAGGTAACCACAAAGAAAGTTAACAAACCTACTCATCAAAATGAAGAAGAAAAACATAGTCTCAGTAAAAACAAAATCTACAAAAACAAAAGAAATGAAAAAAAATCCACAAACAAAAAGAATTCAGCACAGGAGAGTAAGAGGAACCAAGAAATTGTCAGCACCACCAAGAAAAAACCCTACAAAATGACAACAATAAAGTGACACCTATCAATAATCACACTGAACATAAATGGCTTAAAGCCACCCATAATGAGACAGAGAGTGACAGAACAGATTGAAAAAAAAAAAAAGGATTCATCAATATGCTGCCTAAAAAAGACACACCTTAGAAACAAAGATGTAAATTTATTAAAAATCAAAGGATGGAAAAAATATATCAAGCAAACAGCCACCAAAAAAGAGCAGAAGTGGCAATACCAATCTCAGATAAAATAGACTGTAAAACAAAATCCACCATAAAAGACAAAGAATGCACTCCTATCATGACTAAAGGGATGATCCAGCATGAAGACATAACCATAATAAATATCTGCCCACCCAATGACAGGGCTCCAAAATACATAAAACAAACTTTAACAGCACTGGAAAGAGATATTGACAATTCTGCTATAATAGTAGGAGACTTCAACACACCACTCTCGGTAAAGGACAGAACATCTAGAAAGAAACTCAGCAAAGATACAGAAGATCTAAAGGCCACAATCAGCCAACTTGAACTCATAGACATATATAGAACACTCCATCCAACAGCTGCAAACTACACATTCTTTTACAATGCACATGGAATGTTCTCCAGAATAAACCACATATTAGGCCAGAAAGCAACCCTCAACAAAATCCAAAACACTGAGATAATACAAAGTATCTTCTCTGATCATAACGCCATCAAAGTAGAAATTAACAACAGGAAGAGCAAGGAAAAAAAAAATCAATTACATAGAAACTAAATAACACCCTGCTTAAAAACCACTGGGTAATAGATGGAATCAAAAAATTCCTAAAATCAAATGAGAGTGAAAACACATCACACCAAAACCTTTGGGACACAGCAAAAGCAGTGCTCAGGGGTCAATTGCAATAGATGCACACATCAAAAAAGAAGAAGGGGACAAAATCAAAATATTAGCTACGCAACTTGAACAAAAAGAAAGAGAACAGCAAAAGAGGCCTACAGCCACCAGAAGAAAGGAAATAATAAATATTAAAGCAGAAATAAATGAAATAGAGAATATAAAAACAATACAAAGAATCAACAAAACCAAAAGTTTGTTCTTTGAAAGGATCAACAAAGTAGACAAACCAGTAGCCAAACTGACAAAAGAAAAACAGGAGAGTATGCAAATAACCCAAATAATAAATGAAATGGAGGACATTACAACAGACTTAAGTGAAATACAAAGGATCATAACAGAGTATTATGAAAAATTATACTCCAACAAATTGAAAATCTAGCAGAAATGGACAGATTTCTATAAACACACTACCTACTCAAACTATCACCACAACTGATGTTGAAAATCTGAACAGACACATAACAAGAGAAGAGATTGAAAGGGTTATAAAAAGAAAACTCCCAACCAAAAAAAAAAAAGACCTTGGCCTAGATGTCTTCACTGGAGAATTCTACCAAACACTCAGAGAAGACCTTACACCAATACTACTCAAATTATTTCAGAACATAGAAAAGGAAAGGATATTTTCAAACTCATTCTATGAAGCCAGCATAACCCTGTTACCAAAACCAGGCAAAGACACCACAAAAAAGAAATTACAGTAGGGCAACATGTGTACTAACTGTTTAATGAGAACCTATTTTGTTCTGTAAACCTTCATCTAAAGTGAGAATAGCAGCACAACTGGAAGAACGTAATTGATGTTACTGAATTGTGCATGTAGAAATTTTTGAAATGGTGTATCTTTGGCTATGTATATTCCCCCCCCGCCAAAAAAAAGGTCTAGAAGGAAGAGGGTTGACATGTTGTGGGGTTACCAATGTCATAAAACAATATGTGTACTGACTGTTTAATGAGAAACTATTTGTTCTGTAAACCTTCACCTAAAGTACAATAAAAAAAAGCAGAAAGAAATTACAGACCAATATCTCCCATGAATATAGATGCAAAAATTGTCAACAAAATTCTAGACGATAGAATTCAGCATCATATCAAAAAAATAATACACCAAGACCAAGTAGGATTTGTACAAGGTATGCAAGGATGGTTCAATATTAGAAAATCAATCAACATAATCCACCACATAAATAAAAGGAAAGAAAAGAACCACATGATCATTTCAACTGACACAGAAAAGGCAATCAACAAAGTCCAACACCCATTCCTGATAAAAACTCTCAATAAAATAAGTATAGAAGGGAAATTCCTCAACATAATAAATGGCAACTATACAAAACCAACATTCAACATTATTCTTAATGAAGAGAAGCTGAAAACATTCCCTTTGAGAACAGGAACACAACAAGGATGTCCTTTTTCACCACTCCTATTTAACATTGTGCTAGAAGTCCTAGCTAGAGAAATAAGGCAAGAAAAAGAAATAAAGGGCATCCAATTGGTAATTAAGAAGTAAAACTGTCTCTATTTGCAGATGATATGATAATGTATATAGAAAACCCAAAACACTCCACAAGAAAACTACTGGAACTAATAGATTCAGCAGAGTAGCAGGATACAAGATAAACATACAAAAATCAGTTGGATTGCTATACACCAACAAACCAACAAAGAGAACGACAAAAAAGAAATCAGGAAAACAATACCGTTTATAATAGCCCCTGAAAAAATAAAATACTAGGAATAAATCTAACTAGGGATGTAAAAGACCTATACAAAGAAAACTACAAAACACTACTGCAAGAAACCCAAAGACAACTACATAAATGGAAAAACATACCATACTCATGGATAGGTAGACTCAACATTGTGAAAATGGCAATTCTACCAAAGCAATCTACAAATACACTGCATTCCTGATCCAAATACCAACAACATTCTTTAAAGAGATGGAAAAAAACAATCATTAACTTTATATGGAAAGGGAAGAGGCCCCGAGTAAGTAAAGCATTACTGAAGAAGAAGAGTGGAGAATTTGCACTACCTGACCTCAGAACCTACTATACAGCTATGGTAGTCAAAACAGCCTGGTAAGGGTACAACAACAGATACATTGACCAATGGAACAGAATTTAAAACCCAGATGTAAATCCATCCACCTATGGCCACCTGATCTTCAACAAGGGCCCAAAGTTCATCAGATGCAGAAACGACAGTCTAGCAAAATTGGATGTCCATCTGCAAAAAAAATGAAAAAGGACCCATACTCACACCATACATAAAAACTAATTCAAAATGGATCAAAGACCTAAATATGAAACCAAAAACTATTAAGATCATAGAAGAAAATATAGGATCAATGCTAGAGACCCTAATGCACGGCATTAACAGAATACAAACCGTAACTAACAACATAAAATCTCCAGAAGATGAGCTAGATTACTGGGATCTTCTAAAAATTAAACTCTTATGCTCATCAAAGTCTTCACCAAAAGAGTAAAAAGAGTACCTACAGACTGGGAAAAAAATTTTGGCAATAACAAATCTGACCAAGGTCTAATCTGTAAAATCTACAGGAAAATCCAATACCTCTACAATAAAAAGACAAATGATCCATTTTAAAAATGAGCAAAGGAAATGAACAGGCTCTTCACCAAAAAAGACATTCAAGCAGCTAATAGACACATAAGAAATGCTTGTGATCACTGGCCATTAGAGAAATACAAATCAGAACCCCAATGAGATACCATCTCACCCAGGCTTTACTGGCACGAATCAAAAAAATAGAAAATAACAAATGTTGGAGAGGCTACAGGGAGATTGGAACTCTTGCACTGTTGGTGGGAATGGAAAATGGTATGGCGCTTCCTTAGAAAGCTAGAAATAGAAATAGCGTATGATTCAGCAATCCCACTCCTAGGAATATATCCTGGAGAAATAAGAATTATCACACGAATAGACATAGGCACATCCATGTTCATTGCAGCATTGTTCACAATAGCAAAAAGATGGAAACAACCTAGATGTCCATCAACAAATGAATGGATAAACAAACTATGGTACATACACATAATGGAATACTATGCAACAATAAAGAACGATGATGGAATCTGTGAAACATCTCACAACATGGATAAATCTGGAGGGCATTACACTGAGTGAAATAAGTCAATCACAAAGGACAAATATTGTATGAGACCACTACTATAAAAACTCATGAAAGTTTACACACAAAAAGAAACAGTCTTTGATGGTTACAAGGGATGGGAGGGGTAGTGGTGGAAAAACACTAAATAGACAACAAATAAGTGGTAAGTTTTGTGAAGGGTAAGACAGTACACAATACTGGGGAACCCAGCACAACTTGTTCAGGGTAAGGTCATGGAAGCTCCATGGACAAATCCAAACTCCCTTAGGGACCAAATTACTGGGCTAAGGGCTGTGGGGACCATGGTCTCAGGGAACACGTAGCTCAATTGGCATAACATAGTTTATTAAAAAAAAGTTCTACATTCTACTTTAGTGAGTAGTGTCTGGGGTCTTAAAATCCTGTGAACAGCCATCTAAGATACTCCATTGGTCTCACCCCTTCAGGAGCAATAGAAAATGAAGAAAACCAAAGACACAAGGGAAAGATTAGTCCAAAGGACTAATGGACCACAAATACCACAGCCTCTACCAGACTGAGTCCAGTACAGCTAGATGGTGCCTGGCTACCACCACTGACTTCTCTGACAGGGATCACAACAGAGGGTCCCAGACAGAGCTGGAGAAAAATGTAGAACAAAATTCTAACTCAAAAATGACCATATTTACTGGCCTGGCAGGGACTAAAGAAACCCCAAAAGTATGGCCCCCAGACACCGTTTTAGCTCAGTAATGAAGTCACTCCAGAGGCTTACCTTTTAGCCAAAGATTAAACAGACCCATAGGACAAAACGAGACTAAAGGGGCACCCAAGCCCAGGGGCAATACTAGAAGGCAGGAGGGGACAGGAAAGCTGGTAATAGGGAGCACAAGCTCGAGAAGGGAGAGTACTGACATGTCATGAGGTTGTTAACCAATGTCATAAAACAACATATGTACTAACTGTTTAATGAGAAGCTAGTTTGTTCTGTAAACCTTCATCTAATGTACAATTAAAAAAAGAAAGATTTACAACTTTGGAAACCCTATGGGGCAGTTCTAGTCTGTCCTATAGGGTCGCTATGAGTCAGGATTGTCTTGATGGCAGTGGGTTTGGTTTTTTGATTTATGTTCTTTATAGATGATTCTCATACACTACAGTTTAAGAAGCAAATATTGAGCATCTTCTCTGTGCCAGGCACCGAGCTAGGCTTTCACATGCATCATCTCATAAACCTTTACTGAAATCCTAAGTATTTTATACTTCCCTAGAGACTTGTAGCTGCTTAATAAATACCTAATAATAATCATAGTCATTAATTTGGTCACATTCCTAGAACTTCCATGAATTCACAACTATTTATTTTGCCACCTACTTTCCATCCACGGTATGGGCCTTCTGATGGAATAAACTCACTTTCCACTGGAGAGTCATTCAAAAACTCATTTTTTCACTCACTCATTCCTTTATTCTTTCATCAGCTATTGAATGCCTAATACATTTACTTAACTCAAAATGTTTTGTGAATCCACCTTTTTCATTTTCTTTATTAAGGTTTGGAGAGAGCCAAAGCCAGATTTTGCAGACCAGATACATCGACTACTTGGACGAGCTCGCCTTAGAAACTGGTGCGAAGCCAGACGTCCTGTCTCTCTTGTTAAAAGATCCTAAACTGGCCATGAAACTCTATTTTGGACCCTGCAACTCTTATCAATATCACCTAGCTGGGCCTGGGAAGTGGGAAGGAGCCAGGAGTGCCATCTTCACTCAGAAACAAAGGATACTGAAGCCTTTAAAGGCTCGTTCTCCGAAGACTTCCTTTGATTTCCCGGTTTCCTTCCTGTTGAAAATTCTCGGGCTCCTTGCTGTTGCTGTGGGCTTTTTTTTTCAACTTCAGTGGTTCTAGTCTGTCTGCATAAAACTTTTGGATTTTTCAGTTAGTACTTCATAAAAAAAAAAAAAAAACTAAAAGAAAAATATTAAAGCTACATTCCAGAATTTAGGGTTAGGAGGGACAGAGCAAGAAGGGTAACTGTGGAGAATTAGCAGAATTTGTTCTATATATAAAACCGTAAATTGTGTCATGGAATCTCTTTGCCATCCCACCTTTCCTCAGGCTCACCAAGCTCTCCAAAAAAGATGATAAAATAACACTGGCCCAGGTTAATAGTACTGCCAGTTCTGATATATGGGAATTATGTGGAAAATGAATTATGTAGAATGAAAAGCAAGTCCACGGTTTAAATTATTGGACAATTTTAATCGTAGGTATGTATTTAAAATCCTTGATAGTGTTTCTATCTGGACTGTATTTGGTAACAAAGATCTCAGATGTTAGATCGCGATCCATTTGCTTGGTGGCGGGGAGGGGTCACACAAAAATACTGGAGAAAAATTAAGAGGATAGACTTAGAAAACAGCAGCAATGCTCAGACAGAATTTTAGAGCCTCATACTGAAAGCTGAAAAAATAGCCACATTTCTTATATTTTGATAGAAACACTGCTGTAAAAATAAACACACCAGAATAGCTAGCTAATATATGTTTAGTACTTAGCATGGACCAGACATTTTGCTATATTCATATTGTATGTATTATTTCATTTAATTCTCGTAACAATTCTGTGAGATGAGTACAACTATTATACCCATTTTATAGATGAATAAGCTGAGATTTAGAATAGCTGGGTAAAATACCCAAGACCACATGTGATGGAGCTGGGATGGAACTCAGGTCTTTCAGAAATGAAGATCATAACCTCATCCCATAATACTTACTTACAAAAATCTCCATTGTTGATAACGTACTTATTAATAGACTATTTTATTTGTATTCACATATATGTTACTTTGGAGGCATCTTTCATAGAAAATAGTACTTTTGCAAATATGATCTAGTTAATTTTATTTGTAATTTGTTGGTTTACGTTCCACTTAGACCTAAAAAGCATTTGAAGGAATTTACAAATAAGATGTTACTGTTGTTGTTAGTTGCTGCCAAGGTGGCTCCAATTCAGGGCAACCTTATGTATAACAGAACGAAACATTGCCTGGTCCTGCACCGTCTTCTTGATATTTGAGTCCGTTGTTGTGCCTGTTGTGTCAATCCATCTCACTGAGAGTTTCCCTTGTTTTTGGTGACCCTCTCTATCAAACATGATGTCTTTTTCCAGCGATTGGTCTTTCCTGGTGATGTGTCCCAAGTAAGCAAGTCAAAGTCTCACCATCTTACTTCTAAGGAGTATTCTGGTTATATTTCTTCTCAGGCTGATTTGTTCATTCTTTTGGTAGTCCGTGGTATATTTAACATTCTTTGCCAACACCACAGTTTGAATAAAAGATATCTATATATTAACATTTAAGATAATCGTTGACATTTTGAAATAATAAAAATCAAGGGAGAAAAAAAAAAAAGTATATCTCCGACACAGGTGAAAAGCATTACAATGGTTGAGCCTTGTATTTAGTTCTAACGTTACAGATACCTAAAGCCAAACAATTACATAATCTTTGTCATCTGATAAAAGGAAGCACACCGGTGCGTTAGAAGAGACAAACATTTTCTTGGAACTGAAGTCTAAAAGCAACAAGTTCAATTATTAATGGACATTGAACAAAATCATAGATAATCATTTGCTCTTTCCATGAACTTTGCTTTGAGGGATAGACTCTGCCAGGAGCCCAAACATACCTCATTATTGACCGAGATCTTCAAAAAGAGGGCAAAGGTCAGAGATGTTGAAGATATAGATAAATCTCTTCTCTTTGTAAACACCGTTCTTAGTTTTGGCCTGGATTTCTCCCTCAAGGCCCCACGATAATGTGGTGGCAATCTGTTTGTCAGCAGAAATTTTTATTTAGAGTCCACTGAGATGGCAACACCATCTGAATGCAAGTTGTTTCATTGCTCCTGTAAACAGATTCCTTTGAAGAAATATCAGGTGGTATATATACTTAATTCTTGATAAAAAGTGATTGCTTTGTTAATTATTAAAGACTATTTGTAAGCCGTTGGCAGTTCAACCCACTAGCAGTTCCAAGGGAGAAAAGACCTAGCAATCTACTCCTGTAAAGATTACAGCCTAGGAAACCCTATAGAGCAGCTCTACTCTGTCATATAGGGTCACCATGAGTCAGAATCGACTCAACGGCACACAACAACAATGTATTAATAATAATAATAATAATTTATCAAGCTTTTATAGCAGGGGTCAGTGGGCCAAATCCAGCTCACCACCTGCTTTTGTAAGTGAAATTTTATTGGAACACACCTGTCTTAGTTATCTAGTGCTGCTATAACAGAAATACTACAAGTGGGTGGCTTTAACAAACAGAAATTTATTTTCTCACAGTTTAGGAGTCTAGAAGTCTGAATTCAGGGTGCCAGCTCTAGGGGGATGCTTTCTTTCTCTGTCAACTCTGGAGGAAGGTCCTTGTCTCTTTGAGTTTCTGCTCCTCAGCGATCTTCATATGGCTTAGCATCTCTCTTCCCCATCTCTGCTCTGCTCGCTTGTTTAATCTCTTTTATATCTCAAAAGAGATTGACTCAAACACCCTACACAAATCCTGTCTCATTAACATAACAAAGACGACCCATTCCCAAATGGGATTATAACCACAGCCATAGGGGTTAGGATTTACAACACATATTTTGTAGGGACATAGTTCAATCCATAAAACACCCATGCCCATTTGTTTATGTACTGATTGTGGCTGTTTTCAAGCTACAAAGTTGAGTAGCTAAGTTAACAGGCAGAGTTGAGCAGTTGCAACAGAGACTGTATGACCCACAAAGTCTAAAATACTTACTGTCTGGCCCTTTACCGAAAAAGTTTTCCAACCTTTGCTTTATAGCATACAAGGTATTGTCCTAATTGTTTGCATAATTTGTCTTATCTCATCATTACCACCACCCAGTGAAGTAGCTATGGTTGTTATCCTCTTCTACAGTGGAAGGAACAATTGTGAAATAGATGCTGAATCCAATGGGGAAAAAAGCTCCATTAGGCCCAAATCATTTCTAAATTTATATCCTTCAAACTTTTTAGAAAGAGGATGATCTCTTGAAATCTTTCCACTTATTCTGACATCTTTTTGAAAATATAAATAGTTCATTTCCAGAGAACACTGCTTCTGAGATTAATTCAAAGCTTAAGGAAGACTCATTCAGTCTATCCTACTACTTCCATACATCCTGAAACTTGAAACCATCTCAGACAACCTAAGGTAGTTTGTTTCAAAATATGGTCCACAGGCCAGCTGCATCAGAATAATTCAGGGAGCTTGTAAAACTGCAGATTCCTAAATATAACTTCGATAAGAATCCAGACCCATGGAATCAGAATCTTTGTTGGAATCTGAAGTTCTGATAAGCTCCCCAGGAAATTCTTGTGAAGGTTAAATTTAGGAGCCATTGGTTTGGGATCGCTCCAAGAAAGCTGCTTTCAGAGATAAGTCCATGACATTTTCCACTCCTCAGGGCCAAATTCCTCCTTAGGTTCAGCTGTGGTGCTTCCTGCCGCAGCTTGCAATGTTTGCTCTTCTTCTGTAAAGGATGATTAGCTGGTTTCCACCTCCAGAGATGGTACCCTTCACTAACCTTTCATTCTAACTGTTCTTCTCCATAGGATAGCTCCTTGATGGTCTCTACCAAAAGTATCATATTTGTCCTTTACCAGAAGAAACAAGCAAGATGTTTTTAAAGTAAAACGCTAGGACCTTGATATGTAACAAAATTGCAAACAATAATTTCAAATAATAAAGATTTTTAAAACTTATCCCAGGAAGAATCCAGCATCTGCATTATAATGAGAATGGCATAAGAAAACTCTTCCTTAAAGTCAGTTTTTCGTCTTGAAGGTGCTGCTGTTGTTGTGTGCTATCAACTCAATTTTGACTCATAGCAATCCTATATGACTGAGTAGAACTGCCCCATAGAAACTTAGGCTGTAATCTTTATAGGAGCAAATCACCAGGTCTTCTCTCCCTTGGAGCTGCTGGGTGGGTTCATATCCCCAACCTTTCAGTTAGTAGC
Organism: Dugong dugon; assembly: GCA_030035585.1. NCBI lineage: Eukaryota > Metazoa > Chordata > Mammalia > Sirenia > Dugongidae > Dugong > Dugong dugon. The sequence continues at coordinate 170,875,351 of CM057462.1, forward strand.
CAAGAACTTAACCACTGTACCACCAGGGCTCCTTCTGGAGATGCTGCTACCAACCTACAATCCCCAGGGCAAAGCTTTTGGCTATTTCCCGGGACAGGAAATATGTTTGCCAAGAGAAGTCATCATTCTATAGCCCAGTCTGCATTAGGACCAAGACTATGGATTAGTGATGCTAAAAAAAGAAAACATGTCCTGAGATTGAGTTCTTATTAGGGCTTTGAACTGGTTCATTCTGGTTAGAACCCCTGCTGAGAATTTGCATTTCCCCCGCAGATATGCTAAGAATCTATGGTTTAACAAGATCCCCAGGTGATTCTTATGTATGACAAATTTTGAGAATCACTGCTCTACTAGTGGTTCTCAGTATTGGTCCTTAATCAGCATGCCTGGGAACTTGTTAGAAATGCAAATGCTCAGCAGGGGTATGAACCAGTTTGAAGCCCTGGTTCTTATTAATCAGGGTCGTCTAAGAAGCAGATGCCAAAATGGGATTAAACACGCAAGGATTTTATTAAGGAAAATGGCCTGAGCAAGAGAAAATAGAAAGGGAGCAGGGAAAAGGCTAGGAGTCATCTAACTGCAGTGAAAATCTGACCCTGAGTGAAGGCGAGAGGGAAGAAAGGCTGTGTAGAAACATCCCAGAATGCTGTGCTATCTAAAGAAGATGCCGCAAAGTCATCAGGGAGTCCTCAAGACAAAATTGGCCATCAGAGGAGTCCCAAATCCCTCATGAATGGGTTGCTTCAGTCTCTCTGCCATATTTAGTCACTGGCTGGGAGCAACTCATGGGAAACATGCCCTTAGCAGAAGGACAGAAAGATAGCTCAAGTGCAGCAGGTAAGGCCCTGTAGTTGGAGATCTACGAAGCATTTCTCATGGCTGCCACAAGATCATAACATCAATTTTTGTATTTTTAAATTAATCAATTTATAGTTTTTCAGTTAATTTACTTCATTAGTCATTTGTTGCTTCCACAGCCAACTCTAAGACATCGGTATGACTTACTCCTAAAGTCCCAGGTCCCTGGGAAATGCAGACTTGAAGGTATTTGGGGCAGTACCAGCAAAGAGGGTTGCAGAGCCTCCTTCCCTACTGCCACTTCATTTCTCTTCTCAGAAGCCTTTGGTGACACCCATCACCAACTTTGTCATTCAAGACACTCCACATTCTGGCTCCAAACTACCTTTCCAGGTTTACTTCCCACTATTATGCCCAACACATCTGTACTCTCGTCAAACCCCATGACTCACTGTTTTAAAATGATTGCTGCACTTGGTCTTGCCTCCTACTATTCCATCATTGCCTCCCAAGCTCTGATTTTGGAGATCCCACCCTTGCTGCAAGGCCTAGCCCAATGCTATTCTCCATCAAGCTTTCCTCAGTCCCTCCTGCCAACATAGCTCTCCTGTTCTGCAGAGTTGACACTTTGTTTTAACTCTGTAATAATGATTACTGTCGTGGACTGAATTGTGTCTGTAAAAAATATGTGTATCAATTTGGCTAGGCCATGATTCCCAGTATTGTGTGATTGTCCACCATTTTGTCATCTGATGTGATTTTCCTATGTTTTGTAGATCCTATCTCTATGATGTTAATGAGATGTGATTAGTGGCAGTTATGTTAACAAGTCAGGACTCAATCTACAAGATTGGATTGGATCTTGAGCCAATCTCTTTTGAGATATAAAAAAGAGAAGCAAACAGAGAGACATGGGGACCTCATACCACCAAGAAAGAAGAACAGGAGCACGTGTCCTTTGGACCCAGGGTCCCTGCACTGAAAAGCTCCTAGATCAGGGGAAGATTGATGACAAGGACCTTCCTCCAGAGCCAACAGAGAAAGCCTTCCCCTGGAGGTGGTACCCTGAATTTGGACTTCTATTCTCCTAGACTGTGAGAGAATAAATTTCTCTTGTTAAAGCCATCCACTTGTGGTATTTCTGTTATAGCAGCACTAGATGACTAAGACTATTACGCTCTTGCTTTTTACTATTAGGCTGCTTTTGTAGTTTCTAGAAAAGTCACCTCAGTTTTCTGGGGCTTAATTTTCTCATCTGAGAATAAGAAAGGGAGTCCTGTGGTCTCTAAAGGCTATCCAATCTAATATTCTCTGATTCTATGATCCTAATGTAATTCCTCTACTAGACTGTAAGCCTTTTGAGGAAGGAACTCATGTTAATTTTTTAATGATGGTTAAATTGAATGTCATTTATATCGTGTTCACTGGAACTAAGGCAAAGAGGCAGCCCTGGTGGCACAAACAGTTAAGTACTTGGCTGCTACCCAAAAGGTTGGTGGTTTGAATCCATCTAGAGGTGCCTTGGAAGAAAGGCCTGGTGGTCTGCTTCTGAAAGGTCACAGCCATGAAAACCATGTGAAGAAGTTCTACTCTGAAACATGAGTCAGAATTGACTTGACAGCAACTGGTAATGGCAAGGAAGGTAATTCTGTGCCTAGAGGCCACCAAATTCAACTTCTAGAAAACACACAGATTAGGATACTTGGCAATCTTCAGGGTGATGTGATAATAGAAATTACACTTTGGAAGTAAAGCGTCATTGTAAGTCACTGCACCATTTTAGAGATGGAAGGAACTGAACATAAATCTCTCAGATGAGAAAACAGAGGCCCAAAGAAGCCAAAGCAGTGCCCAGGGTCACATGGCCAGTCAGGTCTCCTAAATACCAGCTGGTATGCTTTCCTCTATCCAGCCCAGATAAGCTATTGTAAGGATTGGCCACTTTACTCTTGTGATGAAAAATTGTATTTTTATACCTAAATATGTGTATGCATATATTATATATTCTGGGAGAAGGATCTTAATTATCACTAATAAAAAGAGTTTTATTGTTAGAGATTTGTATACTTTGAGCTGTTAATCAGTAGAAAAGAATTGACTATATAAGAACATCAATTTCTCTTTATGTTAATCTGTTTCAAGTTTTAGCAACCTAAGTAATCTGGATAAAATAGTAAAATCCACCATTTATTGACCATTTAATATGTTCTAGATGCTTTACGTAATTCTATTTCCACTGATTACATGTAACCCTTACAACCCATTTTATACATCAGGTAAATGAGGTTCAGAGTAGTTAAGTGACTTTCCCAAGTTAAGTGGCTTATAAGCGGCCCCAGCTGAGTTTTACTCTCAACATTATCTGACTCTAAAGCCTGTGCTAAATGATGGAGTACAGAATGATAAATTATTTTTTTAATCATGTATTATTTCTGCATTTTTTAATATCTGTCTTATACCCAAGATAGAATATCCTGTTGTTCCCTCTCTATATCACAAAAACAGATCTGAGTTGATGAACTACAAGTTGTCAAAGAAGATTCAAAAATTATTTAATATGTTTTGTGTCTAATAAGATAACATTATACTAATGTTTACAGTAATAAACACTATATTACTTCAGATATTAAGATGTATAAATAAGAATAAGAAATAGATTTGTTCGGGAAAATATCCTCACAAATGCTTGGGGAAAGAAGGAAAGACTTTGAGTAACTGGGGTTGGGAAGAATGGGTTCTTCTGGAGAAAAGGAAGCAATGTTTAGGTTGCTTGAGGGAGGAAGGAAGAAAAGAAAATTAGAACAAAAAGGAAGAGTAGAGCCAGTGGGCAAGCAGAATGCTATGTAGGGTGCAATGTGACCTTTCCCTGTGACCCCTCAAATATTCAGTAAAGTTATTAAACTCATAAAATATTTACTGGACTTTTTTTGTAGAATACAGAAAGCGTTAAGCCGTATGCTTAGATTAGTATGGAGCAGCACAATGGGTGAATCCTCAGAGGCCAATGCAGACACAAAGAAGACTTTGAAGAAGTAAGCAGAAGTCATAGGGGTGGAGGGGAGAAGGAAGGGTTCCAAGGGACAGGGAGACTCCAGTTGATACCTAAATTACATATATTATATTCCAAATGAGTTCTCAGGTTGTTTAAGTCTTAGAAAAGTCCCTTAAAAGGTATTACACAAAAGACCAGCTTGGAGTTCTTACTCCTACAAGACTCATAACATTATGAAAAAACCCTGTATATCCTCCTCGAGTAGGGAGGTATGGCCTGTAGTTCATTCATTCATTAAACATGTATGGTTGCCCAGTGGTTAAGAACTCGGCTGCTAACGAAGAGGTTCGGCAGTTTAAATCTACCAGCAGATTCTTGGAAACCCTATGGGACAGTTCTACTCTGTCCTATAGGGTTGCTATGAGTTGGAATTGACTTGATGGCAACAGGTTTGGTTTGGGTTCTATGTCAGGCAGGAGCCCTGGTGGCAGAGCGGTAAAGAGCTCAGCTGCTAACCAAAAGGTCAGCAGTTCAAATCTATCAGCTGCTCCGCTGAAGAAAAGATCTGGTGATCTGCTCCCATAAAGACTGCTGTTGTTGTTGTTAGGTGCCATTGAGTTGTTCTGACTCATAACGACCCTGTGTACAACAGAACAAAATACCGCCCAGTCCTACAATATCCTCACAACCTCACAATCGTTGTTATGCTTGAGCCCGTTGTTGCAGCCGCTGTGTCAATCTATCTCGTCAAGGGCCTTCCTCTTTTTTGCTGACCCTCCACCTTACCAAGCATAATGCCCTTCTCCAGGAACTAGGACCTCCTGATAACTATGAGCTGACCTGAGTTGGAATCAACTTGATGGCACACAACAACACGTGTCAGGCACTGTGCTGTCTGGGGATACCAAGATAAACAAGAAAAAACAGATGTAAACCTCTGAGGTTTAGATAAAAGAATTCTGTATATTACAAAGCCCTTTCACAAATGTTATCTCACCTAATCCCCACTGCAACCTGGAGTGTGAGACAAAGCAAATAGGATTATACTATTCTGCAGGTAAGAATGTTAAGGAACTCTAATTCTTTATCAGTGCCCTTTCTGCTTCACTCCAGTATACCTCACTATTGTAAATATGTCACCATGAAAGCTTTTCCTGTCGATTACAAAACTCATGGATAGATGCAGGATAGAATCATAAGTAATACGACAGCCAAAAATGCAGTGTTGCAGGCTTTCCCACAAAATTTTGATGGAGTTATAAAGACATTTAAGAAAGTAGCTTAAAGAAAGAAAGCAGCTGCTACTTTTTCTTGGAGAAGAAATTGAAATTGTCAATGATTGCGTTCTACTTGAATCAACAATCAATGTCAATAGAAGCAGCAGTCAAGAAATCAAAGGACGTACTTCATTGGGCAAATCTCTTGCAAAAGACTTCAAGTTCTAAAAAGCAAAATGTAACTTTAATGACTTAGGTGTGCCTGACCCAAGCCATGGGCTTTTCAATCATCTCATATGCATGTGGAAGTTCGATAATGAAAAAAGCAGACAGAAGAAGAATTGACACATTTGAATTGCAATGTCAGCAAAGAATATTGAATATAATGTGGACTGCCGGAAGAAAGAGCAAATCAGTCTTAGGAGAAATACAACCAGAATGCTCTGTAGAAGCAAAGATGGCAAGACTGATTTGCTTACTTTGGACCCATAATCAGGAAAGAGCAGCTGCTAGAAATGGACGTCATGTTTGTAAAGTAGAGAGTCAGTGAAAATGAGGGAAATTCTCAGTGAGATGGATTGACACAGTGGCTGCAACAATGGACTCAAATATACCAACAGTCATGAAGATGGCACAGGACTGGTCAAGACTTCGTTCTTTTATACATAAGGTCACCATTAGTTGGAGCTGATTCAATGGCAACTAATAACAGTAAAGCTGCCATTTACTCCAGTCCTTAGAAGTTAGAGATGTGAGTCACTGAGTCACCACTACTGGCAGATAGAAGACTCATTTCAGGCAAAATAAATGGCTTCCAGTAGGTATGGTGCTCCCTCCACCTCCTCTTTCATCAGTGCTATCGTTCTGCAGGTATGTTCTTACAAAACGACAAACAACCCCAACATGGGAGGGACTTGGGGAATTATCTCTCCCACCCCCAGGTACATGTGCATTTTAAAAAAGAACGCTAAAGAGAAAGTACCTGTGGAGAAGATTGTGCAGGTAGGGGGTCTATTGATTTTTTTCTTGTGGTGGGGGTTAGGGAGTTATGTCTATTTTTAATTTGTTTTAGCAGGGATAAAGAAAAAAAATTGCTCTGGGTAGGTCCAATTTACAACTGGGACTAAAACTAGGTAAACTATGCTGTCTTTCAACTGTAAGAGCCTATGATTCTGAACATTCATCAGAACAGAAGAAGAAAAGGAAGGGAGAGGAGATTTCAGAAGATTATTTAGAAATATAATAAAAGAGCCAAGAAACTTCCCTCTAGAGCATCTATCAGTAAAGGCTGAGTATATGCATTAACAACCAGTCCCCAAATCTTAACAACCTAAAACAGCAAAGGTTATTTCTCTTTCATGTTAGGTGTCCACTGGGGGGTAGGATCTGCTTGTCATAGTCACTCAAGTATCCAGGCTAACAGAACAGCCATCATGAAAGTCACTGCTCATCATGCTGAAGGAAAAGAAACTTTTGTAGGATCTCACACTGGAAATTAAATATTCTGGTGCAGAAATGCTGCATGTTACTTCTGCCCCTAACTCATGGACCAGAACTAGTCACATACTCCAACCAACCTACTGTTGTTAGGTGCCGTCCAGTCAGCTCCAATTCATAGAGACCTTAAGTACAGCAGAACGAAGCACTGCCCAGTCCTGTGCCATCCTCATAATCATTGTTATGCTTGAGCCCATTGTTGTAGTCACTGTGTCAATCCATCTCATTGAGGGTCTTCCTCTTTTTCACTGATCCTCTACTTTACCAAGCATGATGTCCTCCTCCAGGACTGATCCCTCCTGATAACATATCCAAAGTATGTGAGACATAGTCTTGCCATCCTTGCTTCTAAGGACTATTCTGGCTGTACTTCTTCGAAGAGAGATTTGTTCATTCTTTTGGCAGTCCATGGTATATTCAATATTCTTCACCAACACCATAATTCAAAGGCAACAATTCTTCTTTGGTCTTCCATATCCATTGTCCAGCTTTCGCATGCATACGAGACAACTGAAAACACTATGGCTTTGGTCAGGTACACCTTAGTCCTTAAAGTGACATCTTTACTTTTTAACATTTTAAAGAAGTTTTTTGCAGCAGATTTGCCCAATGCAATGCATGTTTTGATTTCTTAACTGCTTTTTCCATGGGTGTTGTTTGTGGACCCAAGTAAAGTGAAATCCTTGGCAACTTCAGTCTTTTCTCCATTCATCATGATATTGGTCCAGTTGTGAGGATTTTTGTTTTATTTATGTTGAGGTATAATGTATACTGAAGGCTGTGGTCTTTGATCTTCATCAGTAAGAGCTTTGAGTCTTCTTCACTTTCAGCAAGCAAGGTTGTGTCATCTGCATAATGCAGGTTGTTAATGAGTCTTCCTCCAATTCTGATGCCATGTTCTTCTTCACATAGTCCAGCTTCTCAGATTATTTGCTCAACATGCAGGTTGAAAGGATACAACCCTGATGCACACCTTTCCTGACTTTAAACCACGCAGTATTCCCTTATTCCATTTGAATGACTGCCTCTTGATCTATGTATAGGTTCCTCATGAGCACAATTAAGTCTTCTGGAAATCCCATTCTTCGAATTGTTATCCATAAACTGCTGTGATCCACACAGTTGAATGCCTTTGCATAGTCAATAAAACACATTTAAACAATTTTCTGGTATTCTCTGCTTTCAGTCAGGATCCATCTGACACCAGCAATGATATTCCTGGTTCCACATCCTCTTCTGAATCCAGCTTGAATTTCTGGCAGTTCCCTGTCAATGTACTACTGCAGCCACTTTTGAATGATCTTCAGCCACGTTTTACTTGCGTGAGATATTTAATGACATTGTTCGATAATTTAGACATTTAGTTGGATCACCTTTCTTTGGAATAGGCATAAATATGGATCTCCTCCAGTTGGTTAGCCAAATAGCTGTCTTCCAAATTTCTTGGCATACATGTGAGCACTTCCAGCACTGCATCTACTTGTTGAAACATCTCAATTGGTATTCTGTCAATTCCTGGAGCCTTGTTTTTCACCAATGCCTTCATTGCAGCCTGGACCTCTTCCTTAAGTACTGTCAGTTCCTGATCATATGTTACCTCCTGAAATGGTTGAACATCGACCAATTCTTTTTGGTACAGTGTCTCTCTGCATTCCTTCCATCTTCTTTTGATGCTTCCCGTATCGTTTAATATTTTCCCCATAGAATCCTTCAATACTGCAACTCGAGGCTTGAATTTTTTCTTCAGTTCTTTCATGCCAAGCTTGTTCTACCTTTTGGTTTTCTAAATCTAGGCCTTTGCACATGTCATTATAATACTTTACTTTGTCTTCTTGAGCCACCTTTTGAAATCTTCTGTTCAGCTCTTTTACTTGGTCATTTTTTCCTTTTGCTTTAGCTACTCTACATTCAAGAGCAAGTTTCAGAGTCTCTTCTAACGTCCGTTTTGGTTTTTTCTTTCTTTCCTGTCTTTTTAATGATGTCTTGCTTTCTTTATGTATGATGTCTTTGATGTCATTCCACAACTCATCTTGTCTTTTGTCCTTAGTGTTCAATACATCAAATCTATTCTTGAGATGGTCTCTAAATTCAGTTAGGATATACTCAAAGTCGTACTTTGGCTCTCGTGAACTTATTCTAATTTTCTTCAGCTTCAACTTGAACCTGCATATGAGCAATTGATGGTCAGTTCCACAGTCAGCCCTAGGCCTTGTTCTGACTGATGATATCGAGCTTTTCCATCATCTCTTTCCACAGATGTAGTCGATTTGATTCCTGTGTATTCCATCTGGCAAGGTCTATGTGTATAGTCACCATCTATGTTGTTGAAAAAAGGTGTTTGCAATGAAGAAGTTGTTGGTCTTACAAAATTCAATTGTGTGATCTCTGGCATTGTTTCTATCACCAAGGCCATATTTGCCAACTACCAGTCCTTCCTCTTTTTTTCCAACTTTCACATTCCAATCACCAGCAATTATCAATTCATCCTGATTGCATGTTTGATAAATTTCAGACTACAGAAGTTGGTAAAAATCTTCAATTTCTTCATCTTTGACCTTAGTGGTTGGTGCATAAATTTGAATAATAGTCATAGTGACTGATCTTCCTTGTAGGTGTATGGATATTATCCTATCACTGACAGCGTTGTACTTCAGGATAGATCTTGAAATGTTCTTTTTGACAATGAATGCAATGCCATTTCTCTTCAAGTTGTCACTCCCGGCATAGTAGACCATATGATTGTCTGATTCAAAATGGCCAATACCAGTCCATTGCAGCCCACTAATGCCTAGGATATCGATGTTTATGTGTTCCATTTCATTTCTGATGATTTCCAATTTTCCTAGAGTCATACTTTGTACATTTCACGTTCCAATTTTTAATGAATGTTTGAAGCTGTTTCTTCTTTTTTGAGTTGTGACATATCAGCAAATGACGGTCCCGAAAGCTTGACTCCATCCATGTCATCAAGGTCGACTCTACCTTGAGGGAGCAACTCTTTCCCAGTCCTATTCTGAGTGCCTTCCATCCTGAGGGGCTCATCTTCCGGCACTATATCAGACAATGTTCTGCTGCTATTCATAAGGTCTTCACTGGCTAATTCTTTTCAGAAGTAGACCACCAGGTCCTTCTTCCTAGTCTGGCTTAGTCTGGAAGCTCAGCTGAAAGCTGTCCACCATGGGTAGCCCCGCTGGTATTTGAATACTAGTGGCATAGCTTCCAGCATCACGGCAACGCCCAAGCCCCTACAGTACAACAAATCAACCAATCAATAGGAAGCTAGAAAGTACAATCCTACTAGGTGCAGAAAGTTCAACATACTCCCTAAAGAATACTGTTGACTTCTCAGGGTCTAAGTCCACTTTGGTAAAGATCCTGGGTATATCTGCCCCATTCCATGGGTGAAAATACAACTTTTTTATAATAAGCCCTAAAAATAGCAGAAAGTGAGGATGCCACTGAAAGCCAATCTTCTCATTTTTAATTACCACAAGTCTTTGTGGTACAATTGGCTAAGCACTATGCTTCTAACTGAAAGACTGGTGGTTCGAATCCACCCAGAGGCACCTCAGAAGAAAGGCCTGGCAATCTACTTCCAAAAGATCACAGCCACTGAAAACTCTATGGAGCACAGCTCTACTCTGACACATATGGCGTCCCATGAGTCAGAATGGACAGAAACGGTTTCTCCCCCCTTGGTAATTATGGAAAATGAGATGATATAGTAACGTGTTCATGCTTATGCTCAACCAACATTTGAAAGTTCTTTGTTTCTACTTATGTTAGCAGCACGCCTGGTGAGGCCCAGCGTTTGCACCATGCAGACATCAAAGTAAGTGCCTAAGTCGCAGGGCCTTGGGACACTAACTGTGGTCCTGCCCCTCAAGATGTTCCTGGCACTAATGTTAAACACGTTTTGATTTTTAAAAACACATTTGAACTAACAGTCGTTCTGAAGGCTTACTTTCTGGGTAAAAGTTAAGCTTGGAAATAATCCAAGTATTATCATTTCCAAATATTATCACCTTCATAGCTGCATGAAGGCGGCTGAACTCAACAGGATTAACAATGCTGTTTCACTGCCAAGTGTTTAACAAGCCAGAAATAAGGCAAGGGGGAAGCCCAGTAAATGAGCTACGTACTCAGTGACAGACAAGGCCCTCAGGGCACAGGGCGAAAAGATGTAGTTTTATCAGACACTGACCAGATAGAAAATCAGGGAAAAGACATTTTATTCTTTCAAAACCCTCGATCTTGCTCCTGTCTTATCAGCCTCTCCTGGAGTTTACCCTCTGCGCCTGTGGGAGTCATTTCAATATTATGAATTAATAATCAAGACATCTTATCTGTCTAGGAATGACACTATCATCGTCATCACCATGATCATTCATAGAGTATTGACGAAGTGTAAACTCTCTACAGAGATTATGTATTCTAATCCTCACCACGACCCTTTGTAGCAGGTTTTATTATGCCTATTTTAAAGTGAGGAAACTGAAGCAGAGAAAAGTTACACAATTTGCCCATGATTACTCTGTTAATAACTGATGAAAACAATACTTAAACCCAGGACTTGTGACTTCAAAGGCTATGCTCCTTCCACGTATTTCTCTTATATTTCCAAAGTGTCTGGGCCATCATCTGCACTTAAACCAAAACCCAAACCAATTGCCATCCAGTCATTTCCAACTTATAGCGACCCTATAGAACAGAGTAGAACTGCCCCATAGGGCTTCTAAGGAGCTGCTGGTTGATTCGATCTGCTGACCTTTTGGCTAGCAGCTGAGCTCTTATGATTTAAAAATTAATTTTCTCTAAATGTGAAATGGACCAACACCCTTCAAGCAGTTGACTTGATTGTCTTATTTTATTCTATCCCCTTTAAAGAGTGAAATTGATGAAAACTGAGAATGCTGCTGTGACTCCCTAACCTAATTTATATTTTGCAGACAGAAAAGTGAGTTTAAAGTGCGTATCACGAGACAATACAGGGCTTTCTTGGCATTTCACTGTTGCAATTAATTGACAAGTTAAAATACAAACAATGTCTAGGTTACAAATATTAGGTTACAAATTCTGCATAACAATTCCTTATTTCTTAGACCAGGTTCATCTGGTGTGCGAGGGACTCCCAGGCCAACCTTCGCTCACATAGGCCCATTCTGATTGCTTCCTGGTCCACAGATCCAATGTGGCAGAGCCATTGGCCCCAGGAATTACAAGTACATACATGGTTGCTACGAGTCAGAATCGACTCTACCACAACAGGTTGTTTTTGTTTTTTTTTTTTTTAAGTAAAAAGGAGCCGTAATGGTGCAGTGGTTAAGCGCTCGGCTGCTAAACAAAAGGTCGACAGTTCAGCCACTCCTCAGAAGAAAGATGTGGCAGTCTGCTTCTGGAAAGATTACAGCTTTGGAAGCCCTATGGGACAGTTCTACTCTGTCCTACAGGGTCGCCATGAGTCGGAATCGACTGGATGGCATTGGATTTGTTTTTCTTGATTTTAAAATAAGAAACCAGATCTAACCTCTGATCCTTCCGGATAAGGAAGGTGGAGGCCAGACTTTCCCTCTTTTGTTTCTGTGCTCCAGGACAGAATCACTTCACCAGAATGCCACTCCCTCTGCCTGTGACCCTGGAGGAGTTATAAAGCCTCTACCTGCCCAAAGCGCAAGCAATGTAGTAAATGACTGACCACTTGTAACGGGCCAGTTAAATGCTTGACCACTTCTAACAGGCCAGTAAAGTCAGATACTGTGATGTCTTTTGTGTACACTGGTAAGTACACTGCAGGGCAGATTATTAAATGGTTGAATCAAAGGGGGAAATTGGGATTTTCATGCAAAGGAAAATCGGTAGTTGTTCTTAAGTGTTTCCATCAACAGTTCTAACATGGTATGAGACAATTTGGGGTGGGGGGACGGGAAGGGGTTGTCTACCAAATTTTGGCATTTGGTGCAAATGGAGAAGAGAAAGGCAATCTCCCTTTGGAATCTGACTAATTTGTGCTAGTCTTTTTCTGCTTTTAAAAATGTTTCATGTTTCATTTTATTCGTTACGTCAAAATTTCTTGATGTTTATACCATTGACAGATCTTTTTTGTTAATCCTTCACCCAGCTAAATCCACAAAATTATAAATTTCAAGGGTTTTGAAAATAAATTTTAGGTATCCAGTTCAATGCCATCTGTTTCTCTGATGGAGAACCTGACTCTCAGTCCTTGGTTATTATTTAGAGCTTCCCCTCCAGCCAAGGGCGGGTTATCCAGTAGGCAAGATAAGCACAGTGCTTGCTTTGCTTACCAGATCATCTGTAGTAAACAATTTCACACTTTTTCACCATAACAAAGATTCTGCTTCTAGGTATGGCTGGCATCTGTCTCTCTCCCAACCCCACAGCACCTTCCTACAGAATCAAAGCCTCTCTCTTTTCAAAGTTACAATCCCTGACAGGCGGATGAACCAGTAAGCAAGGTAAGCATGGGCTTACTTGTGCTTACGTACTAATCTGTAAGGAACAATTTCATATGTTTTTCAAGTGGTAGTGAACAATTTCACATGTTTTTCAAGTGGTGAAAAACTTGTGAAATTGTTTGCTACAGATTAGTAGGTAAGCACATGTAAGTCCATGCTTACCTTGCTTACTGGGTCATCTGCCCCTGCTTCCATCCTAGGGAACTTGCTGTGGCTTTGTAACTGTCAAGGCAGACTTAGAGCCTGGCAGAATTTTTGTTATCTGATGGTTGTGGTTAGGAATAGGCTTGAGGAGGTGGGAGCTGCAGCTGGAAGAGAGAAATCCCAGAGCATGCTCTTGTTCCCACCCGTGTTTCTTAACAGTTTGTGCTGATTTGTTCACAGGGGTTAAGTGGGCACCCTCACCCACCCTCAATTGCCATCCAGTTGGATCTACTAACAATAATTACTCGTGAAACACCACAGTCCACTTGAGGAAAAGCTATCATTGTACACTCTGTGCTAATCAGTATTTTGAGACATTTCCATGTGCTACGGAAGTTTAAGTGTATATGGTGTGTGTGTGAGAGAGAGACAGAGAGAGAAAGCAAGAAGGGTGTATTTAGGGGAATAGGGATGGGGAACAGATAAATAAAGGGTTAAATACAAGTCTGACAGCACCAATGGGAATGGCTGAGTCACAGACCAGAAAAAATTAAGACACATTAGTTCTGATATAGGAGTCGCTATGAATCGGATTCAATGCGACAGCAATGTGGTCTGGGGCAGTACAAACAGTTAAGCACTGGTCTACTAGCCAAAAGGTTAGCGGATCAAAACTCACCCAGAGGCACCTCGGGAGGCAGTCCTGATGATCTGCTTCCGTAAGATCACAGCCTTGAAAACCCTATGGAGCAGTTCTACACTGACACATGGGGTCGCCATGAGTCCGAATCTACTCAACAGTAACTAACAATAACAGTTCTGATACAGTGCTAGGCTCTAATATAATTTGCATTATTCTGACACCAATAGGTAAGGTTTCAGAGTCAAGAAGAAAATGTCCAGAAGGTAATTTCTAGCCCAGACTCTAGCCCGGAAGATACCAAACTTTCTAGGCTCAAGGGGCGCTTAGCATGTGACCAATTCTTTCACAGTGCTCCCAGGTCCAAACAACTTAAGTACTTACTTTCTAATAATTTGCAGCTGTTTGAAAAAAGATACACATAAATTAAAAAATAATATTCTTATTTCATTCTTAAAAAAATCACAATTATTTAGTAATGAGATGTATGTGCCTGTTGGGCATGGCATAATTTCTCAAACCATGGAATCAGATTGGAAATCATCCCTTCGTTTCCTATTCCACTCAATTTTCGTGCAGAACTTGTTTTTATCATAGCAACTGCTGAAAATCCAGCTTTGCAAAGATATGACATCATCATAAGGGACTCAGTACTGTAGAATATTAAAACCATGAACTGCCGCCAGCTAATAGCACGGTGTTCACAGACATCGAGTGTCCCTGTGCTCTCCTCGAAATATAAAATAACCCGGAGCGCCTCTGTGCACAGTTTGGAAATGACAGTCCTAGCCTGATGTTCTGACCCTCTAGCTCATCCTAATAAACTAAACGGGAACCCCAGTCCAACTTCAGTAAATTACACATTTGCATTTCATTTCTTTGAAGTAGAGGAAGCAGCATATGCTCCACGGGAAAACAAGAGTCATTTCTAATCCTGTGGTTAAAAATTGGTAACCACAAGAAAAATGGAGTGCACAAAATAGATCTCAAAGTCAGCCTGAAGGCTTTTCTTTTCTGCCTTTATTTTTTGACTCTGCTTGATATATCAGCATAATCTCATTTGAGTTGTTCCCGTGATTGGAAAAACAAACACAGGATTACATGAGCACACCAGTAAACACAGCCTTCGCTCATGGACAAAAATAAATGTTTCCAAACACAAGTGATTTTAGAAATTTAAACAACCACTTTTTGGAGTTTTGTTCTCTCTTCTATTTTTTAAATTAAAAATAATTTTTAGTCAGTGACTATTTTACTTTAATAGAGTGGTTGATAGGGAGAAAATATTATTAGGGTAAAAAATACACTAACTGCTGATTATCAGAGTGCTATTTCACATGACAATGCAAAAATCATACTTAAAATGTTATAAGAGTAGTCGATAAAAATTTGGCCATTCCTTTGTTGGAAGTTTTTAAAGAACTGTATTATTTTTATTATTTTAATCAAGAAAGCCTTGTCAAGGCCACCTAAATATGAAATAAATAAATAGTAAAAATTGAGAAAAAGTGATGAAATTGGTAAGGCAAGAGTCATTGGCTAAAAGTGAATTTATAAAACATAAAAAGTAAAATAACTTAAGCAACACAAAACTACTAATTGAATTAGGAAATCACTGTTGGACTGATCCCTCCTGATAACATGTCCAAAGTATGTGAGACATAGTCTCACCATCCTTGCTTCTAAGGACCATTCTGGCTATACTTCTTCCAAGACAGATTTGTTCATTCTTTTGGCAGTCAGTGATATACTGAATATTCTTCACCAACACCATAACTCAAAGGCATCAATTGTCCTTTGGTCTTTCTTATTCATTGTCCAGCTTTCACATCCATATGAGGCGATTGAAAACACTATGGCTTGGGTTAGGTGCACCTTAGTCCTTAAAGTGACATCTTTGCTTTTTAACACTTTAAAGAGGTCTTTTGCAGCAGATTTGCCCAGTGCAATGAGTCTTTTGATCTCTTGACTTCTGCTTCCGTGGGTGTTGATTGTGGATCCAAGTAAAATGAAATCATTTACAACTTCGATCTTTTTTCTGTTTATCATGATGTTGCTTATTGGTCCATTTGTGAGGATTTTTGTTTTCTTTATCTTGAGGTGTAATCCATACTGAAGGCTGTAGCCTTTGATCTTCATCAGTGAGTGCTTCAAGTCCTCTTCACTTTCAGCAAGCAAGGCTGTGTCATCTGCATAAAGCAGGTTGTTGATGAGTCTTCCTCCAATCCTGATGCCATGTTCTTCTTCACATAGTCCAGCTTCTCAAATTATTTGCTCAGCATACAGATTGAATAAGTACAGTGAAAGGATTCAATCCTGATGCACACCTTTCCTGATTTTACACCATACAGTATCGCCTTGTTTTGTTCAAATGACTGCTTCTTGGTCTATGTACATACAGGTTCCTCATGAGTACAATGAAGTGTTTTGGAATTCCCAGTCTTCATAATTAATCTCTTATTAATCTCCTATTTACAATATCTTCAACAATTAGTCATCTATATTCTACCAGTATGAAATGCTGGAAAGTGCTTATATTGAGCTAAAATTTGCCTCCATGGAATGTCTTCAGTTCCACCACCAGCCACAGTTCTAGTCCTCTACCTGATGATATTTCAGACATTCAAACTCAGATGTGTGCAATACTGTGTCAGGCCCTAGGAGCAAGAGTCAACACTAATAGCTTCTTCTGCAAAGTGAATCCAGGGCAGTTCATTTTCCTGCCCAAGACCTCAACATTTGTTCCCAGAAGAGCCAGGTCTAGGCTGTACTCTGACAGAATTCACAATTGGAGGAGACACATTCTTTCTCACAGCACCAGCCCAGTGCTTTCAATCCCCTCTGCACACCTGACAATACAATATCCTGGGCAGGGAAATATACAACACTGGTGCTCTCTACACCAGGCCTCATCCCTCCTGCCCTGTGACAGCTCCCACGGCCACTACGGCAGGACAGACACTACTAGCCACTGTCCTGGGGAATTTCCACTGTAGTTTCCGTGGAGCCTGTGCTAGGGACAATGTCCCACCCTCTTTCTCAGTCTGCCTATTGGAAATGTCTCCTCACTCTCCCTTAAGGAAAGGAAGCTGCTTTGTTTCCTGCTGTCCTGCTGAGTGTATGCCTGTTTTGCTCTGGATTAGATCTATCTTTATAGAGCCAGCATGCTCCTGCAAGCAGCTGCAAATACCATATTTATATGTGCAATCTCCCCCTCTTTGTTCCTAGAATCATTTTCCCTATCAAACTGGCTGTTTTTTATGGATGCTCCTTTTCTGGTAGCCTGCGCTAATCAATTCTAGGATTAGAGAGATTGGAGGCAGCAGCAAAGTCCAGAAATAAGATTCTGGCCATCCCAGTCCTGAGTCCAATTTCATGTATATGTTGTGCAAAATGAACAACATTGACATTCCATTTTGTACATGAGGAAATTGAGGTCTTCAAAAGGTAAGGAGCTTTCCTATGTCACCAGGCTGGTAGATGACAGAGCAAGGATCTGCAACAAGATATGCCTGGCCCCGATGCCCACACTTTTTTTCATTGTATCAGCTACTTCTCTGACTGTAGGGTCACTCTTCAACTCTAGGACCCAGAGAGTGGAAAATTATAGAAGGCTGTTGTTTCTATAGTGTTGATCAGGGTCTAGACCACGACTTCTCCTAAATGCACTCTACTAGCCCTTCCCTAGTCAATCATATCCGGGAGCTTGGGCTTTAGGCAAGCAACACCTGAAAAGAAATAGGCTTTTTCATTTCATTCAAGAAATATTTTTTGAGCATCTATTATGTTATGTTCCAAGTACTGCCGTAGGGACTGGGGACACAGCAGTGAACAAAACAGATGCAGTGCCTATATATGAGCTGCTTATATTTCACTGGTGGAGCCCTGGTGGTGCAGTAGTTAAGAGCTCAACTGCTAACCAAATGGCTGGCAGTTCGAATTCACCAGCCACTCCATGAAAACCCTATGGGGCAGTTCTACTGTGTCCTATAGGGTCACTATGAGTCAGAATTGACTTGACAGCAACGGATTTTATATTTCAGTAGCCCATAATCTCAGGCTCCCAATCCGAAAACCAAAAAATGCATATCCAACTTTGAGAAACAAATCCATCTGTGAAACAAGGAAATAGCAAATGTTCAGGGAAACTTTTGGTGGGCACTTCCAGACCTACTCTGTGCCCAAAAAGACATGACCCCTGTTATGGATTGAATTGTGTCCCCCAAAAATGTGTGTCAACTTGGCTAGGTCATGATTCCGAGTATTCTGTGATTGTCCACTATTTTGTCATCTGATCTGATTTTCCCATGTTTTTGTAAATCCTACCTGTATGATGTTAATGAGGCAGCATTAGAGGCAGTTATGGTAATGAGGTAGGACTCAATCTACAAGATTAGGTTGTATCTTGAGTCAATCTTTTTTGAGATATAACAGAGAGAAGTGAGCAGAGAGATATGGGGATCTCATACCACCAAGAAACTAGACCGAGGAGAATAACACGTCCTTTGCATCTGGGGTCCCTGTGCTGAGAAGTTCCTCAACCAGGGAAAGATTGATGACAAGGACCTTCCCCCAGAGCCGACACAGAGAGAAAGCCTTCCCCTGGAGCTAGCACCCTGAATTCAGACTTCTAGACTCCTAGACTGTGAGAGAATAAATTTCTGTTTGTTGAAGTTATCCACTTGTGGTATTTCTGTTACAGCAGCACTAGATAACTAAGACAACCACTCTGCTTTAAAAACTTACAAATTTAAGAACAAACATCTATTAGGAAACAACATCAAGCAGCACATGATTTACTGCTGTGTGTGCTATTGACCCAAAATGCTATCAGAATTAGAAGAACAGAGGCTCATTGATGTGAAAGGAAGAAGGCGAAAGAAATTTTGGAAAATGTTTTTACAGTTACAATAGCTTACATTTATTGAGCATTTACTATTCAGCAGGCACTGTTCTAAGGTACTTAACATGTGTTACTTAATTCTCACAAAACACTGAAAGGAAGCTACTACTATTTCTTTCATTTTTATGTCTCACGGAGTTAGTCCCTGGGTGGCGCAAATGGTTGAGTGCTCAGATGCTAACCAAAAGGTTGGCGGTTTGAATCTACCCAGTGGCGCTTCAGAAGAAAGTCCTGGTAATCTTCTTCCAAAAGGCCACACCCATTGAAAACGCTAGGAAGCACAATTCTACTCTGACACACAAGGGGTCACCATGAGTTGGAATTGACTTGACAGCAACAGATTTATATTGCACAGAAAGGGTAAATAACTTGCCCAAGATCACACAGTAGTAACTGTCAAGAGCTTGGCTTGCACTCAGGCAGCCTGGATCCAGAGCCTGATTGCTTAACCAATACACTATACCACCTCTCAGCCTTCTTACAAGACTGTGTTATTGATACTTAGCCTCATGCCAGATGATTTACCAGTTTGTGCCAATGGTGGCTCTGTCGTGTTCGCTGGGGGTGAATCAGTATCAGATTGAGAAAGACGGAAGGTTTTCCATGCTTTTCTTGCCACCAGAAACCTTCAGCATTAGTCCCTCTCCCTCTGCCCCTGGTGACCATCCTCAGTGACCAGTGGGAGAGAGATACACCAACAGCACAGCCGGAACCCTGGCAGGATGCCACAGACTAGGGTTTACCCAGAGCAGCACTGTGGCAGCACCTGCGGTGGCCACAAGTGTCTTGGCTCCTAGTCCCAACTCCACTCCACCAGTTGCAACTGTGTTGCCTTGTACAGTGTCATCACACCAATCTGAGCTTCAGTTTTGCATGTTATTAAGAGAACACGGTAGACAAGATTATCCTTTCCTGGCCTCCTGCTGTAATCAATTCTAGGATTAGAGAAGAGAGACTGGAGGCAGCAGCACAGTACAGAATGTGAGACTGTCCACCTGAGCCCAGGGTCCAATTTCAGCCACTCTGCCAAAAGCTACAGCCTTAACAACTGTACAAACTCTTGGAAGCATCTCTGAACTAGATGTGGGAACGTAGAGAGTGTACAGGTTAACCCAGTGACCTGAACATTTCTCTTTTCACATTTACATACCAGAGACCAGCTACAGAGGATTCAAACTGAGTAAATCCTTTAATCTTCCAGAGTCTTTGTTCTGGTTTGGTAGAACAGCCACATATGGGGTGGGGCTTTCACTTTTAAATAAAAGCTCTGCTTGCTTTTTCCCTGCACAAGACAACATGGCTAAGCGAGTTGCAATTGTGGGAGCTGGGGTTAGTGGCCTGGCCTCCATCAAGTGCTGTCTGGAGGAAGGACTGGAGCCCACCTGCTTCGAGAGGAGCGACAACCTTGGGGGACTGTGGAGATTCACCGTAAGTGGGGTTTCAGCAGCTTTCTTGTTTGTCTATTGGGAAATGGCATGACTGGTGCAGAAAGATACATGTATTTATTCCACAAGATCCGGTGGTCCTGGGAAGGAGCTAGAAATGTAGGCTTGCACAGGGGGCCTGGAAGGGTCATTGAAACTGATCAAAGAAAGAAGCAGGGCAACTGAGCTTGGGTGGTAGGTGTGCCAGCTGCCTTAGACTCTGTACAGAGCCAAGATGAAGAAATGTTTCCAAAGATGCCCACGAAAGGTAGAAAAAGACAGACTGACCAGGACAGACCAAAGAAAACCCAGAACAGGGAGAATAGAACCAGAACTGGGGCCAGACCAGAGACTACAGGGCTTGGGGCAAGAGTGGGAGCACAGAGCAGGAGTTTCAGCCCCTGCCTGCAAGACTGAGTTGCTTTTACCTGCTTCCTTTTCCAGCCCTTTTGTAGTTCCATTCTAGGGGCTCAGGACTCAGGGTAGGATGAATCCCGTACTCAACATCCTGCTGGCCAGACAATCCCAGTCCATGCTTAGGACTTTGCCCTTGATTTGGGGTAAAGAATATGGGTTGGGAGTCTTTTTTTACCACCTAAGTAAAAGAGAAGTAATATTCTCAAATCTCAGCAGTGCTACGGTCTGGATGAGAGAGGGGGCTGGGAGGAGAAATGAGGAGACGGTACTGTAAACCCTGCCCTTGACTAGAATGGGGCCCAGTGAGCCCTTGAAGCAAGGAGGGGAAAGTGTTCTGTGAGATCCATGGCTGGGCCAGAAAAGCATTTGCAATGAATCTCCCCAGCTCCTGTTTTCCCTCCTAGGGAAGACAAGCACATTTCCCACAAGCTTTAAATATGCTGAGAAGAAAAATGCCAGGATTAGCAAAAAAGAGGAAGGTGTCAGATATCCCAGCCTTGGATCCCCTGAGGGGCTGAGAAAAAGACACAACATTCTCCTATGTACAGAAAGGCTGGGATTTGGAACTGGGATAAAGTAATTATGTTCTAACTCAGTTAAAAAAGTTCCAGAGAGGCCAAAGCTTCTAGTTTGGTCAATACTCCCATTTTTGGCCAGCTTGCCTTGTAGAAAGAAGAACTTGAAATGTGACCAACCACCTCATCAACGCATATAGACTTCCCAAAAGGGAGTAGGTGAAAGAGCACGTCTGTTTCCATGATTCAAACTATCTATGTTCCAACAGAACAGCAGTAACCTGATGCCCATACTACAACCCTCCCTTCTCATGTCATTGAAGGCATTGCTAATCAAGCATGATACCCTTCCCCTGATGAGCCTCAGAATCCTTCTCAACACCGTGCTCCAGACAAACACTACTACTCCATCAGAGTTGGGAGTTGGCTTGCAAGATGAAACTGCCCAATTGCTGGGGTAATTAGCAGAGTTCTTTGGTTAAAGTACTCTTATTCAAAGCAAAAAGTGAGCCCAGAAATCAAAGGCTCTTGGGGCCTTTCACTTTTTGGGGAACCAGACAAAAACACTCCTTATATAAGTCACAGACACCTAATTATTAACACAAAATATCATTGATCTAAGAACCAAAAGAAATGGGCTCTAGATCCAGCTGTGCCCACTGGTTGTGTGGCTTGGGCAGATGAGACACCTTGGCACAAAGCAGTGCAAAGGGGACACAAACTGAGAAGTACTCACCCTACCCGCAAAGAGCAAGCCAGGAAGATGGAAGAAGGCTAGGATCTTGGAAGTCAGAAACAGTGCTGTGGGTGTTTAAATGAGGGCAGGGCTACATCCACTTGAAGGAAACCAGGGAAGGCTTCATAGAGGACATGGTGTGGGATGGGCTTGGAAGGATTTCACCAGACAAAAGAGACTCAGCAGAGAAAAACCAGGGAGGGAACCAATAAAGAAAAAGTATCAGACATATTAAACAAAACAAACATAACTCGTTGCCATCAAGTCAACTCTAACTCGTAGCGACCCTATAAGACAGAGTAGAACTGCCCTATGGGGTTGCCAAGGAGCAGCTGGTGTATTTGAACTGCTGACCTTTTGGTTAGCAGCTGATCTCCTAACCACTACACCACCATGGCAATGGCTTATTGGTGCATGTGATGTGTGTAAGAGAAGTAATGGGTAGGGAGAATGGTGGCTCGAATGCTTGGGTAAAGCATTCATACTCAGTTTAGAAAGCAATGGGGAGTGAGGAGCAAAATTGAGATGTTTGGTTTTTGTTATTTTTGTTTTGTTTGCATGATGGGAAGACACACATATATAGGTGTAGAAAGACATATGTAAGCCCAAATTGGGACAAGACCCTGGCAGAAAAAGCAAGGAGTGAAATTACAAGCCTACGTGGAAGGGTTAGCTTTAGAAAGGTGGAGAGGCACACGTTCCTCAGAGACTAGAGGAGAAGAGCAAGTGAACACGGAAGAAAAACGTTGAAGTAAAGGTAAAAGAAGATGAAAGGGCATACCCCAGAGGCCTCAATTCTTCTAGGAAAATGTGGCATCTGCGGAGGGCAAAGAGGGGGCGGGATGTTAATGGGATTGAAGAATTAAAAAAATAGAAAAGGTAATGAAAAAATATGGCGGGGAATGTGACCTGACATCAAAAAGATGAGTAAAAATGTTATCAAGCAATAGCTGAGGTAAAATAGCACCAATTAAGTCATTTCACCTCTGTTACTTCATTTATAAAATGAGAACAGTATGAAAAACAGATAAAAACTGAACTACTGGGGGGCTGGAGGTAGGAAAAACTGCTCCTCCTTTTATTCAATACCCCTGTCTTGACACAGCAGCCCCTTAGGCAATCCCCTGAGACTCCTCTAAATCCTGATTGAAAATCCCTAAACTACATGATCTTGAAGGTGCCTTCCAGTTCTAGCATGCTAAGATTTCCCTAGGTCTTTCTGAGACATTCCTTCCACACCAACACACACACACACACCAACACACCACAAAAACTTGGTTAGAGGTGTCTTTGCACTCAAAGCAGGTGGCCCATTCACCACCTGCAGAATTACAGGCCTCCTCTAACCAATGGCTGTGCTTGCCAAAAAGTGTATAAAGGGGATCCTTAGTGCCTCTTATGGGAAAAAGGGTCTGTTACGTAAAAATAGAGAGGCAAACTACAGAAATTCAATAAAACACATGTGGAAGCGGTTTCCATTTCCAAACGGGGAGATGGTCCAAAAATTATAGAGACTGTAAATTACCACACTTAACTGAGCATTCACTAAGGGCATAACTCTGGTTTCTCTCAGCTCCCACAGCCTTAGGCAAAGACGCAATGGACAAAGGTTGCAATGGAAAAGAAGAACATCATACTTTTGGGGGAGGGCAACCTTTAAAAAAAAGGGGATATATGTTGGTTAAGAGACCACGTCTGACCACCAGCTCAAGTAGGGACAAGAGGCATGTGTGGACGGACTGTGCCACAATCAACTCTCTCAGGCTCTGGAGAGGGAAGGGAGGGTGAGGGCAGTAACATTATAGGTTGACTACCTCAATTGTAAAGTAATACTTGAGGAAGGAAAATTTGAGTAATTGTCCTGTCAGTAAAAATTAGGATTACTTTTAGAGAATTCTAGCATAGGAAGGAAACTTGAGCAGTTATAGCCTTCAGGCAGAACCACACAGGCATCATTTAGTGACAATTAACTATTCTATACTGGTAAAAACACATGCTCAGCCTCTCTCTCCCCCTCCTATAACATATTCCAGGACCTAATAATAACCTTCCCTGAAATGATGTCTTTTCTTACATGCATCAAGAGCTTTTCCTCTGTACATTTGTTTTATTTATTCAACAAACATCTACTGAGCATCTACCATGTGCCTTACAGCAGGTCCCTGGGTAACTCAAATAGTTTGCACTCGTCTACCATCCTAAAGGTTGGCAGTTTGAACCCACCCAGCTTCTCCTCAGAAGAAAAGCCAGGCTATCTGCTTCTGTAAAGATTACAGCCAAGAAAACCCTATGGAGCAGTTCTACTCTGTAACACATCGGGTCACCATGAGTTGGAATCAACTCAACAGCAACTCATTTGGTTTGTTTGTTTAATGTACCTCACATACCACATATGTTTAGACTCAGCGAGGACAATGATAAAGTTAAAAATGCTTCACCTTCTTTTGGACATGGATAGTGGTAATGGCAGCACAACGTGGTGAATGTAATTAATGTCACTGAATTGTACTTTTAAAAAAGGTTAAAATGGCAAATTTTATATATTTTACCACAATAAAATAAAATAAAAAATACTTCACCTCCTTAAATCGTTGAGGAACTGCTCATCAGCTATTTTTTCTTTAGGCTTTAGTATATCTGGTTCCTACAATCTTTCTTTTAAAAGCCTTATTTTAAAATGTTAGTAATCTTGGTAGCTTTCCTTTTATTCGTATATTCACCAAGCATATATGGAATTCTATTTTGCAGTGTTTGTCATTATCATTTTAAATCCTATTTTTAATATGAGAAAGGGAGACCTCTGACTTCACAAAACTTTCTTCCCATTGCCTATTCTCGTCTCTGACACAGAGCTAAAGAAAGTAAATCTCCATGGTAGTTGTAGAAAAATAATACAAATAACAGTTAACATTTATTGAGAGTTTACCAAGAGCTCTTCTAAATACATTATATGTATCATTTCAGTTTACCCAACGTGATATGTACTATTTTTATTCCTATTTTATAGATAAGGAAACAGACACAGAGAGGTTAAGAAAATTCCCAAGATCACCTAGCTAAAAACTGGTAGACTTGAATATGAACCCCAGCAGTCTGACGCCAGGGTCTGTGCTGCCAACAACACTCCATGAATTTCCAAAGCCTGTTTCACAGCTCAGGAATCAAAAGGAAGAAAAATGTGGAACAGAACATCAAATTCTTAATGAAAACCAGATTTACTGGTTCTGCTGAGACTGGGGGAACCCCTGAATCTATTACCCTGAAATAATCTTTAAACCTTGAAGAAACTATTCCATGAAGTTATCTTTAAACTAAACAACAGTATAGCTCAATTAATAAAGAATGTCGGCCTTCAACGCTGCACTTTTTTAAAGAATTACCTATACGAGATCAAATTGAAGACAGTAACTAAAGCACAGATGAGAACTTTAAGGGACATACAGAGTAAAAGTTAATGACGGTGAAACAGTATGGGTGGAGACAGTAAGAATGGTGACACAATGCGAGGAACGAAGAATGGCATTGAACTGTACATTCAGAAACTGTTGAGTGGGTATGTGTTTTGTTGTGTATATTTTCACAAAAAAAAAAAAAGAAGAAGAAGAAAAAGGGCAGGTAAATCCTGGACTGTAACTCATGGAGTCCCACCAGGTGTCTCAGTGGGTGATGCTGATCCTACCAATGTGCTGTAGGATCACCTTGGACCAGGAAGCCATAAACCCCTCCATTCATGCTCTTATTATTTTACCTCTGTCCACAATCTATCCCCCCTCTCCTCTTCTCCCCTCCCGCTCATTTTTCCTTTTGTGAGAACAAAAACATTCCGGTAAGTAGTCCCATTAATTGTCAGGGGGCATGTGCATCCACTCTGAGCCTGAATTGACAGACACAAGGAGTAATAATGCCAAGAGTGCCTGCAGCCTGGGGCCTTCCTCAGAGTCTGGGAGTCTCTGGGGCAGATTGCTCACTGAGGCAGCCACTGGAGTGAAAGACTCAGGACCCGCAAATACTACTTAGAAGTGACATGGATCCATACTCTCGGTTCCTATGCTAAACATTCCAGACTTTCTATTTTTCCAGAAGAAACAAACAGTGGGAAAAAAAGAGAGACAAGAACAAAGAAATGGTCTAGGATTCCACGCTAAAGGCAAAGTTTCTACTCTAAACTACAGTTTCTCATCTGCTAACATCCATGATGTATTATTTCACAATAGGCTTCGGTGTTTCCTGGAAGCTTTTCTTCTTCCTGCCTTTACATTTATTGTCCCCAGTTTTACAAATGAGAGTTGTTGTTTTTTTATTCTATTTTTGTTTGTTTGTTTCATTTGTTTTAAGGTCTCATAGATACATGGTTCCCTGGCTTATCCAATTCTAATGAGACTCCATTACTCTTGGATGTTTAAAAATGCCATTACAAAATGCTTTAAGATTTTTTGAGCCATTTTTATGGAAGTCTTCACAAAGTATATTATTCAGACTTCTACATCCTTAAACAGTGTATGTGCTAAATTTGCTGCTGGGTGTTGTGGAGTCCATTCTGACTCCTAATAACCCAAGTGACAGAGTAGAACTGCCCCATAGGGTTTTCTAGGCTGTAATCTTTATAGAAGCAGATTGCCAGGTCTTTCTTCCCCAGAGCCACTGGGTAGACTTGATCCACCAACCTTTTGATTAACAGCCAAATGCTTAACTGTTGTGCCACCAGGGCTTCTTGTACCAATTTTAGCATTGTATTAGTATTAACTGAAAACTGACTGCATTCACAATAAAGTATTATCTGCTATAGGATGCTTCCAGATGCCTATTACCCAGAGGACACCTGATTACTGACTTGGTTAAATCAAACCAACTCCAATGCCTGCCCAGGTCTAAGGATGTTCTAACACTGCGCTATCCAATAAAGCAGCCATCAACCACACATACCTGTGGAGCACTTGAAATGTAGCTAGTATGACTAAGAAACTGAATTTTTTATTTCATTTCTTTTTAATTAAATTTTAGTTTCAGAACTGATATGTAATTCAGTTATTGGAGAACTTTTAATTATGTTTGAAACAATTTGAGTAGGTGAATCCACTTTTCCAGTGAAAAACTAGCATTTGAATTAAGGTGGGTAAAATACATACCAGATTTATTTCAAAGACTTGCTATGAGAAAAAGAATGTAAAATCTCATTAATAATTTTTATATTTATGTTGAAATTATTATATTTTGGATATATCAGGTTAAATATACTATTAAAATTAATTTCACTAATTTCTTTTTACTTTTTGAATGTGGCTACCAGAAAATTTAAAATTACATGGATGGCTTCCATCATATTCCTATTGAACAGTACTTCTCTAAAGCCTTGTCACACAAAGCACGGTCTGGCCGAACAATAGTATCTGCATGGGAGCTTGTTAGAAATGCAGACTCTCAGGCTCCACCCCAGAGCTCTCAGAAAACCTACTGCCATTAAGTTGATTCTGACTCATAACGACACCATAGGGCAGGGTAGGACTGCCCTGTAGGGTTTCCAAGGCTGTAAATCTTTTTCTTTTTTCCCATACAAAAATTTATACATACATTTTTGTGTGACTCTAATTACTCTCCCCATACTGTGACAGCACACTCCTCCTTTCAACCCCTGATTCCCCATGTCCATTCAAGCAGCTCCTAACCTCCTCTGCCTTCCCATCTCACCTCTGGACAGAAGCTGCCCGTTCAGTCTCTTGTATCTACTTGAGCTAAGAGTCACACTCCTCACAAATATCACTTTATGTCCCACAGTCCAATCCCTGTCTGAAGAGTTGGCCTTGGAAATTGTTTTAGTTCTAGGTTGAGAGAGAATCCAGGGGCCATGCTTTCCAGGGTTCCTCCAGTCTCAGTCAGACCATTAAGTCTGGTCTTCTTACTAGAATTTGAGTTCTGCAGCCCACCTTTCTCCTGCTCCATCCAGGGCTGTCTGTTGTGTTCCCTGTCAGGGCAGTCATTGGTAGTAGCCAGGTACCACCTAGTTCTTCTGGTCTCAGGCTGATGAAGTCTCTGGTTTATGTGGCCCTTTCTGTCTCTTGGGCTAATACTTTCTTTGTGTCTTTGGCGTTCTTCATTCTCCTCTACTCCAGGTGGTTGGGACCAATTGATGCATCTTAGATGGCCGCTTGCAAGCTTTTAAGACCCCAGATGCCACTCACCAAAGTAGGATGCAGAACATTTCCTCAACAACCTTTGTTATGCCAATTGACCTAGATGTCCCCTGAAAGCATGTCCCCAGACCCCTAACTCTACTACTCTGTCTCTCAAAGTATTTGATTGTATTCAGGAAACTTCTTAGCTTTGGTTTAGTCCAGTTGTGCTGACCTCCCCTGTAGTGTGTGCCGTCCTTCCCTTCGCCTAAGATGATTCTTATCTACTATCTAGTTAGTGAATAACCCTCACCCTCCCTCCCCACCCCCGTAACCATCAAAGAATCTTTTATTCTGTGTTTAAACCTTTTTTGAGTTCTTATAATAATGGTCTTACACAGTATTTGTCCTTCTGTGACTGAGTAAATTCACTCAGCATAAGTTCCAGCTTCCACCATGTTATACGATATTTCACAGCTTCATTGTTGTTCTTTATCATTGCATGATATTCCACTGTGTGGATATACCATAATTTGTTTATCCATTCGTTCATTGATGGGCACCTAGGTTGTTTTCATCTTTTTGCTATTGTAAACAGTGCTACAATGAACGTGGGTGTACGTATATCTATTTGTGTGACGGCTCTTATTTCTCTAGGATATATTCCAAGGAGCGGGATAGCTGGATCGTATGGTACTTCTATTTCTAGCTTTTTAAGGAAGCGCCAAATCAATTTCCAAAGTGGTTGTACCATTTTACATTCCCACCAACAGTTTATAAGTGTTCCAGTCTCTCCACAACTTCTCCAACATTTATTATTTTGTGTTTTTTGGATTAATGCTAGCCTTGTTGGGGTGAGATGATATCTCATTGTAGTTTTTATCTGCACTTCTCTAATGGCTAATGATGGTGAGCATTTCTTCATGTGTCTGTTAGCTGCCTGAATATCTTCTTTGGCGAAGTGCCAAGGCTGTATATCTTTACGGAAACAGATTGCCACATTTTCCTCCCACAGAGTGGCTGGTGGGTTCTAACTGACCACTTTTTGGTTAGTAGCCAAGGGCTTTAAGCACTGCACCACCAGGCCTCCTTCCCCGAACCTACTGAGTCAAACTCTGTTTACAAAATCCCAGGTGATTCTTATGCACATTAAAGTTTAACAGGCACTGGTCTAAAGAGATATTGTTCTGAAATTGTCTGTGGATAAGAACCGAGGTTTTTGGTTTTTTTTTGGTAATTTCCAAAATTTATTATAGACTAATCTGTTTTTAAAATACAATAAAAATTAATTATTAGAAAAATAAAATATACAAAATATAAAGTCAACTTTTTATAATTACAGTCAAAAACATAAAATTAACATCAATAAATTTCAATAAAGCAAACATAACATAGATATAAAACACTAAAAGAAAGTGGACATGTTGTTCTTTAAAAGTGTGCACATAGGCAATTATCATAGAGAATCACTATTATTCTTGTAACTTTTTTACAAGCAAAACACTATACATGAAATAGCAATTCTCCATATTAAACACCTATTTGCATACTTTCAATACTCACTGTGTATATTAATATTTCAGATTTTTATATGACAAACTTACTTCTTGCTTGTCAATTTGTCTAATCTAGGTTGGATTAACAACAATGCTACTCACTGGGGATAATATATATCTAAAGTGTTTTTAAGTTTTGTTTAATAACACATAGTAGAGAAATGAGGCTCACAGAGGTATGTTGATGGGAATGGAAGAAAAGATTTAAAGCAATTTCAGCAAGCTCAGGATATTCTTTTTTTATTGTGCTTTAAGTGAAAGTTTACAGTTCAAGTTAGTTTCTCATACAAAAATTTATACACACATTGTTATGTGACCCTGGTTGCGTTGCTATCCCTATAATATGTCAGCACACTCCTCCTTTTCACCCTGGATTTCTAGTGTCCAGTCTACCAGATCCTGTCCCTTTCTGTCTTCTCATTTCACTTCCACACAGGAGCTGCCCAGTTAGTCTCCTGTATCTACTTGAACTAAGAAATACTCTTTACAAGTATTTTATGTCTTATAGCCCAGTCTAATGTTTGTCTGAAGAGTTGGCTTCAGGAATGGTTTTAGTTCTGGGTTAACAGAGATTCTCAGGGAAATGTCTTCTGAGGTTCCTCTAGTCTCAGTCAGACCATTAAGTTTGGTCTTTTTACTAGAATTTGAGTTCTACACCCCACTTTTCTCCTGTTCCGTCAGGGACTCTCTGTTGTGTTCCCTCTCAGGGTGGTCATTGGTGGTAGCCAGGGACCATCTAGTTCTTCTGATCTCAGGCAGATGGAATTTCTGGTTTCTGTGGACTTTTTTCTGGTTTCTTGGGCATTTGCCTTGTGTCTTTGGTGTTCGTCATTTTCCTTTGTTCCAGGTGGGTTGGGACCAATTGATGCATCTTAGACGGCTGCTCCCTAGCTTTTAAGACCCTAGATGCCACTCATCAAAGTGGGATGCAGAACATTTTCTTAATAAACTTTGTTATGACAATTGACCTAGATGTCCCCTGAAACCATGGTCTCCAGACCCCCATCCCTGATACTCTGTCCCTTGAAATGTTTGGTTGTATTCAGGAAACTTTTTAGCTTTTGGTTTAGTCCAGTTGACTTTCCCTGTAGTGTGTGCTGTCCTTCCCTTCACCTAAGATAATTCTTGTCTACTGTCTAGTTAATGAACACACCTCTGCCTCCCTCCCCACCCTCATAATGATCAAAGACTGTTTTCTTCTGTGTTTAAATCTTATCTTGAGTTCTTATAATAGTGGTCTTATACAATATTTGTCCTTCTGCAGCTGACTAATTTCACTGAGCATAATGCCTTCCAGATTCATCCACATGATTAGTTTCTCAGATTCATCGTTATTCTTTATTTTTGCATAGTATTTCATTATCTGAATATACCATAATTTGTTTATCCATTTGTCAGTTGATGGGCACCTAGGTTGTTTCCAACTTTTTGCTATTGTGAACAGTGCTGCAATGAACAAGGGCGTGTATATATCTATTCGTGTGATGGCTCTTATTTCTCTAGGGAATATTCCAAAGAGTGAGATTGATGGATTGTATGGTACATCTATTTCTAGCTTTTTAAGGAAGCACCAAATTGATTTCCAAAGTGGTTGTACCATTTTACAATCCCACCAGCAGTGTTTGAGTGTTCCAGTCTCTCCACAATCTCTCCAGCGTTTATTATTTTGTGTTTTTTTTTTTTTTAATAAATGCTAGCTTTGTTAGAGTGAGATGGTATCTCATTGTAGTTTTTTTATTTTTTTAATATTTTATTGTACTTCAGATGAAGGCTTACAGAACAAACAGTTTCTCATGTAACAGTAGTACACATGCTGTTTTATGACTTTGGTTAACAACCCCACAGCATTTTAACCCTCTGAATTCTCAGGGTTTTTTTTTTTTTTTTTTTGTGAAAATACACATAGCCAAAGATACACCATTTCAAAATTTTTTACGTACACATTTAAGTGACATTGACTACGCTCTTCCAATTGTGCTGCCATTCTCACCCAAGATGAAGGCTTACAAGACAAAATAGCCTCCCATTTAACAGTTACTACAAATGTTGCCCTATAACAATGGTTAACAATCTCACAACACATCAACAGTATCCTTACTCAACTTTGTGTTCCCTATCATCAACTTACTACTCCCCCTCTGCCTTATGGCCCTTGTCACTGGACTCCTGTACCTCATTAGTCTCATTTGGTTTTACTGAGCTGTCTACTCCCAGGCTGAACAGTGAACCTCGAAGGTAATTTCACCTCTGAGCTGAGAGGGTGACTGGGGGCCATACTCTTGAGGTTTCTGCAGTCTCCTTTAGGCCAGTAAATCTGGTCTTTTTTTTTTTTTTTTTTTTTTTTGTGAGTTAGAATTATGCTCTACATCCTTCTGCAGCTCTGTCCAGAACCCTCTGTTGTGATCCTGGGCACCATCTAGCTGTACTGGACTCAGTCCGTTGGAGGTCTTGGTAGCTGTGGACAATTAGTCCTTTGGACTAATCTTTTCATTGTATTCTGTTCCCTTCATTCTCCCTTGCTCCCGAAGGGATGACACCAGTGTAATGTCTTAGATGGCCGCTCACAGGCTTTAAGACCCCAGACACTACTCACCAAGGTAGAATGTGGAGCATTATCTTTATAAGTAGTGTCATGCCAATTGAGCTAGATGTTCCCCGAGACCATGGTCCCCAGAGCCCTCCGTCCAGCAACTCAGTCCCTCGGGGAGTTTGGAAGTGTCCATGGGGCCTCCATGACCTTTCCTTGTGCAGGTTGTGTTAGTTTCCCTTGTATTGTGCACTGTCTCACCTCTCACCCAAGATACCACTTACCTATTGCCTATTTAGTATTCCCCCCCTCCCCCGAACCCTAGTAACCAACAAGGATTGTTACATTTTGCATGTGAATTTTTTCATGGATTTTTACAATAGCGGTCTCATACAATATTTGTCCTTTTGTGATTGACTTATTTCACACAGCATAATGTCCTCCAGTTTCATCCACGTTATGAGATGCTTCATAGATTCATTGTTGTTCTTTCTCATTGCATAGTACTCCATTGTGTGTATGTACCATAGTTTGTTTATCCATTCATCTGTTGATGGGCACCTACGTTGTTTCCATCGTTTTGCTATTGTGAACAATGCTGCAGTAAACGTGGGTGTACGTATATCTATTCGTGTGACGGCTCTTATTTCTCTAGGATATATTCCTAGGAGTGGGATTGCTGGATGGAATGGTATGTCTAGTTCTAGCTTTCTGAGGAAACACCATATCATTTTCCAAAATGGTTGTATCATTTTGCATTCCCACCAGCAGTGTATAAGAGTTCCCATCTCCCCGCAGCCCCTCCAACATTTGTTATTTCCAGTATTTTTGATTCGTGCCAGTAATGACGGGGTGAGACGGTATCTCATTGTGGTTTTAATTTGCATTTTTCTAATGGCTAGTGAACGCGAGTATTTCCTCATGTGTCTGTTGGCCATTTGAATGTCTTCTTTGGTGAAGTGTCTGTTCATTTCCTTTGCCCATTTTATGATAGGATTGTTTGTCTTTTTGCTGTAGAGGTGTTGGATTTTCTTGTAGATTATGGAGATTAGACCTTTGTCTGACTTGTACTGTCCAAAAATTTTTTCCCAGTCTGTAGGTTCTCTTTTTACTCTTTTGGTGAAGTCTTTTGAAGAAGCATAGGTGTTTGATTTTTAGAGATCCCAGTTATCTAGTTTATCGGTTGGGTTTTGTGTGTTGATGGTTATGGTTTGTATCCCGTTAGTGCCATGTATTAAGGCCTGAAGTGTTGGTCCTATTTTTTTTTCTATGAACTTTATAGTTTTAGCCTTTATATTCAGGTCTTTGATCCATTTTGAAGTACTTTTTGTATACGGTGTAAGGTATACGTCCTGTTTCATTTTTCTGCAAATGGATATCCAGTTTTGCCAGCACCATTTGTTAAAAAGAATGTCTTTTCCCCATTTGATGGACTTTGGGCCCTTGTTGAAGATCAGGTGACCTTAGGTGGATGGATTTACATCTGGGTTCTCAATTCTGTTCCATTGGTCAATGTGTCTGTTGTTGTACCAGTACCAGGCTGTTTTGGCTACTGTAGCTGTATATTAAGTTCTCAAGTCAGGTAGTGTGAGTCCTCCAACTTTATTCTTCTTCTTCAGTAGTGCTTTACTTATTCGGGGCTTCTTCCCTTTCCATATGAAGTTAATAATTAGTTTTTCCATCTCTTTGAAGAATGTTGCTGGTATTGCATTGTATTTGTAAATTGCTTTAGGTAGAATTGACATTTTCACAATGTTGAGTCTGCCTATCCATGAGCATGGTATGTTTTTCCATTTATGTAGATCCCTTTGGGTTTCATGCAGCAGTGTTTTGTAGTTTTCTTTGTATAGGTCTTTTACATTCCTGGTCAGATTTATTCCTAAGTATTTTATCTTTTTAGTGGCTATTGAAAATAGTATTGATTTCCTGATCTCCTTTTCATCGTTCTCTTTACTGGTGTATAGGAATCCAACTGATTTTTGAATGTTTATCTTGTATCCTGCTACTCTGCTGAATCTTTCTATTAGTTCCGGTAGATTTCTCATGGAGTCTTTAGAGTTTTCTATGTATAGTATCATATCATCTGCAAACAGGGAGAGTTTAAATTCTTCATTACCAATTTGCTTGCCCTTTATTTCTTTTTCTTGCCTTATTGCTCTAGCTAGAACTTCCAGCACAATGTTAAATAGGAGTGGTGATAAAGGGCATCCTTGTCTTGTTCCTGTTTTCAAGGGGAATGTTTTCAGCCTCTCTCCATTAAGAATGATGTTGGCCGTTGGTTTTGCATAGATGCCCTTTATTATGTTGAGAAATTTCCCTTCTAGACCTATTTTATTGATAGCTTTTATCAGGAATGGGTGTTGGACTTTGTCAAATGTCTTTTCTGTGTCAATTGAGATGATCATGTGAGTTTTTTCTTTCCTTTTATTTATGTGGTGAATTACATTGGATTTTCTAATGTTAAACCATCCTTGCATACCTGGTATGAAGCCTACTTGGTAGTGGTGTATTATTTTTTTGATATGATACTGAATTCTATTGGCTAGAATTTTGTGAAGAATTTTTGCATCTATATTCATGAGAGATATTGGTCTGTAATTTTCTTTTTTTGTTATGTCTTTGCCTGGTTTTGGTATCAGCGTTATGCTGGCTTCATAGAATGAATTTGGAAGTTTTGCTTCTTCCTCTATGCTCTGAAATAGCTTGAGTAGTACTGGTACAAGCTCTTCTGTAAATGTTTTGTAGAATTCTCCAGTGAAGCCATCTGGGCCAGGGCTTTTTTTGGTTGGGAGTTTTTTTATTACCTTTTCAATCTCTTCTCCTATTATGGGTCTGTTCCGATTTTCAATATCACTTTGTTGTAGTTTGGGTAGGCCGTGTGTTTCTAGAAATTTATCCATTTCCTCTAGGTTTTCAAATTTGTTGGAATATAGTTTTTCATAATATTCTGTTATAATCCTTTTTATTTCGGTTGGGTCTGTTGTAATGTCCCCCATTTCATTTCTTATTTGTGTTATTTGTGTCCTCTGCTGTTTTTCTTTTGTAAGTCTGGCCAGTGGTTTGTCGATTTTGTTGATTCTTTCAAAGAACCAAGTTTTGGTTTTGTTGATTCTTTCTATTGTTTTTCTGTTCTCTATCTCATTTATTTCTGCTCTGATCTTTACTATTTCCTTTCTTACGATGGTTGTAGGCTTTTTTTGCTGTTCTTTTTCTATCTGTTTGAGTTCTGTAGTTAATGTTTTGATTTTGTCCCTTTCTTCTTTTTTGATATGTGCATCTATTGCTAGAAATTGTCCTCTGAGGACTGCCTTTGCTGTGTCCCAAAGGTTTTGGTATGATGTGTTTTCATTCTCATTTGATTCTAGGAATTTTTTGATTCCAACTCTGATTTCTTCTATTACCCATTGATGTGTAAGCAGAGTATTATTCAGTTTCCATGTAGTTGATTTTTTTTTTCCTTGCTCTTTCTAGTGTTAATGTCTACCTTGATGGCATTGTGGTCAGAGAAGATACTGTGAATTATCTCAACGTTTTGGATCTTATTGAGGATTGCTCTGTGGCCTAAGATGTGGTCTATTCTGGAGAACATTCCATGTGCATTGGAAAAGAATGTGTACTTTGCAGTGGTTGGATGGATTGTTCTATATATGTCTATGAGGTCCAGTTGGCTGATTGTGTCCTTTAGGTCTTCTGTATCTTTGCTGAGTTTCTTCTTAGTTGTTCTGTCCTTTACTGAGAGTGGTGTGTTGAAGTCTCCTACTATTATTGTGGAACTGTGAATTTCTCTTTCCAGTGCTGTTAGAGTTTTTTTTATGTATTTTGGAGCCCTGTCATTGGGTGTGTAGATGTTTATTATGGTTATGTCTTCATGATGGATCTTCCCCTTAATCATTATATAGTGTCCTTCTTTGTCTTTTATGGAAGATTTTGTTTTAAAGTCTATTTTATCTGAGATCAGAATTGCCACTCCTGCTCTTTTTTGGTAGTTGTTAGCTTTATATATTTTTTTCCAACGTTTGACTTTTAATAAATTTACTTCCTTGTTTCTAAGGTGTGTCTCTTGTAGACAGCATATTGATGGATCCTCTTTTCTTATCCATTCTGTCACTCTCCATCTCTTTATGGGTGCATTGAGTCCATTTACATTCAGTGTAATTATTGATAGATGGAAGTTTGTTGCTGTCATTTTGTAGTGATTTTTTTGTGGTGCTGAAGTTTTCTAAGTTCTTACTCTCTTGTGCTGAGTTACTTTTGTTTGTGGATTTTGTGTTCATTTCTTTTGTTTTTGTAGGTTTTGTTTTTGCTGAGACTTTATGTTTTTCATCTTTATTTTTATCAGTTGGTTTGTTAATTTTCTTTGTGGTTACCATGAATTTTACCCTTATCTTTATAAGTTTGAAGCAGCCTACCCTTACTTGGTATCGCCTTGCCTTCCTCTCCATTAGAAGGTTCTATACCTACGTCTATACCTTCCCTCTTTCATTGTTTTATGTTGTTGTCATCCTTTGATTGATTGCTCTGATTCCCTGTTGTATTTCTTTTGGTTTTGGATAGTCTTCGAGAGTTCATTCCCTAGAATGGTATCTGGTTCATATGAACCTGCGTCCTAGGTCCTAGGTCCTGCCTGAAGGCTGAAGCTGTTTGTCCTCAGATCGAAGAACTCCCTTTAATAATTCTTGTAAGTTTGGTTTGACTTTTGCATATTCCCTTAGTTTCTGTTTATCTGGAAATGACCTAATTTCACCATCAAATTTGAACGAGAGTTTTGCATGATATATTACTTTTGGCTGACAATTTTTTCTTTCAAGATTTTATATATGTCATCCCACTGCCTTCTTGCCTGCATGGTTTCTGCTAATAATCTGAGCTTAGTCTTATTGTTTCTCTTCTGTATGTGACTTCTTGTTTTTCAAGAGCTGCTCTCAGGATTCTTTGTTTGTCTTTAGTTTTGGCGAGTGTGAATATGATATGTCTTGGTGATTTTCTTTTGGGATCTCTTCAATATGGGGTTCGTTGAGCTTCTTGGATGGCCGTCTTTTCTTCTTTCATGATATTGGGAAAGTTTTCTGTCAGCAGTTCCTCAATGATCTGTGTTTTCTGTTTTCTCCCCCTGTTCTGGGATGCCAATCACTCATAAATTTTTGCTTTTGATTGTATCCCACATAACTCTCAGGGTCTCTTCATTTTTCTTTGTTCTTTTTTCTGAGTTTTCCTGAAACAGAGTTGTATCCAACTGTTTGTCTTCAGTTCCACTGATCCTGTCTTCCACAGTTTCAAATCTACTTCTCAGCCCTTCTATGACATCATCCATTTCTGAAATCTTGCTGTTTATCTTTTGGATTTCTAATTGTTGTTTTTGTATAACTTTGAGTTGTGAATTTATTTTGGCATTTTGTTCCTGCATCATCTTCCTGAATTCTTCCTATTTTTTGTCTGTATTTTCCATAAATGTGTCTATTTTTTCCTCATGTTTGTCAGCTTTTTGCCTCAGTTCTTGGAAAATTCCAAGTATTAGTGATTTGAGTTCCCTATGAGGTACTTCTAGTGCATTTTCTTCCACAGGAGAGTTATCTGGTGTTTTAATTTGGACGCCTATTGGAGCCATCTTGTCTTGTTTTTGTAAATGTTTTGATATTGTTTGCTGTTTTCGGGGCATTCAGTAGATACTTCTCTTGTTTATTGATTGTAGATTTTTTTGTTTCATCCTTGTGGTACAGCTGGGCAGGTCTAGCTGAAGAGGAGCCACTGGGACGGGTTGTTTATGGCACTCACCGCAGCCACCAGGACGGTCAGTAGTCAGTGCTGGGCAGGTGCCAATAGGGCGTGCCTGCACAGCTTGGTGGTGTGATGTCAAGTGCATGGTGCAGGTAGGCAGGATATGGGAGAGATGAGAGAGGAGCAGGAGTGAAAAAACATACAAACATAAAAGAATGCTAGGGGAGCTTGCTGTTGGAATGGACAGATGAGAGACTATGGGATGGAGAAAACCAGACGGGGGAAGAGAAAGAAAAGGAAAGAATGAACAAATAAAAATCAGAAAAGTTAAAGAACTGCAAAGTTCCCAGGGATCCCACCGATGCAGCTATG
This sequence comes from Dugong dugon, assembly GCA_030035585.1. Lineage (NCBI taxonomy): Eukaryota > Metazoa > Chordata > Mammalia > Sirenia > Dugongidae > Dugong > Dugong dugon. Next base: position 170,913,384 of record CM057462.1, read on the forward strand.
AGGTCTGGGGAAGTCGGTCTCAGGTTTCACAGCACAGCCTGGCCGGAAGGCGCAGAGGCATACAACGCCTGGTATTCAAGGATTAGAAAGAGACGGAAGAGATAGAGAGACAAGAAATTGAGCAATGACGAAAGACAAAAGGGAAAAAGAGGGAAAAGAAAACAAAACTAATCAAAAAAGAAAAAAATTAAATTAAATTTTAAAAAAAGCAACACCAGCAGTCAACGAATGGCACTCAGAGAGCCAGCCAGTGCGGGCTGGTGTTTCTGGACAAGAGACTGTGTCCATGGGAAACAGAGGAGGCCGAGTGTGAGTGAACAAGGGTGGAGAGTGGGAAAGCATATATCACAAATTGCCTGCACTCTGGGGACCCTCAGAAAGGAGCAAAGAGGGTGCAAGTAGCCAGGCACCCGAGTGAAAGGAGGCGGAGGCAGCGAGAGGCAAGCGAGAAACCAAAAGAAGCAGGAGGAAAAAAAAAAGAAAGAAAAAAAAGCAGCACCAGCAGCCAACAAACGGCACCCAGAGAGCCGCCCGCCCGGTCGCGTGGAATCCAAGCAGCCGGCGGACCCCTGTGAAGAGACTGTGGCCACGGGAAGCAAAGGAGTAAATGAACAAAAGCCCCGGGATCTCACCAGTGCGGCAGCCCAGACCTGGAAGCAGCCACACACCCGAACATAGCCCCACAGTCCCACAGGAAAGGGCAAAGACGGCGCTTGGAACCAGGCACTCGAGCAAAAGGAGGGGGAGGCAGTGAGAGGCAAGCGAGAAACCAAAAGAAGCAGAAAAAGCAACACCAGCAGCCAACAAATGGCACTCAGAGAGCCGCCCACCCGGGCGTGCGGAATCCAAGCAGCTGGCGGCCCCGGGTCAAGAAATTGCGGCTGCAGGAAGCAGAAGAGCAAACGAACAAAGGCCCCGGGATCTCACCAGCGTGGCAGGCCAGACCTGGAAGCAGCCACACGCCCGAACGCAGCCCCACAGCCCCACAGGAAAGAGCAAAGACTGCGCTCGGAACCAGGCACCCAAGCAAAAGGAGGGGGAGGCAGCGAGAGGCAAGCAAGAAACCAAAAGAAGCAGAAAAAGCAACACCAGCAGCCAACAAACGGCACCTGGAGAGCCGCCCGCACAGGCGCATGGAATCCAAGCAGCCGGCGGTCCCGGGTCAATAGACTGTGGCCACGGGAAGCAGAGGGGCGAACGAACAAAGGCCCTAGGATCTCACCACTGTGGCATCCCAGACCTGGAAGCAGCCACACGCCTGAACACAGCCCCACAGCCCCGCAGGAAAGAGCAAAGACAGCGCTCGGAGCCAGGCACCCAAGCAAAAGGAGGGGGAGGCTGCAGAAAAAGCAACGCCAGCAGCCAAAAAATGGCACCCAGAGAGCCACCGGCCCGGGCACCCGGAATCGAAGCACCAGCGCCCCCCGGCCCAGGGACCTTGGCCACGGGAAGCAGGGGAGCCCCAGCCAAGGCGAAGAGGGGTGGGGGGTGGGAAAGCGCACACCGCAAATTACTGGTTGTTTTGTCTCCCACTGGATGCTCCGTGAGGCTGCTCTCCCGTTCTCCCGTTTGCTGGTCTCCAATAGGGGTCCAAGATGGTGGATCCACGCTGCGTTAGCTGGTAGGAGACCTCTGCATGAATCTCTCCTCGCTGTCCGTTCTCTTTCAGTATTCTCACTCCATTTGGTGTTTGGCTGAGTTCTTTATCTCTTCATTTGATGTTCTAGAGTTTCAGGATTGTTGATTCTCTGTTTGGCTTAGTTTTTCGGATCTTTGCTGTGGAGGGACGGCGTGGTGCTTCTGCCTAGAGCGCCATCTTGCCGGACTCTCTCATTGTAGTTTTGATTTGCATTTCTCTAATGGCTAATGATCCTGAGCATTTCCCCATGTATCTGTTAGCCACCTGAATGTCTTCTTTGGTGAAGTGTCTGTTCATATTGTTTCCTCATTTTTTTAATAGGGTTATTTGTCTTTTTGTTGTTGGGGTTTTGCAGTATTCTGCATATTTTAGAGATTAGACCCTGATTGGATATGTTGTAGCCAAAATTTTTTTTCCCAGCCTGTAGGTTGTCTTTCACTATTTTGGTGAAGTCTTTTGATGAGCATAAGTGTTTGATTTTTAGGAGCCCTCGGTTACCTAGTTTCTCTTCTGGTGTTTGTGCATTGTTAGTAATGTTTTGTATTCTGTTTATACCATGTATTAGGACTCCTAGTATTGTCCTTACTTTTTCTTCCATGATCTTTATCATTTTAGATTTTATATGTAGATCTTTGATCCATTTTGCATTAGTTTTTGTGCATGGTGTGAGGTATGGGTCTTGTCTCATTTTTTTGCTAGTGGATGTCCGGTTATGCCACCATCATTTGTTAAACAGACTTTCTTTTCCCCATTTAAAGGACTTTGAATCTTTGTCAAGTATCAGCTGCTCATAGGTGGATGAATTAACTTCTGGATTCTCAATTCTGTTCCATTGGTCTATGTGTCTGTGGTTGTACCAGTACCAGGCTGTTTTGACTACCATGGCAGTATAATAGGTTCTAAAATCAAGTAGTGTGAGGCCTCCCACTTTGTTCTTCTTCTTGAATAATGCTTTACTTGTCCAAGGCCTCTTCCCTTTCCAAATGAAGTTGGTGATTTGTTTCTCCATCTTTTTAAAAAATGTCTTTGGAATTTTGATTGGGATTGAATTGAATCCGCAGACCACTTTGGGTAGAATTGACATTTTCACAATGTTGATTCTTCCCATCGATGAGCAAGGTATGTTTTCCACTTAAGTAGGCCTCTTTTAGTTTCTTTCAATAGTGAATTGTAGTTTACTTTGTATAGGTCTTTTACGTCTCTGGTTAGATTTATTCCTAAGTATTTTGTCTTCTTAGGGGCTATAGTAAATAGTATTGATTGGGTGATTTCCTCTTGGAAGTTCTCTTTGTTGGTGTGGAGGAATTCAATTGATTTTTGTATGTTTATCTTGTATCCTGATACTAATTTTCTATTAGTTCCAGTAGTTTTCTTGTGGATTCTTTGGGGTTTTCTGTGTATAAGATCATATCATGTGCAAATAGAGATCTTTTTCCTTCTTCCTTACCAATTTAGATGCCCTTTTTTTTTCCTTTCCTTGTACTATTGCTGTGGCTAGGACCTCCAGCATAATGTTGAATAAGAATGGTGATAAAAGGTCCAGGGTCAAGATGACCGAGTAGTCAGATGCTTCCTGTGGTCTCTCTGACAACAAAGACTTAAAAAAAACAAGTGAATGGATTGTACATGACAATCTAGGAGCCTTGCACATCAAATGCAAAGTTGAAAAATCAGACTGAGTAGCAGGAGGAGGGAGAGATGTTCAGAAACAGCGAGGAGTTGCCAGACCTGACAGGGCGGAAGGTGGCACCCTTCAGGCCAGATCAGCTGGTGTGCATGGCGTGGCAAGCAGTGGAACTTGGGGGGGTATTTTCCACATCAGGAGAGACCCAGTGGCAGAGAGTCTACTCACGCCTCCAGAAAGTGAAAAGTGGTGCTCAACTGGCAAAAGATAAGTACATGAGTCTGACCTACCAAGTGGATCAAAAAACACCCCCTTTGAGAAAAAAACTTTCTACCATTTACCTGCCTCCTCCCTACTCTGCACTGGGTCCCAGGTCAGTTTCACCAATTACCAAGTCCCCTGGGCCTTAAGTAGGACCCATCACCTGCCCTAAGCTATTCTCCCAGCCTTGGAGAGGGAACATATTTACAAACAGGAAAAAATAATCAGCCAGCTCCCTTAAGCATAGAACTAAGGATAGAAAAAGCCCCTTTGCCTAGGCACAGGCATAAGGGGTCCACGGATCTGAATGACTTTCACCCTTGCATAGACCTGTGTGGGCCCATTTCAACAGCATAGGCCCTCATTACCACAGTACAACAGAGTATATATCTGAAGCCTAACTTCAACTGTATCAGCTATACGGTGAAGTGGCAGGTTAGTTACACTTGACACTGCTCTGCCCATTAAGCAGGCTCCTCAACTACTCACATAAGGGGGATGAGGACTGGTGGCCCCACCCATGCCACATAGCCACCTGCAACAGGGGACCAAGAATAAGAGGTGCCTCCCAGTTCCTATAGCCAACATAATTGGGTGCCCATAGTCTGGCTGCAAAACCCACCCACTTACATGCTCTAGGGAACAGGGACCCACTTTCCTCCCAGACACTCAGGGCCAGTAATCAGCCCTCTGCCTTCCTCAGTGCATGACCTCCTACTGCAGCCAGATACCTGTGCCTACACTACTCACCCCTACCTATCTAGGAGTGTAGGTGAGAGCCTGAACCACACAGTGACTGACTATCTGGACACCTGACTCTGAACCTATTCAAGAAAAATAAACAGACTCCTGGGCTTATATAAATAGTAGCAGATCTAACCACCTGGTGACAGAATGTTAGACCTTCAAAGATGCCAATAATCAAACTAGCTCACACGAGCAGCCTATTTGGGCATATCAAAAAAAAAAAACAAGAAACTAGGACACAGTAAGCAAGTTTAAAATAAATACATATAATAAATTATTGATGACTCAGAGACAACAGTCAATATAAAATCACATAAAGAGGCAGCAAATGATGGCTTCAGCAAGCTCCCAAAACAAAGAATCAAGAAATCTTCCAGAGGAAGAGAGTTTCTTGGAATTACCAGAGGTAGAATACAAGAGATTAATATACAGAACACTTCAAGAGATCAGGAACAAAGAGATCAGGCAAAACACAGAACAAGCTAAGGAACACACAGACAAAGCAATAGACAAACTTAAGAAGGTTACACAAGACCATAATGACAAATTAAACAGGCTGCAAGAATCCATAGAAAAACAGCAAACAAAAGTCCAGAAGATTAACAATAAAATTTCAGAATTAGACAACTCAATAGAAAGTCATAGGAGCAGAATTGAAGCAATGGAAGTCAGAATTAGTGAGACTCAAGATAAAGCACTTGACACCAACTTATCTGAGGAAAAATCAGTTAAAAGAATTCAAAAAATGAAGAAAAACTAAGGATTATGTGGAACTCTATCAAGAGTAATAACCTACAAATGATTGGAATACCAGAACAGGGGGGATAATAGAAAATACGGAGAGAATTGTTGAAGATTTGTTGGCAGAAAACTTCCCTGATATGTGAAAGATGACAAGAGATCTATCCAAGAGGCTCATTGAACCCTACACAAGGTAGATCCCAAAAGAATGTCTCCAAGCCATATTATAATCTAACTTGCCAAAACCAAAGATAAAGAGAGAATTTTAAGAGCAACTAGGGCTAAATGAAAATTCATCTACAAAGGAGAGTCAATAAGACTAAGCTCTGACTACTCAGCAGAAACCATGCAGGCAAGAAAGCAATGGGATGACATATATAAAGCCTTGAAGGAAAAAAATTGCCAGCCAAGACTCATATATCCAGAAAAACTGTCTCTCAAATATGATGGTGAAATTAGGGCATTTCCAGATAAACAGAAGTTTAGGGAATTTGTAAAAACCAAACCAAAATTACAAAAAATACTAAAGGGAGTCCTCCTGTTAGAAAATCAATAGCATAAGATAACAACCCAAGACTAGAAAACAGGAGCAACCAGATATCAACCCAGATTGGGAAGTCACAAAGATAAATCAAACTTAAAAAACTGAAAATAAGGAAACAGAAATGTCAATATGTAAAAGATGACAACATTAAAAAAAAAAAAGACGGACTAAAAAATTTAGTCATAGATCTTTTGTACGGAGGGAAGGTCAAAGCGATACAAACAAATAAGAGTGATTTAAACTTAGAAAAATAGGGGTAAATATTAAGGTAACCACAAAGGACACTAACAATCCTACAGATCAAAATAAACAAGAAAAATATAAACACTCAGCAAATAGAAAAGCAACAAGGAAAAGGATGAAAAGATAATAGATAAAAAGAGTCAGCACAGAAAATTAACTGGAACAAAGAAACTGTCAACAACACACAAAAAAAGACATCAAAATTACAGCACTAAACTCATACCTGCCAATAATTAAGCTGAATGTAAATGGACTAAATGCACCAATAAAGAAACAGAGAGTGGTAGAATGGATTAAAAAACACAATCCATCTATATGTTGCCTACAAGATACACACGTTAGATTCAAAGATGCAAACAAACTAAAACTCAAAGGATGGAACAATATATATATATCAAGCAAACAACACTCAAAAAAGAGCAAGAGAGGCAGGGCCTAGAAGACGGAGGAGTCAGATGCTTTCTGTGGTCCCTCTTACAACAAAGACCCAAAAAAACAAGTGAATCAATTGTATATGACTATCTAGTAGCCCTGAACATCAAAGGCAAAGTTGAGGAATTGGACTGAGTGGCGGGAGGAGGGAAAGACAGTGCGAAAGCAGCGAGGAATTGCCAGATCTGACAGGGTGGGAGTCTGAAACCTTCAGGTTGGACCAGCTCCTGTGTGTGGTGAGGCTAGCAGTGGTGCTCAGGAGGCGTTTTCCACATCAGGAGAGGCCCAGAAGCAGAGAGTCTACTCAGCCATCCAGAACCAGTAAAAAGCAGCACTCAAGTGGCTAAAGATAAGTACTTGCGTGTGGCCTACCGCAGGGATTTAGGAAAAAAAAACACCACCTTAGGAAAAATCCTCTCTCACATTTACCTCAGCCTCCCCAAATGGCACTGTGTCCTGGGCCAGCTTCAGCAATTTCTGAGTCCCTGGGGCCGGAAGTAGGACCCTTAACATGCCCTGAGCCATTCTCCCAGCCTTGGAGAGGCAACAAATTAACAAACGGGAAAAAAAAAGTTGCTGACTCCCCTAAGCCAGGATCTCAGGGTTGACACATTTCCTTTGGCTAGGCACAGGCATAAGGGGTCCATAGACTTTGAATGCCTTTCACCCCTGCATAGACTACTGTGGACCCATTTCAACAGTGTAAGTCCTAACTACCACAGTACAACAGGGTATATACCTGAAGTCTAACTTCAACTGTTTCAGCTGTGAAGTGGCAGGTTTGCAGTGTTTGACACTGCTCTGCCCATTAAGAAGTCTCCTCACCTGCCCACATCAGGGGCATGAAGATTGGTGGCTCTACCCACACCACATAGCCACCTATGACAGGGGTCCAAGAATAAGTGGTTCCCCCCAGGCCTTACAGCCAACAGCATAGGGTGCTTACAGTCCAGCTGCAAAACTCACCTATCTACTTGCTCTAGGGAACAGGGACACGTTTTCCTTTCAGACACTCAGGGGCAGCCGTCAGCCCCCTGCCTTGCTCAGTGCGTGACCCCCTACTACAGCCAGATACTTGTGCCTACACCAATCACCCATGCCTATCTAAGACTAGGTGAGAGCCTACACCACACACTTGGTGATCGACTACCTGGGCACCTGAGCTGAATCCATACAAGAAAATTTAACAGACTCCTGGGCTCACATACTTAACAAAACATCTAACTACCTGGTGACAGGACGTTAGAGCTTCAAAGGCACCAGTAATCAAACTAGCGCACACAAGCCGCCTGTTAGGGCATATCAAAACAAAACAAAACAAGAAGCTAGGACACAGGAAGCAAATATAAAATAAAAAATTATAATAACTTATTGATGGCTTGAAGACAACAATCAATGTAAAATCACATAAAGAAGCAGACAATGATGGCTTCAGCAAGCTCTCAAAGAATCAGTAAATTTCTGGAGGAAGATGATTTCTTGGAATTACTAGAGGCAGAATACAAAGGATTAATATATAGAACTCTTCAAGAAATTAGGAAGGAAATCCTACAAAACACAGAAAAAGCCAAAGAACGCACAAACAAAGCAGTAGTAGAACTCAAAAAAGTTATTCAAGAGCATAATGACAAATTTAATAGGCTTCAAGAATCCACAGAGAGACAGCAATCAGAAATCAAGAAGATTAACAATAAAATTTCAGAATTAGACAAATCAATAGAAAGTCATAGAAGCAGAACTAAGGCAGGAAAAGTCAGAACTGCTGACAATGAAGATAAAGCACTTGACACCAACTTATTTGGGAAAAAATCAGATAAGAGAATTTTAAAAAATGAAGAAACTCTAAGAGTTATATGGGACTCTATCAAGAGAAATAACTTACAAGTTATTGGAGTACCAGAACAAGGGGGGATAACAGAAAATACAGAGAAAATTGTTGAAGATTTGTTGACAGAAAACTTCCCTGATATCAGGAAATATGAGAAGATATCTATCCAAGATGCTCATTGAACCCCACATAAGGTAGATTCCAAAAGAAAGCTACCTAGACATATTATAATCAAACTTGCCAAAACCAAAGATAAAGAGAGAATTTTAAGAGCAGCTAAGGATAAACAAAAAGTCATCTACAAAAGACAGTCAATAAGAATAAGCTCAGACCACTCAGCAGAAACCATGCAGGCAAGAAAGCAATGGGATGACATATATAAAGCCTTGAAGAAAAAAAATTGCCAGCCAAGAATTATATATCCAGAAAAACTGTCTCTCAAATAGGTTGGCGAAATTAGGGCATTTCCAGATAAACAGAAGTTTAGGGAATTTGTAAAAACCAAAACCAAAATTACAAGAAATACTAAAGGGAGTCCTCTGGTTATAAAATCAATAACATCAGATAACAACGCAAGACTAGAGCAAAGGACAGAACAACCAGATAACAACTCAGATAGGAAAGTCACAAAAATAAATCAAAGTTAAAACACCGAAAATAGGGGAACAGAGATATCAATATGTAAAGGATGACAGCATTAAAACAAAAAAGAGGGACAAAATAATGTAGTCATAGATATTTCATATGGAGAGGAAGTCAAGAAGATATCAAGAAGTAAAACATTGGTTTAAACTTAGAAAAATAGGAGTAAATATTAAGGTAACCACAAAGGACACTAACAATCCTACACATCAAAATAAAAAACAAGAAAATACGAAATCAACAACAATGAAAAAGATGAAAATAAAATACATAAATAAAAATGACTTAGCACAGAAAATTAAATGCAACAAAAAAACTGTCAGCAACACACACAAAAATACATCAAAATGAAAGCATTAAACTCATACCTATCAATAATTGCACTGAATGTAAATGACTAAATGCACCAATAAAGAAGCAGAGAGTAGCAGAATGGATGAAAAAAACATGATCCATCTTTATGCTGCCTACAAGAGACACATTTCAGACTTAAAGATACAAACAAACTAAAACTCAAAGGATGGAAAAAAATATATCAAGCAAACAGCTACCAAAAAAGAGCAGGAGTGGCAATACGAATCTCTGACAAAATAGACTTTAAAGTAAAATCCACCACAAAGGATGGAGAAGGACACTATATAATGATTAAACAATCAGTATGCCAGGAAGACATAACTATAATAAATATTTATGCACCCAAGGACAGGGCTCCAAAATACATAAAACAAACTCTAACGGTATTGGAAAGAGAGATAGACAGCTCAACAATAATAGTAGGAGACTTCAACACACCACTTTTGGTGAAGGACAGAACATCTAGAAAGAAGCCCAATAAAGATATGCAAGATCTAAATGCCACAGTCAACCAACTTGATCTCACGGACATATATCGAACACTCCACTCAACAGCAGCCAAGTATACTTTCTTTTCCAATGCATATGGAACATTCTCCAGAATACCCACATACTAGGCCATAAAGCAAAACTTAAAAAGAATCCAAAGCATCAAAATATTACAAAGCATCTTTTCTGACCATAAAGCCATAAAAGTAGAAATCAATAACAGAAAAAGCAAGGGAAAAAAATCAAACACATGGACACTGAACAGCACCTTGCTCAAAAACTACTGGGTTATAGAAGAAATTAAGGATGGAACAAAGAAATTCATAGAATCAAACAAGAAACAAAACACATCTTACCAAAACTTTTGGGACACAGCAAAATGCTCGGAGGTCAACTTATAGCAGTAAATGCACACATCCAAAAAGAAGAAAGGACCAAAATCAAAACATTAACCCTACAACTCAAACAAACAGAAACAGAGCAGCTAAAGAAGCCCTAGGGCACCAAAAAAAATAAAATAATAAGAATTAGAGCTGAATTAAATAAAATAGGGAATAGAAAAACAATTAAAAGAGTTAACAAGACCAACAGCTGGTGCTTTGAAAAGATCAACAAAACCGATAAACCACTGGTCAAGCTGACAAAAGAAAAACAGGAGAGGAAGCAAATAACCTGCATAAGAAATGAGATGGGGGATATCATAACACACACCCAACTGAAATTAAAAGAATCATAACAGAATACTATGAAAAATTGTACTCTAACAAATTTGAAAACCTAGACGAAATGGACAAATTTCTAGAAACCCACTACCTACCTAAACAAACACAATGAGAGGTAAAACAACTAAATAAACCTATAATAAAAGAAGAGATTTAAAAAGTAATTAAAACACTGCCAACAACAACAAAAAAAGCCCTGGCCCTAGTGGCATCACTGGAGAATTCTACCAAACTTTCAGAGAAGAGTTAACACCACTACTACCAAAGGTATTTCAGAGCACAGACAAGAAGAATACTCCTAAACTCATCCTATGAAGCCAGCATAACCCTCATACCAAAACCAGGTAAAGATACCCAAAAAAAGAAAATTGCAGACCGATATCTCTCATGAACATAGACACAAAAATCCTCAACAAAATCCTAGCCAATAGAATTCAACAACATATCAAAAAATAATCCACCATGACCAAGTGGAATTCATACCAGGTATGCAGGGATGGTTCAACATTAGAAAAACAATCACATAAATAAAACAAAAGACAAGAACCACATGATCTTATGAACTGATGCAGAAACGGCATTTGACAAAGTCCAAAACCATTTCCAGATGAAAACTCTGAGAAAAATAGGAATAGAAGGGAAATTCCTCAAAATAATTAAAAGCACTTATACAAAGCCAACAGACAACATCCTAAGTGGAGAGAGTTTGAAAGCATTCCCCTTAAGAATGGGAACCAAAAACGGACACCCTTTATCACCACTCTTAGTCAACGTTGTGCTGGAGGTCCTAGCCAGAGCAATTAGGTTAAAAAAAGAAATAAAAGGCATCCATATTGGTAAGGAAGAAGTCAAAGTATCTCTATTTGCGGATGATATGATCTTATACACAGAAAACCCCCAAAGAATCCACAAGAAAACTACTGGAACTAATAGAAGATTTCAGCAAAGTGTCAGGATACAAGATAAACATACAAAAATCAGTTGGATTCCTCTACACCAACAAAAAGAACCTCCAAGAAGAAATCACCAAATCAATACCATTTACAATAGCCCCCAAGAGGATAAAATACTTAAGAATAAATCTAACCACAGACATAAAAGACCTATACAATGAAAACTACAAGACATTACTGCAAGAAACCAAAAGAAACCTGCATAAGTGGAAAAACGTACCTTGCTCATGGATAGGAAGACTCAACACTGTGAAAATGTCAGTTCTACCCAAAGCGATCTACAGGTACAATGCAATCCTGATCCAAATTCCAATGGCATTTTTTAATGAGATGAAGAACAAATCACCAACTTCATGTGGAAGGGGAAGAGGTTTTGGATAAGTAAAGAATTACTGAAGAAGAACAAAGTGGGAGGCCTCACACTACCTGATTTTAGAACCTATTAACCACCACCATAGTCAAAACAGCCTGGTACTGGTATAGCAACAGATACATAGACCAATGGAACAGAATTGAGAATCCAGACGTTAGTTCATCCACCTGTGAGCAGCTGATATTTGACAAAGGCCCAAAGTCCATTAACTGGGGAAAAGACAGTCTCTTTAACAAATGATGCTGGCATAACCGGATATCCATCTGCAAGAAAAATGAAACAAGACCCATACCTCACACCATGCACAAAAACTAACTCAAAATGGATCAAAGGACCTAAATATAAAATCTAAAACAATGAAGATCATGGAAGAAAAAATAGAGACAACACTAGGAGCCCTAATACATGGCATAAACACAATACGAACCATAAGTAACAATGCACAAACACCAGAAGAGAAACTAGGTAACTGGGAGCTCCTAAAAATCAAACGCTTATGCTCATCAAAAGACTTCACCAAAAGAGTCAAAGGACAAAAAAACTTTTGGCTATGACAAATCCAATCAGCATCTAATCTCTAAAATCTCCAAGATACTGCAAAACCTCAACAACAAAAGGACAAACAACCCAATTAAAAAATGGGCAAACGATATGAACAGGCACTTTGCCAAAGAAGAAATTCAGGTGACTAACAGACACATGAGGAAATGCTCATGATCATTAGCCATTAGAGAATTGCAAATCAAAACTACAGTGAGATACCATCTCACCCCAACAAGGCTAGTATTAATCCAAAAAACACAAAATAATAAATGCTGGAGATATTGTGGAGAAACTAGAACACTTATATGCTGTTGGTGGGAATGTAAAATGGTACAACCACTTTGGAAATCAATCTGGCACATCCCTTAAAAAGCTAGAAACAGATGTACCCTACGATCCAGCTATCCAGCTCCTTGGAACATATCCTAGAGAATTAAGAGCTGTCACACGAATAGATACATGCACACCCATGTTCATTGCAGCATTGTTCACGATAGCAAAAAGATGGAAACAACCTACGTGCCCATCAACAGACAAATGGATAAACAAATTATGGTATATTCACACAATGGAATACTACATAATGATAAAGAACAATGATGAATCCGTAAAACATCTTATACATGGAAGAATCTGGAAGGTATTATGTTGAGTGAACTTAGTCGCAAAAGGACTAAGTATAAGACCTCTATTATAAGAACCGAAGAAAAGGTTTAAACACAAAAGACTACATTATTTGATGGTTACAAGGGTCACTAACTAGAAAGTAGACAAGAATTATCTTAGGTAAGGGGAAGGACAACAGACACTACAGGGGAAGTCAGCACAACTGGACTAAACCAAAGCTAAGAAATTTCCTGAATACAACCAAACACATCAAGGGACAGAGTAGCAGGGGTGTGGGTCTTAGGACCATGCCTCCGGGGACTTCTAGGTAAACTGGCATAACAAAGGTTTTTAAGAAAATGTTCTGCATCCCACTTCAGTGAGTGGTGTCTAGGGTCTTAAAAGCTAGGGGGATCTAAGATGCATCAATTTGTCACAACACACCTGGAGCAAATAAGAATGAAGAACACCAAAGACACAAGGGAAATATTAGCCCACGAGACAGAAAGGGCCACATAAACCAGAGATTCCATCAGCCTGAAACCAGAAGAACTAGATGGTGCCGAGCTACCACCAATGATGCCCTGACAGCGAACACAACAGAGAGTCCCTGGCGGAGAGGGAGAAAAGATGGGTGCAGAACTCAAATTCTAGCAAAAAGACCAGACTTAATGGTTGAACTGAGACTGGAGGGACCAGGAAGACATGGACCCCAGACTCTCTGTTAGCCCAAAATGAAAATCATTCCCAAGGCCAATGCTTCAAACAAAGATTAGACTGGACTATGGGACATAAAATGATATTAGTGAAGAGTGTGCTTCTTAGCTCAAGTAGATACATGAGACTAAATGGGCAGCTCCTGTCTGGAGGTGAGATGAGATGGCAGAGAGTGTCAGGAGCTGGTTGAATGGACACGGGAAATCCAGGGTGGAAAGGAGAAGTGTACTGTCACAGTATAGGGAGAGTAACTAGGGTCACATAACAATGTCTGTATAAATTTTTGTATGGGAAACTAACTTGAATTGTAAACTTTAACTTAAAGCACAATTAAAAAAAAAAAAAAGAGTGGTGATAAAGGGCGTTTTCCTCTGGTTCCCGTTCTCAAGGGGAATGCTTTCAGACTCTCTCCACTTAGGATGATGTTGGCTGTTGGCTTTGCATAAGTGCCCTTAATTATGTTGAGGAATTTTCCTCTCCTCCTATTTTGCTGAGAGTTTTTATCATGAATGGGTGTTGGACTTTGTCAAATGCCTTTTCTGCATCAATTGATAAGATCACATGGTTCTTGTCTTTTTTTATTTATATGATGGATTATATTGATTGTTTTTCTAAAGTTGAACCATCCCTGCATACCTGGTATGAATTTCACTTGGTCATGGTGGATTATTTTTTGATATGTTGTTGAGTTCTATTGGCTAGGATTTTGTTGAGGATTTTTGTGTCTATGTTCATGAGAGATATCGGTCTGCAATTTTCTTTTTTTGGGTATCTTTACCTGGTTTTGGTATGAGGGTTATGCTGGCTTCATAGGATGAGTTTAGGAGTATTCTTCTTGTCTGTGCTCTGAAATACCTTTGGTAGTAGTGGTGTTAACTCTTCTCTGAAAGTTTGGTAGAATTCTCCAGTGATGCCACTAGGGCCAGGGCTTTTTTTGTTGTTGTTGGCAGTGTTTTAATTACTTTTTAAATCTCTTCTTTTATTATAGGTTTATTTAGTTGTTTTACCTCTCATTGTGTTTGTTTAGGTAGGTAGTGGGTTTCTAGAAATTTGTCCATTTCGTCTAGGTTTTCAAATTTGTTAGAGTACAATTTTCCATAGTATTCATTTATGATTCTTTTAATTTCAGTTGGATCTGTTATATCATCCATCTCATTTCTTATGCAGGTTATTTGCTTCCTTTCCTGTTTTTCTTTTGTCAGTTTGGCCAGTGGTTTATCAGCTTTGTTGATCTTTCAAAGAACTAACTTTGGTCTTGTTAACTCAATTGTTTTTCTATTCTCTATTTCATTTAATTCTGCTCTGACTCATTATTTCCTTTCTTCTGGCGACCAGGAGCTTCTTTTGCTGCTCTGTTTCTGTTTGTTTGAGTTGTAGGGTTAATGTTTTGATTTTGGTTAATGCTTTGTTTCTTCTTTTTGGATGTGTGCATTTACTGCTATAAGCTGACCTCTGAGCACTGCTTTTGTCGTGTGTCCCAAAGATTCTGGTAGGATGTGTTTTCATTCTCATTTGATTCCTTAATTTCTTCTATAACCCAGTAGTTTTTGAGCAAGGTTTTGTTCAGTTTCCATGTATTTGATTTTTTTTTTTTTCCTTGCTTTTTCTGTTATTGATTTCTGCTTTTATGGCTTTATGGTCAGAAAAGATGCTTTGTAGTATTTCGATGCTTTGGATTCTTTTAAGGCTTGCTTTATGGCCTAGTATGTGGGTATTCTGGAGAATGTTCCATATGCATTGGAAAAGAAAGTATACTTGGCTGCTGTTGGGTGGAGTGTTCGATATATGTCCATGAGATCAAGTTGGTTGATTGTGGCATTTAGATCTTGCATATCTTTATTGGGCTTCTTTCTAGATGTTCTGTCCTTCACCAAAAGTGGTGTGTTGAAGTCTCCTACTATTATTGTTGAGCTGTCTATCTCTCTTTTCAATGCTGTTAGTTTGTTTTATGTATTTTGGAGCCCTGTCTTTGGGTGTGTAACTATTTATTATGGTTATATCCTCCTGGTGTATTGACCTTTTAATCATTATATACTGTGCTTCCTTATCTTTTGTGGTGGATTTTACTTTAAAGTCTATTTTGTCAGATTAATATTGCCACTCCTGCTCTTTTTTTATCATTGTTTGCTTGATATGTTTTTTTCCATCCTTTGAGTTTTAGTTTATGTCTTTGAGTCCAAGGTGTGTAGGCATCATATAGACAGATCATGTTTTTTTATCTATTCTGCCACTCTCTATCTCTTTATTGGTGCATTTTGTCTATTTACATTCAGCGTAATTATTGGTAGGTATGAGTTTAGTGCTGTAATTTTGATGTCTTTTTTTGTGTGTTGTTGACAGTTTCTTTGTTCCACTGAATCTTCTGTGCTGACCCCTTTTTATATGTATTTTCTTTTCATCCTTTTCCTTGTTGTTGATTTTGTATTTGCTGAATCTTTATGTTTTTCTTGTTTTTTATTTTGATGTGTAGAATTGTTAGTTTCCTTTGTGATTACCTTAATATTTACTCCTATTTTTCTAAGTTTAAACCAATGTTTTATTTCTTGATATCTTCTTGACTTCCTCTCCATATGAAATATCTATGACTACATTATTTTGTCCCTCTTTTTTGTTTTAATGTTGTCATCTTTTACATATTTATGTCTTTGTTGCCCTATTTTCAGTGTTTTAACTTTGATTTATTTTTGTGACTTCCCTATCTGGGTTGATATCTGGTTACTCTGTCCTGTGTTCTAGTCTTGTGTTGTTTTCTGATATTATTGATTTTCTAACCAGAAGACTCCCTTTAGTATTTCTTGTAATTTTGGTTTGGATTTTACAAGTTCCCTAAACTTCTGTTTATCTGGAAATGCCCTAATTTCGCCAACCTATTTGAGAGACAGTTTTTCTGGATATATAATTCTTGGCTGGCAATTTTTTTTCTTCAAGGCTTTATATATGTCATTCCATTGCCTTCTTGCCTACAGGATTTCTACTGAGTAGTCAGAGCTTACTCTTATTGACTCTTCTTTGTAGATGATTTTTTTTATCCCCAGCTGTTTGCAAAATTCTCTCTTTATCTTTGTTTTGGCAAGTTAGATTATAATATGTCTTGGTGACTTTCTTTTGAGATCTACCTTGTGTGGGGTTCAATGAGCTTCTCATCTTTCAAGATATCAGGGAAGTTTTTGCCCACAAATCTTCAACAATTCTCTCTGTATTTTCTGTTATCCCCCTCTATTCTGGTACTCCAATCACTCATAAATTATTCCTCTTGATAGAGTTCCACATACTTCTTAGGGTTTCCTCATTTTTTTAAATTCTTTTATCCAATTTTTCCTCAAATAAGTTGGTGTTAAGTGCTTTATCTTCACTCTCACTAGTTCTGAACTTCCATTGCCTCAATTTTGCTCCTGTGACTTTCTATTGAGTTGTCTGCTTTTCAAATTTTATTGTTAATCTTTCTGATTTCTCTTTGCTGTCTCTCTATGGATTCTTCCAGCCTGTTAAATTTGCCATTATGGTCTTGTGTAACCTTATTAAGTTCCTCTATTGCTTTATCTGTGTGTTCCTTGGCTTGGTCTGCATTTTGTGTGATCTCCTTCCTGATCTCTTGAAGAGCTCTGTATATTAATCTTTTGAATTTTACCTCCAGTAATTCCACAAAGTTGTCTTCCTCCAGAAGATTTCTTGATTATTTGTTTTGGGTGCTTGCTGACGCCATCATGGTTTGCCTCTTTATTTGATTTGATATTGACTGTTGTCTCTGAGCCATCAATAAGTCATTATATTTATTTATTTTGTGTTTGCTTACTGTGTCCTAGCTTCTTGTTTGGTTTTGTTTTAATACACTGAAATAGGCTTCTCATGTAAGCTAGTTTGATTATTGGCACCTTTGAAGCTCTAACGTCCTGTCTCCAGGTGGTTGGATGTGTTACCAGGTATGTGAGCCCAGGAGTTTCTTTACTTTTCTTGAACAGATTCAGCTCAGGTGTCCAGATAGTCAGTCACCAAGTGGTGTGGGCTCTCAGCTACAGTCCTAGACAGGCAGGTGTGATTGGAGTAGGCACAGGTATCTGGCTGCAGAAGGGGGTCATGCACTGAGCAAGGCAGAGGGCTGATGGCTGCCCCTGAGTGTCTGGGAGGAAAGCACATCCATGTTCCCTAGAGCACGTAGGTGGGTGGGTTTTGCAGCCAGACTATGGGCACCCAATGCTGTTAGTGGTAAAAATTCGGAGGCACCACTTATTCTTGGACCCTTGTTGTGGGTGACTATGTGGCATGGGTGGAGCCACAAGTCCTCTGGTCCCTGATGTGGATAGGTGAGGACCCTGCTTAATAGGCAAGGTGGTGTCAAATGTCACGAATCTATCACTCCCCCTTATAGCTGATACAGTTGAAAATAGGCTTCAGGTATATACCCTGTTGTACTGTGGTAATGAGGGCCTACACTGTTGAAATGGGCCCACCCAAGTCTATGCAGGGGTGAAAGGCATTCAAAGTCCTTGGACTCCTTATGCCTGTGCTTAGGCAAAGGGGCTGTGCCTTCCCTGAGTTCCCAACTTAGGGGAGCTGGCTGATTATTTTTTCTTGTTTGTTTAATTTGTTCCCTCTCCAAAGCCGGGAGAATGGCCCAGGGCAAGGGATGTGTCCTACTTCTGGCCCAGGGGGTGTGGCAATCACTGAAGCCAGTCGGGGACCCAGTGCGGAGCATGGAGGCGGTAGGTAAATGGGAGGATGGTTCTTCCCAAAATGGGTGTTTTTTTGATCCTGACAGTAGGTTAGATGCACTTACTTATCTTTTGCCGATTGAGCCCTGCTCTCACTGGTTCTGGAGGGTTGAGCAGATTCTCCACCACTTGGTATCTCCTGATGTGGAAAAGGCATCCTGAGTACCACTGCTTGCCTCACCATGCACGTGCCAGCCCAACAAGCCTGCAGTTTGCTGGTGCCGGCCAGGTCAGCTCTGGCAACTCCTCACTGCTTCTGAACTGTGTTTCCCTCCCCCTGCCCCTCAGTCTGATTCCTCAACTTTGCCTTTGATGTTCAGGGCTCCTAGATTGTCATATATAATTGATTCACTTGTTTTTTCAGGTCTTTGTTTTAAGAGGGACCACAGAAAGCTTCTGACTACTCTGCCATCTTGACCCTGCGTCCCATTCGCTATAAAATTTGACTCAAGATATTCTTTTTTTTTTAAATTCTTTCCAAAATGAAGCAAGTAGTACTGGAGTTTTTAAATTTATCTTCAATCCTTTATCAATAGCCAGTTTCCATAATTTATCCTGTAAGATTATAATTAAATGTAAATTACAGATTTTATGCATTTGGATAACAGTTGACAGACTAATCTTAAAATATCACATCACACATTATAATGTAGTCATAGGTCCCTGGGTGGGGCAAACAGTTTGTACGCACTACTAACCTAAAGATTGGCATTTGAATCCACTTAGTGTTGCCACAGAAGAAAGTCCTGGTGATCTGCTTCTGTAAAGATTACAGCCAAAAAAACCCTATAGAGCAGTTCTTCTCTGTAATACATAGGGTCTCCATGTGTTGGAAGCAGCTTGATGACAACGGGTCTGTTTTGTTTTGTTTTGTTTTTCCTACTGCAAGTGACTAGTGCACAGCTCAAATCTCATGCAACTCATCAAAAGAAATAAAAAACCAAAACTCCTCTCTGTCATGTTCAACAAAAAAGCAGTCCATTTTCCTGACTATTGGGCAGTGTCAAATTACTGCTATAAAAGTTTCTAAATGCTTGCTCTCGATGTCTGTATTTATATTGCCATAGCCTGGTAACAAACAATTTATATCACTACCTGTTTGCAGACTCCACTTTTGAGTATAACTTCTTTAGATCTTCCTGCAGCATAAAAGATCAGGATTTAGTCACCTTTCTCAGAAGCCAAAATTTGTGGCTTTCCAAGTACATTCTGGATGAGTGAGGATTTGATGTCGGCCACAGATAAACTTGGTATTCTGTAAGAGTCGAGTCATATCAGTTGATGAGATCAACAGCATTCATTCAAACCACAGAGTTATCTTCATAATTTTATTCTGTGTGATAGCTATACATTTCATGCAGATTTAGACTCATGCTCTCTCCAAATGTGAGGTTACGTTCATGTTTCCATTTGTTCACACAAATAAAACAATTTTGGGGGGCTTCACAGGAAAAAGGGGCTATGCATATCCAAGATGGTAAATAATATTAAGATATTAAGGATCTTCTCATTGAAAGCAGAAGAAAAATCATCCATAATTCCACTCAAAAGACAGAGGCAATGTGTATTAAAGATCTTACTAAAACAGTTTAATATTAAACCTGGTGATAATCTTGTTAAGATGTTGATGTTCACTAGATATTTAAGTCAAAACTGGGAGTGTGAAATTGGTTAGTGGTGCATCATACACACAGTTGTTAAATCTGGACACCTTTTACCACCTTCATCCCCCACACCCTAAATCCAACTGATCTCACAAATCAGTGCATTCTTTCTTATTGCCATCTCACAAATCTCTCCTTTGTCAAATTCAACTGCCTTTGCCTCCACTCAGATCTCATTAGCATGGATTTGTGTTCTAAGCACTTAACCAATCTCCTTCCTTCCTTTCTAGTCCCATCTAATTCATCTTCTGTAGAACCAGAGTTATCTTCCAAAATCTAATATGAATCACTTCCGTGCTTAAAACTTTTGATGGATGTTATAGATTGACTTGTATTCCCCCAAAATATGTGTCATCTTGGCTAGGCCATGATTCCCAGTATTGTGTGGTTGTCCACCGTTTCGTCATCTGAAGTGATTTTACTACGTGTTGTAAATCCCACCTCTATGATGTTAACGAGGCGGGATTAGAAGCATTATGTTAATGATGCAGGACTAGGTTGTATCTTGAGTCAATCTCTTTTGAGATATAAAAGAGAGAATCCAGCAGAGAGGAGGGGTACCTCCTACCACCAAGAAAGCAGAGCCAGGAGCAGAGCAGGGCCCCTACGCTGAGAAACTCCTGAACTGGGGAGGATTGGTGACAAGGACCTTCCCCCAGAACCGATAGCGAGAGAAAGCCTTCCCCTGGAGCTGGCACCATGAATTCAGACTTCTAGCTTCTTAGACTGTGAGAGTATAAATTTCTATTTGTTAAAGCTATCCACTTGTGGTATTTCTGTTATAGCAGCACTAGATAACTAAGACAGTGGACTACCATAACCTTCCTATAAAACCCAAATTCCTTAGCTTTGGCTAAAATATCCTTCATAATCTGAATTCCTCTTCTCCATAATCCTTTCAACAACACCTCTATGAAACAAAAACACCTAGCAATTGTCCATCATTCAAATACTAATTCCTGGCTCTTACCTATTTTCATATTCTCCTGTATTTTGCAGTCAATATCTCAGTGGTACTATGTGAATCTGGACATGTGAGTTGGTCTCATTTTTATTCATTAACATGTAATGAATGAAATTGAAATTTTGATAATGAAACTCATACTGGGATCCCATGTTCATCATCTCCTAAGTGAAGTATAGCAAATTCCATTGGAAATGGGGCAGGTAGCATATATCTTGGGGTCACCATAGGCTTAGTCAGTGTTTGAAATTTCTAAAAATTAGCATTCATTTCCTTTTGTGCGTGTGTGTGTGCACATGCACAAACACGTGCATACATACACACTTACGTGTGTGCACTATTTGTACAGGAACATGTTGAAGAAGGCAGAGCCAGTCTCTGCAAGTCTGTGATTTCCAACAGCTGCAAGGAGTTGTCTTGTTACTCAGACTTTCCATTCCCAGAAGATTATCCAAATTTTTTGCCAAATTCTCTATTCCTGGAATATCTCAAAATGTATGCAGACCGGTTCAACCTTCGCAAATGCATTCAATTCAAGGTGAGACACTAACCATCAGTCATCAGTTAGGAAGTATTTCCTACCTATTTTTTATTATCTCCCTATAACTTAGCCCTGGCTGTCTATATAAGATAATCAAGTGGCAAGATTAATAATGTCTGGCTGGATTTCTTTAGCCCTTGTACTCACTCCCTACCCCAAGTAAATCTGGAGTAGAGGGGTATACATTTTATTTGTGTAAACATTCACATGTATAAACTTTTCACATTTTTAGTTTCCAATACTTACATCTAAGTATCCTAAAGGACCTAAAAATTTCAAACTACGTTTTCCTGCACATAGGGATACTGAGAACTCCTACCACATCCCTGGATACCCTCTTCTTGACTGTCCCTTTATAGAAATGGCCCATACACAACAGCACCTTTCTATTTGAAGAAATTTTGTTCTAGATAATCTTGGGAATAGAAAAATCTTTGACTTATTCTCTTAGGCACCACCTTCTTCCTTCCCATTTCAGAAGATGGAAACAGGAGGAAGGCAGAAGGACAGGGACAAATGAATATATTCTCTTTCTCCTCTTTTTCCTTTAATGCCTCCCTCTCCAAGAAACACATGAAAATCCAGGTATTTCCCATCTCCTATCTCCCTATCCTATCAGAGATAGGGATGGTGAGACATCCTAGGGAATTACACAGAGAAAGCAACAAGAATAAAGGGATTGAACAAAACAAGTGGCAAATAATGTTCACAGTCTTAAAAGTACTCCTGGCCAGTTTTCCAAGGAGAATTTTATCCCACTTTCTTATTTTGAAAGGGACACAGTAAAAATAAAGCACTGTCATAGCGAACGGGTATGACCCACAACTATCTTTGAAATAAATGCACCAGAATCTGAATATGAAGCATTTCCTTCACTACATGCTTCTCAAGCCTGTTAAAATACCTTTAAAAAGCTAGAAGATATTACCAAAGTTTTAAGAAAGTATACACAAGCATCTGTCTCTGAGAGGTGGTCTGTGGTGGATTTTTGTTTGGTTTTGTTCCTCCTTCCTCTCTATATATTCCAAATTTTCCATAATGAAAATTTATTATTTTTAAAATGAAAATAAACTTTATTTTTGAAGGTTTTAAATTAGCTGAAGATTTACGTTTTAAAAAGGCAGAAGATGTACGTTTTAAAAAAACGACATGAGAATATCTGCTAATACAAATGTAGAAACCCAACAAGCACTCCAAATAGTACGAACCAAACAGCAAGTTCATTAAGAAAAACTTGAAAAGCCTGTCTTTGAAAATTCTAAAGAGGAAAGAAAGGCAACAAGGCCTTTTGGTCAGTGGATTATTTATGCTTTTAAATTTGACTTCCCTTAAATTTATTGTACATACACCTCCTGAATCAGAATCTAGTCCTCATGGACATACATGTGCTCAGTGGGACCAAAAAATAGATTATTTGAAATGTGGGCTGCTCCCAGAAAATTCAGGCTATAAGGTTATCACATTTCAACAGTTTTCTGGATCTGAGAAAAATTCAGCCATAAATTCTGTAAGACCTATTCTCTACCACTTGGGACAAAATTGCCAGGGCCTTGGTGGCACAGTGCTTAAGAGCTCAAGCTGCTGACCAAAAGGTCGGCAGTTTGAATCCACCAGCAGCTTCTTGAAACGCTACGGGGCAGTTCTACTCTGTCCTATAGGGTTACTACGATTCAGAATCGACTCGATGGCAACGGTTTTTTTTGGGGCGTGGGTGGTTTTGGACCAAATTTATTTTTTCAATTATATATTATTCATGTTTCTGTTAAGAAACTGTTGTTAAAAAGAAAGCTTTATGCGAAACAGGGTTGCATAAAGAAAGAATAATAAAAAGATATCAGATGACCTAGGTTATAATCTTGATTCTATCACTTGCTATGAGAAGTTGCGCAAATCATTTAAAAGTTTTTGGACCTCACTACTTGTCTTAGATACCCCTCTACAACTCCACCCTAAGAACACTTCCACCCAGGAAATCATGATTAATCTGGTAGCCTGATTAGGTTTTTAGGACTTTGCTTATTAATAATGTTTGCTCCATGTTCTAGCATGTTTAAAACGTCAACTGGTACACAAGCCAGGAAGCCCTGACTGGAACCATGCCAACTGCTGATCATGTCTATGATTCTTTTTCAGACCAAAGTCTGCAGTGTAGCAAAACGCCCAGATTTTACCGTCTCTGGCCAATGGGATGTGGTCACTCTGCATGAAGGGAAGCAAGAGTCAGCCGTCTTTGATGCCGTCATGATCTGCACTGGTTTTCTTACTAGCCCAAATTTGCCCCTGGGCTCCTTTCTAGGTACAACATTTTCTGCAGTTGACCTTAAGTTGTCTTCTGGGAGCCATCCTGATATGCAATTGGTCTGGGGATGAATTCCTGTGGCTCACCCACTAGGTAGTTAAAGTTGTAAGGTCACAGGATTTTCTTTCCAACCTGCACATTTCTGGCCTGTTTTTGGGTTTCATTTGGAGTATATCATTCCAAAAACATATGAGTACAGAAGAGTAGAATGAATAACTTAAGCAGTTTTATGCTTCACCAAGGTTCAAAGTCCCTCCTTCCGTGAGTGATGGCACTCAGGAAGTCTTCTAAGACATGGATAGTTAGACAAGTTGCTAGCTCAGCAGCAGCTGTATAACCAAACTTGAGTTCAGAGGTGACAAAGGTCAATCTATGAGTAAAGAAAAAGTTACTTTTGTTTCTTTGATATGTGCCACAGCAATTAGCTAAATTAGAGGTTTACAGCACAAGTTCAATAGTCCACAGGGAGATGAATCTTGAGAGGGAGGTTAAGACATCTTGGGTCTCATTTCTTCATCTGGATTTCACAACCATAATTCATGTTAATCCATGTCAAAATTCAACTAGATTGCAACTTAGAGGGACTAGAGAATGCGATAGTTTTATTTATTTCCTCTGCAGTGAGGGGTCAAAATGGTAAAACTCTAGGAAACTTGTCTCCTAATCATTGTTGTTGTGTGCCCTTAAGTTGATTCCAACTCATAGTGACCCTACAGAACAGAGAAGAATTGCCCCACAGGGTTTCCTAGGCTATAATCTTTATGAGAGCAGGTTGACAGGTCCTTTCTCCCAGCAGAGTAGCTGGTGGGTTCAAACCACCAACCTCTCGGTTAACAGCCAAGAGCTTATTCATTGCACCACTGGGGCTCCTTTCCTTAGCCAAACTGAAACTGTCACAGAAAAGAATCATTGAATTGGAAAGCACCAAGCTCAGTCTTGTTCCTAGTACAGGAAATTATTCTCCGACATCCATGACAGAGGTTCAGCAGACTCTGCTTGAACCCATTTAGCAAATGGAGTCTCACAACACTGCAAGACAACTCAATCCTTTGTCACCTCTTGCAAAGTCTTGAGCAGCCAGCCATTTCATGCTCCCAGGAAGAAGTGCAGAAAGTTCCACAGTGTAGGGTTTACACTACATTTATTCAGCACCTATAATATATAGTACTAGGTGCTAACCATATAGAGGTGGATAAGACAACATGTAGTCTGTATTGGTAGAATTCTCACTTTCCGTGTGGGAGACCCAGGTTTTACTCCCTGCCAATGCACCTCATGCACAGCCACACCTGTCTGTCAATGGTGGTTTGTGTGTAGCTATGATGCTGAATAGGTCTCAGTAGAACTTCCAGACTAAGATGGACTAGGAAGAAAGATCTGGCAATCTGCTTCCGACAAATCAGGCAGTGAAAAACCTATGAACTACAACAATCCTATCTGAATCATAATAATGGCACAGGACTGGACAACGTTTCAGTCCGTTGTGCAGGTGTGCACCTGAGTCAGGACAGACTCGATGGCAGCTAACAACAACAGCAACAGCCTGTATTAGAGGAATGAATAGAGTTTTATGGAAGTCCAGTGGAGGAATTACAGTCTTGATATGGCCTGGAGTGATCCCAAGACTCATCTTACAATAAATTCACATACCTCCAATGGTCTTTGATCTGCCCCCAAAGGTCACTCAAGTCAGATCATGTTAGGATAATGTATAACCTGAAAACCACTGAGACAATGTGCTCAGTTTGAAAAGGATGCTTTTGAGACCCAGGGGATGTGGATTCTAGATTATACCACTATCTAGCTATGGAGTCTTGGGCCTGCCATTTAACCTTTCTAAGCTTCTGTTCTTCCACCCATAAATTGCAGGCCATGGACCACCCTACCCAACAGTGTACATCACAGATCAAGCATGCAGTGCTCCATGGGTCTTGAAGACCTTCTCAATATTTGCCCCACTGTCTTAGTCATCTAGTGCTGCTCTAACAGGAATACCACCAGTGGATGGATTTAGCAAAGAGAAGTTTATTCTCTCACAGTCCAGTAGGCTACAAGTCCAAATTCAGGGCATCAGCTCCAGGAGAAGGCTTTCTTTCTCTGTTGGCTCTGGAGAAAGGTCCTTGTAATGCATCAGTCTTTCCTTGGTCTGGGAGCTTCGCTGCACAGGAACCTCAGGTCCAAAGGATGCGCTCTGCTCCCAGCACTGCTTTCTTGGTGGTATGAGGTTCCCATGTGTCTCTGCTCACTTCTCTCTTTTATATCTCAAAAGAGATTGCATTAAGATACTATCTAATCTTGTCAACCTCATCAGTATAACCTCATCACAGTGATAGAATTTACAACACATAAAGAGATCACATATAATCTCATCATAGTGATAAGTTTACAACACATAAGGAAATCACATCAGATAACACAATCATACAATACTGGGAATCATGACCTAGCCAAGTTGCTACACACATTTTTTGGGGGACACAATTCAATCCACCACACTTACCAAGCACTACCAACTGGCCATTTGAAATCCTTGCCCAGCTTAGTGTTAAGGCCCCTTTGAGTTCCAAAAGTATATGATTCTAGACTTAAACTAGAATCTTCCCAATCCTACCATCTCCCTCCCTGCCTAATAGCAGACTTGCTTAGTCTGCACATACTCCTTGGAATGGTTAACTGTTAAAAAATTAAAATCCACTGAAGATATTTACCAAAAAAAAAGCGTCATGAACTCTGGAGGCAATTCCAAAAAGGAGTTCCAAAAAATCTTAGTAAAAATAATGGGTATTACAGTGTGCGCCGCAGCGAGGAGGTGTCGTCAGCCGTTCTGCCTTCTGGTCCGCCACAGTCGCCGGGCTGCGCCGCCTGAGCCGGGATGCGCTTCCCCGCTCCTCGCCGCCTCCACGCCGCCTCCACGCCCGCAGACGCCGTCCACCTCACCGTCCACACGCACACCATGACGAAGAAAGACAAGAAGTCCTTCAACCAGAGCCTGGACGAGTGGAAGCTCTTCATCTTTAACCCGACCACCAGAGAGTTCCTAGAGCGCACCGCCAAGAGTTGGGGTTTGATCTTGCTCTTCTACCTAGTCTTCCATGGGTTCTTGGCTGCGCTCTTCTCATTCACAATGTGGGCCATGCTTCAGACACTGAATGATAAAGTCCTAAAATATCATGATCAGATTCCCACTCCAGGACTTAAGGTTTTTCCAAAACCAGTGACTGCATTGGAATATTCATTCAGTTTGTCTGATTCAAGTTCCTATGAAGGATATGTTAGAGATCTTGATAATTTTCTAAGGTCATACGATTTGGAAGAACAGAAGAATCTCACAGCCTGTCCTGATGGAGCACTTTTTGAACAGAAGGGCCCTGTTTATAGTGCGTGTCAGTTTCCTTGTCATTTACTTAAAGAATGCAGTGGCCAGAATGATACTGAATATGGCTATTCCAGAGGAAGCCCTTGTATTCTCGTGAAAATGAACAGAATAATTGGATTAAAACCTAAAGGACAACCCAGGATAACGTGTGCTCCAAAGGATGAATGCACAGCACTTATAACAACTTATCCTTCAGGTGGACATATAGACTTGAAATACTTTCCGTATTATGGGAAAAAACTGTATGTGGGGTATCGACAACCAGTAGTTGCTGTCCAGGCATCCTTTAATCTTAACAATACCAGGAAAGAAGCTGCATTTGACTGCATAGTTGACGGATCACCCAACTTAAAAAACAAGGATGATCGTGACAAGTTTTTGGGATGAGTTACGGTCAAAATCACAGTGAATGCATAGTAAGAGTAGGATATCTCTACAGAGTAAATGTTGTGTTGTCTGTCTTCATTTTGTATCAGCTGGACCTGCCATTCTAGAATTATGAGACCACCTTGGAGAAAGGTGGATGGTACGTGACACTGGGGTAACATCATAATGTGCTTCCAGAGCCTAATGTTCAATGCCCTCTAAGTAACTGCCTGTTGCCTGACTGCTGCTGTTTGAACCAGTGTACGGGTGCCATATTAGGGACGGTAAACACCTGAATGAGATCATGTACAATGGGGGTCTTGGCCTGTTTTTATGTGGTTTAATTGCCAAGTGTCTAAAGCTTAATGTGCTGTGCTACGTAAATATTTTATGGATTTAACACTGGTTAACTGTCATATTTTAATGCCAACACAATTTTAGGGATAAAATGATAAAAGAATAAATGGTACCTGACCAACAACAAGTGACTTGATAGCTGTGATAGGTGTGGTGTGTGGAGACCTCTGAAGTGTGTGTGAGAGAAGGAAAAAAGGAAATAAAGTGGATTTGAAAGTGTTATCTTGGATTTTGCAAAATTATTTTTACATGCTGAATTAGTCTGTGGATCTTTTTGAATAAGAATACAAACTTTTTACTGTAAAACACGTAAAAAAAAAATACTGATGGATTATTTTTAGTGCTGGAACCAAATCTCTTACAGAGTATTTTAGACCGTAGATGAAACACAGCATGTTGAGTTTAGCCAGTATGAATATGCGCCTAATTTTTTTTATGAAATTCAAGTCTTTAAATTGTATGCTAGTTTGTGAAATATCTTGTTACAGTTTTTATTTAGCAGACTGGACTCAAATAAATAAAGATGTAAATTGTGAAAAAAAAT
The DNA here is from genome assembly GCA_030035585.1 of Dugong dugon. NCBI lineage: Eukaryota > Metazoa > Chordata > Mammalia > Sirenia > Dugongidae > Dugong > Dugong dugon. Next base: position 170,941,662 of record CM057462.1, read on the forward strand.
GGGTATTATAGTGAGAATAAATGCATAACTTCCCAAAATGGCTACTTTTATTCATTCAGGTATATACATGCTGGTATAAACAAAATCACATTTTGCTAATAAAAGTTCTCACTTTTGAGGGACCAAATTGCTGGGCTGAGGGCTGTGGGGACCATAGTCTCAGGGAACATCTAGCTCAATTGGCATAACATAGTTTATAAAGAAAATGTTCTACATGCTACCTTGGTGAGTAGCATCTGGGGTCTTAAAAGCCTGTGAGCAGCCATCTAAGATACTCCACTGGTCTCACCCCTTTGCGAGCAAGGAAGAATGAAGAAAACTAAAGATACAAAGGAAAGATTAGTCCAAAGGACTAATGGACCACCTCTACCATGGTCTCCACCAGACTGAGTCCAGTACAACTAGATGGTGCCCGGCTACCACCACTGACTGCTCTGACAGTGATCACAACAGAGGGTCCTGGACAGAGCTGGAGAAAAATGTAGAACAAAATTTAACTCACAAAGAAAGACCAGACTTACTGGCCTGACAGAGACTGGAGAAATCTTGAGAGTATGGCCCCCAGGCACCCTTTTAGCTCAGTAATGAAGTCATTCCCGAGGTTCACCCTTCAGCCAAAGATTAGACAGGCCCATTAAACAAAACGAGACTAAAGAGGCACAACAGCCCAAGAGCAAAGACTAGAAGACAGAAGGGGACAGGAAAGCTGATAATAGGGAACCCAAGGTCGAGAAGGGAGAATGTTGACATGCCGTGGGGTTATTAACAAATGTCATGAAACAATATTTGTACTAACTGTTTAATGAGAAACTAACTTGTTTTGTAAAGCTTCATCTAAAGTACAATAAAAATATATGTATGTTTACAACAAGTTCTCACTTTGTCCTCCTGTGAGATAGCAGGGAAAACTGCCCCATAGTAGACTCAGCCACAGAGTCTCGCTTTTGCCCTTTGTGACCCAAAACAGTCTGATTCAGAGAGACCCTAAGGTAATCTGAGACTCAAGGTTAATTCTGTTAATTCCCTTCTCAGCAGTTTTCTGATCTATACTGGGTCTCTGTGCTGAGTTAATATTTGAACCTGGTTGCATCCTTGCTAAATTCTAAACGCTCTGAATTGTGGGTGGGTTTAACTAGGGTTCACGTTAGATTTCTAATGATTTGAGGTGTGCTAAAGAGCCACCAGGCCTTGGTAAGGCCACCTCCCACAGCATCCACATTTATCCTCTGCGAATCTAGATGTCTTATCACTATTCCTGAAGAAAACAGATTTGTCCAACACATATTACTGATTGTTTAAAACAGCCTTGAGAGTATTTTTTAAAACTTTCTCCATTCCTATTTGATGTTTCAATGAGATTTGGCATCAATTACCTAAAATAACCTATTTAGTAATATCAGTAGATCTAATCCTGGTGCAACCAACCCAATCCCTTTTTCTCTCAGAGCCAATTCTGGCTGACTCAGCAAACATTGCCTGAGTTACACTTAGTCACCAAGGTGAATAATCAGTGAACTGCCCCATCCCTCATGGATTTTGAGAATAGGGATCATATTTTATTTATCCTATTTCCCTAACATCATCTAGTACAGTGCCAGACCCTGGTGTCTAAAACAGTTTGCTGACTAGAGTAGGAGCACTGACTCATAGTTTCATTTACTTTCTTGCTATTGCTTCTTGTTTGTGAGAAAGCAAAAACAACAACCAAAAAAAGCAGCGAGTTGCTGTCCAGCTGATTCTGACTCACGGCAACCCTATGTGCGTCAGAGTAGAACTGCACTCCATAAGGCTTTCAATGACTGTGATCTTTCAGAAGGGAGACCTGGTTAAGCACTCAGCTGCTAGCCAACCCACCAGCCACTCCACAGGAGAAAGATATGGCAGTCTGCTTCTATAAAGATTTACAGCCTTGGAAACCCTATGGGGCAGTTCTACTCTGTCCTAGGTCACTATGAGTAGGAATCGACTTGACAGCAACGGGTTTAATTTGGTTATCTTTCAGAAGTAGATGAGGCACCTCTAGGTGGATTTGAACCACCAATCTTCTGATTACTATCTGAGTCCTTAACCACTTGAGCCACCCAGGGACTCCAAAATGTATATCAGTTGCTGTTGAGACAATTTGACTCACGTGTCAAAGTAGAACTGTACTCCATAGGGTTTTCAATGGCTTATTTTTCAGAAGTCTATCACCAGGCCTTTCTTCTGAGGTGCCTCTGCGTAGACTCAAACCTCCAACCTTTCGATTAGCAGCTAAGCACTTAACTGTCTGCACCACCCAGAGACTCCTTGTTTGTGAAAAGCTTTAGATAAATCAAGAATTAGTAAATAGAATATTATTGTCCCATTGACTTCCATCAATCTGTAAACTGTAATGACTCCTTACACTTTTGCTTAATATGCCTTTATGCTAAAGTATTTCAGCTTAGTAGTTAATGTTCCAGTAAGTAAAACTACAGCCCTATCTAGTGAGATGGAGTAAATAATTACCCCCATTAAATAATCATCTACTAGTTTCTGTATCCTTTAACATATATATCCATATTTCAGGTTTTCTTACACTTGAATAAGCTAGTAAAAATAACTTAGGTAATCCCTCAAGAGGATATAATCAACTGAACAATACTTGTGTTTCATTCGCTGATCCTATAAATTCACTATGTTACTTCTTAATTTTTTTCTGTAGGTATAAATGACTTTAAAGGCCAATACTTTCATAGCCGAGAATATAAACATCCAGATATATTCAAAGACAAGAGAGTGCTTGTGATTGGAATGGGTAACTCTGGCACAGATATTGCTGTGGAGGCCAGCCACCTGGCAAAAAAGGTACTGTTCTTGATGTTACTTACTGAACTGCTTTATCTTAAGATGTATGCCTTAGGCAAACAACATTTGACACACCATAATAATTTTTAAAAAAGGAATAAAAATGCCTAGAATACACATAAAAACCGGATTTTAGAAGGTTTTTTTTTCTTAAATGTTCATAAATTCCACTGAAAATTCTGGTGTCAGGCTTCCTCCAAAAGCAGCTCCTCTACCTTCCTGTGCTTGTCATTTTTCCAGTTACCCAACAGAAGCCACAAGAGAGAGCTTGTCCTTAGTCAGCCAGCCCCACAGGTCAGAAATTTTTCTTTGTGAAATCTCACATTTGTCCATTCCTTTTTCTTGTTAGTTGTCACCACCTTCGTTAGGTTCATATCACCTCACACTGAGGCTGTTACCTTGTCTTCCCAGCAATAGTTGTAGAAATAGTTAATATTTATCGGGGTTTACTCTTTGCCAAGCACTGCGCTAAGAGCTTGAGTGCATCACCTCAACCAATCATTAACAAGAGACTGAAGTATGTACTATCATTGTTGTTAGGTGCCATCAAGTCAATTCCAACTCACAGTGACACTATAGGACAGGGTAGAATTGCCCCACAGGGTTTCTAAGGCTGTAACATTTACGGGAGCAAATTGTCAGATCTTTTCTCCTGTGGAACAGCTTGTGGATTTTAACCACCAGTCTTTCTGTTAGCAGCCAAGCACTTAAGCATTGCACCACCAGGGTTCCAAAGGTACTAGTAGTATCCCTGATTACAAATGAGGAAACTGAGGCTTACAGAGTTAAGTAACCTGCCTCAAGTCACACAACTCGTAGGTGGTAGAGGGAGTCCTCAAAGCCAAGTCTCTTTGACTCACAGCCCATGCCCCTAACTAACCACGCCCTAGATCTCTGAACTTCCCCCTACAGTACATCCTCCCACGAACAGTTTACCCATCCAAACCCCAACCACCAGCAAACAATCCTCTGAAAATCTGTTCCCATTATGAAATCATCATGTTGAAAAACTTCTAATAATGCACCTCACATAAAACAATATATTATAAATATATTAACCCTACACTACAGAATTCTCCACAATTTGGTCTGAGTCTGCGCTTCTAACTTTAATCCCCATGGTTTTCCTGGATCATCAGCTGCAGTCAAACAGTCTACTCTGAGGCCCCAGACTCCAGCTGCCCTTCCTGGCTCCTGTGTCTTTGTTTTCACCTTTGCTCACACCATCCTCTCCCTCCCTCCCGTAGTGCCCTTTTCCCTTCTCTCAGCATCTCATCCCAACACAAAGTGACCTCTTCCTATTCAGAATTTATGGAATAATGACAATTTACATCCCTAAGTTGGCATTTTTTAATTCTTAGCATTCTCAACTGAGTTTTTATAGTGTATGTTGTCTTTCCAACTATGCTGTAAATGAATGTATATTAGTTGTTGGTTTCTGATGTGCCTAACATAGTGTCAGCACTGGGGATACGCTAGAGAAAAAAACATGAACAAAAACAAGATCCCCACTGTCATGGAGCATACAGTCATGCCAAATAAATGACTGCAAATAAATAGGAGTCAAATTAATAAATAAAACTAATTAGATAAATAATTGCAAGAGTGAAAATTGCTGAGAAGGAAAAGAATTGGCAGTGTGTAGTAACTTGGAAATGCCCCTCTGGAAATTTCAAAAATCTCTTGTTGGTTGATTGATAGATTGATTAATTGATTTGGAGACACTTAGCAATTTGGAGGAGTTACCCTGAAGGAAGATAAAGGAGGCCCTGAAACAAAAATTAACACAGACCATCCACTATGACCACCATATGTAGGTAACATACTATTGTTTCTATTTCTCTGATCATTTGGAAATTTCTTCCATTAGAAAACATGCTTTGGCACACATCTTATCATTTCTATATCGATAAAGAAACACCCCTCAGTTTAGAATATAATTCATATCTACGAAAATATCATATCTGATTCTGCATCATGACATGGGGAGGAGGGCTCAGTGCAAATATGTCTAATGTCAGAACCACTGACACATCTATTGTTCTTGCCACTGCATTTCCCATGTTGCACATACTGCTCCATTGTGTTATAAGGCCAAACAAAATACACGAACAAAAACACTACACTGTAGCTGTGGCGACCATGCCCCACTTTGGTGAGGGAAAAAACAATCTGTTAAATCAGTTGTTTTGTATCTGCAAGTAGTAGATTAGTTGGCTAAATTTTTCGCTTTTTAAACAGTTGTGCAGGAAACTCTTTATTGTGTAGTCGCCAAAACAACTATTAGCTTAATGAACTCATTCAGCTGGTTAACTCAAATAGACAACTTGTGAAAAAACTAATTGTATTAGTGAATCTTACTGTCAGTTCTACCAATGGTTTATGTTGAAAAGACAACTCCCAGTTGCTGTCATGCCCTGTCCTTATTGCCTACAATTATAGTTAGTATGTTGTTGTTGTTGTTAGGTGCCATAGAGTCAATTTTCACTCCTAGCAACCCCATGTGACAGAGTAGAACTGCACCATGGGGTTTTCTAGGCTGTAAACTTTATAGGGGCAAATCACCAGGTCTTTCTCCTTCAGAGCCTCTGGGTGGGCTTGAATAGCTAACCTTTCAGTTAAGAGTCAAGCACTTAACCACTGCACCACCAGGGCTACAAAGTTGCAGTCAACTGTTCATTGTCTCCCCACGTGAGACTTTATGCTCCCTATGACTTGCCACAGTGTCTCATTCACCGTGGTGCCTGGCACCAAACCAGCAAGTAATAAAAAAATGAAACCAAGCCAGTTACTGTTAAGTCGATTCTGACTCATGGCAACCCCATGTGTGTCAGAGTAAAACTATGCTTCAGAGGGTCTTCAACGGCTGTGATGTTTTGGAAGTAAAACACCAGGCTTTTCTTCTGAGGTGCCTCTGGGTGGATTCGAGCTGCCAACCTTTTGGTTAGTAGCCAAGCTTAACCATTTGCACCACCCAGGGACTCCTTGGCATATAATAGGTTGGCTCAATAGTATGTCCTAAGGTATTTTAATACCCTAGATATGCAAACTATTATCTCAAAAAAACAATTTAAAAATAGGAATTAGAGGAATCATGACTATCTGGTCAGGAATGTATTTTGAGAGTGGCAGACTTTTCGGTGACTTTCAATTCATGGCACTTCTTCTTACACCTTCAATAGAGACAGCGCTGTTCACATGTCAAACTGAGTGACCTCTATGATTTCTTCCAGGTGTTCCTCAGCACGACTGGAGGGGCATGGGTGATAAGCCGAGTTTATGACTCGGGGTACCCATGAGACATGGTATTCATGACACGTTTTCAGAACATGTTCAGAAATTCTCTCCCGACTCCAATTCTGTCTTGGTTTCTTGCAAGAAAAATGAACAGCTGGTTCAATCATGAAAATTATGGCTTAGTTCCAGAAGACAGGTAATCATAGTGTCACTGCCAAGGGCTCTTGACAAGAAGGGGCCTCAGCTCTTCCAGTGACACTTACAAATCAGACAATAACACAGCAACTTGTTTGAATACAAAGGAAAACTTTGTACAAATTCACATGATAATAATAACTGCTGTTGAATGCTCAATAAGTGAAATTATGTCATTGCGCCTTGTCAGCAACCTTTTAAGAATTATTATAATCTCCCTTTTATTGTGGTGTAACTGAGGCTTCATGGAGTCCTGTCACTTCCTGAGCTCATTCAGTAGTGAGCTCTGTGACCTTGGGCAAGTTACTAAAGCCTCAGCTGCTGTAATCAAGGGGAGAGGATTTGGAATTTGCTGACAAAAGCAGCACACTTCCTTGTCTCATTGTTTGAGAAAAATTGAATCCTATAGTTGGCCTTCAAGGAGCTCTGGTGCCACAATGGTTAAGCACTTGGCTGCTAACCAAAATGTCAGTGGTTTAAACCCAGCAGCTGCTTTGCACGAGAAAGATGTGGCAGTCTGCTTCCTTACAGATTGCGGTTGTTAGGTGCCGTCGAGTTAGTTCCAACTCACAGTGACCCTATGTACAACAGGACAAAACACTGCCTGATCCTGCACCATCCTCGCAATCGTTGCTATGTTTGAACCGATTGTTGCAGCCACTGTGTCAATCCATGTCATTGAGGGTCTTCCTCTTTTTCACTGACCTTCTACTTTGCCAAGCATGATGTCCTTCTCCAGAGGCTGGCCCCTCCTGATAACGTGTCCAAAGTACATGAGACGAAGTCTCACCATCCTCACTTCTATGGACCATTCCAGCTGTACTTCTTCCAAGACAGATTTGTTCATGCTTTTGGGTGTCCGTTGTATATTCAATATTCTTTACCAACACCATAATTCAAATGCATCAATTCTACTTCAGTCTTCCTTATTCATTGCCCAGCATATGAGACAATTGAAAACACCATGGTGTGGGTCAGGTGCACTTTAGTCCTCAAAGTGATATCTTTGGGTTTGAACACTTTAAAGAGGTCTTTTGCAGTGGATTTGCCCAATGCAATGTGTCCTTTGATTTCTTGACTGCTGCTTCCTTGGGTGTTGATTATGGATCCAAGTAAAATGAAATCCTTGACATTTTCAATCTTTTCTCCATTTATCATGATGTTGCTTATTGGTCCAGTTGTGAGAACTTTTGTTTTATTTATGTTCAGGTATAATCCATACTAAAGTCTGTAGTATTCGATCTTTGCAGTAAGTGCTTCAAATCCCCTTTACTTTCAGCAAGCTAAGTTTATGGGGCAATTCTAGTCTGTCCTATAAGGTTGCTATGAGTCGGAATCGACTTGTTGGCAATGTTTTTGTTGTTGTTGTTATAGTTGTTCTTCATCATCTCTCTGATGGCAATGCCTTCTTGCCCTTGTCAAAATGATCTTGATTTCAATCTGGCTTTTCATTTACAACCTACGACTTATTCCATTAACAAGAACCAAAGGTTTTACTTCCTCATTGGTTAAGTTTGTACACTGACATTCTATTACCAGGGTGACATCGCAGCCTGGAGATCCTGTCTGGCTTCCCTTCAGATTTCACTCTGGACCAGCAGAAATTAACCAAGTCTAAGGTGGCACTCAGGCCAGCACTGATGGCATGGAACCCCTTCCTAGTATATGCACTTCTGCTTTCTTCTTGCTCTCTTCATCCTTCTCTTGCATACCTTCCTCTTCCCCTACTTTCCTCTCTCATTATCATCTTCTTTCCTGCCCCCCCATTTCCTACCTACCCTCTTCCACTTCTATTCCCAGGCTTCTCAGGGGTTTTAGCCTTTTCTATCAGAACTTTTTCTTCCATAAGCTTTATCTAGCCTGGATGGTAGCTCATGGAACTGTAATGAAGTTTGTCTAATCCCATAAACCTAGAAAATGTGGAAGAAGCCTGAGGTTAAGAGCTTAGCTTCTAACCATAAGATCAGCGGCTTGAGTCAACCAGCTGCTCCTTGGAAACCCTATGGGACAGTTCTACTCTGTCCTATAGGATCACTACGAGTCGGAATCAACTCAACGGCATTGGGTTTGGTTTGGGTTTGGACTACCTTAGAGTTGGTTAATTCCTTACCAGTTTCAAAGTTCTTGCATATATACTATTTCATACACATTCATTCTGCTCAATGAACTAGAGGTGCCAAGTGTTAGTATCCCGATTTAACACACGAATAAAGGAAAGCCTATGCCCTAATACATATAAACATTTGGACAAAAAGCCACCCTTCCTCCTCCTATCCCAGTGCTCTTTCCATTTTACCATACTGTCTCTTTCTGTTCATTTGACATAAGCAAAAAATGGCTCAGCTTATATACAATAATCTCTCAAAGGGTTTGTCTTATGATTCCAAAGTTATAGGCAGAGAAAGACAGCTCTGCCCTTGTTCCTTTTAAGAACATGCATGTTTTCCTTATGCAATTGCTTCCTAGGAGGAGGAGGGACTTAGAGAGCTTCCAGCAGTTCTCAGCAGATATAGAAGTCCTTGGCTTCCCTTGTAGCCCTTCAGCATAACTATCTCTAAAATGACAGTGACAACTGAATGCTAAAATTCAGCATGGAAAAAAGGAGATCAAGAAAGCTCTGTTATCCTTCTCTTCAGGTTTCCAAACTCTAGTAAATAGTAAGCACATTTTATAATCCTTCCTGGATATTCACAAATCCCCTGCAACAGAGATAGCTTCTCAAAAGACTAGCTACTCCTAGCCAGCCAAAGCAGAGAGCCCCAGACTGAAAACAGGAAGGGAAGGAGGAGAGAGGACTGGGCACGTTGTTCACTGGCAGATCACTTCTTAGTCCATGTTTTTGTTTAGGGTTCAGCTGAGACAGCCTGTGCTGAATGATGAGCTCCCAGGCTGTATCATCACCGGGAAAGTGCTCATCAAGCCGCGTGTAAAGGAGGTGAAGGAAAACTTAGTCATATTTAACAACACCCCAAAAGAAGAGCCCATTGATATCATCGTCTTCGCCACTGGATACACCTTTGCTTTCCCCTTCCTTGATGAGTCTGTAGTGAAAGTTGAAGATGGCCAGGCATCGCTGTACAAGTATATCTTCCCCACACATCTGCAAAAGTCAACCCTGGCTGTTATTGGTCTCATCAAAATTTTAGGCCCCGCGATACCCACAGGAGAAATGCAAGCTCGATGGGCTGTCCGAGTCCTGAAAGGTAAGGGTGTGAGAAGCAGCAGGACGTATGTTTTCAGTTTGACTCTTGATTTTGGATACCAGAAATTTTGAGAACATCCCTGGCTTCCATCTAGGACCACAGAGTCTTTCAAAGAAGGATCCATTCTATTTTTCGCTGAATTACAGTATCATAATGACTGTGTGTCATTATTAACACAAGGGTTAAATTAGAGGTCAAAAAATATAAGCCATGTCTACATATTGAGTCATTTGACAGAATCAACAGTTCCAGTTAAAAATAAGAAAGTTCAGGAAATTGAGTGACAAAATTCAGTCAAACCATTTGTGAGGTCCTGTCATATCAAATAACTAGTGAGATGGCCAGATGCTCCTCTTTTCAGCTGGTGACATTATTACCAGGAGATACCTCCAGTCAGCTCAGGAGCTAAAATGTTTGCCAGAAGAACAGATGACTAGCTGGGTACCAGAAGGAGAAAGATGAGCAGTAGTGAAGCATATTTATCCACTAAGTACATACCTAGACCTAAAGGTAAATTAAATTTTGTTTGTTTGTTTTATAGGCATGAATACGTTACCACCACCAAGTGTCATGAGAAAGGAAGTTGATGCAAGGAAAGAAAACAAGCCCAGTGGGTAAGTTAAAAAACTTGTGTATCCTATTTGAATTGAATTGGCCCCGGACTCTCCCTGTCAACCCAGAACTAAAACAATTCCCGAGGCCAACTCTTCAAACAAAGATTGGACTGTGGGACATAAAATGAAACTTGTGAAGAATGCGCTTCTTAGCTCAAGTAGATACGTGAGACTAAATGGGCAGCTTCTGTCCAGAGGTGAGATAAGAAGGCAGAGAGGGTCAGGAGCTAGTTGAATGGCATGGGAAATCAGGGGTGGAAAGGAGGAGTGTGCTGTCACACTATAGGGAGAGCAATTAGGGTCACATAATGAAGTATGTATAAATTTTTGTATGAGAGAATAACTTGAATTGTAAACTTTCACTTAAACTACAACAATAAAAAAAAAATTGGAATTGGTAAAATAGTACCAAAGAGATGTGAGAGTTATAGATTTGGGAGTAAGAAGCATCTTGGCTTAGGGAAAAAAAAAAAAAAACCTAGATAGCTTGTTTAAGGAGAGCCGAGGGAAAGGGAAATTGAGAAGTTTTAATGTCCCTGGGCAGTCATCACTTCAGACCATGGTTATCTAGCACCACATGGAGTTGGGATTCTAATGTACTCCATCTGCCAGGTACATTATTCCATCTCATCCCTAACCAGCAGGCAAACAATTCCACTCTGATGCTGGAAGTATCTGCTCATGCATTCGACAAGCCTTTATTCACATCTGTTGTCTTTATTCAGATCCCTGTTCTAGAGCAGGAGTTTGTACACTGTAGCCTGTGGCCAGATCCAGCCAGCTACCTGTTTTTGGATTTTACATTTTTAAGTAGCTTTCAAAAATCAAAAGAACAATAATATTTTGTGAAAATTATATGAAATGCAAATTTCGGTGGTCATAAAAAAAGTTTTATTAGAACATAGCCACACTCATTCCTTTACATTTTGTCTTTGGCTACTTTCACACTACAACAGCGGAGTCGAGTAGTTAAGACAGTGGCAATCATGTGGCCCTCAAACCCTAAAATATTTACCATCTGGCCCCTTGCAGAGTAAGTCTGCCAAAAAATTCTAGAAAAGTAGAACTACACAATGTAAAAACTCCTTGTCTCATAGGTCAGCCGATGATTTTAATACCAGCGTAACAGGAAATTCTACTCTATTGATTTTGTGGCTTTTTCCATTATGCAAACCCATCAATTGTTGAGTTTTAGAAAGATTTGGGAATAGTAAAATTATGTGAACTGTATTTTCCTCTAAAAATTGCTAATCATTGGACAAAATAACTAAAGTAACTCTAGATGCATTGCGGGCATTCTGAACACCCACTGAAAGTCATAGGTATAAAGTATTTTGTCAAGTGGCCCATTTTGTATTTAAGAAATGAAATGAGACCGTTAGACAGCTACAGGAGTGAAAGAGAGAACACAGAAATCTTTACAAACTTCTGCAGCAGCATTTGTTTTCCTATTCTAAGATTATCATTGCTTTGTCTTTTTTTTTTTCCTTCTCCAATCTTCCTTTGATGAAGGTTTGGCTTGTGCTACTGCAAGGCTTTACAATCAGATTATATCACATACATGGATGAGCTCCTGACTTTTATCAATGCAAAGCCCAACCTGTTCTCTATGCTCCTGACGGACCCACGCCTGGCTTTGACAGTCTTCTTTGGCCCATGCTCACCATACCAGTTCCGCTTAACTGGCCCAGGGAAATGGGAAGGAGCCAGAAATGCCATCATGACCCAGTGGGACCGAACAGTCAAGGTCACCAAAACTCGAATTGTACAAAAATCCCCATCTGCCTTTGAAAACTTACTTAAACTCTTTAGCTTTCTGGCTTTGCTTATAGCCATTTTCCTGATTTTCCTGTAAGAAAAATATTTCCTAAATGGCTTTTCTAGATGCACAGAGTAGGTTTACAATGTTCTAGTTGCTCCATCGCTGCAAGATCACCTTCATGGCAATAAACCATATCCAGTTAGTGAAGGTCACCCCTGCCCTTCCCTGGCTGGCCCCAGGTCTAGCACTGGCATTCCTGAGCCTCTCCCAGCTCCATCTGTGCCTAATGCTAGAGGCTGATAACCAAATTTTCTGTACATTTCAAGGCTTCTGGAAGGTTCCAAGTTTATTGTACAATAGAGAGCTGTTCTAGCTGCCTTACTTCTTTCTCATATAAGCTATTTTCGTAAATCTCAACTAAAACCTCCTACTTAGCAAAAGATTGGATTGTACTGAAATGGTGCTCTTACGGTCTCAGCTGATTAAAAAGAAAGAAAGAAACTGATTGTTTCAAGTGGTCTTTTGTTCTCTTTTTAAGGGTTGGGGAATAGATGAAGGGGAAGGAAGAAAATGAGTCTATTTATGAATCTCATAAAGGGATAGGGGAATCAATGAGTTAGTGGAACAACAGCACACAGTTTGAGTGTTTAAAAAAAAATTTACTTGCCTGTGACTGCTCATTCCTCTAAAATGTACTCTACAACAAAATGGGGTGCTCCAGCTGGCATAATAAAGACCCAAATCATATCTATCCCACAGAAAACAACCACCCCCACTCTTTGAGTGGGGCTCTAAGTGCCTCAAGGAAAACACCTCCTGCTCAGACCCTCTTTACAACACTGCTTTAAAGAACAAATGGGGCTGCCTCCTTTTAAAACTCAAACATTTCCAATCAAACTCTATTGGGATTCCATGGGGAAAGGGCACAGCCAAAAAGTCTTTAATAGAGAGATAGCAAGGGGAAAGAATAAGAAAGAAAAAGAAGAGCAAAAGCAAACAACCTGTCAAAAGCAGATTTTTACAAGCTAGACCCAGGCCTTGATTCTTTCTCACAGCTACATCTGGATAAAGATGTGACTCACAGCCAGAGAAGGTTTTGCCTTCACTTTCCCTCATTGATGGGCTCAGATGGCAAACCTCAGATGGCAAATTTCACTTCATGGAGAGGTGCAAGGTTTAGGATTGCGGGGAGGGTGTTCAAAAACTACGGAGGCAAGGAAAGAGTGAGCTCTGTAGATAGTACAGATGCAGATAACTTCTGCTCAACTTCAACCTTCTCTTCCAGTCAATCGTATCTCCTCAGTATTCTTCCATTTCTTAACTTTATCCCTAATCAATTTCATTTCTTAACACAGCAACTCATAATGAAAAATTGCCCCAGTCATTATAATCTAGATTACTCCTCGAAATGCTCTCTCTCCCTTGGAGCAGGGCTGACATTTTAGCGTTCCTCACGAAGCTGGCTGAAGGGAGACTCAGTGCCCAAGGCAAGGCACAGCAAGGTAAATGTCCCAGGCCACAATGGCAAACCACAGGGACACAGGCTAGTTCTTGAACTTAATCTTATCTACCCTACTGAGAAACTGAATATACAAAAGGACAACAGCCAGATCATCTATGACTACAGAACTCTGACCCACAACCTCTGCAGCAACCAACCTGTCACCGGACACTTCCAGGTTTGCTCAGCACAGTTAGAAAGACATGAAGTGGTGAAAGTGAAAGAAGCTTTATTTAGTTGACCAAGTAAAGGAGCCCACTGGGACTTGTGTGGCCAAGGTGGCTCCTTGAACAATAGCTCAAGGAGTTTATATGAGTAAAGTAAATTGGGTCTAGGGTCTTCAGGGATGCCCCAAAGTGGAGTTAGCTTGCTGATTGGTTTGATCCATAAAGGCTTTCTTAGTGCTGCCCAGTCTTCTGTGCCTGCTCAGTCTGAGAGGGGGGTCACAAAGATGGCATTTTGCCCATGCCTGGGGCATAGATGGGGGTGTCTTTTTTGGCCTCTGACTTCAGTAGGTCATCCAAGGGACATGCTTGTCGGTACTACACATGTTGGGCAGGCCAAACCTGGTTCAAGGCCAGTTTAGACTGGTCTTGAGACCCCAGTCTCTTGTTTTTCTTAATTGAGCTGGAACCAGAAGTATACGTAAATAAGGAAATATCTTAAAGATAGGGGATTAGTTCCTATGTTACCTAATAAGGAGATAACTTACCTCCAGGGAGTTAGTTCTCATGTCACAGAGGATGGCAGGCACCGCTTCTTGCTTATTCAAGATGGCAGGAGTGCTGTTGACCTCATTCCCTCCTTTTCTTTCCAGGATTTGGACAACTAGTCTGAACCTGTCTTTTATGGGGAGTTGGGTCAGAGGTCATGCTTCTGGAACTTCTTCAAGCTGAAAAGGGGCATTGGCATAAAACAGGGAATGAGTCTTTCTTGGATCAGTGGCGGGTACCGGAGTATAAGCACCTAAGACCATCTGTAAATGAACCCACCAAGAAAGGGAGGTAATATAGTCTCACAATAAGGTTAGAATGCATGGACCAAAGAGACTGATGATTAGTTTAACAATGATTGAAACTACTATGGGCCATATCCAGCTAAAAAGGGTAGCTGCCCAAGAACCAACAACAGAAGCGTTGAAATTTGGCTCTAGGAAAGTCTGTTTTAGACAATGTAGCCACTTGGCTTGTTCAAAAGTGTTTTGGACATTTGTTTCTACTATCCCTGAGATATTGATCACATGCAACAGGAGGTGTTTTGTATCGCACAGACTTCTCCTTCTTTAGCTACGAGGTAGTTGATAGCAATACGATGATCAAGGACCATACCTGCCAGAGTGTCAAGGGCTTTTTTCTGTTCTGAGATGGCCACGCCCATGCTACTGGCAATTTTTTCAATAGTGTCAGTCAAGTTACCCAACATAAATTCATGTTGTGCTATGTCAGTCCAAGGGATAGTCCAGTAGCTTTGGTGGTCCATCCTAAAATCCAGTCAAGGAGGCTCCTCTTCCTCTGGGGGAGGGTGCTCTGGGTGTTATTATATAACGTGATGCGAGGGCTGAGAAACCCTAATGTGCATTCTCCTGCTTGTAGAACAGGGTTAAGGCATTGTAATGCCCATATTCTCTGTGAATTTCTCAGATGAAGTTGGGCTTTGGAGGGTAGGGGGCTCTTTTCACATAACCAGATGTGCCTCATAGGCGCACAAAAAGCCTGACCAAGAGTCGGGTCGGCAAGGGTATGGCTAGCCTGTCATAACCAGGGATCTACTTCTTGGTGCCCGGTTATTAAACTGTATTGAGTGTCAAGGTCAGAATATATTTTGCACCATGGAGAGTTGAAATCATCGACTCTGGAGCAGTCTTTTAGGGCTTCAGTTAAGGCTAGATATTAGTGAGCAAAAAATTCCAGTTGGGCTGCCCAGGTATGCTGTGCACACCAGCTCTCCCTGACAGCTGAGTATAAAGGGTATAAGACACATTAGAGAAAGTTGTAACATTGAAAGCATAGATAGGTGAGGATTCTAATTTGGCTACTATCTTAGGGATTGTCCAAGTATAATTTGTGGTGTGTTGTGGCACAGAAGAATAATTTCGTGCAGAGATTGCAAGGGGGAGGGTGGAGTTAGCAACATGAGGATGGTAGTGGCAAATCCAACAGTCTGTTAATTGAGCCCCATCACTGGTGACCTTACTTAGCTGAAACAAGGTATTAGTATTCCAAGGAGCAGGAGCTGCAGGGGTGAGTTACAATAGGAAAGTAACTAGAATGAGGAGTGACATGATGGGTTACTTAGTGACAGTAAGGAAAATAATCATACAACTTTGATACAGTATAAAACTCAGTTAACAAGTAAAAAAACTACTACTAAAATGACAGGATATTATCTTTGAATAGGAAGTAGAAATGGGCTAAATAAAGTCAGGTAACTCAATGTTTATACCAAAATAGAATGGGACACACTGGACTGGTTGGGCTTTCAAGTATCAAGAAAATGATAAACTGTATTGCAGCTAACAGTATTACAAGACAAACTGTAGTTGAAGGCAGTGGGTGCATGATGGCTCAGGAGCAAAGAAAATGATCATATCCCTGTGAAAAGATACAAAACTCATCTAATATTAGTAGGATGATGAGGAGAACCCATAGAACAGCTAGGGGATCACACTAAATGGGCATAGTAAGTCACTTATCTGTTTTCTGTTTCTTAAAAAGCCATTTCAGTTCTCCTACAAGTTCAGCTTTCCAGTTGTCGTGATTCTGTTGGGTCTGCTGTTCAAGATTTGGGACAGGTGCTGGTTTGATCCTGGTGTGGTCAATCCAAGCTCCCTTTCTGCTGACTTTGATGGCTGTTGGTGTGGACATTAACACTTCATAGAGTCCACTCCATTTTTCTGTTAGTATTGTGCTGTCCCATACTTTGATGTACACCCAACTTCCAGGCTTTGCAGCCTGAAGCGACACTTCAGGTGGTGGGACAGTCTGCCAGGTGGCATTGGCATACCTGTGGAGAGATTCAAGAGTTTCTCCTGCTAAGCACAGATGTTGTTTTATAAATAATTTACTTTGTTCATGAATACCAACAGTTCCTAGATCTTTGGCTATATTTATAGCATTTGAATCAGATTCATTATAGTTTTGGAGCAAGGGGCACCCATAAGTAAGTTCAAAAGGACCTACCTTTAGCTTAGTTCTAGGACCAACTCTTACCCTGAACAGAGCCATAGGGAGAGCTTTTGTCCAAACTAACTTAGTTTCTTGACATATTTTGGCTATATGTGTTTTTAGTGTCCTGTTCATTCTTTCTACCTTTCCACTGGTCTGTGGTCTCCAGGCACTAAGGAAATGCCACTTGTTGTCAAGACGTGTAGCTACAAGTTGAGTTAACGTGGCAGTGAAGTGAGATCCATTGTCACTTCCAATCAACTGTAGTAGGTCAAATCTGGGAATGATATCTTCTAAAAGACGTTTCACTACTTCCGTAGTTTTTTCTGTCCTGCAAGGATAAGCTTCTACCCAGTTAGAAAAAGTATCCAAAGAGTAACAAATATTTGTAATTACCTGGCACTCCTAGCATCTCTGTAAAGTCTACTTGCCAATCTTCTTCAGGGATTTGTCCCCAGTGCTGTGTTCCAGATGGAGCTGTGACAAATATTTTCAGATTATTTTTCTGGCAAATGACACACAGTTGGGTAATGGGTTTTATTGTCGCTAGAATACTTTCGTCCACTAGGTGTCATCGCACCAAATCATACATAGCCTCTCTCGCATAGTGGGTGGTCTTATGTAACTCTTTTAGGACTGATGATATCTTTTATTTTGGGAGGAATAATCGTCCATCTGTCATACAAAACCACTTTCCCCTTTTTTGGAGCTTCCATTCATTGGCTATATATTCATCTCTTTCCGTATATCCTGGGTTATCGCTTAATTTTGGGAGTTGGGGAATCAGAGCTGCTACTACTATAGTTGTAAGACTCCGTGCAGCTCATCTCACTTCTAGGTCTGCTTTTCTATTGCCCCGAGCAGTGAGAGACTCACCTTGTTGATGACCTTTGCAATGGATTACAGCCACAGCTTTCAGTAACAGGACTGCTTCAAGGAGTAGTGTGATATTTGTTGGTTGTGCTCAATTTCTTTCCCTGCTGAAGTTAACAATCCTCTCCATCTCCAAAGTGTCCCATGTGCATGTAAAACTGAAAATACATACTTTGAGTCCTTATAAATATTTGCCCATTTTGCCTTGGCCAGTCTCAGAACTTAGATCATGGCAATCAGCTAGGCTTTCTGAGCTGAGGTGCCACTAGGGAGAGCATTCGCTTCCAGAACTGCAGTAAGATTGACAATCACGTAGCCCACTTTCTGTTTCCTGCCTTCTACGAAGCTGCTCCCATCAGTGAAGAGCTCAAGACCCACTTGGGTCAAGGGCCTGTCCTGTAAGTCAGGATGGCTGGCATACACTAAATCAACAGTTAGAACACAGTCATGAAGGGCAAAGTAGGGAGCAGAATGGCTGGATTTGGGGTGATTGCTGACTGGATTTGGACATTTGGATTGTCCACTAGGGCAGCTTGGTACTGGATCATTCGGCCTTGAGATAAGCAGTGGCCGCCTCTCTGTTCTAAGACTGTCAGAACCTAATGAGGGGTGGTATACACCCACACTGGCTGCGCTAGAGTGAGTTTCTCCGTGGGTTTCAGCATTCTGACAGCTGCTGCTGCTACCTTCAGGCAAGCTGGCCACCCTTGAGTCACTGTGTCTAAACTTTTAGAAAAATAAGCCACAGAGCATCTCCAAGACCCTATGTTTTGGTCCTGCTGCAATTCCTTGATGTTCATGTACAAAAAAATCAAAGGGCTTATGCAACTTGGGCAGACCTAGGGCCGGGGCCTCCAGAAGGCCTTTTTAACCTGTTCAAATGCTCTTTGTTGGTGGTCAGTCCAGACAAGTGGATCTGTTTCTTTCCCTTCTAAGAGGACATATAAAGGTTTGGTTAGCACTTTAAAATTTGGGATCCAAAGTCTACAAAATCCTGCCATTCCTAGAAACTCACATAGCTGTTTATGATTTTTGGGTGGGGCAAGCCTGCAAATAGCCTGTTTTCTCTCAGGTTGTAGTTCTTGTTGCCCTGCACTGATGATGAATCCTAAATAAGTAATCTTTTGTTGCACAATCTGAGATTTTTCTTTAAATACTTGATATCCAGCCTTGGCCAAGAAGTTTAAAACAGTCACAGTGTTAGTACTGCAATCAAGTTCATTATTACTTGCAATAAGGAGATCATCTACATATTGTAGAAGAACCCCATTAGTCAATATTAGTCTCTGAAGTTCTCTAGCCAAGGTGGTCGCAAATAATATTGGAGAGTTTTTAAATCCTTGTGGGAGAACAGTCCAGCAATATTGCTGCTTTTGCCTAGAATTTGGATCCTCCCACTCAAACACAGATATTTCTTGACTTTTTACATACATGGGAACACAGAAAAAGGCATTTTTTAGATCTAAAACTGAGACCCAATTCCAGGCAGGTGACAGGGTTGAAAGTAAAGTTTAGGGGTTAGCTACCATCGGATGTATGGTGACCATTACTTGGTTAATGGCTCACAGGTCCTGGACAAAGTGATATGTCCCATCCTTCTTCTTAACTGGCAAAATAAGGATGCTAAAAGTTAAATGGCAGGTCAACAAAAGTCCAAAATCGAGGTACTTACCAATGAGCTGATGAGTGGCCACCCAGGCTTCTTGATTTAGTAGGTACTGCCTGACCGGTGGTGGTGTGATGTTGGGTAGCAGCTGGACTTTGACCAGTTCTGCGTTGTGGGCATAGCCTGGATATTGAGTGACCAGCTGGGTTAATTTCTTTTTCTAAGTACTGCTTTGGGAAAAGCACCTTTCCTGATGGCAGGGTTCTGTCTCTCAGCAGAACAGGAGATGGGACTTCCAACATATTTCAGCAGGGACATCAACATGCATCTGTCCTTGTTCAAAATAAATTTCAGCCTGTAATTTACTGAGCAAGTCCTTTCATAACAACGGGACAGCACATTCAGGCATATATAAAAAGAAGTGAGTGAGAGTTTTTACTTTTCCCGGGAAAGAGCATGTTAAAAGTCGGAGAAAAGGTCTGAGGTCTTCTTTCCCTGATACTCCAACCACAGAAACCTTTCTCTTAGAGGCTAGACCTGCTGGGTGGGTTAAGAGTGTGTGGGTGGCACCAGTGTCCACTAAAAACTTAGTCAGTTTTCCCTCCACAGTTATTATAAACAGAGGTTTTGGTGGAGGGCCTGCCTCCGGTCCCCTCTAATCAGAGTCTTCCTGTAAACTTAGGGCTTGAGTGACCCCTGTACTTGTCTTCAACAGCTTTGGGCTCTCTTTTTTCCAGTGGCCTTCTTCCTTTCAGTAGGCACACTGGTCTTCACCCAAGGGAATCTTGTTGCCTGCTCCCCCTACTGGAGGCCCTCCTTTTCTTTGTCTATTTGGGTCTTCCTGCAGGGCTGCAGCCAGCAAGGTTGCCTGTCTTTTGGCTCTTCAATCTTCTTTGGTGTCTTGTGCCTTTTCTTTTTCCTTCTGGCTATTGTTATAAACTCAGAAGGCCAATTCAGCTAAGTGTCCAATACTCATAGTAATGCTCCTTCTGTTTTCTGAAGTTTCCTTCTAATATCTGGGGCACTTTGTCCAATGAAGACAGCATTAACTCTTCTGATATATTCAAGCTGCTCTGGGTCTAAATCAGTATACTCTCTGAAGGTAGAGAAGATTCTTTCTAAGAAGGCAGGGGATCCTCATCTGATTTCTGTTTGGCTTCACAGACTTTATTCCAACTCTTTTGCTTTGGGGCCCCATTCTTAAGCCCTACAAGTAAACAATCTCAGTACTGAGTAAGACTACTTACTTAGTTGGTGTTGTTTGGCTTCCAGTGAGGGTCCCAGAGGGGGATGGCCTCATCTGGTTTTGGGTTACCTGGTTGTGCATCGTGTTGGTGCTGGGCCTCTTCCTTGGTTTTTTCAAATACCATTCACCTTTCCTCAGGAGTCATCAAAGTATTTAAAAGAGACTGACAGTCTGCCTAAGTAGAGTCAAAAGAATTAAAAATCATAGTAAAAAGTTCATACATTTTGAGTGGATCCTCTATATAAATCTGGAGTGTGATTTTTCCAATTGTATAAGTCAGATGTGGCAAAAGGCATACGCACTTGCACCATGGTGCCGTCTCCCCCAGGGGTCTGCATAAGGGGGTATTGCCCTGAGGTTACCTGAGCATGGCTCTGATCAGACAAGGGCTTTTTTGGGTCAAACTGGGAACTTGATAGGGCATCCTCTGCCTCGTGTGGGGTGGGGAGAGAAGACATCTCCCTTCCCTGGGACCTCCATAAGCTGCCATGTTCTTGGGTTCTGGACCTGGGTCTGGGCTGGGAGAAGGCTGGGATGGGTAGAGTGGCAGTGGCTGTGGGAGTCCGAGTGGATCATGAGATCCTCTCCTGTTACTACAGGAGAGTAGTTACTACTCTCCTCTTAGTTTCCTTTCGAACAAAAATATTACAAGTTTGTTGAGTTTCCTCATCATTGTATAATGACATAAAAGCTTCTACATAATGTTTCTCATCCTATTTCCCATTTCTAGTGCAGTACAAATCTGACTGCAAAATGATGTTATACCTCAACAAGCCATTATGGGACCACCATTCATGGTCTCCGAGGTGATACTATGGCCAAGCTGTGTTACAGAGAAAAATCATTCTTTTCTTCTTCATGGGGTCATAACCAAATTTATCCCAATGTTTTAGAATACACCCTAAGGCTGAACATTCAGGAATGCTCCCAAAGTTTCTCATCTCCTTTAACCTAAAGCAGAAAGACTAGTCAAACCAGAATACCAAGATTCTAAATCTAGCTAGTGACTAACCAGTTAAACAACCTAGCACTTATTGCCTCTCTTTCCCTGCCAGAATACCGGACTCCAAAGGAACCCTCAACCCAAGTCAAAGTAGCATGGCTATCAGGTTAAATTACAAACCGAGTCCCAGACAGATCACTTACCCAAATTCTCAAGGTTCTTCTCCCACTTTCTGAGGGAAGCCATTGGGTCTGAGACTGGTCCACCTCGGGGGCCAGGGGCAAAGTCCCTCTGGATAAATCACCAGTGTGCACTGGGTGTTCTCCTCCAGTCCCGGGGAGGCCCCTCCAGACACTGAGGTGTGCCCTCCTGGATGGCTTGCCAGAAACCCAGGATGGCTCACCAGAAACCCAGGAAGTCAAACCACAAGCTCTGCAGCAATTGGTCAAGAACAGTCAAGGCTTGGTCAATGACTGATAGCTTTCCAAATTTTTGTCCCGCTTCCAACTCAAGACCAACCAGAGAAAACCAAAAGTGCTTCCCAAACCAATCACATATGATGCCCCACTTCTAGTTAGCCAACCTCCAGCTTCCCATACCAACAACCTCCAATCACAGCATACCTGAAGCCCTCTCTTTTTCACTAGAAATCTTTCCCACTCCTTTGCCTGCCTTTGAATCTCTGCCAAACTCAAGTGTCAGTGACTGAATCTCTTGCTACAGCTAGTGATCGAATCTCTTGCTATAACTAGTCTTAATTTATTTCAACTGCACAAAACATACATTATATAAAGAGGTAACATAATGACTATAGCAATAATTATAATGCTGCACCTTTTACACTTCTTTAAAATGAATAAAGTGCCAACCATTACTTCATTTAATCCTCACAATAATAATTATGTGGCTGGAAAGGCAGTAGTAATATACAATTTAATAAGAAAACTGAGACAAAGAGATGTAAAGTGATTTGTCCAAAGTAACAGAGCTAATAATGGCAAAGATTATTGAATATACCATGGGCTGCCAAAAGAATGAACAAATCAGCCTTAGAAGAAAATACAACTGGAATGTTTCTTAGAAGTGAGGTTAGTGAAACTTGGACTTGCTTACCTTGGACACATCATCAGGAAAGACCAATTGCTAGAAAAGAACATCATGTTTAATAGAGGGGCAGTGAAAACTAGGGAAACCCTGAATGAGATGGACTGACACAATAGCCACAACAATGGTCTGAAACTTATCAAACGTCATGCACAGGACAGGGCAACATTTATTCTGTTATCCATAAGGTTGCCATTAGTCAGAGCCAGCACAGCAGCAACAACAACAACAGAGCTAGTAAGTGGCTTAGTCAGCACATACATCCAGGGCTCTTTATTCTACCACTTAAGCTTGAGGTTTACAATGTTCAAATGATTTCAAAAGTCTTAGTAGTGGGCTTCCGGCAACATGGCACTCTAGGCAGAAGCACCACGCCTTCCCTCCACAGCAAAGATCCGAAAAACTAAGCCAAACAGAGAAAACAGCAATCCTGAAACCCTAAAACATCAAATGAAGAGATAAAGAACTCAGCCAAGCACCAAATAGAGTGAGAAAACAGAATGGAGAGCGAGGAGAGGTTCATGCAGAGGTCCCCTACCAGCTAATGCAATGCGGATCTGCCATCTTGGATTCCTATCAGAGACCAGCAAATAAGGGGTACAAGAAAGCAGCTTCACAGAGCTTCCAGCAGGAGACAGAACAACCAGTAATTGGCAATATACATTTTCCCACCCCCAACGCTTCTTCACCCTCACTGGGCTCCTCTGCTCCCGCGGCCACAGTCTCTTGGCTGGGAAGCACTGGCTGCTTGGATTCCACCCGCCGGCACTGGCTGACTCCCTGAGTGCCATTTGTTGGCTGCTGGTGTTGCTTTTTTCCACTTCTTCTGATTTCTTCCTTACCTCTCACCTACTCCGCCACCTCTCCTTCAAATACCTGACTCTGTGCGCCAACTTTGCTTCTTCCTAAGGGGCTGCAGTGCTCCATTTGAGTGTGGAACTGCTTCCCAGTCTGGGCTGCCACCCTGGTGGGATCCCGGGGCTTTTGTTTGTTTGTTTTGAATTGTTTGTTTGCTTTCTTTTCCTTTTCTCGAGTTGGGAGCCTCTTCTGGCTGGGCAGTGCTACACACCTTGGGACCTACCACCTCAGCTTGCACAGACATGCAGAGGGATCCCTAAGTGCATTTCATTTTTTGTGGGTTTTTTTTTGTCCTGTTTTTTGGGGGTGTTTTCTTATCTTTTTTTTTAATTTGTTTTGTTTTCTTTTCTCTTTTTCCCTTTTTCTCTTTCTTCATTACTCAGTTTCTCATCTCTCTATACCTTCCTTCTCTTCCTGTTGCCTGAATACCTGGTGCTGAATACCTCTACACCTTCTAGCCAGGCTGTACTGCAACACCTGGGAACAACTCCCCCAGACCTCATAGCCTCACCAATGGGATCTCTGGGAGCTTTACTGTTCTTTTTTCTTTCTAATTTTTATTTATTCATTCTTTTCTTTTCTTTTTTTCATCTTCTTCCCCTTTTTGTTTTTCTCCATTTCATAATCTCTCATCTGTACACTCCAATGGCAAGCTTCCCTAGCACTCTTTTTTGTTTGTATGTTTTTGGCCCTGGTCCTCTCTCCTCTCTCCCATATTCATATTAGCTCCACACATCACAATCTACCCCCTCCATCCTTCCTACTTGCACCTTGTGCTTAACATCACACCACCAAGCAGCACAGGCACAGCCTACCAGAACCTGCCATGCACTGATTACTGACCCGCCCTGGTGGCTGTACTAAATGCCACAAACAACCCATCCCAGCAACTCCTCTTCAGCTAGACCCACCCTGCTGTACCATATCTAAGCGACTGATCCTGACAACTGGAGAAGGAGACGGAAAGTATTGTGTCTACAGACAAGCACACAACAAAGAAAACAACCTGCCTGTTCAGACATAGCCAAATTTTAAAAAAAGGATGAAACAAACAAATCTACAATCAACCAATGAGAAAAATAACTACTGAATGCCCCCAAGACAGTAGACAACATCAAAACATTTACAAAAACAGGACAGTATGGTTCCAGTTGGCGTCCAAAATAAAACACCAAATGACTTTCCAGTGGAAGAAAAGGCACTAGAACTACCTGATAGGGAATTCAAATCTCTAATACTCAGAATTATCCAAGAGTTGAAGCAAAAAGAAGACACGAATGAAGAAAAAATAGACAAATTCATGGAAAATACAGACAAAAAAATGGAAGCATTCAGGACAATAATGCAGGAACAAAATGCCAAAATAAATTCACAACTAGAAATTATACAAAAACAACAATTATAAGTCCAAAAGTTATGAAATGGCAGAAGACAGGATCAGTGGAAATGAAGACAAACACTTCAATACAACTCTGTTCGAGGAAAACTCAGAAAAAAGAACAAGGAAAAATGAAGAGACCCTGAGAATTATGTGGGATACAATCAAAAGCAAAAATTTCCAAGTGATCGGAGTTCCAGAACAGGGAGACAAAACAGAAAACACAGAGAGGATCATTGAACAACTGCTGACAGAAAACTTCCCCAATATCATGAAAGATGAAAAGCTGGCCATCCAAGAAGCTCAACGAATCCCATATAGGAGAGACCCCAAAAGAAAATCACCAAGGCATATCATAATCACACTCGCCAAAACCAAAGACAGACAAAGAATTCTGAGAGCAGCTCGTGAAAAACAAGAAGTCACATACAGAGGAGAAACTATAAGACTAAGCTCAGATTATTCGGCAGAAACCATGCAGGCAAGAAGGCAGTGGGATGACATATATAAAATCTTGAAAGAAAAAAATTGTCATCCAAGAATAATATAGCCTGCAAAACTCTCGTTCAAATTGATGGTGAAATTAGGTCATTTCCAGATAAACAGAAACTAAGGGAATACGTAAAAGTCAAACCAAACTTACAAGAGTTATCAAAGGGAGTTCTTCAATCTGAGGACAAACAGCTTCAGCCCTCAGGCAGGACCTAGGACGCAGGATCTTGTAAACCAGAGACCAGTCTAGGAAATGAACTCTAGAGGACTATCCAAAACCAAAAGAAATACAACAGGGAACCAGAGCAGTCAATCGATGGATGACAACAACATCAAAACAAGGAAACAGGGAATAAACGGCATAGGTATAGAACCTTCTAATGGAGAGGAAGGCAAGGCGATACCAAGTAAGGGTAGACTGCTTCAAACTTAGAAAGATAAGGGTAAAATTCATGGTAACCACAAAAGAAGTTAACAAACCAACTCATAAAAATAAAGAGGAAAAACATAAAGTCTCAGCAAAAACAAAACCTACAAAAACAAAAGAAATGAACACAAAATCCATAAACAAAAGGAATTCAGAACAGGAGAGTAAGAAGAGCAAAGAAAACATCAGCACCACAAAAAAAAAAGCACTAAAAAATGACAGCAATAAACTCACATCTATCAATAATTACACTGAATGTAAATTGACTCAATACACCCATAAAGAGACAGAGGGTGACAGAATGGATGAAAAAAAACAGGATCCATCAATATGCTTTCTACAAGAGACACACCATAGAAAGAAACACCTGAGGAATCATAAAATTCCTAGAATCAAATGAGAATGAAAATACATCATACCAAAACCTTTGGGACACAACAAAGGCAGTCCTCAGAGGACAATTTATAGCAACAGATGCACTCATCAAAAAAGAAAGGGAGAAATTCAAAACATTAGCTACACAACTCAAACAAATACAAAGAGAACAGCAAAAAAGCACAGAGTCACTGGAAAAAGGAAATAATAAAGATCAGAGCAGAAATAAATGAAATAGAGAACAGAAAAACAATAGAAAGAATGAACAAAACCAAAAGATGGTTCTTTGAAAGGATCAAAAAATTGACAAACCACTGGCCAGACTGACAAAAGAAAAACAGGAGAGGACACAAATAACCCAAATAAGAAATGAAATGGGTGACATTACAACAGACCCAACTGAAATAAAAAGGATTATAACAGAATATTATGAAAAACTATACTCCAACAAATTTGAAAACCTAGAGGAAATGGATAAATTTCTAGGAACACACTACCTACCCAAACTAACACAAAGTGATGTTGACAATCTGAACAGATCCATAACAAGAGAAGAGATTGAAAAGGTAATTTAAAAAAACCACCAACAAAAAAAAAAGCCCTGACCCAGATGGCTACACTGAGAATCCTACAAAACATTCAGAGAAGAGCTTGTACCAGTACTACCCAAGCTATTTCAGAGCATAGAAAAGGAAGAAACACTTCCAAAGTCATTCTAAGAAGCTAGCATAACTCTGATACCAAAAGCAGGCAAAGACACCACAAAAAAAGAAAATTATAGACCAATATCTCTCATGAATATAGATGCAAAAATTCTCAACAGAATTCGAGCCAATAAAATTCAGCATCATATCAAAAAAATAATACACCACGACCAAGTAGGATTCATACCAGGTGTGCAAGGATGGTTCGGCATTAGAAAATCAATCAACGTAATCCACCACATAAATAAAAGGAAAGAAAAGAATCACATGATCATCTCAATTGACACAGAAAAGGCATTTGACAAAGTCCAACACCCATTCCTGATAAAAACTCTCAATAACATAGGTACAGAAGGAAAATTTCTCAACATAATAAAGGACATCTATGCAAAACCCACAGCCAGCATCATTCTTAATGAAGAGAGGCTGAAAACATTCCCCTTGAGAACAGGAAGAAGACAAGGATGCCCTTTATCTCCACTCCTATGAAACATTGTGCTGGAAGTTCTAGCTAGAGCAATAAGGCAAGGAAAAGAAAGAAAGGGCATCCAAATTGGTAATGAAGAAGTTGAACTGTCCCTGTTTGCAGATGATATGATACTATACATAGAAAACCCTAAAGACTCCACAAGAAATCTACTGGAACTAATAGAAAGATTCAGCAAAGTAGCAGGATACAAGCTAAACATTCAAAAATCAGTTGGATTCCTATACACCAATAAAGAAAACAATGAAAAGGAAATCAAGGAAACAATACCATTTATAATAGCCCCCCCCCCCAAAATAAAATACTTAGGAATAAATCTAACCAGGGATGTAAAAGACCTATACAAAGAAAACTACAAAACACTACTGCAAGAACCCAAAGGGATCTACATAAATGGAAAAACATACCATGCTCATGGATAGGCAGACTCAACATTGTGAAAATGACAATTCTACCCAAAGCAATTTACAAATACAATGCAATCCTGATCCAAATACCAACAACATTCTTCAAAGAGATGGAAAAACTAATCATTAACTTTATATGGAAACGGAAGAAGCCCCAAATAAGTAAAGCACTACTGAAGAATAAAGTTGGAGGACTCACACTACCTGACTTCAAAACCTACTGTACAGCTACAGTAGTCAAAACAGCCTGGTACTGGTACAACGACAGATACATTGACCAATGGAACAGAACTGAGAACCCAGATGTAAATCCATCCACCTAAGTTCACCTGATCTTCAACAAGGGCCCAAAGTCCATCAAATGGGGAAAAGACAGTCTTTTTAACAAATGGTGCTGGCAAAACTGGATACCCCTCTGCAAAAAAATGAAACAGGATCCATACATCACATCGTATACAAAAACTATTTCAAAATGGATCAAAGACCTGAATATAAAGGCTAAAACTATAAAGTTCATAGATGAAAAAATAGGACCAACACTTCAGGCCTTAATACATGGCATTAACAGGATGCAAACCATAACCATCAATGCATAAAACCCAATAGACAAGCTAGATAACTGAGCTCTTCTAAAAATCAAACACCTATGCTCCTCAAAAGACTTCACCAGAAGAGTAAAAAGAGAACCTACAGGCTGGGAAAAAATTTTTGGACAGTTCAAGTCAGACAAAGGTCTAATCTCCATAATCTACAAGAAAATCCAACACCTCTACCACAAAAAGACAAATAATCCTATTAAAAAATGGGCAAAAGATATGAACAGACACTTTACCAAAGAAGACATTCAAGCAGCCAACAGACACATGAGGAAATGCTCACGATCACTAGCCATTAGAGAAATGCAAATTAAAACCACAATGAGATACCATCTCACCCCGGCATTACTAGCATGAATCAAAAACACTGGAAATAATAAATGTTGGAGGGGCGGCGGAGAGATCGGAACACTTATGCACTGCTGGTGGGAAGGCAAAATGATACAACCATTTTGGAAAATGATATGGCGCTTCCTCAGAAAGCTAGAAATAGACATACCATTTGATCCAGCAATCCCACTCCTAGGAATATATCCTAGAGAAATAAGAGTCGTCCCTCAAATAGACATATGCACACCTATGTTCATGGCAGCATTGTTCACAATAGCAAAACGATGGAAACAACCTAGATGCCCATTAACAGATGAATGGATAAACAAACTATGGTACATACACACAGTGGAGTACTACGCAATGAGAAAGCATAATAATGAATCTGTGAACCATCTCATAACACGGATGAAACTGGAGGACATTATGCTGAGTGAAATAAGTCGATCACAAAAGGACGAATATTGTATGAGACCTCTATTGTAAAAACCCATGAAAAAGTTCACACACAAAATGTAACAATCTTCGTTGGTTACCAGGGATGGAAGGGGTTGGGATGGGGGGGAATATTAAATAGACAATAGATAAGTAGTATCTTGGATGAAGGGTGAGACAGTACACAATACAGGAGAAACTAGCACAACTTGTACTAGGAAAGGTCATGGAACCCCAAAGACATATCCAAACTCCCTGAGGGACTGAATTGCTGGGCGGAGGGATGTGGGGACCATGGTCTCAGGGAACATCTAGCTTAATTGGCATGACACAGCTTGTAAAGACAATGCTCTACATTCTACCTTGGTGAGTAGTGTCTGGGGTCTTAAAAGCCTGTGAGCAGCCATCTAAGATACTCCACTGGTCTCATCCCTTCGGCAAAGGAGAATGAAGAGAACAGGAAACAAGGAAAAGATTAGTCCAAAGGACTAATTGTCCACAGCTACCAAGGCCTCCACCAGCCTGAGTCCAGTACAGCTAGATGGTGCCCGGCTACCACCACTGACTGCTCTGACCAGGATCACAACAGAGGTTTCTGGACAGAGCTGGAGAAGGATGTAGAGCATAATTCTAACCCACAAAAAAAAGACCAGATTTACTGGCCTATAGGAGACTGGAGAAACCCCGCGAGTATGGCCTTCAGACACCCTCTTAGCTCAGTGGTGAAGTTACCTTCGAGGGTCACGGTTCAGCCTGGGAGTGGACAGCCCCATAAAACCAAATGAGACTAACGAGGTACAGGAGTCCAGTGACAAGGGCCAGAAAGCAGAAGGGGACAAGGAAGCTGGTGATAGGGAACCCAAGGTTGAATAAGGATATTGTTGATGTGTTGTGAGATTGTTAACCATTGTCATAGGGCAACATTTGTAGTAACTGTTAAATGAGAAACTATTTTGTTCTGTAAGCCTTCATCTTAAGTGAGAATAACAGCACAATTGGAAGAGCGTAGTCAGTGTCACTGAACTGTGCATGTAGAAATTTTTGAAATGGTGTATCTTTGGCTATGTGTATTTTCACCAAAAAAGAAAGAAAAAGGTTGAGAAGTTAGAGGGTTGATATGTTGTGGGGTTGTTAACCAATGTCATAAAACAACATGTGTACTTCTGTTCTTTGAGAAACTATTTGTTCTGTAAGCCTTCACCTGGAGTACAATAAAATTTAAAAAAGCAGAAAAAAAAATTATTTTCAATGTATGTAAATAGTACCCCCTGCTGGACTAGTTTTAAATAAAGATGTCTATCTCTTTATATGAGGGCATTGATGATTCAGTGTTCGATTTCTCGGCTTTTAAGAAGTAGACCTGTGTTGGATTCCCAGCCAATGTACCTCATGCGCAGTCAGGGCCCAGCTTGACGGCCACTACCAACAACATCTCTTTACATATACCCTGGATCTTTCAACGTGCTCCACTGGAGGGGAATCTTAAGCAATGGAGCTCATGCTTAGGAGCACAGGCTCTGCCGCTTACTAGCTATGTGACCTTGAGCAAGTTACTTACTTTTCCTAAGCCACAGTTTTCCTTTATATAAGATGATGGTTATAATACATCCTACCTCATAAGGGTGTTATAAATATTAAATGGCATGACCCACAGAATCCTGCACATGGTAACTATTCAATAAATGATAACTAGAAGTACTACCATCGCCAAAGCAGGATGATGGTTTATCGTTTGCTTGCTTGCTTGCTTGCTTGTCAATTACAGACCTATTTACCTAGTTTCTCATTGGACATTTCCACTAGAATATGCCCTGGCTTTTCAAACACAATGTGTCCAAAATTAACCATTTTCACCTCCTAATATCATCTTCCTTCCCTGTGTAGGGAACAAAATCGTATCCCAATAAATAGCTATGCATTTTCTAGAGAACACCATTCAGGATTATCTGATTTTGATTTTATGGACACTGTTTTACAACTCCATAAATTATAGATAACTGATATCAATGCAAAATAATTCTCGCCTATAGATAAGCAAATTGGAGCTTCTTGTCTTCTCCTAACTCTAGTAGCACATTCTCAGTCACTACTTCCCAATTTAAGAAGTCACCCACGAAGGCTACAGACAACTGAGAAAAACAACACACTTTAGATTGTCTTGTCCTTGATAGGGTAGAATATGTTATTATTTCAAAAATAATAAATTAAGTCTGTACTTAATTCTTTATCTGCAAGAAAGAATTTCATTAGACAATTTACAGTAAACTAAAAATTTTAAGACAAAAGAAAAAATACAATGAGACAATTGTCTTTGTATCAGTAGGATCAGACTGAGCAAATTTTCCCTACAGAGTAAAAGTTGTATTATTTAACTATGCAATGTTTTTGAGTTTTGGTTTTTTTTCTGATATCTGTTTTCCTGGAAGGGCAAGCAGCCTTTATAAAGAGTATGCTTCTAGTTAGAGTTATGGCCAGAACAGTAAACAGAGAAGGAAGAAGAAGTGCAATATGTGGTTAGGAAAGGATGCTAAGCCTGAATGTCAGCAAAGGAGGAAAATTCATGTGAACAGAATGCTTCTCTGCAGAAGCTGTACTATCAAATTAAGACACACAAGTAGTCAAGGGGAGATGTCCTAGGACATTAGAGGCAGAGGATGATATTGAGGAATAAAGATATTATTAAATGCATATTGGGGCAGCTTGACAGTATTTCTCAAAATTTTAAATGTACATATCCTTTGGCACAGCCAGCGGCATCACTAGGGTTGGTGTCACCCAGCACAGTAACTCATGGTGTCACCCCACATGGACTTCCTCCAACATCAGACCATACAGAATCCTTACTAATTTTTTGTACTGATGTTATTTGTAAATCGTAATTCCCATATATCACTGAATGTAATGGCAATAGTAGTGACATAAACAACCAGCAAAATATAGAATTACACCTTTAAATTACAATGTTACCTGCACTGCCTAAATGTATTTACATTTACATAGCTTCATTGTGGTTAAAGTGAAAATTTGGTAAGAAAACAATAGAATTAGAAGTAAAAACATTTAAGAATGACATCAAAATTATGTTCATTTTAACATTAAACTTTACCATTACATGAGATACATTAATTAGGCTTGCATAATCAATAATGGCCCAAATAATGTAGAAATTGTAGACAAATGCATATTGAAATAAATTCATAAATGAAATAATACCATAAAATGAAGGAAAAATGCACAAGCATTTCAGCACTTAGTGAACAATGTCTTTTGTCACTCACTTTCAGCTGATAATATCGAAAGATCAGAAAGCCTTAGTAGACTGCAAATAGTTCTTTATAAGTTTCAACTTTGAATAGCTCCTCTCACATGAAGCCACGAACACACATATTGTCAGAAATAATTTTAGGCTTAGTGAAAGCGTTCTGGTGAAAGAGAGATTCTACGAAATCCATTCAGCTGTGAATGTCAACACGTCTAATGTAGCCCAATCTTTTCTTCTTGATCAATCTCTGCTGTTTTCAGGTGCCTTGTTATTTCTGTTAAAAGCTCACTTTTGGATACGTCATCATAGAAAGTGGTCAGTTTTAGAATGGATACTTTTAACTCTTCTTCAGTGGCAGATACGAGACTCTACTTGAACAGCCTCAAACATGGCTGCTACTTCCTTCACGGCTCTTGATCTGATCTGGAGTTCAGAATGAAAGCTATCAATGCACTCAAGCATTGCTCTCTTATTTTCTTCTTGCACAGTGAGTCCAGGATCTCTTGCCTGCTTCCCATCCCCTACCATCCTTTTCTTGAACCTTGCCCTTCTCTCTATTGAAATTCTATATTTGTTTGATTTTAAAAACACTTGTTAATTGCATGCTCCACTAGGTGACTGCACTCCTTATGCAGAAAAAATCTTAGCGCCTCTAGCTTTGTCACCACCTTATCCAGAGTTAAGCCCTTAGTCTGCAGGTACTGCTGTGAAAGATTAACTTCCTGAAGTACACCATACCAGAAGTACAGGTAGCACAGAAAAATGAAATCACATACAGCAGACAAAAGACATTGTGCTGCTCCTCTTGAGTCCAAATCTTCATGAGGATCTCAAACAGCTTCAATTGCCGCAATAAACTAATCTGACTTTTCTTTAACTGGCTTAACGGCAGCTTGATGCACATGCCAACGTGTTGTTGATAGCCTTTTTACTGACATTCCATTATGGTCAATTAAAACATCCCATCGATGGGTGGAAGCAGCAAAGAAAGAAAACACTATCTCAAGAGTTCCAAAAAATGTCACAATGCATTTCCAAATTTCTTCACAAGTTGAGTGAATGGTCCACGCGTCCATTAAAAATGTCTTTCTTATTCTTTCCCTTAAGAACGGCTTGAACAAAAAAGACCAGACTTACTGGTCTGACAGAGACTGGAGAAACCCCGAGAGTATGGCCCCTGGACACCCTTTAGCTCAGTAATGAAGTCACTTCTGAGGTTCACCCTTCATCCAAAGATTAGACAGACCCATGAAACAAAACAAGACTTAATGGGCACACCAGCTCAGGGGCAAGGACGTGAAGACAGGAGGGGAGAGGAAAGCTGGTAATAGGGAACCCAAGGTTGAGAAGGGACAGTGTTGACATGTTATGGGGTGTTAACCATTGTCATAAAACAATATATATACTAACTGTTTAATGAGAAACTATTTGTTCTGTAAACTTTCATCTAAAGTACAATTAAAAAAAAAAAAAAGAATGGCTTATACACCTCCATGAATTTCAGCCATATTGTTAGGTTGTTAGGTGCTGTCAAGTTGGTTTCAACTCACAGTGACCCTACACACACCAGCATGAAACACTGCCAGCTCCTGAGCCACCCTCATGATGGTTGTTATCCTTGAGCCCATTGTTGCAGTCACTGTGTCAGTCCATGTTATTGAGGGTCTTTCTCTTTTTCACTGATCCTCTACCAAGCATGATGTCCTTCTCCAGGGACTAATCCCTCCTGATAACATGTCCAAAGTATGTGGGATAAAGCCTCACCATCCTTGCTTCTCATGAGCATTCTGGCTGTACTTCTTCCAAAACAGATTTGTTCGTTCTTCTGGCAGTCCATGGTAAACCCAATATTTTTCGTCAACACTGTAATTCAAAGGCATCAATTCTTCTTCAGTCTTCCTTATTCATTGTCCAGCTTTCACATGCATATGAGGCGACTGAAAACACCATGGCTTAGTTCAGGTGCACCTTAGTCTTCAAGGTGACATTTTTGTTTAACACTTTAAAGAGCTCTTTTGCAGCAGATTTGCCCAATGTAATGTGTCTTTTGATTTCTTGACTGCTGCTTCCGTGGGCGTTGATTGTGGATCCAGGTAAAACGAAATCCTTGCCAATTTCAATCTTGTCTCCATTTATCATGATGTTGCTTATCGGTCCAGTTGTGAGGATTTTTGTTTTCTTTATGTTGAGGTGTAATCCATACTGAAGGCTGTAGTCTTTGATCTTCATCAGTAAGTGCTTCAAATCCTCTTCACTTTCAGCAAGCAAGGTTGTGATGTTTGCATATCTCAGGTTGCTAATGGGTCTTTCTCCAATCCTGATGCCGCGTTCTTCCTATGGTCCAGCTTCTCAGATTATTTGCTCAGCATACAGATTGAATAAGTATGGTGAAAGAATACAACCCTGATGCACACCTTTCCTGACTTTAAACTACTCAGTGTCCCCTTGTTCTATTTGAATGACTGACTGCCTCTTGGTCTATGTATGGTTCCTCAAGAGCACAATTAAGTCTTCTGGAATTTCCATTCTTTGCAACGTTATCTATAATTTGTTATGGTCCACAAAGTAGAATGCCTTTGCATAGTCTATAAAACCCAGGTAAACATCTTTCTGGTATTCTCTGCTTTCAGCCAAGATCCATCTGACATCAGCAACGATATCCCTGGTTCCACGTCCTCTTCTGAATCTGGCTTGAATTTCTGACAGTTCCTTGTTGATGTACTGCTGCAACTGCTTTTGAATGATCTTCAGCAAAATTTTACTTGTTTGTGATATTAATGATATTGTTTGATAATTTCCACATTTTGTTGGATCACCTTTCTTGGGGATGGGTACAAATACAGATCTCATCCAGTTGGTTGGTCTTCCAAATTTCTTGCCGTAAACGAGTGAGCACCTCCAGCACTGCATCTGTTTGGTGAAACATCTTAATTGGCATTCTGTCAATTCCTGGAGCCATAGTGGCAGCATTATCATAACACTGAGAGTGAAATATTATTAGTCACCTTCCAGTTTTTTAAGAATGGCAGAACCAAGGTCAGCTGCTTATTTCCCCTTTAGAGGGAAAAATCCTAGAAAGGCTTCTTTCACTTCAGCTTTCCTATTGTTGATCACTTCAGACCTCTAGTCAGTATGTGATATGTCAAGTGTGCTGTTGAACATGATCCCAAAGTACCTCACAAACTTTATGTCCATAACAAGCTTCTCCTTCACATGATTTGCCAGGGCACTTATAAACTCATTCCGAATTTTTTATGCAAGATGAGAGGCTGTTACTTTAAGTTTACTTGTGCTACACTTTAATCTCATTAGGTGCTCTTTCAGCAATGAATCATATTTTGAAAGCATTTCAACCATCTCAAGAAAGTTCTCTTTATTTAACGAAGATTCATTTCCTTGTGGTCATGGAATGCCCGATTCTGCTTGGCAAGAAACAATGTGATACCAAGAATCTGTGCAAGATGTCCCTCCACTTTTTCTTCTCCATTACCATCAAAGCAATAGTTTTGGAGTTAATGGTTTTGTGCAGCCTCAGTCCTGTTGCCAATGTTTTCTACTTTTCAAGGCAACGTGCTCTTTGGATGTCACATGGTTATGTACTTTCGGGCTCAGTTTCCATCATTTCTGAAACTCAGTCAGAAATTTGGATGTCATATCTGTAGCACTAACAGCAGTCAGCAGCAAAAACAGTATAAATTCTCCTGAGCAAACCGTCCATGACTGCAGAATTTTCTTGCTATTTGGCAGCACTTTGTAAAACCATTCTTTTAAAAGCTGACACGTATCTCCCGTTGCTTTTGCATCTTGCCTTGCCATAACACTGAAAGGCTCATCTTTGTTCTGGAAAGGAGTATTTCACTTTTTGATGGTTTCAACCCAAAAATGATCTGGAACTGGTATCTCCCATAAAGAAATATCACACAAAATTTACAAATTATTCTCCTTAACGTCACTCATCTCATTTACAGTATCATGGCTAAAGTCTCTTTCAGCACATTCTTTTGCTTCAAATTCTACCATTTCCACTCTTTGCTCTTCTGCAGAATGTATGCTAGTATCAGAAGAATCAGCTTTATCAACTGGAGACTGACAAACAGTGTCTTTTGCTGAACCCTGGGCATCATCCGGTCTTTTGACATATTGAAGAATGTATCCCACAAATGTTCTGAGTAATTTAATTCTTGCATCGTTTACTTTCCTTTGGAGCCCTGGTGGTGCAGTGGTTAAGAGTTCAACCGCTCCCTGGAAACCATATGGTGGGCAGTTCTACTCTGTCCTATAGGGTTGTTATGAGTCAGGATCAACTCTACGGCAAGAAGTTCGGGTTTTGTTTGGTTTGGTTTTGTTTTTTTGCTGGCATCCACTTAGCCTCTTCGATTTATGCACTCCATGTGGCATGATAGAATATCCCTGCTCAGTTTTAAAAAAAAGACAAATTAACAATATTTAAAAAAGAGAAAATGTAAAATGTAAATCTATTGAATGTCAGTTCTAGCAAATGTAAATTTTAATGTGTCACTGTTTTTTAAACCACAATTCAAACTTAAACCCTGAATATTTCATTAAAATCAGACATATACTCGGAAGATGCTGACGTTTTTAAAGAAAATTAAAAAAGAAAAAAAAATTATGTGAATTTAAGATTTAAATTATATTTCTAAACATGTACCAAGAAACATAGCATTTCCCCCACTTATGTTTTAAACTGTCAATTTCTGTATTTAATTATCAAAGAATTGTACAATCAATAATTGTTATACATGTAAGTTTATTATCAATTTTAATTATAGAGTAATATGTGTTAAATACAGTTGTAAATTGCTTAAATGTAATATTTCTTAGATTATATGAACACTAACGACAAAATTGTTTTGTAAAATCTATACTGAATTACATTATCAGTTACAACATTGTTAGTAACTGAGCAAAAGCCTTTTTTGATTTTTCTCCTTCTTCATTCTTCATTCTCAAAAAAGTTACTGATATAGGTTCACAAATACTACTTACCACAATATTGTAGCTACAACACCAGAAATTTTGACAAAATCAGAGACCATAAAAAGACTTCTTCTTGTTGTTAGGTGCTGTGAAGTCAGTTCCAACTCACTGGCAGCAACGAAAACAGTAGCAAGTGTTTGTAGCAGGTGCAGACAAAACCACATGATTCGAAGCATCACTGTATTTGGGTAATAGTGACAGCTCAGACTGGAGCACATTAGAAGGTTTAAAAAGTAAATTACCATAGAGTTTTAGTCTTGTAAGTGTATTGACACATGTAAGCTGGGCTTACGAAAATGTTTTTGTTGTTATAACTACAGTGATATTTTCATAAAAATACTAAATTTCTGCTGAAACACTGCACAAAAAATTTATAGACAGTCATTTTGGTGTCATGCCCTCTAACAGTGTCACCCAGTGCAGTCTACACCCCCCTCAACACCCTAGTGACACCACTGGGCACAGCAACTCGACATCTAAGAATCTACCGTATAGAAATAGTCACATATACAAAGGTATTTTATACAAAGATGTTCATTGAAGAATAGTTTGTAACAATAACTAAAAGAAATGTAAATAACAGTAGCTATGAGTAGTAAGATGGTTAAATAAATTATGGAACATCCATACTACAAAAAGCAGAAAACTTAAACTAGCATAGTAAGGAAAAAGTTTGGCCTCACATAATTGGAGTCTGGAGGGAAGGTGGGTGTCAGGGTTGACTTAGTCCAGTGGCTTCAGTCCCATTTCCCTATATTTCTCTTGGATCTTTCCTTCTTCCTGGACCAGCTTTACCCTCAGCATAGTAAGAGGATAGCTGCCACAATGACAGACTACAGTCTGTGGAGAAAAAGAAAGAGAGAAAATTGTTTGTGGAATTCTTCCAGGAGGAAAATATGGCAGACATGTTACTTGTGGTCACATGGCTGCTGACTGAGTTAGAGACTACCTACATTTCCAAGCCTTCCTTGCAGCTAGTGTGCCATGTGACCAAGTTCTTGCCAATGGAAATAACATGTACAACTCATTTACTTAAAAGGAAATTGCTTACTCTGGACTTCCTCACTTTCTCCTTCCTGCAAGTTGGCTCATGGTAAAGGCAGCACCCAGCTTTAACCATGCGGACAAGGACAATGTCCTAAGAGATGGCAGAGCAAAAAGATAGAAAGAACAAGGGTCTCTGAATGACCCATGCAACAAAGCTATCTTGCCAGACTAGATTGGTCAAATAGTTACATGAGAGGGAAATAAACTTTTATCTTATTTGATCCATTGTATTTGAGAGTCTCTTTTAGCTTTTACACTAACTAATATACAGGACAAACTATCCCAAAGTCTCCAGAGAATGTCCTTGATGTCTCATGTCCTCATGGTCTGAGTTACATAAATGCCTCCTCCTAAGACAATCATTTGTAAGGGGGATGGGATTCCCCTTAGACCAAAAAGACTTACACTTTAAGGTAGGGATGGGGTCAGCTATTCAGAGGCAACCCAACTCTTGACTCCTGCTGCTTGGAGGAGGTGTGGATGCCTTCATGAAATGGAGATCTGCTAAAAAGAAAGAAAAGAGATGGAAAGAATGGATGCTGGGAAGAGTGACTACCAATAACATCAAAGATACTGTCAAATTCTATACAGCTCTTAGAAAGAATAATATCTATATGTATTGACTTGGAAAGATGTCCACAATGTCATGGGCTATTTGAAAAAAAAAAGCAAGTTACAAAATCATATTACCACACCATACCATATGATTATTAAAATATGATTCCATTTGGTGAAAAAAAATTTTAAATATTTAAAGCCAAATATATATATATATACAAATACATATATATACAAATATACACATATATATATTAACCAAAAAACAAGCTCATTGCCATCGAGTAAATTCTAGCTCACAGCAACCCTATGGAAGAGAGTAGAACTTCCCCTTAGGGTTTCTAAGGCTATAATGTTTACAGAAGCAGACTGACACATCTTTCTCCCACAGAGTGGCTGGTGGGTTTGAACTGCTGACCATTAAGTTAGTAGCCAAGCTCTTAATCACTGCACCACCAGGGAGATGTATATATATATGTTAGGTGCTGTCAAGTCAGTTCTGACTCGTAGTGACCCTATGTACAACAGAATGAAACACTGCCTGGTCTATATATATGTGTGTGTGTGTGTGTGTGTGTGTGTGTATTTGAAAGTACCATCCTATAACAGTAGTTACCTCTGTAGCATGAAGGAGAATTTTTACTTTTAATTTTAATCATTTGCTTCATATCTTTATTCTGATATTTATCCCTTTTGTAATAATAAAATATACATAAGGTGGGGAATAAGGAAGGGGGCAAGTCAGAGAAAGAAGGGGAGAATAAGAGAACCTGGAAGAAGGCTAATCTGGGTCCTGGGAGAAGCTGGCAAGTCTGGAACACAGGCTCCTCTGCTGGGCAATTTTCGACACCCCCAAAGTCTCAGAAGCTACAGCTGGGTCAGAACCATGGGTCCTTCTCTGTGCCCAGCAGGCAGGGCAGTGGGGATGATCCCCTCTTATTCTACTACTGGGTCTGGTTTGAGGTATGTGTTCTTGCTCCTCATTGAAGCTTTGAGACCATCTCTCCCTGTTCTTCCCTAAAACCCAAGAATCTTTAAAGTTCAGGCCATGACACTATACCACCTGCTACCATCTTCTGTTGCAGTTTTCTACACACTTCCAGGCCATCTCCCCTCGTTTCATGAATGGATCTCTGACTCAATGCCTCTCTCTTTACCAAGACTCCTGTCATAATTTTCAGTGATTTTAAAATCCAAGTAGACAATCTTTCCATGCTGTGTCCTCTCAGTTCCTTTTCCTGGTTTCTTCTAACCATCCTATCCTCCACCTGGTCTCAGCCACCCTCTACTGTGTTTCTACTCTAGACCAGTTATGTCCAATAGAACCTTCTGCCTTTATGAAAATGTTTAATCTTCACTCTTCAATACGGGAGCCACTGGCCATGTGTGCTATTAAGCACTTCAAATGTGGCTAGTGCAAACAAGAAAATAAATTTTTTATTTTATTTAATGTTAATTAATTTAGATTTTAATAGCTACATGTGGTTAATGGCTACTATATCAGACAGTGTAGATCTTGACCTTATCATTCTCAACAAGTGTAACACTCCACGTCTCAATTATAAGCATCCCATTCTTCATCCACCATGTCACATTCTTCCACCTAACTCCTTCTAATAAAATACTCTCTTCAGACCTCTGGGGTTTCCAATACAAACACCTACCATCTTTCACTGTCCCACCTCCCCTCATTTTTTTATTTTTATGGTTCAAGAGACGATCATTTCCAGAAGAGTGAGTAGAATGCCTGTTTCACTGGCAAGGCTGTGATTTTGGGTACCTTGGTGCCCTCTAAAGGCTACACTGAGAACGAAGGAGCTACCGCTTGCTTTCTATACTTTTGGGGCTGGGCCAGAACTGTGACGTTTAGCAGGGTGGGGAAAGAGGCAGGAAGTACTTTTTGTCCTACGAATCCGAAGTTACATTTTAACTCGTCATTTAGCCCTCCCTTGAGATCACGGAAGTTACCAAGTTCCTGTCGTACACAACTTATTTTTCCTTAGTGAGCGTACTTTCTACTGTCACCCGTATGACAGAAAGGACAGTGACTTTGTTTTAAACTGAGAACACTTTGGTCAAAGTCAGCTTCCATTTATTTTTCTTTCAGAAAAAAGAATTTGGATTTCAAGGTTTTTTTGTTCTTGTTGTTTTGTTTTGTTTTTTGTTTTTTTAAAAACAAACATTATCTTTGGCTGTCTGGCTTTGAGAATAACTTAAGTCAGAGTATCTGCTTTATGCCAACAAGGTAAGTGTTTTTTGTTTTTCTTTTTAATGGGGAAATATTTCCAGAAGCTGCTTTTGCAGAGGGTGAATGTTCTCCTTGAAGAGTGCATTCTTTAAGAAAGAATGTGATTCCATTCTTCTGGAACCTCTAGATTAAAGCAACAGAGTTAAAGAAAGAGACAGAGGCAGAGGAAAGCTTAGGGAAACAAAGTCATATTATGGGGTGAGGGGGCCATCTGAAAGGCAGGTGTCAATAATAATAACAGAATCATGGGACTTTCAGTGATTCTAGGAACACCTCTGTGTTCATCTTGTGTATGAAGTGGGAGTACCAGGCACTGGAAAACGCCAAATACTCAGTAGAAAATACTGGTGGATAACGATAACAAATGTAAACAGATCAGAATCCAAACTCAAAGAAATCATAATCAATTACAGGATTTGTAAATCACCCGGTCTCTCTGTGTCTCAGAAATAATTCCTACGTTTGCTTGTTGGTCAGGTATGGGGCAAGATTATCACGTACAAAAGTCCAATCCAATACACTAGAGCTCCTTTCTGCCATTGGACTAAACTCACGCAATCTTCGAGCTACAAAGGACTTTGCTTTTGTAGTGCATTTTCTAGTTTACAAAGAACTTAAACATGCCCTTCAAGCCTGCAGTATTTATTCCTACATTTGAATTCACATCTATTTCTAAGCACTAATTATTTGGCATTCAGGCATTAAAAACGTAGTCTTTTCAAGCTGAAGGGAAACACAAAGAAAACTACTGCAAACCTCTATTTCACAAACGTGAAACAAAAGCACAGAGAAATCAAAGATTTTGTCCAAGGTCACACAGCTAAGTGGAAGCAGAAACAGTACTAGAACTCAGATCTCCCAATTTCCAGTTCTCTCGCTAACTCAACTACTGATTTAAAGTCTATTTTTAAATGGCTGTCCCCACTCAGAAATTCATAATCTGTAAATATGGTGTAATTTTAAAAGGTGCAAATTCCCAACTTGTTTTTGCTGCGTGTACAGTCTCTAAAACACAAGATGTTTTTGCCCAGGACCCTTTTTAGCCCACAGCCCACTTCTGTGCCTTTCACTGGGTCTCCAGGCAGGGCAAAACAGCTCAGGAGAGTCTGCAAGCATTGGTGCCCAGAGCACGATAGGACTCGACACATGGTGGGGAGGCATGTCTGCTATCT
This sequence comes from Dugong dugon, assembly GCA_030035585.1. Taxonomy (NCBI): domain Eukaryota; kingdom Metazoa; phylum Chordata; class Mammalia; order Sirenia; family Dugongidae; genus Dugong; species Dugong dugon. Next base: position 170,983,713 of record CM057462.1, read on the forward strand.
CTGTATTGAGGACATTCACTAGGCCTTTTTTTTTTTTGTTAAAGACTTTGTCACTATTATTTAGTAACTGGGTCTTAAGCCATACTTGGAGGGCCCCCGTGCTTGACTCAGTACTGCACTTAGAGTTACCTAGAATGCATCTGTAAAATTAATGAGTTAATTTGCAGCCAGTCTATAAACTTCTGCACATTTTTCACTTTTCCAATTCAGTTAGTAACCATTTATTTTGTGTTGTTATTGCAATGATAGAGCACAGCCGAGATTTACCAGCTCCAGTCCTCTACCTAGTAACCTGGAAATTCAAGGGTTCTTACTGGTGGGTGTCATTTATTTCTGGCTGGAGGTAGTCTAGACCTCCTACTCCTCAACCTGAAGGAAGCCACAGGTATGCTTCCAGCCTGGAATATCTTTTTTATCTGTGTGAGCTGTCTTTCTAGGGAGAAGAGAGGGAAAGGGGAAAGACAACTAGAGAGGGAGGGGAGCAAACAATGAATGAGTAGTTTGTACTAGGCACTTTATGTCAGTAATGTCACTTTATTTAAAACTCAAACAATCCTTCAACACTGGTATTTTTCTTATTATACAAATAACGAATCTAAGAGTGTTTCAGTAGGGTGCTCGGGTCACATGGCTAGTCAGTAGCAGAGGCAGACTTCAAACCAGTTCTGCTGCCACCAAATTCCATTCTCATGCAGCCCACCTGTTCTCCCAAATACCTATTGCCGTCAAGTAGATTCCAATTTACAGTGACCCTATAGGACAGAGTAGAACTGCCCCACAGGGTTTCCAGGGAGTGGCTGGTGGATTCGAACTGCCGACCTTGGGTTAGCAGCCAAATGCTTAACCACTGTGTCACCAGGGCCCCCATTCTCCCAAATACAGACTCAAAAAAACTAAGAGTCTAAGGGGAAAAGGTGTGAATTTTGTGATAGATAATAAAGCCAGGTAAGGAATTCTCAACCTTACAAAGGGCAAGATGGTTAATAAGATTTGGAAACAGGCAGCCCTCAGAAATCCCTCTGATCCTTGTCACAAGTCCATGGATCTGCTCCGGACCCAGGTGAGTCCAGGGGGTCAGAGCTTCAGAAGTATTCTTTCTACCCCCGTAGAGACAGTAAATCTACTTTGTTTCCATGCCTAGGCATTCTGATCTGTTCAAGAGGCAAGTTGTAAAACCATGGGGACAAACTCCCCCAAGCCAGTTCCAGAAGTGTTTCAACAAACCCTGAGCCCAGGCAAGGCTTAGTGTCAGGAATCGTAAGGCACCTTAGGCTCTCAGACCAATGAGAAGTGCACATCCAGGCTTCAGAGCCAGGTACCTGGGTTCAAATCCAGACTCTGCCTCTTATTAGTAGTGTGGCCTTAAATTGTGTCAAATGATAATACTACATGTTTTTCCCAGTTACTGGGACTAAGGACTCCATAAATATTTGCTCTCTTGGTTACCCAAGACAGATACCACTGTGATAAGTGACATAACACTACAAAAATCATATAAAGGTTATCCAGCAAAATCTCTCCTCAAAATTTGCCATGCCTTCAAAGGCAAGATAAAATCACTTATATATACTATATGTATAAATAGTTTCAGATCTCAGCTACTCTTTGTGTGTTTTCTGGACTGGCCAGGAGGGTTGCAGGGAAAAGCAGCACTTGCAACTGAGTCTACCTGGCATGTCAAGGGCTTCAGCATGACCTGAACCTGATTTTCTGGAATTAACTGACCAGTTAATCCATCTGATCAAAGCAAAAGCTGTGTTGAGGTTTTTGGAAGATGGAATTATGAAATCAAGAAAAACTGGCTATAAATCCCCATAAGATATACTTTCTCTAGTCTACCCCTGACAAGCATGGACATTCCCATCTCCACCTGACCTCATGTTGAACTCCAGAATGTCCCATATGACTTGCCTTGAGTACTGTGTTCTGCGTTATGGTCAGTTTGTCTTGCCTTTGTGCAAGGTCAAAGCCCCCCTCAATTCATGTAATACCCTTGTTGCATGGTAGGGCATGGCCCAGGGCCAGCTATTCTTCAGTCTTTTAGATGCTTCTTATAAAAGCCAATGCTTTTTCTGCAGTTTCCAGGATTCAGAAGGACTAGGTGACAGCAAGGAGCCCCTTTATTACTGAGGAGATCTAGAGTGTTAAGGGAATCAAGGCCCTGGCTATACTAGCTAATAGTAATAATAATAGCTAAATTTAATTGAGCACTGACTATTTAACAGAGACCCTTACAACATAATCAGTCATTTAATGTTTATAACAAATCTTTTAAATAGGAATTATTATTGTCATCATCAACCCATTTTACTGATGTGAAAAGTGAGTCACAGAGAGGACAAACAGCTAGCCCAAGGTTAGACAGTTAATAAGTGATGAAGCCAGGATTTAAACCAAAACTGATTTCAAAGCCTACATTTTAACTGATTCTGCCTCCACTCAAAGGTGAAAGAAGGGTATTTATATCACTATAAAAGTTGAGTCCTGTGACAATTTCTCCCTCCCACTCCTATTGTCTATAGAAGCTCTGCTTGACTTTCCTCTAACAAAGCATATTATGGCCAAGCGAGTTGCAGTGATTGGAGCTGGTGTGAGTGGCCTCTCCTCTATCAAATGCTGCTTGGATGAGGACCTGGAGCCCATCTGCTTTGAGAGAAGTAATGACATCGGGGGACTGTGGAAGTTTACTGTGCGTAGTTCACACCCTCCCCCTCTATCAACTGTAATCTGGAGGTTTGCATTATCCTTGTTCAGGCATGGTGGTTTTAGCCTACCTTGGTGATCAAGTAAGGGAACAGCTCCCTGCAACAATGCATAGACAAGTGCATGGCACGCTGCCAAGCACTGTGCAGTAGATAGTCTGCTAAGTGATGCATCTTGAGAATTGGCAGGGCATGGTCAGGGATGGTTGGGAGAGAGGAAGAAAAAGTTAAGTGTACTAGAAAAAGGGGATTTTATAATGATTTCTGGACCATGGGCATTCTACAGCAAAGTAACAGAATTTCGCATTGGATAAGCGGAACAGCATTGGTGAACACAGAGCAGATGACACTCTAGGGAGGATGGAACTCAGCAACAGGAAGCGGAACTCCTGCCACCAGGCATTGTTCAAGTATTTAGGATGAGAACTGGCAAGGGTGAGGCAGGACTCCAGACCTTGGAAGGTGTAAGGGATGGCTTTCACATTATCAGAATAAGAAGAACCAGGCACTGCCCAATCCTTGCTAGAACTAGGGTATGCTGCCTGGGAGGCACAGGTGAGGGCCATGCCAGCAGTAAGGTGACTTGAGCATCAGAAAGTGGGGATGGAAGTAGTTTAATACCACCTGTCTCTCGCCAGAATTGGTTACAAGGTCTTCAGTGGGGATCTGCCAGGGAGGTCCAAATACTAAATGCTTCAGTAGAAGGGAAGAGAAACATTCAGTGGGAACTCAAGATGGGGGAGACTAATACTAACTAAAAAAAAAAATGAAATAAAGCTTCATGGAGAAGGTGGCATGTGCATAGATATTTGATAGTGGAAAAAATAGAATAAGCAAATGTATATAAGTAGGAGTGGTCACAAGCTTAGACTGTAGTGTACTAGGGAAAAAAAATCTTTTTTCTGGTGAGCTGTGAGATTCATCAAGCCACCAACTGTCAATAGGTCTGTTTGTGTACCTTCTGCTATTTGACATGTGTTTGGTTTGATTTCCTTCCCTATTCTGAAATAATACAGATTAATTTTAGAAAATAATATTGAGTTAAACAAAAGGTAAGATACAAATTAAAAATAATAACAAAACCCACAGGCAGGCACTATTAAAAGTTTGTGGACCCCTTTCAGCTGGGCTGGCATGAGCCACCAGGATCTCTGTTCTCTCCATCCTATCTCCCCCACCTCATCAAGCTAACTATGCCTTAACCATAGGAAACATCTAAAGATGGGATGACCAGGGTCTACAAGTCATTAGTGACAAATGTCTGCAAGGAAATGTCATGTTACAGTGACTTCCCCTTCCAAGAAGATTATCCCAATTTCATGAATCAAGAAAAATTTTGGCACTATCTCCAAGAATTCGCTGAGCACTTTGACCTTTTAAAATATATTCAGTTTAAGGTAAGACATCTTGGATTGTAGAATGTTAATGAATTGGGGTGCCCTATTCAATGATCTTATAGAAACGGGATTCTTCACTTCTCTTGCTGCTCTTGTTTTACTCAGATAAATCATTAAAATACTGAATTTCCTGATTCCTCCTCTAGATACCAACACTCTCATTAAGGATGAAATTTAGAATTTTTTGAGAGATAGGGAAAAAAGAATTTTGTTGATAAAACCCATTGTGAAGAAATAACTAGAAGTCTGAACTACAGAAATTAAAATGGGTCAAAACTCATTTTCCTAAATGTTTCCAATGTGTTAGATATTGTAACTCATGTCTTTCTCACCAGGAATAAAAACTGTGTCTTCCTTCAAATCAAAAGAATCAGATGTCTTTGGTGCTAGTCTGTCTTACAACCTGTGGGAACTTGTGCAAGCTATTTAACTTCTCTGAGAAGATAAACCAATATTTATAGACCTCCTCTCACGGGACTTGGTGTACTTAAAATAGCAAGCATAGTTATCGTACTAGTTATTGCATATGATCCCAAAGTATTGGTAGGAAGCACATGCTTGTCTCCTGCTTTCAGACCACTGTGTGCAGTGTAACAAAACGTCCAGACTTCTCTGTAAGTGGTCAGTGGGATGTCATCACAGAGACAGAGGACAAAAAGGACAGAGCTGTCTTTGATGCTGTCATGGTTTGCACTGGACATTTCCTGAATCCCCGTTTACCTTTGGAGTCATTTCCTGGTAAGTCATTCCCACCTTGGACCATGCCTACTCTTCTAGGTTCTTCTAGAAGAAAAGTCATTGATTTGTAATTGGAAATACTTCCTCATGATTATAAACAACTTTATGTTCACTCTCAGAAACAATATATGCAAAATTACTCTGAAAGGTATAAAACACTATGTAGGTGTTGGATGTTATTATTTACTTAAGAATATAAATGGTACTGCTGTTATTATTTAAGCTGTGTCATACCCAATTCAAATGCAGTGATCACTTAAGGCTCAAAGCTATCAGACCTGTCGTTAAAAAAAAAAAAGGGTTTGATTTTTGTGATCAGATTATAAGTCATTTGAATCAGGAGTGATCTGTTATTTAAGAACTTAAAGGAAGGGAGAGTATAAGGAAATTTGACAGATTTGTTAAGAAACAAGCGAGAGATTATACATGTAAAAGAATATTCTCACCCTTCAAAATAGTCACCATGGTAATAACCCATGCACCTCCTGAACCAGGTTATCAACAAAAAGGAGTTTCAGAAATTCCCTTTTGGGAGTGTTTTGACTCCATCACCACATTCTTTTTAATATACTCACAATTGGCAAAACATCATCTTTTGAGGTCCAAACTGATTTGAAAAGCCCAAAGCTATTCAAATTTAGGTGAGGGAGATAATGTTAGTCATAACAAAGATTACTAAAATGTGGTAAAGCTACTATTCTCCTATGACTTGTAAATGGCCCAAAAAGGCAATTCAGTAAGTGAAGTTTCAAAACTTCAAGAAATTGATGTAACTTTTAAGGAAGGAAGAATGTGAAGAAAAAACTGAAAACTTTGGCAAAAATTCTCACAAACTCAGTCTCAAATTAACAAAATATCTTATACCCCACCCCCAAAATGTATTTAGGAATCGAGTGAGAACTCAATATATGATTTTGCAAAGAAGAAATACTGTAAATAGTGATTGGGCTTCAGGTATGCTGCTGGGCTGGGGGCTGAATACATAATCATACAGTACTAAAGGAATATATAACCACCTCTTATGACAATGTTTCTGTAGGAAAATGTGTTGTAAGTGCCAAAAAATTGATATAATTTTGAAATTTACTGTCCTATCAGATGTGTGATGTCTTACCTTTTATTCCTAAGTACCTTCAGTTAAACCTAGACTATACCCATACTTATTCAACCTGTATGCTGAGCAAATAATCTGAGAGGCTGGACTATATCAAGAAGAAAGCAGCATTAGGATTGAAGGAATACTCATTAACAACCTGAGATATGCAGACGACATAATCTTACTTGCTGAAAGTGAAAAGGACTTGAAGCACTTATGATGAAGATCAAAGACCACAGCCTTCAGTATGTATTACACTTCAACATAAACAAAAATCCTCACAACTGGACCAATAAGCAACATCATGATAAATAGAGAAAATATTGAAGTTGTCAAAAATTTCGTTTTACTTGGATCCACAATCAACACCCATGGAAACAGCAGTCAAGAAATCAAACAATGTATTGCACTGGGCAAATCTTCCGCAAAAGACCACTTTAAAGTTTTAAAAAGCAAAGATGTCTCTTTGAGGACTAAGGTGCGCCTGACCCAAGCCATGGTCTTTTCAGTTGCTTTATATGCATGTGAAAGCTGGACAATGAATAAGGAAGACCAAAGAAGAATTGATGCCTTTGAATTATGGTGTTGGCAAAGAATATTGAGTATACCATGGACTGCCAGAAGAACGAACAAATCTGTCTTGGAAGAAGTACAGCCAGAATGCTCATTAGAAGCAAGGGTGGTGAGACTTCATTTCACATACTTTGGACATGTTATTAGGAGGGATCAGTCCCTGGAGAAGGACATCATACTTGGTAAAGTAGAGGGTCAGCAAAAAAGAGGAAGACCCTCAACGAGATGGATTGACACAATGCCTGCAACAATGGGCTCAAGCATAACATTGATTGTGAGGATGATGCAGAACTAGGCAGTGTTTCATTCTATTGTACATAGGGTCACTATGAGTCAGAAGCAACCTAACAACAACAACATAACCAGAGAATGCTGTTGCAAAAGATCAACCAAGAGCTGAGAGGCAAGCATTACATGGCAGTATAAAATGTATGAACTGCCAGATGTGATGCCGAGGAAGGAGGCTGGATAAACATGAACTAGAATAGCAAGGTAGTTGGATCATTTTGTTTGAGAACAAACATTTCTACATACCTTAGTGCCTCTGGAAAAAAATAATAATTGCAATAGAAATGGGGTGCCCCCCTCTTTTGCCCTAAAACCCAGATTTTAGAGAAGGAAGTAACCCACACATACAGCGTTCACATAATCTCCCTAAGGAGGTTTTAGTTTATGGGCCAGATTTTGGAAGGTCTGTTGCAGAGATCACCAGGCAGGACAGATTAATCCCAATTTTCTCTCTGTTCTGAGAACAAGGGGCTTTGGTGAGTGGGTAAAATGTGAGGTGTCCAGGGACCCTGGTCTGCTACAGTCTCCTCAGGGTAATGGCCTTCGATAGGTGACATTTAGCATAATGGTTATGAACAAAGCTCTGGAGTCAGACAGCTGGATCTGTAATGCCTTTGAATTATGGTGTGGACAAAGAATATTGAATATACCATGGACTGTCAGAAGAACGAACAAATCTGATTATGGTAGCATAATCATGGGTAAATTACTTTCCCTCTCTAAACCTCAACAAAGTGGAAATGAGTTCCCATTCATAAAGTGGTTATGAGGATTAAATGAGATAATCCATGCAAAATACTTAGCATAGTACAGAGCGCTCTATGACTATTAACTACTACTGTTATGAATCATGGCCCAGTGTTAACTCTTAACGATCTTCTAAGAATTGTTCAACAGAACCTGCTCACTAAGAGGTATGAGACTCCACGAGATCGAGAAACATTTATTCATTTTAGTAAATTATGGCCCGGTCACAGCAGCCATTCCACCTCTTTGTAGTGGCTCCTCCATATCTCCTAGGGGAATCACGGGATGGGAAGTACAAAGACCAGTTCTGCTGCAGGTCATCCCTGTTCATCCCAATCTGCTCCACACAGAAGTTGTATAAGAGTCTGTAAAGACACATCGGTTGTGATCATTAGTCACACAATTGCCTGATTATATTTGATCAATTATTAATAAATTTTCAGACCATTGTAAATGGAACTCAAATGACTAGTCTTCCTTCTCCTAAGGTAGTTGCTAAGCATTTTCCAACACACAGCAGTAGGAGAGGAGCCCTGGTGGCTCAGTGGTTAAGAGCTCAGCTGCTAATCAAAAGGTCAGCTGTTCGAATCTACCAGCCACTCCTTGGAAACCTTATGGGGCAGTTCTACTCTGTCCTATAGGGTCATTATAAGTCAGAATCGACTTGATGGCCAAGGGTGACCATTAGGACAATAAGCAAAAGATCAATAAACCATGATAGCAAAGCACTCCAGGAATTTTTGCTGACAAGACAAACTAAGCCCTGTTATCCTCAGCAGACCCTGAAGGTCTCACTGTGCAAGAGTACAGTAATTGAAGCTAATAAGGGTGATCTTGAATTATCAATGTTTCACTTTTAAGGCAAACTTCAGAAAAACTTCAATAAAAAACATATAAGATTTTCATGTTTCTGTGCTAAATGGTCCAGTTATCTGAACACTCCTCTCTCCAGAATGTTGTATTTCCTAACATGGAGTAATGCATTTATTATATGGCATTGCAATTCTCAAAAATGAGAGGATGGGACCCTGGAAGTACTCAGTAGATCCCTAATTCCTTTACCTCCCTGACCTCACCCCAAGACACTAATGTGAGATATAAAAAGGAAAATACACTAAAATGAAAGCTGAGCTTTTAAGTAAATTCACTGCAGCATATAATGTTGTTGTTGTTAGGTGCTGCCAAGTCGGTTCCAACTCATAGTGACCCTACGCAGCACAGAACGAAGCACTGCCCGGTCCTGCGCCATGCTCACAATCGTATTCAATGTGTTTGTTGAATAAAATCAGATGCCTACAAGCCTTTTATGAAAACAATCTGAAAAAAAAAGAATGAGTGTAATGATCAGTATAGAGTATCACTGCATCCTAGTGTTTCTCACAGTGAGAAACCCCACTGCTACACCCCAACCACTGCCAAGACCAGAGACACTTATTTTAAAAGCAGGTTAATGCAGCAGTTACAGAATAAGAATCTCTGAAAGTGGGACGCTGGAATCCTAATATTTAACAAACTCCTCCAGCAATGTGATTCTTATACAAACTGAAGTTTGAGGGTCACTTCCATAGCCCAAAGTAAAGGCCTGGTGGTTAAGACAGGCCTGGGTTCAAGTTGTGGTTCCAGCATTTATCGGCGAATGGGAAAATCACGTATCCTGAGTCCCTATTTCTGCATAAATTCAAGTAAATTGAGTGACTTCTTCCCATGACTGCTCCAGGATTAAATCAGCTATGACCATGGAGTGCCCATAACAGGACCAGGCACAGAGGGCGTGCTCAGGAAAAATTAGCAACAAGTGTTAATATGAAGAAATTCTGCCCTCTCTCTTGGAGAAAAAGAAATGGAAAAAAAATGAATCAATGGTATCAAATTGAACATAGTTATCCCTTGCTATTTCCAGAGGAAACTCAATCATTTAAGCCATCTGGAAAAGAAAAAACTATAAAGTAGTGCAAAGTACACAGGAATGGAAGTCATACAACCTGAGTTCAGACCCTGCCTCTGCTATTTATTAGCTGTATGGCCTTAAAAAAAGTCACTTAACCTGTCTAAGCACCCATGGATTTACCTGTAAAATGGGGATTAAGACGGCCTGCACCCAGGAAGATTAAGATCCTTACGTGAGAGAATACCTATGAAAACACCTGATAAAATGGGCTCACTCCATAAAGATTTTTTGTAAAATGTAGCTTTCTTATATAACTTCTTGGATTAAACTAACAGTACGATTTACTGTGCATAAAGCAATTAGAGAATTGCTCTTTTAGCCACCAATGTTTAAAGTTCAGAATCTTGCATCAGAATGTCTGGGGTCAATCTCAGCTGCCCTATTTACTGACAGTGTGATCGGAAGTAGATTGCCAGGACTTTCTTTCCAGGTGCTTCTGGGTGGACTTGAACCTCCAACCTTTTGATTAACAGCCAAATGTGTTAACAATTTACACCACCCAGGGACTCCAAGCACTCTATAAATGTTATTAAAACTGCTGTAGAAAATGTCTCTTGAATCTATTAAGGATTCCTGGCCTCAGTTTATTCTAAGACTGAAATCTCTTCCTTCCTAAAACAAACCCCACCCTGTATATATGCACTCTGAAACACATACCTCTATGATAAAGCAAGTATTTCAAGCACCTCAGCAATCCAGAAACTAACATCAAATAGCTAGATGATTCCTTCATGGAAAGGGTGAGGGATTAGAAGACAAAGCTCTGACCAAAACCCAGTTTGGGAATAGATTTAGTAATTTCTGTCCACCTTGGTTTACGACAGAGTGCAAGAGAGCGACAGCTGTTTGGGTAATGATTAAAAAATGCTCTCAAAACCACTTTGAAATCTGGCTCAGTTTCACTCTTTTTAAGATTCCTTTTTTACTTTCCACCAATCACCAAATTATCTTTCACAAAAAAATTAAGTCGTCTCTTGAAAATGAATATTTCACTTGTGAACCTGAACTCTTCTCTGTATAGCTAGTACCAGAACTGTTTCTACCTTATCAATAGGAAAAGTGTGTGGACAGCCCAAGCTTTGTCTACAGGTGTCACTACAATAATTTGAAAGCTAAAAATTGTAAAACAAGGCCCTTTTTTATTTAAATGAATTGTCTTTTTCTTTTTTTCTGAATTAATAGTTTTGACTTAGCAAATAGATTTCTTCTATTGGCACTGCCTTGACATAATCATTGACTCTGACCTACCTATACATTCTGCCTTTTTCTTGGGTCCCCTGCTCAAACATGCAATTATGGAAAGTCTATCATTTGCAAGATATTGTGTTAGGTAACATGGAGCATAAAAAAATCTATGAGCCAAGGCTGAGTCCTTAAGAAGTCTTCCAGCAAAACCTCAGTAACCCAGGGATTTACATGGCTGAATGCTCCATTCTCTAATACATTCAGTTCAAATCCTGTTCCCATTTCCTGGATACTTCTTAATGCCCCCTTTTCCAGTTCCTAATCATCCTTCAAATTTCTTTCATTAAGAAAACATCACCTCATCCAGGAAGCCTTCCCTGGCCTAGTCTAGTCCAGATGCCCCACTGGAGCCATCATAACACCGCCTGTTCTGGGAGGAGATATAGTATAATGCTTAAGAGTTGAGCTCTGGAGTCTGGTGGCCTCAGTTCCTGTCTGGACTCTGCCACTTACTGTATGGCCTTGGGCAAGTTGCTTAACCTCTGTACCTCAATCTCATCATTAGTAAAATATGTTAATAATATTGCCTACCTTAGGGGATTGTTGGAGCTCTGGTGGCACAGTGGTTAAGAGCTATGGCTGCTAACCAAAAGGTCGGCAGTTCTAATCCACCAGCTGCTCCTTGGAAACCCTATGGGGCAGTTCTACTCTATCCTATAGGGTTGCTTTGAGTCAGAATTAACTCGACAGCACCTAACAACAACACAACATGGGGTTGTTATGGGGTTTAAATGAGTTAATACATATAAAGCCCTTAAAAAAAATGCCTGGGACTTGCATCTCAAGGGCTGAAGAAATGCTAGCTATTGTTATTATCTGTTTACTTGCCTGTCTAGAGGATGACTTTTATCTTCACATCCCCCAGACCTAATATAGCACCAGAATGTTCAAGGTACAATTACTAACCAATTTTTTTTTTTAATGTCCTGCAAATCTAATCTGTGGGGCTTTTCCTCCCTTGCCCCTGAATGAAATCTCAGACAGTTCCCATGGCTTTTCTTTCAGATAATGAAAAGTCCTTTGATCACTCTAAGTCACCAGAAAGGTCTTCTTTCCATAATTAAAATATCTTGTCTCATGCAATAGTCAAAAATTGCAACTACATGTAATATTAAAGTGTCTCCTGTCACCCTTCCAGCACCTGCTTTAGGCTGACAGCCTGCAGTGAGAGAAGATGGTGTGCTTGGCTTCTCTCTTCCTCTGCCAGCTTCTCCTCCTTCCACACACTTCACCCACCAGCTGCAGATTCTGACCCTACAGTATTGGAGTGGAGGGGGTAGGGGTCGAGAAGAGACAAGGGGGCAAAAAAGTGTTTATTGATTAACACCAATCTCGTGCTAGTTTTCTCTAGCCGTGGGGGGATTGACTGTCTTGTTGGGTGCTTTTTATAGGTTCTTCAAAGAGACACTCCATTACAGGTAGTCTCTGACTTACGATGGGGTTCCGTTCCTATGACTCTGATGTAAGTCGGTTCTGATATAAGTCAAATATCTCCTTTTTTTTTTTAGTTTTCATTATCATTGCCTTTTATTATCAGTATCTTTATAAATCTGATCCTCATTTGTCTTTGGGGGTTGGAAACATTACATATAAACTTACAGATATATTTTAACATTGTATGAAGTACATATTACTAATGATAAGATGTACCAAAAAAAAAAAAACAGTCAGAAATGCAGTTCATCGTAACTCAAATATGTTGTAAATTGGGGACTATCTGTACTGGGACTCTCTCAACTGCAGCTCTTTGCTATAGGTTGTGCACTCTCAGGCTGATCACTCACAACTCCTTGAAGTCTAAGTTCTTTTAGGTCACCTCCACAATATCAGGAGCCCAAGAGATCAGCCAGAAACATAAGTATAAATAACATAAGACTAAAGTATAAATAAGCATGTACTATAATAGAGCATAAAGTATATAATAAAGCATAAAGTAAAACAAATGTAAAGTATAAGTAATATAAGCATAAATCACTTATTTATCAGAGACTGTGCCACAAAATTTCTTTTGTGGAATATTTTAATTAAATTAATTTTAAATCTGTAAATATTTTGTGTACACAAATCATATTTTTATAGAATATATATATTGGGTCAAATAACTTACATCAACAATATACTTCTTGCCTAGGATGTTCAATCATTTGAGATGGTTATTATTTGTCTTCAGTGAGTTTGATTTCCTTAAGTAATGGCTTTGAAAGGGAACATTCATATAGGTTTAAGTCCTCCTACATATTTACCAAGGCTATTGTTGTTGTTAGGTGCCATCAAATTGGTTCCAACTCATAGCGACCTTATGTATAACAGAATGAAACTCTGCCTGGTCCTGCGCCACCCTCATGATCGTTGTTATGTTTGAGCTTATTGTTGCAGCCACTGTGTCGATCCATCTCATTGAGGGTCTTCCTCTTTTTTGCTGACCCTCTATATTACCAAGCATTATGTCCTTCTCCAGGGACTGGTCCCTCCTAATAACTGTCCAAAAGTATGTGAGACGAAGTCTCACCATCCTCACTTCCAAGGAACACTCTGGCTATACTTCTTCCAAGACAGATTTGTTCATTCTTATGGTAGTCCATGGTATATTCCGTATTCTTTGCCAACACCATAATTCAAACGCATCAATTCTTCTTTAGTCTTCCATATTCGTTGTCCAGCTTTCACATGCACATGAGGCGATTGAAAAGACCGTAACTTTGATAGCGCACATTTTAGTCCTCAAAGTGACATCTTCACTTTTTAATATTTTAAAGAGATCTTTTGCAGCAGATTTGCCCAATGCAATACATCGTTTGATTTCTTGACTGCTGCTTCCATGGGCATTGATTGTGGATCAAATAAAATAAAATCCTTGACAACTTCAATATTGTCTCCGTTTATCATGATGCTGCTTATTGGTCCAATTGTGAGGAGTTTTGTTTTCTTTATGTTTAGGTGTAATCCATACTGAAGGTCTTTGATTTTCATCAGTAAGTGCTTCAAGTCCTCTTCACTTTTCAGCAAGCAAAGTTGTGTCATCTGCATATCTCAGGTCTTTAATGAGTATTCCTCCAATCCTGATACCTCGTTCTTTTTCATATAGTCCAGCTTCTCGTATTATTTGCTCAGCATACAGACTGAATAAGTATGGTGAAAGCATACAACCCTGGCACACACCTTTCCTGACTTTAAAGCTGCACAGTAACCCCTTGTTCTGTTTGAACAACTGCCTCTTGGTCATGTACAGTTTCCTTATAAGCACAGTTAAGTGTTTTGGAATTCCCATTCTTCACAATGTTATCTACAATTTGTTATGGTGAAAGATTTACCAAGGCAGGTTGTACTAAATCTCTCTCTGGGCATCCAAAGAGAGAGAGGGATCATATGCTGGTTGGACTGCCTGCAACTAGTGGCGGCGGAAAGGGCTGCCATAAGTCTGGGACTTCTCTTTTTCCAGAAACTCTGTCCCTACATATTGGGGAGTTATAGCTCTTGATAGTTCTAATTTTCAGATTCCTCCCTCCCATCAGGAATCCACAAGTTTAAAGGCCATATTCTACACAGTCAAGAGTACAAGATCCCAGTAGGCTTTCAGGACAAACGCGTCTTAGTGATCGGTCTTGGGAACACTGGAGGGGACATTGCAGTGGAGCTCAGCAGAACGGCAGCTCAGGTATATACCACCTCTGAATCTGCACCCCCACCCCATCATCATTTCTGGTTGCCGAAGTGAGTATTCAAGATTTTAAAACACTCTGGCCAATTGCATAATTACAGGGGCACATGGTAAATGAAAAAACCCTGAAAATCTTGTGGTCTTTCCTGAGCTATTTAAGAATCCACTTTACATAACTGAACCATCTCTGAGAAGCTTCCAGGAAAATTGAGTGGAAAACAGGCTATTAGGTGTTCCTTCAGAAACAAGGCCAAACTGGCAAATGGCTCCATCCAGACCAATTATCTTTCTATAGACAAACTTCTATACTCTCCCTTTGTAATTCTGTAAGGATAGAAAGGGGAGGATGTTTTCTGAACATCTCCAAATTTTCTATTAGAAGTCAGATCAATACCTTGTTTTAAAATAAAGCAAGTCATACCTTGCCCAAGAAGTATACGTGACAATTTAAGAAAGTCCAAGCATAGATTCACAAATTAGAAATCTATTCCAATTTAGCATAAATTATAGTATAATGATTAAGTTTAGTAAGAATAAGTTTTTATTTAATTCAATTAAAATTGTTTTCCAAACATTCACTTTAAATTCTATATTATTTCTCTGTAATAAACTGCCAGATCAATACTATATATTACAAGTACTGCAATTCTTTATACTAAATACGATGAACATATTTAACAGGTATATAGATCAGGTAAGAGTGATTTGTGAAAACAATGACAGCAATAGGAACAGATAGTCATTTATAAATCTTTGTATAAGCTGTTGTTATAAGACCATTTGAAGCACATTGAAGAAAAATACTTCAAAATGACTGATTGATGTATTTATCCTTCTTGCATTACCTTCTAGGTACTTCTTAGTACTAGAACTGGTGCCTGGGTTATTGGCCGATCTTCACATGGGGGCTACCCTTTTAATATGATGATTACAAGAAGATGCTGTAATTTTATTGAACAAATTCTACCTTCATGTGTACTAAAATGGATTCAAGAGAGGCAGATGAATAAAATATTTAACCATGAGAATTATGGATTAAGTATTACAAAGGGGTACTTGAATTTTTTTTTTATTGATTTAATGGAAAATGACTAAAACATTATTTGTTGTTCTATTTTATTCAGAAAAAAAAAAATTCTGTTGGCAAACTAAGGACATGTGTCCTAGAATTTTCACCAAAGATATGGCTACACAATCTTTTGTTAAAGAGATTAAGCCTGTGACTGATGGATCTAACCAACTTTCACAACAGAAAACCCATCAGCTTAGACTGAAGGGGACAGAGAAAGAACAAAAAGAAAAAGCTGTCTGTCTCTTGGAATTCTATAGGCAGGAAACAGGCCAAAGGAGATACATCTGTTGTCCCCCAAGGAAAGTAAAGGACCATCCCTGGAGCAGCTCAGATATCAGCAGAACTGTTGAAAGGAGCACAGAAAGCAGGGCCTTCTTGGTTTCAAAGGGTGGGGCCACACTCTCCTAGATCTCAAAGGGTGGGGGCCACAGCCTCCTAGGTTTCAAAAAGTACAACAGAATTTTCCAAACTTTTAAGTTCTGTTTTCATTTTGCACGGTTCATTTTTAAATCCATCTCTTTCCTCTTGCATTTTACTATAAGTGACAAGGAGAAACCACACGGCTCCTTTAAGATCTTGCTTAGAAGTCTCCTCAACCAGATATCCAAGTTCATCACTTACAAGTTCTACCTTCCACCAAACATTTGAACATAATTCAGACAAGTTCTTTGTCACTGCATAAAAAGCATCGCCCTTCCTCCATTGTCCAATCACATGTTCATCATTTTCTTTTAAAGCTGCACCAGAAGCACATTTAACATCCACATTTCTAGCAACACTGTGTTGCTGGTGCCATATGTATTCTTTAAGAAGATAAAGACTTTCTGTATACCTCTCCTTACTCCCTTCTGAACCCTCACCAGACTTGCCTTTGATGTCCATAATTCCACCAACAGTCTCTTCAAGGCAATCCAGGATTTTACTATTAAATAAAAATAACAAACCCATTGCCATTGAGTCAATTCACGCTTTTACTATTAGGTGCCTTAAAACTCTTCCAGCCTCAACCCATTATCTAATGCCAAAACCACTTCAACATCGTAGGTATCTATTAGAGCAGCACCCCACTCCTCCAGTACCAAATTCTGTTTTCTTAGTTATCTAGTGCTGCTATAACAGAAATACCACAAGTGGATGGCTTTAACAAACAGAAATTTATTTTCTCATAGGTTAAGAGGCTAGAAGTCCAAATTCATGGTGCCAGCTCTAGCGGAAAGCTTTCTGTGTCATCTCTGGAGGAAGTCCTTGTCTCTTCAGCTTGTTTCCTGGTTCCTTGGAGATCTCCATGTGGCTTAGCATCTCTCTTCCCCCATCTCTACTCTGCTTGCTTGTCTAATCTCTTTTATATCTCAAAAGAGATTGACTCGAGATACACCCTACACTAATCCTGCCTCATTAACTTAACAAAGACAACCCATTCTCAAATGGGACTATAACCACAGGCATAGAGGTTAAGATTTACAACACATATTTTGGGGGGACATAATTCAATCCATAACAGACATCAAACAATAACTCTAAAGCATAGATGAGAAGTTTAGGGGGCACTAAATATAACTCAAAGCCCTGCTGGTGCAGTGGTTAAGAGCTCAGCTGCTAACCAAAAGGTTGGCAGTTCAAATCCACCAGCTACTCCTTGGAAACCCTAGGGGGCAGTTCTACTCTGTTCTGTAGGGTCGGTATGGGTCGGAATTGACTTGATGGCAATGGGTTTTTTGGTTTAAATCTAACTCAATAGTGGTGAAATAATTTGGGTAGAGATAACAAGAATGATGACACAACATGAAGAATGCAACCTATGTCAATGAGTTGTACATGTAGAAATTGTTGAGTGGGTGTATGTTTTGCGGTGTATATTTTCACCAAAAATAAATATTTAAAAATAAAACAAAAAAAAGTAGGTCAGGTAAACAACTAAATTAAAAATTGGTCAATTTACTCCCTTGGTTTGGCACATAATTTCTCTGAATTGATCAAATGAATCATTTGCTTAAGTGTCTCGTATATATACCTACTGAAGATAATTTTCTCTTCTGTGTCAAAGGAAAAAATCAAAGATAATTGTGAATGATGAACTACCAACCTGTATCCTCTGTGGGTCAGTCACTATGAAAACCAGTGTGAAGGAGTTTACAGAAACCTCGGCTCTCTTTGAAGATGGGACAGTGGAAGAAAATATAGACATTGTGATGTTCACCACAGGATATACATTTTCTTTTCCCTTTCTTGAAGAACCTCTAAAAAGCCTTTGTTCAAAGAAGCTATTCCTATACAAGAAAGTCTTTCCCTCAAACCTAGAAAAGGCAACATTAGCTATCATTGGCCTCATCAGCCTTAAAGGAGCTATCTTATCAGGCACAGAACTCCAAGCACGGTGGGCTACAAGAGTGTTCAAAGGTACGCTGACTCTATTGAAAGCCGTATTTGATTAACTGAATCTTAAAATTAATGCCCTGCTAGTTATTTCCCTGAATAGTGCAAACAGTTTGCACTTGACCATTAACCAAAAGGTTGGCAGTTCAAATCCACCCAGTGTCACCATGGAAGTCTACTTCTATAAGATCACAGCCACTGAAAACCTTATGGAATACAGTTGTACTCTGACACACATGGGGTTGTTATGAGTCAGAGTCAATTCAAAGGCAACAGGTTTTTTATTTATTTAAAACCACACAGATGTGCACTAAAGTAACATAAAACATATTCAAAAATGAATAATTAATTTTATATACACATAGTATTATGGTGGGTGTGCCATGTCACTCGTGACTGACTGGATAAAGAGGTTGGACTCTGTGAATGGAATAAATTTGGGCTACAGAATAAAATCAGATTTGTCAGATTAACTGAAATTATTAGAAGCCTCAGGACCCAAGTCTATCCTGTTCTATTCTATTTACTCCTAGGTCTTTCCATTTACTGTAGAAACAGAATTTTACATTACTTCCAAAGATATGTATTGGAATAATGCACACTGTGTCCTAGAACTTGGGGCTGGGTGCCTTCTGCCAGCCCTTTAGGCATGCCTCTTGATATGAGAGGAAGGAAGCCGGTGCAGGCCATCTTGGGTGGTGGGTGCTGATGAGGCGTGAGTGTGGTACAGACTGAGGGCTGGGCCACTGGGGTATTCTCACAATTCTGGCAGTGGAATGCCCTGGTTATGTGAGTTTGGAAGGGGATTTCACCTCCAGAAAACTACCTTCTGATCTCCAATTCCATTCTAAGCTTCAACTGTCATATGTTCTGAGGCAGTGGCAGTGGGAGGCCAGAAACTAGGGGGAGGAGAACTTAAGTAAAGGGAAAGCTACATGTGACTTTATTGTTGTTTCCAATTCTTCTCATAGGACTTTGTAAGCTACCGCCATCCCAAAAATTGATGGCTGATGCCACTAAAAAGGAGCAGCTCATAAAAAGGTATGAAATACTATTTGCTACAGGGAAAACTTAGCATACTGTATATTCCATTACCAAAAAAAAAGTTCTTAATAAAAAGCCATTCCTAGAGAAGCAGCATGGCAGATTGGAAATAACTCTACATGTGGAGTCACAAGAATTTTTTTAGTCCTAACTCTGCCTCTAGCTGGATATGCTTCCCTAGACACATCACATGGGACACCGAGGCTTCCCAGTAGCACACAGAGCCTGCCTCCAGCAGATGGCCAGTCCTGTTTTCACGTGGCCCCAAAATTCTATATGTCTTCGTTTTCCTCATCCTTCTCTGTATAATCTGCTGGTGGCTCCTCTTACAGATAAAAATTGGTGAACCCCATACTTAGTCCTCAGACCTTTTCTACCTTGTATTTATACTCATCACTAGGTGGCCCTATCCAGGTCTATGGCTTTAAATACTATCATATACTTTTAGCTCCCAAACTTGTATCTCTATCCTAAATCTCAGCTCTCGTACGCCAGACTCCTATTCCAACTCCCTCTGGATATTTCACTTAGATATTTAATGGGTGCCTCAAATTCAGTGGACCTAAAAAAAACTTTTGCCTCCCCACCACTACCCTAATACTCTGCCAGTGGGCTGTTCTCAGACTCTTCCCCATCTCAGCAAATAGCTATTCATTTCAGTTGGTCAGTCAAAAACCTTGGAGTAATTTTTTTCTCCTCTTTTCTTCTCACACCCCACATCAGCAAATCCTGTCAACTCCTACCTTCAAAATTAATCCAGAACCCAAGCACCTCTCACTACTCCACTGCTACGACTCTGGACCAAGCCACCATTATCCCTCACCAGGAGGATTGTAATTACCCCTTATCTGATCTCCCGGCTTTCACTCCTGCTGTTCTACAATCTGTTCTTGACAGAGCAGCTAGAGTGAGGCACATCATGTTGTTTCTCTGTCCAAAACCCTCAGAATCCTCACTGCAGTTTCCAAGGCCCTGCATAACACCCAGCTCTCTCTGCCCTCACTGCCTACTGTGCTCCCATCTCATCCACAGTGCTCCAGGCACTCCAGCTTCTGGGCTATTCCTCAAACACACCAAGCATAACCGCCTCAGAACCTTTGCACTATTCCCTCTGCCTAGGATGTTCTTACCCCAGACATCTGCATGGCTTACTCTGCTCAAGTATCACCTCATAAGAAAGAAGCCTTTCCAATAGATAAGTGGTATCTTTGGTGAACGATGAGACAGTACACAATACTGGGGAAACCGGCACAGCTTGTACAAGGAAAGGTCATGGAAGCTCCATAGACACATCCAAACTCCCTGAGGGACTGAATTGCTGGGTGGAGGGCTGTGGGGACCATGGTCTCAGGGAACATCTAGCTTAATTGGCATAACAAGGTTTATAAAGACAATGTTCCACATTCTACCTTGGTGAGTAGCGTCTAGGGTCTTAAAAGCCTGTGAGCAGCCATCTAAGATACTCCACTGGTCTCATCCCTTCAGGAGCAAGGGAGAATGAAGAGAACAGGATACAAGGAAAACATTAGTCCAAAGGACTAATGGACCACAGCTACCAAGGCCTCCATCAGACTGAGTCCAGTGCAACTAGATGGTGCCTGGCTACCACCACTGACTGCCCTGACCAGGATCACAACAGAGGGTTCTGGACAGAGCTGGAGAAGGATATAGAACAAAATTCTAACACACACAAAAAAGACCAGATTGACTGGCCTAAAGGAGACTGGAGAAACCCTGAGAGTATGGCCCCCCAACACCCTTTTAGCTCAGTGGTGAAGTCACTTCCGAGTTCACCTTCAGCCAGGGATTGGACAGCCCCATAAAACAAAACAGGACTAATGAGGCATAGCAGTCCAGGGATGAGGGCTAGAAGGCAGAAGGGGACAGGAAAGCTGGTGATAGGGAACCCACGGTTGAGTAACAACAGTGTTGATGTGTTGTGAGGTTGTTAACCATTGTCATAGGGCAACAAGTGTACTGTTTAATGAGAAACTGTTTTGTTCTGTAAATCTTCATCTAAAGTGAGAATAGCAGCACAATTGGATGAGCATAGTCGATGTCACTGAACTGTGCATGTAGAAATTTTTGAAATGGTGTATATTTGGCTATGTATATTTTCACCAAAAAAAAAAGATTGAGAAGGAAGAGAGTTGACATGTCGTGGGGTTGTTAACCAATGTCATAAAACAGTATGTGTACAACTGTTTAATGAGAAACTTATTTGCTCTGTAAACCTTCACCTGAAGTACAATTAAAAAAAGAAAGAAGCCTTCCCTGACAACGCTATAGAAAATAGCAACCCACCCAGACTCACTACTGACTCTCCCTTTACCTACTGCATTAGTTTCCTAGGCATGCCATAACAAAGTACCACAAGCTGAGTGGCGTTAGACAACAGAATGTATTGTCTTCCAGTTCTGAAGGCTAGGATTCCAAAATCAGGGTGTTGGCCATGTTGATTCCTTCTGATGGCTATGAGGGAGAATCTGTTCCGTGCCTCTCTCTTAGCTTCTGTTGATGGCAGCCATCTTGATGCTGCAATCTGTGCCTCCATCTTCACATGGCCATCTTCCCTCTATGTGTCTCTCTGTGTTTCTTCTCCTCTTTTATAAGACATCACTCATATTGGGTCAGGATCCACCCTATCCTAGTATGACTTTATATTAACTTAACTGAAAACATCTTAAAAGACCCTATTTCCAAACAAGGTCACATTCACAGGTAACATGGGTTAGGACTTCAACATATGTTTTTGAGAAACGGCATGTAATACATGGCACTCTCCTTTATATTTCTTCATAATACTCATTACCACCTGATATATTACATATCTGTTTGTTCTTTTTTTATTGTATTTAGATGAAGGTTTACAGAGCAAATTGTTTCTCATTAAACAATTAATACACATATGGTTTTGTGACATTGTTTGCCAATTTCACAACATGTCAATACTCTCCCCTTCTCAACCTTGGGTTCCCCATTACCAGCTTTCTTGACCCTACCTGCCTTCCCGTCGTTGCCCCTGGGCTGGTGTGGCCACTAAGTCTCGTTTTGTTTTATGGACCTGTCTAATCTTTGGCTGAAGTGTGAAACTCAGGAGTGACTTCAGTACTGAGTTAAAAGGGTGCCCGGGGGCCATACTCTTGGGGTTTCTCCAGTCTCTGTCAGACCAATAAGTCTGGTCTTTTTTTGTGAATTAGAATTTTGTTCTACATTTTTCTCCAGCTCTGTCCAGGACCCTCTGTTGTGATCCCTGTCAGAGCAGTCAGTGGTGGTAGCCAGGCACCATCTAGTTGTACTGGACTCAGTCTGGTGGAGGCTATGGTAGTTGTGCTCCATTAGTCCTTTGGACTAATCGTTCCCTTGTGTCTTTGGTTTTCTTCATTCTCCCTTGCTCCAGACGGGGTGAGACAAGTGGAGTATCTTAGATGGCTCCTCACAAGCTTTTAAGACCCCAGACACTACCCACCAAAGTAAGATGTAGAATATTTTCTTTACAAACTATATTATTCCAATTGAACTAGATGTCTGCCGAGACCATGGTCCCCAGCCCTCAGCCCAGTAATCCAGTCCCTCAGGGAGTTTGGATGTGTCTATGAAGCTTCCATGACCTTGCCTTCACCAAGGTGTGCTGACTTCCCCAGGATTTTGTACTGTCTTACCGTTCACCAAATTTACCACTTATCTATTGTCTAGTTAGTGTTTTTCCCTCCTCAACCCTACCCTTCCTTGTAACCAAAAAAGATTGTTTTTTTTTTTTCTAGGTGTAAACCTTTTCATGAGTTTTTATAATAGTGGTCTCACACAGTATTTGTCCTTTCACTCAGCATAAGGCCTCTTTCACTCAGCATAAGGCCCTCCAGATTCATCCATGTTGTGAGATGTTTCAAAGATTCATCATTTTTCTTTATCGTTGAGTAGTATTCTGTTGTGTGTATGTACCGTAGTTTGTGTATCTGTTCATCTGTAGATGGACACTTAGCTTGTTTCCATCTTTTTGCTATTGTGAATGATGCTGCAATGAACATAGGTGTGCCTATGTCTATTTGTGTGACTGCTCTTACTTCTCTAGAATATATTCCCAGGAGTGGGATTGCTGGATCATATGGTATTTCTATTTCTAGCTTTTTAAGGAAGTGCCATATGGTTTTCCAAAATAGTTGTACAGTTTTGAATTCCCACCAGCAGTACATAAGAGTTCCAGTCTCCCTGCAGACTCTCCAGCATATGTTATTATCTGTTTTTTGCTTTCTGTTTTTTATTAGTGCCAGTAATGTTGGTATGAGATGGTATCTCATTGTGGTTTTGATTTGCATTTCTCTAATGACTACTAGTCGTGAGCATTTCCTCATGTGTCTGTTAGCCACCTGAATGTCTTCATTGGTGAAGTGTTTGTTCATATCCTTTGCCCATTTTTTAATTGGATTATTTGTCTTTTTGTTGTAGAGGTGTTGGATTTTCTCATAGATTTTGGAGATTAGACTTTTCACAGATTTTTCATAGCCACTTTTTTCTTCACTTTTTTGGTGAAGTCTTTGATGAGCGTAAGTGTTTAAGTTTTAGAAGATCCCAGTAATCTAGTTTATCTTCTGCAGTTTGTGTGTTGTTAGTTATGGTTTGTATCCTGTTTATGCCGTGTATTAGGGCCTCTAGCATTGACCCTATTTTTCCTTGTATTATCTTTATAGTTTTCGTTTTATACTTCAGTCTTTGATCCACTTTGAATTAGTTTTTTATATGCTGTGAGGTATGGGACCTGTTTCATTTTTTACAGATGGACATCCAGTTTTGCCAGCACCATTTGTTAAAAAAAGTGTCTTTTCCCCACTTAATGAACTTTGGGCCTTTGTCAAAGATCAGGTGACCGTAGGTGGATGGATTTACATCTGAGTTCTCAATTCTGTTCCATTGGTCAATGTGTCTGTCATTGTACCACTATCATAGCTGTACAGTAGTTTCTGAGGTCAGGTAGTGCAAGGCCTCCTACTTTATTCTTCTTCTTCCATAGTGCTTTACTTATCTGAGGTCTCTTTCCTTTCCATGTAAAATTACTGCCTAGTTTTTCCATCTCATTGAAGAATGCTTTTGGTATTTGGATAGGGCTTGTATTTGTAGATTGCTTTGGATAGAACTGACATTTTCACAATGTTGAGTCTACCTATCAATGAACATGGTATGTTTTTTCCATTTATGTAGATCTCTTTTGGTTTCTTGCAGTAGTGTTTTGTAGTTTTCTTTGTATAGCTCTTTTACACCCCGGTTAGATTTAGTCCTAAGTATTTTATTTTGGTGGGGAGGTTATTATAAATGGTATTGTTTTCCTGATTTCTGTTTCATCATTCTCTTTGTTGTTGTATAGCAATCCAACTGAGTTTTGCAGGTTTATCTTGTATCCTGCTGCTCTGCTGAATCTATTAGTTCCAGTAGTTTGTTTTTGTTTGTTTGTTTGTTTTTGTGGAGTCTTTTGGGTTCTCTATGTATACTATCATATCATCTGCAGATAGAGACAGTTTTACTTCTTCCTTACCAATATGGAAGCCCTTTATTTCTTTTCCTAGTCTTATTGCTCTAGCTAGGACTTTTAGCACAATGTTAAATAGGAGTGGTGATAAAGCACATCGTTTTCTTGTTCCCATTCTACAGGGAATGTTTTCAGCCTCTCTCCATTAAGGATGATGTTTGCTGTTGGTTTTGTTAAAAAAAAAAAAAAAAAAAAAAAAAAACCATTGCTGTCGAGTCAACTCCAACTCATAGTGACCCTATAAGACAGAGGAGAACTGCCATCGGGTTTCCAAAGAGTGGCTGGTGGATTCAAACTGACAACCTTTTGATTAGCAGCCAATCTCTTAACCACTGAGCCACTTAGATGTCCTTTATCATGTCAAGGAATTTCCCTTCTATACCTATTTTATTGAGAGTTATCAGGAATGGGTGTTGGACTTTATCGAATGCTTCTTCTGCATTGACTGAGATGATCATGTGATTCTTTTCTTTTGTTTTATTTATGTGGCGGATTACGTTGATTGATTTTCTAATGTTGAACCATCCTTGCATACCTGGTATGAATCCCACTTGGTCAGGGTTTTGTTTTTTGTTTTTTTTATATGATGCTGAATTCTATTGGCTAAAATTTTGTTGAGAATTTTTGCATCTATATTCATGGGAGATATTGATCTGTAATTTTCTTTTTTTGTGTTATCTTTGGTTTTGGTATGAAGGTTATGCTGAATTCATAGAATGAATTTGGAAGTATCCCTTCGTTTTCCACATTCTGAAATAGTTTGAGTAGTACTGGTGCAAGCTCTTCTCTGAATGTCTGGTAAAATTCTCCAGTGAAGCCATCTGGGCCAGAGCTTTTTTTTGCTGGAAGTTTTTTTATTACCTTTTCAATCTCTTCTCTCATTATGAGTCTGTTCAGATTTTTTACCTCAGTTTGTGTTAGTTTAGGTAGCTAGTGTGTTTCTAAAAAGTTGTCCATTTTCTCTGGGTTTTCAAATTTGCTAGAGCATAGTTTTTCATAGTATTCTATTCTGATCCTTTTTATTTCAGTTGGGTCCATTGTAATGTCCCCCATTTCGTTTTTTATTTGGTTTTTCGCATCCTCTCCTGTTTTTCTTTTGTCAAGTTGACCAATGGTTTGTCAATTTTGTTGATCCTTTCAAAGAACCAACTTTTGGTTTTGTTGATTCTTTCTATTGTTTTTCTATTCTCTAGTTCATTTATTTCTGCTCTGATCTTCATTATTTCCTCTCTTCTGATGATTGTGGGCTGCTTTTCCTGTTCTCTTTCTATTTTTTTTTCAAGTTGTATAGCTAATGTTTTGATTTTGTCCCTTTCTTCTTTTTTGATGTGTGCATCTATTGCTATAAATTGACCTCTAAGCACCGCCTTTGCTGTTTCCCAAAGATTTTGGTATGATGTGATTTCATTCTCATTTGATTCTAGGAATTTTTTGATTCCATCTTTGATTTCTTCTATTACCCAGTGGTTTTTAAACAGGGTGTTATTTAGTTTACATGTATTTGATTTTTTTCCTTGCTCTTCCTGTTATTAATTTCTACTTTTATGGCAGTGTGATCAGAGAAGATGTTTTGTATTATTTCAATGTTTTGGATTTTGCTGAGGGTTGCTTTGTGTCTTAAGATGTGGTCTATTCAGGAGAACATTCCATGTGCATTGGAAAAGAATGTGTTCCTTGCTGCTGTTGGGTGGAGTGTGCTATGTACGTCTATGAGGTCAAGTTCATTGATTGTGGCCCTTAGATTTTCTGTATCTTTATTGAGTTTCTTCTAGATGTTCTGTCCTGTACCAAGAGTGGTGTGTTGAAGCCTCCTACCATTACTGTGGAGCTGTCAATTTCTCTTTTCAGTGCTGTTAGAGTTTGTTTTGTGTATTTTGAAGCCCTGTCACTGGGTGCGGAGATATATATAATGATTATATCCTCATAGTGGATTGTCCCTTTAATCATTATTATATATGTCCTTCCTTGTCTTTTATGGTGGATTTTGTTTTAAAGTCTATTTTATCTGAGATTAGTATTGTCACTCCTGCTCTTTTTTGGTTATACTGTTTGCTCGATATATTTTTTCCCATCATTTGATTTTTAATTTATTTATGTCTTTGCTTCTAAGGTGTGTCTCTTGTAGACAGCATATTGATGGGTCCTGTTTTTTTATACATTCTGTCATTCTCTATCTCTGTATGGGTGCATTTAAACCGTTTACATTCATTGTGATTATTGATAGGTGTGAGTTTATTGCTGTCATTTTGTAGTGCTTTTTGTTGTGGTGCTGACATTTTCTTTGTTCCTCTTACTCTCCTGTGCTGAATTCCTTTTGTTTGTGGATATTTTTTTCTTTCTTTTGTTTTTGTAGATTTTATGTTTACTGAGACTTTATGCTTTTCTTTATTTTGAGGAGTAGGTTTGTTAACTTTCTTTGTGGTTACCTTGAAGTTTACCCCTATCTTCCTAAGTTTAAACAAGTCTTTTATTACTTGATATCACCTTGACTTCCTCTCCATTTGGAAGTTCTATACCTACACCATTTATTCCCTCTTTCATTGTTTTGACATTGTTGTCATTTACAGATTGATGTCTCTGGTCCCTGTTGTAAATCTTCTAGTTTTGTTTTATCCTTGAAAGTTCATTACCTATGTTGGTATCTGGCTGATGCTGTCCTGTGTCCTAGATTCAGGTTGTTGTCTGATGTTGTTTGTTCTCTAACCAAAGGAATCCCTTTAATAGTTCTTGTAAATTTGGTTTGGTTTTTACCTAATCCCTTAATTTCTGTTAATCTGGAAATGTCCTAATTTTGCCATCATATTTGAGCAAGAGTTTTGCAGGATACATTATTTTTGGTTGGCAATTTTTTTTCTTTCAAGATTTTATATATGTCATCCCATTGTCTTTTTGCCTGCATATTTTCCACCAGGTAATCAAACCTTAGTATTATTGTTTCCCCTTTGTATATGAGTTTTCATTTTTCTCCAGCTACTCTCAGGATTTCTTTCTTTGTCTTTGTTTTCAGCGAGTGTGATTATGATGTGTCTTGGTGATTTTCATTTGGAGTCTATCCTATATGGGGTTGAGCTCCTTGGATGGTTGGCTTTTCATCTTTCATGATATTAGGGAAGTTTTCTGCCACCAAATCTTCAGTGATCCTCTCTGTGTTTTCTGTTTTCTTCCCCCATTCTGGAACTTCAATCACATGCAAATTTTTGCTTTCAATTCTATCCCACATCGTTCTCGGGGTTTCTTCATTTTTCTTCATTCTTTTCTCTGATTTTTCCTCAAATAAAGTGCTATCCAAGGATTTATCTTCAATTTCACTGATCCTGTCTTGCATTGTTTAGAATTTGCTCCTAAAATCTTCTATTGCACTGTCCATTTTGGAAATCTTGTTGTTTATCTTTTGGATTTCTGATTGCTGTTTTTGTGTGGTTGTTACTTGTTTGTTTATTTTGACATTTTGTTCCTGTATTATTTTCCTGAATTCTTGCATTGCTTTGACTGTGGTTTCCCTGATTTTGTATGTATTTTCCATAATTTTGTCTATTTTTTTCTTATTTTCCTTTATCTCTTGAAGAATTCTCAATATTAGAGTTTTAAATTCCCTATCAGGTAATTCCAGTGCCTTTTCTTCTACATGAAAGTCATCTGGTGTTTTATTTTGGTGGCTTTCTGGAGCCATCCTGTACTATTTTATGTTTTGCTATCGTCTGCTGTCTTTAGCACATTCAGGAATTATTTTCTTCCCCTTTATTGATTGTAGATTTGTTAGTAACATCCTTCCTTCTTGTTTTATCTGTTTATGTCTGGGCAGGCAGGTTGGGCGTGCTTTGTTGCTTGCTCATCTGTGGGCACAATACTTCTCATCACCTTGTCCAGGTGTGCAGGGCTGGCCACTCAGCTATGGTGCAGCAAGGCAGGTCCAGCAGGGAAGAAGGGGTCGGAATGGGTTGTTTGCCACACGTAATAAGGCCGACAGGGTGGGTTCAGGGGGCAGTGCATGCCCAGGTCCAGTTGTCTGCTCCGGTGCCACTTGGGCACGGTGCTCGGCATGCAGTGCAGAGATGCCGGGAGAAGGGAGAGGATGTGACGTGTGGAGCTAAGTGAATGAGAGAAAGAAGAGAGAGAAACAGAAGCAAATAAATAAATAAATGGTGGCACAGTATGATTCGGCAGGTGGGGACAGGGCACACCAGGTGAGGCCATGTGCCAGTGGCTCTTTAACCAATTGGTGTGGGTCAGCCTGTCAAGAAAGGGTGTGGGCTGCACACGGGGCTATGTGGGCAGGAGAAAGGAAAGGAAAGAAGGAAAAGAGAGAGAAGAAACAAACAAAAAATGCAACAACAACAATAAATAAATAAATATGGTTTCAGGGAGTTGGTTGTTGGGGACAAGGCAGAATTGGGGTGGCAGCGAGCTGATGTCTATCTTGCCAGGAAGCATGGCACAGCCCATCAGGGAGGGACAGAGGCAGCGCAGGCCTAGATGAGAGGGAGAAGGGGAAAGATAAAGAAAAATAGAAAGTATGGTGCTGTGAGAGCTGGCCTTGGGGGCAGCACAGACCTGAGGAGGCTGTGTGCCAGAGGCTCTCTAGCCGAGCAGTGTGGCATAGCCCATCAAGAAGGGCAGGGATGGCACGTGGGGCTAGGTGGGCTGGAGAAAGAAAAGGGGGGAAGGGAGAGAGAGAGAAGAATCAAAAACATATATGTTGGCTCTGAGGGAGCCTGTCAGTGGGGTGGTGTGGACCCCGGGAGACCGTGTGTCAGTGGCTATCAAGCCTAGCAGTGTGGCATAGCCCATCAAGAAGGGGTGGGCATGGCAGACAGGGCTAGCTGGGTGGGAGAAAGGAAAAGAAGGAAGAGAGAGAGAAAAAAGAAAGTTTTTTAAAAATACAAAAAAAAAATGGCACTGAAGGAGCCAGCTGGTTGGGGCAGGGCAGATCTGGGTGATAGTGAGCTGATGTCTCTCCAGCCACACGTGGCCCATTGAAAAGTGGCAGAGGCCATGTAGAAGGAAGAAGGTGGGTGTGGGAAACTATGTATCCCTGGTTACTGGGTGCCTGTTGGGAGCTCCGTGAAGTTGCCTTCCCATAGTCCATCTGCTTTTCTTGGTGGCTGAGGTCCAAGACAGCAAATTTGTGCTACATTAGCTAGTAGCAGACCTCCACTCAGTAGCTCTCCTGGTTCTCTCTTCTCTGTCAGTTTCTTATTCCATTCTCTGTCAGTTTCTTATTCTGTTCAGTGCTTGATCAAGTTCTTTATTCCTTCATTGACACTTAGGGTTCCAGGATTGATATTTGTCAATCTTTTTACTTAGTTTTTCAGGTCTTTGCTGCAGAAGGATGGCATGGTGCTTCTGTCTATAGTACCGTATTTGGTCCACCTCTGTTTGTTCTGTTTTTATAGTCTTCTGATCCCCTCCTCCACATTAGAATGTAAGCTTCTGGAGAATAAGCACTTTGTTTTGTTCCCTGTTTGGTTCCCAGCACCTAGAATGGTATCTGGCAGGTGATAGACACTTAATATTTATTGAATGAATGAATGACATTAGGACATCATGAAAATTTACTAACAACGTAAATAGGTATAAATAGAGCTTTCAAACACATTATACTCATATCTGTGTCATTTTCAGTGCTGGCACACCAAGTATGGCCCTTTCAAATCACAGTTGACATCAGTAAAAATAATTTAGGTGCCCATATATGTGATGGTTTCTGATCATGTTCATTCTTTCAACAACTATTATATTTGGACTGATCAGACTTAACCTTCATGTCAAATTCAAGAACCTAAAACATTATTTAAATCCCTTCTCCCAAGTTGCCTTCTTTTACCATTTCCTTTAACCAAATTAATTGTCCTTACTTCTCTAAACTCCTCTTGTTTTTCTTTCCACCATAAAAAAAAAAAAATCCCAAATATGATTTGTTCTGTTAAAAATAAAATAAAATAAAATGTCAGGAGGAAGGGTGGTTCCGATAACTTGAAAAACACAGATCCAGGGGAGATTCATGAAAAGTGATCTATCCTTTTTCCTCTTAGGAATGTGATTAAAGATACCAGTGAAGACAAACTCGACTACATTCCTTACTTGGATGACCTCGCTGCATGCATAGGCACAAAGCCCAATGTCCCACTTCTGTTTCTCAAGGATCCCAGACTGGCTTGGGAAGTTTTTTTTGGACCATGTACTCCTTACCAGTACCGTCTAATGGGTCCTGGAAAATGGAATGGAGCCAGAAATGCCATCCTGACCCAGTGGGACAGGACACTGAAGCCCTTAAAAACTCGGGTTGTTCATGACTCCTCCAAGCCTGCCTCCATGTCACATTATTTAAAAGTTTGGGGGACTCTTGTCCTACTTGCCTCTCTTCTACTTCTCTGTAAATCTTCACTTTGTTTTAAATTGTCATGGGATAAACTGCAGAATAGAATTTCCCCTTACCGAATAAGTATTTGGTGAGGATGAATCTGGTTGGTTACAGGGTTGCACCAAGTCATGTTAATTCTGTCTCCAAATACATTGTCCTCTCCTCTCTGTCATAACTGTTGTAATCCAAGTTCAGGGCCAACCATCTCTTCTCTGAATTATCGTATTATCTTCCTCTCTGGTTTCTATATTGCCTTTCTGCCCTAGTTTCCAATCCATTTTCTACTCTACTCCCTAAGTGATTATTCTGAAATGAAAATATGGTCATTGTTTCAGTCAAGGTCCTGGTAGGAATCAGATGGTGCACTCAAATTAGATAATTTATGGAAAATTTAATACAGAGATTATTTAAAAAGGTTTGGCAGGATTTAGGGAAATCGTAGGGATAATAAAACACCACCAGACTGGTAACAATGAGATACCTGATGAGGCAAGGGGAGAAAGCAATTATAAAGGAGAGAGAGAACTGTGTGAAGGCCACCTAACAAGAACTATGACCTTCAGCTGACCAATGAAGACAAGCCAGGGTGACTCCAAAAGTAAAGCGCTGGGGGAATGAACTGCCTAACTTTACTGTTTTCCCTCCTTCTGATCCCCTTCCATTGGCCAAACCCAACCAAAAGTCACAGGGCAAGGTTGCCAACTGATATGGTTCATTGAGTTCAGCCTCCTAGGGCACTGGGCAGAGCAAAAATGATGAAGAGTGTATATGGAGGGACAAACAGAAGCGATCCAGTGCAGTCATCCTTTCCAGTTTAAAATCCTTCAAAGTTTCTCCTTTAATTAGATATAATCATCAAAATTCCTTAGCATAGCATAGGAGGCCCTTCATGATCTGGGTCCCTTCACCCAGGTCACCAATATCCTCTCCTGTAGCTTCCCCCCTGCAAACTCTACCATTCAGCAATACCAAACTATTAAGTGTTTCATACCTCAACATGTTTGCCTCTGTCAGGAATGCAATTCCACACCTTGCATGACTAGTGAGCTCCTATTTCTCTTTCAAATGGAGCTTCATTATCTTACTCTGAGAAGCCTTCCCTGATTCTCCAAAGCTGAGCTGATCACCTCTGTGTAACCACTGTATCTCTCGTACGGCTCTGTTGTTGCTCTTTTCTTACTATATTAATTTTATCCATCTCCTCATAAATTGTGAGTTCCTTAGAGAACCATGTCTTACTCATCTAAAACGCTGCCTGATACAAATTATTGTTAAATATATACTTGATGAATGAACAGTAGCTTCATTGTATTCCTTGTCTGTCCTCTTCTGGCAACATGATAAATTACCTCAGATCAGCTGAGCTGTGTAACTGAAAAAGGACAGGTCAACAATAGCCAATTTTATAAGTAAAGGATAAGTCATGTGGAAATTACAGGCAATATAAGTACACATTAACTGGGAACTCAGCGTACCAGTTAAGAGTATCAGAACAACCCCAGCCCTGCCACTAGCTGTGTGGCTGTGGCCAACTTATATAACTTCTCTAAGTCCTCATCTGAAAAATGGTGGTAATAATAGTACCTACCTTGAAGTGAACATTGAGATAATGCAAGGTGTGTGGTACACAGTAAATTAACTATTAATAACTGCAGAGACTAGGGACACTTTCTATTCTCTGAATTAAAGGACTTGAAGACTGTTGCCTGGCTGTGTTCCCTGCTGCCTAATCAGAAAGCATGACCTTTGTCTTGCATGGATTCTCTGGTAGCACCAAGTAAGATCACTCGTTCGTCCTTGTGTCCCTGTCTTAGTTACCAGCTTCTGCTATAAAAAAACACCACAAGCAGCTGTCTTTAAAGAATAGGAATGTATTGTCTTGTGGTTTGGGAGGCTAGAAGCCCAAATCAGGGCATCAGTTCTATGGCAGTGTCCTTCCTCATTAGTAGCTCCGGGCATTTTTGGTGTTCCTTCACTTGTAGAGGGCTCTTCATACGGTGTCTGTCTTTCCCTGTGTGTGTTCTGCTCTTTTTATAAGGTGCCACTCACAAGGGACTGGGTTTAGGAACCACCCTACTCTCGTATGACTTCATTAACGTAACAAAAGAAGAGAAAACCCCTATTTCCAAAAAGGGTCATATTAACAGGTACAGGGTTAGGATTACAACATAATTTTGGGGGAACACAATTCAAGTGCCTCTCCAGATATGATTAGTAGATGTGTCTGGGTTTTTACTGACATCAATCCCTTAGTAAAAGGGGCACCTAATTCCAGATCTTCAAAACTAACTGAAACTGAACGACAGAAGCAACATGTTTAAGCTATCTATATTCCCAGCTTCTTGAAGGTGAAATTAGAACTGAAATGTCTTCAGCTCATCATAATTTAGGTCTATAATGCTGCTAGTTTTCCTATGTACTTTTTTTTTTAAGAGAAGGCAGAGATTTGGAGAAGTTAAGTAATCTGCCCTGGATTATACAACAGGTAAGACACAGAACAGGGATTTGATCCCAAACACATGTGACCCTAAATTCCAGGCTACCTCACTAGTTGCCATGGCTGACAACTCCTCTATTCACTCCCTTCCACCTCAAGTTGCTTATTGATGACACTCCAACCTAGACACAGCCTCCTCCAGAAAGCCTTGATCTCCCTGCTCACTTCTCTTCTGTGCTGCCGCTACACCTTGAATGTTGTTGTTGTGTGCCTTTGAGTTGATTCCAACTCATAGCAACCCCATATGACAGAGTAGAACTGCCCCATAGGGTTTCCTAGGCAGTAATATATATATATTTTTTTTTTTTACTCAACTTTAGATGAAGGTTTACAGAACAAATTAGCTTCTCATTAAACAGTTAGTACATATATTCTTTTATGACATTAGTTAACAATCCCATGACATGTCAGTACTCTCCCTTCTCGACCTCAGGTTCCCTATTACCAGCTTTCCTGAACCCTCCTGAATTCTAGTCCTTGCCCCTGGGCTGGTGTGTCTCTTTAGTATCGTTTTGTCTATGGGTATATCTAATCTTTGGCTAAAATGTGAACCTCTGGAGTGACTAAAAGGGTGTCCAGGGGCAATACTCTCAGAGTTTCTCCAGTCTCCATCAAGCCAGTAAGCCTGGTCTTTTTTTTTTTTCAATTTGATCTCACATAGATAATTCTTTTTGTTTGTTTTTTTGTTTTTGTTTTTTGGACCTTAGATGAAGGTTTGCAGAATAGTTTCTCATGAAACAGTTAGTACACACATTGCCCTATGACAATGGTTAACAACCCCACGACATGTCAACACTGTCCCTTCTCAAACTTGGGTTCCCTATCACCAGCTTTCCTGTCCCCTCCTGCCTTCTAGTCCTTGTCCCTGGACTGCTGTGCCTAATTAGTCCTGTTTTGTTTTATGAGGCTGTCCAATCCCCAGCTGAATGGTTAACTTCATGAGTGACTTCACCACTGACCTAAAAGGGTGTCCAGGGGCCACTCTCAGGGTTTCTCCAGTCTGTCAGGCCAGTAAATCTGGTCTTTTTTTTCTGAGTTAGAATTTTGTTCTACTTCCTTTTCCAGCTCTGTCCAAGACCTTCTATTGTGATCCCAGTCAGAGCAGTCAGTGGTGGTATCCGGTCACCATCTAGCTGTACTGGACTCAGTCTGGTGGAGGCCTTTGGACTAATCTTTTCCTTGTGTCTTGTTCTCTTCACTCTCACTTGCTCCCAAAGGTGTGAGACCAGTGGAGTATCTTAGACTGCTGCTTACAGGCTTTTAAGACCCCAGACACTACTCACCAAGGTAGAATGTAGAACATTGTCTTTATAAACTGTGTTATGCCAGTTGAACTAGATATTCCCTGAGACCATGGTCCCCACAGCCCTCCACCCAGCAATTCAGTCCCTCAGGGAGTTTGGAGTATCTATGGAGCTTCCATGACCTTTCTTTGTACAAGTTGTGCTGGATTCCCCAGTACAGTGTACTGTCTTACCCTTCAACAAAGTTACCACTTATCTATTGTCTATTTAGTTCCCCCCCACACCCCTCCCATCCCTCATAACCAACAAAGATTGTTTCTTTTTTTGTGTAAACTTTTACATGAGATTTTACAGTAGAGGTCTCATACATTATTTGTCCTTTTGTGATTGACTTATTTCACTCAGCATAATGTCCTCCAGTTTCATCCATGTTATGAGATGCTTCACAGATTCATCATTGTTCTTTATCATTGCATAATTCTCTATTGTTGGTCTTTTTTTTTTTTTTTTTTTTTTTTTTTTTTGGGGGTAAGAATTTTGTTCTACACTTTTCTCCAGCTCTGTCCAGAACTCTGTATTGTGATTTCTTTGGAGCAGTCAGTGGTGGTAGCCGGGCACCATCTAGTTGTACTAGACTCAGTCTGGTGGAGGCCATAGTAGTTGTGGTCTGTTAATCCTTTGGACTAATCTTTCCCTTGTGTCTTTAGTTTTCTTCATTTTCCCTTGTTTCTGAAGGAGTGAGACCAGTGGAGTATCTTAGATGGCTGCTCACAGGCTTTTAAGACACAGACACTACTCCCTAAAGTAGAATGTAGAACATTTTCTTTATAAAACATGTTATGCCAACTGAGCTAGATGTTCCTGGAGACTATGGTACCCACAGCCCTCAGCCCAGTAATTTGATCCCTAAACAGATTTGTCCATGGAGCTTCCATGACCTTACCCTGAACAAGTTGTGCTGGCTTCCCCAGTATTGTGTACTGTCATTACTTTCACCAGAGTTACAACTTAGTGTTTTTCCACCTCCACCCCTCCCCTCCCTCCTAATCATCAAAGATTGTACCCTTTTGTGTGTAAACCTTTTCATGAGTTTTTATAGTAGTGGTCTCATATAATATTTGTCCTTTTGTGATTCACTTATTTCACTCAGCATAATGCCCTCTAGATTCATCCAAGTTGTGAGATGCTTCGCAGATTCATCACCGTTCTTTATCATTGCATGGTATTCCATTGTGTGTATCTACCAAAGTTTATCCATTCATATGCTGATGGGCATCTAGGTTGTTTCCATCTTTTTGCTATTGTGAACAATGCTGCAATGAACATGGATGCACCTATGTCTTTTCGTGTGATAGTTCTTATTTCTCTAGGATATATTCCTAGGAGTGGGATTGCTGGATCATATGATATTTCTACTTCTAGCTTTCTAAGGAAGTACCATATTCTTTTTCAAAATGGTTGTATCATTTTGCATTCTCAACAGCAGTGCATAAGAGTTCCAATCTCACCGCAGCCTCTCCAACGTTTGTCATTTTCTGTTTTTTTTTATTTGTGCCAGTAATGCCAGGGTGAGATGGTATCTCATTGTGGTTTTGATTTGCATTTCTCTAATGGCCAGTGATCGCCAGCATTTCCTCATGTATCTGTTAGCCACTTGAATGTCTTCTTTTGTGAAGTGTCTGTTCATTTCCTTTGCCCATTTTTTAATTGGATTATTTGTCTTTTTATTCTAGAGATGTTGGATTTTCCTGTTGATTTTAGAGATTAGACCTTTGTCGGATTTGTCATAGCCAAAAATTTTTTCCCAGTTTTTTGGTTCTCTTTTTACTCTTTTGGTGAAGTCTTTTGGTGAGCATAAGTGTTTAAGTTTTAGAAGATCCCAGTAAACTAGCTTGTCTTCAGGAGTTTGTATGTTGTTGGTTTTGGTTTGTTTCCTGTTAATGCCATGTATCAGGGTCTCTAGCATTAATCCTATTTTTTTCTTATATGATCTTTATAGTTTTTGGTTTTATATTTAGGTCCTTGATCCATTTTGAATTAGTTTTTGTGTATGGTGTGAGGTATGGGTCCTGTTTCATTTTTTTGGTAGATGAACATCAAATTTTGCCAGCACCATTTGTTGAAAAGACTGTCTTTTCCGCATTTGAAGGACTTTAGGCCCCTGTCGAAGATCAGGTGACTGTAGGTGGATGGATTTACATCTGGGTTCTCGATTGTGTTCCATTGGTCAATGTATCTGTCGTACCAGCACCAGGCTGTTTTGACTATCATAGCTGTATAGCAGGTTCTGAGGTCAGGTAGTGCAAAGCTTCCTACTTTATTCTTCTTCTTCAGTAATGCTTTACTTATCCGAGTCTTGTTCCATTTCCATATAAAGTTAATGATTATTTTTTCCATCTCTTTAAAGAATGGCGTTGGTATTTGGATTGAGATTGCATTGTATTTGTAGAGTGCTTTGGGTAGAATTGTCATTTTCATAATGTTGAGGCTACCTATCCATGAGCATGGTATGTTTCTCCATTTATGTAGATCTCTTTTGGTTTCTTGCAGTAGTTTTTTGCAGTTTTCTTTGTATAGGTTTTTACATCCCAGTTAGACTTATTCCTAAGTGTTTTATTTAGGGGAGGGGGTCTATACAAATGGTACTGGTTTTCTGATTTCCTTTTCATAGTTTTTTTTTTTTAATTGGTATTTATGAATCTAACTGATTTTTGTATGTTTATCTTGTATCCTGCTACTCTGCTGTATTTTTCTCTTAGTTTCAGTAGTTTTCTCATGGAGTCTTTTGGGTTTTCTAT
Source organism: Dugong dugon (assembly GCA_030035585.1). Taxonomy (NCBI): domain Eukaryota; kingdom Metazoa; phylum Chordata; class Mammalia; order Sirenia; family Dugongidae; genus Dugong; species Dugong dugon. The sequence continues at coordinate 171,021,015 of CM057462.1, forward strand.
ATATAGTATCATATCATCTGCAAATAGGGACAGTTTTACTTCTTCATTACCAATTCAGATGCCCTTTATTTCTTTTTCTTGCCTTATTGCTTTAGCTAGGACTTCCAGCACAATGTTAAATGGGAGTGGTAATAAAGGACATCCTTGTTGTGTTCCTGTTCTCAAGGGGAATGTTTTCAGCTTCTCTCCATTACGAATTATGTTGGCTGTTGGTTTTGTATAGATGCCTTTTATTATGTTGAGAAATTTCCTTTCTACTCCTATTTTATTGAGAGTTTTTATCAGGAATTGGTGTTGGACTTTGTCAAATGCCTTTTCTGCATCAATGAGATGATCATGTGGTTCTTTTATTTATGTGGTGGATTATGTTGATTGATTTTCTAATGTTGAACCATCCTTGCATACCTGGTATGAATCCTATTTGGTCTTGGCGTATTATTTTTTGATACGATGCTGAATTCTATTGGCTAGAATTTTGTTGAGAATTTTTGCATCTATATTCATGAAAGATATTGGTCTGTAATTTTCTTTTTTTTTTTTTTTTTTTGGTGTCTTTGTCTAGTTTTGGTATCAGGGTTATGCTGGCTTCATAGAATGAATTTGGAAGTATCCCCTCCCTTTCTATGTTCTGAAATAATTTGAGTAGTACTGGTGTAAAGCCTTCTCTGAAAGTTTGGTAGAATTCTCCTGTGAAGCCATCCGAGCCAGGGGGTTTTTTTGTTGGTAGTTTTTTTATTCCTTTTCAATTTCTTCTCTTGTTATGAGTTTGTTGAGATTTTCGACATCAATTTGTGATAGTTTGGGTAGGTAGTGTGTTTCTAGAAATTTATCCATTTCCTCTAGATTTTCAAATTTGTTTAAGTATAGTTTTTAACAATACTCTGTTATGATCCTTTTTATTTCAGTTATATCTATTGTAATGTACCCCCATTTCATTTCTTATTTGGGTTATTCACATCCTCTCCTATTTTTCTTTTGTCAGTTTGGCTACTGGTTTGTCGATGTGGTCGATCCTTTCAAAGAACCAGCTCTTGGGTTTGTTGATTCTTTCTATTGTTTTTCTCTTCTCTATGTTTATTTCTGCTTTGATCTTTATTATTTCCTTTCTTCTGGTGGCTGTAGCCTCTTTTGCTGTTCTCTTTCTTTTTGTTCCAGTTGTGTAGCTAATGTTCTGATTTTGTCCCTTCTTCTTTTTTGACGTGTGCATCTATTGCTATAAATTGACCTCTGATCACTGCCTTTGCTGTGTCCCAAAGGTTTTGGTATGATGTGTTTTCATTCTCATTTGATTCCAGGAATTTTTTGATTCCATCTTTGATTTCTTCTATTACCCAGTGGTTTTTAAACAGGGTGTTATTTATTTTCCATGCAATTGATCTTTCTTCCTTGTTCTTCCTGTTCTTAATTTCTACTTTGATGGTGTTCTGATCAGAGAAGATACTTTGTATTATCTCAATGTTTTGGATTATGTTGAGGGTTGTTTTGTGTCTTAGGATGTGGTCTATTCTGGAGAACATTCCATGTGCATTGGAAAAGAATGTGTACTTTGCAGCTTTTGGATGGGGTGTTCTATATATGTCTATGAGTTCAAATTGGCTGATTGTGGCCTTCAGATCTTCTGTATCTTTGTTGAGTTTCTTTCTAGATGTTCTATCCTTTACCGAAAGTGGTGTGTTGAAGTCTCCTACTATTATTCTGGAACTGTCAATTTCTCTTTTCAGTGCTGTTAAAGTTTGTTTTATGTATTTTGGAGCCCTGTCACTGGATGGGTAGATATTTATTATGGTTATGTCTTCATAATGGATCATCCCTTTAATCAAGATATAGTGCCCTTCTTTGTCTTTTATGGTGGATTTTGTTTTAAAGTCTATTTTATCTGAGATCAGTATTGTCACTCCTGCTCTTTTATGGTGGCTGGTTCCTTGATATATTTTTTCCATCCTTTGATTTTTAATGTATTTATGTCTTTGTTTCTAAGGTGTGTCTCTTGTAGACAGCATATTGATGGATCCTGTTTTTTTATCCATTCTGTCACTCTCTGTCTCTTTATGGGTGTGTTAAGTCATTTGTCTTCAGTGTAATTCTTGACAGGTGTGAGTTTATTGTTGTCATTTTGTTGTGCTTTTTTTTGTGTGTGTGCTTTTTTTTTTTTTTTTTTTTTTTTTTTTTTTTTTTTTTGTGATGCTGATGATTTATTTGTTCCTCTTACTATCCTGTGCTGAATTCCCTTTATTGTGGATTTTTTTTTTTTTTTTTACTTTATGGTTTTTTGTTTTCTTTTTTATATTTTATTGTACTTCAGGTGAAGGCTCACAGAACAAATAGTTTCTAATGAAACAGTAGTACACATGTTGTTTTATGACATTGGTTAACAACCCCACAACATATTAAACCTCTAACTTCTCAACCTTTTTTTTTTTTTGGTGAAAATACACATAGCCAAAGATACACCATTTCAAAAATTTCTACATGCACAGTTCAGTGACATTGACTACGCTCTTCAAATTGTGCTGTTATTCTCACTTAAGATGAAGGCTTACAGAACAAAATAGTTTCTCATTTGACAGTTACTACAAATGTTGTCCTATGACAATGGTTAACAATCTCACAACACATCAACAATATGCTTACTCAACCTTGGGTTCCCTATCACCAGCTTCCTTGTCCCCTTCTGCCTTCTGGCCCTTGTCACTGGACTCCTGTACCTCGTTAGTCTCATTTGGTTTTACAGGGCTGTCCACTCCCAGGCTGAACAGTGAACCTCATAGGTAGCTTCACCACTGAGCAAAAAGGGTGTCTGGGGGCCATACTCTCGAGTTTTCTCCAGTCTCCTTTAGGCCAGTAAATCTAGTCTTTTTTTTTTGTGAGTTAGAAATATGCTCTACATCCTTCTCCAGCTCTCTCCAGAACCCTCTGTTGTGATCCCAGTCAGAGCAGTCAGTGGTGATAGCCGGGCACCATCTAGCTGTACTGGACTCAGGCTGGTGGAGACCTTGGTAGCTATGGACAATCAGTCCTTCAGACTAATCTTTTCCTTGTATCCTGTTCTCTTCATTCTCCCTTGCTCCCGAAGGGATGAGACCAGTGGAATATCTTAGATGGCCGCTCACAGGCTTTTAAGACCCCAGACTCTACTCACCAAGGTAGAATGTAGAGCATTGTCTTTATAAGCTATGCCATGCCAATTGAGCTAGATCTTCCCTGAGACAATGGTCCCCACATCCCTCCGCCCAGCAATTCAGTCCCTCAGGGAGTTTGGATGTGTCTTTGGGGCTTCCATGACCTTTCCTTGTACAGGATGTGCTAGTTTCCCCTGTATTGTGTACTGTCTCACCCTTCACCCAAGATACCACTTATCTATTGCCCATTTAGTATTTCCCTCCCACCCCTCCCATCCCTGGTAACCAACAAAGATTGTTACATTTTGTGTGTGAACTTTTTCATGGGTTTTTACAATAGAGGTCTCATACTATATTTGTCCTTTTGTGATTGACTTATTTCACTCAGCATAATGTCCTCCAGTTTCATCCATGTTATGAGATGCTTCACAGATTCCTTGTTGTTCTTTCTCATTGCATAGTACTCCATCGTGTGTATGTACCATAGTTTGTTTATCCATTCATCTGTTGATGGGCATCTAGGTTGTTTCCATCATTTTACTATTGTAAACAATGCTGCCATGAACATAGGTGTGCATATGTCTATTAGAGGGACGACTCTTATTTCTCTAGGATATATTCCTAGGAGTGGGATTGCTGGATCGAATGGTATGTCTATTTCTAGATTTCTGAGGAAGTGCCATATCATTTTCCAAAATGGTTGTATCATTTTGCATTCCCACCAGCAGTGCATAAGAGTTCCCATCTCCCCGCAGCCCCTCCAACATTTTTTATTTCCAGCGTTTTTGTTTCGTGCCAGGAATGCCGGGGTGAGATGGTATCTCATTGTGGTTTTAATTTGCAATTCTCTAATGGCTAGTGATCGCAGACATTTCCTCATGTGTCTGTTGGCCATTTGAATGTCTTCTTTGGTGAATTATCTGTTCATTTCCTTTGCCCATTTTTTAATAGGATTATTTGTCTTTTTGTGGTAGAGGTGTTGGATTTTCTTGTAGATTATGGATATTAGACCTTTGTCTGACTTGTATTGTCCAAAAATGTTTTCCCAGTCTGTAGGTTCTCTTTTTACTCTTTTGGTGAAGTCTTTTGAAGAGCATACGTGTTTGATTTTTCGAAGAGCCCGGTTATCTAGCTTATCTGTTGGGGTTTGTGTGTTGATGGTTATGGTTTGTATCCTGTTAATGCCATGTAGTAAGGCCTGAAATGTTGGTCCTATTTTTTCTTCTATGAACTTTATACTTTTAGGCTTTATATGCAGGTCTTTGATCCATTTTGAAGTAGTTTTTGTATACGGTGTGTGGTATGGATCCTGTTTCATTTTTTTGCAGAGGGATATCTAGTTTTGCCAGCACCATTTGTTCAAAAGACTGTCTTTTCCCCATTTGATGGACTTTGGGCCCTTGTCGAGGACCAGGTGACCGTATGTGGATGGATTTACATCTGGGTTCTCAATTCTGTTCCACTGGTCAATGTATCTGTTGTTGTACCAGTACCAGGCTGTTTTGACTACTGTAGCTGCATAGTAGGTTCTGAAGTCAGGTAGTGTGAGTCCTCCAACTTTATTCTTCTTCTTCAGTAGTGCTTTACTTATTCGGGGCTTCTTCCCTTTCCATATAAAGTTAATGATTAGTTTTTCCATCACTTTTAAGAATGTTGTTGGTATTTGGATCGGGATTTCACTGTATTTGTAAATTGCTTTGGGTTGCCATTTTCACAAAGTTGAGTCTGCCTATCCATGAGCATGGTATGTTTTTCCATTTATGTAGATCCCTTTGGGTTTCTTGCAGTAGTGTTTTATAGTTTTCTTTGTATACGTCTTTTACATCCCTGGTCAGATATATTCCTAAACACTTTATCTTTTTAGGGTCAATTGAAAATGGTATTGTTTTCCTGATTTCCTTTTCATCATTCTCCTTACTGGTGTATAGGAATCCAACTGATTTTTGAATGTTTATCTTGTATCCTGCTACTCTGCTGAATCTTTCTATTAGTTCTGGTAGATATCTTGTGGAGTCTTTAGGGTTTTCTATGTATAGTATCATATCATCTGCAAACAGGGACAGTTTAACTTCTTCATTACCAGTTTGGATGCCCTTTATTCCTTTTTCTTGCCTTATTGCTCTAGCTAGAACTTCCAGCACAATGTTAAATAGGAGTGGTGATAAAGGGCATCCTTGTCTTGTTCCTGTTTTCAAGGGGAATGTTTTCAGCCTCTCTCCATTAAGAATGATGTTGGCCGTTGGTTTTGCATAGATGCCCTTTATTATGTTGAGAAATTTCCCTTCTATACCTATTTTATTGAGAGTTTTTATCAGGAATGGGTGTTGGACTTTGTCAAATGCCTTTTCTGCATCAGTTGAGATGATCATGTGATTCTTTTCTTTCCTTTTATTTATGTGGTGGATTACTTTGATCGATTTTCTAATGTTGAAGCATCCTTGCATACCTGGTATGAATCCTACTTGGTTGTGGTGTATTATTTTTTTGATATGATGCTGAATTCTATTGGCTATAATTTTGTTCAGAATTTTTGCATCTATATTCATGAGAAATACTGGTCTGTAATTTTCTTTTTTTGGACGTCTTTGCCTGGTTTTGGTATCAGCGTTATGCTGGCTTCATAGAATGAATTTGGAAGCGTTGCTTCCTCTTCTATGCTCTGAAATAGCTTGAGTAGTACTGGTACAATCTCTTCTGTGAATGTTTTGTAGAATTCTCTATCGAAGCCATCTGGGCCAGGGCTTTTTTTGGTTGTGAGTTTTTTTTATTACCTTTTCAATCTCTTCTCTTGTTATGGGTCTGTTCATATTTTCAACATCACTTTGTTGTAGTTTGGGTAGGCCATATGTTTCTAGAAATTTATCCATTTCCTCTAGGTTTTCAAATTTGTTGGAGTATAGTTTTTCATAATATTCTGTTATAATCCTTTTTATTTCAGTTGGGTCTGTTGTAATGTCCCCCATTTCATTTCTTATTTGGGTTATTTGTGCCCTCTCCAGTTTCTCTTCTGTCAGTCTGGCCAGTGGTTTGTCGATTTTGTTGATTCTTTCAAAGAACCAACTTTTGATTTTGTTGATTCTTTCTATTGTTTTTCTGTTCTCTATTTCATTGATTTCTGCTCAGATCTTTACTATTTCCTTTCTTCCGGTGGTTGTGGGCTTTTTTTGCTGTTCTCTTTCTATTTGATTGAGTTCTGTAGTTAATGTTTTGATTTTGTCCCTTTCTTCTTTTTTGATATGTGCATCTATTGCTAGAAATTGTCCTCTGAGGACTGCCTTTGCTGTGTCCCAAAGGTTTTGGTATGATGTGTTTTCATTCTCATTGGATTCTAGGAATTTTTTGATTCCATCTGTGATTTCTTCTATTTCCCAGTGATGTGTAAGCAGGGTATTATTCAGTTTCCATGTAGTTGATTTTTTTTCCTTGCTCTTTCTATTGTTAATTTCTATCTTGATGGCATCGTGGTTAGAGAAGATAGTTTGAATTATCTCAACATTTTGGATCTTGTTAAGGATTGCTCTGTGGCCTAAGATGTGGTCTATTCTGGAGAACGTTCCATGTGCATTGGAAAAGAATGTGTACTTTGCAGTGGTTGGATGGAGTGTTCTATATATGTCTATGAGGTCTAGTTGGCTGATTGTGCCCTTTAGGTCTTCTGTATCTTTGCTGAGTTTCTTCTTAGTTTTTCTGTCCTTTACTGAGAATGGTGCATTGAAGTCTCCTACTATTATTGTGGAACTGTCAATGTCTCTTTTCAGTGTTGTTAGAGTTTGTTTTATGTATTTTGGAGCCCTGTCATTGAGAGCATAGATGTTTTCTATGGTTATGTGTTCATGATGGATCATCCCCTTAATCATTATATAGTGCCCTTCTTTGTCTTTTATTGTAGATTTTGTTTTAAAGTCTATTTTATCTGAGATTAGAATTGCCACTCCTGCTCTTTTTTGGTGGTTGTTAGCTTGATATATTTTTTTCCAACCTTTGACTTTTAATAAACTCAAGTCTTTGTTTCTAAGGTGTGTCTCTTGTAGACAGCATATTGATGGATCCTGTTTTCTTATCCATTCTGTCATTCTCTGTCTCTTTATGGGTGCATTGAGTCCATTTACATTCATTGTAATTAGTGATAGATGTGAGTTTGTTGCTGTCATTTTGTAGTGATTTTTTTATGTGGTGCTGACATTTTCTTTGTTCTTCTTACTCTTTTGTGCTGAGTTACTTTTGGTTGTGGATTTATTTTTTCATTTCTTTTGTTTTTGTAGGTTTTGTTTTTGCTGAGACTTTATATTTTCATCTTTATTTTTATGAGTTGGTTTGTTAACTTTCTTTGTGGTTACCATGAATTTTACCCTTCTCTTTCTAAGTTTGAAGCTGTCTACCATTACTTGGTATCACCTTGTCTTCCTCTCCATTAGGAAGTTCTATACCTACGCTGTTTATTCCCTCTTTCATTGTTTTGATGTTGTTGTCATTTATTGATTAACTGCTCTGATTCCCTGTTGTATTTCTTTTGGTTTTGGATAGTCCTCTAGAGTTTTTTCCTAGATTGGTATCTGGCTCGTACTATCCTGCGTCATAGGTTCTGCCTGTGAGCTGTTTGTCCTCAGATCGGAAAACTCCCTTTAATAATTCTTGTAAGTTTGGTTTGACTTTTACATATTCCCTTAATTTCTGTTTATCTGGAAATGACCTAATTTCACCATCAAATTTGAACGAGAGTTTTGCAGGATATATTATTCTTGGCTGACAATTTTTTTCTCTTAAGATTTTATATATGTCATCTCATTGCCTTCTTGCCTGCATGGTTTCTGCCTAATAATCTGAGCTTAGTCTTATTGTTTCTCCTCTGTATGTGACTTCTTGTTTTTCAGGAGCTGCTCTCAGGATTCTTTGTTTGTCTTTGGTTTTGGTGAGTGTGAATATGATATGCCTTGGTGATTTTCTTTTGGGGACTCTTCTATATGGGGTTCATTGAGCTTCTTGGATGCAGCTTTTCATCTTTCATGATATTGAGGAATTTTTCTGTCAGCAGTTCCTCAGTGATCCTCTCTGTGTTTTCTGTTTTCTCCCCCTCTTCTGGAATGCCATTCACTCGCAGATTTTTGCTTTTAATTGTGTCCCACATAACTCTCAGGGTCTCTTCATTTTTCTTTGTTCTTTTTTCTGAGTTTTCCTCAAACAGAGTTGTATCCAAGTGTTTGTCTTCAGTTCCACTCATCCTGTCTTCCACCATTTCAAATCTGCTTCTCAGCCCTTCTATGACATTGTCCATTTCTGAAATCTTGTTGTTTATCTTTTGGATTTCTAACTGTTGTCTTTGTATAATTTCTAGTTGTGAATTTATTTTGATTTTGTTCCTGCATCATCTTCCTGAATTCTCCCAATTTTTTGTCTGTATTTTCCATGAATTTGTCTATTTTTTCCTCATGTTTGTCAGATTTTTACCTCAGATCTTGGTGAATTCCGAGTATTAGAGATTTGAATTCCCTATGAGATAGTTCTAGTGCATTTTCTTCCACAAGAGTCATCTGGTGTTTTATTTTGGACTCCTACTAGAACCATCCTGTCCTGTTTTTGTAAATGTTTTGATATTGTCTGCTGTCGTCGGGACATTCATTAGTTATTTTCCTCGTTTATTGATTGCAGACTTTTTGTTTTGTCCCTTTTTTAAAAAAAAAATTTGACTATGTCTTAGCAGGCAGACTCTGTGTTCTTTGTTGTTTGCTCATCTGTGCGCTCAATACTTTTCCCCTCCTTCTCCAACTGGCAAGGTCAGTCACTCAGATATGGTACAGCAGGGCAGGTCTAGCTGAAGAGGAGTTACTGGGATGGGTTGTTTGTGGCACTTACTACAGCCACCAGAGCGGGTCTGTAATCAGTGCAGGGCAGGTTCCAGTAGGCCGTGCCTGTGCTGCTTTGTGGTGTGATGTCAAGCGCACAGTCCAGGTAGGCAGGTTGCAGCAGGCTTATTGTTATGTGTGGAGCTAAGATGGATATGGGAGAGAGGAGAGAGGAACAGGAGCCAAAAACATACAAACAAAAAAGAATGCTAGGGGAGCTTACCATTGGAATGGAGAGATGAGAGACTATGAAATGGGGAAAAACAGAAAGGCAAAGAGGAAGAAAAGAAAAGAATGAATAAATAAAAATCAGAAAGGTTAAAGAACCTCAAAGTTCCCAGGGATCCCACTGATGCAACTATGAGGTCTGGGGAAGTCACTCTCAGGTGTTGCAATACTGCCTGGCTAGAAGGCATAGAGGTATACAGTGCCTGGTATTCAGGGATCAGAAAGAGAAGGAAGATATAGAGGGACGAGAAACTGAGCAATGAAGAAAAACAAAAAGGGAAAAAGAGGGAAAAGAAAACAAAACGAATTGAAAAAAAAAAACAAGAAAGGCCTCCAAAAAAAAACAGAAAAAAAAAAAAAAACCAACCAAAAAAAACATGCTCTCAGGGATCCCTCTGCATGTCTGTGGAAGCTGAAGGGGAGTTCCTTGCTACGCAGCTCTGCCTTGCCAGAAAGGGCTCCCAACTCAAGAAAAGGAAAATAAAACAAACCAACTATTCAAAATGAAAAGAGCCCCAGGATCTCACCAGAGCGGTAGCCCAGACTGGGCAGCAGCTCCACACTCAAATGGAGCTCCGCAGCCCCTCAGGAAGAAGCAAAGATGGCACACGGAGCCAGGCACTCGAGCGAAAGGAGAAGGAGACAGCAAGAGGCAAGCAAGAAATCAAAAGAAGCAGGAAAAAAGAAATAAAGCAACACCAGCAGCCAACAAATGGCACTCAGAGAGCCAGCTAGTGAGGGCTGGTGTTTCTGGACAAGAGACTGTGTCCGCAGGAAGCAGTGGAGGCCGAGTGTGGGTGAAGAAGAGTAGAGAGTGGGAAAGTGTATATCACAGATTGCCAGCTCTCTGCAGCCCCTCAGGAGGAAGTAAAGATGGCACACGGAGCCAGGCACTCGAGTGAAAGGAGGGGGAGGTGTCAAGAGGCAAGTAAGAAATCAAAAGAAGCAGAAAAAAAAAACAACACTAGCAGCCAACAAATGGCACCCAGAGAGCTGCCCGCTTGGGTGTGTGGAATCCAAGCAGCTGGCGCTTCCCAGTCAAGAGACCATGGCCACGGGAAGCAGAGGAGGCTGAGCCGGGGCAAAGAGGGGTGGGGGGTGGGAAAGCACACACCGCAAATTACCTGTTGTTTTGTCTCCTGCTGGACGCTCCGTGAGGCTGCTTTCTCGTACAACCGTTTGCTGGTCTCTGAAGATGGTGGATCCACGCTGCATTAGCTGGTAGGGGACCTCTGCACAAATCTCTCCTTGCTCTCCGTTCTCTGTCAGTTTTCTTACTCCATTTGGTGCTTGGCTGAGTTCTTTATCTCTTCATTTGATGTTTTAGGGTTTCAGGATTGTTGTATTCTCTGTTCGGCTTAGTTTTTCAGATCTTTTCTGTGGAGGAACGGCCTGGTGCTTCTGCCTAGAGCGCCATTTTGCCGGAACTTCTCTGTTTGTGAATTTTTTTTTTCATTTCTTTTGTTTTTGTAGATTTTGTTTTTACTGAGACTTTATGTTTTTCGTCTTTATTTTGATAAGTTTGTTAGCTTTCCTTGTGGTTATCTTGAAATTTACCGATATATTCCTAAGTTTGAACCAGTCCATTACTACTTGGTATCACCTTGCCCTCCTCTCCATTAGAAAGTTCTATACCTACAGTGTTTATTCTCTTTTTTATTATTCTGACATTGTTGTCATTTACATTAACCTACTTGTCATCGGGGGCTCTGTATCCTGCTGCGAGCTCCTTGAATCTGCTTTCCCATACTTCCTGTCCACTGATATCTGACAGAAGTCCAAGATGATGGATCCATGCTGTGTTAGCTGATAGGGGACTTCCGTTTGTAACTCTCCTTGCTCTCTGTTCTCTGTCGGTTTCTTATTCCATTCAGTGCTTGGTTGAGTTCTTTAATCTCTTCATTTGATGCTTAGAGTTCCAGAATTTTACTTAGTTTTTGGGTCTTTGCTGTAGAGAGATGGCATGGTGCTTCTGTCTATAGCACTATGTTGGCTCTACCTCTAGACTGTAATCTTTATGGGAGCACATCCTAGGTCTTTTCTCCCATGGAGCCACTGGTGAGTTTGAACCACCAACTTTTCAGTTAGCAGTTTGTTTAACCATTGTACCACCAGGGCTCCTTACACCTTGTATAAACTTGTACTTTCACATCCTATGACCCCAGTTCAGGTAAATGCCACCATAAATGAGTCCATTTTAAATGGGAATCAAATTTTCATAGTAAGGGGAAAAAATTAGGTTTGATCAAGACTTCAACTTGAGAAATGAAACCAGAAATTATGAAAATAAGTTTATTTTGCCTTTTATTTAACAAAATTTTGATAGGAATTGCAACTGTATGCTAATCACTATAACAAAGAATGAATAAAATGTTGATGTGAAGATTTTTGCCTAATTGACAATTTATATAACAGCAACATAAAACATTCTCCACCTTATAAAATATCCTTTATTTCATGCTTGACTTTCAAAGCAAGAGTGTAAGTTGGTCATTTTGTAAATATATTTGAAGTTTTTGTTGATTTTAACAACTACCTCTTCTAATTCTTTAAATCGTTTTAAAATATTTAAATCGTTCTCTCTTGAAACTCTTGTCATGTCATCATCCTTGTCAATTTTCTCTGTTGCATTCTTAAAATTTCTTACATGATTTAACTCTGCCAAACCCTGATTTGCCAAGGGGTCAGCAGTTCTTTAATATTACCTTCATCAGCATCATGAAATCCTTATTTTGCAGGATTTGCAATTTCACTTTGCCATTGGTTTGCGTTGTATGATCTGCAACATCAGACAATCAGAGACATCCATGTCAGAGATAAGAATAACATCCAGAGTAGACTCTACTGTTGAGCAGAAATGTGTTTGAATGAAAATACTGTTTTAAATGCTCAGTTCATTCATTTAATCATTCAACAAATATTTATTGATCACCTACTATGTTCCAAGCACTATTCTAGGCCATAGGGATACAGCAGTGATAAAAAGAGGTAAAGTCCTTGACCTCATGAAATTTATAATCTAGTGTAAGAGGCAGAAAACAAACAATAAAATATGAAACGAAATGTTGGATAATGATAAGTGTCATAAAAAAAGTGACAGAGAGCGATAGGGGTTAAATAGGATGTGCAGACAAAGCCTCTTTGAAGAAGTGACCCTTGAATTGTCCTTAGTAGAACTTGCATGAGTGAGTATATAAACCATGTGAATATGTCACAAAAGGGTGGCTTCCAGGCAGTGGAAACATCAAGTACAAAAGCCCTTAGGCAGGTATGTTAGAACAGTGTTTTGCAACCTTGTTCACATCATGACAAATGTAGAAAATAATAATATTATGTACCACGCTGGAATAAACTAGAAGGGTGCAGCAAAAAATATATTTTGTTTTTATTTTATAATTATTTTAAGCAAAAAAAAACCCCACAAAACTTTAGAGAAGATATTAAATACAGAATTTATAATGTACTTTCAAATAAATTTTCAGTTTTTAATTAAAACTTGAGCTTGCTTCTATGAGTATAACACTTTATGTCAGATTTTGCACTTGAAATTGTACATTTAATTCCTAATTCAGATTTTTAATGATGATTTCTTCAAGTTGGCAGAAGTTGGTGTGAAAATAATGTAAATCCATTTCACAGTCAATCAAAAAATCCCAGTGGTGGAATTATTTAAAGAATTTAACAGTTCTTCCTTTTCTTTCTTTGATAAATGTAACCTTAGAAAGATTTTTATATTATGAGAACTGATTCAAATCCAATCAAACTTTTTCAAAACAAGTAATTCAAATTAAGACAAAGCTCTAATTAGTAGAAGGAGTATACTTGATTAGAGTAGCAGGTAGCTTGGATGCTCTAAAAGACCATATTGACCACATATGGACAGAATTATCTATTGCATGTGAAGATAGAAATTCCAGGCGACTGCCTGAAGTTGCACCCACGAGGAACTCCACCTACCCTCTGCTCCCTCCAACATCCCACCCACCACCACCACCTACTCCCTGCTGCCTCCAATACCCCAAAGACCACCACCACCTACTCCCTGCTCCCTCCAACACCTCACCTACCACCATCACCTACTCTCTGCTGTCTCCAACACCCCACCCACCACCACCATCTCCAGCACCCATCAGACCAACCCATCCAGCAAGCTCTGACCACAATGGGTGGCAGGTCCTTTTAAAGTAGATGTGCAGGTGGTTCAGCAACTTTTTGGGCAAACTCGGAGCCTCCTGCGGAAGAATCAAGTGCAGAATCCAAGCATCCTGCTTGCTGCCTGAGGGGATGAGTATAGAGAATACTGTCAGAAAGGGCTGCTCTCAGGCTCAGCAACCACCACCACCCCACCCAGGTGCTCTTCTTCCCTCAGGCCTTAGTTTCTGTATCTTAAAATCTTCATATTCCTCCTAAATAATTTTCCCATCACCAGTGTCTTAGTCATCTAGTACTGCCATAACAGAAATACCACAAGTGGATGGTTTTAACGAAGAGAAGTTTATTTCCTCACAGTCAAAGTAGGCTAAAAGTCCAAATTCAGGGCATCAGCTCCAGGGGAAGGTTTTTTCTCTCTTGGCCTTCTCATCAGTGTTCCCCCAGACTAGGAGCTTCTTGGTGCAGGGACCCCAGTCCAAAGGACACGCTTTCTTGATGTTATGAGGTCCCCCTGTCTCACTGCTCACTTCTGTCTTTTATATCTCAAGAGAGTGCCTCAGGACACAATCCAGTCTTGTAGATCTAGTCCTGCCTTACTAACACAACTGCCACCCATCTTCCCTCATTAACATCATAGAGGCAGGATTTACAACATATAGGAAAATCACACAGTACCAGGAATCACGGCCCAGCCAAACTGATATACACATTTTTTGGGGGACATAATTCAAACCATGACAACCAGACAGTGAATCAACTGTACATGTTGAAATCATTTATATCTATAAATATATCCTCTTTTGCTAATCTTGTTAGTTGTCATGGAATTGACTCCATCTTATGGTGACTTTATGTATAACAGAAAAAAACATTGCCTGGTCCTGCACCATCCTCACAATTGTTATGTTTGAGTCCATTGTTGCAGCTATTGTGTCAATCCATCTCATGAAGGGTATCTCTTATTTTCACCGACCCTTTACTTTACCAACCACTATGTCCTTTTCTAGCGATTGATCTTTCCTGATGACATGTCCAAAGCAAGAGAGACGAAGTCTCACCATCCTCTCTTCTAAGAGCATTCTGGCTGTACTTCCTCCAAAACTGATTTGTTCATTCTTCTGGCAGTCCACAGTGTATTCAATATTCTTTGCCAACACTACAGTTTGAGTGTATAAATTCTTCTGACTTCTTTTTATATTGTCCAGTTTTCACATGCATATGAGGTGACTGAAAATACCTAATCTTAGGAATTTGTAAATGCCATATTTACTCCATTATTCCATCCTGCCCTATCTGAGTTTTCTTATCCATTCATTACCAGCTGCAACTGGGTAGCCTTTCTTAGGATTAGGATGGCTTTCCCCTTATTTGAGTCTAGCTGATCAAGACTGAGATTAGTGAAGAAAATGTCATAAACTCTTGTCATGGCCAAACATCATGTAGAGATTTATCACACTTACTATCAGCATTTATATGCTGTTACTGTGTGTCACTGGATAGTCTGAGTGCTGAATAGACTTCCTTGTTTTTTCTCCATTGTCTATCCATGTCCTTCCAGGTTTTTGTGTGTGTGCATGTGTGTGTGTAAATCCTTTTGTATATTTTTTTTGTAGGTTTAATTCCTTTATTTTACAGATGGGGAAACTGAGGTCCAAGGGGAGGAAGGGATTTTCCTAAAGTCCTCCAGTGTCACAGCAGGGCAAGGACTCACAAGCAGGTCTTACAGTCTCAGAACATCTCACCTTTAACAAACCCCCCTTTCCCCAATGTCTTTTTTTCTTTCAACATTTTATGTATTTTTGGTGAAAGTATACACAGCAAAACAGGTTTCCATCCAGCAAGTTCTACACATAACTTTCCGTGACATTGGTTACATTCTTTGCATTGTGTCAACATTCTTATTATTTATGTTCTAGTTTTTCCATTCCTATTAGTCTCACTGCCCTCCAACCTTCTCATCTGTGCTTTAGAGTATTTAGAGCATTTGGTGTCGTACAGATAATTTTTAAAACAGTGCAGTACTCAAGGATGATATTCTTGAGCTAGCCTGCTATTTAGTTAAAAGGTCATTTCAGGGACTAGTTTCTGTTCAAGGTTTAAAGAGTAGCTCAGGGCAACAGTCTCAGGGATTCTTCTCCTCCAGTCTCAATGGGTCCAGTAAGTCCAGATTCTTTGAGAATTTTGAAGATCTGTTCCATATTTTTCTCCCTTTTTATCAGGATCCATCTATTGTGACCTGATAAGAATGTTGGGCAGTGGTAGTCAGGCACTACCTAGTTCTTCTAGTCTCCAGGTAGAGACCATGGTTCTTGGAGACAATTATGATATTCCTGTAGGGTTCCTTCTCTGATCTTGGGTTTTCTTCTTTCTCTTTGCATCCAGACAAATAGAGACAAATAGCTGTATCTTAGATGGCTGTTAGCAAGATTTTAAGACCCCCAGACACTACTAACCAAACAAGGATGTTGATCATAAACTTTATGGACTATACTATGCCAATTGACTGAATTTTCCCACAAGACTATGATCCTAAGTCTTCAAACCAAGAAAATTAATCCCATGAGGTGACTAGTTATGTCTAAGAAGTATCAGCATCTGTAGCCCCTATTTGTTTTATTATATTTTTTTTGGTTGTTGTTATTGTTGCAAAATTATATATAACACAGCATTTGCTAATACATCCTTTTTCTTGTGTACAACTTAGTGTCATCAGTTACATTAGTCAAGCTGTGCACACTTCACCCACATTTGGTGTCTCGTTTCCTATCATCATAAACAAAAAGTGACTACTATCTAGAGAACAATTTGCCCTCTTTCCCATCCCCTCCCCACCACCCCGCCACCCCTGGTAAACATCAATGAACATTGGTCTCTGTATATATATATATATATCTTTTCGTCATTTCAGAAAAGTGAGATCATACATTTGTCCTTGTGTAACTGAGTTATTTCATTCAGCATAATGTCCTCCAGGTTCATCCACATTGCAAGATGTTTCGGGGATTCATTTTTCTTTATGGCTGAGTAGTATCTCATCGTATGTATGTACCATATTTTGTTTATCCATTCATCTGCTGATGGGCACTTAGGTTGCTTTCATCTTTTTGCTATTGTGAATAGTGCTGCAATGAACATAGGTGTGCATATGTTTGCTCATGTCTCTTCTATTAGATCCCTAGGGTGTATACCTAAGAGTAAAATTGCTGGCTCATAAGGTAGTTCTATTTTTAATTTTTTGAGGAATTGCCATACTGTTTCCCACAGCAGTTGTACCGTTTTACATTCCCACCAGCAGTGGATAAAAGTTCCAATCTCCCCACATCCTTGCCAATATTTGCTGTTTTCTGTTTTTTTACCAGTGCCATTTTAGCAGGAGTGAAGTGGTATCTTGTTGTAGTTTTGATTTGCATCTCTCTAATGGCTAATGACAGAGTATCTTTTCATATGTCCTTTTGCATTTTTTATTTCTTACTTAGGTCACTGATGGTTTATGTTAAATTGTTGCTATTTCCTCCCTTGTTCTTCCAATTTCAGGACCTACTTTTCAGTGCATACAAACCTCACTTCTTTACAGCAGGTTCTGTGCCCCTCCCCTATAATCATCTGAGAATTGTGCTTCGCACACTTCCATGTGTTTATCAAGCATTGTAGTCGCATGTCATCTATTCTGAGAAAATTCCCAAGCATGCTTTAGCACGCTTGGCCGCCTCTAGCCACTGGCCTGGTATATCACTGAGATAGAAGGGAATTATGAGTTCACTCCCAGTGATATGCTCACTAAGCATTTCCTGAATCCCCAGTTCCCCCTAAAATGCTTTCTTGATGGATCATGTATGCTTGGATCTGATAGGCTTCTCCTCATCTCCTCTGTCTTTGCTTTCCCCACCTCATACCTGTTGCCATCAAGTCAATTCTGACTCATATTGACCTTATAAGGCAGAGAAGAACTGCTCCATAGGGTTTCCAAGACTGTAAATCTTTACAGAAGCAGACTGCCACATCTTTCTCCCCTGGAGCAGCTGGTGGGTTCAAACTGCTGACCTTTTGGTTAGCAGCCAAGTGCTTAACCATTGCGCAATGAAGGCTCCACTCCCCAGCTCATAGCTAGGGTTAATAAAGAGTCATTATTAACTTTGCCCTTTCCTGAAGACTCAGCTCCTTCAGGCCCCACTCCAGATGTCCTAAATCATTCTTAGGGTAAGGCCTAGAATTTAACATATTTTCCAAGTGATACTTAAAATAATCACTATTATATGTACAGTTCTTATTATGTGCCAAGCGTATACACTTTACATATAGTAACTCACTTAACCCTGAGAAGTAGCCCTTGAGGTGGACATTATTATTATTACTCTCATTTTATAGATGAGGAAATTGAAGAAGAGAGGTTATATAATGTGCCCAAGGTCACACAGCTCCTAAGACATGGAACCAGGAATCAAACCCCGGCAGACCTTCCTTCTGTTACCCTACCCTAAAGTTAGAGCACCGCAGATATGCAGGTTAAATGAAAGTTACCCGCTCACACTTCTGCATGTCCTTTCAGTGTCACACTGAAGCATAGTTTAACAGTCCTCCAAAGATTATTTAAATTTCTAGGCAAAGTTACCATTTTCTGACTTTCCTATTTACTATTAACTAGGAACTCAGACCCTGTAAAGTTATGTCAACTTGTAGTTTTATATCCAATAGAGATACAAATGATTTCCCTCTGCTGTTGTTGTTAGGTGCTGTCATTTCGGCTTCGACTCATAGCAACCCTATGTACCTACCACAGAACGAAACTCTGCCCCGTCCTGTGCCATGCTCACAATCGTTGTTATGCTTGAGCCCATTGTTGCAGCCTCTGTGTCAATCCATTTCATTGAGGGTCTTCCTCTTTTTCACTGACCCTGTACTTTACCAAGCATGATGTCTTCTCCAGGGACTGATCCCTCCGGATAGCATGTCCAAAGTACGTAAGACATAGTCTCCCCATCCTTGATTCTAGGGACCTTTCTGGCTGTACTTCTTCCAAGATAGATTTGTTCGTTCTTTTGGCAGTCCGTGGTATATTCAGTATTCTTCACCAACACCACAATTCAAAGGCTTCAGTTCTTCAGTCTTC
This sequence comes from Dugong dugon, assembly GCA_030035585.1. NCBI lineage: Eukaryota > Metazoa > Chordata > Mammalia > Sirenia > Dugongidae > Dugong > Dugong dugon. Next base: position 171,039,461 of record CM057462.1, read on the forward strand.
CTTATTCATTGTCCAGCTTTTGCATGCATATGATGTGGTTGAAAATACCATGGCTTGGGTCAAGCACATCTTAGTCTTCAAGGTGACACCTTTGCTTTTCAACACTTTAAAGAGTTCTTTTGCAGCAGATTTCCCAGTGCAATGCGTCTTTTGATTTCTTGACTGCTGCTTACATGAGTGTTGACTATGGATCCAAGTAAAATGAAATCCTTGACAAGTTCAATCTTTTCTCTATTTATCATGATGTTGCATATTGGTCCAGTTGTGAGGATTTTTGTTTTCTTTATGTTGATGTGTAATCCATACTGTAGGCTGTGGTCTTTGATCTTCATCAGTAAGTGCTTCAAGTCCTGTTCACTTTCAGCAAAGAAGGTTGTGTCATCTGCATATCTCAGGTTGTTAATGAGCCTTCCTCCAATCCTGATGCCAAGTTCTGCTTCATATAGTCCAGCTTCTCAGATTATTTGCTCAGCATACTGATTGAATTGGTATGGTGAAAGAATACAACCCTGACACGCACCTTCCTTGACTTTAAACCATGCAGTATTCCCTTGTTTTGTCCAAACAACTGACTCTTGATCTAAGTACAGGTTCCTCTTGAGCACAAAGAAGTGTTTTGGAATTCTCATTCTTTACAATGTTATCCATAATTTGTTATGATCTACACAGTCAAATGCCTTTGCATAGTCAATAAAACACGGGTAAACATCTTTCTGGTATTCTCGGCTTTCAGCGAGGATCCACCTGACGTCAGCAATGATATTCTTGGTTCCATGCCCTCTTCTGAATCCAGCCTGAATTTCTGGCAGTTCCTTGTGGATATACTGCTACAGCCACTTTTGAATGATCTTCCCCAAAATTTTACTTGCATGTGATATTAATGACATTGTTTGATAATTTCCGCATTTGGTTGGATCACCGTTTTTGGTAATAGGCATAAATATGGACCTCTTCCAGTTGGTTGGCCAGGTAGCTATCTTCCAAATTTCTTGGCATAGATGAGTGAGCACTTCCAGCACTGCATCGGTTCATTGAAACATCTCAGTGGATATTGCATCAATTCCTGGAGCCTTGTTTTTCACCAGTGATTTCAGTGCAGCTTGAACTTCCTTCAGTACCATCAGTTCCTGATCATATGCTACCTCTTGAAATGGTTGAACATCGACAAATTCTTTTTGGTATAATGACTCTGTGTATTCCTTCCATCTTCTTTTAATGCTTCCTATGTCGTTTAATATTTTCCCCATAGAATCCTTCACTATTGCAACTCAAGTCTTGAATTTTTTCTTCAGTTCTTTCAGCTTGAGAAATGCTGAGGGTGTTCTTCCCTTTTGGTTTCCTATCTCCAGCTCTTTGCACCTGTCATTATAATACTTTACTGTCTTCTCAAGCTGCCCTTTGAAATCTTCTGTTCAGTTCTTTTACTTCATCAGTTCTTCCTTTTGCTTTAGCTATTTGGCATTCAAGAGCAAGTTTCAGAGTCTCTCCTGACATCCATTTTGGTCTTGCCTTTCTTCCCTGTCTTTTTATTTCCCTCTGGTTGAAGAGATAATCCCAAATGTTACAGTCTATTGCCCTGGAGGACATTTATCAGTTTTGTTGCTAACCTAGAAAATTATTCTAGCATTTTCTTAATAAATTGTCTATAAATACCCAGTTGTTTCAAGGCTCTTTGAACCAGCTTTATCATTGCACTGGTTCCATCAGGAACTAAGGAGTTGAATAAAATCTTTGACATGTGTTCATCCTATGTTTGTAAAAAAAAAAGAAAAAGGTATTTTTTAACTTCTGAAAATTATGCTTTGACACTCTAGAAGTGAGTAAAACATTTGCAAAGACTCTTCTGCCGTACTCTTCTTCACAGTCAATTAAATCCAAGGATAAGTGTTTGCTTGGCACTGCTCCTGCTCCAGAGTTGCAGGCAGCATGATGCAGAGGGACGGTCCAGAAAGGTCTGGGCTCAAACATGATCATACCCACTTTCTAACTTAAGAATTTAGGGCAATCCTTTTTTTTCTAAGTCTCACCCTCTGTCCATAAAATGAAGATAACTATTTCTACCAACAGGGTTAGCAGCTGAGCTCTTAACCACTGTGCCACCAGGACTCCAACAGGGTTATAGTGAACATTAAATGAAGTAATGCATCAAGTATTTAACATAGCTCCTGGGTTCTGTTGTTGTTAGTTGCCATCAAGTTGACTCCCATTCATGGTGACCTTATGTATAACAGAAAGAAACATTGCCCGGTCCTGCACCATCTTCATAATCGTTAGTATGTTTGAGCTTTTTGTTGGGACTATTGTGTCAATCCATCTTATTGAAAGTTTCCTTCTGTTTCACTGATCCTCTACTTTACCAAACATGAGGTCCTTTTCTAGCAATTGGTTAGCTCTCCTAAGACTTAATTTGCTCATTATTCTGTCAGTCCACAGTATACTCAATATTCTCCACCAATACCACAATTCGAATGTGTCAACTCTTCTTCAATCTTCCTTTTTTTTTTGTCCAGCATTTGCCTGAGTCCTAGTAGGTGCTTAGTACACATGTCAGTTACCTTCCCTTTCTCCTGGCAGTGTGCTGGCAAATGCTTAACAACCAGCTTTCGAAAACCAAGCCCCCCTTGTAGTATTTGCAAATTTCCATAGTGATTTCAACCCACAACCTGAACACGGAGTTGGAAAGAGATAGTCACAATCAGTTTTCATAAGCCTGTACAAGTCAGGTCTTCTCCTCCCATTCTTCACCTAACAATTCCTTTTCCTCTCGCAGATCTCAGCTAAGCACCTCTTCATCAGGGGAGACTGCCCTGATTCACAGACTAGATCAAGTCTCCTATTATTTTTTCTCACTTTGCTTCAGAAGCTTTCTCACAATTTGTAATTATACATTTATAATTATTAGCTAATTAACCTCTATCACACTCCTTAGACTGTGTCAAAAAGTCAGAGGCCACATCTGTTTTGCTCTCCTTTGTATCCTCAGCACCTAGCTCAGTACCTGGTACAAAGCATAACCTTTGCTGTTGAGTCAATTCCGACTCATAATGACCCTTTAGGGCAGAGTAGAACTGCCCCATAGGGTTTTCAAGGCTGTAAATCTTTATGGAAGCAGACTACCACATCTTTCTCCTGCAGAGCAGCTGGTGGGTTTGAATCTAATTTCAAGAATCTTCTAATTCCATCTCGGGGGACATCTAGGTCAATTGGCATAAAATAGTTTATAAAGAAAATAATACATCCTACTTTGGTGAGTAGCGTCTGGGATCTTAAAAGCTTGTGAGGAGGCATCTAAGATACTCCACTGGTCCCACCCCGTCTGGAGCAAGGGAGAATGAAGAAAACCAAAGACACAAGAGAAAGATTAGTTCAAAGGACTAATGGACCGCAACTACCACAGCCTCCTCCAGACTGAATCCAGCACAACTTGAGGGTGCCCGGCTACCACCACCGACTGCTTTGACAGGGATCACAATAGAGGGTCCCAGACAGAGCTGGAGAAAAATGTAGAACAAAATTCTAACTCATAAAAAAATGACCAGACTTACTGGTCTGACAGACACTGGAGAAACCCCGAGAGTATGGCCCCCGGACACCCTTTCAACTCAGTACTGAAGTCACTCCTGAGGTTCACCCTTCAGTCAAAGATTAGACAGGCCCATGAAACAAAACGAGACTTAATGGGCACACCAGCTCAGGGCCAAGGACAAGAAGGCAGGAGGGGACAGGAAAGCTGGTAATAGAGAACCTAAGGTTGAGAAGGGAAGAGTGTTGACGTGTCATGGGGTTGGCAACCAACCTCACAAAACTGTATGTGTATTAATTGTTTAATGAGAAATTAATTTGCTCTGTAAAATTTTCATCTAAAGTACAAAAAAAATTTTTTTTTTAATAATCTTTTAATTCCAATAAAGGAGAAACGAAACCTGCTTACAGGAACTTGGACCAACTCTAGTCTGACCCTTGTTGATCAAGTATTTCTGATCAGGTCTCACAGACAGACAAGGGCCAATCAAGTGCAACAGCCTGCTATGTATGCAGTTCACTGGGAGACAGTAACTGGAAAATCCAGTGTAGGCCTGGATTTGGCTCTTTTCAGGGACGCTGGTTCAAGCTGAAGCTGAAGCAGCTTCCCCCAGAGTAGCAGCTACCTCCTGGGCTGAGATAAAAACACAAGTCCCAGGGACAATCCATAAATCCATAGCATTTAAAAAATATTACTAAAGTCATTTTATCTTCCATCACCTATTTCATAATTCATATAATTTAAATATAAAGTTAAAATTTAAATGAAAAAATGCAATATTAAGAGGCATTATGAGGCAAACAAGGAGCCCTGGTGGCTAGTGCTCGGCTGCTAACTGAAAGGTTGGCAGTTTGAACAACCACCAGTCACTTCAAGGGAGAAAGATGTGGCAGTCTGCTTCTGTAAAGATCACAGCCTCGGAAACACTATGGGGCAATTCTACTCCATCCTACAGGGTCCCTGTGAGTCGGAATTGACTCTTCAACAACAGATTTTTTGGTTTTTTTATAGGTGTCTAAGCCAACTCTTGGAGCCCTGGTGGCACAGTGGTTAAAAACTCGGCTGCTAACCAAAAGGTCGACAGTTCGAATCCAACAGCTGCTCCTTGGAAACCATATAGGGCAGTTCTACTCTGTCCTATAGGGTCACTACGAGTCAGAATTGACTTGATGGCAACGAGCTTGGTTTGGTTTACGACAACTCTTAAGTCCTTGTGGAATAGCAATCATTTAACCTGTAGGAGAGAAACAACTATACTCACGTCTATACATACATGGAGCTCATCTGACGTCATTTTACTCATACCAGGAAATCTGGTCTCCCTTGACCACCCTCAATTATATTTCCAGTACCTGGCAGGTGAACAACAGTTCAAAATCAGGTGTAATGATCCACTCACAGCAACAAAAACAATAATAAACCACAGCAGAGAAGAAGCCAGGAGAGGAGACAGGACAGAGGACAGAAATTCCAGCAGCTAGTACTCTCGGTCCTGTGGTAAAACTAAACCACGCTCGATAACCCCTTGAGAACTCCACTAACTTGAAAGACAGAAAAACAGCCAATCACAATAACACAGCAATCTGAGGGCCTTTCAACAAAGGGCACCCGAGCTTCTCTAGCTGTCACCTGGGAGTGAAACACCGTGTCATAGCATAGACGTATAATTGAGACACTTTCATTGGAGTAGCTCATCCTCTTTTGAGAAGAAATTTAGTTTCTGAAAGCAGCTAAAATAATTTAAAACCCAATTTGGGTGTATAAGGTGTAAAGACAAACTGACATATTTCCTTTTGGTTAAAAATAAAGTCACATAAATAATAATGTTGATTTGCTTTTGTGATTTCAAACAAGAAGTTCTAAAAATGACTGGAGAAGGAACAGCTAGGTTAAACTAAGTGGACTAGCCCAAAGGGAAGAAACATATTCATTCTGAAGTATTTTGTAAGGTGTTGAATAAAAATCAGTCTTATTAAAACTTGCGGTTAAACATGGCAGATGGAACACATGTAGTTATTTTTATTCACCTCTTTGAAACCTCACTAAAACACAATATGGTACAAGGTTTGGCCTTGTCTCTGGTTTCTGAAAATAGCTCTTGGGAATTTGCCAGCAATCAAAGGTATTTTGTTTTATAAAACAGAGAGGCAACACTTACACATGTGCAAAGGAGTTGGGATTTGCACCCTGGCAACAGGTCTCTGGAAGGGAGGGAGCATGATAAGGCCTCAGAAAAAAACCACATCCTCTCACCCTCTGAGGCTTGATGTTTGCCGATGTAGCATGTCACATAGGCTTTGGAGTATAAAAATGGCTGCGCAAGGGATGTCAGGGTCCCTCAGCAATGGTGCTAGGTGGAGCCCATGTAGCACAAGTTTTCAGCCCATTTAACTAAGCCTACTTGGCCTGGGGAAACCAGCAGCAAGTAGGTCTCCTTTTTAAGTCACTCACCTACTGTACTGTTGTAGAGAAAAACTTGAACGCTGTTTCTAGTTAAAACAGAGAGATTTATCAAGGGTTTTAAACAATTGCAATTGGGGAACTACGGAACCCGCTAGTCCTGGGGCAATTTCTTTATACAAGTACTCTTATGGGGTAAAAAGAGGAATCAAACCATAGGGAGGGCAGTTACAGAAAAATCAATGCATATTGTAATAAATACACTCTGATTGGCTACTGATTATTAATGTTACCAGGTGGAAGCCCCAGGTTCTTTCTCAGCATGAGTCGTATCAGCCAGTAAACGAGAGATCGAGGTGGGAGAAAAGGAAAGTCACCTTTACTTCATTGCACAAGGAAAAGGAGTCAGTTGGAGTTGCTGCTGCCAAGACTACTCCTCCAGGGTGGCAGACAAGTTACTTTTAAGGGATTTACAAGTAGGGACTTCATACAAGTTATGTCAGCAACATTCTTAATCATACTACACAGGCATGATGGGGTTTACATACAACTTCCAAGCAAAAGCAGGATTCAAAAACAAAGCTGGGAGGGAGGAAGCCCAGCAAAGAACATAGGATTTTTAATGCAACACTGTTGGGGCTCTGTCTCACTCCTTCCATTTCCTTTTGGACATTGGTCATTCAAGACCAGTGTCCATTTTGAACTATAGCCCAGCTTGGAATTGTTTGGCATATTCTCAGGAAGGGGCAAATATTGGACCTAGGCCTTTCATTGTGGCTACAGACCTCTTCTTGGTTTATAACTGACTATTTACTAAATATTAAAAGAAAAAGAGGTGGGGTCAAGATGGCAGAGTAGTCAGACGCTTCTGGTGGGATTTCTTACAACAAAGACCCGAAAAAACAGTGATTCGATTATATATGGCAATCTGGGAGGCCTGAATATCAAAGGCAGAGTTGAGGAACCAGACTGAGTGGTAGGGGAGTGAGAGATGATTCAGAAGCAGCGAGAAGTTACCAGACCTGAACTGGCGAGAGCCTGAGCCCTTCAGGCCTGATCAGCTCAGGTCGGAGCAGTGAAGCAGGCAAGCAGCCGTGCACGGGAGGTGCATTTTCTGCACCAGGGGAGACGCAGCACAAGAGACTCTACATGGCCACCCAGAACCAGTAAGAAGCTTCCCTCCATGAAAAATAAGTACTTGCGTATGGTTTATCACGCGGATCAAAAACATCTCACTTAGGGAAAAACCTCTCTCCCATTTACCTCCCCACTACCTGCTCCACACTGGGTCCCAGACCAGCTTCAGCAATTGCTGAGTCCCCTGGGCCAGAAGTAAGATCCGTCACATGCCCGGAGCCATTCTCTCTGCCTTTGTGAGTGAATAAATTAACAAACTAAAAAACAAACAAAATAAACTGCTGGATCCCCTAAGCCAGGAACCCAGGGTAGGCACAGCTCTTTGCCTAGGCACAGGCATAAGGGATCCATGGAATTTGAGTGCCTTTCCCCCTGCATAGACTTGTGTGAGCCAATTTCAACAGCGTAGGCCCTGGTTACCACAGTACAACAGGGTATATACTGGAACTCTAACTTCAACTGTTTCAGCTGTGAAGTGGCAGGTTCTTGACATTTGACACTGCTCTGCCCATTAAGCAGGGTCTTCACCTACCCACATCAGGGGCCTGGGGACTGGTGGCTCCACCCATGCCACCTAGCCACCTGCGAGAGGGGCCTATGAATAAGAGGTGTCCCACAGTCCTTACAGTCAACAGCATTAGGTGCTCATAGTCCAGCTGCAAAACTCACCCATCTACATGCTCTAGGGAACAGGGACACGCCTTCCTCCTGGACACTTGGGGGTGGCCGTCAGCCCCTTGCCTTGCTTAGAGTGTGTGCCCCTGCTAAAGCCACATGCCTGTGCCTCAACCAATCACCCATGCTTGTCTAGGACTGTAGGTGAGAGTCTACACCACACACTTGGTGGGCACCTGAGCTGAATCTATACAGGAGGAGTGGGCAGACCTGAACTCACATACCTAGTAACAGAACTAACCACCTGGTGACAGGACATTAGAGCCTCAAAGGTGCCAATAATCAAACTAGCTCATATGAGCAGCCCATTTGGGCATATCAAAACAAAACAAGAAACTAGGACACAGGAAGCAAACATAAAATAAATAAATATAATAACTTATCTATGGTTTGGAGACAACAGTCAATATCAAATCACATAAAGAGGCAATCCACGATGGCTTCAGCAAGCTCCCCAAATAAAGAATCTAGAAGTTTTCCAGAGGAGGAAAATTTCTTGAAATTACTGGAGGCAGAATACAAAAGATTAATATACAGAAATCTTCAAGAAATTAGGAACGAAATTAAGCAAAATGCAGAACACGTAATAGAAGAAATTAAAAAGATTAAAGAAGAGCATAATGACAGATATAACAGGCTGCAAGAATCTATAGAAAGACAGCAATCAGAAATCCAGAAGATTAACATTAAAAGTTCAGAATTAGACAACTCAATAGAAAGTCATAGGAACAGAATTGAGGCAATGGAAGTCAGAATTAGTGACATTGAAGATAAAGCACTTGACACCAACTTATTTGAGGAAAAATCAGATAAAAGGATTAAAAAAAAATGGAGAAACCCTAAGAATTATGTGGGACTTTGTCAAGAGGAATAACCAATGAGTGATTGAAGTACCAGAACAGGGGAGGATAACAGAAAATACAGAGAGAATTGTTGAAGATTTGTTGGCAGAAAACTTCCCTGAGAGCATGAAAGATGACAAGATATCTATCCAAGATGCTTATCAAACCCCACATAAGGTAGATTCCAAAAGAAAGTCACCAAGACATATTATAATCTAACTTACCAAAACCAAAGATAAAGAGAGAATTTAAGAGTGGCTAGGGACAAATGAAAAGTCATCTACAAAGGAGAGTCAATAAGAATAAGCTCGGACTACTCAGCAGAAACCATGCAGACAAGAAGGCAATGGGATAATATATATAAACCCTTGAAGGAAAAAAAACAGCCAGCCAAGAATTATATATCCAGCAAAACTGTCTCTCAAATGAGATGGCGAAATTAGGGCATTTCCAGATAAACAGAACTTTAGGGAATTTGCAAAAACCAAACCAAAATTACAAGAAATAATAAAGGGAGTCCTCTGAATAGAAAATCAGTAACATCAGATAATAACCCAAGACTAAAATATAGGACAGAGCAACTAGATATCAACCCAGATAGAGAAGTCACAAAAATAAACCAAAGTTAAAACACTGAAACTAGGGAAACAGATGTCAATATGTAAAAGATAACAACATTAAAACAAAAAAGAGGGACTTATAAAATGTAGACAAAGATTTTTCATTTGGAGAGGAAGTCAAGGTGATATAAATAAAAAAATGGTAAAAACTTAGAAAAATAGGGGTAAATATTAAGGTAACCACAAAGTAAACCAACAATCCTACAAGTCAAAATAAAAAACCAGAAAAATGTAAAGACTCAGCAAACACAAAATCAACAACAATGAAAAAGATGAAAAGAAAATACATAAAGAAAAACAACTCAGCACAGAAAATTAAGTGGAACAAAGAAACTGTTGACAGCACACAAAAAAAGACATCAAAATGACAGTACTAAACTCATACCTATCAATAATTACGCTGACTGTAAATGGACTAAATGCACCAATAAATAGAGAGTGGCAGATTGGATAAAAAAAAAAACATTATCCATTTATATGTTGCATACAAAAGTCACACCTCAGACTTAAAGACACAAACAAACTAAAACTGAAAGGATGGAAAAAACATACCAAGCAAATAACACTCAAAAAAGAGCAGGAGTGGCAGTATTAATCTCTGACAAAATAGACTTTAAAGTAAAATCCACCACAAAGGATAAGGAAGGACACTATAATGATTAAAGGATCAATACACCAGGAGGACATAACTATAATAAATATTTACACACCTAACGACAGGGCTACAATATACATAAAACAAAAGCAAACAGCACTGAAAAGAGAGATAGACAGCTCCACAATAGTAGTAGGAGACTTCAACACACCACTTTCAGTGAAGGACAGAACATCCAAGAAGAAGCTCAACAAAGACACGAAAGATCTAAATGCTACAATCAACCAACTAGATCTCATAGACATATACCGCACACTCCACCCAACAGCAGCCAACTATACTTTCTTTTCCAATGCAAATGGAACATTCTACAGACTAGACCACACATTAGGCCATAAAGCAAGCCTTAACAAAATCCAAAGCATTGAAATATTACAAAGCATCTTTTCTAACCATAAAGGAATAAAAGTAGAAATCAACAAAAGAAAAAGCAAGGAAAAAAAAATCAAACACATGGAAACTGAACAACACCTTGCTCAAAAACTAATGGGTTATATAAGAAATTCAGGATGGAATAAAGAAATTCATAGACTCAAACGAGAATGAAAACACATCCTACCAGAACCTTTGGGACACAGCAAAAGCGGTGCTCAGAGGTCAGTTTATACCAATAAATGTACACATCCAAAAAGAAGAAATGTCAGAATCAAAACATTAACCCTACATCTGGAACATGTAGAAAGGGAGAGCAAAAGAAGCCCTCAGGCACCAAAATAAAGGAAATAATAACAATTAGAGTTAAATACAATAGAGAATAGAAAAACAACTGAAAGAGTTAACAAGACCAACAGCTTGTTCTTTGAAAAGATCAACAAAATTGATAAACCATTGGCCAAACTGACAGAAGAAAAACAGGAGAGGAAGCACATAACCCATATAAGAAATGAGATGGGTGATATCACAACAGACCCAACTGAAATTAAAAGAATCATAACAGAATACTATGAAAAATTGTACTCTAACAAATTTGAAAACCTACAGGAAGTGGACAAATTTCTAGAAACCCACTACCTACCTGAACTAACACAAACAGAGGTATAACAACTAAATAAACCCATAACAAAAGAAGAGATTGAAAAGGTTATTAAAAAACTCCCAACAAAAAAAAAGCCCTGGCCTGAATGGCTTCACTGGAGATTTCTATCAAACTCTTAGAGATGAGTTAACACCACTACTACTAAAGGTGTTTCAGAGCATAGAAAAGGATAGAATACTCCCAAACACATTCTATGAAGCCAGCATAACCCTGATACCAAAACCAGGTAAAGACACCACCAAAAAAAAAAAAAATGAAAATTACAGAACAATATCCCTCATGAACATTGATGCAAAAATCCTCAACAAAATTCTAGCCAATAGAATTCAGCAATATATCAAAAAAATAATTCACCATAATCAAGTGGGATTTATACCAGGTATGCAAGGATTGTTCAACATTAGAAAAACAATCAATGTAATCCATCGCATAAATAAAACAAAAGACAAGAACCCCATGATCCTATCAATCAATACAGAAAAGGCACTTGAGTCAAGTCCAACACCCATTCATGATAAAAACTCTCAACAAAATAGGTCTAGAAGGGAAATTCCTCAACATAATTAAGGGCATTTATGCAAAGCCAAAAGCCAGCATCAAACTAAATGGAGAGACTTTGAAAGCATTCTCCTTGAGAATGGGGAAGCAGACAAGGATGCCCTCTATCACCACTCTTATTCAACATTGTGCTGGAGTCCTAGCCAGAGTAATTAGGCTAGAAAAAGAAATAAAGGGCATCCAGATTGGTAGGGAAGAAGTCAAAGTATCTCTATTTGCAGATGATATGATCTTATACACAGAAAACTCCAAAGAATCCACAAGAAAACTACTGGAACCGATAGAAGATTTCAGCAAAGTTTCAGGATACAAGATAAACATACAAAACCCAGCTGGATTCCTTTACAGCAACAAAGAGAAACTCAAAGAGGAAATCACCAAATCAATACCATTTGCAATAGCCCCCAAGAGGATAAAATACTTAGGAATAAATCTAACCAGAGACATAAAAGACCTACACAATGAAAACCTCAAGACACTACTGCAAGAAACCAAGAAAGACCAGCATAAGTGGAAAAACATACCTTGCTCATGGATAGCTAGACTCAACATTATGAAAATGTCAGTTCTACCCAAAGCGATCTACAGATACAATGCAATCCCCACCCAAATTCCACCTGCATTTTTTAATGAGATGGAGAAACATATCACCAACTTCATATAAAATGGGTAGAGGCCCTGAATAAGTAAAGCATTATTCAAGAAGAAGAACAATGTGGGAGGCCTCACACTACCTGATTTTAGAACCTACTATTCTGCCATGGTAGTCAAAACAGCCTGGTACTGGTACAACAACAGATACATAGACCAGTGGAACAGAATTGAGAATCCAGACATAAATTCATCCACCTATGAGCAGCTGATATTTGACAAAGGCCCAAAGTCCATTAATTGTGGAAATCTCTTTAACAAATGGTGCTGGCATAACTGGATATATATCTGCAAAAAAAAACTGAAACAAGACCCATACCTCACACCATGCACGAAAACTAACTCAAAATGGATCAAAGACTTAAATATAAAAGCGAAAACGATAAAGATCATGGAAGGAAAAATAGGGACAACATTAGGAGCCCTAATACATGGCATAAACACAATACGAACCATAATAACAAGGCACAAGCACCAGAAGAGAGACCAGATAAATGGGAGCTCTTAAAAATCAAACACTTATGCTTATCAAAAGACTTCACCAAAAGAGTCAAAAGACAACCTACAGACTGGGAAAAAAAATTTGGCTATGACAAATCTGATCAGCGTCCAATCTCTAAAAGCTACAAGATACTGCAAAACCTCAACAACAAAAAGACAAGTAACTCAATTGAAAAATGGGCAAAGCATATGAACAGGCACTTCACCAAAGAAGATATTCAGGCAGCTAACAGACACATGAGGAAATGCTCACAATCATTAGCTGTTAGAGAAATGGAGATCAAAACTACAATGAGATATCATCTCACCCCAACAAGGCTAGCATTAATCCAAAAAACACAAAATAATAAATGCTGGAGAGGTTGTGGAGAGACTGGAACACTTATCCACTGTTGGTGGGAATGTAAAATGGTACAACCACTTTGGAAATCGATTTGGCACTTCCTTAGAAAGCTAGAAATAGAAGTACCATATGATCCAGCTATCCCACTCCTTGGAATATATCCTAGAGAAATAAGAGACACCACACAAATAGATATATGCACACCACGTTCATTGCAGCACTGTTTACAGTAGCAAAAAGATGGAAACAGCCTAGGTGCCCATCAATGGACAAATGCATAAACAAATTATGGTATACCCACACAATGGAATATTATGTAATGATAAAGAACAACAATGAAGCTGTGAAATACTGTATAACATGGTGGAAGCTGGAACTTATGCTGAGTGAATTTAGTCTGTCACAGAAGGATAAATACTGTGTAAGACCACTATTATAAGAACTCAATAAAAGGTTTAAACTCAGAAGAAAACATTATTTGATGGTTACGAGGATGGGGAGGGAGGGGAGGGTTATTTACTAACTAGATAGTAGATAAGAATTATCTTAGGTGAAGGGAAGGACAGCACTCACTACAGGGGAAGACAGCACAACTGAACTAAACCAAAGCTAAGAAGTTTCCTGAATACAATCAAATACTTTGAGGGACACAGTAGCAGGGGTAGGGCTCTGGGGACCACACTTTCACGGGACATTGAGGTCAATTGGCATAACAAAGCTTATTAAGAAAATGTTATGCATCCTACTTTGGTGAGTGGCATCTGGGGTCTTAAAAGCTTGCAAGCAGCCATCTAAGATGCATCAGTTGGTCCCAACCACCTGGAGTAAAGGAGAATAAAGAACACCAAAGACACAAGGAAAGTAGTAGCCCAAGAGACAGAAAGTGCCACATAAACCAGAGACTTCATCAGCCTGAAACCAGAGGAACTAGATGGTGCCTGGCTACCCCTAATGACTGCCCTGACAGGGAACACAACAGAGAGTCCCGGATGAAGCAGGAGAAAGGTGGGGTGCAAACTCAAGTTCTGGTAAGAAGACCAGACTTAATGGTCTGACTGAGACTGGAGGAATCCTGTAAAGCATGTCCCTTGGAGTCTCTATCAGCCCAGAACTAAAACAATTTCCAAGGCCAACTCTTCAGACAGGGATTGGACTGGACTGTGGGACATAGAGTGATACTCGTGAGGAGTGTGCCTCTTAGCTCAAGTAGATACAAGAGACTAAATGGGCAGCTTCTGTCCGGAGGTGAGATGGGAAGCCAGAGAGGGTTAGGAGCTAGTTGAATGGATATGGGGAATCAGGGGCTGAAAGGAGGAGTGTGCTGTCACAGTGTGGGGAGAGCAATTAGAATCACATAACCGTGTATGTATAAAATTTTGTATGGGAAAAAATTAAAAAGAAAAAGAGTGGCTTTTATTCCCTGTGTCTTAGTTATCTAGTGCTGCTATAACAGAAATACCACAAGTGTACGGCTTTAACAGAAAGATTTATTTTCTCACAGTCTAGTAGGCTAGAAGTCCAAATTCAGAGCATCAGCTCCAGGGGAAGGCTTTCTCCTTCTGTTGGCTCTGGAGATAGGCCATTCTCATCAATCTTCCCCTGGACTAGGAGCTTCTCCGCGCAGGAATCCCAGGTCCAAAGGACCAGCTCTGCTCTTGGTGCTTTTTTCTTGGTGGTATGATGTCCCCCACTCTCTGCTCACTTTCATTTCCTTTTATGTCTTGTAAAATAAAAGGTGGTGCAGGCCACACCCCAGGGAAACTCCCTTCACATTGGATCAAGGATGTGACCTTAGTAAGGATATTACAATCCCACCCTAATCCTCTTTAACATAATCTAATCTTGCTTCATTAACCACAGGCAGAGATTAGGATTTACAACACATAGGAAAATTACGGTCACAAAATGGAGGACAACCACACAATACTGGGAATCATGCCTGTCTTAGGCTGGATTCTCTAGAGAAGCAAAACTAGTAAAGCGTATAAATATATAGAAAGAGAGATTTATATCAAGGAAACAGCTCTTGCAATTGTAGAGGCTAGAACGTCCCAAGTCTGTGGATCAGTGTAGAGGCCTCTCCCAATTCACGCAGCCGCAGAACCGGCAAACCCAAGATCAGCAGGTTGGAGAGCAGGGCTCCCACTCACAGGCTGTGAAGGTCAACAAATTCCAAGATTAGCAGGCAAGACCACAAGGTTTCTCCTGATTCATGTAGCTGCAAGGGCTGGCGAACCCAAGATCAGCAGGTCGGGAAGCAGGACTGTTGCTCGCAGGCTGTGAAGATCAACAAATCTCAAGATCAACAGGTAAGCTGCTAGCTCAAGTCCCAAGAACCAGAGGTGAGATGACAAGAGGCATCTGCTGGATCTGGAACAAGCCAAAAACCTTGGGAAGGTGAGCGGGAAGGAAGTAGCCAGTGGAGGGTAGAGAGATGAAGGCTGAGGGGGCAGTGAGCCACCACAGGCCCCACCCCAACTGGTACCACTCAGCAGATTCCATCATGGGGGTGATCACATATCAAATTTCAACAGGGAAGTGATCGTAACATCATACAACTGCCAAAACACTGAAAATCATGGCCTAGCTAAGTTGACATACAATCTTAATCATCACAATGGCCTAACCAAGTTGACACATATTTTTGGGAGACACAATTCAATCCATGACACCCTGTTCCTGTGAATGTTTCCCTAAAGTCTTTTTTTTTTTCTTTTTTCAGATTGTCTTAGCTATTTTCTTTATACCTCAGGGCCCAGTTGATGTGTTTTTATGAGTCTCTGTGAGTTCAGCTCCAGCTGGGTCACATTCTTTATGCTCAAGTGAGACCAGCTAGGAACCAGACAGGCCTGAGGCGACAAGCTGTGTCAATAGAAAACTTCAGAGCAAATACAAACAGCATCTTGTGACCAAGATAATGAGTCACCCCTTCCTGTTTCCTTCTAATCTTTCTGCTTACAGTTGTTTTTCAGGCAATTGGACTAAAACCAGACTTCACGCATGCGCCATGGAACAGTAGGTGACTTGAAAGTGAACTCAGTAGCCATGTTTTCTGTATATGCCACCATGTTCGTGGGAGCATACAGATGTCAAGAGTACACAAGGAACCATCTTGAAGGAACATGGCCTGCCATCTTGAGCCACCCGTTGCGTGTACAGCCCTTCCCCCCTACACCCCTTTTTGAATATGCATGCCATTTCCCAGATGTTTAATGAATATGTATGACTTCTCCTTTCCTGCATAGTATAAAACTTCTTCCAGCCCTTTGTTCGGGGAGACAGTGCTTTGAGAACGATCTCCCTGTCTCCTTGCTCACTACAAGCAATAAACCATGCCTTGCCTCAAATCTGCATGTCTCTTAGTTATTCTTAAGAAGAGTACAGGTGGCAAACCCATTGTGTTAAATAACACAAGGACAGGGAATAATGGCTCCAATATTATCTCCTAAATCATTCTTTTCTTTTGATCAGAGATTGGAGATAACACATTGATGATTAATACCTGGACTTATTCAAGCCCTGAGATGGTGGCCATGGTAGGCTTTGTAAACTCACGGTGCTGTTTTCCACCAGATAACCATGATGGAGTAGTGATTAAGAGGTACGGCTGCTAATCAAAAGGTCAGGAGTTCCAATCTACCAGGCACTCCTTGGAAACCCTATGGGGCAGTTCTACTCTGTCCTTTAGGGCCACAATGAGTCAGAATCAACTCAACGGCAAATGTTTTGGTTTTTGGTACCATCTGGTTCTTCACTAGGACCTTAAGTAAGAGCAACATTCGCATCAATCGCATTGCCAAAATGAACAGACTCAATGTACATCAACATTTTAGCCTGAGGCTTTTTTAAGTGTGTAAGACAACAGAAGATAAGTTTTATTATGCCTAATGTTATCAGGATGCAGACTAAGAATATTATTATTTCTTGCAATAGTAATTTACCTCATGTATTAATTCTTGATGGTAAATAACCAAATAAATCTAGTGTTTGTAAGGGTGTTATAGTGTGTTACCAAGTAGCTTGTTGTCTAATTCTATGTATATTCTATTCTATTTCTCTTACGTTATTTTTCTGAATATAACAAGAAGCATTTGCTACAGTACAGAGTACCCTTTCTTGGGCTAAAAATCTAAGGCTATTTTGTTATCTCATGCCACCTTGGCTAATGAGGCCAGAGATTAATGTGTTTTTCTCATGAGCAACTTAGCCTGTTATTTGTCCCATAATGATCCATAAATTTCTTAAGTTTTTTTTTTTCAGTTGAACTATGCCATAATAGGAATTAAAGCTACCAACCTCACCCTGAGTATTGGACCAATGGGTTTCTTTTTTACTCTTGTTTTATAATGTGTAACAATTTAACATTACCTTTTCAATATTTACTAGCACATTACTACGAATATCTAAAGGCAACCTTAAAATTCTCAAAGTGCATTGACCTTGAAGTCACCAGGAATCAAAACAAGAGATTGCCCATGTAAACTCACTGTCAGTTTGAAAGGAATCATTTAAAGTAGTATAGTTGGATGCACCACACAAAAACATATACCTATAAGGAGCATACAAAGTTTTTCTAGAGGAAACAGAAGGTATAGAAAAATTTACATGTGAAAACCAAATTTTCATTAGAGAATACATTATTATCAAGATAATACAGGATGGACCTCTCCTTTGGAGGTCTTCAGTTAATCTGTTTAAAACATACTAAGTGTTCTTCTCAAGGGCAAGCTGCCCTTCCTTGGTTTACCTATTAACAGTCATGGGTCACTTTCTCAGAAGCAGAAGTGCTACAAAACTGTTCTTTTTTTTTTTTTTTTTTTTTAGAGAACTAACAGGAATTTTATTCCTGTTCTATTTTGTAACATCATAACTCGAATGAATTTCAGACACTTCTCTGGCTATGATATTTACAACTTTGTTAAGTTTACCAATAAGAACTTCTAATTCAATAGTTACAATATCTAAACCCATTAGTTAAATAATTTAGGAGAAAGTAAAATGGCTTCTTATATCCATAAAGTAGGACTTTATAACATCAGCAATATTCCCACATAAAATCCATAGTATTCCTTTACTCGGCCTTATTTAGTTAATTTCTGTTCCACGTGATTCCGGATCAGCTGCAGTCTGTGAAACTATCAGCTTCTACGTAAGGGTTTTGGAAATCCTAATGTAGACAAGTCACAGTTCTTTTCAAAAGTCTAATATAGTCCATCTTTCTGTTGAGATATCTTGGTCAAACGTTTTTAGCAAATCAGCAAAGTAGAAACTTATCTGCAGATGAGAAATCTTAATATGGTCATGATTAATTCATAAACATAATACTCTTAATTAGAAAATTCAGAGCCAAATAAAGTCAGTTAAAAAATAACTTTAGACAAAAATATTTTTAAATATAATGAATAACCTTATTTTTAAAGAGCTTCAGATATAATATACTATATAATAATTTTGAGACATAATACCATATAGTCAGGGTATGCCAAGATTAACAAGTCTCTAAATACCTGAAGAGTAATAAAAAGATTTCATAGGTAAATGATGTGAATGTCCAGTCAAACCACTGGCTTTCATGGTAGATTAAAAAAATAATAAAGTTGCAGCCAAGTTAGCAATGAAAAAAATAATAAAATTATGGCATAATATTATAAGTTTGCCATCTAATATCAGGCAAAAACATAAGAGGAAATGCTAACATAAAAATTTTGACCCAAAGAGAATCAGGTGTTTCTCTTAATTTTAACTACACAGTTCATGTAATTTGTAACAGTAAATAAACCTTTACTTTACATAAATTCTTTCTTTTTTTCTCAAGCCATGAGGCTTGGTTTTCAACTCAGGAATTTTATTTTAATTAGAGACTGAACCTTTGTCTTCAAGGCAGATTACACAAAGAATAAATTAACCCTTTAATTCAGAAATCAAAGAAAATTTTTTTAACAATGAGAAACCCAATTCTTTGTTTTATATATTATTTAACGTTAAAGCTCCTAAATGTCTCATAAATTAAACCATTAAACTTTAGTCAGATAAAGTCTTTGATCATATTAAATAAATTTATTTTTTAATAAACTCCTTAAATGTTTGTTTGTTCTGTATCTCTTATAGTGAATCCTTTTAAAATGGCAAAAATGAACACACTCATTAGCAGACTCAAAATATATATTTTTTCATATATGTGCTATAAAAAGCAAAAGTATATAAACTTGAATTATGACAAAATCTATTTACTCAATTTAATATCTTTAAGTTGCCTAAATGTTATTGGAAATTATTTTAAGCCTGTATACCATAAAACATAATTGTTGAAATGAAGTTTGTTCAAACATTCCAAGTTTTTATTTAAATTTTACTATTTTTCTCATTTTTCTCAATCTAATTTTAGCCCTTAAAGATTTATCAACCAGCTTTGGAAATCACAAAGTTTCCATTCAACTGTCCAATTCATTGAGATGGATATAACCTTAAGTCTCTCACCCTTACTCTCTTGACTCAGGAAAGACAAGACTGGGTTATGCCAATTCATTTACATATGTTTAAATTGGCCTAGGCATTTTGAAGGGCTATCTACTCAGTAAATACCAAAGCTCTTTAGCAGTTTTGTAAATGAATCTGTCAATTCTTGGCTAGTAAGACCAGGGGCTGGGAAGGTCTGATCTTGCCCCACCTTCACTCTCTTGACTCAATTCACAGGAAAAAAAAAATGGGTTCTAGATAAAACTTATTAACTTGCCAGAGCCTCAGATGGAGGAATACTAGCTCTTTTGACAAAACCTGAGCGTCAAGTAAAAGTTCCCCAAAAAGGAAAAGACAGGACAACACAAATGGAAGCTCATTTTCCCAAAGTCGCCACTGAAATTCTAAATTACTTCTAGTATATTCAGTTTATAGTGTTTTTAAATATGAACCCTAAACCAGTGTCTCAGTAGTGGGAAGAAATCCAGGCTCATTTATCAAAAATGTTTAAGCTCTAAGGTTCAAGCTTTTGGCTTTCTTTTTTTTCTTTTTTAGCTTAATTCATTTTGTTGGCTAGAGACCTAGTCTCTTATTTTAGACCTTAAATATACTAGCTTCTTTAAATGGAAAGTATTTTAAAGTAGCTACTAATGATTTTAATTTTAACTTTGTGATTTTTAATTGAGAAACTATATCATAAAACAGTGCAGAGCTACCACTTCTCCCTTCAAATTTGGCAAAACAGAGCTCTGTTTCCCAGGCTTTCTCTAGTGCTCTACCTGTCTCTTGACCACTTTATCCAGTCACAGGAATCTTTAACGATCGTGTTGAGCACCGGCAACCATCCTAATTGCTTTTACTTCTTGACCCATGACCGAATTCTGCGGCTTATAGTGATCCAGAGCTCTTTAGAAATAAAATTATCTCTCTAATGATTCAAGCACCTGAATCCAGACACTAAACTGCAGTTCACCAAAAAAGTTAGTAAATGTCACTCTCAACCAAATGAGCAAGCAAAACAATCTAAGAAAGATTCTCCTTAATCAAACAACTGGTTTTCAAAGTAAATATGCCAAACAAAACTTAAAGAAAACATAAGAAAGAGAACAAAAAGAATAAGCGAAGGCTTGTTTTCTGGGGACGCTCACCCTGTCAGTGTCAAAAGGACGTGGCGTGCAAACATGTGGGTCCAGAAGATAGGGTGTCTTTTTCTGCCGGCTTCTGCTTTACAGTCCAGGTCTCCTCGAGGTCAACTGGATTCTTGTCTTTAGAATCCCTGCAACAACTACACCTTTAACTCTTGTAGGGTGAAAACACCACAAAGTTTAGTAAAAGAAAAAGAAAGGTTTTATCTAGCATATATTTAAAAAGGCAAAAGTAGGGAAGGGACAACCATGCTGCCAGAGCCATGTCTGTATGAGTCTATGTTCCCAGTTCTTAAGGATGCATCTTAGCGGGCTGCATTCGGGGATCCCTTGAACGTTCCCCATTCTCTGGATACACACTCACACAACCTAATTCAGTGCACCAACTTAACAGGTACCTGAGCCTTTTATGCCCTCAGCAATCAATTCCTCCTGCTTCTTGGGACTCTTCTAAGGCCTTACCTAGGAACTTACCAAACAACCAAGCATGTTTCATGTCTCCCACAGAGCCATCTTTTGGGTCCCAGGTGTATAGGCTTTTCAGAGCTGCTCCAAGGTCTCCAGGAGAAATCTCCTGGTGGCACCAGACATCAGGGCCAGTCTGTTGTCTGAGCCACCACAGGAACTGAGCAGATGACTCCTGGCTGGCTCACCAGAAATGTTACTGGGTAGAAATGCCAGGTTCTTGCTCGGCACCACTCCAATTGGCCAATAAACAAGAGACCAAGGTGGAAGAAGAGGAAAGGCACGTTTATTTCGTAGTACATGGAAAAGGAGTCAGTCAGAGCTACTGCTGCCAAGACTGCTCTTCAAAGGTGGGCAGACAAGTTAACTTTTAAGGGATTTACAAGTAGGGACTTCATACAAGTTATGTCAGCAACATTCTTAATCATACTATGCAGGCACAATGGGGTTTACATATAACCTTCAAGCAAATGCAGAATTCAAATGCAAAGCTTTCAGGGAGGAAAGCTCAGCAAAGGAAACAGGATTTTTAATGCAACACTGGGGGGGCTCTGTCTCATTAATAGTATAGTTAGTTAGTACAGATTAAAAGTATAGTTAATAGTATAGATTACATATAGTTTCACAAGATGCTTAGATCATGGTCACAAGATGCTTACATGTATTTTATTTGTCTATCTTGCAAAAATATCTTGTTGGCAACAGCAGCCAGACAGCAATCTTCCTGAGTACGTGTATTTTGAGGGGTGCAGATGGTCACTTGGTTAAGACCCCTCAGGGCATATGGTTATACATCCTGGTTTTGACCACCAAGGAAAAACATGTTTTTCTCAAAAACATAGTTGTTAGTCTAGAATCCAGATTAAAATTAGGCAGCATGGTCAGCATACTATGCCTTGGTCTCACTGACTGCACTGGCAGTTGTCTTCTTCTGAGACAATACTTTTGCCCTATCAGCCTTCTTGAGTTAGGGGGACACTCAAAAATGGATCCTAGTTGTTCTGGTGTGCTGTCCGCTTCTTGTTGCAAGTAATAAAAGCTACTTGCCATGTGCTGACACTCTGGGAGCATCTGGTATGTTCAGGCTCTGATCAGAGGATGTGATATTCATGGAGGGATCACTACTGGTGATTGGTGCCCTTTTTCTAATGGCTTCCTGGCTATTTAGAAATCTGGAAAAACCTCTGAGTGTCTCCATTCTAAACAGTGAACCCTAAACCACTGTGCCCAGAATACCAGCAGCAGGCATATGTCCCCCAATCAGAAGCATGGAAAATCTGAATGATTCCAGAGAAAAACTTCTGTCTTAGTCATCTAGTGCTGCTATAACAGAAATACCACAAGTGGATGCCTTTAACAAAGAGAAGTTTATTTCCTCACAGTAAAGTAAGCTAAAAGTCCAAATTCAGGGTGTCAGCTCCAGAGGAAGGCTTTCTGTTGGCCTTCTCATCAGTCTTCCCCTGGACTAGGAGCTTCTCCGCACAGAGACCCTGGGTCCAAAGGATGCGCTCTGCTCCCAGCACTGCTTTCTTGGTGGTATAAGGTCTTCCTATTCTGCTCGCTTCCCTTTCCTTTTATCCCTTGTAAGATAAAAGGTAGTGCAGGCCACACCCTAGGGAAACTCCCTTTACATTGGATCAGGGATGTGACCTTATTAAGGATGTTACAATCCCACCCTAATCCTCTTTATCATAAAATTACAATCACAAAATGGAGGACAACCACACAGTACTGGGAATCATGGCCTAACCAAGCTAACACATATTCTTTTGGGGGGACATAATCCAATCCATGCCAACTTCTAACATTAACTTTCAGGAGTCCACTAGCAAAAGAAGCTGGCTCCCAGCCTTATTATTTTATGATAAATCCCGCTAGTTGAAAAGTCTTAGACAAGCGAAAACAACAATTTGGTGCTGTGCTCTGAAACATGAAGAGAAAAGTCAAGAGTCAACAGACATTAAGAAAATCATCTAACATAGATGGCAGAGACCAATACAAACACAGAGGAAAGCAACTTGGAGGAAGTAAAGATAATGCAAGAGTTAACATCAAAAGAACCATAATCCATGTCTTCTGAGAGATAGAAGATGATATTGCATCCATGAAACAAGAGTAGAGCACTATTTTAAAAGGAACAATAGAGCAAAAAAGAACTTGTGGAAGTCAAAAATAAGAATGAAAGATAAATTTCAGGAACTCTCACCAAGAAGATAAAATGATGGACAATAGAAGAGAAAAGCTAAGACAATTAGAGAACCCTTTGAGGAAACTGAACATCTGAAAAACAGGACTTTCAGAAAAAGAACAGAGAAAGCAGGGTAAAATTATGAAAGAAATAATAAAATTTTTTCCCAAAACTGAAGACCCAGATTGAAAGAAACGAATGAGTACCTAGCAGAATGAATGAAAAAAGCCTCAAAGTAAGGCACATTGGAGTCCTGTTTGATTTGTGAAGCTAGAGTAGCCTATTACAAATACAAGTGAAAATATCATATAAGTAGTTAGATATAGGGAAAAGTTCTATTCTGTCCTATAGGGTCACTATGAGTTGGAATCGACTTGATGGCAGTGGTTTGGTTTTTGGTTTAGGTAGTGCAAATGCTTAGCACGTTCAGCTGCTAGCCAAAAGGTTGAAGGTTCAAATCCACCCAGAGGCACCTCAGAAGAAAGGCCTGGTGATACACTTCCAAAAAATCAGGCATTAAAAAGCCTCTGGAAATGGAACAACCAGAATAGAAATAATGAGAATGTTCACGCATTGTGAAGAATGTAATAATCAATGTTACTGAATAATTTGTGCAGAAATTGTTGAATGAGAAACTAAATTGCTGTGTAAACCTTCTCCGAAAACACAATAAAATATCGTTAAAAATATATATATTCTATAGTGCACAGTTCTACTCTGACACACATAGGGTCGTCATGACTCAGAATCGACTGGATGACAACTGTTAAGTTAAATATGAGAGTCTAGAGTTCAGATGAGGTCAGGGTTGGAGATGTAAATTGGAATCCACTGGCATATAAAAATATTTTAAACCAAGACACTGGATAAAATAACCTATGAAAAGTGTAGATAGAAAAGAGGAAAGGGGAAAGGGGAGAGAGAATACAAGAGAGAAGGGAAGAGACTAGGGCTCAGAGCAGAGTAGATGAGAGAGACCCAGGACAACACAATGTCCCAGGAGACTAGAGAAGAAAGTGCTTCAGGAAGGTGGATGCGGTCAACAGAAACAAAGGCTGCCCGGATGGTGAGAAACGGGAACAGAGGAGAACTGAGGAACAGAGGAGAACTGATCATCCGATTTATGAGATGAAGAGCACTGGCAACCTTAATAAGAAACACACATCTTTCAGAAGCATCAGTTTCATTCAAAGATTAGAGCAGGATTAGGATGGGCTAATGAGAGATGTGGAATATTGATACTTAAACTGCTATATGATTTAAAACACTACTTTAAAGTTAAAATAAATGTGGATGTTTTATGGAACTGAATACAGTACTTGCATGCATTTTTGAGATAAAGCAGGAGACCTCAAAGAAAGTGGGCCATTTTAAGCTCTGCTTCCATATACTCCTCCTCCCCCTACCCCCACAGAAGTATTTTGCTCAGTGCCCAGGACTGCCCAGATTTTAATAGGATTAATAATAAGGAACCCTGGTGGCCCAACAGTTAAGTGCTTGGCTGCCAGCTAAAAGGTTGGCGATTCAAACTTACCCAGCAGCTCCAAGAGAGAAAGACCTGGTAGTCTGCTCCCATAAAGACTACAGCCTAGAAAACCCTACAGGGCTGTTCGACTTTGTCAGGGGTCACTAAGAGTCAAAAATTGACTCAAAGGCACTTAACAACAACAATACATTAGTAGCTCTGTTGGAAAGTTTGAGAAGCTCCAGCCAAAACACGTGAACATTAGCAAACAGCTCCCCCTGTTGATGCAATTTTTAAAGATGCTTTCAAAAGCCCTTCTCCTTGAGGCAGGATTGGTAACTGGACAAACCAGGAGAAAGTTTGCTGAATCCTTAAACAACATTGGGGCCCTGGTGGTGCACTGGTTAAGAGAACAGCTGCTAACCAAAAGGTCAGCAGTTTGAGTCCACCAGCAGCTCCTTGGAAATCCTATGGGGCAGTTCTACTTTGTCCCATAGGGTCACTATGAGTAGGAAACCGCTGGGCCGCCATGAGTTTGGTCAACAGGTTATGCAACATTAACTGGTCCAGCTCACATACTACACTAATACTGGGCAGCCTTTAGTCACTATAGACTGTATCAATACTCCTGCCGAGTATTTGAGGGAAGTATGCACTGTATCTTCCTGAGGAGTCATTTACAATGTCTACGTTTCATTAATTGAGTTGTGTGCCTCTGTTTCTCACCTCCAGATGAAGGGATTAGACTAGATAGCAGTTTTTAACTCCCCTTTTATATCAGGTGCTACTCAAGAGACGAAGGGTACTTGAATAGGAGGAAAGATTAATGCACGGCTTCCCCACAACCTGATCCTGTACGTCTGCTTTTTATCTTTTTTACATAGTGGGGTTCCTACTAATACTTTATTAGGGGAAATGATATGCTGCTGAAAATTTGAGAGCCACTGGTTCCTACCAAGTCTAATAAAAAAAGATTCTATGTACAAATGTTTGCTTACTCTCTTCCCTGGTACTGCATCCAAGTAGTCAGATACTCACGTCTGGAGCTCCTGAGAGACAATGGGTTTTCATGAGGAGAGCACCAGACAATGTAGAACACTGCATTTCTGCAATAAATTCAGTAGGACTATTTCTTACAGTGCTCCTCAGTGTGTTAACTGACGGCACAAGTCACTAAAAGCCATTCTAGGAGGGACCAAAATAGCCCAGAACAAGTAAGCGGGTGCCTGACGTTCTGGGAGGCTACACATGATTTATAGTCCTCCATGAATACCATCTCTCATAAAAGAGTTTTTGCCAAGAATTGAGTAGGCAAGAGTTTGACTCCCTACAGATATATGGCCGATTAAGGAAGTGTCTCTATACACTAGAGCCCTGGTGGCGCAGTGGTTAAGAGTTCAACTGCTAACCAAAAGATAGGCAGTTCAAATCCAGCTGCTCCTTGGAAACCCTACAGGGGCCATTCTACTCTGTCTTGTAGGATTGCTATGAGTTGGAATTGACTCGACAGCAAGGGGTTTGGTTTTTTTTGGTGGGGGGGTTCTCTATACATTGACAATCAACTCTGCCAGTACATATAGAAACATTTGGACAGCAATGAGGACCTCAAGTTCTATACCATAGAGCTTACCTGTAATAACTTTAGTTTCAAAAATTCTCAGTATTTCTGTTACCAATTGCCCAACTGGTTTAAAAACAATTCAGTGAAGTGTTTTTATTTTAATTTTAGCAGTGTACTTTGTCACGAATGCTTCAAAATAAACAAATTGCTGTATATAATCCTGGGTAATTAAATGAATTAACTGGTTTGTTTATCTTATCTGAGCCAATTAAATATTAGGGGATATCTACCAAAAATGTAGACAATTACTTTGAGATACTCAGTCACTCATTCATTTAGAGCAACCCAGTACTATGCTAGACACTGATGTGGTCCCTGCCCTCACAGAGCTTACATTGAAGTGGAAGGTAGAAACTAAATAAATACATAATTACAGGATATGAAAAATGTTTTGAACAGTCCAATAATAGAGAATGGCAGTGACCCAATTTCAACTACGAGGGGGTGTGTCAAGGAAGACCTCACTGAGGAAGTAACATTTAAACTGAGACATGAAGTAATAGCTTTCCAGCTAAAGAGTTGGTGATTAATGATATTCCAGGCAGGACAGCAGGTGGGAAGTCCCTGAGGCAAAAGAGTACAAGTGCATGACTGAAAGGAGCTCTAATGGCTGGAAATCAGTCAGCAAGAAGAAGAATGGCAGGAGAAAGTTCTGAAGATATGTTGTTGTTAGGTGCCATCAAGTCGGTTCCAACTCATAGTGACCCTATGTACAACAGAACGAAACACTGCCCAGTCCTGTGCCATTCTCACAATCATTGCTATGTTTGAGCCCATTGTTGAAGCCACTGTGTCAATACATCTCATCAGGGGCCTTCCTCTTTTTCGCTGACCCTCTACCAGGCATGATATCCTCCTCCAAGGACTGGTTCCCTCCTGGTAATATGTCCAAAGTATGTGAGACACAGTCTCACCATCCTCGCTTCCAAGGAGCACTCTGGCTGTACTTATTCCAAGACAGACTTGTTCATTCTTCTGGCAGTCCATGGTATATTCAATATTCTTTGCCAGCACCATAATATCTTTATCTATAGATGAGGGCAACTAGATCAAGACTTTTTTGGCCACGGTAAAAATTTCTGATTTTACCTAGGTAAGGGTTTTAAACAAAAAACTGACATGATTTGATTTATATTTCCAAAATATCCTCTGAGTACTACAGAGGGCTTTTTTAAACAGCTTTGTTGAGGTATAATTAACCTAACATTCAATTCACCCATTTTAAGCCTACAGTTTGATAAGCATTCATAAATTTACACAGTTGTACAACCACCACTACAATCACTCAAAAAAGGTCCTTAAGTACAACAGAACAAAACATTGACTGGTCCCATGTCATCCTCACAATTACTGGCATGTTCAAGTCCATTGTTATGGCTACTGTGCTAAACCATCACACAAAAGGTCTCCGTCACTCTTACTAGCCTTCTACTTCAAATGTGATGTCCACCTCCAGCAACGGATCCCTCCTGATGATATGTCCAAAGCAAGCGAGTCGGACAATGTTCTGTTGTGATCCATAATATTTTTATTGGCTAATTTTCAGTAGTAGATCACCAGGCCTTTCTTCTTAGTCTATCTTAGTCTAGAAGCTCCCCTGAAACCTGTCTACCACACATGACCCTGCTGATACTTGAAATACTAATGTCATAGCTTCCAGCATCATAGCAACATGCAAGCAACCACAGTATGACAAACTGACAGGCGGGTGGTGGAAAATTCTGATAGGTATCACCAAATGGTCCTCTCAAATAGCTGTAACAATATATACTACAGTGAAAACTGTGAGAGCCAAAACTCAACAGGACTGCCTTGTTTTTCTGGGTCTCACAAGTCTTCTGCCTTTGACAGGGTTCAGACACCACTTTTCTGTCACTGTCTATTTAGTGGAAAATATTTGAGTTTTCCCTCTCTGACAAGTTTCTGCCTTACACAAGTTCTGGCTTTTGCAAGTTTTTATGTACTACACTTTTCATTGCCTTTCTCCCACACCTTTGCCAACTCTAGATAGTATCAATCTTTTTTTATTAGCCCCTTATATAATTTTTATCTTCTATATTTTAATTTATAAGTAAATGTGAAAAATAAAATTTTTTAAATTCATGTTTCCATGATTCTTAGTAGAGCAACTTTTTAAGCAAATGGCCATTCACATTCCTTCCTTTGTGGCTTAACAATTCCTAGTTCGAACAGTTTAGTTTTTTTACTAATAATTGTAGAAGCTCTTTCTGTTTTGTGACTATTAATCCTTTGTCTGTTACATATATTGCAAATATTTTCCCAGTCTCTTGTCTTTTACCTTGTTTGTGGTAATTTTCATCATGAAAACACTTTTAGTTTTATAACATCACGTCTATTCATCTGTTTCCTTATGGCTTCTAGATTTTGTGACTTGCTTGTGCCTTTCCCTTCCAAGAGATACTAAGATAATATCTTGTATTTTATTTTAGTTCTTCATAATATAGTTTATTATGTTTAAGCCTCTAAACAATCTGGAATTTATTTTATGTGTGCTGTCAGATAGGAACACAATTTTTTTCTCTTTCTAAATAATAGCCAATTTTCTCAACGGCATTTATTGAATAGTCAACCATTCCCCCATTGATTTGAAATGCTATCTTTAATATACTAAATTTCCATAAATACACATACAAGTGTTACTGGATTCTCTATCCTAAAATTTATCTTAAAGCATTGTTTTCACAGTAATATAGTAATCAGACCGTTGTTAGTTGTTGTCGAGTCAGCTCCAACTCATGGCAAACTTATGTATAATAAAATGCAACATTGCCTGGTCTCGCACCATCTTCATGATCTTGGATATGTTTGAGCCCATTGCTATGGCTATTGAGTCAATCTATCTCACCTGAGCTTTCCTTGCGAAAGCTGGACAATGAATAAGGAAGAACAAAGAATTGACGCCTTTGAGATATGGTGTTGGAGAAGAATGTTGAATATACCATGGACTGCCAAAAGAATGAACAAAACTGTCTTGGAAGAAGTACAGCCAGAATGTTCCTTAGAAGCAAGGATGGCGAGACTTCGTCTCACATACTTTGAACATGTTATCAGTAAGGATCAGTCCCTGGAGAAGGACGTCATGCTTGGTAAAGTAGAGGGTCAGCAAAAAAGACAAAAACCCTCAAGGAGACGGATTGACACAGTGGCTGCAACAATAGAGTCAAGCATAACAACGATCATGAGGTTGGTGCAGGACTGGGCAGTGTTTCATTCTGTTGTACATAGGGTCACTATGAGTCGGAACCAACTTGAGGACACCTAACAACAACACCTCATTGAGGGTTTCCCTCATTTTCACTGACCTTCTACTTTTGTCCTTTTCTAGTGATTGGTCTTACCTAATTTGTCCAAAGTAAGCAAGACAAAGTTTTACCATCTTGACTTCTAAGGAGCATTCTGGCTTTATTTCTTCTAAAACTAATTTATTCATTCTTCTGGCAGCCCATGATATATTCAGTATTCTTCACCAACCCCAAAGTTAAATGCATCAATTATTCTTCCGTCTTCCTTATTCATTGTCCAGCTTTTGCATGTCTGTGAGACTACTGAACAGACCATGGCTTAGGTCAGGTGCACTTAGGTCATCAAAGTGATGTCTTTGCTTTTTAGAACTTTAAAGAAGTTTTTTGCAGCAGATTTGCCCAATGTAATATGTTGTTTGATTTCTTGACTGCTGCCTCCACAGGTATTGATTATTGATCCAAGTAGAATGAAATCCTTAACAACTTCCATTTTTTTCTCCATTTATCATGATGTTACTTACTGGTCCAGTTGTGAGGACTTTCATTTTCTTTACATTCAGATACAATCCATACTGAAGGCTGTAGTCTCTGACCTTCATCATCAAGTGCTTCAAATCGTCTTCACTCTCAGTAAGGATGTGTCATCTGCATACTGTAGATTGTTAATGAGTCTTCTTCCAATCCTCATACTGTATTCTTCTTCATGTAGTCTGGCTTCTCATATTATTTGTTCAGTATACAGATCGAATAAGTATGGTGAAAGAATACAACCCTGCCTCACACCTTTTCCAATTTTGAACCGGGCAGTATTTCCTTTTTCTGTTTAAACAACTGCCTTTTGATCCATGTACAGAATCCACATGAGCACAATTAAGTGTTCTGGAATTCACATTATTCATAATATTATTCATAATTTGTTATGCTCTACACAAACACCTTTGAATAGTCAATAAAACACACGTAAACATTTGTCTGGTGTTCTCTGCTTTCACCAAAGACCAATCTGACATCAGCAGTAATGTCCTTCATTCTATGTCCTCTTTTGAATCTGGCTTGAAATTCTGGCAGCTCCCTGTAGAGGCAGGCCTGCAGATGTTTTTGAATTATCTTCAACAAAATTTTGCTAGCATGTGATGTTAATGATATTGATAATTGCCACATTCCATTTGATTTCCTTTCTTTGGAATAGGCATAAATATGTATCTCTTCCAGTCAGTTGGCCAGGTAGCTAGCTGTCTTCCATATAGATTTTCTTCCATATGAATACTGCAAATAGATTTAACACACTGGACGCTAATGACCAAAGGCTAGAGGAGTTGTGGGATGACATCAAGGTCATCATACATGAAGAAAGTGAAAGGTCATTAAAAAGATAGAAAATAAGGTAAAAACCAAAATGGATGTCAGAAGAGACTCTGAAACTTGCTCTTAAGCACAAAGTGGCTAAAGCAAATGGAAGAAATGATGAAATAAAAAAGCTGAATAGAATTAGACAGTAGCTCCTCATAATAAAATTATGGTATCAATATATAAGTGTGCTTATCTTTTTAAAAGGAGGTCATGCACGCAGCTCAGAAATATTACAGAACGGCTGCTTTCAAGAGCTGGTGTAGACTACATTGCATTACATTTTACTTACAATGGAATTAAGTATCTATTGACCCAGATTTTCACAATGTTATTAAGGTACAGGTTCTACATTAGCTTCAGTAGCTCTGGGGGCCATATGAAACGGAACAGCTAAGTTCAGAACAATTCCTGACCACAAAGGCAAAGGTCAAGGAAAGAGCAATAAAAGCTGCAAACAATTTTATGTTGTTTCTAAGAGATTTTGCCACAAGGTGATAAAGGAATAAGACAATGGTCAATAATGGAAGAGTGGTGCTAAATTTCTCTGCTAGTTCTGTAAGCTATTTACCTGAGAGATCCCAGCTGGAATTTGTCCAGGAAGACACTTACTGACAAGCATTTTAGATTGAATAACTAGTAAATTAAAGGTCTATAATCTGTGGGGAATGGAGAATTGACCTTTAAAAAATGAAAGAGCCCACACTTTAAGTCCCACCAGATGGAATCATCCAAATGAGGTTCAAATAGCAAACAAAGTAGTACAATTAGAAACCATTATTCTACATGCCTTGGACGTTCTAGAGTTAGGAAATTTTCACCAGATATTTTGTTTATTTGGGGCCATGCTACGTGAGAGTGTTCTCAAGCTGAGTCAGAAAAAGGCTTAGGATTGATTTGCTTATTTGTTTTCCTCTTTTGTTATATATTTAAGAAAACAGGAACTAGGACTTTTGGTTGTTAGCTCTTTTAATGTTCTCATTAAAAACAGAGCTACTTATTAAATACTCTCTTCTCAAAATTTACGCTATCAAAATAACTACCATTTATTAAGCAATCACTTTCTATGTACCACTCAGCATACTAAATGTTATACATTTGTTCTTACTAATCTATGCAACAACCCTATTAAATAAGTATCATTGTCCCCTTTTACAGAAGAGAAAACAGAGGCTCAAAGAAGTTAAGAGACTTTCCCAAGGTCACAAAACTAGTGCATGGCATGTCCAGGATTCAAATGTAGACCCAGAGAGGAGCCAAGATTGTGGACTGGACATATGCACCCTATCATCCCTCTACAGCAAAGACCTAAGAAACGAAGTGAAACAGATGCAGATAACAATCCTGGAACCCTGAACATCAAAAAGGATGAATAAAGAATTGAATCGAGCATCGACTGGAAGAAAAAAGTGAATGAACACAGGGAAAGAGGAGTGCAACAGAGTAGAGGGGCTCTGCCAACCATACCAGCTCAAGGTGGCCATCTTGAGACAAAGCCAGCAGTGACCTCGGGTGAGGAACACAGGAAGGCAACTTCATAGTATGCCCATAAGAGACAGAGAAACTTACTCAGAGAGAAGCAAGCTGATCAGATCATGAACCAGATCTAAAGAAGGAAAACACAGAAAAGAGGGTGAGAATTCCAGGGATCCTGTCATCCACATAGCAGAGAGGGAGCCAGGATCCAGAGTCAGATATACTCACAAATGGCAGTCCCTGACCTCCAAGGTGGGTGACACACACGAGGCGGCGGAACAGCAGAGTACTGGTGGGAGGTCCCCCACCTGACCAGACCCTGGGCAGCCCCCTTCCTCACACTTTTTCAGAGGCAAAACCCAACTGTTGGCTGCAGTTGACTGGAAGTGCCTGGGCACCTATGTCTGCTAGCTGAAGGGTCGCACTCCCTCCAACTCCCGATTGGAAATGGCAGAGGGTCCTATTACCTGGCCACTCCACCCGACTGGAGGCCATAATACAAGCCCCCCTCACCCCTAACCCAGGCCCATCCGCTTCCTCCACATCCACCCGAAGAACGGTAGTAAAGACGTTCCTGCGCACTCACCCATCTGCCTGCCACGCTACCGGTTCAAACCGGTGACAAAGTGTGCACCAGCCTGCCCCCTACTTTCTAACCTCCAGCCTCCGACCCCAACACAGTGGGTGGTAGTGACCATATCAACGCAAGTGCACCTGCTAACCAACTACTCCCTCCCACCACAACCAGTAAGCAGCAGCTACCGTGCACCCATGAGAGTGCAGCCACCCGCCGCCCGCCCCTCCCAGACTTGGTGAGTGGCGGCAACCAAGCACCTGCCTGTGCACCTGCCCACCACACACTCCCCCCTACAGCGGGCAAGCAATCATGACCGTGCCCCAAATCGCCCACCACACCCACCACACCTGCCCCACCATCCACTTGGAGAGTACCACTGCCCACTACTGCACCACTGAATCAATGACAGATGACAGTCAATGCCTTCCCAGCCCACCCTCAGCTGCGCCACACAACCAGCAAATAGAGACCTGCACTCACACTCCCAGCTTCTGCACCACCCACCCAGAAGAAGTAAAACTATCTATATTTGTAGATGGTATGATTATATACAGAGAACATCCCAGAGACTCCACAAGAAAGCTACTGGAACTAAAAGAAGAATTCAGCAAAGTGACAGGGTACAATATCAACATACAAAAATCAGTTGGATTCCTCTATACCAATAGAGAACTACAAAAATGAAATCAGGAAGGCAATACCATTTACAACAGCCCTAAAAAAGATAAAATACTTAGAAATAAATCTAACTAGAGACATAAAAGACTTATACAAAGAAAACTACAAAACATTACTGCAAGACACCAAAATACATCTACATAAATGGAAAAACATACCATGCTCATGGATAGGAAGACTCAACACTGTGAAAATATCAATTCTACCCAAAATGATCTACAATTATGATACAATCCCGATCCAAATTCCAACATTATTCTTCAATGAGATGGAAAAACTAATCATCAACTTTATAAAGTTTCCCTAAAGGGAAAAGGCACCAGATAAGTAAAACATTACGGAAAAAGAACAAAGTAGGAGGCCCCACCCTCCCCATTCTCAGAACCTACTCTACAGCCACAGTAGTCAAAACAGCCTGGTACTTGTACAATAACAGACACATAGACCAACGGAACAGAACTGAGAACCCATAAATAAATCCATCCACCTATTGACAGCTGATCTTCAACAGAATCAAAGTCCATTTAAAGGGGAATAGATAGTATTTTTAACAAATGATGTTGGCAAAACTGGATATCCGTTTGCAGAAAAATGAAACAAGACCCATATCTCACACCATACACAAAAACTAACTCAAAAAGGATCAAAGACGTAAATGTAAAACTTAAAACTATAAAGATCATAGAAGAAAAAATAGGGACAATACTAGGGACCCTAAAAAATGGCATAAGTATAATACCAAACATAACTAAAAATACACAAACAGCAGAAGATGAACTAGATAAATAGGACATCCTAAAATTTAAACACTGATGCTCATCAAAAGACTTCACCAAGAGTAAAGAGAGAGCCTACAGATGGAAAAAATCTTTAGCTGTGACATATCCGACAAGGGTCTAATCTCTAAAATTTATAGAAAACTTCAACACCTCAACAACAAAAAGACAAACAACCCAATTAAAAAATGGGCAAAGGACATGAGCAGACACTTCACCAAAGAAGACATTCAGGTGGCTAACAAACATGAAGAGATGCTCACGATCATTAGCCGGTGAGGAAATGCAAATCAAAACTAAACTGAGATACCATCTCACCATGGCAATAATGGCACTGATCAAAAAAAAAAACAGAAAACAACAAATGATAGTGAGGTTGTGGGGAGATTAAAACTCTTATACACTGCTGGTGGGAATGTAAAATGGTACAACCACTATGGAAAAACAATATGGCGCTTCCTTAAAAAGCTAGAAATACTATATGATCCAACAATCCCCCTCCTAGGTATATAACCTAGATAACAAAAGCCATGACAAGAATAGACATATGCACACCCATGTTCACTGCAGCATTATTCACAATAGCAAAAAATGGAAACAACCTAAGTGTCCATAGATGAATGGATAAACAAAATGTGGTACATACACACAATGGAATACCATGCAATGATAAAGAATAATGATGAATCTGAGAAACATCTCACAACATGGATGAATTTGGAGGACATTATACTGAGCAAAATAAGTTAATCACAAAAGGACAAATATTGCATGAGACCACTATTATAAAAAGTTTACATGCAGAAAGAGACATTTTTTGATGGTTTCCATGGATGGGAGGGGGAGGGAAGGAAAATGACTAACTAGAGAGTAGATTCGTGTTAACTTTGGTGAAAGGAAAGGCAGCACACATTATGGGGGAAATCAGCACAACTTGACCAAGGCAAGGGAAGACACTGAGAGGTACACAAGAACAAAAGGCAACGAAGGTAAACAGTATAACATGCACAGTCCTGCAACAACAATAATAAACAATACTTTATGAGTGGATGCATAGGTAGATATCTATGCTGAATAGGTGTGGGAGGGTGCACATATAGATATTTCAACATACGTATTCTTATGTTCTGCATGTATATTCATATACGTAATAGAACACACAGGGGGCACAGTCATGGAAACAACTGACACATAACCAAACACCTTGTGGGACTGAGTGACTGGGTTTGAAGACTAAGGACCATAGTCCCAGGAGACATCTAGGTCAATTGTTATATCATGGTTATATCATTGGTATACAGTTCATAACATTCTACATCCTACTTTTGTGAGTAGCATCTGGGGTCTTAAAAGCTTGCAAGCAGCCACCTAGATACAACTATTGGTCTCTTTCCATTCGGAGCAAAGGAGAGTGAAGAAAACCAAAGATTCAAGGAAACAATTAGTCCATAAAACTAAGGGACTACATGAACCACAGCCTCCACCAGCCTAAGGCCAGAACTAGATGGTGCCTGACTACCACCACTGACCACTCTGACCAGGATCACAATAGAAAGTCCTGGTTAGAGTGGGGGAGAAAATGTAGAAAAAAATTCAAATTCATAAAAAAGACCAGATTTACTGGTCTGAGACTAGAGGAACCCCCAAGACTTTAGTCTTTGGACACCCTTCTAACTTGGAACTGCAGCCATTTCCAGAGATCACCTTTCAGCCAAATAATAGGCAGGCCTATAAATAAACAATAATACAAATGAGGAAAGTGCTTCTTAGAACAATCATCTACATGAGACCAAAACGACAAGTATGTCCTAAGGCAATGATGAGAACGCAGGACAGAGCAGAAAAACCAGACAAATGGAAATGGAGAACTCACGGTGGTAAAAGGGAGAGTGCTGACACTGTGCTGGGAATGTAACCTATATTATGGAAAAATTTGTGTATACATTATTGAATGGGAAACTAATTTGCTCTGTAAGCATTCACCTAAAGCAAAATTTAAAAAAAAAAAATCTAGGACCAGCTAATACCAAAGCTCATACTTTTAACCACTAAACCAAATCACTCACAATAGAGAAAAGATAATAGGGCTAAGGCAGTGGGTTTAAATAAGTAGATGTCATCCTTCTGCAGCAATGAAACTATTAAAAAAGTGATTTTATCTAAATTTCTCTAGAGCAAAATAAGAGGAAGCTATAATTGTTTTTTATAAACAAGGGACATGAATCATCCTACAATGGTGGTGCTTACTTTAAGAAGTTGAGTGTTTAGTAATTTAGATTATTTACATTTTCTTCCCTCTTCTTGTACAACAAAAGGTAGACTCATTAAATTCCAATAAGTTGGCAACAGTTTCGTCAAAATCTTCATCCTTCTACCACAATCAAATGTCTCAATAATTTTGTTTCAAACTATAACTAGAAAATAGATATTGTCTTCCCGTAGTGATGGTTAAGGTTATATGTCAACTTGGCTACACCATGATTTTCAGTGGTTTAGCAATTATGTAATGATGTAGTTTGGCAGTTATGTAATGATGTAATTCAATAGTGATATAATGTAATCGCTTCCATAATGCAATCTGATGTGATCAGCCAATAAGTTGTAATGGGAGTTTTCTCAGGGGTGTGGCCTGCATCCAATATATATGGATGTTCTGACAAAGCTCATTGGCTTTTTCTTAGTCTGGATCCTGCATACGGCTCATCGTCTTCTGACCTCCAGTTCTGTTGATCTTGGGATTTGTTGGCCTCCGAAGTCTGTGAGCCACCAGCCTGCCATCTGATCTGTCAGTCTTGAGTTTATCAGTCCTGTAGCTACGTGAGTCAGGAGAAACCTATAGCATGACACCTGACCCACAGACTTGGGACTTGTCAGCCTCTACAACCAGGTGAGCCATTTCCTTGAGATAAACCTCTCTCTCTCTCTCTCTCTCTCTCTCTCTCTCTCTCTATATATATATATATATATATATATACACACACACAAATAGATATGCACTTCATTCATTTTGTTTCTCTAGAGAACCCAGCGTATTTGGTACTGAGAGTGGTTCTAGAGAAATAAAATTGTAAGGAAGAGTTTTCTAAATTGGTTGTCAAGTCTGGTTAGTCTTAAAGACGTTGATGACTCTGCTTCCAGTAGTAAAGAGGGCACTGCTAATCCATGGTGTGGGGTGGCAAAAGAAATATGTAAATTATAACCACCAGTAGATCAAGTGATGGTGAGAGGTGAGCCTCTGGGTGATTGTGTGTTTGACACTTTTCTACAATTTTGTCAGAATGAGAAGCATAAGGAGGCTGGTTGGTTGGTCCTACTTTTGCTAGACAAGGTGGTGAAAGAAAGAGATGAGCTCAGGGCTTCAGAGTCACAGCTCAAGTGCCTCATAAATAACCTCAAAGCTGCTACTTGTGCCCTGAAAAAAAGCCTTATTTCTTGTAGTAACAGAGCTGATATTGCCAAAAACCAAACCCAGAGACTTATCGTAAGAGTGGCTGATTTACAATGTCGATTGAATTTCCAACCTCAAATGGTGTCTAAAGTTAAATTAAGGGCATTGATTGGGAAGAAATGAGACCCTGAAACTTGTAATGGAGACATATGGGCAGAAAATCAGGAAGCTTAGGACACTGAGTCCCTAAATTCTATTGATTCACTCCTGCCAACAAAACCAGCCCTCTCACTCCCATCTGAAGGAGATCACTGCATCTTTGTCTGCTAATCCACCTTCCCCAGTAAAACCATTAGCCCTTCCACTACCATCTGATGAGATTAACCCAGTTGTGTCTGAAGATCCTCTGTCTGAGTCATCACCTGGGGAGGTGACTGAGTCATTGCCTGGGGCATCACCTGATGCAAATGCGTTAAAAGACATTGCTGAATATTCTAAAAACTCGTCCCCCCACCATTTTTGCTTCTAGACCTATAACTAGACATAAGTACTAGTGAGCCCCAAAAGGTGAAGTACAAAGTGTGACCCAGGAGGAGGTAAGACACACTACAAAAGAACTACTTGACTTTTCTAAAATATACAAACAGAAACGTGATGAATATGTGTGGGAATAGCTATTAACGGTGTGGGATAATGGTGCAAGGAACATAAAGTTGGAACAGTCTGAGTTTATTAATATGGCCCCACTAAGCATAGATTCTTCGTTCAATGTTTCAGCTCAAGAGGTTAGGAAAGGATCTAATAGTTTATTTGGTTGGTTCGCTGAAGCATGGATTATGGGGTAGCCTACACTAAATCAAGTTGAAGTACCAGACCTGCCTTGATATACTGTAGAAGAAGGCATTCAAAGACCTTGGAAAACTGGCATGTTAGAGTGGATTTATCAGGTTAGACCCACAGACCCACACATGGAATGCCCAGGGGGCACACCTTTTACTACAACCGTGAGGAATAAATTTGTGAAGGTAGACCCAGCATCCTTAAAGACTGCTTTGATTGCTCTTTTATGTAAGTTAGATTTTACAGTGGGAAATGCCATGACTCAATTAAGACAGAACTACAATGGGGCTGATAGGATCCCGTGACGGTAGGGGCCAAGTTGCAGCACTCAATCGACAAAAACAAGGTGGGCATGGTCACCATAATGGACAGTGAAGTCAAAGCAGTAATCAGAATAGTCTGACTCGTATGGACTTACGGCATTGGCTACTTAGTCATAGTGTCCCTAGGAGTGAAATAGATGGGAAATCTACTAAATATTTACTTGATCTGTACAAGCGGAAGAATTCTAGGTCAAGTGAATGGTAGTCTAACTTGAATCGCCAGAATAGAGAGTCACAGTCCCTCAATCAGTTCCCAGATATGAGCCAATTTACAGACTCACAACCCCTTGAGTAAAGAGGAGGCAGGGTTCCCTTGAGGAAAGACTCCACTGCACTTCCAAAAATGTATACTGTTAATATTTCTCCCAGCCTTCCCTAAAGGGATCTACAGACTTTTATGAGAGTGACTGTTCATCGGGGAAAAGGAAATAATCAGACTTTTGGGGGATTACTGGATACTGGCTCTGAACTGACACTAATTCCAGGAGACCCAAAACATCACTGTGGCCCACCAGTCAGAGTAGGGGCATATGGAGGTCGAGTTATTAATGGAATATTTACTCAGGTTCCTCTCACAATAAGTACAGTGGGTCCCCAAACCAATCCTTTAGTGACTTTCCCACTTCCAGAATGTATAATTGGAACAGATATACTCACCAACTGTCAGAACACCACACTGGACCCCTGACAAGTGGAGTAAGGGCTATTACGGTAGGAAAAGCCAAATAGAAGCCATTAGAACTGCCCCTGCCTAGGAAAATAGTAAATCAAAAGCAATACCGCATTCCTAGAGGAATTACAGAGATTACTACCACCATCAAGGGTTTGAAGGATGCAGGGGTGGTGATTCCCACCATATCCCCATTCAACTCACCTATTTGGCCTGTGCAAAAAACAGATAGATCTTGGAGAATGACAGTGAATTACTGTAAGCATAACCAGGTGGTGACTACAATTGCAACTACTGTTTCAGATGTAGTTTCATTGCTTGAGCAAATTAATACATCTCCTGGTAGCTGATATGCAGCTATTGATCTGGCCAATGTCTTTTTTTTCTCTATTCTGATTTCGAAGGAATACCAGAAGCAGTTTGTCTTCAGCTGGCAAGGCCAGCACTTTCACTGTCCTAACTCAGGGGTGTATCAACTCTCCAGCTTTATGTCATAATTTAGTTCACAGGGACATTGATCACCTTTTCCTTCCACAAGGCATCACAATGGTCCATTACCTTGATGACACTATGCTGATCGGACATAATAAAGAACAAATGTCAATGACTCTGGACTTACTGGTGAAACATTTGCAACCCTATGTACAACAGAACAAAACACTGACCAGTTCTGTGCTATCTTCACAATTGTTGTTATATTTGAGCCCACTGTTGCAAGCACTGTATCCATCCATATCGTCGAGAGTCTTCCTCTTTTTTGCTGACCCTCTACTTTATCAAGTATGATGTCCTTTTCCAGGGACTGATCCCCCCTAATAACATGTCCAAAGTATGTAAGACAAAGTCTCATCATCCTCACTTCCAAGGAGAACACTGGCTGTATTTATTCCAAGACAGACTTCTTCATTCTTCTGGAAGTCCATGGTATATTCAATATTCTTCAACACCATAATTCAAAGGCATCAATTCTTTTTCAGTCCTCCTTATTCATTGTCCAGTTTTCACATGCATCCAAGATGACTGAAAACTCCATGGCTTGGGTCAGGGACACCTTAGTCTTCAAAGTGACTTCTTTGTTTTTTGTTTGTTTGTTTGTTTATTTTATTGTACTTCAGGTGAAGGCTTACAGAACAAATAGTTTCTCAAAGAACAGAAGTACACATGTTGTTTTATGACATTCGTTAACAACCCCACAACATATCAACCCTCTAACTTCTCAATTTTTCTTTCTTTTTTGGTGAAAATACACATAGCCAAAGATACACCATTTCAAAAATTTCTCCATGCACAGTTCAGTGACACTGACTACATTCTTCCAATTGTGCTGTTATTCTCACTTAAGATGAAGGCTTACAGAACAAAATAGTTTCTCATTTAACAGTTACTACAAATGTTGCCCTATGACAATGGTTAACAATCTCACAACACATCAACAATATCCTTACTCAACCTTGGGTTCCCTATCACCAGCTTCCTTGTCCCCTTCTGCTTTCTGGCCCTTGTCACTGGACTCCTGTACCTCGTTAGTCTCATTTGGTTTTACAGGGCTGTCCACTCCCAGGCTGAACCGTGAACCTCGGAGATAACTTCACCACTGAGCTAAGAGGGTGTCTGGGGGCCATACTCTTGAGGTTTCTCCAGTCTTCTTTAGGTCAGTAAATCTGGTCTCTTTTTTGTGGGTTAGAAGTATGCTCTACATCCTTCTCCAGCTCTGTCCAGAACCCCCTGTTGTGATCCTGGTCAGAGCAGTCAGTGGTGGTAGCCGGGCACCATCTAGCTGTACTGGACTCAGGCCGGTGGAGGCCTTGGTAGCTGTGGACAATTAGTCCTTTAGACTAATCTTTTCCTTGTATCCTGTTCTCTTCATTCTCCCTTGCTCCCGAAGGGATGAGACCGGTGGAGTATCTTAGATGATCGCTCACAGGCTTTTAAGACCCCAGACACTACTCACCAAGGTAGAATGTAGGGCATTGTCTTTATAAGCTGTGTCATGCCAATTGAGCTAGATGTTCCCCGAGACCATGGTCCCCACAGCCCTCCACCCAGCAATTCAGTCCCGCAGGGAGTTTGGATGTGTCTATGGGGCTTCCATGACCTTTCCTTATACAAGTTGTGCTAGTTTCTCCTGTATTGTGTACTGTCTCACCCTTCACCCAAGATACCACTTATCTATTGTCTATTTAATACCCCCCCCCAACCCCTTCCATCCCTGGTAACCAACAAAGATTGTTACATTTTGTGTGTGAACTTTTTCATGGGTTTTTACAATAGAGGTCTCATACAATATTTGTCCTTTTGTCATTGACTTATTTCACTCAGCATAATGTCCTCCAGTTTCATCCATGTTATGAGATGCTTCACAGATTCATTGTTGTTCTTTCTCGTTGCATAGTACTTCATTGTGTGTATGTACCATAGTTTGTTTATCCATTCATCTGTTGATGGGCATCTAGGTTGTTTCCATCGTTTTGCTATTGTGAACAATGCTGCCATGAACATAGGTGTGCATATGTCTATTCGAGTGACGACTCTTATTTCTCTAGGATATATTCCTAGGAGTGGGATTGCTGGATCGAATGGTATGTCTATTTCTAGCTTTCTAAGGAAGCACCATAACATTTTCCAAAATGGTTGTATCATTTTGCCTTCCCACCAGCAGTGCATAAGTGTTCCGATCTCCCCGCAGCCCCTCCAACATTTGTTATTTCCAGTGTTTTTGATTCGTGCCAGTAATGCCGGGGTGAGATGGTATCTCATTGTGGTTTTAATTTGCATTTCTCTAATGGCTAGTGATCGTGAGCATTTCCTCATGTGTCTGTTGGCTGCTTGAATGTCTTCTTTGGTAAAGTGTCTGTTCATATCTTTTGCCCATTTTTTAATAGGATTATTTGTCTTTTTGTGGTAGAGGTGTTGGATTTTCTTGTAGATTATGGAGATTAGACCTTTGTCTGACTTGAACTGTCCAAAAATTTTTTCCCAGCCTGTAGGTTCTCTTTTTACTCTTTTGGTGAAGTCTTTTGAAGAGCATAGGTGTTTGATTTTTAGAACAGCCCAGTTATCTAGCTTATCTATTCGGTTTTATGCATTGATGGTTATGGTTTGTATCCTGTTAATGCCATGTATTAAGGCCTGAAGTGTTGGTCCTATTTTTTCATCTATGAACTTCATAGTTTTAGGCTTTATATGCAGGTCTTTGATCCATTTTGAAGTAGTTTTTGTATACAGTGTGACGTATGGGTCCTGTTCCATTTTTTTTGCAGAGGGATATCCAGTTTTGCCAGCACCATTTGTTAAAAAGACTGTCTTTTACCCATTTGATGGACTTTGGGCCCTTGTTGAAGATCAGGTGACCTTAGGTGGATGGATTTACATCTGGGTTCTCAATTCTGTTCCATTGGTCAATGTATCTGTCATTGTACCAGTACCAGGCTGTTTTGACTACTGTAGCTGTACAGTAGGTTCTGAAGTCAGGTAGTGTGAGTCCTCCAACTTTATTCTTCTTCTTCAGTAGTGCTTTACTTATTCGGGGCTTCTTCCCTTTCCATATAAATTTAATGATTAG
Organism: Dugong dugon; assembly: GCA_030035585.1. Classification (NCBI taxonomy): domain Eukaryota; kingdom Metazoa; phylum Chordata; class Mammalia; order Sirenia; family Dugongidae; genus Dugong; species Dugong dugon. Next base: position 171,082,642 of record CM057462.1, read on the forward strand.
TTTTTCCATCTCTCTGAAGAATGTTGTTGGTATTTGGATCAGGATTGCATTGTGTTTGTAAATTGCTTTGGGTAGAATTGCCATTTTCACAAAGTTGAGTCTGCCTATCCATGAGCATGGTACGTTTTTCCATTTATGTAGATCCTTTTGGGTTTCTTGCAGTAGTGTTTTGTAGTTTTCTTTGTATAGGTCTTTTACATCCCTGGCCAGATTTATTCCTAAGTATTTTATCTTTTTAGGGGCTATTGAAAATGGTATTGTTTTCCTGATTTCCTTTTCATCGTTCTCCTTATTGGTGTATAGGAATCCAACTGATTTTTGAATGTTTATCTTGTATCCTGCTATTCTGCTGAATCTTTCTATTAGTTCCAGTAGATTTCTCATGGAGTCTTATGGTTTTCTGTGTAAACTATCATATCATCTGCAAACAGGGACAGTTTAACTTCTTCATTACCAATTTGGATGCCCTTTATTTCTTTTTCTTGCCTTATTGCTCTAGCTAGAACTTCCAGCACAATGTTAAATAGGAGTGGTGATAAAGGGCATCCTTGTCTTGTTCCCGTTTTCAAGGGGAGTGTTTTCAGCCTCTCTCCATTAAGAATGATGTTGGCCATTGGTTTTGCATAGATGCCCTTTATTATGTTGAGAAATTTCCCTTCTATACCTATTTTATTGAGAGTTTTTATCAGAAATGGGTGTTGGACTTTGTCAAATGCCTTTTCTGCGTCAACTGAGATGATCGTGTGATTCTTTTCTTTCCTTTTATTTATGTGGTGGATTACGTTGATTGATTTTCTAATGTTGATGACTTCTTTGTTTTTGAACACTTTAAGGAGGTCTTTTGCAGCACATTTGCCCGATGTATTATGTCGTTTCATTTCCTGACTGCTACTTTCATGGCGTTGATTGTGGATCCAAGGAAAATGAAATCCTTGACAACATCAGTCTTTTCACCATTTATCATGATGTTGCTTATTGGTCCTGTTGTGAGGATATTTGTTTTCTTTATGTTGAGGTGTAATCCATACTGAAGACTGTAGTCGTCGATCTGCCATAAGTGCTTCAAGTCCTCTTCACTTTCAGCAAGCAAGGTTGTGTCATCTGCATAACACAGGTTGTTAATGAGTCTTTGACCAATCCTGATGCAACATTCTTCTTCCTATAGTCCAGATTCTCAGATTATTTGCTCAGCATACAGATTGAATAAGTATGGTGAAAGGATGCAACCCTGACGCACACCTTTCTTGATTTTAAACCATGCAATATGCCCTTGCTTTGTTCAAACGACTGCCTCTTGGTCTATGTACTGGTTCCACATGAACACAATTCAGTGTTCTGGAATTCCCATTCTTCACAATGTTATCCATAATTTGTTATGATCCACACAGTTGCTTTTGCATAGTCAATAAAACACAGGTAAACATCTTTCTGGTATTCTCTGCTTTCAGCCAAGATCCATCTGACATCAGCAATGATATCCTTCGTTCCACATCCTCTTCTGAATCCCGCTTCAATTTCTGGCAGCTCCCCGTCCATGTACTGCTGCAACACTTTTGAATTATCTTCAGCAAAATTATACTTGTGTGGTATGTTAATGATATTGTTCGATAATTTCCACATTCTGTTGGATCACCTTTCTTTGGAATGGGCACAAATATGGATCTCTTGCAGTTGGTTGGCCAGATAGCTGTCTTCCAAATTTCTTGGCATAGAGGAGTGACCACCTCCAGCACAGCATCTGTTTGTTGAAACATTTCAATTGGTATTGCATCAGTTGCCGTAGCCTTGTTTTTCACCAACACCTCCAGTGCCACTTGGACTTCTTCCTTCAATACCATCAGTTCGTTATCATATGATACCTCGTGAAATGGTTGAACATCTACCGATTCTTTCCGGTACAATGACTCTGTGTATTTCTTCCATCTTCTTTTGATGCTTCCTGCATTGTTCAATATTTTGCCCATAGAATCCTTCAATAATGCAACTCCCAGCTTGAATTTTTTCTTCAGTTCTTTCAGGCTGAGAAATGCCAAGTGTGTTCTTCCCTTTTGGTTTTCTAACTCCAGGTCTTTGCACATTTCATTAAAATACTTTACATTGTCTTCTTAAGCCACCTTTTGAAATCTTCTGTTCAGGTATTTTACTTCATCATTTCTTCCATTTGCTTTAGCTACTCTATGTTCAAGAGTAACTTTCAGAGTCTCTTCTGGTATACATTTTGGTCTTTTCTTTCTTTCCTATATTTTTAATGACCTTTTAATTTCTTCATGTATGAAGTCCTTGATGTCTTCCTACAACTCATCTGGTCTTCTGTCATTAGTGTTCAATGCGTCAAATTTGTTCTTGAGATGTTCTCCAAATTCAGGTGGGATATACTCAAGGTCATATTTTGACTCTTGTGGACATATTTTAACTTTCTTCAGCTTCAACTTGAAATTGCATATGAGCAATTAAAGATATGTTCCTCAGTTGGCCTCTGGCCTTGTTCTAACTGATAATAGCTTTTCTATCCTCTCTTTCCACAGATGTAGTCGATTTGATTACTGTATTTTCCAGTGAGGTTGTATAGTTGCCATCTATGTTGTCTAAAAAAGATATTTGCAGTGAAGAAGTCCTTGGTCTTGCAATATTCTATCATGCAATCTCTGGCATCATTTCTATCACCAAGGCCATATTTTTCAACAAACAATCCTTCATTTCCAGCTTTTGCATTCCAATCACCAGTAATTATCAATGCATCTTGATTGCATGTTTGATAAATTTCAGACTGTAGTAGTAAAAATTTTCAATTTCCTCATCTTTGCCATTAGTGGTTGCTGTGTAAATTTGAATAATAGACATATTAACTGGTCTTCCTTGTAGGCATATGAATATTATCCTATCACTGACAGTGTTGTACTTCAGCATAGATCTTGAAATGTTCTTTTTGACAAATTCAATTCATCATTACCAGCATAGCAGACCATATGACTGTCTTATTCAAAATGGCCAATAGCAGTCCGTTTCCCCTCACTAATGCCTAGGATATTGATCTTTATGCTTTCCATTTCATTTTTGATGACTTCCAATTTTCCTAGGTTCATAAGTCATACATTCCACATTGCAATTAATGGATGTTTGCAGCTGTTTCTTCTGATTTTGAGTCGTGCCACATCAGCAAATGAAGGTCTCAAAAGCTTAATTCCATCCACATCATTAAGGTCGACTCTACCTTGAGGAGGCAGCTCTTCCCCAGTTGTATTTTGAGTGACTTCTAACCTGAGGGACTCAACTCCAGTACTATATTAGACAATGTTCCACTGCTATTCATAAAGTTTTCACTGGCCAATTTTCTCAGAAGAAGACTGCCAGGTCCTTCTTCCTACTCTATCTTATTCTAGAAGCTCCACTGAAACCTATCCACCAAGGATAACCCTGCTGTATTTGAAATACTGGTGGCAAAGCTGTCAGTTTGTCATAGTGTGGTGGCTTGCATGCTGTATTTGTGTGGTAAAACCAAATCCACTGTCATTGAGTCGACTCTGACTCATAGTGACCCAACAGGACAGAGAAGAACTGCCCCAGAGGGTTTCCAAAGAGCGGCTGGTGGATTTGAACTGCTGGCATTTTGGTTAGCAGCCATAGCTCTTAACCATTTGCATGGTACAGGGAAGGAAATTAATCCAACAAAACTTCAGGCATCTTCTATCTAAGTGAAATTTCTATGATCCCAGTGGTGTGGAGCATGTCAAGACGTTCCCTCTAAAGTGAGGGGTAAGTCATTGTATCTGGCCCCTCCCACAACAAAAAGGAGGCACAGGGCCTGGTGGGCCTCTTTGGATTTGAAGGCAACATATCCCTTATTTGGGTGTGCTATTCTGGCCTATTTATCAAGTGACTCAAAAAGCTGTTAATTTTGGTGGGGCCTGGAAAAAGAGAAGGCTCTGCAACAGGTTCAGGCTGCCAAGCAAGCCGCTCTGCCACTTGGGTCATATGATCTGGCAGATCCAATGGTGCTTGAAGTATCCGTGGCAGATAGAGATGCTGTTTAGAGTCTTTGGCAGGCCCCTATTGGTGAATCACAGGGCAGACCCTTAGGATTTTGGAGGAAAGCCCTGCCATCCTGTACAGATAACTACTTTCCTTTGAAAAACAGCTTTTAGTTTGTCACTGGGCCTTAGAAGAAATTGAACACTTAACCAAGGGCCACCAAGTCACCATGTGACCTAAGCTGCCCATTATGAACTGGGTTGGCTGACCCACAGAATCATAAAGTCAGACATGCACAGCAGCACTCCAGCATTAAATGGAAGTGGTATATATGAGATCAGGCCCAAGCAGGACCTAAAGGTACAAGTTGCATGAGGAAGTGGCCCAAATGCCCATGGTCTCCACTCTTGTCACAATATTTGCCCTCTCCCAGTCTGCATCTATGACCTCACAGAGAGTTCCTTATGATCAGTTGACTGAGGAAAAGAAAGCTCATGCCTGATTTACAGATGGTTCTGGGCAATATGCAGGTACCACTCAAAAGTGGAGAGCGGCAGCACTACAGCCCTTTCTGGGACCTCCCAGAAGGAGAGTAGTGAAGGGAAATCCTTGCAATGGGCATAACTTCTAGCAGTGCACCTGGCTGTCCACTTTGCTTGGAAAGAGAAATGATCAGATGTGCAACTGTATACTGATTCATGCTCTGTGGCCAATGGTTTGGCTGGATGGTCAGGGACTTTGAAGGAACATGATTGGAAAATTGGAGACAAGGAGGTACGAAGAAGAGGTATGTGGATAGACTTCTCTGAATGGGGCAAAGAAGTGAAGATATTTGTGTCTCACGTGAATGCTTACCAAAGGGTGATCTTGGCAGAGAAAGATTTTAACAATCAAGTGGATAGGATGATCCGTTCTGTGGAAACCAGTCATCCTCTTCCCCCAGTCACCTCCATCATTGCCCAATGGACTCATGAACAAAGTGGCCATGGTGGCAGGGATGGAGGTTATGTATGGGCTCAGCAACATGGACTTCCACTCACCAAGGTTGACTTGGGTATAGTCTCTGTTAAGTGCCCAATCTGCCAGCAGCAGAGGCCAACACTAAGTCCCTGATATGGCACCATTCCTCGAGGTGATCAGCCAGCAACCTGGTGGCAAGTTGACTACATTGAAATACTTCCATCGTTTAAAGGACAGCACTTTGTTCTTATTGGAACAGACACTTACTCTGGATATGGATTTGCCTTCCCTGCACATAATTCTTCTGCCAAAACTACCCCCCGTTGATTTACAGAATGCCTTATCCACTGTATCCCATACAGCATCATCTTGGATCAAGGGACTCACATCACAGGAAATGAAATGCAGTAATGGGCTCATGCTCAGGGAATTCATTGGTGTGACCACATTTCCCATCATCCTGAAGCAGCTGGCTTGACAGAACGATGGAATGGCCTTCTAAAGACACAATTACTATGCCAGTTAGGTGACAATATCTTGCAGGCTTGAGGCAATGTTCTCCAGGAGGCTGTATATGCTCTAAACCAATGTCCAATATTTGGTGTTGTTTCTCCCATAGCCAGGATTGTCAGGTCCACAAATCGAGGGGTGAAAATGGGAATGGCACCACTCACTATTACCCCTAGTAACCCACGTGCAAAATTTTGCTTCCTGTCCCCACATCCCTGTGCTCTTTGTGTCTAGAGGTCTTAGTCCAAAAGGAGGAATGATCCCACCATGAGACACAAAGATTCCACTGAACAGGAAGTTAAGAATACCACCCTGCTGCTTTGGGCTCCTCATGCGTCTGGATCAACAGGCAGAGAAGGAAGTTACTGTATTGGCTGGTGTAATTGATTCTGATTATCACGGGGAAATCAAATTGATATTACGTAATGGAGGTAAAGAAGAGTATATCTGGAATACAGGAGATCCCTTAGGACATCTTTTTGTATTACCATGCTTTGTGATTAAAGTCAATGGAAAACTACAGCAACCCAATTCTGACATGACTACTAATGGCTGAGAACTTTCAGGAATGAAGGTTGGGGTCACCCTACCAGGCAAAGAACCACGACCAGCTGAGGTGTTTGCTGAGGGCAAAGGGAGTATGGAATGGGTGGTGGAAGAAGGTAGTTCTAAATACCAGTTATGATCACGTGACCATTTGCAGAAACAAGGACTATATGTGTGCATCAAATATTTTTGTTTTCTTCACTTATAAAATATAAGATGTAAACGGGGCTAGTGTATTTTAGGTTGTATGCATGTTAGTTGGATCATGTCAGGTGCAAGTATGATTTTGTAATTGTCTTTATTTAGAGATTGTGTATGGCTTAAGGAGATGTGCACAGATGCCAAATTGACAAGGAGTCGACTGTAATGGTTAAGGTTGTGTGTCAACTTGGCTGTGCCATGATTCTCAGTGGTTTGGCAGTTATGGAATGTTATAGTTTGGCAGTTACGGAATGATATAGTTTGGCAGTTATGTAATTGTATAATTTGGTAGTTATGTAATGATGTCTTTATCCTTCATTTTGTGATATGTAATAACCTCTACGATGTGATCTGATATGATCAGTCAATCAGTTGTAAGGGGAGTTTCTTCAGGGATGTAGCCTGCCTGCATACAATATATATGGACGTTCTGGCAAAGCTCACTGGCTTTTGCTCAGTCTGGATCCTGCATCTGGCTGTTCATTATCTGACCTCCAATTCTTGGGACTTCAGCTAACAGCATGCCATATTACCAGATGATCTTAGGATTCTTTGGCCTCTACATCCTATGAGCCATCAGCCTGCTGTCTGACCTGCAGATCTTGAGTTCGTCTGCCCCTGCATACAACCTACATGAGTCAAGAGAAGCCTCCAGCCTGACGCCTGACCCACAGACTTGAGACTTGCCAGTTTCTATAATTGTGTGAGCCATTTCCTTGAGCTAAATCTGTGTGTGTGTGTGTGTGTGTGCGTGTGTGTGTGTGTATATATATATATATATATATACATATATATGTATGTATGTATGTATATGGAGCCCTGTTGGCGCAGTGGTTAAGCGTTTGGCTGCTAACCAAAAGATCAGCAGTTCAAATTCACCAGCCATTCCTTGGAAACTCTATCAGCCAGTTCTATTCTGTTCTATAGGGTCGTGATGAGTTGAAATCGACTCGACAGCAAGGGGTTTATATATATATATATATATATATATATATATATATATATATATATATATATACACACACACACATATATATATATGCATATACATACATATATATATGAAGCATATATATATATATATATATATATATATATATATATATATATGCTCTACTGGTTTTGCTTCCCTAGAGAACCCAGCCTAAGACATGATACTACAGTGAAAGAGGAATAAACATTTATTTAATGTTGACACAGATTAGATTAGATTCATTTTAAGCATGTTTCTTATTGAGCATTATTAAAAGTAGGTAACACCAATAGTACAGTATATAATTTGGTTTCATGATCATGCAAACAGCAACTAAGAGCAGCAGGTTTTAACCAAATCTGCTGAACAGCCCAGGTCAGGTTATATGGGTCAGAGTAGAGGATGGGGTGATATTCAGAGTGTTTCTGATAACATATATATTTTATTCTCATATATATAAGAATATCTATATATTTTATTTATTTATATACTACATTTATATAAATATATATTATATTTGTATATTATATATATTTCTTATATATATAGGAAATCAGTTGCTGTCAAGTAGATTCGGACTCATAGCGACTGTATAGGACAGAGTAGTACTGTCCCATAGGGTTTTCAAGGAGCAGCTTGTGGATTAGAACTGCCAACCTTTTAGTTAGCAGCTGAGTTCTTAACCATTGTCCCACCAGGGCTCCATACAAATATATGTGTGTGTGTGTGTGTGTGTGTGTGTGTGTATGTACACACATACATACATGCATACACATACATGTACATACATACATATGTATATATAAATTAGGTGGAAGAAGTACTCTGCTGAATGGGACAATGTTTAAAATACAGAATGAAATCCAGGTCTGTTACTTTCAGGTAAAAATTCTAAGTAGGGAGAGGAAATAAAGCAAAACGATAAGAGAGATTGGCTCCCACAACACAGCTACACCAGCTACCCCAATTCCAGGCCAGGTCCCTGAGCTATAAAGGCTGTAGGCCACTCCATGCAAGGTAAATACCACCACCACCTGGCTAACATCCCTTTGCCCTGTAGAATAGCTCAACCCAGATGAGGAGGAAGAGGCTTTGATTCATACTCATTCCTAAAACAGAAACCCCTAAACTGAGATTAGCTGCAAATGATTTCATTAATCCTTTATTTCTCTAAACCAGTCAAGTATTTGATTCAAAATATTGAATCATATCAATCATGTGTCCTAACTGGTACTCTCTTTCCCATCTATAAAATGAGTTAGATGGGATGGTTTCTTAGACCTATCTTGTTCAAGAACTATAAGATCTACAAGTACAGGATTAGTAAGAATTGGCATGATAGCAGTTTCTGGGTGGAAAAAAAAAAAAGTCCTGGAATGATTATTTCACCGTGAACTGAGAAGAACACACTTAGGTGGATGAATGTTAAGAATAGCATCTAAATCAAAGGAAGTAATAAGTGAAGGACTCTCTGTACTTCCCCACCCACATCCAGAATATCATCTTCTGTTTTAGGAAACACATTCTAACAATGACGCTGATAAAGAAGAATGTAGCCAGTAGAGGGTGACCAGGATGGTGAGCCATCAGGATACGATATTCTACAAAGAGCATTAGGGGGAGCCTGGAGGATTAGGAGAATGTCTGTTTGAAGCTCTTGGTAAGATTGTTCCTCCCACAGCCTTACTACCAGAAACTACCAAAGTGTCCAGACCAGAGAAGGAGGCTATAAATAAACTGATTACCAACCTTCTTCTAAAAAACTACCAAAACTAACATCATCATGCTTCACATCCTTATTTACCTTAATCACCCACGAAAGTCCCAGCTTCCAGATCATCCATCATCACTGGACTCTTCTCCCCATAGGACACTGTAGACACCTGTCTGGCCTAATATTCCATCCTTCCTGAACTACTCAACACTTCTACTAGGTCTTATGGAACTCACAGATGTCATCAGTAAAATCTCCTCTATTCTCAAACACTTCTCTGAGTGTTCCCTACTCTGAGTGTTTCCCCAATAGCCCCTGTTAGTATACTGATATTTTTTGATATTTTTTCCACAATCAATAGATCACAGTGCTTGGAGATGGTGTAAGTGTCCTTGCTTTTCATTTTCATTTAAAAACCAATTCTCTCCCCATTCCCACAAAGCCTTTGCTCTTTAAAGATATGCCATTAGACTCTAGCACCCACTACTGCTTCATTTTATAATCATCCATCAACCTCCAGTCACTCTCTGTCATTCTCTGAAGATTTGAAGCCCCTGGTTTTGTGTGTTCCTCTCTACCATGACTGCTGTTAACAATCTTGGTGACTCCACAGTCCAAATATATGAGCCACCCAAAACCTTGGCCTCTCAAGCCCTTGAGTTCATCCTCACTGATGAACATTTCCTGTCTCCCTGCCTCAGGTACCCACCTGTCATTGCAGAGAATGGTGTTGCCTCTGAAATCTTTGTTTCAGTAATCCCATTCTCAAACCACCCATGCCCAACCCTCTTCACCCCACCTTCAGCATCATCAGACTCCAATCTATTGATTCCACCACTTTTACTGCTTATCATTACCCTCATTTCCTCACTTCCTTGCTTACCTAGCTTATACTCTATGACTCATCCTTAAAATCACCCCCTTTCATACATCATCAACTTCCTTGCCCTCTCTTTATTTGCCTTACTTGGAGGAAAAAAATGGACTCTGGTTAAATCCAAATCTCCGCCTGCCTGGCACCTATACCCAAGCAGCTGAATGTGGTTCGGTTAACACACAGTAGTGCTGACTGGTTTCAACTTTGAAATAATGGCCTCAAGTCTCAATGGGGTCCTTAGCCCTGTGAAGCAATCTTATTTCATGCCCTAGTAAATTCACTTCCCCTCTCTCCCAGATGTCTAATTCATATTTCTTTCTCCTCAAATGTCTAAAGCCCATTTCCCCACCCCTTCTTCACTCTTTCTTCCCTTCCCCATGGCTTGCCCAGGCCTATGGCTTGGATTACCAGCTACACAGTAATGGTTTCAAGATTCATTTCTCCTCAGAGCTCCAGATTTGTGTATCCAGGTGCCTTTTCAATGACTCCCTTTGGGTGTCCAACAGGCTTCTCAAATTTAGCTTGGCCAAAATTTATCTCTCTATCCCCCCTACCAAAACCTAGATTCTCCCCCAATCATTCCAAACTCATTTGCAGGGTTACTCAAGACAAAAACTTAGGCATTATCCTTGATTCCTCTCTTTCACTCACTGCATCCCATATTCAATCCACCAATAAGATCTGTGGGCTTCATAATGTATCTGGAAACTGACTTTCTAATACCTTTACAGCTACCACCTGAGTCCAAGCCCCATCTGTCATCTCTCACCGGAACTAATACAATAGTCTCCCTGCTTCCACCCTTTCTATCTATAATCCATTCTCCCTCCAGTTGCCATAAAACATACACTTCCCTACTCAAAACTCTTTAGTGGCTTCCTGACCACTTAGAATAAGTTTCAGAGTCCATAAAATGGCCTATAAATCCCTTTATGCCCTTGCCACTTATCTAATACTCTGACCTCATCTCCTGCTTTCTCACTCAGCTCCAGCCTGACTATCCTTCTTGTAGTTCTTTAAACGTGCCAAGCTTTTCCTTGCTCTCCACCATTATACTTACTGCTCTCTCTACTTATACTTCTTAGAAGAGATAAAGATGGTATTATGAATTGAATTGTGTCCCCCAAAAAATATGCATGAAATTGGCTAGGCCATGATTCCCAGTATTATGTGGTTGTCCAAAATTTTGTGATCTTATGTAACCATCCTACATGTTGTAAATCCTAACTTTTATGATGTTAATGAGGCAGGACACAATCTACAGAATTAGGTTGTATCTTGAGTCAGTCTCTTTTGAAATAGAAAAGAGAGAAACGAGCAGAGAGGAGTGGGACCTCATTACCACCAAGCAAGAAGAGTGTGTCTTTGGACCCAGGGTCCCTACACTGAGAAGCTGTAGACCAGAGGAAAATTGATGACAAGGACCTTCCCCCAGAGCCAACAAGAGAGAGAAAGACTTCCACTGGAGCTGGCATTCTGAATTTGGACTTACAGCCTCCTAGACTGAGAGAATAAATTTGTTAAAGTCATCCACTTGTGGTTTTTTCATAGCATCACTAGATAACTAAGACAGTTGGACATATAGTGATAAAAGGGTCAACTCATCAAGATTTAACAATCACAAGTATATATGCACCCTACATTGAAGCACCTAAATGTATAAAGGAAACTCTGATAGAATTGAAGGGAGAAATAGACAGCACTACAATAATAGTTGGAGACTTCAATACATCACTTTCAGTACTGGACAGAACATCCAGACAGAAGATGAACAAGGAAACAGAGGACCCGAATGACACTATAAACCAACTAGACTTAACAGACATATATAAAACCCTTCACCCAACAACAGCATAATATACATTCTACTCCTGTGCACATGGATCATTCTCCAAGATAGATTACATATTACATCACAAAGCAAGTCTTGATAAATTTAAAAATATTGAAATCACATGAAGTATTTAACCACAATGGAGAGAAGCTAGAAATCAATAACAGAAAGAAAATAAAGGAGGGGGAGGGGTACACAAACATCTGTAAATTAAACAACACACTATAAAACTACCAATGGGTCAAGGAAGAAATCATAAATTTATTGGAGTCAAATGAAAATAAAAGCACAACAGACCAAAACTTACGTGATGCAGCAAAGGCAGCACTCAGAGGAAAACTTATAGCAATAAATGCCTACGTGAAAAAAGAAGAAAGATCTCAAATCAACAGCCTAACTTGACAACTCCAGGAGCTAGAAAGAGAAGAGCAAACTAAACCTAAACCTACCAGAAGAACAGGAACAACAAAGATCAGAGAAGAAATAAATAAAATCAAAAACAGAAAAACAATAGACAGAATCAACAAAACCAGAAGTTGATTCTTTGAGAAGAACAATAAAATTGACAAACCTTTAGTGAGACTGGCAAAAAAAAAGAAAGAAAGAAAAAGATGCAAATAATCAAAATAAGAAAGAGAAGACATTAAAACTGAACCAACAGAAATAAAGAGAATTATGACAATATTATGAACAACAGTACAGCAAAAAACTGGATCACCTTGATGAAATGTATAAATTTTTAGAGGCATACAACCTATCCAAACTGACTCAAGAGGAAACAGAAAATTTCAACAGACCCATAGAAGTGAAGAGATTGAATCAGTGATCAAAAACATCCCAACAACAACAACAAAAGCCCTGAACCAGATGGCTTCACTGGAGAATTCTACCAAACATTTAGATAAGAACTGACACCTATCCTGTTTAAACTCTTCCAGAAGACAGAAAAGGAAGGAATACTCCCTAATTCATTCTATGAAGCAAACATAACCCTAATACCAAAACCAGACAAATACACCACAAGAAAAGAAAACTACAGGCCAATATCTCGTATGAATATAGACACAAAAATCCTCAACAAGGGAGACACTCTAAGATGACGGTATAGTCAGATGCCTCATAACATCCCCCTTACAACAAAGACTCAAGAAAATAAGTGAATCAAATACAGATGATAATTTTGGAACCCTGAGGATCCAAGGGAAGACTGAAGAATCAGACTGAGTGCCAAGAGGAAGGAGAAACTATACAAAAAGAGATGACAAAGAATTACAAATCATTGGTGTCCTGCTGACAACCCCCGCCCCACCCCATCACCTGGTGCTGCCAAGTAGGAATGTCCTGCACCAATGTCCGGAGCCAGAGAGGAGCACTCCCCACCCAGTGCAAGTGCCCTCACCCCAATCACCACGCTCCCCTCAGCCCCCCACAATGGGGGTCCACTAACTGGCAGCACCTCCTCCTCCACCCAGCCACTGGTGCTGGGGGACCAATGGACCAAAGGTGCTGTCTTAGTCATCTAGGGCTGCTCCAACAGAAATACCACAAGTGGATGGTTTTAACAAAGAGAACTCTATTCTCTTCACAGTCCAGGAGGCTACAAGTCCAAATTCAGGGCATCAGCTCCAGGAAAAGGCTCTCTCTCTCTGTTGGCTCTGGAGGATGGTCCTTGTCATCAGTCTTTCCTTGGTCTGGGAGCATCTCAGTTCAGGAACCTCAGGTCCAAAGGACACCGCTCTTCTCCCGGCACTGCTTTCTTGGTGGTATGAGGTTCCCATGTGTCTCTGCTCGCTTCTCTCTTTTATATCTCAAAAGAGATTGGATTAAGACACTATCTAATCTTGTAAACCTAATCAGCATAACCTCATCACAGTGATAGAATTTACAACACATAAGGAGATCACATATAATCTCATCATAGTAATAGAGTTTACAACACATAAGGAAATCACATCAGATTACACAATCATACAATACAGGGAATCATGACCTAGTGGGGGGACACAATTCAACCATGACAGGAGCCCCCTACTTTACCCAGACACATGCGCCAGGGACTTGTGGACCAGTGGCACCCACTTCTCTGCCTAGCCACCTGCTCCAGGGACTTACGGACTGGTGGTCCACCCTCACCTTCACTAAGCTCTAGTGGACTGAGGGCACACCTTCCAAACATGTGCCTGTGGACTGGCAGCACACTCCCAGCCTTGCCCCCTACACCACCCCCCTGCAACCCAGAGGCTCATGCCTGCTCCAACCACCCCTGCACAGCCCCGCCCACCTGGGAACAGCAGTGCAGTGTGAGTTCCTGTGCCACCCACCCAGTGACCAGCAATCCATTCACCCTTGCCCTGACTACCAGGAAACCAGTGGTGCACACACATAGCCCCCAACCCAATGACCTCCCACCACCTATGCCCAGGTGACTGGCAAGATAGACACATCACCTCACCAGCAATGCCAGTCACATTTTGATAGGCACCAGCTATACCCTTGCCAAACAATGAGCAGAAGACTCTAGTGTTCTCATCTAACATACAACCAGCTGCAACAGCACACATTCCACACCCAAACAGTTCTTGCAGGCCATCTGCACTTCTCTGAAACACTTTGATACCTCACCACCTACTGAAATGCCAATTCATCATGCACAGTGGGCATACCCCATAAATTTGGGCACCACGCTCATAGTGGAAGTCCTGCCCTGACCTCCAGAAAACATACTAACTGCTAGCACCAAATTTAATGCCTAGGAGACAGCAGACAATGACAAACCATATGAAGAAACAGGATAAGATGGCTCAACCCAGTGAGTAAAATAAAGGGGCAGAAAACCTTCCGGAGGAAGAAATGCTAATTAAACGACCTAATAAGGAATTCAAAATACTTATATACAGGCTCCTTAAAGAGCGCAAGGAAAACATAGACAAAACTCTAGAACAATTCAGGAAAACAGTACAAGAACAAAATGACAAAATAAATAGGCAAGTAGAAACCATACAAAAAGAGCAACTAGAAATAAAGAAGACTAACAACAAAATATTAGAAATAGATAGCTCAATGGAAGTAAAACTGAATCAATCAATGGAAGACAGAATCAGTATAATAGAGGACAAAACTTTCAATGCTAATTTGTTTGAGGAACAATCAGAAAAAAGAAAGAATAAAAACAAATAAAGCCCAAGAGTTTTGTGGGACACTATCAAGAGGAATAATTTGCAGGTGATTGAAATTGCAGAACAGAAAGAAACAAAAAAAAAGCACAGAGAGAATTTTTGAAAATTTGCTGGCAGAAATCTTCCCTAATAACATGTAAGATGAGAAGGTTTCCATCCAAAAAGCTCAAGAAACCCCATACAGGATAGACCCCAAAAGAAAGTAACCAATACATATAATCAAACACTCCAAAACCAAAGACAAAGAAAGAACTCTGAGAGTAGCTTGAGAAAAACAAAATATCATCTACAAAAGGGAACCAATAAGACTAAGCTCTGATTTCTTGACAGAAACCATGCAGGCAAGAGGTAATGGGATGACATATACAAAACTCTGAAAGAAAAGAATTGCCAACCAAGAATCATATATGCAGCAAAACTGTCTCTCTAATATGATGGCAAAACTAAGACATTCTGAGATAAACAGAAATTAAGGGAATTTGTAAAAACCAGACCAAACTTACATGAAATATTAAAGGGAGTTCTTTGGAGAGAGAACAAATGATATCAGACAACAACCTGATATCAGACAACATACGACAGTATCACCCAGATATCAGTCCAAATAAAGAATTCTCAAAAGTAAAACAAAGCTACAAAACTGAAAACAGGGAACCAGAGATGTAAATTTGTAAATGATGACAACTTCAAAACAAAAAGGGGGAATAAATGGTGTAGTTATACAACTTTCATATGTAGAGGACATCAAGGCAATATCAAGAAATAACAGACTGTTTTAAACTTAGGAAGATAAAGATAAATTTCAGAGTAATCACAAAGCAAACTGATAAACCTCATCAAAAAGAAAAAAGAAAATTATAAAGATTCAGTAAACAAAAAATGAACAACAAAGAAAATCCATAAACAAAAAGAACTTGGCACAGAAAAGTAAGCAGAACGAAGAAACCATCAACACCACACAAAGCAAGCATAACAAAATAACAACAGTATATCCATACCTATCAAAAATCACAATGAATGTAAATGGTTTAAATGCACCAATCAAGAGACAAAGAGTAGCAGAACAGATAAAAAAAAAAAAAACATGAGCCATCAATATGATGCCTAAAAGAGACACACCTTAGATACAAATACATATAGGTTAAAAATCAAAGGATGAAAAAAATATATACCAAGCAAACAGTAACCAGAAAAGAGAAAGAGTGGCAATATTAATCTCATAAAATAGACTTTAAGTCAAAATCCATCATAAGAAACAAGGAAGGGCGTTATATAATGATTAAAGGGCCAATCCACTGAGAGGACATAACCATAATAAATCTCCATGCACCCAATGGCAGAGCTCCAAAATACATAAAACAAACTCTAACTGTATTGAAAAAAGAAACAGACAGTTCCACAATAATAGTAGGAAACTTTAACACCACTCTTGAAGGACAGAACATCTAGAAAGAAACTCAACAGAAATATAGAAGATCTAAATAACACAATCAACCAAGAAATCAACACAAGAAAAGATGTTCAGTGTCATTAGCCATCAGAGAGATGCAAATCAAAACCACTATGAGATACTGTTTCACAATTTCTGTTTTCACTAAAAAAAAAAAAGAAAATAATAAATGTTGGTGAAGATGTGGGGAAATTGGAAACCTTATCAATTGCTGGTGGGAATGCAAAATGGTACAGCCATTGTAGAAAACAGTGTGGTGTTTCCTCAAAAAAACTAAAAGCAGAACTACCATATGACCCAGCAATTCCACTCCTAGTTATACCCAAAAGACTTGAAAGAAGAGACTCAAACAGATCCTTGTACTACAATGTTCATTGCAGCACTCACTATTCACAATAGCCAAAAGGTGGAAACAACATAAATGCCTATCAACAGATGAATGAATAAACAAATTGTGATACATATATACAATGGAATACTACTAAGCCAGGAAAAGAAATGAAGTCTTGACGTTGCTGTTGTGTGCTGGTTGTAAAACAATGCCATTTATAACACCAAAAACCTGTTGCCATCGAGTCAATTTCAACTCATAGCGACCCTATAGGACAGAATAGAACTACACCCATAGTGTTTCCAAGGAGCAGCTGGTGGATTCCAACTGCTAACCTTTTGGTTAGCAGCCTGAGCTCTTAACCACTTCACCACCAGGGCTCCGAAATCTTGATACATGCTACAATATGGATGGAGCTTGAAGACATTATGCTAAGTGAATTAAGTCAATTACAAAAGGACAAATATGGTATGACCTCACTTACATAAAAAGACAAGAACAGGCAAATGTATAGAGACCAAAGTTTATTAGTGATTACCTGGGGCAGGAGGGAGGGGGGAAATGGCAGTTTATTGCCTATGGCCACCACACGTTTTGTCAGTTTGTCCTACTGTGGTGGCTTGCATGTTGCTGTGATACTGAAAGCTTTGCCACAGGTATTTCAAATACCAGCAGGGCCACTCATGGTGAACAGGTTTCAGTTGAGCTTCCAGACTAAGACAGACTAGGAAGAAGGACCTGGGAGTCTACTTCTGAAAAAATTTGCCAGTGAAAACCTTATGAATAGCAACAGAACATTGTCTGATATAATGCTGGAGATGAGCCCCTCAGGTTGGAAGGCACTCAAAATACGACTAGGGAAGAGCTGCCTCCTCAAAGTAGAATTGACCTTAATGATGTGGATGGAATCAAGCTTTCAGGACCTTCATTTGGTGATGTAGCACAACTCAAAATGAGAAGAAACAGCTGCAAACATCCATTAATAATTAGAACATAGAATGTACGAAGTATGAACCTAGGAAAATTGGAAGTCACTAAAAATGAAATGGAACACATAAAGATCGATATCCTAGGCATTAGTGAGGTGAAATGGACTGCTATTGACCATTTTGAATAAGACAATCATATGGTCTACTATACTTGGAATGACAAATTGAAGAGGAATGGTGTCATGTTCATCATCAAAAAGAATATTTCAAGATCTTCCCTGAAGTACAACACTGTCAGTGATAGGATAATATTCATACACCTACAAGGAAGACCAGTTAATATGACTATTATTCAAATTTATGCATCAACCACTAATGTCAAAGATAAGGAAGATTTTTACCAACTTCTGCAATCTGAAATTGATCAAACATGCCATCAAGATGCATTGATAATTACCAGTGATTGAAATGTGAAAGTTGGAAACAAAGAAGAAGGATAGGTAGTTGGAAAATATGACCTTGATGATAGAAACAACACCAGAGATAGCATGACAGAATTTTGCAAGACCAATGACTTCTTCACTGCAAATACCTTTTTTCAATAACATAAATGGCAAATGTACACGTGGACCTCATCAGATAGAAAACACAGGAATCAAATCAACTACATATGTGGAAAGAGATGTTGGAAAAGCTCAGTATCATCAGTCAGAACAGCCAGGGGCTGACTGCATAACAGACCATCAATTGCTCACCTGCAAGTTCAAGTTGAAGTCTAAGAAAATTAAAACAAGTCCACAAGAGCCAACAATACAACCTTGAGTATATCCCACCTGAATTTGGAGACCATCTCAAGAATAGATTTTATGCGTTGAACGCTAATGATCGAAGACCAGACTAGTTATGGGAAGACATCAAGGACATCAGACATGAAGAAAGCAAAAGGACATTAAAAAGACAGGAAAGAAAGAAAAGACCAAAATGGATGTCAGAAGAGATGCTGAAAATTGCTCTTGGATGCAGAGCAGCTAAAGTGAATGGAAGAAATGATAAAGTAAAAGAGCTGAACAGAAGATTTCAAAGGGCAGCTCGAGAAAACAAGGTAAAATATTATAATGAAATGCGCAAAGACCTGGAGTTAGAAAACCAAAAGGGAAGAACACACTCAGCATTTCTCAGGATGAAAGAATTGAAGAAAAAATTCAAGCCTTGAGTTGCAATTCTGAAAGATTCTGTGGGCAAAATATTGAATGACACAGGAAGCATCGAAAGTAGATGGAAGGAATACACAAAGTCACTGTACCAAAAAGAATTGGTCGACGTTCAACCATTTCAGGAGGTACCATATGCTCAAGAACTGATGGTACTGAAGGAAGAAGTCCAAGTGGCACTGGAGGCATTGGTGAAAAACAAGGCTCCAGGAATTGAGGGAATACCAACTGAGATGTTTCAGCATACAGGTGCAGCGCTGGAGGTGCTCACATGTCTATGCCAAGAAATGTGGAACTAGCTACCTGGCCAACTGACTGGAAGAGATCCATATTTGTGCCCATTCCAAAGAAAGGTTATCTAACAGAATGCAGAAATTATCGAACAATATCATTAATATCACAGGCAAGTAAAATTTTGCTGAAGGTAATTCAAAAGCAGTTGCAGCAGTATATGGACAGGGAACTGGCAGAAAGTCAAGCCAATTCAGAAGAGGATGTGGAACAAGGGATATCATTGCTGATGTCAGGTGGATCTTGGCTGAAAGCAGAGAATACCAGAAAGAGGTTTACCTGTGTTTTATTGACTATGCAAAGGCATTCGACTGTGTGGATCATAACAAATTATGGATAACATTGTGAAGTATGAGAATTCAAGACACTTAATTGTGCTCTTGAGGAACCTGTTCATAGACCAAGAGGCAGTCAGTTGAACAGAGCAAGAGGATACTGCATGGTTTAAAATCAAGAAAGGTGTGTGTCAGGGTTGCATCCTTTCATCATACTTATTCAATCTGTTTGCTGAGCAAATAATCTGAGAATCTGGACTATATGAAGAAGAACATGGCATCAGCATTGGTCAAAGATTCATTAACAACCTACGTTAAGCAGATGACACAACCTTGCCTGCTGAAAATGAAGACGACTTGAAGCACTTACTGATGAAATTCAAAGACCATGGCCTTCGGTATGGATTACACCTCAACATAAAGAAAACAAAACTCCTCACAACTAGACCAATAAGGAACATCACGATAAATGGAGAAAGCCTGACATTGTCAAGGATTTAATTTTCCTGTATCCACAATCAATGCCCATGGAAGCAGCGGTCAAGAAATCAAATGCTGTATTACATTGGGCAAATCTGCTGCAAAAGACCTCTTTTAAGATGTCTCTAAGAGGACTAAGGTACACCTGACCCAAGCCATGGTGTTTTCAATACCTCATATGCATGCAAAAGCTGGACAATGAATAATTAAGACCAAAGGAGAATTAATGCCTTTGAATCATGGTGTTAGTGAAAAATATCGAATATACCATAGACTGCCAGAAGAATGAACAAGTCTGTCCTGGAAGAAATACAGCCAGAGTGCTCCTTGGAAGCAAGGATGGAGAAACTTCATCTCACATACTTTGGACATGTTATCAGGAGGGACCAGTCCCTAGAGAAGGATAGCATGCTTGGTAAAGTAGAGGGTCAGCAAAAAAGAGGAAGACCTTGAAGGAGATGGACTGACACAGTGGCTGCAATAATGGACTCAAACATAACAATTGTGAGGATGGTGCAGGACCAGGCAGTGTTTCATTCTGTTGTACGTATGGTTGCTATGAGTCAGAAATGACTCGACAGCACCTAACAACAACAATTTCTTATGGAGTACTAAGTTTTGGTTTATGGTGATGGAAAAATCACATTGTTTAAGGGTAGAGTTGCACAGCCAATTAATGTAATTGCTGTGAATAAATTGTACAACTGTAAAAAGTTGAATTGGCAAAAGTTATGTGATAGATATATTTACAACAAGAACATAAAAAAAAAAAAGAGTAGCTGTTGAGGCTGCTTATGTAAAACCAAACACCTCATGGAATTTAGTTCCGTAGTTTGGTAGTTTAGGATCATGGTTTCATGGAATATCCCAGTTAATTGGCCTAATATCATGTTTAGTGTTTCTATTCCACCTCCTAGTTCATTGTGTAGTACCTGCGGTTTTTAAAGCTTGCAAGTGGCCATCCAAGTTATAACTATTGGTCTCTATTTACCTGGAGCAACAGAAGAAGAAGGAGAGTCAAGAACAGGAGGAAATTTATTGTGATGCTAATTGTCTCCATGAACAACTGGCCCCTTTGCTATGAGACCAGAATTGGATGGTGCCCAGCTACCATTACTGAGCCATTTAAGCAAAGATTCTATAGAAGAATTCTGATCAAAAGGGGGGAAATGCAAACATAATTTCAAATTTTCATGGAATCCATACTTTCTGGAGCCACGGAGGCTGGATGAATCCCTGAAACTATTGTTCTGAGATAATCCTTAAAGCATAAACCAAAAATATCCCCTGAAGTCTTCTTAAAACCAAACAATAGTTTAGCTGAACTAGTAAAGAATGTCTTCCTTGAGCATTATGCTCTTTTAGGATCTATCTATATGGGATCAAATTGACAACAGCAACTCAAAAAATTAGATAGGAAACTTTGGCAGCAGTGAATTTATGTTAATCGGAGAGGAACAACTCAGAAAAGGAGGGTGAGAATGGTTACACAACTGAAGAATGTATTCAATGTCACCAAATTGTACATGCATGTAGAAATTGTTGATTTGGTGTATATTCTGCTGTGTATATGCTCAGCAACAACAACAAAAATAAAATAAATTATTTAAAAATAAATTTTTGAACCCTATGGAGGGCAGTTCTACTCCGAAATACATGGGGTTGCTATCAGTTGGAATCAACTCAACAGCAACTGATTTGGTCTTTCTTTTTTATCAACTAGAATGTAATCTTCATGATGGCAGTGTCTGTATCCTGTTTAACACCTGAAACAGTGCCTGATTAACGTATTCAATTTTTAGTGAATATATGTTGAATAGATAAATGGGTCAGTATTGGGCAGTGAATATGTGGGCACCTTTTTATTAAGAAAAGGTGACTTCCCCTTCTAGGAAAATTATCCTAACTACATGAACCAAGCATACACTGAGCATTTTGACTGGGAAATTTTTGCTTGTGGACATGATCTCTGCAGTGACATTTATTGAATATTTCGGCTGCCTAGCATATTTTCCCTCTTTCTGATAACACCCTCAATTTCCCTTAGGGAAAGGATCATACCTGTTTTATACAGTCTTGACAAGGTTCCCTTGTCATCCTACTTTACCACACTATTCAGTCATATTCTCTCTCTCTCTCTCTTCCTCCCTCTCTGTCTCTGTCTCTCTCCCTCTCACACACACACACCTCAAGCCAGGTGGTAGACTTATGACACAAGCCGGAATAATCAGATTTTTCTTTCCCAGGACATCATACATTAAGATTTGTGACTAAAAGGATTGAAAAATGTGTTTGGAGAATATTTTTTCCAACGGCAACACTAAGACAACTAGTGTTCATAAACCTGTTTTTCTAGACTTCCATTATGTCTACATGATATTCCTCCGATAAATCGCCTTCTTGCTTAAACCAAAATCAAACCCACTGCTGTCGAGTCGATTCCGAGGCATCGAGGGATCCTATAGGACAGAGTAGAACTGCTCCATAGGGTTTCCAAGGCTGTAAATCCTTAAGGGAGCAGACTGCCACGTCTTTCTCCCAGGGGGCAGCTGGTAAGTTCTAACCACCAATTTTTGGTTAGCAGCCAAGTACTTTAGTCAAATTAATTTCTATTGCTTGGAACTAAAGAATAATATTTCAAAATTGTCTGAATGTCTCTATAGATTAACATGGTATAAAAAGACACTTTCCTTCTAGGTCCCAAATATAATTCATTCTTACATTCCTAATTTCTCTTCTGTAACCTAAATGTTTTTTAGAGTCTATGTTGTTCAGGATTTAAATATACTTAAGTGGATCTTCAGCCACACTGGTTAAGGGTTGTTACCAAAGCCTTAGGAGTGAAAAATAGGCTGATATAAGAATCCACTGATTATCCTTTATATTTACTTGTATTTAATTATATATAGTAAATGCTATAGAGTTCTGATTAAAATGAACAATGGAGAATTTTAAATTGAAAAACAATTTGCATGATATATTTTAAAAAATAAACACCCCTAAAACAATGCTATATATCTCTGTAAGTTCATTTTTATAGATACGAATATAAATGAATAATAAAGGTCCAAAAGGATACATGCCAAACTAAAAAACTGTAATTATCTAGAAGGAAACATACTGGAGTCAAGGATGCCTATAGCTTGATCTGTAACGTACCGTACGCTATGTGCATTTAAAAATAAAAAATAATTTTAAGAAGAAAAAAATTAAGGCATGCTTAGGGGCCCAAAGTGTTTACTTTTAACTTCTTTAGAACAAGTAGAAATTTGCAAGTTCCACAGGACAATGACAAAATTGTAAAGGCTTGTTTACTATATCATGGTGATAGAGTCATCAACCACAGCAGTTTGCCCAGGACTGGGGGTTTCCCAGGATAGTCCTGGGCAGACTGGGAGGGTTTGTCACCCTACACGATGATGTCCTTTCCAGCAATAAAACTGTTTCATGCTAACTCTGGAAGAATAACTGTTGGTATGTGTAGTAAATAAAGCTTTGGGGGATCAGGGATTCTTGCAATACCTAGACACTGGACAACACAATCAGCCTATATGATATTTATTGCTTTAACAAATACTAACTGATCACTTACTGTGTACCAGTACTGTGGTAGCTCCGATCTTATAATAAATCAGGCATGATCCTTGCCCTCAAATACTTTAGCATCCAGAGAAGAAGACAGGCAAGTAAACAGATCATTAGAATGCAGTACTAAGTGACCGGTACACAGATGGGGCACTCGACATCAGGTGGGCAGGCAAGCTTTTCTGGAAGAAAATAAAAAGTATAAAACAAAACTTGTAAGTGATAGAGATAATTAAATTATTATATGCCTGGAAGTATTCTTCTTTCTTAATATAAAATTCACTAAAAATAAACCCATTGCTATTGAGTTGATTCTGACTCATGGCAACCCAATAAGTTACAAATTAGAACTGCTCCATAGGGTTTCCCTAGCTGTAATCTTTAAGGAAACAGATCACCAGGTTTTTCTTTCACAGTACAGCTGGATGTGTTTGAACCACCAACTTTTAGGTTAATAGTCAAGCACAAACCATTTGCACCACCCAGACAGAGTCTTTGTATGAAATAACAGTGCATCTAAATTAGTGGCATCTTAGATTCAATGAAACATGGTATTTCTAAAAGGATCAACTCGGTTGCTGTGTTGAGTAAAGCCATTAGGGGCCAATGATGGAAACAGATGAGTTAGGATGGTATTGCAGGAGAGAAATGATGGTGGCTTGAACCAAAGCGGTAGCAGTGAAGGAGTGAGATTGTATGTCTGGATCTGGATATATCCTGCAGGTAGCTGATGATGAACAGTCAGATGTGGGGTGTGAAAAAAAGAGTGAAGGATGATTACAAGGTTTTTGGCCAGGATAACTGGAAGAATAGAATTGCCAGGCAACTAATAACAACAACAACAAACTTTCATGTACATGGTAACGACTTTGCCACTAACGATCTGAGTGTCTTGAACAAATCATTGCCTTTCTCTGAGCCTCAATCTTCTCATTTGTACAACAGAAGATTTAGAGTAGATCAGAGCTTCTCAGACTGTGTTTGGTGCAGGTGCCTCAAGGGCTGCGTGGGCAACGGGAAAAAGTCAGGCAACTTGGATTCTGAGCCTTGTATGTTCAGAGTCTATGTAAGATTGTGTTTGAAAACAAGAATCCACCAGTAAATTTAAAACAAAAAATTACCATCATCTTACATAGATAACCTGTGAAATTCCTTCCATTCCAGCTCTAAAGTTATGGAATCAAGTTAAAATTGTTGGTTTGCATGAGTGCATTAGACCAGCTCTATCACATTGCTGTAACAGCAGGCAGAGAGATTAAGCAGGTTTTGTGGGAGCAAGTCCAGGCTGGCATTACTCTGACAATGTAGCTGGATTATTTTCACAACAGCTCATTATTTACCTCTCCTTGGAACTCCTTTGAAGTTTAGGAGCGGGCCTTCTTTTGCATGTTTCAGTTCCTTTCATTCACTTGAGCCTTCTGGCAGTAAAGACAAATTTCTGAGTTACCTGAATGACTCAGCTCAGGTGAGTGGGAGCAAAAAAGAAACAGGAAATACTCATGATAAAAGGGTCAGAGACACACCCATAGGCGATAAGGCTATGTTTGGTTACAAGCCAGTGTCTGTTCAAAACATTAATTTCTCCTAAAACTGCTACAAAAACTTCAGGTTCATCCAGTATTTAAACACAACATTTGACTTCAGCATGGTTTGTTCATATTGTGTAGCTAAAGAACTTCTGAGCCCTCCACTTCATTTGTACTATTTTCTATAAAGGAAATGGGGTGAGAAATGCTGAAATAGCTCTACCCAGATAGTTAAAGCATATATAGAGTTGGCAGAATTAAACTCACCTTAAAACAATGTGCTTAACATTGACTTTACATAGATGCTCTAAAATTGCTCCAAAGCATGGTTGCATGGCCTAGAGGTCAAAAACAAATGCTGCAGCCAGAGCCCAGCTTAGCTATTTATCAGCTGTGGACCGTGGGCAAGTTATTTAACCTTTTTGTGCCTCAATTTCTTTATCTGCAAAATGGGGCAATAATAGTACTACTTCAGAAGGATGCAATGAGGATTAAATGAATTAAAGTGCTTGAAACATGAGGTAAGCAGTACATATGTGTGTTAGCTATTTCTGCTGTTGCTGTTTTTATCCTGAGGAGGTACCAAGTAGATACAGAAACATAATCAATCAATCAATACGTCTCTCAGCAGGTTAAAGGTGGAACTCCCTGTTCAGTCTCCACTGAAGCATTATGCACCAAACGCTTCAAGCACACAAAGGCCCTCACTAAAACTGCTGGTACAATGTGTTACCACTAGGTAACACCTCAGGACAGTCCGGCATTGCCTTTGCACTGAGCCCTCTGTTAAGGCCGTAAAGCAATGGGGCACAGTAAAGGTAAATTTGGCTAGGATTCTAGAATGGATCAGGTAAGTTGCTAAAGTGAAAGGAAAGAGAAGCATTCTGGGAAATCTTGGACTATAAGAAAGGAAACGATGGAAGAGGGAAAGTATCCAACTCTCTTCCTTCTTTTCTTGCTCTACTCCTGGATCACAGAGGATGGCAAAGGAGCTGGTTCTAAGAAATCTTAAACTGCCCTTCCCCCTAGCCTACCAGAATTATCATTTTAAAATGCAAAATCTTAAACTTCTCTGCTTAAAACCCATCAATGCTTTCCCATTTCACTCAATGCCCTTGATCAATATCTTGGAATGAATGAATGAGGGAAGGAGGGAGGGAGAAAGTCTGACATGATGGAGAAAGGGAGTTCATAGAGATAGATGGGTTTATGGAAACACCAGTTGCCAGGGAGGACAAATCCTCTCCCACAAGCTAGAACTTGGGGTTTTCTCATCATTTCCTTTCAAAACCTTTGCATTATCTCCTCCCTGCTCATTGCCTCACCCTCAGAGGAACTAGATTCCCTCAGGACAAAACCAGTCAGGCCTTTTATAGAGTCAGTCCCAGCTCCTCCCCTTCCCCACCTCAAGAAGTTAGTGGAAACCTGTTCCCCAGCCTAGTGCCTCACACATGCCTAGACCACACAAAGGTCCCCTGGACAAGAAGATAGAAGCGATCCTTTATTGCACAAGTACTAAAGAAGTAATATAGCCCAGCAGTTAATAGCACAAGCTTTAGAGCTGGAGTCTTAATCCACCACTTCCAAGCTGTTAATTACCTTTTTAAACCTTAGTTTCTCATCTGTAGAGTGATGAGTACCTAATAAGAGTTGTTGCAAGCATTAACTGTGATGTCTGGCACACAGTAACTGCTCAAAAAATGTTGGCTGTTATTAGTATTGTAATCATCATTATAATCACTTCTAGCTTAACCTTTTCTCTCCCCTCCCACATACTAGAGAGCAAGCACAAACCTCTTATCATTCTATCAGCCATAAACTTCCAGTGAGATACAAATATAACAATAACCATAGTTCTGTTCTTTCAACTTCTGATTGATTGTATAACAATGTATTTCCTCCTAGGCCACATTGTTTCTGCTGTTTCTACCACCGCTTGCCCCTCACCCCCTGCATCCTTCCTCTCATACTCAAGAACTTCCAACCATGTCCAAGGCCCTTCGCTCTCCTGGAGGAAAAGGGAATCCTGGGGGTTGGAGATAGCTCACATACTGTGTCTTCCCAAGCCTGCCCACAGCTTGCCAGTCACTACAAATGGTCTTAACCTTCTGACTCATCTGCACACCACATCCCCACCACTGCCCTCCAACCACCCTCCATAACTGCTTCACAGCAGTCTGCCTACAGGTGAGCTGCCCTACCCAGACTGAACTTGTGCTTCCTTACCTTCTGTCCACTCCACCTCACCAGTTATTGTCACTACTGCTAGTGCTTGGCAAGGTAGTTGCCTTGCCTCTATTTTGCAGCCAGAGGCTGAGCTGTTTCTCAAAGTTCTTCTCAAGAGTTCCAGCCTGGACCAGACCCAGAGAATCCGCTTCCTTCCCTCTTCCTGAGGTCCCAGGAAATCACTGTCACTTTGGCTCCTCCTCCAACTCTGGAGTATATGCATTCTTCCTTCTTCAGTTGATCTTCCCATTTCCATGAACAGATGCATTCCAAAATAGGATCAGCAATTCTTCTTTGGGATTCTTGCTAACACTGTAGTAACAACATTCTTTACTAATCCATTTCCTTAATCCATACATAACATCCATTCAGCTACTTTTCTCAAGAAATTTAGTCACCCTTGTGATTGTGGAAATCTAGTAGTTTTACTGAAAAATTGAGAGAAATCACATCACGCACAGTACAGCTTTCCTCCATCTTGTACCCCCACCTTCCCACTCTGGCTCCACACGTCTGTCAAAAATCTGCATTCCTCCCAGGGAACTGCTCCAGGGAGTGGGCCCCCTGGGAGGTATAATCTCCATCCCTAACTGCTTCTTTCCTGAGCAGTGGGGGAAGAGAGACGCCCCCAGGCTGACCTAACATCCTCAGGTCCACTGAAATTCTGTTGAATAAAATGTTCTTGAAACTGTACAAATTATATTCTGTATCCCACTCTCTTTCCTCCATAAGAACTGCCTTTGGGATAGAGTGTGCGTTCTGTCTCCCCTCCTTTTCTTTCTCTAGAGTTTCTCAGTTGGGCTTTCTGGGTTTCCTGGGTACATTTAATTATTTATTCCTTACCTCTTATCACTGGCAACTTCCTTTTCTAATTCCATTTTTTTTTCTTTTCCCCTGGTCTAGGCCAGTGTTATATTATAGCACAGCCCAAATGAAGGGAGGGGGCTGGTAATCTCCTAAAATCAGGTTAAAAGGGAGCTAAAAAAATTTACAGCTGTTATATTAGCCCATAATTAATTGATCTTATTTATATGACCATATAAAGGTAATTTCAGTTAAATTTGTATTTAACAAATACCACACACACACACATACATACACACACATACGGCACCATGCCAGGCACTTTGGGAATACAAATAATAAAGTGTCTGAGACTGTTGCCTCATAGAGCTAATAGTCTGATGGGGAAATAAGATACACACAGAAATCTAGAAAACACAGCAAACCATGACAGTTGCTATAAGAGTAGAGAGAGGGAGAAATGCTGCCTGAAGCATCAGAAGGAGCTAGATAAGGCCTTTGAGGTTAAAATATATTTTCATCTGGGTCCTTTCCTGGGTAGGATTTGAACTACAGAAGACCCAAGCAACTAAAATATATACTTCCCAAGATCCTTATACCTAAATTGCTCCACTGTTTCTTTTCTTCCCACACCTGTAGCCTCTCTACAACCCTAACTCACAGAATACTACCTCTGTCTCTAGTCATAATTAGCTCCTGGCTCTGGCCCAAGAACATCACTTCCCATGTAGCCTACTTGAGGTGATTGGTCATTTCCCCACCCTACATCCATATCTGGCATTTCCTTCCATTGTACAGGGGTCACCATGAGTCAGGGGTGACACCACAGCAGCTAACAATAACAACATCCCTAAAGGTGGTCAGGGGTCCCTGGGTGGCACAAATGGTTACGCACTGGACTATCAACTGAAATGATTCTTCTAACATTCTAGTTTTCTTGTTTTTGATGTGCTCAACTTCAATGATGACTATTTCCACTTCATTAAGCTACCCATTCTTGTCATCCTATCTGGACCCTGTCATCATCTGGAATTGTTCCATTGATTAAATTTTAAACTATAACTCATTCTCTGACTGCAAACTCCCATCTTTAGAGCACCATTATTCCTGATTCCCACCAGACAGTCTTACTACTTCTTGGCTCTTCAATTTTTCCAGTCAGCTTTCTCCTGGCCTTTTTTCCTTCCATAACCAGGATAATCTTAATTGGTTGATTATATGTGCAATTCTGTGATGAACACCCTTAATTCTGTTGCATACCAATCTCTACATTCTGAATCAATTCTAGTATTACCTTCTCAGCTCCTATATTGGGACAATGAGCAAAATGGAGAAACTTATACACAATTATGCAGATGGACACCACTAAAAGTTACTGATCTTCAACTTCAGCTGGGCCTTCAGTGTTCTCTCGTGCCCAAAAAAACCATTGCTGTCGAATTGATTCTGCCTCATAGCAACCTACAGGACAGAGTAGAACTGCCCCATAGCATTTTCAAGGCTGTAAATCTTTATGGAAGCAGACTACCACATCTTTCTCCCCTAGGTGATCTCTCTTATTACCCCTTAAATATTATTCTAAACCTTAGATAATTTTATCAGTTCCCTTTCCCCTCACTTTTAGTTAGTAATCTTTATCAAATTCCCTCCAAATTGCATGCCTATAATTTTATCTAGATTCACCTTAATTATCACCAACTTCCCTCCAACTTCAGAGGATGAGATATCCCTCATTCTTAACTGCATTCCCTATTGTTTTCAGTCAGCTACTCTCTTCTATATTACTAACATTTTCATCTCTACTAGCTCATTTTCCTTAGCCCAGGAGGCCAGCAAATTTTTCTGGAAAGTGCCAAATATTTTAAGCTTTGTGGGTCATACTGTTCTTGTAGCAACTACTCAACTCTGTTGTTGCCATGTGAAAGCAGCCAACGATAATACATAAACAAATAATTGTGGCTGTTTTCCAATAAAACTTTATTTATGGGCACTGAAATTTTAATTTCATATATTTTTCACATGTAACAAAATATTCTTCTTTTGATATTTTTGTGGTGGGCCACAGGATTTCAACTCCGCATCCCAGGAAAGGGAAGCATGAAAGGAGCACTGCTTGCCTCTTAACACTCCCCTCATTCACTCCTCCTCATAGGAGAGTAAGCTGATTGGTGAGTCAAGGAAAAGGAATCAATCCTGCTCTGCTTACAGAGCCAGCTGCAGCCTATAAAGTTCCTCTGTGCAAAGTAGAAAGGCATCTCCTCAGGGGAGCACAGCCCTGTAGAGAAAAGCTTGGTGATTGGAAGGCACCCGCTTGGGTATCAGAATAAGTCACACCTTCTCCAATTGGAAACACCACTGAGTACTGTCTGTCCATCTCCTGCTTGGTTCACTCTCTTTTGGTCTCTAAGTTTTCAGGGTCTGTTAATTCCCTAAAGTCTCGATAAATCATCCCTCAATAAAGCCGGGACACTCTTTTTGATATAAACTGTTATGGATTGAATTATGTCCCCCAGAAATATGTGTTATAAATCCTAACCTCTATGCCTGTGGTTATAATGCAATTTGGGAATGGGCTGTCTTTGTTATGTTAATGAGATAGTATTAGTGTAGGGTGCATCTTAAGTTAACCTCTCTTAAAGCATAAAAAGAGATTAAACAAGTGAGCAGAGAGATGGGGTAAGTTAGATGCCAAGACACATGGAGATCTCCAAGGAACACAGGAAGCAGAAGCTGAAGAGACAAGAACTTTCCTCCAGAGCTGGCAGAGACAGAAAGTCTTCCCCTAGAGCTGGCACTCTGAATTCAAACTTCTAGCCTCCTAAAATGTGAGAAAATAAATTTCTGTTTATTAAAGCCATCCATTTATAGTATTTCATTATAGCAGTACTAGATAACTAAGGCAGAATTTGGTTCCAGAAGAGTGGGTGCTGCTCTAACAGATACCTAAAATGTGGATGTGGTTTTGGAATTGGATAATGGGTACAGGCTGGAAGAGTTTTAAGGTGGCTAATAGAGATAGTTTCTAGAAGTATGGACATTGATGGCAGCAATTCTGGTGAGGGCTCAGAAGGAAGTGAGAAGAGCTATAGGGAAAGTCTCTACTTCTCAGAGACTACATATGGCACTGGTAACAGAATGTTGCTAGAAATATGGATGTTGAATGTGCTTCTGGTGAGGCTTTAAAAGAAAATGGTGAACACGTGACTGGACAATGGAGGAAGGGTGATGCTTTTTATGCAGTGGCAAAGAACTTGTCTGAATTAAGTTCAAATATTTGGTGGAAGGTAAAACTTGTAAGTGATGAACTTGGGTATCTGGCTGGTGATATTTCTAAGCATGATCTTAAAGGGGCTGTGTGGTTTCTCCCTACTGCTTATAGTAAAATGCAAGAGGAAAGATGGACTTAAAAATAAACTGTGCAAAATGAAAACAGACCTTAAAGATTGGAAAATTCTGTTGTACAAACTAAGGACACATATCCTAGAATGTTCACCAAAGACATGGCTACACAATATTTTGTTAAAGAGATTAAGCCTGTGGCTGATGGATCTAACCAACTACCACAGCAGAAAATCCATCAGCTTAGACTGAAGGAGACAGAAAGAATCAAGGAAAGAATGCTTTCTGCCTCTTGGAATTCTACAGGCAGGAAACGGGCCAAAGGAGCTATATCTGTTGTCCTCCAAGGAAGGTAAAGGACCATCCCTGGATCAGCTCAGAAACCAGCAGAACTGTTGAAAGCAGTACAGGAAACAGGGCTGTTCCAGCATGGACTTGTAATATGAAACTTGCCTCCAAAAATGGAGGGCACTGAGAGACAGAAGAAAGAGGCAGGTAACTCCAGGGTGACGGCAAAGGATTTTTTTAGGGAGACTTACACAAGGCTAGAGCTCGTTGGCTGCAGGACCAAGCAGATCTCCACGCTCTGCAGTGGGAGGGCAGAGGTTTTATAGTAGTGGTAGACAATAGTGGCTACATGCCAGAGACTTACATAAGGACAACTTAGCAAACTGTAGTGAACTAGCAGACCACATGAGGGTGCTCACATTTGACCTCACAAGGCCTGTTTCCCCTTCAGTCTACCCCTCAAGGCCAGCTCCTACAACCTGGCACATCCCCCCTCTTGTGTCATAGTACATGAGACCCTGTTCTCTCTCCACAAGGCACAGATATAGAAGTGGGGTTGGCCAGGTGCCATATGGTATCCTTGCATGTGCAAGAGACAGAGAAACTTACTATGTGCCCAGAACAAGTGGAAGGATTCTCTGACAAGAAGAAAGAACTGGGAGAGAGAAAGCAACCCAATTCCCAACTTCCTTATCAGAGAATGTTCTGGGCTCAAGGCCTTTACTTAGGCAGCCTGGATGGGAGGCATAGAGGCAGACCATTCTCTCAACAGTCCACCCCCCAACTCCCATCAGAATGCCAGAAAAAGAAGCAAAGCAGTACCAAGTCTTGCTATGCTCATCACACATTTTGGATGTTGAGCTGCATGTCCATGATTTGGTGTGTGTCTTAGTTACCTAGTGCTGTTACAACAGAAATACCACAAGTGGATGGCTTTAACAAAGAGAAATTTATTTCTTCACAGTCAAGTAAGCTAAAAGTCCAAATTCAGGGTGTCAGCTCCAGAGGAAGGCCCTCTCTCTCTGTCGGCCTTCTCATCAATGTTCCCCCAGAATAGGAGCTTCTCTGCGCCTGGACCCCAGGTCCAAAGGATGCACTCTGCTCCTGGCACTGCTTTCTCGGTGGTATGAGGTCCCCCTGTTTCTCTGCTCACTTATCTCTTTTATATCTCAAGAGATTGCCTCAGGACACAATCCAATCTTGTAGACTGAGTCCTGCCTTACTAACAGAACTGCCACCCATCCTCCCTTATTAACATCATAGAGGCAGGATTTACAACATATAGGAAAATCACACAATACCAGGAATCATGGCCCAGTCAAATTGATACACACATTTTTGGGGGGACATAATTCAATCTTGACAGTGTGTTAACTCTAGTGGATATTATATTTGTGAACAATTTAAGGCAGCATTTAATGAGGATTAATAGTAGGAGTCTCCCCAACAGACTGGATCAGTCCTGCTTAGAGGAGAGATCCCAGCCACCCCCGTTGTGACTTAATCCAAGCCAGTTGAGTAGATCAAAGGGCTGCATTTGTCCAATCTTATGTATGTATAACATGTCTTGATTTATTTATGTAAAAACAGCATATTTCTCCCAACATGGAACATTATATGAACAGTACACATTGCAGCAATTCTCAGCAGGGCTTGGAGACAAAAGTTTACAAAGGTGTACATTAATACATCAACATCATCAATACATATAATAGGGGTTTTTAGGGGCCCTGAAGGGACTTATCCATAGTCAGGCTTGGGCTAGGGTCTCAATTATGGTGACCTCAGAAACAAAAGTTTTCCTCATTTTGGTGCCAGATGTTATATCACAGTCACCTGTGCAATGGTATCTAAAAAACCAAGACATAAAATTTTTTTCATTTCCTCATTGCACTTTAATTGTAACAGGGGGACCTGGGCTTAATCTTCAGTCCTAACTATTTCTGAAAGTCAGAAGATCTGGGCAAAGTTGGCAGAGCCCTAAGTCATTTGTTGAGCCACACCTCCAGCACACCATGTGCAAGCATGGGTTCAGCCCAGTTGCCTGGTAACATGGAGGTGGTCCCTCCTATTTTCGTTTTCCCCTTACTATTTGCAGCTGTGACTATGTTGCTGCTCGATTATCTTGGTGGGGGCAGTTATCAGAAAACTCCAGAGAGGGTGTCTAAAGTCTCTTCAAGGCCACTCAACACAAGCCATCTTCATGGACTTTTTACTCTTTTTGCTGCTGTTTTAACTCTTGCTTTGTGCTGGGTGTTACAGCGTGTTTTCAGTGCCAGGGACCTGCTTATCCCCTACAACTATCTCTGGTCCCATTGTTGGAGGGCTTTGAGCAATGTCTAGGGGATTGTACCCCTAGCTCTTGAATCCCCCGTCTTTACAAACCTGCAGGAGAGTGTTTCTAGTTGTTCATCCTGTTCACAGATGTGGCTGCTCAATACCTCAGTCTTGGCCGCACAAAACTGCTACACTTCCTTTTCCAACTGTAACTCTTCCTGCAAAGCTCTTACACGTGCTTCAGCAGCTAGCAGGACTTCGGTGGCCAGCCAAATAACCCAGAGCAGCAGCCACCTTATGGCCACTACTGCTTTCCTAGCTTCTTTTCCACACTTATGAAAGCGTGCATCTTCCCACAACTGTGCTATGCCTCTTGGTATTTTTGGGATCCCTGTACTTACACAGTGGACCACACACATCAAGCATACAGGCCAGACATCCCCATATGGAGGTCGCTGGCCAACCTGATATTTCCCCTGCAGAGGCCTCACTCCCACCCACCATTTCCTCAGTCTCCTAGATGGCTCACCAATTGTTCTATCATGAACTTGTAACATGAAACTTGCCTCCAAAAATGAAGGGTGCCGAGAGAATGAAGAAAGAGGCTGGCAAATTCAGGATGGCAGCAAAGGAGTTTATTAGGGAGGTGAGGCTGCAGGACCAAGCATATCTCCATGCTCTGCAGTGGGAGGGCAGAGGTTTTACAGTGGTGGTGGACAATAGTGGCTACATGCCAGGAACTTACATAAGGATGACTTAGCAAACTAGTGAACTAGAGGACTGCATGAGGGCACTCATGTTTGGCCTCACAAAGCCTGTTTCCCCTTCAAGGACCTTCTTGGTTTCAAATGGTGGGACCATGGTCTCCTGGATCTCAAAGGATGGGGCCACAGCCTCCTAGGTTTCAAAGAGTCAGATCTTCACCAACTCAGTTCCAGAGTGTGGGACTGCTGTTAAGGGGTGCCAGGTGGATGAGGCCTTGGCCGAAAACTGATGAAGTGCAGCTGCCATGCCCAAGGGGCAGAAAAATGGGGCCTGCTGGGCTGAAGGGATGGGGTCACCACTCAGATGGACTAGGAGAATGGGGCCACTTAAAGCTGAGGGAGGACAGGTGCCATCCCAGTGGGCCTAGAAGGTGGAGCTGAAGCCCAGGGCCAAGGGGCCTCCACCTAGAATCCAGAGGGCATGGCCAACACCCAGAGTCTGCAGGGCAGGGCCATTGCCTAGATGGTGTCAGAAAAGAGAGGATTATTTTCAAGCCTTGAGAGCTAATGTAATTTGTTCTGCTGGGTTTTGGATGTACTTGGCACCTGTTATCCCTTCTTTCCCTCCAATTTCTCCCATTTGTAATGGAAATGTCTACCTTATACCTGTTCCACCATTGTACTTTTGGAAACAGATAACTTGTATTCCAGATTTCACAGGTTCACAGATGAAGAGGAATTTTGCCCCAGGATGGAATACACCTGAAGTCTCACCTATATTTGATTTAGATGATTCAGAAGATGAGATTTTGGACTTGGAATAGATTTAAAACTTCTGGGATGATATGATAGGGTGAATGTGTTTTGTATGTGGTAGGGATATGAATTTGGGGGGGCCAAAGGGTGGAATGTTATGGATTGAACTATGTCCCCCAAAAATATATGTTGTAACTTCTAACTCTATGTCATAATCCCATTTGAAAACGTGTTGTCTGTTATGTTAATGAGGCAGGATTAGTGTAGGGTGTATCTTGAGACAATTTCTTTTAAAATATAAAAAGAGATTAAACAAGTGAGCAGAGGGAGAGATAGAGTAAGATACATGCCAAGACACATGGAGGTCTCCAAGGAACCAGGAAGCACATGCTGAAGAGACAAGGACTTCCTTCCAGAGCCAACAGAGAGAGAAAGCCTTCCCCTAGAGCCGGCGCTCTGAATTCAGACTTCTAGCCTTCTAAACTGTGAGAAAATAAATTTCTATTTGTTAAAGTTATCCACTTGTGGTATTTCTGTTATAGCAGCACTAGATAACTAAGACAGAAACCTTTTTTTCCCACACAAAAATTTATACATACATTGTTATGTGACCCTTATTGCTCTCCCTGTACTGTGACAGCACACTCCTACTTTCCACCCTGATTCCCCATGTCCATTCAACC
Organism: Dugong dugon; assembly: GCA_030035585.1. NCBI lineage: Eukaryota > Metazoa > Chordata > Mammalia > Sirenia > Dugongidae > Dugong > Dugong dugon. The sequence goes on from CM057462.1 coordinate 171,118,557, forward strand.
AGCTCCTAACCCTCTCTGCCTTCCCAACTCACCTCCGGACAGAAGCTGCCCATTTAGTCTCTTGTATCTACTTGAGCTAAGAGGCACACTTCTCACGAGTATCACTTTATGTCTCACAGTCCCGTCCAATCCCTGTCTGAAGAGTTGGCCTTGGAAATTGTTTTAGTTCTGGGCTGATAGAGATTCCAGGGGCCATGCTTTCTGTGGTACCTCCAGTCTCAGACCATTAAGTCTGGTCTTCTTACCAGAATTTGAGTTCTGCACCCCACCTTTCTTTTTTCCTGCTCCATCTGGGACTCTCTGTTGTGTACCCTGTCAGAGAGGTCACTGGTGGTAGCTGGGCACCATCTAGTTCTTCTGGTCTCAGGCTGATGAAGTCTCTGGTTTATGTGGCCATTTATGTCTCTTGGGCTAATACTTTCCTTGTGTCTTTGGTGTTCTTCATTCTCCTTTGCTCCAGGTGGGTTGGAACCAATTGATGCATCTTAGATGCCACTTACAAGCTTTTAAGACCCCAGACACCACTCACCAAAGTAGGATGCATAATATTTTCTTAATAAGCTTTGATATGCCAATTTGACCTAGATGTCCCCTGAAAGCATAGTCCCCAGAACCCTACCCCTGTTACTCTGTCCCTCAAAATATTTGGTTGTATTCAGGAAACTTCTTAGCTTTAGTTTAGTCCAGTTGTACTGACTTCCCCTGTAGTGTTTGCTGTCCTTCCCTTCACCTAAGATAATTCTTATCTACTATCTAGTTAGTAAATAATCCTCGATCTCCCTCCCCACCCTCATAACCATCAAAGAATGTTTTCTTCTGTGTTCAAACCTTTTCTTGAGTTCTTATAATAGTGGTCTTATACAATATTTGTCCTTCTGTGACTGACTAAATTCACTCAGTGTAATGCCCTCCAGATTCCCCCATGTTATAAGATGTTTTATGGCTTCATCATTGCTCTTTACCGTTGCATAGTATTCATTGTGTGGATATACCATGATTTGTTTATCCATTCATCCATTGATGGGCACCTAGGTTGTTTCCACCTTTTTGCTATTGTGAACAGTGCTGCAGTGAACATGGGTGTGCACATATCTATTCATGTGATGGCTATTATTTCTCTAGGATATATTCCAAGGGGCGGGATAGCTGGATCGTATGGTACTTTTATTTCTAGCTTTTTAAGGAAGCGCCAAATCGATTTTCAAAGTGGTTGTACCATTTTACATTACCACCAACAGTGGATAAGTGTTCCAGTCTCTCCATAACCTCTCCAGCATTTTTTATTTTGTGTTTTTTGGATTAATGCTAGCCTTGTTGGGGTGAGATGATATCTCATTGTAGTCTTGATCTGCATTTCTCTAATGGCTAATGATTGTGAGCATTTCTTCATGTGTCTATTAGCTGCCTGAATGCCTTCTTTGGTGAAATGCCTGTTCATATCCTTTGCCCATTTTTTAATTGGGTTATTTGTCATTTTGTTGTTGAGGTTTTGCAGTATCTTGTAGATTTTAGAGATTAGACGCCGGTCGGGTTTGTCGTAGCCAAAATTTTTTTCCCAGTCTGCAGGTTGTCTTTTGACTCTTTTAGTGAAGTCTTTTGATGAGTACAAGTGTTTGATTTTTAGGAGCTCCCATTTATCTAGTCTCTCTTCTGGTGCTTGTGCATTGTTACTTATGGCTCATATTGTATTTATGCCATGTATTAGAGCTCCTAGTATTGTCTCTATTTTTTCTTCCATGATCTTTATTGTTTTAAATTTTATATTTAGGTCTTTGATCCATTTTGAGTTAGTTTTTGTGCATGGTGTGAGGTATAGGTCTTGTTTCAGTTTTTTGCAGATGGGTATCCAGTTATGCCAGCACCATTTGTTAAAGAGACTGACTTTTCCTCCGTTAATGGACTTTGGGCCTTTGTCAAATATCAGCTGCTCATAGGTGTATGAATTTATGTCTGGATTCTCAATTCTGTTCCATTGGTCTATGTATCTGTTGTTGTACCACTACCAGGCTATTTTGACTACCGTGGCAGTATAATAGGTTATAAAATCAGGTAGTATGAGGCCTCCCACATTGTTCTTCTTCTTGAATAATGCTTTACTTATTCAGGGCCTCTTCCCTTTCCATATGAAGTTGGTGATTTGTTTCTTTATCTCATTAAAAAATGCAGGTGGAATTTGATGGGGACTGCATTGTATCTGTAGATCGCTTTGGGTAGAACTGACATCTTCACTATGTTGAGTCTACCTATCCATGAGCAAGATATGTTTTTCCACTTATGCTGGTCTCTTTTGGTTTCTTGCAGTAGTGCCTTGTAGTTTATATTGTGTAGGTCTTTTATGTCTCTGGTTAGATTTATTCCTAAGTATTTTATCTCTTGAGGGCTATCGTAAATGGTATTGATTTGGTGATTTCTTCTTCGAGGTTCTCTTTGTTGGTGTAAAGGAATCCAACTGATTTTTGTATGTTTATCTTGTATCCTGAAACTTTGCTGAAATCTTCTATCAGTTCCAGTAGTTTTCTTGTGGATTCTTTGGAGTTTTCTGTGTATAAGATCATATCATCTGCAAATAGAGATACTTTGACTTCTTCCCTACCAATCTGGATGCCCTTTATTTCTTTTTCTAGCCTAATTGCTCTGGCTAGGACCTCCAGCACAATGTTGAATAAGAGTGGTGATAGAGGGCATCCTTATCTGGTTCCCGTTCTCAAGGGGAATGCTTTCAAAGCCTCTCCATTTAGGATGATGTTGGCTGTTGGCTTTGTATAAATGCCCTTAATTATGTTGAGGAATTTCCCTTCTACTCCTATTTTGTTGAGAGTTTTTATCATGAATGAATGTTAGACTTTGTCAAATGCCTTTTCTGCATCGATTGATAAGATCATGTGGTTCTTGTCTTTTGTTTGTGTGATGGATTACATTGATTGTTTTTCTAATGTTGAACCATCCCTGCATACCTGGTATAAATCCCACTTGATTATGGTGAATCATTTTGTTGATAAGTTGCTGAATTCTAATGGTTAGAATTTTGTTGAGGATTTTTGCGTCAATGTTTATGAGGGATATTGGTCTGTAATTTTCATTTTTTGTGGCATCTTTACCTGGTTTTGGTATCAGGATTATGCTGACTTCATAGAATAAGTTTGGGAGTATTCCATCCTTTCTATGCTCTGAAACACCTTTAGTTGTAGTGGTGTTAACTCTTCTCTGAGAGTTTGGTAGAATTCTCCAGCGAAGCCATTGGGGCCAGGGCTCTTTTTTGTTGGGAGTTTTTAATTACCTTTTCAATCTCTTCTTTTGTTATGGGTTTATTTAGTTGTTCTACCTCTCTTTGTGTTAGTTTAGGTAGGTAGTGAGTTTCTAGAAATTTTTCCATTTCCTCTAGGTTTTCAAATTTGTTAGAGTACAATCTTTCATAGTATTCTGTTATGATTCTTTTAATTTCAGTTGGGTCTGTTGTGATATCACCCATCTCATTTCTTATACAAGTTATTTGCTTCCTCTCCTGTTTTTCTTTTGTCAGTTTGGCCAATGGTTTAAGACAGAAACTTGTAAAACATCACAGGTAGTCCATCACATGGTGGGGCCCTGTGCTTGCCCAAAACTGCCAGGATGGCCTCTCCCAATCTTTTTTTATCTGCTAATCCAACAGTAAAAATGTATAGTGTTATGTGTTGTTCTGAAGTATTTTAAAAAATTTAAAAAAAAAACCCGTTGCCATTGAGTCGAATTCCAACTCATAGTGACCCTATAGGACTAGAGTAGAATTGCCCCATAGGGTTTCCAAGAAGCAGCTGGTGGATTCGAATGGCTGACCTTTTGATTAGCAGCTCTTAACCACTGCACTACCAGGACTCCAAATAAGTGCATAAATTTCCATTTTTTCTGTCCTCTAAGCTCAGAAATGTAGTATTCGTGTGGACATCAATCATGCCTGCAATTTTGCTTTCAGAAGAATGACTAAAAGCAACGTGAAGAATATGCTAATTTGAGCTACATTCAAAGCGCTGGCATGATGTTAGAGAAAGCAGGAGGATCAGGGAAATCTTCTCAAAGCTGTAAGGGACAAGTTCCATTTTTACAGGTGGATAAGGAAGAAAGGAAATCCAAGTGAGACAAGAGCATGAGGAAAGTGAAAAAAGTCTGGGGTGGTTGAAACATAGCAGCATTGAAAGTTGGCACAGAAGGTGGGTCTGAAAGTTGACCACATTGTGGATCTGTATTTGTTATGCTAAGTGCCTTCAGTGCTGGGGCTATTTAACTTATCCCTTTGTCTTTAATAGTTCCAGTAGAATGCCTTGTACATAGCAGCAGATTATTAAATATTTGTTACATGAAAAAATGAATTATGAAATTACATTTACTCATGCTTAGCTGAGTCAGGTGGCCTAACGTACTGTGAGGAGTCCCAGCAGATGGAGGAGGCAGTGAGTCAAGCTAGGAAATTTACAGATGAGTTATTATAGTTTCTTGTTTGATGAGCTCATTGAATGAGTCAGAAACCATTTCCTCAATGTTCCTGTACAGAGTCACGTGGCAAATGCAAAACTTATTTACTTCCAACAACTTTAGGGGAAAAAAGTTATTATAGAAATAAAATATGCTCATTTTAAAAATTTGGAACATAACCAAAAAATGTATAATAAAGACAATTTAAATCACTGTATTCTCATTAATGGTGTAATAAACCAAAAAACCAAACCTGTTGCTGTCGAGTCGATTCTGACTCGAGACCCTATAGGACAGAGTAGAACTGCCTCATAAGGTTTCTAGGGAGCTGCTAGTGGATTTGAACTGCCGACCTCTTGGTTAGCAGCTGAATGTTTAACCACTGGGCCACCAGGGCTCCAATGTAATATAATAGCAAGAATATTTTCTCATAGCATTAAAGATTCTTTGAAAGCATCACTTTTGATTATGTAATTTTCTATTAATGGCCACATCAATCTATTTTTAATTGATTTAACCATCCCTCTAGCACCGGACACGAAGACTGTTTCCAAATACTCACTACATCCTTGTAAATGTATTTTGAAATACATCTCTGATGATATCCTTACTCAAGAGTCCTAAAAGTAATCTTACAAACCCTATTGGAGACATAAAGGAAATCCAGAAAAGATATGGAGATATATCACACTTATGTAGAACATTAGAAATCTGACAGCTCTTCTAAAAAAATAAATATACATATATTTTCAGTCAAAATTCTAGCAGGATTCTGAAGGGAATATGACAAATTGTTTCTAAAGTGTACAAAGAATAGCTGACACAAATAGCTAAGGCAATTTTGAAATACAGTGGCAAAGATGGAGGACTTTTACTACCAGATATTAAGACATACTACAAAGCCACAGGAATGAAAATAATGTAAGACTGGCATAGGAACAGAGAAATAGATCAACAGAACAAAATAAAGACCCATATGTATATATGGACACTTCATGTCAATAGAGGTGGCATTGCTAATCAATAAAAAAAAGGAGAGATTAATTAGCAAATGATGTTAGGAGAGCCGGCTTACTATGTGTAGAAAGAGGGAAAAGAAAGAAAGTTAGATTAATAGATTAGATACTTTAATCTGAAAATCTTTGTGACCTTGAAATGGGGAAGGAGGTAGTAAGAAGGTCTCAAAAGCACAAACTGTCTGGGGGGAGATTTGTGGATTTGAATACTGTTATAGATTGATTTGGGGGCCCTGGTGGCACAGTGGTTAAGCATTTGGCTGCTAACCAAAACGTCAGCAGTTCAAATCCACCAGCTGATCCCTGGAAACCCTAAGGGGCAGTTCTACCCTGTCCTATAGGGTCTCTGTGAGTAGGAATCGACTCAACAGCAGTGGGTTTGTTTTTTTTGTTATGGATTGAATTGTGTCCCTAAAAAATATGTGTTGTAAATCCTAACCTCTATGCATGTAGTTATAATCCCATTTGGGAATGGGTTGTCTTTGTTATATTACTGACATCGGATTAGGGTAGGATGTGTCTTAAAATCAATCTCTTTTGAGATATAGAAGAGATTAAACAAGCAAGCGAAAGAAGCAGTGATGGGGGAAGAGAGATGTCAAGCCACATGAAGACTGACCAGGACCAGAAGCTCAGAAGAGACAAGCACCATCCTCCAGAGCTGACAGGGAGAGAAAGCTTTCCCCTAGACCTGGCATCCTGAATTCAGACTTCTAGCCTCCTAAAGTGTGAAAAGACAAATTTCTGTTTGTTAAAGCCATCACTTGTGGTGTTTCTGTCATAGCAGCACCAGACAACTAAGACAAACACATAAAAATTAAGGATTTATTTTCAAAGAAGGGCATCATAAACAAAGTTAACAGACAAAGTGACAACCTAAGAGAATGTATTTGCAACATCTAAAACTCACAAGGAATTTATAGAATATCAAAGAACTTTTGTTAACCAACAAGTAAAAGGCAGAAAATCTAATAGAAAACTGGATAAAGGATAAAAATAGGTATATCACAGAAGGAGAAATCTGAATGTCTTTAACAAATCTACAAAACATTATCAAACTCACTAGTCATCAGAGAAATGCAAATTAAAATAACAATGAGATATCACTTTACAACAATTTTCAAGTTTAGTAATATTAAGAATTTGTAAGAACGTGGGATAAAGGTATTCTCAAATACCATGGGGCTAGGAGTTTAAATTGATCCAGCCGTACTGGAGAGTGAATTAGCAGTTGTTGTCAATTCTGACTCATGGCCACCCCGCGTGACAGAGTAGAACTGCCCCACAGGGTTTTCTAGGCTGTAATCTTTAGGGGAGCAGATCACCAGGTCTTTTCTCCCTAGAGCCACTGGGTGGGTTCCAACCACCAACCTTTCATTTAGCAGCCGAATGCTTAACCATTGAGCCTCTGGGGCTCCTTGAATTAGCAGTAGTTATGCAATTAAAGTGGACCCCTGGTGGTACAGTGGTTAAGAGCTCGGCTGATAACCAAAAGGTTGGCGTTCAGATCCACCAGCTGCTCCTTGGATACCCTATGGGGCAGTTCTACTCTGTCCTATACGGTCACTATGAGTCTGAATCACTCAATGATGGCAACGAGTTTTTTTGTTTTTTTTTGTTTTTGGATGCAATTAAATAAGGAGTCCTGGCGGCACAGTGGTTAAAGCTCTCGGCTGCTAACCAAATGGTTGGCAGTTTGAACCCACCAGCTGCTCTGGGGGAGAAAGTTGTGGTAGTTTGCTTCCGTAAAGATTTACAGCATTAGAAACCCTATGGCTCAGTTCTACTCTGTCCTGTAGGGTCGCTATGAGTCAGAATAGACTCAAGGACAACAGGTTTGGTTTGGTTTATGCAATTAAATAAAACTCAGCGCTCCCACTCCAGGGAGTATATTCCAGTGATATATCTTCCAGTTACCTAAATCTAGAAATTAAATATTGATACAATTAAAAAAAAAAAAAAAGCAGTTGCCATTGAGTCAATTCCGGCTCATGGCAACCCCATGTATGTGAGAGTAGAATTGTGCTCCGTGAGTTTTCAATGGTTGATTTTTCAGAAGTAGATTGCCAGGCCTTTATGGGAACACAAGGAGGATATACATCGGATCTCAGAATTGTTTGCAGTAGCAGGAAGTTGGAAGCAACATAGGGGTTCATAATCATGGAAACATTAAGTGGAAAACTATGTGGCAGTCAGAATAAATGAAGCAGATATCCATTCAGCTATATAGCTAATTCTTAAAAACACAATGTCAAGTCAAAAAAAAATAACAAATGAAGATATAGAGCACAGTACAATGTAAATTTAAAACATACACAGTAATAAATATTTTCCAGCATACTAGTGGATGCCTATGAGGAAGAGTGAAGAAATGAGAATTGGGATCAGGAATGACGAGAATAAAAGAAGGCCTTGTATAGACCCATGATGACAGAGTGTGATCAATGCTATCCTCTCAGTTGCTTAGGAAAAAAACAATTTGAACTAAGCTTGATTGCTTTCTTTCTCTCACACTCCACATCAAATCCTTTAGTAAATGCCCATCTTCCAAATATATGCAGAATTCAATCATTTTTCACTGTTTCCACCAATACTTCCCTGGGCTTAGTCACCATCATCTCTTGCCTAATTATTGCAACAGCCTCCTAACTGGTCTCTTTGCTTTTGCCTTTGCCTTCCTTTGGTCCATTTTCAACACAGCATACAGAATCGTCCTAGTAAACATAAGTCAGATCATGTCCTTTTCTGCTATGAACCTCTGGCTTCCTACCTCACTCAGAATAAAAGCAAAGGTCACATGAGCTGGATACCAAGACCTCTCTGTCTTTATCTCCAAATATTCTTTCCTTGGTCATTCATTCATGCCACACTGGTCTCTAGCTACATGCCAAGCACACCCTGGACTCAGGGCCTCTGCACATGCTTTTCTTCCCCTGTGCCTAAAATGCTCTTTCCTTAGAATTCCAAACAGATTTATCCCTCACCTATTTCAAATCTCTATTCAAAAGCTTCAGTGACACCTTCCCTGACCACGCTATTTAAACTTGTAACCCTCCCCATGGGGCACTTCTAGTTCTTCTTTTCTGCTTTACTTTTCTCTGTAGCACTTATCACTATCTGACATAACACATATTTTACTAATTTATTTTGTTATGATCTATCTGAAATACCATCCCTTACCCCTCCCCTCAAATCCTAAACGTAAATGTTTAAGTTCTAAGGTAAGAAAAAACTTTAACTTTTTATTTTGATATAATTTCAAACTTAAAGAAAAGTTGCAAAATTAGATCAAGAAACTGATCATTTCTTTACCTAAATTCATCAATTGTTTACATTTTACCCCATTTGCTTTATCGCTTCCTCTCTCATGTGTTAGCATGTGTGTGTGTATACTTTTCTGAACCACTTGAAAGTAATTGGAAATATCAGTCAGTCCCTTTTACCACTAAATATGTCAATATTTCCTAATAACAAGGATATTTTCTTATATAATCATAGTACAGTTACCTAAATCTAGAAATTAAATACTGATACAATTTAAAAAAAAAAAAAAGCAGTTGCCATTGAGTCAATTCCGGCTCATGGTAACCCCATAGATGTGAGAGTAGAACTGTGCTCCATGAGTGTTCAATGGTTGATTTTTCAGAAGTACACTGCCAGGCCTTTCTTCCAAGGTACCTCTGGGTGAACTTGAACCTCCAAACTTTCAGTTAGCAGCTAAGCACATTACAATACTATTACCTAATCCCTGGTCCATATCTAAACATCATCAATTGTCCCAATAATGTTTTTTTATAGTTTTTTTCCCTAATCCAGGACACAATTCAGGCTTACACATTCTATTTAATTGTCATGTATCTTCAGTCTACTTTAATCTGGAACAAGTCCTCAGCATTTTTTTTTCTTCATTCACCTTGACATTTTTTAAGAGTTCAAGCCCATTATTTTGTAGATGTCCCTCAATTTGGGTTTGCCTGATGTATTCTCATGACTAGATTCAGGTTATGTACTTTTGGCAGGAATTCTACAAGAGTGGTGTGTCCTCCTCAGTACATCTTGTTAGGAAGCACATGATATTGGTCTGTTCCAATGTTGGTGAAGTTATCTTTGATCACTTGGTTGGGTGGCATTCATCAGGTTTCTCAAGGAATGGAATTTTGAAAATTTTGGTCACTGCTATATTTCCAAAGCCTAGGACCAAAACCAAAACACCAAACTTGCTGCCTTCAAGTCAATTCCCACTCATAGCGACCCTATAGGACAGAGTAGAACTGCCCCATAGGGTTTCCAAGGAGCGGCTGGTGGATTCAAACTGATGACATTTTGGCTAACAGCCTGAGCTCTTAACCACTGCACCACCAGTGCTGTGCCTGGTATTTGTTGAATGAATGACTGAATGAATTCATCTATGTGGAGTTGAGAAAACAAAGAAGGAGGAAAAGACGGAGGAGAAGAATTAGGGAAAAAGTAGTAAGATTATGGAGTAAATAATCGTATGCACATCTTAGACTCTTAAATGTTACTCAAATGATTTCTAGAACATTTCTACCAAATGATAACACCACCAGTATTATGAGATTGCCAGGCCTGTTGTATTCTTGCTAACATACTTCTTATGATATAGACTTTGTCTCCTCGTAATACGATCTTCATTCTTAAAAGTTTTGTTTGCTTATTTGTTTTTACTATTTCAGGATAAAGTCTCCTAAATAATATAGTAGAGAGGGCTCAGAGGTCTGTTTCATAGATTATCAACTTTTATTGCAGTAAACCTCAATGGCAATCTATCTCTTACATAAATAAAATTTACTATTTACTTCAAGAAATCTGTTATCTGCTTAGTAGTCTCTTGGAATTATAAAACAAAAGTATTAAAAGAAAAATAGTCACACATTTAAGTAATGTGTTAAGGGGAGAATAGAAGGGCATGAAAATATTACCCTAAAAAAATTAATTTTACCTACTAAACAAGCAAGAGTCCATTTTGATTGGCTCAGTGCCCACAGACATTTACAGATAAATAAAAAAGGAAAACTGTGTGAATAGTTTTATTTTAAATCATATTTTTGAAGCATTGTTGGAAGTGAAAATTTTACGCTTGGTTTTTACCTATCAACACAATTAATAATTTGATTTTAACCTGTGTAAAGTTTTCTTTCTTCTTTTAATTTATTTTAATTTTACTGAGAGACTGAAATAATCTCTATTAACAACATTTTCCAGCTCCCCACAATGAAAAAAAAATGAGTCTTCATAAACAAGTCTATAACGTAATGGCTATTTGGGACCCAGTCCTTCTAATAAATCTGGGTTTCCGAGCTAATTTCTTCAGTTCGTCAGGGATAGAGAGTTTGTGCACAGTTATTTCTCACATCCCTTTGGGATTTTATTATATAAACAGATAATGACACACTCACCAAACAATAGTCGACTGAATGGTGAATATGTTTTTCTCTTATTTGTAAATTCTTTCATAAGGAGTGTGCAATTCTTTTTTCCTGACATAAATTTAAGTGCCATAAACATCAAGTCTATTTGGTAATTGTGTAAAATTTGGAGTTAGGTTCTGATTTTTTAAATGCTTCTTCATGCCTTTCAAAGGGAATTAATATCTGACAGGGGAAACTATTTGTCCCTCATCCCCAAATGATTAGAAAGAGAGTAAGTTTGCAAGTAACAGAAAAAAAGGTTTCAAAATTTTATTGTGAGGTCCAAGGTACAACAATTGGTCTCTGTTCACCTGGAGCAAGAGAAAGAAGGTGAATCAGGAATAGGAGGAGGATATGAAATGTGTGGCTAATTGCCTTCATGAACAACTGCCTCCTTTGACAGGAGACCAGAAGAACTGGATGGTGCCTGGCTACCATTACTGAACATTTTGATCAAAGATTCTATAGAAGAATCCTGATCAAAAGGGGGAAAAAGCAGAATAGAATGTAAAATTTTCATGGAATCCATACTGTCTGGAGCCATGGAGGCTGGATGAACCCCTGAAACTACTACCTTGAGAAAATCTTTAAACCTTAAACCAAAAATATCCCCTGAAGTCTTCTTAAAAGCAAACAATAGTTTAGCTGAACTAGTAAAGAATGTTTGCTTTGAGCATTATGCTCTTTTAACAACTATCTATATGGGATCAAAGTGACAAAAGCAACTTGAAAGATAAGAAACTATAGGGGCAGTGAGTTTATGTTAATGGGAGAGGAACAACCCAGAAAAGGAGGGTGAGAATGGTTGCATAACTCGAAGAATGTAATCAATGTCACTGAATTGTACATGTAGAAACTGTTGAATTGGTGTATGTTCTGCTATGTATATTTGTAACAACAAAAAAAAATAAACTATTTTTTTAAATGTACTGTGAGGGCATGATTAAAAGAGGAATTCCACTCAGATTCACATGTCATCTAGGGGAAAAGTTATCTGTATGGGAACAGGTCACACTCAATGTTGACATCTCACCTAAATGAATGCTTTTCTCCATCACATATTCTTTGACTTATACTAATTTAAATCCTATGCTTCTCCTCTGTGGAGTCGAGTCCCTTTTTAACATCTGAGGCACCATTCCTTTTTCTGTAATTGCTTATTCTTTCAGCTTAAATATTTTGGGAAAGTCCTTTTATATCTCAGTTGTGTAGAACTATCCAAAGAAGTGAAACACATTCAAATCCTTAGCCTGCTCAAATAGAGCCAGGGCAATCTGTGTTTCATTCCTAACAGGGTTTATCACACACCAGAGTGGCATCACAGGTTTCTACTAAACAGTATAAACGATCAAGGACCCCTAACCACCCTGGGGTTTTCCTTTCTACTTTTGCTTGGGAAAAACAAAAAATCAACCTCTCCCATCCAGGTCAGATACAAATAGCATTCCAACAACTTCAGTGTGCCATTTTTATGCAAAAACAGCCACAGGCAACAGCACATAATAACATCTTCCTCCTCTTCTCACCTCCCACTCCCTTCTAAGGGATGAAACATCAAAGAAAGTGAACAAGTGGATAAGCCAATTTAAGAAGTTGTGGGTGAAGTTTGAAACATGTTATACATGTTTGGAGTTGCAAAAGCTTCCAAACTGCCAGACCCCAAATCCATGAAAACCCTTGGTTCTTATCTGAAAATCCAGGCTACTCAGAATCTGTACCAGCCAATTAACCATACTGTTAACCACACTGTTAACCATACTGTTAACTGATATTTTTAGTTCTCTTTCCACATAATGTTCACATTTTCTGTCTTTAAGAGAGAGGAAGACTTTACTTTGCAAAATAGTTAAGTTTTAGAGAGATTATTTGTAAATTAGATTTTTACAACATTACACGTTTGACATAAACTGTTGGTCCCTAACAATTTAAAGAATTCTTTTAATAAACTTAATCAAGCATGAGTAAGTATTTAATTAGGTCTACTTGATGCTTAGGTCCCTGAGTGGCTCAAATGGTTAGCACTTGGTTACTAACCTAAAGGTTGGCAGTTCAAACCCACTCAGTGGCACCACGAAAGAAAGGCCTGGCAATCCGCTTCCACAAAGATTACAGACAAGAAAACTCTATGGAGCTCAGCTATAATCTGTAACACATGGGGTCACCATGAGTCAGAATCAGCTCGATGGTAATGGGTCTGGTTTTGGTTTTTTATTTGATGCTTTGTACACTATCTGAAAATATCTTTATGTTTGTTCAGTTGTTTATTATCTGTTTCCGCCACAAGAATGAAAGCTCAGCAACCTCAGGGACATTTTTGTTTTCTCCTTGCTTTATCCACCACACCTAGAACATAATAGGTGCTCAATAAATATTTTCTGAGTGAATAAAAATATGCCAGCAGCTAGCCAAATGTTTTTTCCTCTCTAGAAAACCACCTGAGCACTCTCTGCCTGCTATAAAATCCCAAACTGCTTTTACCTGAGTCACTATAGCTTTGTTTTATGGAGTTTAAACAGCAGTACACTAACAAACTACCTCAAAGATATTCCCATAGCTACAGTTTGCTTACATTATCGAAGTTATTCCTTTGGATCTCACATTATTCCCTTGATACAAATTTAGGACATGCACAAGATGTGAGTTAAGTCTAGCTGACGATCCTTAGAAAGCTTCACAACTTGTTAAATTGTTGTGTTAAAACTGAGAACCGATACTTATTCTGACACAGACTGGGTACTCCCCACCCCCACGCCAGTTCAAAATATGAGCATCAGTAAATGTAGAACAAAATTCAAATTCACACAAAAAAAAGACTGAGCTTACTGGTGTGACAGAGACTGGAGGAACCCCCGAGTCTATGGCCCCTGGACATGCTGCTAATTCAGAACTGAAGTCACTCCCAAAGCCACCCTTCAACGAAAGATTAGACAAGCCTATAAAACAAACAACAACATACATGAGGAAGGTGCTTCTTAGCTCAATCAAGGATACGAGACAAAGTGGGCAACACCTGTCCAAAAGCAAAGATGAGAAGGCAGGGACAGGAAAACTGGAGGAGTGGATATGGGGAACCCAAGGTGGAAATGGGGAGAGAGCTGACACATTGCGGGGATTGCAACCAATGTCACAAAACAATTTGTGTATAAATTTTTTAGTGAGAAACTAATTTGTGCTGCAAACTTTCAACTAAGGCACAATAAAATTTTTCAAAAAAAATATATTAGCATCATATTTTGCTGTAAAATTTTATTCCCCAATGCACAGAAGAAGTGCTGAGATAAGCCTGGCATTCTTGAAAGCAGTCAAACAGGGATTTTCCATAGGTACAGTCAGCCGGGAGTAGAATTAAGCAATTCGAGCTGGTAACATTCTCTCTCTCTCTCTCTGCCTATGTAATGGTTCAGGGAAGCAGGAGGAGCTCTGCCAGATGGTTGCTAAAAAAAACAATTTATTCATATATATCTTAGCGGCTCCTTAGCACCAATCTTCCCTCTTGCCATCAATGCTTCTCCTACCCCCAACTCCACCCAGGTTTCCAGGCACTTCTTTACTTCTAGAGACTATCACTGATGTAATTTTTACTTGATTTCACTCAGATAGAAATGGTATGAAGCGTTTTCTTGATTGTAAGAATCACCTAGAATACCTATTGTAAAACATAGCTTCCAAAGGACTTCTAGGATAATCATAGCTGTGTAAATCAGCATCCTTAACCACCTGGAAATCATACAAAAGCAACAAGTAAAACAACAATAAAACCCAAAAATTAAGTATACAAAAATACTTTATTTTCAGTGAGTCTAGGTAACAGATACAATCTGCAGACTCTAAAACACATGGTAAAAAAACCAAACCAGTTGCTATCAAGTCCAATTCATGGCGATCCTGAGTATATCAGAGTATAACTGTTCCATAGGTTTTTCAAGGCTTTTGGAAGTAGATCGCTAGGCCTTTCTTCCTAGGCACCTCTGGGTGTGTCTGAACCTCCAAACTTTTGGTTAGTAGTCAAGCGATTAATTGTTGTGCTACCCAGGGACTCCTTAAAATACATATAAGGGCAGCTAAAAAACAGCTAGGATTGGGCAAAAGCCGTATGGGAGTAAGTGAAGAGAACAAATTTGAAAGGTGGTGAGAGGTCTTTATATCAGCACTCAGAAAATATCAGTAAAAAGGGTAATTTCCTGAAGATGAGAGGCTCACTCTGCAGTTCAAAAGCAGTATCACTTGTTTGCAAAAAGGGCTTGTGATCGAAGCCCTTCTGGACATGATGTGGTCCAAAGAAGTAGGAGTAATGGACCACCTAAAGAATGCAACAGGTAACTCTAATGTGCAAGAGCAGTACACTTCTGTAGCAACAGCAATTACAAAACTTATCAATGGGTAAATAGTACTGACCAGGAGAAAAATAGCAATTAAGAAACAGATTAAAATTAGAACCAATATTTTCACCATGAATTTTAGAAAATCTTAATGAAGTAATTGCATCTATGGAGGAGACTCAGAAAGTAGCATTGCAAGAACTCTGGGGAGAGCTGATGAGACAATTATAGGAGGTAAATGTGAATACAAAGAAGAAAAAAGTCAACCCAACAGAGAAATGAGGATAGAACTGGAAGGAGCAGACGGTGGAATATAGATAGAAGGAAAACAAAGTACAGATCATAGAACACAAAAATAAGAAGAGTGGAATAAAGACTTTAAAATGACTGGAGAGAAAATTATACGGAAAGCAAGTAGGAAGGCCAACATTTGTGCAGTTGAACCCCCTGAAGAAGAAAATCAAGATAATGTAACAACAAATAAAGATACCCAAGAAAACTTTCCTGAAATAAATGAGGACGTGAATGTATATACTGAAAGGACACACTAAGTATCAGAGAAAATTTACCCCAAAAGACATATTAAAAGATAAATACAGGGGGTGGGGCCAAGATGGTGGAGTAGTCAGACACTTCTAGTGTTCCCTCTTACAACAAAGACCCAAAAAAACAACTGAATTGATTATATGTCACTATCTAAGAGAGCTGAACATCAAAGGCAAGTTGAGGAACCAGGCTGAGTGGCAGGGGGAGGGAGAGATGGTTCAGAAGCAGCGAGGAGTTGCCAGACCTGACCCAGCGAGAGCCTGAGCCCTTCAGCCCAGATCAGCTCGGGGGTGAGCGGTGACGCAGGCAAGCAGTGGCACTCGGGAGGCGTTTTCCACACCGGGAGAGACCCAGCTGCAGAGAGTCTACTCGGCCATCCAGAATCAGTGAGGAGCAGCCCTAGATCAGCAAAAGATAAGTACTTGCATCCAGCCTATTGCATGGATCAAAAACACTCCCCTTAGGGGACAGGAAAGCTGGTAATAGGGAATCCAAGGTTGAGTAAGGAGAGTGTTGACATGTAATGGGGTTGTTAACCATAGTAATAGGGCAATATGTGTACTAACTGTATAGTTAGAAATGATTTTGTTCTGTAAACCTTCATCTAAAGTGAGAACAGCAGCACAACTGAAGAACATAATCAATGTCACTGAATTGTACATGTAGAAATTTTTGAAATGGTGTATCTTTGGCTATGTATAATTTCACCAAGAAAAAGGTCCTCCCAGGTAGACAAGGGAAAGTGTTGACATGTCATCACAGGCATAAGGGATCCATGGACTTTGAGTGCCTTTCCTCCTCCAGAGACTTGTGTGGGCCCATTTCAACAGCGTAGGCCCTCATTACCACAGTACAACAGGGTATATACCTGAAGTCTAACTTCAACTGTTTCAGCTGTGAAGTGGCAGGTTCATGACATTTGAAACTGCTCTGCCCATTAAGCAGGGTTTTCACCTACCCACATCAGGGACCTGAGGTCTGGTGGCTCCATCCACACCACCTAGCCACCTACTACAGGGGCCAAAGAATAAGAGGTGCCCCCGAGTCCTTACAGCCAACACCATTGGGTGCTCATAGTCTGGCTGCAAAACCCACCCATCTATGCACTCTAGGGAACAGGGACATGCTTTCCTCCTGGACACTTGGGGGTGGCCATCAGCCCCCTGCCTTGCTCAGTCTGTGTCCCCCTGCTGCAGCCGGATGCCTGTGCCTACACCAATTACCCATGCCTGTCTAGAACTGTAGGTGAGAGCCTATACCACACACTTGGTGGCCAACTACCTGAACACCTGAGCTGAATCCATACAGGAGGAGCGAGCAGACTCCTGGGCTCACATACTCAGTGGCAGGTCTGTGCACCTGGGGGCAGGACATTGGACCTTCAAGGATGCTGGTGACTGGGCTAGCCCTCACAAGCAGCCTATTTGGGCATATCAAAACAAAATAAAACAAGAAGCTAGGACACAGTAAGCAAACATAAAATAAATAAATATAATAACTTATTGATGGTTCGGAGACAACAGTCAATATCAAGTCACATAAATAAGCAGTCTATGATGGCATTGGCAAGCTCCCAAAATAAAGAATCTGGAAATATTCCAGAGGAAGAAAATTTCTTGGAATTACCGGAGGCAGAATACAAAAGATTAATATACAGCACTCTTCAAGAAATTAGGAAGGAAATTGAGCAAAATGCAGAACATGCAATAAAGAAATTAAAAAGATTAGAGAAGAGCATAATGACAAATTTAACAGGCTGCAAGAATCCATAGAGAGACAGCAATCAGAAATCCAGAGGAATAACAATAAAATCGCAGAATTACACAACCCAGTAGAGAGTCACAGGAATAGAATTGAGGCAATGAAAGTCAGAATTAGTGAGATTGAAGATAAAGCACTTGACATCAACTTATTTGAGGAAAAATCAGATAAAAGGATTTAAAAAAATGAAGAAACCCTAAGAATTGTGTGGGATTCTATCAAGAAGAATAACCTACGAGTGACTGGAGTACAAGAACAGGGGGGATAACAGAAAATACAGAGAGAATTGTTGAAGATTTGTTGGGAGAAAACTTCCCTGATATCATGAAAGATGAGAAGATATCTATCCAAGATGCTCATCGACCTCACGTAAGGTAGATTACAAAAGAGAGTCAACAAGACATATTATAATCAACCTTGCCAAAACCAAAGATAAAGAGAGAATTTTAAGAGTGGCTAGGGATACAAGAAAAGTCATCCACAAAGGCGAGTCAATAAGAATAAGCTCGGACTGCTCAGCAGAAACCATGCAGGAAAGAAGGCAATGGGATGACATATATAAAGCCCTGAATGAAAAAAACAGCCAGCCAAGAACTATACATCCAGCAAAACTGTCTCTCAGATATGATGGTGAAATTATGGCATTTCCAGATAAACAGAAGCATAGTGAATTTCCAAAAACCAAACCAAAACTACAAGAAATACTAAAGAGAGTCCTCCGGTTAGAAAATCAATAACATCAGGTAACAACACAAGACTAGAACACAGGACAGGTAAACCAGATACCAACCCAAACAGGGAAGTCACAAAGATAAATCAAAGCTAAAACACTGAAAATAGGGAAACAGATATGAATATGTAAAAGATGACAACATTAAAACAAACAAGATGGACTTACAAAACGTAGACATAGATTTTTCATATGGAGAGCAAGTCAAGGCTATACAAAGAAATAAAAGACTGGTATAAACTTAGAAAAATAGGGGTAAATATTAAGGTAACCACAAAATAAAAAGCACGAAAAATATAAAGACTAAGCAAATACAAAATCAACAACAATGAAAAAGATGAAAAGAAAATACATAAAGAAAAACGACTCGGCACAGAAAATTAAGCAGAACAAAGAAACTGTCAACAACACACAAAAGAAGACATCAAAATGACATCACTAAACTCATACCTATCGATCATTAAGCTGAATGTAAATGGACTAAATGCACCAATAAAGACACAGAGAGTGGCAGACAGGATAAAAAAAACAAGATCCGTCTATATGCTGCCTACAAGAGACACACCTTAGACTTAAACACACAAACTAAAACTTAAAGATGGAAAAAAATATATCAAGCAAACAACACCCAAAAAAGAGCAGGAGTGGCAATATTAATCTCTGACAAAACAGACTTTAAAGTAAAAGCCACCACAAAGGATATGGAAGGACATTATATAATGATTTAAGGGTCAATACACCCGGAGGACATAACTATAATAAATATTTACACACCCAACAACAGGGCTCCAAAATACATAGAACAAACTCTAACAGCATTGGAAAGAGAGATAGACAGCTCCACGGTAGTAGTAGGAGACTTCAACACACCACTGTCTGTGAAGGACAGAACATCCAGAAAGAAGCTCAACAAAGACACAGAAGAGCCAAATGATACAATCAACCAACTTGATCTCACAGACATATACCAAACACTCCACCCAACAGCAGCCAAGTATACTTTTTTTTCCAATGTACATGGAAGATTCTCCAGAATAGACCACATATTAGGCCATAAAGCAGGTCTTAACAAAATCCAAAGCATCAAAATATTTACAAAGCATCTTTTCTGACCATAAAGCCATAAAAGTAGGAAACAATAACAGAAAAAGCAAGGGAAAAAAACCAAACACATGGAAACTGTACAACACCTTGCTCAAAAACTACTGGGTTATAGAATAAATTAAGGAAGGAATAAATAATTCATAGAATCAAACAAGGTGAAAACACATCCTACCAGAACCTTTGGGACACACCAAAAGCAGTGCTCAGAGGTCAGTTTATATCAATAAATGCACACATCCAAAAAGAAGAAATGTCGTAATCAAAACATTAACCCTACAACTGGAACAAGTAGAAAGAGAGCAGCAAAAGAAGCCCTTGGGTGCCAGAATAAGGAAATAAAAAGAATTACAGCAGCATTAAATGAAATAGAAGATAGAAACACAATTGAAAGAGTTAACAAGACCAAAAGCTGGTTCCTTGAAAAGATCAACAAAATTGATAAACCATTGGCCAAACTGACAAAAGAAAAACAGGAGAGGAAGCACATAACCCATATAAGAAATGAGATGGGTGATATCACAACAGACCCAACTGAAATTAAAAGAATCATAACAGAATACTATGAAAAACTGTCCTCTAACAAATTTGAAAACCTACAGGAAGTGGACAAATTTCTAGAAACCCACTACCTACCTGAACTAACACAAACAGAGGTAGAACAACTAAATAAACCCATAACAAAGAAGAGATTGAAAAGGTTATTAAAAAACTCCCAACAAAAAAAAGCCCTGGCCCGGATGGCTTCACTGGAGATTTCTATCAAACTCTTAGAGATGAGTTAACACCACTACTACTAAAGGTGTTTCAGAGCATAGAAAAGGATAGAATACTCCCAAACACATTCTATGAAGCCAGCATAACCCTGATACCAAAACCAGGTAAAGACACCACAAAAAAAAAAATGAAAATTACAGAACAATATCCCTCATGAACATTGATGCAAAAATCCTCAACAAAATTCTAGCCAATAGAATTCAGCAATATATCAAAAAAAATAATTCACCATAATCAAGTGGGATTTATACCAGGTATGCAAGGATTGTTCAACATTAGAAAAACAATCAATGTAATCCATCACATAAATAAAACAAAAAAGAACCACATGATCTTATCAATCGATACAGAAAAGGCATTCAACAAAGTCCAACACCCATTCATGATAAAAACTCTTTAACAAAATAGGAATAGAAGGGAAATTCCTCGATATAATTAATGGCATTTATACAAAGCCAACAGCCAACATAATCTAAATGGAGAGACTTTGAAAGCATTCCCCTTGAGAATGGGAACCAGACAAGGATGCCCTCTATCACCACTCTTATTCAACACTGTGCTGGAGGTCCTAGCCAGAGCAATTAGGCTAGAAAAAGAAATAAAGGGCATCCAGATTGGTAGGGAAGAAGTCAAAGTGTCTCTATTTGCAGATGATATGATCTTATACACAGAAAACCCCCAAAGAATCCACAGGAAAACTACTAGAACTAATAAAAGATTTCAGCAAAGTTTCAGGATACTAGGTAAACATACAAAAATCAGCTGGATTCCTTTACACCAACAAAGAGAACTTCGAAGAGGAAATCACCAAATCAATACCATTTACTATAGCCCCCAAGAAGATAAAAGACTTAGGAGGAAATCTCACCAGAGACGTAAAAGACCCATACAATGAGAACTACAAGACACTACTGCAAGAAACCAAAAGAGACCTGCTTTAGTGGAGAAACATACCTTGCTCATGGATAGGAAGACTCAACAGTTTGAAAATGTCAATTCTACCCAAACCGATCTACAGATACAATGCAATCCTGATCCAAATTCCAATGACATTTTTTAATCAGATGGAGAAAGAAATCACCAACTTCATACAGAAAGGGAAGAGGCCCCAGATAAGTAAAGCACTACTCAAGAAAAAAAACAAAGTGGGAGGCCTCACACTACCCAATTTTAGAACCTATTATTCCGCCACGGTAGTCAAAACAGCCTGGTAGTGGTACAACAACAGACACATAGACCAATGGAACAGAATTGAGAATCCAGACATAAATTGATCCACCTATGAGCAGCTGATATTTGACAAAGGCCCAAAGTCCATTAACTGGGGAACAGTCAGTCTCCTTAACAAATGGTGCTGGCATAACTGGATACCCATCTGCAAAAAACTGAAACAAGACCCATACCTCACACCATGCACAAAAACTAACTCAAAATGGATCAAAGACCTAAATATAAAATCAAAAACGATAAAGATCATGGAAGAAAAAATAGGGACAATGCTAGGAGCCCTAATACATGGCATAAACAGAATATGAACCATAAGTAATAATGCACAAACACCAGAAGAGAGACCAGATAACTGGGAGCTCCTAAAAATCAAACACTTGTGCTCATCAAAAGACTTCACCAAAAGAGTCAAAAGACAACCTACAGACTGGGAAAAAACGTTCGGTTATGATAAATCTGATCAACGTCTAATCTCTAAAATATACAAGATACTGCAAAACCTCTACAACAAAAAGACAAATAACCCAATTTAAAAATGGGCAAAGGATATGAACAGGCACTTCACCAAAGAAATATTCAGGCAGCTAACAGACACATGAAGAAATGTTCACAATCATTAGCCATTAGAGAAATGCAGATCAAAACTACAATGAGATATCATCTCATCCCAAAAAGGCTAGAATTAATCCAAAAATGCTGGAGAGGTTGTGGAGAGACAGGAACACTTATCCACTGTTGGTGGGAATGTAAAATGGTACAACCACTTTGGAAATCGATTTGGCACTTCCTTAAAAAGCTAGAAATAGAAGTACCATACAACCCAGCAATCCTGCTCCTTGGAATATATCCTAGAGAAATATGAGCTGTCACACGAGTAGATATATGGACACCCATGTTCATTGCAGCACTGTTCACAATAGCAAAAAGATGGAAACAACCTAGGTACCCATCAATGGACAAATGAATAAACAAATTATGGTATAGCCACACAATGGAATACTATGCAATGATAAAGAACAACAATGAAGCTGTGAAACATCTTATAACATGGAGGAATCTGGAGGGAATTACACTGAGTGAAGTCAGTCCGTCACAAAAGGACAAATACTGTATAAGACCACTATTATAAGAACTCAAGAAAAGGTTTAAACACAGAAGACGACATTCTTTGATGGTTACAAGGGTAGGGAGGGAGGGTAAGGGTTATTCACTAATTAGATAGTAGACAAGAATTGTTTAGGTGAAGGGAAGGACACCATGCACTACAGGGGAAGTCAGCACAACTGGACTAAACCAAAGCTAAGAAGTTTCCTGAATACAACACCTCGAGGGACAAAGTAGCAGGGGTGGGATTTTGGGGACCATGCTTTCAGGGGACATCTAGGTCAATTGGCATAACAAAGCTTATTAAGAAAATGTTCTGCATCCTACTTTGGTGAGTGGTGTCTGGGGTCTTAAAAGCTTCCAAGCGGCCATTTAAGATGCATCAATTGGTCCCAACCATCTGGAGTAAAGGAGAATGAAGAACACCAAAGACACAAGGAAAGTACTAGTCCAAGAGACAGAATGGGCCACATAAAGCAGAGACTTCATCAGCCTGAGACCAGAAGAACTAGTTGGTGCCTAGCTACCACCAATGACCACCCTGACAGGGTACACAACAGAGAGTCCCTGATGGAGCAGGAGAAAGGTGGGGTGCAGAACTCAAATTCTAGTAAAAAGACCAGACTTAATGGTCTAATATTGGAGGAACCCCAGGAAGCATGGCCCCTGGATTCTCTATCAGCCCAGAACTAAATTTCCAAGGCCAACTCTTTAGGCAGGGATTGGACTGGGCTGTGGGACATAAAACGATACTTGCGAAGAGTGTGCTTCTTAGCTCAAGTAGGTACATGGGTCTAAACAGGCAGCTTCTGTTCGGAGGTGAGTTGAAGAGGCAGAGAGGGTTAGGAGCTGTTTGAATGGACATGGAAATTCAGGGGTGGAAAGGAGGAGTGTGCTGTCACAGTACAAGGAGAGCAATTAGGGTCACATAAGAATGCATGTATAAGTTTTTGTATAAGAGACTAACTTGAAATGTAAACTTTCACTTAAACTACAATAAACAGAAAAAAATAAAGTAAAAGATAAATACAGAATCCTTTGAGCAGCCAGGCAAAAATTGAATCACTTAGTAAAAAAACCAATTGATGTGGACTTGTAACAGCCCCATGTGTGTCAGAGTAGAACTGTGCTCCATAGGGTTTTCAGTGGTTTATTTTTGGAAATAAATCACCAAGGCACATCTGGATGGATTCAAGCCTCCAAACTTTTGGTTAGCAGTGAAGTGTGCTAACCATTCACACCACCATAAAGGGAAAAAAATCAGGATGGTCTCAGATTTCCCCACAGCAACACTGAATTCCAGAAAATGCTGGAGGCTTGGTTGGATCCAGATTTCACTAAGAAGGATTGTGGCTGGATTTGATAGCTTATTGATTAATTACTTAATTCAACAAACATTTAGAAAACACTCAATAAATATTTGTATACGTGAACAATAGAAGGATTTTTCTGACCAAATAGCGTTTAATGTTCCTAAGGATTAAAACCACATTTAACTTGTATGGTCTTTAGGAAGTTCACAGACTAATGGGAAAGACAAATACGTAAACAAATCATCATAATACAATCTGATAAGAATTAAAATCAAGATAGGAACAGTATAAAAGAAAATAACTCTAGGAAACTGGGGAAGGCATCATAGATGAATAAATATTTGTGCTGGGTCTTACAGAAAGAGTATGATTTCTCTAGGCAGAGAAAGAAAAATCAAGGACAACCAGCAGAAGTGAACCCCAAAGCAAAGACTTGGAAGTATGACAGGAAAGGTGTGTTCAGGAATGGAAGGGATTTCTGGGAGAGGAGAAAGATGGCCTACCATATGGCCAGACTGTTATGTAATATAAACGTAAATTGTAGGTGACAGAAAGTCAATGGAGGATTTTTACTTTGGGAGTAATAAGGATAAAGCGTGTCTTTGTGGGTGTGTGTGGGTGTGTGTGTGTGTGATTCTTATTGGACCTCAGATTCACAGGGATACATATTTCATAAGTATTATAGATTGAATTGTATCCCCAAAATATTTGTTGGAACCCTAACCCCTATATCTGTGGTTGTGATCCCTACTGGGAATACGGTTTTCTTTGTTATGTTATTGAGGCATATCAGTGTAGGCTGTGTCCTAAACCTAATCTCTTCTGAGTGATAAAGGAGCAGCATAGACACAGAGACAAGGAAGCACAAATGGGGGAAAAGACAGATGCCATGTGGAGATCACCAAGGAACTGAGGAACACTGGGACTACAGAAGCTGGAAGAGACAATGACCTTCCCCCACAGCTGACAGAGAGACAGCCTTCCCCTAGAGCTAATGCCCTAAATTCACACTTCTAGTCTCCTAAACCGTAAGAAAATAAATATCTGTTCTTTAAAGCCACCCACTCGTGGTACTTCTATTACAGCAGCACTAGGAGACTAAGACATCAGGTCATGACATGTTGTTGTTGGTTGCCAACGAGCCAGCTCTCATAGCAACCTTATATATAACAGAGTGAAACGCTGTCAGTCCTGCACCATCTTCATGATTATTGTATGTTTGGGTCCATTGTTTCTGCCACTGTATCAGTCTATCTCACAAGGGCCTCCCTCATCTTTGCTCACATGACACATTACCATTTCCTTGTCATTTTATTATATTTATTCCCTTTTCTCCCCATACCCCCACTTATTCCCATTAACACTTACTATGTGCAATCATACTGTTACGTTTAATGATAATTTTTGTTTGTATATTTTCTCATAAAATGTGCATTTTTAATTTTTGTAAATTGTACTGTCACATATCTCATTCCCTTTTACTTTTTTATTACTAAACACTATGAGTTTAAGATATATCCAGATTGCTGCATGTGCATCTAATCCATCAATTCTAATTGCTGTATAATACATTATGGTGTTTATCCACCACATTTTATCTATCCATTCTCCACTGATGAACAGTTCCCCTTACCACACACACACAAAAAAAAACCTTCAGTGAACATCCTAGGTGAGAACGCCCTTGGAATACATATTTAGGGTATGCATATATTTATTAAAATAGTTTCATGTTGCTGTCCAAAATGGCTACACCAGTCAACACTTCTACCAGTAATGCATTAGAGAACTAAATTTCTAAACACGACTTATAGTGGGAATTACCCATCTTTCTCATTTTTACCCGTGGAATAGGTATAAACCAGGGCTTCAAACCAGTTCTAAGCGGTTCAGTCATGGCTGATGGAAACAAGGGCAGCATATGCATTGCATAGCAACAGAACTTTGACCTGAGTAGGAAACAGGCAGCAATGCACCACTCACACTTGCCTGATGCAGGAGACTGAATTATTGGCACGACTGTGGAGAGTGACATACATTAAAGTGGTGCGCTCAGCTGCCATCTTTGAGGGGGCACCGCTGCCTGTTTCCTGCTGCTGTGTTAGGTAGAGTCAAGTGGATTCCAACTCATAGCAACCCTATGTACAACAGAACAAAACACTGCTCAGTCCTGTACCATCCTCACAATTGTTGCTATATTGGAGCCCATTGCTGCAGCCACTGTGTCAATCTATCTCATTGATGGTCTTTTCTTTTGCTGACCTTCTACTTTACCAAGCATAATGTCCTTCTCCAGGGATTGGTCCCTCCTGTTGACAGGTCCAAAGTATGTGTGACAAACTCTTCCCATCCTCACTTCTAAGGAGCATTCTAGCTATACTTCTTGAAGACAGACTTATTTGTTTTTCTGGCAGTCCATGGCATATTCAATGTTCATCACTGTTATGGATTGAATTGTGCCCCCCACCCCAACATGCGTATCAACTTGACTAGGCCATGATTCCCAGTATTGTGTGACTGTCCACCATTTTGTCATTTGATGTGATTTTCTTATGCATTGTAAATCCTACCTCTATGATGTTAATGATGCAAGATTAGAGGCAGTTATGCTAATAAGGCAATATTCAATTTATAAGATTAGGTTGTATCTTAGTCAATTTGTTTTGAGATATAAAAGAGAGAAGCAAGCAGAGAGACAGGGGGACCGCATGCCACCAAGAATGAGGAACCAGGAGGGGAGCAAGTCCTTTTGACCAGAGGTCCTGTGCTGAGAAACTCCTAGACCAGGGGATGATAGATGACAAAGACCTTCCCCCAGAAACGACAGAAAGAGAGAGCCTTTCTCTAGAGCTGGTGCCATGAATTCAGACTTCTAGCCTCCTAGACTATGAGAGAATAAACTTCTGTTTGTTAATGCCATCCACTTGTGGTACTTCTGTTATAGCAGCACTAGATAACTAAGACAATTGATAACACCATAATTCAAATGCATACATTCTTCTTCAGTCTTCCTTATTCATTGTCCAGCTTTCACATGCATATGAGGCAATTGAAAATACTACAGCTTGGATTAGGCACACCTTAGACCTCAAAGTGACATCTTTATAGCAGTCTTTTGCAGCAAATTTGCCCAATGCAGTACGTCCTTTGATTCTTTGACTGCTGTTTCCATGGGCATTGATTGTGGAGCAAAGGAAAATGAAATCTTTGACAACTTCAATATTTCTCCATTTATCATGATGTTGCTTATTAGTCCAGTTGTGAGGATTTTTGTTTTCTTTATGTTGAGGTGTAATCCATACCGAAGGCTGTAGTCTTTATCTTCATCAGTGTTTCAAGTCCTCTTCACTTTCAGCATATCACACGTTAATGAGTCTTCCTCCAATCCTGATGCCTTGTTCTTCTTCATATAGTCCAGCTTCTCGGATTATTTGCTCAGCATACAGATTGAATAATATGGTGAAAGGATACAACTCTGACACACTTTTCCTGATTTTAACCACATAGTATCCCCTTGTTCTGTTTGAACGACTCCCTCTTGGTCTGTGTACAGGTTCTTCAAAACGCTGTCCATAATTTGTTATGATTCACACAGTTGAATGCCTTTGCATGGTCAATAAAACACAGGTAAACATCTTTCTGGTATTCTCTGCTTAAAGCCAACATCCATTTGACATCAGCAACGATATCCCTCGTTCCACATCCTCTTCTGAATCTGGCTTGAATTTCTGGCAGTTCCCTGTTGGTGTACCACCACAAACATTTTTGAATAATCTTCAGCAAAATTTTACTTGTGTGTGATATTAATGATATTGTTCAATAATTTCCGCATTCCATTGGATCACCTTTCTTTAGAATGGACATGAATATGGATCTCTTCCAGTTGGTTGCCCAGATAGTTTTCCAAATTTCTTGGCATAGATGAATGAGCACTTCCAGCATTGCATCTGTTTGTTGGATTATCTCAATTGCTATTCCGTCAATTCCTGGATCCTTGTTTTTTGCCAATGCCTTCAGTGAAGCTTGGACTTTTTCCTTCAGTACCATCAGTTCTTGATCATATGCTACCTCCTGAAGTGGTTAAACATTGACCAATTCTTTTTGGTACAGTGACTGTATATTCCTTCCATCTTCTTTTGATGCTTCCTGCAATAAGCAGAACATTATTAAAGAAAAATAACAAAGTAGGAGGCCTCACATTACCTGATCTCAGAAACTGCTATAGACCCTTGGTAGTCAAAACAACCTGGTACTAGTACAACAATACACACATAGACCAATGGAACAAAATTGAGAACCCAAATGTAAATCTATCCACATACAGGAAGCTGATCTTCAACAAAGGGCCAAAGTGAATTAAATGGGGAAGAGACAGTCTTTTTAACAAATGGTGCTGGCAAAATTGGATTCCATCTGAAAGAGAAAAAAAAAAACAGAAACCAACTCAAAATGGATCAAAGACCTTAAAGTAAAATTTAAAATGATAGAGATCTTGGAAGAAAAAGTAAGGACAATGCTACAGGCCCTAATACATGGCATAAAAACAATATAAATCATAACTACAATGCACAAACACCAGAAGATAAACAAGATAACTGGGAGCTGCTAAAAATTAAACACTTATGCTCATCAAAAGACTTCACCAAAAAAGCTAAAAGAGAAGAGGAGAGGCCAAGATGGCAGAGCAGTCAGATGCTTCCGGTGGTCCCTCTTACAACAAAGACCTGAAAAAACAAGTGAATTATTATATATGACAACCTAGGAGCCCTGAACATCAAAGGCAAAGTTGAGGAATCAGATTGAGTGACAGGGAGAGGGAGAGATGGTTCGGAAGCAGCAAGGCATTGCCAGACTTGACCTGGAGGGAGCCGGAGCCCTTCAGGCCAGATCAGCTTGTGGGCGCAGTGAGGGAAGCAGTGGCACTCAGGAAGTGTCTTCCATGTCAGGAGAGAACCAGCGGCAGAGAGTCTACTGGGCCACCCAGAACAAGTGAAAAGCAGCACTTGATCGGTGAAAGATAAGTACTTGCATCTGACCTACCACGCAAATCAAAAAAGTGGGGTGCAGAACTCAAATTCTAGTAAAAAGACCAGACTTAATGGTCTGACTGAGACTGGAAGAACCCCAGAAAGCATGGCCCCCAGACTCTCTGTCAACCCAGAACTAAAACCATTCTTCAGACAAAGATTAGACTGTACTATAAGACATAAAATGATACTTGTGAAGAGTGTGCTTGTTAGCTCAGGTAGATAGATGAGATTAAATGGGCAGCTCCTGTCTGAAGGTGAGATGAGAAGGCAGAGAGGGTCAGGAGCTCATTGAATGGACACAAGAAATCAGGGGTAGAAAGGAGGAGTATGCTGTCACTGTATAGGGAGAGCAACTAGGGTCACATAACAATGTATGTATAAATTTCTTTATGAGAGACTAACTTGAATTGTAAACTTTCAAACCACAATAAAATAAAAACAAAAAGAGAACCTACAGGCTGAGAAAAAACATTTGGCTACAACATGTCCAATAAAGGTCTAATCTCTAAAATCTATAGAATATGTCAACACATCAACAACAAAAAGAAATAATCCAACTTAAATATGGGCAAAGTTTATGAACAGGCACTTCACCAAAGAAGACATTCAGGTGGCTAACAGACACACGAGGAAATGCTCAAGATCATTAGCCATTAGAGAAATGCAAATCAAAACTACAATGAGATACCATCTGCAGTGCAATGCATTACTTAATATGGCCCTTCTAGCCATGGTGTTTGTGACTCACACACAATGATTGAGTGGGACTATGCAAATAAGGCATTTGGAACTTGTGACAGCTGGGGTTATGTGTCAATTTGGGTAGGCCATGATTCCCAGTATTGTGTGGTTGTCCTCCATTTTATGTGCTGTGGATGCTGATCTCTACATGTTGATGAGGCAGGACTGGTGTAAGGTATGTCTTGGGTCACAGGCTTGTAGGAGGGCATAACTCAAGTACCACTCTTACTAAAATTACGCCCTTTCCTGGGGTGTGGCCTGCATCTAAGATATTTGTGTGTGTCCTGGAGGGGCTCTCTGCATCTGGATCCTGTGTCCAATTCATGATCACCTGACCTCCCCAGAAGCCTATGCCTGGCCCACGAATTTGGGACTTGCCAGCCTCCACAACTGCATGAGCCATTTCCTTTGTACAGTTTCGTGAGTTCTGTGAGACTCTGCAGCAAATTAGGGAACCCAAAGACGGGAGGGAGAGTACTGAGGGGAGAGGAAGTAGTTGATGTTAGAGATAATGAAGTGGTACATCAGCTTGGAAAAGTTGGACATTTGGGACATCTTTAACCTCTGCCTCATAGGAATCAGCTTTGTGCTGATCCTTATAAAAGAAATTATTCATTTAGTTGGTGTTAGAATGGTGGGTTTCACTACAACAGCCCAGACTCACTGGAATATGTAGTTTTGGAATAAAGGGGACAAATGGGAGAATGTGATTTAAAAATCTTGATGTGATTTAAAAACAAACAAACAAACAAAAAAACCCGTGTGTTGAAGCAGCTGTTATGTTATAATCGGTTACCCATGGCAAAAGCTATTCATGGGATTTAGGAAGGGTGGATCTATCTCTTAAGGAATTGGCTAGTTGGATGCATATGGAAATACAGAGTGATAAGGAAAGGGCTAGACAGACAATTCCTTGGCTTCTGTTATCCATAGATAACAGCTGCAATCACAGGGAAAAAGAATGTAGGAGTTGATTTTAGCACTGAACCAAGCCCAGGTTGATCCAGTCAGAGCTACAACCACTAGTTTCAGGACCAACCCAGAAAAGAAAAATCGGGTGGGAATAACAGGAAGTTCTTCTATGACTGCTGGCCACCAAGAAGGTAGTCCAGGAGGGAAATGGGCAAAACCAAGAAACTATAGAAACCAGGCGTTACATTGTAAAGGAGTTGCTTCAATTTGTAGATCAGTATCCTCAGCTTCTCGAGGAACCATTACTAAAATGGATGTGAGAGTGACTAATTTAGGGGCAATGTCTTTAATTTTGAATGCTATAGAATGGGAGAGTATTTTGGGGTTGATGCAAGACCCACAATTCACTATAGAACAGTCACAAATGATGATACAAGATCCATTTACACAGTAGGTTAACCTAGAAGGGACAGCCAGCCTAGTGTACTGGATAAAATTTGCATTGCGATTTGTCTACCCTGAGAAGGGAAACTGCCCCTCTCCCCCCCTAAGTATCCAATGGAACACTCCAGAGGAAGCAGCTGATGTGCTGCTTATGCAAGCCATGCTGGAATGGCTTTATGCTGATCATGATATTCATCCAATGAGTATGCCCCTTACACAGGTCTTGGTGAGACAGAACCTCCACAGTGCTGTATTCTTTACCTGGCTTTCTCCCCTACAGTGTTGTATTGCAAAATTATTTCCTTTGCTGGGCGCCGCCCACCTCCAGCTTTGCATTTGAATCCTGCTTTTGCTTGGAGGTTATATGTAAACCCCATTGTGCCTGCGTAGTATGATTAAGAATGTTGCTGATGTAACTTGTATGAACTCCCTACTTATAAACCCCTTTAAAAGTAGCCTGCCTGCCCGCCCTTGGTGAACAGTCTTGGCAGCAGTGAGCACCAAATGACTCCATTTCCTTGTACAACGAAATAAAGGTGACTTGTTCTCCCACCTCGGTGTCTCATTTATTGGCCAATACAAGTCCTACAGAGTAAGAACCTGGGGCTTCCACCCAATAACAATAGTGAACATGGTAATCAAGGGAGCCCCTTCTTCATGGGCACCCCATGTAACCTTGCTACTGCAAAACAAAGCAATAATCCGAGAATCCTTGTTGGATCTGTTGGCACAGCTTCCCCACACAGATCTTACAGATGCAAGAAACATAAGGGTGATTCATAGAAGAATGGGAAAAAGCAATGGGGAAAGAACTTACCCCAGCAGGACAGAGACTTTTAGATGGTTACTAAGAAATGGGATAAATATAGTGAACACTGATGGAGTTGAGAGAAAGGTTCTAAGGCAGCACTACAAGAGATTGGATGAACCAATGGCAATTCCTGCTGGTTCCCCAATGTTAAAGAGTCCTAAACAAGTCCGTCCTATTCACCCCAGCTGAGAGGTATTTAATGATGGGAACTCCCACCTAGGACCATATGAAGCAGAGGTGCAGCTAGTTGATCAAGATAAGGATTGACAAGGGGGCCAGAGTCTTCTGGTCCAGCCCTCAGCAGGGGACCCAAAGCCATATGCATATGTGTGGGTGAAATGGCCTGGAGGTGGGGAAGAGAATTTCTTGGGGCTCCTGGACACAGGAGCTCAATGTATGTAATTCCCTAAACTGTCAATCTTGAAGGGGCCTAAGGTTAGACTGGGGGTAGGGGTGTGTGGGGATGCAATGGTTGATGGGACTAAGGTGAAATTTTGGATTAGAATTGGAAGATTTAAACAGATCTTGTATGAAGTAGTTGCATCTCCCTTACCTGAATGTATTATTGGTATGGATGTTATGTCTAATTGGGGAACACTCCCTCTACGTGATATAAAACTGAAGGCATGTAAGTCTGCCCTTAGGCCAGTATTGATTGAAATGCTAGATGGAAACCATTAGAATTGTCCGAACCCACAAAAGTTGTTAATTTGAAACAGTATAGGAAAACCTGCTGGCATACTGGTTAAGTGCTGCAGCTGCTAACCAAAGGGTTGGCAGTTCAAATCCACCAGGCACGCCTTGGAAACTCCATGGGGCGGTTCTACTCTGTCCTGTCAGGTCGCTATGAGTTGGAATCAACTTGACAGCAATGGGTTTATAAGATACCTGGTGGACAAAAGTGATTACTGCCTTAATTAAAGACACGCTAAAGGCTGGAGTATCGGTGCCAACAAATTCTCTGTATAACAGCCCTGTATGGCCCCTGAAAAAGGCAGATGGCTCATGGGGGCTGACAGTAGACTATCCAGGCCTAAATAAAGTAGTGCCACCTGTGGCTTCAGCTGTTCCAGACATAGTATCAACAGTGCGGAAAATATGGCAGGCTAAAGGAGACTGGTACTCAGTGACTGATCTTGCAAATGCTTTTTCCTCCATACCAGTCATAGAAAAGAGCCAGCCGCAGTTTACTTTCACATGGAAAGGATCTCAACTTACTTTCACTACATTGCCACAGGGTTACCTGAATTCACCAGCTTACTGTCATAGTTTGGTTAGCAGAGACTTGGACTTGGTGTGGATCTTAAGTGTAATGATACATTACATTGATGATATTATGTTAATATCAAGCTCCAAAGAACAGGCTAGAACTGATTTGAATACAGTGGTGGCCCACACGATCAACAGAGGCTGGTTAATAAATCCAGCAAAAAATCCAGGGCCCTGCCGAAATGGTGAAACTCTTAGGAATAACCTGTACATAAGCCACCCATGACATTCTACAGGCAACTAATAATAAGTTGTTGTTACTACCTACCCCTAAAACTAAGTAGGAGGCCCAACATTTGGTTGGTTTATTTGGATTTTGGAGAATGCATATTCCACATCTGGGAATATTGCTGGCCCCCATCCACAAAACCACTTGGAAGAAAACTGCATTCAAATGAGGGCCAGAGCAACAACAACCTGTGTCTGAATTACAAAAAGAAATTTCACTTTCCCTGCCTTTAGACCTGCCATGGATTGAATTGTGTCCCCCAAAAATATATGTCAACTTGGTTAGGCCATGATTCCCAGTATTGTGTGGTTGTCCTCCATTTTGTGATTGTAATTTTATGTTAAAGAGGATTAGGGTGGGATTGCAACACCCTTACTAAGGTCACATCACTGATCCAAAGTAAAGGGAGTTTCCCTGGAGTGTGGCCTGCACCACCTTTTATCTTACAACAGATAAAAGGAAAGGGAAGCAAGCAGAGAGTAGAGACCTCATACCACCAAGAAAGCAGTGCTGGAAGCAGAGCACATCCTTTGTACCCAGGTTCCTGTTCAGAGAAGCTCCTAGTCCAGGGAAAGATTGATGACAAGGACCTTCCTCCAGAGTCGACAGAGAAAGCCTTCCCCTGGAGCTGATGCCCTGAATTTGGACTTCTAGCCTACTAGACTGTGAGAAAATAAATTTGTCTTTGTTAAAGCCATCCACTTGTGGTATTCCTGTCATAGTAGCACTAGATGACTCATGATCCACATTCAGACATGATTTTGGAGGTGTCTGCCAACATGCTTATGCAGACTAGAGCTTATGGCAAAAACTTGAGAATGCTCCCCTACAGCAACCACTGGGATTCTGGACTAGAAAGTTTCCAAATGCTGCAGCATGATACATGTCATTTGAAAGGTAATTACTCACCTGCTATCTGGCATTGATTGAGACTGCCTCAATGACAGAAGGACATAAAATCATCATGAGACCTGAAATACCTACAATGTCTTGGGCAATGTCAGAGAAACACTCTAATAAGTAAGGTGGTACCCAAAATAGTTCTATAATAAAATGGAAATGGTTCATACAAGAACATGCTACTGGGGGAATGCAGGGAGGCACCCACCGTATCCACTGGCAGGTAGTCTCTTTTCCCATATTTCCTACCCTGGAACCACCTGAGAAGCTGCCAGAGCCCATGGCTACATGGACAGTGCCCTATGAACAACTTTCTACTGACCAGCAGAAGGCTGCATGGTTCATAAATGGCAGTTCCAGGGTACATGGACAATATGTGATGTGGAAACCAGCACATGGAAAGAGTCTGACTGAAGAATGTAAGAACAGGTCAGCCCAATGGGCTGAACTGCATGCTGTCTTCCTGGCTGTGATGGAAGAATTGCACAATGGTGAGAACCCATGTTTGTATGTTTACTGATTCATGGGCAGTGGTCAATGGCCTGGCTATGTGGTCAGGCAAATGGGCAATGGAAAGTTGGACTATTAATGGGACATCCATGTGAGGCATGAACCTATGGAAAGCACTCTGGGATGGGCATGCTGACGTCCATCAGAAAAATCCCCTTCCTGAATCAGAAGGCGATTGGAATCAGCAGGTGGACTTGTTGGTACATTCACCAATTGGGTCCGTGAAATGAGCATGTATGGAGGTGTTGCAGCAATGCAGAGATGGGCTGAATCTAGACACATTCCCCTTGCACCTCTGAGGTACAAAATGCCAATAAGGACTCCTCTGTCTGCCAGCAAGAAAGACAGAGGTTGCAGATGGCTATGGGGCAGATTCCCCAGGGATAGGCCCTGCACATAGCTGGCAAGTTGATAATATTGGATCAGTGACACCAGTGGCACCAGGTGGCTACAAATGGGTCCTCACAGGAATAGATACTTACTCTAGACTGGGCTTTGAATATCCTGTGACAGATGCTAATGCCAAAAATACCATTAAGGGATTGTAACAAAAGATACTGTACTACTTTGGGCCACCGAGTTATATTTCATCACACCAAGGAACACACTTTACAGCCCACAGGGTGCAGCAATGGGCCAAGAAACATCATATTAAAGGGACATACCATGTTGCATACCACCCTCAGAGTAATGGTTTGATAGAAAATTGGAATGGACAATTGAAACATTTGTTATCTAAAATGGGGGGAGATGAAGGCATGAAGGGCTGGCTCACAGGCCTTCATGAGTTTGTGCTCACAGTATGAGGGGGACAAACGGAGGATCATCACAGGACAGATTACTATGCTTCTCTGGGGGAACTGGGGAAGAGGAAGTGGGGGAGGATTCTAGTGCCACTATACAGTTCTTCCCCCCATCACCTAAAATTGCCTTTTTCCTGCTGGATGCTGAGGTTCCAGGACCAGAGATGCAGCTGCAGGTGCCAGAAGCAGGGGTGATCCTTAAGAAGAGACTAACTATACCCCTGAACATGTATGCCAGAATTCTCAAGGGCCTGATGGGATAGAAGTACCCTCCTTCCATCTGGCAAAACTGGAGTTGACGGTGAATACTGCTGTATTGCCTAGTGGGCTAGATAGCCCATTAACGTTGTACCTATGTAACCCTACCCAACAATCTGAACTAGCACAGCCCCTGAACCTGATGTTACAAGGTGGAAAAGTTTGGGTACAAATAAATGACAAATGGAAGGAAGGAGAAAAATTAGCTAAAGGTAAGAGAATGAATAAATGGTTTATGCAGCAGAGGAAACCTAACATTATGTTGATATCTCGAGAGAGACTCAGTTGAATTTTGTTGGAGGCAAGAAAGGGTGAAGACGAGACAAACTGTTGGAGAGCCTGACCATATCAGTTGGACACCTGCAGCAGACCTGAATGGCTGGTATCTGAGTAACTTCACCCTTAGTACTCTTTTGTCCTACTGAAGGACTAATAATTAATGACTGGGACTGATAAAATGATTGGGAGGGGGAAGTTAATCCTTCAGGTATGAAAGGATCAGTGGCTACAAGAGCCAGGGGGTGGCCTGCAGTGCAATGAATTACTTAATATGGCCTTCTAGTCACAAAGACTCACACACAATGATTGAGTAGGACTATGCAAATAAGTTACATGGAACCTGTGACGGTTGGGGTTATGTGTCAACTTCGCTAAGCCATGATTCCCAGTATTGTGTGGTTGTCCTCCATTTTATGTGTTGTTTATCCTGAACTCTACATGTTGATGAGGCAGGATTGGTGTAAGTTGTGTCTTGGGTCACAGGCTTGCAGGAGGGCATGACTCAAGCCTTACCCTTAGTAAAGGGGTGTGGCCTGCATCTAAGACATATGTATGTGTCCTGACGAGGCTCTCTGCATCTGGATCACACATCTGGTTCATGATTAACTGACCTCCCCAGAAGCCTATGCCTGACCCACGAATTTGGGATTTGCGAGCCTCCACAACCGCATGAGCTATTTCCTTTATATGGTTTGTTTGAGTTCTGTGAGACGTTGCAGTGAATTAGGGAACCCAAAGACGGGAGGAAGAGTACTGAGGGAAGAGGAAGTAGCTGATGTTAGAAATGATGGAGTGGTACAGCAGCTTGGAAAAGTTGGACATTTGAAACATCTTTAACCTCCACCTCATAGGAACCAGCTTTGTGCTGATCCTTATAAAAGAAATTATTCGCTTACAATCTCACCCCAGCATTACTGGAACAAATCAAAAAAACAGAAAATAAGAAATGTTAGAGAGGTTGCAGGGAGACTGGAACTCTTATGCACTGCTGTTGGGAATGGAAAATGGTACAACCACTATGGAAAATGATATGATGTCTCCTTAAAAAGCTAGAAAAATCACACAAAAAAGACAGACTTACTGGTCTGACAGAGACTGGAGAAACTCCAAAAATATGATCCCTGGACACCCTTTAACTCAGTACTAAAGTCACTCCTGAAGTTCACCCTTCAGCCAAAGACTAGACAGGCCTATAAAACAAACAATAACAAACATAGTTCAACCATGAATATGAGACTAAATGGGCACACCAGCCCAGAAGCAAAGACAAGAAGGCAGGAAGGGACAGGAAAACTGGACGAATGGAAATGGGGAACCCGAGGTCGAGAAGGGAAGAGTGTTGACACATCATGGGGTTGGTAACCAATGTCACAAAACAATTTGGGTTTTAATTGTTTAATGATAAACTCACTTGATCTGTAAACGTTCACCTAAAGCAAAAGAAAAAAGAAAAAATGCTAGAAATAGAAATACCATACGATCCAGCAATCCCATTTCTAGGAATATATCCTAGAGAAATACGAGCCATCACACAAGCAGACATACTGCACACCCATGTTAACTGTAGCATTATTCACACTAGCAAAAAGATGGAAACAACCTAAGCACCCATCAGCAGATTAATGGATAAGCAAATTATGATACATACACACAATAGAATACTGCACAACAATAAACAACAATGATGAATCTGTGAAACATCTCATAACATGGATGAGTCTGGAAGGCATTACGCTGAGTGAAACAAATCAATCACAAAAGAACAAATATTATATGAGATCACTATTATAAAAACTCATGAAATGTTTATACACAGAAAAAAAAACTTTGACGGTTACAAGGGAGGAGAGGAGTGGGGAGGAAAAATCACTAACTGGATAGTAGAAAAGTGTTAACTTTGGTGAAAGGAAAGACAACACACAATATAGGGTAAGCCAGCATAACCTGACCAAGGCAAAGCCATAGAAGCTTCCTAGACACATCCAAACACCTTGAGGGACCGAGTTACTGGGGCTGAGGGCTGGGGACCATGGTCTTGGGAAATATCTAGATCAATTGGCATAATATAGTTTTCTTAGTTATCTAGTGCTGCTGTAACAGAAATATCACAAGTGGATGGCTTTAACAAACAGAAATTTATTCTCTCACAGTTTAGGAGGCTAAAAGTCCAAATTCAAGGCACCAGTTCCAGGAGAAGGCTTTCTCTCCCTGTCAGTTCTGGGGGAGGATCCTTGTCATCAATCTTCCCCTGATCTAGAAGCTTCTCAGCTCAGGGACGCCAGGTTGGAAGGACACACTCCACTCTTGGCTCCTCCCATTTGGAGGTAGGAGACAACTTTCCTCTCGCTAGCTTCTCTCTTTTATAACTCAAAAGAGATTGACTCAAGCAAGATACAACCTAATCCTGTAGATTGAGTCCTGTCTCATTAACATATCCTGCCTCACTAACATCATAGAGGTTAGGATTTATAACACGTAGGATAATCACATCAGATCACAAAATGGTGGACAACCATACAGTACTGGGAATCATGGCCTAGCCAAGGTGACACACATTTTTGGGGATACAATTCAATCCATAATAAAGAAAATATTTTATATCCTACTTTGGTAAGTAGCATATGAGGTCTTAAATGTTGTGAGCAGCCATCTAAAATATATCCATTGGTTCCAACACATTCAGAGCAAAGGAGAATGAAGAAAACCAAAGATGCAAGGAAAATATCAGTCTAAAGGACTAATGGACCACATAAACCACAGCTTCCACCAGCCTGAGTCCAGAAGAACTAGATGGTGCCCAGCTACCACCACGTACCGCTCTGACAGGGATCACAATAGAATGTTCCAGAAAGAGAAGGAGAAAAATGTAGAACAACATTCAAATTCACAAAACATGACCAGACTTACTGGCCTGACAGAGACTGGAGAAACCCTGAGACTATATAGACCCTGGACACCCTGCTAACTCAGAACTGAAGCCACTCTTGAAGCCCACTGTCTTAGGCTGGGTTCTCTAGAGAAGCAAAACCAGTAAAGTGTATAAATATATATATAGAGAGAGATTATATCAAGGAAACAGCTCACACGATTGTAGAGGCTAGAATGTCCCAAGTCCATGGATCAGGGTAGAGGCCTCTCCCAAGTCACACAGCTGCAGAAGCTGGCAAGCCCAAGATTGGAAGGTCAGAGAGCAGGGCTCCCACTCACAGGCTGTGCAGATCGGCGAATCCCAGGTTCGGCAGACAAGCCTACAGCTCAAGTCCCAAGAATGGGAGATGAGACGACAGGAAGCAGCCACAGGATCCAGAGATATCAAAAATCCAGAACGTATGCTTATATACAGATGCGGGCCACACCCCCAAGGAGACTCCCTTTCATCTGTTTGGCTACTCACAGTATATTCAATCATGGGAGTGATTACATTGAAACATGGAGAATCATGGCCCAGCCAAGCTGACACACAATCTTAACCATCACACCCACCTTTCAGCCAAAGATTAGGCAGGCCTATAAAACAAATAATAACACACATGAGGAATCAAGTCTACAAGATCAAATGGACAACACCTGCCCAAAAGCAAAGATGAGAAGACAGGAAGTGACAGGAAACCTGGACAAATGGACACGGGGAACCTGTGGTGGAAAAGGAAAGGGTGAGAGTGCCGACAAATTGCAGGGATTGCAACCAGTGTCACAAAACAATTTGTATATAAATTTTGAATGAGAAACTAATTTGCACTGTAAACTTTCACCTAAAACACAGACACACACAAAATGATAGCTAGAAAAAAATGCAATTAAAAATTGGAAATGCAATTCCAGAGCTGAGAGAATCAGAGCTACAGATAATAGATTGAGAAGGCAGTCGTATAGCTCTGTCCCAGAATTTATGACTTCCTTGATGAATGGAATGTCAGAGCCCCCTCTGCTTTGCATCCCATCTCCAATTCTCTGAATTGCTAACATCTGACACATGGAAATAAACGTTTTGTAAGAAAAGAATGGATAAATCTTGAGGACATTATGCTGAGTGAAATAAATCAATCACAAAAGGACAAGTATTGTATGATTGCACTTTTATAAGAAGACAAGAATAGGTATACGTAAAGAAAACAATGTTCATTGGTGGTTACCAGGGATGGGAATGGGGAAAAAGGAAACACTCTATAGATAATAGACACTTGTTATTTTTTGGTGATGAGAAAGGCAATACCAAATGTGGGTGAAGTGTGCATAACTTGATCAAGGTAAATGGTAACACTAAGAAATACACAAGAATAAGGGACATTTGTGTTAAATGCTACAACATACACAATTCTGCAACAGCAATAACAACCAAAATATATGGGTGTGGTTACACATGTATACATATACATGTAGGAAGGTATATGTATGTATAGATGGGTACATGTATAGGCATATCTGTATGCATATGTATATACATGTATGTGTGTGCTGCATATATATTCATATATATAATAAAGCACATATGGGGCACAGTTACAGATACTTCCTAGACATAACCAAACACTTCATGGGATTGGTTTACTGGATTTGAAGGCTTAGGACCATACTCTCTTGGGACATCTTGATCAATTGGCATAACCTAGTTCATAAACTTTATGTTCTACATCCCAGTTTGATGACTAGCATCTGAGGTCTTAAAAGCTTGTGAGCACCCATCTAAGCTATAACTGTTGGTCTCTATTCGTCCGGAGTACAACAGAAAGAAGGAAACCAAAGACTTAAAGAAGAAACTAGTTTATAGGACTAATCGCGTACACAAACCACGGTCTCATCTATTCTGAGACCGGAAGAACTATGGTGCACGGCTACCACTACTGACCATTCTGAACAGGGACACAATAGAATGGGAGAAAAATGCAGAATAAAACTAAAATTCTTAAATAAGGACAGGCTTACTGGACTGGTACAGACTAGAGGAACCCCCGAGACTATCACCCTGAGATACCCTTTAAATTTTGTACTGAAACCAAACCCGGAGGTCAGCTTTCAGCTAAATAACCAACTGGCTCATAACATAAACAATATCACCTGTGAGTACTGTGCTTCTTTAAAAAACAGCTATATGAGACCAAACGGTCAACATTTACCCTAAAGCAAAGATGCAAAGGTAAGGGGGGTGGGCAGAGAAGCTAGATTAATGGAAACGAAACAACCAAATGGAAATAATGAGAATGCTGACTTATTGTGAAAAATGTAACCAATGTTACTGAACAATATGTATACATATTGTTAAATGGGAACCTTATTTGCTGGGTAAACTTTCACCAAAAACACAATAAAATATTACAATAAAATTAAATTTTTTTTTTAAAAAAAGAAAGGACAGGAGGGAGGAAGGATGAATGAAGGAGCTGGGGGGAGAAAGGCATTTTCTTTCATTTTTAAAACAGAGAATATGGAAATTACCAACTTAAACCTAATTTTGTTCTGCCAACCCAGTTGACTTATCCCTTTTTGTCGTACAAAAAAAAAAAAAATACGTATAGTTTACTTCTAAACTCTCCACATAATTAAGCAATAGTCAACCATGTAAACACATTTTGCTCATGCTTCTGCTAAATTTTCTAACAGCCATATTTATATTAAATTCATTTCTTCAGCACATTCTGGTATTTACCTCCCCCCCCCCACCCTTTTCTCTTCAGTAAGTCAAAATTGAAGTTTTAATTCTTCCCAGTGTCCTGAAACCTTAGTAACAAATTATGCTTGGCTTGTCCAGGTAATGTTCCTGATCTTGCTCCCCATTTGTAGCTGAGAAAATGACTATATTGAGAATACTTCGGCTCTCATTTTTTTTAAAAAAAGTTAAATTACCAGTAATTTTGATTAAAATCATGTATTTTAGAATGCCATAAATACTGGAAGCAGGGGCTGACAACAATAACTAGGTCATATTCTACTACAAATAAACATTATTGCCAGCTGATTCCAAAGACACACCTCAGTACGGCAAAAACTGTAGGGTAGGATCTTGAATGTAACTATGGCTGACAAGGCCAGATGCTTCTTGGAAAGAAACTAGCACCAGGAAAGAAGGTAAAAGGTGACTGGCAGGGGAAGAAGTGCTACAAAGAGTTTTCTATTATCATTTGAGAGAAGGAGCACTGGTTCAAAGTCACCAGTCATTAAGATCATATATAATTGACGTCTAATTGTTCTACAATGTATCAACAAAAAGATCATTATGGTCCTAATACCCAAGAAGCTAGACTCAAAGCTAGACTAGCTAGATGGTTGAGATTGTGTGTCAGCTTGGCTGGGCCATGATTGTCAGGGTTTATATGTGATCATCCCCTTGATAGGATCTGCTGTGAGTAGTCAATCAGTTGAAAGGGAGTTTCCTTGGGCGTGTGGCCTGCATCCAAATATAAATGGACTTTTTGGCTTTTCCCTGCTCTGGATCCTGCAGCTGGCTCCTGTTCATCTGATCTCCAGTTCTTGGGACTTGAGCTAGCAGCTTACTTGCAGATCTTGGGATTCATTGATCTTCAGAGCCTGTGAGCAAGAGCCCTGCTCTCCGACCTTCCCGTCTTGGGTTTGCCAGCCCCTGTGGCTACATGAATCAGGAGAAGCCTCTATCTTGATCCACAGACTTGGGACGTTCCAGTGTCTACAATCTTGTGAGCAGTTTCCTTGATATCTCTCTCTATATATATATGTATTTATACACTTTACTGGTTTTGCTTCTCTAGAGAACCCAGCCTAAGACACACATAGAACTGGAAAGGGATTTTACAGGTCATCCATTCCACATTGCCCTTTTTTTTTTTTTAATTGTGCTTTAGGTGAAAGTTTACAGTGCAAATTAGTTTCTCATTCAAAAATTTATACAAAAATTGTTTTGATAACATTGCTTGCAATAACCAAAATGTGTCAGCATTCTACCCCTCTCTACCACAGATTCCCGGTGTCCATTCATCCAGTTTTCCTGTCCCTTCCTACCTTCTTATCTTGCCTTGGGCAGAAGTTGCCCATTTGGTGTCATACACTTGATTGAACTAAGAAGTATGTTCCTCATACGTGTTACTGTTTGTTTCATAGGCCTGTCTAATATTTGGCTGAAAAGCAGGTTTTGGGAGTGGCATCAGTTCTGAGTTAGCAGGGTGTCCGAGGGGCCTTAGTCTCAGGGTTTCCTCTGTCTCTGTCAGGCCAGTAAGTCTGGTCTTTTTTGTGTGTGTCAATCTGAATTTTGTTCTGCATTTATCTCCCACTGTGTCTGGGACCCTTTATTGTGATCCCTGTCAGAGCGGCCAGTGGTGGTAACCGGGCACCACCTAGTTCTTCTGGGCTCAGGCTGGCGGAGGCTGTGGTTCATGTGGTCCTTTAGTCCTCTGGGCTAATACTTTCCTTATGTCTTTGGTTTTCTTCATTGTCCTTTGTTCCAGACAGGATGGAACAAATAAATATATCTTAGATGGCTGCTCACAAGCTTTTAAAATCCCGGATGTTTACTCATCAAAGTAGAATGTAGACCATTTTCTTTATGAACTATGTTATGCCAATTGACAGAGATGTCCCCCAAGACCATGGTCCCCAGCCCTCAGCCCCCATAACTCGGTCCCTCAAGGTGTTTGGATGTGTCTAAGAAGCTTCTATGACTTCCTTGGTCAAATTGTGCTGACTTCCTCTATATTGTGTGTGGTCTTTCTCTTCACCAAAGTTGACACCTGACTCCTGTCTAGTTAGTGATGTCCCCCTCCATCCCTCCCTCCCTCAAAACCATTAAAGTTTGTTTTTTTCTGTGTGTAAACCTTTTCATGAGTTTTTATAATAGTGGTCTCATACAATATTTGTCCTTTTGTGATTGACTTGTTTCACTCAATATAATAATGCCCTCCAGATTCACCATGGTGTGAGATGTTTCGAAGATTCATCATTATTCTTTATCATTACATAGTAGTCCATCGTGTGCATGTACCATAATTTGTTTATCCATTCATCTGTTGATGGGCACTTACGTTGTTTCCATCTTTTTGCTATTGTGAATAATGCTGCAATGAATATGAGTGTGCATATGTCTATTTGTGTGACAGCTCTTACTTCTCTGAGATATATTTCTAGCAGTGGGATTGCTGGATAACATGGAATTTCTATTTCCAGCTTTTTTAAGGTTCCGTATCGTTTTCCATAGTGGTTGTACCATTTTACACTCCCACCAGCAGTGAGTAAGAGTTCCAATCTCCCTGCGGCCTCTCCAACATTTATTATTTTCTGTTTTTTTTATTAGTGCCAGTATTGTCAGGGTGAGATGATATCTCATTTTAGTTTTGATTTGCATTTCTCTAATGATTGCAAGCATTTCCTCATGTGTCTGTTAGCCACCTGAATGTTTTCTTTGGTGAAGTGTCTATTCATATTCTTTGCCCATTTTTTAACTGGATTATTTGTCTTTTTGTTATTGAGGTATGGAAGTATTCTACAGATTTTAGAGATTAGACCCTTGTCAGATATGTTGTAGCCAAAATTTTTTTCCCAGTCTGTTGGTTCGCTTTTTATCTTTTTGGTGAAATCTTTTGATGAGCATAAGTATTTAATTTTTAGCAGCTCCCAGTTATCTAGTTTATCTTCTGGTGTTTGTGCATTGTTAGTTATGGTTTGTATTGTATTTATGCCATGTATTAGGGCAAGTAGAATTTTCCCTATTTTTTCTTCCATGATCTTTATTATTTTACGTTTTATATTTAGGTCTTTGATCCATTCTGAGCTAGCCTTTGTGTATGGGGTGAGGTATGGGTCCTGTTTCATTTTTTTACAGACGGACATCCAGTTATG
Source organism: Dugong dugon (assembly GCA_030035585.1). Taxonomy (NCBI): domain Eukaryota; kingdom Metazoa; phylum Chordata; class Mammalia; order Sirenia; family Dugongidae; genus Dugong; species Dugong dugon. The sequence continues at coordinate 171,163,311 of CM057462.1, forward strand.
TCAGCACCATTTGTTAAAGAGGCTGTCTTTTCCCCATTTAATGAACTTTGATCCTTTGTCAAAGATCAGCTGCCGGTAGGTGGATGGATTTAAATGTGGGTTCTCAATTCTGTTCCATTGGTCTATGTGTCTGTTGTACCAGAACCAGGCTATTTTGACCACCGTGGCTGTATAATAGGTAGTGTGAGGTCTCTCACTTTTTTCTTCTTCAATAATGGTTTACTTATCCAGGGCCTCTTTCCTTTCCGTGTAAAGTTAGTGATTAGTTTTTCCATCTAATTAAAGAACGCTGTTGGTATTTGGATCAGGATTGCATTGCCATCTATAGATCACTTTGGGTGCTATTGACATTTTCATAATGTTGAGTCTTCCTATCTATGAGCATGGTATGTTTCTCCAATTATGTAGGTCTTTTTTTGGTGTCCTGCAGTAGTGTTTTGTAGCTTTCTTTGTGTCTTTTATGTCCATGGTTAGAGTTATTCCTAAGTATTTTATGCTTTGAGGGGCTATTGTAAATGGTATTGTTTTCCTGTTTTCTTTTTGGGGTTTACTTTGTTAGTGTAGAGGAATCCAAATTATTTTTGTATGTTGATCTTGTATGGTGTGACTTTGCTGAACCTTGTATTAGTTCCAGTAGCTTTCTCGTGGATTCTTTGGGGTTTTCTATGTACAGGATCATATCATCTGAGAATAGGGATAGTTCTACCTCTTCCTTACCAATTTGGATGCCCTTTATTTTTTCTTGCGTTATTGCTCTAGCTAGGACTTCCAGTACTATGATGAATAAGAGTGGTGATAAAGGGCATCTCTGTCTGGGTTCCATTCTCAAGGGGAATACTTTCAGTCTCTCTCTGTTAAGAATAATGTTGGCTGTTGGTTTTGTATAAATGTCCCTTATTATGTTGAGGAATTTCCCTTCTATCCCTATTTTTCTGAGAGTTTTTATCAGAAATGGGTGTTGGACATTATCAAATGCCTTTTCAGCATCAATTGAGATGATCATGTGATTCTTTTCTTTTGTTTTATTTAAGTGGTGATTACATTGGTTGATTTTCTAATGTTGAACCATCCTGGAATACCTGGCTTGCTCATAAATCCCACTTGCTCATGATGTATTACTTTTTTTGATGCTGTTGAATTCTATTGGCTAGAATTCTGTTGAGAATTTTTGTGTCTGTATTCAAAAAGGATATTGGTCTGTAATTTTTGTTTTTCGTGGTGTCTTCACCTGTCTTTGGTATCAGGGTTATGCTGGCTTCATAGAATGAATTTGGGAGTATTCCTTCCTTTTCTATGCTCTGAAATAGTTTGAGTAGTACTAGTGTGAGCACTTCTATGAAATGTTTGATAGAATTCTCCAGCAAAGCCATCAGGGCCAGGACATATTTTTTGTTGACAGTTTTTTTAATACCTCTTCAATCTCTTTTTTTTATACCTCAGTTTCTGTTAGTTTAGGAAGGTAATGTGTGTCTAGAAATTTGTCCATTTCCTCTAGGTTTTCAAATTTGTTGGAATATAATTGTTGATAGTATTCTGTTATGATCCTTTTTTTCTCAGTTGATTCTGTTGTGATATCACTCATCTCATTTCTTATTCGGGTTTTTTGCTTCCTCTCCTGCTTTTGTCAGTTTGGCCAATGGTTTGTCAACTTCATTGATCCTTTCAAAACACCAACTTCTGGTCTTATGGATTCTATTGTTTTTCTATTCTGTATTCCATTTATTTCTGCTCTAATCTTTATTATTTCAATTCTTCTGGTGCCCAAAAGCTTCTTTTGCTGCTCTCTATTTGTTTGAGTTGTAGGGTTAATATTTTGATTTTGGCCCTTTCTTCTGTTTCAATGTGTGCATTTATTGCTTTAAATTGACCTCTAAGCACTGCTTTTGCTGTGTTCCAAAGGTTTGTATAAGATGTGTTGTCATTCTCATTTGATTCTATTAAATTTTTTATTCTATCCTTGATTTCTTCTATTGCCCAGTGGTTTTTAAGCAAGGTGTTGTTCAGCTTCCATATATTTGATTTTTTTTCCTTTCTATTTGTGTTGTTGATTTCTACTTTTATGGCACTGTGATCAGAGAAAATGCTTTGCATTATTTTGATGTTTTGGATTTTGTTGAGGCTTGCTTTGTGGCCTCAAATGTGGTGTATTCTCTGGACTGTGGGACATAAAATGATACTAGTGGAGAGTGTGCTTCTTAGCTCAAATAGATACATGAGACTAAATGGGCAGCTCCTGTCCAGAGGCGAGAGGAGAAGGCAGAGAGGGTCAGGAGCCGGTTGAATGGACATGGGAAATCTGGGGTGGAAAGGAGGAGTGTGTTGTCATAGTACAGGGAGAGCAACTAGGTCACATAACAATGTATATACAAATTTTTGTATGAGAGACTAACTTGAATTGCAAACTTTCACTTAAAGCACAACAATAAAAAAAAGTGGTCTATTGTGGAGAATGTTCCATGTGCATTGCAAAAGAAATGTATACTTTACTGCTGTTGGGTGGAGTGTTCTGTATATAAGATTGAGTTGGTTTATTGTGGCATTTAGATCTTCTGTATCTTTACCGAGTTTCCTTCTAGATGGTCTGTCCTTCACCAAAAGTGGTGTGTTGAACTCTCCTACTATTATTGTCAAACTGTCTATTTCTCTTTTCAATGCTGTTAAAGTTTGTTTTATGTATTTTAGAGCCCTGTCATATGGTGCATATATATTTATTATGGTTATGCCTTCCTGGTGTACTGACCCTTTAATCATTATATAGTGTCCTTCTTTATCCTTTATGGTGGGTATTGCTTTAAAGTCTATTTTATCAGAGGTTAACATTGTCACTCCTGCTCTTTTTTGGATATTGTTTACTTGTTATATTTTTATATGCTTTGAGTTGTAGTTTGTTTATGTCTTTGTGTCTAACGTGTGTCTCTTGTAGACAGCATATGGATAGATTATTTTTTTTATCCATTCTGCCGCTCTCTGTCTTTTTACTGGTGCATTTAAACCATTTATATTGAGCGTTAATTATCAATAGGTCTGAATTTACTGCCGTCAGTTTGTTGTACTTTTTTGTGGTGTTGATGGTTTCTTTGTTCTGCTTAATTTTCTGTGCTGAGTTCTTTGTTTATGGATTTTATGTTCATTTCTTTCCTTATTGTTGATTTTGTGCTTCCTGTGTTTGTTTTTCTTTTTTATTTTGATGGGTAGGTTTGTTAGCTTCCTTTGTTGTTACCTTGACATCTACCTCTATTTTCCTAAGTTTAAACCAATTTTTTATTTCTTGATATCGCCTTGACTTCCTCTCCATATGGAAGTTCTATAACTACACCATTTATTCCCTTTTTTCTTGTTTTGACGTTGTCATTTACATATTGACGTCTCTGGTTCCCTATTTTCAGTCTTTTAGCTTTGTTTTATTTTTGAAAATTCCCTGTCTTGGTTGGTATCTGGTTGATCTGTCCTGTGCCCTAATCTCAGATTGTTGTCTTATGTTGTTGGTTCTCTAACTGGAGGATTCCCTTTAATATTTCTTGTAGGTTTGGTCTGGTTTTTACAAATTCCCTTAATTTCTGTTTATCTGGAAGTGTCCTAATTTCATCATCGTATTTAAGAGACAATTTTGCTAGATATATAATTCTTGGCTGGCAGGTTTTTTTCCTTCAAGGCTTTATATATGTCATCCCATTGTCTTCTTGCCTGCATGGTTTCTAGCAGTCTTATTGCTTCTTCTTTGTAGGTGACTTTTTGTTTTTCCCTAGATGCTCTCAGGATCCTCTCTTTGTCTTGTTTTGGCAAGTGTGATTATGATATGTCTTGGTGACTTTCTTTGGAGTCTATCCTGCACAGGGATCATTCAGCTTCTTAGATGGATATCTTCTCGTCTTTCATGATATTAGGGAAGTTTCCTGTCAGCAAATCTTCAACAATTCTGTGTTTTCCATTGTCTTCCCCTGTTCTGGAAATTTGATCACACATAAGTTTTTCCTCTTGATAGTGTTCCACATAATTCTTAGGTTTTCTTCATTTTTATTCATTGTTTTTTTCTGATTTTTTTCCTCAAACAAATTGGTGTCAAGGGGTATGTCTTCAATTTCACTAATTCTGTCTACTCATTTTCTGATAAGGAAACTGAAGATCAGAAAGTGGCTTGCCCATGATGACTAGATTGTGTGCTCCTTTTGAATCCCCTTTCTTGGCACCAATTGCATCAAGCACTCAGCCTATGTTAATCAATAAATGAATGCTGAATTTATATTTATGAACAAAGAATAGAAGGGTCATTCTCATTGTGTTTATATTCTACATATGCTTCTAGCAGAAGGTTTACCAAAAGAAAAACTTCTAAAAGAGGCTAAAGCAAGACTATGATGTAGAATTTATCACCGAGAAAAATAGTTTTAAAAAATTTTATTGTGGAATTTTAAAAAAATACTTGAAGAGAAAAACTATAATGAACTCCCATGTACCCAATACCCCGTGTAAACAATTGTCAACATTCTGCCATTCATATATATTTTTTCCCACTTTCTTTTTCCTTTTGCTATTTTTTTTTTTTTTTTTTGGTTTGGCTGGAATAGCCAAGACATAGTATCATTTTACTTGCAAATATTTCTGTACATTTATCTAAGAGATGAGACTTTTTAAAAAACATACCCACAACAGCATTATCATACTCCATAAAATTCACAATAAATCCTTAACATAGGCTAACATTCAGTCCAGGAAAAAATTAACTTTATAAAAGTATTTGCTAATGGATTAAGTTCTCAAATGATAATCTTTCAACCAGAAAAAAACAAAAAACTAAACCCACTGCTGTCAAGTTGATTCTGACTCATAGCAACCCTACAGGACAGAGTAGAACTGCTCCCTAGGGTTTCCAAGGCTATAATCTTTTTGGAGGTAGACTGCCACATCTTTCTCCCGCAGAGGAGATGGTGGGTTCGAACCACTGACCTTTCAGTTAGCAGCCGAGCACTTAACCACTGAGCCACCAAGAATTCAAAAGAAGAAGAGGATTTCAAAACTGAAAATTGCCATCTCATTTTTTTGTAGTGCTCTGCAAATTTTGAGTACTAAGATTCCAGAAGAAGATAAAAATAGGCTATGAATCAAAATCATTAATCATATCCTGTTATTTTTAGTTATCTGTTTCATCCTGATATTTTAATTCAACATCAGTTTAATATATATAACCATACTTTTTACAAGGGAAAAGTATTTTAAACCAATCATGGAAATTTTTTACCAAAAGATTAATTCCAAGTTAAAACTGGGTGGTTGTCAGGGTCTGTATCCATGACCTTGGATGAGGTACTCTTAGTCACGTGGGAAGTCCTGTGTTGATAGTCTGTCCTATGACTCAACTATCAGTCACACAGAGACAGTGCAAAACACTCTAAAAATTTCACACCTAGAAATGTAAAAATCACAAATAATAATTAACAATTGGGTGGCAGGTCATATTACCCTCCATACCAAAAATGGACACTAGTAACAGGAATTTTGAGATAGCTTTTAAAACATTTGGCTCTCAGTAAACTTAGAGTGAAAGTAAAGTACCAGTGTTTTACTTCTATTGGAATGTTTAGAAAGACCTTTGTTTACACAGCAGGTGCTCAATAACATTTGTTGATTGGATTTAATGTGGGAACCCAGCTTTTCCAGCATAGCAACTATTAGATTCCTGACTATGTAAGATACAATGGCTATGCATTATCCCACATCCTAGAATTAAGCACAAGAAAAGCCCTTGCTCTGCAGTCTGTGCATTTCCTGCTGCTCCAAATCTGTGCATGTGTATTGAGGGCTCATGCTGAACTTGTGTTTGTGAGAGTAGAAAAATCCAGTATCCCTACCTTACTCCCATTCCCAACTTCCAGGGGGGCCAGAGGACTGTCACAAGCTGGGTGATAACAAGGGCATTTTCTGGATATTGGCAGAAAGGCACTTATCAACAATTTTTTTATACACATCACTGAAGTGCTGATTCTTCTGGATGGAAGGACTTTGTAAGGATGTCACACCTCCTCGGACAATTCTATTTCACCCTTTCCTGGCCTGGAAGTCATCAGAACTAAGTGGAGTTTACATTATCATGTATGCTTCTAACTACATATCAGCTTGTATGTAAACACATTTTATCAGCCCGCATATTTTTCTACCAGCACACTTTCATTCCCAACAAAACAGTAACATGAATAAAACAATATCAGTCTACCTCTCTATGAAGCCTTAGCTATATTTTATAGGAGGGATGAACAAATTATATTATCCAGAGCCAACAACAAACAAGCAAACAAACAAAAACTTGATGTGCCTTGGCTCAGTTTTCCTTATTATGTTATGTTTATTCCTCTCTCAATCATCTTTGCAAGTAAGGGCAGTGCCTTCAATATTTTTTGCTCCCCCAAAAGGGTACATGAGAATCATGATGAATTTTTTAAAAGCACAGGTTACTAGGACCACCCCAGACTTTCATCAGAAACTCTAGAGGGTGGGATCCAAGAATCTACCATCTTAACAGCAACTCAGGCCCCTGTTCTACAGCCAACACCAGCAGTGTGTAAGAATCACTGCCCAGGGTGCTTAGAGTAGTGTTTTACATAGAGAAGTTTTATTAAAATGTTTGATGAATGAATCAAAACTGTGGAAATTAGCAACAACGTGAGCTCTGACCACACCCAAGGTCTATATTCCTATTCTTGCATCTTCTGGCCTAGGTAGACGCTGGTTCAACTCTGATCAGTGTTGCCATGCCCCATTTCACCCCTGAGCAGCCAGCAACAATCACACTTAGCTGAGAAATGGTGTTGAGAAAACTTTGATTTCTTTACCTCTTGACTTGTAAAGTAAGAGATAAAATCATAAACCTCAGCCCCCACATAAAGGTACGGGTATTCAATATAATGGAGCCCTGGTTGCACAGTGGTTAAGACCTTGACGACTATCCAAAAGATTGGCAGTTTGAATCCACCAGCCGCTCCTTGGAAACCCTATGGGGAAGTTCTACTCTGATCTATGATTTAGGAGATAATATTGGAGCCATTATTCCCTGTCCTAAAATGTGACCCAACTGGAGCTGGACTCACAAGGACTCACAAGGACACATCGACTGGGCCCTAAGATATAAAGACAATAGCTAGGACAATCTTGGAAAACATCTTCTAGGGAACTTTTCACATAAACAAATCATAAATGGAGCACAAAAGACTCACATACTTTCCACCGGTATCTTTTTCTATTAGGATTTAGTGAATAGTAAGATTTGTTGGACCAATGAAGACCCTCCAGACTGTTACTGAAACCGGTACCAATAATTGTTAAGAAAGACAATTCAGGATGTAGGATCACAGTTTCTAGCCAATCTGTGAAAAGGTGAAGCTTTCAATGGTTTTGCCCATTTGTAATGTTAATATATACTGATGACTCTGTAATGGTTCCTTGGACTCAGACAGACATGGCTCTGGCAGCATGCTTGTCGATTTTCCCATTTTTGCCTATTCTGTAATATTTCCTTGGATCCTGGCAGACATGGCTCTGGCAACATCCTTGTCTGTTTTCCCACTTTTGCCTTTTTGAATATATGCTGAATAAAACTTCTTTTTGCTTTACTAAACTTTGTGATGTTTTTACCCTATAACACCTATCAGGTTGCTATGAGTTGGAATCAACTCAACAGCAATGGGTTTGGTTTTGGATTTATTCAATATAATAACTACTTACATGAGTTGGAATCAACTCAAAGGCAACTAACATCAACAGCGTTGAGTACCTACCATATACTCTTGCAGGCACAGGAGTGGATACAGAATGATTATAACATGTCTTAGTTATCTAGTGTTGCTATAAGAGAAATACCACAAGTGGATGGCTTTAACAAGAGAAATTTATTCACTCACAGTTTAGGAGGCTAGAAATCCAAATTCAGTGGGCCAGCTTCAGGGGAAGGCTTTCTCCCTCCCTCTGCTCTGGAGGAAGGACCCTGTCATCAATCTTCCCTGGTTGAGGAGCTTCTGTGCACAGGCACCCAGGGTGCAAAGGACATGCTATTCGCCTGGCTCTTGTTTTTTGGTAGTGTGAGGTCCCCATGTCTCCCTGCTTGCTTCTCTCTTTTATATATCAAAAGAGATTGACTTAAGACACAACCTAATATTGTAGATTGAGTCCTGCTTCATTAATGTAACTGCTGTTAATCCCGCCTCATTAATATCATAGAAGTAGGATTCACAACACATAGGAAAATCACATCAGAGGACAAAATGGTAGACAATCACACAATACTGGGAATCATGGACTAGCCAAGTTGACACACATGTTGAGGGGACACAATTCAATCCATAACACAAGGTAATCATTGGATACAAACTTGGAAAGACAAAAGGATGTATATGCATCCCATGCATTCCTCAGACCAATTCTGTAGGAGGGAAAAGTATTATTATCTCTGTTTTACAGGGGAAGAATCTGAGGCTCAGAGAGGTTAAATACCAGCTCAAGGTTGTATATTTGCAGAGCCTGGATTTGAATGTCTTTTCTTTATGATGCCAAAACTCAAGCTATAGCCACTAAACTATTATACAAAGGGCGATGGAGGCTACTATCCGTTCGACATCCACTCCAGAGGCATGAAATAAACATTTACTATGTGCTAGGCCCTGGCATAGATGGGATCACACCTGGTCTCTGTCTTCATACAGCCTCTAGTTTAATTCAGAAGACAGATATTTAATAGTGAGTGCAATGAGTACTATAAAGGAGAACTGCAGGATTTTACAGGAACCTGTAACCAGGAACTTACCTTGGCCTAAAGATTCAGCAAGTAGCTGAAACCCACCAACCCCAATGCCTAACTGCATGATTTTGGGGAAGTTATAGTTCTGCCTGCATCTGTAAACTAAGGATAATAATACCTATTACAGGTTTTCTGAGGGTTATATGATACAATGCATTGTTGTTGCTGTTGTGTGCGATCAAGTCAATTCTGACTCACAGCCACTCTAAGGGGCAGAGTAGAACTCCCCCATAGGGTTTCCTGGGCTGTAATCCCTACAGAGCACATCATCGGGTCTTTTCTCCCGCAGAGCGGCAGTTGGGTTAAACCACCGACCTTCCAGTTAGCAGCCAAGTGCTTAACCATTGCACCACTAGGGCTCCTTACAATGTATGTAAAGCACCAAAAAAAAAAAAAAAAAAAATTGCCATGAATTAACTCCGACCCTATTTGCATCAGAGTAGAACTGTACTCCTTAGAGTTTTCAAGTAGATCATCAAGCCTTTCTTCCAAGGTGCCTCTGGGTGGATTCAAACCACCAACCTTCCAGTTAACAGAGAACATTAACTGTCTTGCATTTGTACCACCCAGAAACTATGTAAAGCACCAAGCCTGACAAACAGTAAGCACTCAATAATCCTTAATGAGCAATTATTTAAAATATTCATTCACATTTAAGATTGGCTGAAGAAAATTTTAGAATATGCAAAGCAGGGGCAAAAGGAGAAGAAAAAGAACACAGGCAGAGGAAATAATAGGGGCAAATGTCCTGAGACAGGAGGCATATAGCATTATATAACTTGGTTTAAGGTCCAGTTTTAGAGAGTCCTACTCCAAGAAGCTGGAACAGTAGGTGGGACCAGATTAAACCTTGGGGCAAAGGTTTTTGTCTTTGTTCAAAGGCAATCGAAGCAATTAAACATATTTAAAAAGGAAGTAACTTGATCAGACTTGCATGTTAAAGGATCACCCCAAGGGTGGTTGGAGAGAATTTCTATTTTCACTTCCTTATTGGCTGATATATTTTTTTTTCAACTAGCTTACACAGCTTTCATAATTTAAAAAATAAAATTGGCAATAGGTACTTCTATCATCTGGATTGTGACAGTTTCATAGGTGTGTACATATGTCAAAATTTATCAACTTATATACTTTAAATATATCCAGTATGTATGTATGTCAAATATACTTCAATATAGCTGTTACGGAGCCCTGGTGGCACAGTGGTTAAGAGCTATGACTGCTAACCAAAAAACTGGCAGTTCGAATCCACCGGTCGCTCCTTGGAAACACCTATGTGGCAGTTCTCCTCTGTCCTATTGAGTCGCTGAGTAGGAATCAACTCAAGGGCAATGGGTATAGCTGTTATACATAATACAATTATAAGAAAGAAAAATCACTTTGATAGAGACAAAAGTAAAGATAGAGAGACAAAGTAGTAGCTACCGCAATAGTTTACTTAGGTGAAAGGTGGTGTTATCTTGGATGGGGATGGTGGCAACTAAAATGGAGAAAAGTAAGAATGTGGTGATTGATTACGTATGGAGTGTGTTCAGGATAAGAACAAGAAAGAAGTCTGGGGTATTTTCCAGATTTCTGAGTTGAGCAAACTGGGTAGATGATGATATTGCACGCTGGGTTTCCTGGAGAACAGATAGAAATTAGATACAGAACTTTAACCGGGGAATGCTTTGGGGATCAACACGAATGGAAGGCTGGGGAAGGAAGCAAAATTAGACAGATGGAGAAGCTGATCTGTGATACCAACAAAGGCCTCAGTCAACCCTATGTGGAGCTCTGGAACTGAGATGCCCCTTCAGAATGGTCCTCAGATGAGGAGAAGGGGCCATGCTGACCAGTCATCAGATGGCAGCTGCCTCTGGAAGCAGGCATGAGCTCAGGCAAGGTGGCTTTCTTTAGCTGAGTCAATCCCCAATGAGGGCTCACATCTGAGGCCATCCTCAGGAAGCAGCCCCAGGAGCTATTAGAATAAGCCATTCTTCCTCAAAGGGGATCTGGGGGAACATCTCAGAGACTCCACAGTTGGTATCTCTCTTTCACAGAGACACAGAAAACTCATTTCTCAGATTAATAACTTTATTTATTATAAAAGTATAAGCATCAGACAAATACTATACTAGCTTCTTAATAAGAATTTAAATTTGATAGTTATGAAGTCATTTTAGAAGTCTTACCTTCTGAAATCACACCACTGCAGGAATAATTCTCCAGTTTTTTCATATGGTCAAGAATAAAGTTTCTGTAGAAATAGAAACAATCTAAGGAAATCTACTCTACCTACTTCTCTCCTTTCCCTCTTTTGCAAAACCCTCTCTTTTGTCTTTGTTCAAAAGCAACTGAAGCAATTAAATGTATTTAAGAAAAGGAAGAAACTTGGTCAGATTTCATTTGGATTATCTTTACAGCCTCCTACCTGGTTGCTGTAAACTGTGCCTGTGCCCAGGCACACCATTCTCTACATTTCAGCTAAATAAATATTTCAAAGACTAACCATTTATAACTCCAATAGCTAGCACAGGGCCTGGTAGATAGTACATGATCCACTTGCTGAAAGGATAAAAAAAAATGACTAAAGAGTTTATATAGGAAAATATATTCCATGTGTGATATCAATAAAATTCACAGATTTATGATATTTGATTTAACATTTGAGGGACCAGTTGCCCTTGAGTCCATTCCCACTCATGGTAACCCCACACGTGTCAGGGTAGAACTGTGTTCCATAGGGTTTTCAATGTCTGGCTTTTCAGAAGTAGATTGCCAGGCCTTTCTGCGGAGGCACCTCTGGGTGGGTCTGAACCTCCAACTTTTTGGTTAGCAGCCAAGCACTTTTTCACCATCAGGACTACTTAACATCTACTGTGGGATTAATGTGACATAACTTTTACCTAGACTAGGTAGCATACAAGCTTAAATCTATTCAAAAGCTCCCATTGTCCCAGAAGTAAAATCCAAACTCAGATTGTAAAAGGCCCCTTGCATTCTGGTCTCTGCTCACCTCTGCAGTTTCACTTTTTACCCCTTCTCTCTTACTTTCTAAGAAACATAACTACAATACTTTAAAATCCTCAACATGTCATGTTCCCTTTGGCTTTTGTGGTCTTTCCACATGATGTTCCCTCTGCATAGAACATTCTTTATCTCTCCTTATAGGCAAGCCAACTACCTCCCTCTCCACATCCTGCCATGCCTTTACAAAAACACACACACAGACCCTCATTCATAACACACACCACACATGTAATTAATTCCTATAAAACTATTAGGTCCTATTAAGACAGGGCTAGAGCCATAGAGCTATTTTTTCTTAGCCTCAAGACAGCCCCTCACCCAGCCCATTTGCTGGAGTTCTTTCTTTTCCTATTCAGAACCTCCTTGAAGAGAAACAGCCATGGGCTGGCCAAAACCAACTAAAACTGGTCCTGCCCCCACATCGTTGCACTCTAGATGACCTTTAGCTCATTAACTGCCTCTTGGATGGTAAATTCTCCACCCCTGGGTGGAGAGCTAATATGCTAATAAACAAAAAATGGCTAACTTTCTCCTGCACAGGGAATCAAACCTGGGCCTTAGAAAATGCTTACTCATTCTAAAATGCTCTGTGCCTGTGTGCACACCATTTTGTATTTTGAAACTGATCCTGCCTATACAAACCAGCCTCAACAAGCTGTCTGTGAGGCACTCTTGGATGGCACACAGCTCCGACTGTTTAACTGCTTGGCCAACCACTAAAGTTGCCTTTCGTTCTCCCCAACTAGGTCTCTGTCTTTTGGCCCTAATGGAGTCATGCCGAATAGAACCCGGACCTCCCGTCAACACTATCTTCCATGACCACCCTCCATCCCTGCAAATCTGAGTTAGGTGCTTTTTCTTTGGGCTCACATAACTTGTTACCGTCAAGTCAATTCGAACTCATAGCGACCTTATAGGACAGAGTAGAAATGCCCCATAGATTTCCAAGGCTGTAAATCTTTACAAAAGCAGATCATCAGGTATTTTCTCCTGCGGAGCCACTGGTGGGTTGGAACTGTCTGTCTTTCAGTTAGCAGCCAAGCACTTAACCACTGTGCCACCAGGGCTCCTTTCTGGCTCACATAGTACCTTTTAATTTCTCATCAGAGCATTCATCAACTTTAGTCATAATTTCTGGTACTTTTTTTTTTTTTAAACCTCATCCCACTTCTATCCCACTTGACTATAAACTCCTGGAAAACAGAAGCTTAGACTGTCTTACTCATTTTTATGTCCTCAGTAGCTGACTCAGTACCTGATATAGCATAAGTTCTTAATTAAATTTGTTGAAGGAAAAAATAAGTATAGCACACATTAAGTTAAACGTCTCTTATTAAATACAAAACTAACAATACCGATTTATGATCTATACCAGACATAACATTTACAAATAGCAAATTCATAGTTTGAATAATGCATAAAGAATTCCCCTTCATTTTCTGTGATCCACTTAGAAGAGTGAACTCTTCATATGTTATTAGGTCACCTCTGTAATCTAATAAAGTTCTATGCAATTTACTTGCAAGATTGATGTCAATTCTTTAAAACCAAATTGCCCTGGGGTGATTCAAGGGAAATTTCTTCTAATACAAGATGACAATAGTTAGCTATGACTTGTTAATAATGCCCTTCATCCTAATATGCCCTTAAACGCTCAGCCAGTACTAGGGGCTGGCTGGTTTGCCCAGAAGTCACACTACTATTAGAGAACAGATAACAGGCTATTGCATATTGAAGGTCCTTTTCCACACATGTTCCTGGAAAAAGTTTACCTTTGGCAACTTTGGATGCTGAACAAAATCATCATCATCATCATTTTAAGACCAAAACTTTGTCTTATCCTTTGACCTTAGACAAACTTCAAAATGTCAAGTAAATATCTAGAAATTTTATTTGTATGGCACCATGTAAGCTTAATTCTTTTCCCATTATCTCATTTCTTAGTATTGAAAAAGATGGATAAGTAAATACATAATTCACTGTTGAACTATTTACTCAATTTTATTTTTATGAAGAGTTACTGAGGAGTTCATTCTCCAAATCAGTAATGTACAGTCACGCATCACTTAATATTTAAGATACATTCTGTGAAATAGGATGTTATGTGATTTGGATGTTGTGCAAACACTGTGCCAAATCAGGCTCTGGGAGGCTGCTGTCCCACTGTCCAGGGTGGTCTGGAGGGTGGTGCCCATGAAAATTAGGGCATAGAGACCCCCAGGGCCCAGGGGAGCCCAGTTCGGTCAGCGCAGGTTAACCACAACAAAACCCTCTGGCTTTCCAAAAGGACCAGGAAATTTCCTTTTGTGTTGTGTTTGGTCCCATTCTCCAACATATGCCCCATTTTCTGATTGGGATTTTTGAACTTTATTATAACCTTATGGGACCACAGACGTATACGCAGTCAGACTTTGCTCAAACTGATGTTACGTGGCACATGATTGTAGTTACTTTAGTGTTTTTAGTTATATCAGATAGATTTATTGCTTAAGGGTTTCAGGGAACAGTATTTCTTGGACTATAAATTATTCTGTTGTGATCATCTTTTAATAAAGTATTTGGTCAAGCTTATAATTATTGTTTTTTTTTAAAGAATCAGATCAAAATCACTGTCCATTGTTGAGTACATGGAGATTTCACCAGCTTAAATTATGGGATATAAGGCTCTACGGGCAAAGAGAGAGGATGGTGGAGTCAGCACCATCAGTCACTGGACCTCCAGGTCATAGAAAAGTGATGCAGAGATATAGCCCTCTAGTGAAGGGTCAGAGAAACTTTTCAAGGCAGGGAGTCTCCTAGGCAACTTCAAAGATAGGAAAGTGAACAAGGGCATGAGCTTTGCTGGAAGTTAGGCCTCAGTTCAAATGACAGCTCTGACATTGATTAGCACTGTAAGCTGGAGGCAAGTCATTTAACTTCTTTGAGTCTCAGTTTTATCAGTTTTATACAGGCTGCTGAGTAAAATGATGTGTGCAAAGGACTTAGCACAATGCTGGCTCCTAGTAAGCACTGAGTAACTGGCAGCTCTAAGTAGGAAGCCATGGCGGCAGTGGTTAAGCATTCTGCTGCTAACTGAAAGGTCAGCGGTTCAAACCCATCAGCTGTGCCATGGGAGAAAGATGTGGCAGTCTACTCTTAACAAAGAGTACAGCCTTAGAAACCCTATGGGGCAGTTCTACTCTGTCCTACAAGGTCGTTGTGAGTCAGAATTGACACAATGGGAACATGGTGGTAGGACTTAATGCAGCAATAACAACCAGGAGAGAATTAAAGCAATAGTTGTTAGGGACTGGATCAGAGGGCTCCTCATACTTCACTTCTTAGCTCTGTAGTCTGGCGAAACCCTCAGAAATAAAAGGACCTTCTTTGGTATCTGACCAGGCTCCCTTCCTATTAGTGGTCTCTGGCAAGGGCACCTTCTCAGGCAAACAGTAGAGACTGAAGGGAGATTTTAATGTTGGGACGAAGATCCAAGTTTCTATTTTATTATGACCAGCACAGGGTGACCAACTGTCCTGGTTTGCCAGGGCAGAGAAGTTTCCTGGGTTGTTGGAATTTCAGTGCTAAAACCATGGCCAACCAAAACCTAACCCACTGCCTTCAAGTTGATTCTGACTCATAGCGACCCTAGAGAACAAAGTAGAACTGCCCTATAGGATTTCCAAGGCTGTACTCTTTACAAAAGCAGATTGCCATATCTTTCTCTCTTGGAGTGGCTGGTGGCTTCAAACTGCCGACCTTTTGGTTAGCAGCTGAGCACTTTAACCACTGCACCACCAGGGCTCCTAAAACCATGGCAGTCCCAGGCAAACCTGGATTGGGCATCCTCCCAGCATCCTCTGAAGGTTGGGCAGGTGACCTGGTCACATAAACCCTACCAGGTAGTCATTACAGTGATTGAGACTTCCAATCAAACATTTCATATAGGAAATACTGAATATTAAAATAAAGAGAGTTTCACTGCATTGCAATTTACCCAGGGTGTTAAACATTTTTTCTCAATTCTCTTTCAATCACTATTTCTCTCCTTTTTTTTTTCCTGGCAAGAATGTACCCTATAAAGTTAACAGTGATCCAGTCCCTAGATTATTACCCTACTAATTCCTATTTGAAGCAATTATCTCACTGAGACTCACAACTCAAAGGAATATTTCTGAAATAACCATTTAATTAAACCCAGCAGAAATAAGAATAAATAATACAAAGAAACAAAAAGTGAACTAGATATGTGCTACTAATTTCTTTGTAACAGAAGAAACCCTCTTTCACCAGAAGACTAAATGTTGTTCAAAATACCTCACCCCATGCTAGCAAAATGTACTATCAACCTTACTTCTTTTCATTACTGTGGAGCAATAAAAGATTTGAAACCTAGTGGCTTCATTAATACATTGTATACACAATTGGTTTGGCAACAACAACAAAGGACCTTGTACACTTTTAGGAATGTTACAAGTAGCAGCAACAGCTACAATTTTAGAGGTAGCTACTGAGCACTGTATTACATTCATCAACAATATCTCAAGTTTCTATTTTCTGGCCTAAAAATTAAGAAATCACGTTTTCTGTATCCTCAGTTACCATCTGGCTCTTTTCCTTTGTAATCTTGTCTGCTACACAGGCCCCCTTCCCTTTGGTCTCTGTATCTATTGCCTTTTATCTTTACTCACTTTCTGACTCAGGTGAACTTCCACCCTTAGGCAATACTGTGAGCTAGCAAAGTTTTTGTTTTTATTTTTTATTGTGCTTTAAGTGAAAATTTACAGTTAAGTTAGTTTCTCATACAAAAATTTATACACACATTGTTACGTGACCCTAGTTGCTCTCCCTATACTGTGACAGCATACTCCTCCTTTCCACCTTGGATTTCCCATGTCCATTCAACCAGCTCCTATCCCTTTTTGCCTTCTCATCTCACTCTGGATAGGAGCTGCTCATTTAGTCTCATGTATCTACTTGAGCTAAGAAGCACTCTCTTCATGAGTGTCATTTTATGCCTTATAGTCCAGTCTAATCTTTGTCTGAAGAGTTGGCTTCAGGAATGGTTTCCGTTCTGCACTAACAGAGTCCGGGGCCATGTCTTCTAGTCAGACCATTAAGTCTGGTCTTTTGACTAGAATCTGAGTTCTGCACTCCACTTTTCTCCTGCTCTGTCAGGGACTTTCTGTTGTGTTCCTTGTCAGGGCGGTCATTGCTGGTAGCCTGGCACCATCTAGTTCTTCTGGAAACCCTATAGGGCAGTTCTACTTTGTTCTCTAGGGTCACTATGAGTTGGAATTGACTCGATGGCACCAGGTTAGGTTTGGTTGGCCATGGTTTTAGCACTGAAATTCCTACAACCCAGGAAACTTCTCTGCCCTAGCAAGTCAGTCAGGAACTCTCTGTTGTGTTCCCTGTCAGGGTGGTCATTGGTGGTAGCCAGGCACCATCTACTTCTTCTGTTCTCAGGATGATGGAGTCTCTGGTTTATGTGGCCCTTTTGTCTCTTGGGCTAATATTTTCCTTGTGTCTTTGGTGTTCTTCATTCTCCTTTGCTCCAGGTGGGTTGGGACCAATTGATGCATCTCAGATGGCCACTCACTAGCTCTTAAGACCACAGATGCCACTTACCAAAATGTGATGCAGAAGTTTTTTTCCATACAAAAATTTATACATACACTGTTATATAACTCTGACTGCTCTCCCCAAACTGTGATAGCACACTCCTCCTTTCCACCCGATTTCCCCATGTCCATTCAACCAGCTCCTAACCCCCTCTGCCTTCCCATCTCACCTCCGAACAGAAGCTGCCCGTTTAGTCTCTTGTATCTACTTGAGCTAAGAGGCACACTCCTCATAAGTATCATTTTATGTCTCATAGTCCAGTCCAATCCCTGTCTGAAGACTTGGCCTCTGAAATTGGGCTGATAGAGAATCCAGGGGCCATGCTTTCTGGGATTCCTCCAGTCTCAGTCAGACCATTAAGTCTTCTTACTAGAATTTGAGTTCTGCACCCCACCTTTCTCCTGCTCCATCCAGGACTCTCTGTTGTGTTCCCCGTCGGGGCAGTCATTGGTGGTATCCAGGCACCATCTAGTTCTTCTGGTCTCAGGTTGATGAAGTCTCTGGTTTATGTGGTCCTTTCTGTCTCTTGGGCTAATACTTTTTTTGTGTCTTTGGTGTTCTTCATTCTCCTTTACTCCAGGTAGTTGGGACCAATTGATGCATCTTAGATGGCCATTTGCAAGCTTTTAAGACCCCAGATGCCACTCACCAAAGTAGGATGCATAACGTTTTCTTAATAAGCTTTGTTATGCCAATTGACCTAGATGTCCCCTGAAACCATGGTCCCCAGATTTCCCGTGCCCCCCACCCCCTGCCTGCTACTCTGTCCCTCAAAGTGTTTGGTAGTATTCAGGAAACTCCTTAGCTTTTTGTTTAGTCCAGTGTGCTGACTTCCCCTGTAGTGTGTGTTGTCCTTCCCCACACGTAAGATAATTCTTATTTACTATCTAGTTAGTGAATACCCCTCTTCCTTCTTCTCCACCCTTGTAACCATCAAAGAATGTTTTCTTCTGTATTAAACCTTTTCTTGAGTTCTTATAATAGTGGTCTCATAGAATATTTGCCCCTTTGCGACTGGCTAATTTCACTCAGCATGCCTTTCAGATTTATTCATGAGATGTTTCATTGCCTAGTATTCCAATGTATGAATATACCATAATTTGTTTATTCATTCGTCCATGATGGGCACCTAGGTTGTTTCCATCTTTTTGCTATTGTGAACAGTGCTGCAATAAACATGGGTGTGCCAATATCTATTCCTGTGACGACTCTTATTTCTCTAGGATATATTCCAAGGAGTGGGATTGCTGGATTGTATGGTACTTCTATTTCTAGCTTTTTAAGAAAGCACCAAATCAATTTCCAATGTGGTTGTACCATTTTATATTCCCACCAGCAGTGTATAAGTGTTCCAGTCTCTCCACAACTTCTCCAACATTTATTATTTTGTGTTTTTTGGATCAATGATAGCCTTTTGGGGTGAGATGGTATCTCATTGTAGTTCTGATTTGCATTTCTCTAGTGGCTAATGATCGAAAGCATTTCCTCATGTATCTGGTAGCCACCTAAATGTTTTTTGGTGAGGTGCCTGTTCATATCCTTTGCCCACTTTTTAATTGAGTCATTTATCTTTTTGTCATTGAGGTTTTGCAGTATCCTGTAGATTTTAGAGATTAGACACTGATGGGATTTGTCGTAGCTGAAATTTTTTTCCTAGTCTGTAGGTTGTCTTTTTACTTTTTTGGTAAAGTCTTTTGATGAGCCTAAGTGTTCGATTTTTTAGGAGCTCCCAGTCGTCTAGTTTCTCTTCTAGCGCGTGTGTATTGCTACTTATGATTTGTATTCTGTTTATGCCATGTATTAGGGTTCCCAGCATTGTGTATTTTTTCTTCCATGCTCTTCATCGTTTTAGATTTTGTATTTAGGTCTTTGATCCACTTTGAGTCAGTTTTTGTGCATGGTGTGAGGTATGGGTCTTGTTTCAGTTTTTTTTGCAGATATATATCCAGTTATGCCAGCACCATTTGTTAGACTGTCTTTTCCCCAATTAACAGACTTTGGGCCTTTGTCAACTACCAGCTGTTCATAGTGGGATGAATTAATGTCTGGATTCTCAATTCTGTTCCATTGGTCTACGTATCTGTTGTTGTACCAGTACCAGGCTGTTTTGACTACCACGGCGGTATGATAGGTTTTAAAATCAGGTAGTGTGAGGCCTCCCACTTTGTTCTTCTTCTTGAGTAATGCTTTACTTATCCGATGCCTCTTCCCTTTCCATATGAAGTTGGTGATTTGCTTCTCCCTCTCATTAAAAAATGCCAGTGGAATTTGGATTGGGATTGCATTGCATCTGTAGATCACTTTGGGTAGAACTGACATTTTCGCTATACTGAGTCTTCCTATCCATGAGGATGGTATGCTTTTCCACTTACGTAGGTCTCTTTTGGTTTCTTGCAGTAGTGTCTTGTAGTTTTCATTGTATAGGTCTTTTACGTCTCTGGTCAGATTTATTCCTAAGTATTTTATCTTCTTGGGGGCTATTGTAAATGGTATTGATTTGCTGATTTCCTCTTTGAAGTTCTCTTTGTTGGTGTAGAGGAATTCAACTGATTTTTGTATGCTTATCTTGTATCCTGATACTAATCTTCTATTAGTTCCAGCAGTTTTCTTGTGGATTCTTTGGAGTTTTTTGTGTATAAGGTCATATCATCTGCAAATAGGGATACTTTTACTTCTTCCTTACCAATTTGGATGCCCTTTATTTCTTTTTCTAACTTAATTGCTCTGGCTAAGACCTCCAGCACTATGTTGAATAAGAGTGGTGAATAAGGGCATCCTTGTCTGGTTCTGTTCTCAAGGGGAATGCTTTCAGACTCTCTCCATTTAGGATGATTTTGGCTGTTGGCTTTGTATACATACCCTTTTTTATGTTGAGGAATTTCCCTTCTATTCCTATTTTGCTGAGAGTGTTTATCATGAATGGGTATTGGACTTTGTTAAATGTGTTTTCTGCATCAATTGATAAGATAATCTGGTTCTTGTCTTTTGTTTTATTTATGCAATGGATTACACTGTTTTTCTAATGTTGAACCACCCCTGCATACCTGGTATAAATCCCACCTGGTCATGGTGAATTTTTTTTTTTTTTTGATATGTTGTTGAATTCTATTGGCCAGAATTTTCTTGAGGATTTTTGCATGTTCATGAGGAGTATTGATTTGTAGTTTTTTTTGTGTGTGATATCTTTACCTGGTTTTGGTATCGGGGTTATGCTGGCTTCATAGAATGAGTCTGGGAGTACTGCAACCTTTTCTATGCTCTGAAATACATTTAGTAGTAGTGGTGTTAACTCTTCTCTGAAAATTTGGTAGAATTCTCCAGTGAAATTGTCTGGGCCAAGGCTTTTTTTGTTGGGAGTTATCTTAGGCTGGGTTCTCTAGAGAAGCAAACCCAGTAAAGTGTATAAGTACATATATAGAGAGAGATTATGTCAAGGAAACAGCTCACACGATTGTAGAGGCTAAGTCCGTGGATCAGGGTAGAGGCCTCTCCCAAGTCACACAGCTGCAGAAGCTGGCAAGCCCAAGATCGGAAGGTCAGAGAGCAGGGCTCCCACTCACAGGCTGTGCAGATAGATGAATCCTAGGTTCAGCAGATAAGCTGACAGCTCAAGTCCCAAGAACAGGAGATGAGACAACAGGAAGCAGCCGCAGGATCCAGAGAGAGCAAAAAGCCAGAATGTCTGCTTATATACAGATGCGGGCCACACCCCCAAGCAGTCTTCCTTTCATCTGTTTGGCTACTCCCAGTATATTCAATCATGGGAGTGATTACATTAAAACACGGAGAATCATGGCCCAGCCAAGTTGACACACAGTCTTAACCATCACAGGAGTCTTTAAATTACCTTTTCAGTTTCTTCTTTTGTTATAGGTTTATTTAGTTGTCCTACCTCTGTTTGTGTTAGTTTAGGTAGATGGTGCATTTCTAGAAATTTGTCCATTTCCTCTAGGTTTTCAAATTTGTTAGAATACAATTTTTCATAGTATTCTGTTATGATTCTTTTAATTTCAGTTGGGTCTGTTGTGATACTGCCCATCTCATTTCTTGTTTGGGTCATTGCTTCCTCTCCTGTTTTTCTTTTGTCAGTTCGGCCAATGGTTTATCAATTTTGTTGATCTTTTCAAGGAACCAGCTTTTGGTCTTGTTAACTCTTTCAACTGTTTTTTCTATTTTCTATCTCATTTAATTCTAATTTTTATTATTTGCTTTCTTCTGGTGCCTGAGGGCTTCTTTGGCTACTCTCTTTCTACTTGTTCAAGTTGTAGGGTTAATGTTTTGATTTTGGCCTTTTCTTTTTTTTTTGGATGTGTGCATTTATTGCTATAAACTGACCTCTAAGCATAGCTTTTCCTGTGTCCCAAAGGTTCTGGTAGGATGTGTTTTCATCTTCATTTGATTCCATGAATTTCTTTATCCCGTCCTTAATTTCTTCATAACCCAGTAGTTTCTGAGTAAGGTGTTTTCAGTTTCCATGTATTTGATTTTTTTTTTTTTCCTTGCTTTTTCTGTTATTGTTTTCTACTTTTGTGGCTTTATGGTCAGAAAAAGATGCTTTGTAATATTTTGATGCTTTGGATTCTGTTAAGGCTTGCTTTGTGGCCTAACACGTGGTCTATTCTGGAGAATGTTCCATGTGTGTTGTAAGAGAAAGTATACTTGGCTGCTGTTGGGTAGAGTGTTTGGTATATGTCTATGAGATCAAGTTGATTTATTGTGGCATTTAGATCTTCCATGTCTTTACTGAGCTTCTTTCTGGATGTGCTTTCCTTTATTGAAAGTGGTGTGTTGAAGTCTCCTACTATTATCGTGGAGCAATCTCTCTTTTAAATGCTGTTAGAGTTTTATGTATTTTGGAGCACTGTCATTAGATGCATAAATATTTAATATGGTTATGTCCTCCTGGTGTACTGACCCTTTAATCATTATATAGTGTCCTTGCTTATCCTTTGTGGTGGACTTTACTTTAAAGTCTATTTTGTCAAAGATTAATGTTGCGACTCCTGCTCTTTTTTTATTGTCGTTTTCTTGATATATTTTTTCCATCCTGTGAGTTTGTTTGTGTCTTTGAG
Source organism: Dugong dugon (assembly GCA_030035585.1). NCBI lineage: Eukaryota > Metazoa > Chordata > Mammalia > Sirenia > Dugongidae > Dugong > Dugong dugon. Next base: position 171,185,781 of record CM057462.1, read on the forward strand.
TCCAAGGTGTATCTCTTGTAGGCAGCATATAAACAGATAGTGTATTTTTAATCCAATCTGCCACTCTTTCTCTCTTTATTGGTGCATTTAGTCCATTTATATTCAGTGTAATTATTGAGAGGTATGAGTTTAGTGCTGTCATTTTTTGTGTTGCTGACAGTTTCTTCCACTTAATTTTCTGTGCTGAGTCGTTTTTCTTTATGTATTTTTTCATGTTTTTCATTGTTGTTTTGTATTTGCTGAGTCTTTTTCTTATTTTTTATTTTGATGTGTAGGATTGTTAGTTTCCTTTGTGTTTACCTTAATACTTACCCCTACTTTTCTAAGTTTAAACCAATCTTTTATTTCTTTACAATGCCCTGACTTCCTCTCCATATGAAAGATCTATGACTACATTTTTCAGTCCCTTTTTTTGTTTTAATGTTATCTTTTTTACACACTGACATCTCTGATTCCCTATTTTCAGCATTTTAGCTTTGATTTATTTTTGTGACTTCCCTATCTGGGTTGATACCTGATTGCTCTGTCCTGTGTTCTAGTCTTGGGTTTTTATCTTATGTTATTGGTTTTCTAACTGGAGGACTCCCTTTAGTATTTCTTGTAATTTTGGTTTTGTTTTTCCAAACTTCCTAAACTTCTATTTATCTGGAAATGCCCTAGTTTTGCCATTATATTTGAGAGACAGTTTTCCTGGTTATATAATTCTTGGCTGGCAATTTTTTTCCTTCAAGGCTTTATATATGTCATCCCATTGCCTTCCTGCCTGCATGGTTTGTGCTGAGTAGTCTGAGCTGAGTCTTATTGACTCTCCTTTGTAGATGACTTTTTGTTTATCCCTAGCCACTCTTAAAAATCTTCTCTTTATCTTTGGTTTTGGCAAGTTTGATTATGTCTTGGTGACTTTCTTTTGGCATCTACCTTGTGAGGGGTTCAATGAGCATCTTGGATAGATATCTCCTCATCTTTCATGATATCAGGGAAGTTTTTGCCAACAAACCTTCAACAATTCTCTCTGTATTTTCTGTTACCCTCTCCTCCCTTCATTCAGGTACTCCAATTACTCTTAGGTTATTCCTCTTGATAAAGTCCCACATAATTCTTAGAGTTTCTTCATTTTTTTAAATTCTTTTACCTGATTTTTCCTCAAATAATTTGGTGTCAAATGCTTTACCTTCAATCTCGCTAATTCTGACTTCATTGCCTCAGTTCTACTCCTATGACTTTCTATTGAGTTGTCTAATTCTGAACTTCTATTGTTAATCTTCTGGATTTCTGTTTGCTGTCTCTCTACGGATTCTTGCAGCCTATTGAATTTTTTATTGTGCTCTTCTATAATCTTCTTAAGTTCCTCTATTGCTTTGTTTGTTCCTTGGCTTAGTCTGTGTTTTGCCTAATCTGCTTCCTGATCTCTTAAAGAGTTCTGTATATTAATCTTTTGAATTCTACCTCTGGTAATTCCAAGAAGTTCTCTTCCTCCGGAAAATTTCTTGATTCTTTGTTTTGGGAGCTCGCTGAAGCCATCATAGTCTGCCTCTTTATGTGATTTGATATTGACTGTTGTCTCTGAGCCATCAATAAGTTATTGTATTTATTTCTTTTATACTTGCTTACTGTGTCCTAACTTCTTGTTTTGTTTTGATATGCCCAAATAGGCTGCTCGTGTGAGCTAGTTTGATTATTTTCACCACTGAAACTCTAAAGTCCTATCACCTGGTGGTTAGATCTGTTACTAGGTATGTGAGCCCAGGAGTCCATTTACTTTTCTTGCATGGATTCAGCTCAGGTGTCCATGTAGTCACTCACCAAGTGTGTGGTGCAGGCTCTCACCTACAATCCTAGACAGGCAGGGGTGATTGGAGTAGGCGCAGGTATCTGCCTGTAGTAGGGGGTCACACACTGAGCAAGGAAGGGGGCTGACAGTTGCCCCTGAGTGTCAGGCAGGAAAGCATGTCCCTGTTCCCTAGAGTGTATATGTGGGTGAGTTTTGCAGCTGGACTATTGGCTCCCAGTACTGTTGGCTGTAAGGTCTGGGAGGCACCACTTAATCTTGGACCCCTGTCACAGGTGAGTAGGTGGCATGGGTGGAGCCACCAGTCCTCAGGCCCCTGATGTGGGTGAGGGCCTTGCTTAATGGGCAGAGCAGTGTCAAGTGTCGCAAACTTGCCACTCCACCATATAGGTGACACAGTTGAAGTTAGGCTCCAGGTATATACCTTGTTGTACTGTGCTAACGAGGGCCTATGCTGTTGAAATGGGCCCAGATGGTTCTATGCAAGGGTGAAAGGCATTTAAATTCCATGGACCCCTTATGCCTGTGCCTAGGCAAAGGGGCTGTGCCTGCCCTGAGTTCCCGGTTTAGGGGAGGTGGCAGATTATTTTTTCCTCTTTGTTAATTTGTTTCCTCTCCAAGGCCAAGAGAATGGTTCAGGGCATGTGATGGGTCCTACTTCCTGCCCAGGGGATGCAGCAATTGCTGAAGCTGGCCTGGGATCTGGTGCAGAGTGGGGAGGGAGTAGATAAATAGGAGGCAGGTTCTTCCCAAACAGAGTGTTTTTTGATCCACGAGGTAGGTTAGACAGATTTGCTTATCTTTTGCTGACTGAGCACCGCTTTTCACTGGTTCTGGAGGCTTGAGTAGATTCTCCGCCGCTCGGTCTCTCCTGATGTAGAAAATGCATCCCGAATGCCAGTGCTTGCCTCACTGTACACACCAGCAGATCCAGCCTACAGGATGTAGGTTTCCACTGGGTCAGGTCTGGCAACTCCTTGCTGCTTCTGAACTGTCTCTCCCTCCCCCGCCACTCAGTCTGCTTCCTCAACTTTGCCTTTGATGTTCAGGACTCCTAGATCATCATATACAATCAATTCACTTGTATTTTTGGGTCTTTGTTATACAACTGACCACTGGAAGCGTCTGATTACTCCACCATCTTGGACTCACCTCCTAAAAGCCTGCAAAATTTGTCGTATTCATTTCCTCCTCCTCCCTTTCTTCTCCCTACTCCATGACTAAATATTCCAGATACTGTTCTGTGTTCATTAACAACTCTAGACCCTCTTGACTTGGATCCACAGCTCCGAGAACTTTGTGGCTCCTCTCAGGTAAGAAAATTCTGGGGAATTTTTTGGGTGGATAGTAAATCCTAGTTAATTCAGACTTCACTGACTTATGACTCGTAATAAATGAACAAACTTTTAGCCAAAATGTATCTTTTATTCAATTATAAAAAGGTCTTGTTGAAATCAGTTAATAATACAATTGTAAATAAGAAAAATATTTATTCTACTATATAATGTATTATATTATACACATTTAGTACATAATCTCTTACAAGTTAGCAAAAGGTAATTTTTCAAAGCACTGGCTATATTTCTTTTACCTTTATTAGCAAAGTCACAGTAACGGTTGATGTTTATAAACTGAGGTTATACTTTCACACAGTATTTGTGTATTATGGTTTTCATTACATCAGACTTAATCATGTTTCATAGTTTTACTAAATGCGATTTGCTGGATCATTGAATGAAAAGAAACCAGAACTGTCATGTACACATGAACATTTCAGAAATACTACTAATAATAAAGCATGATAACTTCATGGACTTATTTTTCACCTGCTGTTGTTGCCATCGAGTTAGCTCTGTCTCATGGCGACCCCACGTGTGCAGAGCAGAACTGCTCCATGTGTTTTTCAAGGCTGTGACCTTTTGAAAGCAGATCACCAGGCCTGTCTTCTGAGGTGCCTCTGAGTGGGTTTGAACCACCAACCTTTCGAGCACTTAACCATTTGTATCACCCAGTCAAGATCCATCTGACATCAGCAATGATGTCATTCCATGTCCTCTTCGGAATCTGGCTTGAACTTCTGGCAGTTCCCGGTCAATGTACTGCTGTAACTGCTTTTGAATTATCTACAGCAAAGTTTTACTTGTGTGTAATATTAACGATATTGTTCAATATTTCTGCATTCTGTTGGAACACCATTCTTTGGAATGAGTACAAATATGGATCTCTTCCAATTGGTTGGCCAGGTAGCCATCTTCCAAATTTCCTGGCATAGACGAATGGGTGCTTCCAGCGTTGCATCCATTTGTCGAATCATCTCAGTTGGTATTCTGTCAATTCCTGAAGCCTTGTATTTTGCCAGTGCTTTCAATGCAGCTTTGATTTCTTCCTTCAGTACTATCAGTTCTTAATTATAAACTACCTCCTGAAATGGTTGAACATTGTCCAATTCTTTTTGGGACAGTGACTCTGTATATTCCCTCCATCTTCTTTTGATGCTTCACAATCATTTGATACTTTGTTCACAGAATCATTCCATATTGCAACTTGAGACTTGAATTTTTTTCTTCAGTTGTTTCAGCTTGAGAGATGCCAAGTGTGTTATTCTCTTTTGGTTTTCTAACTCCAGGTCTTTCCACATGTCATTATATTTTACTTTGTCTTCTTGAGCTGCCCTTTGAAATTTTCTGTTCAGCTCTTTTACTTTCTTATTTCTTCCTTTCACTTTAGCTACTTTACATTTAAAAGCAAGTTTCAGAGTCTCTTCTGACATCCATTTTGGTCTTTCTTTCCTGTCTTTTTAATGATCTTTTTCTTTCTTCATGTATGATGTCCTTGATGTCATCCCACAACTCATCTGGTCTTCAGTCATTAATGTTCGATGTATCAAATCTATTCTTGAGATGGTCTCTAAATTCAGGTGGGATATACTCAAGGTCTTTTTTTAGTTCTCATGGACTTGTTTTAATTTTCTTCAGCTTCAACTTGAACTTGTATATGAGCAATTTTTGGTCTGTCCTGCAGTCGGCCCCTAGCCTCATTCTAACCAATGATGTTGAGCTTCTCCATGATCTCTTTCCACAGTTGTAGTCTATTTGATTCCCGTGTATTCCATCAGGCGAGGTCCACATGTATAGTGGCCATTTATGCTGTTAAAAAAATGTATTTGCAATGAATAAGTCACTGGTCTTGCAAAATTCTATCTTGCATCTCCAGCATCGTTACCATTACCAAGGCCATAATCTCCAACTACTGATCCTTCATTTTCAGCTTCCGCATTCCAATTGACGGTAATTAAAAATGCAACTTGATTTCATGTTTGATCAATTTCAAGCTTCAGAAGTTGGTAAAAATCTTCAATTTTCTTTATCTTTGGCATTAGTGGTTGGTGTGTAAATCTGAATAATAGTCATATTAACTGGTCTTTCTTGCAGGTGTACGGATATTATCCTATCACTGACAGCATTGTACTTCAGGATAGATCTTGAAATGTTTTTTTTTTTTTTGATGATGAATGCAACACTATTCCTCTTCCATTAGTCATTCCCGATATGTGGACCACATCACTGTCCGATTCAAAATGGTCAATAACAATCCATTTCAGTTCACTAATGCCTAGGATATCAGTCTTTATGTGTTTCCATTTCATTTTTGATGACTTCCAATTTTCCTAGATTCATACTTGGTACATTCCAAGTTCCATTATTAATGGATGTTTGCAGCTGTTTCTTCTCATTTTGAGTTGTGCCACATCAGCAAATGAAGGTCCCGAAAGCTTGACTCCATCCACATCATAAAGATTGACTTTACTTTGAGGAAGCAGCTCTTCCCTAGGGGTATTCTGAGTGACATCCAACCTGAGGGGCTCATCTTCCAGCATTGTATCTGAACAATATTCCACTGCTATTCACTCATTGGAGCCCTCGTGGCACAGTGGTTAAGAGCTTGGCTGCTAACCAAAAGGTCAGCAGTTGGAATCTACCAGCTGCTCCTTGGAAACGCTAGAGGGCAGTTCTTCTCTGTCTAATGGGGTCACTATGAGTCGGAATCAACTCGAAGGCAACGGGTTTCAGTTTATTCACTCATCTGTCAGTTTGTTGTACTGTGGTGGCTTGCTTGTTGCTGTGATGCAGGATATTATGCCGCTGGTATTTCACATACCAGCAAGGTCACCTATGGTGGACAGGTTTCAACAAAGATTCCAGACTAAGACAGACTAGGAGGAAGGACCTGGTGGTCTACTTCTGAAAAAACTAGCCAGTGAAAACCTTATGAATAGCAGAGATATAGAGATTGTTGGTAATGTTACCCTACAAATATTTAAAAGGCAGCACTGGAAATTAAATGACAAGTTTTCATTCAGTCTGTCATGGAAAAAATTTTTTATGATAAATTTAGCCCTGCTTTCAAGTAACCCAAGACAGAGGACATTTAAAAAGAATGTTATTTGGCTTTGGATGCTGCATCAATACATGGTGGTTGCAGTGAGATTTCTCCCAACATCTTGGAAATAAGGAAAATAAGACTCCTCTTTGAGAGTTAAACTTCAAGATAGATAAATTTTAAAATGGATAAGGGCAGAAATAAGCAAAATTATCTTTAAATCACAATTCGGGCCTGACTCGACTCTAACTTAATTACTACTGAAAGAATACATCATTGGTAAGAAGTTTTGGCAGCAAACTTGGAAACAGAGAAAGGAGCATACAGGGGCACATCAGTATCAGTTAAGGAGAGAAGAAGCGCAAGTTTGCAGCACAGCAGGATGTCCCTGCTCTACTGGAGATCAACGTTGAAAGTTGACACCACTGGAAATTGAGTTTTTCTATTTTGGGGACACAAAATCACCCTGTCATGGAGATAGATGAATCAAGAACTGTCTACTGACCTAACTGCACATGTTCTGAATCTGTGCACATCAAACAACCTTCTGATAGTATCTTTGGTTTCCTATGTAGGCTTGACTACACAGAAAATGCTTTGGCTTTGCAGTTGGGAGTACTCAGGTGTATAAATTATAGCTACTGGAAATTAATAAATTAATATTCTGGTTGTATATACCTGTCTTATGACCTTGGTTAATGTAAGCTCATCTGATTGCTAAAACAAGGATATTTGTGAGACCAGGACACTCTAGACCAGATCCCAGACGCTGTGGGAAATTCACCAAAGTAATGCTTCCCCAACCTCTTGGGGACAGCCAGTGGGCCCTTCCCTGGCAACGACCCGATATCAGATATGCTTTTCCATTTTAAATGACTATCAATATCAACTGGGAGGGTGGAATGCTATGATTTACCTTTCATTATTGTTTTATTTATTCTACCATTGCTACTGTGGCAACTCCGTGAACATGTACTAACTACTAGTGGGGAAGACAGCTCAGACCAGGTTAGGTTGCAGGTAATACTTGGATTTAAAATATACCACAGATAATTCATAAAGTAAACAAAAGTTACCATTTATTACATATTGGTCATATGCTCAAACACAATATCAGGTACTTTACATATTCTATCTTATTAATTCTCACAACATGGGTCATCATTATACTCCCTCTCTTATAGATACTCTCACCTCCCTACATTACACTTGTCTAGTAAAACCCAGCATGGGTGAATTTTACTATCTATCTTCTCATTTCCTGCCCGCAAAGAGCTGAACACTTCCAGAGAACTCATATAAATAAATGAAACGGCTTATTTTACATTTTATAATCACAAACTTCAAAAGTGCTCTCAGCACAGCATGCTAATGCTTCTCTGTAGGTTTACCTTTTGGCACTCTGAAATAACGTTTGAATCTTCTCCACAAATTCCTACTTGCATCTTCCCAAAGCTCTCTCAGCAGATTGCCTTGCCTCTACGTCTCTGAGAAAACAGAAGCCACTTGATGAGACTTACCTTATGTTCCCACCCATCAAATCATCAAATTTCCCTAGAGCTGCCCCTGTTTTCTTCTTTTTCTATTAAAGGTCAATCCTCTACCTGTTCTTGTTTTACTCGAAAGCCTAAAAATACGGAAAGCTTTTTCAATCTTAAACAGACACAAGAGTATATTTTATATACATATACACACACATCTCACACACACACACACACATACACACACACAGAGTCATTTGTTCCCCCTAACAATGTTATGGCGTACTAATATTTTTGTTACATATCAAATTCTTTCTAATTATAAAATTTGGAAATTATAGAAAGGAATATATATATATATATATATTTGTAATTTTACCGCTCAAAGGTAACCATTATTAACATGTTTACTATTATTAACATTCCAGAGTACATTTTTGAGTCTTTTTCCTATGAATATGCATGTTTATATTTTTAAAGCATAATTATTTCATAAGCATATTATGGCATGCCTGCATTTCCCTCGTCATTAACTATTATTCAGAATTTAATGGAATTTAAATATCCATAATATGCATTTATCCATTTATTGATGGACAAGTTTGGTATTATGAATATTGTGCATGTACATATAAGACATCAACATTAAAGATTATGCACAGTTTAATTTTGATACATACTGTCAAACTGTGGCTTGAACCAATTTACACACTCACCCAACAGATACCAAAAATTTTGATACATACTGTCAAACTGTGGCTTGAGCCAATTTACACACTCACCTATCAGATACCAAAATCAAAAACCGAACCCACTGCCGCAGAGTGAATTTCGACTCACAGCGACCCTGTAAGGACAGAATAGAACTGCCCCATGGGGTTTCTAAGGTTGTAAATCTTTACGGAAGCCGACTGCCACATCTTTCCACCCGCAAAGCCGCTGCTGGGTTCAAACTGCTGACCTTTCCATTAGCAACCTAGCGCTTTAACCACGGCGCCACCAGGGCTCCGTATCAACTTGTCATCCTGGTCAATTCAGGAGTTGCGGGAGAGGTTCATGGCTTTGCCCTGCAGCCTAACTCTGGTTGCATGAGCTCCCTCCGCCCAGCGAGGGGCACTGTCGCCTTCCGCCAGGGTTGAGGAGCGGGTCGAGCTGCCACGGCGGCGTCACATGATCTTGCTCTCTAGGCGCCGAGGGGTGGTCTTGCGGAGATTTGCCTTACGTACGCAGCGGCATGACGTAGGACGTAGGGGCTGGCTAGCCGCCATCTTGCTTCTTTTTCTCGGTAGCTCTCTACCTTTCGGGAAGCAGGCAAAGTGCTTTGGTAGTTTGTCCATCCCCTGCTTTGGCTTTCCTGGTCCGTTGGCCCTTCCGGCCCCTCCTCTAACCCTAGCCTCCCCTTCCCCTCCCCTAGGTCGGAGCTCGGCGGAGACCCTCGAAGTGCGCAAATCGCTCAGCTTGATACTCACGCTGGCCGGTAAGGAAAGCGAGGGCGTCGGGGCCGCGATCAAGGCGGGCCCCATCGGGAAGGGCTGGCGAGGGGCGATCTGAGTCTTTGAGTGCGCCCTGGCCCTGGCGCCCGGAGACAGTGGGGCGCGTGGAGAGAGCCTCGAGTCCGGGCATCCCCTTATTTCTCTTTGGTTACCATCTTCTCTGTGGCTGAGGGACTCTCGGCCTTCTGGTCGGGGAGCGGGAAACCGGAGTCATACCCGCCCCATGTGGTCTTCAGCGGCAGTTCCGGACCCGTTGGTCTTCCTCCCATCTAGTCCCTAGCTCGGGTCCCACGGGAGGATTACGCGCCTTGCCGGGTACGAAGGGAGTTTCCATGCTGCAGGCCCGGCGGGCGCGCGGGTTTTTTCTAATGTGGTGGATGCGTCCCCCAAACAACCTGAGGGCCTCTGCTGCCTCCGTCTTCTCCGTGTGTGGTGGGGATATGGTTTACAATGAGCATGGCGTGGGAGAGACTGAGTTAAAGACCTGACTCGGATAGACGGTTTTCGGGGAATCTGGACCAACCCTACTTCCGCTAGGGAGGTGCTGCTAACTCTAGGGGAGGGTTCGGGTAATCTTTTCTCACCCAAGGCCGCTCTATCCCTTAACCTGCATGGTGAATCCCAGTTTTCAGCTTCCTTTCTTTGAGATAGGATTAGTATTTGTGTTATGCTAAAGGCCCACTTTAGGACTGAAGAAAAGGGTATGAGGACCAATGGGGATATTGATAGTCTTCCTTACACGGGAGGAATGCGTCTAATCCCTTTTAAAGGGATATATATTTGTTTTTACTTTATTGGAGATTTTTTGAGGTTTCCAACATGCCTGATGTTTGCTGACATCTAAAGCTACCCGGATTTCCGCATTGGCCGGTTTTCAGCCTAGGTTCGTACATTCATACCTCTCTAGGCTACTTGGAATTGTTCTCTGCTCTAGAGAACTAGATTTTCATTTGGAATGCACCAGAAGGAATAGAGGATTCTTGAATGTTACGTATTTGGTAGCTTTCTCCTCAAAATAAAAATGATAGGGCTATGTTTAGTACCTGGCATGCCTAACTTTAGTATTTGTTAAAGTGGATTTAATCTCTTATATTGGTAATTGAAGATGATTCTCTGACCGGAGCCATTTTTATGTGTGTGTCACCGATGCACTGCAGCATCTTTACTGCCCCATCCCAAATGCATTCATCCCCTGAAAAATTAGGAGTAGATTGAATTTGAGTTTAATCTTTAGAAAAAATTTCTTTAGAATGCAATCAAATAATCATTCCCTCCTTTCCTGTAATGGAATTTTCAGGATGTAGGCTTTTGATGTTTTACTTTTTTGGTTTGGTGAGTTTATATGTGTGGCTGTTCTCCTTCCACCATCAATTGACCCTTTACTATACACTGAGCACAGTAGTAAGGCCTTTGTATGCATTATCTTTTTTAATCCCACAGCAGACCTTTGAGGGAGGTGCTATTATTATTATCCCCATTTTACAGGTGAGGAAATGAAATCTGGGATTAAAGTAACTCGATCAAGGTCACTTAGCATTCATTGGTGGTACTGTGTAGATTCAAAACCAGACTACCTAAACCAAAGGAGAGGCTCTAAGCAATCATACTGCCTCCCTGTTCCTTGTAGGGTAGTTTTTCTTTAGTTTGACTTCAATTTATGAACATTGTTGCTTGTGAAGGTTAAAATGTTGCAAGGTGTGGGAAAGGGTTATATACGCTTTGGAGGTGGGATGAAAGCTTTTTTTTTCTTTTTTGTATTCAAAGTCCAAGTGAGTGCTTAGAGATAATTTAAAACTCTAGCTGTATAGTATCATAGATGAAACTTCTAAGTTTTGAGATCTGGCCTATGTTATAGGTAGAATATTTCCTCACTTCTAAAATGGGGATAATAATAGAACCTCCCTCAAAGGCTTGCTTTGGGATTTAAAAAATAATGAATGTAAAGGGCTTATTACTATGCTCAGGACATAATAAAAGGTTAACTAATAGTGGAGGGAGAAGGTAGAATATTGGCAGAAGAAAATGTTCTCTTCCAAGCAGTATGTAATCTGCTTGGAAGTGTGTATTCTTTTGATTTTTAAGAAATAGTTTTTCTTTTCTCTGTTTCTTAATTTTTTTCTTGAAGATGTTAGACATTAATATCTATTTTTTTTGTTTTGTTTTTTACAGTCACATAGTGGGTTTTGTTTCTTAAGGATTTCTTCTTTGTGCTCTACTGTCAGAACTCCTGGAATCAGTATCTTCCACATAGCTGAAAATACTGTACATGAAGTTCTGGTTCATTCCAGTCCCTCCCTCTTCCCTCCTCCCTCCCTCCACCACCATCCTGGTAAAATGTCTTTGAAGGTTATCTGATGTCCCCCTCTACCTCCAAGTCATTCTCCTTTTTCCCCAGAAACACTGCTTCAGTTTGTAAGTCAGTTGGGTAACGTGTTTTGGATGCTATTTATACCATATTTCTGAAAGACAAGGATTAATCATTAATAAAATGTTGTAATATAAATTGGTACAGAACCATGTTCTTCCAGTGAAGAAAATCTAAAAGTTGTGTCTGATTTATGACTAATATACTTTCAGTAAAGCAAGACTTGCCACTTTATGAATAAGGTAACACAGTGCATGTTTATCTGAGTCTGTTAACTGTGATGCTTAGAAGTCTGAGAATTATCTTGTCTGAGTCATAACATTTTGAATTCCTTAATAATGCCATTGATGCATCAGTCAGAACATAGAGAGGGTAACTGTAGTAAATTTCTGTTGTATTTTTTTCTAGAAAGACTTATTGTAAATTGATCTTTCTGAAAGTTATGTTTCTAGTTCTTATTTTGCTCCGGATTAAGCAGAATGCTAGTCATGGTTTGGAGCCTGTTTGTGTGTGTATTTGCCAGCAAATACAAGGGCTGTTACTTAGTTTCAACAGGAAACTTTTGTCTGAACACAAACAGCAATAAAATTATTACTGTCAGTGTAACATTGTACTCCCTCTTCTGTGGTGCTGCTAGGTGCTGTATATTACGGGAGGGTAGGATATGATTAACATCTGTCCAGAGCTTCTAGTATAGGAAAACACTGCTGGTATTATGTACATAGCATGCTATCTAGTAAATTTCTGTTTGTCTGTGTTCCAATATTGGTCTGCTTTCGCTTGCTAAACTGTTTCCATATCCTTATCATCTAGTACTCAACTGGACAGCAATGGGTTTGGTTTTTTGGTTTATCACCTAGTACATTCTTTGTCATATACCTGGAATTTATTGTGTATTATTGAATGAGTAAGGGATAGACATACAAAAACAACAGACCCATATCTATGATTCAGCTGACAAACATCTTACTGATTCTCAGAGAAAATGGTGCCTCTATTTCTTCCCTCTCTCCCAGTGCATCAGCCTCTCACCAAAGAGTATCTGTATCTTTCCATAAGGGTATATTTACACAGTGGTTTAGTGGAGGCCCTGTAAGACTCCTTGAGACAGATTAAGGATACATTTAAAGCAACATCAGAAACAATCAGGAGACTGGAGAAACTGCCATTAAGGAACAAAAAGCTTAGAACTTTTCATTAAGATAGATTAGGTAATTGGGCAAGTGTAGAATTCCAATTTATGCAGTTATTTTAAGGATGAATATTGTAGCTTACCAAATGTTTCTAGTAACTGAGAAGCAGCATGTGTGAAATACCATACATAGATTATCAAATTTCAAAGAGAGGAGAATATATAACCATAAAACTATACTTAATACAATATTATCATTTTTTAAAACTCTTTATAATGTTTCAGTTCCAGTTAAAATTTAGGTTTTTTTGTGGTATGGCTGTTGATTATAGTTTGAGCTAGATTTTAAGTAACTGTTTTAATGTCTAGGTATAAATTTTATAGATGTGAATTGGTGAAGCATAATATGAGAGTTACAGAGTTTACTTCCAAAGGTTAGGAAAATGGAACAAATAGAGGAATTTTATTTTTAAAGAGAGAAGAGGAAGTTACTGAAATGTTTGTTGGAGAAGGACAGATGCTTATATTGCAGTATGAGTTTTTGTTGTTTTTTAATTTACATTAAGAAAAAATGGATTTTTGGTGTACAGTTCTGAGTTTTTAGTACATGATAGATTCATGTAGCCCCCACCACAATCAGAATAAGAACAGTTTCATCTGCTACATGAGTTTTTTTCAGTTGTCTCTAATAGTATCCTCTGGAGGAACAGTTTTTGTAGAAAGGATGTACAAAAATGAAACATCTCCCAACTTTAAACCATAGTCTTTGGCATTTTGGAGGCAGGAAAGCATCTCTCCTGAGAAGAGAACTATGAAACAGGGATGAAGAAGTCAAGAGTAGCCTACATGTGCTGATTAATTGGTTTCCTGGTCAGGTGTAAGAGATAGTCTAATTATATTAATGAAAAACTTTAACATGGAGTAAGTGAAAGTAGAAATTGGGAGAAAGAAAGAGATGGATGGGTTTACATGTCTTAAGACAGACATTTCAGTGGTGGAGAATAGAGCCAGTGATTGGAGGGAGGGGTGCTAATTCTCTACGCTTGCATAACTCGGAAACTCTTCTGGGGTCACTATAAGTCAGGATCCACTCAGTGGCAGTGGGTTTTGTTTTGGGTTTCATAAACTTAAAACTCCAACCCTTAAAAGCAAACCCTTGAAAGATTTGAAAAGATATGAACAATTTGAAAGATATGAAAGATTTAAAATAATCCATGATGCTGAATGAGCAGTTATTTATAGCTCTTGGAGACAATGCTTCTCTTTTTCTCCCATAACATCCAACATACTGGCCTTACAAAAAACAAGGTTGACTAAGAAATTGTTTATGCTTTGGTTTTTATTTGAATATATGTTATTGTAAAAAAATATTGATTATCCTCTATCAAGCTCTTGTTAAGTGTCAGACACTATTATAAGAGCTTTATACACACTGTCAATTAAATCTTCTAAGAGTATTTGAGTAAATATTAGCCCACACTTGAGGAAATAAAAATTTGTTGAGGTTAAGTAATTTGCCTGAGATCACCCAGCTACTAAATGTTAGAGCTGAGTTTTAAATTGAACTAGTTTTAAGAGACTGATTTTTTTTCCTTACCTTTGTAGATTAGCTTTGTATTACAGTGATTTTGATAGAATGCTTTAATGATAAAACAGCTTTTTGTCTAGTACTACAGACTTGATCTTGACATATAGTTCTGTGAAATGTTTTTAATTCTTTTGGGTTTCTTACCATAACTTAGAAAGAGCCATAGCAATAGATTAGTATTTTTCTGCAAAATTAAGTATTTTCCAAATTTTTTGTGCTGTATTTCCATGTTTTTCTTTAAAGAAGTATGTTAATTTTAGATGTTATATGACTTTAAACAATTTAAATATTATATAAAATTGTCCAGAGTGCTCTGGCAATCGCCTGATTGAGTAAATAGTAGACAAAACAGCTTTACTTTTCTAGAACAGTAACTTTTAGTACAGAAGATTTGATATCTACATTTCTTTTCTGTTTGTTAAGGCTTTCTTCTGCCCTAGAAACTTAATTCACATGTTTCAGTTTCCACAAACAGCCCGAGCCCTTCTACCATTCTGAATAGAACTCCCAACAGAATTATTTATATTACACTTTATTTTTTTAAATAACAATTTTTAATACTTTTACTGTAATGCTCTTTGTCATTTAGTCATTCAACATACGGTGGTATTCTTAGCTTTACTATTTAGCAGCAAATGTAATCTTAAAATCATTTGATGTCACTCTGACTTTGGAATTACTAATTGATTACAACAGTTAGAGCTGGAGGAGACCTTAGAAGTTGGCCAGATTAATCTCTTATCCAAAGCAGTAATTATCTTTAAAATGTTTCTGACAAAGGCTTATTTTGCTTTTGCTTGAATGCATCTGGTGACCAGAAGGTCACTGCAGTCAACCCCTAACATTCACAAGGCATGTATCCTAGCATCTTCCAAATTTGTCAGCAACATAGTAACCTAAGCCGCTTGTCTTTCTCTTCCATAGTCAGCACTAGGATTTGGCTTTCTTTTTGGAGCTTTTTTCCCAGAAAGAAACAGTTCCGTTTCTCTTCACAAGAGTAATTGTATGCCTAAAAAGAAAGCAAAGCCCTGGGGGTGAGGGTCCTGTAAAGAAGGTGGGGAGGGATGTCTAAATTTGTTTCATAGAAGGACCCTTCTCCCACATACTTCCTGGCACTGGGTTTAAATTTGTACCTCAGCAAGATTACAGATCACTTCATGTTCTTTGGGTTGCTTGGCAAATTTTGAAAGTAGAGAATGCTATGAATTTTATTTGCACCTAAACTGAACAGTTAGAAAGTTTTTCTTTTGTATTCAGTCTAGCTTTTTCTTTAATGTTTGTCTTAATGAAGCCCAGGATTGAACACAATACTCTAAACATAGTGTGATAAATTAATTCAGGAAAACTGTTAGAGTAAAACCTGCGAAAGCCGGAGATTGTGTAAGGCTGAAAACTGTCAGAGAAGGAAAACGCAGTATTTTCCGCTAAACAGAGCAGTGGAAAAGTGGTGACTGCACCCTGTCACAGGCGAAAAATTTGTGAGACCCAGAAAAACAAGGTAGTCCTGTTGAGTTCTGGCTCTCATAGGTTTCACTCATGTAAGAGTGGCATGGGCAAAGGAGAACCAAGATCAACAGCCCAAGGCTGATTCCAGTGAGGCAGAGGTCAGACATGCCCGCTCTCTCCACCATCTTTACCTACCAGTTCTGACACCAGCCGTCCCTCCCATGGCACTCTCTACTTCTCTGCTGGGTTTGATAATTCATTGCAGTGGCCACACAGGACTCACAGACAATACTCAAGATAATGGGGTTTATCAGAGTAGTGACAGGTTACAATTGAAGAATGCTCAGAATACAGTTCTTCTTCCATCAGGACAGCTTCTTCCCAGCCATGCCACAGGCACCCCTCTGTCTGGGCCCTTGTCTTCTGTCTGCCCTGCTCAGGCAAATGTTACAAAGCTTTTTTAGCTCTGCCTGTAAGTGCCCAGAGGCACCCCCGTCTGCCAGTAAGCCTCCTGCTCAAAGGTGCTTGCCTTTCTCCCTCTGTGGGCCAGGAATCCCACAGCGCCATCTCCTGTGAGTCTTCTGCCGCCGTTTCTCTCTCTCTGTGTCTGTCTTCCAGTTCCAGGAGAGTCTCAGCGCCGGGATCCCAGGTCCAAAGGACATGCTCTGCTCCTGGCTCTCCTTCCTTGGTGGTGAGATCCTTCTCTGCTCTGGAATTGACTATCTTCTAAGCCTAGTGGGATGGGAAAACAGACCAATCCCCTTGGTGGGTCACAGTTACCTTATTTGCACAGTTCTATCCAAGACCATGGCGAGAAAGGCCACACAAAAGTGATCCATCAAGCCACAACTGTTTAATTCTAGATCTGTGCATTAGATTTCTGTTAAAGCAGCAATTTTTATAAAGCAACGCTATCACACCATTAGCTGTCACAGAGCTAGAGCCTCTTCATTTGAACAGGCTGGGTCTATAATCTGCATTTACAAAGTTCAGTTTTTGACTATGGAACTCAGTTTTTTACTGCAGTTTGACTACAGAACTCTATTGTTACATTGTTTAATTCTACCTGGCCTTCGAAGACCTGTTTTAAATCTTAGAAAGTCATTGAGTGCATTGTTACTTTTTTAGATGTATGTATCATTTGATATGTGATGTCATCTTTCCAAGTCTTTATCCAGTTTATTGGCAAAACACTTTGAAAAGGACAGGATCCAATGTATAGTTATTTAGACCATGTTACTTCATATTGATCACATTCTTTAAGTATAAAGTGATTCTTCCCCTTCAAATAGTCTGTGATTTTGATTTGCATTGTTTTTAAAGAGTGTGTGAAGGCATGTACTTTGAATAATTAGTCTGTTCAAAATAAGTGGAGGAAAAGTAAATCTAAAAGTAAAAGTGTATTTTTTTCTTAATGTTTATGTTTTATGGAGGTTGATTGGCCTGGACCTAGGAAGAGTGGTTAATGTTTTGGGTTTTGATTTGCAGTGGAAAATTTTTAGTTAAAATTTGAGTGATAAAATACTGTTTTCTGAGATTAATATAAAATTTTAAAAAATTTTAAAGAAATTCATAGTGTATTCTTTTGTTTTGTTGTGGTAAATATATATACAGATATATATAACATTTGCCAGTTCAGCAATTTTTTACATGTATGATTCAGTGACATTGGTTATATTCATTCATGTTGTGCAACTGTCGCCACTATCCGTGTCCAGATTACACCACCACCATTAACGGAAACTCAGTGCTTCCTGAACTAAGACTCCCTTTCCCTCTCTCTCCCAACCCTGGTAACCACTGATAAACTTTAGTCTCTATACATTTGCTTATTTCATGTAAGTGGGATCATAGAATATTTGCCACTTTGTGGCTGACTTATTTCACTCAGCATGTTTTCAGGATTCATCCCTGTTGTGGCATGTATCAGGACTTCATTTCTTTTTATGGCTGAGTAATACTCTGTTGTGTGTGTATACCACATTTCATTTTGTTTAGCCACTCATCTATCAATGGGCATTTAGGTTGTTTCCACTTTTGGCTGTTGTGAACAGTGCCGCAATGAACATTGGTCTACAGGTTTCTGTTTGTGTTCTTGCTTTCAATTCTTTTGGGTATGTACCTCGGATTGGAATTGCTGGGTCATATGGTGATTCTGTGTTTAACTTTTTGAGGAACTGCCAAACTGTTTTCCACAGTGGCTGTACCATTTGTCTTCCCATCAGCAATGGATGGGAGTTCAATATCTCCACATCCTCACCAACATCTGTTACTTTCTGTTTTTTTTTTTAATTTTTTATATGATAGCCATTCTGGTGTGGGTAAAGTGGTATTTCATTCTGGTTTTGCTTTGCATCTCTCTAATGACTAGGGGCTCTGGTGGCACAGTGGTTAAGCGGTCGACTGCTAATCAAAAAGTCAGCAGTTTGAATTCTCCAACTGCTCCTTGGAAACCCTATGGGGCAGTTCTACTCGGTCCAGTAGGGCCTCTGTGAGTCGGAATCGACTTGATGGCATCAGGTAATGACTAATGGAAAGGAGCCCTGGTGGCACAGTAGTTAAGCGCTTGGCTGCTAACTGAAAGGTCATTGGTTTGAACCCATCAGCCACTATGTAGGAGAAAGATGTGGCAGTCTGCTTCTGTAAAAATTAAGAGTCTTGAACAGTTCTACTGGGTTCTGTAGGGTCACTGTGAGTCAGAATCTACTCGAGGGCATACAACTCAAATAACGTTAATAACTAATGGAGGCTCACTGGTAGAAGTACCACCTTCCATGCAGGAGACCTGAGTCCGATTCCCCATCTGTGTACCTCATCTATAAGTACCACTCGTCTGTCATTGGTGGCTTGTGTGCTACTATGATGTTGAACAGGTTTCAGTGGACCTTACAGACTAAGATGGGCTGGGAAGAAAGGCCTGGCGATCTGTATCCAAAAATCAGCCAGTGAAAGCCCTATGGATCACAGCAATCTGATCTACAACCGATCATGGGGATGGTGCAGGACCTTGCAGTGATTCATTTCACTGTGCATAGGGTTGCCATGAGTTGGAGGCTGACAGCATTAGCTAACAATGATTAATGCCATCAAGCATCTTTTCATGTGCTTATTGGCTATTTGTATATCCTCTTTGGTGAAATGTCCATTTAAGTCCTTTGCCTGTTTTTTGATTGTGTTGATTGTCTTTTTGTTGTTAAGTTGTAAGAGCACTTTATATATCCTGGAAATTAAACCCCTGTCAGATAATATAGTTTTTTTCCCCTTCCAATCTGTAGATTGTGTCTTCACTTTGTTGATAAAGTTCTTTGATGTATAGCACAGTGATTCTTATATGTTTTAGATTATTTTACCTCCAAGTGATATTTCTAACAACAGATGGAAGGCATTTGTTGATAGAGATATTACTAGCTCTACAAGTTTTAGGCATGATACTTCTCTTACGTTTGTTTCTTCATTGGTAAGTTTCAGTGACTTGGGTGGGCTTTAAGCTCTTCTACTCCCAGTTTTTACATTATAGTATTCCTGTAGCTCAGAGTTTTTTAAAATATGGCTTCAAAAGACATGACTGAGTTAGAATGTATAGAACTTGGGTCCCTATTTTTGTTAGGAGAGAGAGAAGTGTCAAAGTTTATTTAAGGTTTGAAGTCTAGAGGTTAGAAAAATGATTATAGGGAAGTTAGGGAGAGGAACATGTTTGGGAGAGAAGATAAGCTTTTTTTTCTTTTGAAATAATTTCAGGCTTACAGAAAAGTTGCAAAAACAGTACAAAGAATTCCAATATTCTCTTTATCCAGACTCCCCAAATGTTAATATTTTACCATATTTGCCTTGTCGTTCTGTGTGTGTGCATGTACATATGCACATGCTAAAAGTCAAACATACATATTGTATGTACTTGATTCTTTTTTTTTTTTTTTTCCACAGATAACATCTTTTATTTGTCACCATTAAAAATCTGTATTTTAAACAGATTCCTGAACTGGTGGCTCATAGCCATCAGCTTGTTCAACTTTAGCACCTGTTTCATCTCCTGTAGCTTTTCCAGAACTACTACCTTCACCTTGAAGCTCCAGGAGTTTTCCCAATTCAAACTTGAGCTTCTTCAATATTTTTATTTTTCTAACGAACACATCATGGAGAGGATAAATAGATTGGCACGACTTTTCTGTGTCTTTCCCAGTGCTGTCTGGAATCAGTTTATTGACCACTTCTTTGAAGTCATTTGTCTGCACCTCTTGGGTCATGATTTCCATCATTTTCTGTTGATGCTCAGCATAAGAGGTCTTCTGAATCAGATTGTTGCTTTTTTTTTTTAAACCAACACAGAACAGATAAAGCAAATAACCATCAGCCTTGACATCAACATGAACTTCAGTCATGGTCTGCCACTGGAAGTTGGTCACACAGTTTTTGCCCTGAATGTCCTTAGTAGTTAGCTTGAATTTTCTAAATGCAACTTGATCGTTCTGCAGATCAGCAAGGCTAACTTCCAAAACAAAACCCTTGGGCCATCAGATGCAGTTTTTGTTTCTTGAGTCCCTGTGACTAGTGTTTTCCCCAATATTTCTTATATTGAACATAGCTGGTACTTTCACATCATACCTATCTTTCTTAGAAAGTGGATCAACCACTTTCTTCTTGGCTCCTCTTTTACCACCTTTTATAAGGCACTTCTTCTTGCCAGCCACCATGGTGCTGCTCAGAGCGCCACAAGGGTGTACTTGATTCTTGATGTCTGCTGTCTAAATTCCGTCATCACCCGAAACTGTCTTGAAACCTTACATTCAAACCACAAGCTCCTGTGGCAGTAATTTTTTTACTCAGTACATTTTCTCTCATTATTTTTATAAAATAAACAAAGCAATCCGTAGTAAGCTTGACCCATAGTAAGCACTCTGATTTCTATTGTTATTATCAGAGCTTTCATTCAGCCATACTGAATTCACCAGTCCCTTCTCCTTTGCTTATTCCCTGCTGACTTTCCTTTCATCCTTCTCTGGCTTCATCTTCACTACAGCCATTCTGTTAGCAGTACCCTCATCTCCCTTGCTTTTCTTTACACCTCTCTGGCACACATCTAATCTCTGATTCAGTCCATCTGTTTGTATCCTTCCTACCACTCTGCACTCCTGGATTTGCTGCTGGACATTGGAAAGATTTGAGGATACTGTGTATCACTAGTCCTCAGCTTCTACTGGACTTTTCAGTGCTGCTTGTCAATGCTTTGATTTCCTATTTGGCTTTCTCTCCTATTCTCCCAGTTGCTTTTGAAACCTTTTCCAACTTCCTCAAGTTGCCAAAGCAGTTAACCTCCCCTTATTGGATGAGGACAGCATGTCTCTTCATCTGTTCCTAGCAGTGCCTAGTATATGGTAAGCACTGAAGTAAATATTTGAATGAGTTAATGGGGACTTGCACATGTTGAATTTTTTTTTTTTTTTAATTTTTTTTTTGTACTTCCGGTGAAGGTTTACAGAACAAATAGTTTCTCATTAAACAGTGGTACACATATTGTTTTATGACATTAGTTAACAACCCCATGACTTGTCAACCCTCTCCCAGCACATGTTGAATTTGAAGTTCAGTTAAAAAACAAGTGAAGATGTTCTGTTCTATAGGTAATAATGCATGTCTAAAGACTGTAGCTTGAAGTAAAGTTTTGGGAATTACCCTTACCAGTATGTTTGAAGCAGTGAACAGGAGATGAAATGGCCAAAGGAGAAAGCACAGAAAGGAGGGCTGGCAAGAAGGTCTTCAGAAGCATGTCAAAATATATAGAGAACGGGGAGAAAATGAAAGCTGTCAGAGTCACGGAAACCAAGGGGAAATGGTTTACTTAAAAAAAAAAAATCTGTTGTTGTTGAGTCAATTCCGATTCATACATAGCAACCTTATAGGGCAGAGTAGAACTGCCCCATAGGGTTTCCAAGGAGCAGCTGGTGATTCCAACTGCCGACCTCTTGTTTAGCAGCCAAGCTTTTAGCTACTGCTGCACCAGGGATCCAAACAGTTTACACAAAAGCTAAAATATGTACCTTTTATATTTGTGTATGACATATGGCTGTTAATTGGCTAATAGACATTGTTCTTTTTGTGCAGTAAAAGTTTAAGGGCCTATAGTATGCTCACCTGGAAATAGTTGCAGTTAACTATTTAAATAACGGGACATTGCACTGTATTTTCTAGGGGAAGTATCCCATCATCATGAGAATAACAATGAGGAAAGAAAGTTAAACAGAAGTTACAAACTTAGAAGCCCATTATGGGTAGAAAGATAATTATGTCATTTAACTGAATTTAACAATTTGATAGTTTGCTAAAGTATGATTGTTTATTTTTTTCAATTATACCAGATTTTAAATATCATTTAAAATAATATTTCAGTATTGAAAACTTTTGAAACCATTTGTGCTGGTAAGTGAGTAACCTTAGAATCTTGTAATTTTTGTTGCTAAAGGAATTTTAGAGGCCATAGCCAATCTTCTTTACAGATGTGGAAACCACTTACAAATGTGTTCACAGATTTTCAGCCTATGATGGCTGTCCTTTCATGACAACCATCTTTTTGTTATCACTATTCATTGTCATCATTTCATTTTGAAAGGTTGATGTTTATTTTACAACAAACTACTGCCTTCCAAATTTCCCTTAGACATTTTGGAAACAATTGGTTTGCTTTTAAAACCCTGGCTGGCTGGCTGGCTGGCTGGCTTGCTTGCTTGCTTGCTTTCTTCCATCTTAATACTTTTGGGGAAAAAAAAAAATTCTCTTTATAACATATTCATTGTTCAAAGTTTCAAAAACACAGAGGCACACATGCTTTGGTATGTCTAATTTTAATGAAAAATGCTATTTCATTACCAGCATTTGTCAGTTATAGTCATAGAACCTTGATCATAGGTTTTTCTTCCTTTAAACAGAGGAACAAGAGGGTGTGCTCTTCAGAAAGATTTGTGTTTACAGACTGACCCTCGGTCCTTAAAGATTTAGAATTTTAGGTACATAGTAAGCAGGACCAAAACCAAACCTGTTGCCTCTGAGTCAATTCCGACTCATAGCAATCCTATACGACAGTAGAACTGCCCCATAGGATTTCCAAGGCTGAAATCTTTACAGAAGCAGACTGCCACGTCTTTCTCCCACAGAGCAGCTGGTAGGTTCGAACCACTGCCCTTTCAGTTAGCAGCCAAGTGCTTAAACATTGTGCCACCAGGGCTTCTTGTAAGCAGGACAGTAATATAAAAAAAGTATTCTTAACATTCTATAAATAAAAAAAGCTTTTCAAGAATAAAAATGCTACAGGTAGAGGATATAGTTCATTTGACTCTATGTAACTGTGCTGATAGGTTTTTGAAATCAGAAGCTGGCAGGCTCATAACAAATGCACGTTGTTAAGCATACTGTTTCAAGTGTTTTTGAATTACTAATTCTGTAAATTGTATCATTTTATTATTTAAAATGTGGCTATGCTGAATGAGCTGTTCATTCACTTGTCAATGGAGATGTTTGATTTTTCTCTCCATTGGCTTCTCATGGCACTCAGAACAAACTCAAACGCAACACTCCTTTTCCTAGTCTGCCAGGCCCTGCCTGCTCTTGACTTCATCTACTGCCTCTCTCCCTCAGGCATGACCTTTATGCTTGAACTTTCTTAGATCAGTAGTTCTCAACTGTGGTTACATTTTAGATTCTCCTGGGGAGCTTCATTGTTGCTAGGCTCAGACCCTGGGGCCTTGGCATACAGTGTTTTTTAAAAGCTTTTTCCCCAGGTAAGATTCTGCAGCCTGGGTTGACAGCCACTAATTGGTTTAGCTCGTGTCACCTTTTCAGAGAGATTTTCATGGACCCTTACCATCCATCCTATGCAAAGTGCCTTTCTCCTTTAACCTCTATCGCTTTATCCAGTTGAGTTTTTAATTCCCACAATTTTGTTATTAAAAGTTCTATAAAGATAGGGGCATCATCTGTCTTTTCATGATATATCCTAGCATCTAAAACAGCCTTTGACCATTATTAGCAATCAGTACGTATTTGTTGTATAAATGTTGTTGAATGAATATTTTCACTGCAGCATTAGGGAGGAACTTTCAGAAGACTTTTTCTCTGTAACCTATAGAGGATTGTTTTGCTAAATTGTGTTTCAGAGAATATACTAATTACTCCAGCGGGCTTTAAGAGGACGTTGGTTTCATTGTGTAAGGTTTCAATATCCATGGGCAAGGGTACACAAGAGAGAAGTAGGTATGTGATCCCTGCGATCCCTTAGAAACAGTGTTATAGATGTGGGATAGGTTCCCATGTCAGTGTACAAAAGTGAGAGGCATTACCATTCTCCTAACAGCCTTTGAGGTGGAAGGACGGTTAATGACAGTGGTGTAATGCTCAATGAAGACGTATTCATTCAACAAAGTAATTATATGTATGCATTTGTAGATTCATTTTTCCTGAGTTTTTAAATTACATAAACCACAGGGTAAATAAGGAGAAAGTAAATAAGTCAAATGAACCCTCCTTGTTCATACTGTTGCATATTTTAGATATTTGTCCTGTCAATAAAGATAGATTTTTTAAAATTTCTGTTTTTTATTTAATCATAAATCAAACTTCTTTTTTTCATTTCCTGGTTTGAAACTAATTTTCTTCATTTCAAATCACTGTTCTTTACAAAATATTTGTTATGTTTTTCTTGTTTTCTAATTATAAAAGCAATGTACATTGATTAGATTTAGATATTACAGTATATATAACCAAAATAGTCAATATCTCTTGATTATGTGACTAGAGATATCTTCTGCTGATAATTTGTGGTATGTTTTTCTAGACTTTTTCATATTTGACATATTGTTTTTTCATACTTTATATTATTATTTTAAGAAATCATATTGGATTGTTGTTGTGTGCCTTTGAGTTGATTCCAACTCATACTTCTTTTTTTTACTTTATGTCTTAAGCATCTTTCTGCATAAATCTGCGGTTGTCTCATGCATTTCAAATAAAACGTGTCCCAAACAGTCTTTAGATTTTCCCCCCACCACCCATCTTCCCTAAATCTCCTCCTTCAGTCTTCTCCACTTCACTTAATGCCCAGCTTTTCAAGCTCAAAACCTAGATTATTCTTGATTCCTTTCTTTCCTGGTGCCTTATATCTGTCTCCTTTTATAGCCCACATCATCGTATGCAGTCCTAATCTCTAATGTCTCCACTTTCCACTCTTGGCCCCCTGTGAACCAGTCTTCACACCATAGCCAGAGTTGATGTTTTTAAAACAAAAGACACAGGCCTCTTCTCAGAGACCATTAGTTTCCTATCTATTGTTCCAAAGATAAAATTCAAAATTCTCTTGCCTGGTTACTTGGTGGCATAATGGTTAAGCATTCAGCTGCTAACCAAAAGGTCTGCGGTTCACACCCACCAACAGTTGGAACCCACCGGCTGCACCGCAGGAGAAAAGACCTGGTGATCTGCTCTCATAAAGATTACAGCCTGGGAAACAGTATGGGATAGTTCTGCTCTGTCCTGTAGGGTCACTATGAGTCAGGATTGACTCTACTACACATAACAGCTTAGTCGGACTTGTGCCTACCTCACCAGCCTTCTCTTTCTACTTTACCTTTCTTACTACATTTCTGCCTCACCAGTTTTTCTGGTTTGGGACGTGATTAGCATCTCATGGCCTCAGGGCCTATGCATTTGCTTTTCATTCAGCTTTATGGCTCCTTCCCCTTTGGGCCCGAATCAAATCTTTTCCTCAGAGAGGCCTAATTTAGTGATTAACTTATTTAATGCAGTTCGTTGCTATTACACTTTTTCATGTTGCCCTGTTTGATTTTATTCATAGCTTTTATCACGATCTGAAATGATCTTGCTTACCCATTATTTGAATTATTTTTGTTGTTGTTAGTTACCATCATGGCAGCCCCATGTGTGCAGAGTAGAACTGCTTCATAGGGCTTTCAAGGCTGTGACCTTTTGGACGCAGATCACCGGGGCTGTCTTCCGAGGTGCCTCTGGTTGAGTTTGAACTGCCAACCTTTTGGCTAGTAGTAGAGCACTTAACCGTTTGGGCCTCCCAGGAAACCCCCATTGTTTGAATTACCACACTAGAAAGTGAGACCAGTGAGAGCAGGTTCATGTCTTTCTTTCTTCAACTGTGTCACCAATGCATAACATAACGAAAAAATGCGCTGCCTTCCACCAGACTGAGTCCAGTACAACTAAATGGTGCCCAGCTACCACCACTGACTGCTCGGACAGGGATCACAACAGAGGGTCCCAGACAGAGGTGGAGAAAAATGTAGAACAAAATTCTAACTCACAGAAAAAGACCAGACTTACTATCCTGACAGAGACTGGAGAACTCCTGAGACTATGGCCTCCAGACACCCTTTTGGCTCAATAATGAAGTCACTCCTGAGGTTCACCCTTCAAGCAAAGATTAGACAGGCCCATAAAACAAAATGAGACTAATGGAGCACAACATCCCAGGGACAAGGACTAGAAGGCAGGAGGGGACAGGAAGGCTGGTAATAGAGAACCCAGGGTCGAGAAGGTAGAGTGCTGACATGCTGTGGGGTTGTTAACCAGTGTCATAAAACAATATATGTACTGTGTAATGACAAACTATTCTGTAAATCTTCATTTAAAGTACAATAAAAAAAATTTTTCCCATACAAAAATTTATACATACATTGTCATGTGACCCTAATTGCTCTCCCCATACTGTGACAGCACACTCCTCCTTTCCACCCGATTCCCCATGTCCATTCAACCAGCTCCTAACCCTCTCTGCCTTCCCATCTCACCTCCAGACAGAAGCTGCCCATTTGGTCTCTTGTATCTACTTGAGTTAAGAGGCACACTCCTCAGAATATCACTTCATGTCTGAAGAGTTGGGCTCAGAAATTGTTTTAGTTCTGGGCTGATAGAGAATCCAGGAGCCATGCTTTCCAGGATTCCTCCGGTCTCAGACCATTAAGTCTGGTGGTCTTACTAGAATTTGAGTTCTGCACCCCACCTTTCTCCTGCTCCATTCAGGGCTCTATTGTGTTTCCTATCAGGGTGGTCATTGGTGGTAGCCAGGCACCATCTAGTTCTTCTGGTCTCAGGCTGATGAAGTCTCTGGTTTATGTGGCCCTTTCCGTCTTTTGGGCTAATACTTTCCTTGTGTCCTTGGTGTTGTTCATTTTCCTTTACTCCAGGTGGTTGGGACCAATTGATGATGGCCGCTTGCAAGCCAAAAAAAAAATTTTTTTTTAAATGGGCTACTTAATGACTAACTTGTATGCTATAAATAAATTTTTATTACATGCTGTATTGCAGTGAGTATATTCGTGTATGTGTTTTGCACACTGTATTAATATTTTGTGTGTATATGTGTGCTTGTGTTTGGTCCTTGTCTGGTTTTCCAGTCAGTCCTAGACTGGCTTAAATTGAGAAGCTTTCCTTCCTTTATGCCAGAGGTTGGCAAACCTTTTCTGTAAAGGATCAAATAGTAAATATTTTAGGCTTTGCTGCATACAGTCTCTTGCATATTCTTCTTTTTTGAAAAGAATTCTATAAAAATGTAAAAACTATCTTAGTTCACAGGCGATACATAAACAGCCCAATTGTCCAACATTGTGTCAGCCTCAACTATTCATGTTTACATTTCCCTGTTAATTCTTTTTGATTTTAGATTTGTCTCTTGTAGGCAAAATATGTTTTTACCTGAGTATTTTTCTTTTAATAAGTTAATTTGTCTTATTTATGTTTTATTTGATAATAACTCTATAGTAATGCATTTGGATAGTCTGAATCTATTCACATTTATTTAGTGGTTAACATTGTAGCAATGAAGAATCTTAAACTGCTTTTTTATCAGCTCAAACAAAACACTATATTGATTCCTTGCTTTTTATGTTCCAAAGTTTTTTTTCCTGCCTCACTGTTACTCTCTTACTGCATTGTTCTCCATGTTCCTTATCAGGGCTGCTAATTTTTCTAGTTTTATATCTTACCAGCTTGTTTCCTCCCTGCCCTCCCCTCTTCCCTTGCAATCTACACTCCACTTATACTAAATTTGTATATCCCTAGTATGCCGTTCCCAGTTTATCTCTAATCCCTTGATCATCTTGTTCTCTGTGTTAGTTTGTTTTAATGAATTTGTATGGTAAGAGTCTTTGTTAGCATAAAATCTAGAGGTCCTTGATCTTTTATTTTATAAACATAATTTTTATTGATATAATTATATGTAATCTACTGCACATATTTAAAGTATGATATTTGATAGGTTCTTGTGTATGTACAGAGCCTGAAACTTTTACCACAAACAAAATAATGAACATATCCATCCTCACCAAAAATTTCCTAATACCTCTTTGTGATCCCTTCTCCTCACCTACCCCAGGCAACCGCTGATCTGCTTCCTATACTATGGATAAATTTGTATTTTGTAGGATTTTATACAAAGTATAGTGTGTTTTGGGGGGAAGGTCTCACTTTTTCATTCCCCACAATTCATTCTTTTTTGGTCTTCCCCACCTCACTTAATGCCCAGCTTTTCAAGCTCAAAATATAGATTATTCTTGATTCCTTTCTTCCCTAGACTTCTGTATCTATTCATTTTTACAGCCTACATCATTTTATGGGCTTAGTAGTCCATTGTATGGCTATACCACACTTTGGTTATCCAGTCACCAGTTGATGGACAGTTGGGTTGTTTCCAGTTTTTGACTATTATAAATGAAGCTACTATGAACACTCATACAAGTCTTTGTATGGACTTAGATTTTCATTTCTCTTGGACTAATGCCTAGGAGTGGAATGGAAGGATCATATGGTGGTGGCTGTTTAACATTTTAAGAAACTTACCAGACTGTTTTTAAAAATGATTGCACCATTTTACATTCCCACCAGTAGGGTGTGAAAGTTACAATTCCCCCACTTCTGTTAACTGTAGCCATTCTAATAGTGTGGGGAGGTATCTTATTGTGGTTTTAATTTGTGTTTCCCTAATATTAATGACGTTGAGCATCTTTTCATGTGCTTATTTGCATTTGTATATATTTGGTGACATATCTGTTCAAATCTTTTGCCCATTTTAAAAAAAATTGAATTATTATTGAACTGTGAGCTTTTTGTATACAGGATATGAGTCCTTTAACATATATATGGTTCACAAATATATTTTCCCAGTTTATAGCTTGTTATTTCATTTGCAACACTGGCTTTTGGTGATCAGAAGTTTTGAATATTTTTGGATTCTGTTATGTTCATTGATCTGTTTGTCCACCAATACCACACTACCATCATTGCAGTAGCTTTATGCATTGTAATCAGGTATTGTTAGCCCTCTCAGCTTTATTCTTATTCTTCTTTTTCAGAATTGTTTTGGCTCTTCTAGGTCCTGTCCATTTCCTTATAAATTTTATTAATCAGCTTGACAAATCCTATTCTCTGCCTCCCCCCCGCCCCAAAAAATGCCCTCTGGGTTTCTTTAAGATTGCTTTGAATCGAGATCAGTTTGGGGAGAATTGACATTTTAATATTTGAGTCTTAAGAGCCATGGACATGGCATGTATCTCCATTTATGTAGGCCTTCTTTAATATTTTATAATTTTTTTTGCACATCTTTTGTAAGATATATCCCTAAGTATTTTGCTGGGTAAAGTAGAGGGTCAACAAAATAGAGGAAGACCCTCAACAAGATGGAATGAGACAGTGGTTGCAACAACAGGCTTAAACATAATGATTGTGAGGATGGTGCAGGACCAGACAGCATTTCGTTTTGTTGTACATAGGGCTGCTGTGAGTTGGAATTGACTGGATGGCACCTAACAACAACAATAGTAAATGATATTAAATTTCACTTTCTGATTTTTCATTGTACTGTATAGAAATACAGTTGATTTTTATATATTGCTCTTGTATTTAACCTTGCTAATTCTTTTATGGGCCTGGTGGCGCAGTGGTTAAGAGCTCAGCTGCTAACCAGAAGGTCGGTAGTTCATATCCACCAGCCACTCCTTGGAAACCCAATCGGGCAGTTCTACTCTGTCCTGTAGGGTCACTGTGAGTCGGAATCAACCGACGGCAACAGGCTTGGTTTAATTCCCTTATTAATTCTAGTAGCTTTTTTCTAGAGTCTGTCAGATCTTCTACATATATGATCATGTCATCAGTAAATACAGTTTTACTTTATCCTTTCCAATCTGAATTCCTGGTTTTTGTTTTAAATTGCACTGGTTAGAACCTCCAGTGCAATGTTGAGTTGTTTCAGGATGGAGAGTAAATCTGGTTCTGTTAGTCCATCTTGGCTGTAGGTGTAAGCCTGTTACGCTTGATCTTTACTTTCTAGGGAAAATCATGTAGCCATGATTGTTAAATTAATTTTTGGCATCTAAACAGGAATTTAAAAAAAATACTTTAAATGACACAAAGTGAAGCTAAATCTTGGTAATGACTATGCTAGATTGCTTGGATTCTTTTGATATTTTGTCCAGAAAATAATACAATTTTTTCAACAAGTTTCTACCTTTTCTCTCAAGTAGATATTGGATGAAGTTTCAATATAATTGAGAGTTTCAGGGCATCTCCCAAGCCGTTCAGAAGCAAGACACTGAAAAGCAAGTAGACTGAATTAAACTTTGGCTTTACTTAACTGGCAAACTGTTATAGTAGAATTAGCCTTTTTGATTTTCTGATTTAACCAGTCTTATTCTTTTTTTTTTTTTTTGGTACTTTAGATGAAGATTTACAGAACACACTATCTTCTCATTAAACAATTAGTACACATATAGAGTCTTATTCTTTATGGCTGTAAATTTCCTGCCTCTAGAAAAATGCATATTCTTTTATTTATAACAGTAGGTACAGTAAGAGTTTCTCCCTATCTTTTGACTGGATTATCCCTGTTTACATTTACAGTAACCTCAATCATATGTATTTATGACTTAATATTTTATTTTGGTACAGTAGATGCTATAAAACATCAAAACAGATTTTTAAGCCTGGGTAAGCATAAATTTGTTCTCTATTCTAGTGCCCTGAGTAGTTGATTGATTGTCTTTCTTACCTTGGAGAGCACACACAATACGTACTTTATTTACCTCTTGTTTGAGAAAATAGCATGTACTGTAGGGCATATATAGACAGTGGTTTATTAATAGTGGAAGGAGAAAGTTTTTACGGAATTCTGAACTTTAAAAGAACTACTTCAAACATGAATTTTAGACTATATTTGTAGGAATTTTTACTCTGACCTCATACAGAGCCTATATTTTGTGGCTTTCAGGGACAAATGCTTGTTTTTTTTCTTTTTGTATTTGGAAATTTGTTCTAATTTATCGGAAAGTTACTTGTTTGTTTGGTTGGATTTGCTTGCTTTTAAGTAGTGAAATTAAGGTTCATTTTATAATTTTCCAATTTCTAATGTGCTGTAATGGCTAGAATTGAATCAGAGATTCTGTATAACCCTGTGGTTTAGATTGTGTAATATTTGCTCTTGAGTAAGCACATGGACAAGCTGAACCCACAAGATAAAATGTCTCGTTTTTATTTTTTATTTGTATACTCGTAAAATTGAACATTTTGCTACATTTGTTTGTTCAGTGAATTGTCTATTCATAGCCTTGATTTCCAGGTTTCTTCAAGTTTTTTTTTTTTTCCCTTCAATTTGTTGAGTTCTTTATATTTACATTTCATCAAATGTTGAGATATTTTTTCCATTGACTCTCAGATTTATTTTTTTACTCTCATTTTCCTCTTCTGCTGGGAGAATATTTGGTAGGCTAGCTTCTGAAAGCCTTGACATGAAATAGTTGCGTGTGTTCTGGGTAGAGTTGAAACTTTATTCAAAACAAAGAAGGAATGTTAGTAGACAGTGGGATACATTCTGGAACTTATTTCTGGGCTGGAGATAAAAATGTTTGATTGCAGTTGGTAACTGAAGGTATAATAGTAAATGAGATTCCCTAGGGAGAAGAGTTTAGAATGAAGAGGAAAGTGGGGACAGGGTGGAGAGAGCACAGGAGGAAGGATTGGCCCTAGGTGGAATGGAAGGAAAGATACACTCCCTTTATTGCAGTGATTTTTAAGACTGCTTGCATATTAGAATTCCCCGGGGAACTTTTTAAAAATTAAGAATTGACACCCAAGCCCCACCCTATCCACCTCTTATACTGGTATAGTGTTCTAAATCCCCAAGTGATTTTAATCTGCAGCCAGGGCTGAGAACCACTGCTTATAATATATCTGTTTGTAATAATAAGTCAGTGGGTCCTAAACTTTTCATGCCTGGAGTTTCACTTGGAAGACTTGCTAAAACACAGAATGCTGGGCCCCATCCCCAGAGTTTGATTCAGTAGATCTGGGGGTGGTGCCAGAGAATGTGCATTTCTAACAAGTTTTCAGATGATTCTGAGAATCACGTAGCAGTAGGTGGAGGAAGGAAAGGATGTGTGTAGGTGCAGGTGGATTTGTAGGCTTGCCCCCAGAACTTTTAGGGAGCTCCTCTCTCGTGATGTTGCTTTCTGTGATAATGGACATGTGAGACTCACCCATATGAGGTCCAAGATTTGAGGAGTCTTAGGTGTTATTGGAGCCCTGGTGGTGCAGTGGTTAAGAGGTCAGCAGTTTGAATCCATTAGTTGCTCCTTGGAAATCCTATGGGGCAGTTCTACTCTGTCCTGTAGGGTTGCTATGAGTTGCAATCAACTCGATGGCAACAGGTTTGGTTTTTTTGATTTTTAGGTATTTGATAGCCATCATAGAGTGTAAAAGAACAAGTTGACTGATACGTTATTTCATTTTTGTCACCTGATGAAAGATCTGTTTGTATCTCAGTTTTGTCATCTAGTGTATATTTACTGTCCCCCACCTTTTTTTTTTTTTTTTTTTTTTGCTGTAGATGAATATTCTTTCTGTTTCTTTTGCCAAGTTATTGGTGAAAATATACAAATGTGATAGATCCTGAGAGTGCATCTGCTTTCATACCATTACGTTATTAGCACCGTTGGAACATAATTGCATACATTATTATACATATGATAATAAAACCAAGAAAAATAAACAACCAAACCCGCTGTCGTCGAGTTGATTCCTGGCTCATGACAACCCTACAGGACAGAGTAGAACTGCCTCCCATAGGATTTCCTAGGCTGTAAATCTTTACAGAAGCAGACTGCCACATCTTTCTCCCACGGAGCGGTTGGTGGCTTCGAACTGCTGACGTTCCGGTTAGCAGCTGAGTGCTTAGCTACTGCACCACCAGGGCTCATAGATATGGTAGTAAACTGTTCATATATTAGTGTAGTTCTTTTGGTTGCTGGTGAGTCATTTTCAGTTATCTCATGTGAAGGTGGTTTTTGTTAAGTGTATACATGGAGAGCTCAGTGGTGGTCCACAGTGAAGTGGAAGGGAGCGGCACAGTGTAGCGGACCAAACCAGAAGCTTTGATTTCAACTCCAATCTCATTTACCTCTGAACATAAGTTCCCTCATCTGTAAAATTGAGATGCTAACTATGTCATAAGGTTATTGGTCTGAAATACGATAATAGCCGAAAACCAAACCCATTGCCGTCAAGTTGATTCCAGCTCATAGCAACCCTAGGACAGTGTAGAACTGCCCCTATAGACGTTCCAAGGCTGTAATCTTTATGGAAGCAGAATGCCACATGTTTCTTCTGTGGAGTGGCTGGTGGGCTCAAACCACTGATATTTCGGTTAGCAGCCGAGCGTTTAAAGCACTGCTCCACCAGGGCTTCTTAAATATGGTAACAGATGAGAAAATACTTGATAAATTTTATAGAACTACACACATGTTGAATATTGCAGTTGATATGCATCATCTCCGTGTAATGCTGAGTCTGCAATTGACAAATAGTAGAAAAAATTTTTATAATGGTAGGCCAGTTAAACACTCAGCTGCTAACTGAAAGATTAGAGGTTCAAGTCCATTCAGAAAAGCCTCAGAAGAAAGCCCTGGCTATCTGCTCCTGAAAAATCAACCGCTGAAAACCCTGTGGAACACAGTTTTACTGTGGTGCACATGGAGTCGCCATGAGTCAGAATCGACTTGATGGCAACTGATTTATGCAGGGATCCCTGGACTTTGATGCTTTTAGTATGATATACCTATTCTGTGCTATCTTTAGCTTCCGTGCTTCATTTCTCAATGCCTTTAGCTATTGATGATTTCTATGGTAGAACTTCCACTTTCTGCCCCACTCCCACCTTTACCCACCCCAGACACCCTTAAGTTGATATACACTTTTACATTAATCGAAGAAATACAGGATGAGAGCTTGTTTGTGCCTTTTTTCCCTGTTTATTAATAGACTAGCTTTTTAGCTAGGGTACGTTTCCAAGATTAGGGTACATTAGCGCCCCAAAGATGAAAATTCTTTTATATATGAATATTCATTAAAATACTATTTATTTCTAATAGCTTCTCATGTATACAGATGCTTGTTCTGATAAAGGCGCTTCATTTCTTGAACACTTACTCCATAGAAATGAAATACATTACTGTCTTTCTGTACCTTGTGTTTATAAGGAAATGTTCTATCCTTTATAAATGCAGAAAAAATGGAAAGAATGTTCTTTCTATTCTGAACTGTTAATTTAATAGAGCTTTGGGCATATACTGCCTGAAAATACAGGTATGCATATATAAGGAAATGATGTTATCTTTGTATCATATTTGGATTACACATGCATAGGCTGATACGCTGGTAATCTTGAACCTGTTAAATTGAATAATATTTATTAAGTAGACAGTCTCCAAAGATTCACTCTGTTTGAGCTATTCATCTCAGCATGTATTATCTTCATTCTCTATGATACAGTTAAATGGTTACAAACCATAAATAATATGTTTGCTAATACATGGTAGTTTATTATGATTAATTTTGTCATGCATTGGTTTGATTTTGACATTACTAAACAGGTTAATGAAATTATCATTGATATGACTTATTGAAGATTTCTTTGTCAGTGTTTTTATTTACAGAATTTCTGTGAACATTTGAATTTACTAAAAAAAAAATGTTTAGTTAATGAATTCTAAAATTATCCCTATTTCTCTTTGTTATGCGCTCCTTAAAGACTGGTTTTAAGGGGTGTGGCTGGAGGTTTTGGACTCGATGAGTTTCCACCGAAATGTCGGAGAAGTCAGGCCAGAGCACAAAAGCAAAGGATGGGAAAAAGTATGCAACACTCAGTTTATTTAATACTTACAAGGGTAAATCATTAGAAACACAGAAAACCACAGGTGAGTAAAATCAAGTGGCATTTATATATTTTTCATGCTTTTATTACTGTAAATGACACATCAGAACTGTTGCTATTTAGTTTTCCCTGTTCTTTGTCAGATGGTAGAAAATAAGTAAAAGTGTATCATTCCACGGGAAACACAGTCAGAGAGGTTGATAGGCATAGAGCTACATATTTGTGGGTATTTACTACCACTTTTAGTTATGAAATAAAGTCCTGTGTTTTGTATTTAGTTACCTTGAACTCGTTGTACACACCTACTCCTCACTTACCGACTATCTCATTAACTGACATTTTGCATTTATGACAATAGTAAAAAAATCTGCTATTCAGCTATTTTGTATATTAGCATGGTGGCAGAGGCTACGGAGCCTTTGGCCTCCAGGAAGCTGGGCCGCAGTGTCTTGGGCCCTCCACTCCCTCCTGCCTGTAGCTGTCACGCAGGGCCAGCCTCCTCTGTGGCCACAGCCTCCAGGCTGATGAGTAGGCAGTGCCTGTTCTGGGTTCCCAGCTCCTGTGTGACCTGAGGCCCTGCAGCTCAAACTTGCTGTGGGTTGGCAAGGGAGGAAAGAAAGAAGCATCAGAGAGTGTGTTTGGGGAAAATGCCTGCGAGTTTAATGACATCGCAGAGTGAGCTGAAATGGGCCTGAATCCTCTACCTCAGTGGGGCTGGGTGCGTGGCAAGGCTCCCAGCACCCTTGCAGGAAGCCTGAGTCTCAGGAAGCCCTGAGCCTCAGTGACTTGCTAGGCCTGAAGGGCAGAGCAGGCTCCTGGGTGTGAATGCAAGGCTTGCAGGAATGGGAGTAGAGCCTTGGAGGCTGTTCTTCCAGAGAAGCTGTGACCCAGCATAGGTGGAAGGTGAGGTGAGTAAGCCTGGGCCCTCCAGTCATTTACAGTCCAGCTTTATCCAGCTTTGTCTCCTCCAGCCCTCCTTCTCCACAGAGGAATAATCCATAACTGGACTCATCACAGTAATGAGCACATCAGTAAATCTTAGCTGTTATTATTTCTACAATCATATTTTCTAAGTAAAGAAAAACAAACGGATGGTCTAAAAACAAAAAAAAAATCCTCCATTTTCGCATAACACCAATCTTTATGTAACGGCCTGGTCTTTGGAACCTAACCATGTCGATAAGTGAGGAGTGGGTGTACCATAAAAGTGAAAACTAAATCATGTCTGATACATTAGTAGTACTCATTATGAACATAAATTCAGAATATTTATTTTTTAACATTCTAAGTTTGGCTTTGAAATAGATTGCTTGAAAACTTTTCAAAACCAGCATTATCAGTGTTTTATTTTTCATAGTGTACTTGGTTACATTGTTAGAATTTTTAAAACATCTATTTAATACTTTATTTTAATGTTTATACATTGGGTATGTTGCAAATGTTTAACTTACTTTCAATTTCTTATCTTAAAATAATAGGAAATAATAGTTCAAGAATTCCGTTATTCTTATTTTCCATATTAGCTGAAGAATAAAATGGGTAATATAATAGATGTTCTTAGAAAGTTGATGTTATTGATCTTTAGTTGCAGCTCGACATGGTTTACAGAGTCTTGGAAAAGTTGGTATTTCACGGCGTATGCCTCCACCTGCTAACCTCCCAAGTCTCAAAGCAGAAAACAAAGGCAATGATCCTAATGTGAACATTGTACCTAAAGATGGCACAGGATGGGCATCAAAACAAGAACAGCATGAAGAAGAAAAGTGAGTCCAAGTATATTAAAGAATAAAACTCCCCTTTCTTCATAGGGAACTATGAATTGAGTACCTGCTATGTACGAGGTATTGTGCTGAGTGTATTAGATATCCCACGTCCTTTAAAGTCTTTGATTTTATAGTCAACTTTTGATTGATTTTTCCCTATGAGTGGTTTAATCCATAATTCCATTAGTCAAGGTAGAGCAGTTGACAGAATTGCTTATTTTCAGATGTAATTGCCTGTGTCTTTCTCTCCGCCGCCCCTCCCACACCCATATCAAATCAGGCATTCTCTTTCTAACATGATTAAGAGTTGACTGTTTAGCAAGCTGCATGCTGACAAGGATTTTTTAATCAATTTGTTCACTATTATATCTCCAGTTTTGAAACTATGCCTGATGCATAGTAGGTGTTCAAGTAATATTTATTGGGTGAATAAAGGGTCAGCAAGAAAGCTAGCATAGGATTAATAGTGTCTTCTTAATTGCCATTCATTTGACAACATTTACTATAATGCCATCTATGCATTAAGCATTGTGCTGTCAAGCTTTGTGCCGGGCTGTAGTTAATTGAATGACCAAGGTAAGAATAGACAGTTTTTAAAAATACAAGTTATTGCATTCTTGATGTGTTTTGCCTGTGTTTGTTACCAAATTTCTATACTCTGGGGAGCTTTATTTAATAAACTTGTGTAAAAGCTTCTTATTAAGGACTTTCTGTTCCCTGCTTGTTAGTTGTAGAATATTTTATAATAGCAAGTCAATTATAGGTCTGGATGTACTAGAAATATATTGCATTTCTTAAGTCTGTTCATTCCTTTTCATTTTTAAGTATTATCTCGTTAGAAAGATTGACTAAAACTGTAGGCCCTTTTCAAACACCTTTTATCATGGAATGGATCAGGCAGGTTGCTGTTACTTCTTTGAATAACAGTATTAAGTACAGTGGTGAAGCTGTTGGCTCCCAAATGGAGAGCTTGCTTAGCCTTTTTAGCCCCTGGCTAATTCCACAAATTCAGACTGTATGTATGCGTATACTGTTATTTTTAATTATAAACGTTCACTTGTTTAGAACAATTTTCTGGTAGCTATGTCCAATAGTTTTTGTTCGTTTAACAAGATGGAAAAGAAGCAAAGCCGTCTTCTCTTTGGTGGTTATTATTCAAAGATAGAGATGAAAGAGGAGATCAGAATAGTAGTAATACATTTAAAGAAATGTTACAGTGGGAAAAGATTTGTGGGGGATGTGTTTGTGAGTAAATATGTAGCCAAAATAATTTGTACACAGTTTTATCTTAAGTATGATGTTTATTTTGTTTTAACATGTAATATCTGAAATAATGGATTCACATTTTTTTTAAGAACACCAGAAGTACCACCAGCACAGCCAAAACCTGGGGTCACAGCTCCCCCAGAGGTAGCACCTGTTCCCAAATCATGGGCCAGTAACAAGCAAGGTGGGCAAGGAGATGGTAAGTGGACATTAGCTGGGGAAACTGGTTAGGCTTGATAGTTACTGAACAGCCATGCAGGAGATAATGGGTGGGCATGTCCTGTATTGGCAGGGCCTGAGAGCACTGTCAGAGGTCATACTTGTTATTAGGTGCCATTGAGTTGGTTCTGATTCATAGTGGCCATGTGTACAACAGAAACGAAACTGCCCGGTCCTGTGCCATCCTCACAATCATTGTTATGCTTGAACCTGTTGTTGCAGCCACTGTGTTAATCCATCTCGTTGAGGGTCTTCCTCTTTTTCTCTGACCCTCTACCAGCATCATGTCCTTCTCCAGGGACTGGTCCCTCCTGATAAGAAATCGAAAGTAGTCTCGACATCTTTGCTTCTGAGGAGCATTCTGTTTGTACTTCTTCCAAGGCAGATTTGTGCATTCTTTTGGCAGTCCATGGTATGTTCAGTGTTCTTCGCCAACAACACAATTCAGAGGCATCAATTCTTCTTTGTTCTTCCTTATTCATTGTCATTCTTACGCCCTAAAAAGAGGTGTCTTAATCTCTTGTGCTAATTAAGTTTCAGTGTCAGGGCCCATGTATGAGGCAATGATAGGAGTTAAAAAAAGAGTCTAATTTAAAGTTTTTATCCTGATACCTGTCACCTCACGTTATTTTATCTTTACCCCTACACATCCAGGCAAAACTATACTTACAGCTCTTTGAGACCCGAAAGTAACCAGAAATTGCATATATTGCTAGAACCCATATTCAGCTCCATCTGTGCACCAACCTCTCCTGTTTCAAACACACTGCCCATGGTTTCCTGGGTAGAGAAGCGCTAAAAAAATCACCTCAAAGCAGAGTAGCTATATAACACTCCCCTCCTCCCAAGGAATGATGGAGCCCCAACAGAATTTAATTTTCCCGCTTGCAAAACTGGAACCATTATGAAACGTTCTATGGAGAAATTACTCTGGATCCTTAATCTAATAAAATCAGCTCCTTTATAGTTAGAACTATAGAAGGTAGGTAGATGGGTGGGCAGGTGAATACCAAGGTACATTCTGTATCTCAGGCAAATTAAATGAAAGATCTATGAATATGTTTTAGCCTCAACTTGATATGTGCATTGTTTACTCACAAATTCTATTTCAGCAAAATGATTTGAAATGATTTAGAGTTATGAGCAAAGAAATTTGACACTTGTTGAAAATGTTGAGTCATAAGAGAAAAACAGAAGTGAGGTTCTCCTCACTTGCCTGATTATCTTAAATGAGTTTTCTGAAACAGTATCTGGCAGATTCCTTTCTTAGATTTTTATTTCCTCATGGCTGTTCATTAACTTTTCAAGGGGTTTTATATATATTTAAAAAGTTTTATGGATATAAACAGGCATCACTGAACAGTGGAATAATTTATCAGAAAAAGGCAGAGAGCTCTATCCAGGGAGGGATATTTGAGTTATTTTCACTATTAAAGCTACATTTAATAATTTTTTAAACATCTCCAGGAATCCAAGTGAATAGTCATTTTCAGCAAGAATTTCCCAGCCTGCAGGCAGCTGGGGATCAGGAAAAAAAAGAAAAAGAAGCAAATGATGACAACTATGGACCTGGACCTAGTTTACGCCCACCAAGTAAGAGTACTTTCTGTATAATACAAATATAGAATGATATTAAATTTACATTTTCTTATGATAACATAGCTTCCTGCCTGTTGTTATTGTATGCATGAATTAACTAGTTTGAAAAGGCAGGCTAGTACTAGTTTGATAACCTGATACGTTTTGCATTTCTTTTGGTTGATCTCATCAGATTTGAGTAAACTTTTTTAATGGTCATAATGTGGTTGATGAGATCATAGTAGGAGTAGATAATGTCAGCTCTGCTATTTTCTTGTTCAGTTGCATTTTCACCAGATGTATTGCTGCATAACAAACTTGGCAGCTTAAAGCAACAAACTGAACTGAACCTATGCTCTCACATAGTATCTGAGAGTCAGAAATCTGGTAGTGGCCTTAGGAACCAGTACCATGGTATCTGGCTGTAAGATTGGCCCATCCAACCTCAATAGCAGCCTGGGCGATTTAGGGGTCAAATGCCTCCGGATGCTGGACTCTGGGGCCAGTTATCTGCACCTGGATGTAATGGATGGCCATTTTGTTCCTAACGTCACCTTTGATCACCCTGTAAGAAAGTCTCCAAAAGAGCTAGGCCAGGACCCTTTCTTTGACATGCACATGATGGTGTCCAGGCCATAACAGTGGGTAAAACCAGTGGCTATAGTAGGTGCCAATCAATATGCCTTTCATCTCAAGGCCACTGAGACCCATGGGCTTTGGTTAAAGACATTCAGAAGAATGGAAGGAAGGTTGGTCTTGCCATCAAACCAGAAACTGCAGTTGAGTATTTTGTGCCAACGCAACTTGGTTGAGTTGTCATCTGAGGCCGACTTGACTGGGACTGGAGGACTCAAGTAGCTGTTGTTGGCAGGTAGCTTTAGTTCCTCAATGTGTAGGCCTCTCAGTAGGGCTGCTCAAAATAGATTCCTCAGATTAAGCAATGAGAAAGAGACAGACATCTCCCACTTGAGGTGGAAGCCCACAGTCTTTTACTGTCTAATTTCAGAAGAGACTTGCCATCACTTCTGACATCTTCTGTAAGTCACACAGACCAACCCTGGTACACTGTTGGCAGGAACTACACAAGTGTGAATACCAGGAGGTAGAGATTGTTGGAGGCCATCTTGGAGGCTGGCTGCCACACAGGATTTCTTGCAAAACCACTTACCGTTTTTATTTGGTTAAGTGTAGTTAAGCCAGGTAATATAATCACTAAATCTCCTTACCTGTAACTAGCAATAGTAGGCTGAAAGGAAACAAAGGAGACCATTGCTGTCAACCTTTCCAGGTTCTAGAACTCCTACTCTAACTTCCTTCAGGAAAGCTCGTATTTTGCCTTAAATGTGACCATCTGACATATGGACCAAGAGAGAATGGTGGATTTATTTTCTTTATCAAATATTGATAAAGCTTAATAGAGGAGTTCTAATATTTTCTTCACCCACCACAGTCTTTGCTTGTGGTGGCCCCCTTTGAGGTACATGCTCTCTGCTTTGGAGGCCCCTGTTCTTGTCTGCCTAAACACTTGAAAGCATTAGACAGCAGTAGGTCCCAGATTAGACTTTTGCTGTTCCTTCAGTGTGCTTTCTTGCGTTAATTGTCTTGAAATGTGCCTAGTTTGGTTTTACCTGGTTCCAATTTCATGTGTTTTCTCCTCTATATCAGATGTTGCTTGTTGGAGAGATGGTGGTAAGTCTGCTGGCTCACCTTCTCCATCTGATCAAGATGAAAAGCTCCCTGGTCAGGTTGACAGCACAGCTGCAACATCAGAGCAAAATGATATCCTCAAAGTGGTGGAAAAGAGGATAGCCTGTGGTCCTCCACAGGCCAAACTGAATGGACAGCAGACTGCTCTTGCTTCCCAGTATAGAGCTATGATGCCTCCTTATGTGAGTATTGTTACAGAAGCTAGCTAGTGAAATAATCTGGGATCCAGGGAGGCTATTGGAATGGGGAAAAGTTTAGGTCTTTATTTTCATTAACATCCAACTAAAAATTAGCATTTTCTTTGATTATGAGCATATGAAACAAATCACAGGAATATCATCAGTACCTGTGACTTCATTATTAATAGGGATCATAGTAGATATTTTCATGTTGCATTGCATTGTGGTAGACATTATAAAATATTGTGTATACCAACCTTACTTAAAAATTTTTAATTATGGTACAACACTTTGGAAATCAATTTGGTGCTTCCTTAAAAAGCTAGAAGTAAAAGTACCATATGATCCAGCAATCCTGCTGCGTGGAATATATCCTAGAGAAATAAGAGCCATC
Source organism: Dugong dugon (assembly GCA_030035585.1). Lineage (NCBI taxonomy): Eukaryota > Metazoa > Chordata > Mammalia > Sirenia > Dugongidae > Dugong > Dugong dugon. The sequence goes on from CM057462.1 coordinate 171,227,768, forward strand.
ACATGAATAGATATATGCACACCCATGTTCATTGCAGCATTGTTCATAGTAGCAAAAAGATGGAAGCAACCTAGGTGCCCCTCAGCAGACGAATGGATAAACAAATTATGGTATATAATGGTATATATGGTATATAAATGGAATACTATGCAATGATAAAGAACAACCATGAAGCCGAGAAGCATCTTACAACATGGAGGAATCTGGAGGGCATTATGCTGAGTGAATTTAGTCAGTCACAGAAGGACAAATATTGTATAAGACCACTATTATAAGAACTCAAGAAAAGGTTTAAACACAGTAGAAAACATTCTTTGATGATTATGAGGGTGGGGAGGGAGGGTGAGGGTTATTCACTAACTAGATAGTAGATAAGAATTATCTTAGGCGAAGGGAAGGACAGCAGACACTACAGGGGAAGTCAGCACAACTGGACTAAACCAAAGCTAAGAAGCTTCCTGAATATAATCAAACACTTCGGGGGACAGAGTAGCAGGGGTAGGGGTCTGGGGACCATGCTTTCAGGGTACATCTAGGTCAACTGGCAGAATAAAGCTTATTAAGAAAATGTTCTGCATTGTACTTTGGTGAGTGCCATCTGGGGTCTTAAAAGCTTGCAAGCGGCCATCTAAGATGCATCAGTTGGTCCCAACCACCTGGAGTAAAGGAGAAGAAAGAACACCAAAGACTCAAGGAAAGTATTAGCCCAAGAGACAGAAAAGGCCACATAAACCAGAGACTTCATCAGCCTGAGACCAGAAGAACTAGATGGTGCCCAGCTACCACCAGTGACCGCCCTGACAGGGAACACAACAGAGAGTCCCTGATGGTGCAGGAGAAAGGTGGGGTGCAGAACTCAAATTCTAGTAAAAAGACCAGACTTAATGGTCTGACTGAGACTGGAGGAATCCCAGAAAGCATGGGCCTGGAATTCTCTATCAGCCCAGAACTAAAACAGTTTCTGAGGCCGTCCCTTCAGACAAAGATTGGACTGTGGGACCTAAAATGATGCTCATGAAGAGTGTGCTTAGCTCAAGTAGATACATGAGACTAAACTGGAGCTTCTGTCCGGAGGTGAGATGAGAAGGCAGAGAGGGTTAGGAGCTGGTTGAATGGACATGGGGAATCAGTAGTGGAAAGGAGGAGTGTGCTGACACAGTATAGGGAGAGCAATTAGGGTCACATAACAATGTATGTATAAATTTCTGTATAAGAGACTAACTTGAAATGTAAGCTTTCACTTAAACTACAACAATAAACAAAAAAAAAAAAAACCCTATGGAGCAGTTCTACTCTGTAAAAAAAATAAATAAAATTGTTAATTGTTTGACCCCATGTGGACCCACTTGTTACTTAACGGCCTAATGAAGAAGTGTGTACATTACCATTATCACAAAAGATTTTTTTTTAATTTTGTGGAAACAAATTTAGCGTAATTGTTTTCCTTTGCAATACTGTGTTTTAGATTATGCATTTAAAAACATTTTTCTGAGATGAGATCCATAGGCTGTACCAGACTTCCAAAGGGTGTCATCCATAACACAAAAAAGTTCAAAAAATATCTGCTTTAATTCTAAAGTTTTTATTGTCGTTAGCTGCCATCAAGTCGGCCTTTCCTCTTAGTCCTTCTTAGTCTGAAAGCTTCATTGAAACCTGTTGACCATTATAGCAGTACACTAGCCTCCACTGACAGACAGGTGGTGGCTGTGTATGAGATGCATTGGCCAGAAGTTGAACCCTGATCTCCCACATGGAAAGCGAGAGTTCTACCACTGAACCACCACTGCCCTCATAAAATGTTTATTCATGTACTTTCCATTATGGAAAATTTCAAACAAATACAGACAATAGTATCTCTGCAGTAACTTGACTTAGAATCCACCTAGGCCCTGTCCGTAGAAAATCTTCAAGTAGCTCCCTTCCCATCCCCTGCCCATTGGGCTATAGACTATCTCTTACTTTTATCTGGACTGAGCTCCTTGTTATCAGCAAATCTACCCCCAGTTAGTCTACTCCTGTTTTAGGATAAAGTCCTACATTATTTGCCTCTGAGTATTCTAACTTGATTCTGGATGTGTGTATTTTCTTTCTAATTTAGTTTTTCATAGCAATGTGCAGTCATTTTTTTTTTCTGTAATTTTATTAATGGGAAAACAAGTTCTTCATATAATATGCTTTAGTTATTACTTCTATTAGTAAAAACTTGAAGGAGGCAGTAGTCTTGTAAATGGCTTGTTACTGAAGGTGAATGATGAGCTATATCAGCAGATAAAATTAATTATTAATACACCATTTATTTTAATAATTTTTTCTATAAATTATAATTTTAGGCTGAGGCAGGTTGATAATTTTTTCATAACAGGGTTGCTGAATTTATCAAAATATTTTTGTTTCCTTCATTCAGATGTTTCAACAGTATCCAAGAATGGCATATCCTCCTCCTGTACATGGTCCCATGAGGTTCCCACCTTCTTTATCTGAAACAAACAAGTAAGACTGTTAAATGATTAAAATCAGCAATGCATATATATGGTTATTAAGGTTTTCTGGTGCTCAGTTGATTATAGTGATTGAGTCATTTTTCTGTTTTCAAAGTACAATTTTGATATTAAGAAATGATTGGCTAACTCATAAAACATCAAAAATACTGCATTCTTCTAAAACTTTGACATGAAATTCTAAAAAGTGAAAATTATGGCCCTGAAATTGATGACACTTGTGTCTCCCTGCTTCCTTCCACAAGTTAATGGCTTGTGATGGTTTTCCTCAAAGCTATTATTTTAAGATTAGTCTTGACCACATTGTCGTTTAGCATATCTTTGAGTTTTATTTCAAATCTTTGAGAATTTTTTGAAAACCTGCTGTTGGATAACTATTTTGGTGTAGAGAACGCGAATGTCAAGTTAAATGAGCTAAAATTTAATATTTTCCTAATATAGGGTTATTAAAACTTTGTATCATTTCCTCCCATAATCTCCCATTCATTAGAGGCCTTCGAGGAAGAGGCCCCCCTCCTTCATGGGCATCTGAGCCTGAACGCCCCTCCATCCTTAGTGCATCAGAACTCAAGGAGCTTGATAAGTTTGATAACCTAGATGCTGAAGCTGATGAAGGTTGGGCAGGTAAGAGACAAAATTAGTTAAGCGCTTTTAGTTGTTAAATGCTCTTACACAGTCAATCTGAGTTTTCCTTAATTTAATAGGTGCTCAGATGGAAGTGGATTATACAGAACAGTTGAATTTCAGTGATGATGATGAGCAAGGAAGTAGTAGTCCTAAAGAGAACAGCAGGTAAATTGTTGTGATATCTTTTTAGTAATTAAAAAAAAAAGAAATATTTACTTGCTTGGCATCTAATGAGAGATATTTTGAAAGTTGGCATTGGGTACCATTTTATATAAACTTGTTACTTGCTTGACCTAATCCATGTTTACAAAAATGGAGAGTAATTCCTTGAGTTACTACAACTGCTTTAAGTTCTTGATTTTTTTAAACCTTACCAGCTGCATTAGGGCCTAGGGAAATGAGAGCATTTTATCGCTTTCCTTCTAGAGTATAAGAACATCAGAGTCAGGAGCCTGTGGGGAACATATTATAAAAGTTAGGCTCTTAAAATACACAAGAGTTTGGATGCACATGTTGATATAGTATCAGCCATGGCATTGTAATACACTGCTGTTTCATGATCAGTTGTGAGATGGCTGTGATTTATTGCTTAAGACTGGTTTGATCACTTTTTTCCCAATAAATTAGAATGCAATTAAATGATATCTCTAATGTCACTCAGTTGCATTCAGATGAGATTTCTTGGGTGGAGGAATACAAAATAGTGGGATTGTATTCCTTTGCCAGGATGCATGTCAAGTATGAGTGCTCAGATTTGATAACTGGTGTATTGTATTTTATGCTTTCTGATGATAAGCTGGCCAAGCCCAGTCCCCAGAACATTATAGATATATAGCGTCTGTTGAGTGAATTAGTAACATTAGATCACAAAAGCATCTCATTTCTTTATATTTTCCACTCAGACCACATGGAAATAATTTATTTTCTTACACAGAGAAAAATGCATTTACTCATGATACAGTACACTTTCCTTTTTTATTTTCCCTGGGTTTTGAATCTTCAGTGAGGATCAAGGTCCAAAATCCTCTGAAAACCGAAAAGAAGCAGATGAAGTTAACAGCACTAAATCATCTTCTCAGATACCTGCCCAGCCATCAGTAGCAAAAGGTCCCTATGGGAAAGGAGCTCTGTTTAATCAGGTTTGTTGAACTCATGAAGATCCTTGTCACTGAAGATACTATGGATGAATTAATTTTGTAATCATAGCGTTGGAAGGGGACTTAGAAAAAGGGAACTGTATAATTTTTCTTGAATAACCATGGATCTGAACCATAATTTTTATTGCATGTTAGTAGGAATTATCAATATATTAGCTAAAAATCAAGTAGAAACTAACGTTTTCCTTTTTTTCTTATGACCACTCAGTCATACCAGAATAGAGGAATACAATTATTTTCCCAAACTAAAACTTACATATCTGAAGTACTTTATGGGTTACAAAGTACTTTATGAATCCTGGTCAGTCTTCCTATGTAAAGTTGTACAGTGTTTGACAGCTTTGCATAGTGAGTAGGAAAGTCTAAGAAGTTTGAGTCATTATAAGGCATATTGCAAAAGAAGGGATGTATGAGGGCAACAGATACACTTGATACCACTTCTGAGATGGTAAAGGGTAACAAGAGCTGCATTTCAAACTGGGGATGGGAAAGGGCTTCCCTTGAAAGAGTCTTTATTTTAAGGAGTCATAGTATATTTATTCAACATGGATTTGCTGAATTCACGCAAAACGGAGGAAACTGTCCCTTCAGGGAGCTAAAAGAGGAGGTGGCTAATAGTCTCTCCGAAGGAGAAAAGCCAATAAGCATTCATTACAGTACAGTGTGATAAGTGCTGTGATACAGGTATGCCCATAGTGAGTTCTTTGAGAACTCAGTCAGGAGAAATGGTTTTGCAGAAGAGTTTGTGCTTGAGATAATTCTTAACAAAGCAGGAAGTAGCCCGTAAACAAAGCAAAGAGAGCCATTTCAAGTAGCAGGAACAGGTGCTGAGTACTAAGTATAAGAAAGCATGGCATTCAAGAAATTCTGAGTAGTTTGATATGGGAGAGGGATAGGAGAGCTAGGTAAGAACCAGATGTTAAGTCCTGTATGCTATACAAAAGAGTTCGGATTTTATCCCTAAGGCATTGGTGAGCCATTGAAATAAGCTTCCAAATGCTTAAAGCTTTTTCAAGTATTTTTATAAAATTACTGTTTTTCAACTTTTTTACTTACTGACATAATTAAAAAAAACCAAACCCATTGCAATTGAGTGGATTCTGACTCATAGCAACCCTATAGGACAGAGTAGAATGCCCCGTGGGGTTTCTAAGGCTGTAATCTTTACGGAAGCAGACTGCCACATCTTTCTCCCACAGAGTGACTGGTGGATTCAAACTGCCAATCTTTTGTTTAGTAGCTGAGCACTTTAACCACTGTACCATCAGGGCTCCTACTGGCATAATAAAATCAAACCTGTTGCCATCAAGGCAATTCTGACTCATAGCAGGCTTATAGGACAGAGTAGAACTGCCCCATAGGGTTTCCACAGGGAGCAGCTGGTGGATTCAAACTGCCGACCTTTTGGTTAGCAGCTGAGCTCTTAACCACTGCGCCACCAAGGCTGTGTTACTGGCATAATGGGGGGTGATAATTCATTACTTCGTGGGAGAACAGAGGAATATATAAGAAATATCTTAATGTCCTGACTTTTTTGTGTGACATTGATTATTATTAGCAAGTGAATATTCCACATACTGTATCTAGTTCCAGTATGTTTTAGATGTCTCTTTTCTTTAGATAAATCTCACATTTTTTTAGTTTGCCATTAGGAAAAAAAAATCAGATAAAGAATTGTGCTTGCTAAATAAAATTTAGTAATTTTAGTATGCCCCTCCCAGCCAAAATTTCCTAGGTTAGAATTCCAGAATTGGTACACTAAAGTTCTGTTATTAGCAAAGTGCATTGGAAACTCTAACCTTATTGTAATGGCAGAGTGATTCTAGAGGAAGTAAAAAGTTATCTTGCAGTAATATGTTTTATTAAGAAAAAGGAGAAAAAGACAGAAGTCCTTTTAACTATCTTGTGGTTTCACTGAGAAAATTAATACATTCAAAAATAGTTCCAATAGATACCTTTTTTGTTACCTGGTGATTTTGTAACTGTCTTCTTCTTTAAAACAGGAACGTGGAACATCATCACACCTGCCACCACCCCCAAAGTTGCTTGCACAACAGGTGAATCTCAACTAAATGTTGGTTTATGGTCTGTATGTTTTATTTAATTTCTTTTGTTTTAATCGAAAGGCTCTTTCTATGTTTCTTATTTATAGTTTATGAAATATAACTAACTCCTCACATCTTCCTTTTCATCCTTTCCATCTTTATTCTCAATTGATTATTATTAGCATGCTCCCAATTTCACTAAGAAAATAAGAAAGCACCTAACAGATAACCAGGGCTTTGAACTGGTTCTTCCAAGTTCAGTCATGGCCAAGGAAGTGACACCAGAACAGACTTGATTTTAAAAATTTGGTTGAACCAGAACCATTACCAGAATGGGAAAAGTTACAGATTGCAGCCCTATTAGAAACTTAAATCTCCCTCTTAGTAAACAAAGGCAGTGTATGTGTTGCATAGCAGCCAGATCTCTTGCCTGCTGGATTTTGTGCAGAGTCAGAAAACAGCAGTGCCCCACTCAAAGATGGCGGCTGACTGCGCAGCTTTGAATTGTGTCACGCTCCTCAGTCCAGGCAGTAGTCCAGTCTCATGCATCAGGCTCCTGAAAGCACTCACTATGCCTCTTCTGAGTCTTCCATTCTAGGGCTTTGACCCATAATTTTTCCCCATTCTAGTTATGGTTCCGGATCACCCAAATTTAAAAAATTCGAGTCTGTTCCAGTTTCACTTCATTAGCCATGACTGAACTGCTTCAGACTGGTTGAAACCCCTGAGGATAACTATACCTGTTTTTTCCATGTCATTGTCCTTACACTCTGACTTCCTTCTGGTTACCATAGAACTGCTGTCCTTGCTACTAAGGATAGAACACTTCTACTTGTTCCCTGGATCGCATCCATTATCACTTACCTGCAGTATTGACTCCCATCTTTACGAAGAATTATCTTTCCATCATCACTTTTCCCATACCCCCAGCAGCTTCTACCCTATTTCTCTGTTCTCTTTCATGGCAAAATTCTTTTAGTGAGGTGTTTGTACTTGTCTTCACTTTTTCACTGTTCATTTTTCATTAATCTTCTCCAGTCATGCTTTCCTCTCTCACTACTTTGAAACTATTATTACCAAAGTCATTAATGATTTCCATCTTGGTAAATCCACTTTTCAGGTCTTCATCTTATTTGATTTCAGTGACATAGTTGATCTATCCATCCGTAAAACACTTTTTTTAACGTGCTTCTGAAAGTAAGAAAGACACCACCTTATTTTTTTTTCCCGAGGATTGTTCAAATGTCAAGTGTTCCCTTACATTTTTGTTGATTATTTTTTATTACTACTGTGCTTTAAATGAAGGTTTACAGAGCAACTTAGTTTGTCATTAAACAATTAATACGCATATGTTTTGTGACATTGGTTGGCAGCCTTGCCACACACCAGCACTCTCCTCTTCTTGACCTGAGGTTCCCCATTTCCATTCGTCCAGCTTTCCTATCCCCTCCTACCTACTCATCCTTGCCCCTGGGCTGGTGAGCCTGTTTAGCCTCGTATACATGGTTCAGCTACATGTGTTACTGTTTGTTTTATGGACCTGTCTAATCTTTGACTGAAGGGTGAGCCTCAGGAGTGACTTCAGTACTGAGTTAAAAGGGTGTCCAGGGGCCATACTCTCAGGGATTCGCCAGTGTCTGTCAGACCAGTAAGTCTAGTCTAGTCTTTGTAAGTTTGAATTTTGTTCTACATTTTTCTCCTGCTCTGTCCAGGACCCTCTATTGTGATCCCTGTCAGAGCAGTCAGTAGTAGTAGCCTCACACCATCTAGTTGTGCTGACTCAGTCTGGTGGAGGCTCTGTTAGTTGTGCTCCATTAATCCTTTGGACCAATCTTTCCCTTGAAGACACCACCTTTTTTTTTCTCTTCTTTCACTTTCTCTCCTTCTGGGCCCCCTATACTGACTTGTTCCTGACTTTTCGATGTTGGGGGGTTCAGTGTTATGTTCTCAATCATTTATCTATACCCTGGGGGATCCCATCTATATGCTGATGGCACTCAGATTTATATTTTCAGCCCTAAAGGCTCTACCCTGACTTCAAGAGTCATATTCAACCATCGATTGACCATCTTCACTTGGATATCTAATAGATATATTTACTGTATCTAAAGGACATCATGACATCATGCTTGGTAAAGTAGAGGGCCAGCAAAAAGGACGAAGACCCTCAGTGAGATGGATTGACACAGTGGCTGCAACAGTGGGTTGAAACATAACAACAATTGTGAGGATGACACAGGACCAGGCAGTGTTTGTGTTCTGTTGTACGTAGGGTCTCTACGAGTAGGAACTGACTCTGTGGCACCTAACCACAACAAAACCATAACAAATCTCCCACTCCCGTACATAGTAGGCTTCTTTTCCTGTCTTCCCTGTCACACTTAATGGCGTTATAATCCTCCTGTTTGCTCAGGCTGAAAAAGTGGAAGTCACCCATAACCCTTCTTTCTTAACCCTACACCCAGCCTAGCGTATCAGCAAATTATGTCAGCTCTACCTTCAGAATATATTCCCATCCTGACTCCTTGCCACCACCCTATTATATTTTCTTTGAACTTTTGCAGTATGTTGTTACCAAGTCTTGCTTTCTACACTTGCTGCTTGCTCACCTGCCACCTCCATCCCAAATTCTCCTGTAGTACATTTGATCTTTCTAAAACTGTGTATATTAAGGCACTCATTCCTTGTTTGGATCATTCTCATGATCTTTAAGATCTCTGTCAACATTTCCTTTTTTTTTTTTTTTTTTTAATTGTACCTTAGATGAAGGTTTACAGAACAAATAGTTTCTCATTAAAAAGTACACATACTGTTTTATGACATTGGTTAACAACCCCACAGCATGTCAGCACTCTCCCTTCTTGACCTTGCAGGACCTTTTTTTCTTTTTGTGAAAATATACATAGCCAAAGATTTACACCATTTCAAAAATTTCTACATGTACAATTCAGTGACATTGATTCTATTTTTCTGGTTGTGCTGTTATTCTTACTATCCTTTTCCAAATTATTCCGTTACCATTATCTTCAACTCACTGGCCCCTAGGCTTCCCATTAAACCTTTTGAGTTGCTGTTTTCAATTTGATCTCACATAGATAATTCTTTTTTCTTTTTTTACTTATTAGATGGTGGTTTATGGAACAAATAGTTTCTCATTAAACAGTCAGTACACATATTGCCCTATGACAATGGTTAACAACCCTATGACATGTCAACACTGTCCCTTCTCAACCTTGGGTTCCCTATCACCAGCTTTCCTGTACCCTCCTGCCTTCTAGTCCTTGTTCCTGGATTGCTATGCCTCATTGGTCCTGTTGTGTTTTATGGGGCTGTCCAATCCCCGACTAAACAGTGAACCTCGGGACTGAATTCACCACTGAGCTAAAAGGGTGTCCAGGGCCATACTCTCAGGTTTCTCCAGTCTTTCAGGCCAGTAAATCTGGTCTTTTTTTTTTTTTTGTGAGTTAGAATTTTGTTCTACATCCTTCTCCAGCTCTGCCCAGGACCGTATGTTGTGATCCCCATCAGAGCAGTCAGTGGTGGTAGCCGGGCACCATCTAGTTGTAATGGACTCTGAATCTGGTGAAGGCCATGGTAGTTGTGGTCCATTAGTCCTTTGGACTAATCTGTCCCTTGTATCTTGTTTTCTTCATTCTCCCATGCTCTCGAAGGGGTGAGACCAGCGGAGTATCTTAGATGGCTGCTCACAGGCTTTTAAGACCCCAGACGCTACTCACCAAGGTAGAATGTAGAACATTGTCTTTATAAACTGTGTTATGCCAGTTGAGCTAGATTTTCCCCAAGTCCATGGTCCCCACAGCCCTCTACCCAGCAATTGAGTCCCGCAGGGAGTTTGGATGTTTCTATGGAGCTTCCTTAACCTTTCCTTGTACAAGTTGTGCTGGCTTCCCCAGTATTGTGTACTGTCTTACTCTTCACCAAAGTTACCACTTACCTATTGTCTGTTTAGTTTCCCTTCAACCCCTCCCATCCTTCATAACCAAGGAAGATTGTTTCTTTTTGTGTATAAACTTTTTTTATGAGTTTTTTACAGTAGAGGTCTCATACGATATTTGTCCTTTTTTTTTTTTTTTATTGTTGTAATTTAAAATGAAGTTTACATTTCAGTTTAGTGTCCCATACAAAAACTTATACATGCATTGTTATGTGACCCTAATTGCTCTCCCCATACTGTGCCAGCACACTCCTCCTTTCCACCCCTGGTTCCCCATGTCCATTCAACCAGCTCGTAACCCTCTCTGCCTTCCTGTCTCATGTCCGGACAAAAGCTGCCCATTTAGTCTCTTATACCTACTTGAGCTAAGAGGCACACTCCTCATGAGTATCACTTTATGTCCTACAGTCCAGTCCAATCTTTGTCTGAAGAGATGGCCTCAGAAATTGTTTTAGTTCTGGGCTGATAGGGAATCCGGGGGCCGTGCTTTCCGGGATTCCTCCAGTCTCAGACCATTACATCTGGTCTTTTTACTAGAATTTGAGTTCTGCACCCCATCTTTCTCCTGCTCCATCCGGGACTCTGTTATGTTCCCTGTCAGGGCAGTCATTGGTGGTAGCTGGGCACCATCTAGTTCTTCTGGTCTCAGGCCGATGAAGTCTCTGGTTTATGTGGCCCTTTCTGTCTCTTGGGCTAATACTTTCTTTGCGTCTTTGGTGTTCTTTCTTCTCCTTTACTCCAGGTGGTTGGGACTAATTGATGCATCTTAGATGGCCGCTTGCAAGCTTTTAAGACCCCAGATGGCACTCACCAAAGTACGGTGCAGAACATTTTCTTAATAAGCTTGATTCTGCCAGTTGACCTAAATGTACCCTGAAAGCAATGGTCCCCAGACCCCTACCCCTGCTACTCTGTCCCCCGAAGTGTTTGACTGTATTCAGGAAACTTAGCTTTGGTTTAGTCCAGTTGTGCTGACTTCCCCTGTAGTGTCTGCTGTCCTTCCCTTCGCCTAAGATAATTCTTATCTGTTATCTAGGTAGTAAATAAACCTCATCCTCCCTCCCCACCCTTGTAACCATCAAAGAATGTTTTCTTCCGTGTTTAAACGTTTTCTTGAGTTCTTATGATAGTGGCCTTATAGAATATTTGTCCTTCTGTGACTGACTAAATTCACTCAGCATAATGCACTCCAGATTCCTCCGTGTTATGTTTCATGGCTTCATCGTTGTTCTTTATCATTGCGTAGTATTCCATTGTGTGGGTATACCATAATTTCTTTATCCAGTCATCTGTTGTTGGGCACCTAGGTTGTTTCCATCCTTTTGCTATTGTGAACAGTGCTGCGATGAACATGGGTGTGCATGTATTTATTTGTGTGACAGCTCTTATTTCTCTAGGATATATTCCAGGGAGCGGGATAGCTGGATCATATGGTACTTCTATTTCTACCTTTTGAGGAAGTGATTTCCAAAGTGGTAGTACCATTTTACATTCCCACCAACAATGTATAAGTGTTCCAGTCTCTCCAGAACCTCTCCAGCATTTATTATTTTGTGTTTTTTGAATTAATGCTAGCCTTGTTGTGATGAGATGATATCTCATTGTAGTTTTGATGTGTATTCGTCTAACGGCTAATGATAGTGAGCATTTCTTCATGTGTCTGTCAGCTGCCTGAATATCTTCTTTGGCGAAGTGCCTCTTCATATCTTTGTCCATTTTTTAATTGGGTTATTTGTCTTTTTGCTGTTGAGGTTTTGCAGTATCTTATGGATTTTAGAGATTAGACGCTGATCAGATTTGTCACTGCCAAAACTTTTTTCCCAGTCTGTAGGTTGTCTTTTGACTCTTCTGGTGAAGTCTTTTGATGAGCGTAAGTGTTTGATTCTTAGGAGCACCCAGTTATCTAGTCTCTTTTCTGGTGCTTATGCATTATTACTTATGGCTCGTATTGTGTTTATGCAATGTATTAGGGCTCCATGTTTTTCCTTCCATGATCTTTATCGTCTTCAATTTTATATTTAGGTCTTTGATCCATTTTGAGTTAGTTTTTGTGCCTGGTGTGAGGTATGGGTCTTGTTTCAGTTTTTTTGTGGATGGATATCCAGTTATGCCAGCACCATTTGTTAAAGAGACTGTCTTTTCCCCATTTAACGGACTTCGGGCCTTTGTCAAATATCAGCTGCTCATAGGTGGATGAATTTATGTTTGGATTCTTAATTCTGTTCCATTGGTCTACGTATCTGTTGTTGTACCAGTACCAGGCTGTTTTGACTACCATGGCGGTATAATAGGTCCTAAAATCAGGTAATGTGAGGGCTCCCACTTTGTTCTTCTTCTTGAATAATGCTTTACTTTTTTGGGGCCTCTTCCTTTACCATATGAAGTTGGTGATTTGTTCCTCCATCTCATTAAAAATTACTGATGGAATTTGGATTGGGATTGCATTGTATCAGTAGATCGGTTTGGGTAAAAATTGACATTTTCACACTGTTGTGTCTTCCTATTGATGAGCAAGGTATGTTTTTCCAGTTATGCAGGTATCTTGCAGTAGTGTCTTGTAGTTTTCATTGTCTAGGTCTTGTATGTCTCTGGTCAGATTTATTCCTACGTATTTTATCCTCTTGAGGGCTATTGTAAATGGTATTGATTTGATAATTTCCTGTTCAAGGTTCTCTTTGTTGGCGTAAAGGAATCCAGCTGATTTTTGTATGTTTATCTTGTATCCTGAAACTTTGCTGAAATCTTCTGTTAGTTCCAGTAGTTTTCTTGTGGATTCTTCGGGGTTTTCTGTGTATAAGATCATATCATCTGCAAATAGAGATACTTTGACTTCTTCCCTACCAATCTGGATGCCCTTTATTTCTTTTTCTAGCCTAACTGCTCTGGCTAGGACCTCCAGCACAGTGTTGATTAAGAGTGGTGATAAAGGGCATCCTTGTCTGTCTGGTTCCTGTTCTCAAGGGGAATGCTTTTCAAAGTCTCTCCATTTAGGATAATGTTGGCTGTTGTCTTCGTATAAATGCCCTTAATTATACTGAGGAATTTCCCTTCTATTCCTATTTTGTTAAGAGTTTTTATCATGAATGGGTGTTGGAGTTTGTCAAATGCCTTTTCTACATCAGTTGATAAGATCATGTGGTTCTTTTGTTTATGTGATGGATTACATTGATTGTTTTTCTAATGTTGAACTGCACACCTGGTATGAATCCCACCTGGTCATGGTGAATTATTTTTTTGGTATGTTGCTGAATTCTATTGGCTAGAATTTTGTTGAGGATTTTTGCGTCAGTTTTCATGAGGTATATTGGTCTGTAATTTTCTTTTTTGTGGTGTCTTTACCTCGTTTTGATATCAGGGTTATGCTGGCTTCATAGAATGAGTTTGGTACAATTCCCTCCTTTTCTATGCTCTGAAATACCTGTAGTAGTAGTGATGTTAACTCTTCTCTGAAAGTTTGGTAGAATTCTCCAGTGAAGCCATCTGGGCTAGGGCTTTTTTTTTGTTGGGAGTTTTTAAATTACCTTTTCAATCTCTTCTTTTGTTATGGGTTTATTTAGTTGTTCTACCTCTCTTTGTGTTAGTTTAGGTAGGTAGTGAGTTTCTAGAAATTTTTCCATTTCCTCTAGGTTTTCAAATTTGTTAGAGTACAATTTTTCGTAGTAATGTGTTATGTTTCTTTTAATTTCAGTTGGATCTGTTGTGATATCACCCATCTCACTTCTTATACGGATTATCTGCTTCCTCTCCTGTTTTTCTTTTGTCAGTTTGGCCAGTGGTTTATCAATTTTGTTGATGTTTTCAAAAACCAGCTTTTGGTCTTATTAACTCTTTCAAGTGTTTTTCTATTCTATATTTCATTTAATTCTGCTCTAATTTGTATTATTTCCTTTCTTCTGGAACCTGAGGGCTTCTTTTTCTGCTTTCTTTCTACTTGTTCCAGTTGTAGGGTTAATGTTTTGATTACGACCCTTTCTTCTTTTGGATGTGTGCTTTTATCGGTATAAACTGACCTCTGAGCACTGCTTTTGCTGTGTCCCAAAGTTTTCTGGTAGGATGTGTTTTCATTCTCGTTTGATTCTGTGAGTTATTTACGCCATCCTTAATTTCTTCTATAACCCAATAGTTTTTGAGCAAGGTGTTGTTCAGTTTCCATGTGTTTGATTTTTTTTTCCCCGGCTTTTTCTGTTACTGCTTTCTACTTTTATGGCTTTATGGTCATAAAAGATGCTTTGTAATATTTTGATGCTTTGGATTTTGTTAAGACTCACTTCATGGCCTAATACGCGGTCTATTCTGGAGAATGTTCCATGTACGTTGGGAAAAAAAAGTATACTTGGCAGCTGTTGGGTGGAGTATTTGGTATATGTCTGTGAGATCAAGTTGGTTGATTGTAGCATTTAGCTCTTCCCTGTCTTTGTTGAGCTTCTTTCTGGATGTTCTGTCCTTCACCGACAGTGGTGTGTTGAAGTCTTCTACTACTATTGTGGAGCTGTCTATCTCTCTTTTCAATGCTCTTAGAGTTTATTTTATGTATTTTGAAGCCCTGTTGTTGGGTGTGTAAATATTACTATAGTTATGTCCTCCTGGTGTATTGACCCTTAAATCATTATATGTATCCTTTTCTATCCTTTCTGGTGGATTTTACTTTTAAAATCTATTTTGTCAGAGATTAATATTGCCACTGCTGCTCTTTTGAGTGTTGTTTGCTTGACATATTGTTTTCCATCCTTTGAGTTGTAGTTTCTGTCTTTTAACGTGTGTCTCTTGTAGGCAGCATATAGATGGGTCATGTTTTTTCATCTAGTATGCCTCTCTCTGTCTCTTTATTGGTGCGCTTAGTCCATTTACATTCAGCGTAATTATTGATAGGTATTGGTTCGGTGCTGTCATTTTGATGTCTTTTTCGTATGTGTTGTTGACAGTGTCTTTGTTCCACTTAATTTTCTCTGCTGAGTCATTTTTGTTTATGCATTTTGTTTTCATCTTTTTGATTGTGTAGAATTTGTATTTGCTGAATCTTTGTATTTTTCTAGTTTTTTATTTTGACTTGAAGGATTGTTAGTTTCCTTTGTGATTACTTTAATATTTACCCCTCTTTTTCTAAGTGTATACCAGTCTTTTATTTCTTTGTATCACCTTGACTTCTACTCCATGTGAAAAATCTGTTTACATTTTTAAAGTCTGTCTTTTTTGTTTTAATGTTGTCATCTTTTACATATTGACATCTGTTTCCCTGTTTTCAATGTTTTTGCTTTGGTTTGTTTTTGTGACTTCCCTGCCTGGGTTGCTCTGTCCTGTGTTCTAGTCTTGGGTTCTTATGTGATGTTAATGATTTCTAACCAGAGGACTCCCTTTAGTATTTCTTGTAATTTTGGTTTGGTTTTTGCAAATTCCCTAAACTTCTGTTTATCTGGAAATGCCCTAATTTCGCCATCATATTTGAGAGACAGTTTTGCTGGATATGTAATTCTTGACTGGCAATTTTTTTCCTTCAGGGCTTTATATATGTCATCCCATTGCCTTCTTGCCTGCATGGTTGCGGCTGAGTAGTCTGAGCTTATTCTTATCGACTCTCCTTTGTAGATGACTTTTCGTTTATCCTTAGCTGCTCTTAAAATTCTCTCAACTAAGTTAGTGTCAAGTGCTTTATCTTCAGTATCGCTAATTCCGTTGTCTCAATTCTGTTCCTGTGAGTTTCTATTAAGTTGTCTAATTCTGACATTGTTAATCTTCTGGATTTCTCATTGCTGTGTCTCTATGGATTCTTGCAGCCTGTTGAATTTGTCATTATGCTCTTCTCTAATCTTTTTAATTTTCTCTGTTGCATGTTGTGCATTTTGCTTAATTTCCTTCCTCATCCCTTGAACAGCCCTGTATATTAATCTTTTGTATTCTGCCTTAGTAATCCCAGGAAATTTTCCTCCTCTGGAAAATTTCTAGATTCTTTATTTTGGGAGGTTGCTGAAGCCATCACGGACTGCCTTTTTATGTGATTTGATATTGACTGTTGTCTCTGAGCCATCAATAAGTTATTATATTTATTGATTTTATGTTTGTTTACTGTGTCCTAGCTTCTTGTTTTGTTTTGATATGCCCATATAGGCTACTCATATGAGCTAGTTTGATGATTGGCACCTTTGAAGCTCTAATGTCCTGTCACCAGGTGGTTAGATCTGTTACTAGGTATGTGAGCTCAGGAGTCTGTCCTGTATGGACTCAGCTCTGGTGCCCAGGTAGATAGCCACCAACTGTGTGATGCAGGCTTTCACTTACAGTCCTAGACAGACATGGGTGATTGGTGTAGGCATAGGCATCTGGCTGCAGCAGCGGGACACACTCTGAGCAAGGCAGTGGGCTGACAGCTGTCCCCAAGTATCCAGGAAGATGTGTCCTTGTACCCTAGTGTGCATAGGTGGGTGGGTTTTGCAGCTGGACTATGAGCACCCAGTGCTATTGGCTGTAAGGACTGGGTGGTACCTCTTATTCTTGGCCTCCTATTGCAGGTGGCTAGGTGGCATGGATGGAGCCACCAGTCTCAGGCCCCTGATGTGGGTAGGTGAAGACCCTGCTTAATGGGCAGAGCAATGTCAAATGTCATGAACCTCCCACTTCATGGCTGAAACAGTCGAAGTTAGACTTCAGGTATATACCCTGTTGTACTGCGGTAATGAGGGCCTACGCTGTTGAAATGTGCCCTTACAAGTCCCTGCAGAGGAAGAGGCATGCAAAGTCTGTGGATCCCTTATGCCTGTGCCTAGGCAAAGGAACTGTGTCTACCCTGAGTTCCTGGCTTAGGGTAGCCAGCAGGTTCCCCATCCCCACCCCACCCCCATTTGTTAATTTGTTCACTCTCCAAGGCTAGGAGAATGGCTCAGGGCGTGTGAGGGGTCCTACTTTCTGCCCAGGGGACTCGGCAATTGCTGAAGCCGGTCTGGGACCCAGTGCAGAGCAGGAAGCGGGGAGGTAAATGGGAGAGAGGTTTTTCCCTAAGGGGGGTTGTTTTTCATCTGTGCGGTAGGCCGGTCGCAATTACTTATCTTTTGCCAGTGGAGGGCGGCTTCTCACTGGTCCTGGGTGGCCAGGTAAACTCTCTGCCTCGGGTCTATCCCAGTGCTAAATATGTCTCCCAAGCACGGCTGCTTGCCTGCCTCACTGTTCACCCCTGAACTGATCAGTCCTGATGGGCTCAGGCTTTCGCCAGGTGAGGCCTGGCAACTCCTGGCTGCTTCCGAAACCGTCTCTCCCTCCCCCTGCCACTCAGTCTAGTTCTTCAACTTTGTCTTAGATGTTCAGGGCCCCTAAATTGTCATATGTAATCGAGTCACTTGTTTTTTCAGGTCTTTGTCGTAAGAGAGTCCACCCCGGTGGCGTCTGACTACTCTGTTATCTTGGCCCCACCCTCTGTCGACATTTCTGATCTCATCTACTGTTCCCCCCCGTCTGTATCTCTAGCCAGATAGATTTGTTTTGCTGTTCTTTTTTATTCATCCTCAAAACTTTTTACTTGATGTTTCATCTAACAAGAAGACCCTTTACTGAAATCCTTATGAGCAAGGTCTTTATATTACTGCTTTAGTGGCCTTCCACCACCATCTCTACCAGTTACTGTCCTCTTCACTACTGAATGTTTTTATAGCATTTCTACTAATTAATTTGTTTTCTTATTTATTATCTACCTTGTTACTTGCTGAATTCTCTGTGCTTAGAATAATATTGGACACAAGAGGTACTCATTCTGAATAAATGTGCTTATGTGTGATATACCAGGTAAACTTTTAGAAAATTATAATTTAACAAAGCTAGTAATATTCCATATATTTTTCTAGAAAGTCTTTATTAAGTCAGTGGAAATTTGGTTGAGAAGTAAAATATCTATAAATCCAAACTTGTGTTTCTCAGCCTTTTTAAAATATGATTTTGTCCTGATGCAGTTTAGTATTAAGTAGATTGAAATTATCAGATTTTCTTTTTTTATTTATCTTTTCCAAGTACGCTAAGATAGACAATGTTCTGGACCATAAAGCAAGTCTCAGTAAATATAAAAGACTTGAAATCAGACAGTGTGTTCTCTGACCACAGTGGAATTAAATTAGAAGTGATTAACAGAAAGATAAATAAAAAAAAAAAACTCATATATTTGAAAATTAAACAGTATACTTATAAATAACTCCTGCATCCAACAAGAGACTGCAGAGGAAATTAGAAAGTATTTTGACCTGAAGGTTAATGGAAATAAAACATCTCAAAAGCTTTGGTATACAGGTTAATAGGTGTTTAACCAGAAGAAAAAAAAAACCATTGCCATCAAGTCAATTTCAACTCGTAGCACAGCGTTGAACTGCCCCACAGGATTTCCAAGGTTATAAATCTTTATGGAAGCTGACTGCCACATCTTTCTTCCGCGGAGCGGCTTGTGGGCTCAAGCTGCCGACCTTTTGATTAGCAGTCAAAGTCTTAACCACTGAGCCACCAGGGCTCCTTAATCAGTGTTTAGAGGGAAGTTTATAGTTTAAAATGCTTTATTTAGAAACAGGTATAAAATCAGTATGCTCAGCTTCTACCTTAAGAAAGTAAGCTTGTTTTTGAAAATTTATTCCAAAATAAGTAAAAGTAAATAATAAAGATAAGGAAAAATAATGAAATAGCAAACAGTGAGAAGAATTGAAGACACTAACACCTGGGGTTTTTTCTTTTTAAAGATCAGGAAAATTGACCTCTAGTATCCTGATCAAGAATAAAAGAGAAGAAGAAATTACCAAGATAGGAATGAAATGGGGGAACATCAGTACAGATACTGCAGACATTAAAAGGATAATAATGGAAAGACAATATGATCATTTTAGTAGATTTAACAAAGGATTTGACAAAATCCAATGCCAATTCATGATAAAAATTCAACAAACCTGTAGCTGAGGAGAACTTCCTTAATCATATACAGACCATCCACCAAAAAAACCTGTAGCTAACATCGGACTTAATAGTGAAAGAACAGAGCTTTCTCATTAAGATCAGCAACAAGGCAAGGATGGTCACTCTCAACCTGGTCACTCTCAACCATTTCTATTCAATGTTGTCCTGGTAGTCTGAGCCAAGGCAGTAAACAAAATAAATGAAAGTAATATAGATTGGAATGGAAGAAGTAGGACTGTCTTTATTTGTAGACATAATAATGTACGTAGAAAATCCTAAATAAAAGCTACTGGAACTAATAAGTAAATTAGCAAGGCCATAGACAAAAAATCAGTAAAAATAATTGTATTTCTATATACTACCATCAAACAATTGGAAAAGGAAAATTTTAAAATAGCATCACAATTATCAATTATTTGGGAAGAATTTCACAAAATATGTGTAGTAACTATTCACAGAAAACAATAAAACATTGATGAGAGAAAAAGAAGACCAAAGTAAGAATAGACATACCATATTCATGATTTGACAGCTTCAATATTATTAAATGGCAGTTTTTCCCAAATTGATCTGTAGGGTCAGTGCAATCCCCATCTAAATTCCAAGGCTTGTTTTGGGTAGAAATTGACAAGCTACTGGAAACTTCTGTAGAAACTAAAAGGATCTAGATTAGCCAGAAAAGTTTTATAAAAGAAAATAATCTGAAGGAGGTTTATAGTGCCTAATAAGAAGATTTACTCTAAAGCTACAGTAATCAAGACATCATGGTACTGGCCTAAGGATAGACATGTAGACCAATGGATCAAAATAGGGAAACCAGAAATATTATCTTCAAATGTATGGTCAATTGATTTTCATTAAAGGTGGCAAGGTAAATTGATGGGGCAAGGTTAATCTTTTCAACAAATAGTGCTGGAAGAACTAGATATTCATGGGGGATAAATGCACCTTGACCCTTACCTCACACCATAAATGGAAATTAACTCAAAATGAATTGTAAATCTAAATAATGAAAGCTAAAACTAAAACATCTGGGAGAAAATCTTCACTATTTTGGGGTAGACAAGGATTTCTTAGGACACGAAAAGCATAAATAAGAAAAGAAACTGATCAATTAGACTTTGAAAAACACTCTAAGAAAATGAAAAGATATGCCTTAGAAAAATGCCTCAGAAAAAAATGTTTGTATTACATATATATGACAAATGACTTGTGTCTGGAACATACAGTAGCCCAGTAAAATGATTTGAACATTTACTTTGCAAGAGAAAATATACAAATGGCCAATAAACTCATGACAAGATGTTCAGTATCTTTAGTTACCAGGGAACTGAAAATTAATACCACAATGAGATTTTATTAGAAACCCAAAGTTAAAAAGACTGACAATACCAAGTATTGGTGAGGATGAGCAGCTGGAACCCTCATAAATTGTTGCCAGTACTGTAAAAACTTACAATCACTTGGAAAAACAGTTTGAAGTTTCTTGTAAAGTGAAATATACAGTTACCATATGACTCAATAGTTCCACTCCTAGGTATTTATCCAAGAGAAAAGAAAACACTTATGTACACAAAAAGCTACATGTAAATGTTCATAGCAGTTTTATTCCTAATAACTAAAAAACTGGAAGCAACCCACATGTCCAGCAGTAGGTGAATGGATGTACATATAATGAAATACTATCCAGCAATAAAATCGAGCTAACTGCTGATAAACACATGAGATCCTCAAAACCATTAGACTGCACAGAAGAAGACCCAGACACATAATATCTAGGAATACATAGGAAAGACAGAACTACTGTATAGTGTCAGAAGCAGACGATTTGTTCCTTGGGGCCAGAGATGGGGGCTGAGGGGTAATTGTGTTGGTGATTATACAGTTGTATCATTTGTTCAAACTCATCAAACTATACACTTAAAATATGTGCATTATAGTTTATGTACATTATACTTATATGAAGTTTTATAAAAAATGCCTAATCTGTGGGATTACTGTGTAAATTAGGTGCTTTATATTAAGTCTAGTCTTTTCATCACACCCTTATTGTTTCTTTTGTAAATATTCTGACTGGATTGTGTAATTTAAGATTTCATCCTAAGCCCTCATGACACAGTCGTTAAAACGCTCAGCTGCTAACTGAAAAGGTCAGTGGTTTGAACCCACTGGCCTGCTCTCCAAGTGAAAGATGTGGCCATCAGCTTCCATAAAGATTTACAGCCTTGGAAACCCCATGGAGCAATTCTGCTTTGTTCTGTAGGGTTGCTGTGAGTCGGAATCAACTTGATGGCAGTGGGTTTGGTTGGTTGGTTGGTTTTTTTTTTTTTAGCTTTTAAAATCAGTATGCTGAAGGAAAAAAAATCAGTTTCTTTATGTTTTCAGCCCTTCGTGTGTTGTTTTCATTCTGCTTTCTTTTGTGTAGTTACTGGCAGCGGTTTTTAGACTTTGTAGTCGTTGCTTTATAACACATTATTTTGAAAGTTAAATCATTGAAATGCAGCCTCTCAGGAGGTGACCCTCTCACTCCCTCCCCTGGGTTCTATATAGATAGATCTGTCCTGCCCCACCCCCAACGGATTTCTAGGAATTTCTTCTCCTTTTTGATGTCATCAGCAGTGTTGTCTCCTTCTTTTTCACTTTGCTGTTTGGCCTGCTTTTTCCCAGTAGCTACACTTCAGTCTTCTGAGAGCTCATGTGCTGCCATTTTGGGTCTTTGTGGCGTTTTCTCTTTTAGGTGTACCAGCTCTGGCAGCTGCTGCTGAAGCCCTTGTACTTTAGATTTTCTTTTTTTTTTTTTAAATTTTCTTTTATGTCTCTAAATTTAGATTCTGACACTCATATCATGCTTCTAGTTTTACTCAGCAAATACCAAGCAAGCAATAATGTTTGGCACAATAAATAGGTGCGTGCTCAGTAAATATTGAATGTCTGGATTAATTATTCTGGTCTTAGTTTGGGGAATTATCTAAATTTTATTTTTTCCCCATGTTGTTATTTGTTTTCATTTTAAATGTGTTTTTTTTAATCAGGAAAATTTCTGCAGTTTTCCTGTTAGTATTTTTTTTTCTTTGTCTATGCCTGTGATTTCCAGTGTTGGTCAGAAATAACAGAGTTGTCGTACTCATCTAATACCTTACTGTTTCAGCATCCACCTCCTCCAGATCGACAAGCAGTACCTGGAAGAGCAGGCCCTTTCCCCCACAAGCAGCAAGTACCTGATGAAGATGAAATTTGGAAGCAAAGACGAAGACAACAGTCAGAAGTTTCTGCAGCAGTGGAACGTGCTCGTAAACGGCGGGAAGAAGAAGAGAGAAGAATGGAAGAACAAAGGAAGGCAGCTTGTGCAGAGAAACTGAAACGATTAAATGAGAAGCTTGGCATTGTGGAAAAGCAACCATCTCCAGAGGAAATTAGGGAAAGAGAGCGTGAAAAAGAACGGGAGCGTGAGAAAGAACTTGAACAAGAACGAGAGAGAGAGAAGGAGAAGGAAAGAGAGAGGGAGAGGCAACAGGAAAAGGAGAAAGAACTGGAGAAGGAGCAGGAAAAACAAAGAGAAATGGAGAAAGAAAGAAAGCAAGAAAAAGAGAAAGAACTAGAACAGCAGTGGGAAAAGGAAAAAGAACTGCAAAAGACGAGAGAACAGGAGAAGGAATGTGAGCTGGAACAGAAGGGAGGGGAAAAAGTGGAGGAAAATGTTGAATCCAAAGAACCTGCTTTAGAGCCTGTGATAGAAAAACAGGAAAGCGAAAACAGCAGTACTAAAGGTATGATGGGGTTGATCATTCTTATATAAGCTTTACAAAAAGTTCTATGTTACTTACAATGTGGGTATTTTGTGTGTTATGTGTATGTGTGTGTGTTTAATATATGTCATCTAAATTAACTTAATTGTTTTAAGATAGCATTTGTGGTGCAAAACATGGTCTTAAGGCCCCCCCCCCTTTTTTTTTTCTTATTTTATATTAAGGGAAAAAGGAGTTGATAGAAATAGGTCATTTGGTTTTGGAAAGGATGATGGTGGGGTTATTCAGTGAGGTAAAAAAAAAAAAAGACTGGTTGAATAAACATTGCTGAAATGTTTCTCAAAGTTACTACATGAGCTTTAATTCTGTTTGGCTTCAAAATTGTGTTGGCTTCCCTACTTTTTTCTGATTCCAAGGCATTTAGCTAAATAAGATCTCATTTGTTCACTTGCATTAATATCTATAGAAATTTACTGAATGAGAGCTTAATGGAAATGTTAGATTGTCATAATTAAATAACTACACCCATTTTGTAATTTCATATTTGTTTTTCTGTCAGTTTAAATATTATCTAGCTAGTGTGGAGCCCTGGTGGTAAAGTGGTTAAGAACTCAGCTGCCCACCAAAAGGTTGGCAGTCCAAATCCACCAGCCACTCCCTGGAAATCCTATGGGGCAGTTCTACTCTGTGCTATATAGTCACTATGATCGGAATCGACTCAACAGCACCTAACAACAACAACATAGCTAATATGCTTGCCAGACTTTGATTTCTGTGTAATTGTACTTTTTTAAAAAGTCTTTCTAAATCTAATCAACATTTTTGTTGTTCTCCAAGTTGGCTTATAGACTAATTAATGTAATTAAAATATGGCATAAAACATTGCCACTTAGTTGTTCAGTCCTAATGTACAAGTTGAGTTAAAATAGTGATATAAAATATAAATGGTTTTATTTTAGTATGTTTTCTAATACAGTAATACTAGTTTTTCTGACCCTAAATGCCATGCTCTTTCTACAAATCCTTATTGCTTAAAATTATAAACCTATTTAAGAATTTTTAACTTTTTCCTTATACTCAGGGTTACTGTCTTAGTTATCTGGGGCTGCTATAACAGAAATAACACAAGTGGATCAAAGAGAAATTTATTCTATCAGTTTAGGAGGCTAGAAGTCTAAATTTGGGGCACTAGCTCCAGGGGAAGGCTTTCTTTCTCTGTCAGCTCTAGGGGAAGGTCCTTGTGATCAATCTTCCCCTGGTTTAGGAGCATCTCAGTGCAGGAACCTCGAGTCCTTTGCGCTCTGCTCCCAGCGCTGCTTTCTTGGTGTTAGGAGGTCTCCCTGTCTCTCTGCTTGCTTCTCTCTTTTGTATTTTAGAAGAGATTGACTCAATGTACAACCTGATCTTGTAGATTGAGTCCTGCCTCATTAACATAACCATCTCTAATCCTGCCTCATTAACATCATAGAGGTGGGATTTACAACATTTAGGATTATCACATCAGATCACAAAATGGTGGACAATCACACAATACTGGGAATCATGGCCTAGCCAAGTTGACACACATTTTTTGGGGATACAATTCAATCCATAACAATTATCTTCAAACTTGGCTGTTAGTATAACTATGAAAAAGTAAGAGTATTTTATCTTGACTTTTTTTAATGACATAAGGTCATGTGGATCATTTGTTTATAGATTTGATAATAATTTGATTATCAGATTTCATAAATTTTCTTCATATTATCATCAGTCTAGCAATAACTTGGAAACCCTGGTGGCATAGTGGTTAAGTGCTATGGCTACTAACCAAAAGGTCGGCAGTTCGAATCCACCAGGCGCTCTTGAAAACTTTATGGGGCAGTTCTACTCTGTCCTATAGGGTCACTATGAGCCGGAATCAACTTGACAGCAATGGGTAGAGATAACTTGATTCTGATATTGGGCTTTTATTAATATGTTGTAAGCTTTTAGCAGGATTGCTCAAAACACCGATTAAAGTCAAATTGTTTCAACAGAAATAAAAAACACTGCCATGTACGTAATACATAATGTTAATAAATGCTAAAAGAGATCAAGCTTAAGGAATCTGGTTAACCAACAGCTGACAAGAAAGGACTGCAAATTAGAAATGAGGAAATTTATATTTTAGTTCTGGTTCTGCCACTGAATAGATGTGCTGACCTTATATAAGTTAATTTAATTTTCAGTAGTGGCTATATCTACGTAAATATTGTTTTCTTTTTAATAATCCTTCTTTAGTGTTGCTTTTATTTTCATCCACCATTTATATGTTCTGTCATGGTAATTTAGCTAATTTATCAGTGAGGTATACCCATTTGATTTTAAGTGTTATACCTAGTTGGCTTTTTTTCCCCCTCCAATATTTTGTTTTTCCCTTTTACAACATTCTTAGTATTGAATGTAATAAAGACTTGAAAAATGTAATCTGTGATTCTATACAGCATGACTTGACATTGACAAATAAACTTTCTCTAAGATTCATCCCTAGTCATCTAAGAATAGAATTTGTAAACTCAGCTTTGTAATTGTGACAATTTACTTGCTCTAGAACAATATGACTCACGTTTTCCTTGGAATGAAAAATCTTTTTTCTTTTTCTTTAAACGTGTGTGCTTCTCATTCTACTGTAGCATAATTGACACCCTTTATATAGAGTAATTATTTATATGTTTGAAGATAGCTGGTGATCACTCTGTTTTCTTCAGACTTAAACTCATTATTGTTAGTTTGCTTTATAAATAATATACACCCTTGATCCTTAAAAAACCGCAGAAACGAATGTTCCCTATTTTAAGGCATTTGTGTTTTCACATAGGTCCTAGGGAACCACAGGTAAATATTGACAGTTGTATTGATATTTATTAAAATAAATGGAAAGTAGGTAAAGTTTAATATGTTTTATTAGCGCAAAATAATCAAGTACAGATTTTTGTATGGTGAGAACTTTGGACCGGTCATCTTTCTCTTAGGAACCCAACATTGAGGACATCTGAGGTTTGGGTAATCTGCATTGCCTCATCAATGGCTACCAATCTTTAAATATAAAACAGTGTATTGGAGTATTGAAGATACCTTCTTCCTCACTAACTTTCATTATACCTCAATCTAATCATTCCATTCTGGCACAAAAGTCACATATTAAGTGTCACGGATGAAGACAATTATCTTTTACCTTTTCTTTCGGCAGAGGAGGAGCCAGTTTTCACTAGACAAGATAGCAGTCGCAGTGAAAAAGAAACCACACAAGTGGCTCATGAAACAGAACCAGAATCAGGGGCTCAGCCTCGGCCTGCTGTATTATCTGGCTATTTCAAACAGTTTCAAAAGTCTTTACCACCACGATTCCAGCGGCAGCAGGTAAGGCTAAAACCATTTTATTATATATATATTATTGAAAAGGTTTATTGCTCAATAGTTTGAGAAGTGAATTTGACATAAAACCTAAAGTACACAAAGCACACAAATTCGCTCTGAAATTCTTTTCTTTTTTAATAAAACTTTGTTGGTATGGGTTTTACCTTGACCACCTGTGTCATTCCTTTTCTCCCCTGCCTCATTTATAGATGCCATTTTCCTAGGAAATGGTTGTAAGTGTAATAAATGAATGATTAACTGCTTAAGTTAAGTATGGGGCAAGATGTTATAACTTATCCTTTGCTCTTTTATCATACTTTTCTCATAAGGATTCAAAAACTCTTGTTTTTTGATATGATAGATTGTATTTACTTATCACATGGAACTAAAATCTCAAGATGTGGGATATTTCTTTTTCAGGAACAGATGAAACAGCAGCAGTGGCAGCAGCAGCAACAGCAGGGTATACTTCCACAAACTGTGTCTTCTCAGCCATCCAGTGGTGCTGTCCCTCCTCCACCACACAGACCTCTGTACCAGCCCATGCAGCCTCACCCTCAGCATTTGGCTTCCATGGGTTTTGATCCAAGGTGGCTCATGATGCAGTCATATATGGATCCTCGCATGATGTCAGGAAGACCTGCTATGGATATTCCCCCCATTCATCCTGGTTAGTTGAAACTGGCATTGTCTCATGACTCACTTACAATTTTGCAGGATCAAAGTGTTTTGTTATTTTCTCATTTTTAGTCTTAATTCCTTTGAAGGTATAGTCTACTAAGAACTTATATAGGACCTCAAGATTTTTAATCATGAAACTATGTAACTGTATTTCAACACAGTAGTTAGAATGCCAGACACTTGTACCAATTTTGTGATAAAACCAAAATATTAGTTCTTTTCTGTTTCGTAAATATTATTTTGAAAATTTGAGACCAAATTTATTCACTGTCTTATTAACAATATCTGTTATTGGCTACATTGTTTTTGTCCTTTTAAGTGTTTCAGCATTTAAATTTTGTCCACATGTATTCCAGCCTTTCAGTTTTCTCCATTATTTACCAGCCTACCATTTGAATTTCCTTATAGGTTTTTATACAGATGAACTAGCAGTCTTTTATGGAATCCATCAGAATAAATCCAGAATTCAGTTACCAAAATTGTATGCAGGAAAGTTTAAGAGTGATAAAAAGCTGATGAAGAATCAAATCTTCATTTTAAGAGTTTACACTGAAATTTTAAATTTTAAGTAGCATAATTTTTTAGAATATTGATTAGCTAAATTAAACTGGATTAAAGGAATCTGCTATAGGAAATATTTTCTCTGAGAATTTATCAATATTGGTATAATTCTCATTATGTTATTTGTATTAAGATACATAGAGTCAAGATATCTGGATTTTCCACTAATGTTTTGTTAAATTAATCAGTTTTGCTCGGGGAATACACATAAACACACACAAACATTTAACTTGAGTGTAGAGAATTCCAAATAGCAATTAATAATCTAGATTCTTGTCTATCATGATTTTATTACTATCATTTGTTATAAGTCTTATTTCATCTTTTTCTGAACTTTCTTTACAGGAATGATTCCTCCTAAGCCATTAATGAGAAGAGACCAGATGGAAGGGTCGCCAAACAGTTCTGAGTCATTTGAGCATATAGCTCGATCCACAAGAGACCATGCCATTTCCCTCTCTGAGCCTCGTATGATGTGGGGGTCAGATCCCTATCCTCATGCTGAGCCTCAGCAGGCAACTACTCCCAAGATAACAGAAGAACCTGAGGATGTAAGGTAATTATTAAAATTACTAATAGACTCAGTAGAACATGATGATGACAAGAAAGCTGCATAGTACCTGTTTTAGGACTGAGCCATAAGTCTGATTATATTTAGTGTGTTTCGTTTCATTTTTTGACGTATTTTCTTTTTCTTGCATTTCTGGATTGATTAGGGCATTTTGTAACCTAGTTGTATGCACTGAATTAAATGCTGAAATGCAGTGCTCAATGTTAAAACTTCACAGGGTTTTACTGTAGATTAAATGTGAAGAAATTTAAATGTGTCTAACATGCTTATCATGTAGTCTGGCTAAAGTGTTGATGTAATTCTTCCACTAGTAAGAAATGAAAGACATTTAACTGTCAGTATCTTTTGGAAATTTTCTAAGACCATGATAAGGAGAAATCCTAATTTACAAAGATTTTGAAGTGGCAGACAATTAGTAATCTCTTATAACTTACAGCCATATAGTTAGAACATCTGCCCTTTCAAGTGCTATATTTTGTGATAAAGTTTTATAATCATTTCTAATTAATTAAGGCAGACTTACTATGGTGTACACTTTCATTCTAGGGAGAAGTTTATTAGCCTTGATCAGTATAGTCTAAATTTTTCATAGATAATGATGGTCTTTAGGATTCATTGTTTTCATGGTTTAAAATTAGAGCAATTGTTTTACTGTACAGTTATATGTGGGAAAGATTTTGCTTTGTTGGTTATATTTTTTAATTCTCTTCATCATAGGCCTGAAGCCCCTTTGGAACAGGAACAGATTACTCCTGCTTATCCTGTAGAACATAGTCAGTTGGATTCTCATCCAAAAGTAGACTTTCTCAGAGAATCATGTGAGACAGAAGTACAAAAGTTTCTAAGCAGATCTGTGGAAGACATTAGACCTCACCATAGTGAAACCAACAATCTGTCTCCTTGTTTTGAAGTATCTGATCAAAAGACCATATCGACTCCTCAAGAAGAGCGGATTTCAGCTGGAGAAAGTCAGCCTGTTCTGAAAAGAAGTGTTTCCCATGGATCTAACCACACTCAGAAATCAGAGGAACAAAGAAATGAGCCATCTGTAAGCATTCCTAAAGTAACCAGCAGATGTATTGATTCAAAAGAACCAGCAGAAAGACCAGAGGAAAAACCAAAAAAGGATGGCTTCATACGATCTTCGGAAGGTCCAAAACCTGAAAAACTGTATAAATCTAAATCTGAAACTCGCTGGGGCCCAAGACCAAGCTCCAACAGACGGGAAGAAGGTAATGATAGGCCTGTGAGAAGATCGGGTCCCATTAAAAAACCTATACTTAGAGATATGAAAGAGGAACGAGAGCAGAGAAAGGAAAAAGAAGGAGAAAAGGTCACAGAAAAAGTTGTAAAGCCCGAAAAGACAGAAAAGAAGGATCCTCTTCCTTCACCCTCACCACCTCCAGCACCGACCCAGCCACAGTCAGTCCCACCACCACCTCCACCAGAACTAGAGAAACCTCCTTCAACAGAAACTTCAGCTGTGGCTCAAAAGCCATCTCAAGATACTGAGAAGCCTTTGGAACCTCTGAATAGTGTTCAAGTAGAGCCTACAGTTAAAACTGTTAGCCAACAAATGGTCTCAGCACCAACAGTCAAAGAAGAGAAACAGCCTGAGAAGGTCATCACTAAAGACCTTGTTATAGAAAGACCTCGACCAGATTCAAGACCAATAGTCAAAAAAGAATCAACTTTACAAACCCCTAGGACCTATTGGAAAGAAGCTAGAGATTGGTTTCCAGATCAAGGATACAGAGGTCGAGGCCGAGGTGAATATTATTCCAGAGGTCGAAGCTATAGAGGCTCTTATGGAGGGCGAGGCCGGGGTGGTAGAGGGCACCCTCGAGATTATCCTCAGTATAGAGACACTAAGCCAAGAACAGAGCACGTGCCCTCAGGGCCTCTCAGGCAGCGAGAAGAAAGCGAAACCCGAAGTGAGAGCTCTGACTTTGAAGTCGTCCCTAAAAGAAGAAGACAGCGAGGTTCAGAGACTGACACAGACAGTGAAGTTCATGAAAGTGCCAGTGACAAGGATAGTTTAAGCAAGGGTAAACTGCCCAAAAGAGAGGAACGATCTGAAAACAAAAAACCTATAAAGCCTCAGTTTTCTTTCAAGCCTGAAAACCATGTCCGAATAAATAATCGACCACTTGAAAAACCTTATATGAGGGATGATGATAGATCTAAACCAGGCTTCCTTCCTAAAGGAGAGCCAACAAGGAGAGGCAGAGGGGGAACATTCAGACGTGGTGGAAGGGATCCTGGAGGTCGCCCATCACGCCCCGCCACCTTACGAAGGCCTGCTTATCGGGACAATCAGTGGAACCCAAGGCAGGCAGAAGCTCCTAAACCAGAAGATGGAGAGCCACCCAGAAGACATGAGCAGTTTATTCCTATACCAGCAGATAAACGACCTCCAAAGTTTGAGCGAAAATTTGACCCAGCTAGAGAGAGGCCCCGAAGGCAACGCCCTACCCGACCACCAAGGCAAGATAAGCCTCCTCGGTTTAGACGACTAAGAGAGAGGGAGGCTGCTTCTAAAACAAATGAGGTGACAGTATCCACAAATGGCACAGTTAACAGTGTGGTTCAAGAAGCAGCCGGTACTGCTGGGGATATTTCTGGGAATAAGACACCAGACTTATCTAATCAGAACTCTTCAGATCAGGCAAATGAAGAGTGGGAAACAGCCTCTGAAAGCAGTGATTTCAATGAGAGGCGTGAGAGGGATGAAAAAAAAAATGCTGATTTGAATGCACAAATGGTTGTAAAGGCCGGAGAGAATGTTTTACCTCCAAAGCGGGAAATAGCAAAGAGAAGTTTTTCCAGTCAGAGACCTGGGGTAGATCGCCAGAATCGGCGCAGCAACAATGGTCCGCCAAAATCAGCAAGGAATTTCTCAGGTCCTAGGAATGAAAGAAGAAGTGGCCCACCATCAAAAAGTGGGAAGAGAGGGTGAGTATTTTGCTTTAGATGTAACTACTTTTGTACCTCTAAAGAACCTAAAGGTGGTCTTCTAGGTTGAACTATGCAAAGAGGCCAGTCTAGATAAAGGACCAAGCTATTGTTCTCCCGAGGTGCTTTTCTCTGTTCTCAAAATGTAAGGGTACTTGAAGAGGAGAGGTTAATGTATTTCAGGAATTGCATGCTAAGTTACATTTTCCACAAGAGTCTTCTTGGGAACTTGTAGCTTTGGGGAAATTTGCACATTTATGGAGAGACGTGTACAATGTCCTCCATTTGGTAATAATGTCCTCCATTTAGTAGCTTTTCTTTTTTTATTGGTTTCGCCTCCCTGTAAAACCGTGGTACGGTACAGATGTCCTCTGAGACTTAATATGTTATAAAAATACATCTTATTGCTTTTTACTAGTTTCCTAAAAGTGAATGTTGAAACTTAAGGATAAGTAACATTTCCCCCTCGGGTTGCAAACTTAAAATAAATGACCAACTAGAAAGAGGGCCAGAGAACAAAGCCATACCCAACAACCAAGGCCGTTAATAACATAA
Organism: Dugong dugon; assembly: GCA_030035585.1. Lineage (NCBI taxonomy): Eukaryota > Metazoa > Chordata > Mammalia > Sirenia > Dugongidae > Dugong > Dugong dugon. The sequence continues at coordinate 171,259,407 of CM057462.1, forward strand.
ATACCATGGCAGTGGATTTCTTTAAAAGGATGTCTCTAAATTTATGCTAAACTTAGTCCATTCTTTTAAGTATTAAAATCATGGTTATAGTAAAGTACTATTGATACCTGTAGTGTCAGGAAGCATTATAGAGTAGCAGTTAAAAGTCGGAATGCCTAGGTTCAAATTTAGGCCTTGGTACTCACTAATTGTATAAACTCTTTGCTTCCTCACCAGTAAAATGGGGAGATAGTGATAGTACTTATAAGAATGTGTGAAGATAGGGCGTTATGCTGAGTGAAATAAATCTCTCAAGGACAAATATTGTATGAGACGACTGTTACACAAAACCAAGAAATGGTTTACACCAAGAAACCTTTGTTTGATGGTACCAGGGATGGGAGGGGGTGGAAGGGAAAAATCACTAACTAGATAGTAGACGTGTATTAACTTGGGTGAAGGGAAAGACAGTACACAGTATGATGGAAGTCAGCACAGCGTGAAGAAGGCAAAGGAAGACACTGAGGTAGACAAGAGTAAAAAGCAACTGGTAAATACTGTTACAATGCTGCAATAACGGTAACAACAAACAGTAATTTACAGGTGGAAACGTAAGCTGAACAAGTGTGGGATGGCATATGGGAGTACATCATGAGCATGTATAGGTTTGGCAGAGGATATTTCTACATACATATTTGTATGTGCTACAAATATATCCATGTATATAGTAGAACATGGAGGAGGCACAATTATGAAAACTTCATAGCCATAATCGAACACCTTCAGGGAGAATCTAGGTCAATTGACATAACATAGTCCATAAAAACAGTGTTCTACATCCTGGTTTGTTGAGTAGCTACTGGGGTCTTAAAAGCTTGTGAGCGGTCATCTAAGATGACAACTATTGGTCTCTTCCATCTGGAGCAAAGAAGAATGAAGAAAATCAGAGTCTCAAGGAAACATTTAGTCCAGAGGACTAATGGACCACATGAACCACAGCCTCCAGTAGCCTGAGACCAAAAGAAAGATGGTGCCTGGCTACCACTACCGACCACCCTGAGTGGGATCACAGTAGCAGGTCCTGGACAGAGTGGGAGAAAAATGTAGAACAAAATTCAAATTCATAAAAAAAACCAGACTCCAGACTTACTGGTCTGATAGAGACTGGTGGAACCCCCGAGACTATGGCCCTTAAACACCCTTCAATTCTGGAACAGGACTCAGTCCTGGAGAGCACCTTTCAGCTAAAAAATAGACAGGCCTGTAAGTGAACAGTAACACCCGTGAGGAACGTGCTCCTCAGAACAATCAACCACACAAGACCAAAAGGGCAGCATTGGTCCCAAAACAAAGTTCAGAAGACAGGAAGGGACAAGAAAGATAGGCAGATGGAAACTGGGAACTCAGGGAGGAAGTGAGTAGAGTGCTTGTCACATTGAGGGGATTGCCACTAATGTCTTGAAACAAAACGTGTATAAATTGTTGAATGAGAAACAAATTTGCTCTGTAAATTTTCACCCAAACCACAATAAAATGTTCAAAAAACAAAAGAATGTGAAGATTATTGAATTGGTATTTGTGAGGCACTTAACATAATATCTGGCATATAGAATACAACTTCTAGGGTGTGCCCTCTTTTTTGACCAAGTTCTTAGGTTACAGCCTAAGCTGACGAGAAATTTATTTGGACAATGGACAATATTCTGTTAATCTGAGTTCCTTAGTTACTGAGCATTTCAGATTACTAGACTTTTTGCTTTTAAAAAGATTCCAGGAAATGTTGTGACCATTTGTATTTCCTGAGTACTTGCTTAACTGAATTTGAACGTCCCTTCTTTAAAGGTCCAAGAGAATCAGGATAACAGAAATCACTAAACAGAATAGTTCATTGACTATAATGGAACTATTCGAATTTCAAGTAAGGAAAATTTTGGTCTGATTTTTGTGCTGTGTAGACAGCAACGACTTTGAACCTGCAGAAATAGCAGACTGGTTGTAGTTAACACGAATGTTTTGTGAGAGTCCCATCTAGAAGAAATCAATTCATTCTTCAAATATTTGAGGCCATGCTCTTTGTCAGGCATTTGGTAAGCTTTTGTCTTGGGTGATATTACAGGCTAATATGAGTTAATAAATGTCAGAAGGGAATTTTGTTCACAACAAAACTGTAAGAATACATTTGATTTGTGAAATGAGTTATTTCCATATCAGTATTCCTTATATGTTTACATTAATGTATAAATCTGATAAAACCATTTAAAAATATATACACATAATGTAAACATAGAATGCTTTTTATAAACATCGTTTTCTTATGCTGCCCATATATGGAGAAGATTCCAGTTGTGAGTACTTCAGCTTGGATCACAAAAATTTTCCACTATAACCAGTGTTGATTAGCTCATCTTTGACATAATGGACAAATAAACACAATTGGAACCTTCAGGGGATAATTAGAGATCTAGGAATTTATTGTTGTAAATGACTTTAGGAAGCTAGCCTATCTCCTTGTTTTGAGAGGCTCAGTTTTAGTGAGGTTGTATTCAACAGATGTCTCAAAGGCTTGTTGGTCTTCTAGCTCAATACTGCTGCTTCTTAGATTGAACATTAGAAACTACTAGTAAGAGCTTTTTTTCTTTTGTTTGGGTATGTGGAGGTAATAATAGCTCAAATTATTATTATTATTTTGTAGACCATTTGATGACCAGTCTGCAGGTACAACTGGTGTTGACCCAGTCAATGGCAGCTCTACACACCACCAAGAAGGAGCACTTAATGGTACAGGACAAAAGAACTCCAAAGATACTACTGGGAAAAAAAGAGAAGACCCCAAACCAGGTCCTAAAAAACCCAAAGAGAAAGTAGATGCTCTCTCACAGTTTGATCTCAACAATTATGCAAGTATGTCTTAAATTCTTTTATTTATTTATTTATTTTAGAACATCTGAAGTAGATGCTATAAATAAGAGTTACCTAGTGACCAAGGAGGAGGTAGTGGTGGTTCAGTGGTAGAATTCTTATATTCCATGTAAGAGACCCGGGTTCAATGCCTGGTCAGTGCACCTCATGCACAGCTTGGCATGTTGCTGCAATACTGAACAGGTTTCAGCAGAGCTTCCAGACTAAGACAGACTAGGAAGAAAGGCCTGGTAATTTACTTACGAAAATCAGCCCTATAGATCACAATAGTCTGACCCGTAGCTGATCCTGGGGATAACAGAGAACCAGGCAGTGATTGGCTTTGTTGTGCGTGGGGTCACCATGAGTCAGGGGCCAACTTGACAGCAGCTAACAAGTCATCAGAGAAGGAAAGACTTAAGTCTTCAAGGTGAAGATGGAGTCCGTTGATGAATCACTGACTTACTGAACTAAAATAATGCCAGCTGTCAGCATAGTATTGAATGCTTGCTAAAGTTTTTGTTGAAGATAACCCACAGGGTTTCACTGTAGGTCTTTAAAAAGGAGAAAATTAAGTAACCAGTCTACTTTGCCAAATAGGTGTGGGAAAGCACGAAAGCAAAATAAAAATAATTATATTTGTATGTAGGCTGTGTCTCAAAAGAAAAAAGGGAAAAGAACGTTCAGTGAGTTATATAACCTGTATAAAATTGATATTTAAGATATAGTAAATAGAGAATAAATAATAGGGCACACAGTATTGCTGTAGATAAATACTTTATAAAAGCCATGAAGTGATAGGGTATCAACTGAATTATAACATAGGTAATAAGAAAATATTCTATAAGGAAATTAACAAGGAGTATCTGTGGATAGATACTATACGTGTAAAAATCTACTACTTGCCATGCATTTAGATAGTGAGACTGAAGGTGGAAACCCTGAATGAAATTGTGAGAGATTTACTAAGTTAAGACCAGATAGAAGTAATGGGAAACTTAGGTTAAGTGCTGGAATTCCAGTATTACAGGTATGGTTGAAGTCTTTCTTTCATCTAGTTAATGGTTAATACTTACACATATTAAACCTTGATTTGTGCCCAGGTCCTGAATATTTTTTTATTTCTGGAACACTGATTTCTCAAGAGTGTGGTCACCAGACCATCAGTATCATCTGAGAATTTGTGAGAAATGCAAATTTTGAATTTTGGGGACCCACCCCAGACATAACTGAATCAGAAACTATGTAGGGGGTTTGGAAGCAGCAGCAGTCTGTTTTAACGTCTCTTCCAGGTGATTCGAACACATGCTAAGGTTTAAGTACTACTGTTCTAGGCTACCATTTTAGAATTTATGTGAAAAAGAAATAAGCTGAACTTGATTGTATGTTTAAGAATTTATATATATATATATAATTGTTGTAGTTAATTGAAGTTTACATTTCAGGTTAGTCTCCCATACAAAATTTCATACATACATTGTTTTGTGACCCTAGTTGCTCTCCCCATGTCCATTCAACCAGCTCCTAACGCTCTCTGCCTTCCCATCTCACCTCCAGACAGAAGCTGCTCCTTTGGTCTCTTGTATGTACTTGACTAAGAGGCACACTCTTCACGAGAATTACTTTATGTCCCAAAGTCCAGTCCAATCCCTGTCTGAAGAGTTGGCCTCGGAAATTGTTTTAGTTCTGGGCTGATAGAGAGTCCAGGGGCCATGCTTTCTGGGGTTCCTCCAGTCTCAGTCAGACCATTAAGTCTGATCTTCTTGCTAGAATTTGAGTTCTGCACCCCATCTTTCTGCTGCTCCATCAGGGACCCTCTGTTGTGTTCCCTGTCAGGGCGGTCATTTGTGGTAGTCAGGCACCATCTAGTTCTTTTGATCTCCGGCTGATGAAGTCTCTGGTTTATGTGGCCCTTTCTTTCTCTTGGGCTAATACTTTCCTTGAGTCTTTGCTGTTCTTTCTTCTCCTTTACTCCAGGTAGTTGGGACCGATTGATACATCTTAGATGGCTGCTTGCAAGCTTTTAAGACCCCAGATGCCACTCACCAAAGTACGATGCAGAACATTTTCTTAATAAGCTTTATTCTGCCAGATGACCTAGATGTACCCTGAAAGCATGGACCCTGACCCCTACCCCTGCTACTCTGTCTCTCGAAATGTTTGGTTGTATTCAGGATACTTCTTAGCTTTGGTTTAGTCCAGTTGTGCTGACTTCCCCTATAGTGTGTGCTGTCCTTCCCTTCGCCTAAGATAATTCTTACCTACTATCTAGTTAGTAAATAACCCTCACCCTCCCTCCGCACCCCAGTAACCATCAAAGAATGTTTTCTTCTGTGTTTAAACCTTTTCTTGAGTTCTTTTAATAGTGGTCTTATACAGTATTTGTCCTTCTGTGACTAAATTCACTCAGCATAATAAGTTCCAGCTTCCACCATGTTATACAGTTTTTCACGGATTCATCGTTGTTCTTTATCGTTGCGTAGTATTCCATTGTGTGGATATACCATAATTATCCATTTGTCCTTTGATGGACACCTAGGTTGTTTCCATCTTTTTGCTATTGTGAACAGTGCTGCGATGAACATGGGTGTGTATATATCTATTTGTGTGACGGCTCTTATTTCTCTAGGACATATTCCAAGGAGCGGGATAGCTGGATTGTATGATACTTCTATTTCTAGCTTTTTAAGGAAGGGCCAAATCGATTTCCAAAGTGGTTGTACCATTTTACATTCCCACCAACAGTGTATAAGTGTTCCAGTCTCTCCACAGCCTCTTCAGCATTTATTATTTTGTGTTTTATGGATTAATGCTAGCTAGCCTTATTGGGGTGAGATGATACCTCATTGTAGTTTTGATGTGTATTTGTCTAACGGCTAATGATCGTGAGCTTTTCCTTACGGCTCTGTTAGCCACCTGCATATCTTCTTTGGTGAAGCGCCTGTTCATATCCTTTGCCTGTTTTTTAATTGGGTGATTTGTCTTTTTGTTGTTGAGGTTTTGCAGTATCTTGTAGATTTTAGAGATTAGATGTTGATCGGATTTGTTGCAGCCAAAAATTTTTTCCCAGTCCATAGGTTGTCTTTTGACTCTTTTGGTGAAGTCTTTTGATAAGCATAAGTGTTTGATTTTTAGGAGCTCCCATTTATCTACTCTCTTTTCTGGTGCTTGTGCATTGTTACTTATGGTTCATATTGTGTTTATGCCATGTATTAGGGCTCCTAGCGTTGTCCCTATTTTTTCTTCCATGATCTTTATTGTTTTTGATTTTATATTTAGGTCTTTGATCCATTTTGAGTTAGTTTTTGTGCCTGGTGTGAGGTATGGGTCTTGTTTCAGTTTTTTGCAGATGGATATCCAGTTATGCCAGAACCATTTGTTAAAGAGACTGTCTGTTCACCAATTAACGGACTTTGGGCCTTTGTCAAATATCAGCTGCTCATACGTGGATGAGCTTATATCTGGATTCTCAACTCTGTTCCATTGGTCTATGTGTCTGTTGTTATACCAGTACCAGGCCGTTTTGACTACCATGGCGGAATAATAGGTTCTAAAATCAGGTAGTGTGAGGCCTCCCACTTTGTTTTTCTTCTTGAGTAATGCTTTGTTTATTCGGGGCCTCTTCCCTTTCCTTATGAAGTTGGTGATTTGCTTCTCCATCTCATTAAAAAATGCCAGTGGAATTTGGATCAGGATTGCATTGTATCTGTAGATTGCTTTGAGTAGAATTGACATTTTCGCTATGTTGAGTCTACCTATCCATGAGTACTGTGTATTTTTCCACTTATGCAGGCCTCTTTTAGTTTCTTGCAGTAGTGTCTTGTAGTTTTCTCTGTAAAGATCTTTTACGTCTCTGGTTAGATTTATTCCTAAGTATTTTATCTTCTTGGGGGCTATTGTAAATGGTATTGATTTGATAGTTTCCTGTTCAAGGGGTTCTCTTTGTTGGTGTAAAGGAATCCAACTGATTTTTGTATGTTTATCTTGTAACCTGAAACTTTGCTGAAATCTTTTATTAGTTCCAGTAGTTTTCTTGTGGATTCTTTGGGTCTTTCTGTGTGTAAGATCATATCATCTGCAAATAGAGGTACTTTGACTTCTTCCCTACCAATTTGGATACACTTTATTTTTCTAGCCTAACTGCTCTGGTTAGGACCTCCAGCACAATGTTGAATAAAAGTGGTGATAGAGGGCATCCTTGTCTGGTTCCTGTTCTCAAGGGGAATGCTTTCAAAGTCTCTCCATTTAGGATAATGTTGGCTGTTGGCTTTGTATAAATGCCTTTAATTATATTGAGGAATTTCCCTTCTATTCCTATTTTATTGAGAGTTTTTATCATGAATGGGTGTTGGACTTTGTCAAATGCCTTTTCTGTATCGATTGATAAGATCATGTGGTTCTTGTCTTTTGTTTTATTATGTGTTGGATTACATTGATTGTTTTTCTAATATTGAACAATCCTTCCATACCTGGTATAAATCCCACTTGATTATGGTGAATTATATTTTTGATATATTGCTGAATTCTATTGGCTAGAATTTTGTTGAGGATTTTTGTGTCAATGTTCATGAGGTATATTGGTCTGTAATTTTCTTTTTTTGTGGTGTCTTTACCTAGTTTTGGTATCAGGGTTATACTGGCTTCATAGAATGAGTTTGGGAATATTCCATCCTTTTCTGTGCTCTGAAATAGCTTTAGTAGAAGTGGTGTTATCTCTTCTCTGAAAGTTCGGTAGAATTCTCCAGTGAAGCCATCCAGGCCAGGGCTTTTTTTTGTTGAGAGTTTTTTAATAACCTTTTCTATATCTTCTTTTGTTAGTGGTTTATTTAGTTGTTCTACTTCTGTTTGGGTTAATTTAGGTAGGTAGTGAGTTTCTAGAAATTTGTCCATTTCCTCTAGGTTTTCAAATTTGTTAGAGTACAGTTTTTCATAGTAGTCTGTTATGATTCTTTTAATTTCAGTTGTGTCTGTTGTAATATCACCCATCTCGTTTCTCATATGGGTTATTTGCTTCCTCTCCTGTTTTTCTTTTGTCAGTTTGGCCAGTGGTTTATCAATTTTGTTGATCTTTTCAAAGAACCAGCTTTTGGACTTGTTAACTCTTTCAATTGTTTTTTCTATTCTCTATTTCGTTTAATTCTGCTCTAATTCTTATTATTTCCTTCCTTCTGGCACCTGTGGGGTTCTTTTGCTGCTGTCTTTCTGCTTGTTCCAGTTAGGGTTAATAGTTTGATTATGGCCCTTTCTTCTTTTTGGACGTGTGCATTTATTGCTATGAACTGACCTCTGAGTACTGCTTTTGCTGTGTCCCAAAGGTTCTCCTAGGATGTGTTTTCATTCTCTTTTGAGTCTATGAATTTCTTTATTCCATCCTTAATTTCTTCTATAACCGATTAGTTGTTGAGCAAGGTGTTGTTCAGTTTCCATGTGTTTGATTTTTTTCCTTGTGTTTTGTGTTGTTGATTTCTACTTTTATGGCTTTATGGTCAGAAAAGATGCTTTGTAATATTTCAATGTTTTGGATTTTGTTAAGGCCTGCTTTATGGCCTAATATGTGGTCAGTTCTGGAGAATGTTCCATGGGCATTGGAAAAGAAATTATACTTGGCTGCTGTTGGGTGCAGTGATCCATATATGTCTGTGAGATCAAGTTGGTTGATTGTAGCATTTAGCTCTTTGTCTTTGTTGAGCTTCTTCCTGGATGTTCTGTCCTTCACCAAAAGTGGTGTGTTGAAAGTCTCCTACTACTGTTGTGGAGCTGTTTGTCTCTGTTTTCAGTGCTGTTACAGTTTATGTATTTTGGAGCCCTGTCTTTTGGTGCATAAATAGTTATGTCCTGCTGGTGTGTTGACCCTTTAATCATTATATAGTGCCCTTCTTCATCCTTTGTGGTGGATTTTAAAGTTTGTTTTGTCAGAGATTAATAGTGCAACTCCTGCTCTTTTTTGAGTGTTGTTTGCTTGATGTGTTTATTTCCAGTCTTTGAATTTTAACCTGTTTGTGTCTTTAAGTGTAAGGTGCATCTCTTGTAGGCAGCATATGGACGGATCATGCTTTTTTATCCAATCTGCCACTCTGTCTCTTTATTGGTGCATTAAATCTGTTTACATTCAGTGTAATTATTGATAGGTATGAGTTTAGTGCTGTCATCCTGATGTCTCTTTTTGTATGTTGTTCACAGTTTCTTTGTTCCGCTTAATTTTCTGTGCTGAGTCATTTTTCTTTATGTATTTTTTTTTTTTTTCATCTTTTTCATTGTTGTAGATTTTGTGTTTGCTAGGTCTTTATATTTTTCTATTTTTTTATTTTTATTTGTAGGATTGTTAGATTCCTTTGTGGTTACCTTAATATTTACCTCATTTTTCTATGTTTATTTATAGCACCTTGACTTCCCCTCCGTATGAAAAGTCAGTGTCTGCATTTTTAAGTCCCTCTTTTTTCTTTTAATGTTGTCGTTTTTTACACATTGATATCTCTGTTTCCCTATTTTCAGTGTTTTAGCTTTGATGTATTTTCGACTTCCCTATCTCAGTCAATATCTGGTTGCTCTGGGCTGTGTTCTAGTCTTGCATTGTTATCTAACCATAGGTTTCCCTCTAGTGTTTCTTGTAATTTTGAGTTGGTTTTTGCAAATTCCCTAAACTTCTGTTTATCTGGAAATGCCCTAATTTCACCATCATATTTGAGAAGACAGTTTTGCTGGATATATAATTCTTGGCTGGCAGTTTTTTTCCTTCAAGTCTCTAAATATGTCATCCCATTGCCTTCTTGCCTGCATGGTTTCTGCTCAGTAGTCCGAGCTTATTCTAATTGACTCTCCTTTGTAGATGACTTTTCTTTTATCCCTAGCCCCCCTTAAAATTCTCTCTTTATCTTTGGTTTTGGTAAGTTTGATTATGTCTTGGTGACTTTCTTTTGGAATCTACCTTATGTGGGGTTCTATGAGCATCTTGTATAGATACCTTCTCATCTTTCATGGTATCAGGGAAGATTTCTGTCAACAAATCTTCAACAGTTTTCTCTGTATTTTCTGTACCCCCCCCCCCAATTCTGGTACTCCAATCACTCGTAGGTTATTTCTCGAGAGAGTCCCACATAACTCTTAGAGTTTCTTCATTCTTTTTAATTCTTTTATCTGATTTTTCCTCAAATAAGTTGGCATCAAGTGTCACTGCTTCTATTAAGTTGTCTAACTCTGAAATTTTATTGTTCATCTTCTGAATCTCTGATTGCTGTCTCTGTGGATTCTTGCAGCCAGTTAAATTTGTCATTATGTTCTTAAATAACTTTTTAAATTTCTGCTACTACTTTGTGTGTTCTTTGGTTGTTTCTGCATTTTGTAAAATTTCCTTTTTAATTTCTAGAAGAGTTCTGTGTATTAATCTTTTGTATGCTGCCTCTGATAATTCCAAGAAATTCTCTTCCTCCAGGGAATTTATTGATTCTTTTTTTTGGGGGGGAGCTTGCTGAAGCCATTATGGACTGCCTCCATATGTGATTTGATCTTGACTGTTGTCTCCGAGCCATCAATAAGTTATTATAATTTTGTTTTATATTTGCTTAGTGAGTCCTAGCTTCTTGTTTTGTTTTGTTTTGATATGCCCCAATAGGCTGCTTGTGTGCACTAGTTTGATTATTGGCACCTTTGAAGCTCTAATGTCCTGTCACCGGGTACGTAGTTCTGTAACTAAGTATGTGCACACAGCAGTCCGTTAAATTTTCCTATATGGGTTCAGCTCAGGTGTCCAGGCATCGATCACCAAGTGTGTGGTGCAGGCTGTCACCTACAGTCTTAGAGAGGCATGGATGATTGGTATAGGCACATGTATCTGGCTGCAGTAGGGGATCACACACTGAGCCAGTCAGGGGGCTGACGGCTGCCCCTGAGAGTCTGAAAGGAAAGCATGTCCCTATTCCCTAGGGCGAGTAGGTAGGTGAGTTTTGCAGCCGGACTGTGAGCACCCCACTCTGTTGGCTGTAAAGACTCGAGCGCACCACTTTTTCTTGGACTCCTGTAGCAGGTGATTAGGTGGCGTAGGTGAAGCCGCCAGTCCTCAAGCCCCTGGCGGGGATCGGTGAAGGTGCCTTCTTAAAGGGCAGGGCTGTGTCAAGGGTCACAAATCTGCCACTTCACAGCTGAAACAGTTGAAATTAGACTTCAGGTGTTTACCCTGTTGTACTGTAGTAGTGAGGGCTAATGCTGTTGAGATGGATCCCCACGAATCTGTAAAGGGGTGTACGGCACTAAAAGTCTGCGTTACGCCTTATGCCTGTGCCTAGCAAAGGAGCTGTGCTGACCCTGTGTTCCTCGCTTAGGGGAGCCAGTAGCTTATTTGTTCCCTCTCCAAGGCCAGGAGAATGGGTCAGGGCATCTTTTGGGATCTACTTCCAGCCCAGGGGAGTCAGACTTTGGAAGGCCCGAGGGGTGCAGAGCGGGAAGGGAGGAGGTAAAAAAAGGGAGAGAGGTTTTTTCCAAAAGTTTTTTGTTTTTTGTTTGTTTTTTTTTTTTAATCCCTGCAAAAGGCTGCACACATATACTTATGTTTAGCCACTTGGGAGCTGCTTTTCACTGGTTCGGAGTGTCCAAGCAGAATCTCTGCAGCCGGATCTCTCTTTGTGTGGAAACTGCCTCCCGAGTGCACAGGCGCAGCTGTTTGCCTGCTTCACTGCATACCCTAGAGCCAGTCAGGGCTAAAGAGCAGGAGCCGAGTCCGGACTGGCACTTCTCGCTTCTTCAAAACCGTTTCCCTCTCCCCCCACCACTCAGTCCGATTCCTCAACTTTACCTTGTTCAGGGCCCCTAGATATTCATATACAATCAAATCACTTGTTTTTCCAGGTCTTTGTTGTAAGAGAGATACAGGAAGCCGTCTGACTACTCCACTATCTTGGCCCCGCCTCTGTTTTAAGAATTTTTAGTTAGATTATTTAGAACAGTGGTTCTCAACAGGGGTGATGTTGCCCCCGAAGGGAACTTTTGATAATATCTGGAGACATTTTTGGTTTGTCATGTGCTAGAGGTGGGGAAGAGGAGGGGAGTGCTGCTGACATCTAGTTGGTAGAGGCCAGGGATGCTCCTAAAGATTCTGCAGGGCACAGGACAACCAGTCCAAAATGTCAGTAGTGCCAAATTTAGAGAGTGCGGTTGAAGTAGATCCATAGGAAGCTTGGATGGTAACCTTATCGTGGGCCACAAGAAAGAGAAGAGACTAGCATCCATCTAAACACCATATATTTGGAAAATGACAAGTGAAAATTACAAAGAAGTCCGCAAAAATGGCACATTTGTCTTCCCAAATATCTGTATACCAGTTTTCCTCCTTCCAAAGAACTTTTGTAGTAGGAATTTTCCAAAGTATTAGATTATTGGATTAAGATGTAATGTAAAAAGCTAAGAGTGCTAGGTATTTCCAAATGGATGATGGAAATTGAGCTATTCATTTTAACTCATTAAAAGTATATTTAAGTCATCTTTAGGTTGTTTTCTTAATAACATTGGTTGAGTAATAACTCAGAGTACCAGGCAAGAACAGAGTATTGAAGACAAAAGAAAATATTGCTCAAATTTTCATGAATACTGTATGTGGAGCTTCTTGAAAGGAAGTTAAAACGAAGTATGGTGGCAGGGCTGTGAAGATAAATAAACCTATTTTGCATAATGCTGACTGGGGATAAAATGCACACCTTTTAGTCTGAAAAACTGAAATGAATTTAGAACTATGAACAAAGTGTTTCTTCGCCAGTCTAAAATGATGGAGTGTGTGACATCCTTTTAAATGTTTGGCTAAATCTTTACATCAAATGAGCATATACTCCATTTCACAGAGTTAATAATTCCTGAATTTACAACACAGAACTCTTAGGTAAATCAGAAGCAATTGATTTTTTTTTCCTCTGAAATCTACTTTTTATTTTAAAAAACAGAATGACAGTAATAGGTTTTTAAAGAATGAGAACCAGTCTTAGTATTTATTTTTACTCTCAGTCTTTACATAAATGCAGATTTTTAGCTATTTAAAAAAAAATTTTGTTTGCAAATTGATTTTCCCTATGTACCCCTCCCTGATCATATCCTCTTGGCATTCTCAAAAAAGTTATCACCATCCTGAGTTGTGTATTTGTCATTCCCAAGCAAATAGTTGTTTTCACTGTATGTGTGTTCCCCAATTAAAACATAATCTTGTTTGCAAAGTTAAAATAATAATGTATTTGAATTGCCTCACCCTTTTTTTGATTTTATTGTGCAGACAATATACCTATAACAAAAATTAACATCCTTCCAACAGATTTCTTTTTCCTTGAAATAATGTTTAATGGATCTAGTTTTTTTTAATTCTCATTGGAATATATGATAATTTGTAACAAGTTAACCAAAATGATGGTTAGTTAGAAATATACTTTCAGTTATTTATTTGCTGGATGATTGTGATTTATGTACAATGTATTGCTTTGCATTTACATGGAACTTTCACATATCTTTTTTTTTTATTTTAACAACTTCAAGTTGTAGATGAAGGTCTACATAAAATAGAGGCATTAGGAGTCCTAAGACCAACTAGTCTGATCACCTCCTCACCTAATGGCCTTTAACAAATTAGCATCTCTGAACTTATTTCATCCTTTGAAAAAGGGAAATAATAGTAATACCTACTTCTAATGGTGAGATGCAAAGGAGGTAAGGCACCATGTATACTTAAAGCACTGTGCAGATCTGAGATGGAGAGAGATAGAAGTTAAATATTTGACTAAGGTCATAGGATTGTTTTGAATTTTAGGCATTGCCTATATTGCTTAAGACAGAAAAGTAGGTAAATAGAGATGTATATCATCCAAAGCAAATAGTTTTAGGCCTTTTATTTTGAACCTTGTTTCCAAAATCTTGATCCTTAAATCATTTTGCTAATGAGTGGCCACCTTATGAAATGGAAAATGGGAGATAGATTATACTGTGAATTATCTTTGGCTTGTCTCTTTTTCTTTTCTTTTTTTAAATATCATTGGACTAAACAAACATAGCATTGCATTTAAACATTTATTTAACTCTGTAATTGAAAAACAAATAATCATCTTGGATCTTTTTGATACCATACCACAGGTGTTGTTATAATCGATGACCACCCTGAAGTAACAGTAGTTGAAGATCCTCAATCAAATTTGAATGATGATGGTTTTACCGAAGTGGTATCCAAAAAACAACAAAAACGTTTACAGGATGAAGAACGCCGAAAGAAGGAAGAACAAATCATACAGGTTTAAAACTTGTTTCAATTTGTTTTTAATTATTTAGATTGTTGCCCAATGTGTATTAGCAAATGATCAACTTTTCTATCTACGTATAAGGTCAGTGCTGCTTCTATTATTCAGGTCTTGAGAGTGACTTGATTTTCACAACTTTGAACTGTTTTGAACCAGGTGTGGTAAAATTTAAATAGAATATAATCACTATAGCTCACCATTTGCCTTAGAACAGACCATCTTTAGTTTGAAAACATATTTTCTAATTTAGTACTGGTTATCTTATTTGCCCTATCTGCTTCATGACAGAGTTACAGAGGTAATTTAAAATTCTTAGAAATCTAATGAACACAACTGCCATGATCCAATAAATTGTAGATTCTTGGACTATAAAAGTTTTGATTGTAATCTAAATTAGTTTATTTAAATACACAATATGAATCAAGATAAATCATTCCATTTAAAACAAGCCAAATAAACCCATTTTGCATAATGCTGACTGGGGATAAAAATAAATAAAACAGATGGATCATGGTTTTAAAGAGCTCTGTTAGATAGAGCCTGGCACAGTGGTTAAGACCTCGGCCACTAACCAAAAGATCGGCAGTTCGAATCCACCAGCTGCTCCTTGGAAACCCTGTGGGGCAGCTCTACTCTGTCCTATAGGGTCGCTATGAGTCAGAACCAACTCATCAGCAGCAGGTTTTTTGGGATTAGATGAGAAGGCCTAAAGGCAAGAAATTTTTCTGGAATTCTATATTCTATATGTAAGGCAGTATATATTCAGTTTAATATATATCAAGACGAGATCTTTTCAGAAGTCATTTATTTTTTAATTTATTTTAGGTAGGTAATATAGTAGTGCATATGTCCTATATAGTATACATCACAGCAGCACTCCTGGAATTCATGTTTCTGTGGCTCACATGAATTGAATCAAGATGATTAATAGCTTTTTGTCAGATCAAGTCGGGTTTTGTTGCCTAATGAATTTATTGCAAACTTCTTTAATATTCTGGATTTCAGAATTATAGAGAAGAGATTATGAAGCATATATCAAGAATATATAATATATATTTGTCTTCTTTCTTTACATCATCTTGGCTTCTCATAATTTAAAATCTCATTAGCAGCCTTGACATTTTCACTCTATGGAGTACATATTTTGAAAAGTAAAGGAGCCAGATTAGCAGTAGGTAGTTCTATTAGAAATTGTATTCACGAACTGTTGCTTTCAGTTGCATTATTGACAGAAATGATTCCTACCAAATTTTTTAAGGTCTGGAACAAAAAGAATGCAAATGAAAAAGGAAGAAATCAGACGTCTAAGCTTCCTCCAAGATTTGCCAAAAAACAGACTACAGGGACCCAGCAAGCACAGTGTCCTGCCTCAGCACCAAATTCAGCCTCAGCTCCAGCTACAGTTCCAGCTTCAGCCTCAGCCCCAGTTCCATCCTCAACCTCAGCCCCAGTTCCAGCATCAGCCTTAGCTCCCGTTCCACCATCAACCTCAGCTCCACTTCTGGCCTCACCCTCAGCTTCAGTTCCAACCTCAGCCTCAACTCCAGCTCCAGCCTCCACCTCAGCCACAGCCACAGCCTCTTCCTCAGCTCCAGTCCCAGCCCCAGTCCCGATTCCAGCCCCAACTCCCATCCTTGCCTCAATCTCAGCCCCAGCCTCTGTCCCTATCCTTACCTCAGCCCCGACCTCAGTCCCCATCCTTGCCTCAGCCCCAGCTTCAGTCCCCACCCTTGCCTCAGCCCTAGTACCAGCTTCATCTCCAACTCCAGCCCCAACAGCATCAGCCCCAACTGCCCCAACAGTCTCAGCTGCAGCTGCCCCAGCCTCAGTTCCAACTGCCCCAGTTCTACTTGCCCCAGCCCCATCTACCCCTGGCCCATCTGCCCCAGCCCAAACTCAGGCACAGACTCACAAAACAGTCCAAAATCCACTCCAGACTACAACACAGACTTCAAAACAGCCACCACCTTTAATTAGGCTGCATTCAGCTCAGACACCTAATGGTGTAGATTATGTAACCACAGGAAAATCCATCCAAAACTCGCAGTGCCATGGCACTCTTACAGCTGAATTGTGGGACAACAAGGTGGCCCCACCCGCTGTGCTGAACGACATTTCTAAAAAATGTAAGTTTGCAACAAAGAAGTGAGAGGTGTGGAATAGCGTGGAACACTGAGTTTTGGGTTTTTGTTTTTCAATTTTATTTATATACTCAGTTTTTTCTAACATCTAATTTTTTCTTAATAGAAAGCAGTAATCATTTCTTAGCTTCCTAGCCTAAAACCTTTGTTTCTAGAATAAGCATGTTATACTTTTAACAATCATGTTGTATTTTCACGGACACAATTTTGTGTTTATAAAAAAAATAATACATAAAGTTTAGTGGGTTTATGTATTATCTCTTTAAGTGTAATATGAAAAGTCATTGTTTCAATATCTGGCTACCAATAAGAGAAAAAAATTAACAGGTATGGGATTATTAGCCTCTAAATTTGAATGATCATGTTTTCTGTGGCTTCTTCTTTTCAGTAGGTCCCATTAGCCCACCACAGCCACCTTCAGTCAGTGCATGGAATAAGCCCTTAACATCGTTTGGATCAGCTGCTTCACCAGAGGTAGGAATAGACTTAAAATGGGGTTGGTGATGTTGATGTGGCAGAATATTCCTTGAAACAGTTTTTCAAACTTTAGTATGTATCAGAATCATCTAGAGGGTTTTTAAAACAGATTGTCAGGCCCCGAGCTCAGAGTTTCTGATTCATTAATTTGGGGTTGAGGCCTGAGTACATTTCTAATAAGTTCCGAGGTGATGTGGATAAGATATATATTTTTTAATGCAATTACTATTATTTTGAGTTTTCTAACATGTTTTACCTTGAATAGTTAGACATTATAATTACTTAGAAGCTGAGTTCACAGAAGGTGGTTGTTCAGTATAATTTCTCAAACATACATAATATTGGTAAATAACTATCAAGGTCATTGATTCTCCATTTGTTTACTCAGTTAACATTTATATAACACTTGTGATGTACCAGGCAGTGTTCTAACCTCCGGGCTTACAAAACTTAGAGGAAAAGAACCAGACAAAGTAGCCCTGCCTTCATGTGGCTTCAGTTTTAGTATGGGGAGAAACCAGCAATTAATAACATACAGTATCTTAGATGGTGATTAGTGCTAAGGGGAAAAGCAAACCAGTGGAAAGTGCATAAGGAATTTCCCAAGGAGCGTAGAGACATTCTAAAATAAAGTGGGCAGAAAAGCCTACTGAGGTGATGAGTTAAAGACTTGAAGGAGATAAGAGAGCATGCTATTGAAATACCTGAGGGAAAACGAATTCCAGGTTCAGAGAATAGCAAATACAAAAGCCTTTAGGCAAGAGCATTCGTGATATGTTTGAGGAAGATCAGGGAGGCCCATGTGACTGGAGTGAAGTAAGAGATGGGAAGAGAATAAAGTTGGAGAAGAAGTAGAGAGCAGATCCTGTAAGGCCTTTGGAAGAGATAGGAAGACACTGGAGGGCTTTGAGCAAACAAGTGACAGGATCTGACTTTATTAAAAAAGATTGTTCTGGCTGGTCTGTCAAGAATAGTCGGGGGTGTGTGGCAAGAGTAAAAGTTATGTTGCTATTGTAATAATGCGGGTCAGAAGATGGTGGCTTCAATCAGGGAAGTGGCATTAGAGATGGTGCGAAATGATTGGTTTCTGAGTATTTGAAGTTCAAGCTGACAAAATTTCTTGATGCCTTAAATATGAAATGTACAAAGAATGAAATATGGAATATGAAAAAACGAAATAAGTTAAAAGTTAGCTCCAATTTTCTGACTTAGTAGGTCTGGAGTAGACTTCATCATCTGTTTTGATGTTTAAAGTTCTGCATGGGACTCCTTATACAACTAGCATTAAGAGCCACTGGATTCAATATTTAAGATCCTCAGTTTAACCATTTTTCTTCTGCCTGTTGGTATTGACTTTTTGATTAATTAGAGAGCATGTCTTATGCAGAAAGTTTAACATTGTTCATGCTGCTATAAAGAAGAACAATGGGAAGTTTCATTTCCTTTTTTTTGATGGGTACATTGAATTTAATAATTGTTAAAATATTTGGTGGTCTAGTTTTATTAATTGACGTTAAAGTACAGGAATAATAATTTCTTAGCACTCTCAGCTGCTAGATTTTTCTTGCAGGTATTCTTAACTACAAATTTGCAGTACTAAAGGGATGCTTATATTCAACTTCAGTCAGTGAGGAGCAAGATATTTTGAGGGTTATATCATTTTTCTCTCATACATTTTTCATTCTCTTTATATTCTTTATGTTTTCTGGGTAGAAGATGATTTTTTGTGGATGTTCATTGTACATGATTTTGAAGTTTTTTCTCATTGTGAAATTTTGAGGTAGCAAAGTTGACATTTCACTTTTAATTCATTTTACAAAATGGAAAAGAATTCCCTAATGAGACTTTTTTCTCTAGTGAAATAGAGTTCTTAATTATTATAATTATTTTCTTACTATTTTGTTTAATGCTGTGAATGTTAGTTATACCAGATAGACTCACAAAGATTGGAATTATGATCTTAACTTTACTATATTTTATAAACTTTTTTCATTTTATAGGCTATAATATTCTTAAAACTAAGTCTTATTAACTGTCAATCTATTTTCCTATTCATTTAACTAAAGTCTTAATTTTTGCACATAAAGTTAATAACTTTCACAGTTATTAATTACTGCATCATTTTCTAACACTACCTGTACAGTTAAATATTTAACTGGCTGTAGAATTGCAACATTGAGTAAAGCAAATGGAGATTTTTATTCTAAGTTACATCTAAAATGTTTGCCTGTATTTGAAAGTAAATATCCAGATATTAAAAATAAATCTGAGTGGCATGCATTGTTCGTATTGTTGACATTGTTACATTGATAGATATAACATTAACCTTACACAGTAATTGACCATGCCAACTTCAGAGATGCCAAAAAAATGATTTAAAGTAGTGATTCAACTATATACCAGATACCAAGGCCTGAAGGTGAACTTTGTTTTTCCCAAAAAGATTAAGTTATTGTAAACATCCTCTGGCTTACAAAGCCCTGTGTGGTCTAGCCTCTGCTTGTCTACCTTCTACTACTGCTCCCAATACTATGCTCCAGCCTCACTGGCCTTTTTAGTTCTCGAACTTACCTTGTGTATTCTCTCTGCCTGAAACGTTTTCCACTGGCTTTGTCTTTTAGATTCAGCTTCAGTCTCCTCCTTAGGAACTTTTTCTGTCCACCTATTTTAATTTTTGTATGCCTGAGTTTTCATTTGTTTATTTCCTCCACCCAGTAGAATGCAAGTTCCACAAATTAAATCAGTAGTGTCTGGATGGATGCCTGGCATGAAGAAGGTGCTGCATAAATTAGCTACTTACCTGGTGAATGAATGCCTTAAGTGTGTACACTACATCACCAGTTCCAGTATACTTTTATGTATGTTATTTTATTGTCGGAACAATTTTTGAGAATTAAGTGATAGTGGTATTGCTGTATCTTTTCCCCCTCCCCCATTCATTCATTCATTCATCTGTTTGTTGCTGGTGATATCTTTGTGTGTTTGTTGCTTTTACTTTTGTTTTAAATGATGAAACAACTTAAGGCTATGATTTGCCCGTGATCTGCACTCATAGGAGCCAGGACATTTAAAACTTAAGTCTTGTCCTGTCTTCATTTTATCAGTTGTTTCCTAATACAGATCAAGGTGGTTATAGGGATGTTATAAAACAATCAGTGTAATTAATCTCAGTCGATGTGTAGGTTGCTTCAAACCTATTTCTGTGGTACTGTTGTGTTACATAAATTAGTCAAATTTGAGCTCTTTTTTGTTTTGACAAGTTTTTAAATACCCTTTTACTAGGGAACAAAGAATGGTCAAGAAAGTGGAGTTGAAATAGGAATTGACACAATTCAGTTTGGTGCTCCAGCTTCAAATGGGAATGAAAATGAAGTTGTTCCTATGCTTTCGGATAAATCTACTGACAAAATACCTGAGCCCAAAGAACAACGGCAGAAGCAGCCACGGGCAGGACCTATCAAAGCCCAGAAGGTAAATACAATTCATATTCCAGATATAATTTTATGAAAGCCATCAACACAGAGAGCAAATATCAGTTTAAAATTTAGTTTTTAATAGATGTCTTTGATCATGATGCATCCTTGTCATAGACGTTGAATTTAGCTTCCAGATTTGAGTCCAGTAGAAAGCAAGGAACATAAACCTGGTCCCATTGGAAAGGAACGTTCGTTAAAAAATAGAAAAGTAAAAGATGTTCAGCAGGTGGAGCCAGAAGGTCAAGAGAAGCCAAGCCCTGCTACAGGCAGAAGCACAGATCCTGTCACAACAAAGGAAACCAAAACCGTCTCAGAGATGTCTTCTGAAATAGGAACAATGATTTCAGTGTCATCTGCAGAATTTGGCACTAATGCAAAGGTATGCAGCATGCAATAATTACAAGTAAAATTGATGCAAACTATGTCAAAGATAAGTGACAAAAACAGCAACAGTATACTTTTTTTGCTTGAGGCATTTAATTCTATAGACTGTGGGTTATTATTTCTACAGAGAAGATGTTATTTTATGATGTGCATAAATTATCTAAAAATTCTTTATGGTAAATTTTTTATGTGTGGAAATTTTCTTTGCTCTTGAATTTGGGCTTTTTAAGTAGCTTAAAGTGAAAACATCTACCCAAGATTGGAATGCTTTTCATTTTCAGTTTGTAGGCTTTGAAAGAATTGCTCTATATTACTTAAAATAAATTGTGTTTATAGAGTTATGGTAGAGCCTTATCTTGCCCACTGGTGAGATTCTAAAATAAGGAAATAAGACAAAAATCAAAAGTTGTGATTTTTCACTACACCTGATGCACAGTCTTTCCTTAATTCCAGTGTAGCCAGTTTTCTTCCAGAGTTGGAACAAAGCACTGTTTCATTGGTTGAGCACCAGAGGAAGTAGTTGACTTTCATATAGGGGCCATGTTGAATGAAAAATGCTTATCTTTAAAAATACTACTTAAGGCAAGATACACTTAGTAACTTATAGGAGCTGGCTGACACTCGTGGGAACAGCAAAGTTATCTGCTGTTTCATGTTCACTCCAGGACATGATATTCATTTAGAAGAAAGTTAGATAAAATCTTCCATATTATGTGGATATTTTTCTTTTTAATTGCCATATGATTGAATTCATGTAAGTAAAAAGCTTATGTGATCCAACTGAAATATTTAAAGAAGACATTCATGGAGATAAACAAGGAGTGTACCCTAAAACCTAATTAATTGTGACAACTTAAGATCCTGACATTTATTTATCTACATTGAAGAGGAATAAAAATCAATAATAGAAAGTAAGCTATGGATTGAGCATATGGAAAATGCAGAAAGATTTTTTTAGTAATCCTCAGGAATAAATACTTGGTACTGCTGACAACTTAATACTATGCAGTGCATTTTAAAAATGTACAGTACCCTAGCAACACTTGGAATGGTATCCTTTTCAGTGGTAGGTTCATGTTTTTGTAGCCTAATGGTGACTGATACAAAGTTTGAGTGAGCTGAGGTCTGTTCTCCCTCCTTTCTTCCGAAATAACTTTACAACTGTTAGGTGGTCATTAGAAAATGACTCAGTTAATTGAATTTGAAACGGTTTTTTTGTTTTTGTTTTTGTTTTTGTTTTTTCCTATTACTACTCCACAGGAGTCGGTAACAGACTATACTACACCTTCTTCTTCTCTGCCTAACACTGTGGCTACTAATAATGCAAAGATGGAGGACACTTTGGTTAATAATGTAAGTAATCAATCTGATATTTAGCAGGTTTGGATAGGAACTTAGCTATTATCTAGTACGTCGTCTTATGTTATACTTACTATGTGACCGATATTTGACTCTTAACCAGGGAAAAAGTTGGTAGTAAATTTGTTTCTAGGAACGCTATATTATAATCAGCAACGATAGTCCAAGCGGTTTTGTTTGAAAGTCATTGGCTGGCTATTCAGAGTCAAGATTTGTGGTGCTTAGGCTTGGTTTCATAAGTACTAATCCTATTAACTTGGTTTTGGTAAGAATTTTTTTCTTAGTTCTCACTTTCTACAAGTTCAACGTTTTGTTTGGTTGGTGATTTTATTTCAATGAAACCTTTACCTAATGCAGTGAAATCTCACTGAATTAAAACTAAAGGACAGTTAGTGTTTTCAAAGGCTCGGGTATTCCTTTTTGAATATTTTTTAAAAAGTGACTTCAACAATAACAACATCCCTTTTGTGAAGATTGAGCTATACTGTATACATAAATACTCTGAAAACTCTTAAATGCTCTATTATAAGGTGATAGTAAGTTATGTTATAAATTGGGCCATAGTTTCCCAGAGCAACCTTGTTATATATACTTCAAGATTGTGTTAAAAGTCAGTACAGTTCAACATTTTGTCTAGTCCACTGACTGACAGATGAAGAAGTCTGCCATGGTCACACTGTGTAATTTAGAAGAACATTTTAGAAGTTACTAGCATGGCCCGTGTTTTGGAGAACAGGTATGGAGGAAATTTGGACAGCTGCTCTTTTTAAATAGAGCCTCTACAATAAGCAATGGTTCTCAGACTCATATGTCCATCCTTCTTTTCAAAAATACCCTCTGCAAATAAATACTGAAAGGTCTCTCACAAAGAGCTTTAGCTATGTCATCTTGACTGTAAAAATCTTGATTTTTGTCTTTTTATAGTTTTTTTCCTAAGCTTTCTATTCTTCCCTGTAGCATCAAGTATAAAGAATTGTAGGGAGTTAAGAAGCATTAGAGTCACTCAGTCCAACCTTATAGTCCAACCAGAGAGCTCTTAATATGTAGCTGTGGAAAAAAAAAGAGAGAGGAGTAAGTCACATACCTTTTTTTGGTGATAGCGGACGTCTCTGAGAGCTGACTAATGTAACTCGTACAACTTTGGGATGTTATAAAGCTTCATGTGCCATGTCCTCTGCGTCCCCACCCCCTTTTTGATAATGGTTTAAATTATTTTTAACTAAGTAATAGAAAACTTGGGGAGGGGAAAAAAGACTTCCTGTCAGTGTTGATGTCATTATCTAGATTATCAAATATTGAATCAGTAAAGTCTCAACAAATAAAGTTTAATTTCTGGCATCTTTTCTCCATTTGAAAAATATATAGACTATATCTAAGGTGTTACTTTCATTTTCAAGAAAGTATATGAAGCTTTCTGCCAGACTACCATCAAAAAATATAATTTTTGAAATGGGAATAAGGAAGAAAAAGATCATTATTGTCAGGACCCTTAGAAGTCATTGAAAATAACCAGATGAACATCTTCAAGGTTTCTGTGTGATCTGTAAGGCTGATCAATGTAGGTACTTGTACACTGATGTCTGTTTAGGGGAAGAGACCCAGTCATGTATAGGTGAATTTGTTAGAAGTAGATTTAAGATATGTTTCAAAATACATCAGTTTGGGTCAGCATTAAATAATGGGCTTCACTCTGGAGTGATTTCACAGTGTTGCTTTCTTGTGCCAAGTGTGCTGGTGATTCTGAAGTTAATTACTACAGTGTTAAAAACAAATGTATAGGACGTTTTGTTTAGGACCTTTTGAAATGTTCTTTTTTCTTTCATTAGTCTGTTTGGATGTTCCATTTTAAGTTCTGTCCTTTTTTCTTTATTATACTTAAAAGATGCTTATTCGCCTTATTGAGGCTAAATACACTTTTTTAGGATCTTAACTATTATTTATTGGTTAATGTTAGCTAATATTACAAATGTTTTGTATCTTGAATATCTCGAAGACTTGAATGCAGGTGGAGTTTTGATGATTATAGCTCAGATTTATACAAGAATTTCCATTAGGTAGTCAGTAGTATCACAAATTATTACCTTAAAACCCCCAAGCAGCCTTCATTTTACCTAAAAAAATTGAGTGAACCATCAAAATCAAACGTATAGTAGTACATAATAAAATCACTAGATCCAGAGACTTAGACGGAAAAAAGAGATGCGTAGTAAGTTTCTAGTATCTTCAAGTTTCTAACAGTGTTTATCATTTTATTACTGTAGCAAAGCAATTTCGTTTAGTGTATCAAGGTGGGGGAATATTTCGTACTTCCCCTACCCCCAAGATTAGTACGTTTGTTCTTGAATCTTGTTAGAAGAAAGTTGACTATATTGCAGGGAAGAGGTTTCCTTAAGTTTTCTCTGTGTTACATTAAATGTCTCTGGTAGAACCTATGGATCTCGTAAATGGTGGTAATTATATTCCTTAGAGCTTTGCTACACATGGACCAGTAGCATCAGCATTCCCTGGGAGCTTGTTAGACTCTCAGGCACCACCCCAAACCTACTGAATCAGAATCTGCATTTTAACAGTATTCTCAGGTTATTCCTATGCACATTAAAATATGAGAGGTATTGCCTTCAGTGGAGCCCTGGTGGCACAGTGGTTAAGAGCTTGGCTGCTAACCAAAAGGTCGGCAGTTGGAATCTACCAGCCACTCCTTGGAAACCCTATGGAGCAGTTCTACTCTGTCCTATAGGGTCATTATGAGTATACCTTATATTTGGGGCGACTTTTTGTCAATTCATGCATGAAAAGGCAGATAGTAATTCTCTATAGAGTCATCCAAGATGTCCATAATTAGCAATTACTATAACTACTGAGTAGTTAGATATTCCTGTTGGCTGATGAAAAAATAACACCCTGAGAGTACTTGAGCATTAACTTTAATGAGGCTTTTGTAGCAGACTTAGACTGTGATACGTGTTGCCTACCTTTTCAGGTGCCCCTGCCCAACACCCTTTCCCTCCCTAAGAGGGAGACTATCCAACAGAGCTCCAGCCTGACTTCAGTTCCTCCCACTACTTTCAGCCTCACCTTCAAGGTATGTATGACATCCATCTCTGAGGGTCCTTGATTATTGCATGCAAGGGGACATAAATTAATATCTTTGGGTATTTTTACTAGTTTTATGTGGTAAGCAACAATACTAAGTTGAAGAAATGGAATGATGTCAAATTTATACCTTAAAATTTTATTAGTTTGAAACACCACTTAGCAGTGACTTGATATCCTAGTATTTAAAATGAAGAGACTATTGATTAATACGAGTGTGCTTTATAAGCTACATAAGGAGATTGTGATTTGACATTTTTGAGGGGTTTTTTCACTTTAGAATCAGTAAGAAAAATGCAGACATGGAATTAAGTGGGAATTTTTAAAATACATGTGTTTATCTCGTTGATGCTGTTTGTTCAGTTTTATAATATGAGCAATTTCATAATCTTTTATAGCAAGGCTTCCTAATGCCATACTGATTGACAGGGAATCTTGTTGACAGTCTCTGGGGGAGTGGGAGTTAAGAAGTTGTTCGAAATTTTATGAAAGAACAACCTCTGCTTTGTGCACTTCCTGTCCTTACCCAGGCATTACTGTTCAGTGCTGGTTCCCATTCAGCCTTTATTGTTGTTTCCACTTGAATGCCTATTCCAATCTGTTTCTTAGGTCTTATAATATGCAGAGATGATTTCTATCATCATCCTTCATAAAACCTATAGAGTTTTGCCTTTCACTCATGTTTTTACATTCTAAGAAGAAATAATATATATTTAGAATTAAACTAAATTTAAATTGCATTAGCTTAAATCCTTTCCTAGTTTCTTTATTTTTACTTCTTCTGGCATCTCTCTTTATTTGGGTATAGATAAAGTATATTAAAGTTCTACTATATGGACATTATTAATAGTTATTTTGCCGGGGGAAATGCAGTTAAGTAATTGTACTTTTTTAGTTTCCTTGAATTTCTAAAAATAGAAACTTTACATTTCTCGCTACTTAAGAAATGAAGTTAAGCCAAATGCATGTGACCTATCTATTATGCAAAGGTAATTAAACATCATGTGTTTTCAACACACACACAAAAAAAAACTGGTATGAAAGATATTGCACTCTGAAATATGAAAATCTCAGATGATGATGTTGTGTGCCATAGAGTCGATTCCAACTCACAGTGACCCAATGTGACATAGTAGAACTGCCTCATAGGGTTCTCTAGGCTGTAATCTTTATGGAAGCAAATCACCAGGTCTTTCTTCCGCAGAACCGCTGGATGAGTTCAAACTGCCAACCCTTTTGATTAGCAGATGAGTGTTTAACCATTGCACCACACCACCAGAGCTCCTTCACAAATCTCAAACAGTACAGGCAAATTGAATTATGGCTAACTTCCTAAATTTGTGTTTTGCTTTTCTTCCCCCCTCAAAAAAAAAAAAACAAAAAAAAACTTTTATTTTAAAATAAATTACATTTGAAATCAACAAGGTGAGAAAAGAAAAGACTCAAGCAAACATAAAAGTAGTCTATCTTTTGAATTTACAGTGATGACTTAGTCATAAGAAAAGGTTGGATTATGTGTAGTGTTAGTCAGAATCGACCCGACAACAGCGGGTTTGGTGTTTTAAAAAGATGCAGGTTGGAATATGTGAATATTCCTCAAATTCTTACAATTAAAGTAAAGTTTTAGACATTATACTATAAGGATATGAAAAATCTTTCCTTCCTATAGTGGTATTAAAAATGTTACTCATAAAAGGTATTCTCATGTAAGTCATCACAACTGAATTTTATAGATTACCTTAGGTTTTCTACTCAGTCCAGTATTTTGATTGGTGGAACTGATAAAATGAAAATTTACAGTCTGTCCCCTTCCTGTTCAAGTAGTCTCAGGACACTTGAAGATCTACATCTGCGCCCACCAGATCAGAATCCACTAGTCACATGTCACTGTTGAGCACTTGAAATGTGGCTAGTCCAGTTTGAGGTGTGCTGTAGGTATAAGGAGCCCCGGTGGCCCAGTGGTTAAAGGGATCTACTGCTAACTGAAAGGTCGGCGGTTCGAAACCATGAGTGGCTCTGCAGGGAAAAGATGTGACAGTCTGCTTCTGCAGAGATTTACAGCCTTGGAAACCCTATGGGTTCTCTTTGAGTTAGAATCGACTCAATGACAGTGAGTTTGGTTTCTTGGTTTGTAAGTGTAAAATACACACTGGACCCAAAATTTTAATACTAAATAATACATAAACTATTTCAGTTTTTTGTTGCTTAATGTTGAAATTATAATATTTTGGATATATTGGGTTGAGCAAAATGCTGTCAAAATTAATATCTCCTTAGTTTTACTTTTTTTTAATATGGGTGCTAGAAAATTTAAAATTACACATGTGACTTGCATGATATATGCTATTCTAAATAGATGCCTTTTAAGAAACTAGGAGACTAGAGCTAAAATCAGAGGCCACAGATACAGATGGCTACAGCCAGTACAGTTACCTGAAACACTTGAGGGGGTGTTGATGTGAAACAAGAATTGTTTCCAGTTCAACCAAGCACGCTGAAACCTATCTAGTTACATTGCCTTTTAAAACACTGTGAGCATAACAGAACAGCCAAACAAAAGATGCTTGTGTCTGCCCTTTGAGAAGCATTGTCTAAGAAAGAAAGGAGGGAATGGCTGTTTCCTGAGGGCCTTTAGGACCTTTCCACTAGAGCCAGAGCCACCAAGGCAGTCCAAAGGAGCATGGTGTTTCTGTTTCCTTATTCACTGGTAGAGGTGGAGGTTTTGTTTAGGTAACTTTATATTCCTCTGACCTGTTTCCCAAAGCTATCAGCAAGTTCTCTGTAGAGATAGTCAATAATCCTCCATTTGCATAAAGCAGCAATGGTACATAAAGAGGAAAGATTTGAAAGCCCTGGGGCCTTAATCTTTAAATATAGATATATATGTAAACGCACACGTGTATTTGTTCTGTGTTAACATTGACTTTTTGTTGTTATTTTTAAAAAATAGTGTCCATTTTATTGCAGATGGAGTCTGCACGAAAGGCATGGGAGAATTCTCCAAATGTAAGGGAAAAGGGGTCTCCAGTAACTTCCACAGCACCTCCAATTGCAAGTGGAGTCAGCAGTGGTGCCAGTGGGCCAAGCACTGCTAGTTACAATTCGTTCTCAAGTGCATCGATGCCTCAGATTCCTGTAGCCTCAGTGACTCCTACAACATCATTATCAGGTACAAGATTTTTGTACCTTTCCTTTAAATATCTTGAATTATTTAAAATTTCGTATGATCTTCTCCTGTTTACAATCCCACAGAAAAAGTATTATTTACAATAGATGTAAGATGGAACCATTGTCACTTGTCTTGTCACTCTGACCTCCTCTACCGTGTTTTTCCTATTCCCAATTTTAGTTTAGCAAATATTTACTTATGGCTGTTAAAACAGACTTTGCTGGACATCCCTCAAAGTTACAGATACTAATTGATTTATCATTTTTTACTCATACAAAACTAATTAGACCAGCTGAGAAATAACACAGAATCACATAGCTGTCACATTTTTTGCAGTATGTATCTAATTTGAAGGAGTCGTTGGTCTTCTGGTTAAGAGGGAGGAGTAGAGAATTTCCAGCCTCTGCTGTTTGACTAGATGGAATCCGTTGGATTTTTTTCACCCTTTCGTTTTTTAAGGACAGTTCATCGAGTCCCCCAAGTTAGACAGTGTCTTTCTTGCCTTTTTCCTTAATTTTTCACCAGTATATATAATCCTTTCATTGGACGATACTGATTTGGGTGCTTTACAGGTATCACAGGACATTTCTAATCTCTTGACTCTAGGAAAGTGTGTACTTTTTCCATATATGCAGCCATGTTTCTTCTGTTGAAAACAGAAATTTTATTTCAGTCTGTCTCACTTGAATCTCCCTAATGTTTCCAAGGCAGCAGAAGACAACTTTCCAGCAAGTATAAAATATATCCAGCACAGAATTTACTTTCTTTGACTGGTTCTCATTTAGCGATTGCAGTACTGGCTTTCAATATTTTGGTATACTGTGCTAGTTTTAAGTTCCCAAAATAACTGGCCTTTGATTGTGCTACAGTTAATTTGATAATTACCTGAAGTCAAAATTATGTTTTAAGACAAACCCAGAGATTATTGTATACTGCATTAAAATTTCAAATCAAATGGAGCGCTTCTTTAGAAAAATGTTCCAACTATATCAACTGACTTCTGTTATATGTATGCTTGGCCTTTAGTAAGTATTCAGATATTTGTTGATGAATGAATTTAAGGTTAAAAATTGAATAGAAGTTCGGGGCTAAACTATAACAGCCATGTAGATGCTCAGCCTCCTTACATTGTGAGTCTTATTTTTTCCTCCTTTTAAATGTCTGTTGTTTCTATTTCTCGGATTTTATGTTCTTGTTTACATTTGGTGATAGGTGTAGATTGGGGCCTGAGGCAGGATATAGGCATAAATGTGTATAAACAGTAATTTTTCAGTTTCCTTTTGCTATTTTGAATTATTTACTCTGAATAACAACAGCACTTTTAAATATACTATATTTTCCCCTTATTTTATCCCTCCCTCAAATATAGGAGCTGGTACATACACTACCTCTTCTTTGAGTACAAAATCTACAACCACCTCTGACCCTCCTAACATTTGTAAAGTGAAACCCCAGCAGTTACAGACAAGCAGCCTGCCTTCTGCAAGTCATTTTTCACAGTTAAGCTGTATGCCTTCCCTTATTGCCCAGCAACAACAGAGTCCACAAGTCTACGTGTCTCAGTCTGCAGCAGGTAATGCTTTTAGGATTGAATATTAGGAACTGAGACTTTTTTAAATGCTTATTTTTTTTCTTAGTTAACCTTTTAATTTTAAATTTACTTTTGGTCTGCTTTGCAAATTTGTTCCTGTATAGAGTTGAATGCTCTCTCTCTTTGATAAGCGTTCTGTGGATCTTGGCAGATATTTCTTACATATATATTATTGCCAATTGTTTCTTGCATATATGTTTTACATATTAGACAAATTAATATCTAATAATTTGCAGAATAATTTATGCACTTGACACAATTCCAATCAAATTTCCAAAAGGTTTATTTGTTGTCTGAAACTTGACAAATTGATAGTAAAGTTCATGTGGAAGAATAAACAAAATAAGTAAGAATAGCAAAGAAGAAAAAAAATTTATATAGTAGAGGTGGGGTAACTTGCCGTACTAAGTATTACAGTATTATATAAGTTAAATTGTCAGTAAATATTTGAAAAATATTTAAACTCACTAATGATTTAAATTCAGATTAAAAGAACAATGAAGTTATTTTTTGCCTTTCAATTTGGGGAATATTAGAAAGATTGATACTATCTGGTATCTGTTAATACCCAGTATCTATAAGGATACAGGATATTAATAGGCCCTTAAAATCTATTGCTGTTGAGTATATAAATTGGCATAATTCTTCTTGAAAATGATCTTAAGAAATTTTAAATGTACATACCCACTGTA
This sequence comes from Dugong dugon, assembly GCA_030035585.1. Taxonomy (NCBI): domain Eukaryota; kingdom Metazoa; phylum Chordata; class Mammalia; order Sirenia; family Dugongidae; genus Dugong; species Dugong dugon. The sequence continues at coordinate 171,289,921 of CM057462.1, forward strand.
GTAGCAATTTCATAGCTAGGAATCTATCATACAGATAAACTTGCCTGTTGGTTAAATGTATGTGTGTGTGTATATATATATACATATATATATATATGGATGTATATTGCAGTATATTTTATAATAGTGACTAATTAATAACAATAAAATACGGGAAGCTCTCCAGAACCGTACTGTTACATAAAAACAGCAAGTCACAAACCAGTATGTATAATACATAGAAAGGAAATCTGGAAGAATCTATACCAAACTTTTTCTCGTTATGAAATGTCAATTCTTTTAAAATATTTTGGTAAATTCTAGTAGGTAGATTTAAAATTGGAGTGGATTTGCTGTTTCAGAGGGTAAGCTTATTTTCAATTTTAACAGATAATGTGAAATCTTACCAATTTATACCCTGTTCGCTGTACATGGGAGTGTCTGTACCTTCACAAGCACTACATTTATGTTTGTTTAATTTGCATATACCTATACTCTAGGAGATTCACATTTCTGGTTTTTCCATGGCTATATTAATTTTCAGCCCAAAAGTTTACATGGTGTCTGGCTGCTAAAAACTATCGATTTGAAATCTGCTACAAAGTTTGAATTTTATTTACTCTTTGGAAAATTCTGAAATCTAACTGCTGTTTTTCCTGGGGGCCAGTAACACAAATTCCAGCTTTCTATATGGACACAAGTCATTTATTCAATACCCAGCATGCACGATTGGCTCCACCATCCTTGGCTCAGCAACAAGGCTTCCAACCAGGTCTTTCTCAGGTAATTATCAAAAACTTGTTTCATTCTATATTTGTTTCTTTGAATTTTTATGATTGTTTAATAGTCATCTTGAATCACAAATAATAGACTATCCATGATTATCTTTATGTGGTATTAGCAAAATTAAAGGTCTTTACTAAATTTACCAAAACTTAATGGTTAACAATGTAGAGCAAGTAATGAATTGAAAGGAAAATTTAGATGTTTGCATTTGTTTTTAAAAGGGAGCTATACGTGGCATTAATTTTTATTCTTTTCGTGTCTCAAAACATTATTTTCCAAAATATCATTTGTGTGTATGATGTTCATATATAATATCTCTGTGTACATATATATTTTTTCCATTGCATTACAGCCAACTTCAGTTCAGCAGATTCCAATCCCTATTTATGCACCATTGCAAGGACAGCATCAAGCTCAACTGAGTTTAGGGGCTGGGCCTGCTGTTTCCCAAGCTCAGGAATTATTCAGTTCTTCACTTCAACCATATAGGTAAATGCTTCAAAATTACCTTGTAATGTTGAAAACAATATAATATTAGGTCTCCTTGCCATAATCCCTACTGCTCCTTCCTTCCCCGCAAAAGCTGGGATGATCCTGTTATAAGCTATATTATAAATAATTTAGTATACTGATTATATATCATTAACCGCAGTCTCTTATTATTTCAACCAGCCTTTATTGAACCAAGTCTCAGGCCTCAAAGGTTCTTGAAGAAGAGGGCACCAACAACCCCATAGCAGTTAAAAATTGCAGAGAACAGTTGCTGACAGACCCAAAAGTTTACGTGCTGTCTGTCTGCTGAAAACCAAAAAAACCAATCCTGTTGCCATCAAGCTGACTCTGCCTCATAGAGTTTCCAAGGGGCACCTGGTGGTTTTGAACCTTCGGTTAGCAGCCATAGCACTATAAATTATAGCCATAGACTATAAATTCAGGTCCCCTCTGTAAGAACTGAAGCCCGGCAAGATAACTATAGTATGTTAGGGAGCAGAGGATAGGCTGAAATACAATAGAAGAGAGATGAGTAGAGTGACAAAGAGTAGAAGTAGTGTTGATAATGGTGATCAGTATGCTCTGTAGTTTAGGAGAAAGCATCCTTTTGAAGGATTCTGTCTTTCTAATTCAGGTAGTAAAGGAAACTGTTCTTTATTGAACTTTCCTTATTTATAATAAGTATTTAGCTTTCATGTACTTTAACTCAATTTCATCTTCACATGGCCATATAAGGTAGATTAAGTCATGCCCATTTGACATAGGAGGAAATTGGGACTTTAAAAGATTAGGTTTTTTACCTAAGGTTACCCTACAGATAAGTGGCAGAGCCTGGGTTCAGCCCGTGCCCTGGTCTCCAGCTTAATGAGGGTAGAGGGTGGGGATAGGAGTCAAGTGATAGGGGTAGCACATCATGGCACAGTTCGGTCGTCAATCATCCAAAAGATAAATAAATTGCTTTCAAGTCATCTAGCTTAAGAAGGTTGCAAAGCTGTGCAGTTGCTTTTGGAAATATGTTTGATTTCTTATGTTTTTAGAAGTGGTTCAGATAGAATTTCCATACTTCATGGATTAAACTTGGCACCAATTGATATAGCTCATTGCTTTTAGATTACCATAAATGAGACTGCTAAAGAATCCTGGTTCAGCTAGTTAAACTTTCTCAAAAGAGAGCAGATCGTTAGTAAACTTGATAATTGTGACTCTCCCTTTTGTTTTTTTGATTAAAGATTCCTCAGTAGAATTTACTACATCTGTGTCATTAGTAATATAACAGGTTTTATTTTCTGGTCTTACTCTGTTGTTTAGTTTGGTTATTCCAACAGATTCTCTCCCAGTAGAAATAAAAACTGTTTACCACACTAGACTGGAAGTTATAGGTAGTCTCTCAATCTCACAAACCAATCTCCATTTAATATTGGTTGCACAAAACACTGTTGAAAACTGTGAGGCCATGTCCAGCTCTGTGAAAAAGAGCACAGCAACTAATTAGTAATGTGTTTCTTGGCCGTGGGAGGGGGAATAGCAGTGCACTGACGTCCAGTAATTATTATCCCTATTTTAATATTTGTCTTGGAAAATGTACCTTTAAGATAGTTTGAGCCTGACCTGTTCAATAGAAATATAATGTAAGCCACATACATAATTTTAAATTTTCTAGTAGCCAAATTTAAAAAGCTAAAAAAGAAACAGGTGAAATTAATTTTACTAATATATTTCATTTTACCCACTATATCCAAAATATTATAATTTCAACATATAATCAATATAGAAGTTATTGATGAAGTATTTTGCATATTCTTTTTCTTACTAAGTCTTCACCATCTACTATGTATTTTATATTTAGGGTATATCTCAGTGTGGACTAGCTACACACTTCAAATAACTTAATAGCCACATGAGGCTAGTGGCTACCATGTTGGAAGGCACAGGTTTAGACTTAAAGCAGTTGTTTATATCCCTAAACACATCATACTGCTACTACTTCCTTGCTCTGTCAGTAACCTAATCAGCTTACTCTGTTAATACTTTAAAAAATAAAATAAAATAAACTGCTGCCGTCAAGTCGGTTCTGATTCATAGCGACCCTCCCTATAGGACAGAGTAGAACTGTCCCATGGAGTTTCTAAGGAGCACCTGGTGGATTTGAACTGCTGACCTTCTGGTTAGCAGCCGTAGCTCTTATCCACTATGCCACCAGGGTTTTCTAGTTACAGATATGCGTCAATTAATATCCACAATACATTCTGTGACATAGGACATTATATGATTTGGATGTTGTGCAAACATATTATATACAGGAGAGAGGCGTGCAGGCCGTCCTGGGACTCGCACCATTGCACTGAGGGACTACGTGAAAACTTTAGCATGGTCTTCGACTGGTTTCTGCCCCCGCTGCAGCTGGCTCCTTTCCCTTCCTTCCTTCCTTTCTGCCTGCCTTTTCTGCCCCGCCCCCCCCCCCCATGGGCTTTAAACTCTTCCAGCCCTGCCCACCCCTCCTCCACCTCCTCCCCTAGGCACCTTTCCTGCTCCTTCTCCCACCACTGCCGCAGCCCGGACCACTTGGTGGCTGCCACCACAGGAGGGGCAGCAGTCTCAGGCGTGACACGCAGGGTGCCCTGGCCACGTGGGGCAGTGGCCTCATGGTTATCACCCTCAGTGGCTCCGGCAGCATCTGCACAGTCCCTGCCTGAGGAGAGCACAGTGGAACAGACAGCTGAGGATGGGCCCTGGGACCCCCTTCCCCTGCTGCCCCAGGGCTGGGACTAACATGGACCTGGACAGCTAGTGAGAAACAGATAGGATCTGTAGTACTTAGCAAAGTACATCTGCCACACCGTGTTCTCTGATTGCGATTTCTGAACTCTATTGTAACCTTATGGGACCGCAGACTTAGACACTGTTGGAGATTGTCCAAACAGATGTTATGTGGCGCATGCATGTACTTACTTATTATTTGTTTCACTGTTTTAAAAGCATAGATTTGAGCCCTCCACCCCAGAGATAATTGGGCAATCTAGATGTAGAACCCAGCATGATATATTTTAAATCTTCATGGGTAATCCTGATGTACAGTCAGGGTGGAAACCTAGAGTCACTTGGTAATCTCGTTTTTAAAACTTTCAGATTCCAAATGCAGTTAACCTCTAACATAAGCCTTTTTTCTTTAATACTTATGTAGATCTCAGCCAGCCTTTATGCAAAGCAGTCTATCCCAGCCATCTGTGGTTCTTTCTGGCACTGCCATCCACAACTTTCCAGCTGTCCAACACCAGGAACTCGCCAAGGCACAGTCAGGTCTTGCCTTTCAGCAGACTTCAAACACTCAGCCTATTCCTATCTTATATGAACATCAGCTGGGTCAGGCATCAGGACTAGGAGGCTCCCAACTGATTGACACTCATCTTCTCCAGGTAAGGCCAGGGCTGGAACCACATGCTGGCTCTGGATTCCTGTGCAGCAGATTACTTTAAGAAAACATGTTATAAGGAAAAAAAAGACATTAAAAGACACAATAAAAAACAAAGATCTTCCTTTTTTTTAAATCTGATACTAAGATTGCTAGAGATTGCTTTGAAGTCATAACCTTGATCTCTGAGTTGAAAATTTTTTCAATCTTACTGCAGTTTTCTTACAAAATTCTTCCTAGGCTAGAGCGAATCTTACCCAGGCTTCAAATCTGTATTCTGGACAAGTACAACAGCCTGGTCAGACCAGTTTTTATAACACTGCCCAGTCACCAAGTGCTCTCCAGCAGGTAAACTATGGCATGGTAAATTTCCTCAATTTTCTTTATTATTATTGTTTTTATAGCTTTTTTTGGGAACTGAAATAGAACCAAGATGGGAGCATAGTGTATTGATTTTTCAAACTGTCCTCTGAGGTGTCCTAGGAATTCCATTGAGTTGTAGGGGCCATTGGACAGAGAAGGTGCTCCATTCCCACACCTCTCCCCACCACTTCAGTCATCATTCTCTTTTTACCTTTTTTTTTTTTTTTTTTTTTTAATTGTTTCCGTGTAATTAGTGCCTTTTAACATAGGATTGTGTGACTCTCTAACAGTTTGAAAACTATTGTCCAAAATATACATTTGCATGTAAGTGTGATAGGTAGTTTACCCATTAATGCAGGAGGTGGAAGGAGGGCTGTAAAGACTATCAGGCAGGTTAACATAATACATGCGACAGTGTGGCAGAGTGCAACAGAGTACAAATGGCAAACACCCTTAAGTATATGCGTGCAGTAATTTTCAGTGGAAAATGTATGTTTTTTTGAAACACTGCCTCCTCTAGCAGTGTCATAATCAGCTTACTCTTTAAGAGTTGGTAGAGGGCTGGAGGAGAGAGGCAAGCCAACAGTCATTTTCTCTTAACTATTTCTGGTTGCTGTTTTAGGGGGTGCTGGTTCGTAAATATATTGTGGACATTCAAATTAAATACTGTGGCCATCTGAAAACTGACAAGTTCTTTTTTTGTGTGTCAGAGCTCATTTTGCTGAGCTCTGAAAGCACTATAAAGTACCTATTTAAGAATGGGTGACTGCTCCTAAATTGTATCCCCATAATTTTGTTGTCATTTGGGCTTATTTGACATGTGCTGTGGATTAATTCGAAGACAGTCATAATTATTTTCATTTTATAGTTTCTCTACTCCAAGTAGCAATACCTAATCTATTTTGTTGTTGGACCTTCAGTAGGAGAATGGAGATAGTCGCTAAGCAAAAGATTTGTATTGAGATAATTTAGTAGATTGATGTATTCTATTTTTTTAAAATCTTACTGCAGAGTATTTAAGCATTGTATGTACAACGGGTGCAAGCGAATTGTTGAGGTTTCTGTTTGCTTGTGTTCTAGGTTACAGTACCTTTGCCAGCCTCCCAGCTTTCCTTGCCTAATTTTGGATCTACAGGGCAACCTCTAATTGCTTTGCCTCAGACTATTCAGCCCCCATTACAGCATACCACCCCACAGGCTCAGGCCCAGAGCCTGAGTCGTCCTGCACAAGTAAGCCAACCTTTCAGAGGATTAATCCCTGCTGGAACACAGCATAGCATGATCGCAACCACAGGAAAAGTAAGTGAAGAGAAATTTGCACAGCTTACCAAGGGTTTAAGGCCATATATGCATATATATGCATAGTGTATATTCTATAAAAATAAAATACACCAGTTTTTACCACCCTCCAGGGTATTGCAAAACCCAATATACTTAATCATTTCTTGTTTATTTCTTTTTAATGCATTTGACCCCTCTGATTTTTACCTAATAATAAATAAATCACAGATTGTGTGCAACAGTTGGATTTATATAATCTCTTAGACTTTTTAGCCCCAAATTTGGCCTGATAATTCCATGGTACTTGAAACCTAATTATAGAATGTTTGTACTAAGATTCTTTGCCCTTTGCTAGATTAAGCCTTTATATATGGGGTATAAAACACAGCACTTAGTTTATAGAATTTAAGGAATGTTGCATTTATTTTGTGCTTTTTCTCAGATGTCCGAAATGGAACTAAAAGCCTTTGGAAGTGGTATTGATATCAAACCAGGCACACCTCCAATCAGCGGTAGAAGCACCACACCAACATCTAGTCCCTTCCGGTAAAATGGACATTTAAATTTGCTTACTCAGAATAATTGATCACCATTTGTTTGACAGATATTAATATGTCACTGTGTGAAGCACAAAAGGAGTTAATAAGTATTCTGATAGTTTTATCTAAAATGTTAAGTTTTGAAATTTCTTAACACTGTATTTTTCAAAAATTCTTCTAATACAGAGCAAATCTAGCTAGTATCCTTTCTCACCTCTGTTCCTTCATTGTCTCTCCATTACCATAATGTTTGATAACTCACCTTGGTAAATTTTCATCAATTACGAAGTATTAGAACAATGAGTATAAAAAGCTAACAGCATTATTTATGTGGCACTACTATACTGACCAGCGATGGCTTCTTTCCAAGGGCTACTTCCACAAGTCCGAACAGCCAATCCAGCAAAATGAACAGCATTGTCTATCAGAAGCAGTTCCAGTCAGCCCCTGCCACTGTGAGAATGACGCAGCCATTTCCTACACAGTTTGCACCCCAGGTGGGCAGATATAAGTGAGAATGAGTATCACTTACTTGTAAATTATTGCTAATTTGGCTAATTCTCCGATTTTATAATCTTGCCACATGTTAACCAGAATAGAAGCACAGTTTTCATGAAAAACAATCTCTGACTTAACAGTAAATATGTGGCATTCAAATATATTCTCTGCAATTTGTAGCTAGACACAGGTAGTAATTGTATAGTTCTAAAGCAGACAACAGAAAATAGTCAAAAGATTCCCCACACAGCTCTGATAATTCATTTCAGTCCTGTTCCTTTTATCTTTTTGAAGAAGTTGACTTTTCAGAGAAGGGTCCCAGTGCTTGACGTTTTCTGTGTTTGAAGCTCTTTTTTAAAAAAAGATATCTGTGTGCATTTGAGGTGAAATTTCCAAAAGATATTCTAATGTATGTATAAAAAAATTAGCTTCTCTTCCCTTTGCTGATCATATTGAAGGACTAACTGAAATTGATAAGAACTCTCACAACTTAGAACTGGTTCCTGAGAAAAGACAAATTTGTTTAATTATTATTATCGTTATTTAATCTTCAGATTATTTGGTATAGGTGTTTGCCTTTTGTGCAACTGTATCTATTTTTAAAGATACTCTAATAGCCTTTCTGTCCCCCCCTTCAGAATTTGCTGCTCAGATTCTAAAACCAAGTGAAGTGCTATACACAGCATGCTTTGCCTAATTTTTCTGTTAGACTCTCTAAGCATGGCCTGTGTGCTCTTTGTCCCTATTAATGCAGTGACACAGTCCATAAACTTCCTTTCAATGGCAGACTGGGCACAGATTTACTCTGGGATAAGCCAACCTGGTTTAGTTGGCTTTTTTTTTTTTTTTTTTTAACAGTTCAATGTTGTATGTTTTGTTTTTTTCACTCAGATTCTCTCTCAGCCTAACCTGGTCCCTCCATTGGTAAGAGCCCCACATACTAACACCTTCCCAGCGCCTGTTCAGAGGCCACCAATGGCACTGGCCAGTCAGATGCCTCCTCCGCTGACCACAGGCCTCATGAGCCATGCTCGTTTGCCACATGTAGCCAGGGGTCCTTGTGGATCACTATCTGGAGTCAGAGGTAATCAGGCCCAGGCTGCGTTGAAGGCTGAACAAGACATGAAGGTTAGTACAGTGTTAACAGCCAACAGAGCAAGAGTGTCTCTGAACCATGTCTTAAGATGCCTCTGGACCCATAACCGTATATCCAGGCATTCATTGTCTTAGCAGACATAACCGGGCTAATTACCTTTTTTTTTCATTTCATTTTTATTCCCTCCCCCTTTTTTTCTATTCCCCCCCCCTTTTTCTTTTTTGTTTTTATAGTCAGAAAGCAAGTTAATATTTTAAATTCTGTGGCCAAATGAATTGCTTATAAATATCTGAGGGAGATCTGAGTGTAGATGCTACAGTTTTTGGAAGAGCAGAAAAGTAATATGGCTTATCATAGGCTTCCCCATTTTCTTTTCTTTTTTTATCCCCCTTTTCTTTGATTTTCCTCCCTCTCCCCCTACCCCCCCACCCCCGACTTAACATAAGTCATGATTATGTCAAAACTCTGGAATGGGTAAGACATGTTACCTATCTTGATTTTTCTTCCCTCATGAATCATCCAAGTATAGTTTTCTTACCCTTTTTTTGTCTGCCACCTGAGGTGCCTGTATTCCACAATGGATTGAGCAGTTGTAAATGAAGAACTTAGGAAAGCACTTTGGGATCCTTCGTGATGAAAGGCACTGATAAATGTGAGGTTTGCTAATGCAGAAGAATGCCTAGGAGTCTGTGTGGGGACAGTTTTTAGAGCCTCATCTTAACCTGTCTGCCTATACAGCCGGCTGAATCAGCTCATTTCTGTGTGTATTAGACTTGACTTTAGAGATCTTAGTAACATTGCCTGTTTTGCCACTACATATATCAGGTCAGGCTAAAACAAAGAAAAACTTACTTGTTTCCAACTGGGAAAATGTCCACAGTAATGCTTTACTCTGAATTAGAAACATGTTTATGGTAATCCTGTTAGAGTATTTGGTTGTCTGATGAAAGTTTCTTTCTGGGTTGACATCCTTGTGTTTCTGGAATCCTGAGTAATCAAATTTAAAGACTACCCTGAAGTAAAATTCTTATTAAACATTATCTGCTTTTATTAAAGCTGTGTAGCCAGGACTTCCATCTGTTCATGACTGTTAAAAATAATAGTATATGTAGAAATGTATGGAAACTATTTGGCCTTGGTTACCACTTCTGCTCCTGGCTCCTTGGCGTTTGGTTTTCATACTTTCCTATGTTGAGAATGACATTAGAGCATAATAATCTTAATGGGGGGAAGGGTACAAATTTCTGGAAAATTGCTTCAGACTTTGGATAGTACAGTTTGCCTGTAGAACATGAAGGAATTTTTATTATATGCAGGAGGCATAGAAACTTAAGTTTTAGTTGTATATGTTACAGTGGTATAGTTGACAGATTGACGTAAGTATATTCTCTGGGGCACGTAGTCAATAAAACTAAGAAATTATCTATTTTACCAGCTCAGAATGTGGTAGGAGCTATCAGAACTTAGTGATCAAGTGAAGTTGTAGTTACTAATTTCTGATGCTCTTCCCCTGCAGAAGAGAGCTGTGGGAAGAGGACTCAGCCACAAGACATTTGGTCCTAGGTGTTGGTAATGCCACAATATAAGTGCTTCCTTTTCGTTTTATTGTAGACCAAATATTGATAACTAGAAGTTTTAAGTGTTACATATATGTTTTCAAATTTGCAAACAGGCTCCCTAAATAAAATTTTATAGCAATAAGCTTTGTTCAGAAAAAATACAAACCAGCAGCAATTTCTATTTTATTATTCTATAAGAGGGCAAACTTTGAAAAGGTGGCGGGAGGTGGTCCTGTTGTTTTGAATGTAAAAAAAAAAAAAAAAATCACATGGAATATTTTCAAAGATAGGAAGAAATCCATGCATTAAAAACTTGAAAGATCAATGAGGTACTTTTGTTTTGGGCCAATCCAAGGTGGGGAAAACTCTGATTTGTGATTGGTAAAAGAATATGAACCGAGATTGATTGACAGGCTTCAGTAGCGCTGCAGCATTTTCAGTTGTTGTTTCTCGTTTTTTAAGGCAAAGCAGAGAGCAGAGGTTCTTCAGTCCACGCAGCGGTTCTTCTCTGAACAGCAGCAGAGCAAACAAATAGCTGGCAAAGCCCAGAGAGTGGACAGTGATTCAAGCAAACCTCCTGAAACACTGACCGACCCTCCTGGTGTCTGTCAGGAAAAAGTGGAAGAGAAGCCAACCCCTGCACCCACCATAGCCACCAAACCCATTAGAACTGGACCAATCAAACCTCAGGCAATCAAAACCGAAGAAACAAAATCTTAAAGCCAATGGGTTTTAGCAGGGGTTGGGGGATGAGGGTGGGGAGAATGGAGTCAGATAATGCCAGAGGCCAAAGGGGTAAAATGGTCTGTGACATTGTCCTGTGCAGAACTTGGAGATGCACAAGGGACAGGGACATAGGAGCAGTTTACACTGACACACAGCTGCTGCACAAGAGAAGATGAGGCTTTGCCAGCTTGCACCTGCTATATAACACATGCTCTGTTGATGGCCGTGCATCTTCAGTCAGGATTTATATACAAATATGTGCACACATTCTTTGAGTGCGTATCATTTAGAACTAAAATCCTTATGATTAGTTGAAACACCAGAAATGTGAGGAAAATAACACTGCAGAGGGAGTAGCTCAGCCTGAACAGTGTGGCTGTCCCACTACTACGTCACATGTGGTTTCTTTGCTCCCTTGCGTTCTTTGGATCTGGTACAGCATTTGTAGGCTTGGTGGTGAGGAACTGAAGATAACCGGTGCTGGAGAGAAGAGCCTTATTTTTTATTATGGCAGCTTGCTATTTTTGTAACATGGCGATTGAGTTGAACACAATCAAAGTATAGTAACTAATCTCCCCTACTTCCTGGATGAGTGAGCAAATGATTAAGTATTGGTGTCAGCATCCTTGAACATCTCCAAATAAGCATTGTTTGGCTACTGCTTCTATTTGAAATGATACTGTGTTTTAGTTGTGGCCCAAAGCTTTGAAGTGCTACTTGGCATTTCCTTTCTTCCATGGAGCTCTCACCATTCACATAACAGATTTGGTAAAATCATAGTTAGGTTGAGTGCACTGCTTGCCTACACTTGGCCATCTTTGTATCCAATGGTTTTGGGGTTTTTTTTTTGTTTTGTTTTTCATTTTGGATGGTTTTTGTTTTTGTTTTTTAACGGTTTTTAGCTGATGTTCATGAAGAGCAGTGAGTACTTAACTGTGCCACTAATGAAATCCTGTCTAAGAAGGTGCATTTCTGTACCAGAGCTGTGTCACACCATCCTTTGGGCCCTCTGCTGGAAAAGTAGAATCAAGTCTCAAATAATGCCTTTTTAATTGTATCCTCTAGTATTATAGATGTAGGACTGTACTGTTTCATACCTCTGTGAATGTAAGATATCTTGTACCTGCTTTATGATAACGTAATAGTGACCGTGCTATATCAGAGCTGCTTTTTAATGACGTTATTCTAGAATGTTTTCTTTCCAGATGATGATTGAGAAGCTAATAAAAAAAAAATGGTGCCAGGTACCACAGCAGTAACAGAACTTTGCCGTTTTCTGAGGTTTTGTTTTGTACTTTTTTTTCTTTTTTTAATGGAGTGTGCTGGATGTCCCTATAGTTTTGTTCAGATGACTGCAGAACCTGGAAAAGCTGTTGCTGCTATTGATGCATAACACACTGCGATTGGTCTTTTTATATAAATATATATATATATATATATACATATATATATAATTTGAATTTTTGGAAACTTTAGCTGTGCTGTCAACTTTGGAAAAAGTATCCCAGTTGTACCGTGTTGAGTTGGCATTGTACAGAAATTAACAGCCATATTGGTCTAGAAACGTTAAACTTAATTTTTTTCCATTTGTACAGGGGTAACGCACTGTATTAAATATGTAAGGTCTTATCTACATGGGTTTGATTACAGAAACTAATAAAGTATTCTCTAAATAATGACTTCTAGAGCTTCTCATCCATTCTTCAAATCTGAAGCAAGAAGGTCGTCATGTACCAGAAATAGTGACCAAGTTACTGTATTTTTACGCAAATAACACAAGCCTTCTATGTTTGTTTGCCAGCCTCACCCTCCCTCGAAAGGTATTTTGGTAAGCATGGCTATGCTAATTTTTTACAGCAATGTGTAAAAAAAATGATTGACATGGCCACGCTTACGAAGATACCTTGTGGGGGGAGGGCACTGTTAGCAAACAAACGTAGAAGGTGCATGTTATTTGTGTAAAAATACTGTATATCGTGGTCTGTCGTGTGCTGTTGAGTCAGTTCCAGCTCATAGCAACCCTATAGGACAGAGTAGAACTGCCCCGTAGGGTTTCTTAAGCTGTAATCTTTACAGGAGCAGATGGCCAGGTCTTTCTCCTGCAGAGCTGCTCACTTGGTGGCTTCCAGTCACCGCCCTTTTGGTTAGCAGCCGAGCACTTAACTGTTGCGCCACCAGGGCTCCTTATGTTCTAGGAAGAGATGATTATTCAAAGACTTGACTTCTGACTCTCAAGAACACTACAGCAAATTCATTCAAAGCAAGTAGTGTCAGGAGGATGATGGTCACAGCCCCTCTTAGAGTAGTCATACGTATACTAAAAACAGTCTGTCAAGGAGAAAGAAAGATCTTGATGATGCAAGGTGCTGAATGTAGAATACAGTTTCACCATTTTTCTTCTGGGCAGAAATCGAAGGACCCAAAATAGATCTCAGTACTTTATTTGTATGTGTTATATTTTTATTAGCACATTCATAGACATCACTTGCTCAAGAAGTCAGTAAGGCATAGTTTTATCATTTACTCAGTTTGTAAAATGAAGTACTGAGGAATTATGATTGCCTAAAATCTCATATCCAAAACACCTGGCTTCCAAACCAAAACCAAACCAAACCCACTACCGTCGAGTCAATTCTGACTCATAGCGACCCTTAGGACAGAGTAAAACTGCTCCATAGAGTTTCCAAGGAGCGCCTGGTGGATTCGAACTGCTGACCTTTTTGTTAGCAGCCGTAGCTCTTAACCACTACGCCATCAGGGTTTCCACCTGGCTTCCAGACTTTTTTTTTTTTTTTTTTTTAAAGGAAAACCGGTCATTCAGTCACTAATGTGTTTTATTTACTCATGTATTCTGTAATTCTGAAATACTTAAAATACTCAAGTACCGGTAAGCCCTACCTTGATCCAAGTTTTCAATCTAAAGTTTTTGTCAGAATATTCTTTAAAGTGGTATGATGGGTAAGTTTGGGAACCAAAACCTGTGCCATAGAGCTATAGTCACCACTTCACGTACTTGCTGCCTTACCAAATCATTTCCATTGCCGCTATTTTTTATATTCTAATTTTTAAGTTCAGTTCTTCTAAATTTTAGGACCTAAAATTTGACCAACTATATTGGGATACAGATTACATTATCTCCATTTGCACCACTAATTGGAATACTGCTAATTCCTTGGATCGTTTGCTAGGACCTGCAATGGAAAAATGACAGCAGAAGCTTACTCAGTGAAAGTAAGATAGTCTGTTTCTCCACAGTTAGGTTATGCAGATCTTGTCTCTGGGTTCTCTGACATATACAACAAGATAAACCTAAAGATGTTGCAGGTGATAGTTGACAGTACCTTTGGCCCCATAAACTTGTGAGCATGTCTCTGCCCCTTGAACTGCTCTGGTAATTTGGTGGGGTGGGGTGGCATCTTTGTCCTTTGTTAATAACAAATTGTGCTCTTCTATAGAAAAGTGATTAGGGGAGTAATGTTGGGGAATGAGAGGAGGGTGTAGTTTGAAGAGTTACTTAATTAAACAATACAACAATACAAAATGATGTAAGTAAAGCTCCAACCAGCTCTTGGCTGGAGGCAGGATGCAGAATGAGAATGTATCATTGAAGAGTTGAGAGGAGACTGTCAGAACCTAAATGTACTAGGTATGTCTTTTCTAACAGGTTACCAGTGACTTCTCATGCTACTGTTGCCTCATTATGTGATAGCGTCTTTGCTTTTTCAGTACTAATTTTACATTCCCCTTCCAATCTTTACTGCCTATATAGCCTGCAGTTAACCACAGTTGACCTATTTATGGATAAACTTAAAGCTTTTTTTTTTTGCATCTTAACTTGACAAGACTTAAGAATTCACTGTTTTCAGACATCTTAGCCATAATTTTTCTACTTCTGAAGTGAAATAGAAAAAGTTAGGACTAGGATGTCTTCATGTAGCACTGGTTGGTTTAACATTTGCGTGTCGCCAAAGAGAAATGTTTCCTTGGCCCTTTTGCTTCCCCGTGAGCTGATCTCATTCATGCCTTCAGGTCTTCATGGCTGAGTGCTTTGAGAGCTCAAAGTAGTGCTTCTATGGGGTCTTTCTGAAATACCCAGAAGGTGATAGCTTTCCAAGGTGTTTAGGCCATCCTGATCTGGTATTTCTTTACACATTAGCTAATAAGTAGTAAATTATTTAAATTTGGGTCTTATTAGATTCTGAGCAAAGAAAGCGGAAGTTAACAGTTTCCTCATCTGAGCTGAAAAGAGATTCCCAAAATGCATTAATGTTTAATGGAGACTAAAAAAAAAAAAGTTGCTATCAAGTAGATTCCAACTTATGGCAACCCCATGTGTTAGAGAATAGAACTGCTCCATAGAGTTTTCTTGGCTGTAATCTTCACAGAAGTAGATTGCCAGGCCTTTTTTCTATGTTGCTGCTGGGTGTGTTCAAATTGCCAACCTTTAGGTTAGCCTGTCAAACCACTTGCAATATCCAGGGACCTCAGTGGAGACTAGAGAGAGAATTTTATTAAGCAGGCCCTGTGGTTCAAGGATAATGTTTTTGTTGCTAGATGCTGTCAAGTTAGCTCCGACTCTTGACAACCATATGTATAGCAATGAAGCATTGCCCAATTGTTAGGTTTGAGTTCTCTGTTGCAGCTCTCATGTCAGTCCCATCTGATTGAGGGTTTCTCTAGTTTTCGCTGACTCACTATCAAATGATACCCTTTTCTAGCAATTGGTCTTTATTGATGATGTCCAAAAGCGAGCTGAAGTCTCACCATCCTTGCTTGTAAGAAGCATTCTGGTTGTTATTCTTCTAAGACTGATTTGTTTGTTCTTCTGGCAGTGCATGATATATTCAGTATTCTCCAACAAATGCATGAATTCTGTTTTCCTATTTCGTTGTCCAGCTTTTGCATACATATAAAGCTACATTGTCACTGTGAGTCGGAATCCTGAGGGGGTTTGAGCCCTTCACACCATGCCCTTCTAGGACTGACAGCTGCACTTGTCTACGTCCTGTCAATACAGAGATGCGCTCTTGGATGACTTAGGTGTCAGACACATTCTCCCCGGCCCTTTTGTTAAAAGAAGCCCTGTCTCCTGATGCCTAGAGTCAAGTTCTCCCACCTTGTAACTTATTTCCTTACCTGCTGATCTCTTAGAAAGATGACTCCAAAGTCAGTGAGTGCAAACTGTAGCTTAAAGTTCAATGGATCCCTTTCTGAGTCTCTGGTGGGTGCTTTACCTTTCTGGGAGCCAGAACCTCTGAACACACAGGACCCAGAGTTGCAGGGATAAGAAACACAAATTCTCCAAGTGGGTCACAGAGTGGTAGCCACTTAATTCCATCTCTTGATTCCTGGAAAAGCAATCCATCTGTATTAGTTATCTATCACTGCATAGCTTATTACCCCAAAACTTCAAAGCTTAAAACAACAAACACTTCTTGCCTCACAGTTTCTGTGGGTCAGGAATACAGGCACAGCTTAGCTTGAGGTCAGGGTCTCTCATGAGTTTTATTTTTAAGCTGTTGGGCTGAGGCTGCAGTCTTCATTTAAATGCTGGAATGGGGGAAATCCTTCAAAGCTCACTCATGTTGTTGTTAGGCTTCCTCAGTCCCTTGGCACATGCAGCTGGCCCCAAGTGAGTGATCCAGGAAACAGCACCAAAGACAGAAGTGACCTAATCTCAGAAGTGACATCCTTATACTCCTACCATATTCTGTTCATTAAAAGCCAGTCGATAAGTCTATACTCGAGTGACATCGGAGAAGAAGATAGAGTAAGAAGCTCTATGAACCTGTCCTTCCACCAAAACAACTATTGAGCTGGCAAGAACTGTCAGAATCAGCAATTTTGGAACTCTGAATTCTAGTGGAACACTTGGAGCATCAAGGGGAGTGTTTGATGAAGAAAGAGATGGTGAATTTTGGCATTTTACATGGCAGCTAGCATCCTCAGTGCCCCAGCCCCAAGGCACATGCCGTGGTTAACATCCGTATTCCTGATGCAGTTTGAATCCTGTGTCCAACCGTCTTCAGAATGTATGGGTACCCATGTCCCCATGCATGGTCACTTGAGTGAGCAGCCCTAGTCTCTTTGGGAAGGTCTGGGGAACACTGCATATACACTTCCATGGTAGTGCAGGTCCTTCCTCCTAGGGATTGATTTGTCTAGTCAGTGGTTTATGGGCCCAGAAACAGCACAAATGGTGGACTTTTTATTAAGGTGGCTGTCCTCAGCCTCCTCATCATCCATTATTGATTTCTTTTGATTGTAGAGACTGAGAGACACTTGTTGACTGCTTATCAAGCTTCTCCCTGAGGATGCAGTGTTCAGTTAACCACCTCTATAGTTCTCTGGGGATCAGGCCCCCCAGCTGCCTCTCTGACCTTGCTGCTAATTATGGTTAATTTTGCCCGTCTGTTCTTGGTCAGTAAACATTGCTACCTGACCTCTACTATTTTGGAATCTTACTATGTCCACTGCTGTAAGTGATGCCAGTTCCAATAGTAGCATCTCCTATTGTCATCCCTAGCCTATGGAGGACAACAACCTCTGAGTTTCCCAGTGATGCCAGGACCCCTTCTAGCAGTGCATTCCATGTCCCTTTGGCAAAGGGGAGTGTCCTACAGACTCTCCCACAGATCATTCTCAACTAGTGGTCTGCTGTCACACTATATATCCACTCTAGAATGCCACTTCTGAGCCTTCTGATCCCTTCTTCTACCATCCATTCTCTGATTTCTACTTCACTTAGTGTGGGCCATCCCTTATTCCAAGCTTCCAAAAACCATCATAACAGCATGTTAACACCATCTTCCAGGGTCTTTGCTGGGGAATTAAAACAGGTATCACAACAGAATACTCTCAGATTTAGATGCACCCCCCCCCCCACCTTGCTCCAGCCCTCTCAGGACCCAGCCCCACATATACACACATGCTGGCGCGTGTTGGCGGGTGCTGCCGCTGCGCTTAGCTGCCATCCGTCTCCTGTCTTAGCAGGCCAGCACTTTCCTGGCAGGCAGCACAAAGGTCCTCTCATCATCAGTCACAAGGGGTGCCACTCTCCCACAGGGAGCACCAAGCAGTCACATCCGTGTTGCAGGCAGCAACACAGAAGAAAGGACCCACCTCCCAGCTGCGTCAGAAGTCCCACTTGAGTCTCAGAACCTAGGCCATGGTCATACTAACTTCGAAGGAGGCTGGAACAGTGCCTTGTAGCCGAGCGCACTGCTGCCTGTCTTAGCATCCTGTGGCTGCCATAACGGATTTCCACAAGCTGGGCACCTTACAAGAATACACATCTATTCTGTCACAGTCATGGAGGCCAGGAATCTGAAATTAAGATGTTGGATGTTCCAGGAGAGAACCCAGTCTTTGCCTCTTCCTGCTTCTGATGGCACCCCTGCATCTCTGGGCTTGTGGCGCATCATCCCAGTCTCTGCCTCTCTCTTCACATTGCCTTCTCCTCGGTGTGACTTTGCTAGCTCCTTTGTCTGTCTTCTAAGGACACTTGTGATGACACATATCTAGATGATCCAAGGTAGTCTCCTGACCTCAAGATCCTTAATTACATTTGCAAAGTCCTTTTTCCCAAATAACATTCACAGGTGCCAGGGAATAGGACATGGACATATCTTTTGGGTGTCACCATTTATTGCCCAGGTGAAGTCAAAGCTGATACTTCACAAGAAGGGGAATTTACTAAAGCTGGACTAAAAGAATAAATTCATAAATGTTTGAACTAAGCAAAGTCCTTTGATTTTCTGAATGCGCAAATTGGAATGAGAATTCCAAATAAGCTCAGCCTTAACCACGCTCTGTTATCTCTCACACATAGCGTATTTCTCCCATTATGGTTTCCTTATAGTTAGTGAAAAGAGTTATAGACTCCATTAGTGTCAAACTGCTTTATACCAGGACCACTCCTTACGTATCTGAAATATAAACTTTATGTTTAGATGTCAGGATTCTGGAGCATGTTTCCAGTAAGTACGGTCATTAAGCATGGCTAGGTAGTGAATTTCCCTATTGTTGCTGATCACTTTAGACGTATCTGAACTACAACAAACTTCCAGAGGATCCCTATCTAAAGCTCAGATTTTCTCCAAAACCATTGAATCAAAATGCAACAAACGACCACAAAACAGGCCAGTTTGGGAAATCAGCAGTTAACTGCATCCCTTCTGAAGTTTACGACAAGCTTGCACCTCAATAATAGCTTCAAACACAATGCAAAAATTTGTCTACACTTTGAAAACCCTTCAGAATTTAGAGACCCTGGAAATCACATGATTAAAGGAGACAGGTGGGGGCATAATGCTTTTGAAGACTCTTGATTCAATTTGAGTAACTGTTGGCCTCCCACTAGTTCAACACTGTGCCAAGCCTTGGGAAGGGAAGGGAGAGAAAAAACATGGTTCCTGCTTTCAGAAAGTATGTGATTGGGTTTCAGATGAGAAGACAAGGCTTTTACTCATATGAGAGGGATATATGTATATGCACACACACACATATTCATTCCTAGGTTAAAATGCTTATGTCTAAACATGGAAAAAATAAAATCAGGGATTTTTGCAAATTTTTCTCAAAACTCAAAACTGTCCTAGGAGAAAGATATTACAGTACTGCCTTTTTACAGATAAGAAAAGCAAGGCTCCTAGAGGTTAAATTACTTGCCCAAGATCACACAGCTCAAAAGTGAAAGAGTCATGCAATCAATCAAAGTCCTTTAATTTCAAAGCCAAAGTAGCTGGCACCACAGGAGTCCTGTGATTGTCGATGATTATGATGGTGCTGGGGAGAGGGGCTTTTTAAAGGGATTCAGTGGATATTAGGTCAAGATGCAAGTTTCCCAGAGTCTCAGCTAGTTCTCCCCCACCACCGGGAGGCAGAAGGCCCTGTCAGTTCTGTACTGGAGACCCACCTTCTCCCTGCAGCATCCACGGGGGGTTCCCATCAGGGTGACAGCCACAAGGATAATTTGTGTCAGCTGCCACCCAGGGGAGCAAGTGCATCCCATTAGCTTGAGTTCTGGAGAGACTGGCTGTGGGAGGATAAAAGAGTAAAGAGAAAGGGGTTTTGTTTGCTTGTGTGGTTTTGTTTCGTTTTTGCCTTTTCTGAAGAGGTGGAACAGCTGATAATATGGGCCACAAAGTCTGTAATAAAAGCATTTCTTTGCAAAGCCACGAGCTGTAGTGCAAGGGGTTATGCAGCAAGCAGATCTAGGATCAAAAGGTAGGTATGTTGGTCATTAAGGAGATGGTGGTCAGTGAGGACCACTGACTGCTGACCGATGAGTGAGAACAAGAGCAAGGACGGTGGGTAGATGGCCAACCTTAGGGCTGGAGGTTAGAAAGAAGGCTAGCTTTCTTAACCCTTCATGGTCTCTTGCCTACCCCGTTTTCCTCCAGTCCTTCTCTGAGAGTGGTCTGTCAGACTGTATGAGAGAGATCTGTAGAAAGCATGGAATTGCCTGGGGAACCTTGGGTCAGACTTCCAGTAAGTGGAAAAGGAAATGATTTAAAGGAAAACTTCTCATAATGGGAGAGATAACAAAAAAGGCAGATGAGTTAGGCATCCTCCTAAGAGTGAACCATCCAGCCAGAAGATCAGCTGGTGAGCTCCGGCCACTGCAGCTCATGCTCTAAGGACAGCAGTGACACCGTGTGACTATGTCCAGGAACAGGGACTGATCTCCGATTCCTTTGGGGATGGTATGGCACGGAGGCGGAACTCGAGGACTAGCTGGCTCTGTAGCAGACAGAGCAGAGCCTTTGTACCAGACAGCCCTAGGTTCAAATTTTATCTTTGTGCCCCCTGGGAAATCACCTAATTTCTCTGCCGCTCAGTTTCCCTATTTGTAGAACAGGATCGTAATACTTACCTTGCAGGGTTATGAGGCTATTAAATAAGAGTGTAAGAGGACACTCCACAGTCGCTGGTCTAAGTGAACAGCGACTTCAACTGTGGTTTCTGTTGTCAATCAATCCTCCAGTGTCTGCCTTGGTACTTATCGGAACAAGTAGCCTTACTCCAAGCGCGGCTCTGTCTGTGTGCCTTTCCTGTTCTTTAGAAGGTAAGAGCTCCAGGAAGAAACCTCTGAGTGTATTGTTGTTGTTAGTTGTCTTCATGTAGAACAAAACAAAACACTGCCCAGTCCTTCACCATCTTCATGATCCTGGGTCCTCTGTTGTGGCCATTGTGAAGTGCCTTCCAACCTAGGGGGCTCATCTTCCAGCACAATATCAGACAATATTCGGTTGCGATCCATAAGGTTTTCATTGGCTAATTTTCAGAAGTAGATCGCCAGGCCTTTCTGCCTAGTCTGTCTGAGTCTGGAAGCTCCACTGAAACCTGTCCACCATAGGTGACCCTACTGGTATTTGAACTACCAGTGGCATAGCTTCCAGCATCACAGCAACGTCCAAGCCATCACAGTACAACAAACTGACAGACAGGTGGTGGCTACATTTGTTTGTGATGCCAGTCGAGTCCTGTTTGGTATTCTTATGAAGGGCTCCACAGAAGTGGCGCCTGTTAAGAGTGGAAGAAGCACCCGCCGGTGCCCCGCTATGCAGCCTGGGATGAGCAAATTCACCTGTCTCGGCCTCCATTTCCTCAGCTGGTACTGAGGACTTATAAAAGCTGCCTTCAGTTCCCTCCTTTGCAAGACTGGGGTTTGTCCTATCTAAACAGCTCTTCCCCACCTGCTCCCCACGATGAGTGTTTGAGTAAATGTCTGCCTCATAGCCAGGGTGGGGGAGTGGGGATGGGGACAGGGCTATAGCAAGGACCTACTAGGAATAGGGCGGGTAAAGTCCTGGCAACCCACACAGTGCTGGACGGAGGTAGAGCATTCCTCTGACACCTGAAGCCTGTTTGCTGGCGCCTGTGTTTCAGATTCCCAGGTGCAGTGGGAGACGCCCCAGGAGTGGACAATTCTTCGAATCCTCTGAGTGCAAGGCCATGGCTCAGAAGAGCCCTGCAGGCAACAGCATTAACATCCCCTATGAAGACCTAGCCTCGGAGGTGACCAGGCGCAGATCCACCATGCTCATCAGGTACTCGAAGTTTCTCCTCACCTCTCCTCAGCTGCCAGGTGGGATGGAATATAACTGCTGAGCTCTCCCAAGCTCCTGACGCTGCCCAAGGCCCTTGGTTTACGTGAACTCATTCACCCGCTGCCAGGTGGATTTTATGGTTGAGGAAACTGTTTTGTTGCCCATTGTGGGAAGCAGAACTTTCTCATGATGTCCTTCAAGAGGAGATGATATTCATTTGTCTGTTCACTTTGGGTTGTGGGGTGAATTTCAGAGCAGTGGCTCTTAATTATCACTTTGATCATCTGATGAGGATTATACCCTCCCAGTATAAAAATGTATGCTTTACATACAAGTTTGGGGACAGCTTGGACTCCCTGAAGATCACCCTCATTTCTGACTGGAATGTAAACTTCCTGAAGGCAGGGGTCATACTTGTTTCACTCACCACCATGTTCCTGGTGCCCAGCACTGAGCTAGTGGACAAGGAGTATCCAAGTGAGGGAGCCTCACCGGCCTGCTAATCACTCGGCCCAAAGGAAAGGGGTTTCCTGTGTGGGAATGGATCTGAAAGTCCTCACCTGCTGAGACTTTCCCCTGATGGTAGGGTTGGCAGGTAAACTACAGGATGCCCAGTTAAGCTTGAATTTCAGATAAACAACAAATATTTTTTTCTAAGTATGTTCACACAGCATTTGGGATGTACTTATACTAAAATTAGTTACTGTTCATCAAAATTCTAATTTACCCAGGCGACCTGTATTTTTATTTTCTAAATCTGGCAACCCTGCAATAACCCTGCCCTCTCCTTCCCCCAGTGAAAAATCCCCACACCCACCATCACAGTCGCCAGAGACCCCAGGGCCCCACAGTGGGGTGCCCAAAACAACCCATGAGGGTGTGGTGAGAAAATATTAGGACTGCAATTTACATTTATATTAAACTTGCACTCATTGAAATTAGTGTTTGGTGAACACTGCACGTTCATTGCGTCAGGAGGTCATGCAGAGGTTTTGAGACCTTCCTGATGGGAGGACTGGAGCTGCAAAGCTGAAGTCATTGGGGGCTGCTTCTCTACCTGCAGCAAATGCCAAAATGTTGCAGTTTACTTGTGTCAGTTAAGTGGGCTTACAAGTTATATTATCTGGTCTTAGCTAATGTAACCCTCAAAAGAGACAAAAAATTTCTGACAAGGAAACTTGGGTTGAAATAATTCTAATAATTCAAATATGAGAAAGCAACAAAAATCAGCGGAGCTGACACTTATTTTGCGCTCTTTGCCAGGTACATTATGAGGTTAAAAATGATGGTCTTATTAAATCTGGTAAAAAGTTGGCCAAAAAAAATCAAAATTATTGATTTGAAATGTGGACTTCTATCCAATATTGCTCACAGTGTTTCTTAGAGTTTTTTGGAAGTTAAGATATTAGCAAATTGACATAAATTATATAAAATTTCTTAGTTAGATATATATGAGGGGCTGAAAATCTTTGCTGACGGGTGCACAGTCACTTTGACACCACTGGCTTAGTACTGCATTGTCTCTAGCAGGCTGTGCTCACTGCCCTAACGTCTACCAGAAGGAAGAGATGGCACAATTCTAGCACTGCTCCTGGCCCCCAAAGACCCCTTCCCATCACCCCACCTCCTGTCAGCAACATTAGGTGTCTGCTCTCATTGAAAGATGCAGCAGTGAACTTGTGGTCAGAAGATCCGAGTTTGGATTCCAGTTCTACCTTTTTCCATCACACGGCATGGGCCAGGAATCATCTTCTGTCTTCACTTCCTCAGCTAAAAGACAAAGCAGTTTCTAGAGCAGTGTCTGGAGTGTAGTAGGTGTTCAGTGAACAGTTACATCTGAATCTTTAATCACCTGAAGGCTCTTCCTTTGAAGGGAGGGCTTGCCCAGCCCTGAGTAGGACTGGAGAGCCCTGGTTTACCTCAGCAGCACATGGCAGGCTGGTGATGGGGCAGGCCAGTCTAAGGCTTACCAGCCCTGAGAACAGCTGGAATGCAAATAAAATGTTGAAACAGAACTTGCCCCAGGGTGAAATCTGTAGAGAGCTAGCTAATTTATGGGAAGAGCTTCAATCCCAAGATTGAAGGCTCCAGCCCTACTGGTCCCATGGTATCCCAGGACCAATGGAGACAGATCAGCTCACTCTGAGAAGAACTGACATACACAGCATAAATACTATATCCAATTTTTGCAGGGTAATATCACTGTAAGTATATATAGATGAGTCTGGAAGGAGGTCCTCTAAAATGTTAAAAGTGGTTCTCTTATGTGCTGGAATCTGTTTGTTTATTTAATCCTAGAGGCTCCTAAGAAAGGCCTGGAGATCTAGTTTCAAAAAATCAGCCATTGAAAATCCTATGGAGCACAGTTCTACTCTGACACACATGGGATCGCCATGAATTGGAGTTGACTTGGCAGCAGCTGGTTTGGTTTTGGTCTTTTATTTGAGTAACATTCCATTTGTGCCTTTCCTCATAGAGAAGAGACATCAAGCAAGAAAAGCTGCAAAGCCAAGGAGGGGCTCTTCAGTTCTGATTCCGATTTGAAACAAGTCCTTCATCCTAGCAAGGCCTACCTCACGGTACCCCCAGCCCCACCTCCTTCTCCAGCTGATGATTCCACAGATGCCTAAGCAAGGAATACTCCAGTCTTTTTGAAGTGACCTCTTACACAGAACTCCAGAAAAGAGTTTCACTGAAGTCCTGGGGTTATCTTTGAAGACCGCCGTGGAAGATCTTTGTTCTTTCCATTTCTACTTCTCCTAGAGCCACTGTCGAGCGTTGCTCATCTTCACTCATGCACTTAGAGTATTTTTCTGTTCTTCAAGCCACACCTATGATAAGTATTTATTTAGTCTTTAATTTAAGCTACAGAGCACATATCATAGGTAATTGTTTTTGAATAAAAAATTATCAGGCCCTGCTGTGTGTTACTAAATCCAAAGGAGTGAAAAGTCAGGGTAGACCTCTGTGACTTTAAGTCTAAAGATTTGTGATCCAGAGGAACCTGAGGTTTTTGGATTTTCAAAACCCAGCCCCAGACACTACGGCTTTATGGTCCTTTTATACTTGTTTAAGGAGCCCTGGTGGTGCAGTGGTTAAACACTTGGCGGCTAACAAAGAGGTTGTTGGTTCAAACTCACCAGCCTCTGCAGGAGAAAGATATGGCAGTCTGCGTCTATAAGGATTACAGCCTTGGAAACAGTATGAGGCAGCTCTTCTCTGTCCTAGAGGGCCACTATGAGTTGGAATTGACTCGACGGCAGCGGGTTTGATTTGGTTTTGGGTCTGTACTAGTTTAACTGAGCTGCACCCCCAGCCCTGAGCTGGTGCGAGGGTGGTTTGAGTTTTAAATTTATGGACTGTGCTTTCAAAGTTTGCTCCACAGAGACTGAAGTGATTTTCAAACCCTGTAATAGAAGAACCCTCACATGAAAAGTAGCCAAGTGCAGGATGATCTAGTTAGGAAGGAGAAGCGTTACTGTCAGGTTACCATGTAGGCCTCTCAGCCAACCCCAAAGCACTTCTAAAGACCTCTAGGCCTCTTCTGAAGAGTTTGAAAACCTTGAAAATGCAAAAATTCAAATACATGTGTATGGGAAAGCCCTTACATGCCATCTCTTATTTCATCCATGTCCTCGCAGAGTCCTGGGGGAAGTTTTTTCTCTAGGCCTGCCCTTAAACATGTGGCCCAGCCCCCTACCCATGGAGAGTCAATAGGCTGTACCATAGGTATGGACTTGGCTTCCTTACCTGTGGTTTTCTGCAGCAGCCTGGGGAGGGAGGGAGCATGCACTGAGTACCTGTTACTGCCAGCTAGATGTTCAACAGGCACGGCATCCGCATCCTCAGATGAGGAAAGAGACCTGCTCTGTCCAATAGGGTAGCCACTAGCAACATGTGGCTACTTAAAATTCATTAAAATTAAATTCAGTTTCTCAGTTGCACTAGCTACATTTCAAGTGCTCAGTAGCTACATGTGGCTAGTGGCTACCCTATTGGACAGCACAGATATAGAACATGCCCATCACTGCAGAAAGCTGTATTAGACAGTGCTGGAATGGGGGTTAAGTGACTTGTCCAAGGTCTCACAGCCCATAAAGGGTAGAATCAAGGAGGGGAAAGGGTGGGAAGGACTAACTCCTGAGGTAGCTTTATTTCCAGCTTTGCTTCTGATCAAGTTCCAGATATTCTTTCTGTTCATTTATTCAACAAATACTGAGTACTTACTATGCGTGCTGGACATTTTTCTAGGGATAGATATATCACTGGACAAAACAATCCACCCTTGCCCTCATGGAGTTTACACCAGTGGGAAAAGACTGACCAAAAATAAACACAATTTAAAAATAGAGAATTATATTGTGTGTCAGGAGGTGGTGAGCATAATGCAAAGGAATTTTAAAATAATAAAACAGAATAATGGAGATCAGAGGTACCAAAGGAAGCATCAGGTGGGTTGAAATTTTAAAAGGGGTGGTCCTTATTAAAAAGGAGACAGACATTTCATTCAGCAAAGGCTTGAAGATGGTGATGGAGTTAGTTATGTGGATATATGGGCAAAGGGAAGAGCCAGTGCAAAGACCTTAAGGCAAAAGTGTGCCTGGTGTATTGAAGAGAGAGCAAAGAGGCCAGAGAGAGTGGAGTGAGCTGAGAGCACTAGTAAAAGATGAAGTCACAGTTGTGGGGGAAGGGACAGATCATGTAGGCTCTCATAAGGACTTTGGTTTGACTTGTAGTGAAATGGGAAATCACGGAGGGGAGAGGGGTGACCTGCCTTGTGTTTTATTGGAATGGCTCTGGCTGCTTTATTGAGAATAGGCTGTCTGGGGCAGGGGCAGAAGCAGTTCAGAGGCGATTGTAGCAATCCAGGAAAAAGATGATGGTCATTTGGACCAGCATAGTAGCAGTAGAGGTGATGAGAAATGTGGTCAGATTCTGGATATATTGATTTGAGAAAGGATTTGATGATGGATTTTGACCTGAACAACTGCAGGGGTGGAGTTTCCTTGAGATCCAATAATAGACTTGGTGTATCATCGGGGATGAGGTAGAGAAACTCAGCAGTTCTTTTTTTTTTTAATTGTCTGATACACCTAATGGGCATCTAGGTAGAAATGTCAAGTGGGCAACTGCATATATGAATCAAGTTCAGGAGTGATTTCTGGGCTAGAGATACACATGATAGTAGATGAGATCACTGGAGCAATGTGTCAATAAAAGAACTGAGCCCTGGGACACTTCAGTCTTAAGAGCTTGGGCTTAAAAGAGGAACCAGCAAAAGGAACCAAGAAGGGGCAGTTGGTGATATAAGGAGTCTAGTGTTCTGGAAGCTAAGTGAAGGAGTTTTCTCTATCCCTCTGTCCCCTCTTCCTGCACCGTCATCTTCCATCCCAAAGCCAGAAATAGTAGCTGATGGAAGGAAAGAAAAGGAGGCATGGGCAGGGCTGTGCAAACAGGATGTGCCTCACCTGTGTGTATGCTGTGACTGCTGATTTTATCACCCAAAGGTGCACCCTTACCTGGTACTTTTCATTTAAGCACCTGGCAGCAAAAGGTACTTAACAAGGTGAATGAGTTCATGCACTCTGTCTTCTGGGATTTTCAGACTTTAGGAGTCAGCTATTAGTGGGAGAGAGTGGTAATACCTGGTGGATAGACATTTTGGGGTCTCTGCCAAGTTTCAGAGTCCCTGGGTGGTACAAAAGATTAACAGGCTCAACTGGTACCTGAAAGAGGCTTGAGTCTTCCCAGAGGTGCCTCAGAAGAAAGACCTGGTGATCTACTTCCAAAAAATCAGCCACTGAAAAACCTGTGGAGCAAAGTTCTACTCTGACATACATGGGGTTGTCATGAGTTGAAGTCAACTCAACGGTAAATGGTTTTGTTTTGTTTTTGCCAAGGCTTTGCTTCTCATCCTCTCCCTATTTACTCATGGTATGCACCTAAATGAAGATTGACTCTTGGGGGAAAAGAAGGGTCAAGTTCTTGGCTTTGCATTCTGAAGTGTACTCTTTAGAATAGCCTTTAAGCCAAGGCTTTGACCTCCAAGAGCTGGTTTTCTTGGAAATCAAAAGGCTTAGTCCTGGTACCATTAAATGGTTTTCCAAAGATGTAATGTCTGAGACTTGCTTTAAGATAACAGCGGAGGCTGGGGGTGGGGGAGAAGTGAGGGAGAGACAGATGAAACAAGATTGGTCTACGCCAATAACTGTTTAAGCTGAGTGATGGGTACACTGGGGTTCGTTCTGTTCTCTCTACTTTCGTGAATGTTTGAAAATTTTCATAATAAAACCTAAAGAACAAATTGCATAGCAACGTGCCTAGACTCTCTTATCCCTGCAATCCGAACAAAGCCTGGGGAATCAAGGGAATGTCAGAAAAAAAGAGCTTAGCTGCTGGAGAGTCCATAACAGGCCTTTATGTCCCAGACAGTTTGGGGGATGTGAATGCAGAGGAGGCTTGTACTTGCTTCCAGGTCAAGTCCACGTAGGTGGCAAACCTAGAGAAGTGACCCCACACCAGCAGAGGGCAGCAGCAGAAGAGTAAAAGGAGCCCTGAGATTGGTCTAGGAAGACAGGACCAGAGCTCCCGGAGTTTCCTATGGTGTCGGTAGGCTTCTGAAAGGTTCCACACCCCTTGGGGGGACACGGAACAGGCACACCTGATGTGTCTGATCATCAGGATATGGAGGATGCCAGACTTGGAAGTGGATCTGGAGACGTGGATGTCAGCAGAAAATGCTGGGATCTGCACTGATGAAAACACACGTGACAAGAAATGGAACTGCCACCTAGCGCAGAAGATGGACTCTGAGTCCTCCCACTCTGCTCCAGAATGCCCATGAGCCCTCATTCCACTCATCCCAGGCACAGACGCCACCTCCAGGAGAACTGACAACTCACTGATGGGTTGGTGTCCCGGCTGAATTGCCAAGATAAAGTTCTCTACCATGAGGCTCAATGGCAGCTCAAGATAAAGTTCAAGTGATAGAAAAATAATCTGTAAGGTTTGTTCACTTGCAGTTGTGGAATTTATACCCATGACAGCAGATGAGAACTGAAGTGAAGGGAGGATGGAAAGATTATTCAGGAAAGGCTAAGGGGTGCCAGGAGATGGGGGTGAGAAGGTGTAGATTCCACTGTTTTGCCTGGTGTCATCCTGGGCAGCACCTCCAAACCAGGCACAAGCCTCTCAGTTATATATACGTAGACACACACCTCTCTAGCATCTACAGTCACATCTCTCAAACCAAAGGAATTACCTGATGTTTGAAATTTGCACTCTTATGCAAAGTATCTACCAAGTTCAAGGATGAGAATGTTTTGTAGGATAATTTTATTTCACAACCAAGTGTTATGTAATATCCAACCAGACTTTACCAGAAGCATGAGTTTACACTTTAATGAACTCATCTTAAGTATGTGCAGTGCTGGCCACAAGAGCTGTTTCTCTTCCAAAGAAAGTGCTGCTTTTTATTGTGGTTTATGGTAACTGTTCAAGCAAGAACAGGGGATGGCTCTGGATTCCACACAGGCCAACCTGTTTTTCCCAAACTCTACTACAAACGTACCTTCTTCAGCGAGTGGGGGCCATTTAGAATAAGCTCTGTGGTTTTCATGAAAAAACCACTATGCATTATTGCATTTGCCCCAAATCACCAGAAGACTTAAGAAACTATTTCCGTTA
Organism: Dugong dugon; assembly: GCA_030035585.1. Lineage (NCBI taxonomy): Eukaryota > Metazoa > Chordata > Mammalia > Sirenia > Dugongidae > Dugong > Dugong dugon. The sequence goes on from CM057462.1 coordinate 171,319,389, forward strand.
AATATCCCTTTAAAAGTGGGTGGAAGAAAAGAGTATCTACTATAATACGAAATTGTCTAAGTCCGCAGACTGCTATTCTTGCACAGTCAGATATGGTGACAGTGCACACTTGTGTGGATTAATGGAAGCTTAGAAGGCAGATGAAAGCAGTGTGGGCTTTGGATGGTCAGCTCTCCCTTCAGCCTGCTTTGCCCCAAAACTCTGAACATCATCTTCTTCTGCCTTTCCTGGTACGTCTTGGAGGATTTTCACATCTTGGATAGCCTGATGTCATAGGTGACCATGTTGAAGTTGTCCCAGGCAAAGATCTTCTTCTCCAGGAGGTTGTAATCAATCATGCTGCTGTACTTGTAGTGCTTCTTGAATGGGATGGTCAGGGCCTTGCTGCTGCCCATGCCTGTGTCATAAGCAAAGTTGACCGTAGCGTCAGCTGATGAGTAGCTGCTGACAGTGTACAAGGTGCCACAGATGATGAAGGCACTGGCGACTGACTACTTACGGATGTTAGTCTCCCAGCTTTGCTCAAGTTCCAGATTCTCTGGGTTCAGTTTGGAAAGGACAATGGCACCTTTGGCGGCCTTGGTGCTGTAGATGACCCAGAGACCTGTCTCATCCACAGCTAAGTCAATGTCTGTGTAGCCGCCCCAAGGATATGGGAACTGCCCGTGGTAGCCGGCTCCAGGGATGTCCTTCTTGGCCTTCACAGTCTCAGTGTTCAGCTCATACTTGATCACAGTCCTGGATCCAGACCTCTGGAAATAGAGGCTACCCCCATACACCACGGCGCCTGTGCTTTCCAGTGGCCTGGGCAACACGTGCACCTTGGAAGGGTAGCCCTGCACGAATTGGCTGATGTGGTCGTACTCAAAAACTTGGCGGATGTCTGGGCCGACTGTGTCGACTCTCCATGTTGTCTCCTGGGTGTAAGGGTAGGTGGGTTTGGGGTCTCTCATCCACACGCCGTACTTCCCAGTGATCGCTTCAGCTGTTCTCAGAGTGACAGGCTCTCCTACCCAGACCAGCTCTCCACATCCTGGTGAATTGAAAAAAATATATATATATATATATTTATTCATAATCTTTCCAAACACAGAGGATGATAGCTTAGATGCATGGCAGAGCAAGCGAGGGCCCCAGAGATAGACCCTCTGGATTTAAACACAGTCTTTGCCAACAATGGTTGTGTGAATTTCAGAAAGTTACTTAGCTCCCTAAGCCTCAGTTTTCTCATTTGTGAAAGGGAGCTGATAACAGCATTTTGGCTAATAGGCTGTTGTAAGTATTAAATGTGATTATAGATGTTAAATATATATAGAACAGAGTAGAAGTGCCCCATATAGTTTCTAGGGAGTGGCTGGTAGATTTGAATTGCTGACCTTTTGGTTAGCAGCCAAACACTTAACCACTGTGCCACCAGGGACCCGTATATAGATACAGATATGGACATAAAATAGCGGGGCAGTAGTGATTCACTGGTAGAACTCTTGCCTTCCATTCGGGAGACGTGAGTTCAGTATCTGACCAATGCACCTCAGGTGCGGCCACCACCCATCTGTCAGTGGAGGCTTGCATGTTGCTATGATGCTGGACAGGTTTCAGAGGAGTTTCCAGACTAAGGCAGACTAGGAAGAAAGACTTAGAGATCTACCTCTAAAAATCAGCCAACGAAAATCCTGTGGATCACAATGGTCCCATCTGCAATTGATCATGGAGATGGCACAGGACCTGGCAGATTTCTTTCTGCAGTGCACGGGTCGTCATGAGTTGGAACCAACTCCATGGCGGCTGACAACAACAACAAATGTTTGGGACAGAGTAAATGCCCAGTAAACGTTAATTCAGTGTGTGGTTTGAATTGAATTTTGTCTATACAGTATCAGTTGTAAAGATGAGGGTTGTACAGAGGGCTTCAACTATGTTTGTAACATTCTACTTCAGCTGGGCAGTGGACTCATCAGTGCTCATTATATTATTCTTTTATGACTTCTATGTCTGACTTAACGTTTTAAAAAATAAGAAAGAATAAACTCTTTATAAAAATAATTTCTATAGAAGTTTTTGAAGCCCTAAAACCTGAATATAATTTTAAAAATTATTTAATGAAGAGATGGTTGGAGTTTAGATCTGGCTGAATCACAACAAATCTCTGTGCTTTCATGGGCACCTTCAATTTCCTCACAGAAGGCAGAGACTTGCTGCTTTCAACTCTGAGAATCATACTGTGAAGACTTGATAACCCCTGCTCCTGTGTGTGTCCTTCAGAGCCAGGAATCATTGTTAAGAACACCAACAGCCAGGTTTCTGAAAACCACAATCTTAGTTGAAAGGTCTCAGGGAACACTTTGGAGAAGGACAGATTATACTTTTATAAGTGCTCAAAGTTCAGAAAAGACACCCTTTGTACAGACTGTGTGTAGAGTTGATGCATGGTGTACACCTGGCTCTAAGAGACAGAGAGATGAAGGATCTACTGAACAATCATAATTGTTCAGGTGTAATTAGTTCTATGTGACAATTAAGTGGGTGAAATAAACACATCTCTCCTCTTCCCCCAGTGTCCCAGGGTGGTGCAGATGGTTAACATACTTGGCTGCTGACCGAAAGGTTGGAGATTCAAGTCTACTCAGAGGTGCCTTGGAAGAAAGGCCTGGTGATCTACTTTCGAAAAAATCAGCCACTGAAAACCCTATAGAGTTTTACTCCGACACACACAAGGTCACCATGAGTTGGAGGCGAATCAATGGCAACTGGTTTCATCTCCCCCCAGTGCAGCCCAGGCCAGCCAAGCATCCAAGTATGGGTGATAAGAAGATATAGAGCTTTGCTAGGGAAAGGCTGACTTGTTGCCAGCTTACCCCGGAAAGGAAGCAAGGAGGAAATACTGGCCCTCTCCATCTCCCATGCCTCTGCTTCCAGGGAAGTTACTTACTTGCCCCTCTGGGTGGGCTGACTGACTCTAAACATGGAACTAGACATGGATAAAGACCACGTGGGCACAAAAGGGAAGAAATCTAACATTGTACCCGTGTCTTCCTCTTTGCTCCTTGGATGGCCAGATGGACTCTTCTTCAGGATTTGGGAAGCAGGGACCTCAGTTAATTCTGACTTCAGTTCCTGGAAGTCCAAATTCTCCAAATTCCATTTAGAAACTGTATTAAAAGAAAGAGACAAAATTGTACTGTGAGGAGAACTGCCTCAAGGACTGACTATGTTGAGAATGGCATTTAAATAGGTTTTCAGAGATGTGACGTCCAGGATTTGCTTTAAGATGCGGGGGAGGCAGATAAACAAGATTGGACTCTGTTGACAACTGCTGGAGCTGGGTGATGGGTACATTGGGGTTCTGTTCTGCACTCTTCTTTTATAAAGGTTTGAAAAATTCCATAATAAGAATCTAAAAAATAATAAATTGTATACCAATGTGCCTAGCAGGGTATTCAAAATAAAATAAAATAAGCCTGTATACAATTAAATTAATTCCTTCTAGGAGGGCTGATTTCTGAGTGGGTGAGGTGTGATTTTAGGGACATTGGGAAGATCCTTAGAGTCTTCTTCTCAGATGCCTGAAATTCAATAATTAACAATTCCTTGCCTGTTGGGGTTTTTTTGTTTGTTTTTCCCCCTTGTCATAATGCAAATGTTCCTGTAAGAAGTAACATATTAAGCTTTACATACTCAGCTGAAGCATTCTGTTAGACCTTTTTCTGAGACCAGTTTTGGAGAAGGAAGCGAGAGTGTGTGCAGGATTCCTATAGAGGTTTAGACGTGGTTTGAGCTATGGAGAAGGGAAAGCAGGCAAACTGGGAAATGCAGGTATACAGGACTCATCAGACAGTAGGTTGGCCCAGCGTGTCACACGGAGCCTTGGTGGCATGGTGGTTAAGAGCTCAGCTGCTAACCAAAAGGTATGCAGTTTGAATCCACAGCCACTCCTAGGACACAGTATGGGGCAGTTCTACTCTGTCCTATATGGTCACTATGAGTCAGAATCCACTCGACGGCAGTGGGTTTTTTTGGTTTAGTGGGTCACACATCTCTACTTTTATGTAAGACTGTGGTCATGCAGCAGCCCTTGAATACAAGGATGGAGCCATAGCCACGAGGAACAGGCTCAGCCTTTTCTCTGGCCCTCAGTGACCAGCAGCAGCAGCGGTGGCTCACAGCTCAGGATTCCCAGGTGTCCAGAACATTGGAGTGAGAAGTCCATGTACCGCCTGAGGCTGTGCTCCAGCACAGCCCAGAGGTCAGGAAGACATTTTCTGTCTTTTGTCCTTTGTTTGCTCAATTCACCTAAATTTACACTCAGACATAGAGGATTCTAGTGAGTAACTCTTCACCCTTCTAGATGGATCACATTTCATCAAACTTAAGCCACACATTCTTTCACATTTTCACATCTCTGGAATCAGGGCTCCCCTTTCAGTTGCTGGTGTTTAAACCAAACTAAACATGTTGCCGTCAAGTGGATTCCGACTCCTAGCGACCCTACTGGACAGAGTAGAACTGCTCCATAGGGTTTCCAAGGCTGTAATCTTTACTGAGGAGCAGCTGGTGGGTTCAAGCTGTCGACCTTTTGGTTAAGAGCCAAGCATTTAAGCACTGCGCCACCAGGGATCCTTTGCTGGCATTTAGCTTTGATGAATTATAGTGTTAGAAAAGTTTTCTCCCTGAAAGGAGCTGAAGAAAACATTCAGCCAAGAGGCTCTCAACCTGCTGCAGCTGTTAAAATAGTCTCCACAACTGTGAGAATGCCCTGGTGGGGCGGGGGGGTCAGACTGATAGACTGATGTCCCTTAGTCTAGTGTGGGCCATCAGCTCTTCCTCTGCCACTTCCAAAGAAGAGGCAGCACAGGTGCCTGGTGGGTCCTGAGCTCCTGGTCCCACCAAGCCCTCAGGACTCAGAGCAGGGAGCCTTCAGCTCAAGTGCTCTCTTTTTCCCTCATTTTTTGCAGGAATCAATCATACCTCATGAGCTTTCTCTGGAGTAAACAAAAAGCACCTTAAAATGCAATGTCAGGGAATGGCTTCCAGAATGATGGAGAGCCAGTTCTCAGTTGGCAGGTGAGATGGTTGGATCGTGAGCCTGCCAGCTTCCTGGTCAAGTCAGCCAGAAACATCTCGCAAGAATCAAACTCTGAGTGGAGTTGTCTGGCATGAGGTAGAGGCCTGCAGGAGAGGTACAAGGCCCAAAGGCAGGGAAGCAGATTGTGCGAAGAGCCTGAGCTGGGCCAGAAGTCACATCTTCCTCATTCAGCTCTGCCATTTACCAGCTGTGTGGCTTTGGGCAGGTTATTAACCTCTCTGAGCCTCATTGTTCTTAGCTGCACAAACTTATAAAGTTGTTTTGAGGATTACATAAGAAACCACAAATGAAAAAGTCCTCAATAAAGATGTGCCAAAACTAAAATTTCTCTTGAATGTTTCAAAATCACTCATGTTTCATTCTGAATATGGGGAAAAACGAAAAGAGATTATGAAAATGTTAATATATTGTATCAGACAATTATAATTTTTAGGGCATTTTTTTTGTCTTTTCCTATTAAAACATAGTCCTATGCTTTAAAGTTTCATGTAGGTTACAAAATTCTGGAAATGTTTTGTATGCTCTACCCTATCTTTTTTACCTCTACTTTGTAGACTCACATTCCAGAGAGCTCCACCTAGAAATTGAACTTATCACCTATTTACATACTTTTATACATGTTGGCCTAGCCATCTACTTCTGAAAATCAGTCAGTGAAAGCCCTATGGATCCCATTGTGCATGGGATCACCTTCAGTTGAGGGTCCACTTGATGCCACCTAAAACAATACATGTTGGCAAATGACATCGTAATGATTTTTGTAGTTATTTTCCAACGTTACCTGAAAAGTTACGTCAGTATTATGTAAATAAAGAAAAGGAAAGGTGACAAGGTGTCTATAGGCTGTCACAAAGACTCTAGGAAGTGAATATTAGCTAAGTGACTGTTGTCCTGGTGCTGCTCCAACAATTGCCATCTCTAGAAACAACGTGTGCTATAGAAACATTATGTACATGCTGGCGTTTTGATCATTGAACTACATTTGAGGATCATAGAGGAACTCATGCAAAAGAAGCCTTTTGTAGTTAAAACCCATTTGCTGGGTGAACACTCTCTGCCAGGCACTGCGCTAGAAGCTTCCCATGTTGCTTAAAATCTGCATAAGAGCTGCCTTCGAAGGATTATTATCCCATCCTACTGAAGACCCTCTGGGGACGGTGATGGTTCAGATGGTTCCTACCAAGGAGAAGCGGAATCTGCAGCTCTAGAGCTCTGCCTCACATCCGTCCGTTTGCCTTTCCTCAGTCATTGCTTGGTCACCCGCCTTGCATAGGGGTCACCAGCCAGCCCCTCGCCTCTGCTGCCCTGCCCCTGCTTCTCTGACTCACAGCGTGGGAAGTTTACCAGAACCAGCCTGGTACCCACATCTACCATGGAAGCACAATAAACCCCATGGGGGTAATTCTTCGCCGGCAGGGTATGAAGCCCAAGGATAAACGGTTTCCTCTTCCATCTGCCTTCCACACAGATCCTCAAAGGTCTTGGTGGGACAGAGCCTCCACTGCCCACTGTGGTGACCAACTTGAGACTCCCCCTTACTGGTCGGCTTTCCTTCCTTCCCTGTCTTGCTCTGCTCTGACCCACTTCTCTCCCCTGGGATCACGTCCCATGTAAATCACCATCACCCACATACGAGGCCTTAGCTCACACTATGCTCTGGGATTAGGGGGCAGGTCAAAGCGGAAGCTAAATAAAAGGAAAGTGGCAATTACTAATGACACGAATAACCAGCCCTAGTTTACCTTTTGGTAAAATGTGTATTTCTATTTCAGGCTTATTTATAAGGTTTACAGTCAATGTTTCACTATATAACTATTACTACAAATTTATATATGTATATATATATATATATATACATATATAAACAGTTGCCATCAAGTTGCTTCTAGCTTACGGAGACCCTATGTGTGTCGGAGTAGAATTGTACTACATAGGGTTTTCTTTTTTTTTATATTTTATTGTACTTCAGGCGAAGGCTTACAGAAAAAATAGTTTCTCATGAAATAGTAGTACACATGTTGTTTTATGACATTGGTTAACAACCCCACAACATATTAACCCTCTAACTTTTCACCCTTTTTTTTCTTTAGTGAAAATACACATAGCCAAAGATACACCGTTTCAAAAATTTCTACATACACAGTTCAGTGACATTGACTACGCTCTTCCAGTTGTGCTGTTATTCTCACTTAAGATGAAGGCTTACAGAACAAAATAGTTTCTCATTTAAGAGTTACTGCACATGTTGCCCTATGACAATGGTTAACAATCTCACAACACATCAACAATATCCTTACTCAACCTTGGGTTCCCTATCACCAGCTTCCTTGTCCCCTTCTGCCTTCTGGCCCTTGTCACTGGACTCCTGTACCTCATTAGTCTCATTTGGTTTTACGGGGCTGTCCACTCGCAGGCTGAACAGTGAACCTCGGAGGTAACTTCACCACTGAGCTAAAAGGGTGTCTGGGGGCCATACTCTCGGGGTTTCTCCAGTCTCCTTTAGGCCAGTAAACCTGGTCTTTTTTTTTGTGAGTTAGAATTATGCTCTACATCCTTCTCCAGCTCTGTCCAGAAACCTCTGTTGTGATCCTGGTCAGAGCAGTCGGTGGTAGCCGGGCACCATCTAGCTGTACTGGACTCAGTCCGGTGGAGGCCTTGGTAGCTGTGGACAATTAGTCCTTTGGACTAATCTTTTCCTTGTATCCTGTTCTCTTCATTCTCCCTTGCTCCCGAAGGGATGAGACCAGTGGAGTATCTTAGATGGCCGCTCACAGGCTTTTAAGATCCCAGACACTACTCACCAAGGTAGAATGTAGAACATTGTCTTTATAAGCTGTGTCATGCCAATTGAGTTAGATGTTCCCCAAGACCATGGTCCCCACAGCCCTCCGCCCAGCAATTCAGTCCCGCAGGGAGTTTGGATGTGTCTATGGGGCTTCCATGACCTTTCCTTGTACAGGTTGTGCTAGTTTCCTCTGTATTGTGTACTGTCTCACCCTTCCCCCAAGATACCACTTATCTATTGCCTATTTAGTATTTCCTCCCCACCCCTCCCATCCCTAGTAACCAACAAAGATTGTTACATTTTGTGTGTGAACTTTTTCATGGGTTTTTACAATAGAGGTCTCATACAATAATTGTCCTTCCGTGATTGACTTATTTCACTCAGCATAATGTCCTCCAGTTTCATCCATGTTATGAGATGCTTCACAGATTCATTGTCGTTCTTTCTCATTGCATAGTACTCCATTGTGTGTATGTACCATAGTTTGTTTATCCATTCATCTGTTGATGGGCATCTAGGTTGTTTCCATCGTTTTGCTATTGTGAACAATGCTGCCATGAACATAGGTGTGCATATATCTATTCGAGTGACGACTCTTATTTCTCTAGGATATATTCCTAGGAGTGGAATTGCTGGATCTAATGGTATGTCTATTTCTAGCTTTCTGAGGAAGTGCCATATCATTTTCCAAAATGGTTGCATCATTTTGCCTTCCCACCAGCAGTGCATAAGTGTTCGGATCTCCCCGCAGCCCCTCCAACATTTGTTATTTCCAGTGTTTTTGATTTGTGCCAGTAATGCCGGGGTGAGATGGTATCTCATTGTGGTTTTAATTTGCATTTCTCTAATGGCTAGTGATCGCGAGCATTTCCTCATGTGTCTGTTGGCCATTTGAATGTCTTCTTTGGTGAAGTGTCTGTTCATTTCCTTTGCCCATTTTTTAATAGGATTATTTGTCTTTTTGTTGTAGAGGTATTGGATTTTCTTGTAGATTATGGAGATTAGACCTTTGTCTGACTTGTACTGTCCAAAAATGTTTTCCCAGTCTGTAGGTTCTCTTTTTACTCTTTTGGTGAAGTCTTTTGAAGAGCATAGGTGTTTGATTTTTAGAAGATTCCAGTTATCTAGCTTATCTGTTGGGTTTTGTGCACTGATGGTTATGGTTTGTATCCTGTTAATGCCATGTTTTAAGGCCTGTAGTGTTGGTCGTATTTTTTCTTCTATGAACTTTATAGTTTTAGCCTTTATATTCAGGTCTTTGATCCATTTTGAAGTAGTTTTTGTATACGGAGTGAAGTATGGGTCCTGTTTCATTTTTTTGCAGATGGATATCCAGTTTTGCCAGCACCATTTGTTAAAAAGACTGTCTTTTCCCCATTTGATGGACTTTGGGCCCTTGTCGAAGATCAGGTGACCGTAGGTGGATGGATTTACATCTGGGTTCTCAATTCTGGTCCATTGGTCAATGTGTCTGTCGTTGTACCAGTACCAGGCTGTTTTGACTACTGTAGCTGTACAGTAGGTTCTGAAGTCAGGTAGTGTGAGTCCTCCAACTTTATTCTTCTTCTTCAGGAGTGCTTTACTTATTCGGGGCTTCTTCCCTTTCCATATAAAGTTAATGATTAGTTTTTCCATCTCTTTGAAGAATGTTGTTGGTATTTGGATCGGGATTGCATTGTATTTGTAAATTGCTTTGGGTAGAATTGACATTTTCACAATGTTGAGCCTGCCTATCCATGAGCATGGTTTGTTTTTCCATTTATGTAGAGCCCTTTGGGTTTCATGCAGTAGTGTTTTGTAGTTTTCTTTGTATAGGTCTTTTACATCCCTGGTCAGATTTATTCCTAAGTATTTTATCTTTTTAGGGTCAATTGAAAATGGTATTGTTTTTCTGATTTCATTTTCATCAGTCTCCTTACTGGTGTATAGGAATTCAACTGATTTTTGAATGTTTATCTTGTATCCCGCTACTCTGATGAATCTTTCTATTAGTTCCAGTAGATTTCTTGTGGAGTCTTTAGGGTTTTCTATGTACAGTATCATATCATCTGCAAACAGGGACAGTTTAACTTCTTCATTACCAATTTGGATGCCCTTTATTTCTTTTTCTTGCCTTATTGCTCTAGCTAGAACTTCCAGCACAATGTTAAATAGGAGTGGTGATAAAGGGCATTCTTGTCTTGTTCCTGTTTTCAAGGGGAATGTTTTCAGCCTCTCTCCATTAAAAATGATGTTGGCCATTGGTTTTGCATAGATGCCCTTTATTATGTCGAGAAATTTCCCTTCTATATCTATTTGATTGAGAGTTTTTATCAGGAATGGGTGTTGGACTTTGTCAAATGCCTTTTCTGCATCAGTTGAGATGATCATGTGATTCTTTTCTTTCTTTTCCTTTTATTTATGTGGTGGATTACTTTGATTGATTTTCTAATGTTGAACCATCCTTGCATATCTGGTATGAATCCTACTTGGTTGTGGTGTATTATTTTTTTGATATGATGCTGAATTCTATTGGCTAGTATTTTGTTGAGAATTTTTGCATCTATATTCAGAGAGAATTGATCTGTAATTTTTTTTTTTTTGTGACGTCTTTGCCTGGTTTTGTTATCAGTGTTATTCTGGCTTCGTAGAATGAATTTGGATGTGTTGCTTCCTCTTCTATGCTCTGAAATACCTTGAGTAGTACTGGTACAAGCTCTTCTGTAAATGTTTTGTAGAATTCTCCAGTGAAGCCATCTGAGCCAGGGCTTTTTTTGGTTGGGAGTTTTCTTATTACCTTTTCAATCTCTTCTCTTGTTATGGGTCTGTTCAGATTTTCAACATCACTTTCTTGTAGTTTGGGTAGGCTAGAAATTTATCCATTTCCTCTAGGTTTTCAAATTTGTTGGAGTATAGTTTTTCATAATGTTCTGTTATAATCCTTTTTATTTCAGTTGGGTCCGTTGTAATGTCCCCCATTTCATTTCTTATTTGGGTTATTTGTGCCCTCTCCTGTTTTTCTTTTGTCAGTCTGGCCAGTGGTTTGTCGCTTTTGTTGATTCTTTCAAAGAACCAACTTTTGATTTTGTTGATTCTTTCTATTGTTTTTCTGTTCTCTATTTCATTTATTTCTGCTCTGATCTTTACTATTTCCTTTCTTCCGCTGGTTGTGAGCTTTTTTTGCTGTTCTCTTTCTATTTGATTGAGTTCTGTAGTTAATGTTTTGATTTTGTCCCTTTCTTCTTTTTTGATATGTGCATCTATTGCTAGAAATTGTCCTCTGAGGACTGCCTTTGCTGTGTCCCAAAGGTTTTGGTATGATGTGTTTTCATTCTCATTTGATTCTAGGAATTTTTGGATTCCATCTCTGATTTCTTCTATTTCCCAGTGATGTGTAAGCAGGGTATTATTCAGTTTCCGTGTAGTTGATTTTTTTCCCTTGCTTTTCTATTGTCAATTTCTACCTTGATGGCATTGTGGTCAGAGAAGATACTTTGAATTAGCTCAACGTTTTGGATCTTGTTGAGGATTGCTCTGTGGCCTAAGATGTGGTCTATTGTGGAGAACGTTCCATGTGCATTGGAAAAGAATGTGTACTTTGCAGCGGTTGGATGGAGTGTTCTATATATATCTATGAGGTCAAGTTGGCTGATTGTGCCCTTTAGGTCATCTGTATCTTTGCTGAGTTTCTTCTTAGTTGTTCTGTCCTTTACTGAGAGTGGTGTGTTGAAGTCTCCTACTATTATTGTGGAACTGTCAATTTCTCTTTTCAGTGTTGTTAGAGTTTGTTTTATGTATTTTGGAGCCCCGTCATTGGGTGCGTAGATGTTTATTATGGTTATGTCTTCATGATGGATCGTCCCCTTAATCATTATATAGTGTCCTTCTTTGTCTTTTATGGTAGATTTTGTTTTAAAGTCTATTTTATCTGAGATTAGAATTGCCACTCCTGCTCGTTTTTGGTAGTTGTTAGCTTGATATATTTTTTTCCAACCTTTGACTTTTAATAAATTCACATCTTTGTTTCTAAGGTGTGTCTCTTGTAGACAGCATATTGATGGATCCTGTTTTCTTATCCATTCTGTCACACTCCGTCTCTTTATGGGTGCATTGAGTCCATTTACATTCAGTGTAATTATTGATAGATGTGAATTTGTTGCTGTCATTTTGTAGTGCTTTTTTTTGTGGTGCTGAAGTTTTCTTTGTTCTTCTTACTCTCTTGTGCTGAGTTACTTTTTGTGGATTTATTTTTTCATTTCTTTTGTTTATGTAGGTTTTGTTTTTGCCGAGACTTTATGTTTTTCATCTTTATTTTTATGAGTTGGTTTGTTAACTTTCTTTGTGGTTACCATGAATTTTACCCTTATCTTTCTAAGTTTGAAGCAGTCTACCATTACTTGGTGTCACCTTGCCTTCCTCTCCATTAGAAGGTTCTATACCTATGCTGTTTATTCCCTCTTTTATTGTTTTGATGTTGTTGTCATTTATTGATTAACTGCTCTGATTCCCTGTTATATTTCTTTTGGTTTTGGATAGTCCTAGAGAGTTCATTTCCTAGATTGGTATCTGGCTTGTACAATCCTGTGTCCTAGGTTCTGCCTGTGAACTGAAGCTGTTTGTCCTCAGATTGAAGAACTCCCTTTAATAATTCTTGTAAGTTTGGTTTGACTTTTACATATTCCCTTAATTTCTGTTTATCTGGAAATGACCTAATTTCACCATCAAATTTGAAAAAGAGTTTTGCAGGATATATTATTCTTGGTTGACAATTTTTTTCTTTCAAGCTTTTATATAAGTCATCCCATTGCCTTCTTGCCTGCAGGGTTTCTGCCGAATAATCTGAGCTTAGTCTTATTGTTTCTCCTCTGTATGTGACTTCTTGTTTTTTATGAGCTGCTCTCAGGATTCTTTGTTTGTCTTTGGTTTTGGTGAGTGTGAATATGATATGTCTTGGTGATTTTCTTTTGGGGTCTCTTCTATATGGGTTCGTTGAGCTTCTTGGATGGCCAGCTTTTCATCTTTCATAATATTGGGGAAGTTTTCTGTCAGCAGTTCCTCAATGATCCTCTCTGTGTTTTCTGTTTTCTCCCCCTGTTCTGGAATTCCAATCACTCGTAAATTTTTGCTTTTAATTGTGTCCCACATAACTCTCAGGGTATCTTCATTTTTCTTTTGTTCTTTTTTCTGAGTTTTCCTGAAACAGAGTTGTATCCAAGTATTTGTCTTCAGTTTCACTGATCCTGTCTTCCACCATTTCAAATCTGCTTCTCAGCCCTTCTATGACATCATCCATTTCTGAAATCTTGTTGTTTATCTTTTGGATTTCTAATTGTTGTCTTTGTATAATTTCTAGTTGTGAATTTATTTTGGCATTTTGTTCCTGCATCATCTTCCTGAATTCTTCCAATTTTTTGTCTGTATTTTCCATGAATTTGTCTGTTTTTTCCTCATGTTTGTCAGCTTTTTGCCTCAGTTCTTGGAGAATTATGAGTATTAGAGGTTTGAATTCCCTAACAGGTAGTTATAGTGCATTTTCTTCCACAGGAGAGTCATCTGGTGTTTTATTTTGGACGCCTACTGGAACCATCCTGTCCTGTTTTTGTAAATGTTTTGATATTGTCTGCTGTTTTCGGGGCATTCAGTAGTTATTTTTCTCGTTTATTGATTATAGGTTTGTTTGTTTCATCCCTTTTTAAAAAAAAAAATTTGACTATGTTTGAGCAGGCAGACTGTGTGTTCTTTATTGTTTGCTCATCTGTGCACTCAATACTTTTCACCTCCTTCTCCAACTGGCAGGGTCAGTCACTCAGATATGGTACAGCAGGGCAGGTCTAGCTGAAGAGGAGTTACTGGGATGGGTTGTTTGTGGCACTTATTACAGCCACCAGGGTGGGTCCGTAATCAGTGCAGGGCAGGTCCAGTAGGCCGTGCCTGTACTGCTTGGTGGTGTGATGTTAAGCACACAGTGCAGGTAGGCAGGATGCAGCGGGGAGATTGTTATGTGTGGAGCTAAGATGGATATGGGAGAGAGGAGAGAGGAACAGGAGCCAAAAACATACAAACAAAAAAGAATGCTAGGGGAGCTTGCCGTTGGAATAGAGAGATGAGAGACTACGAAATGGAGAAAAATAGAAAGGGGGAGAGGAAGAAAAGAAAAGAATGAATAAATAAAAATCAGAAAGGTTAAAGAACTGCAAAGTTCCCAGGGATCCCACCAATGCAGCTATGAGGTCTGGGGAAGTCGCTCTCAGGTGTTGCAGTACAGCCTGGCTAGAAGGGAGAGAGGTATCCAACACCTGGTATTCAGGGATCAGAAAGAGAAGAAAGATATAGAGAGATGAGAGACTGAATAATGAAGAAAGACAAAAAGGGAAAAAGAGGGAAAAGAAAACAAAACAAATTAAAAAAAAAAACAAGAAACGTCACCCAAAAAAACAGGAAAAAAAAAAAAAAAAAACCCAGCGAAAAAAGAAATGCTCTCAGGGATCCCTGCACGTCTGTGGAAGCTGAAAGGGAGTTCCTTGCCACTCAGCTCCACCTGGCCAGAAAGGGCTTCCAACTCAAGAAAAGGAAAAGAAAACAAACAAACAATTCAAAACAAACAAAAGCCCCGGGATCCCACCAGCGCAGTAGCCCAGACAGGGAAGCAGCTCCACACTCGAATGGAGCTCTGCAGCCCTTCAGGAAGAAGCAAAGATGGCGCATGGAGCCAGGTACTCGAGCGAAAGTAGGGGGAGGCAGCGAGAGGCAAGCAAGAAATCAAAAGAAGCAGTAAAAATAAAGCAACCCCAGCAGCCAACAGATGGCACTCAGAGAGCCAGCTAGTGCGGGCTCATGTTTCTAGACAAGAGACTGTGTCTGCGGGAAGCAGAGGAGGCCGAGTGTGGGTGAAGAAGAGTAGAGAGTGGGAAAGCGTATATCACAAATTGCTGGTGCTTTGCAGCCCCTCAGGAAGAAGCAAAGTGGCGCACGGAGCCAGGCACTCGAGTGAAAGGAGGGGGAGGTGGCGAGAGACATGTGAGAAATCAAAAGAAGCAGGAAAAAAAGCAACACTAGCAGCCAACAAATGGCACCCAGAAAGCCGCCCGCTTGGGTGTGTGGAATCCGAACAGCCGGCGCTTCCCGGTCAAGAGACCGTGGCGGCGGGAAGCAGAGGAGGCTGAGCCGGTGCAAAGAGGAGTGGGGGGTGGGAAAGCGCACACCCCAAATTACCGGTTGTTTTGTCTCCCGCTGGACGCTCTGTGAGGCTGCTTTCTCGTACCCCTGTTTGCTGGTCTCCGATAGGAGTCCAAGATGGTGGATCCGCGCTGCATTTCTATGATTCTAAGGAGATCTTTTCCTTGTAACGATTACACGATAAAGTGGTGGTGGCATTGTGAATGATTGTGGAGTATTGTGGGATAAGAAAAAGTCCACCTTCTCAGCCCTTACCTTTGTTCACTCAGCCTCACCAAGCCCTCTCCCTCCACACCTCAATTATTGCCAACCCTACATAAAAGTACACCCACACTTAAATTCCAACTCCCCATGAATCTAGGACTTGAAGAAGGCCTTTTGTTCCAAGCATTCCTTTCCCTGATGTTTAAAAGTACTTTCCTGTCTTTCATCTTTAGGTTCTCTAAGCCATAGGGCAACTGGAGATCCTGGAAGGTCGTTACACCTTAGGTGGAGAGGCCTGAGTTCTAGTCTTGGCTCTGCTGCTAACCGGTGAGACGGCATGGATAAGTTCAATTACCCTTTTAAGCCTCAGTTTCCACATCTGTGAAAATGAGCTAGTGGCATTAGATGCTTCTAGGTCCCATTCCAGTTCAACATTCTTGTATGAATGTAATTTCCTGCTTATAAAAAAAAAAAATCCATTACGTGAAAAGAACTTCCAGGTCTGGAGTTCATTATAACAGGATTTTGCCCTTATTTTAAAAGCAGAGCAAAAGCCAAGGATAAAAAGAAATATAGAGAACATGTCAGGAAATCCCCTAAAGACTTGTTAAAAGACTACAGACAATAAAAAGAAAACATTGCCTCTGTTTTACACACACACATGAACACACAGACACACACGCCACACACCCATACACACACACACACAAATACCACACATGCACACACATAGACATGCAAACACACACACACACACACACACACACACCGACACATACATGCACAGATTTTTGAGAATCTAACTTCACTAAGTTAACAGTCTGAAATAATTAACACCTTATAATACTTCTAGTAATAGTAATTTTTTTCATTTGTCCTCAATGGCTCAAGTTTAAGTCTAAGTTCTAGCACCACCTAAGTTCTAGAAACTTAAGCCTCTTAGCCTTTTTGGACGTCACTTTCTTCTTTGTAAAATTCAGAATTGGATCTCTTCCAACTCTAACAGTATAGGATTAAAAAAACCTTTACACTTTATAAAGTCACTTCATTTGAACCCCACAAAAAGTATTATTCACAGAAGAAATTTCCACTGCCATTTTACAGCTAAGAAACTAAGGTGCAGAGGGTCAAATGATTTTCCCAGGGTCCCACCCAGGCATTAACTCTCAGGGGTTCTAGCCTCACACCCATGTAGATCTCACCTTTCATGTAGAAAGCTTTAAAAAAATATATTTCACCATCATTTTATTTTGAAAATTTTCAAAGCTATAGGAAAGTTGAAAGAAGAGTATAATAAGCACCCCTGTACCATTCACCCAGAGGCCCCTTGGAAGAAAGGCCTGGCGATCTGCTTCTGAAAGGTCACAACCTTGAAAACTCTATGGAGCACAGTTCTACTCTGAAACACATGTGGTCTCCATGAGTTGGAATCAGTTTGACAGCAACTTTTTTGGGGGGTACCATCCACTTAGACTCAACATTGTTAATGTTTTGCCATATTCGTTTTACTTTTCTTTCACTCTCTCTATATTTACAGGCTTTTCTGAGCCATTTGAAAGTGAATTGCAGACATCATGACCCTTCACCCCTAGGTGCTTCAGCATATGTCTCTTAAGAATAAGTATATTCTCCTACATAACCAAAATACCGTATCTCACCCAAGAAATTGAATATTAATGTAATAATATGGTCTAATAAGTAGTCTACATTCTAATTTCCCCAATTATCCCAAGCCCGCCCCTTGTAGATTTTTCCCCGTTGCAGAAGCTAATCAACAATCATGAACTGCATTTGGTCACCAGATCTCTTTGTTGTTGTTAGGTTCCGCTGAGTCGATTTCAACTCATAGTGACAGTATAGGACAGAGTAGAATTGCCCTATAGGGTTTTCTAGGCTGTAATCTTCACAGAAGCAGACCTCCAGATCTTTTTCCCCTGGAGCTTCTGGGTATGTTTGAACCGCCAACCTTTTGGTTAGCAGCTGAGTGCTTAACTGTTGTGCCGCCAGGGGTCCTCACAGATCTCTTCAGTCTCCTTTAATCTAGAGCAGGCTATTCCCTTTTCTTTTTTGTTCTTTCTCGACACTGGCATCTTTGAAGAGTCCAAACTAATTGCCCTATGATCTGAAATTTGCCTGCTTGTTTCCTTATTATTAGAAAACCTTTTAAACAGTGAATATTTGGGAACACAACTTTCACAAAAATGTGAAATACTGCCTTCCCAACTAATGGGAGCAACGTGCCCCCCTCCACATCACCACCACTACAACACACACACACACTCATGCACACTCACACTCATACACACTCACGGGCTCACCTTCAGGAAGCAGGGAGCAGGATGAACAGAAGAGCATCCCAGTTAGAAAAACCTGCCCCAGGACTGTGTCTGGTGACACAGAAGAGTAGAAAAATTTCCAAAACAACATATTGAGCGAAATGACAAACGGTCTCCACGTCTTTATTTTGCCAAAGAAGGACGTTTAAAAAACTCAAAATTATCACCAGTTACCATTTCATAAATCTATTGTAATTTCATAAACAGAGGTCATTTTAACACCAAAAGGTAGGAAATAACAATCTCTGAACAAATATTCAAAAAAGGATAATTTTCGAAATGGGCACTTGGGAACTTTGTACTGATCATATACGTATATAAATACACATACATATATACATATATATGGGGCCCTGGTGGTGCAGTGGTTAAGAACATGGCTGCGAACCAAAAGGTCAGCAGTTTGAATCCACCAGCCACTCCTTGGAAACCTATGGGGCAGTTCTAGTTTGTCCTATAGGGTCACTACAAGTCAGAATTGACTCAACAGCAATGGGTTTGGCTTTTCTGGTATATACGTATACATCTTGCCTGGTCCTTACATTTCTCATTTGGCTATGAACTGTGAAAATTTTGTTATGGACAGCCACAAGAACTTGGAACCACTGACCTAAACAAAACTATCAGGAGCTAAATTACTAAAAATACATGAAAGTGATTGCATTGTCCTCCTCAACTGCTCAGCCTTGTGCTAGATGTGCAGTCTCTGGGAGAGCAGACAGGGCAGAAAGGGCAGGCCTGGGGCCTCTGTACCAGGTCGCCATGAGCCATATCACCTGCTGGATTCAGGGCCGCTCCACCCAGCATTCCTACCTTCCCTGGAGCCTTGTGGCATGTCTTGGGCCTGGGGACACTGGCTCCTTCTCAGCCTGGCTACCTCCTGCCTGCTGCTTTCCAGCCTCCTGGCCAGGTCCTTGTTCTCCTGCCCCAGTTGCCTCTTCTCTTCCTCCAGAGTAAACTAGTCTCAGAGGAGGTTGCTATAGGCCATCTCCAGCTCCCTGGTTTGGCTTTCCAGCTGGTCCCGCTCCCTCCTCAGGGTACCCAGCTCCCTCTGCATTCCCTCTTCGGTGTCCTGGGGTCCAGCAGATTGATCCCTGGTCAGCCGCTGCAGCAGGCTCTCCAGGGAGCTGAGCCGGGCCTTGGTGGCCTCCAGGTCTGCATGCTGGGTGCTGCTGTCTCTCTGGAGGTCCTGGATGGCCAACATGGTCTGGCCCGACTCAGGGCAGCTGGATTCATGGGGGCTGGCCACACTGAAGGTGTACTGGCATCGGCTGCTCCGATCGTCGGCCTTCTGGAGTTGGGCTGTCCTAGACTCCCCACCCCATGCCAGGCAGGCCAGGAGCAGCAGCTGGACAGCTGGCATGGTGGGCCCACAGCTGCAGAAGCGCACACAGATGCCTTCAGTTCAGTGGCTGGGCGAGGCTTCCTCTGGAAAGGTCTGTGCACGGCGAGGTGTCTGGATGAGTAGCCCTGCCGGCTCATGCCCGAGCTCCAGAAAGCTTTATATGTACTGGGAAGCCAGCCCCACGTGTGGGGAGAAAGCAGTGGCCACGTGAGTCTGGGTGGGGCCGTGCAAGGAGGGGTTGTTTTCACGCTGCCAGCAAGACTCTTAAAAACTCACTGCAAAGAAGTCTCTTTTGAAATTTTTTCAGACAAGGATGTCCCACTTTACACACCCCACACCCCAATAATAGTCCCAGTAGCCCCACCTCCAGTACCCCCAACCCGTTTTGCACACACACACTCAAACACGCACCCGTCTCACCTAGCATGACTACCAGCATGCCGATTTCGACAAGGATTTATTTATATTTTGTATTTTCCTTCACTCTGCACACACTTTATCAAGCACCTGCTCTGCACCAGGCACTGTGCTAGAACTGGCGGTACAGACATGCCAGAGACAGTCCGCCCCTGCTGCAGTGACAGAGAAATAGCAAGCTAGTTAGCATACAAGGACAGCACTCCCACCGGCCTTCAGCTTGCAGCCTTCCGGTAGAAATAGTTTAAAGCGGAATTCTTTCCTTACTCCTCGCTTTAAAACCTATGTAGGCATATCTTTGGAGAGCTTTTTAACCTCAGTCTTGCACATTAGCCTTTGGACTAGTTCCTACCGTGTGTGTGTGTGTGTGTGTGTGTGTGTGTGTGTGTCATGAACCCCATTGATGAAGCCTCTGGAGCTCTTCTCGGAGAGAAGTTTTTAAATGTATAAAATATGAAGAATTATAAAGGAAACAAATGGTATTGAAATACAATTATCAAAATATTTTTAAAAATTGAAATACACAGCTGGAGTAGAAGGTAGAACAAAACTCTAACTCACAAAAAAAGACCAGACTTACTGGCCTGACAGAGACTGGAGAAACCCCGAGAGTATGGCCCCCGGACACACTTTTAGCTCAGTACTGAAGTGACTCCCGAGGTTCACCCTTTAGCCAAAGATTAGAAAGGCCTCGAAAGCCAGACGAGACTAAAGGAGCAACCAGCCCAGGGGCAAGGACAAGAAGGCCGGAGGGGACAGGAAAGCTGGTAGCAGGGAACCCAAGGTCGAGAAGGGGAGAGTGTTGACATGTCGTGGGGTTGGCAACCAGTGTCACAAAACAATATGTGTATTGTTTAATGAGAAACTAATTTGCTCTGTAAACCTTCATCTAAAGCAAAATTAAAAAAAACAGGCAACTAGCTGAACCAAACCAAAAAAAAAAAAAAAATTGAAATACACATGTATTTCTTTACGAGCACATTAAAAACAAGAACTAGCAGGGGAGTCTAATTTCAAAGTAATATTGACTGTAAATGATATTTTATGATATTGGCCGCTGCTGTAACATAATATGAAGATGTCTGTGATTTCTACTGACTCTACAGAGTCACAGGTACTGCTTATACTACTGTGGGTTTGGGACTGTGTCTACATTGGAAGGAAACGCTAAATGTAAATTTTAGTTACAAGGCAGTGAACATAAGGATGTAATTTTTTCCCATCCAAATTCACAAACTTTCTGGGCCCCAGGTTAAGAATCCCTGTTTTCCATTAATAAACACAAAGAGAAAATAAAATAAATAAAAATCCTCCAGCTGTACCAAGAAGTATCGGAGGTCCATCCAAACAGTATGTGTGTGGTAGCCTCACCAGTAACTTTTAAAGTAATGTTTGCACTTGAGCAATTATATGTTGTCTGATATCTGTAACATCTTCAATATCTGTGAAGCACTTTGAGATTGGGGAAAACACATTTTGCTCTAAAGCTTCTATTCTTATTTGACAGGTTCTAAAGTTAGACCTGAACTTCAGACATTTACGAATCAGTGTCTGTTACAGCTGACTAAAGGGTACTTTTCTCGGTTCCTGAATCAGATAGTAAACATCACTGCAATAATTTTTCCAAAAAATATCTTATAGTTAGCAAGAACTGGGTTCAAATCTGTTTGCCTTTTCTCTTAGGAATGTTTTCTTTTCATTTAAAGGCCTAAGATCATTCCTACGTTGCCAACTCAATGGAGTAAAATAGTTTCTGATAAAGAGAAACGTAAGTAATCTTATTGCTTTCAGTTCATACTTTGGGAAAACCCTGGGTGGTACTTAACATGTTAAGAAAGTGCTAACATGCTCAGCTGTGTTGAGGTTCAAGTCCATCCAGAGATATCTTGGAAGAAAGGCCAGGCAAACTACTTTCCAAAAATCAGCCATTGAAACCACTATGGAGCACAATTCTATTCTGACAGACGTGGGATTGCCATGAGTTGGACGCCATGGTAACTGGTCTCTGGTTATACCTTGCAACCTGCTCAAGATAACTCTGCTTGTAAAGGAAGAACATTGGACTAGAAGTCTGGCCTTCTGCCTTCCCTTCAACTGGTATCTCACTGCCTCGTATAATCCAGGAACACGCAATCTGTGATTCCTGCAGCATCTCTATTCAGTTCCCAATGCCCTTTAAATGAATCCTAGTCTTTTTCAGCCATACCCTATCCCTCTCTTTTTCTTCACCCCTTTTCTCCCTCTTGCCTAAGCTGCAGGCCAGTCAGTTGAGCTGTGTGGGTGCCGGTCAGGGATAAAGAATTTAACAATCCCTGGCATTTTCACTTGTTCCAGCCTAAGGGTTGAACGTGAGGCAAAAACTTCCTCCAGTCATTCTCAGTGTTCTTTATGGTTCATGGCAAAGGCCACTGTGCACATGTGCACACTGAGGGAAAGAAACTGTGGCTGTTTGGTTTGCTGTGCATTCCTCAGTCATTGTGGCTCACGGCCATTTCTTCCCCCAGAGCCTAACATGATAAGGACAGATCAAGCTTTCACCTTCTGCCTTCCGTCGCCACCTTCACTGCATCTCAACTGCTTGAGCTCTGCCTGCTACCTTCCTTTGAAGTGGAATCACAGAGAAGTAAGTGTTCCCAGAACCTAGAGCCACGGGGCACTTACATATAAGAAAGCCAAGGACTAGGGAGGGAGAGAGACTTGCCCAGAGCCACACAGCCAATGAGTGGCAGAACCAGAAAGAAAGCTGTGGTCTCCTGACCCCAGAGATTTTCCACCTTCTTCCATAAACTGGGCCCACCAACGTGCCCAGTGGTTGCCTAAAATACATGAAAGACCCCAGTCACTTCTTCCATGAATCGGCACTCTAGGAAATGAGCTTGTTTCCTATATAACTATTAAATAAAGTCCTTTAGCGAAGGAAAACTCATGCATACCGAGTTTTTGCAGCTGATTTTATGAATTGGCATCCTTTCATGAAGCAGAATTATTCTCCTAAAAACAGAGAAAAAGGCTCACGGGAAGAAGCAGGAAACTTCCAGCCCCATGAACAGCAATACACACCTACTCTGCTTCAGCCTGCCCTTTTCCCCTTCCTGCCTTTCACCACCCTCTCAGCACCAGCGTCCCCACTCACTGCATCCTCACCTCCTGGAATTCTCCTAGACTTGGAGACCTCTTTCCCTCTGAGGAAACACTGTCCACTCTGGATTCTCTGTTAGATGGTCTTCCATCTCCATTTCCTTTCTGGAGCCTGGAGCCAGGGAGTCTCCAACCCAGATGGGCCAGGCAGCCAGGAAGATGCTCATGGGGTGCGTTTCAGCCAACTGCATGATGCATGTTGTTCCAGCAGATTGGAAGGCACTGGTCCTGGGGGGCTTCTGGTGCAGGATGGAGGCAGCAGGGGGCGCAAGAGAGGCATCATTATTAAGGGAGCATTAAGAGCCCTGGTGAAGAAGTGGTTAAGAGCTCAGCTCCTAACCAAAAGATCGGCAGTTCAAATCCACCAGCTGCTCTTTGGAAAGCCTATGGGGCAGTTATACTGACTTCTATAGGGTCACTATGAGTCAGAACCTACTTGACGTCAATAGGTTTGGTTTGGTTTTGGGGTGTGCGGTTACTCAAAATCAAACCAGTTGTCCTTGAGCTGATTCCAACTCATGGTGACCCAATATGTGTCAGAGTAGAAGTGTGCCTCATGGGGTTTTCAATGGCTGATTTTTCGGAAGTAAATCACCAGGCCTTTCTTTTGAAGCATCTCTGGGTGGACTCAAACCACCAACCTTTTGATTAGTCGTCAAGCACGCTAAAGGTTTTCACGACCCAGGGACTCCACAGTTAATCAAAGCTGTGTTTATTTCCATTCCTTCAGCACTGGATTTAAGTTGGTTGGCTGCTGATTTTCTCAGGCAGTTCTTCCATCAGAACTGTAAGTTCCATGAGGCTATGACTGCTCTGCTCACCATTTTGTCCCTAGGTCTCAATAAATTTTCAGTGGATGCATGGATGGATGAATGATTCAAATACCAATAGAAAACAAAACAGCCCTAAGGAATGAAAACAAAGCAACCAGTGGCACTATGTTCTAGGCTGCTAAGGAGACTCTGGACACCTCCTTGGTGCATTGCTCCCCCTGCTGAAGAGAAAGACTTTGCTGTGGGCTTTAAGGAGTTTGCCTCTGGGGGCGTGCCCCTCTCCCAAACACACACAGTCCCAAATGGAATTATTTTATGTATGCCTTTATTTCATCACAGACAAAGAATTTCACTGCAAGATTGTGGTGAGTAAAATAGTGAATTAATAGCATTAAAATGAGGACCAGGGAAAGGACTGATCAGAACTTGATTAGTCTGTATTTTTGATACGATGCTGCATTCCACTGGTGAGAATTTTTACATCTATGTTCTTGATATTGGTCTGTAATTTTCTTTTTTTGTGGTGTTTTTGCCTGGCTTTGATATCAGGGTTACTCTGGCTTCATAGAATGAATTCGGGAGTATTCCTTCCTTTTCTATGTTCTGAAATAGTTTGAGTAGTACTGATGTGAGCTCTTCTCTGAACGTTTGGTAGAATTCTCTAGTGAAGCCATCCGGCCCAGGGCTTTTTATTGTTGGGAGTTTTTTTTTAATTACCTCTTCAGTATCTTCTTTTGTTATGGGTCTGTTCAGACTTTCTAAACCAGTTTAAAGTAATTTAGGTAGGTAGTGTGTTTCTAGAAATTTGCCCATTTCCTCTAGGTTCTCAAATTTGTTGGAGTATATTTTTTCGTAGTGTTCTGTTACGATCCTTTTTATTTTGGTTGGATCTGTTGTGATATCACCTGTGTCATTTCTTATTCGGGTTATTTACTTCCTCTCCTGTTTTTCTTTTGTCAGTTTGGCCACAGGTTTGTCGATTTTTTGACCT
Source organism: Dugong dugon (assembly GCA_030035585.1). Classification (NCBI taxonomy): domain Eukaryota; kingdom Metazoa; phylum Chordata; class Mammalia; order Sirenia; family Dugongidae; genus Dugong; species Dugong dugon. The sequence continues at coordinate 171,343,616 of CM057462.1, forward strand.
AGAACTTGATTAGTCTTGAGCTGGGCAGCTGATGGCACCATTCTCCACCCTGCAGGGCTCCCTGGGTTTATAACAACTTTCATCTGTTTCCTTGCTCATTTTATAATTCATTCAAATTGTTTATTATTTAGCACCTACTATGTATTAGGAGCAGCCCTGTTGGTGCAGTGGTTAAAGTACTTGGCTGCTAACCAAAAGGTCAGCGGTTCGAACCCACCAGCCCCTCTGAGGGAGAAATATATGGCATTCTGCTTCCATAAAGATTTATAGCTGAGCAATGGGTGGGATGTGTTAGGGGCTGTGAAGCATACAAGATGTGTGAGAAGGCCCTGCCCTCAAGGAGTTTTCAAGCTGTAAACATTGTGTAAGGCTATTCATGTAACCTAAGTGCTAGAGAAGTCCAGAAAAGATTTTCCTCATGATCAGAAAAGGCTTCACAAAGAACTGTGTTTATAATGAAACCTGTACAACATACAGATGATATATTAACGATGGTTGAGGCACCTGGGTTATAGACTTGGCCACAGGTATGCCTTGGATTCTAACAACAAGACACAGAATTACTTTCAAATTGAACACATACATTTGCTTTATTGCTGCCTCCTGTCTCCCATTGGCCCAAAGCAGGAGGGAAAGAGAGGTCTCAAACAAGAGAACACTGCACAATCTCTCTCATCCAGCACTTGCCTGATGCTGGGGTATCCTTTCCTGTTGAAAAAGTGATAAACTTCCAAGGGCAGGTTCCAGCAGAGGCAGCCATGTTGTATAACCTGAAAGCATGTCCCTATTCCAAGAGGAAGGCTTTTATAGGACCGAATGGGTATGGCAACAGCCCTCTCAGAAGGGTCCAGAAAGCTCCAAATGTCCTGTTTCCATCTAATTTAGGACAAAACCCATGGCCACTGGGTTGATTCCAACTCATAGCAACCCTATAGGAGAGAGTAGAACTGCCTCTAGGGTTTCCAAGGCTGTAATCTTTACAGAAGCAGACTGCCACATCTTTTTCTCCCAGAGAAGCTGGTGGAATCTAACCACTGACCTTTCACTTAGCAGCCAAGCGCTTAAGCACGGCACCTCTAGGACTCCTTAATTAAAGTCAAGCCACCTTTAAATCATCACAATAACATTGCTGATAATTTTAGGCCTCCAGATTCTACCGTTAATCCCATGACCTTCTGTAAAACCTTATTGCATGGCATGTTAAACTGATTGTCTTCCAACTATAAGTGAGTGGATTTTCCACAAGGCATTTGAGAAGTTATAGGGATATGAAAGGAGCATGGGTGGGGCAAGCAGTTTGCAATCAGCTTCTAACCTAAAGGTTGGCAGTTCGAACCCACCCAGCAACTCCACGGAAGAAAAGCCCAGCAAACTGCTTCCATAAAGATTACAGCCTAGGAAACCCTGTGGATCAGTTCCACTCTGTAACCTATGAGGTCTCCACGAGTTGGGGGCTGACTCAACAGCAGCTAAAAACAACAGCAAAGATATAAAAGGAAACGCAGAGAGAAAAATGAGACCCATTTAAAGACTAAAAAATAACCCATTTTGAAACAGACCACCTGGCCTGTGTACATGAGTCACAATACATCAGTCAGGAAAATTGAGAGTGCGGAGATTAGTGATTTCTAAAGATTTCTACCTATCAGGAGCGGGGACACAGAATCCTATATATATAGGATAGATATATATGCAAAAAACAAGGCTCCAAAAATTGACAGAATAGCAATTGAGATGTTTCAGCAAATGGATGCAGCACTGGAAGTACTCACTACTCTTTGCCAAGAAATTTGAAAGACAGCTACCTGGCCAACCAACTGAAAGAGATCCATATTTATGCCTATTTCCAAGCAAGGTCATCCAACCAAATGCAGATATTACTGAACAATATCATAATATCCAATGCAAGTAAAATTTTGCTGAAGATCACTTAAAAGCAGCTGCAGCAGTATGTTGACAGGGAACTGCCAGAAATTCAAGTTGGATTCAGAAGAGGATGCAGAACCAGGGATATCATCGCTGATGTCAGATGGATCCTGGCTGAAAGCAGAGAATGCCAGAAAGATGTTTACCTGTGTTTTATTGACTATGCAAAGGCATTCAACTGTGTGGATCATAACAAATTATGGATAACATTGTGAAGAATGGGTATTCCAGAACACTTAATTGTGCTCATGAGAAACCTGTACGTGGATCAAGAGGAAGTGATTCGAAAAAAACAAGGGGATCTTGTGTGGTTTAAAGTCAAGAAAGGTATACGTTAGGGTTGTATCCTTTCACCATACCTATTTAATCTGTATGTTGAGCAAATAATCCAAAAAGCTGGACTATATGAGGAAGAACGGGGCATCAGGATTGAAGGAAGACTCTTAACCTGCTTTATGCAGATGACACAACCTTGCTTGCTGAAAGTGAAGAGGACTTGAAGCACTTACTGATGAAGATCAAAGACCACAGCCTTCAGTATGGATTACACCTCAACATAAAGAAAACAAAAATCTTCACAACTGGACCAATAAGCAACATCATGATAAAAAGAAAAAAGATCAAAGTTCACAAGGATTTCATTTTACTTGGATCCACAATCAACACCCATGGAAGCAGCAGTCAAGAAATCAAAAGACGCATTGCATTAGGCAAATCTGCTGCAAAAGACCTCTTTAAAGTGTTGAAAAGCAAAGATGTCACCTTGGGGACTAAGGTGTGCCTGACCCCAAGCCATGGTGTTTACAATTGCCTCATATGCTGACGAAAGCTGGACGATGAACAAGGAAAACTGAAGAACTGGCACCTTTGAATTGTGATGTTAGCAAAGAATATTGTATATACCATGGGCTACCAGAAGAACAAACAAATCTGTCTTGGAAGAAGTACAATCAGAATGCTCCTTAGAAGGAAGGATGTATGTCTCACATACTTTGGACATGTTATTAGGAAGGATCAGTCCCTGGAGAAGGACATCATGCTTTGTAAAGTACAGGGTCAGTGAAAAAGAGGAAGACCCTCAATGAGATGGATTGACATGGTGGCTGCAACAATGGGCTCAAGCATAACAACAGTTGTGAGGATGGCACAGGATTGGGCAGTGCTTCATTCTGTTGTGCATAGGGTCACTATGAGTCCAAACTGACTTGATGGCACATAACAACAACAAATTTATAGAGAAAGAGAAAGAGATTTATCTCAAAGAAATGGCTCACGTGGTTGTAGAGGCTGGGAAGTCCAAGTCCATAAGTCAGGAGACAGGCTGGAGGCTTCTCCTGACTCATGTATCTGCAGGGGCTGATGAACCCAAGATTGGCAGGTCAGATGGCAGACTGCTGGCTCACAGGCTGCAGAGGCTGATGAATCCAAGATCAGTAGGTAAGACGCAGGCTTCTGGTTAACAGGCTGTGGAAGCTGACAAATCCCAAAATCAGCAGGTGTCTTAGGCTGGGTTCTCTAGAGAAGCAAAACCAGTAAAGTGTATAAATATATATATAGAGAGATATTATATCAAGGAAAGAACTCACACGATTGTAGAGGCTAGAACATCCCAAGTCCATGGATCAGGGTAGAGGCCTCTCCCAAGTTACACTGCCACAGAAGCTGGCAAGCCCAAGATTGGCAGGTTGGAGAGCAAGGCTCCCGCTCACAGGCTGTGCAGATTGACGTATCCCAGGTTCGGCAGATAAGCCGACAGCTCAAGTCCCAAGAACGGGAGATGAGATGACAGGAGGCAGCCGCAGGATCCAGATACAGCAAAAAGCCAGAACATCTGCTTATATTCAGATGTGGGCCACACTCCCAAGGAGACTCCCTTTCATCTGATTGGCTACTCACAGTATATTCAATCTTGGGAGTGATTACATTAAAACACTGAGACCCATGGCCCAGCCAAGTTGACACACAATCTTAACCATCACAGCAGGTAAGCTGCTAGCTCAAGTCCCAAGAACTGGAGGTCAGATGATGATGAGGTGGATGCAGGACCCAGAGTGAGTAAAAGCCAGAGAGCTTTGCCAGAAAGTTCAAATATATTGGATGCAGGCCACACCCCACAAGGAAATTCCCTTTCAACTTATTGGCTGCTCATAGCAGATCTCATCATGGAGGTGATTATATCAATACCTAATTGCCAAACTACATCATAACTGCCTAACCACTGAGAATCTTGGCCCAGCCAAGTTGACACATAACCTTAACCAGCACAGCTCATAAAATAAAGAATATCACCCATAAGTACTGTGCTCCTTTAAAAAATCACCTATATGAGACCAAAGGGTCAACAATTACTTTAAAACAAAGATGAGAATGTAAGGGGGCAAGGAACAAGATGAATGGAAATGGAGCAACCAGAACGGAAATAAGAATGTTCATGCATTGTGAAGAATATAATCAATGTTACTGAACAATTTTTGTAGAAATTGTTGAATCAGAACCTGAACTGCTGTGTAAACCTTCACCAAAAAAACAATAAAATATTATTTAAAAAAATTGCTATCCATGCTTACATTGATTATGTATCACATATTTATTTTAAAATTCAAACAGTTAAAAATTAATTATCTTTGGAGAGTTTCTTGAGATTACTTAAGACAACTGGACTTACTAACAGTACAGCCCGTAGGGTCCCTGCTGACAGGTTCTGCTGATTTGAATACTCTTATTATGGATTGAATTGTGTCCCCCAAAAATACATGTCAACTTGGCTAGGCCATGATTCCCCTTATTGTGTAGTTGTCCTCAATTTTGTAATCTGATGTGATTATCCTATGTGTTGCAAACTCTGGTGGCATAGTGTTTAAAGAGCTCAGCTGTTAACCAAAAGATCGGCAGTTGCATCCACCAGCTGCTCCTTGGAAATCCTATGGGGCAGTTCTGCTATGTTCTATATGGTTGCTATGAGTCGGAACTGACTCTACAGCAATGAGTTTTTGTGGTTATGATGTTAATAAGGCAGGATTAGAGGCAGTTATGTTAATGAGGCAGGACACAGTCTACAGAATTAGGTTGTATCTTGAGTCAAGAGTCAATCTCTTTTCAGATATAAAAGAGAGAAGTGAGCAGAGAGGAGAGGGACCTCATTACCACCAAGCTAGAAGAGCCAGGAGCAAAGTGCATCCTTTTGGATCGGGGTCCCTGCAATGAGAAGCTCCTATACGAGGGGAAGATTGATGACAAGGACCTTCCCCGAGAGCCAACAGAGAGAGAAAGACTTCCCCTGGAGCTGGCACCCTGAATTTAGACTTCTAGCCTCCTAGACTATGAGAGAATAAATTTCTATTTGTTAAAGCTGTCCATTTGTGGTATTTCTGCTATAGCAGCACTAGATATCTAAGACAACACTCAATGTTCTAGTTGCCTTTTAACTAGGTCATCTTACTCTGTTCTTTCTTCTTTCCCTTAAAACCCAGATTGACTCCAGACAATTGTTTGTATCTCTTGATACAGGCGTGCAGACATTATGAACATGTTCAACCACCTAGTCACCCTCTGTTATTAAAGCTTTCCCAATGCCCATGTGCTTCCTGCATTGGGAGAATTTTGTCTTTGCTGTTATTTTTATGTCCTTTTCTTTCTGAGCTCACCTCCATATGGTGATGCTGTCTGGCTTTGTTTTTTGTTTTGTTTTGTTCTTTTATAACAATCCACTTTGGGATCTGATCAGATCACACTTTTTACATTTTTCTTATTTTTCCTTCAAGTGCACATGGAAGTCTCTTCCTAAAGAATGGATTTGTAATTATCAATTTGAAAAATATTTTTTTAGCTGTTTTCTTTATTTGTTGACCTTTGGTTTGTATAATTTTTTTCCTAAAGTTAAAAACAAAAAAATTATTTTTCATCATTATTTGCTGCCCTGGAATTTTCATTTGGACAAGTGTCCTTAAGACCATCTTGTTTCTGTTTCTTAACTCCTCCCTGGTGGACTGAGCATATGTGATCTCATGCTTCCTTTATTATTATTTCTGTCAGGAGCAACATCAGTTATTCAAATAACAGCAGGCACAGCCTAATACTTTCCTAGTGCTAACACTCTTTCTTCTGGATTATTTATTACAGTGCCAAAGACATATACTTGAATAAAGGTAAAGACTTTATAGAACATTTTCACATATCTTATTTCATTTAATTCTTACAACAACCCTGTGAGGTAAACTGGGCAAATATTTTAATTCCTCCTTTAAAACGAATGGACTGTGGGTCAGAGGGGTTAACTGATTTACTCTAGGCCACACAGCTGGAAAACGGGACCAGGACTGTATACAGCCTTCTAACCCCACTCAATTTCTAAATTTCATACTTTTGCAGGAAAGCCCTCAAGAATGAACTTTACAAAGGCTCTTCAGATTTTCCTATTCGACCCAATCTATTGACTAGCCATTTAAAGACTAGATTTTCCCAAACACATGCAAGGATGTCTGCTTTGGAGTCCCCCAGTGGAGTGGGATTATGCATCCTACTTTGTGCAGAACCAGAACAGAAATGATGGACAGCTTTTTTGTAAGCTATTATGTAACTGGTGCAGTCCTCAACTAAACTTGGTACACTAAAAACCATTGAACTGTCCAATTTAGATGGGTTAATTGTATGGTATGTGAATTATACCTCAATAAAGCTGGTTAAAAATAGTGACAAGTCATCTAGTGCTGCTGTAACAGAAATACCACAAGTGGCTGGCTTTAACAAAGAGAAGTTTATTCTCTCACAGTCCAGTAGGCTACAAGTCCAAATTCAGGGCGTCAGCTCCAGAGGAACGCTTTCTCTGTTGGCTCTGGAGGAAGGTCTGTGTCATCAATCTTCCTTTGGTCTGGGAGCTTCTCTGCGCAGGAACCTCAGGTCCAAAGGACACACTCTGCTCCCGGCACTGCTTTCTTGGTGGTATGAGGTTCCTGTGTGTCTCTGCTCACTTCTCTCTTTTATATCTCAAAAGAGATTGGCTTAAGACACTATCCAATCTTGTATACCTCATCAGGATAACTGCTGCTAATCCACTTTATTACATCATAGTGATAGAGTTTACAACACATAAGGAAATCACATTAGATTACAAAATGGTTCACAGTCATACAATACTGGGAATCATGACCCAGCCAAGTTGACAGATATTTTTGAGAGACACAATTCAATCCATGACAGACCTATAGAAATTTAAAAAGCAGAACTTGTTTCTGATTAATATTGCTGAGTGATACAAGGGTTAAGAATTATTTCCTTATAAAACAGCTACCATTTATTTATTGATCCCAATTATATAGTAGCTGCTTTACATATACTCTCTATAATTCTTTCAGCTACCCTACTAGATAGTTGGAGCCCCTGAGTGATGCAAATTGTTAAATGCTCAAACACTATTGGAAAGGAACATACACAGAGGCACCTTGGAAGACAGGCCTGGTGATTTGCTTCTGAAACTTCACAGCCTTAAAAAACGCTATGGAGAAGTTCTATTCTGCACACATGTGGGGTCGCCATGAATTGGAATTGACTCGACAGCAACTTTCAACAACAACAACTAGATGGTTAATATTTTCCCAGTGTTACTGTGGAGGAAATTCTGTTTCTGAGTCTCAGAGAATGACAAATTGATAAGGATGAGAGCTAGGAGTTGAGCTTGGGCTCTCTGGTGACCCATTAGTTCTTCCTTATTATCTGACCAAAGTTAAGTAAACTTAAAATAATACCTCAATGTAACATGTATTATTAAAGAGAGATAATTAATTATTAAAACATTTTCATCTATTCATTTCCTTTCTGAATTATTTTATTCCACAGTGTCTTAGGGTGGTTTCTAAAGAGAAGCAAAACCAGTGAAGTATGTACATACACAGAGAGAGAGAGAGATTTATATCAAGGAAATGGCTCATGCAGTTGTAGAGACTGGAAATTCCCAAGTCCGTGGGTCACACTGGAGACTTCTCCTGACTCACGTTGCTGCAGGGGCTGACTAACCCAAGTACGGCAGGTAACCTGCTAGCTAAAGTCCCAAGAACTGGAGGTCAGATGCAGGATACAGAGCAAGCAAAAGCCCGCGAGCTATGCCAGAAAGTCCACATATATTTGATGGGGGCCACATCCCCAAGGAAACTCTCTTTCAACTGATTGGCTACTCATGCAGAGCTCATCATGGAGGTGATTAGGTTATACCAAATCTCATTATGAACGTGATTACATCATTACATAGCTGCCAAATTACATCATAACTGCCAAACCACTGAGAATTAAGGCCCAGCCAAGTTGATACACAACCTTAATCATCACAGTTCACCCCTTGTCAATTTGGCACCTGTACACATCTCCTTAAACCATACATATTCTCTGAATAAAGACAGTTATAAAGTTATACTTGCGCCTAACATGATATAACTAACATGCTTACAACCAAAAATGCACTAGTGTTTTTAACTGATGAAAACAAGAATAATTGATGCACACATATAAGGAAGAAATACTCATAACAATTACAATCTTCATTTCTGCAAGTGGTCGTGTGGTCATAATTGATATTTAGAACTACCTTTTTCTACTAATTGATATTTAGAACTACCTTTTTCTACCACCCATTCCATATTCCCTTCACCCTAAGCAAGCACCTAAGTTGGTTATGGTTCTTTGCCTGGTGGGGTGACCCAAACCTTCATTCCCGAGAGGTCTGGACCATTAGTAGTCGTGTCAGAATTGGGTTGCTGTAGTTTTCCACTGACTTTAATCACAGGGCATGGTAGTACTAAGAGACTCCCTAAGGGATCTCCTGCACTCCAGACATACTCTTTTTTACCTACATTATGCAACATCAATCTTATTTCCCCTTTGTATTCAGGGTCAATGACACCAGCCAATATGCTAACTCCCTTCTTTGCCTGTTGATCCAGAGGCATGAGGAGCCCAAAGTGGCTGGTAGCATTCTTAACTTCCAGTTCAATGGAATCCATATTGTGTCTCCAGGTGGGAGCATTTCACCCTTTGGAACTAAGATCTCTGGACTCGAAGAGCATAGGGTCGTGGGCACAGGAAGCAAAAGTTTTGTGAGTGGGTCACTAGTGGTAATAGTGAGTGGTGCCACACCCATCTCCCCCGCTTGATTACTGGAACCATGAATCCTGGCTATGGGAGAAACAGCACCATATATTGGATGCTGGTTTAGAGCATATACAGCCTGCTGGAGAACACTGCACCAACCCTGCAAAGTGTTGCCACCTAGCAGGTGTTGTAATTGTGTCTTTAGAAGGCCATTCCATCATTCTATCAATCCAGCTGCTTCAGGATGATGGGGAACATGGTAAGACCAGTGAATTCCATGGGCACGGGCCCATTGCCACACTTCATTTGCTGTGAAGCAAGTCCCTTGATCTGAAGTGATGCTGTATGGGATACAATGACCATTCTGTGCATCCATGGATGGTAGTTTTAGCAGAAGCATTGCATGCAGGGAAGGCAAGTCTGTATCAAGAGTAAGTGTCTATTTCAGTAAAAACAAAATGCTGCCCTTTCCATGATGGAAGTGTCCAATGTAATCAATCTTGCTGGCTGATCGCCTCGAGGAATGGTGCCATATCAGGGATTTGGTGTTGGTCTCTGCTACTGGCAGATTGGGCACTCAGCAGTGGCTGTAGCCAAGTCAGCTTTGGTGAGTGGAAGTCCATGTTGCTGAGCCCAGGCATCACATCCATCCTTACCACCATGGCCACTTAGTTCATGAGCCCATTGAGCAATGATGGGAGTGATTGGAGGAAAAGGATGAGTGGTTTCCACAGAATGTGTCATCCTATCCACGACTGTTAAAATCCTCCTCTGCTGAGGTCACCCTTTGGTAAGCATTCACATGAGACATAAATATCTTCACTTCTTTGGCCCATTCAGAAAGGTCTATCCACATACTTCTTTCTCCATACCTCCTTGTCTCTGATTTTTGAATCATGTTCCTTCCAAGTCCCTGACCATCCAGCCAAATCATTGGCCAAAGCCCATAAAGCAGTACACAGTCACACATCTGGCCATTTCTTCTTCCAAGCAAAGTGAACAACCAGGTGCACTGCTCAAAGTTCTGCCCATTGGGAGAATTTCCCTTCATCATTGTCCTTTAGGGAGGTCCCAGAAAGGGACTGTAGTGCTGCTGCTGTACACTTCAACTAGTGCCTGCATATCACGCAGAACTATCTGTAAACCAGGCATGAGTTTTCTCTTCTTCAGTCAACTGATCATAAGGAACTCTCCATGAGGCCATAGGTGCAGACTGGGATATGGAAGATAATGTGACAGGAGTGGAGACCGTGGGCATTTGGGCCACTTCCTCATGCAACTTATTTGTGCCTTCAGGTCCTGCTCAGCCCCGATCTTCTATATACCACTTGCATTTAATGATGGCGTGCTGTTGTGCATATCCAACTTTATGGCTCTGTGGGTCATACAACACCCAATTTATGATGGGAAACTCAGGCCACATAGTGACTTGGTGGCCCATAGTTAAGCATTCCATTTCTACTAAGGCCCAGTAACAAGCCAAAAGCTGTTTCTCAAAAGAAGAATAGTTATCGTCAGAGGATGGTGGGGCTTTGCTCCAAAATCCTAAGGTTCTGCACTGTGATTCACCAATAGGAGCTTGCCAAAAACTCCAAACAGCATCTCTATCTGCCACTGCCACTTCAAACACCATAGAATCAGCTGGGTAATAAGGCTCAACTGGCAGAGTGGCCTGCACAGCAGCTTGAACATACTGTAGAGCCTTCTCTTGGCCTGGCCCCCACTCAAAACTAGCAGCTTTTCAAGTCATTTGATAAATGGGCCAGAGTAGCACACCCAAATGTGGGATATGTTGCCTCCAAAATCCAAAGAGACACACTAGACATTGTGCTTCCTTTTTTAGTTGTGGAAGGGACCAGATGTAATGAAACTATCTTCCATTTTAGAAGGACTATCTCAACATGCCCCACACCACTGGACCCTTAGAAATTTCACTGACATGGAAGGCACCTAAATTTTTGTGGGATTAATTTCCCACCCTCTAGCATGCAAATGTTTTATCAATAATTCCAGAATCATTGACACTTCTTCCATACTAGGTCCAATTAGCATAATGTCATCAGTGTAATGAACCAGTGTGACTTCTTGTTGAAGGGAAAGGCAATCAAGGACCCTGTGGAATAAATTATGACATAGGGCTGGAGAGTTAATATACCCCTGAAGTAGGACAGTAAAGGTGTATTGCTGTCTTTGCTAGCTGAAGGCAAACTCCTTCTGGTGGTCCTTCAAAATAGGTATGGAGAAAAAGGCATTAGCCAGATCAATAGATGCATACCAGGTACCAGGAGATGTATTAATTTACTCAAGCAATGAAACCATATCTGGAATAGCAGCTGCAATTGGAGTCACCACCTGGTTAAGTTTTTGATAATCCACTGTCATTCTCCAAGTACCATCTGTTTTTTGCACAGGATAAATAGGTGAGTTGAATGGGGATGTGGTGGGAATCACTACCCCTGCACAATCCTTCCAGGAATGTGGTATTGCTTTTGGTTTACTATTTTCCTAGGTAGGGGCAGTTCTAATGGTTTACACTTGGCTTTTCCTACCATAATAGCCATTACTCTGCTTTTCAGGGATCCAGTGTGGGGGTTCAGCCAGTTTATAGCTATTCCAATTATGCATTCTGGAACTGGACAAATCACTACAGGATGGGTTCAGGGACCCACTGGACCCACTGAGAGCCAAACGTGAACTAAGATTCCAGTAATAACCTGACCTACATATGCCCCTACTCTGACTGGTGAGCCACAGTGATGTTTTGGGTCTACTGGAATTAGGGTCAGTTCACAGCCAGTATCCAGTAATCCCAAGAAGTCTGATTATTCCTTTTCCCCAATGAACAATCACTCTTATAAATAGCCATAGATCCCTTTGGGAAAGGCTGGGAGAAAGATTAACAGTATAAAATTTTGGCAGTGTACTGGGGTCCTTCCTAAAGGGGATCCAGCCTCCCCTTCATTCAAGGGGTTGTATGTTTGTAAACTGGCTCAAGTCTGGGAATTGATTGAGGGGCTGTGACTCTCTATTCTGTTGATTCCAGTTAGACTGTCATTCACTTGACCTGGAATTCTTGTGGTTGTACAAATCAAGTAAATATTTAGAAGATTTCCCATCTGTTTCACTCCTAGGAACACTATGACTAAGTAGCCAATGCCATAAGTTCATACAAGTCAGACTATTCTGATTTGAGTCGGCTGTCCATTACAGTACCCACGCCCATCTTGTCTTTGTCGATTGAGTGCTGCCAACTGGTCCTTGCCACCATGGGGTCCAATCAGCCCCATTGTAGTTAGGTGTCTTAATTCAGTTAGGAGAGTTCTTACTGTCAAACCTGACTTACATAAAATAACAATCACAACAGTCTTCAAGGATACTGGGACTACCTTCAAAAATTTGTTCTTCACAGTGTGGTAAAAGGCATGTCATCTGGGCACTCCATGGATGAGTCTGTGGGTCTAACCTGATAAATCCACCCTAACACGCCAATTTCCCTAAGCCTTTCAATTCCTTCTTCCACAGTATACCAAAGCAGGTCTCACACTTCAGCTTGATTTAGTGTGGGCCACTGTGTAATCCACGCTTCAGCGAATAAACCAAATAAACTGTTAGGTCCTTTCCTAACCTCTTGAGCTGAAACATTGAATGAAGTATTTGTGTTTCGTGGGCCCATATCAATAAACTCAAACAGATCCAACTTTATGTTCCTTGCACCATTATCCCACACCCTTAATAGACATTTCCACACATATCCCCCAGGTTTTGGTTGTACATATCAGAAAACTCAAGCAGTTCTTTAGGAGTGTAGCATACCTCCTCCTGGGTCATGCTTTGTATTTCACTTTTTGGGGCTTGCTGGGACTTAAATCTAGTTATAGGTCTAGAGGCAAACATGGGTGCTAGGGATGTGTTCTGAGAACATTCAGCAACATCTTGTAAGGCATCTGCCTCAGGCAATTCCCAGGCAATGATTTAGCCGCTTCCTCAGGGGATGACTCAGACAAAGGCTCTTCAGACACAGCTGGATTAATCTCATCAGATGGGGTGGAGAGGCTAAGGGTTTTACTGGGGAGGATAGTTTAGAAGATAAAGATGGAGTAATCTCTTCAGAGGGGAGTGACAGGGCTGGTTCTGTTGGCAGGAGTGATTCAACAGAATTTAGGGACTCAGGGTCCCCAAATTCCTGATTATCTGCCCTTATGTCCCCATCTCGTTTCAGGGACTCATTTCTTCCCAATCAATGTCCTCACTTTAACTCCAGACACCTTTCAAGGTTGGGAATTCAATTGGCATTGTAATTCAGCCATTCTTATGATAAGACTCTGGGTTTGGTTTCTGGCAATATCAGCTCTGTTACTACAAGAATTAAGGCTTTTTCAAGGTACAAGCAGCAACTTTGAGGTCTGGACCTGTGACTCTGAAGCCCTGAGATCATCTCTTTCTTTCTCCAGTTTGTCTAGTGAAAGCAGGACCAACCAACCAGCTTTCTTATACTTCTCATCATGACAAAACTGTAGAAAGGTATCAAACATGCGATCACCCAGGGCCTCACTTCTCACCAATACCTGATTAATTGGTGGGGCTATTTTGTGTATTTCTTCTGCCACCTCACACCATGGATTAGCAGTGCCACCATTAGTACTGGAAATAGAGTCATCAACATCTTCAAGGCTAATCAGACTTGAGAACAAATTTAGAAAACTCATTCTTCCAATTATGTTTCTCTAGAACCACTCTCAGTACCAAATGTCTTGGGCTGGGTTCTCTAAAGAAGGAAAACCAGTAAGGTGTACATATACACACATATATACATACAGAGAGAGAGAGAGAGATTTATATTAAGGAAATGGCTCATGCGGTAGTAGAGGCTGGCAAATCTCAAGTCCATGAATCAGGCTGGAGGTTTCTCCTGACTTGCGTATCTTCAGGGGCTGGCAATCTCAAGATCAGCAGGTCAGACAACAGGCCTCTAGCTCACAGGCTGCAGAGGCCAACAAATCCCAAGATCAGCAGGGAGGACAGCAGGCTGCTGGCTCACAGGCTGCAGAGGCTGATGAAACCCAAGATCATCAGGTAAGCTGCTAACTCAAGTCCCAAGAACCAGATGTCAGTGCAGGATAGAGTGAGCAAAATCCTACAAGTTTTGCCTGAAAGTCCACATGTATTGGATGCAGGCCACAACTGCAAGGAAACTCCCTTGGAGATGATTACATTATATAGAGGTGATTACATTATATCAAATCTCATTATGGAGGTGATTACATCATTACACAGCAGCCAAACTAGATTATAACTTCAAAACCACTGAAAATTATGGCCCAGCCAAGTTGACACACAACCTTAACCACCACAAACAGGGAACAGAAAATCTCTTCTCTGCAGATCAGTTAAATCCATGTAACAGATTTCAGGCATCAGAATTGGAAGAAGACGAATTAACAACCTGTGATAAGCAGATGACACAACCTTGCTTGCTGAAAGTGAAGAGGACTTGAAGCATTTACTGATGATTAAAGACTACATACAGCATTTAGTATGGATTACAGTTCAACATAAAGAAAACAAAAATCCTCACAACTGGACTAATAAGCAACATCATGATAAACGGAGAAAATACTAAAGTTGTCAATTTTACTTGGATCCACAATCAACACCCATGGAAGCAGCGGTCAAAAAATCAAATGACATATTGTATTGGGTAAATCTGCTGCAAAAGACCTCTTTAAAGTGTTAAAAAGCAAAGACGTCATTTTGAGGACTAAGGTGGTCCTGACCCAAGCCATGGTATTTTCAATCATAATATTTTCAATATGTATGTGAAAGATGGACAATGAATAGGGAAGGCAAAAGAAGAATTGAATTATGGTGTTGGTAAAGAATATCGAATATATCACGGACTACCAGAAGAATGAACAAATCTATCTTGGAAGAAGTACAGCCAGAATGCTTCTTAGAAGGGAGCATGGTGAGACTTCACCTCAAGTACTTTGGATGTGTTATCAGGAGGGACCAGTCCCTGGAGAAGGACAACATGCTTGGTAAAGTAGAGGGTCGGTGAAAAAGATTAAGACCCTCAAGGAGATAGATTGACACAGAGGCTGCAACAATGGGCCCAAACATAGCAACAATTGTGAGGATGATGCAGGATTGGCAGTGTTTTGTTATGTTATACATAGGGTCACTATGAGTTGGAACTGACTCAATGGCACCTAACAACAACAACAACAAATTTCAATAAGCCTGACTCAAAGGGTTTTAATTTAAAAAGCATTACAATAGATTTTATTTTTAAAGATGGAACTGTGGCCTTCCACCAGCAATATTAAGCGATCAGAGAATGCCAAGGAGGCTGGCGCAAACCCTCACTCAAAAGTGAGCAATTTGGCTTTCAGTGAGAACAGTTTGTCCTTTAAAAATCTAGTGCTGGCAAACCCCAACAGATAAGCTAAATAACTGGAATCTTCTAAAAATCAAACACCTATGCTCTTCAAAAGACTTCACCAAAAGAGTAAAAAGAGAACCTACAGACTGGGAAAAAATTTTTGGACAGTACAAGTCAGACAAAGGTCTAATCTCCATAATCTACAAGAAAATCCAATACCTCTACAACAAAAAGACAAATAATCCTATTAAAAAATGGGCAAAGGAAATGAACAGACACTTCACCAAAGAAGACATTCAAATGGCCAACACACACATGAGGAAATGCTCACAATCACTAGCCATTAGAGAAATGCAAATTAAAACCACAATGAGATACCATCTCACCCCGGCATTACTGGCACGAATCAAAAACACTGGAAATAACAAATGTTGGAGGGGCTGCGGGGAGATCCGAACACTTATGCACTGCTGGTGGGAAGGCAAAATGATGCAACCATTTTGGAAAATGATATGGCGCTTCCTCAGAAAGCTAGAAATAGACATACCATTCGATCCAGCAATCCCACTCCTAGGAATATATTCTAGAGAAATAAGAGTCATCACTCGAATAGACATATGCACACCTATGTTCATGGCAGCATTGTTCACAATAGCAAAACGATGGAAACAACCTAGATGCCCATCAACAGATGAATGGATAAACAAACTATGGTACATACACACAATGGAGTACTATGCAATGAGAAAGAACGACAATGAATCTGTGAAGGATCTCATAACATGGATGAAACTGGAGGACATTATGCTGAGTGAAATAAGTCAATGACAAAAGGACAAATATTGTATGAGACCTCTATTGTAAAAACCCATGAAAAGGTTCACACGCAAAATGTAACAATCTTTGTTGGTTACCAGGGATGGGAGGGGTGGTGGGGAAATACTAAATAGGCAATAGATAAGTGGTATCTTGGGGGAAGGGTGAGACAGTACACAATACAGAGGAAACTAGCACAACCTGTACAAGGAAAGGTCATGGAAGCCCCATAGACACATCCAAACTCCCTGAGGGACTGAATTGCTGGGCAGAGGGCTGTGGGGACCATGGTCTCAGGGAACATCTAACTCAATTGGCATGACACAGCTTATAAAGACAATGTTCTACATTCTACCTTGGTGAGTAGTGTCTGGGATCTTAAAAGCCTGTGAGTGGCCATCTAAGATACTCCACTGGTCTCATCCCTTCAGGAGCAAGGGAGAATGAAGAGAACAGGATACAAGGAAAAGATTAGTCCAAAGGACTAATTGTCCACAGCTACCAAGACCTCCACTAGTACAGCTAGATGGTGCCCAGCTACCACCGACTGCTCTGACCAGGATCACAACAGAGGGTTCTGGACAGAGCTGGAGAAGGATGTAGAGCATAATTCTAACTCACAAAAAAAAGACCAGGTTTACTGGCCTAAAGGAGACTGGAGAAACCTCGAGAGTATGGCCCCCAGACACCCTTTTAGCTCAGTGGTGAAGTTACCTCCGAGGTTCACTGTTCAGCCTGGGAGTGGACAGCCCCGTAAAACCAAATGAGACTAACGAGCTACAGGAGTCCAGTGACAAGGGCCAGAAAGCAGAAGGGGACAAGGAAGCTGGTAATGGGGAACCCAAGGTTGAGTAAGGATATTGTTGATGTGTTGTGAGATTGTGAACCATTGTCATAGGGCAACGTTTGTAGTAACTGTTAAATGAGAAACTGTTTTGTTCTGTAAGCCTTCATCTTAAGTGAGAATAACAGCACAATTGGAAGCGTGTAGTCAATGTCACTGAACTGTGTATGTAGAAATTTTTGAAACGGTGTATCTTTGGCTATGTGTATTTTCACCAAAAAAAAAGGGTGAGAAGTTAGAGGGTTAATATGTTGTGGGGTTGTTAACCAATGTCATAAAACAACATGTGTACTACTGTTTCATGAGAGACTATTTGTTCTGTAAGCCTTCACCTGAAGTACAATAAAATATAAAAAAAAAGAAAAAAAAAATCTAGTGCTGGTAAGTTATGTCCAACCCTCAGGGAAAAAAGAAAATGTCCCTAAAAAAAACAGCCATCTTCTTTGTGGTTTGGGGGCATACATATACATATATATACACATAAAACCAAATCTGTTGCTTTTGGTTCGATTCCAACTGATAGCAACCCTATAGGACAGGGTAGAACTGCCCCATTGGGTTTCCAGGGAGAGAGCCTGGTGGATTCAAACTGCTGACCTTTTGGTTAGCAGCCATAGCTCTTAATGACTATGCCACCAGCGTTTCCTATATATATATGTGGAAAAACATCAGCTGTGGACACTCAGATGTCTTTATGACAATGACACATGAGAGTCCTCCTGGAAGTTACATGTACTGCAGATTATCTGTCGACATAGCTCCCTAACAAGGTACCAATATCCCAGGCTACTTTACCACAAGATGTAGACAGCCTGTGGTCAGGGAATTCAGAATAATTTTACTATTAGCACGAGCAAGAATTAATTCAAAAGGTTGCTGTTGTTGGGTGCTGGCAAGTTGATTCTGACAGTGACTTATAGGACAGAACAGAAACTGCATCATAGGGTTTCCTAGGCTGTACTATTTACTGGAGCAGATTGCCAAGTCTTTTCCCCATTCTGCCCCTGGGTGGGTTCAAATCGCCAATCTTTCAGGTAGCAGCCGAGAACTTAATCTGCTTAAAACAAAAACAAGTAAATAAATAGAAACCAAGTACATAATGCATCAGCAGAAGTTAATTATAACTTTGGGTTTTTGTTATAGTTTATATCCTTTCCTGTCATTCCTGCATTTAATGTTGATTCTGCACTCTTTCTGGAAACTTGCTTCACCCTTGTTGCAGCAACACGGACATTGTCTAAATCTCTTGCTGCCTCTCCCACTGCTCCTCCTCTGACTTTCCACCAGTTGCCATGGAGTAGATTCTGACTCATGGCAACCCCATGTGTATCAGAGTAGAACTGTGCTCCATAGGGTTTTTAATGGCTGATTTTTTGGAAGTAGATCGCCAGGCCTTTCTTCAGACGCTCCTCTGGGTGGATTCAAATTGCCAACCTTTCAGTTAGCAGCCCAGCCCATTAACTGTTAACCGTTTGCACCACCCAGGGACTCCTCCTCTGACTTAGCTGCATTCTTTTCCTCATTTGGCTCCACATGTGGGTGCCCCAGGGCTCTTCCTGTAGGTCCCTACCTTTCTCACAATACACACAATTGCTTGGAGAGTTCATGTGTGGTAGATAGCCTCCAAGATGGCCCCCTGCCTCCTGGTATTCACATCGTCTGTCGTCTCCTCCCACACCGTACCAGGGTTCCGCTGTGAGACCAATAAATAGCATGAGGCAGAATCTCAATTCTGAGATTAGATTTTAAAGTACTGTGGCTTCCTTCTTGCACCTCTCACGCTCTTTCTCCCTCTGTTGGATCACTCACCTGGGGAGAAGCCAAGTTGTGAGCAGCCCTGCAGAGAGGCCTACCTGGTGAGAAAGTAAAGCCTCCTGCCAACAACCACTTGGAGCTTGAAAGTGAATACTGCGGTCCCAGCCCCAAAATGAACACCTTGATCGTAGGCTTCTGAGAGGCCCTGAGCCAGAACCCCTAAGCTAAGCCACTTCAGAATTCCTGGCCCTCAGTATCTGTGAGACGGCAAATGCTTGCTTTAAGCTGCTCAGTTTTGAGGTAATTTGTTATGTAGTAATAGGTAAAATACTTCATCCATTCTCATGTCTTCAACTACAAACTCCAAATTTAATTTTCCAGCCCTGATCATCTGCATGCCAATCTCAGAATTGCAACTGTCTGAACGTCCTGCCAAAAACAAAGCCATTATCTTTCTCTCAGATTACCTCCCATCCCCACTAGCTCTGTTTCAGCCCTTTCCGAAGTGTTCCTCCTCCCAAGTTCCCTACTACCTTCCTCCTAGTCACAGAGCTAGTATCTGCTTTCTTTGACCTTTTTCTCCTTTGTCCTTTTGTGAAATCAGTTGACATTTTTGTTGTTTCTGCCCTCAAAGTGTCTCCCAGCGTTCATTGCCTCAAGAGCATTTCTTTAACAGCTTTCCAGGGGCTCTCCTCAGTTCTGATCTCAATCTCTTTCCACACATTCCACACACTATATACTGCTGCCGAGCTAATCTTCCCTACTCCCTACTTCCATCTGTCCATTGCCTGTTCATAGTGGATCCCTATTGCTTAAAGAATGGAGCTCCAACCCCGGTTCACTGAAAGACATCTGGCCTTGAAGCCAGAAGCCCCAAGTGTGAGTTGCAGTTCTGCCACTTGGGTAAGCTGGAGGACCTTAGGCAATTTATTTCAACTCTCTGAATCTCATGTTTCCTTTCTGTGAGAGAGGTCCACAATTATTTCACTGTCTACTGCAAAGGGTTGTTATTAGGCCAAAATAAAAAAATGAATGCAAAATACTACTCGAATGCAAGACATCTTGAGGTACCACCACCACCAGCACCAAGTAATTAGAGGATTGGGAAGGGCTGTTAAGATGCCCTGCACCCATCCCTGACTCCAGGCAAGCCCACCTTCCTCATGCTGCTCTCTAGCCTCTCACTTCTCCCCATCCAGACCCTACCCATTCCTTGGTGCTCAGCTCAGTCTTTTTTCAATGAACCTCTGTTCAAAGGATTCAACACATACACTCCCTTCTCTGTTCGTAAAGATGGTGGCAAACAGATTCCAACTTGTTCTTGAATCATTTTCTATGCATTACTGTCATCACCTCAACTAGATTGCAAGCTATATAGTACTTTATATTTTAGAAAATGATTAATGCTTATCATGTACTGAGTGCCTACTGTGTACCAGGCTTTGTGCTGTGTACTTTACTTACATAAAGCAGTTGTTGTCGAGTCAATTTCTACTCATAGTGACCCCGTGTGTATCAAAGCGGAACTGTGCTCCACAGGATTTTCAATGGCTGATTTTTCAGAAGTAGATCATCAGGGCTTTCTTCCAAGGCACCTCTGGGTGGACTCGAACCACCAACCTTTTGGTTAACAGCCAAGTATGTTAGTCATTTGCACCACCCAAGCACTCCACTTTACATATACAATCTCCTTTTAACTTCACTGCCGTCCTACAAGGCAGATGTTTTCATCCTCAACTTACAAGTGATGAAGTTGAGGTTCAGAGAAGACACAGAATTTGCCCAAGGTCACACACCTAGAAAGATGTGGTGCCAGGGTTCAGACAGATGACGTTCTGATTGGGAACCTCATGGTCTCCTTCTGTGCGATGTGCTTGTCTCATCCCCAGTACCTGACTGGCACTGTGGTCAGGTGGCCATTACTGACTCTTTCGGCATTGACTTGGGTATGTATATTCTGCCACAGGCCAAGTGGGAAATACGAATAATGAAAAATGAACTGAAGGGGAAAAATAAATAAAAGGTAATATCTGAGAGCTATTACTTTTTTTTTTAACGATGGAAGAAACTTAATGTGTTTATATGCTAAAAGGAAAGAGCCAACAGAGAGGAAAGGTTGCAAGTTTTAACAAAAATAATAGCTGACATTTATTGAGCATACCCACGTGCCAAGAATAATGCTAAGCACTTTACTTGGATTACCTCACAATCTCTCATAACATTTATAAAGTAGGTACTATTACTATCATAATATTTCACTGATGAGAAAAGAGAGGCTTTGTCCAAGATCACACAATGAGCGGTGATTTGAATACAGGGGTCTGAACCAGTGTGTCTAAGAATGCAGAGGTGGTTGGTTTCCCGGCGAGGCAGCCACACTTCTGTTTAAGGTGCTCCTAGGAAATGTCAAGTGCTTCACTTACATTAATTACTATGCTATGGTATCCCTCAAGGTAGGTATATACATCCTCATCTTAAAAGTGAAGAAACTGAGACTCAGCGGTTAGTGACCTACTCAATGTCTTCATCTTTTTTCTCTGCACACACTGTTATGAATTGTGAAAACGTGGGGATCTGAATCGTCAAGTCATTATGAGCCTTTGTATCCAACACTTTTCATCTAAAGAATTGGAATGAGAATTCCTAGCTCAGGAGAGCAACGCTTCTGGGAGAAGTAACAGAAATGTTTGGCTGAACTACCATTCTACAGAGGCTTGATTTAACTACTGTGGACCTGGCAAGTGTACCTTTGCTTTTAACAGTGGAACTCTTAGTCCCACTTTTAATGACACAGGCATGGTCCTGTTTAAAACATGCATTTCACTACATAAGGCAACTGAATTGTGTATGTAATGCATAGTATATTTTAATCATACAAAGTTACTGAAAATAGTCAGTAGTACATAATTGAGAAAAAATATGTTGAAAGAGTATACAACTAAAAATAGAAAGAAAAAAAAAAACCTGTTGCCACTGAGTCATTCTGACTCATAGCAACCCTATAGGACAGAGTATAACTGCCCCATAGGGTTCCAAGGAGCGGCTGGTGGATTCAAACTGCCAATCTTTGGGTTAGTAGCCGAGCTGTTAACCACTGTACCACCAGGGCTCGGTTGAAAGAGTATAGGACATGTAATATATACTCCTGATGGATGAGAACCTTGGCGAGGAAGAAAAAAAAGATTACAAGGAGAAAGATAATCAGCATGTTGCTAATTTTATATTTAATTGACCAGCAAATAGTACTTGAACTATATATGTTGGTTCCCATTTTTACAAAGCACTGTGCACAATTGTAGTGCAAACGGTTAAGCACTCTACTACTAGCCAAAAGGGTGGTGGTTTGAACCCACCCAGAGCCACCTTGGAAGACAGACCTGTCGATCCGCTTCTGAAAGGTCACAGCCTTGAAAACTCTATGGAGCAGTTCTACTCTGCACACATGGGGTCGCCAGGAGTCTCAGAATTGACTCAATGGCAACTAACAACATTACACATATACCTCATTTGTCTTTTACAAAGGCTTTCATCAACAAGTAACAGAAAACCTTGCTTAAATACATTGAGAAAGCTTTTCTAATTTAACAAGAGGCCTGGAGGTGACATTTTGGGACTGGTATTGTGACCCAACAGTATCCTTAGGGATCCAGGCTCCTTCAACCTTCCACTTCACCATCATAATCATGTTGGTCTCTTACCCTCATGAAAGTCACCTCATGGTTGCATGACAGCTGCTCCAGATGCCACATCTGTGTGTAAGGCTGTAATAAGGGAGCAAGGAAGGAGCAGGCACCAGGGACATCTTCGCTTCTGTTAGAAAAGTAAAAGCTTTCCAAATAGACCTTTCCTTGGCCAGAACTGTGTCACTTAGCCATCCTAGCTGCAAAGGAGAGTGGAAAAGCAATTATTTAGTTTTTGCTGCCTGTCTGTAGTGGAAGTAAGCAAGAGAGCAGGGGATTAGAGATGGAAATCTGGTTAGCCAATCAAGTATTGTTATTAGTGTGGGGCATATAGTACTATTCTCATCTCCAATTTATGGATGAGAGACCTAGTGCGTGTAATGATTACTCAGGCATAAAGTGGCAGAGCTGGGGCACAAACCCAGGCCCCTGATTCCAGCACCCATGATTGATTCACTATGCTACTCAGCCTCCCTAAATTCTGTTACAGAAAAGCAGACGTCAGGAAGAAGACAACTCTGAAAACTTTATAGCAATGGAGAAATAGACTAAACTGATCACTTTTTAAACCAGTAGTTTTATATCAGCATCACATGATATCTCTATTCTTATCATTTAATTTAAAAAACCCATTATTCCACTTTTATAAATGTGTGAAAACTAAGCTTTAATGATATTGATCCAACTGTTGTTTATAATAGCAAAACACTGGGGGAAACCCTTACTTTATATAATAGGTGATTAGTTGAGAAAATGAGCGTATGCCATGAAATAGAAAGAGTCGGAAATAAAGTGTCAGAAGAATATTTATATTTACAATATTTTGCTAAATGAAATGTCATAAAACTGTATATACACTGTGATCCTTAGTTTGTATTTTATATGTAAGCCTAGATATAAATATACCAAAATGTTCATAGTGGTTGTATTTAAGTGATAAGAATACATGTCATTTTTATTTTCATTTTTGTATTTTTCTGTAATATAATTTAAGTTTTTAAAGTCAGGTTTACTGAAGTATGATTTACATACCATAAAATTCACCCTTTTAAAGTGGATGAGTTTTGACAAATATAAACAGTTATGTATACAACACTACAATAAAAATACAGAATATTTCCATTGCCCTAAAAAGTTCCCTCACGCCCTGTTTAATAAATCCCTTCTCCTCACTCACTGGCCCTTGGCAACCACTGATTTCTATGCCTACAGCTTTTCTTTTTCAAGAATGCTATATAAATGGAAATATATAGTATCTAGCCTTTTGTTTCTGGCTTCTTCAATTAGCATAATGCTTTTGAGATTCATCCATGTTATTGCATGTGTCAATAGTTCATTCTTTTTTATTGCTGAGGAACAGTCCATAGTAGGGATGTACCATTGTATGCTTATTCGTTTACCAGTTGGTAGACATTTGGGTTGTTTTTACTTTGGGACTATTACTAAACTGCTATAAACAATTCTGTATGGGTTTTTGTGTATTCATCTACCTTTGTTTTCTCTCGGGTTTTCTACCAGCATAGAACTGCCAGCTCATGTGGTAAGCGAATGTTTAACTTTGTAAGTGGTTGCACCATCTTACATTCCCACCAGCGGTGTATGAGAGCTGCAGTTGCTCCACATTCTCATCAACACTTGGTGTTGTCAGAGCTTTTTTTTTTTTTTCTTTCTTTTTTTTACTGGTCATTGTCTTAATTACCTAGTGTTGCCATGACAAAAAATACCACAAGTGAGTGGCTTTAAAGAACAGGAATTTCTTTTTCACAGTTCAGAGGCTAGAAGTTTGAATTCAGGGCATGGTTCCTTGTCAGTGGCCCCTGGAGTTCCTTGGCATTCTTTGACATTCCTTGGCATCTTTCTTTCCCCTGTGGGTGTCTCTGGGACTATTCAGCCCTCTTTGTAACTCAGGAGTTACTAGGTTTAGAACTCTTTGAAAACACCATGGCTTGGGTCAGGCACACCTTAACCTTAAAGTGACAACAGGGGGAGTAGAATCCAAGAACTTCAGATTATTTTGCCAACAATAATATGAAAAAGAATGTAAAACAGGCATTTCAACATAATTGAAGACTTAGGGAAACAACTGAAATCTTAGGAAAATAATAACACATAGGGTGGCACGAATGGTTGGTGCTCGGTTACTAACTGAAAGGTTGGAAGTTTGAGTCCTCCCAGAGGCACCTTGGAAGAAAGACCTGATGATCTACTTCCAAAAAATTAGCCATTGAAAACCCTATGGAGTACAGTTCTACTGTGACACACATAGAGTCACCATGCGTCAGAATCAACTTGATGGCAACTGGTTTTATTGAAAAAGAAAAAATAGGCAGATTTGAAAAATAAATATAACCTCTGAAAACAACATACATGGTCAATCTAACTAAAAACCCAAATACATGGGTTAAATAGCAATCAGATACAGATGAGAGGAAGTTGATGAGCTGGAAGATAAATCAAAAGATGTTACCAAGATTTGCACCACAGAGAAAAAAAGAAAAAATATGACAAAGTATGTGGCGCAGAGTTGACAGGTGCTCTAAATAAGTGGCTATTTAAGCAGTTTGTTCTTTTTTTGTTTTTTCAACTGGAAGGAAACTATTAAAGGACAAGGAGTCCTTTTCTCCAGTTTTTGAGTGAAAAAGGAAAATTTCACAGATAAAAGTCTTAAGAGGGGATCTGTACTTTAGGAATATCAGTATGCAATCCCATGAAAGGCTCTTTTATTAGAGAATTAGAATTAATACAAGGTGATTAACTGCAGAATATAGTTGTTGTGAAGGAAGACATGGTTAGCACAGTCAGAAGCTCTCTTTAAGCATTTGATACTCAAATTTTAAGTGGAAGAAATTTTTATAAATCTTCACGAAAGAATGGGAGAATTAAGACTTTAATGGTGATAATGCATGAGTTTAATGGGAGAAGAAAGTCTAATGTGTACCTGGGTAAAATCCAAATATTTATTTATATTAAGCAAAATAGTTATGGGGGAAGTGGGGAAGTTATGCTCATATTTACCCTTTTTGTTTTTAAATCATACTCCTGTTTATTTCAGTCACATCTGGAACAAGTTTACAACTGGAGGCGGCTGCCAAATACAGGGATCCAATATTTACTTGGTGAGCTCAACTGCAACTGCAAGCAGAGTGCCAAGGAAATCATCAGTCTTTTTAGAGGTGACTTATCCTCTCAATTAATACAGTACAGCGAGTATCTCATCAAAATTTCCATTCATAAATAGTATAAACCACCGGTGAACGGACAAAGGCAGGAGGTAGTGAGGGCTAGACAGAGGATGAAGGCCTTTAGCAAGCGAGAACCTGTTTATAAAACTGAGACTGTGGCTGCTTTTGAAAGTCATCAAGCAACAGTCGCCTCAATTAGTCTTTCTTATAATAAAATGAGAAATCATTCAAGATTTTAAAAGTAGATTGGTAAGAATTTTAGCTGCATCTTCTGGGAAGCTATTTTCTCTCCTGTGGCCATCCTTCCCCTAACCCCCCTTAAACAGGGCATACTGTTCAGAATTCAAAATTCTGACCAAGTTGCAGAATAAACACGGCTTTGTGGCTGTAAAATGAGCCCTGTCTTGAAAGCTGATTTAGTCTGGAAATAAGGGTGAAGGGAGAGGAAGAGGAGTTCTTAAATAAAAGGAGTATGTGCTTCAAAATAAATAATGAGATTCAAGATTCCGGAGTTCTGTTCCTGGCACTAGTATTTATACAGGCAACTTTGAAATCAAAAACCAAACCCACTGCCATCAAGCTGATTCCGACTGATAGCAAAATACTAAGCCAAATTGGCCAAGCGAGGAGTTGGCCGCAGACCTGAAGAAAGCTCAAGTGTAAAAGCCATTAGGAAGTAGGAATCGGGCTATGTTTACAAAAACAATCTTAGAAGACGACATATGCTTTTTGGGAAAGCAAGATAATATAAATTTTGGGGGGAAAACATAAACTTTTTCAGGAAAGCCAGGAAAAAACTGACGCCACTTGAAGTAAAGATACCAAATAAGGAAAATGTCACAATAAATAAATTAGATAGAAGAATATGAAGTTAACTATCTGAAATGAAAGAAAACTAAGAAAATGATTGGCTTTTCTTGGGGGGGGGCTAATATTTATTTGTTTGAAATAGAGGCTTAAAAACTCTGCCTTCACAATGCTGAAGAAGCCCCTCAACTCCAGAAAAGTAAGATGAGGAACAAGAGTGTCACCTTAAAGAAGAGGAAACCTTTATGCGCTTGACAGCAAGATTGAAAGTTAAAGGGGAAAAGTTTCAAAACAAATATATTTTCCTATTTTTCTTATAAGTCATTGTTCAATGAGCTAATGAGATCTTTTCCATTAAGAAATTATATTTTTTATAATGCTAAAAGATCTTTTTTTTTTTTTTTTTAATCTTCACTTTATAGACAGTCTTTGGCTTGTAGTTATTTTAAATGCATTGAAACATAGTTCTGGTGATTACAGAAAGATGTGAAAATTCACAATGTTTTTAAAATTATATAATTTGATGGAAAAGAATCAATGGTAACCTAAGTGTTTCTTAATGATCCATCGCTTCCAAACCGTATAAAAGATTAGTTTATCTCAGGGTTTATCAATTTCAGCACTCTTGACATTTGGAGGCAGATAATTCTTTGTTGCGGAAGGCTGTCCTGTGCGATGCAGGATGTTTAGTAGCAACCGTGGCTTCTACCCACCAGATGCCAGTAGCACACAACACCCATTCCACCACCCACCCCTGTGTGATGACCAGAAATATCTCCAGACATTGCCAAACGTCCCCTGAGTGGCAAAATCAACCCCAGTTGTGAACCACAGGAGTCCCTGAGTGGTGCAAAGGGTTAATGAGTGAGGCTGCTAACCAAAAGGTTTGAGGTTCAAGTGTACCCTTAGGCACCTTGGAAGAAAGGCCTGGCAATCTACTGCCAAAAAATCAGCCATTGAAAACTATGGAGCACAGTTCTACTCAAACACACATGGGGTCTCCATGAGTAAGAGTAGACGCAATGGCAACTGGTTTTTCGTACCACTGGTTTATCTCAATAGTGTTAAGATAAACTATTTAAGATTCGCCTTCTTACTAGAGTAGAAATAAAGTAAGCTTGTTTGTCTAATTAATATCGTCAAAAATAGAGTGCATGTGACAAAGTAACGATTTTGAGATAATGCATATAAAGTACCTAGCACCGTGCCTGGCACTGCTTAAGTACTTAAAAACGTTAGTGATGATCATTATGATAAAGGTGATGGAAAGAGGTGAGGGATGGGAGAAGGGTGAGAGAGGAGAAGGGGAAAAAAAGAGAATGAGAAGATGATGAGGTCAGGACATACTTTCCTTTCTTGAAAATTTGCTGTATCAGCTACAGTCTGATTCTGACTTGGCACTAGCTTTGAACTTGTGAATGGAAAGGAGACTTTGGAGAGCGGAGCAGTCAGGTGCGGGTAAAAGGATTTGATGGGATTTTGAGACACTATGGGTTTTTCTTGTTACCATCTTCATCTTTATCGACGGGGCATTTCCTGGTACCAATGAATATTTACTTGGCTTTGAAAAGTTCATATCCATCAGACAGTAGGATTTCTTTCCAGAACAGATTTAGAGAAAATAGATGCTATATTAAGGAGCCCTGGTGGCACAATGGTTAAAGCCCTTGGCTGCTAACCAAAAGGTCTGTGGTTCAAACTCACCAAGGGAGAAAGACCTGGTGATCTGCTCCCATAAAGATTACAGCCTAGCATTTTTTAATGAGATCGAGAAACAAATCACCGACTTCATACGGAAAGAGAAGAGGCCCCGAATAAGTAAAGCATTACTCAAGATGAAGAACACTACCTGATTTTAGAACCTATTATACTGCCACAGTAGTCAAAACAGCCTGGTATTGGTACAACAACAGATACACAGACAAATGGAACAGAATTGAGAATCCAGACATAAATTCATACACCTATGAGCAGCTGATACTTGACAAAGGCCCAAAGTCCGTTAAATGGGGAAAATACAGTCTCTTTAACAAATGGTGCTGGCATAACTGGATATCCATCTGCAAAAAACTGAGACAAGATCCATACCTCACACCATCCACAAAAACTAACTCAAAATGGATCAAAGACCTAAATATAAAATCAAAAACAATAAAGATCATGGAAGGAAAAATAGGGACAATGCTAGGAGCCCTAATACATGGCATATGCAGAATACCAACCATAAGTAACAATGCACAGGCACCAGAAGAGAGACTAGATAACTGGGACCTCCTAAAAATCAAACACTTATGCTCAAAAAAGTCAAAAGACAACCTACAGACTGGGAAAAAATTTGGGCTATGACAAATCCGATCAGCGTCTAATCTCTAAAATCTACAAAATACTGCAAAACCTCAACAACAAAAAGACAAATAACTCAATTAAAAAATGGGCAAAGGATATGAACAGGCACTTCACCTAAGAAGACATTCAGGCAGCTAACAGACACATGAAGAAATGCTCACAATCATTAGCCATTAGAGAAATGCAAATCAAAACTACAATGAGATACCATCTCACTCCAACAAGGCTAGCATTAATCCAAAAACACAAAATAATAAATGTTGGAGAGGTTGTAGAGAGACAGGAAGACTTATACACTGTTGGTGGGAATGTAAAATGGTACAACCATTTTGGAAATCAATTTGGCACTTCCTTAAAAAGATGGAAAGAGATGTACCATACGATCCAGCTATCCCGCTCCTTGGAATATATCCTAGAGAAATAAGAGCCATCACACGAATAGATATATGCACACCCATGTTCATTGCAGCATTGCTCACAATAGCAAAAAGATGGGAAAAACCTAGGTGCCCATCAACAGATGAATGGATAAACAAATTATGGTATACCCACACAGTGGAATACTACACAATGATAAAGAACAGAGATGAAGCCATGAAACATCTTACAACGTGGAGGAATCTGGAGGGCATTATGCTGAGTGAATTTAATCATTCACAGAAGGACAAATATTGTATAAGACCACTACTATAAGAACTCAAGAAAAGGTTTAAACACAGAAGAAAACATTCTTTGATGGTTATGAGGGTGGGGAGGGAGGGGAGGGTTATTCACTAACTAGATAGTAGACAAGAATTATCTTAGGTGAAGGTAAGGGCAGCACACCTACAGGAGAAATCAGCACAATGGGACTAAACCAAAGCTAAGAAGTGTCCTGAATACAATGACACACTTTGAGGGACAGAGTAGCAAGGGCGGGGGTCTGGGGACCATGGTTTTCGGGGACATCTAGGTCAATTGGCATAACAAAGTTTATTAAGAAAATGTTCTGCATCCTACTTTGGTGAGTGGTGTCTGGGGTCTTAAAAGCGTGCAAACGGCCATCTAAGATGCATCAATTGGTCCCAACCACCTGGAGTAAAGGAGAATGAAGAACACCAAAGACACAAGGAAAGTATTAGCCCAAAAGACAGAACAGGCCACATAGACCAGAGATTTCATCAGCCTGAGACCAGAAGAACTAGATGGTGACTGGCTACCACCAATGACCGCCCTGACAGGGAACACAACGGAGTCCCTGATGGAGCAGGGAAAGTGTGGGATGCAGAACTCAAATTCTAGTAAAAAGACCAGGCTTAATGGTCTGACTGAGACTAGAGGAACCCCAGAAATCATGGCCCCCAGACTGTCTGTCAATCCAGAACTAAAACAATTCCCAAGGCCAACTCTTCAGACAAATATTGGACTGGACTGTGGGACAGAAAATGATACTCGTGAAGAGTGTGCTTCTTAGCTCAAGTAGATACATGACACTAAATGGGCAGCTTCTGTCCTGAGGTGAGATGAGAAGGCAGAGAGGTTTAGGAGCTGGTTGAATGGACAAAGGGAATCAGGGGTGGAAAGGAGGAGTGTGCTGTCACAGTATAGGGAGAGTAATTAGGGTCACATAACAATGTATGTATAAGTTTTTGTGTGAGAGTCTAACTTGAATGCAAACTTTCACTTAATTTACAACATTAAAAAAAAAAGGTTGCAGCCTAGGAAACCCTATGGGACAGTTCTACGCTGTCTTATAGGGTCGCTGTAAGGTCGCTATGAGTCAGAATCAACTTGATGGCACACATCAACAGATGCTAGATTAAAAGGACAAGTTTGCCATTCATATGGAGTAAAAGACTAGTAACAAATGGGATGAAATTTAGGAGGTGTGCGATGGAAATACTGGAGCCCTGGTGGCGCACTGGTTAAGAGATCAGCTGCTAAACAAAAGCTAGGCAGTTGGAATCCACCAGCCGCTCCTTGGAAACCCTATGGGGCAGTTCTACTCTGTTCCTATAAGGTCGTTATGAGTCGGAATCGACTCAACAGCAACGAGTTTGGTTTTGTTTTATTTTGGTGGAACTATGGTACCTATTTCTCTGCACCTTGATAGTGATGATAATTATCACTACTCCTCAACCTTGACTCAAACAGGAAAAAGGGGAAGGGAGAAATGAGAAAGAAGACTCCCAAAAGAGGTGAGGAAGGTACCTGCCATGGAGATGTTCAATAAGTATTTGTGACTGAATAAATAATTGAATAAATGACACAATGACCGCACAACAAGTCGAAGTACCACCTCAGGATATTTGTTTTTAAATAAGGATTTATTTAAATTAAAAAGGTTTATGTAAGATAATTCATTAATCAATGCAACAAATGTGAGGTTTGTTTGGGTTTGGTTTAGGGTACAACCTAATGTCAGGCTTGGAATTACAAAAGTTGAATCAAATACTGTCCTACCAAACCTAGACTATTGATTAATCTAGAACTGAATTATAAGGTTGAGAAGTGGAAAATGTATGCAGCAAGGGACTGATGGACCAGAGAAAAATCTGGGGTTAAAAAAAGAGGATATTAAAGACAAGCAGAGAATAAATCAGCAAAAGAGCACAGGTTTTTTTTTTAAGTTAATATGATGCTGGTACATAGGGTCACTATGAGTCGGAATCGACTTGACAGCAATTGGTTTTGGTATTAACAGAAGCAGGACAACCAAGCTCTCTGAGATAATTCTCCCACTATACTCAACCTTTGCAGGATAGTGGTTAAGCGCTTGGCTGTTAACCAAAAGGTCGGCAGTTTGAACCCACCAGGTACTCCTTGGAAACCCTGTGGGACAGTCCTACTCTGTCCTATAGGGTAGCTATGAATCTGACTCGACAGCAACAGTTTTGTTTTTTGTTTTTTTTATACTGGACCTTACTAAACTCACACTACGAAGCTCAGGATGGGGTCTCATGTTTTAAGACAGATGATGAGAATGTGTTAGTGCTCCCAGGGAGAATAGCTGCTTCCTGCACATGAGACAAGTGCAGTCACTCATTCTCAGAAGTGCACCATACTTGATTAACAGCTATGTGTTGCTGTCTAGAAATTCCTAATGATTTCATCTCTGAACTTATGTTCTGTAAGTGAAGTCCAATGGGACAATGGAGCATGCACTTGAGCAAAGTGTCCACCATGCCTTGCCACCATTTGCCTGTAACATTCATGATTGCTACCTGGCGTCCATAAAATACTTAACTTGTTCCTGCCTTTGACGTTCAACGAACTCCCTCGAATCATGGGTCCACCGGAATTCTGTGCTCATGTCCCAGTTCAACAGGTCTACAACAGAGTAAGCAGGAGTGCTGACATCTCCAAAAGACCACACTTTGCATTAGAACCAGAACTTGCTTCCAACGCAGAAAGAAGGTAATGGCATTTTTAAGATACAAGAACAACCTAGGAACCCAAACATATTCTTTCTTACTCGCATTACTTTCCTGTATTAGCCAATCACTTATGCCAAAAATGATGACATATAGAGGAAAGGGAAAAATAGAGCCTTCCCTAGTTCCTTTTCCATTCCATCCTTCCTGACTCCTCAGTAAACCAAAGGTAGAGAGTGTCACTGTTCTGATGAAAATGGATATGAAATACATACCCATCTATGAGCTACAAAATAAGAATGGTATAATTTTGGTGATTCCACCACAAGTTAAAACTAGCATTGCACAATATAAAATTAAATCGTAAAAATCATTCTAATAATTTAAAATTTTAATTTTTCTTTACTTAGAATGATGATTATCCCTATTATGCTTTATAACTAATAAATTTTTTTCCACTTTTTTTTTATTGTACTTTAGATGAAGGTTTACAGAACAAACTAGCTTCTCATTAAACAGTTAGTACATATATTGTTTTATGACATTGGTTAACAACCCCACAACGTGTCAACACTCTCCCTTCTCAGCCTTGGGTTACCTATTACAAGCTTTCCTGTCCCCTCCTGCCTTCTAGTCCTTGCCCCTGGGCTGGTGTGCCCCTTTAGTCTCGTTTTGTTTTACAGGTTTCTCTAATCTTTGGCTGAAGGGTGATCCTCAGGAGTGACTTCATTACTGAGCTAAAAGGGTGTCCAGAGGCCATGCTCTCGGGGTTTCTCCAGTCTCTGTCAGGCCAGTAATTCTGGTCTTTCTTTCTGGGTTAGAATTTTGTTCTACATTTTTCTCCAGCTCTCTCTGGGACCCTCTATTGTGATCCCTATCAGAGCAGTCAGTGGTGGTAGCCGGGCACCATCTAGTTCTACTGGACTCAGTCTGGTGGAGGCTATGGTAGCTGTGGTCCATTAGTCCTTTGGACTAATCTTTCCCTTGTATGTTTAGTTTTCTTCATTCTCCCTTGTTTCCGAAGGGTTGAGACCAGTGGAGTATCTCAGATGGCTGCTCACAGGCTTTTAAGAACTCAGATGCTACTCACCAAGGTAGAATGTAGAACAATGTCTTTATAAACTATGTTATGCCAATTGAGCTAGATGTTCCCCGAAACCATGGTCCCCACAGCCTTCAGCCCAGCATTTCGGTCCCTCAGGGAGTTTGGATCTGTCTATGGAGCTTCCACGACCATGCCTTGGAAAATTGTGCTGGCTTCCCCACTATTCTGTACTTTAACAAAATTACCACTTATCTATTGTCTATTTAGTGTTTTTCCATTCCCCCCACCCCCCGTAACAATCTTTGATGATTGTTTGTTTTTGTGTGTAAACCTTTTCATGAATTTTTATAGTAGTGGTCTCATACAGTATTTGCCCCTTACTGATTGACTTATTAATTCAGCATAATGTCCTCTAGAGTCTTCCATGTTGTGAGACGCTTCGCAGTTTCATCATTGTTCTTTATTGTTGGGTAGTATTCCATTGTGTGTAAGTACCACAGTTCGTTTATCCATTCGTCTGTTGATTGGCGTCTAGGTTGTTTCCATCTTTTTGCTATTGTGAACAATGCTGCCACGAACATGGGTGTGCATATGTCTATTCATGTGATGACTCTTATTTCTCTAGGGTAAATTCCCAGGAGTGGGATTGCTGGATCATATATTTCTATTTCTAGCTTTCTAAGGAAGCGCCATATCATTTTCCAAAATGGTTGCATCCCCACCAGCAGCGTTTCTAACATTGTTTATTTTCTGTTTTTTTGATTCATGCTGGTAATGCCGGGGTGAGATGGTATCTCATCGTAGTATTGATTTGCATTTCTCTAATGACTAGTGATTGCGAGCATTTCCTCACATGTCTGTTAGCTGCTTGAATGTCTTCTTTGGTGGAGCGTCTGTTCATTTCCTTTGACCATTTTTTAATTGGATTATTTGTCTTTTTTTTGTAGAAATGTTGGATTTTCCTGTAGATTTTAGAGATTAGACCATTGTCGGATTTGTAATAACCAAATTTTTTTTCCTAGTCTGTAGGTTCTCTTTTTACTCTTTTGGTGCAGTCTTTTGATGAGCATAAGTGTTTCATTTTTAGAAGATCCCAGTTATCTAGCTTATCTTCTGGAATTTACGTGTTGTTAGTTATGGTTTATATCTTGTTAATACTGTGTGTTAGGGCCTCTAACATTGATCCTATTTTTTCTTCTATGATCTTTATAGTTTTGGGCTTTATATTTAGGTCTTTAATCCATTTGGACTTAGTTTTTGTGTGTGGTGTGAGGTATCAGTCCTGTTTCATTTTCTTACAGACATCCAGTTTTGCCAGCACCATTTGTTAAAAAGACTGTCGGGATTGCATTGTATTTGCAAATTGCTTTGGGTAGAATTGTCATTTTCACAGTGTTCAGTGTACCTATCCATGCGCATGGTATGTTTTTCCTTTTATGTAGATGTCTTCTGATTTCTTGCAGTAGTGTTTTGTAGTTTTCTTTGTATAGGTCTGTTACAGCCCTGGTTAGATTTATTCCTAAGTATTTTATTTTTTTAGGGGCTATTATAAATGGTATTGTTTTCCTGATTTCCTTTTCATCATTCTCTTTATTGGTGTATAGGAATCCAACTGATTTTTGTACATTATCTTGTATCCTGCTACTCTGTTGAATCTATTTATTATTTCCAGTAGTTTTCTCCTGGAGTCTTTTGTTTTTTGTTTTTTTGTTTTTTTTTTATTGTTCTGCTTTAAGTGAAAGTTTACAATTCAAGTTAGCCTCTCATATAAAAATTTATACATACATTGTTATGTGATCCTAGTTGCTCTCCCAGTACTATGACAGCACACTCCTCCTTTCTGCCCCAGATTTCTCGTGTCCATTCAACCAGCTCCTGACCCTCTCTGCCTTCTCATCTCACCTCCAGGCAGGAGCTGCCCATTTAGTTTCATGTATCTACTTGAGCTAAGACGTACACTCTTCACAAGTATCATTTTATGTCCCATAGCCCAGTCTAATCCTTGTGTGAAGAGTTGGCCTCGGGAATGGTTTTAGTTTTAGACTAACAGAGAGTCTGGGGGCCATGTTTTCCAGGCTCACTCCAGTCTTAATCAAACCATTAAGTCTGGTCTTTTTACTAGAATTTCAGTTCTGCACCCCACTTTTCTCCTGCTCCATCAGGGACTCTCTGTTGTGTTCCCTGTCAGAGTGGTCATTGGTGATAGCCAGGCACCATCGAGTTCTTCTGGTCTCAGGTTGATAAAGTCTCTGGTTTATGTGGCCCTTTCTGTCTCTTGGGCTAATACTTTCCTTGTGTCTATGGTGCTCTTCATTCTCCTTTACTCCAGGTGGTTGGGACCAATTGATGCACCTTAGATGGCCGCTCGCTAGCTTTGAACAACCCAGATGCCATTCATCAAGGTGGGATGAAGAACATTTTCTGAATAAACTTCTTTATGCCAA
The DNA here is from genome assembly GCA_030035585.1 of Dugong dugon. Taxonomy (NCBI): domain Eukaryota; kingdom Metazoa; phylum Chordata; class Mammalia; order Sirenia; family Dugongidae; genus Dugong; species Dugong dugon. The sequence continues at coordinate 171,379,273 of CM057462.1, forward strand.
TTGACTTAGATGTCGCCTGAAACCATGATTCCCCAGACCCCTGCCCCTGCTATGCTGTCCTTCAAAGTATTTTGTTGTATTCAGGAAACTTCTTAGCTTTGGTTTAGTCCCGTTGTGCTGACTTCCCCTGTAGTGTGTGCTGTCCTTCCCTTCACCTAAGATAATTCGTCTACTATCTAGTTAGTGAATAACCCTAACCCTCCCTTCCCACCCTCGTAACCATCAAAGAATGTTTTCTTCTGTGTTTAAACCTTTTTTTGAGTTCTTATAATAGTGGTCTTATACAATATTTGTCCTTTTGTGACTGACTAAATTCACTCAGCATAGTGCCTTTCAGATTTCTCCATGTTATAAGATGTTTCACAGATTCATCATTGTTCTTTAGTGTTGTGCAGTATTCCATTGTGTGAATATACGACAATTTGTTTATCCATTCATCCATTGATGGACAGCTAGGTTTTTTCCATTTTTTTGCTATTGTGAACAGTGCTGCAGTGAACATGAGTGTGCATATATCTATTCATGTGATGGCTCTTATTTCTCAAGGATATATTATAAGGAGCAGGTTGTTGGATCATATGTTACTCTATTTCTAGGTTTTTAAGGAAGTGCCAAATCAATTTCCAAAATGGTTGTGCCATTTTACATTCCTGCCAACAGTGTTTAAGTGTTCTCCAAAACCTATCCAACATTTATTATTTGGTGTTTTTGGATTAATGCTAGCCTTGAATGCCTAATGATCGTGAGCATTTCCTCATGTGTCCATCAGCCGCATGAATGTCTTCTTTGGTGAAGTGCCTGTTCACATCTTTTGCCCATTTTTTAATTGGGTTATCTGTCTTTTGGTTTTGCAGTATTTTGTAGATTTCAGAGATTAGATGCTGATCAGACTTGTCATAGCCAAAATTATTTTCCCAGTCTGTAGGTTGTCATTTGACTCTTTTGGTGAAGTTTTTTGATGAGCATAAGTGTTTGATTTTTAGAAGCTCCCAGTTATCTAGTTTCTCTTCTGGTGTTTATACATTGTTACTTATGGTTTGCAATCTGTTTATGCCATATATTAGGGCTTCTATCATTGTCTATTTTTTCTTCCATGATCTTTATCATTTTCGATTTTATATTTAGGTCTTTGATCCATTTTCAGTTAGTTTTTGTGCGTGGTATGAGGTATGGGTCTTGTTTCAGTTTTTTGCTGATGGATATCCAGTTATGCCAGCACCATTTGTTAAAGAGACTGTCTTTTCCCCAATTAATGGACTTTGGCCTTTGCCAAATATCAGCTGCTCATAGGTGGATGAATTTACATCTAGATTCCTAATTCTGTTCCATTGGTCTATGTATCTGTTGTTGTACCAGTACCAGGCAATTTTGACTATTGTGGCAGTATAGTAGGTTCTAAAATCAGGTAGTGTGAGACCTCCCAATTTGTTCTTCTTCTTAAGTAATTCTTTACTTATTGGGGCCCTCTTTGCATTCCTTATGAAGTTGGTGATTTGTTTTTCCATCTCATTAAAAAATGGTGGTGGAATCTAGATCCGGATTTATCTGTAGATGGCTTTGGGTAAAGTTGATATTTTCACAATGTTGAGTCTTCCTATCCATGAGCAAAGTAAGTTTTTACACTCGTGCAGGTCTCTTTTGGTTTCTTGCAGTAATGTCTTGTAGTTTTAATTATATAGGTCTTTTATGTCTCTGGTTAGATTTATCCCTAAGTATTTCATCTTCTTGGGGGCTATTGTAAATGGTATTGATTTGGTGATTTCCCCTTCAAAGTTCTCTTGGTTGGTGTAGAGGAATCCAACTGATTTTTGTATGTTTATCTTCTATCCTGATACTTTGCTGAAATTTTCTATTAGTTCCAGTAGTTTTCTTGTGGATTCTTTGGGGTTTTCTGTGCATAAGATCATATCATCTGCAAATAGAGATACTTTGACATCTTCCTTACCAATTTGGATGTCCTTTATTTCTTTTTCTAGCCTAACTGCTCTGGTTAGGACCTCCAGCACAATGTTGAATAAGAGTGGTGATAAAGGGCATCCTTGTCTGGTTCCCATTCTCAAGGGGAATGCTTTCAAAGTCTTTCCATTTAGGATGATGTTGGCTGTTGGCTTTGTATAAACACCCTTTATTATGTTGAGGAATTTCCCTTCTATTCCTATTTTGCTGAGAGTTTTTTTAATCATAAATGGGTGTTGGACTTTGTCAAATGCCTTTTCTGCATCAGTTGATAAGGTCATGTGGTTCTTGTCTTTTGTTTTATTTATGTGATGGATTACACCGTTTTTTTTCTAATGTTGAACCATCCCTGCATACCTGGTATAAATCCCACTTGATCATGGTGAATTTTTTTTTAATATATTTTGATGAATTCTATTGGCTAAAATTTTGTTGAGGATTTTTGCGTCAATTTTCTGAGGGATATTGGTCTAAAATTTTCTTTTTTTGTGGTGTGTTTACCTGGTTTTGGTATCAGGGTTATACTGGCTTCATAGAATGAGTTTAGGAGTATTCTATCCTTTTCTATGCTCTGAAATACCTTTAGTAGTAATGGTGTTAACTCTTCTCTGAAATTTTGGTAGAATTCGCCAGTGAAACCGTCAGGGCCAGGGCTTTTTTTGTTGGTAATTTTTTAATAAACTTTTCAGTCTCTTGTTTTGTTATAGGTTTATTTAGTTGTCCTCCTCTGTTTGTGCTACTTTAAGTAGGTAGTGAGTTTCTAGAAATTTGTCCATTTCCTCTAGGTTTTAAATTTGTTAGAGTACAATTTTTCATAGTATTCTGTTATGATTCTTTAATTTTGGTTGGATCTGTTTTGGTATCACCCATCTCATTTCTTATTTGGGTTATTTGCTTCCTCTCCTGTTTTTCTTTTGTCAGTTTGACCAGTGGTTTATAGATTTCTTTGATCTTTCCAAAGAACCAGCTCTTGGTCTTGCTAGCTCTTTCAATTGTTTTTCTATTCTCTACTTCATTTAATTCTGCTCTAATTCTTATTATTTCCTTTCTTCTGGCACCCAAGGGCTTCTTTTGCTGCTCTCTTTCTATTTGTTCCAGTTGTAGGGTTAATGTTTTGATTATGGCTCCTTCTTCTTTTTGGACGTGTGCATTTATTGCTATAAACTGACCTTTGAGCAGAGACCTTTGAGCACTGTGTCCCAAGGGTTCCGGTAGGATGTGTTTTCATTCTCATTTGATTCCATGAATTTCTTTATTCCATCCTTAATTTCTTCTATAACCCAGTAGTTTTTGGACAAGGTGTTGTTCAGTTTCCATGTGTTTGATTTATTTTACCTTGATTTTTCTGTTATTGAGTTCTACTTTTATGGCTTTATGGTCAGTAATATGTCAGTGCTTTCAATTTTGTTAAGGCTTGCTTTATGGCCTAATATGTTGTCTATTCTGGAGAATGTTCCATGTGCGTTGGACAAGAAAGTATACTTGGCTGTTGTTGGGTGGAGTGTTCGGTATATGACCACGAGATCAAGTTGGTTGATTGTAGTATTTAGATCTTCTGTGTCTTTACTGAGCTTTTTTCTTGGTGTTCTTTCACCGACAGTGATGTGTTGAAGTCTCCTACTATTATTGTGGAGGTGTCTATCTTTCCTTTCAATGCTGTTAGAATTTGTTTTATGTATTTTGGAGCCCTGCCTTTGCATGTATAAATATTTATTATGGTTGTGTCCTCCTGGCCTATTAATCCTTTAATCATTATATAGTGTCTTTCCTTATCCTTTGTGGTGGATTTTACTTTAAAGTCTATTTTGTCAGAGATTAATATTGCCACTCTTGCTCTTTTATGAGCGTTGTTTTCTTGATATATTTTCTTCCATCCTTTAGTTTTAGTTTGTGTCTTTAAGTCTAAGTTGTGTCTCTTGTGGGCAGCATATAGATGGATCTTTTATTTTTATCCATTCTGCACTCTCTGTTTCTTTACTGGTGCATTTATTCCAGTTATATTCAGCCTAATTATTGATATGTATGAGTTTAGTGGTGTCATTTTGATGTTCTTTTTTGTGTGTTGTTGACAGTTTCTTTGTTCCACTTTATTTTCTGTGCTGAGTCATTTTTCTTTATGCATTTTTTCATCTTTTTCATTGTTGTTGATTTTGTATTTGCTGCATCTTTACATTTTTCTTGTTTTTTATTTTGATGTGTAGGATTGTTAGTTTCCTTTGTGGTTACCTTAATACTTACCTCTATTTTTCTAAGTTGAAACCAGTCTTTTATTTCTTTATATTGCCTTAACTTCCTCTCCATATGAAAAATCTATGACTACATTTTTTAGTCCCTCTTTTTTGTTTTAATGTTGATGTCTTTTACATGTTGACATCTCTGTCCCTGTTTTCAGTGTTTTAGCTTTATCTTTGTGACTTCCCTATCTGGGTTGATATCTGGTTGCTCTGTCCTGTGTTATAGTCTTGGGTCGTTATCTGATGTTACTGATTTTCTAACTGGAGGACTCCCTCAGTATTTCTTTATATATATGTGTCTATATATATTATTGTACTTTAGGTGAAGGTTTCTAGAACAAATAGTTTCTCATTAAACAGTACACATTTTGTTTTATGACATTGGTTAACTGCCCCACAACATGTCTACACTCTCCCTTCTCGACTTTGGAGGACTTTTTTTTTTGGTAAAAATATACATAGCCAAAGTTACACCATCTCAAAAGTTTCTATATGTACAATACGGTGACGTTGATTACGTTCTTCCAGTTGTGCTGCTATTCTCACTATCCTTTTCCAAATTATTCCATCACCATTATCTTCAACTCACTGCCCCCTAGGCTTCACACCAAATCTTTTGAGTTGTTGTTGTCAATTTGGTCTCCCATAGATGATTCTTTTTTTTTCTTTTACCTTAGATGAAAGTTTGCAGAATAGTTTCTCACTAAACAGTACACATATTGCCCTATGACAATGGTTAACAACCCCACTACATGTCAACACTGTCCCTTCTTAACCTTGGGTTCCCTATCACCAGCTTTCTTGTACCCTCCTGCCTTCTAGTCCTTGTCCCTGGACTGCTGTGCCTCATTAGTCCCGTTTTTTTTATGAGGCTGTCCAATCCCCAGCTGAACAGTGAACTTCTGGAGTGATTTCACCAATGAGCTAAAAGGGTTTCCGGGGGCCATACTCTCGGGGTTTCTCCAGTCTGTCAGGCCAGAAAATCTGGTCTTTTTTTGGTAAGTTAGAATTTTTCTACATCCTTATCCAGCTCTGTCCAGAACCTTCTATTGTGATCCTGGTCAGAGCAGTCAGTGGTGGTAGCCGGGCACCATCTAGTAGTACTGGACTCAGTCTGGTGGAGGCGGTGGTGGCTGTGATCCATTAGTCCTTTGGACTAATCTTTTCCTTGTATCCTGTTCTCTTCATTCTCCCTTGCTCCTGAAGGGGTGAGACCAGTGCAGTATCTTAGATGGCTGCTCACGGGCTTTTAAAACCCCAGACGCTACTCCCTAAAGTAGAATGTAGAACATTTTCTTTATAAAACATGTTATGCCAACTGAACTAGATGTTCCCTGAGACCATGGTCCCCACAGCTCTCCGCCCAGAAATTCAGTCCCTCAGGGAGCTTAGATGTGTCTATAGAGCTTACATGACCTTTCCTTGTACAAGTTGTACAAGTATTGTGTACTGTCTCACCCTTCACCAAAGTTACCACTTTCTGTTGTCTGTTGAGTTCCCCTCCCATCTCTCATTACCAACAAAGATTGTTCCTTTTTGTGTGTGAACTTTTACATGAGTTTTTACAGTAGAGGTCTCATACAATATTTGTCATTTTGTGATTGACTTATTTCACTCAGCATAATGTCCTCCAGTTTCATCCATGTTACGAGAAGCTTCACAGATTCATCACTGTTCTTCATGGCTGCATAATACTCCATTGTGTGTATGTACCATAGATTTTTATCCATTCATCTGTTGATGGGCATCTAGGTTGTTTCCATCTTTTTGCTATTGTGAACAGTGCTACAATGAACATGGGTGTGCATATATCTGTTCGTGTGATGGCTCTTATTTCTCTAGGATATATTCCTAGGAGTGGGGTTGCTGGATCGTTTGGTATTTCTATTTCTAGCTTTCTAAGGAAGGGCCATATCATTCTCCAAAATGGTTGTATCATTTTTCATTCCCACCCGCAGTGCATAAGAGTTCCAATCTCCCCACAGCCTCTCCAACATTTGTTATTTCCAGTGTTTTTGATTGGTGCCGGTAATGCCGGGGTGAGATGGTATCTCACTGTGGTTTTAATTTGCATTTCTCTAATGACTAGTGATCGAGACCATTTCCTCATGTGTCTGTTGGCCGCTTGAATGTCTTCTTTGGTGAAGTGTCTGTTCATTTCCTTTGCCCATTTTTTAATTGGATTATTTGTCTTTTGTTGTAGAGGTGTTGGTTTTCTTGTAGATTTTAGAGATTAGACCTTTGCCTGACTTGTAAATTCGAAAATTTTTTTCCCAGTCTGTAGGTTCTCTTTTTACTCTTTTGGCGATGTCTTTTGATAAGTGTTAAGTGTTTCATTTTCAGAAGATCCCAGTTATCTAGCTTATCTTCTGGAGTTTGTGTGTTGTTGGTTATGGTTTGTATCCTGTTAATGCTGTGCATTAGGGCCTCTAGCGTCAATCTTATTTTTTCTTCTATGAACTTTATAGTTTTTGGCTTTATATTTAGGTCTTTGATCCAAATTGAATTAGTTTTTGTGTATGGTGTGAGGTATGGGTCCTGTTTCACTTTTTTGCAGATGGACATTCAGTTTTTCCAGCACCATTTGTTAAAAAGACTGTCTTTTCCCCCATTTAATGGACTTTGGGCCCTTGTCGAAGATCAGGTGACTGTAGGTGGATGGATTTACATCTGGGTTCTCAATTAGTTTCCATTGGTCAATGTGTCTGTCATTGTACTAGTACCAGGCTGTTTTGACTACTGTAGCTGTATAGTAAGTTCTTGAGTCAGGTAGTGCAAGTTCTCCTACTTTATTCTTCTTCTTCAATAGACCTTTACTTATCCAGGGCTTCTTCCCTTTCCGTATAAAGTTAATGACTAACTTTTCCATCTCTTTAAAGAATGTTGTTGGTATTTGGATCGGGATTGCTTTGTATTTGTAAATTGCTTTGGATAGAATTGTCATTTTCACTATGTTGAGTCTACCTATCCATGAGCATGGGATTTTTTTCCATTTATGTAGATCCCTTCAGGTTTCTTGCAGTACTGTTTTGTAGCTTTCTTTGTATAGGTCTTTTACATCCCTGGTTAGGTTTATTCCTAAGTATTGAATCTTTTTAGGGGCTATTATAAATGGTATTGCTTTCCTGATTTCCTTTTCATTATTCTCTTTATCGGTGTATAGGAATCCAATCAATTTTTGTATGTTTATCTTCTATCCTGCCACTCTGCTGAATCTTTGTATTAGTTCCAGTAGTTTTCTATCTATAGTATCATATCATATGCAAACAGGGACAGTTTAACTTCTTCATTACCAAATTGGATGCCCTTTATTTCTTTTTCTTGCCTTATTGCTCTAGCTAGGACTCCCAGCATGATGTTAAATAGGAGTGGAGATAAAGGGCATCCTTATCTTTTTCCTGTTCTCAAGGGGAATGTTTTCAGCCTCTCTCCATTAAGAATGATGTTGGCCATTTGTTTTGCATAGATGCCCTTTATTATGTTGAGCAATTTCCCTTCTATACCTATTTATTGAGAGTTTTTATCAGGAATGAGTGTTGGACTTTGTCAAATGCCTTTTCTGCATTAATTGAGATTATCATGTGATTCTTTTCTTTCCTTTCCTTTTATTTATGTGGTGGATTATGCTGATTGATTTTCTAATGTTGAACCATGCTTGCATGCCTGGTATGAATCCTACTTGGTCGTGGTGTATTATTTTTTTGATATGATGCTGAATTATATTGGCTAGAATTTTGTTGAGAGTTTCTCATCTACATTCATGAGAGATATTGGTCTGTAATTTTCTTTTTTTGTAGTGTCTCTGCCTTGTTTTGGTATCAGGGTTATGCTGAGTTCATAAAATGAATTCAGAAGTATCTCTTCCTTTTCTATGTTCTGAAATAGTTTGAGCAGTACAGGTATAAGCTCTTCTCTGAATGTTTGGTAGAAATCTGCAGTGAAGCCATCTGGACCAGGGCCTTTTTTGGTTGGGAGTTTTTTTTATTACCTTTTCAATCTCTTCTCTTGTTATGGGTCTGTTCAGATTTTCAACATCACTATGTGTTAGTTTGGGTAGGTAGTGTGTTTCTAGAATTTTATCCATTTCCTCTAGGTTTTCAAATTTCTTGGAGTATAGTTTTTCATAATACTCTGTTATAATCCTTTTGATTTCAGTTGGGTCTGTTGTAATGTCCCCCATTTCACCTCTTATTTGGGTTATTTGTGTCCTCTCCTGTCTTTCTTTTGTCAGTCTGGCCAGTGGTTTGTCGATTTTGTTGATCCTTTCAAAGAAACAACTTTTGATATTGTTGATTCTTTCTATTGTTTTTATATTCTCTATTTCATTTATTTCTACTCTGAACTTTATTATTTCCTTTCTTCTAGTGGCTGTGGGTTTTTTTGCTGCTCTCTATTTGTTCTAGTTCTGTAGTTAATGTTTTGATTTTGTCCCTTTCTTCTTTTTTGATGTGTGCATCTATTGCTATAAATTGTCCTCTGAGGACTGCCTTTTCTGTGTCCCAAAGGTTTTGGTATGATGTGTTTTCATTCTCATTTGATTCTGGGAATTTTTTGATTCCATCTCTGATTTCTTCTACTACCTATGGATGTGTAAGCAGGGTGTTATTCAGTTTCCATGTAATTGATTTTTTTATTCTTGGTTTTCCTGTTAATTTCTACCTTGATGGCATTGTGGTCAGAAAAGATGCTTTGTATTATCTCAACGTTTTGGATCTTACTGAGTATTGATCTGTGGCCTAAGATGTCGTCTATTCTGGAGAACGTTCCATGTGCATTGGAAAAGAATATGTACTTTGCAGCTGTTGGGTGTCGTGTTCTATATATGTCTATGAGGTCAAGTTGGCTGATTGTGCCCTTTAGGTCTTCTGTATCTTTTTTGAGTTTCTTTCTAGATGTTCTGTCCTTTACCGAGAGTGGTGTGTTGAAGTCTCCTACTATTATTGTGGAACGGTCAATTTCTCTTTTCAATGCTGTTAGTTTGTTTTATGTATTTTAGAGCCCTGTCATCAGGTGCGTAGATGTTAATTATGGTTATGTCTTCATGATGGATTGTCCCTTTAGCCATTATGTAGTGTCCTTCTTTGTCTTTTCTGGTGGATTTTGTTTTAAAGTCTGTTTTAGCTGAGAATAGTATTGTCATTCCTGCTTTTTTTTTTTTGGTAGTTGTTTGCTTGATATATTTTTTTCCATCCTTTGATTTTTAATAAATTTACGTCTTTGTTTCTAAGGCGTGTCTCTTGTAGACAGCATATGGATGGATCCTGTTTTTTAATCCATTCATCACTCTCCATCTCTTTATGGGTGCTTTTTTTTTTTTTTTTTTTTTTTTGTGGTGCTGATGTTTTCTTTGTTCCTCTTACTCGCCTGCGCTGAGTTCCTTTTGTTTGTGGATTTTTTTTCATTTCTTTTGTTTTTGTGGGTTTTGTTTTTACTGAGAATTTATGTTTTTCTTCTCTATTTTGATGAGTAGGTTTGTTGTGGTTACCTTGAAATTTGTCCTTATCTTCCTGGGTTTGAGCCACTCTGTTATTACGTGGTATCATCTTGTCTTCCTCTCCGTTAGAAGGTTCTATACCGACACTGTTTATTCCCTCGTTTATTGTTCTGATGCTGTTGTCATTTACAGATTAACCTACATTTGACTCTGTTTGACTTAGTTTTTCGGATCTTTGCTGCGGAGGGATGGTGTGGTGCTTCTGACTATAGCACCATGTTGCCTGGAAGTCCTCTCCCTTTAGTATTTCTTGTAATTTGGTTTGGTTTTTGCAAATTCCCTAAACTTTTGTTTATCTGGAAATGCCCTAGTTTCACCATTATATTTGAGAGACAGTTTTGCTGGTTATATAATTCTTAGCTGGCAGTTTTTTTACTTCAAGGCTTTATATATGTCATCCCATTGCCTTCTTGCCTGCATGGTTTCTGCTGAGTAGTCTGAGCTTAGTCTTATTGACTCTTCTTTGTAGATGACTTTTTGTTTATCCCTAGCCACTCTCACAATTCTCTCTTTATCTTTGGTTTTGGCAAGTTTGATTATAATATGTCTTAGTGACTTTCTCTTGGGATCTACCTTATTGGGGTTTGATGACCATCTTGGATAGATATCTTGTCATCTTTCACAATATCAGGGAAGATTTCTGCCAACAAATCTTCAACAATTCTCTCTGTATTTTCTGTTATCCCCCCCGTTCTGGTACTCCAGTCACTCATACTTTATTCCTCTTGATAGAGTTCCACATAATTGTTAGGGTTTCTTCATTGTTTTAAATACTTTTATGTGATTTTTCCTCATATAATTTTGTGTCAAGTGCTTTATCTTCAGTCTCACTAATTCTGACTTCCATTGCCTCAATTCTGCACCTATGACTTTCTGCTGAGTTGTCTAATTCTGAAATTTTATTGTTAATCTTCTGGATTTCTGATTTCTGTCTCTCTATGGATTCTTGCAGCTTATTAATTTTGCCATTATGCTCTTCTCTAACCTTCTTAATTTCCTCTGTTGCTTTGTCTGTGTGTTCCCTGGATTGATCTGCATTTTGCCTGATCTTCCTGATATCTTGAAGAGTTCTGTATATTAATCTTTTGTATTCTTCCTCTGGTAATTCCAAGAAATCCTCTTCCTCCAGAAAATTTCTTGATTCTCTATTTTGGGAGCTTGCTGAAGCCATCATGGTGTGCTTCTTTATGTGATTTGATATTGACTGTTGTCTCTGAGCCATCAATAATTTATTATACTTATTTTATGTTTGTTTACTATGTCCTAGCTTCCAGTTTTGTTTTGTTTTAACATGCCCACATAGGCTGCTCGTGTGAGCTAATTTGATTATTTTTGCCTTTGAAGCTCTAGTGTCCTGTCTCCAGGTGGTTAGATTTGTTACTAAGTATGTGAGCCCAGGAATCCATTTATTTTTCTTGTATGGATTCAGCTTAGGTGTCCAGGTAGTTGGTCACTAAGTGTGTGGTGCAGGCTCTCACTTACAGTCCTAGACTGGCATGGTGATTGGTTTAGGCATAGGTATCTGGCTGCAGTATGAGGTCACGAGCTGAGCAAGGCAGGGGGGCTGACAGCTGCCCAAGTGTCTGGGAGGAAAGTGTCTCCCTGTTCCCTAGAGCACGTAGGTAGGTGGGTTTTGCAGCTGAACTATGAGCACCCAATGCTGTTGGCTGTAAGGACTTGGGGGCACCACTTATTCTTAGACCCCTGTCGCAGGTGGCTGGTGGCATGGTGGAGCCACCAGTCCTAAGGCCTCTGGTGTGGACTAGTGACGAACCTGCTTAATGTGCAGAGCGGTGTCAAATCTCATGAACCTGCCACTTCACAGCTGAAACCGTTGAAGTTAGCCTTCAGGTATATACTGTGTGGTACTGTGCTGATAAAGGCCTATGCTATTGGAATGGGCCCACACAAGTCTATGCAGGAGTGAAAGGCATTCAAAGTCTGTGGAACCCTTATGCCTGTGCCTAGCCACAGGAGCTATACTTACTCTGAGTTCCTGGCTTAGGGGATCCAGGATTATTTTTCCCCTGTTTGTTGATTTGTTCCCTCTCCAAGGCCAAGAGAATGGCTCAGGGCATATGATGGGTCTTACTTCTGACCCAGGGGACTTGGCAATCACTAAAGCCAGCCCAAGACCCGGTTCAGAGCAGGGAGCAGGGAGGTAAATGGGAGAGAGGTTTTTCCCAAAGGGGGCTGTTTTTTGATCCACACAGTAGGCCAGACACAAGTACTTCTCTTTTGCCAGTTGAATGCTGCTTTTCACTGGTTCTGGATGGCCTAGTAGATTCTCTGCTACTGGGCCTCTCCCAATGTGCAAAATGCCTCCCTAGTGCCACTGCTCACCTCACCGTGAACAGGAGCTTATCTGGCCTGAAAGGTGCAGGCTTCTGCCAGGTCATGTCTGGCAACTCCTCACCACGTCCGAACCATCTCTACCTCCCCCTGCCACTCAGTCTGATTCCTCAGCTTTGCCTTTGTTGTTTAGAGCTCCTAGATTGTCATACGTAATTGATTCATTTGTTTTTTGGGGTCTTTGTTGTAAGAAGGACTACAGGAAGCGTCTGACTACTCCACCATTTTGGCGTCGCTCCTCTTTTGAGTTTTCTATGTATAGTATCATATCATCTGAAAATAGGGACAGTTTTACTCCTTCATTACCAATTTGGATGCCCTTTCTATTTCTTGCCTTATTGCTGTAGCTGGGACTTCCAGCACAATGTTAAATAGGAGTGATGATAAAGGGCATCCTTGTATTGTTACTGTTCTCAAGGGGAATGTTTACTGCCTCTCTACATTAGGAATGATGTTGGCTGTTGGTTTTGTATAGATGCCCTTTATTATGTTGAGGAATTTCCCTTCTGTACCTATTGTATTGAGAGTTTTTATCAGGAATGGGTGTTGGACTTTATCGAATACCTTTTCTGCATAGATTAAGATAATCATGTGATTCTTTTCTTTTATTAAGAAAATATTTTTAAAGAAAAAAATTTTACATTACTACTTTAATGGAACTTTCCCCTGCTTTTTGTCCAAGGCGCTTCACATTTTCATTTTGCATTAGGTCCCAGAAATTATGTAGCCAGCTCTGCTGATGGAAAAGTAGGAAGAGTGAGAAAACAGGCTGGGTAGTGACTTAGTATTCTGAGTTCATGATGCTTCTTTGTAAGGAGATATTGAACTCCTGCTTTCCATCTCTATTGACCACGAGAACAGAGAAAACAGATTCCATTTAAATATTAGAGATTTATTTATAAAGGAAGTGCAAGGCGATGTAGCTTGGTGTAAATGATCCAGTGATTTACTTTCATAATGAAGACTTAGATTCCACCTTCAGCTTTGTCACATGTTGCCTGTGCAATGCTGGGCAAATTATTAAACTTCTCTCTGAGCCTTGATTCCAGAGGGGTTCTGGGCCTTGGGAGAAGGCAGGGAGGTGGGGGAAAATCCTGAGATGGGCAATCATCATCTTGTAAGGCACTTGTCTCATTTGAGGCTACTGCATAGCTTTCAAGCAAGTGGGCATGAGGAGGAAGAGGGAGCTTTTTCTTTCAGCAAGAGGGACTGTACCACTTCTGCAGATTCAGGGGAATCTGGGGATGTCAGATTCTCAAGTGAATCTACCCAGATATCCTCATCCCAAGTCTTAAGGTTCATCTCCTTCCCTACCAGAACCTTGACTTTGGCAGAGGAGACTTGTCTAGGCTGAGAATTCATCCTTCTCTGAAGTTCTACCACTCTTATAGTTAAGTTCTGGGCTTGATCTTCACCTCTTTGCCCTTGAGTTTCAGGAAATGAGGGTCTCTTTAAATACTTCCAAGGAGAATTTCATTTTCACATTTTGCCTTAAATTTGTGATTGATCACCCTGCATCTGTCTTTTTTTTTAAGCTATGATGGTGTTCAGCAGAAGCCACCCCATTCCAAAGTCCTTATCATTACTATATTCTGTGTTCCTCTCAAATGCCAGAAATATTGCATGATTTTATGTATCCCCTTCCACCTATATTCTGTCCCACTTCACCAAGGGTGATCATCTTAGCAATTGCACTACTACAGCATGCCAGGGACTATCAGTATCAATACTCCACCTGTCACTAAGGAAGAGATCTTTATTGCCCTCTAATCAGTGGGTGATCCAATTCCAGAATCCCATCCTTAGAGGCTTCTTAGGACCACTCCTGGGGCCAACAATCTTAGGTTTGGATCCTTAGAAGCAGAGGCTGATACAGGGAATCAGGTGCATGTGATTTGTTGATAGAGTTCTCTTTAGGATAAAACACCTAAAGGACCAAGGGAAGCAGGATAAGAATGGAGAAATGGCCAAGCAAGTCTAGCCTTTGCCAGATCCCAAGGTGCACGCCCACGAGTGTGTGTGTCCATCCGCTGAAGCATAAATCACACCATAGAGTTGTCCACCTTGAGGCAAAAGGTCAGCCTTCTCTACCCCAGTATCAGTTAGTCATTGGACCCTGAGGGTGAAGCATAACCTCCACACAAGGTGACTCCCACTGGCTGAGGGCAATTCTCCAGAGAACGGGGCAACCATGCGCCATTAGCAGCCAACATTCACAATAGCTGGGGAATGGGCATCGGATGAACTTGACACCCTGCTTTCAGAAGGGTGACCTGTACGGACTATATCACTGGGCTTCCTTGTCCTCTGACTTCTAGTTAGGTTCAGATAAAGGGAGTCCCAGTACCAGACCTGACTGAGAAAGAAGAATGAGAGCAGGATATTGAGTACCCTGGCTGCCTCCCTCTAAGATCGCGTTAGGCTGCCTCCTATCCTGACCACAGGTCAAGATAGCCCTCTCCACATACCTTACTCTGTCCAGGGTTTGTAACCTCTTCCCTCCCTCACCCTTCAGTCCTCTGTGTTGCACTATCCCTTGTAGTTTCTTTACACCCTACCCACACCTTTTTTTTTTTTTTTCTATTTTATTGTATTTCAGGTGAAGGCTTACAGAATAGTTTCTCATGAAACAGTAGTACACACGTTGTTTTATGACATTGGTTGACAACCCCACAACATATTAACCCTCGAAATTCTCAACCTTTTTTTTTTTTGGTGAAAATACACATAGCCAAAGATACACCATTTCAAAAATGTCTACATACACAGTTCAGTGACATTGACTATACTCTTCCAATTGTGCTGTTATTCTCACTTAAGATGAAGGCTTACAGAACAAAATAGTTTCTCATTTAACAGTTACTACAAATGTTGCCCTATGACAATGATTAACAATCTCACAACACATCAACAATATCCTTTCTGAACCTTGGGTTCCCTATCACCAGCTTCCTTGTCCCCTTCTGCTTTCTGGCCCTTGTCACTGGACTCCTGTAGCTCGTTAGTCTCATTTGGTTTTACGGGGCTGTCCACTCCCAGGCTGAACAGTGAATCTCGGAGGTAACTTCGCCACTGAGCTAAAAGGGTGTCTGGGGGCCATACTCTCAAGGTTTCTCCAGTCTCCTTTAGGCTAGTAAATCTGGTCTTTTTTTCGTGAGTTAGAATTATGCTCTACATCCTTCTCCAGCTCTGTCCAGAACCCTCTGTTGTGATCCTGGTCAGAGCAGTCAGTGGTGGTAACCGGGCACCATCTAGCTGTATTGGACTCAGTCCGGTGGAGGCCTTGGTAGCTGTGGACAATTAGTCCTTTGGACTAATCTTTTCCTTGTATCCTGTTCTCTTCATTCTCCCTTGCTCCCGAAGGGATGAGACCAGTGGAGTATCTTAGATGGCCGCTCACAGGCTTTTAAGACCCCAGACACTACTCACCAAGGTAGAATGTAGAGCATTGTCTTTATAAGCTGTGTCATGCCAATTGAGCTAGATGTTCCCCGAGACCATGGTCCCCACAGCCCTCTGCCCAGCAATTCAGTCCCTCAGGGAGTTTGGATGTGTCTATGGGGCTTCCATGACCTTTCCTTGTACAGGTCATACCCACACCTTTTTTAATAACTACTTCATTAAACTGTCCTTGAGTTACTTTGAGTGTGCTGTGTCATGTGGAGACTCTAATACAAAACATCAAAAAGTTTTAAATCATGTGACTCTTGCCATTCCTGACAGTAAGTAAAGGAAGGTAAGAGGTTTAGTTTTTACTATGAGTACAGCAAGAATCCATCAAAGGGTTTTAAGTAGGAGAGTGAAATGATCTGATGTTTTGACCTCTCAATTTTGATTTCTCTCTTAGCTGCCTTCACTGTTTTCTTTTTTTTCCAAAAAACAAATACAGGAATGTTATATTTTCTGAGCTCTTATATTTCTAAGAACAGTGTGAGTAGGCATGTGTGTGGTTTCATGCACAAGTGATACATGGCTGGCTATAAAATTCCTGAGTCACGGTTGACTCCCCTCAAAAAACACGTACTGTTCTAGTGTTCCAGAATTTAGTATTACAGTGAGGACTGAAGCAAGCCTAATTTTTGCTTCCTTTTAGATAACCCATGTTCCTGCCTCACTGCTTATAGGATTTTTTTCCTTTAATCATATGATCTTAATATGTTTATTTCTTATTATATTTGATAAAAACTTTTTGTCATTTTGGGATTTTTAAAGATTTGTTTTAATATATTTTTTATTGTACTTTAGGTGAAAATTTACAGAGCAAATTAGTTTCCCATTAAATAGTTTGTACATAAAGTGTTCCATGATGCTGGTTACATTCCCCACAATGTGTCAGCACTCTCCCCATTTCCACCCTGGGTTCCTCATTTCTGCCCTGGGTTCCTCATCTCCACCCTGGGTTCCCCATTTCTGCCCACGGTTCCCCATTTCCTGTCTTCCAGATTTTCTACCCCTTCCTGCCTTCTCATCATTGCTTTGGGGCAAATGTCCTTTTGATCTCGTATAATTGATTGCTCTGAGGAGCACGCACTTCTCAGGTGTTATTATTTTATGGGCCTGTTTATTATTTGGTGGAAAGGTGGTCTCTGGGAATGGCTTCAGTTACAGATCAGAAGGATGTCTTACAGCCATAGTCTCAGGGGTTCCTCATCTGTCAGACCAGTAAGTCTGGTCTTTTTTGTGAATTTGATTTTTTGTTCTACATTTTTCTCCCACTCTGTCCGAGACCCTCTGCTGTGACCCTATCAGAGAGGTTGGTAGTGGTAGCCAGGAACCATCTAGTTCTTCTGGTCTCAGGGTCATGTAGGCTGTGGTTCATGTGGTCCATTAGTCCTTTGACTAATTATCCCCTTGAGTCTTTGGTTTTCTTCACTCTCCTTTGCTCTGGACGGGAAGAGACCAATAATTGTATCTTAGATGGCTGCTCATGAGCTTTTAAGACCCCAGAGACTACTCACCAAAGTGGGATGCAGAACATTGTCTTTATAAACTGTGTTGTGCCAACTGACATAGATGTCCCCCAAGTCTATGGTCCTTCAACTTTGAGCCTAGGAACGTTGTCCTGCAAGGTGTTTGGTTACGTCTAAGAGGGTTCCATGACTGTGCCTCTTGTGATCTCTATTGTCTATATTAATATGCATCTAGCACCTACAATTACGTAGAAATATCCACAACCAAACCTGTATCTGCAGGTGCGTGTGCTCCCTTACACCCTCTCACACCTCTTCAGCATACCTATCTACCTAGGTATCCATTCATAAATTATTGTTTGTTAATACTATTGTTGCAGGATTGTCTATTATAGTAATTGCCATAGTTGCCTTTTTGTTCTTGTGTTCCTTTCAGTGTCTTCCTTTGCCTTTGTTATGTTGTGCTGACTTCCCCCATATTGTGTATTACTTTCTTGTCACCAATATTGACACTTGTCTTCTATCTAGTTAGTAATTTTTCCTCCCTCCTCCTCCCATCCCTGGTAACCATCAAAGAATTTTTTTCCTATGTGTAAACCTTTTCTTGTTTTTTTTTAGTAATAGTAGTCTCATACAGTATCTGTGCTTTTGTATTTACTTATTTCACTCAGCATAGGTCCTCCAAATTCATCCATGTTGTGAGGTGTTTCATGTATTCGTCGTCATTCTTTATCATTGCATAGGGTTCCATTGTGTGTACATACCACAGTTTGTTTATCCATTCATTTGTTGATGGACACTTAGGTGGTTTCCATTTTTTTGCTATTGTGAATAATGCTGCAATGAACATGGGTGTGCATATGTCTATTCGTGTGATGGCTCTTATTTCTTTAGGGTATACACCTATGAGTGGGGTTGTTGGATCTTATGGTATTTCTATTTCTACCTTTTTAAGGAAGCACCATATGGTTTTCCATAGTGGTTGTACCATTTACATCCCCACCAGCAGTGTACATGAATTCCAATCTCCCCGCTACCTTGCCAACATTTGTTATTTTCTGTTTTTGTTTTTATTAGTGCCATTATTGTTGGAGCGAGATGGAATCTCATTGTAGTTTTAATTTGCGTTTCTCTAATGGCTAATGATCGCGAGCATTTCCTCATGTTAGCCGCCTGAATGTCTTTTTTGGTGAAGTGTCTGTTCACATCCTTTGCCCGTTTTTAATTGGATTCTTTGTCTTTTTGTTTTTGAGGTGTTGAAGTTTTCTATACATTTTAGAGATTAGAACTTTGTCAGATATGTCATGGCCAAAAATTTTTCCTCAGTCACTAAGTTCTCTTTTTACTCATTTGGAGAAGTCTTTTGATGAGCGTGTTTAATTTTTAGAAGGCCCCATTTATCTAGTTCATCTTCTGCTGTTTGTGTATTTTTAGTTATATTTGGTATTCTATTTATGCCATATATTAGGGCTGCTAGTGTTCTGTTTTCTCTTCCACGATCTTTATAGTTTTAGGTTTTGATCAATTTGGAGTTAGTTTTTGTGTATGGTGTGAGGTATGGGTCCTGTTTCATTTTTTTACAGATGGACATCCAGTTTTGCCAGCACAACTTGTTAAAGAGACTGTATCTTCCCCACTTAATGGATTTGGTCCTTTGCTGAAGATCAGCTGCCCATAGGTGGACATATTTCTCTGCTCCTCTGGCTTGGTGACTTCCTAGTCTTCATAGGTGGTGTCATGGATTGAATTGTGTCCCCCCAAAATATCTGTCAACTTGGCTGGGTCATAATTCCCAGTATTGTATGATTGTGTAATCTGATGTGATTTCCTTATGTTGTAAACTCTATCACTATGATGAGATTATATGTGATCTCCTTATGTGTTGCAAATTCTATCAGTGTGATGAGGTTATACTGATGAGGTTGACAAGATCAGATAGTGTCTTAATGCAATCTCTTTTGAGATATAAAAGAGAGAAGCAAACAGAGACACATGGGAACCTCATACCACCAAGAAAGCAGTGCTGCAAAGGAGCAGAGAGCATCCTTTGGACCTGAGGTACCTGCGCAGAGAAGCTCCCAGATCAAGGGAAGACTGATGACATGGACCTTCCTCCAGAGCCGACAGAGAAACCATTCCCCTGGAGCTAAAGCCCTGAATTTGGACTGGTAGCCTACTGGACTGTGAGAGAATAAAATTCTCTTTGTTAAAGCCATCCACCTGTGGTATTTCTGTTATAGCAGCACTAGATGACTAAGACAGGTGGTGTTCAACTTCAAACTTAAAGCACTGTTCTGTGAGGAATCAGGAGGGCACAGGGAAACTGCATCCATTCACTTGTGTTCTTAGCTTGTAAGTCCTTTGCACTGCTTGCTGGAAGATTCGCTAGTAAACAGAAGGAAAACAACCTCCTGGGTCTGAACTGTACTGGGTCTAAGTCATTATTATATGTGATCTTTGTATCTAAACCAGACTTATATTCTCATCTATTGCAGGTGAGGGTGGAGAATTGACCGTTAGATTTGGCACCTGGAAGTCACTGGCAACCTTGATAAGAAGGGTTTGGTAAGAAAGTCTTGTTATAGAGGGTTCAAGAGAGATTTGAAAATGAGGAAATGGAGACAAGGTATATAGACAGGTCTTTCAAGTCTCATGTAGAGGGAAGCAGAAAAATGGGACACTGGCTATAGTGATGTAAGACCAAGAGAATGTTTTGAAAGACAGGAGATATTACAGCATGCTTGTGTGCTGACGGGAATGATACAGAAGAGTGGGATATTGGTGATTCAGGATGGAGATGGGATAAATGCAGGAGATGTAAGATAAAGGCAGGACAAAAAGAGGAGGAAAAGTCTTCATTTAGGGGAGCGGGATGGGAAGCAGGAGACTGTGAAAGTTCTGGACGTAAATAAGAAAGGATTTGGATTGTTCGCCTAAAATTTTTAATAGTAGGAAAGGCAGAGGGCATGCATACAGATGAGGTTCGGTGCTAGACTGGTTGGTGGGAAGATAGAATTTATCATATTAGATTTATTTATGATGGCATCATAGCCACCTATCCTGATAGGCTCTAATGGTCATATAATAGACGCTATGTTTACACTACTGTTCAACATGGTTGGAAGTGACACTAACATCTATGTGTTTTATAGATACTGCTATACCCTAGCTGAGCAATGATGGTGTTGATTTACTACTTGGGTATGTGTTCATTACCCATGAAGATTGTTACTATGCTTTTGTGTGTGTGTGTGTGTGCGTGTGTGCGTGTGTGTGTGCTTTAGGTGAAAGTTTACAGAGCAAATTACTTCTTCATTAAACAATTAGTACACAAATTGTTTTGTGACATTGGTTGTCAACGCCACGATGTGTCAACACTCTCCCTTTCTCGACCTCAGGTTCCCCATTTCCATTTGTCCAGTTTTCCTGTCCCTTCCTCCCTTCTCATCTTTGCTTCTAGGCTGATGTGCCCATTTTGTCTCATATACATGTTGAACTACATGTGTCATGGTTTGTTTTATAGGCCTGTCTAATCTTTGGCTGAAGGGTGAACCTCAGGAGTGACTTCAGTACTGAGTTAAAAGGATGTTCTGGGACCATACTCTCAGTTTCTCCAGTCTCTTTTGGACCAGTGAGTTTGGTCTTTTTTGTGAGTTTGAATTTTCTTCTACATTTTTCTCCAGCTGTGTCTGGGATCTTCTATTGTGATCCATATCAGAGTAGGCAGTGGTTGTAGCCAGGCACCATCTAGTTGTACTAGACTCAATCTGGTAGAGGCCGTGCTAGCTGTGATCCATTAGTCCTTTGGACTAATCTTTCCCCTTGTGTCTTTGGTTTTCTTCCTTCTCCTTTGCTCCAGATATATCTTAGATGGCAGCTCACAAGCTTTTAACATTCTACTCAATACTCACCAAAGTAGGATGTAGAGCATTTTCTTTATAAACTATGTGTCATAGATTGAATTGTGTCTCCCCAAAATATCTGTCAACTTGGCTATGCCATGATACCCAATAGTGTGTAATTGTCCACCATTTTTTCATCTGATGAGATTTTCATATGTGTTGTAAATCCTATCACTATGATGTTAACGAGATAGATTACTGACAGTTATGTTGATGAGATTTACAAGATTGGATTGTGTTTTAAGACTATCTCTTTTGAGATATAAAAGAGAGAAGCAAGCAGAGAGACAGGGGGATCTCATACCACCAAGAAAACAGAGTTGGGAGCTAAGTGCATCCTTTGGACCAGGGGTTCCTATGTGGAGAAGCTCCTAGTCCAGGGGAAGATTGATGACAAGGACCTTCTTCCAGAGCCAACAGAGAAAGCCTTCTCCTGGAGCTGACTCCTTGAATTGGGACTTTTAGCCTACTAGACTGTGAGAGAATAAACTTCTGTTTGTTAAAGCATCCACTTGTGGTATTTCTGCTATAGCAGCACTAGATGACTAAGACATCATCAAAGATTGTTTCCTGCTGTGTAAACCTTTTCATGGGTTTTTATAATAGCGGTCTCATACAGTTTTTGTCCTTTTGTGATTGATTTATTTCACTCAGCATAATGCCCTCCAGATTCATCTATGTTGTGAGATGTTTCACAGATTCTTTATTGTTCTTTATTGTTGCATAGTACTCCATTGTGTGTATGTACCATAGTTTGTTTCTCCATTCATCTGTTGATGGACAGTTAGGTTGTTTCTCTTTTTGTTATTGTGAATAATGCTGCAATGAACATGGGTGCGTGTATGGCTATTCATCTCACAGCTCTTATTTTCTAGGATATACTCCTAGGATTGGGATTGCTGGATGGTATGGTATTTCTATTTCTAGCTTTTTTAAGGAAGAGCCAGCCATATGGTTTTCCAAAATGGTTGTACCATTTTGCACTCCCACCAGCAGTACACAAGAGTTCCAGTCGTCCCACAGCCTGTCCAACATTTGTTGTTTTCTGTTTTTGTAATTCGTGCCAGTAATGTCGGGATGAGATGGTATCTCACTGTAGTTTTGATTTGCAATTTCTGATGGCTAGTGATCACAAACATTTCCTCATGTGTCTTTTAGCTGCCTGAATGTCTCCTTTGGTGAAGTGTCTATTCATATCCTTTGCCCATTTTTAAATTGCATAATTTTTCTTTTGTTGCAGAGGTTTTGGATTTTCCTATAGATTTTAGAGACTAGACCTTTGTCTGACTTGTAATGTCCAAAAATTTTTTCCCAGTCTGTAGGTTCTCTTTTGACTCTTTTGGTGAAGTCTTGTGATGAGCATAAAGTGTTTAACTTTTAGAAGATTCCAGTTATCTAGTTTATCATCTGGTGTTTGTATATTAGTAGTTACGGCTTGTATCCTACTTATGCCATATATTAAGGCCCCTAGCATTGACCTTATTTTTTGTTCAACGATCTTTATAGTTTTGAGTTTTATATTTAGGTCTTTGATCCATTTTGAATTAGTTATTGTGTATGGTGTGAGGTATGGGTCCTGTTTCATTTTCTTAAAGCTGTACATCATTTTGCCGGCGCCATTTGTTAAAAAGACTGTCTTATCCCCATTTAATGGACTTTGGGCCTTTGTCAAAGATCAGGTGACCATACGTGGATAGATTTACACCTGAATTCTCGATTCTGTTCCACTGGTCAATATGTCTGTCATTGTACCAGTACCAGGCTGTTTTGACTACTGTAGCTGTATAGTAGGTTCTGAGGTGAGGTAATGTGAGGCCTCCTACTTTGTTCTTCTTCAATAATACTTTACTTTTCTGAGCCCTCTTTCCTTTCCATATAAAGTTAATGATTAGTTTTTCCATCTCGTTAAAGAATACTGTTGGTATTTGGATTGGGACTGCATTGTATTTGTGGATTGCTATGGGTAGAAGTGACATTTTCACAATGTTGATTCTTCTCTCCATGAGCACGGTATGTTTTTCCATTTATGTAGGTTTCTTTTGGCTTCTTGCAGTAGTGTTTAGTAGTTTTCTTTGTATAGGTCTTTGACGTCCCTGGTTTGATTTTTTTTTTTTTTAGGGGCTATTATAAATGGTATTGTTTTCCTGATTTCCTTTTCACAGTTCTCGTACCAACTGATTTTTGTGTGTTTATCTTATATCCTCCTACTCTGCTGAATCTGTTAGTTCCAGAAGTTTTAGTGTGGAGTCTTTAGGGTTCTCTATGTATAGTATCATATCATCCATGAATAGGGATAGTTTTATTTCTTCCTTACCAATTTGGATGTCCTTTATTTCTCTTTCTTGCCTTATTGCTGTAGCTAGGACTTCAAGCACAAAGTTAAATAGACGTGGTGATAAAGGACATCCTTGTCTTGTTCCCGTATTCAAGGGAAATGTTTTCAGCCTCTCTCCATTGAGAATGATGTTGGCTGTTGGTTTTGTATAGATGCCCTTTATTACACTGAGGAATTTCTCTTCTATTCCTCTTTTATTGAGAGTTTATTTCAGAAATGCGTATTGGACTTTATCAAATGCCTTTTCTGCATCGATTGAGATGATCATATGATTCTTTTCCTTTATTTTATTTATGTGATGGATTACATTGATTGTTTTTCTAATGTTGAGTCATCCTTACACACCTGATATGAATCCCACTTGGTCACAGTGTTTTTTTTTTTTTATATGATGCTGAATTCTATTGGCTAGAATTTTGTTGAGATTTTTTGCATCTACATTCATGTGTGATATTGGTGTGTAATTTTTTTACGGTGTCTTTGCCAGATTTGGGTGTCAGGGTTATGCTGGCTTCACAGAATGAATTGGAAGTATCCCTTCCATTTCTATGTTCTGAAATAGATTGAGTAATACTGGTGTGAGCTCTTCTCTGAATGGTAGAATTCTCCAGGGAAGCCATTTGGGCCAGGACTTTTTTTTGTTGAGAGGTTTTTTTTTTTTTTTTAAATTATTTTTTCAATCTCTTCTCTTGTTATGGGTCTGTTCAGATATTCTACCTCAGTTTGTGTTAGTTTAGGTAGGTATTGTGTTTCTAGAAATCTGTCCTTTTCTGCTAGGTTTTCAAATTTGTTAGAGTACAGTTTTTCATTATACTCTGTTATGCTTCTTTTTCTTTCAGTTGGTTCTGTTGTAATGTCCCCCATTTCATTTCTTATTTGGGTTATCTGCATCTTCTCCTGTTTTTCTTTTGTCAGTCTGGCCAATGATTTGTCAATTTTGTTGATCCTTTCAAAGAACCAACTTTTGGTTTTGTTGATTCTATTGTTTTTCTATTCTTTATTTCATTTATTTCTGCTCTAATCTTTACTATTTCTTTTCTTCTGGTGGCTGTGAGCTTCTTTTACTGTTCTCTATTTGTCTGAGTTGTAAGGCAAATGTTTTGATTTTATCTCTTTCTTCTTTTCTGATGAGTCTATCTATATGCCATAAATTGACCTCTGAACATTGCCTTTGCAGTATTCCAAAGGTTTTGGTATGATGTATTTTCATTCTCGTTTGAGTCTAGGAATTTTTTTTTTTATTCCATGCTTGATTTCTTCTATTATGCAGTTGTTTTTAAGCAAGGCGTTATTCATTTTCCATGGTGTTTTTTTTTTTTTTTTCCCTCTCTCTTCCCATTAACTTCTACTTTTATGGGATTGTGATCAGCGAAGATGCTTTGCATTATCTCAGTGTTTTGGATTTTGTTGAGGGTTGAAATATGGCCAAAGATATAGTCTATTCTGGAGAACGTTCCACGTGTGTTGGAAAAGAATGTATACTTTGCTGCTGTTGGGTGGAGTGTTCTGTACATGGCTATGAGATCAAGTTGGTTGATTGTGCCCTTTAGATCTTTTGTGAGTTTTTTAGTTTCTTTCTAGGTGTTGTATACTTTACCTAGAGTCATGTGTTGAAGTCTCCTACTATTATTGTGGAACTGTTAATTTCTCTTTTCAGTGCTGTTGTATTTTGGAGTCTTGTCATTGGGTGTGTATTTATTATGGTTATATAATCCTGTTGAATTGTCCCTTTAATCATTATATAATGTCCTTCCTTGTCTTTTATGGTGGAATTAACCTTAAAGTCTATTTTATCAGAGATGAGTATCACCACTCCTGCTCTTTTTTGGTTGTTGTTTGCTCAATATATAGTTTATCATTTTTAAATTTTTAATGCATTTATGACTTTGTGTCTAAGGTGTATTTCTTGTAGACAGCATATTGATGGCTCATATTTTTATATCCATTCTGTCACTCTCTGTCTCTTCATGGGTGCATTTAAGCCATTTTCACTCAGTGTGATTATAGATAGGTGTGAGTTTATTGTCGTCATTTGTGGTGATTTTTTTTTGTGGTGCTGTTTTCTTTGTACTTCTTATTCTCCTGTGCTGAGTTCCTGTTGTGAAATTTCCTTTCATTTCCTTTGTTTTTGCATATTTTGTGTTTACTGAGACTTTGTTTTTCTTCATTTTGTTGTTGTTTTTAGGTGCCATCTAGTCAGTTTTAACTCACAGCAACCCTACGTACAACAGAAAGAAACTGCCTTTCCTGAACCATCATCACAATCATTGTTATGCTTGACCCCATTGTTGCAGCCACTGTGTCAATCCATCTCCTTGAGGGTCTTCCTCTCACTGACCTTCTACTTTACCAAGCATGATGTCCTTCTCCAGGGACTGATGCCTCCTGATAACATTTCCAAGATATGAGAGATGTAGTCTTACCATCCTTGCTTCTAAGGAGCATTCTGGCTGTACTTCTTTCAAGATAGATTTGTTCGTTCTTTTGGCAGTCCATGGTACATTCAATATTCTTTGCCAATACCAAAAGGCGTCAGTTCTTCTTCAGTCTTTCTTATTCATTGTCCAGCTTTCGCATGCATATGAGGCAACTGAAAACACCATGGCTTGGGTCAGGTGCACCTTAGTCTTCTAGGTGACATCTTTGCTTTTTAACACTTTAAAGAGGTCTTTTGCAGCAGATTTGCCCAATGCAATGCGTCTTATGATTTCTTGACTGCTGCCTCCATGGGTGTTCATTGTGGATCCAAGTAAAGCGAAATCCTTGACAACTTCAGTATTTTCTCCGTTTATCATGATGTTGCTTATTGGTCCAGTTGTGAGGATTTTTGTTTTCTTTATGTTGAGGTGTAACCCATACTGAAGGCTGTGGTCTTCGATCTTCATCAGTAAGTGCTTCAAGTCCTCTTCACTTTCAGCTAACAAGCCTGTGTCAGTTGCATAATGCAGGTTGTTAATGAGTCTTCTTCCAATCCTGATGCCACATTCTTCTTCATATAGTCCAGCTTCTTGAATTATTTGCTTAGCATACAGATTGAATAAATTTGGTGAAAGGATACAACCCTGATGCACAACTCTCCTGACTAAAACCACGCAGTATCCCCTTGTTCTGTTTGAATGATTGCCTCTTGGCCTAAGTACAGGCTCCTCATGAGCACAATTAAGTGTTCTGGGATTCCCATTCTTCGAAATGGTATCCATAATTTGTTATGATCCACACAGTCAAATGCCTTTGCATAGTCAACAAAACACAGGTAACCATCTTTCTCGTAATCTCTGCTTTCTGCCAGGATCCATCTGACATAAGCAATAATATCCCTTGTTCCATGTCCTCTTCTGTATCTGGCTTGAATTTCCTGTCGATGTACTGCTGCAACAGTTTTGAATTATCTTCAGCAAAATTTTACTTGCATGTGATATTAATGATATTGTTGGATAATTTCCACATTCAGCTGGATCACCTTTCTTGGGAATAGGTATAAATATGGATCTTTTCCAGTTGGCTGGCCGGGTAACTGTCTTCCAAATTTCTTGGCATAGATGAGTGAGCAATTCCAGCACTGCATCCATTTGTTGAAACATCTCAATTGGTATTCTGTCAGTTCCTGAAGCCTTGTTTTTCAACAATGCCTTCAGTGCAGCTTGGACTTCTTCCTTCATTACCATCGGTTCCTGATCATATGCTGCCTCCTGTAATGGTTGAACGTTGACCAATTCTTTTTGGTATAGTGACTCTTTGTATTCTTTTCATCTTCTTTTGATGCTTTCTTTATTTTGATGAGTAGGTTTCTTAACTTTCTTTGTTGTTACTTTGAAATTTACCCCTATCTTCCTAAGTTTGAACCAGTCTTTTATTACTTGATGTCACCTTGACTTCCTCTCCATTTGAAAGTCCTATACCTACACCATTTATTCCCCCTTTCACTGTTCTGGTGTTGCTGTCATTCACCAATTGATGTTTCTGGTTCCCTATTGTAAATCTTTTCCTTTTGTTTTATCCTTGAGAATTCACTTCCAAGGATGTATCTGGCTGATGGGGTCCTATGTCATAGATTCAGGTTGTTGTCTGATGTTGTTGGTTCTCTCTTCAATAATCTTTTAAGTTTGGTTTGGTTTTTACAAATTCTCTTAATTTTATCTAGAAATTTACTAATTTCACCATCATATTTGAGAGCTTTGCAGAATACATTACTCTCGGTTGGAATCTTTCTTTCAAGGTTTTATTTATGTCATCCCATTGCCTTCTTGCCCACATAGTCTCTGCTGAGTAATCAGTTTAGTCTTATTGATTCCCACTTATATGTGACTTTTTGTTTTTCTTGAGCTGCTCTCAGGATTGTCTTTGGTTTTGGCGAGTGTGATTATGATATGTCTTGGTGACTTTCTTTTGAGGCCTATCCTATATGCGATTCATTGAGCTTCTTGGATGGTCAGCTTTTCATCTTTCATGATATTAGGGAAGTTTTCTGTCAGCAAATCTTCGATGATCTTCTCTGTTTTCCAATTTCTCCCCGTTCTGGAACTCTGATCACACACTAATTTTTGCTGTTGTTTCCCATGTAGTTCTTAGGTTTTCTTCATGTTTCTTCTTTTCTCTGATTTTTTCTCAAACAAGATGGTGTCCATGGATTTGCTGATCTTGTATTCCATTGTTTCAAATTTGCTACTAAAACTTTCTCTTGCATTGTCCATTTTTCAAATTTTATTGTTTAGCTTTTGGATTTCTAATTGCTGTTTTTGTCTGATTTCTAATTGTTTAGTTTTTTGTTTATTGTAGTTTAAGTGAAAGTTTACATTTCAAGTTAGTCTCTTATACAAAAATTTATACATACATTGTTATGTGACCCTAACTGCTCTCCCTATACTGTGTCAGCACACTCCTCCTTTCCACTCCTGATTCCCCATGTCCATTCAACCAGCTCCTAACCCTTTCTGCCTTCCCATCTCACCTCTGGACAGAAGCTGCCCATTTAGTCTCTTGTATCTACTTGAGCTAAGAGGCACACGCTTCACAAGTATCACTTTATGTCCCACAGTCCAATCCCTGTCTGAAGAGTTGGCCTCGGAAATTGTTTTAGTTCTGGGCTGATAGAGAATCCAGGGGCCATGCTTTCCAGGGTTCTTCCAGTCTCAGTCAGACCATTAAGTCTGGTCTTCTTACTAGAATTTGAGTTCTGCACCCCACCTTTCTCCTGCTCCATCAGGGACTCTCTGTTGTGTTCCCTGTCAGGGCGGTCATCGGTGGCAGCTGGGCACTATTTGACATTTTGTTCTTGTATTATTTTTCTGAATTCTTCCTTTGTCTGTGTTTTCCCTGATTTCATCTGTATTTTCCATGATTTTGTCTATTTTTTCCTTAGTTTTGCTGTGTTTTCCTTGTTCTCTTTGCTAATCTTTTGGAGAAACCTGAATGTTAGACTTTTGAATTCCCTATTAGGTAGCTCCAGTGCATTTTCTTCTACCAGAAGGTCATCCAGTGTTTTATTTTGGTCTCTTACTGGAGCCATCCTGTCCTGTGTTTTTAATATGCTTTGATATTTCAGCTGTCTGTGAGATATTTAGTTATTTCCTTAGTTTATTGATTTTAGGATTGTTTGTTTCATCCTACTTTTTTATTTGGTTATGTCTGCGCAGGCAGGCTGGGCATTTTTTTGTTGCTTGCTCTTCTGTAGGCATGATAATTCTCACCACCCTATCCAGGTGGGCAAGGCTGGTTGCTCAGCTATGATGCAGCAGGACAGGTCAAGCAGGGGAGGAGGTGGGGATGGGTCATTTGTGGCATGAACCAGAGCTGGTGGGCGCAGGTTTGGGGTCAGCACGGTGGGCAGGGCTGGGGGTCTGACAGTCTGCACCAGTCCCAAAATGGGGCACAGCATTTGGCAGGGTGAGGCCAGGGGTGGCACTGGTTATGGTCAGGGGTCTGCACTGGTCCCACTCTGGTCATGGCACTTGGTGAAGCTGTGCCAGGGGCGCTGCAGAGTGGGGTGTAGGGGTCCAGGTCTGTGCTGGTGGCATTCAAGAGCACGGTGCTCAGTGGGGTGTGGCCAGAGGATGGCGCAGTGTGGGGTCCAGGAGTCCGGAGGTCCATGTGCTGCTCAGGGGCATGGCACTCTGGGTGGTACACAGAGGCAAGAGGAAAGGGAGAAGTTGTGATGTGCTGAGGTGGGTGGGAGGGAGAAAGAAGAGAACCAAAAGCAAAAAATAAAAAAAATGGTGGCCCATTGGGACTCAGCAGGTGGAGGCGAGGCAGACCCAGGAAGGCCTGTACTGGTGGCTCTCTAGCCAAGCAGTGTGGCACAACCCATTGAGAAGGGGTGGAGGCAGCACACAAGGCTAAGGTGGGACAGAGAAGAAAGGAAAGGAAGGAAGGGAAAGAGAGAAGAAACAGGTGGAAAAAAGAAATATAGCACTGAGGGAACTAGCTTTTGGGGGTGGGGTGGAACCAGGGTAGCAATTAGCTGGTGTCCTCCTCACTGGGTGGCAGGCCGTGGCCTATAAGGAAGGGGCAGAGGCAGCAAAGCGGGTTAGGTAGGAGGGAGAAGGAAAATGGAGAAAGGGAAAGAGAAAAAAAATATGGTACTGAAGGAGCCAGCCAGTGGGGGTGGGGAAGTCCCAGGGTGGCAGTGAGTCAGTGTCTCTCTGGCTGAGCGACCATGGTCTGTTGGAAAGTGGCTGAGGCAGCATACAGGGCAGAAGGGTGAGGGGTGGGAAACTGTGTATCTTTGGTTACCAGGTGCTCTGTCTCCTGTTGGGGGCTCCATGAAGTTGCCTTCCCATATTCCCTGTCAAGGTCACTGCTGGCTGTGCTCCAAGATGGTAAAGCTGTGCCACATTAGCTGGTAAGGGATCTTCACTTTGTAGCTCTCCTCATTCTCTGTTCTCCATCAGTTTCTTCTTCCATTCGGTGCTTGATCTAGTTCTTTGTTCCTTCATTTGATGTTTAGGGTTCCAGAATGACGTTTGTATCTGTTCTACTTAGTTTTTTGGGTCTTTGTTGTAGAGGGATAGCATGCTGCTTCTATCTATAGCACCATGTTAGCTCCCTCACTGTGCCTTTTATCTTCCAGGCACAGCAGTATTTTAGCATCAAGCTTGTCTCTACAATAGAGGGTTGACTAGGAGGCAAATGTGTCTAGAAATTGCTTTTCTAAATGTAGCATGATCAGAGATCCTGGAGTAGAAAAAATAACCAAAATGATGAAGCCTCTGGTTGAGAAAGGGGGCACTATTTTCACTTGAGATTAAATTTGTGAATTGGGCCAGAATTTACCACTAAGCTTATTTGTTTTATTTATTTGTTTATACATGTGTCCTACCTACCTGCTCAAGCATTTGCCTTTCAACAAGTCTGCCTCTTTTAATCTGGAAGAAGTTAAAGCTCATGGGTGGTGTAAACTGACATGAATTGACCTTTGACAACTTCTAGCAGGCATCGCTTTTCTATCTGGTCATGTAGGTGCAGTTAAATTAAACAGAGCCTTTAAACATCCAGGCATTAAGTCAGCATTCAGAATATAATGAGTATGTTTAAGAAATGCAAATAAAAGCAATCCATGGAGGAAATCTGTTTTTCAGACAGTGTATCTGTCTCTGCAGCTATTCTTTATGCTTAATTGGATTCCCATTTTACCTTCAAATTCTTAGCTTAAATATTGGACCAAATTAAAAAGCTTAATGAATGCTAAATAATTGCACTGAGCATCCAAATTCTACCTGATATTAAATGAACTAATTCATATGTGTGAAGATATCTTATTATTTAAGAAGAAATCATTTACACATGTAAGTAAAAGAAGCCATATTTTGACTTCTAAAGGGCTATGTTTTTAGCTTATTTCTAATAGTTGAGTGAGACTCATAAAAATCAGTTTTTCCCTCAAATGGAGAAACTAATAACAGTGGAGGCCTAAGGCCAAAAGGTTTACAGTCTCTGAAAAAACTTTTTTTTTTTACATCAGATCTACCCAATTTATCATCCTTTTAAGTTGAGCATCTACTATGTGTTAGACTTGAACAAGGAATAAGCTAGACGTTCACTTTATGAATGCAGAGATCACAAATACACATGCCCTGACAATCCAGTGTGATCAGAACCCTTTGATGGGGTAGTATGGATGGTATGTTCATAATAATATAGTCTGAGAATCACAGATGCACATTTTAAATTCATGTTGCTATTTTGCACAGTATACACTTGAATTTTAAGAGTCTCATGCATATAAAATTCAAGTAAGTTTTAAAAATCTTGTTAGAACTCAGCCCATTTGTATAGAAAGTAGCTCATCTGTATAAATTGGCTTGCCCAAGTATAGAGAAAACTTCCATTTCTTTTAAAAAGCTTTAAAAAAGCAAGGTGAGTCTTATTTTGAGCTGAAAACATGACAACAAAACATAGGTATCTTTTAGACTTAAAAAAGCTTTCTATAAAAGCTTATATTCTTTGATACGCTATTTTAATTGATCAAAATAAAATAGCCTTGGTTCTGAAAGTTACAATGAAAAAGAATAGGTTTAGAACTTGAATATAAATGTGTGTTCATAATTGCTTTGATTCCATAATTGGGATTTTTAAAAATAAGAATAATGCCATTTGTACTTTTAGTGGTGTTGGATTAATCAAAAGGAAAAACATGAAGGCACTTTGACAGAAGGGAAATTCCAAAAAATGGAACTTACTGTTACTATCGCCAAGATTTTATCCGTGTGAAAGACCACTAAATGCAGATTACTAAAACTGACAAGTTCATTCGTTTTGCCACTGGGGGTCACTATAAAGACATTACTTGAACAAGTCTAAAATTTTCCTGAGTTCCTCTTTGTGGAGTAAAAACTTGAATGTAGAAAAGAAACATTATTCATGAGAGGAACTAAAAAATATAGACGAAATCAACAGAACATATTCTCTCTTTGTCTGAATTTGATTAAAAATAAGCAAAATGAATCTTAGAATTCTCTTTATATTAATATATGGACGAATTAGTGCTGCATTGCTATTCACAGTAGAAGTATCTAATTAAAATAACTTTTTAGTGTTACACAAAAATTGTGTTCTCATGTCTTTCGTTTCAAAATTCAAAGGCATTTAAAATACAATTAATAGCTGCCTATATGTTAAATCTTACTCCCAAATTCTGACATAATCATGAGCTTCTAACATCTCTATTAACATTTTTTTTTTAAGATGGTATAAAAACACAATCTACAAGCTATTTCCAGATAATTTATCCAAATCAGATCCACATAGTTATTCTGTGGGCAGTGTAAATAAAATATGACCATTAAAAAATAAAACATAAGACCTGTTCTAAATTTCTGTAAGAACTTCATTTTGCTTGGAAGGCTCAGGTTTGTTTCCTTACTTCCTTTCTTCCTTCCTCTCTCCAACCTTCTCTTTTACTCTTCCTTTTCTTTTTTCTTGCCCTCTTTTCTGTGGAACATTTCTTGAGTGCCTGCTATGAACCTTGCTTGCGTAGAAGAACTTCTATCTCCAGAGACACAAGCAAAGGAAGAAAGTGTATATGCAGACGGAGGCTAATTTTTAGGTATCTGGGGAGGCATCTGAAGAATTTACTGCCTGTTGACATAGAGTCTTCTCTGAAAGTAGGAAGCTAGGTTATCTGCTGTGAAATAGAGTTGGGGGGTAGGAAGAATGGGAGAGAAGGGGTTGTAAAAGATGTTTGAGGAGAAAGAGATTTTGAACAGCCACTGAGGGAAACTGGGAAGGAAAAAATGGGCAGCAGTAGAGGATTCCCTTGAGGCCCAATCCATTGTTTGACTTCCCAAAAACACTCAGCAAGTGAGGGGCTGGGAGGAAATACCTGGATTGTGTCAGGATTTTGCAGGATGAGTTGGGTGAAAAACAAAGTAGGGAAAACAGTTAAGGGTATTGGCAAAATAATAGCTTGAAAGACAGGCCATGAGATTCTTTGAAGAAGGGAAGAAAGTGAAGCCAAAAAGGGCCTGTGAACTTTAATAGGATGGTTCAGGAATGAGGGTTCTGGATGAGACTGAGTCACAGGAAGAGAGTAAAAGAGTTGGAAGGATAGGAGTTTATAGTTAGTGGAATAGTAGAGTTTATGATTAAGGGCCAGGAAAAGTCCAGGTTATACATGTTACGCATGTAGTCATGGAAAGAAAGTGCTAAAATGGTGAGCAGGTGAAAATCATCAAATGGATGAGGTTAGAACTACATAGCAGGGAACTGGATAAATCATCCACACATACACTGATGCTGTCCTAGATAATAATAATGGTGGGACTAAGGTAGTGAGGATTACCGTGAATGGTAAACCCAGCAGTGTGTGTGTCTGCGTGTGTAGTGACGATGGGCGTCTGGGCATGTGGTAGAAGCACTGAGGAGTAAGGAAACTTCTCCCACTTCCATCCTCTTTTCCTCCAACCCTGGGCTCTATGGGACCTTGGAGAATATGTAGTCTTCCCGAGAGACATAAAGGGGAAACTGAGTTAAAATGAAGGCAAGGAGGTGAGAGCTGTTGTGTAGACCAGAGCTTGAGCATGCTGGAGTACTTTGGTGACAATAAAGATGGTTCTAGATGGCATAGTGGAAAGGACCGGCAGAAAGGCAGCACCGGGAGGAAGCAGGCAGCGTGGTCAGAGGAAAGTACAAGTGGGGGTGGGGGAGAGGCAGGGGTGCCCGCTAGGAGGGCATGCCCTTTGACACGGGTGAGAGTGTGCCACCCATCCTAGGACCCCCAGAGCAGTTAGCTGGAGGGAGTAGGAGGCGTCGCTGGTCTGGACCCCAGGCACGGGTGGCTGGGTGTAAGATCAGTTGCCTCTGGTTCACAGGCTCCTGGCTCCAGTGCCTGGGTGTATAAGTGGGCACCACCAGTCCTCAGGTCCCTGGTGCAGTTGGCTGGGTGGAAGAGGTGCTGCTGCCAGTCTCCGGGCCCCTGGCATCGGCAGCCAGGCGGAGAAGCGGGCGCCACCAGCCGACAGGCCCCAGCTTGGGTGGCTGGGCTTAGGAGGGGGTGCCACTGCTCTGTGGGCCCCCAGTGTGGGTGGGTCAGTGGAAGAGGGGATGCTGCCAGTCCACATGTGCAAGTGGCTAGGTGGAGAAGCAAGTGCTGCCTGTCCGTGGGCCCCTGGCTCAGGGGGCAGGGCAGCAGTGGGTGCCACCAGACCGTGATCATGTTGGGGGGGATAGATGAGGGGGTCGGGGGGGACCACAGGTCCACAGGCCTCCAGCATGGGGGCCCTGGGGGGTGCAGTAGGTGAGGTGAGTGCACTTAACTTTCACAGGGTGGGGAGCATTCCTGCCTGGCTCTGGACAAGGTTCAGAGTTGCTTCTGCTTGGCTGGACCAGGTGACGGGAGCTTCGGCTGGGAACGCTGCTTCCTTTGTCTCAATATGGCTGCACTGAGCAGGTTAGGCTGGCAGGGTGCCAGCAATCCATAATTCTCTGCGTCCACTGTTTTTGTACAGTCTCTGCATCCACCTGGCCCTTGGTCTGATTCTTCAGCCTTGCCTTTGATGCTGAGGTTTCCAAAGTTGACCTCTATATCTAATTCACTTGTTTTCTCAGGTCTTTGTTGCAAGAGGAACGTTATAAGGCTTCTCTGTCTATGCCACCATCTTGGATTGCCTCTTTTTTTTATGATTGCTTCTTCTTCACTTTTTTGGATTTCCTGAGAATACAATATAATTCTTGGTA
Source organism: Dugong dugon (assembly GCA_030035585.1). Lineage (NCBI taxonomy): Eukaryota > Metazoa > Chordata > Mammalia > Sirenia > Dugongidae > Dugong > Dugong dugon. The sequence continues at coordinate 171,414,126 of CM057462.1, forward strand.
ATCTTTATTTTTTTGTCTCCTGGATCTATTATCACTCTCTTCATCTACAGTTCTGGTCTTTTTCCTCTGTGGTATGTGGCAGCTTCTTGAGTCTCTCTTCCACATCACTGGTATTCTGCAGTCAATTCTACTCTTTACTGCTTCAGTGAAGGGTTTAATTAATTATGTTCCAACTTGTTTCCTGGAAATTCTTACTTATTTTAACTTGTTCCCCTTTTAGCTTGTTGCCCGATTAGGGTCTGTGCCCTGGAGCAGTCGAGTCAATGAAACATACTCCAAGTCAGAAAGAGAGAGAAAGTTTATTTAGGAAATGACACCAACAGGGAGTCTGGCAGCACGCAGGATGTCTTTATGGAGTCTCGAAAGGCAATTTTACATTAGAGCTTATACATGGCTGTTTCAAGGGTTAGAAGTGTCTTTTTCGCATGTAGCCCGCAGATGGCATGGCCCGATGAGTTATTCATTACCAGATAATTACAAGAGACTCTTTATCAGACTAAAGAGATACATGCCAGACATCTCCTTATCAGGCTAAAGATTTACAGACTGGACATCTGGGCTCTAATCTTTATGTGGGGGGTCATAAGTCACAGGTGGCCTGACAGAACAAAACAAAGTCATTAACAAAAGTATGCAGAAAGGAGAGGGCAGGCAGAAAAGAAAAAACTTATAGGTTCATCATGGTGTTAGTTATGTCAAGCTCTCAATTGCCCATTTTGAAAAGGAGAAAACAAGTTGTGCAGTATTAAGGTCACAAGCTGACCTAGTTGTCTTCATAACTCAATTATTCTTTCATTTCACCCTTTTCTCTATGACTTTATGAATTATGGAGGCCATGCTTTGCATCCTATTGTGGATGTTGAGGTACTTTAAAACTCCATTTAGTTCCTGTAGTACATAATTTTCAATTATGGTCTTCCTTTGTATCTTCAGGATAAGTGACTGATTCATTCAACATTTATTTATTGAGCACTCACTATGACACTCACTGTCGTAGTGAGGGCTTGGCATATGTGACAGTTAAGGTCATGTAGGCCATGATTCTCAGTGGCTTGGCAGTTATGATGTAGTTTGGCAGTTATGTAACGATGCAGTCACCTCCATGATGAGATCTGATATAATGTAATCATCTCCACGATGAGATCCGCTATGAGCAGCCAATCAGTTGAAAGGGAGTTTCCCTGGGGGAATGCATCCAATATATACGGACTTTCTGGCAAAGCTTGCTAGCTTTTGCTTGCTCTGGATCTTGCGTCCAGCTTGTCATCATCTGACCTCTGATTCTTGGGACTTGAGCCAGAGGCCTGTCATCTGACCTGTCAATCTTGAGTTCGTCAGCCCCTGCAGCTACATGAGTCAGGAGAAGCCTCCAGCCTAACACCTGATACATGGACTTGGGTCTTTCCAGCCTCTACAACCATGTGAGTCATTTCCTTGATACAAATCTCTGTCTCTCTGGTTTTGCTTCTCTAGAGAACCCAGCCTAAGACAGCATGTATCAGAGAACAAGAGACAAAAATACCTCTTCTCATAAAGCTTACATTTTGGGATGGGGAAGAAAGACAATAAATGATTAAAACAATAATTAAGCAAATTAGAAATTATAGAATGTTAGAAGGGTTAAATGCTCCAGAAAAACAGAGAGGGCAAGGGGTTGGATGACATACTAGGGGAGACTTCACTGAGAAGGTGAAACTTGACCAAAGACTTGAGGGATGTATGGGAATTGGCCATGTAGCTATTGAGGGAAGAGCTTCTCAGGCAGGGGACATAGCAAGTCAAAGCCCCGAAGGCAGAAGCATGCCTGGTTGATACCATCAGTATTTCCCGAAAGAGCCTAGTATACACAAAACTTGCTAAGAACAAAACACCAACTCTCTGTTAAACTTTCAGAATAACCACAAGAAGACAACTGTCAAATACTAACCCCTGCACCAGAAGCTTGAGCCCGAAGGTCAGAAAAGGGCTCACTAACATAGTAAAAATCAATCCCCTAGGTGGAGACTTAACAGGATCATGAGACATGCTAACACTATAATAAGATTAGGACTGTACTGTGCTCACTCCCTTAGTATGTTAGAGAATATAAAAACCTGTAGTTGTATGATTTGTTAGGAACTTTCTCCTTCCTCAGAGTATAAAAGATGTGACCTGTGTAACCCAAGACACACAGAACCTGAAGATTGCATTCCTCTCTGCCTCAGCTTGTGCACAAGCTCAGAATAAATCATCTCTTTGTTCCCCACCCTGGTGTTGTCTTTATTGATGAAAGTCATACCAGGCCCAAACCCAGAACTTGAGCTGGGTGACTTGGTGTGTTTGAGGAACAGCAAAGGGGACAGTGTGGCTGCAGCACAGTAAAGGGGGAGAATGCAGGCAAAGAGGTCAGAAAGGTAACTTGAGTATACATCATGAGACCCTGTAGGACACTGAAAGGATTTTGGCTTCTAGTCTAAGGAAGGTGGGGAGCCATTGGAGAGTTTTGAGCAAAGGAATGAACTGATCTGATAACAATTTGAAAGAATCATTTTCACCATTCTGTTGAGAACAGACTGTGGGGAGAGGCGACCACGTTGGTAGACTAACTGGGCAGGGAGTTAGCAAACAATTGCAGTATTCCAGGTGAGAGATGATGATGATAGCTAAAGACTAGGTGGTTGCAGTGGGGGTAAAAAGAACTGGTCAGATTCTAGATATATTTTAAAGGTAGAACCTGGGGGATTTTCTAGTGAATTGGATATGCACTGTGAAAGAAATTAGGGAATCAGTGAAAACTCCAAGGTTTTAGGCCTAAGCAATTGGAAGGACTCAGTTGCCATCAACTGGGATGGGAATGAATGCATGTGGAGTAGGTTTGGGAGAAGGGATTAGAATTCTGTTTTGGACTTGTTAAATTTGAGATGAATAATAATGAAGATGTCAAATACAATACTGGCTATGAGTCTCTGAACTCAAACCATGTGGAAGATATCAACTTGAAGTATGTCAGCATACAGATGGCACTTCAAATCATAAGATTACCAAGGGAGTGTACCAAGGGCTGTACATAGACAGTGGACCAAGAACCAAACCCTAGAGTACTCCAATGTTAAGAGCTGGGAAGAAGAGGGGGAACAACCAGTGAGATAAGAAGAAACCAAGCCCAGAAGAGTGTATTAAGGAGGAGAGAGTAATCAACTGCATCAAATGTTGCTGATGTGGAGCCTAAGATTTGTCCCCTGGATTTAGTAATGTAGAGGCCACTGGTGACCTTGACAAGAGAAGGTTTGGTGGAGTGGAGGCAAAACCTTGACTGAAATATTTATGAGAGAATGAGCAAAGAAGAACTGGAGCAGCAAGTATGGACATCTTTCAAGGACTACCGCTGTGAAGAGGAGCAAAGGTATGGAGTGAAACTGGCAGGGGGGTGGGGAAAAGAGAGTTTGAGACAGAAAAAACAACAGTATGCTTGTTTGCTACTGGGAGTGATCTAGGATGTTCTTTTTCCCTTGTTGTTACAGTTACTCATAGGCCCTATGCTCTATCTTTTCAGACATCCTTAGAGATCCAGACTTCTACTCAATAAATAAGGTGAGTGATTGCACTTGGCCTCCCTCAATTACACATCTGGCTACTAGTCCAAACCCTTTTTTATACCTACAGCTGAAAAGCAGGAGGCTTACTGCTCCAGGGCAGTTTTTAGCATTCAGAAGGCATTTACTAAGTGTGACTCTGCTGGATGTGAGTGGGATCTGACCTTCCTGCCTGGTTCTCACATGCTGAATGGTAAAATTATATTAAATACTATCAGTCATTCTCAGGATGCTTCCCATCTCCATTCCACTTTATTTGTGAAGACGACATGTTTCAGGGTACAGCATGCCCCAGTATCATCCCCCTCCCACACCTTTTCTGGCTATTAAAAAGACAAAGTCTAGTGTGTGGGTAGAGAGAGGTTGGAAAGAATGAGTACTCTGGCTGCCTCTAAAGGCAGCACCCCAGCAGCTGAGGGAGGGGTGCCAAGCTTTCAGACTGAGACATATGAGTCTGAATCCATGAGCCAAGAAATTACCTTCCTCTTTCAAGTGGGCAGCACTGACATAAAACATGAGCATTCTCCACCAATTGTTTTCTCCACATTATGACTCTGATTTTATACTTAGGAATTCCTCCTGTCAACAGATTGTCAATAGGTTATCTGTGGGGTATAGTTTTTGGTAAAACAATTTCTTTTTTTCTTCTGTGTACTTTACTGGCAAACAGGGATGATTAAATTAGGGGTTATTGGGCAGATTTATTTTAAATAAGCTATGCTTTGAAGTTAAGGCAACAAGTAACACATACTGAATAAGCCAAAGTGCTTAATTTTTGTTTTCTATGAAACAGTTTATTTTACTGTTCACTATGGAGGGGCTACAAATATATATCTGATATGAAAACAAAGGACTAAACTTTGAAACACTGGTAAAAATGGTTATGAAGAGTTGAGAAGCTAGAGAACAGGACACACGACATTTACATTAGTTCATCTCGCATCATACATCTTCAAACATCAAAGGCACTTATCAAAATGGTTAAATAAAGGAGTGTGGTATGCAGAATAATACATATACTAAGGCAAAAAAACAAAGTGCTTGAATTCTCTTACAGTTTGACTTCTCACATTTTACTGACCAAAATCTCTGCTGATTTATGCTATTTACTTTGTAGCCTTAAAACAGCTAATAGATAACTTGATTTCAAGCACTCTTCAAATGTAAAGAACCTAATAAACCCATTGCCGATTCCGACTCATATCAACCCTGCAGGACAGAGGAGAACTGCCCCATACGGTTTCCAAGGCTGTAATCTTTACAGAAACAGACTGCTACATCTTTCTTCTGCGGAGCAGCTGATAGGTTCAAACCATCAACCTTTCAGTTAGCATGTGAGCGCTTTAACCACTGTGCCAGTAGGGCTCCCCAAAGAACCTAAGGGAATACTCTAAAACCAGGATTCTTCTATATTCAATGATTATAGAATGGCACTAGTATCTCCTGGTAAATGATAAAGGCCCCACTATATGTCAATCACGTCACCTCTTAAGTGAGCACCATGGAAGACAACTCTCACTTACATGCTAGCATACTGCCATCTTTGTGACTTCCTAAGCACATCCATTCTTTAAACATTCACTCAACACACACTTATCTAGCACCTGCCAGGTGCACAGCTTTGTGCTGGGGAGACACAGAAACATGGTGTGGTCCTTGCTTTCACAAGATCAAGTTTACATTTACTCCCCTTTACTTGGGTCTGTCAGGCTTTCCTTCTGATTCCTATTCACTTGTTCCAAGCAGCTTCTCAGAATAAAGCAGGAACCAGAATAAGAGTTTGCAGTCCCCTGTCCCTTTTTCTACTTGATTTCCAAAAAAAAGTCAGAGTAAGACCAACATCAAACTTATAAAGAAGACCCAAGCCCTACACCAGTCGAAGGAATGGTGCCATTCACCTGTAACGTGGAAAAGGCAATCATGGACAGACTGAGAAGCTGGGCACCTCCTGTTCCTTATGACACACGGTATCCTTACATGACTTTGTAGCAATTTCCTGCACAAATATAAGCACTACACTGCATTCTAATATAAATGTATGAATGCTTTCTGATTGATTCATACTCTTACTTCTCACTTACAGAAAAATAAAGGTTGACTCCAGTCACCTCTCCATGTGAAAACACAGAACTGACTAACAGAACAGTGAATTATCTTGGGCTTAGTAATTCTCTGACTCAGTGCAGTTAGGGACATCTAATGGCATTCAGTCTCAACATAAAAAACAGTTTCTTGCATATATTCTAATCACACTGTATATACAGACGTGATGCAGAGAGTCAGCATGGGCAACAATGCTGAAAGGGCATCAAACATGGTTAAGAGTATATTGGCAATGAAAGATTTCAATTTCTTTTTATTCTTGCCTCTTCAGTCTGTACATGTATCATTTTCAGGGTATCCACATACTATACAGAGTTAAAAGATGCCAGCTTTTGCTATCAAAAATGCTGAAGTTTTTCTAATGTAGAGTAATTGAACAGAAAGACTATAATAATCAGCAATCTATAGGAGAACGAGCACAAAATATTTCTATATCTGATGTGTGCTAAATATTCTTCCTTCATTTTAAACAATGTTCCATTTTCAATACTGAACTTTCCTTTAATCCAGAAATCCCTCAGTTTACACAATCGAAGGACAATTTCCAGTGAACTTTGCTAGGATATAAGAACCAAAAGACCACAGGTATCACTGAGTTATAGTCAGGAGGAGTCAATTAATCAGCATTATAATCATAAAATTGCTGCAGGGTAATAGGCTTCAAGTGTCCGTTTCAGGCATTATGAAAATAGAATGACCTGATTTCACCAGATATCAACTAGTATTCGCAAAGCTACTTCAATTTTTTTGCTGACCTTCATTGTTGTTAAATAATGATAGTTTCGATGGTGGTAAAGCTTCGTTTCTCAAGTGCAGGATGATCTGAGCTGAATGAGAAAAAGAATGATTAAGGGAGAGAAGGAAGGTGGGCCTGGCATCAATTTGAAAAACGTATTTTTTCTTCTGTTTTTGTTTTCTCCAGGGTTGCCACAATAAAGTCACAAACATGCTAGCCATTTTAACTATCTCAGGATTAATCAAGACCAAGAAAGATGAAATGATAAACTGTGAATCAAACCACCCCTACTGCAAAGTTCTGACAGAGTAACAGGTCTGCCACCAGTAATCTCAGCAGCAGTAGATTTAAACACAAATAGAATTATGTATATCCACTATTGTCATATAAATATTTTATTTTCTATGATTAAAATTTCTAATAATTTTATTTCTTGTAATTATTTCTTTAAAAGTGGTGTACTTTATTAAAAGAAACAATGGAAATGTGGATTCTGGCTGATACTGTTTTTGAGAAATATTCCTCATCTTCACTGATTGATATTCTGGAGAAATCAGATTTCTATACCAACTAATGGGATATTAGCCACTTATGATTCCAGTGCCAATCCTAAATAAAGGACATATATACATAGATCAGGACTGACTCTGCCCACTCAGTTAAAAGATTTCCACTGCAGTTAAAACTATTAGCTACAACAATTCTAAAACTGTTTATTTTCTTGGGTCTCCCATTTTCTCACAGGATTTATTAGATCCCAGAAGCTGTTTACATTAGTTGAATCTACAAAGAGTGGAAAGACTAGAGACAACACTCCACAGTATGTAAGACCTTTATCTCTTTTTTTAACACTCTTAGCAAACTATAAAATTTAACCACTATATTTAGATCTTCGTAACTTGCAGGTGTCTTGAGTGTCTCTTAATCTGCTCTCTCCTTTCAAATTTCTTTCCATTCTAAACAGAACATTTTTGTCTCTTAGTAGTAATCCTGCAGAATTTAAAACAAAACAAATAAAAAAAAACCATAAACAGATTCTATGTTTCAAACATTTTGAATTAAAATGACCAAAAAAAAAAAAAAATTAAAAACCTATACAGAATCATTTTTTTCCTATTTAAATCAAATTTAGGGAGTTTATAAAGCTCCTTAGAGAGTATACACTCTCAAGATGTCCAGGTACATAAGTTTCTGAAGAATATCCAATTTTATTATAAAGCTTCCTCCCCACACACATGATTATTGGACTACGTATTTTCACAATGATTTGCTTGAACAACACAAGGAGTTTGGCACACTTTAAAGTTAACAATACATCTTACCATTACAAAAACAAGTCAAGATTAATGATGCCCCTCCAGCACCTGGTTACTGACTGATTACTCTGTACACAGATTACCTAGGCTCCTGACTTATTACTCACTGTTGCTGGCTGATTCGACACTTTATTGTACAACATGCATCACCCAGAACATGATCAAGGGAACGCAAAGGTATCGATTCAAGGCAGATAATTTTGTTACTTTTAGCACTTCTGGTTAAAGGGCTAGTTGGAGTTAAGGGAAGCTATTAATGAAAATAAAAATAGGGAATAAATTACCTGTGGATTTCATCTACTCACATTATCACTGGTCCCGCCTTACTGGAGGTTAACTGAAAACAGACTGGACCATGATTTGCAGCTATATATTGATCATTTTCAAACACTCCAATGACGTTCTCCAATAATTTTATTATCTCCAGTTTTATGGTGATATACTATGATTTTCACACTGTTCGTATTTCCCATTTCCATAATCCAAATGCCAAAATATTACTATACATTCCCTTATACGGTAAAAAAATAGGTTTACTGGAATGTTTTTAGTTATACCTGAAGGCAGCAACATTGACAACATTTAGCTTTTGTTACACCCACAAACATGTAGAAATTGCTTGCAAAGCAATAGTAATGTGAGAAGAATGATCTCCTTGCAAACAGAATGGTTATGCATCTCCTTCAGCATAATGATCTGGTACTCTGCACAGGCTCCCTGACCCCCCGCCTGACTCTCACTTTGAGGCAGTAACTCAAGTTCTTATGCCATTAAAATAAAAGTATGAAATATCATCAGTGTTTAACTATATACACAAATAATGAACTGGCAAGTATCTAGTTTCAAATTAGATCCTTGGAATATGGCAAAATAGAGGCTGGTTATTTTTGCCTTAAACATAATTATTAAAAGTACATTTTGTTAGAAGGGAAGAAGATAACTGGACATTCTCAATGCTCCAATTTGAAGTGATACTTGCCTCTTCTTAGTCTCTTGAAAAAGAAGTTTTGAAAGTTATATACATAGGTTTCATTTAAACGATGTAGCAAGCTTTTATTATTATTGTCCCAGATCTTATTTAATGAAGATCTCTGTCATCAAATCAAGCATGGTATTTCACAACTATAAGAACTGCAAGAAAAAAAAATGAAAAAGGAACATATCAAAATCAGATGCATATGCTATATTAGAAGTAATATTCCTAAACGTAGCTGTGTTCACTTTTGGAAATACATAATGAGGACTAAATTTTTATCTATTAGATAACTTAAGTGGGAAACGAGAAGCAAAAATTTCATAAAATCACCTAAATGTCCAACATTGGCATTTTGATCAAATAAATTATGGTATAAGCACAGCATGCAGCTGCTAAAATATTGTAGGAAATATTTAACAACATGGAAAAATATTCACAATATATTTATTAGAAAGTATGTATATTATCTTATTTTTCGAAAAACATGCTTATAATCATAAGAGACTAGAGTATACACAATAGTTATATTAACTGTATGTTATTCCACATTTTCCAAACTGTCCGCCATAAATATATATTTCTTTGTAACAAAACTTTTTTCTGTTTAAAAAGAGAGTAGTGCCATAGAGTTCTCCCAATGGTTATTTTGAGACACTTTCAGGCTTTGGAGAAAAGAGGATATTAAAAATTATCTGACTTTAAAAAAAGAACATTAAGGAGAAAAGGAGCAGGAGCTATGCTCTCATGGCTAAAGTCAAGCTCAAATCCAAAAACACCAAACAAATAAACCAAAAAAAACTTTTATCATCTAGAGAATTTATCTTGTCCTTCAAACACAATGTTATAAGATGCAATCTGCCATACCTGATAGTTAATAATAAATAGAAAATGGGGGTTGTGGTCCTGAGTGTAACAGTATCCATTTCTGGCCTTGGACAAGTCACTCAGTCCTTTTTTTTTTTTGCGGGTGGGGGAAGGGGAGGCAGGGAGGTAGAGGGAAATTCTCATTGAGAATCTGAGATAAGATATAAATTTACTCCCCATAAAAATGTACATCTGCACATTGTCAATTTAGAGCATTCCCATGGATCCATAGGTTCCAGGCTGAGAGTCCTTGAGTCAGGTAAGACGTCATTACTCTGTCCTGACATCAATCATACTAAGCCAACTGAAAATAAATTTAAAAGGGAATTAAAATGAACTCTAAAACAAATGATGTCCCCAATATTAATACTCCAGTAAATACTTACTGATAATCACTAGCAAAAGGATAACAGCAACCAAAGCCATAATGGCTTTTACCTATAACACACACAAAAAAAAGGCATAAGAAAGATGTTAATGTTCAACTTAACAAAGTCAAAACTTTCCGCTGTGCTATGTATCACGTTATACTAAATCATCAATAAAGAGGCACATTCCTTGAAAGGTTTTCAAATTTTCTGTCACATCAACTTGCTGGCTGTTTCACATCCCCAAATTTGAGGGTTTTTCTTGGCTGGATTTTATTGTTCAAGGCTGTACTCTACAGTGAACAGTAACAATGAGTTTTCATGGGCCTGGACCCTTTCTCTCTCAGGCTTGTTTCTAATATGAGACCGGGAAAAGTAAATGATATTTTAATAACTCTGTTCAAGTGTCAGGATATTGTGAGTAACACAGGCATCCAATTGCTAAATGGTTCAAAATTACATGATTTAAGCCAGCATTTTTTATAGCACTTATTCTCAAAGTATATGAGGATTTTGATAGTTTTTTCCACCCTTAGTTCCCTCTTGGCATTTTTATCTGCATTTGAGAAATATAATTTCAACTCTAGGTGAGTAACCTAATTTAATCAATATCTTGCCTAAGAGCATCCCGTGTGTCAGTTTCAACGTCAAGGAGAAACCTTAAGATTAGTCCTCTTGGTCAGCTACTTAATTTTGTATGCCCATCTCATCTTTCTGTATAAAAATTGCCCCACTCATCATTTAATCCTAAAATGCAGAAATTATAAACTGATTTGATTTTCCTGAAGAATTTAAATTAAAGCCTTGTTTTTAATCAAACATTTTCACACATAACTGATTAAGGATGGTTCACTCAGAAAAAGATACCCAGTTATTATAAACAGATGAAATATTCTGATGATTATTACAAATAGCAACCAAGTAGCTAATTAGCTGTTGCTAAAATAAATTACTGTGACATTTTAGTGGCATTACATTCATGACAATAACAAAATGACCCAGAGGGATATATGGAAGCCTGGCAATTTACACACAAGCACCTATAAAAATTATTAATTATGATAACCAAAAACTGTAGATACAGACTCAGGCCAGATGAAGATAGGAGTTATATTTTTAGTAGGTGTCTGGGTTCACATAATACTATAAACTAAAGTATTTTAATCTTTTTTTAATCTGAAAATATTTCTAAAGCAATTTGGAATTTTAGTTTTTCAACTTTGCCCAAAACATACATTAATTTGCCCTGTTAATGTGTGCTAGCCTTAACATTTAGAACATTTAAATGGAAATATCAATATCAATTTTAGACACCTCAACTAGTAGAGTTTTCTTCCTTGGGTTTCTAGCACTGCCAGGAAATGTTTATAGACAAAAATGGCAATATTGTACTCATATACACTCAAAGCTCTGCTTCCAAATGACATGGGCAAAAATCCGTTTATCTGAGCTTCTTAGATACTTAGGTGTTAGGGATCCTCCTTCTCTACTACACCCCAGTCACTAGTTTATTTATTTACTTGTCAAGTTTATTAAGGTATACAGGTATGCCATGCTTTTCGGAAGTTCGCTTTTGGCCACTTCGTTTTTACAAAAGACCTACCTACATTAGTACCTGTTTTCGCTAGTGGAAAGAAATCTGAAGAGGATCTTCGCTTTTATGAAAAAAGGTGAAAAGCGGAAATAGCATTCAGCCTTTGTTTTGCAGGGGAGTAGCGAGCAGTGAGCAGCGGGATGGCGTTGCCAAGCTCCTTCCCTGGGAAGTACACTCAGCATCTCACCATCTAGCTGCCATAGTTTTGACTGTATCTGTCAGCAACTATGCTTTATCTTGGTTTATTTTGTGCATCCATTAGCCAGATGTGTCCTAAGGCATCAGAGAAGCCTAAAAGAGCTTGTAAGGGTTTTATGTGCTATCTGGTATGATTTGGTAGGTTAATTTTTGGGTCTGGGAACAATCAAAAAATTTTCCCATATAAATTAATGGTAATTACTTCTTCACTTCATGCCATTTTGGCTTACAAAAGGTTTCCATAGGATGCTGTATTTTCGGATAGTGGGAGGAACCTGTACTTTATATAGAGTAAAATTCATCCTTTTAAAGTACATTTCCATGGGTTTTGTCAAATATAGGCAGTTGTCAACCATCACAATCGAGATACAGAACATTTCCATTCCCTCACAAAGTTCCCTCATGCCGTTATATGCAAAGTTCACCCCTAACCCTTAGTCACTGGCAACACTGATCTGTTTTCTGACCCTTTTCTTAAAACCTTTCCTAAATCATCATTCTGGAAGACAATCCAGAAAATGGCAGGCATGCAGAGGCAGTCCCAGATGAGTGGTAGCACAGCGAGGTACTAATGGGGTGCAGTGAGATTGACGCAATACTTGCTACTCTAAGTGATCTGTGTTGAGTTATAGAAAAACGTTTTTCAATATATGGTCGATACTAGCAATCCCCAAAGGTCCTCAGGATGATACAGAGACTGTTTAAGAATATAATTCAATTTTTCCCCCTTAAAAGTATACTATTCCTCTTACCTGAAGCCCATAAAGCATAAAATGAAAATCTTTAGATAGGTTAAAGAAGACTAAGCACTCTCCCCAGATAGAGTTCCCGAAGCCAGAGTTCCTAAAGCTTGAATACTAGCTTGCCTGAGCTGCCTGCTCTTCGATGTAATAGCTTCCTTTCACACTCTGAACTGCCAGGGTATAAAGGGTTGCCCCCAGTCACACTGAAAGGTAAGACAGGTAGTGAACTCTGTGTGTGCCCAAGTGGGTCATGTAAATAAAGGCTTGGAGCAGCTCTCTGCTCAGAGGGGGGAAAACAGTTTCAGCAAGATGCACACTATGGTCATTCTGTTGTGGCTATATGAATGGGTGTGTGTGTGACGGGGGAAAGAAACTGAATAGCTCATGGACCTTTTGTTCTTTCAAACTAGTGTATGCAATAGAAAATTTCAAGACTCAACATTCTAGACAAGGGTGGGAAATGCAGTTCTACTTCTGAAAGTAAGAGGATTCATCAAGTAGATAGAAAAAAATAAGTAAATTCAAGGCAACTCCTGGAAGAAATCCTTAGCATATAGCAAACTCAAGTTTAGAAAGTTGTTAAACTTAAAAATGAGACTAATAATAATGAGCTCATGTCTAAGATTTCAACAAAGTAAAAAATGACCCATAGAATCAGGAGAAAAAGAAAGGCTTTGCTCACATGACATGAAATTTACCATAAAATCTTAAAAGAAGCACTTTCTGTTTAAAGATTAGCAGCCATACTTGAGGTATATTAGCTTCTATAAAATGTTTTGCAGGAATGTATTAGTATAGAGTGAGTCTACCCTTCTTTTCCCTTGTTAAAGATTTCCAAAAGTCTAATAAAACACTGTCTGGAATAATGACAGATAGGAGGGATTTTTTTCTTAACCCCACTTTCCATAATAAATTCTAATATGTGAACTTTTATTTTTTTCCCCTTTCAATGGAAAATTATAATTTTCTCTAGCTTCCATTTTATTTTTTTAGTATTGCTACATTTAATGCTATAGGTGCCTCTAAAAAGTACTAATGATAAATTATAAGAATATAAATATAAAAATCTATACTTGTTATAAGATATTAGGTCTAGAGCCAGTTATTAATAAAATGTGGATCATTTTCTATGAAGGAATCTGTGAAAGCATCAGTTTAGGCACTGACAGATTCCTTTAGTTATTCCCATCCCAACAGTAATTTTTTGACAAATGTTTATTGAGTTCCTACCTGTCCCAGGTTCAGAAGACATAATAATAAGCAAGACAGCTGTAGTCCCTGTCCTCACAGAGTTTATAATCTAGAGGCCCTTTGTCCTTCGTGTCTTTGAAAACTACTTCAGATGCTATCCAGCATAACTAATATCTTCTGATTCACTTACTTTGCATCCACGCCACCACATTTGTCTTCGAAGTTGTTTGGATCTGTTGCTAAAAGCAGTTGCATTATCCGATAAACTTTCTGTACCACACAGAGGATAGAGAGAAGGATTAAATGACATAACAGGATTCGTTTATCTAATCATACAATGACAAGAAAATACTAATTTCTAATTCTACAAATTCATTCCTTTTTAAGCATGAAAAAAACATCTTCTGTTTCTTCCAACCACATATTCTAGCATTCTATATTTTAAGAAATAACTGCTGTAGGTCAGTTTACTTAATCCACTTTGACTGTAAGATTAAGAGAAGTTTTCCAGGGCCATCAATGCTTTTAAATAAACTTGTAAATTCTGGTAAGGAAATGTCCTTTAAAATTTTAAGTACTTGGCATATCTAAAGAAAAATATTTACATGTGAAGAAGGTTAGATTCCTAGATGATACAAAAAGTAAACTGATTTTGAAGTAAAACAATATGTATTTTAAAAGTGGTAAAACAAGTTTTTTAGTTAAATACGTCTCTCGAGGGTTAATGATCTCTCAGCCATTCATCATTCAAAAAATATCTGAGTGCCTAATATATACCAGGAACTGTTATAGATACAAAGACTAAAGCTTGTCCATAAAGGACTATGAAGTTACCAAAGAAAACATAAAAAATATCTAGTAACTTTGAAATAAGTGTTAGAAAAAAGTGCTTAGACTTCCAATCCTTGACATCAAAGGAACTACAAAGCACAAAATGTAGCAGAGTAAAAGAAAAAAATCAGCTAGTGTCATTTATTCTATTCTAACTTTTCAATACTGAATTTTTAAATTCTCCCTTCTCAACTGAACAATTAAAGAAATAATACAATAAAAGGATGATACAAAGACAAGGGAGCTAAAATTAAGCCATTAAAATCATAAACTTAAGAACCAAATGTCAGTTTCCTAAGCCATCATTCCTAAACTTTGGCTAGACAAATGGGAGAATAAGCTACTAAAACATAGATTATAATATCAAGAAGTATATAAAGCATCTGTACCTGATTTGTCCTGTAGTTCATCTAGTCTCTCCCCTCTTTCAATTACCTTTGTAATATTTTCTTGCATGACATCAATAACTTCATCCACCTGATTCTGAACACTATTTGAAATAAAAAGATAAAGTACTTATTCCTCTTTTGAGAATATTTACAATTTTTGAAACTTTTATTAGCTATGATAGAGAATAGCAAGTTCTCAGAGAATTATGCAACTACAAAATTTTTAAGTTTAAGGCTTTGTAGCAATGTTCTTCCATTTCTGAGCACAAGTACTCGGGCAATTAAAGACAATTTAATTTAACTTAAAGACAGTTTACTTTAGCCCTGCTTCTGACTAGTAACGTAACCCACAAGCAAATTAATATACTGTCAGAATGCCCCGTAACAGCAGAATTTAGTTAGACAGCTTGATCCTGATCAGTTTCATTTTCTTTTCAATAGGCTGTTGAGGCACCACACAGACACAGCTATGAATATTACATACATGTTGATGTTGCTGTGTGCCATCGAGTCAACTCCCACTCATAGCGACCCTATATGACAGAGTAGAACTGCCCCATAGGGTTTCCTAGGCTGTGATCTTCACAGGAGCAGATTGCCAGGTCTTTTCTCCCGCGGAGCGGCTGGTGTGTTAGAACTGCTGACCCTTCAGTTAGCAGCCAACTGCTTAACCACTGCGTCACTAGGGCTCCTTATATTGTATACACTAAGGATAATAACGGAAACCCTGGTGGCATAGTGGTTAACAGCGACAGCTGCTAGCCAAAGGTGGGCAGTTTGAATCCACTAGGTGCTCCTTGGAAACCCTAAGGAGCAGTTCTACTCTGTCCTATAGTCAGAATCAACTCGACAGCAATGTTTTTGTTTTTTTTTTATTTTTTTTAAAGGTAATAAAGAGTTTGCCCAGATATGTTAGAAACATATGAAAACATTCAGTTTCCAAAACAGACACGTAAGGTGTGTTCTAAGAGAAACTGATGCCTACGTGAATTCAGCCTGGATCAGGGTAACTGGGCAGAGTAAAGGAGGTGGTGGATGGTGGGAAAGCTCTAGGCTAAAGAATACACGTAAGAAGAGGGGATATTTCAAAAGCTAAGCAATTGACCGGATGTGGGTGGGGAAGTAGGGGAGAGAGAAGCCCTGGTGGTGCAGTGGCTAACCACTTGGCAGGTAACTGAAAAGTCAACGATTTGAACACACCAGCCACTCGGCAGAAGAAAGATGTGGCAATCTGCTTCTGTAAAGATTAAGTGCTTGAAAAACACTATCACCCTTAATTCTCACAACTGAGATGAGATTATTCTCTTCATTTTAAAGGTGAGAAAATATAAGGCTCAAAGAGGCTTGCAAAGTGACTTGCAAAGTCACACACACTGTAAAGTGGTAAAGCTGGATAGGAAACCCAGGTCTGTCTGCATACAGAAGTCGGGCTCTCTCCCTAGAAAATCTTTCAGCCTAGAAAATCCCGATGCAGTTCTACTCTGTCATATAGGGTCACTATGGGTCTGAGTCAGAATCAACTCAATGGCAACGGGTTTAGTTTGTTTGTTTTGGTTTTAGAGTCTGATAGCACTGTGTTCCTGAAATCTCTCTATTCTAATATCAGCAGAGAAGCTGTTACGGCTGAAGAGAGAGAGCCCGACTTCTGTATGCAGACAGGCCTGGGTTTGCTATCCAGCTTTACCACTTTACAGTGTGTGTGACTTTGCAAGTCACTTTGCAAGCCTCTTTGAGCCTCGTATTTTCTCACCTTTAAAATGAAGAGAATAATCTCATCTCAGTTGTCAGAATTAAAGGTGATAGTGTTTTTCAAGCACTTAGCACAGTGTCTAACGCTTAGCACATGCTTGATAAATGCCAGTACTCTTCCATTAAGAGAAAAAGTCACGCTCTGCAACACAACACTCATCCCTCATTTCATAAAGAAAATATTTATTTTCATACTTAACATCCCCATCTTGTGGCCTTTTAAGGTACACGCGTTGTAAAGAATGTAACCAGCAGGAACCTAAACTGCTGTGTAAACCTTCACTGAAAACACAATAAATATTATTAAAATAAATAAATAATTAGTGGACAATCAAATTAAAATAAAGCAACAATGCTGCATCTACACCATTATCTGCACATGCAGACAAGAAATATCTTGCACCGGAATGTTATAAATGATAGATAATAACATATCTTAACATAAAAAACTCACCACTGCTAGGAATTTGTGGTACTAAATTAACAGCAGAGATTTGTCCTTCGGTAAATTGTGCTCCACCATCTTGAGCACAATGGTAAGTCATGCCTTGGTTAGGTGAACATTCATGAATGTTATAGATCGAATTGTGTCCCCCCAAAACGTATGTCAACTTGGCTAGACCATGATTCCCAGTATTGTGTGGTAGTCCTCCATTTTGTGATCTGATATAATTACCTATGTGATGTAAATCCTAAACACTAAGAAGGTAATGAGGCAGGATGAGGGGCAGTTGTGTTAATGAGGCAGGACACAATTTACAGGATTAGGTTGTATCTTGAGTCAATCCCTTTTAAGATATAAAAGAGAGAAGCAAGCAGAGACGGGAGGGACCTCTTAACCACCAAGAAAGAAGAGCCAGGAGTGGAGCGAGTCCTTTGGACCCAGGTCCCTGTGCTGAGAAACTCCTAGACCTAGGGGAAGACTGATGACAAGGACCTTCCCCCAGAGCTGACAGAAAGCCTTCCCCTGGAGCTGGCGCCCTGAATTTGGACTTCTAGACTCCTAGACTGTGAGAGAATAACTAAGACAATGAGGTTGTCCCAAAAAATTTTAATTTGTATATATTGATGACTTTCCTACTAAATGTGGTAGGCCTTCAGCTTTAGAGTAAGAACCATTATATTTACTATTCTAAATTTCTGTAATCGCCAAATTTATTTTGATAATTTAATATGTACATATTCATATTCGTGTGTGTGTTTGTGTATGGCTGGCATACATACTTAGACATACATTCTACAGTACCCACTGTGTACAACTGGCAGTGGTTTTGGGGCTCAGCTAGAAAATCATACTCAAAAGACCCAATAGGCCACGCCCAGGACCAGGCTCACTCTGCTGGATACCAGACAGGAAACAAAGGATAAAAACAGGTGTGTCATCAGTGGAGTCCCCTTCTCTAGTGGCAGCTGAGGCATAAGAGTTCAAGACCACGTGGGTACAAGAGTCACTCTGGTTCAGCCTAAGGGAACGGTTCTGCCGTGCCATCCTGGTGTTTTCACATAGGCCAGGCAGGAGAAGGCCTGAACCACAGCTAATCTGAGTCTTGGCAGAATGTTTCACGATCCTCCCAGAACATGAGAGGATGAGCGGTTTATAAGGCCATCTCCCACTCACCTATCTCCCCTGGAAGGCTTCAGAAGACAGTCTTATCGCCTCCCAGGTTCTGATGAGGTATGAAGCTTCCTGCAAGGCATATCTGCTGCCTACAGGCCACTTAGCTGCAGTCTAAAATTGGCTCCTTAGCAATGGGGTATCCCACAACTTCCATTGCAGTCATCCACCCCTTTTTGTTTGGGTATTGCCATTTTGGGTGTGAGGGACAAGGACCTGGGGAGTTGGCAACTTATATTCATTGTCTATGTGTCCATGTAAGTAATAAACTGTCTGAATCTAAAAGTGGCTCATTGTATCTTTACCAGTCGAAGCAGTGAGGCCTGGCCTTGCCTTGTCCCATGTGCTTGACACTTAGACTTGTCATTCTCCAGAGAAACTACTTCTCCTGTCATAGCCCCATAAGCAGTTTCCAGGGGTCCTGGCAACAAGCGGCATGCTCAATTATACGAGTTATACCACACTCAGGTAAAGCCCAAAGTTATGGCTTCTCACCAGGTGCTTGCAGTTCACTTACAGTCCAGATGCAATTTATCAAGTAGGGGTCACTCCCCAGGAGGAAAGGCTCTAACTCATCACCCCAGAGACAAGAGCACCACTTTCCAAATCTAAGGATTTGCTTTCTATTTTCATTTATTTAGCATTATATTGTAACTATACATTTGTCACTTAGACTGCTCCAAGAAGTGTAGTTATCCACATATTGTATAAGTCAGTTACCCCTAGTTCTGACACTTGTTACTTGAGCCTCAACTTATTGTAAAATAGGGATGCTGATGGATTATAATATTGAAATTTTATTGTTTATTTTGATGCTAATACTTGCCCAGGTTTGGCCAGTGGGGGCTCATTCACATTGGTTTCTACATCTTTCTCACATGTGTCCCTCAGACTCTGAGCATTACTTTCTGATGTTCCAGGCTCATCTTGCACATTATCTGCCACAGTTCTGGGATCAACCAGTTCTCAGCTTTAGAGCAGCAGTGCAATGCCCCATAAATATCAGTGGAAGAACAATTTAAATCCTTATTAGTTAATTTGTATAATGAATGGGTAGAACTTCAACACTGCATAATACACTGTGAATTGTAAGATAGGTCTTGTGATTCCTGTCCCTGATATCCATGCCTTTGTGTAATTCTCTCCTCTTCAGTGTTGGTGAAAGCTCTGTCTTGCTTCTAACCAACAAAAGACGGCAAAGGTGACAGGCTATCACTACTGTGATTATGCTGTTATATGACAAAGGTGAAGGGATTGTGCAAATGTAATTAAGGTCCCTAACCAGTTTAACAGGAGTCCTGGTAGCATAGTGGTTAAGCACTCCACTGCTAACCGAAGGGCAGCAGTTCGAACCCACCAGCTGCACTGCAGGAGAAAGATGTGGCAGTCTCCTCCTGTAAAGATTTACAGCCTTGGAAACCCTATGGGACAGTTCTACTCTGTCCTATACGGTTGCCTTGAGATGCAATCAACTCGATGGCAGTGGGTTGGGTTGGAATCAGTTTAACTTTGAGTAATGAAAAGAAAGATTATTTTGGGTAGGCCTAACCTAATCTGGTAAGCCCTTTAAAAGAGGGCTTACGCATTCCCTGAACACAAAGACACTCTCTCCCATCAGCCTTGGAGAAGCAAGCACCACAAGTTCTACAACTACAAAGAAATGAATTCTGCCAACAACCACGAGCCTGATCCTGAGCCTCAGATAGGACCATGGCCCTGGCCAACATCCTGACTGCAGCCTTGTGAGACCCTGCACAGAGGGCCCAGTCAGGCCATGCTTGAACTCCTGATCCATGGAAACTGCGTAATAATAAATGTGTGATTTTATTATTACAAGAAACCCAAAGAGATCTACGTAAATGGAAAAACATACCATGCCCATGGATAGATAGACTCAACATTGTGAAAATGACAACTCTACCCAAAGCAACTCACAAATACAATGCAAACCCCATCCAAATACCAACAACGTTCTTTAAAGAGATGCAAAAACTAATCATTAACTTTATATGGAAAGTAAGAAACCCCGGATAAGTAAAGCACTATTGAAGAAGAAGAGTAAAGTAGGAGAACTGTACTACCTGACCTCAGAACCTACTATACAGCTATGGTAGTCAAAATAGCCTGGTACTGGTACAACAAGATACATTGACCAATGGAACAGAACTGAGAACCCAGATGTAAATCCATTCACCTACGGTCACCTGATCTTTGACAAGGACCCAATGTCCATCAAATGGGGAACAGTCTTTTTAACAAACGGTGCTGGCAAAACTGGATGTCCATCAGCAAAAAAATGAAACAGGACCCATACCTCACACCATATACAAAAACTAATTCAAAATGGATCAAAGACCTAAATATAAAGCCAAAAACTATAAATTTCATAGAAGAAAAAACAGGATCAATGCTACAGGCTGTAATACATGGCATTAACAGGATACAAACTATAACCAACAACACACAAACTCCAGAAGATAAACTAGATAACTGGGATCGTCTAAAAAGGAAACACGCTCATCAAAAGACTTCACCAAAAGACTAATAAGAGAACTACAGATTGGGAAAAATTTTTTGGAGAGTACAAGTCAGACAAAGGTATAATCTCTAAAATCTACAAGAAAGTCCAACACCTCTACAACAAAAAGACAAATGACCAAATTAAAAGATGAGCAAAGGAAATCAACAGACACTTCACCAAAGAAGACATACAAGCGGCCAACAGACACATGAGGAAATGCTCGTGATCACTAGCCATTAGAGAAATGCAAATTAAAACCACAATGAGATACCATCTCACCCCAGTACTACTGGCACAAATCAAAAAAACTAGAAATAACAGATGTTGGAGAGTCTGGGGTGATTGGAACTCTTATGCACTGCTGGTGGGAATGCAAAATGATACAATCATTTTGGAAAATGATATGGTGCTTCCTTTGAAAGCTAGAAATAGAAATACCATACGATCCAGCAATCCCACTCCTAGGAATATATCCTAGAGAAATAAGAGTCATCACACAAACAGACATATGCACACTCATGTTCATGGCAGCATTGTTCACAATAGCAAAAAGATGGAAACGACTGATGCCCGTCAACAGACGAATGGATAAACAAACTATGGTACATACACACGATGGAGTACTATGCAACAAGAAAGAACAACAATGAATCTGTGAAGCATCTCATAACATGGATGAAACTGGAGGACATTATGCTGAGTGAAATAAGTCAATCACAAAAGGACAAATACTGTATGAGACCTCTACTGTAAAAACTCATTAAAAAGTTTACACACAAAAAGAAACAATCTTTGTTGGTTACAAGGGATGGGAGGGGTAGGGGGAAATACTAAATAGACAATAGATAAGTGGTAACTCTGGTGAAGTGTAAGACAGTACACAATACTGGGGAAACCAGGACAACTTGTACAACAAAAGGTCATGGAAGCTCCATAAATACATCCAAACTCCCTGAGGGACTGAATTGCTGGGTGGAGGGCTGTGGGGACCATGGTCTCGGGAAACATCTAGCTCAACTGGCATAACACAGTTTATAAGGAAAATGTTCTACATTCTACCTTGGCAAGTAGCATCTGGGGTCTTAAAAGCCTGTGAGAAGCCATCTAAGACTCCACTGGTCTCACCCCTTCAGGATCAAGGGAGAATGAAGAAAACAACATACAACAGAAAGATTAGTCCAAAGGACTAATGGACCACAACTACCACAGCCTCCACCAGACTGAGACCAGTACAACTAGATGGTGCCTGGCTACCACCACTGACTGCTCTGACCGAGATCACAACAGAGGGTCCTGGACAGAGACGGAGAAAAATGCAGAACAAAATTCGTACTTACAAAAAAAAGACCAGGCTTACTGGCCTGACAGAGACTGGAGAAACCCCAAGAGTATGACCCCTCCGACACCCTTTTAGCTCAGTAATGAAGTCACTCCTGAGGTTCACCATTCAGCCAAAGATGAGACAGCCCCATACAACAAAACGAGACTAATGGGGCAAAACAGTCCAGGGACAAGGACTAGAAGGCAGGAGGGGACAGGAAAGCTGGTAGTAGGGAACCCAAGGTTGAGAAGGGACAGTGTTGACATGATGTGGGTTGTTAACCATTGTCATAAAACAATACGTGTACTGTTTAATGAGCAACTATTTGTTCTGTAAACCTTCATCTAAAGTACAATAAAAAAATGTGTGTAGTTTTAAGCTGCTGAGTTCATGTAATTTGTTATGCAGCAATAGAAAACCAACACACCACATCTGGTACTTTAATCAATTTGTTGGTACCTTGGTTCTGGATCTTGGAATCTACTCGCTAGGATGAGGTTTAGGATAAGGACATATTTCTTCACACCAACAGATATCTAACTAAAGCCCAAGTATCTGACCAATAACTAGATGACCTATTACCGTGTCAACAATTTCCAGGATTAGGGAAGTGACTCTTACCCTAATATCGTGAACCTGGGCCATTCAGTTTGCCTTCCATAATTAGTCTTTAAAGCTTGGTCAATTGGTCCAGGGTCCTTCTCTCAACCTAATGTGTGATTCACTACTTTATCCATTCTTTTTCCCTTCCTGCCAGGATGCGCAGCCTTCCAACACTAGATACATTCACTAAGGCATATTATTCATAATCTAACACCAATAATACAGCAAAACCTGGGAGAGCTGGAACTTGCTGGGACTGTCCTGTTTTTCCAGGTCTCACAAGTTGTATGCCTTTGACAGGGTGCAGTCTACCACTTTTCTATCACTCTCTATTAGTGGAAAATATTTGAATTTTCCTTCTCTGACAGGGTTCTGCCTTACAAAGGTTCCAGCTTTCTCAAGTCTTACTGTATATACAGCAAAGGCTTTAAACTGAAAATTAGCCAGAAAACTTTGATCAGTATATGGTTTAGGATAAGTAACATATAAAAAGAATGTGGAAGTAGCTCAAAAGATACTACTCTCCAAATAATTAAATCTATCACATTACGTTTATTATCACTCTAAAAATGGAAATCAAGTTATAGATTTAAAACCAAAACAGACCTTCAGATTATGCTAAACAAATGGATTTGACATAAGGCAACCAAGTTGAAAAAAACAAAAACCATCAACCAGAAACTGCATTTCCTTAGTAGCTCTGCAAAAATAAAAAGAATTGGGCTTTTATAATCCAGGAATTACATTTAGTTTACATAAATGGGTCAGAAAATTTCTTTCTGAAAAACACCAGATAGTAGATATTTTAGGTTTTGTTGGCCTTGAAGACTCTGTCACAGCTCTGCCACTGTAGCTCAAAAGCAACCACAAATAATATGTAAATAAATGGGTGTGCCTGTGTTTCAATAAAACTTTATTTACAAAAACAGGTGGCAGGCAGATTTGGCTCATGGGCTACATTTTGCCAACACCTGGTTACAAAGAAATATGATAATCATTTAAACAAATGAATGTCTCAGGAACTTACTGCTTAATTTTATCATTTCTTGGTCCAAATCTTGGTCCAGATGGTCCCCTTCTAAAACAAAATACCAAGTAAATATTAGTAGCGATAGTATTAAAAAATAAAATAAAATAAAACACACACACACACACAATTGAGCTGAATTCTAAATATGGATCACGCATTTCTTATAAGGAGCCACATTTTACTGGTAATGCTGGAACTGAATGATGTAGAACCCTCTCGACCTCATTGGCACTTACTGCTGGCCATAATTAACCTAACTCTTCTGACTGTTACAACTTTCAGAGAAATTAGAGTTTATATAATCATTAATTATATATAGGTTGTTCTAATCAATAAATGCTGAAATATAACAACTAAACTGTCAGTGAATATGAATAGCTTCATGATTAATTGTAGAACAACTAAAAGTACAATTCACCTTGACCTTAGGCTATGATACTATGCTGACTGGCAGGTATGTGTGGAGAAAAAACTCACTCAAAACACTAAACATTTTTCAGTATGTTTCTTTGATCAGTCATCTTAAACTTACCAACATAGCCAAAGGGGAAATATAGCAGTGTATGAAAATATCAACATTTCTCAAATTATTATCTCTCTATTATCCATTTTAATATTCTTGACATAAAAACTTTTGGATACTTTAAGTAATTATCATTCTTCTAAAGATACATAATAAAGTATAAACCACAAGCTAAAAAGAAAATAGGTTCTTAAATTTCTAGGCACATAGCAACGTTTTAAGGAGGCGAAGAAAACAGCTATTGAGGAAGCAAACACATTTTTAGAGGGAAAAAATCAAACTGCCCACAGACAATTTAACATGATTTATATTTATATTTATAAACATGAATATACTGTCTCTGCCTCAATTACTCTAAATTTATTCCATAAAGTCTTTAAAGCTCTAACTAAGCTCTCACTGGACCAGTATTCTATTCAAAACGAAAGTTAAACATTGAAATTCATAAAATACTAATATTCGGAACCAGAGACCATCCCTTAAAATAGGCCAGAGTAAGAAAGAACTGGTTAACTGAAAAGCAAGTAAAAGCAACCATTAAATGAAATGATAAAAGTGAAACAGCTAATCTAAAAATTATTAGATTAAAATTAACCCAGGTATAACCTTAAACTCGTTGCCACTGCATCAATTCCAACTCAAAACAACCCTATAGGACAGAGTAGAACTGCCCCATAGGGTTTCCAAGGAACAGCTGATAGATTAGAACTGCCGACCTCTTGGTTAGCAGTCAAGCTCAACCACTGTACCACCAGGGCTCCAACCCAGGTATAGGTTAAAAAAAAAAAAAAGAAGTAGCTATGTTTGTTTCATCTATTAAGTAATATGAGACTTTAAAATATTCATGGAAAAAAAAAACCAAAAGCTGATTCTTTCAAAAATGAAAATTGATAAACTTCTAGTCAGACTGATTAGGAGAAAAAAAGAAAAGACCCAAATTACTAATAGGAATGCAAGAAGGGAGATCATTACAGATAAATGTAACACGGTTATGTAAGATTAACGAAGAGCAGCCAGGTGAAGGGCAAATGGGATCTCTGTATTACCTATGCATCTCTTCCATAAGTCTAAAATTATTTTAAATTAAAATAAAATATATATAACCTCCCTCCACAAAGAATAGTCCAGGAGTAGATGGATTCCGTGTTAATTTCTATCAAACATTTAAGGAAGAAAGGATACCAATTCTACACAAACTCTTTAGGAAAACTGAAAAAGAAAGAACATTTCCCAACTCATTCTATGAGGCCAGCAATAACTTAAATAAAAATAAACAAAACAGAAAAAGACATAACTATTGTTTTAGTTATCTAGTGCTGCTATTAACAGAACTACCACAAATGGATGGCTTTAACAAACAGAAACTTATTCTCTCACAGTTAGGAGACTAGAAGTTGGAATTCAGGGCACCAGCTACAGGGGAAGGCTTTCTCTCTCTGCTGGCTCAGGGGGAAAGTCCTTGTCATCAGTCTTCCCCTGGTCTAGCAGCTACTCAGCACAGGGGCTCTAAGTCCAAAAGATGCACTCTGCTCCTGGCTCTTCTTGCTTGGTAGTAATTAGGTCCCTCTCCTCTCTGCTCACTTTTCTCTTTTATATCTCAAAAGAGACTGACTCAAGATACAACCTAATTCTGTAGATTGTGTCCCATCTCATTAACATAACTCTCTAATCATGCCTCATTAACATCACAGAGGTTAGGATTTACAACACATAGGAAAATTACATCAGATCACAAAATAAAGGACAATCACACAATACTGGGAATTATGGCTTAGCCAAGTTGACAGATATTTTGGGGGGATACAATTCAATCTACAACAGTCCACCCTTTGGCCCCCCAAAATTCATGTCTTTGCCCCATGTAAAACACTTTTACCCATCAATCATCTCAAAAGTCTTAAGTCAACTCCAAGTCCAAATTTCATCCTGGGCAAAATTCCTCTTTGTCTGTGACATCTAGAATACAAGTTACCTGCTTCCAAAGTACAATGGTGGAACAGGCACAGGGTAGACTTTTTCATTACAAATGGGAGAAACTGGAGGGAAAGAGGGCATAACAGGCAGCAAGCAAGTCAGCAGAACACATTACATTAGCTCTCAAGGCTTGAAAATAATCCTCTGTTCTCTAAGACCATTTAGGCAATGGCCCTGCCCTCCAGACTCTGGGTGCTGGCCACACTCTCTGGATTCTGGGTGGAGGCCCCTTGGCCCTGGACTTCAGCTCCACCTGCCAGGCCCACTGGGATGGCAACTCTGCTCCCTTGCATTTGGGCAGCCCCATTCACCTAGTCTGAGTGGCGACCCTAACCCCTCAGTCCTAGCAGGCCCCATTCTTCTGCCCCTTGGGCATGGTAACCCCACCCCTATCACCCTGGCACTCGTGAATGGCAGTCCCACACTCCGGAACCAAGCTGGTAAAGATCTGACTCCTTGAAACTAGAAGGCCACGGCTCCACTCTTTGAGATCCAACAGGCCATGGTTTCATCCTTTGCGATCCCAAAGGTCACGGCCATACTCTTTGAGACGGAGGCAGCTCTGCTTTCTGTGCTCCTTGTCTCTTCAGCTTCTGCTTCCTGGTTCCTTAGCCTCTTGGCCCCTCAGGCCTCTTGGGCCAGCCCAGCCTCTGCTATCCTTCTCAGGCAAGAGTTACAAAGCTCTTTAGCTGTTTTGATAAGTGCCTAGAGGCACTCCACTCTGCCAGTAAACCTTGGCCGGAAGGCACTCAGCTCTCACATTCCACGGGTTGGTGAGCCTAGCTCCACCAACAAGTGCCTGGAGGCATCCCACTTCGCCAGGAAGCCTCCTGCCCAAAGGCTCTCAGCTCTCTCGTTCCGTGGGTCACCTCCTGTGCCATTTCATGCCAGTCCCTGGTTCTGCTGTTACCATTTCTCTGTTGCTGCTTCTAGCCATTTGTACTGTCTGTTGTTATAGCTCTCCTCACTTCCTCTGAGCCCTCACCAGAACTGCCTTTGTGTCCATAATTCCACCAATACTCTCTTCAAGACAATCTAGGTTTTTACTATTAGGCACTTTAAAACTCTTCCAGCCTCTACCCATTCACAGTTTCAAAACCACTTCCACATCGTAGGTATCTATCTGTCAGAGCAGCACCTCACTCTTCTGGTACCAAATTCTGTCTTAGCTATCTAGTGATGCTATAACAGAAATACCACAAGTGGGTGGCTTTAACAAACAGAAATTTATTCTCTCAACAGTCTAGGGGGCTAAAAGTTCGAATTCAGGGCATCAGCTTCAGGGGAAGGTTTCTCTCTCTGTTGGCTCTGGGGAAGGTCCTTGTGATCAATCTTCCCCTGGTATAAGAGCTTCTCAGCACAGGGACCCTGAGTCCAAAGGACACACTCTACTCCTGGCTTTTCTTGCTTGGTGGCAAATAGGTCCCTCTCCTCTCTACTTGCTTCTCTCTTTAATATCTCAAAAGGAATTGACTCAAGATACAACCTAATCCTGTAGATTGTGTCCCACTTCATTAACATAGCCTGCCTCTAATTCTACATCATTAATATCATAGAGGTTAGGATTTACAACACATAGGAAAATTACATCGGATCACAAAACGGAGGACAACCACACAATACTGGAAATCATGGCCTAGCCAAGTTGACACACATTTTGGAGGGACACAATTCAATCCATAACAACTATCAACCATTATCTCTCATGAATACAAATGCAAAAAATCTTGGCAAACTGATTTCAACAATGTTTAAAAGGATACTGCATGATGATCAAGTAGGGTTTATCCCAAGAATGCAAGGTTGGTTTAAAACTCCACAATCAATCAACATAAATCAGCACTTGAACAGACAAAGAAAAACCATATGATCATCTCAACAGATAAGGATAACTGACAAAATTCAACATCAATTATGACAAAAACTCTTAGCAAACTAGGTACAAGAGAACTTCCTCAGCCTGATAAAGGGAAACTACAAAAAACCTACAGTTAATATCCAACTTAATGGTGAAAGACTGCATAGTTTCTCCTAAGATCAGGAATAAGGTAAAAACATCCTTCCTCACCATGATTATTCAATATTGTAGTGGAGATTCTAGCCAGAGCAACAAGCTAAGAGAAAAAAATAAAAGGCATATACCAAAAAAAAACCATGCCGCTGTCGAGTTGATTCTGACTCATAGTGACCCTACAGGACAAAGTAGAACTGCTCCATAGGGTTTTCAAGGAGTGGCTGGTAGGTTGGAACTGCTGATCTTTTGGTTAGCAGCTGAAGCTTTTAACCACTGCGCCACCAGGGCTCCAAAGATTGGATAGGAGGAAGTAAAAGTGTCTTTAATTGCCAATGACATAATCACCTATGCAGAAATTCTAATGAAAGTTACAAAAAGGTACTAGAACTAATAAGTGAGTTTAGCAAGGTTGCAGAACACAAAGTCAATTTATAAAAATCAATTGTATTTCTATATATCAACAACGAATACAGTCAGTCCCTGGATTACAAACGAGCTCCATTCCTAAATCTGCCCTTAAGTATAATTTGTATGGAAATCAGAACAGTTAGCTACAGTTCATATCAAACGTCAGTTAGTCAAATGTTTGTCTTGGTATATAGTATACCTTTCTGTGCATAAAAACAATAAAGAAATACTTTTGGATACACTAAAACATCTTAAACACAGTAATACAGTAATAATAATAATGGTTTGATGCACATCACAAAGTGTGCCCACTTCTTATTACAAACCATAGTATGTACCTCGAATTTTTAATATAGTAGACTTTTCTGGGGTTGATTTGTAACTACTGGTTGTACATAAGTCAGACGTTCATAATCTGGGGACCACCTGTGACAGGAAATTAAAATTTTTTCAATGCCATTTTTAGTAGCATCAGGAAGTTATAAAATACTTAAGGATAAACTTGACAAAAAATGTACAAAATTTAGATACTGAAAACTGTAAGTGAGAGAAATTAAAGAGGACTGAAATAAATACATATACCATGTTCATGGGTCAGAAATTTCAGTATCGTTAAGATATTAATTCTCCCCAAATTTATTTATAGATTGAATGCAATCTTTATCAAAATTCTAGCAAGATTTTCTTAAGAAATTACCAAGATGATTCTAAAATTTATATGAAAATGCATAGAATCTCTAATAGCCAAAAGAACTTTGAGAAGGAAGTATAAAGTTGAAAGACATACACTACACTACATTGTGACTTATTATAAAGTCATAGTAATAAAAATAGTGTGGTATTGATGTAACATAGACATATAGATCAACAGAAGAAAACAAGAATCTAGAAATAGATCCCCATATATATGTTTAGTCACTTTTTTACAATGTTTCTGAGACAATGCAACGGCAAAAGGATAATCTTTTCATCAAATGGTGCTAGAATAATTGGATAGCCACACCCCAGAAAAAATGAACCGTCACCCTTACCTTACACCATAAACAAAAATTAACTCGAAATGGATAATAGACCTAAATGTAAGAGTTAAAAACTATAAAACTCCTGGAAAAAAACACAGAGAATACCTTAGTGCCCTTGAGTTTGGCAAAGATTTCTTAAATATAACACAAAAAAGTAAAAACAATATAAGAAATTTTTCAATAAATTGATTTCATCAAAACCAAAAACTTTGCTCTGCAAAAGATACTGTTATGAAAATGGAAAGTAAGTTATAGACTGGGAGAAAATATTTGCAAAACATATATCCAACAAAAAATGTGTATCTGGAATATGTAAAGAACTCATGACTTAATAGAATCCTTCAATATTGCAACTCGAGGCTCGAATTTTTTCTTCAGTTCTTTCAGCTTGAGAAATGCGGAGTGTGTTCTTTTCTTTTGGTTTTCTAACTCCAGGTCTTTGCATATTCATTATAATATTTTGTCTTCTCAAGCTGCCCTTTGAAATCTTCTGTTCAGTCATTTTACTCCATCATTTCTTCTCTTTGCTTTAGCTACTCCACATTCAAGTGCAAGTTTCAGAGTCTCTTCTGACATCCATTTTGGTCTTTTTTTTCTTTCCTGTCTTTTTCTCATATGCAAGTTCAAGTTGAAGCTGAAGAAAATTAAAACAAGTCCACAAGAGCCAAAATACAACCTTGAGTATATCCCACCTGAATTTAGAGACCATCTCAAGAACAGATTTGACACACTGCGAACACTAATGACCAGAGACCAGATGAGCTGTGGAATGACATCAAGGACATCATACATTAAGAAAGCCAAAGGTCATTAAAAAGACAGGAAAGAAAGAGTGCAATACTACTGAACAACAAAAAGAAACAATCTATTGATACAAGCAATAGCATGGCTGAATATCCAAATTATTATGCTAAGTAAATGAAGCCAGTAAAAAAGGGACATACTTAATGATTCCAATCATATAAAATTCTAGAAAATACAAATTAATCCACAGTGACAGAAAGCAGACCAGGGATTGCCTGGAGACTGGGAGAGCAATGGATTACCAGGGGTGATGAGGAAAGTTTTGGAGTGACAGCTATGTTCATTATCTTGATTTTGGTAATGATTTCAAGAGTGTAAACGTATGTCAAAATTCATACTGTACACTTTAAACATATAAATTTTAATGTATGTCAATTACACCTTAATAAAGCTATATATATATTTTTAAAAACTCACAGAAAAAAGTCCTCTTCTTCATCTGAATCATCTTCCAAAAGATTTCTCTGTTAAAAGAAGAAAAAGATGGGTTTTCAGATTTAGGAAGGAGTAATGAAACAAGTCCTATCCTGGTGAAATTTCTTAACTCCAAGCTTCCAGACAGAAGGAAGAGTGATTACTTATGTATGCTTCGCTGGAAGTTAAAAGATGTGGAACAACATTTACAGGCTTCCCAAAGAAAAGGTTTGTAATTTCAGAATCTTGTAGCTGACTCAGATGTAGAAAGGCCATTGAAGCTGGCTATGGGAGTAAGGAACTGCAGGCAATGAGGAAGAAGCCAGTCCCTTCTCCTTCCTCTTGCCTTCTGGTCTCTCTCTATTAGCAGAAACTAACAGGGTAAAGGAGAAATGTAGTTTGCAGAGTTCAACTTTAATATCAGAGAGAAAAGTACAGAAGGGTAGGTTGGAACTGAGAAACAAGAGCTTCGTACTTGGCAGTTTACCTTTTAGCTTCTCAGTCCACAAATAGCCCTCTACACATCTGAACTTCTAAACAAAAACAACTTTATAATTTTGCCTTATAATAAAATGGAATTATTCTCTTTAAAATGAAGGTACTCTCACCATCTCCCCAAAAGGGGGAGATAAAGTCCAAAAAACAGGCTAAATAAGAGTAAAAAACAGATCTTCTCAGACCCATAAGAACTCATACACCACCTGCTGTAGGCAAAAAATGACCCTCCAAAGATGTCTACACCCTAGTCCCTGAAATTTGTGAATATGTTACTTTGCAAGGTAAAAGGGACTTTGCAGATATGATTAAGAATCTTGAGGTGAGAAAATCATTATAGATGATTCAGGTGAGCCCAAGATAATCACAAAGGTCCTTATAAGAGGGAGGCAGAAGATGTTATACTGTTGGCTTTGAAAATGGAGGGAAAAATATGAGCCATGGAATGCAGGTGGCCTCTAGAAGCTATAACAGACAGAGAAACAGATTGCCCCCTAGAGCCCCAGAAGAAAGATGTCCTAGCACGCCAGGACCCATTTTGGACTTCTAACCACCAGAACCATAAGATAATAAATTTCTATTATTTAAGTCACTAAGTTTGTGGTAATTTGTATAGCAGCAATGGGAAATGAATACACCATCCATGTACCTTTTCTGAGGAAATTACTTAAAGAATTACACCAGCCAGAAAGAAAATTAAACCAGAGCAAAAATCTTAAGACAGAGATTTATACTATCAAGGAATCTAACAAAATGTATGGTCAAATCTAAACGGATGATGATAATGTGATTGTGAATTGTAACTTACAGCTTCTGAAAGAAAAAGGCATAATATAAGAAAAAGCCTATAAAAAACCTAAAACTTTTCTAACAAAGTCGAGGAGCTGGGAATGGGAGACTGAAGTGAGGAATTAACAGCATAATAATACACTTATCTTGGTGAGAAGTGGAGTGGAGTGGAGGAAGGAGGAATAGGGCTAAAATGGGAAAAAACAATAGAAGGGGCATACTTTTTAGTGTGTTGACACAACACAGATCTAAACATTCTTGTTAAAATATAAAGTTAACCAATAACAAAAGAAACAGTGTTGGAGTAATATTTCTAAATTGCCTAGTGATACTGGGAATAGGGAGAGTGTTGAGAAAAAATAATCCAGCAAACAAAGTAAGGGAAAAGAGGAAAAATAAAACAAATATAAAAAATATCATTGTATCATTGTATCTCTGTAAAATAATATATAACATAAAGAGTAAAAAAAAAAAAAATTAAAGGATGTACTCAATATTCATTTCAAAAATATTCCTGAGTATCTTTTAGGTACTAGGTACTGTTCTAAGTACCAAGCACACACAGCTTTGAACAAAACAGACAAGGTCCAAGCTCTCACAGAAAAATATTTGACAGGGATAAATGCTATGTAGAAAACTAAAACAGTGATGGGACAGAAAGTGACAATGGCTACATGAGATTAGCTTGTCATGGAAAATCACTCTGAAAAGGTGAAATTTAAGCTGAAATCCAAATAGTAACAAGGAGCCAGCCAAACAAAGATCAGGGTGAAGAGCATTTGTTGCTGGCACAGGGACCAGCTAGGGCAGAAAAAGCCCAAATATATTAGTTATCATAATAAATGTGCAAGTTTGAATGCCCCTATTTAAAACAAAAAGTCTATGATTAGGGTTTTAAAAAATCCAGCCATATCTGTTTATAAGTAGTTCACCTAAAACAAATGTCAACTAAAGGATAAAAAAAGGACAAGATACATTGACAAATTCTAACAAAAAGTATGTTAGAGTCAGTAATACAGATATAAAGAGGAATCTTAGGGCAAAATCATTACACAATCAAATAAGAAGATTTTTCAAAGATAAAATGAACAATCCACCAAGTAGATTTAACAGCAAGAACATTATATACCTAACAACATAGCACAAGATATATAAAGCCAAAGCTGTTCGAATTACAAGGACAAATTACCCATTCAAAATCATAAGGAGGATTTAACATACCCTCCAGAGATGGTCAAACCAAAAAGACAAAGAATAAGTATATAGAATTTTGTACTCCAATAGCAACTTTTTTTTTCAAATATCCAAAAAAATGAAAAAGTCACAAAATAATTTCAATAAATTCCAAAAAAGTAGAAATTACACAAGCCACATTTTCTGATCACAATACAGTAGAAATTAAAACAAATAACAAAAAGAAATTTTAAAATTAACTCTTATGCTAAAATGTACATGGAAGTTGAACAGACTATTTAGAAATGAATGACACTGGGAATATTACAGTTCAAAATCTGTAGGGCGTGGCCACAATAGTACTTAAAAGAAAATGTGACCTTAAATGCATTTATTTATGAAACCACAAAGCCTGTAAATGTATGAAATAGTATTTATCTCTTAAGATGGGTAAACTGTTATATTCCTAAGTAACACATCCAAGAAGCTTAAAGAGAAAGATTCAAGAATCTGATTATATAAAAGTTAAAAACTTGAAGAACAAAAGATGTAATAAACAAGGTTAAAAGGCAAGCAAGAGACTGGGAAAAAATATCTACAACATACATTCAGACAAAATAATTGACATCTGTATTACATAAAGAGCTCTGACAAATCAGTCAGAAAAAGAGATATTACAGAAAAATAGTCAAAGGATAGGATTAGACAATTCTCAATACGAAAACAAATGGACAATGACCACATGAAAAGATGTTCAAAATCAATAATAATCAGGGAAATCAATGCATTAACTCATTCCTTCAACAAATACTTCTTGAATGATATTCTCGCTTATAAGTATTAACAGACAATCATTATATTTATGATGCAGTTTATGTGGCTTAGAGGATGATAATACTAAAGATAAGGTGTGTTTATTTTAGTTGTACACTGAGAAACACACCTTGAAAACCAATGACTTTTTACTCATTCATTCAACAAGTTTACGTGCTAGGGATACAATGTCAAAGTATAACAGGACACAATGAAATACCACTTCATACCCCCTAGGGTGGCTATCATCAAAAAGTTAATAACAAGTGTCCACAGGATGTGGAAAAAGTGGAACCTTCATACATTGTTGTTGGGAATGTAAAATGGTGCAGTCACTGGAAAACAGTTTGGCAGTTCCTCAAAAGGTTGAATATAGGGTTACTACAAAATTTAGCAAGTCCATTCCTAGGTATATATACAAGAGAAATGAAAGCAAGTGTCCACGCAAAAACTTGTATATGAATGTTCATAGTGGCATTATTTGTAACAGGCAAAAAGTAGAAACAAATCCAAATGTCCATCAACTGATGAATGGATAAACAAAATGTGGCATATCCATAGACTGGAATATTATTTGGCAATAAGAAGGAATGACGTCCTGGTACACACTACGACATGAATGAACCTTGAAAACATCATGCTAAGTGAAAGATGCCAGCTACAAAAGATCAAATATTACATGATTCCACTTACATGAAATATCCAGAAGAGACAGATCTATGCATTTGTGGTCGCCCAGGGCTGCAGGGACGGGGAGAAAGGGAGATGACTGCTAAAATGTACATAGTTTATTTTTAGGATGATGAAAATGTTCTAAAATTGGGTGTAGTAATGGTTGCACAACTCTGTGCATATACTTAATACCAATGAATTGTACACTTTAAATGGGTGAATTGTATGGTTTGTGAATTATATTTCAATAAAGCTGTTACAAAAGAGGAAATCTTGGTGGCGTAGTGGTTAAGAGTTCGGCTGCTAACCAAAAGGTCAGCAGTTTGAATGCACCAGGCACTCCTTGGAAACCCTATGGGGCGGTTCTACCCTGTCCTATAGGGTTGCTATGAGTTGCAATTGACTCAGTGGCAACGGGTTCAGTGGTTTTGGTTACAAAAGAAAAGTATAATGGGAAAGAGGAGCAGTACTTTTTAAAATTTTGAAGTAATTTACAGATTATTAGAACGAGTTATCAAACTTCATAATCTGATAAATATTCAAAAAGGAGGTCTCTGTTTAAATAAACAGCCAACATCCTATTTTTACAATAAATTCTGCAAGTAATCAACCCATAATGTAAATACAAAGTGTATGGTTACAGTCTCAATAGCGGAATTGATTTAGGACTGTACATGTTATGTTTTTAAGTATATATACAAAGCTTATTTTAAAACCCTTACAGGATTTAATCTACTGGTAGGTTCTAACCATCTTAAAAAAAAAAAAAAAAACTGTTGAAAGAGTCAGAACAAGACAAATGTTTACTATATTGTACTCATTAGATGTTGGATAGAGTGGATAATACGAGGTTCTGATGTTGTGCAAAAAGGAACATGCAAAACGAAGTCAAGTAGACTACAAGCTCCCTAAGAGCAGAGACCCTACCCTCCAGTTCTTAGCACATTGCCTAACACATGGAAGGTGGTCAATAAATACTTGTTGGATGAATGAGCAAATGAATGAATGCTAAGAAGAAAGGGAGTGAGGCAGGACTTCAGGCTGCTACGTAAAAAGGAATAAGAACATTAATTCCTTCCCTCAATATTTATTGAGTACTTTGAAAACATTCATATCAAATGTCTTCTTCCAAAATGCTACATAATTTATAGATTTATACATACTTGTACAAAATGTTTCTGGAATAAACTAGCAATTAAAACAGTATATAAAAGATTCTCTGAACTCTGAGGCAATTACAGGTCCAGAATGCCTTACCTGAAATTCCAAAATCTAAAAAATTCTGAAAACCAAAAGGTTTTCTAAGTTTGGTACAAAATTCATTTGGAGGGAAACCTGATCCAAACTGATGTTCACTAACTTATTTATACACTTAATGTAATCTCACATATCACTGAGAAATATTAATGTGTTCTATTTCAAGGTGCTACCCAAGCCCCAGAACCTTGGTGATACAGTGGTTAGGCGCTTGGCTGCTAACTGCAAGGTCAGTGGTTTGAACCCACCAGCCGCTCTGTGAAAGAAAGATGTGGCAGTCTGCTTCCATAAAGATTTACAGCCTTGGAAACCCTATGGGACAGTTCTACTCTTCCTAGAGGATCACTATGAGTTGGAATTGACTAAATGGCAATGGATTTGAGTTTTGGTTACCCAAGTCCCCAAAAACCTATTAGATAATATGCACTTAACTATCTTTCTAAAATCTGAAAAATTCTGAATAAGACATTGTGTATTTGTATAAAATTTCTCTGTAAGATTAGAAGGAAGCTATGAGCGTGATTTGGTAGATAATGGAAACAGAATTCAATGAGTCACCAACCTAAGTAATACATACTTCTTAATATGTTTACACAAATAGGATTAGAATAAAGCCATAAATTTTAGATTTTTCTAAAATTATTTACAAAAGGAATGAAAACCTATGTTGAATCTTTCTTTTTTAAAGCTGAAAATTGTGAACTTACCCTTTCACTTTTCACAGAACCAGTGACATCATCGTCATTTAGGTGGCGTTTGAACTTGGGAGGCATATTTTTTACTCACAAAGTACTTCTCTACTTCCTAGTAGAATAAGAATTCACCACCCTAAAGAGAAAATAATTTTCATTTAGATTTGAGGCTTTTGTGTATAAGCCAAAGTATGTAAAACAGCTTACAAGGCTCAGCATGATGGGGCCTCCCTCATTTCTCTTGACTTTGACTACTCCCCTCTCACTTGTTCTGCTCCAGTGATCCTAGCCTCCATGCTTGGCCTCAACATGTAAGAGACAGCTAAAGCCATGAGAAATAGCTAAAACCTTAAGAGCACATGTATAGGAAATGAGTAACTTAAGGATTTTATAAAATGAAAGAACAGATAGTCCTGGAGAAGGGAAAAATAGGAAGTGGTCCTCTAAAAATGAAACATAATGACTCTAAGATTTTAACCCGGAGTCAGAAAACAGTGGAACTCTTAGTTCTCTCACTTTTAGCTGCTGAAACAATGATTCCATTTCCTCATCAGTAAAGTGGTGATTTTTAGCCTTCTGCATGGAGTTGGAACGGTCAAATTGGATAATACAGGCAAAAACATTCTGCAAACTGTAACATTCAATTCCAAGGCATACAATGAGGTTCTCTGTAAAAAGGGCTAAGTTTGGTAATTACTGGGTTAAGTAAAGCTAGTTTTCTTTGCTACAGAAATTCTCACAGCCTTTTAAGTGCTAATATGCACTGTGACTTTCCAGAAAAATGCCTGTGTATGCAACATAGTCAAAATTTACTTGAGAAAAAGTCCTATGCTAATACAAGGTTTCGGAATCTCGGGTTAGGCGATGAATGAATATCAAGAATAGCTAAAATGTACTGAATGTTTTACTGTGTGCCAGGCACTGTGCTCAGTGATTTACATGCACTTTCTTTTAATCCTTACAACACTCCTAAAGGAGGCATTGGAAACTGAAAGAAAATTAAGGCATACTAGGAATAAGTAACATTGTTAGTCACTTAACTCATTTAAATAGCAGAAATACAGGCCTAAACCAGTCGATGTTTTAATATGTACTCAATTAGTTGTCCACCAGGTTATAAAAGTCTTTTAGAAAGGCACCCTTTCCCTTTAACAACCCCATAGGTAGCCCTCATAAAAGCTCCACAATAAGAAACACCTCTAAGATCTTTAAATGTTGTCAGGTCCAGTTTCATAAACCAAATAAAAGCAATATTTTAAGTCAGCTTCTGGTCAAAATAAATTCACAGAGACAGTTTTCTTTGATAAGAAATGCTCCCAAACTAGAAATTTAATCACTTGAAACAACAACCAAACTCTTACTACAGTTCATTCCACAATATTTCTGTCATACCTCTGGCCATTTTATTCATCATACTTTGATTTTAGAATAATTCATTCATGCAGAAATGTTACAGAATGCATGGAGAAACAGATGACGAAGGAAGCATAGAAGAATTTGAGTTGCTTCATATATATATATAGAAACCCTGGTGGCATAGTGGTTAAGAGCTATGGCTGCTAATCAAAAGGTCGGTGGTTTGAATCCACCAGGCACTCCTTGGAAACTTTATGAGGCAATTCTACTCTGTCCTATAGGGTTGCTATGAGTTGGAAGCTACTTGATCGCAACAGGTTTGGTTTATATATATATGTATATGAAGATAATATATCAGGTATACATTATCTGTACTTTACATTGTAAATCCTACAAATGGGCTGCCTCAACATCCCAAAGCAAACAACAGACAGACACAACATCTTTATGAAATATAGAGTAAAGCTATAACCTTAATGATGAGCAAACCCATTTCAGGTCCAATAATCCAATAATCAGGCTCTTGAAACCAAGAAACCAATGTCTGACAAACAGAAAAGCCATCAGCAAAGCAGGAGGCAGATTAATTAGCTACATTCATATATCAGGGCAACTGATGATATTTGCACCAAATAACTAATAGAAATGAACCGTGCTCAGAAATCAGACTTGCACATATTCTGCCTACGATTTCACCTGCAAAACAGTACAGGTGAATCAGGTGCTTGTGCCTAGGTATCTATGCAAATAAGGGAGCCTTCATGACCTATGAAGGATAGACAACCACTACTCAATTGACTAAAAAGTGTCACATCACCATATGCTTCTAAAGCCATCACTATACCTTTAAATTTTAATGCATGTGTTTTTTAAGAGGTAGCACGTTCTCTATTCAACGGTTTCTCTATTCAGTGGTTTTACACGTAATAAACTTCTAACCTGTTGTTTAACAAATGCTGGCTTCTTTTCTGCTTTATTCAAAAACCCTATGTGTTTCATTTCACAAAAAGCTTGAATCCGGGCAGAGGCTTTCCTTTTCTCTGCCTCCATTCCCTCTCTTTCTCCTCTTCCTTCCTCTCTCATCAGCAGTCTTGGTGGGTGCAGTTTCACGGAAACAAAGTGATTTGGATGGACACAGCCTGGAGATGTTAGTCGCAAAACCTGTCAAAGTGTAAATGATTCACGCCACCTCCCAGTCATTAAAAACGCAGCAGGACTGGCGCTCTTTATCCTGAGCTCTTAAATAATAAAACAGATCCACCCCTCTAGCAAGCAGATCCGTTCACCCCTACACCCCATCTGTCACACAGGCCATGTCCCCCGACATCTGCTCCTAACTCTGGCCCTTCCTGCCCCAGGATATCCACTCACATTCCCGGCTGCCTCCCACTCTTCCTAGATCTTCCCCATCCCAGGCACTGCTCTTTTCCTATCTCCCCGGAGCATCTCTCAATTCCTATTCCTCTCCCTCCTCAACCGCCCCCATCCGCACACCCTAGTCGTTGCCCACCTTCCTCACGGCACTCCCGGCCCCTATCCCTCAACCCCCCTCCTACGCCCCGGCCCAACCTTTTCCATCCCGGGGCTCCCTCGCCCCCTGCCCCAGGCCAGTCGCCCGGCCAGACCGGACGTTGCGGGGAGGCGGGGCAGGGGCGTCGTCTCCGCTTCCTTCCTCCTAACACTAGCCCCTCCTGTCGGGAGCAGGCCGGCGTTAGTACCTGTGGCTCCCGGGGAGCTCGGGGCAACTCTTCTGGGCGGGCTGTGCAGGGCGGGCGGGGGAAGGAGCGGGCAGCAGGAAGGAAGGCGGGAGCGGGAGACAGTGGGCGCAGACCCGGTGTCTCCAGCTCCGCCACAGCTGTGCCACCGTCTCATCGAGCCGATCGGCGCTCCGCGGCCTGGCGGCTGGCGGAGGGGGCGGGACCAGTACGCGAAGATCGTCGAGGGAGTCGATTAGGTCCTCCACTAGCAGGAAGGAGTGTGGTCGGCACGGAGCGTAGACCCGGATTCCAGGACTGTATTGTACTCAGAGGGAGGAAGAACAGCTGGTTCTGGAGGTCCCAGCCAGAATCTGGCGTGCGTGGAGGGCGCTCGGGGAGGTGGGCGAGCGCTGAGAAGTCACTGAGTTTGGGCGCCAAGGGAATGCTCTTGACTGGAGTTGACGAGGCGTTTAGAAGGTACTCCCAGCCCCAGCAAAGGAAGCCGAGTAGGAAGAGGAGGATGGCTCGCAGCCTAAGGCTTCGGATTGTCTAGGGCCTTTTGCGAGAAAAGGAAATCCGTTTGATTCCTGTTTATAGAATCAGAGTTAGACCTGGAGAGAGATGTCGAGGGTTGCTAGGCCGGTCTCCTCGTTTTAGGTATAAGGAATCTCTAGTTCAGAGAGGAGACTTAACTTGAGCTCACACAGCTACTTTGGACAGTGTTCTTTCCCATGAATCGCTTAGTTGTAACCTAAAATATCTAGGTCCAAACAGACATTGGAGCCTTCTGGTTTCAGGTGGGAAATAACCCCTCTCTGGCCATTCCACCGTACTATTCACTACCTCCGCATCCCCCACCCCACCCCCATTTCATATCATATTTAAACCTCCATGCCTGCAATAGCTGGACATAGTAATACAAACAAATGATTTTGTTTCTGCTTTCTCTTGTTTGTTTTACTTATCCATTCCTTCCACCCACGCCCATCTGGATTGTTTTACTCTTTTTTTTTTTTTTTCCTGTCACTTGTTTACTACACATACATCTTCTTAATATCTATGGGTCCTTTGTTGATATAGTGTTTTTACTACCTGAAGTGGTGTGCCAGGCACTTTATAAAGACATCATGAAAATAAGGGGGAGTGTCTAAGTACGAGGAGACAAAGAACAAGAGGAGGAAAGCTCTGGGACACCGAAGAAAAGGAAAGAATGGACACCCTCTTACCAGCTGCTCTTTTGGTTGGTGTTTGTTTTGACTTAAAAATGCACCAAACTAATTGATAGCTGCATTGGCTAGGGCAATGACTATCAACCGTAGGTGAATCACCTGAAGTTGAATCACTTGGGTAGCTTTAAAAACTACTTATGCCCAGGCACTACTTTGAGGTTCTGATTTAATTGGTTGCTGAGAAACAGTGAGCCATGGCATTGTCAGTGGAAGCTTCTGAAAGCCTGATGTTAGACTCACACATTACCTGCGTGTCTACTGCTTGGGAGCCAGGCTTAGACTGAACAGAAGCTTTTTAACTTTTTCTGCCTGGGCATGATGGTGAGACTATCCCAGATTCCATAGATGACACAGACATTCTTTTTATTAGATTAGTTGATTTTATATCTCTATATCTGCTTGTCTTCGGGGGCTTTCTTGCTTTGGTGCCTCAGCCAGTTATAGCTTTAGTCAATTATAGCCTCAGCCCGTACACTTTGTCACCTTAAGGCAATGTTATATGATTACTGAGCTGCATGGGTATGCCTGTGAATAATCCACTCTTTGTTTCTTAGTTTGTTTTTCACCATAATTCTTTAATCCTGCCAGTCATTTTGGTATGATTGTTTGGGGGAGGGTGAATCATGCAAGCCCCAACCTTTTTTCACCTGAACAATGTCCCTTTGACTATCCCTGACATTTGTGAAAGCTTAGAAAATGTCATTTTACAATTAATATGGTTGAAATATATTACTCATCCTTAAAGGGTATAAATAGCACTGGACTTTGGAGTTAGAACCAGATTGCAGTCTTACCAACTTGAATTATTTTCTCTTTATTGAACTCCAGTTATTCAGATGTTGGTCCTCTAATTTTGCTCTATAAATCAGGTTCCTTTATGGCCTGCTTAGGAGTCCTGTTTCTCAAGTCTGCTAAAACAATCACTACTGATTCATCTACTTTCCAGCTTTTAATATTTTGTTGCAATTGTCTCTTATCCCATGAGGCAGAAAAATATAAATCAATTATAACCACATAAACAAATGTTCAACGTCACTCAAAATGTAAATCAACAGTGGAAGATCACTTTTCATCTATCAGTGACTAAGGAAGGAGTTAAACAGATCTACAAGCTAATCTTCTTAAATGGTATTTGCTAGCACGAGAGTTCATATATATGGAATTCCGTTAGCAGCATGTCTCTGGGATAGGATGCTTTATGGTAGGTGCATCAAGAATCCATGGATTTGATGGGTATGATTCCCTGGAAAATGTCATGTCAGCTATATAATTACCTGAGCATAAAATGGAGATGTTTCATACTGAGTTGGCACCTTCTGTGTGAAGGAAGTGTCTGCACACCTTACTTAGAGACCTCATATATTAACTGGGGCAAGGGTGCACCAACCAGTCTCTGATGTAGGGCCACGACGTTTTAACTAAGCAGGAGTCTGCTGGCTCGAGCATGCCGTTGTCTTTATTATAAATTATATTGTTTACGATTTCTAGTTTCATTTTCTTCAAAGTAGAGCAAAAACTTAAAGACATCGTTGAATCAATTTGAGTGCAGTCTGTATAAATTTTGTACAATTTTTCCTAAAGTTTTACAGATTTTTCTTACCCATACCTAATTTGACAATGATTCTATAAAAATTTGATTGTGGTAAATATGTATAATTTGCCATTTTAACCATCTTGAAGTATACAATTCAGTGGCATTACTTGAATTCACGATGTTGTTCAAAACTTTTTCATCACCCAAACAAATTAAGCAATAATTTTTAATAATTAAGCACCCATTAAGCAATAAATTCTCCTCTCTTCCCCCACATCTTCTGGTAAGCTCTAATCTACTTTCTGCCTTTATGAATTTGCTTATTCAAAGTATTATCCTGTAAACAGAATCATACAATTTTTTTTTTACATGTCTGGCTTATTTCACTTAGCATAATGTTTTCAAAGTCCATCCATGTTATAGCATGTATCAGAACTTCATTTCTTTTTATGGCTGAATAATATTCCATTCTCTGTATATACCACATTTTGTTTATACAGTAAAACCTGCCAAAGCTGGAAATCTGTATAAAGCAAAAACCTGTCAAAGAAGGAAAACAAAAATATTTTCCACAAATAGAGAGCAATAGAAAAGTGTTAAGACTATCAAAGGCAGAAAACTTGCAAGACCCAGAAAAACGAGGCAGTCCCATCTAGTTCCAGCGCTCACACGTTTCACTGTACATTCATTTGTTGATGGACAATTGGGTTGTTCCTACCTTTTGGCTATTATGAATAACACTGCTATGAACATTGGTGTACAAGTTTATCTTCCATAGTGATTTTTGTTTATTGTTCACCATTATCAATTTAGTTTTCATAGAAAAAATAGTATTCTATTTGTACTTATATTTCATTAGTTTAAATACTTAATTAAATTCCATAAGTATGATAACAAGTATAAATATTTTAGTGTACAAATACAA
Organism: Dugong dugon; assembly: GCA_030035585.1. Classification (NCBI taxonomy): domain Eukaryota; kingdom Metazoa; phylum Chordata; class Mammalia; order Sirenia; family Dugongidae; genus Dugong; species Dugong dugon. The sequence goes on from CM057462.1 coordinate 171,457,637, forward strand.
ATTGACTCTTTTTTTCTTTTAAGTAATATTGTATTTTCAGTGAAGGTTTACATAGCAGTTTAGTTTCCCATTCAACAATTTCTACACAAATGGTTCAGTGACATTGGTTAAATATTTCCATTCTGGTTGTTCCATTTCCATTAATCTAGTTTCCCTGCCCTCCTACATTCTCATCTTTGTTTTAAAGTAATTGTTGACTGTTTGATCTCATATAGATGATTTTTTTAAAGTAGTACAGTACTCACAAGTGATAGTCTTTAGTTTTTGAGTCAATCTGTAATTGAGATAAACGTGACCTCAGGGGCTAGTTTCGGTTCAAGGTTTAAAGAGTATCTCAGAGCAATAGTCCCAGGGAATCTTCCAGTTTCAACCAGTCCAATAAGTTCTTTTTTTTTTTTTTTTAAGGAATTTGAGGTTCTGTTCCACATTTTTTCTCCCTTTCTATCAGCCATCTATTGTGGCCCTAATCAGAACAGTCAGCAGTGGTAGCTCGGCACCATCTAGTTCTTCTAGTCTCAGGGTCAATGAGGACATGGTTCATGTAGACTATTAGTCCTGTAGACTAGTTTCTTCTTTAAATCTTTGGTTTCTTTCCTTCTCTTTTGCTTTGGACGAGTAGAGACCAATAGTTGTATCTTAGATGGCTGCTTGCAATCTTTTAAGACCCCAGGTACTATTCACCAAGCTGAGATGTTGCACGAGACTAAGGTCCTAATCCTTCAAACCCAGGAAAGCAGTCCTGCGAGGTGTTTAGTTATGTCTAAGAAGTATCCGTAACTGTACCCCTATGTGCTTTATTATATATATGAATATATGTACATACAGTCACAAACATGCATATACATATGCATACACCTATATACACACAAATATATACTCACATATGCATACCTATACATGTTTGTCTACGTGTGTACATATATACCCACACATAATGTTTTTTGGTTGTTGCTTTTGTTTCAAAATTACATATGCCTTAGCAATTACCTAAAGGTCCTTTTTCTTGTGTACATTTTAGTGGCATTGTTTACTTTCGTCAAGCTGTGCATACTTCGCCCTCATTCGGTGTTATCTTTTACAAGTGGACTCCTGATATCACATAACTAGTGTATAAAGGAAGTGCGCAGGTTTATCAGTTAACCCATCAGCCTCATGTGCCCAGAGGGCCTTGGGTCTCGGTAAATATGGTGTTGGTGTGTTTTGCTTTTTATTTTGAAACAGTCTCAACCTTACAGAGTATGAAGAACTCTTGTAAACCTTTTATCCTGATTCACTGGCTGTTAATATTTTTTTAAATGCTGGCCTGAACCCCTGAATGGATTTCATGACTCACAGTTTGAGGGACACTGAAATAGTTTAGCCCATCTCTCTTTTTCTCCAAATAGATAAAGAATCAGCAGGCCAGAGAGTTTACATAGCTGAACTCAAGGGGGTTGTTAACATTTTGTCTCATTTGCTTTATTCTCTCTCTCTAAATATATGCCACCCCCCACATTATTTGAGAGTTAATTACAGACATCATGTCCCTTTACCCCTACATACTTCATCAAGTATTTCCTAAGAGAAAAGAACATTTTCTTCATAATCATGGTACAATTTTCAAATTCAGAAATTTTAACATTGATATATAATACTACTTTCTAATTTAGCATCCGTAAGCAAATTGGCCAGTGGTCTCAGTTATGCCGTTTGTGGTTTGCAAAGAGAAGGGAAAGTGATGAGTAAAACAGCAAACAGGTTAAGTGGAGTCTGGTTGGATAAGACAACTTCTAATGTAGTTTAATTTTTCTTAAATATTTATGTTGTTGTTTTAGGTGCCATCAAGTGGATTTTGACTCCTAGTGACCCCATGTGATGGAGTAGAACTGCCCCTTAGGGTTTTATTGGCCATAATCTTTTCATTATGATAAATGGAGAAAATATTGAAGTTGTCAAGGATTTCATTTTACTTGAATCCACAATGAACACCCATGGAAGCAATAGTCAGTAAATCAAACAACACATTGCATTGGACAAATCTGCTTCAAAAGACCTCTTTAAAATGTTAAAAAGCAAAGATGTCACTTTGAGGACTAAGGTACGCCCTACCCAAGCCATAGTATTTTCATTTGCCTCATATGCATGTGAAATCTGGACAATAAATATGGAAGACTGAAGAAGAATTGAATTATGGTGTTGGCACCGAATACTGAATATACCATGGACTTCCAGAAGAACAAACAAATCTGTCTTGGAAGAAATACAGCCAGGATGCTCCTTAGAAGGGAGGATGGCAAGACTTCATCTTACGTACTTTGGGCATGTTATCAGGAGGGACCAGTCCCTGGAGAAGGATATCATGCTTGGTAAAGTAGAGGGTCAGTGAAAAAGAGGAAGACCCTCAGCAAGATAGATTGACACAGTGGCTCTGCAACAATGGGCTCCAACATAGCAACAATTGTGAGGATGGTGCAGGACTGGGCAGTGTTTCATTCTGTTGTACACAGGGTTACTATGCGTCAGAACTAACTCGATGGCACCTAACAACAAAAACAACAATCTTTACAGGAGCAGATCGCAGGTCATTCTCCTGTGGAGCTGCAGGGTGGGTTTGAACACCAGCCTTTTACTTAGCAGCACACTTAGCCATTTGCGCCACCAGGGAGCTATATATATATATATATATATATATACATGTGTGTGTGGAGCCCTGGTAGCGCAGTGGTTAAGAGCTCAGCTGCTAACCAAAAGATCAGCAGTTCACATCCACCAGCTGCTCCTTGGAAACCCTGTGGGGCAGTTCTAGTCTGCCCTGTAGGGTCACTATGAGTCAGAATTGACTTGACAGCAACGATTTTTATATATATGTAATAAAATGGGAACGCTCTATGTTTTACTCATGAAACTTTAGTTGTGACATTATAAGATGTACTCATAGAGACTTTGATAAGTTGCAAGGATTTTATCTTGGAGAAATTGCCTCCCACAAAGATGGCAACATCAGAGAAACCTGTGTATGCTCTAATCGTGCTATGAATTGTTTTGTTTTACTACTACTACTGTAAAACTTAAAAATAGCTACCATTTTTTAAATGCCAACTTTTCTTTAAGCACTATGCTTAATGACTAGCATATGTTATTTAATTTCTGCACAATAGCCCTCTGATAAAGAGTATAATTTTCCTCATTTTATCAATGTAGAAACCAAGATTCAGAGATGAGATTATCAAATTTGTCCAAGGTTAGGAAATGGAAACTCTGGGTACATTTGTAAATATTGTAGAGCTACATGCTTGAGTTAAGGTGAGATAAATATTTTATCTAAATTTGGCCACATGCTTTGCCCTTGTCTTGGTCATGTAGTGCTGCTTTGGATGGCTTTAACAAACAAGTTTATTCTCTCTCAGTCTAGTAGGCTAGAAGTCCGAATTCAGGGTGCCAGCTCCAGGGGAAGGCTTTTTCTCTGTCAGCTCTGGAGGAAGGTCTTTGTCATCAGTCTTCCCTTGGTCTAGGAGCTTTTCTGCACAGGGACCCCTGGGTCCAAAGGACACGCTCTGCTCCTGGCACTACTCTCTTGGTGGTATGAGGTCCTCATGTCTCTCTGCTAGTTTCTCTCTTTTATATCTTAAAGGAGATTGGCTTTAAAACACAATTTAATCTTGTAGGTTGAGTTCTGCCTCATTAACATAACTGCCACTAATCCCATCTCATTAACATCATAGAGATAGGATTTACAACACATAGGAAAATCACAAAATGGTGGGCAAGCACACAATACTGGGATCATGGTCTAGCCAGATTGATACACATATTTTTGGAGGACACAATTCAATCCATGACAGCCCTTAAAATAGAAATTAGTCAATTCTTAAAGCATCATAGAGGTGAAATCTGTCAGGCTTACTGTCCTGTAATGATCTGACTCGATTAAGGAGGTTTTAGTCTGCTGAAGGTCAAATACAATTTTAATTTCTTGCTGAAGATGGTAATATTAACCTTAGGTACTAAATCACAGTGAATAAATTCATCCATCAGACATGTGACAGCTACTCTGTTAAAGGCTAGGGATATAAAGATGGTAAACAGTGTTTACTGTCTTCCAGGAACTCATAGGCTTACATAGAAACACAAAACTAAGCAACTATTGAAAACTCAGCCAAGTAAGTCATTATAGGTTAAGTGAACTATGAAATATATATATTATAGCTCATCTCAGCCAATTCTCCTATTTGCTAAAATATATATAAGTTTTATGTATTAAAAAATATATAAACATGGATTTATATATTTTATATATTAATAAATATAAATATTCTATTTACTAATTTATATATATGCATTTTATATATAAGTATGTTTCATATAAATTTATATATATATATTAGCAAATAGAATTAGCTAAGAAGATCTGTAAATCAGAAGTTAATTACTTGGAGTTTAAAAATCAATTAAAAACACAAATGTAATTAACTAGGGGGTGCTGATATACCTCTGGACTCAAAATGAAACAGAAAAAAAACAAAACCAATTGCCATCAAGTCTATTCCAACTCATAGCGACCTATAGGACAGAGCAGAACTGCCCCCATAAAGTTTCCAAGGAGCACCTGGTGGATTTGAACTGCCAACATTTTGGTTAGCAGCTGAACTCTTAACCACTACGCCACCAGGGTTTCCAAGAGTACTCAAAATAGGAGGAAGCTATTACTGTCCCTAAGTATGAAGAGGCAAGAGCAGGGAGGGTCAACAGAACAAGGCCAAAGTCACAGTTGAAGTTGTCTGGCAGGAGCTATGGCCCTACGTAGAAATGCAAACCAGTTGCCCTCAAGTCAACCCCGACTCATGGTGACCCCATGTGTGTCAGAGTAGAACCATACTCCATAGCGTTTTCAATGGCTGATTTTTTGGAAGTAGATTGCCAGGGCTTTCTCTTAAGGTACCTCTGGGTAGACTTGAATTTCTAACCTTTTGGTTAACAACCTAACTCTTCAACTGTTTGTACCATCCAGGGACTCCAAAGGAATGCAACTCTGACCTATTTCTCCTCTCGCTCCTCTTGCCAACTAAGAGAACCACAGGGAAAGACAAAAAGCAAGGTGATGAAGTCTGCCTTTTTCTTAATATGCACTTTTCTTTGGAGGCCTCACCCTGCCACTGAACTTCAACCATCATCCCTATGAAGAAGACTCCCAAGGAAGAGTGTATATATAGAAAATGGCAGAAATTAGGGATGTCTGCATTTAGGGGTGAAAGGCAAAGAGCAGTCAATGAGAAGTGATCAGAGTGGTAGGAGAACAATGAAGACAGGGCAGTATAACAAAGGAGGAGTAGTCTTTAGCATCAAAACTTTCAGAGGGGGTGATGGTTGAACAATGTAATAAATATAATTAATGTCAATGAACTGTACATGTGAAGACTGTTGAAATGTCAGATGTTTTGTTACATATATATTGCCACAATTAAAAAAATGAAAACAAAACTCCAGTGAAATGTTGGGTGAGAGATAAAGGCTAGAAAGAACCATGAGACTTGTTGATTCACAGGCCATGATTGATCTTTAAGAAGTGTTTCAGATACACCAGGCAACATAGAAGCACCAAGCTGTCCCTCCATAGCAAAGACCTGAAAAACTAAGTCAAACAGACAACGTCAACCCTGAAATCCTAAGCATCAAATGAAGAAATAAAGAACTCAGCCAAGCACTGAATGGATTAAGAAATGACAGAGAAAGAAAGCAAGGAGAGATATGTGCAGAGATCCCCTATCACCTAATGCAGCACAGATTTGCCGTCTTGGACTCCTGTCAGAGATGGGCAAACGGAATACGCAAAGCAGCTTCATGGAGCTCCCAGCAGGAGACAGAACAACCAGTAACCAGCAATATATGCTTTCCCATCCCCCACCCTTCTTCACCCCTACTTGGCCTCCTCTGCTTCCTGCAGCCACCGTCTCTTGGCCAGGAGGCAATGGCTTCAGCCCTGTGCTGCCTGGATTCCACAGACACACACTGGCCAGCTCCCTGAGTGCCATTTGTTTGTTGCTGGTGTTGCTTTTTTCTGCTTCTTTTGGTTTCTTCCATACCTCTCACCACCTCCCCCTCCTTTCTCTCAAATACCTGGCTCCGTGTGCCATCTTTGCTTCTTCCTGAAAGGCTGTGAAACGCTGCTCAACTGAGGAAGTGCTTCCCGGCCTGTGCCGCCAAACTGGTAGGATCCCTGGGGCATTTTGTTTGTTTGTTTCATTTCTTTTTATTTTCTCAGCTTGGGAGCCTCTTCTAGCCCAGCTGTACTGTGCAGCTTGGGAGCTACTTCCTCAGTCTGTGCAGCCCCACAGTGGGATCTCTGGGGTGGGCATTTATTCTTTTTCTTCTTGTTTGTTTTTTTCTTTTCTTTTCTCTCTTTTTCCCTTTTCATCTTTCTTCATTTTTCAGTTTCTCGTCTCTCTATACTTACCTTCTCTTCCTGTCTCCTGAGTACCTGGCACTGTGTGACACGTCTACCCCTTCTAGCCAGGCTGTACTTCATGGCCTGGGAGCCACTTCCCCAGTCTTCACAGCTGCACCAGTGGGATCTCTGGGGGCTTTTCTTTTCTTTCCATTATTTATTTATTTTCTTTTACCCTTTTTCTTTTTTTCCTTTTTGTTTTTCTCCATTTCTTGATCTCTCATCTTTCCACTCCAATAACAAGCTCCCTTAGCACTCTTTTTTTGTTTGTTTCTTTCTTTGTTTTTGGCTCCTGTTTCTCTCCCCTCCCCTCTTTCCCATACCCTTCTTAGCTCCACATGTCACAGTGTCCCCCCTCCTTCCTGCCTACCTGCACTGTGCACTGAACATCACACCCCAAGCAGCACAGGCACAGCCTACTGGGACCTACCCTACACTGATTCCCAGCCTGCCCTGTCGGTCCTAGTACGTGCCATAAACAATTCATTCCAGAAACTCCCCTTCAGCTGGACCTGCCCAGCTGCACCATAGCTGAGCAACTGACCCTGCCCATTGGACAAGGAGGTGAAAAGTATCATGTCTACAGATGAGCAAACAACAAAGAATGCACAGCCCGCCTGCTCACACATAACCAAATAAAACAAAAAAGCAGGACAAAACAAATATACAATCAATAAAAAAGGAAGATAACTACCGAATGTCCCAAAGACAGCAGACAATTATCAGAACCTATAAAAAACCAGGACAGGATGGTTACAGTAAGCGTCCAAAATAAAACACCAGATGACTTTCCAGTAGAAGAAAAGGCACTAGAACTACCTGATAGAGAATTCAAATCTCTAGTATTCAGAGCTATCCATGAGTTGAAGCAAAAAGTAGACAAAAATAAGGAAAGAATAGACAAATTCATGGAAAATACAGACAAAAAATGGAAGAATTCAGGAAAATAATATAGGAACAAAATGCCAAAATGAACTCACAACTAGATAAATCATACAAAAACAACAATTAGAAATCCAAAAGATAACAAGATTTCAGAAATGGACAGTGTCATGGAAGGCCTGAGGAGCAGGTTTGAAACAACGGAAGAGAGGATCAGTGAAATTGAAGACAAACCCTTGGATACAACCCTGTTTGAGGAAAAATCAGAAAAAAGAATGAAGGAAAGAAAAAAATAAAAGAACCCCATGCTCATCTCAATTGACACAGAAGACGCATTCAACAAAGTCTAACACCCATTCCTGATAAAAAATCTCAAGAAAATAGGTATAAAAGGGAAATTTCTCAACATAATAAAGGGCATCTATGGAAAACCAAAGGCCAGTATCATTCTTAATGGAGAGAGGCTGAAAAAATTCCCCTTGAAAACAGGAACAAGACAAGGATGCCCTTTATCATCACTCCTATTTAACATTGTGCTAGAAGTCCTAGCTAGAGCAATAAGGCAAGAAAAAGAAAGAAAGGGCATCCAAACTGGTAATGAAGAAGTTAAACTGTCCCTATTTGTGGATATATGATACTATACATAGAAAACCCAAAAGATTCTACGAGAAAACTACTGGAACTAACAGAAAGATTCAACAGAGTAGCAGGATTCAAGATAAACATAAAAACACAGTTGGATTCTTATACCCCAATAAAGAGAATGATGAAAAGGAGATCAGGAAAACAATACCATGTATAATAGCTCTAAAAAAATAAAATGCTTAGGAATGAATCTAACCAGGGACGTAAAAGACCTATACAAAGAAAGCTACAAAACACTACTGCAAGAAACCGAAAGAGATCTACATAAATGGAAAAACGTACCATGCTTATGGATAGATAGACTCAACATTGTGAAAATGACAGGTCTACCCAAAGCAATTCACAAATACAATGCAAGCCCCATCCAAATACCAACAACATTCTTTAAAGAGATGGAAAAACTAATCATTATATGGAAAGGGAAGAAGCCCCAGATATGTAAAGCACTATTGAAGAAGAAGAATAAAGTAGGAGGACTTGCACTACCTGACCTCAGAACCTACTATACAGCTATGGTAGTCAAAACAGCCTGGTACTGGTACAATGATAGATACATTGACCAATGGAACAGAATTGAGAACTCAGATGTAAATCCAGCCAGCTACAGTCACTTGACCTTCAACAAGGGTCCAACATCCATCAAATGGGGAACAGTCTTTTTAACAAATGGTGCTTGCAAAACTGGATGTCCATCTACAAAAAAATGAAACAGGACTCATACCTCACACCATATAGAAAAACTAATTCACAAAAGGACAAATACTGTATGAGACCAGTACTATAAAAACTCATGAGAAGGTTTACATACAAAAAGAAACAATCTTTGATGGTTACAAGGGGTGGGGGGAATACTAAATAGTTAGTAGTAACCTTGGTGAAGGGTAAGACAGTACACAATACCAGGGAAGCCAGCACAACTTGTACAAGGAAAGGTCATGGAAGCTCCGTAGACACTTCCAAACTCCCTGAGGGACTGAATTGCTGGGTGGATGGCTGTGGGGACCATGGTCTCAGGGAACATCTAGCTCAACTGGCATAACATAGTGTATAAGGAAAATGTTCTACATTCTACCTTGGTGAGTAGCCATCTAAGATACTTCACAGGTCTCACACCTTCGGAAGCAAGGGAGAATGAAGAAAATACAAGGGAAAAATTAGTCCAAAGGACTAATGAACCACAACTACCATGGCCTCTACCAGACTGAGTCCAGTACAACTAGATGGTGTCCGGCTACCACCATTGACTGCTCTGACAGGGATCACAACAGAGGGTCCTGGACAGAGCTGGAGAAAAATGTAGCACAAAATTCTAACTCACAAAAAAAGACCAGACTTACTGACCTGACAGAGACTGGAGAAACTCGGAGAGTATGGCCTCCGGACACCCTTTTATCTCAGTAATGAAGTCACTCCCGAGGTTCACCCTTCAGCTGAAGATTAGACAGCCCCATAAGACAAGACTAATGGTGCACACCAGCCCAGCAACAAGGACTAGAAGGCAGGAGGGGACAGGAAAGCTGGTAATAGGGAACCCAAGGTCAAGTAGGGAGAGTGTTGACATGTCGTGGGGTTGTCAACCAATGTCATAAAACACTGTGTACTAACTTTTTAATGAGAATCTATTTGTTCTGTAAACCTTCATCTAAAGTACAAAAAAAAAATTTTTTTAAAAAGTGTTTCAGTAACATGAAAGTGGAAGCCAGATTGTAAGAGTTTTATTTATAGGGAATTGCAGAGTACAGATACCTCTTTCAGGAAATTTCACTGTAAAGGGAAAAGGCATGCTAAGTTGCAGCTTGAAGATAGTGTGGTCAAGATACCATCTAGAAATAACCAAGCAATTTTTATGAATGGGGGAGTTTCTTAGGCTGGGTTTTCTAGAGAAGCAAAACCAGCCAGGCATATATATATGTACATGTATATGGAGAGAGAGAGAGAGATTTATCTCAAGGAAATGGTTCACATGGTTGTAGAAGCTGGCAAGTCCCAAGTCCATGGGTCAGGCATCAGGCTGGAGGCTTTTTTTGACTCACGTAGTTGCAGGGGCTGATGAACCCAAGATCCACAGGCCAGGCAGCAGGCTGTTGGCTCACGGCTGTGAAGGCTGATGAATTCAAGATTGATAGGTAAGAAGACAGGCTGCTGACCCAAGTCCAAAGAACTGGAGGTCAGATGCTGATGAGCCAAGTGCAGGATCCAGAGCAGAGCAAAAGCCAGCAAGCTTTGCCAGAAAGTCCACATATATTTTATGCAGGCCGCATCCCCGAGGAAACTCCCTTTCAGCTGATTGGCTATTCATAGCAGATCTCATCATGGAGGTGATTACATCATTATATGACTGCCAGACTACATCATAACTGCCAAACCACTGAGAATCATGGCCCAGCCAAGTTGACACACAACCTTAACCATCACGGGGAGAAATAGGCTAGTGTGTGAGAGAGATTAACAGTCCAAATGAAAAAAGTAACAACAATGAGGTGATGTCCCTGCAGAGGTAGGAAGACCAGGGTTTAAGGGTATAAGAGGTGAGATCCGGCAAGATGGAGAGATGATCCTTCATTAAAGGCAAGAGGGAATGAAGTGAAATAGAAAAGAGAGAAATTAAGGAAACATATAAGATAGCCTCAAAACGTTCAGTAAAAAAGGCAAGTGAGGTCTTTCGCCAAGGGTCTGGGAGCAGTGTTGGAGTTGGTAGCATAAAGATAATGGAGGTTTGGAGCAGCTGCCTTAGTGAATATGCCTTAGCAAAACGACAAAAGGGTGGCTTAGCAGCTGCAAAGATCCAGGCTAGTATAATTTTGACTATTCTTTATCAAGGACTATGTCTTAGATTCCATTTCATCCTCCATGATACCCTGCACAGAGCAGGCACACAATAAATATTTATTGAATTGATTCTAATTTTTTAAAATCTTTTGAATGAGAAGAAAATAAGGGAAGAGAAAGCGTTTTAGCATTCCAAGGCACAGAGATCCTAGAAGCACTTTGCTTAATGACCTTTATATGGTCAATGACTTTTTCAATTCTGGTTTTGTTTCCCAGGCTGCAAAAGGGAGAAACTAGTCTTTGCCTCCTTTTTGGCTTCCAAGAATATCCCAAGATCTTAGTAAAATTAATGTTGGCTAACTTTGGTGGGCCCGTAGACAAGATACTAAGTACAGACTTTCTCCACTTCATTTTTACAGATTTCCTTCTTTCTCTTTTTCCATACTGTTGTATTGTTATTATTGGGGATTGCCTAATAAAAGTTTGGCCTATTGGCATGATTTGGCATTTCAAGACAGTGGAAGGGAAAAAAAAATATGAGCAATGAAAGTTTGTTTTAAAAAAAAGTGAAGAAATGAAACAAAGGCAGTTTGACTACTTTAAACTTCACCAGTCAATATCATTGTCTTTAGATAAATATTTATGTTGGAATTCCATATAGTCATTCTACCTTATCATTATACCTGAGGTCACATTTTAATTTCACATTCTGTCTTCTTGGAGGCACTTTCTGTCTGTCTTTTATTCATAAAGGGTAAAAAACCAAAATACTTTTTAAAAAATGTTAACTGGAAAACAACTTTCTAAATCGTCTGTGGCTTGGCATATCATATATCCAACTTTTCCCTGTTCTGTGGTAAAGTTCGTGTCTATTTTTAATCATTAATAATAAATCCATTTTCCTTCTAGCTCTGGTTATTGTCATTGATTTGAGTTTATTAAGCATATAACTTCTTCTAAAAAAGTAACGAGAAAACTTCATAGCATCCTTTCTGTAATTCTGAATTCATAATACTAGCTTATAATGTATGCTTTAATGTTAGGCAGGTCCAGGTCTGAAATGTGGGATATGAGATTAACTCTAGGAAATTTCTCTGGCCTCAAGCCCAGTCATAGCCATCCTTATGGAGTAATTTTAAAGAAAGCATTTTGGCAATTGCTGTGCCACTTTTTCCCCATTCCTTTGTAATAGAGCAATAACAAACTTTCCAACTATTTTCTAAAATGTCATGATAGTAAATTAAAAAATACTAGTGTTTAGAATTTGTCTTAGTTATCTAGTGTTACCATAACAGAAATACTAAAATGGGTGGCTTTAATAAACAATTTTTTTTCTCAAAGTTAGGAGGCTAGAAGTCCAAATTGAAGGTGCTGGCTCTAGAGGGAGGCTTTCTCTCTGTCAGCTCTGGGGGCGGGAAGGTCCTTGTCTCTTCAGCTTCTATTCCTTGGCTCCTTGGTGATCATGTGGTATGGCATCTAAATCTGCTCCTTTTATATCTCAAAAGAGATTGACTCAAGACACACCCTACACTAATACTGCCTCATTAACATAAAGCAAATCCATTGCCAAATGGGATTATAACCACATGTGTATTAGGATTTACAACACATATTTTGGGTGGGGACACAATTCAATCCCTAACAGAATTATTTTGAAGAACACCTTGACAGATGAACTCATCATTATGTTTTGGAACCTGTTTATTGCAACATGCGCTGATAAAGAGTATACCCTTCATGAAAAATTTCTGAGTTTATATTTTTTAAGTTTTTTTTTTTTTTTTAATGTGTGCACAAATATTTTACGTCTGCATTTGACCTCAGGATTTCTGCACTGACACAGGGCTCCAAACAGATACATGAGACTCGCCTTGAGTCGGTGTCAGCATCCACGTGCATATAGACTTCCCGACTACTGTGGCTGCTGTTGCCACACGCTCCTAATTTCCCAGGCTATCCTAATTTCAGTTATTGTATTCTTTGGTTCCAGAATTTCTATTTAAAAAGCAGATTCTACTTGGGGGTGATTTTGTGGTGTCTTTCCAGGCTCTTGCTATGCTAATACTACCTCCAAACCATGAGTCCGTTTGGGGAATTTTTTTTCATCTCCCAAATAAAAATCTATCAGAACAGTGACTATGTTACTCAGTATTGTATCTGAATGTGAAACTGGTGCTTCTTGTGTTTAACAAATAGTGTTGTTTTATTAGCTTTCCATCATTGGATTTCAGAAAGGCAGCTTAAATCAGTGCTACATTCTCACAGTTCTTGTGAATAACTATAAATAGTGGTATTACTCGCCTTTGAAGCCTCTGAATATATTTTATTGACTAGATAAAAATTGTACTGTTAAGTCATAAATTTGAGAATTCTGTTTTAATTTTTATTTCCTACTAAAGCACTGCACAGTGTGTGCTCTGTGAAGTTCTCTAAAGCCTTCCAATTTATACTCTAATGTTTCATTCCCAGCTGGAGAACTAACTTTGCACTTTGGTTACTCAGAACATTGGTTTCCAATTTACTTTTAACTAAAATTTGCTGCTGACATGTTGAGTTTGTTCTTTAAAAAACATCTCCTACTAAATGCCTTTCCTCCCATTTTAGAAGAACAAACCTAACTAGTGAATGTTTTACTGAAAGTGTATGTATTTCAAAGCTGAATTTAAAAAGTTTGGTTTTTCTTACTTTATGAACGGTGAATATGAGTATACTAGCAGCATACAATGTAGCTTCAGTAGTATTTAAACAGATTTCACTTTCTCTGAGTCTAGGACTTTTGAAGTCTATATAAATTTGTTTTGAAATATAGTCTCTACCTATGAATCGAATAATAAAAATACCTTTTGCATGATAAAAAATTAATTACCAAAAGTATATTCTTTCATGGTTTCAGCAATGACAGGAAATGTATAAATAGGCTGTATTAATCACAAACTTTTATCTCCACGATATATCTACATACACGTGTCATTGCAGTGTCCCTTTATTGGAGTTTTACGTGTCTTTATGATTTCAATTTCTCTCTCTCTCTCTAAGCGAAGGAAATTCTGTATCCTCTGCTGAGACTCATTTCAAGCCCTAATACGCAATCCATGAAAATTCAGTCTCAGAGTCACAGTCACACTTTACTTAGTGAAAATAACATCACAAATCACAAGAGCTCCCTTATCAGAACTGCCTACTTAAGGTGCTATGGCCACAAGTGGTAGATGAGCAGTTATTTAGAAGGAATGGAATGAAGTCATCAGAATACCTTCAAGAGATACGTTTCAAACTTTCTTCAGAGGATAAAACATTAAAGTGAAACAATAAATCTTGCCCTAATGACATTTTTTTTAAAATGTAGTCAGGTTTTCCTTAAGCACCAGACTGGCCTTTCTACTCTATTTTTTACATAATTACAAGCTGTGGATGGTCCTGGGGGTATCAGGAGTTTCCAAACAAAGGACAAACAGCTACATCCAGATCTATATGTCCCAGGCATGGAAGAGCCTATTTGTGGCATGATTGCTGTCTGTGATGGTTGTGTGTCAACTTGTGTGGGCCATGATTCTCAGTGGTTTGGCAGTTATGTAATGATGTAATTTGGCAATTATGTAATGATGTAGTCATCCTCCATTTTGTGATATAATGTATCACCTCCATGATGTGATCTGATGTGATCAGCCAATCAGTTGTAAGGGGAGTCCTCAGGGATGTGGCCTGCATCCAGTATATGTATGGACACTCTGGCAAAGCTCGCTTGCTTGCTCTGGATCCTGCCTCTGGCTATTCATCATCTGACTTTTGGTTCTCAGGACTTGAGCCAATGGCCTGCTGTACTACCTGTCAGTCTTGGGGTTCATCAGCCTCCACAGCCTGTGAGCCAGAAGCCTGCTGTTTCACCTGCTGATCTTGGATTTGTCAGCCTCCACAGTCCATGAGCTGCGGCCTGACTAGCCAGTCTTGGAACTTTTCAGCCTGGGCAGCCTGTGAGCCAGCAGCCTACCATCTTGCCTGCTAATCTTGGATTATCAGAGTCTGCAGCCCGTGAGCCAGAAGCCTGCCCTCTGACCTGCCAATCTTGGGTTCCTCAGCCCCTGCAGCTACATGAGTCAGGAGAAGCCTCCAGCAGATGCCTGGCATATGGACTTGGGACTTGCCAGCTTCTACAACTGTGAGAGCCATTTCCTTGAGACTCAAGGGGGACCTATTTCAAATAGGCTTGTCAGGGAGGTAGCTCTGAGGAGGAAACATTTAAGCTGAAACTAGATGTATGAGAAGGAACCAGCCATGGAAAAACCAAGGGAAAGTCTGTTCCAGGCAGAGAGAACAGCAAAACCAAAGGCTGTTAGGCTGGAACAAATTTGGCATTTTTGAAAACGAGGAAGCAGGCCAGTGTGGCTGGAGCTTGGTAAAGCTGGGATAGTGGTAGAAGATGAGATTGGAGACATAATCAGGGTCTGGATCATGGAGGAACTTAAGGGCATGCCAAGAGTTTAGATTTCATCCCCAATGCATTGAAAAGCCACTGGAGAATAACAAGAACAGAGTTATACTTTTAAAAGGTCACTATGTTCCTCAAAAAGTTAAAGATAGAGTTACCATATGACTCAGCAATCCCACTCCTAGGTACATCTGGGTAATTGAAAACATGTCCATGCAAAAATTTGTACATGAATGTTCATAGCAACATTAGTCGTAATAGCTGTCTTAGTTTCTTAATGCTGTTATAACAGAAATACCACAAGTGGGTGGTTTAACAAATTTATTTTCTCACAGTTTAGGTGGCTAGAAGTCCAAATTCAGGGTACCTACTCTAGGGGAAGACTCTCTCTGTCCACCCTGGGGGAAAATCCTTATCTCAGCTTCTTCTGCGTTCTTCTTGGCATTTCTTGGAGATCTCCACGCGGCATCTATCTTTCCCCCATTTTTGCTTGCTTGCTTCTGTGCCTCCCTATACTGATATGGTCTCATTAACATTACAAAGAAAACCCTATTCCCAAATGGGATTATATCCATAGGTATAGAGGTTAGGATTTACAACACATATTTTTGGGAGACACAATTCAATCCATAACAATAGCTAAAAAGTCGAAGAACACAAATGTCCATCAGCTGCTGAATGGATAATAAAATGTGATATGTCCATACAATGAAATATTATCTGGTCATAAAAAGGAATGAAGTACTGACACATGCTACAACACAGATGAACTCTGAAAAAACATTAGGCTAAGTAAAAGAGGCCAGACCAAAAGGCCACATATTGTATGATTCCATTTATCTGAAATGTCCAAAATAGACAAATCCATAGAGACAGAAAGTAAGATTCGTGGTTGCTAGGAGCTGGGAGGAGGGAGAATTGGGATTAACTGCTAATAGTAAGGTATTTCTTTTTGGGGTGATAGAAATTTAATGGAATTAAATAGTGGTGATGGTTGAACGACATAGTAAGTATATTAAAAACCACTAAAGTCTAAACTTTAAAATGGTGAATTTTATGTTTTGTGAAATATATCTCAATTTTAAAAATGGTATAAAAAAAATCAAAGATCACTGTGGCTGCTGTGTGGTGAATGGATTGTGGCAGTCAAGAAAAGAAGCAAAGGAGGCCATTAGGCAAAGGATTCCAAGTCAAGAAATTGGACCAACTAGACACAATGAGAAAGTGGTAAATCATTCTGATCCCAAATTCCACGTTCTTAACCTCTTGTTAGCTGCCGTCAAGTCGCCCCCGACACACAGAGACCCCATGTACAATGGAAAGAAATGCTGCCCAGTCCTGTGCCATCCCCACGATCAGTTGCAGATTGGACTATTGTCTAGGTTAGGTTAGGGTTTTCACTGGCTGACTTTCAGGTTTTTCTTCCTAGTCTGCCTTAGTCTGGAAGCGCCACTGAAACTTGTTCAGCATCATAGCAACACACAAACTCCCAGTGACAGACTGGCCAGAAATTGAACCCAGGTCTCCTGCTTGGAAGGCAAGAATTCTACCAGTGAACCACCAATGCCTCCTATGCTATATATAGTCACTGACTAAATGACAGGAGTTTAATTTAGCCAAGGGTCCCTTCACCTGCCAGCTATATCCAGAAATACCCACACCAATTCTCTGAGGACTCTTCTCTCTTGAGTCTTCAAACAGTAGAGCTGCTGTTTGGATGAAATCTCCATATACTGGGAAAACCCTTCCTCTTTTTTAAATTTTTTTATTATTGTAATTTAAATGAAGTTTACATTTCAAGTTAGTCTCCCATATAAAAATTTACACATACCCTGTTATGTGATCCTAATTGCTCTCCCCATACTGTGGCAGCACACTGCTTTCCACCCGATTCCCCATGTGCATTCAAACAGCTCCTAACACTCTCTGCCTTCCCATCTCACCTCCAGACAGAAGCTACCTGTTTAGTCTCTTGTATCTACTTGAGCTAAGAGGGACACTCTTCACAAGCATCACTTTATGTCCCACAGTCCAATCCAATCCCTGTCTGAAGAGTTAGCCTCAGAAATTGTTTTAGTTCTGGGCTAATAGAGAAACCAGGGGCCATGCTTTCTGGGGTTCCTCCAGTCTCAGTCAGAACAGTAAGTCTGGTCTTACTAGAATTTGAGCTCTGCACCCCACCTTTCTGTTGCTCCATCAGGGACTCTGTTGTGTTCCCTGTCAGGGCAGTTATTGGTGGTAGCCAGGCACCATCTAGTTCTTCTGGTCTCAGGCTGATGAAGTCTCTGGTTTATGTGGCCTTTTCTGTCTCTTGGGCTAATACTTCCCTTGTGCCTTTGGTGTTCTTCATTCTCCTTTACTCCAGGTGGTTGGGACCAATTGATGCCTCTTATATGGCCGCTTGCAAGCTTTTAAGACCCCAGATGACACTCACCAAAGTAGGCTGCAGAACATTTTCTTAATAAGATTTGTTATGCCAGTTGACCTAGATGTCCCCTGAAAACATGGACCCCAGACCCCCACCCCTGCTACTCTGTCCCTCAAAGTGTTTGACTATATTCAGAAAACTTCTTAGCTTTGGTTTAGTCCAGTTGTGCTGACCTCCCTCACAGTGTGCACTGTCCCTCACCTCACCTAAGATAATTCTTACCTACTATCTAGTTAGTAAATAACCCTCATCCTCCCTCCCCACCCTTGTAACCATCAAAGAATGTTTTCTTCTGTGTTTAAACCTTTTCTTGAGTTCTTATAATAGTGGTCTTATACAATATTTGTCCTTCTGTGACTGACTAAATTCACTCAGCATAATGCCCTCCAGATTCCTCCATCTTATAAGATGTTGCATGGATTCATCGTTGTTCTTTATCTTTGCATAGTATTCCATTGTGTGCATACACCATAATTTGTTTATCCATTCGTCCCTTGATGGGCACCTAAGTTGTTTCCATCTTTTTGCTATTGCGAACAATGCTGCAGTGAACATGGGTGTGCATATATCTATTCATGTGATGGCTCTTACTTCTCTAGGATATATTCCAAGAACTGGGATAGCTGGATCGTGTGGTACTTCTATTTCTAGATTTTTAAGGAAGCACCAAATCTATTTCCAAAGTGGTTGTACCATTTTACATTCCCACCAACAGTGTACAAGTGTCCCAGTCTTTCCACAACCTCTCCAGCATTTATTATTTTGTGTTTTTTGGATTAATGCTAGCCTTGTTGGGGTGAGATGATATCTCATTGTAGTTTTGGTCTGCATTTCTCTAATGGCTAATGATCCTAAGCGTTTCTTCATGTGTCTGTTAGCTGCCTGAATATCTTCTTTGGTGAAGTGCCTGTTCATATCCTTTGCCCATTTTTTTAATTGGGTTATTTGTTTTTCTTTTTATTTTTTTTTTATTGTACTTTAGGTGAAGGTTTACAGAACAAATATTTTCTCATTAAACAGCCAGTACACGTATTGTTTTACTACATTGGTTAACAACCCCACAGCATGTCAACATGATCCCTTCTCGGCCTTAGAGAACCTTTTTTTTTTTTTTTGGTGAAAATATATATAGCCAAAGATACACCATTTCAAAAACTTCTACATGTACAATTCAGTTATGTCGATTATGTTCTTCCAGTAGTGCTGCTATTCTCACTTTAGATGAAGGTTTACAGAACAAAGTATTTTCTCATTAAACTGTTAGTACACATATTGCCCTCTGACAATAGTTAAGAACCCCACTATATATCAACACTGTCCTTACTCAATCTTGGGTTCCCTATCACCAGCTTTCTTATCCACTTCTGCCTTCTAGTCCTTGTCCCTGGACTTCTGTGCCTCATTAGTCCCATTTTGTTTTATGAGGCTATCCAATCCCTGGCTGAACAGTAAACCTCGGGAGTGACTTCACCACTGAGCTGAAAGGGTGTCCAGGGGCCATATTCTTGGGGTTTCTCCAGTCTGTTAGGCCAGTAAATCTGGTCTTTTTTTTGTGAGTTAGAATTTTGTTCTACATCCTTCTCCAGCTCTATCCAGAACCTTCTGTTGTGATCCCTGTCAGCACAGTCAGTGGTGGCAGCTGGGCACCGTCTAGCTGTACTGGACTCAGTCTGGTGGAGGCCGTGGTAGCTGTGGTCCATTAGTCCTTTGGATTAGTCTTTTCCTTGTATGCTGTTCTCTTCATTCTCCCTTGCTCCCAAAGGGGTGAGACCATTGGAGTATCTTAGATTACTGCTCACAGGCTTTTAAGACCCCAGATGCTACTCACCAAGGTAGAATGTAGAGTATTGTCTTTATAAACTGTGTTATGCCAATTGAGCTAGATGTTCCACGAGAGCATGGTCCCTACAGCCCTCCGCCCAGCAATTCAGTCCCTCAGGGAGTTTGGATGTATCTATGGAGCTTCCATGACCTTTCCTTGTACAAATTGTGCCGGCTTCTCCAGTATTGTGTACTGTCTTACCTTTCACTGAAGTTACCACTTATCTATTGTCTGTTTAGTATTCCCCCCCACCCCCCCATCCCTCGTAACCAACAAAGATTGTTACTTTTTGTGTGTAAACTTTTTCATGAGTTTTTACAATAGAGGTCTCATACAATATTTGTCCTTTTGTGATTATTTCACTCAGGATAACCTCCTCCAGTTTCATCCATGTTATGAGATGCTTCACAGATTCATCATTGTTGTTTATCGTTGCATAATACTCCATTGTATGTATGTACCATAGTTTGTTTATCCATTCATCTGTTGATGGGCATCTAGCTTGTTTCCATCTTTTTGCTATTGTGAACAATGTTGCCACGAACATGGGTGTGCATGTATATTTGTGTGACGGCTCTTATTTCTCTAGGATATATTCCTAGGAGTGGGATTGCTGGATCATACGGTATTTCTATTTCTAGCTTTCTAAGGAAGTGCCATATCATTTTCCAAAATGGTTGTATAATTATGCATTCCCACCAGCAGTGCGTAAGAGTTCCAATCTCCTCACAGCCTCTCCAACATTTGTTATTTCCAGTGTTTTTGATTCGTGCCAGTAATGCCAGAGTGAGATGGTATCTCATTGTGGTTTTAATTGTTATCTGTCTTTTTGTTGTTGAGGTTTTGCAGTATCTTGTAGATTTTAGAGATGAGACGCTGATTGGATTTGTCGTAGCCAAAAGTTTTTTCCCAGTCTGTAGGTTGTCTTTTTACTCTTTTGGTGAAGTCTTTTGATGAGCATAAATGTTTGATTTTTTAGGAGCTCCTAGTTATCTAGTCTCTTTTCTGGTGCTTGTGCATTGTTATTTATGGTTCATATTCTGTTTATGCCATGTATTAGGGCTTCTAGCGTTATCCCTATTTTTAATTCCATGATCTTTATTGTTTTTGATTTTATATTTAAGTCTTTGATCCATGTTGAGTTAGTTTTTGTGCATGGTGTGAGGTATGGGTCTTGTTTCATTTTTTTGCAGATGGATATCCAGTTATGCCAGCACCATTTGTTAAAGCAACTGTCTTTTCCCCATATAATGGACTTTGGGACTTTGTCAAATATCAGCTGCTCAGAGGTAAATGAATTTACGTCTGCATTCTCAATTCTGTTCCATTGGTCTACGTATCTGTTGTTGTACCAGTACCAGGCTGTTTTGACTACTGTGATGGTATAATAGGTTCTAAAATCAGGTAGTGTGAGGCCTCCCACTTTATTCTTCTTCTTGAGTAATGCTTTACTTATTTGGGGCCTCTTCCCTTTCCATATGAAGTTGGTAATTTGTTTCTCCATCTGATTAAAAAATGTCATTGGAATTTGGATCAGGATTGCATTGTATCTGTAGATCGGTTTGGGTAGAATTGACATTTTCAAACTGTTGAGTCTTCCTATCCATGAGCAAGGTATGTTTCTCCACTAATGCAGGTCTCTTTTAGTTTCTTGCAGTAGTGGCTTATAGTTTTCTCTGTATAGATCTTTTACGTCTCTGATTAGATTTATTCCTAAGTATTTTACCTTCTTGAGGGCCATTGTAAATGGTATTGATTTGGTGATTTCCTCTTCAAGGTTCTCTTTGTTACTGTAAAGGAATCCAACTGATTTTTGTATGTTTATCTTGTATCCTGAAACTTTGCTGAAATCTTCTATTAGTTCCAGTAGTTTTCTTGTGGATTCTTTGGGGTTTTCTGTGTATAAGACCACATCATCTGCAAATAGAGATAGTTTGACTTCTTCTCTACCAATTTGGATACCCTTTATTTCTTTTTCTAGCCTAATTGCTCTGGCTAGGACCTCCAGCACAATGTTGAATAGAGTGGTGATAAACAGCATCCTTGTCTGGTTCCCATTCTCAAGGGGAATGCTTTCAAAGTCTCTCCATTTAGGATGATATTGACTGTTGGCTTTGTATAAATGCCCTTAATTATATCGTGGAATTTCCCTTCTATTCCTATTTTGTTAAGAGTTTTTATCATGAATGGGTGTTGGACTTTGTTGAATGCCTTTTCTGCATCGATCGATAAGATCATGTGGTTCTTGTCTTTTGTTTTATTTATGTGATGGATTACATTGATTGTTTTTCTAATGTTGAACCATCCCTGCATACCTGGTATAAATCCCACTTGATTATGGTGAATTATTTGATATGTTGTTGAATTCTACTGGCTAGAATTTTGTTGAGGATTTTTGTGTTAATATTCATGAGGGATACTGGTCTATAATTTTCTTTGTTTGTGGTGTCTTTACCTGGTTTCGGTATCAGGATTATGCTGGCTTCATAGAATGAATTTGGGAGTATTCCATCCTTTTCTATGCTCTGAAATACCTTTAGTAGTAGTGGTGTTAACTCTTCTGTGAAAATTTGTTGGTTTCTGCTTTTATGGCTTTATGGTCAGAAAAGATGCTTTGTAATATTTCAATACTTTGGATTTTGTTAAGGCTTGCTTTATGGCCTAATATATGGTTTATCCTGGAGAATGTTCCATGTGCATTGGAGAAGAAAGTATACTTGGCTGCTGTTGGGTGGAGTGTTCGGCATATGCCTATGAGATCAACTTGGCTGATTGCAGCATTTAGCTCTTCTGTGTCTTTGTTGAGCTTCTTTCTGGATGTTCTGTCCTTCACCAAAAGTGGTGTGTTGAAGTCTCCTACTACTATTGTGGAGCTGTCTGTCTCTCTTTTCAGTGCTGTTAGAGTTTGTTGTATGTATTTTGGAGCCTTGTCGTTGGGTGTGTAAATATTTATTATAGTTATGTCCTCCTGGTGTATTGACCCGTTAATCATTATATAGTGTCCTTCCTTATCCTTTGTGGTAGATTTTACTTTAAAATCTGTATTGTCAGAGATTAATATTGCCACTCCTGCTCTTCTTTGAGTGTTGTTTGCTTGATATATTTTTTTTTCCATCTTTGAGTTTTAGTTTGTTTGTGTCTTTAAGTCTAAGGTGTGTCTCTTGTAGACAGCATATGGACGGATTGTGTATTTTTATCCAATCTACCACTCTGTCTCTTTATTGGTGCATTTAATCCATTTCCATTCAGCATAATTATTGATATGTATGAGTTTAGTGCTGTCATTTTGATGTCTTTTTTTATGTGTTGTTCACAGTTTCTGTTTCACTTAATTTTCTGTGCTGAGTCGTTTTTCTTTATGTATTTTCTTTTCATATTTTTCATTGTTGTTGATTTTGTGTTTGCGTAGTCTTTGTATTTTTCTTTTTTTTTTTATTTTGACTTGTAGGATTGTTAGTTTCCTTTCTGGTTACCTTACTATTTACCCCTATTTTTCTAAGTTTATACCAGTCTTCTTTTTCTTTATACACCTTGACTTCCTCTCCATATGCAAAGTCTATGTCTACATTTTTTAAGTTCCTCATTTTTTAAGGCCTTGCCATTTAATGGGCCCACACAAGTCTATGCAGGGGGAAAGTCTGTAGATCCCTTATGCCTATGCCTAGGCAAACGAGCTCTGCCTACCCTGGGCTCCTGGCTTAGGGGAGCTGGCAGTTTATTTTTTCCCATTTGTTAATTTGTTCACCCTCCAAGGCCAGGAGTATGGCTCGGGGCACGTGACGGATCCTACTTCTGGCCCAGGGGACTCAGCAATTGCTGAAGCTGGTCCGGGACCCAGTGCAGAGCAGCATGGAGTGGGGAGGTAAATGGGAGAGAAGTTTTTCCCCAACGGGGGTGTTTTTGATCTGTGCAGTAGGCCATATGCAAGTACTTATCTTTTTTGACCAATCCAGGGCTGCTTCTCACTGATTCTGGGTTGCCATGTAGACTTTCTGGTGTTGGGTTTCTCCAGGTGTGGAAAACATGCCTCCCAAGCACCACTGCTTGCCTGCCTCATCTCTCACCCCCGAGCTCATCAGGACTGAAGGGCCCAGGCTCTCACTGGGTCAGATCTGGCAACTCCTCACTGTTTCTGTACAGTCTCTCCCTCCCCCTGCCACTCAGTCTGATTTGTCAACTCTGCCTTTAATGCTCAGGGCTCCCAGATTGCCATATATAATTGATTCACTTGTTTTTTTGGGTCTTTGTTGTAAGAGGGTCCACTGGAAGCATCTGACTACTCCGCCATCTTGGCCCTGCCTCAGGAAAACCTTTTTTTACTGTCAGAACACTGAGGACAAAGATACACAGCTCCAAGATAAGATGGATTGAGGATAATAAAAATTTTTGGTACATTAAACTTGAGAATCTTCTTAGGAAAAGAACTTCCTTGAAAGAAAACAGTTTTTGTTTTAGAGAAGATTATCAATAACTATAACTTCTTTGTTGGACTAGAAGGAATTTTGTTTTCCTAGTTTCATTGAGGGCTCTCGATCTGAGTGTTAAAAAATACCTTGAGTGGAGCACTTAAATAATTTTTCTTTATTAAATGTTTTAAATCCCTTCTCTAGGTGATGGAATAATATTTTCTTATGTGTCAGGACAGCACTCATCCAATAAAATGGAATGGGTGAGATGGTCATGGTTGAAGGTGCCAAGTGCTAAGAGTTTAAAAGAAAAACAAGTTGTTTTTCAAGGTTTTTTCCTTTTCTTTTTTTTCTGCAATGGACCTGAGATTTTGAATAAAATTATAGAGAAAACATTGTAATACTTGACTTGTACTTTTTCCCAGGATCCAGGCTGAAAAAAAAAAAGGCTTCAAAGATGCTTTGTGAGCCTCTTTATTTAGGGCCCAATGCCCTGGGCATTCCCCCCTCCTCTGTCTTCCCCACTTCCAAAATGTTATTGCCCACTGTTGCCAAAAGCAAACAACTAGCCATGTATGTATGTGCCTGCAGTCCATGCTTATGAAGAAATCAGTGCTCTGCAGATGCCCACAGTGACAGAGTAGGACACTACTGAAAAAAGGGATCTTGGGAATCAAATACCCAGAGGCAGGCAGGGCTGAATTTCACCTCATCAGTCATATATAAAATTTTCAGTTTATTCTCAATTAACTGGAATTTTGTCTCAATTACACACATTTTTTTTTTCATTTTCACTAGATTTTATTTTTTAAATACAACTTGATATTGAAGCTTTAACAGTAATTTTTTTTAAATTACTATGATTTTTTAATTATAAAAATATAAATACTCTTGGAATGTGCTACTGAATTTTTCATTTAACACTTTACAATTTTTATCTTTCCAAAATGCTCTACAAAATTTCCTCTCTTCTGTCTTTTTCAGAATATTTGGTTAATCTACAATTATCTTTTATCTTTTCAGATACATCAAGATTCTAAATTAAAAGGCATGACATATGGCAATTTAAATTTCCATTCTAAATTTAGTCATATGAGCTCTTGTCAACAAAACACCAAATTTTACTATAATTATAGATTATTTACATTAAAACAAAATAAGAAATCAATATGTAAAAGTAATGTTTGTTGTAGCTAATGGGGCCAGCAATGACAGATTAGGTTCAAACAGCAATCAGTTTGAAAATCTGGCACATATGTAAATGAGCTAGGGTCTTGACGTTTACATTTGACTGTATTTCATTCAGGATTTTAAAATTGTCTCAGGAGCAGCATAAAAATAAAATGTTAATCTTTCTACTATTAATGTGACTTGAGCTCATCATAACTGAAACTAGGTTTCTGCTCCTGTCCAGCTAAACTAACATATGATACTAATAATTCTAAGCTGGAGATTACATCATTCTTAATTAACACTCTGCTACAGTTGTTAACATCCTCCAAGACACCATGTTATCATCACCACAAGTTCTGTAACAATCTTTAAACCACGTTTAAAGAAGGTTGGCCTCTTACTCTGCAGCTACTTTTAGTTGCTTTCTTTGCTGGCAATTAAATCTGTCTAGATAAACAAACATTTGGTTTCACATAACACTTAGTAACAATCTTCATGATGATTTCAAAGATCAGATGCCCTTATGTCTATAATTAACGCTTATCAATATAGTGATATATTGGATTCAGCAAAACATTAACCAAAGTATATCCGATTCATCAAAATTTGGTAATTAGCGGACAGTAACATATTGCAATCCCTCAAATAGTTCATAGCAAAACCATCAAAACATACTTCCATCCATCTAGACAAAATATGAAGCAAAAAAATTATACATAAAGATATATTTACTTTGTTTCATGAATTAGTGGCCAAATTCCTGACTGTCCATTAAATCAACCATAAAGAATACCTGCAGCTCTTTTTCAAAGTGTGACACTAACAAGCTAATCTCAGTAGTCACTGGCCTATCAGTAGGCAGTAAACCGTATAAATGGGTTTGGTACATCACTCCAATTAGATGTGTTGTGATTTCCATCGATGCTTTAATTGGGGACAAGTTTCTCCTTTCATCATGAATGTATAACTTTAGGGAAATGTCCTCTCCTTAAGATGAGCCACTTTTAAGTGGCCCCTTATTAAGAAATATTTATCCACTCAATACCTTCAAATTTCATTTTACAAAATCTAATACCTACTAAAATTAAATTTAAGTTGAACAGTTATCACAATAACTTGAAACACTGATTATATCTGTTTATTCTTGAGAAATGACAAATTATCTTAAGAGTGATATATCAAACCATGTACTGTTTGAATATAACCCTGGTAACTCAAAACAGTTTTACAATAAATATTCATTGTGAACCCTTCTCCCCCAAAAAAATGTTCTGTAAATCACTCTGGAAAAATAAATGAATTGCTCCATTCAGAACACTTACTTCCATATATAAAGTTTTCAGAAAATTGTCATTTATAGACCATTGAAAGGTTTCTCTTTCTACCACACTGCCACAACCTCACAAATATTGACCACTAAAAAGCCACCATGAAGAAGACACACAGAGAATAACCATCTCAAATGACATTTTAGCAAATTATTTGGGGATATTAAAAGTTTAAACTTTATTTTTTACTAGTTTGAAAATAAAAATAGTTAGCCAAAGGATTCCTCCATTGGCAGTTGCTCATCTCTTACTGAAGGAGCTACATCAGTTATTCCATCTACCCATTTATAGCATTCATTGAGAATTTACTATGGACCAGTAGGCACTGCTCCTAGTTTACTTTACACATGAAGGAAATTGAAATGAGACTTTATGTTCAGGACCATATTGGCTTTGATCTTTCGAGCAACCCTGGAGTTACAGTTAGGAACTCACCTCTAGAATGCCCAAAGGCACTGTGATGAGCGGTTTGAAATTAAGAGCCTCATGAGAGTCAAGTCCTGACTCATTCATTAATTAGCTTTGTGACTTAAGAAAAAGAAACTGCTGAGCACCTGCATTGTGTCAAGCCCTATGCTCGCATTATCTCATTTAATCACCCTCAAAGGCTTGGGAGGTAAAAATTATCATCTTGGTCATTCCAGGTGATGTAGCTAAGGCCTGAACAGATAACTTAGCTTCCCCCTTCTGTACCTCTCAGTTCCCCCAGTCATAAAATGGAACTGAATTAGATAAGTGTTTTTGCTCCTTCCAAAGATGATATCCTAGAGTCTTCCACTAATAACATGTAAGAGCTCTCGTCAATGTGACTTTTTTTGCATTAAGGGAGTACACCAAAAACTGAAATAGGATATAGACAGAGAGTGAAAAATATTACAAGGATTAACAGTTTTGCAGAAATTGTGAGGTCCTGGGGAAACAGAGGTAGGATGAAAGCTATTTGAAAGCATTCCAGAATGTCTTTCTAATAACTAAATCCCACAACAGTTCCATGACACTTCTCAGTTATCTTTCTTAGTTGGGATAATGGGGGCAGAGGAGTAGCTAGAATGGCCTCAGTAAAGGGTGAGAGAGGTGGGAATGAGGAAAAGAAAAAGGGATACTATGTTTGTCTGAGCATGAATACACATTTCACCCAGAGTGTAGCACCTCTTAGCTAGGACCAAGGCCAGAAGCACCAGTGTATACCTATCACCACTGCTAATGGATGCTTACAAGGAGTAGACATAGAGAAGGAATATCTCAATCTTTCCCTTCCTATACCAAGCTTAATGGGGTTAGTGCAGTGCATACAAAACGTTGAGAGTTGGAAAGGACCTCAAAGAGCATAAGAACATTCCTTCTGCTCTTCCAAGTTTCTGCCTTTGTTCACAGGGAGGATAAAATTTCTGCCCAAGCTGCTTCTTCCCATAAAGGAAGAGTTTTAGTGAGAACACTTCTAGCATTTTTTCCCCATTCTAGACTTGCTTCTCCTAGAGGAATAGAAGACGCTATTACAATCATTCATAAGGGCACATTGTACTAGGTTAGGTTTCACAGAAGGTAGGACATGGCCAGCTGCTCCCTCTTTCACTTTGTGTCCCCTAGTGCACTAAGTTCTCTTCCACTTCCTACCCGCTGTGGTAGGTACACCCTGGACAAGGCTTGCCATGAGCTTTCTAAGCTCCCTTTTCCACTGTGACTGGGTTGGTGAGGCAGGCCTATTGCAACAGTCCATCAGGCTCTCAAGACCCAGCTATAACTCTATAGGCCACCGGAACATGTGGGCCTAAGATTTAGATCTGGAGTGAGAGGCAAAAAAACAAAACAAAAACCCACACTTAGGACTCAGGTCTAAGACACATCCTCTATTGGATGCTTGTCTGGCTAGTAAAGCAGTTTTGTTTTCTAGTTTGGCTACTGACTTTTGTGTGTATAATCCACTGATAAGAACGCTAAAGGAAAGGAAAGGAGAGTGGCATTATGCCTACAACTCTAGAAGAGCCTCTTTATTTTCAGGTAGCAGCTGAGGCCCACAGCAGAAGAGTGACCTACCCCAAATCATAGTGATTCCATGGCAGAGGTAGGCCTAGTACTCAGCTATCTTGACTCACTACTACTAAATTCCTCAATTTCCTTCCTGTTGGAAAATGTATCAGTCTACTGTCACTTAATCCAAGGCTACTGTCATTTGCTTCTCCACCACTGGTCTTCCAAGGACAAAAAAAAAAAAAAAGTCATATATTTTAATGCCAGTGGCTTACTCAACTACCACAGGAGTCCCCTAACAACATCGACATTAATTAATTAATTTACATCTTAGTGAGAATAATTTGAAGTTGGGAGGAGGTACTGTTTGAAGGTAGTGGACAGAGAGAGGGAAAGAAGAGGTCATTGAATGTTAAGCTCAGAGAGGCCAAAAAAAAAAAAAAAGCTTACCTATTCATTTTTATTATGATGCATGTTTGTGAGATTTACCCATATTTTCTATTCTTATCTTTCTCTGATTTTGGTGTCTAGATTCTATGAGCATCATAAAATAAGATAGGTAGTAATCTCTCTGGGAATAGTTTGTGTAAGATTGAGATAATCTGTTCCACGAAGCTATGGTAAAATTTCTTTATGGAAATCCTCAGGGGGGAGGGGGTGTGTGTGGAAGAAAGGATGACAAAGTAGCATGTGGAAGTTGTGACTACTAATTCAGTTTCCTTAATGGTTATAATTTTCTTCAGGTTTTCTATTTCCTCCTGTACCCACTTTAGTATATTATATTTTATATAAAAGTCTCAATTTGATCTAAATGTTTATATTCATTGGCATAAGGATATGCATTTTTATTATTTTTTTAATAAAATTTATTTATTATTTGTTTAGTATTATTTAATAATTATTTTATTAATTTAAAAATCTCTTCCGAATTTTTAAAGTCCCCTTTTCGTGCCTAATATTTTTATTTGTGGTTACACTTGACTTTTCAAGGGAACAATTATTACTCTTATTGATCACCACTATCATTAGTTTCTGTTCTTTAATCTTTCTAACATTTTCTTCAGATTTACTGTTGCTCTTTCTCTAGCTTAAGTTGAAGATATAGTTCAATTGTTTTCTTTCTTCTAATTAGTGAATGTTAAGATTACAAATTTCTAAGTACCACTTTTACTGTATTTAAAGTTTTATTATCACGCACTCTCATTTATATTCACTTCTAAATATCCTCTAACTCAGTTTCCCCACCTGCAAAATGTGGGTAATGATATCTACTTATGATTTACTATCAGGATTTAGTAAGATAATATATATAAAGGGCTTGGCAAAAAACCAGGCTTCATAAATGACAGTTGTTGTGCCATTGCTACTTACTAAACACTTTAGCTTCACATTTCCTCAATGTCCTTACTCACATAAGTATTATCTTTGTTATTGCTGCTGTTGTTGCTAGTTGCTCTTGAGTTGGCTTCGACTCATGGCAACATTATTACAACAGAACGAAACATTCCCCAGCCGTGTGCCAGCTTCACCATTGTTGGTATGTTTGGGTCCACTACTGCAGCTCTTGTGTCAAACAGGACGTTCTTTTCTAGTGACTGGTCTTTTCCTGATGATGTATCCAAATTCAGCGAGCCAAAGTCTTGCCATCATCGCTTCTAAGAAGCATTCCGGTTGTAATTATTCTAAGCCTCATTTGTTCCATATGCTCAACATTCTTCACCAACACCACAATTTGAAGGCATCAATTCTTCTTGTCTTCCTTTTCAGTTGTTCAGCTTTCACATGCATATGAGACGACCAGCATGACTAGACGACGAAGGTGGTGGCAAGTCTGGTGTAAGGACACAAAGACTGTTGTTTTTTGGCAAGTGTAGAGATTTTAAGACCATTCTGTCTTCCACATCTCCAGTCTTCCAGCCTTTTAACAGCGTTTTAGACACAGGTATCTGAAGTTCGTTTTCTAGAATCTGTTTAATCTCTCCAACAGTACAGCTGTCTTCAAGTACCACATCAACATTTCTGTCTCTGTACTCAACCCTTACGTCCAGCATCCGAGGTTGCCTTTCTCCAATTTGCTTGGATGGCATTACAGGTCGAAATGCTGAAGAGGAAGAGGGGGCAGGAGCAGGAGCTGAAGCTGAATGACTTGCTGGATCAAATGCAGGTCCTGGTATGGTCTCACGTCAGTATTCACTTTGTAGAATGCCATTTTCCTGGGGTATTACACCATTGATAGCTGCCACTAATTCCCAATTATTTTGTTCAAGCAATGTAATAGCTTCATCAATGTTTTCAATGCCAGTACATGCCTGAAAATCCGCCAAGATCATCTCCCGGTCCATGTTGGACGCCATGGCGGCCGCCGAGTTCCGCGGCGCCGGGAGCGAAGCGCGCACCTGGGAGGGAGACTGCGCCTCCTGCGGCCATCGCCGCCGCCGCCGTCGCCGGGCACCGAGGGGCTGGCGGGGAAGAGGGCGGGGCCGGCCGGCGGGCCGGCCGGCGGGGCAGCGCGGGAGACGCTAGGCGTTCACACACTCGGTAACCTTCAGGCGCCCCGGCCGCCTGCCTGCGCCACGGGGAGCCGGGCGCTGCAGCCACCCCGACCCGGTGGTCTGGATGCGGATCAGGTCTTACCGTCGCCGGCCAGGATAAGGGCAGTTTGCGACAGGGCGCACCCGACTCCCTTCAGCGGCGGCGAGACCGGCGGAGGCGGGGAAACCGA
The DNA here is from genome assembly GCA_030035585.1 of Dugong dugon. Classification (NCBI taxonomy): domain Eukaryota; kingdom Metazoa; phylum Chordata; class Mammalia; order Sirenia; family Dugongidae; genus Dugong; species Dugong dugon. Next base: position 171,488,627 of record CM057462.1, read on the forward strand.
GCGAACCAGCAGGCGGGCGAATGCTGCGGCCGCCTCCGCCTCCTCCACACACATACATTTTAAAGATACTGGTGTGCAGGCATCTCCTAAAGTGATATTAATTTACTAGTCTTGTGCAAGGCTGACATGTTTTCCAGTCAAAAAGGGCCAAATCTACCAATGTCAGAATTAATCTTGCGGTTCTGGACTTTCTTCCTGTGAATTTAGAAGCGTGTATGAGAAAAATGCTTGGCAAATTGCAAAGTGCTGTGCAAAGTAAAAGATACACTTTTATGATTATCCCAATGGTAGGAATTCAACATTAGCTTCCAAATTACTTCTCAGGTCAACAGTATCTTCAAGAAAATGTTGATCCCCAGCTAATAAAATGGTTACAAAATTATTCTAGTACGTTGTGCCTGCCTGCTATTATTCCAAGACACGGACCATTCATTTCTGACTTCCCAGAAAACACTTTTGCAAAGAAAAACACTTTTGCAAAGACGACTTCCAGAATGAAATAGTTTCCAGCATTATATGAGCCACTCCCTGTACACCAAGGAGACATTCCTTTAACCAATTTTATATTCTGCTACTCATGAAGCATTTTTATGTCTTGGATGACAGATTCCAATTGGATATCAATAGTAAAATGTGAGGCAGTCAGCAGCCCTGGGATAGGCATGGGGGTGGGGAGACCGGCTCTTAGCTCTGGTTTGTTACTAGCGTGATGATCTCAGAATTCCTTTCAAGCAACAGTTCTATAAAGGACACCTCTTTCACTTTCCCTTTTTGTTCCTATAGACTGTTCTCCCAGTCATCCAGAGGCCAGTGTGGAAGCCATTTTGATTCACTCACACTTTTATTCCCTGTCATCAACCAGTCTTGAGCACTTTTTAGTTTCTTCTAAGAACATCTCTTATTATTTGCTCTTTCCAACTGCCACAACCCTGGTCCTCCACTGGCTTCCTGTGGCCTGAAAGATTTAATTTAAATGCTAGGAATAAAATGCCTCAAAACCTGACCTTCCCCTCAGTTTCTGCTACTGTCCTCCCACCGCAAACCCTCCATCCCAACCACACTTAAACTTTCTCCCTCTTACGCTTTTGTTCTATGTTACATTTTGACAATTTGGCAGGAGGTGGGGGATGGGCAGGTCAACTATTGCTGCTATAACAAATTACTACAAATTTAGTGGCTTAAATAATACAAATTTATTTTCTTACGGTTCTGGAGGTTAGATATCCAAAATGGGTCTCATCAGGCTAAAATCAAGGTGTTGTCAGGGCTGTGTTCCTTTCTGGAGGCTGTAGGGGAGAATTCATTTCCTTCTCTTTTCCGCATTCTAGAGGGCTCCAGCTCTCCTTGGCTCACGGCCCCCTTCTTCCAAATTCGAAGATGGAAACATCAGGTGGAATCCTTCTCACTCTTCCACCTCTATGGTTCTCCCTCTTCTGCCTCCCTCTTCCATTTTTAAGGACCCTTGTGATTACATTGTGCCGCCTTGGATAATCCAGGATAATCTTCCCTGTTTAAGGTCAGCTGAATAGTAACCTTAACGCTACCTGCAACTTTAATTCCCCTTTGCAATGAACATATTCACAGGTTCTGGGGATTAAGGCATGAACATTTTTGGGGAACCATTATTTTGGCTACCATATGCTCTCTCCTATCCTCTGCCCCAAACTGTCAGAAATGCTTTTTTAATTATCTATTCCTTAATGTGCAATTATTTTTAGCAACAATCAATTGAATATTGTTGCCAAAACCTTTATGAGTATGTTTCAATTAAGAAAGACTAACTGCAATTTTATATATCCAGAATTCTGGGTTTATATTTTTAGGAAAAATTATAATATTGAATGGTTTTATCTAAACTCAGTTTGAATTTTAAATCATACTGGTAACCATTCTGGGGAGTCTCATAAAACATAATGCATTTTAACATTTAACTGCTCAATTAGCTTAAATTAACTAATGATAACATACACCTATCATATTTCGTAGTTAAACGTTGAGAGAAATAAATTACAAGTATTTAAATAGACTAGTGCCGAATTCTGGCATTAGAATATATCTAAAATATTTCTGATTATTTTTTATAATTTTAGAAAATCTCTGGCATGTTTTAACTTAAAGTGCTCTGGTTGTTACTGCTTTCTGAGGCTCACAGAAGGGTGGCAGGCAGGCAGGCACAAATGGCAATAGAAAAGTTACTCACCCTCTTCCTCTGAGACATAGTACAAACAATAATTTCATTCATAAGGAATTAAATAAGGGGCTGGAATCTGGTTGTGATACAGTTTGCTTCTATTGCCTTTTCCAATATCATGCCCTTAACAGGAAGTACAATGGAGACAGAGAAAAAGGACGCTGAACGTGTTTGTAGAGGCCTCTGGTGGGTCAGCATGTTTCAGATTACAGAATCTTTCTGTCCCTTCCTCCAGGAAGTCTTCTCTGGCCACCCTGCAGATGAGGGTGGATCTCTTGGGTATCAGCTGTCATGGTATCTTGTACTTCTCCTTCACAGCACTCATCAAACTTGCATTTGCAAAATTATTTTTTAATTGTTTAATGTGTGACTTCCATATGATTGCCTGTAGCTTCTAGCACAGTGATTGGCTGTAGCCCTGGTTTCTAGCACAGTGATTGGTTCGTATTAGGCAATTTAAATGTTTGTTTAATTGAATAAATCCTTGAGATGGAAGGGGCATAATCTGTGTTTTTCTGCTTCTTTCATATTGTGTAGCACTTCAAGTGGGCTCTCAAGTGCTTTCTGAAAGTACCCACCTCTTACCCATTAGTACTCAAATATAGTAGCCGAAGCCATCTCAGAGACTCCTTCTAGCTCCCCTCATCTGGGGTAGAGAAAACAGTGTGAACGCAGCAAAGGGTGCATATAGTTTTTTTTTTTTTTTTTGTTTTGTTTTTTAACTTATTTTTAGAAGGCTTTTAGATTAACCTCTTAAAATCATGGAGTTGGAATCATGTAATTTTGATTTATCCCTTAATTATATTTTAAAGTAGTGATTTTCAAAGTGTGGTCCCTGGACCAGCAGCACCAACATCACCTGGGAACTTGTCAGAAATGCAAACCCTGGGTCACTACCCTTGACCTGCTGAATCAGAAACTCTGGGGACAGGAGGGATCTGTGTTTTAGAAAGTCCTCCAGGTGATTCTGACACATGTCAAAATTAAGAACTACTCTTTTAAACCGAAGTTTAAGTCCACTTTAACCTATTTAACTCTAAACTATCTGGCTATCCATCTACCCATCTAATTTCTATGCTAGTGAAGTCTAGAATAGCCTAAAGCTGTTCAATTCCACCTCTCTACCCTCCTCAGTCTGTGTATTCCTACTGCTATTTAACATGCTCCGAAAGGCCCAATGCTGCACATATTTTAGTCTTTTAAAAATTGTGTCCTTCACAGGAATCTCCTCAGAGGATTAGCAAGATATGCATCTGAAAGTAGTGTGTTCATTAACACAAAATATCAAGTAGTAGCAACTACTTACAGATAACATCAGAATGACAACCTAAGGGGGCAGAGTATCAAAATTAAAGTCTGAAATTTTGCATGCTATGGTTTGAGGGAGAAGGAAAAGGGAGATGAGGCACCTTTGAGTACCTAGTTGTCACTTTTCACTCGGGATTTTCATGTTCTCACACTATCGATCGTGAACCCTGTATTTTGGTGCAGAAAATTTACAGCCAAGGGCCATTTTCCTCCAAATTAAACCTGAATTATACACGCAAAGTGGCTAAATTGAGGAGAATAGATGGAGATGACAATAGGGCTGAGACTGGCAGTTCTCTTTTACTACAGACTGGCTCTGCGTATCCCTTGACCCACTCCTCATCTACAAATTTTTCTTCTCGGCCCCTCCCCCACTGCGTCCCCCGCCGACCGCCTTCGGCTCAAACTAGGAATCTAGAACCTGGGACGAGGCCAGCTCCGAGACAAAACAAAATCAGAACCCAAGAAGCCCGCACGTTCTCCGCAAGACCCAAAGAACCCGGAAACAGGAAGGCGCGAGCCTTAGGTCAGAACAGCCAGGCCACTTCCGCCCTGACTCCGCCCCCTGTTCCCGCGATCCCGCGATCCCGCCCCGCTACGTCAATAAAATGCTCCGAGCCTGCGACAAGGCTAGGGCGGGAGGCTCGCGAGTCTCAACCAATGGGGTTCCAAGAGCGAAATCTGGTGACGAATGAGTTGCTGGAACGCTCTGGGCCGCCGACCAATCGGGAATCCTCGAACCCGGATGTGGTTGCTGGGTTCTAAAATCAATCTGTGAGAAAGTGTGAGGGGCTCACCACGTGGGATGGGGTTTGCGGGCGCTAGGAGTGGATGAGTGTGTTTTGAGTGTAGTGTTTCGCGCGCGTGCGCTTGATTCGTAAAGGTGTAACCCTTTGGATTTTGAGTGGGGGAAAAATCAATGTGGTTGTTTGCCTGTGGAAAGAATTTCCACTGCAGTGTACCGGAACCTGCGTGTGGATGAGCCCCTCAGACTGCACCTCAGAGGGAGTAGGAGGGTCTTAAAGACGCTGCTGAGGCAGTGGGAACATGAATCTCTTACCTAAAAGCTACAAGGAATTTGGCTCCGTTGACTATTGGGAGAAGTTCTTCCAGCTTCAAGGAAAGAAAGCTTTCGAGTGGTATGGAACCTACCTGGAACTGTGCGGGGTGCTACACAAATATATCAAGCCCAGAGAAAAGGTAAGGAGCGCGGCTTGATAGCTCTGTGTGTGCTCGGGAAGGTGGGAACTAAACGCCAAAACCAAACACGTTGCGGTCCAGTCGATCCTGACTCCTAGCGACCCTAATAGCGTGGAGTAGAACTGGCCCCATAGGGTTCCCAAGGCTGTAAATCTTTCCGGAAGCAGATCTGCCACGTCCTTCTCCCTTGGAGCGGCTGGTGGGTTCGAACCACCGACCTTTTCGGTTAGCTACCGAGCGCTTGACTGCTGCCACCAGGGCTCCTAGCTGGGAACTAGCAACAGTAATCCTGCACTTGGTAGAGAGTGACAGGTGTAGAGCCCTACTTGAGCCCATATTTTCACGATTCTAATGCACAGTTCCGGCAAAAGGCAATTTTAAAATATCCCCTTAAAGGTTTTTCAGGTGTTCAGATAACAGAATTCCCCCCACCTCCAACTCATCTTTGAATTAATAACCTCAGTGGAAGAATAATTTCTTTAGTAGCCCAATCTGGGTAGCTCCTGCTGGAAGTGTAGCTTCTCTGAGTGCGACCCCTGGGCTCCTCTGCCACTGCGCATCCCTGTGGAGTAGGCAGCACGCCTGGTTTCACTGATAAGTAACTGTTTATCAAATAGTTGTTGAGTGCTCCCTGAGTTCCATATTCAGAACTGTGCATAGCCTTTGGGCAATGAAAGCATTAAAACGTAAACCCTGAGCGCTTTGCAGAACTAGAGATGGTGATGAAATGTGAAAAGTAGTTAAGTACAACCATAGGAGGTTTGGTAGCCGATGGTGTTGTACAGAGGCGGGGAGGAAAAAAGTAGAAAAACCTAAGTTTGTGGAGGGAGCCAAGCCTAGTATATGTGTGTGTGTGTGATCGTTGATTCTCATAACTATGAGGAGTGGTGGTCAATGCATTTTACAAATGAGGGAACTGAGACTCTGAGAGCCAATTTTTTTGCCCAGAATAAGGTATGTGTAGTAAGTGCTCACATGAGGATTTGAACTCAGGCCTATCTGGCTCCAAAATTTATGATTGTAACTGCTATATTTGGAGCCTATGATTTCCTATCAGTTCTTGAGTAATAATTGCTTGTTTCCAAGAAAAGAACACCCATGATTAGTTTGTTTCTGCAACATAGAAAGCCCATTCTCACATAGTCTGTATTGTAGCTGAACGTGGTTTTCACTAGTGAGTTCCTCTAACCAGTGATGCTTCAGGATGGAGCCTAGAATCAACTCTGGAATGCTGTTCTCTCCTAACAATAGCATCTCCACCTTCTGAAAACATGCAGCAGCCAAGGCAAGACTAGATCCCTTGAAGCATCTGAAGCACATTCCCTTGCTTTGATCACCATCTCCTTCTTGTCCATGCTTTTCCCCTAGGTGCTAGTGATTGGGTGCGGCAACTCAGAACTGAGTGAGCGGCTGTACGATGTGGGCTATCAGAATATAGTGAACATTGACATCAGTGAGGTCGTCATCAAGCAAATGAAGGAACACAATGCCAGCCAACGGCCCCAGATGAGCTTCTTGAAGATGGACATAATGCAGATGGAGTTTCCCGATGCCTCATTCCAGGTGGTGTTGGACAAGGGCACCCTGGACGCTGTCCTGACAGATGAGGAGGAGAAGACCCTGCAGCAGGTGGACAGGATGCTGGCTGAGGTTGGCCGTGTCCTGCAGGTGGGCGGTCGCTACCTCTGCATCTCCCTGGCACAGGCTCACGTCCTGAAGAAAGCAGTGGGTCACTTCTCCCGGGAGGGGTGGATGGTGAGGGTGCATCAGGTGACCAACAGCAAGGACCAGGTGTTGGAAGCAGAGCATCAGTTCTCCCTACCTGTCTTTGCCTTCATCATGACCAAGTTCAGACCAGTCCCTGGCTCTGCCCTGCAGATCTTTGAGCTGTGTGCTCAGGAGCAGGGCAAGCCCACGCGACTGGAGAGTGCTGAGCGGCTGGCTGAGGCGGTGCTGGAACGGCAGCAGTACGCCTGGCTGTGCAGCCAGCTACGCCGCAAGTCTGGGCTGGGGAGTGTATCTCTGGACTTGTGCAATGGGGATACAGGGGAGCCGCGCTACACTCTCCACGTGGTGGACAGCTCCGCTGTGAAACCATCGAGGGACAATCATTTTGCCATTTTCATCAGTGAGTTGGCATTGCTCCCTCTCTTTTCTGGAGGGGCTGGCTTACAGGGGCTGGGGCTCAGGCTCTGGTGGATGGCTGTGTCTCTGCTGTTTGTGTCTTGCAGGGCCCCAGATAGAGTAGCTAGGGCCAAGGCATGTGAAGGGGAAGTAGCTCTCCAGTTACTGCTTAGCCTGAGGTTTATTCCTTCCTATTTTCCATTCCAAAGGCTTGATGAAGTATGAGGATGAGGTTGGTAGGGAGGAGAGAAAAATACTAGGAATTTAGACAAATCATGCATTGCATAGAGATGTTACTTACTTTGTAGCACAGAGTAATAGAAGCAGCACTGGACTAGCTGGCCTAAGACACGGGTTCTAGTCCCAACTCTCTAACCTGTGAACTGCAGGACCTGGGGAAGTTACTGTGCTTCTCTGCTGACTTCAGAGAGGCAGTACAGAGTAATAGCTAAAAAAGTGAGCTCTGCAAACAGACCATTTGAGTTCTGGTCCCGGCGCAGTCACTTCCTGGCAGTGTGACACTGGACAAGTTACTTTTCTTTCTGTGCCTCTATTTCCTCATCTGTAAAATGGGAATAATGATAGCAACTATTGTGTGGAGTTGTGAGAAATGTGAACGCTCTTAGAACAGTGCCTGGCACATGATAAGTGCTTTATAAGTGTTATTGAAGGAGATAAATGATACCAGATTCACCTTAAGGATCGAAAGAGATAATGTGAGGAAATGCTTTCAAAGGTAGAAAGTTCTATACAAATGCAAAGTGTTGATATGGTCATGCTGGTAATTTGGTTTTTGGTGGCTGAGCCATTTTTCCAAGCAAGATTCCATAATCCTAGCTCCTCCTGTGGGAACAAATAGTGCAGTGGATGTGAGCATGGACTCTGGAGCCAGACTGCCTGGATTCGAGTCCCAGCTTCACCACTTACTAGCTTTGTGAACTTGGGCAAACAGTGTCACTTCTGGGTCTCAATTTCATCATTTGTAAAATGAGAATAATAGTAATAATGCCTGCATCTTGGCTATTGTGAGGATTTGATTAGTTTATATTTGTAAACTGCTTGCAGTTAATACTTGGCATATAATAAGCGATAGTATTCTTGCTATTTTTCTTGTGCTAGATGCCTGCCTCCCTGCCCTTATATACATGCTAACACTTCTTATCCACCCCTTGGTCCTGCCTCATGTCTGATGGGCCTCTTTGCTCTGGGCCTTGTGCGCTAGGGAATCAGTAGGCCTCTGTGGGTCATGGTTGGAGGAAATGTTGGTCCTGGACAGGGGCTGGCTATCTGCCATGTGGGGCATATTAGATATGGGCTTGAACCCTCTTCCCAGGACTCCCTGTCACCAAGTCCCTTTTCCCAGTCCCCCAAGGTAGGGAGACCGAGTGGCTCTTCGGCATGGAGGAGGGACGGAAGCAGCTGGCGGCCAGCGCAGGCTTTAGGAGACTGGTCACAGTGGCCCTTCACCGTGGTCAGCAGTACGAAGGCATGGACAGCATCCAGGCTGAGCTTTCGGCCAGAGTCATGGAGCTGGCCCCAGTGGGGATGCCCGCCCAGCAGCAGGTAACAAAGACAAAACTTTGGCAGTGGCTTTCCTGGGTCTCCAGAGAACTCATATTAGCACTCAGGAGGGCAGAGGGGGCCTTGGAAGGAGCAAGGATGAGAGTCTGTGACCCCAGTCTATTCTGGAGGGTGTATCAGCAGCTCAGGGCTAAGTGGGCAGAAAAACACCTTTGCCTGACCCATGCACTTAGAGGAAGGTGAGCAGGTGCCCTTGTTAAGAACCATAGTAGCACCTGTGTCTGGGGCCTTTCAAACTCTAGAGAGAGCATGAAGGAAATGCCCTACATGCTGCCGGCTCCAGTACATCAAGAGTGTGGATTCCGCAGACCCTGCGTTTCTTCTTCCCCGCTTTTGAACAGGACTTCCTTGGCCATTTTGCTTCTCAGAACCATCATTATCTGAGAGTAGAATGGGAAAGGGCCCCAACACAGTTCAGCACAGTTTTCAGGATATTAACATGGCTGGTCTGGTGTTTTACTGGGAAGGAAACTGAAGGTTTTTGCCCGAACGGTGATACGGTGTTATCGGTAGACACCATCTGTGTTGGCCATCCCAGTCACGTGCATAACTGACAGCTGACCTTAGAGCCATGACTGTATGGTAAGGAGTTTGTCCTTTTTGATAGGTGAAAAATCCAAGGTACCTGGAGGCTTGGTGCTATTGTAACATATCTGAAAAAAAGAACCCAGGTTCCTAGCCCGTGGGTCTGCCTTCTAGACTGACTGGGGTTTACAAAAGAACGTGTGCTTGATTCTTCCTGGGCAGGCTTTGGGGTTGGTGTCCATCAGAGAGACTTATTTTAGGGAGGCCAGCTCCTGTGGGGTGGTTCATTTGTGATCTCTTACTAGTGCCCACTTCTCTGCAAAGTCAGGTGTCAGTGATGATTATTAAACATTCTTATAAGTCTTTAAAAAGAAAGATGGAAAGACTGGGGGACAAAGTGAAAAAGTTTAGGGGCAAAATGAATTTGTCTCATAAGGTTTAAAAAAAAATGGTAAGAAAAGAATAACTGGAGGAAGATGAATTTCTCCAAATTTCAAGTGGTTCTCCCCCTGGGTTTTATTATGTTTATCTTTGTTCAGATTCCTTGTCTTGTAATTGCAGTCCCTTCCCAAGGGTTCCCTTTAGCTTTCATTGTTCTGGACTATTGAGAGTCCTTTTTGGGGTCACTGATGAGACACTTTAACATTTTTCTTTGAGAGAACCAACTCCATTTCACTGATGGTTGTGTGTTTAGTTGATTTTCAAAAGATGAATTAAACCTTTCGAGATCTACTCCTGGGCCCCAAAAAAGTGCTCCAGTAGAATAGCAAATCTTTGGAATTTTGAGATGAGGAGCCCTGGTGGTGAAAATGGTTAAGCGCTTGGCTGTTAACCAAAATGTTGGCAGTTCAAACCTACCCAGTGACTCCATGGGAGAAAGACCTGGTGATCTGCTCCCATAAAGATTAGAGCCTAGAAAACCCTATGGGGCAATTCTACTCTGTCACATGGGATCACCATGAGTCAGAAGCAGTTCGATGGCACCTAACAACAATGATCCTTACATACATACAAAAGGAAGGGATTGCAGTTGCTCTTTCTTGATGAAGCTGGTGTTTTGACCCTATCCCATGTCTCTGGCTGTATCTTCAGGTGCCCTTTCTATCTGTGGGTGGGGATATTGGCATCCGGACGGTTCAGCACCGAGACTGCAGCCCCTTGAGTGGTGACTACGTCATTGAGGACGTGCAGGGGGATGATAAGCACTTCTTCCGACGGCTCATCTTCCTCAACAACAGGAACGTGGTGCAGTCGGAAGCCAGGCTGCTGAAGGATGTGTTTCACAGAGGTGAGTGTGGTGGGACACTAGTGGGCATGGCATGGACTCTAGGTTTGGGACGAGAGCTTGGCTGATATGTGGATGGACCTGGATCCCAGAGGCACGTAGCTCTATGGGTTGCCCTTTCTTACCATCTGGGCTTTTAGGGCATGAATGGTGATGAGTAGATAGAGACATATGTTTTGTTGTTGAGCAAAACCTGGCTCTGAAATGATAAGGAGCAGGGGTGGTGGTTTACTAACTAAACACTGAAATCACTTTAATGCCTTCCATTTAAAGAGCATCTGTTTTCAGGCTGTTCCATTTACTCATGTATATTATTTCAATAGGCCCTTGTGAGGTGTGCCCGAAACGGGGGGGTACAGGTGAGCTCTTCCCTCCTCCACGACACAACTCACTGTCACCTGTTTTAGAATTTACAGGTGCCTTAGAGGTCGTTTAAAACCAGTTGGCATCAAGGTGATTCTGACTCATGGGGACCCCAAGTGTGTCAGAGTGGAACTGTGCTCCATAGGGCTTTCAGTGACTGATCTTAAATAGATTGCCAGGCCTTTTTTTCCAAGGCAACTCTGGGTAGGCTTGAACCTCTGACCTTTCCATTAGCAGCTGAGCATGTTAACTATTTGCACCACCCAGGGACTCCGGAGTTCATTTAGTTCTATTTAGTAGAACTTTCTGCAGTAAAGGAAGTGTTCATTGTCTGCACTGTCAGATAAGGTAACCACTAGCCACATTTGGCTACTGAGTGCTTGGGATGTGGCTGGTGTGACAGAGGAACTGACTTTTTTAAATTTAATTGTGATTTATATGGCCACTCGTGGCTAGTGGCTGCCACACTGAACAGTGTAGACCTAGACCATCTCCTGTAGAACCTTGTAAGCAACCTCCCACATGCTGCTCAGGAACTCCCACTGGCAGCAGTCTGTTCTACCTTTCTTCATTGTGTGGGTATTTTTGTATTATCGAATCAATACTTGCTTGTTGCAGTCAATTAAAAAATCATATTTGTAGAGTAAAAAGTGAAGGCTCCTGTTCTCCCCTTCCCCAGCAATCTTCCCCTTTGAGGCACAGAGATTGAGTGATGGAATCTGAAGTCGGGTTTCTGATTCCCAGTCACTCCCTTTACCTGACTGTCTGTCCTTCTGGCAAGGTCTCCTAGGAGGGCGCTGAAGAGAGAATTCAGAACCCTTGAGTCGTGGATTTGCCCCTCAGCAGGATGGATTTCTTTAGGGGTTTATTGAGCTCCTGCCCTGTTATGTAGTCACTCTGGCTGTGCGCCAGTTCAGTTTTATCTCACTAAAACCTCCGTAAAAATGCTTAAAAGAACATCTTGCCTTCCAGTTTGGGTTTCAGGTTTTTCCACCACTGCTGGGTTTCTTGCTTTCTTGGTATCACTTTCTCCCCATGAGCATGGTCTACCTCTTGGGAGTATTGGTGAGTAAGAAAGCAGGCACGTTAAAAGTGATTTATCCTTTCTGAAAAGTGCCCTGTCGTGCACATCAGTCCTGATGCTGCTGTGGGATGAAGCTGGTCTCTGAAAACACAGAATATCTGTTCAGTATGAGAGCCTAGAGCAATTGAGGGAGTAAGCAGAGGGAAGTAGCGGGCTCTCTTACAGAGACTTTCTCCCGTTTTGTGAACACCTGTGATTTCCCTACTCAGCAGGGAGGTATGCATTACTATCTGTGTCGCACGGTAGAAGATAGGTTTTGGAGGCAGGCAGTCCTAGGTTCAGATCCTGGCTGCACTGCCTACTGAGCTTATTAACTCTTCGGATCCTCAATTTTTCCATCCACTGAGAATTGGAGTAATAGGGTTGTTACAGAGTAGTCACAGGGGCTAAAAGAATAAAAGTCCTACAACAGTAATTGGCACAAGAAGGTAATTAGTAAATTACTAAAAGGGGAGTTGCTGGGGCTTCTTAGCTGAGCTTTCCCAGGTTCTTGGGGGTGTCTTTGCTGCCTTGCCTTTTCTAATTAGCTAATATCCAGTGCTATACTGTTAAATATTTACCAAGTCTCTCTGGATTTGTAGTGTTTGCCGATTTCCATGGTATAAATACTCCCACTGTGGCTGATTTCAGGCTACCAACATGATGTCAGCTGGCTTGCAAAACTTCTGCATATTTAACAGTTGGCTCTTTTCAATCTGTTCAAGCCAGCTCCAGCACACTGCTACTGGCGTCCTTTGCTTTCCTGCACTAGCGTACTAAGCATAGGACTTCACTCGTCTTTCTCTCTCACTTAGCCCAGAAGAAACACAAAAAGGATAGGAAGAAGCAGTGGCCTGCTGAAACTCCGGACGCCGTCCCTGCAGCCCCGTCGCAGTCTATTGATAAGAGTTACCTGTGCTGTGAACACCACAAAGCCATGATCGCTGGCCTTGCCCTGCTGAGAAACTCCAAGCTGCTCCTAGGTGAGGGAAACACCACCGCTTTCCACAGTGGGGAGCCTGTAAGATTACAGATGTAAACAGTTAATGTCAGCTGCTTTGCATTTTGAGAACAGTGACTGGGGACTGGCAAATGCACACATTTTCTTCATACCAACCATGGTCCCAGTTAATGAACTGCCAAGTAACTTTTGCTTCAAGCTCAACTTGTAACCTTCAAATGGCTACATGTGTTGGTATCTGAATATCTCATTCTTTTTCTCCTCTTCATTTCTTTTTAAAGCTGAGATATAAAATACATTCATTGAGATATGTAAAATACACAAATCTTAAATTAAGCTAGCTGAATTTTTTTTTATTGTTGAAATATACACAGCAAAACATATATCAATTCAGCAGTTCCTACATGTATAATTCAGTGACATTGATTACATTTTTCAAGTTGTGCAACCATTCTTACCCTCCTTTTCTGAATTGTTCCTCCCCCATTTACATAAACTCACTGTTCCCCAAGCTGCCTTTCTAACCTTTTGAGTTGCTGTTGTCGGTTTGATTCCATATAGATAGTTCTTTAAAAGAGCACAGTGCTGAAGCAGACATTCTTTACCAATTACACCTTAATGAATTTTTGCATCTGTATGCCTATGTAACTAGATGGTACGTTTTAAAATCTTGTCTCCAATGCCTTTGCACTTTAAGAAAATTTCTGACTTCAGTAATGCATTAGTTGAGCATCAGAAGCAATTTTAGCTTGAATTGCTACTTAAAAAAAAAAAATCCATGTTATAGTTGGTGTCCTCATAGCCTTATTACTAATAACAGATTTGGATCTGATCACATAAGCAAAAATGTTCGTGTTTCTGTCTACACGCAACTCTCCACTCGAACCCTTGAGTGTGTCCCATTGAAGCACCCTTTACTTTTGACCTGTCTTTGTGCTGATGACCCTAGAGTCTAGGTTCTTAGATTTAATCCTCAAGGTATTTCTCCTTTTGGTGATTCTTGTTTCTTGTCTTTAAGACAAGTTGCTGTGGTCTCTATGTGTTAGGGATGGGACTTGGACCTTTGTTTCTCTGTTATGGAACTTGGATGGATTGCCCTTGTGTAGTTGGGTGTCTGAGAGCATGGTTGTGGCCTTTGAATCAAGAGCTGGGCAGTGGACATTGTACCTACATTGCCTTGTGATTATGAACAAAATTTCATAGTCATTGTCCCTCTATTTCCTAGACGAGAATAATAACCCTTGTGGGGACTCTTGATTTGATGTCAGATGAGTGCTTTGGGATCTTTAAGGGACCATAATAATAATGCACTAGTTCATCTTGCAGACTTGGTCATTGTGAAGCCAGGGTTGAGTTTTCACATGTCAAATTGACTCCTAAATTTCTGGAATGAGACAAGGAAGCCAGTTCTCTAAATTTTGTATTCCCTGGGCAGAACCAACTGTCTGGTTCCTTCTACTGCTCTCCCTGAGACTGGTACAGAGCTTCCCAGATGGCAAAGTGATGCTGTATTCTTTTATCACAGAGACCCCACTGGCATTGTTGGTGGTAGGCCTGGGCGGGGGCAGCCTCCCCCTCTTTGTTCACGATCATTTCCCGAAGTCCTGCATTGATGCTGTGGAGATCGATCCCTCCATGTTGGAAGTGGCCACCCAGTGGTTCGGCTTCTCCCAGAGTGAGCGGATGCAGGTCCACATTGCAGATGGCCTGGACTATGTCACCAGCTTGGCGCAAGGAGGAGAAGGTACTACTATTGGGAAATTTGGAGGGTGCCTAAGGAAGGTGGATCCAAGCTTGTCAGGCCTGCAAGGGCCTCTAGAATTCATCTCTAACAGGGTGGCCTCAGTGCCATCCCAGTCATTCACCTGTTCATCTGTTGGTATGTTTATCGAATACATATACATTGTCAACCATATGCTAAGCATGCACTAGGTGTTGGGCTATAGCAATAAGTAAAACAAACTCTTCCTGCCCTTAATGGTGCTAACAGAACAATGGGCTTCTCTTCTAACCCTATAACCGTGCACTTCCTCACCATCCCAAGAAACCTAAAGTCTGTAGCTGGCAGAGGAAAAGAGGAAGAAAAGGTAGGGGATGTGTTTGGAGGTGTTTCTTGCAAATCCTCCAGCTGGGGGTGGTGGCCAGTAAAAGAGCAAAACGGCATTCATGTAGATTAGTGCTTCTCAGCTGGGTCAGTGTTGCCTCCCAGGAGTCACTTGGCAATGTCCGGGGACAGTTTTTGGCTTGTCACAACCTAGGGAAAAGACTGCTACTGGCATCTCATGGGTAGAAGCCAGGAATGCTCTAAACGTCCAGCAACGCACAGGATGGCTTCCCATGACAAAGACTCATCCAGTCCCAAATGTCAGCAGTGCCAAAGTTGAGAGACCCTGATTCAGATGCCACTTAATGGGAATTTTGATAGTCCTCTTGCTACTGAAAGGAGCCCAGGTGGCGTGATGGTTAAGGGCTAGGCTGCTAACTGAAAGGTTGGCATTTCTAACCCATCCAGCAGCTCTGTGGGAGAAAGACCTGGTGATCTGCTTTTGTAAAGATGATGGCCTAGGAAATCCCATGGAGAAGTTCCTGCTGTGTCCCACGGGTTTGCCCCAAGTCAGAATCGACTCAACAGCATCTACCAACAGCAACCTGCTGCTGGAGTTAAGGTTCCATTCTTCTCTAGTAATTTGTACCCCAGAGTTAGGACAAAAGGCATATTAATTTTCTGCAATACTAGAGACGGTAGCTTTCCCGATGGTTTTGTAACTTTATATGTAGGCTCCTGGTGACCTGGATGCTTTCCCAAGCTCGAGTGCCCGAGGAGAGGTCACTTAGCTGGTTGAGGCCCTCTGGGGAGCTCAGGGCACCCTTTCCTGATCTGCCCATTTCGTAGCAGATCTCCAGTTCTTACTAGATTAGAATAGTTTCCAGTACAGGTCTGGCAAACCAAGTTGCCTGGGGTTAGGATATGTTGCTGGGATGGACAGACACTGCCTTGATTTTAACTATAAACTGAACCTTAACCATATCAGAGTTTCACAGGTTCCCTTTCTGAGACGAGGGCCAGTTTGGGGGCCCAGGCTCAAGATAACAAATGCACATGAAGCCTATAACACAGCGCCAGGCACATAGGAGATACTCAATCCATGATGGCTGCTGACATCGTTCTTACCTGTAGATTGGTTTTGAACAGCCTTGCCCGTCTTTTCTGACCGTCACAACCTTCCAGATTTTTGAAGTGCTGAAGGCTGCAAATGTGGGCCATTGTTTCTTTTTTTTGGACTTTGATGAGCCAACATGTTCTTCTCTCTAAAACACCAAACTCAGATCTGTGCTTATGAACAGTGCTGGCATGTAGTAGTCCTAAGTAAATGGTTACTAATCAAAGAATATCCTGAGCACAGTCTCATTATTCGTTAAAAACAAATCAGTGGCATACCAACCCTACCCCGTTAAAATGTGTAACATTATAGCAAAGAGCAGATCCAGTTCATCATCAGTTCTTTTTCACCCACCTGACAAAATAATTTCTTTTTTGAACCAGCTATTGTTTGAATAACTAGAAAAGATACACTAACTCAAATTTCAGAACGTTTTCTCCTATGGGGCAACATGTGCTCAGTTTCCACAGATATCCTTAAGGTTCAGTTACAGTTTACTCGGTCAGCCCTCAAAGGCGTCAACAGCTGTTTTGTGTACATTAGTGGTTCTCAGCCCTGACTGTATTTAGAGTTACCTGGAGAGCATAAGTCGGAATCGACTCGACGGCAGTGGGTTTGTTTTTTTTTTCTGGTTTGGAGAGCTTAAGAAAATGCCCGAGGCTCCCCTCTCTTCTCCCTCTGCCCCCATAAATTGGGGTTTCTGCTTAGGTAGTCAGAAGCGGGGCCCGAGTTCTGTGAATGTTTAGATGCTTCCAAGGTGAGTCTAAGTTCTGCCAGGTATGGAAACCACTGGTGTGGATGGACGCTGAACTAAGCAGTGTTCACACGAGACTAGATCCCAGTAACACATGTGCCTTTGGAAGGTGCTTTGTATGTGGAGGTAGAAGATGAGGTGAAAGTCCATCTTACTGTGAGGTGTGCACACCTGTGATGTTGGTGCCCTTACAGGCAAACCACATCCTCCATGTCCCCCTTCTGACTTAGCCGCCAGTGCCTACCACAGGTCACGGAGGGGATGTGCTGTAGAATATGAACAGTGTTATTTTATCTAGCAAAGACAAGGACTTGTTTGCTTCTCTTTCCCAGCACGGCTTCACTATGACGTCATAATGTTTGATGTGGACAGTAAGGACCCAACACTGGGAATGAGCTGCCCGCCCCCAGCGTTTGTGGACCAAGCTTTCCTGCAAAATGTCAAAAGCATCTTGACTCCTGAAGGTATGGAGAATAAAAGGTTGGGGAGGGAGGAGGGAAGGATTCTTTTAAAAATTTATCTTTTTAATGGAAAATGCACGTAGCATTTTTGTACAGAAAATGAGTTTCCCCAAATTGAATGTACCTATTTACCAGCGTCAAATACAGAACATTTCCAGCATCCCAGAAGCCCACCTCTTATCCCCTTCCATAACATCCCTCTCCTCCAAAGGGTAACCACTATCCTAACTTCTGTCAGCATAGTTTGTTTTGCCTGTTTTTGTTCTTTATGTAAATGGAATCACACAGAATGCACTCTTTAAGTGTCTGGTTTCTTTCCCTCAACATTATGTTTGTGGTACTCATCCATCGTGTTGTTTTACATTGTTCATTCTATTGCTGTGTGGTATCATCGGACCACATGTATGCAACATTGTAGGAAAGTGCAGATCCAATTCATCATCAGTTCTTTCTCACCCGTTTGATACAATGATTTCTTTTTTGATTATAGCACATCTCATCCATTTTACTGTTGGTATTTGGGTTATTTCCTGTATTGGAGTATTATGAATAGTACTCCCATTAACATTCTGTTCCATGCCTTTTGGTGAAATATGTTTGCTGGTCTGTTAGCTATATACCTAGAATTGTAATTGCTGGGTCATGGATTCAGCTTTCACAGATGCTGCCACACAGTTTTCTAAAGTGGTTAAAGCAATTTACAGTCCCACCAGCATGGCAGTGCTAGCTACCACTTGAATGCTTCCCACATGCGCTGCACTAGGCAGGATGTTATTTCAGCTTTGTAATAGATACGCTTTCAGGTGGGGAAGCTGAGGTTGAGACTTGCCAAAGTAACATTTCACAGCTGAGGCTCCAACCCAGCTCCGTGTCCCGTGAAAGCTGGCGCTCTTAACTCTGCTGTTCATGGCCTCCCAGGTGTTGTAATTTGGTGTAAGGTCACCTTGGTCCTCTTGTTTATTGATACTCTATGATGTGTGTGTCAAGAACGTATAATCCCTGTGGAGCTGGTAAGTTCTTTCTTGTGGTATTCTTTCTCAAAGCAATTCTTTCGGAAACTGAGGCATGCAGAATGGTAAAATAACTGATGTTAGCACAGAAGAGCAAGGAAGTTTCTTCACACATTCCCCATGCCTTTCCCTTTCGACCTTTGTGTGCTGCATGTCCTGCAAACCCACTGCCTCTGTCAGGGTGTTTTCTTAGTCTGCCAGCCTCCTGGGGCAGGACTGGATATTTTCCTCAGAGCTGAACCTTGCCTCTCATGTGCCCCCTGGTCTGCAGACATTCTGACTCTTTCCTTCCCACCCATCAGGTGTCTTTATCCTCAACCTCGTGTGCCGAGACTTGGAGCTAAAGGACTCAGTGCTAGCTGGGCTCAAGTTAGTATTCCCCCTGCTGTACGTCCGGCAAATTGAGGGTGAAGTCAACGAGATCCTGTTCTGCCAGCTGCACCCAGAGCCGAAGCTTGCCACACCGGAGCTCCTAGAAACAGCCCAGGCCTTGGAGCAGACTCTGAGGAGGCTTGGGAGGGGTTGGGATGACACATATGTCCTCTCAGATATGCTCAAGACTGTGAAGATTGTGTGATCACTGAGGCCAGGTGTCCTCTCCATGCTTCAGAGAGTTTGTTCATCAGAATAGTTGGTGGCTGTAGGCTGTTAATGCAAACCGTGGTCTAACTCTGCTGGGACACTCCCTGGGTTGTGAGGAAAGGGTTTTGTCTGTCTGGGAAGAGCCATTAGTGCCGCTGCAGAGTTGTTCACTTTTCAGTTAATGACAGGCAAATGGGTCTTTACCAGAATTTCACCTAACTTTAGGTATGAGGACTTTGAAGAAGGGGAGGGTTGTAAACTCAAGGGGTTACCAAGCCAGGCAAGTAACATAAATGTATGAAGTGAACCAGGTATAAAACAAAAAGGGTAGGATGAGACTTGCGGCAATCTGGAGAGTAAATACCCCACCTAAAGACAACAGCTTTTCTCTTCCAGCTGAGGGTTGCCCTGCTGGAATGCTGTCCCTGTGTAGCTAGATACTTAAGAAAAGTCAGACGCACGCACTTGTGGGTGTGTAAGTAATGGAGAGACAGAAATATCTGGATGTTAAAGTATTGGCCAATAAAACACATTTTCAAGTCACATTCAGCCTGTGAGCCTGGAGTCTGCATCTTCTACTACCAGGAGACAGCCTACGGAGTGCTTGAGAATCTGGCGTACACTCGGGCTCTGCGTGAGCATGAAATGAGGAGCAAGCTGTAGCTTATCAGGTGCAGTGGTCTGCTGGCCCTTAATTTTAGCCTAGTGAAACCCATTTCAGACTTCTGAACCACAAAATTGTGAGATAATAAATTTGTCTTGTTTTAAGCCAGTAAGTTTGTTTTAATTTGTTGCAACAGCAATAGGAAAATAACACACCTGGGAAACTTTAAAAAATACTTAGGCCTGGTCCCCACCCCACCCCACGAGATTCTGATTTTTAATTTGGGGAGCAGATTTTGCATCTGAATTTTTAGACACTTTCCAAGTAGTGCAGCTGCACAGCCAAGTTGAGGACAACTTGTTGGTGGAGGGTCTGTGAGTGACTATCATGAGGGAGGGAGGAAGGAGTTGTTACTCTCATTAGTGACCACCAGTTGCCCTGAGATGCAAACAGCTGCAGGGACTTGATAATTAGAATATTCTCCCCTCCCAACTACATGCTCACCTACACTTAGATCTTTGCCCTTTGGGTGGGTGACAGTGGTGTGAGGAGGTTGACTTCCCGCATAAGCTGACTTCCTCCCTAGAGCACAGCAGCCCCACTCCCCGCTCCAGCTGGGCCCTGAGTGTGCATCCTGATGGCTACTTAATGCAGCTCAGACTCTGGAAGAGTAAACCGTATGCAACCCAGTTTCCCGCTTGGGGCTTGTCTTGCTGTTTGGTTCCTAGAATGTCAACAGATAGTGGTCAATAAGTAGGATTATTAACTTGAGTATTTCATATATTCAATAGGCTTTTTTTTTTTTTTTTTGAGAGTCTGTTCGGTGCCAGACAGATTGTGCCAAGGCTCCGACGAGGAGAGAACAGCTCATGTTGCGGAGCTCACCTACTAGCTGGAGAGACAGTAGAGCAAACTGATACATTCCAGTTTGCGTAAAGTGAGGGGCAGCACAGAGGATGGTCAGGTGTTTACTGAGACTCCTTAGATGCCATTGCAACAGGCAGGAAAGGGTCCAGCCTCCATAAAAACTGCCCCTTCAAGTGATTGAGGAGCCCTGGTGGCACAGTGGTCAAGAGCTACGCCTACTAACCAAAGGGTTGGCAGTTTGAATCTACCAGCTGCTCTTTGGAAACCTTATGGGGCACTTCTGCTCTGTCCTTTAGGGTTGCTGTGAGTCGGAATCAACTCAACAGCAATGGGTTGGGTTCAAGTGATTGAAAGTAGCACTCGCTGTTTTTTCCTACTCCGAGCTGGTTCCTGTGCTTCCCAGCAGATGGCACTAGAAACCACACGTTTAAGTTCTGGGCTTCCTACAGAATTTCCTTTGGGAGAACAGCACTGGTTCAAGGAGCTGTTTCACCTGAACCAGTATTTCTTGCTTCTTTCTCTCATTGATAAGGACAGACGCCCACTTTGCCTACATTTGTCTCTCTTCACTCACTACCCTGCCCGCTGTATTCTTTTGCTGTCACTCTCTTCCTTCCCATGCATATGGGGGGAGAGTGATTTTCTCTAATCAAGGACGCCTACAATGGCTGGAGCCCTGCGTGGAGGCAACATCCCTTCTCCCCACACCCCTGATATGAGAAATAATGACTGCAAATAGAG
The DNA here is from genome assembly GCA_030035585.1 of Dugong dugon. NCBI lineage: Eukaryota > Metazoa > Chordata > Mammalia > Sirenia > Dugongidae > Dugong > Dugong dugon. The sequence goes on from CM057462.1 coordinate 171,509,408, forward strand.
CAATAGGATAAGGTTAATAGGACATGAGGGATCTTAAAGCTAAGAAGCATACTTTAAGGCAGTCATGGATTATGAACCTGAAATAACCAAGTCATACACCTGCTTCCCCCCAAAAAAAGGCAAGTAGGCGTTATAAGAAATTAAAATGTAACAAGGTGCATCTGGGCATGAGCTGGCATGTCTGCAAGTTTTCTGTCAAGTTGTAAGTCATTTCTGTCATAATGGTAAATTAGTAGGAGCTGTGGTGGTGCAACGGGTAAAACAGTTAAGTGCTCGGCTGCTAACCAAAAGATTGATAGTTCATACCCAGGGGCCTGTGGGAGAAAGACCTGCCGATCTGCTCCTGTAAAGATTACAGCCTAGAAAACCCTGTGGGACAGTTCTACTCTGTCACATGGGGTCGCTCTGAGTCAACAATCGACAGCACCCAGCAACAATAGTAAATTAGTAGATAAGGAGGAAATTGACTAAAGTAAAATTTGATTGAAGTGACAACTTTGTCCATGCCACTCCATAGAACCAGAGATTGCAGGGCCTCTCAGTCACAGGCTGTGTTTGGTTTAGCCCTCACAGGAAATTTTATATAAAGTCTGGATTTCTGGCTTCTGAAAACTTGGAAGTTGTGGCAGTGGTGGACCTGTGTTCTGGACCTGTGTTCACACTCAGCTGGACGCAGGAAGCTGTCCCTTTTAGATGGGTTGTGTTTGCTACAGTCCTCATCTGCTTCCTCCATGCATTTATGTTATGTTCCTGGTCCTGCAAGCGTTTGAGTTTGTGGCTCCGGTAGATACATCAAGGAGCCAGGGTGGTGCAATGGTTAAGCACTCGGTTCCTAACCAAAAGGTCAGAAGTTCAAACCCACCAGCTACTCCTCTGGAGAAAAGACTGGGAGATCTGCTCCCATAAGGATTACTGTCTACAAAATCTACAGGGCAGTTCTACTCTGTCATATAAGGATGCTATGAGTTGGAATCCACTCGACGACACACAACAATATATATGCATCAGGATTGGTAGGTTTGGGGATACAGTCCTCCCCTTTAGAACTGGGGAAAGAAGCCCTCGATTTTGTGGTCAGTATTCTGGGGAGTTTCTATATAGCAGCACAGTGTAGAGAAGGTGGTTCCCAAATCTGGCTGCTCAGCAAAACCACCTGGGGTATCATTTTCAATACACAGATTCTGGACCACATCCCAGGCCTACTGTATCAGAATCTTGGAGTGTGTGCAGAAGGACGATGGAGTAGGATAGGGGTAGAGCCCAGGAGTATGCTTTTTTTTTTTTTAAAGATTACAATAGATATTATTTAAAGTAATACAATTAAAGCCCAAATAGTTCTTAAATTATACATTTCAGGTTTAACCAACTTCATAAAAATACTTTGAGGACAGCTGCATCCACAGATTTTAATTACACTGTTTATTTCTTTGCCCATTCTTCTCTTTTTTTCCGCAAGTAACTTCTACCAGATACGGTTCAAGGTAGAGTTTATCCTCCTTGTATTTTATCCACTGCTCTTTAGGCAAGATCTGTGCCTCGCAGTCGGGTCCAGTGCTGTCTTAATGCGAAACATCCTGTCATTATAAAGGTTCTCAGGAAGACTTCTTATGGCTTCTTTCACATCTTCATCCTCGCATATTGTATCATCTTGCATTAACCCAAGTTTGTTGAACCCTGCAGCATTGTAATACCATTTTCGAATACCATTTAGCCACCAGCCTGAAGCTGCAACTGAAGACCTGCTTGCCATTTTTTTAAATTATTTTCCTTCAGTCTTTTTTTTTTTAATTATTGTAGTGTAAGTGAAAGTTTACAATTAGTCTCTCATACAAAAATTTATACATACATTGTTGTGTGACCCTAATTGCTCTCCCTGTACTGTGACAGCACACTCCTCCTTTCCACCCTTGATTTTCTGTGTCCATTCAACCAGCTCTTGACCCTCTCTGCCTTCTCATCTCACCTCCGCACAGGAACTGCCCATTTAGTCTCATGAATCTACTTGAGCTAAGAAGCACACTCTTCACGAGTATCATTTTATGTCCCATAGTCCAGTCCAGTCTTTGTCTGAAGAGTTGGCCTCGGGAATTTTTTTAGTTCTGGGTTGGCAGGGAGTCCGGGGCCATGCTTTCTGGGGTTCCTCCAGTCTCAGAACGTTAAGTCTGGTCTTTTTTCACTAGAATTTGAGTTCTGCACCCCACTTTTCTCCTGCTCCTTCAGGGACTGTCTGTTTTCCTGTCAGGGCAGTCATTGGTGGTAGCCAAGCACAATCTAGTTCTTCTGATGTCAGGCTGATGAAGTGTCTGGTTTATGTGGCCCTTTCTGTCTCTTGGGCTAATACTTTCCTTGTGTCTTTGATGTTCTTCATTCTCCTTTACTCCAGGTGGTTGGGACCTATTGATGCATCTTAGATGACCGTTTGCAAGCTTTTAAGACCCCAGATGCCACTCACCAAAGTAGGCTGCCGAACATTTTCTTAATAAGCTTTGTTATGCCAGTTGACCTAGATGTCCCCTGAAAACATGGACCCCAGACCCCCACCCCTGCTACTCTGTCCCTCAAAGTGTTTGACTATATTCAGAAAACTTCTTAGCTTTGGTTTAGTCCCGTTGTGCTGACTTCCCCTGTAGTGTGTGCTGTCCTTCCCTTCACCGAAGATAATTCTTGTCTACTATCTAATTAGTGAATAACCCTCACCCTCCCTCCCCACCCTCATAACCGTCAAAGAATGTTTTCTTCTGTGTTTAAACCTTTTCTTGAGTTCTTATAATAGTGGTCTTATATAATATTTGTCCTTCTGTGACTAAATTCACTCAGCATAATGCCCTCCAGATTCCTCCATGTTATGTTTCACAGATTCATTGTTGTTCTTTATGGTTGCGTAGTATTCCATTGTGTGAATATACCATAATTTGTTTATCCGTTTGTCTGTTGTTGGACACCTAGGTTGTTTCTATCTTTTTGCTATTGTGAACAGTGCTGCAATGAACATGGGTGTGCATATATCTATTCACGTGATGGCTCTTATTTCTCTAGGATATATTCCAAGGAGTGGGATTGCTGGATCATATGGTACTTCTATTTCTAGCTTTTTAAGGAAAGGCCAAATTGATTTCCAAAGTGGTGGTACCGTTTTACATTCCCACCAACAATATATAAGTGTTCTAGTCTCTCCACAACCTCTCCAGCGTTTATTATTTTGTGTTTCGTTTTTTTTTTTTTTTTTATTAATGCTAGCCTTGTTGGGGTGAGATGGTATCTCATTGTAGTTTTAATTTGCATTTCTTTAATGGCTAATGATTGTGAGCATTTCTTCATGTGTCTGTTAGCTGCCTGAATGTCTTCTTTGGTGAAGTGCCTGTTCATATCCTTTGCCCATTTTTTAATTGGATTATTTGTTTTTTTGTTGTTGAGGTTTTGCAGTATCTTGTAGATTTTAGAGATTAGACGCTGAGTGAATCTGTTGTAGTCAAATTTTTTTTCCCACTCTGTAGATTGTCTTTCAACTCTTTGGGTGAAGTCTTTCGATGAGCATAAGTGTTTGATTTTTAGGAGCTCCCAGTTATCTAGTCTCTCCTGATGTTTGTGCATTGTTACTTATGGTTCGTATTCTGTTTATGCCATGTATTAGGGCTCCTAGCCTTGTCCCTATTTTTTCTTCCATGATCTTTATTGTTTTAGATTTTATATTTAGGTCTTTGATCCATTTTGAGTTAGTTCTTGTGCACGGTGTGAGGTATGGGTCTTGTTTCATTTTTTGCAGATGGATATCCAGTTATGCCAGCACCATTTGTTAAAGCTGCTTGCCATTTTGACCCCAGGCATATGCATTTTTAAAAGCCCTCAAACAATTCTCATAACCTGGAGGACTTATAATAGTTTCTCCAGGATATTATCTTCCAGGACTAAAAGAGGGAGGCACTTTGAATTTCTTATCCCACTGGAGGTCTTTGAAGCCTATTGTTTTTAAAAAAGTCTTTTCTCATGGAAATCTGAATGTTTTGCCATCTTTTGTGGAGTTTTAAGTGTTTGAATTTGTCAGATCCTTTCTATATAAGTATCTATAAACCAAGAGTGGCATAACAAGGCTTTTCCTTTATTAAAAAACACAAAAGTGAACACTTAATTAAAGTTGTAATGATACATTTTATCTAGGCAACATGTTCATACAAACTCTCCCCTGCTTTTCTGGAGCTGGGTGGGAACAGGCTGAGAAGCTGGTGCTCAGGACTTATTGACCTGCTGAAGCACCATCATGTAGCAATAGCACTGATTAGGTCGTGATTTACTGTATAACTCTGAAATAGCTGTTTCTGGTCTGTCTGCTTTAAAATAAGGTTTGGCTTTTTACCAGTCTCCTGCAGATGCTAGTAGACTGCCTGAAGGAACTAATGAGGAAATGTTGTGAGGGTATTCAAAGAAAGTTGTTAGGCAAAATGAAGTTACCATTATTTTGGTCAAGGAAGGTTACGTACATTTGGCAATTAATTCATCAAAGCATTGCAAGCAGATTCAATTCAGAAGAACATTATTAAATGATTCTCTTTTCAGTAAACATTTAGTGAGTGCCTAATATGTGCCAGGCACTATTCTGTTGCGTTGGAAATACTGCAAAATACTGCACCCTTTGCAGAGCTCAGCCCACCCAGAGCTAAGGCCTCAAGGGAGCGGTTCAAGGCCATTCTTCCTTCATAATTAGTCAGCTCTTTAGATTTTCCTGAGGACCACATTCAGATGATTGAAACGAACTTATTTGACTATGCCTACAGTATCTTGTAAGGAACCCTGGTGCTGCAATGGTTAAGTGCTAACCAAAAGGTTGGTTGTTGGAACCCACCCAGCGGGAGCATTTCTACTCTGTCACTTTGGGTCACTTTGAGTTGGAGTCGATTCGACAGCACACAACAACAGGATCTTGTAGCCTTTTGGGGGCATTTTGGAAGGTAAGCATTTAGAGAAATAATAAGAACCCATAGATAAGCTTACTGTCAACATATCCGAAAGTGATGTGTAGAGAAACATCACTTTGAAAAGCCAGTGTTTAAAGCTAGTTGGGAGCTTTGAAATATAACTTTTATATTTTTCTAAGGCTTGGCCTTTAGATTCTTAGAGATAACTGTGCCAGTTTACTCTTCACGATGAGGTCTTTTTCTAACAGGTGTATCCCGAATTCCCCCAGCCCACCAGCCTGGGGGCACAGATGAGGTCACATTAGCAGTAATGACTCAAATTTCCTAGACCTCTTGCTCCCACTTACATAGTGAGTCCTAAGGCCTATGTCCCTTCCTCTAAACCAAATGATTTCTATCCGTCCTGGAGGTGTAGAACGGCTTCTCAACCTTTTGCTCTGGTCTGAGCACTGACAAAACTGCAAACTGCTCAAGCTGCCAAAATGGCAATGCGTCCCCTTCTGTCTTCCTTGCACCACAGCCCTGCTGGATCCTGGCCAGAAATGAGGAGGATTCCTACCTCCTCCTGTTCTGAGCTGTACTTTGTCTTAATCTTCTAAAGCAGCACTGCTGGGAGGCCAGGACAAGCCCCTCAGGGATGTGTCAGCTACTGTTTGGAGTCCTCTGGGGTGGCCCTGCACCAATTTTGCATTCATGGGCCCTCTCCCCTCTCCACACAAGCAAAGCAACACCTGCCTTGAGCTCCTTGCCTTTAGCAGACACACTGGGGCTTCTCGGAATGCCCTCCCTGCGTGGAAGCTCTGCTGGAACCTATGTTACTGCTAATGTGACCTCATCTGTGCCCCCAGACTAGTGGGACTGGGGAAATTTGGGACACACCTATTAGAAAAAGATCTCATCATGTGGAATAAGCAGGAACAGGGATAGAAACTTCACTCTTTTCCTTCACTCCTTCCTTCCTTCAACATTTAGCAAGCACTAGCCACATACTGAGGTCCCTGGGTAGCACAAGCAGTGTGCGCTGATTTACTAACCTGTAGGTTGGTGGTTCAAACCTACCCAGTGGTACTGTGGAAGAAAACCCTATAGAGCAATTCTACTCTGTAACACATGGGGTCGCCATGAGTCAGAATTAACTCTACAGCAACAGGTTTGGTTTATTTTTTGGTTTAGTTACATGCCAGACGCTGTGCTAGGGGCAGTAGGGGTACAGAACTTGAGAATCTTGCATTCTGATGAGTCATCAAATTGGGTTAGGCTGCTGCTGATGGTGGCTTGGGGGATGACGTGGAGAGCAGGGAAGCCAGGCTGGCCTTCCTCTACCTGGCTTTCTGGGGCATCGCTGATATAGAGCTGCCAGCCTTCAGAAAAGTGATAAGCAAAGATGACTGAGCAGTTTAGCCTTTTAGAAATGGTTCCCGCAGCCTTCTGGTGAGAAAAGAGCTCCTGTAACCAGGGATTAAGATCCTATTAGTTCATAGTTATAAAGTATACTTGTTAGAAGGAAGAGATCAACATTTACTGAGGACCTACTGCGTGAGAGGTACCATATAAACATTGTGTAAGTTTTAAAGCAGCCTGTTGAGGTAACCTTGACATACAACAAACTGCACGTTTAAGGTGTATAATTTGATAAGATTTGACATATGTATACGCTCATGAAACAATTACCACAATTAAGATAATGAGCATTTTCAAGAGTTTCCTCGTGCACTTTTGTTATCCCTCTGTCCTGCCTGTCCCTACCCCAACCTCTGTCCTCTGGCAACCAGTGCTCTGCTTTATGTCACTAAAGATAAGTTTGCATTTTCTAGAATTTAGTATTAATGGAATCATACAGTATGTACTCTTTTGTTTGGCTGCTTTGACTCAGCATAATTTATTTTGAGATTCATCTTATTGTGTGTATCAATGGTTGATTCCTTTTCATTGCTGAGGAGTACTCCATTGTATGGATACACCATAAGTTGTTTATCCATTCCTCCCTTGATGAACATTTAAGTAATTTACAGTTTCCGACTGTTAAAAATAAAGCTGCTGTGAACGTTCATGTCAAGTATTTGTACGGACATATGCTTTCATTTCTCTTGGGTAAATACCCAGCAGTGGAATGGCTGTGGTAGGTGTATGGTTAACTTTTTAAGAAACAACCAAACTGTTCTTGGAAGTATTTGTACCATCTTACATTCCCATCAGCAGTGTATGAAAGCTCCAGTTACTCCATGTCCTTGTCAACACTTAGTATGGTCAGTCTTCTTAATTTTAGATATTCTAATAGTGTGTAGAGCTAATGACTAATGATATTGACCATCTTTTCATATGCTTATTTGCCATATGTATATCTTCTTTGGTGAAGTATCTGTTCAGATATTTTGCCCATTAAACAAGTTGGAGTCTTTATTTTTTTATTATTGAGTTTTGAGAGTTCTTTATATATTCTAGATACAAGTCCTGTATCGGATATGAGATTTGCAAATATTTTCTCTCATTCTGTGGCTTCTGTTTTCATTTTCTTAACAGTGTCCAAAGAGCAGACATTCTTAATTTTGATGAAGTCCAATTTATCACTTTGTTCTTTTATGGGTTGTGCTTTTGTTGTTCTTAGGAGCCATCGAGTTGATTCCAATTCAGAGTGACCCTGTGTACAACAGAATGAAACACTGCCCAGTCCTGCACCATCCTCACAATTGTTGCTATGTTTGGGCCCATTGTTTCAGCCACTGTGTGGATCTATCTCATTGAGGATTTTTCTCTTTTTCGCTGGCTCCCTGCTTTAGCAAACATGATGTCCTTCTCCAGGAACTGGTCCCTCCTAATAACATGTCCAAAGTATGTGAGATGAAGCCTTGCCATCCTCGCTTAAGGAACATTGTGGCTGTACTTCTTCCAAGACAGATTTGTTCATTCTTCTGGCATTCCATGGTATATTCAATATTCTGCGTCAACACCATAACTCAAATGCATCAATTCTTTGGTCTTTTTTATTCATTGTTCAGTTTTAGCATGCATATGAGGCGATTGAAAATATCATGGCTTGGGTCAGGAGTACCTTAGTACTCAAAGTGACATCTTTGCTTTTTAATACTTTAAAGAGGTCTTTTGCAGCATATTTGCTCAATGCAATACATCATTTGATTTCTTGACTGCTGCTTCCATGGACATTGATTGTGGATCCAAGTAAAATAGAAATCCTTGACAACTTCAGTATTTTCTCTGTTTATCATAATGTTGCGTATTGATCCACTTCTGAGGATTTTTATTTTCTTTTTGTTGAAGTGTAATCCAGTCTTTGATCTGGATCAAGAAGTGCTTCAAGTCCTCCTCCCTTTCAGCAAGCAAGGTTGTGTTATCTGCATATGGAAGGTTGTTAATGAGTCTTCCTCCAATCCTGATGCCCTATTCTTCTTATATACTCCAGCTTCTTGGATTATTTGCTCAGCATACAGACTGAATAAGTATGGTAAAAGGATACAACCCTGATGCACACATTTCCTGATTTTAAACCATGCAGTATTCCCTTGTTTTGTTCAAATGACAGCTTCTTGATTTATGTACAGATCCCGCATGAGCATAATTTAAGTGTTCTGAATTCCCATTCTTCTCAACGTTATCCATAATTTGTTATGATCCACACAGTTAAATGCCTTCGCATGGTCAATAAAACACAGGTAAACATCTTTCTGGTGTTCTCTGCTTTCAGCCAGGGTCCATCTGACATCAGCAGTGATATCTCTTGTACCACATCCTCTTCTGAATCCGGCTTGAATTTCCAGCAATTCCCTGTCAATATATTGCTGCAACTGCTTTTGAATGATCTTCAGCAAAATTTTACTTACATGTGATATTAATGATATTGTTTGATAATTTCCTCATTCTGTTGGATCACCTTTCTTCAGAATGGGTACAAATATGGATCTCTTCCAGTCGGTTGGCCAAGAGGTGTCTTCCAATTTTCTTGGCAAAGACAAATGAGCACTCTAGCCTTGCACCTGTTTGTTGAAACATCTCATTCGGTATTCTGTCAATTCCTGGAGCCTTTTTTTTTGCCAATGCCTTCAGTGCAGCTTGGACTTCTTCTTTCAGTACCAATGGTTCTTGATCATATGCTATCTCCTGAAATGGTTGAACATTGACCAATTCTTTTTGGTACAGTGACTCTGTGTATTCTTTCCAACTTCTTTTGATGCTTCCTACGTTGTCCAATTTTTTGCCCATAGAATACCTTGATATTGCAACTCAAGGCTTGAGTTTTTTCTTCAGTTCTTTCAGTTTGAGAAATGCAAAGTGTGTTCTTCTTTTTTGGTTTTCTAACTCCAGGTTTTCGCATATTTCATTATAATACTTTGTCTTCTTGAGCTGCCCTTTGAAATCTTCTGTTCAGTTCTTTTACTTCATCATTTCTTTCATTCTCTTTAGCTACTGTATGTTCAATAGCAAGTTTCAGAGTCTTTTCTGACATCAATTTTGGTCTTTTCTTTCCTGTCTTTTTTAATGACTTCTTGCTTTTCTCATATACGATGTCCTTGATGTCATCTCACAACTCGTGTAGTCTTTGCTCAGTGCATCAAATCTAATCTCTAACTTCAGGTGGGGTATACTTAAGGTTGTCCTTTGGCTCTCTTGGACTTGTTTTAATTTTCTTCAGCTTCAACTTGAACTTGCATATGAGCAGTTAATGATCTGTTCTGCAGTTGGCCCCTGACTGATGATATTGAGCTTCTCCATTGTCTCTATCTACAGAGGCAGTCGATTTGATTCCTGTGTATTCCATCTGGTGAGGTCCATGTGTATAGTTGCCATTTATGTTGTTGATAAAAGTTATTTCCAATGAATACGTTGTTGGTCTTGCAAAACTCCGTTGTGTGATCTCCAGCATTGTTTCTATCACCAAGACTGTACTTTCCAACTACTGATCTTCTTCATTTCCAACTTTTGCATTCAAGTCACCAGTAATTATCAGTACATCTTGATTGTATGTTTGACCAATTTCAGACTGCAGAAGTTGGTAAAAATCTTCAATTTCTTCATCTTTGGCCTTAGTGATAGGTGTATAAATTTGAATGATAGTCTTATTAACTAGTCTTCCTTGTAGGTGTATCACTGACAGCGTTGTACTTCAGGATAGATTTTAAAATGTTCTTTTTGACGATGAATATGCAATGCCATTCCTCTTCAATTTGTCATTCCCAGCATAGTAGACCATATGATTGTCTGATTCAAAATGGCCAGTATCAGTCCATTTCAGCTCACTAGTGCCTAAGATATCTATTCAAGTGTTCCATTTCATTTTTGACAACTTCCAATTTTCCTAGATTCATACTTTGTACATTCCACATTCCAGTTATTAATGCATGTTTGCAGCTGTTTCTTCTCATTTTGAGTTGTGCCACATCAGCAAATGAAGGTCCTGAAAACTTACTCCATCCACGTCATTAAGGTCGACTTGACTCTACTTTGAAGAGGCAGGTCTTTCCCAGTTGTATTTTTAGTGCCTTCCAACCTGAGGGGCTCACTTTCTGACACTATATCAGACAATATTGCACTGCGACTTATAAGGTTTTCACCGGGCAATTTTTTTTAGAAGTAGATTGCCAGGTCCTTCTTAGTGAGTATTAGTCTGGAAGCTCTGCTGAAACCTGTCTACCATGAGTGACCAGTGGTATAGCTTCCAGCATCACAGCAACACATAAGCCTCTATAGTAGGACAAACTGACAGATGAGTGGTAATGTGCTTTACCATCATATATAAAATAACTTTGCTTAACCCAAGGTCATAAATACTGTTTCCTGTGTTTCTTTTTTTCTAGAAGTTTTACAGTTTTAGGTTTTATATTCAGTTCTACAGACCATTTTGAGTTAATTTTTGTATATGATGGGAGGTACGGCTCAGAGGTTTTTTGAGTTTGCATATGGGTGTCTAATTGTTCCACCATCATTTGTTAAAAATATTACCCTTTCTCCACTGAATTGCCTGTGCGCTTTTGTCAAAAATCAATTGTTTAAATATGTTTGCATCCCTTTCTGGACTCTGTATTCTGTCCCATTAATCTTTTTCACTATCTTTATGCCAATACCATACTGTCTTGATTACTATACCTTTACATTCAGTCTTGCAGTCAGATAGTGTAAGTCCTACAAATTTGTTCATGTATAAAATTGTTTGGGTTATTCTAAGTCTTTTGCATTTCCATATGAATTTTAGAATCAAATTGTCAGTATTCACAAACAACAAAAATCCTGCTAGGATTTAGACTGTGTTTGCATTGACTCTCTAGATCAATTAAAAGAGAATTGATTTCTTAAAAATATTAAGTCTTCTTCCATTTATTTAAGTCCTCTCAGCAATGTTTTATAGTTTTCAATGTACAGGTCTTGCACATCTTTAGTGAGATTTATCCCTAAATATTTCATATTTTTAATCCTATTGTAAATATTATTTTAAAATTTCTGATTCTGAATGTTCTTTGCTAATATATGCAAATATCTTGATTTTATATCCTGAAACCTTGCTAAATGCATTTAATCCAGCAGCTTTTTTGTTAGTTTCCATAATATTTTCTATATAGACAATTATGTTATGTGTAAATAGAGAGTTTTACTTCTTCCTTTCCAACTCGATACATTTTATGTCTTTTTCTTGTCTTATTAAACTGGCTAGAACCTCCACTACAATGTTGAGTAGAAATAGTGAGAACAAACATCTTTACCTTGCTCCTGCTTGTGGGGAAAGCATTCATTCTTTGGCCATTATGTGTAATGTTAGCTGTAAGTTTCTCGTGCTGTTGTTGTGTGCCATTGAGTCGATTCATAGTTGTCCTTTGTCAGGTTGAGGAAGATGCCTTCTATTCCTGGGTTACTGAGAGTTTTTATCAGGAATGGATGTTGGATTTTTGTCAAAAGCTTTTTCTGCATCTATTGAAATTTCTTTTTCTTTTTAGTCCATTAATATGATGAATTACATCAATTTTTTCTAAACCAACTTTACATTTCTGAAATAAAACTTACTTGGTCTTAATGCATTATTCTTTTTAAATATTATTAGCTTACCCCATTGCTGTCGAGTCAATTCTGACTCATAGAGACCCTATAGCAACCATACAGGACAGAGTTGAACTGCCCCATAGGGTTTCCAGGGCTGTAAATCTTTACAGAAGCAGACTACCACATCTTTCTCCCATGGAGCAGCTGGTGGGTTCAACCCACCAACCTTTCAGTTAGCAGAGCACTTATCCACTGTGCCACCAGGACCCCTGTTAGATTAGATTTGCTAAAATTTTCTAAAACATTTTTTTTTCATCTCTGCTTATGAACGATATGAGTCAGTAATTTTCTTAAAATCTCTTTACTTGGTTTTGGTGTCAGTGTAATGCTGGCCTCATAAAATGAGTTGGAAAATATTCCCTCCTCTTTAATTTTCTGGAAGTGTTTGTGTAGAATGGGAATTGTTTCTTCCTTAAATCTTTGATACAATTCACTGGTGAATCCATCTGGGCCTGGAGTGTTCTCTATGGCAGGATTTTAACTACAAACACCATTTATTTAATAGATACAGAGATATTTAGGCTTTTTAAAAAATTTCTTTTTGAGTGAACTTTGGTAGTTTGTGTCTTTCAAGGAATTTGTCCGTTTCATCTAAGTTGTTAAATGTATTGACATAAAGATGTTCGTAATAATGTTCATGCATCTTTTTTTCTTTTGTTACTTTTAAGATTTTCTCTTTATCACCATTTTTAAACAATTTCATTATAGTTGTCTTGATGTAGTTTTCTTTGTTTCTCATACTTGGGATTCTGTGAGCTTCTTGGATCTATTGGTTTATAGTTTTCATTGAATTTGGAAAAAGTTTGACCAGTGTTTCTTCATATTTCTTGTTCTGTTCTTTCCTTCCCTCTCTTTCCTCTCTTTTGTGACTCCACTTACACGTGTTAGGCTGCTTGAGGTTGTTCCACGGCTCACTAATACTCTATTACCTTCTCGGTCTCTTTTTTGCTCTTTTATTTTGGTTAATTTCTATTGTTATGTCTTCAAATTCACTAATGTTTTGTTCTGCAATCTTTAATATGCCATTCCTTCCTTCCATTGTATTTTTCATCCCAGACAGTTTTCATCTCTGTAAGCTTGACTAGGGTCATCTTTTATATCATATATATTTCTATTTAAAATATTTGATCTTTCCTCTAGCTTCTTAAATGTATGAAATACAGTCGATTTGATTAAATGCCTTCGCATAGTCCTGTCTACTAATCCTGTCATCTGTGTCTTTTTTTGGTTGGTTTCAATTGATTGATTTTTCTCCTCAGTATGAGTTATTTATTTCCTGCTTCTTTGCATGCTTGTTAATATTTGATTGAATGCTAGACATTGTGAATTTTAGTTTGTTGAGTGCTAGATATGTTTGCATACCTATAAATATTCTTGAGCTTTATTCCAGAACACAGTTAAATTACTTGGAGACAATCTGATCCTTTCAGGTTTTGCTTTTAAGCTTTGTTGGTAGGGAACATAGAACAACATATAGTCTAAGGTTTATTTTTCCCCAGTATTGAGACAGAACTTTACCTAGTACCCCATGAATTATGAGATTTTCCACTCTGGAAACAAAAACTGCTCTTCATCTTGTATGAGTTTTTGGACATATTCAGTCCTCTACCATATATACGTTAGGGGACTCTCTGCCCTGATATTCTAGGTGCATGGTCCCTCTGGGCTCCCAGCTCCGTCTCTTCAACTCAGGTAGTCCACTAAGTTTCATGGGTTCCCTGTCCCTGTACCGTGGCCTGGAAACTCTCTCAAGGCAGTAAGCTGGGGCAGTGATAAGTCTCCCCTTATTTGATTCCCATCTCTTCAGGACCAGTGTAATTTACTGCCTGATGCCCAATGCCTTCAAAACCATTGTTTCATGTATTTTGCCTTTTTTTAGTTATTTCCAGTAGGAGAGGAAATATGGCCCTTGTTGGAAGTGGAAATTACAGCATGTTGTTTAACCCTGATAACAACCTCATCTTCCAATGAGATTTTTTATCCCTGTTTTTCAGATGAGAAAATTGTAGCTTAGTGAGGTTTTGCTTTAAACTAACAAAGTGTAGGGCTAGGATTTATTCCAAAGCCTGAGCTCTCTTCACTGCTGTGGGCTCATGAGATCGTCTAAAATGTAGTCAGGGCTGGATTTCAGGCCAGTCCCTGACTTCAACCATCTCTATGATCTTAGTCAAGTCATGCAAGTTTTCTGTGTCAGCGAACCCAAGGGAACCTTTTAGTTGCTGTGTCCCAGGGTTACCATTTAGACCACATGCATTCTGTAGACCCCATGTTTTCAGCCTGGTTTCCTGTCCCCTTTAAAGAGATAACCCTATCCTATAGGTTATTTTCCCTTAAAACTCCCTTCTCTCCCAAGTGTTTAGGGCAGGGCTTGGCACACAGTAAGTTCCTTAATAAGTGATTATTGATGAATAAATAAATGAGTGCATGTGTGATTGGCTGTAGAGTAGGACACAACACCTTTCCTTGTCTTTTCCCAACGACCTCTGTGACACCTGGATACAAATGAAGTCATATTAACATCAGTGATCCAGTGTACTTGCCCCACTAGTTCAAGCAGGATGTCTAGCTCCCCCAAACCCTAACATGTATTTCGAATTCACAAGGGAATAACTACCAAGTACTTTGAGCTCTTGGAAAGAAAGGCATTAAATATAGTTACATAAATAGAAGGTGGTAATTTCTTTCGTCTCTCAAGTCAGGAACCTAAGTCTGAATTTCTGATTGTATTAGTTTTGGACGATAAATGTCCTTGTTAGCAAGAAAGCCATGAAATTCATAAAAGGATACTTTTGTTCCTAAGACACCTCTGGCTTAAATAGCTCCTGCTGACCAGGTGATGAGATGATTCAAGGCCCCTTCCCGGCACTCAGCCATTACAAGGAGACTTGAGCACTTTGCTTCCAGGAGGTCCTTTGCAGCCCAGTGGGCTATAGAACAAAGAGGAGAAACCAGAACAGAAAGTTCTGCCTCAACCTCTCTCTCTCTTTCTCTCTCTCTCTCACACACACACACACACTCACGTGTCCTTCTGGCAAGGTAACATTCGTATCATTTCTTGATTCCACAGAATTGTTGGTCCCAGAGGCTGATTTTTAGGGACCTGGGGAATTTAGTTCAATTTAACTGCTATTTACGGAGCATATACTGTGTGTCCAGCTCGTGCTCTTATAGAGGTGGTCTTTGGTTCTCTGTGTGGTGGAGATCTCTCTCCTAAACTCCTTAGTCTCAGGAGTGAACACTCAGAGGTAACAGCCTGGGGTCTGGGAGGGTCAGTTTTGGTGAGAGACTGATAGTTCTAATAGCGTAAATGTCTCTAATAGTTTTGATGTTGTTGTTGTTAGGTGCCATCGAATCAATCCTTGACTCATATCGATTCCATGTGACAGAATAGACTGCCCCATATTGTTTTCTAGGCTGTAATCTTTATGGGAGCAGATAGCCAGATTTTTCTCTCACAGAGCTGCTGGGTGGGTTCTAATTGCCAATCTTTCGGTTAATAGCCAAGCACTTAACTGTTGTGCCACTAGGCTCCTCTAATAGTTTTACGGGTGCCCAAAAGGTTCTCTGCCCTTTCTTTTTGTTTTTTAATTTTTTTTTTATTGTATTTTAGATGAAGGTTTACAGAACAAATAGTTTCTCATTAAACGGTCAGTGCACATATTGTTTTATGACATTGGTTAACAACCCCAAGATATGTCAACATTCACCCTTCTCAACGTTGAGGACCTTTTTTTTGATGAAAACATACATAGCCAAAGTTACATCATTTCAAAAGTTTCTACATGTACAATTCGGTGACATTGATTACATTCTTCCAGTTGTGCTGCTATTCTCACTATCCTTTTCCAAATTATCCCATCACCATTCTCTTCAACTCACTGTCCCCTAGGCTTCCCATCAAACCTTTTGAGTTGCTGTTGTCAATTCGATCTCACATAGATAATTCGTTTTTTTTTTGTACCTTAAATGAAGGTACAAACAAATAGTTTCTCATTTAACAGTTAGTGCACATATTGCCCTATGACAATGGTTAACACCCCATGACATGTCAACACTGTCCCTTCTCAACCTTGGGTTCCCTATCACCAGCTTTCGTGTCCCCTCCTGCCTTCTAGTCCTTGTCCCTGGACTGCTGTGCCTCATTAGTCCCGTTTTGTTTTATGAGGCTGTCCAATCCCCGGCTGAACGGTGAACTTTGGGAGGGGCTTCACCACTGAGTTAAAAGGGTGTGAGGGAGCCATACTCTCAGGGTTTCTCCAGTTTGTTAGGCCAGTAAATCTGGTCTTTTTTTTTTGTGAGTTAGAATTCCGTTCTACATCCTTTTCCAGCTCTGTCCAGGACCCTCTACTGCGATCCCAATCAGAGCAGTCAGTGGTGGTAGCCAGGCACCATCCAGCTGTACTGGACTCAGTCTGGTGGAGGCCATGATAGCTGTGGTCCGTTAGTCCTTTGGACTAATCTTTTCCTTGTATCTTGTTCTCTTCATTCTCCCTTGCTCCTGAAGGGTGAGACCAGTGGAGTATGTTAGATGCCTGCTCACAGGCTTTTAAGACTCCAAATGCTACTCACCAAGGTAGAATGTAGAGCATTGTCTTTATAAGCTGTGTTATGCCAACTGAGCTAGATGTTCCCCAAGACCATGGTCCCCACAGCCCTCTGCCCAGCAATTCAGTCCCTCAGGGAGTTTGGAAGTGTCTGTGGAGCTTCCATGACCTTTCCTTGTACAAGCTGTGCTGGCTTCCACAGTAACGTGTACTGTCTTACCCTTCACCAAAGTTACCACTTACCTGTTTAGTTCCCCCATCCCTCATAACCAATAAAGATTGTTTCTTTTTGTGTGTAAACTTTTACATGAGTTATACAGTAGAGGTCTCATACAATATTTGTCCTTTTGTGATTGACTTATTTCACTTAGCATAATTTCCTCCAGTTTCATCCATGTTGTGAGAAGCTTCACAGATTCATCATTGTTCTTTATCTTTGTATAATATTCCATTGTGTGTATGTACCATAGTTTGTTTATCCATTCATCTGTTGATGGGCATCTAGATTGTTTCCATCTTTTTGCTATTGTGAACAGTGCTTCAATGAATATGGATGTGCATATGTCTATTAGTGTGACGGCTCTTATTTCTCTAGGATATATTCCTAGAAGTGGAATTGAATTTTGTAGTGCTTTTTTTTTTGTAGTGCTGACATTTTCTTTGTTCCTCTTACTTCCTATGCTGAGTTCCTTTTGTTTGTGGTTTTTTTTTTTCATTTCTTTTGTTTTTGTAGGTTTTGTTTTTACTGAGACTTTATGTTTTTCTTTTTTATCTTGATGAGTAGGTTTGTTAACTTTCTTTGTGGTTACCTTGAAATTAACCCTTATCTTCCTAGATTTGAACCAGTCTATTATTACTTGGTATCGCTGGACTTCCTTTCCATTAGAAGGTTCTATACCTACACCGTTTATTCCCTCTTTTATTGTTCTGATGCTGTTGTCATTTACAGATTAACCTCTCTGGTTCCCTTTTGTAATTATTTTGGTTTTTCATAGTCCTTAAGAGTTCATTTCCTAGGTTGATATCTGGCTAGTACAATCCTGTGTCCTATTTTCAGCCTGTGGTCTGATATTGTTTGTTCTCAGATCGAAGGACTTCCTTTAATAAGTCTTCTAAGTTTGGTTTGGTTTTTACATAGTCCCTTAATTTCTGTTTATCTGGCGATGACCTAATTTCACTATCATATTTGAATGAGAGTTTTGCAGGATATATTATTCTTGGATGGCAATTTTTTTTTTCAAGGTTTTATATATGTCGTCCCACTGCCTTCTTGCCTGCATGATTTCTGCCAAATAATCCGAGCTTAGTCTTATTGTTTCTCCTTTGTATGTGCCTTTTAGTTTTTCTCGAGCTGCTCTCAGGATTCTTTGTTTGTCTTTGGTTTTAGCGAGTGTGATTATGATATGCCTTGGTGATTTTCTTTTGGGGTCTATCCTATATGGGGTTCATTGAGCTTCTTGGATGGTCAGCTTTACATCTTTCATGATATTGGGGAAGTTTTCTGTCAGCAGTTCTTCAGTGATCCTCTCTGTGTTTTTTGTTTCCTCCCCCTGTTCTGGAACTCCAATCACTTGCAGATTTTTGCTTTTGATTGTATCCCACATAATTCTCAGTGTTTCTTTCTTCATTCTTTTTTCTGATTTTTCCTCCAACAAAGTTGTATCCAAGTGTTTGTCTTCAGTTTCACTGATCTGATCTTCCATTGTTTCAAATCTGCTCCTCAGCCCTTCTATAACACTGTCCATTTCTGAAATCTTGTTGTTTCTCTTTTCTAATTGTTGTTTTTGTATGATTTCTAGTTGTGAATTTATTTTTGCATTTTGTTCCTGTATTATTTTCTTGAATTCTTCCATTTTTTTGTCTGTATTTTGCATGAATTTGTCCGCCTTTTCCATGAATTTGTCTATTTTTTCCTCGTTTTTGTCTGTTTTTTGCTTCAACTCCTGGATAATTCTGAATATTAGAGATTTGAATTCCGTATCAGTTAGGTCTTTTCGTCTACTGGAAGGTCATCTGGTGTTTTATTTTGGACGCCTGCCGGAACCATCCTGTCCTGTTTTTGTAAATGTTTTCATATTGTCTGCTGTCTTCGGGGCATTCAGTGGTTATTTTCCTTGTTTATTGATTGTAGATTTGTTTGTTTTGTCCTGCTGTTTTGTTTTATTTGGTTATGTCTGAGCAGGCTGGCTGCATGTTCTTTCTTGTTTGCTCGTCTGTGGGCATGATACATTTCACCTCCTTTTCCAATGGGCAGGGTCAGTCACTCAGGTATGGTGCAACAGGGCAGGTCCAGCTGAAGGGGAGTTGCTGGGTTAGGTTGTTTGTGGCACGTACCTGGCTGACAGTGCGGACCAGGAATCAGTGCAGGGCAGGTTCCAGTAGGCCGTGCCTGTGCTGCTTGGGAATGTGATGTTCAGCGCACAGTGCAGGTAGGCAGGAAGGAGGGGTAGATTGTGATGTGTGGGCTAAGATGGGTATGGGAAAGACGAGAGAGAGGAGAGAAGAACAGGAGCCAAAAACCCACACACAAACAAAAAAGAGTGCTAAGGGAGTTTGCTACTGGAGTGGAGAGATGAGAGACTGATAAATAGGAAAAAACAAAAATTAAAAAAAAGAGAAAGGGTAAAAGAAAAAAGTGAATAAATTGAGAAATGAAGAGAGACAAAAAGGGAATAAGAGAGAGAAGAAAACAAAGCAAAGAAACAAACAAAAAAAAAAAAAAACAGAAAAAAGAAATGCCCCCAGGGATGTCCCTGTGCATCTGTGCAGAGTAAAGGACTACCTTCCAAGCTGCACGGTACTGCCTGGCTAGAAGGAGTTCCCAAGCTGAGAAAAGAAAAAGAAACCAAACATACCAATCAAAACAGAACAAATCAGAGCAAACAAACAAACAAACCAAAAAGCCATGGGGGTCCCACCAGTGTGGCAGCATTGGCCAGGAAGCAGTTTCATAGTCGAGCGGTGTTTCACAGCCTTTCAGGAGGAAGCAAAAATGGCGCACAAAGCCAGGTATTTGAGAGAAAGGAGGGGGAGGTGGTGAGAGGTAAGGAAGAAATCTAAAGAAATGGAAAAAAGCAACACCAGCAGCCAACAAAAGTCACTCAGGGAGCTGGCCAGTGTAGGCAGGTGGAATCCAAGCAGCACTAGGGGGAAGCTTATGATTCCCTGCCAGTAGACTGTGGCTGCAGGAAGCAGAGGAGGCTAAGTGGGGGTGAAGAAGGGTGGGGGGTGGGAAAGATTATATTGTGGGTTACCGGATGTTCTGTCTCCTGCTGGAAGCTCTGTGAAGCTGCTTTCTCATACCTCCGTTCGCTGATCTCCGATAGGAGTCCAGGATGGCGGATCCGTGCTGTGGTAGCTGATAGGGGACCTCTGCATGTATCTCTCCTGGTGCTCTGTTCTCGGTCAGTTTCTTATTCCATTCAGTGCTTGACTGAGTTCTTTACCTCTTCATTTGATGCTCAGGGTTTCAGGATTGATGTGTGACTCTGTTTGATTTAGTTTTTCTGACCTTTGCTGTGGAGGGACGGTGTGGTGCTTCCGACTATAGCGCCATTTTGCTCGGAAGTCTCTCTGCCCTTTCTAACAGCTCTCACCACCACCTGATTCTTGAAGATGCTAACAGTGGTTAGAAATTAGTTCAGGTAAATCCAATGGAATATATAGTATGATACAGGTTTTGTAATTGCTTTTTAAAATTCACACTTAAAATTAGGTGTTTAATACATGTTAGTCATATTCATGTGGTTATTTCATTTTTATAATATTATAAGAATGAAATATTTTATTTCATTATGCAAGACAGGTGCTAGAATTTTCTCTCTTTTATAGATAAGGAAACTGCAAAGGTTAAGTGATTTACCAAACAAGTTAGATACTGAAACATAGTTAAAATTTGGTCTGCCGATTCTAGTTACATTGCTCTTCTCTCTATACACTTTTTCTTTCAGGAGAGCGTCTTTATGGGTCAAAAATATTTGTTTTAGCTCTTGGATTTACCTGCCAGTACTAAGCAGCACAGAAAGTAGAAAAAGCACCAATTTTGGTATTGGATAAACCTTATTTTGAATCCTGGATCTACCATATAAACACTGTGACTTTTGGTAAATTACTTAACATCTCTGACCCTCAGTTTCCTTACCTATAAAATGAAGATAAAAGTACCTGCCTTGCTGTTGATTTGAAGATTCTGAGAGATTATGTATATAAGTGCCTGGCACACTAAGTTCACTGGGAATGTCTATTATTAGCCATCCAATTCTCATTTCTTTCACAATGCATTCTCTCATTTCCGTTCAAGTTTCTTCTTCATAAAGTCTTCCTTATTATTCCATCCCTCACAAAGCTACCTTTTCTCTGAATTACTTCAGCATTTACAAACTTTACTGTCCAATTCAACAATTTATTATATATTGTTTTACATTCTTAGTCTCATCTCCCTGATGAGAAGCTTTTTGAGTTCTGTAGTTAGTGTTTTGATTTTGTCCCTTTCTTCTTTTTTGACATTTGTATCTATTGCTATAAATTGTCCTCTGAGGACTGCCTTTGCTGTGTCCCAAAGGTTTTGGTTTGATGTGTTTTCATTCTCATTTGATTCTAGGAATTTTTTGATTCTATCTCTGATTTCTTCTATTACCCGGTGATGTGTAAGCAGGGTATTATTCAGTTTCCATGTAGTTGATTTTTTTTCCTTGCTCTTTCTATTGCCAATTTCTACCTTGATGGCATTGTGGTCAGAGAAGATACTTTGAATTAGCTCAGCGTTTTGGATCTTGTTGAGGATTGCTCTGTGGCCTAAGATGTGGTCTATTGTGAAGAACGTTCCATGTGCATTGGAAAAGAATGTGTACTTTGCAGCGGTTGGATGGAGTGTTCTATATATGTCTATGAGGTCAAGTTGGCTGATTGTGCCCTTTAGGTCTTCTGTATCTTTGCTGAGTTTCTTCTTAGTTGTTCTGTCCTTTACTGAGAGTGGTGTGTTGGAGTCTCCTACTATTATTGTGGAACTGTCAATTTCTCTTTTCAGTGTTGTCAGAGTTTGTTTTATGTATTTTGGAGCCCTGTCATTGGGTGCGTAGATGTTTATTATGGTTATGTCTTCATGATGGATCTGACGAGAAGCTTTTTGGGGACTATTGGACTAGGTCTTAGGCCTCTGTATGTTCTATGGTGTTGAATACATCTAGGTATGCAATAAATATTTGATGGAGTGAGATGTCTTAGGTTCTTTTGGAAGTAATTCTTGTAATCATAGTAGAAAGCAGAAGGTAGGCTATCCCAGTGCCACTGGCTTGTACCAGCCTATCTAGCTCATTTCACTGTAGAAATAGTGAGAGGACAAAAGCAGCAGCCTTCCTCCCTCACTCTGTCCCAGCACCCTTGTATCTAGGAAATCAAGAGATTTAGTCATGCATCTCCTCCTCAGGCACTAAGTACAGGTGGCAGAGGGGCCAACCGTGAGTTTCAGAGCACAGAGTTTGAGTGTCACCTCCACTCTTACTATCTTTGGGTCCTTGGACAAGTTGTATCAGCTCTCTGGATCTGTTTCGTTAGCTTTAAAAAGGGGATAGTAGTCCTTCACCGGGCTGCTATAAAGATAAAATGAGATTTATTAAGTGGAAGAGCTTAGTATACATGGGATTGCCATGAGTTGGGGGCCTATTTGATGGCAGTTAACAAGAACAACAACATGCTGTGAAATATTTTAAGTGATTTTTATTAAGAAAGATTTGGATCCTTGTTTTAGTACTTTAAAAAGGCAAGGAAGAGCAAAAGGAAAGAAATAAAAATGGAGCTAACTTGGAGGTGCCCAAATTGTGTTGGTCCATCCTCAAGGAAAATGAGAAAAAGGGGGAGGGAGAGAATTTCTGAGGAGTGTACCAGAGAATTACTGGCAGACCTGTGAGCCAGATGCAGAGAAAGGGCCAGACAACGGATTCCTTTTCATGACCCTTGAATAGTGAAAGAGCTAAGACTGGCCTAGAGGAGTGTGGTGTGAAAGAGCAAGAAACAGGCATGATCCTGGGGACCAGGTCTGGGGAGAACCTATGCCCAACCAATGGGCCAAGTGGGATGACAGTGACAATGAGGAGCTGATATTTATCAATCACAACACATACTGGGCACTGTGGTGTTTTACATGTGATATTTCACTTAATCCTCACAACAACTTTAAGGTAGGTAATATCTCTATCCCTGCTTTGCTAGTGAGGAAACAGAAGCTTGGATAAGTTATTACAAGAGCAGATCTTGCTCTGCCTGACTGTGTCTCAGTCAATGTGTTCTACTTTCTTGAACCTTGTGAATTTTTTATCTCCACTTAGTACTTTTTCCTTCAAATACTTAACTTTGGCAAAAAAATTACTTGTGTATGTGCAGGGCCAGATGGAGGCATATAAGCCCTAAACACTGATAATCTGTGGTGCTCCCCCCCTGCTTCCTCATGCATTCTAACAGGATATGTGAGATATATATACATGTATATATATGTGTGTGTGTGTGTGAGCTATCCACGATATAACTTCTTTTTAAATGCGGCTATGATATTAGTGATTGAATGCAAAAGTGGTGTATGCTATTTTAGTGGAATAAGATGAACTGGATTAGAAAAAGTTTAGTGGATGTAGCATACTAAGATTTTTACTATATACCACATTTTCTACAAAAAGAATATTCCACATATTCCACAACAAAGAAAATAAGTCAATGAACTTAGTTTTTTCAACAATCAATGTAAAACTCTATTCATTCCCCACAACAAAAAATGATTTTCATCAATTTTGTTTTTAACGGGTCATACTTCAATTTTGTTGCCTGTTTTGTAATAAATGCTATAATTATAAATGAACAAATGAAAAGATATCATAAAAGAAAATTTAATGATCAGAAAACAAGTATTACAACAAATTACTATATTTTGTTTTTAGACATCTTTCATCTCTAACATGTTGTAATTAAAAACATTTCTTTCTATTCTTTGCTCTTACAAATTCATCCATGATTTCATCACAATTAAGGTCCTGAGCAATATCTACTTCCATATATAATAAGGATAATGAATCAAATCTTTCTTGAATCATTGTTGTATGCTGAGGGTTTTGAGTCTCTTTAGGGACGAAAATGAGCATTCTATTGTATAGTTCGTGATCATTAAAGTTAGGAATATGTGTAAAGCAATTTCAACACCGGGAAATACACATTGTATTTTATCTTCTATTATGGAATCATACATGCTTAGGTAAGTAAAATTTATCTTTCCTGAATCTGTAACCTTAGTTCTCAAGTAAGAATTAAATTGTTGCACTTCCCCATAAGGTTTGTATTTAAGTCATTGGGATAAGCCTGAACTAATTTCTTGTATGCCTTCACACACCCTTCCTCAGGTATATCTACATTGTTTAAGAAGGAAAATCTATTTGAAAGAACTTCACACACTTTTGCCCTTCTTTTCATGTAAGATTCAAGTGTGTGGTTATCCAAAATTGATCTCTGGCACTCAATGATACTTCTGGAGCACTTCCGTCATTTATTTGTTTCTTTCTAATGCTTCTGTGACGGTGAACTGCTTGGTAATCAGCAAACTGATAATTTGGCAGTATTTGTTATGTTTTTAATTTTTTTAAAATCTCCTCTTAAATTATGTAGATACCCTGTTAATGACTGCTAGAGATCTGTGCATGCCTTTAAATTTACTTCTGAATCTTGGAGAGCTTGACTCGTCCAGTGAAAATGCTGCAATATATTATTCCACATAACTAGCATAAATACATACTCTAGCGTTTGCATTTTGTTGGCAATATTTTCAGCTTCTTTTCTGGTATCACCTTTTTGTGTGTGGACTTCAGCAGTATTTTCTAAGGCGTCTAGAATTTGAGTGTATGATTTCAGGATTGCACTTGTTGCTACAGCATGTGCTTCCCAACGTGTATTAGAAAGACATTTTAATACTCAATCATTGCCTAAATTTGTTTTAAAAACTACCCATTGGTGAGTAGAGGTGGCAAAAAATCTGTAAAGTAACTGAACAGTAGAGAAAAAAACCTACTGCTTCCAGACAATGATCTACTGTGCTATGTCCTACAAGATTAAGTGAATACACAGCACGTGATATGAAAATGGCATATTCATTACATTCTAAAATTTTCTGTTGCATGCCTTTATGACGCCCTGGCATATTGCCAGCACTGTCATAGGACTGGTCTTTGCACTTAGAAAAATCAATTTTGCAAACTTCACATAGTCAAGTACTTGATTTGCAATTTCTTCACCAGTATGACTTTTTAAGCTAGTGAATGTGATAAATCGCTTGACAGGTTTTACATCTGTTGGAGATACGTATCTTAAAACAATACTTAGCTGATCTGTATGAGAAAGATAAGGTGTGGAATCTACAGACAAACTGAAATATCAAGCTATACTTATTTCACTGAAAATAGTTGATCGAACTTTGTCACTTATTAACTTTATTAATTCTTCACATGATGTTTTAGACAGATATGATGGGTTGCCCTTTCCTGTGTTACCATATTTTGAGATGTGACCTGCTAAAAAATGGATCAAACTGAGCAACAAGTTCAAGTAAACCCCCCAAATTTTCATTTTGTGGGGACCCAAACACTTCATTTCTTCCTCTAAAAGATAGTCCATGTTTAGCAATTGTTATAATGACAGCACCAAGTTGCAAAATGGCTTTCCAGTACTGACATTCTTCAGTAATTTGTGTTTCCAGTTCATGAGTTAAGCCAAAACCATGTCTTCTGTTTAAATCTGACAACATACAATCTCTTTGAATTAAACTGTTTTTATGTTTATCAGTCATATTTGAGTTGCACCAACTGCCAAATCCATGTGTAGCAAATCGAGAATTAAATGATTTAGGACAGAATAGTTTGAGAACAAAGCAATATACAGAGCTGACTGATGGAAAATACAATAGCCACTCCCTCTTATAATTTTCACCATTATTTTTGCACCTAGAATTATATTCTGGCTACAGAACCTTGTTTGTTTGCTGTCTTAGCTATCCAGTGCTGCTATAACACAAGTGGATGGCTTTAACAAAGAGAAATTTATTCTCTCACAATCTAGGAGGCTAGAAGTCTGTATTCAGGGTGCCAGCTCCAGGGGAAGGCTTTCTCTCTCTGTTGGCTCTGGGAAAAGGTCCTTGTCATCAATCTTCCCCTGATCTAGGAGCTTCTCAGTGCAGGAACCCTGGATCCAAAGGACACACCCTGCTCCCAGTGCTGCTTTCTTGGTGGTATGAGGTCCCTATGTCTCTCTGCTTGCTTCTCTCCTTTATATCTCAAAAGAGATTCATTTAAGACACAACCTAATCTTGTAGATTGAGCCCTGCCTCATTAACATAACTGCCTCTAATCCTGCCTCATTAACATCATAGAAGCAGGATTTACAACACATAGGAAAACCACATCAGATGACAAAATGGTGGACTATCACACAATATTGGGAATCATGGACTAGCCAAGTTGACACACATTTTGGGTGGACACAATTCATTCCATACCATTTGCCATCTAGAAATTTTTGACATGAATTTTCAAATGGTCCACTGTGATGCTGATAATCATATGGCCCTCTTTTGATCCAATAATTTACATCACTAGAAGAAAAATTATTGCACAAAGCAGGATTTGTATTTCTGTTATTTATGTGGTCTGCAGATGTGGCAATTTTAGATTCTGAAATAGTTTCATTTTCTACACCATTAATTTTTTTACTTCAGCAAGGAATTGATGCAGAATTTGGAACAAATTCTGTTACATTCATATTGCTGATAGTAATTTCAGCACTAGCAGTACTAGTACAACAATTTGTACCCATTAAACTCCAGCATTCAATGGAAGATGACTCTTCTGATTCATTACATTTTAAAAAGGAAGTTAATTTTGGAATTGTCTTTATGGATTCACAAATCCTTTTCTTTTTAACTTCTGCTAGCTTTCATTTTTGTGCTCCACTTAGTTGTTGCCATTTCATTTTACCTGGATATAAAACTGTGTTGCCGTTTCATTTTACCTGGATATAAAATTATTTGGTTCTACTATAGCAAATAAATTTGAATAATTGAAAATAAATAAAATTTATAAAACAGCTAAAATTTACAAGATAAAATTTATATTTGAATTTGGATGTTAACACAAAAATTTATATTTGAAAAATTAGTAAAAAAAACTGATTTGGAACATGTAATTTTTTTCTTCAGGTCTGAGATAGTCAAAAGAAATAGTACTTACAAAGCAGCTGTAAATAATTTCATTCATTTGTCATATGATGTTTGTTGGCAGGCGCTTTGTAGATCTCTGTAAGTGTTTTTTGTCTTGAAATAATACTTAAAAACTTGTGCACTCGCTTTCTGTCCTTTGATGCTGTGACTTCACAGTTCATTGGACTACTGCTGATAACCAATGGGGGCCAGAGCAATCGCAAAGAGCACGATACAAATATATACAAGGGTATGCTCAATCTGAAGACATATTTTGGTTCACTTTGCGCAGAACCAGATTCATCATGTGGTTATATTGCTGCTAGTGCGTTCTTATGTGGTTGATGAGAGAGAACTGAATGTGAGGTTATACCCGATCGGTCTGAAATGAGAAGGAAAATATAATTGTTATCATATCCAAAATTTATAAAATATATATTTTATTTCTTTGTAGAATTGTTCAACTCCCATATTCAGAGATATGTATATAATTGGTGTAACAATAGCACCACTTCTTGATGAGCAAGTTTGTTTTGTGAGTCATAACATTATCAGTCAACTTCTTAAAAGAAATCAGTCTGAAGGGAAATGGGAAATAAAATACATTTACATAATTTTTATTATCTAAATATCCATTTAATTTATTTCCTCAAGGAATTGTTTTATTTCCTTACATGGAGATATGTAAATATTCTGATAAAATATAAATGTAATGTTCTGATAAACGCCTTTTGTTGCTTTCTTGGAAGATGAATGTAGAAACACACTCACTGGTGCAAAACAGAAATATGTTTTGCACGATAAATAAATACTGAATTTTACATCCTCCTAATGTGCATTATAGCTCATTTATTAGCACATACAGTGTAATATCAAGGACTGTGTCCTGTACAATAGGCAATAAAAAATGAATCTCTCTTGATACATAAATTAAAACTTTCTGTGCTAGATAAATATTAATATTTCTAGTATTTTTTGACACTTGCTATGTTAATATTATATTATTACTTATGTTTGTATTGTATTAAATGCATGCCAGATTGCATCTGTGTGTATGCCAAATGTATTTTAAAGTTAAAGTTATAAATATTATTGTTTACAAAACTTAGGACATAACTCAGTATGTAAATGCTATACAGCTAAAAAGTAACTTGATTAAATTTATTACAATGGTTGACTTATTCGAGTTTCCTCACTTTTGTGCTTCATCTGGGACTGGAATTCCCATTGGTCATTTATCAAGACATGCGCAAGAGCATACCGTTGTGTTTGTATCATGGCAAAGAGCATGCTGGCCCTCCTGGCTAGAGTTGCTGGATCAGAGACCTGTTATCTATTAATATGATCCGTCCTTGCCCAGTAACTACTCATGTTGGATCCAGTTGCATATTGGGTGAATTTAGCAAGAGTTAGACTCAAAGCCTGTGAGCGGCCATCTAAGATACTACACTGGTCTCATCCCTTCGGGAGCAAGGGAGAATGAAGAGAACAGGATACAACGAAAAGATTAGTCCAGAGGACTAATTGTCCACAGCTACCAAGACTTCCACCAGACTGAGTCCAGTACAGCTAGATGGTGCCCGGATACCACTGCTGACTGCTCTGACCAGGATCACAACAGAGGGTTCTGGACAGAGCTGGAGAAGGATGTAAAGCATAATTCTAACTCACAAAAAAAAAAAAAAAGACCAGATTTACTGGCCTAAAGGAGACTGGAGAAACCTCAAGAGTATGGCCCCCAGACACCCTTTTAGCTCAGTGGTGAAGTTACCTTCGAGGTTCACTGTTCAGCCTGGGAGTGGACAGCCCAGTAAAACCAAATGAGACTCACGAGGTACAGGAGTCCAGTGACAAGGGCCAGAAAGCAGAAGGGGAGTAGGAAGCTGATGATAGGGAACACAAGGTTGAGTAAGGATACTGTTGATGTGTTGTGAGATTGTTAACCATTGTTATAGGACAACAACTGTAGTAACTGTTAAATGGGAGGCTATTTTGTCCTGTAAGCCTTCATCTTAAGTGAGAATAACAGCACAATTAGAAGAGCATAGTCAATGTCACTTAAATGTGTACGTAAAAAGTTTTGAAATGGGGTATCTTTGGCTATGTGTATTTTCACCAAAAAAAAAAAAAAGCTGAGAATTCAGAGGGTTAAAATGTTGTGGGGTTGTTAACCAAAGTCATAAAACAGCATGTGTACTACTGTTACATGAGAAACTGTTTGTTCTGTAAGCCTTCACCTGAAGTACAATAAAATATTAAAAAAAAAAAAAAGATAACAATCTAGGAAACGCTGTGGGGTAGTTCTGCTCTGTCACATGGGGTTGTTATGAGTGAAATCTACTCTATAGCACTTAGCAAAAACAACAGCAAATTATACTTTAATAAAGTTGTTTTAAAATTTAAAAAAAAAAAAAAAAAAAGAGACTCAACAGCCCACCCCAACACCTTGTTTATTAGAATGAAATAGTATACTCCCAAGAGACTTGCCAAGATAAGGAGTTTAATTACATGGAAGGAGACCATAGAAGGCAGATATCAACAAAGGTGTTCAAGTGGTAGGGGCCTCACAGCTTAAATAACTTGCGCGTGGGTGCCCTTGTGACCCTGCGTGGACTTTGCTTCCGGCCAGCATATTCTTATGCACTGGAGCTGGTATCAGTTTCATTTAGTGCCCTGCCAGTTCCCTTCCACTTCAGTGCTCGCTTTTCCTTGTGTCTAGTTTGCTTGGCATGTATGGTTCTTTGCTTTGGACAGCCGGTGCCCCTGTTTTGTTGATGCCCTAAGCACGTGCTTACCTTGCTTAGTGGGTAATCTGTCCCTGTGTATGTGAATACACCAAGATACATGCAGTATTTGTGGTACAGGTTGGGAAGTTTTTCCCCAGAGAAGAGAAAGTGGAAGAAGGGCCACAATTCAGAGAGGCAGTCTTTGGAAGACAGACAAACACACACACACACACACACACACACACAAACACACACACACACACAGATACACATATCAGTTTCTTTGATTCCTTGGTTTGTGGCAGCAAAAATTTACTGAAGGCAATGATGGGAACCTAGATTGACATAGGGTAGAGTGGTGAGTTTGGGGTTGGAGACTGCCCTGGAGGAACCGCATTTCTTCTCAGCAGTGTGGGTCAGGATCATAACCTGTTCTTCTCAGAAGCACGTTTACCTCTTCCTGGATCAGCGCTTATTTTCAGAGCTCTGCAGGGCCTCTTACAAATCCTCAACATCTCCTGGGATGTGACCCCAATATTTCACTCTTTATACTGCTTATCAGCTGGACATGACAATATAGTTGAATAGGATGTGCCTGAGTGAGAAAAAGGATTTTTTTTTTTTAATTGCTAGAAGGATAGTTCAATCTCAATATGGAAAGAGAGTTCTCTATTTATTCCTTGAATGTTTTCTTGAGTCACCTCTTTAGAGCAGGTACAGAGATGAATAAGAAACAGCCCTTCGTCTGAAGGAGCTGATGTAAAAATGTAAATGTGATACAATGTAATTATTACTAGAATAGAAGTTCCAACAATTAAAGCCTCCCTCAATTAGATTGGATTACAAAGTGAGGTCATGAGCTTCTCCATTTCTGGAAGGTTCAGGTAGATAACTAAATAACCACCTGGCCACCTGGGATAGAATAGATTCTTGCATGGAATGAGAACCTAAACCGTATGACTTAAAAATACTCTTTGGTGAGCTGAAAACAAAAGCTAGTTGTCATCAAATCAATTCTGACTTATGGCAACCCCACATGTGGCAGAGTAGAACTATGCTCCATAGGTTTTTCTTTATTTTTTTTATGATAATTTATTTTGTTTTTATTTTTTTGTTGTTGAATCCCTAGAGTTTTCAATGGCTGATATTTTGGAAGTAGATTTCCCGGCCTTTCTTCCAAGATGGCTCTATGTGGACTCAAACTTTCATCCTTTCGATTAGCAGCTAAGTTCCTTAACAGATTGCACCACCCAGCAACTCCATTCATATAATAAACACTTAAAAAATACAGTATTTGAAAGATGGTAAGGGGTTTGAATCGATAAGACTTGGTGATTGGCTGCATGTGAGGAGTAAGGGAGACTCAGATTTCCGGCTCCATTAATTAGGTGAGTGGTAGGGCCAGTTCTCCAAAACAGGGTGCTGGAGGAGGGAGCATCCTTCTGGTTCTGCCACTCACTAGCTCCCTGAACCTGACAGTTACATGACCTTTCCAAGCCTCATTTCTCTTTATCTATAAAATGAAGTTGTGGTGAGCATTAGGTGTAATGGTATTTGGGACACTCCATCCATAAAGGCTAACAATAATGACAACCCAAGAAATCATTCTTTTGAATGTTAAAATGCATAATATTTTACTTTTCCCAAGTACTAAAATGCTTTAGCATAGTAAAAATGCACACATCTTCAGAAAGTCTCGGATTATGTGTGTTTCTATATTTGTATTGGTTTGTGTTTGTATAAAGAAGCAGTGGAAGGATATAGGAGGGACTAGTGGTGCAAACAGTCAACATGCTCAGCTGCTAACTGAAAGGTTGGAGGTTCGAAGCTACTTAGAAGCACCTTTGAAGAAAGGCCTGGCAATCTACTTCCAAAAAAATTAGCCATTGAAAACCTATGAAGTGCAGTTCTCTGACTGTTCCTGGCTGGTGGGACCACCATGAGTTGGGATCAGCCTGATGACAGCTGGCTCATTTTTTGATATTGTAAGTAGTTACCTAAGAGGCAGGGGTGGGGAAGATGGAGATAGCATGGAACTACAGTTTTTCAGTGTGTATATTTTTATATTGTTTTGAGTTTTGAACCATGACTATATCACCTATTTTAAAAGATTAAATTAAAAAATAAAGTCCCCACTTCTGGGCAACATGGCGCTATACTCAGAAGCACCACGCCTTCCCTCCACAGCAAAGATCAGAAAAACTAAGTCAAACAGAGTCACACGTCAATCCTGAAACCCTAAGCATCAAATGAAGAGATGAAGAACTCAGCCAAGCACCGAATGGAATAAGAAACTGACTGAGAGCACAGAGTGAGGAGAGATACATGCAGAGGTCCCCTATCAGCTACCACAGCACAGATCCGCCATCCTGGACTCCTATTGGAGATCAGCGAGCAGGGGTATGAGAAAGCAGCTTCACGGAGCTTCCAGCACGAGACAGAACAACTAGTAACCAGCAATATAGGCTTTCCCACCCCCCACCCTTCTTCACCCCCACTTAGCCTCCTCTGTTTCCTGCAGCCACAGTCTCTTGGCCGGGAAGAACCAGCTTCACCCCAGTATTGGATTCCACCCACCTGCACTGGCCAGCTCCCTGAGTGCCTTTTGTTGGCTGCTGGTGTTGCTTTTTTCCACTTCTTTAGATTTTGCCTTACTTCTCACCACCTCCCCCCAACTTCTCTCAAATACCAGGCTCTGTGCGCCATGTTCGCTTCTTCCTGAAAGGCTGCAAAAAACACTGCTCAACTGTGAAACCGCTTCCCGGCCCGTGCTGCCACACTGGTAGGACCCACGGGGCTTTTTTGTTTGTTTGCTTGTTTGCTTGATTTGTTCTGTTTTGATTTGTTTGTTTGGTTTCTTTTTCTTTTCTCAGCTTGGGAGCTCCTTCTAGCCAGGCAGTACCATGCAGCTTGAAAGCTAGTCTCTTACTCTGCACAGATGCACAGGGACATCCCTGGGGGCATTTCTTTTTTTTTTTTTTTTTTGTTTCTTAGTTTTGTTTTCTTCTCTCTCTTATTCCCTTTTTGTCTCTCTTCATTTCTCAATTTATTCACTTTTTTCTTTTACCCTTTCTCTTTATTTTTAATTTTTGTTTTTTCCTATTTATCAGTCTCTCATCTCTCCACTCCAATAGCAAACTCCCTTAGCACTCTTTTTTGTTTGTGTGTGGGTTTTTGGCTCCTGTTCCTCTCTCCTCTCTCTCGTCTTTCCCATACCCATCTTAGCTCCACACATCACAATCTACCCCCTCCTTCCTGCCTACCTGCACTGTGCGCTGAACATCACATTCCCAAGCAGCACAGGCATGGCCTACTGGAACCTGCCCTGCACTGATTCCTGGTCCGCACTGTCAGCCAGGTACGTGCCACAAACAACCTATCCCAGCAAATCCCCTTCAGCTGGACCTGCCCTGTTGTACCATACCTGAGTGACTGACACTGCCCATTGGAGAAGGAGGTGAAATGTATCATGCCCACAGACGAGCAAACAAGAAAGAACACGCAGCCCACCTGCTCAGACATAACCAAATAAAACAAAAAGCAGGATGAAACAAACAAATCTACAATCAATAAACGAGGAAAATAACCACTGAATGCCCCGAAGACAGCAGACAATATGAAAACATTTACAAAAACAGGACAGGATGGTTCCGGTAGGTGTCCAAAATAAAACACCAGATGACCTTCCAGTAGACGAAAAGACCTAACTGATATGGAATTCAAATCTCTAATATTCAGAATTATCCAGGAGTTGAAGCAAAAAACAGACAAAAACAAGGAAAAAATAGACAAATTCATGCAAAATACAGACAAAAAAATGGAATAATTCAAGAAAATAATACAAGAACAAAATGCTAAAATAAATTCACAGCTAGAAATCATACAAAAACAACAATTAGAAATTGAAAAGAGAAACAACAAGATTTCAGAAATGGACAGTGTTATAGAAGGGCTGAGGAGCAGGTTTGAAACGATGGAAGATAGGATCAGCAAAATTGAAGACAAACACTTGGCTACAACTCTGAGGACAAATCAGAAAAATGAATGAAGAAAAATGAAGAAACCCTGAGAATTATGTGAGATACAATCAAAAGTAAAAATCTGCCAGTGATCGGAGTTCCAGAACAGGGGGAGAAAACAGAAAACACAGACAGGATCACTGAAGAATTGCTGACAGAAAACTTCCCCAAGTTTTCTGGCCATCCAAGAAGTTCAACGAACCCCATGTAGGATAGACCCCAAAGAAAACCACCAAGGCATATCGTAATCACCCTCGCTAAAACCAGAAACAAAGAATCCTGAGATCAGCTCAAGAAAAACAAAAAGTCACATACAGAGGAGAAACAATAAGACTAAGCTCAGATTATTCGGCAGAAGCATGCAGGCAAGAAGGCAATGGGATGACGTATATAAAACCCTGAAAGAAAAAAATTGCCAACCAATAATAATATATCCTGGAAAACTCTCGTTCAAATATGATGGTGAAATTAGGTCATTTCCAGATAAAAAGAAATTAAAGGACTATGTAAAAACCAAACCAAATTTACAAGACTTAATAAAGGGAGTCCTTTGATCTGAGAACACAGGCTGAATATAGGACACAGGATTGTACTAGCCAGATACCAACCTATGAAATGAACTCTTAAGGATTATCAAAACCAAAAAAAATTACAACAGGGAATCAGAGGTTAATCTGTAAATGAGAACAGCATCAGAACAATAAAAGAGGGAATAAATGGTGTAGGTATAGAACCTTCTAATGGAGAGGAAGGCAAGGTGATACCAAGTAATAACAGACTGGTTCAAATCTAGGAAGATAAGGGTAAATTTCAAGGTAACCACAAAGAAAGTTGACAAACCTACTCATCAAGATAAAGAAGAAAAATATAAAGTCTCAGTAAAAACAAAACCTACAAAAACAAAAGAAATGAAAAAAATCCACAAACAAAAGGAACTCAGCACAGGAGAGTAAGAGGAACAAAGAAAACGTCAGCATCACACACACACACACACACACAAAAAAAAACGGTACAAAATGCAATCCCACTCCCAGGAATATATCCTAGAGAAATAAGAGCCATCACACCAATAGACAGATGCACACCCATATTCATTGCAGCACTGTTCACTGTAGTAAAAAGATGGAAACAACCTAGATGCCCATCAACAGATGAGTGGGTAAACAAATGATGGTACATACACACAATGGAGTATTAGCAAAAATAAAGAACAATGATGAATCTGTGAAGCATTTCATATCATGGATGAAACTGGAGGAAATTATGCTGAGTGAAATAAGTCAATCACAAAAGGACAAATATTGTATGAGACCTCTACTGTAAAGAAAGTTTACACACAAAAAGAAACAATCTTTGTTGGTTATGAGGGATGGGAGGGGTGGGGTGGACTAAATAGGCAATAGATAAGTGGTAACTTTGGTGAAGGGTAAGACAGTACAAAGTACTAGGGAAGCCAGCACAACTTGTACAAGGAAAGGTCATGGAAGCTCCACAGACACCTCCAAACTCCCTGAGGGACTGAATTGCTGGGCAGAGGGCTGTGGGGACCATGGTCTTGGGGAACATCTAGTTCAATTAGCATAAAACAGTTTATAAAAACAATGCTCTACATTCTACCTTGGTGAGTAGCATCTGGGGTCTTAAAAGCCTGTGAGCAGCCATCTAAGATACTCCACTGGTCTCAACCTTTCAGGAGCAAGGGAGAATGAAGAGAACAAGATACAAGGAAAAGATTAGTCCAAAGGACTAATGGACCAGAGCTACCATGGTCTCCACTAGACTGAGTCAAGTAGAGCTAGATGGTGCCCGGCTGCCACCACTGACCTACAACAGAGGGTCCTGGACAGAGCTGGAAAAGGATGTAGAACAGAATTCTAACTCATACAAAAAAGACCAGATTTACTGGCCTGACAGACTGGAGAAACCCTGAGAGTATGGCCCACAGACACCTTTTTAGCTCAGTGGTGAAGCCCCTCCCAAAGTTCACCGTTCAGCCTGGGATTGGACAGCCTTATAAAACAAAATGGGATTAATGAGGCACAGCAGTCCAGGGACAAGGACTAGAAGGCAGGAGGGGACAGGAAAGCTGTTGACAGGGAACCCAAGGTTAAGAAGAGACAGTGTTGACATGTCGTGGGGTTAACTATTGTCATAGGGCAATATGTGTACTAACTGTTTAATGAGAAACTATTTGCTCTGTAAACCTTCATCTAAGGTACAAAAAAAGAAAAAAGAATTATCTATGTGAGATCAAATTGGCAACAGCAACTCAAAAGTTTTGAAAGGAAGCCTAGGGGGCAATGAGTTGAAGATAATGGTGATAGAATAATTTGGAAAAGGATAGTGAGAATAGCAGTACAACTGAAAGAATGTAATCGATGTCACTGAAATGTACATGTAGAAACTTTTGAAATGGTGTAACTTTGGCTATGTATATTTTCACCAAAAAAAAAGTCCTCCCAGGTCGAGAAGGGAGAGTGTTGTCATGTCATGGGGTTGTTAACCAATGTCATAAAACAATATGTGTACTGACTGTTTTATGAAAAACTATTTGTTCTGTAAACCTTCATGTAAAGTACAATAAAAAAAAAATTAAAAATAAATAAATAAAGCCCTGGGATAACTTTAATGGTGTGAATTTCAGACATGTGTCCAGTGAAAACCCATTGCCATCGAGTCGATCCTGACTCATAGCGACCCTATAGGACAGAGTAGAACTGCTCCATAGGGTTTCCAAGGCTGTAAATCTTTATGGAAGCAGACTGCCACATCTTTCTCCTGCCGAGCTGCTGGTGGGTTTGAAACACTGACCTTTCAGTTAGCAGCCAAGCGCTTAATCACTGCATTACTAGGGCTCCTTTGCCTTTGCATAGCAACCTCTTTTCTAGAATTCTCCGTTCAACCTGTCCCCCTTGGGTAACTACCACTTAACCTCAAGTCTTGGCTCAAGCATCACTTCTTTCCTGTCATCCCATTTTCCATGCTAGTTCCTGGTTCAGCAGGTTCTCCTCTCTTGCGATTTCATGGGCTGCTGTGCAAACTGACTTTTCTCCAATTGGGCTGTAATTCTTGATTTACTTGTCTTTCTATCCACTATAGTGTAAGTCCCTGAGAGTGAGGACAGTCTTTCATGTGTGTGTTACCTATCATGGCATTAATCATGGCTCCTAATAAGTGCTCAAGAAATGCCTGCTGAATGAATCCTGCCATGTAGGTGTAGTGACCTTATACCTTGGCCTTTTGGAGACAGTTCCTATTTCAAACACTTGCCCCTTTGTTCCCTTAAGCAGTAATGAGAGCACTGTACTGATTCTTTGTTTGTTTGTAAAACATACGTTGTGTGGTAAAGATGAGCATGAATCCAATCCCCAAAATGTGGGGATTGATTCAGTCCTCACAGCCCCTTCTCCATCCTCATCGCCAGCTGCCCGCATAGCTCTCCCCTGTCCACCTGGAGCTAGATCAGAGCCCACAAGTTGAAAGGACACCGTCCTTCAGACTGCCAAATAGGCAGATATAAGCTGCAAGTTTGGGGGGTTCACATGACACCCCAACCTTTTTACCTGCTGGCCACAAAACCAGGGCTGGTTTCCCACTACCCCTTCAGGATGCCAGCTACAAGCTCAGGAGTGCACACAGCACTCTTACTTTCTGGTCTACTGACTCTCATTGCCCCTTTGCTTTCAATAATTCACTGCAATGACCCATAGAATTCACAGAGCATATCATATTTATAAGTACAGATTTATTATACTCAAAAAGGATACCAATGAAGAGATACATAGGGCACAGTCTGGGAGGGTTCCCAATGTGGAGTTTACATGTCCCAAGGGATGCATTACCTTCCTAAGAGCAGATGTTCTCACCAACCAGGAAGCTCTCTGAGCCTTCATGTTCCAGAATTTTATTGGCCAGTCTTAGATGATAGGCTAAATCATGCCTTGTGAGACTAGTTGATAGAAGCCTCCTTGGTGAGTTTTTTCTGGTCTGGCCAGCCCCTACTCTCCAGCACAATTTCTTAGGTGTAGCCTTGAAGTCCCAGACCAAGGCACCCCCAATTACTCCAATGGTTATTTCTTAGGAGCCAAAGACAAAAACCACCTTAGTTAGTGTGAAACTAGGTCCTTTACCCTACATCCACATAGAGGATCACCTATTCTGTTCTCATTTGCAGTTGCTGAGTAGGAAGCAGAAATTCTCATGTATGAGGCTAAGATAAACAAAGGCAAAAATTAAATTTTACATAATCCCAGAGCTGAAGGCAAACTGAGGTTTTTAAAAGAATTCAGATGCTGTTCCTCTAACAGATTGTGAGCTCTTTAAAAGCAAGACTGTGTTTTTTTCACCTTTGTGCCACTGGTACTTTGCACAGTGCCTAGTGCACAGTAGGTGCTTAATAAATGGGTGTTAAACTTAATTGAAAAAAAAAATACAGGGCATATTTTGCCTTCTCTTGGGAATTTCTTTCTGGAGATAAGGAACTCTGGCTTTTGAAATTTGAATGGTTAAATATATGCAGAGTAATATAATGGTTAAGAGTATGGAATTGAGAGACAGACAGATCTGGGTTCAAATTCCTTCAACACTAACTGTGTTACTTCGGCTAAGTCACTTAACTTCTATGAGCCTATCTTCATTTGTAACACACATGTGCGCACATGCACAGCCTCTAATAGTTACTAAGACAATTGAACAGAATAACCAAAGTAAAGGCCTCAGCAGGGTGCTTGACACCTAGTAATTGCTCATTGTTGTTTCATTGAATATGTTATGCTCAACATGTTATCTAGCTATCATACCAAAAATTTTTCAAGGCTAGGTCAGTGGCACAGGTCTTAAATTTACAAAAACTGATGGAGTCTCAACTAAGAGAAGAACTGGGGAAGAGAAACCAGATTAAAAGCCAGTCAGCTGAGGACACTTGCCTCTCAAATTGAGTTTCTTGCAGAGGCTAAAGTAGGAAGCCAAGAGGAGTGGGGCTCTGGAGTCGTGGATACCAAGCACCACAAAATGATTAAAGCAAAGTGCAGTGCTGGCTGGTGGCTGCTGGCTTGTTATCTTGGAAGTGCAGTCCTTGTGCACCTCTATCTGATTCATTTTTAGCAATAAGCTTTTTTTTTTGAGATGGGGTGGAAAGAGGAAGGATGCCAGAGGGAGGTTGGAGGGCTTACAGAAGAGAATAATTGAGAGTACAACCAGATAGAATAATATTCTGAGTACTTTTTAACTCATTGATTGCCAGGAACCTGGGTGAGGCAAAGCATTGGTTTATTCAGTTTTTATTCAGCTCAGCGCCCTGTTGACAACAAAGTATGTCTGAGTCACAGGGGGTCAAGTGACTGCAGCTTCTCTGATGAGTCATTGTCTTGCTCCCACTAATGCCTCACTGGCTGGGGCTGGCTTGTTTACACATAGAAATCTACAGCCATCTGCAGGTACAGACTCTTGTGCTCTGGATCTGACCAGCTGAGCTATCAGCCTTGATTTGAGGAGTTTTGGTACCCTAAAAAGTTCTTACATGTAACAGGCATTATGTGATGTTATGACTCTCTGTCTTCTGATTTAGTATCAGAGCAAACAAGTGTTTAGAGTCGGAGCCTAAAGGACTGGGTAAGCATTAGAAGGTGTGAACAGAACTTATGTATATCAGTTAGGATCATGGCAAGAGAGATGGCACATTCACATTGGGCAACTGATGGGAGCTTAATATAAAGACTATTTACAAAGGTGTAGGCAGCCTTCCGGGAAACCAATAACGGATGGTGCAGGGCCCCAGGGAAAGCAAGTGTGGGGGCCTATCACTAGGCTGACGAAGCATGGGAAGGGAGTGGTTACTGGAGTCTGGAGGAAGTAGAAGTATGGAGAAGGCCACCTAAGAGGAGCTGTGGCCATCATTTAAGGGTCTCAGTTGACTGATAGTGAACCAAGAGGAAGAGAGCGAAGGCAATACAAAAAAAAAAAAAAAGGAAAAAACCCCAACCTCCTTCCACCCTCCTGTCTTGGATCCTTCCATTGGCCAAATCTAACTGTAAGCCAGAGAGCGAGGGAGCTATAGATGTGGGCCATGCAGGTCAGCCCCCTGGAGAAGAAAGCAGGGTGGGGAAGGGGGAGAGTGGACCTGAGGAGCAAACAAACTATCTAGCAAAATTTACTAGCTAGACTAATCAGCTACCTCTCTGTTCTCAGTTTTGTTCATCAGTAAAATGTAAAATCATTACCTACTTTATCGTGTTGTGAGAATGGAATTAGATAATGTAGATAAAAGGATTTGAAAAGCCCTGAAGGATTTTGCAACACCAACAACAACCAAAAAATGCTTGTGGTTATACAAATATGTATATAATCATATATGTATATGGGTATGAGTATATGGGTATATATGTGTGCGCAGATAGATGTATCAATAGGCATATGTACACCCAGGCGTGCGTGTCCATATATGTATATTCATATATACAATAGACCACATGGGGACACAGTTATGGATACTTCTTAGACATAACCAAATACCTCATGAGGTTGGATTTCTGGGTTTGAAGACTTAGGGCCATAGTCTTGTGGGACAACTCAGTTAATTGGCTTAATATAGTTTATGCAGTTTACGTTCTACATCCCAATATGGTGAGTAGTTCTGGGGTCTTAAAAGCTTGCGAGCGACCTTCTAAGATGCAACTATTGTTCTCTATGTGTCTGGTATAAAAGAGGAAGAAGGAAACCAAAGACTCAGAGAAGAAAGTAGTCTACAGGTCTAATAGTCTACGTAAACCACAGCCTCATCTATATCTTAAGACCAAAAGAGCTAGATGGTTTCCAGCTACCACTACTGACTATTCCGATCAGGGCCATAATAGATGGATCCTGACAGAATGGGAGAAAAAAGTGGAGCAGAATTCAAATTCTTAAAAAATCCAGACTTATTGGACTGGTTGAGACTAGAGGACTCCTTGAGACTCTTGCCCTGAGATACTCTTTAAACCTTAAACTGAAATTATCCCTTGAGGTCATCTTTTAGCTAAATAACAGATTGGCTCATAAAGTAAAGCATGTCACCTGTGAGTAATGAGCTGCTTTTAAAAAATCATCTATACGAGACTAAATGGTCAAAAATTACTCTAAAGCAAAGATGAGAGGATAAGGGGCCAGGGAAACTAGAGTATTGGAAATAGTACAACCAGAATTGCATGAATGAGAATGATGACACATTGTGAAAAATGTAACCAATATCAGTGAATAATTTGTGTAGAAATTATTAAATTGGAACCTGATTTGCTGTGTAAAATTTCACCTTAAACACAATAAAATGTTATTTTAAAAAAAGAAGAAAAGCCTTGAAGGACTTGTGTCTGTTAAGTATGAAGTTATTGAATAGCTGCTACATTTCAAGAAAGAGAGAGCTATAATGTCATAGTGATCAGAGTAATTTTCTTACTTCTCAGTTGGTTCACCAGCCCTCCTTGAGACCCTATTGAGTCTACAGCCCACTCTTGATGCTGGGGGTGAGCATGGGGAACAAGGACAGGTGGGCTATAAAAAAGGTGATGACAGATATAAGACACAGCCACTACTCCCCAAGGCCTGTAATACAGTTTAAAAAAAGATATGAAGCTAGGCATGTGTGTATTCTTGTATCTATATAAATATATATGAAATATATAGAAAGATGTGAAGTTATCTATCTGTGTGAATATATGTATAAAATAAGTAATGATAAAATAACGCAGCCACATGTGCAAAATGAAACAATACATACAGGAATGATTAGAGTCAGATAGGGACAATCAGAAGAGGTGCTCAAAAGAAAAGAGTTTTGAGTTGGAAACTGGGTCTTGAGGTGTCAACACACTGATCTGTTAAGGGTTGTTATCCTCCTTTCGGGTTTAGAGATAGCCTTTTTGAAAAGAGGATGAAATATTTGAGTTGTTTGCATTCTTTGAGCTTATATCTTTGTATCTTATTCCTATTTTTATCTTGTATGCTGGACATGGTATTCTAAAGGGCTTCAAGAAATGTTTGTTAAATGAATCAATAAAAAATATGGTATTGGTGCTACCCTATTAAGTGAGAGAAGAGAACACATAGGACAACAGAGCGTGCCTTCAGCAGTGGTCTCTATGATGTGTGCTATATCTCTATGATACCTCCAAGGATGTTTGAAATACCGTTGCATGTAAAAGAGGAGCCACATTGAGCGAGCTTAGCATATGGTTTTGATACATGATTTGCATGAGATTAATATGTGCATAGACTGCAATGTTAGAAATTTCCAGGCAGAAAATGGCTGCTGTCTGCAAGATGTTTAGTTTATTAAGAGGCTATGACATGCTAGGCACGCTTCCCCTATCTTTTACTTTTGGAGTTCAGTAGAAAAAGAAGATGAGTAAGGGTGGTGATAGTTTTCCCAAATAGTTGTCAGGTTGTTGCAAAGCCTAAAAGCAGTGTTTAGCAGCCGAGCACTTGTTGTATGAATGTTAATAGTCTAGGACTTAGGATGTAGCAATGAAAGGGAAAGCTAAAGTAACATCATCCAAATTTCTTTGGGTAAGTATCAGTGCAAATGATACTGGTGAGAGACTAGTCAAAAACACTGCTGTGGATGCAGAAAGCATTGGCCCTGAGCTCATGGGGCACAGCCCAGGCCCCTGAAGAAATAACAAGGCTTCTTGGGCTTCAAGATGAGCCTATAGCCAATAGGTGGTCTTGGAAGAGGCTGAAGGCTGTGGAGGAAAAGCATAGCCTGCACCACTATCAGTTCCCTGCAGATGACTGAGGGGAACATGGCCTACTCAGAAGCCCAAGGGCCACAGAGAATGTTTGTTCCAACCTGCTGTCTCCTCTA
Organism: Dugong dugon; assembly: GCA_030035585.1. Lineage (NCBI taxonomy): Eukaryota > Metazoa > Chordata > Mammalia > Sirenia > Dugongidae > Dugong > Dugong dugon. The sequence continues at coordinate 171,551,706 of CM057462.1, forward strand.
GGCTCAGGATTTTGAGTGTGAGACTGAAATCAGGCTTCGCATGACCAAAGAACAACTGTCACACCCAACCTAAAACATAAGACTGCCAAGCCCTTGTCAAGGACTGAGGATGACGGTGTGTGCATAGGGCTAGGCTGGCCGTCCTTGTTGCATTTTTTTTTAATTGAGGTAAAATTCACATAATATAGAATTAACCATTTTAAAGTGTAAACTTCACTGGCATTTAGTACATTCACAATGTGTGCAACTGTTGCCTCTATCCTATTCCAAAATATTTTCATCACTGCGAAAGGAAACCTCATACCTATTAACTACTAACCCTGTCCTCCTTCCCCCCTACAAAAAAACAAAAAAACAAAACAAAACAAAAAAAACCCAAACTCACTGCTTCGAGTCAATTCTGACTCATAGTGATATCATAGGGTTTCCAAGGCTGTAAATCTTTACAGGAGCTGCTGGTGAGTTCGAATGACCAACCTTTCAGTTAGCAGTCAATCGCTTTAACCACTGTGCCACCAGGGCTCCTTTCCCTTGCCCCCAGTCCCTGGCAGCATTAAACTGCTTTCTGAGTCTATGAGTTTACCTATTCTGGATATTTCATATAAATGGAATCATACACTATGTAAGCTTTTGTTTCTGAGATCTTCATTTAACATAATGTTTTCAAGGTTTATCATCCATGTTGTAGCATGTATCAGTACTTCATTTCTTTTGATGACTGAATAATATTCCATTGCATGTATATACTACATTTAGCTCACCCATTCATCTGTTGGAGGACATTTGGGTTGTTTCCAGCTTTGACTATTCTGATTAATACTTTAATGAACTTTCATATACAAGGTTGTTTTTTTTTTCCCATTCTTTTAGTGGAATTGGTAGGTCATATGGTAACTGTATGTTTAATTTTTTAAGGAGCCATCAAATTATTTTCCATAGCAGCTGCACCATTTTATATTCCCACCAGCAATGTACAAGTGTTCCAATTTTTCCATGTCCTTGCCAACACTTGTTATTTTTCTTTTTTGCTACTTCTTAAGTCTCATTTAAAGAGACTCCAAAATATACGGAAATACCCTGTGCCTTTGAGTTGATTCGGACTTGTAGTGACTCTATAGGACAGAGTAGAACTGCCCCATAGGGTTTCTAAGGAGTGGCTGGTGGATTTGAGTGCTGACCTTTCGGTTAGCAGCCAAATGCTTATCTACAGCACCACCAGGGCTCCAAAACATAAAGAAATGCATGACAATTAGTCTATGATTCCTGTAACATGGTGAGATTCATTTAAGATCAGAGTGCCAGTAAAATTTTTGCTGACCAGCAGGAACACAAAACCTAGATTAGCTGGTCCTGATAACAGCAGTGTAAGTATGCAGTAACAGGCACTGCCTTTTGGAACATACAGTTTCTATTTTGAAATTTTGACAACTTTTAAATGCAGGTTCTTCCCCAATAATCGACCTGAGATAGACTCAACCCCTTCTTGCTCCCAGTCCAGATTTTACTCTTGACTCAATGCCACTTGATTGCTGGTTGCAGATAGCTGGTAGAAGATGACAAGGAAGCACACTGCATACCAGGGAGTGTAGGCCATGTTTGACAGAAAAATGCTCAGTATAAAATATGTAAGAGGCTTGCACATCTGATTTTTGTTACTCAGGGAGGGAATACTACTTTTTTTGTTTGTTTTTTAATTTGATTGTGCTTTAGGTGAAAGTTTACAGCACAAATTAGTTTCTCATTCAAAAATTTATACACAAATTGTTCTGTGGCATTAGCTGCAAACCTGCAATGTGTCAGCACTCTCCCCCTTTCCCTTTACACACCAGGTTCCTGGTGTGCATTCGTCCAGTTTTCCTGTTCCTTCCTGCCTTCTCCTCTTAGCTTTTGGGCAGGTGTTGCCCATTTGATCTCCTATACTTGATTAAACTAAGAAGGATGTTCCTCATATGTGTTATTGTTTGTTTTATAGGCCTGTCTAAAATTTGGATGAAAGGTGGACTTCGGGAGTGGCTTCAGTTTTGAGTTAGCAGGGTGTCCACTGGACATAGTTTCGGGGGTCCCTCCAGTCTCTGTCAGACCAGTAAGTCTGTTCTTTTTTGTGAATTTGAATTTTGTTCTACATTTTTCTCCTGCTCTATCCAGGATCCTGTGTGGTGATCCCTGTCAGAGCAGTCAGTGGTGATAGCTGGGCACCATCTAGTTCTTCTGAGCTCAGGCTGGTGGAGGCTGTGGTTCATGTGGTCCATTTGTCGTTTGGACTAATATTTTCCTTTTGTCTTCGGTTTTTTTCATTCTCCTTTGCTCCAGACCACATGGGACCAATAGATGTATCTTAGATGGCTACTTGCAAGCTTTTAAAACCCCAGATACTACTCACCAAAATAGGATGTAGAACATTTTCCTTATGAACTATGTTATGTCAGTTCACCTAGATGTCCCCCGAGACCATGATCCCCAGCCCTCATTCCCAGTAATTTAGTCTCTCAAGGTGTTTGAATGTGTCTAGAAAGCTTTATGACTTTGCCTTGGTCAAGTTGTGCTGACTTTGCCTATACTGTGTGTTGTCTTTCCGTTCACCAGAGTTAACACTTATCTACTATCTAGTTAGTGATTTCCCCTCCCTAACCCTCCCCACTCCCGTAACCATCAAAGATTGTTTTCTGTGTAAACAATTTTCTTGAGTTTTTATACATACAATGGTCTCATACAGTATCTGTCTCATACAATACCTGTCCTTTTGTGATTGACTTATTTCAGTCAGCATAATGCCCTCCAGATTCATCCCCATTGTGAGATGTGTCACAGGTTCATCATTGTTCTTTATCATTGCATAGTATTACATTGTGTGTATGTACCATAATTTGTTTATCCATCCATCTGTTGATGGGCACTATTATGGACTGAATTGTGTCCTCCAAAAATGTTGTTGTCAACTTGGCTAGGTGATGATTCCCAGTATCGTGTGATTGTCCTTCATTTTGTGATCTGGTGTAATTTTCCTATGTGTTGTAAATCCTAATCTCTACCTGTGGTTAATGAAGCAAGATTAACATAACCTAACCCATTGCAGTTGAGTCGATTCTTACTCATAGGGACCCTATAGGACAGAGTAGAACTGCCCCACAGGGTTTCCAAAGTGCTGCTGGTACATTTGAACTGCTGACCTTTTGATTAGCTGCCAAGCTCTTAACCACTGTGCTACCAGGGCTCCAAGCCAAGATTAGGTTATGCTAAAAACGATTAGGGTGGGATGCAACACCCTTACTCACATCACAGCCCTAATCCAATGTAAGGGGAATTTCTTTGGGATGTGGCCTGTGTCACCTTTTATCTTACAAAAGATAAAAGGAGAGAGAAGTGAGCAGAGAGGGAGGGACCTCATGCCACCAAGAAAGAAGTGTGGAGAGCAGAGTGCATCCTTTGTACCCGGGTATCCTGCTCTAAGAAGTTTCTAGACCAGGGGAAGATTGATGGCAAGGACCTTCCCTCAGAGCCGCCAGAGAGAGAAAGCCTTCCCCTGGAGCTGGCACACTGAATTTGGACATCCAGACTCTTAAACTGTGAGAGAATCAACTTCTATTTGTTAAAGCTATCCGTGTGTAGTATTTCTGTTATAACAGCACTAGATAACTAGACAGGCACTTAGTTTGTTTGTGTTTTTTTGCTAATATGAATAATGCTGCAGTGAACATGGGTGTGCATATGTCTATTTGTGTGACAGCTCTTACTTCTTTAGGATACATTCCTAGGAGTGGAATTGCTGAATCATACGGTATTTCTATTTCTAGCTTTTTAAGGAGGCACCATATTGTTTTCCATAGTGGTTGTACCATTTTACATTCCCAGCAGCAGTGTATAAGAATTCCAGTCTCCCCGCAACTTCTCCAACATTTGTTCTTTTCTGTTTTTTTGATTAGTGCCAGTAATGTCAGGTGACATGGTATCTCATTGTAGTTTTGATTTGCATATCTCTAATGGTTAATCATCATGAGCATTTCCTCATGTGTCTGTTAGGCATCTGAATGTCTTTGGTGAAGTGTCTGTTCATATCCTTTACCCATATTTTCATTGGGTTATTTTGTTGTAGAGGTGTTGAAGTATTTTGCAGATTTTAGAGATTAGACCCTCGTCGGATATATTGTAGCGAAATTTTTTTTTCCAGAATGTAGGTTCTCTTTCTACTCTTTTGGTGAAGTTTTTTGATGAGCATAAGTGTTTAATTTTTAGGAGCTCCCAGTTATCTAGTTTATCTTCTGGTGTTTGTGCATTGTTAGTTATGGTTTGTATTGTATTTATGTCATGTATTAGGGCTGGTAGCATTGTCCCTATTTTTTCTTCTGTGATCTTTATCGTTTTAGATTTTATATTTAGGTCTTTGATCCATTTTTAGTTAGTTTTTGTGTATGGTGTGAGGTATGGGTTCTGTTTCTTTTTTTTACAGATAGACATCCAGTTTTACCAGCACCATTTGTTAAAGAGTCTTTTGCCCATTTAATGGATTTTGGTCCTTTGTCAAAGATCAGCTGACTGTAGGTGGATGGATTTATATCTGGGTTCTCAATACTCTTCCATTGGTCTATGTGTCTGTTGTACCGATACCAGGCTGTTTTGACTACTGTGGCTGAATAGTAGGTTCTGAGATCAGGTAGTATGAGGTCTCCTACTTTGGTGTTTTTTGTCAGTAATGCTTTGTTTATCCAGGGCCTCTTTCTTTTCCATAAAGTTGGTGATTAGTTTTTCTGTCTCCTTAAAGAATGTTGTTGGTATTTGGATTTGGATTGCACTGTATCTGTTGATCACTTTGACATTTTCACAATGTTGAGCCTTCCTATCCACAATCATGGTATGTTTTTCCATTTATGTAGGTCTGTTTTGTTTTCTTGCAGTAGTGTTTTGTAGTTTTCTTTGTATAGGTCTTTCACATTCCTGGTTAGATTTATTCCTAAGTATTTTATCATTTTTAGGGGCTATGATAAATGGTATTATTTTCCTGATTTCCTTTTTGAAGTTCTTTTTGTTGATGTATAGGATACTGGCTGATTTTTGTATGTTGATCTTGTATCATGTTACTCTGCTGAATCTTTCTATTAGTTCCAGTAGTTTTCTTGTGGAATCTATGGGGTTCTCTATGTATAGGATCATATCATCTGCAAATAGAGATAGTTTTACTTATTCCTTCCCAATGTGGATGTCCTTTATTTCTTTTTCTTGCCTTATTGCTCTGGCTAGGACTTCCAGCACAATGTTAAATAAGAGTGGTGATAAAGGGCATCTTTGTCTTGTTCCCATTCTCAAAGGTAATGCTTTCAGTCTCCCTCCATTGATAATGATGTTGGCTTTTGGTTTTGTACAGACGTCCTTTATTATGTTGAGGAATTTCCCTTCTATTCCTATTTTATTAAGCATTTTTATCAGTAATGAGTGTTGGATTTTATCAAATACCTTTTCTACATCAATTGAGATGATCATATGATTCTTTTATTTATGTGGTGAATTACATTGATTGATTTTCTAATGTTGAACCATCCTTGCATAGCTGGTATGAATGCCACTTGGTCATGGTGTATTATTTTCGTGATCTGATGCTGAATTCTATTGGCTAGAATTTTGTTGAGAAATTTGACACCTATATTCATGAGAGATACTGGTCTGTAATTTTCTTTCTTTGTTCTGTCTTTGCCTGGCTTTGGTATTAGGGTTATACTGGCTTTATAGAATGAATTAGGGAATTTTCCTTCCTTTTCTATGCTCTGAAATAGTTTGAGTAGTACTGGTGTGATCTCTACTCTGAATATTTGGTAGAATTTCCCAGTGAAGCCATCCAGGCCAGTGCTTTTTTTTTGTTGGATGTTTATTATCTCTTCAATCTCTTCTCTTGTTATGAGCCTGTTCAGATTTTCTATCTTAGTTTGTGTTAATTTAGGTAGGTTGTGTGTTGCTAGAAATTTGTCCATTTTCCAGGTTCTCAAATTTGTTGGAGTACAATTTTTTGTAGTATTCTGTTATGATCATTTTTATTTCAGTTGGTTCTGTTGCAATGTCCCCCATGTCATTTCTATTTGAGGTATTTGCTTCCTGTCCTGTTTTTCTTTTGTCAATTTGGCCAGTGGTTTGTCGATTCTGTTGATCTTTTCAAAGAACCGACTTTTGGTCTTGTTGATTCTATTATTCTTTTGTTCTCTATTTCATTTATTTCTGCTCTAATCTATATTATTTTCCTTTCTTTTGGTGCCAAAGGGCTTGTTTTGCTGTGCTCTTTCTATTTGTTCAAATTGTAGGGCTAACGTTTTGATTTTGGCCTGTTCTTCCTTGTTGTGTGTACATCTATTGCTATAAATTGAACCCTATACACTGCCTCTGCTGTGTCCCAAAGGTTTTGGTAAGACGTATTTTTATTCTCATTTGATTCTAGGAATATTTTGATTTCCTCTTTGATTTCTTCTATCACCCAGTTGTTTTTAAGCAAGGTGTTATTCAGTTTCCATGTATTTGATCTTTTCCCCCTTGTTCTTCCTATACTGATTTCCACTTTTATGACGTTGTGGTTAGAGAAAATGCTTTGTATTATTTTGATGTTTTGGGTTTTATTGAATGTTGCTTCCTAGCCTAAAATGTGGTCTATTCTGTTCCACACATGGAATATTCCATGTACATTGAAAAAGAATGTATAATTTGCTGTTATTGGGTGGAATGTTCTATATATATCTATGAGATTAAGTTGACTGATTGTGGCCTTTAGATCTTCTGTATCTTTTGTTGTGTTTCTTTCTAGATGTTCTGTCCTTTACCAAGAGTGGTGTGTTGAAGTCTCCTACTATTATTGTGGAACTGCCTGTATCTCTTTTCAGTTTTGCTAAAGTTTGTTTTATGTATTTTGGAGCCCTGTCATTGTTGTGTAGGTATTTATTAAGGTTATGTCTTCTTGGTGGATTGTCCCTTTCAAACCAAAACCAAACCCATTGCCATTGAGTTGATTCTGACTGACAGCAACTCTATAGGACAGAGTAGAACTGCCTCATAGGGTTTCTAAGGAGTGGCTGGTGGATTCAAACTGCCAACCTTTTGGTTAGCAGCCAAGCTCTTAACCACTGTGCCACCAGGGCTCCATTGTCCCTTTAATTATTATATTATGGCCTTCCTTGTCTTTTATGGTTGATTTTGTCTTAAAGTCTATTTTATTTGAGATTAGTATTGTCACGCCTACTCTTTTTTGGTTACTGTTTGCTTGATATATTTTTTTTCCATTTGTTTATTTTTAATGTATTTATGTCTTTGTGTCTATGATGTGTGTCTTGTAGACAACATATTGATGGGTAATGTTTTTTATGCATTCTGCCACTCTCTGTCTCTTTACAGGTGCATTTAAGCCATTTACATTCAGCGTGATTATCAACAGGTATGAGTTTATGCCTGTCATATTGTTGTGCTTTTTTGGGGGGTGCTGATATTTTCTTTGTACTTAGTTTCCTGTGCTGAGTTCCTTTTGTTTGTGAATTTTCTTTTCAATTTTTTTTTGTTATTACAGAGTTTGTGTTTACTAAGTCTTTATATTTTTCTTCTTTTTTATTTTGATGAGTAGGTTTACCTTTATCTTCCTAAGTTTGATCTACTATTTTATTACTTGATATTGTCTTTACTTCCTTTCCATTTGAAAGTTATGTAACTACACTGTTCAGTCTCCCTTTTAGTGTTTTGACATTGTCATCATTTACAGACTGGCATCTCTGTTTCTCTGTTTTAAGTCTTTTAGCTTTGTTTTATTACCGAGTTCTTTACCTAGGTAGGCATCTGACTGATGTTGTCCTGTGCCATAGACTCCGATTGTTGTCTGATGTTGTTCATTCTCTAATTGAAGGACTCCCTTTAATATTTCTTTTAAGTGTTGTTTGGTTTTTATAAATTCCCTTAATTTCTGTTTATCTGAAATGTCCTAATTTTGCCATTGTACTTGAGAGAGAGTTTTGCAGGATATATTATTCTTGGTTGGCAGTTATTTCTTTTAAGGATTTATATATGTCATCCAATTGGCTTTTTGCCTGCATAGTTTCTGCCAAGTAATCAGAGTTTAGACTTATTGTTTCCCCTTTGTAAGAGATTTTTCATTTTTCTTGGGCTTCTTTCAGGATTCTTTCTTTGTCTTTGGTTTTGGCAAGTGTGATTATGATATGTCTTGGTGGCTTTCTTTTGGAGTCTATCCTATATGGGGTTTGTTGAGCTTCTTAGATGGTCAGCTGTTCAGCTTTCATGATATTAAGGATGTTTTCTGTTGGCAAATCTTCAGTGATCCTCTCTGTGTTTTCCATTTTCTCCTCCTGTTCCAGAACTCTGATCACTTTCAAATTTTTGCTGTTTATTGTGTCCCACATAGTTCTTAGGTTTTCTTCATTCTTTTCTCTGATTTTTCATCAAAGAAAGTGTCATCCACAGATTTGTCTTCAATCTTACTGATTCTGTCTTCCATTGTTTCAAATTTGCTTCTAAAACCATCTACTGAGCTGTCCATTTCTCAGATTTTATTGTTTATCTTTTGGATTTCTAAATGCTTTTTTAAATGATTTCTAATTGTTTATTTAGTTTGACATTTTGTTCTTGTATTATTTCCTGAATTATTCTATCGCTTTGTCTTTGTATTCCTTGATTTTGGCTGTTTTCATTGGTTTTGTCTGTATTTTCCATGATTTTGTGTGTTTTTTTTTTTCCTAGAGTTTGTCTGTGTTTTCCTTGATCTCTTTCCTAATCTCTTGGAGAACTCTAAATATTAGTCTTTTGAATTCCATACCAAGTAGTTCCAATGCCTTTTCTTCTACCAGAAGGTTATTTGACTCTTTATTTTGGTCACTTGTTGAAGCCATCTTGTCATACTTTTTTATATGTTTTGATATTGTCAGCTGTCTCTGAGACATTAGGATATTATTTTCTTTATTTATTGATTGTATGTTCATTTGTTTCATTCTGCTTTTTTGTTTTGTTGTGATATGTCAGAGTGGGAGGGCCAGGTGCGAGTTGCTACTCACTCATCTGTAGGCATGATAGCTCTCCCCACCTTATCCAGGTGGGCAGGCAAAAGCAGGCAGGGGAGCCTGCTTTACTGTATACTGGTTTGTCAAGGTGGCTGAGAGCAGACTGGGTGGGCACTGTGTGACTCCTGATGATGTTCCAGTGCTGTGGGAGCATTCACAGCCCCTTACCAGATGGGTAGGGGTTTCAGAGAGTGGTATGGGCTCTTTTCCTATCATTCAGCAGCTGGTCAAGTGGTGAGAGGGGAGGATTAGTGCGTGCCAAGTGCTGCTGCGGGCCTGAACTCCAGGTGCACTCTAGCCACAGGGGTGTGGTGAGGGCCAGTGGGAAGTTGGAGAGGGGATTTATGGGGCTAGGTGGGAGGGAGAAAGAAAAGAAAAGAGATGGAAAGAAAGAAAATAAAAAAATAGAAAAAGCACGGCATACTGGTAGCCAGTGGATGGAGGTGGGGCAGACACAGGGCTGGTCAAAAGGGGAGGAGTTGGTGTATGAGATTAGGTGGGAGGGAGAAAGAAAATGAACAAAGAAAAGAGAAGAAAAATGAAAGAAAAAAATGGCAGTGCATTGCGTGCCAGCAGGTGGGTGTGGGCTGGACCCAGGGCAACAGTGGGCTGGTGTGCTGGTGCCACTCTATCAGCAGTGGTGCTGCAGGGGCTGGTGGGAAGGGAGGGGTGGTGGCTTACAGGGTTAGTTGGTAAGGAGAGAGAAAAGAAAGATGAAAAAAGAAAAAAATGACAGAGTGATGAGAGCTGATGCATGGAGGCTGAGTGGTCTTGGGGTGGTAGCGGGCCTGTGGCTTTCTAGCTGGGGCAGTGTGGTGGGGGCTGGCAGAAAGGGGAAAGGTGGTGCATGGGGCTGGGGGGAGAGAGAAAGAAAAGGAAGAAAGAGAAAAAATGGCTGTGGGGTTGGTGCCAGCAAGTGGGTGCAGAGTGGACCTGGGGCTGCTGGGGAAGGAAGGTGGTGTATGGGGTTAGGTGGAAACGAGAAAGAAAAGAATGAAAAAGAAAGGAAGAAAGGAAAAGAAAAATGATGGTGTGGTGGAAGTTAGCAGGTGGGGGCACGGCAGACCAAGGGGGATGGTGGCCTTTTGGCTCCCTAGCTGCAGTTGCATGGTGGGGGCTGGCAGGAAGGAGGGGAGGTGGCATATGGAGCTAGGTGGGAGGGAGGAAGGAAAATGAAGAGAAAAAAAAGAAAAACAATGACAGCATAGTAGGTGGGGGTGGAGTGTACCCGGGGCAGTGGTGGGGCAGTGGCTCTCTCTCTGCAGTGGTGCAGCAGTGGCCGGCAGGAAGGGGGTGAAGTGGCATACTGGGGTAGGTGGGAGGGACAAAGGAACGAAAGAGGAGAAAATGGCGACAGGGTGAAGGCTGGTGAGTGGGGGCAGGAAAGACCCAGGGGCCCATGGGGAGGGGAGGTGGTGTCTGGAACTAGGTGGGAGGGAGAAAGAAAAAAAATGGCAGCTCAGTATTAGTGGGCAGGAAGGGGAGGAGGTGTGCTATGGGGTTAGATGGGAGGGAGGAAGAAAAGAAAAGAAAAAAAAGCTGCACAGCAGGAGGGTGTGGGGCAGGCTCTGGAGGGTCGGTGGGAGCTCGTATCATGGATCCTGGCCATGGAGGCTACTGGGATAGGGGAGTTCTTGCTTCTACTGACCAGAAAGGTGAGGGGTGGGAAAGTGTGTCTCTCTGGTTACAAAGTGCTCTGTCTCCCATCCAGAACTTCGTCAAGTTGCCTTCCCGTACTTCCTATCCAGGGTCATTGCTGGCTGTGCTCCAAGATGGCAACACTGTGCTATGTTGGTTGGCAGGGGACCACCATTCCATATCTCACCTCGTTCTCTGTTTTCTGTCAGTTTTTTCTTCCATTCAATGTTTAATCTAGTTTTTTAATCCCTTCATTTGATGCTCAGGTTTACAGGATTAGCAATTGTATCTGTTTTACTTAGTTTTTTGGGTCTTTGCTGCAAAGGGATGGGATGGTGTGTCTGGGTAGGCTGCCATGTTGGCTCCACCTCCTATTTTTCGTTTTTTTATAATAGCCATCCTAGTGGGTGTGGAGTGGTATGTCCTTGTGGTTTTTATTTGCATTTCCCTAATGGTTAATGAAGTTGAGCATCATTTCATTCCCTGTTGCATTTTAAACTCAATTGTATTTCAACTAAATACCCTTTTGCCCTTGAGTGCATCTATAGTGGGATTTAAATGGTAAATTCTCACATGTAGGTTTGCTCAGCTCTCTTTGAGTCACTCAGAGCAGGCTTTTATTTGCAAATGGAGCCTAATAAACACTCCAAGATGATGGTGTGGATATGGAAATAGATGAGCTTTTTTAGAAAAAACATTTATTGGAACTATGCTGTTAATCTCCCATGAGTCTGTCCGTTTGTACTACTGTGGGGCTTGCATGTTGCTGTGATATTGGAAGCTATGCCACCGGTATTCAGATACCAGCAGGGTCACCCATGGTGGACAGGTTTCAGCTGAGCTTCCAGACTAAGACAGACTAGGAAGAAGGACCTGGCAGTATACTTCTGAAAAGAATTAGCCAGTGAAAACCTTATGAATAGCAGAGGAACATTGTCTGATATAGTGCAGGAAGATGAGCCCCTCAGGTTGGAAGATACTCAAAATACGACTGGATAGTGCCGCCTCCTCAAAGTGGAGTCGACCTTAATGACGTGGATGGAGTCAAGCTTTCGGGACCTTCATATACTAATGAGGCACCACTCAAAATGAGAAGAAACAGCTGCAAACATCCATTAATAATCAGAACTTAGAATGTAAGAAGTATGAATCTAAGAAAATTGGAAATTGTCAGAAATGAAGTGGTACACATAAACATCAATATCCTAGGCATTAGTGAGCTGAAATGGACTGGCTTTGGCCATTTTGAATTGGAAAATCATATGATCTACTATGCCGGGGAACGACAATTTGAAGAGGAATGGCGTTGCATTTATCATCAAAAAGAACATTTCAAGATCTATCCTAAAGTACAGTGCTGTCAGTGATAGGATAATATCCACAGACCTACAAGAAAGACCAGTTAATACGACTATTATCAAATTTACGCACCAACCGCTAAGGCCGATGAAGAAATTGAAGATTTTTACCAACTTCTGCAGTCTGAAATTGATCAAACATGCAATCAGGATGCATTGATAATTACTAATGGTTGGAATGTGAAAACTGGAAACAAAGAAGGATTGGTAGCTGTAAAATATGGCTTTGGTGATAGAATCAATGCTGGAGACTGCATGATAGAATTTTGCAAGGCCAACAACTTCTTCATTGCAAATACCTTTTTTTCACCAACATAAACCGTGACTATACACATGGACCTCACTAGATGGAATACACAGGAATCAAATCGACTACCTCTGTGGAAATAGACAATGGAAAATCTCAATATCATCAGTCAGAACAAGGCCAAGGGTCGACTGCAGAAGAGACCATCATTTGCTTATACGCAAGTTCAAGTTAAAACTGAAGAAAATTAGAACATGTCCACAAGAACCAAAGTATGACTTTAAGTATATCCCAACTGAATTTAGAGACCATTTCAAGAATAGATCTGACGTGTTGAATACTAATCACTGAAGACCAGACGAGTTATGGAATGACATCAAGAACATCATACATGAAGAAAGCAAGAGGTCATTAAAAAGACAGGAAAGAAAGGAAATACCAAAATGGATGTCAGAAGAGATTCTGAAACTTGCTCTTGAACATTGAGTAGCTAATGTGAAATGAAGAAATGATGAAGCAAAGGAGCTGAACAGAAGATTTCAAAGGGCAGCTCAAGAGGACAAAGTAAAGTATTATAATGACATGTGCAAGTATCTGGAGATGATGGAAAACTAAAAGGGAAGAACACACTCAGCATTTCTCAGGCTGAAAGAGCTCAGTGAGATGGATTGACACAGTGGCGGCAGCAATGAGCTCAAGCATAACGATTGTGAGGATGGCACAGGACCGGGCAGTGTTTCGTTCTGTTGTACACAGGGTCGCTATGAGTCAGAACCGACTCGATGGCACCTAACAACAACAACAATGTGCTATTAATGGTACATTTGTTTTTTTGCATTAATGCTTTTATTTTAAAATTTGCCCTAGAAAAACAAATGGGGCAAATAGCAAATCCCCCATTTCATGATCTTGAATATCTCTTAAAGGGGGAAATAAAAACTTGTGAATTTTAGTCCTGCCTTTATTGTTGAGTGACCTTTGGCCTTTGATTAGACTTCCAATTTATCTCCTATGTTAAGGCATCACCTCTGTTCTTTATTTTCCATTAGCTCTGGTGTAGGGGATGATGATGAGCTCCTACAAATGTTGGTGGGTGTTTTGGGAGACTTCAAGAAGAAATCCACAGATGATCTCATTGTGATGAGGTTGTGAGGGTCTTCTCATGTCAGCTATTGATTTCGACAGCCCTCGCTTTGACTAGATTTTTCTTTCACCAGGGCCATTGCTTCTTTCTGATGCCAGTTTTTTGAGGCAAGCAGACAGGTAATGTGTATCTCATTAGAGAAAGAGAAAATTGAACATCCCCACAATAGTCTCACATCACAATTATGTTTGTTAGCTACAAAAATACATTTACATTAAAACAGAGAAATGTGGAAAATGATATGAAAACAGAAACCATATTGGTGCTACCTTTTCATAAGTAGTTTAGCTCTCTAGAATTCTTAAGTTTAGAACAGTTAAGAAACTAAGTAATATAACACCAAGGTCTTCAATTGACCTGTATTGACTTAGGTATTAGAGGTAATCTCTGCAATCGGCCCTGCTTAGGTTTTTCTAGCTAGTAATTTTCTTCCTTACCACTAAAATTCAACCTTCCATCCCTTATATTTAGCCTTTCCTCTAGGAACTGGGAACATTCTGAAGTGTTTTTAATTTAGAGCTGACAGTAAATATTTATATAATAAAAAATTTTAGTCCCATTCTCGAGAATAATGATACTTTTGTCACCCTGTCAGTCAAATTCAGTTTTCCTCAAGTTAATCACTTACTTAGTAGGGTCCTGGCTGGAGGTCCCTTGTAGGCTGGGCCATGCCTGCCTGAGTGGAAATTGTCAGAAAAATTGTTCTCCCCTGAGGTAAGAGTGTGTCAAATATGATTATTATGGTAGGAGGAGACGACAACTAAGGAGGACTGGTGGTGTCCAGGTCATAAGAAGGTTCCTAAAATCTGTTGGCTCCTCTGCCCCATCTTCTGTCTCTTGTTAGCAACATTCCAAAATCAAACTAAACCCACTGCCGTCATGTTGATTCTGATTCATAGCGACTCGATAGGGTTCCAAGGCTGTAAATCTTTACGGAAGCAGAGTGTGACATCTTTCTCTCACAGAGCCACTGGTGGATTCAAACTGCCAACCTTTTGGTTAGCAGCTGTCGCTTTAACCACTGTGCCACCAGGGCTCCTTGTAAGCAACATATAAGATCAAATATTTTGCCAGGGAAATAAATTAAGTCAATAAAATGTCATTGGATGAATCTGCTCTAGATGCTCAGATAATATTTTTCTACTGATTAGTTACAAGGTCTTTCCAGGTTGTGGCCACTGTCTTTAGAAAACCTGTTGCTGTCAAGTAGATTCCGACTCATAGCAACCCTGTAGGACAGAGTAGAACTGCCCCATAGAGTTTCCAAGGAGTGGCTGGTGGATTTGAACTGTAAACCTTTTGGTTAGCAGCTGAGTTCTTGTTTTTTTTTTAAATTGTCATAGTTTAAGTGAAAGTTTACAATTCAGGTTAGTCTCTCATACAAAAATTTATACACACTTTGTTATGTGACCCTAATGCTCTCCCTATACTGTGACAGCACATTCCTCCTTTTCACCCCTGATTTCCTCTGTCCATTCAACCAGACCCCAACACTCTCTGCCTTCTCATCTCACCTCCGGGCAGAAGCTGCCCATTTAGTCTCATGTATCTACTTGAGCTAAGAAGCACACTCTTCACGAGTATCATTTTATGTCCCACAGTCCAATCCAATCTTTGTCTGAAGAGTTGGCCTTGGCAATTATTTTAGTTCTGGGTTGACAGAGAGTCTGGCGGCCATGCTTTCTGGGGTCCTCCAGTCTCAGTCAGACCATTAAGTCTGGTCTTTTTACTAGAATTTGAGTTCTGCATCCCACCCTTCCCCCTCTCCATCAGGGACTCTCTGTTGTGTTCCCTGTCAGGGAGGTCATTGGTGGTAGCTGGGCACCATCCAGTTCTTCTGGTCTCAGGCTGATGAAGTCTCTGGTCTATGTGGCCCTTTCTGTCTCTTGGGCTAATACTTTCCTTGTGTCTTTGGTGTTCTTCATTCTCCTTTACTCCAGGTGGTTGGGACCAACTGATGCATCTTAGACAGCTGCCTGCAAGCTTTTAAGACCCCAGACGCCATTCACCAAAGTAGGATGCAGAACATTTTCTTAATAAACTTTGTTATGCCAATTGACCTAGATGTCTCCTGAAAATATGGTCCCCAGACCCCCACCCCTGTCCCTCAAAGTGTTTGATTGTATTCAGGAAACTTCTTAGCTTAGGTTTAGTCCTGTTGTGCTGACTTCCCCTGTAGTGTGTGCTGTCCTTCCCTTCACCTAAGGTAATTCTTGTCTACTCTCTAGTTAGTGAATAACCCTCCCCCTCCCCCCTCCCCCTTCCTGATAACCATCAAAGAATGTTTTCTTCTGTGTTTAAACCTTTTCTTGAGTTGTTATAATAGTGGTCTTACAAATATTTGTCCTTCTGTGACTGACTAAATTCACTCAGCATAATGCCTTCCAGATTCCTCCATATGATAAGATGTTTCACAGCTTCATCATTATTCTTTATCGTGTGAATATACCATAATTTGTTTATCATCTGGTGATGGGCACCTAGGTTGTTTCCATCTTTTTGCTATCATGAACAGTGCTGCAATGAACATGGGTGTGCATATATCTATCCGTGTGACGGCTCTTATTTCTCTAGGATATGTTCCAAGAAGCAGGATTGCTGGATCATATGGTACTTCTATTTCTAGCTTTTTAAGGAAGCGCCAAATTGATTTCCAAAGTGGTTGTACCATTTTACATTCCCACCAACACTGTATAAGTGTTCTAGTCTCTCCACAACCTCTCCAGCATTTGTTATTTTGTGTTTTTTTGATTAATGCTAGCCTTGTTGGGGTGAGATGGTATCTCATTGTAGTTTTGTTTTGCATTTCTCTAATGGCTAATGATCATGAGCATTTCTTCATGTGCCTGTTAGCTGCCTGAGCAGCCGGGTTCTTAACCACTGGGTTCTTTGTTTCCCTTTCTCTATAATTACCCACCTCTGTGTTTTCACAAATGGATCCAACTATTTCTTCGTGAGTCCACAAATGCAATCTTCAAATAAGACTGGTTTTGAGTTGTTGGAATCTGGTCTTGAGCATTCTGAGATAGATGCCTCAGAGACTGGGACATATTAAGACTATACAGTGAGATCTCATTCCACCAGGACTTTTTTATTTGAATATTATCTGTTGAACAACAACAAAATTTTTTTTTTCTTCTTACTGGTAGGGTTGCTAGAAAAAATACATGACATTCTGGTCCCCCCCCCCCCCCCATATCTGGCAACCATACTTCCTGGCCACTTAGCTAGACTGCATTTCCCAGCTTCCCTTTGAGCAAGTGTGGCCATGTGACAGAGTGCCACCATCGGAATATTGTGGAAGTGATGTGCCACTTGTAGGACTGGTCTACAAAACCTCCCACATGTGCTCCTGCATGCTCTTTTTCCTTTTTGGATGATTAGAATGGAAAAAACTTCCAGCATGACTTTAGAAGCTGCTTGTTGAGTATGGCAGAGTTTCTGTTAGACTGACTGCATGGAGGGAAACACCCCATTAACCTGTTCACTTGCCCTGTACTGTCTGTCACATGAGCAAGAAATAAAACTTTTTTTTTTTCAGATTTTCTTAGTTTTTTCTTTTCTTCATTTTTTGTTATAGTGGTAAATATATATGTAACAAATTGTTTGCCATATCAACATCCTTCATGTGTACAATTCAGTGACATTATTTATGTTTATAAGGTTGTCCAGTCATTACCATTATCCATTTCCAAAATTTCCCATCAGTCTTAGCAGAAGCTCAATGGCAAGGAATGAATTTTTATTGTGTTTTGAGCTATGATGCATTTTGGGATCTATTATATTTATTCCATCAGTAGATTGCCCTAACCAAGAAAGATATGCAGTGAGTTTAACAATTTTATTAGTAAGTATATAAATTATTGGATAGAGAGAAAACTTAGCATGACACAGCTCACTTTAATAAGAAGGGCATTATTTCTAACTTCCAAAAACAACATGATACGAGTGTTTTAATAGGCTTTTGCTGTGTAGTAAAATACTCTGAAACTTAGTGGCTGTAAACAACAACAATTATTGTATTGTCTCTCTCAGGTTCTGTGGGTCAGGAATTTGGAAAAAGCTTGATCAGGATAATATTTATTGAGTAGTTCAATTCAATAGGTATTTAATGTGTAAGCCTGTCTTTATGATTCATGCTGTGGAGGAAAGTCAGGAAACTAGATGGTATGATTCTGGCCATCAAGTAGCTTACAATATTATTAGACTTGCACACATGGATGAATACAAAACTATATACAACACCTAGTTCAGGTGTTAAAATCATTCATTCAACCAACATTTAAGCATCTACTATGTAGAGCCTTGGTGGCATGGTGGTTAAGAGCTCAGCTGCTATCCAAAAGGTCAGCAGTTTGAATCCATCGGTAACTTCTTGGAAACCCTATAGGGCAATTATACTCTGTCCTATAGGGTCTCTATGAGTCAGAAACAACTCGACGGCAATGTGTTTGTTTTCTTTTTGGTTTTATGTTCCAGGCGTTCTATGAGGCATTGGGTAGATAGCTGTGAATAAAACAGACAAATCTCTCACTTCATGGAATTTACTTTCAGATGTGTGTGTAGGAAACAAACAATAAACAAGTTGAAAGCTTAATTATATAGGATATTAGCAGCTGATAAGTGCTATGGAGAAAAATAAAACAGGGAAGGAGAACAGATAGTGTTTGTGAGGGAGTTCAGTTTTAAGAATGGTCAGGTAAAGTCTCCCTGAGAAAGTGACATTTGATCAAATACTTAAAAAGGAGGTGGGGGAATGAAGCTCATGATCATCTGAAGGGAGAATGTTTCAAGCAGAGGGAAGAGCAAGTGAAAACCCCTCACAAAGGAATATCAAGTATTTTCAAGGAATGACAAGAAGTCACCGTGGCTGAAGCAAAATGAGTGAAGGGGAGAGTTAAAAGAAAAAGTCAGAGTGGAAGCAGAACAAGCAATGAAGGGCCTTGTAGATCTTTGTAAGGACTTAGGATTTTAGTTGAGTAATATGGATAACCATTGGCCAGTTTTGAGTAGAAGAGTGACATGAGGGGACTTAAGCTTAAAAGGATCACTTTGGTTCCTCCATTGGGAATAATTAGTAGGAGGATAAGTGTGTGTGATGCTTAAGATTGTGTGTCAACTTGGCTGGGCCTGATTCTCAGTGTTTATATGTGATCACTCCCATGATTGAATATGCTGTGAGTAGCCAATCAGATGAAAGGGAGTTTCCTTTGGTTTGTGGCCTGCATCTGAATATAAGCAGATGTTCTGGCTTTTTGCTCACTCTGGATCCTGTGGCTGCCTCCTGTCATCTCATCTCGTGTTCTTGGGACTTGAGCTGTCAGCTTATCTGCTGAACTTGGGATTTGTTGATCTTCACAGCCTGTGAGTGGAGCCCTGCTGTCTGACCTGCCAATCTTGGGTTAGCCAGCCCCTGCAGCTATGTGAATCAGGAGAAACCTTGCATTTTTGCCTGTCCGTCTTGGAATTCATCAAACTTCACAGCGTGTGAGCAGGAGCCCTGCTGTCCAACCTGCCGATCTTGGGCTCACCAGCTTCTACGGCTGCATGAATTGGGAGAGGCCTCTACCCTGATCCACAGACTTGGGACATTCTAGCCTTTACAATTGTGTGAGCTGTTTCTTTGATATAAATTTCTCTCTATATATATTTATACACTTTGCTGGTTTTGCTTCTCTAGAGAACCCAGCCTAAGACAGGGTGGAAGTAAGGAGACCAGATTGGAAGCCATTGTAATAATCTAGGCATTAGTTGGTGCCTAGACCAGGCAACAGCAGAGTGGTAACAGCAGAGATGGTGAGAAATAAACAGATTCAAGATGTATTTTGAAGGTAGAGCCAGAAAGATTTCTTGATGGATTGGATGTGTCAGTGTGAGAAAAAGAGAAAAGCCAATAATGACCATGTTTTTTGGCTTGAAAACCTGGAAGGATGAAGTTTCCATTAATTGAGATAGGGGAAAAAAAAGATGGAACAAGTACTGGGAGAAGATAGCATGTTTGCCTACTGATGGGAATGATCCAATAAGAGGGGAATTAATAATGCAGGAAAGAAGAGAGAATTGTGGTAACTGGGTAGAGAAGAGGAAGTAGGGTCTAGTGCACATGTGGAGATGTTCGTTTTAGACAGGAGTTTGGATGGTCCATCTATAGAAACACCAGGGAAGCCATAGTATATGAGAACAGAAGCTCGTAGGTTGGTATTTGGACTGGTGGGAGCTAACAGAATTTCTCTTCTGACTGCTGATTGAAATAGGTGACAATTCATCATCTGAGAATGAGGATGAGGGAAGAGACACTGGAGGTCTGAGAAGAGAGAGGAAGTATGAAATTGTCATCTAGGAGACTGGGAGAGTGAATGAACTATGAAAGGCAGTAGTATTACCAGGTCCATTTGAGGTCCATAGTTATTAACTTAAAATGAGTCTAGATAGCGTGGGTGCGGGCACAGAGGGAGGAGATTGGATTTACTCAGGGTTGAGTTTTGCTAAGCAAGTATGATAAACTGAGAGAGAAGCAAAGGGGTGGGAGGTGTATGTAGGAAAGTGTTCGTAATGATAGGTCATGGCATTTAAACAGGATGAGGAGGGAAATTAGGACAAGAAGGGGATGAGGGACAGTGAAGAGATGGTGGGATTAGGGAATGTAGGTCTCAGTGGGGTTGAAGGATTACTGCAGGTGAGGCACTAAAGAAAGAGAGTAGATGGAGGTCTGCATGTGGATGCTTGAATTGAGATTACAGGTGGTTGTAGACTTCGGTAATGACAAGGACTAGGGATTTACCCTGGGGAGAGTGGCTGAAGTAGGGTGGAGGAAAAATCATTGGAGAGCAGATTGAAGAACAAATAGGGCAGTGTTGAAAGTATTATTGATATTGAATTGAAATCACCAAGAATTAAGACGTCAAGAATATTGTAAGAGGGAGGGACAGTAGGTCATAAACTAAAATCTTTGAAACAGGAGGAATTATCAAGAAGTTGGTAGACATTCCCAAAGCCAGCTCTTCAGACAAAGATTGGACTGGACTATAAGGCATAAAATGATACTTGTGAAGAGAGTGCTTCTTAGGTCAAGTAGATACATGAGGTTAAATGGGCAGCTCCTGTCAGGAGGCGAGATAAGAAGGCAAAAGGGACAGGAGCTGGTTGATTGGACACAGGAAATCCAGAGGAGAAAGGAAGAGTGTGCTGTCATATTATAGGGAGAGCAACTAGGGTCACATAACAATGTGTGTATAAATTTTTGTATGAGAAACTAACTTGAACTGTAAACTTTCACTTAAAGCACAATTTAAAAAAAAAGAAGTTTGTAGATGTCTGCAACTAGGAGGGACAGGTGGTGATAATAGACTGATGATACAGATTCGAAGCTGGAAATTTTTAGGGGAAAGGAGATAGAATGGTTTAGAAGCAACAATGAATAGAGTTACTCCTTTACTTTTAGGCCTAGGAGCTTAGGAGCATGAAAGAGACAGTAACTACCACTTGAGACTATCACAGTAGAAACAGGGTCCTCAGGGGAGCACCAGGTTTTTGTTAGTCACTTTGGAGAAAAATTAAGGATAGAAGAGATTATGCTGATAATGGACTGTGAATTGCAGAGGGCACAGTAGAGGGGTTTCAGGAGCAGGGGAGATGGGGACAGAAGAGAAGATCCATATGTAACGTACAGATTATTAATTATGCTATAAAAAAAATCTTTACCTCTCTTGTTTATGACTGTGGCCATTTTCCATTAACCAGGCTTGCCTGTGGCAGGTATTGTGTCCCAGTTCTCACTGGTCTAAAATGGAGCTAGTTCCTAGAACAGAGACGATAAGCATATAATAAAGGAGCCCTCAGCCAACATTAAAGGATTAGACATAACCGTCAGTCAAATCTCTAGCCAATTGCCCTAAAAGAGAATTCTATGATTTTCTCATTCTGTTTTGACTGAGATAAGTGGGAGCCTTTGGAATAAGAAAGCAGAAGAATCTTTGAAGAGCCTGAATCATTTGGATGAAAGATATGGCAATAAGGAACTTTCTCGAGATTGCAGTGCCTAGCCCCTTTGGATTATGAGAGAAATTGTGTCAATGGATAGAAGGTCAACACCAAACCCATCCAGGCCCTTCTTTAACTAGCTATTGATTTAACAAAGGAAATGTATTTTTTATTAGGGGATTTGATGAATGACTTATCAGAAAACGTGCACATTCATTCACAGAAAACATAATTGTTTTCTTGCTGTTGTCATGGCCTCTGAAAACAATTCTTAGTGGAGCAGTCATTTTGCAGATGTCACTGGCCTCAAGGGGATTCAACCTCTGTGTGTGTGTTTACAACTTCCTATTCTACAGCAGGGTATATGTATAGCGCACCCTAAAGGAATCGGGTGTCTTAGGCTGAGTACTCTAGAGAAGAAAAACCAGGAAAGCATATAACTATGTATATAGAGAGGGAGATTTATATCAAGGGAATAGCTCATGTGGTTGTAGAGGCTGCAACATTCCAAGTCCGTGGGTCAGGAAAGAGGCTTCTCCTGATTCATGCAGTTGCAGGGGCTGGTGAACCCAAGCTTGGCAGGGCAGAGAGGAGGACTGTTGCTCACAGGCTGTGAAGATTGACAGATCCCAAGATCAGCAGGCAAGACCACAGGTAAGCTGCTAGCTCAAGTCTCAAGAATCATAGGTCAGACGAACAGAAGCCAGCTGCAGGATCCAGAACAAGTAAAAGCCTCAGCAAGCAGAGGTGCTAGGTGGCAGAGGGCAGATAGATTCAGGCTGAGGGAGGTGGTGAGTGGCTACAGGCCCTGCCCCACTGGTACTGACTCACAGCAGATGTCATCATGTGGGTGATAATGTAACAAATCTCAACAAGGAAGTGATCACAACATTATAGAACTGCCAAAACACTGAGAATCATGGCCCAGCTAAGTTGACACACAATCTTAACCATCACAGTCCACCCCTTGTCAACTTGGCACATGTACACATCTCCTTAAACTATACATAATCTCTGAATAAAGACAATTAGAAAGTCATACTTTCGCCCAACATGATAGAACTAACACACATACAATTGAAAATGCCCTAGCCTGATTTACATCTTATATTTTATAAGTGAAGGAAACAAAACTATTTGATGCACACATACAAAGCAGAAATACTGATAACAATTACAGTCCTCATTTCTGCAACTGGTCACGTGGCTGTAACTGGTATTTAGAACTACCTTCTTCCACCACTTATTCCATATTCCCTTTGCCCTCAGCAAGCACTTCAGCTGGCTGTGGTTCCTTGCCTGGTGGGGTGACTCAAACCTTCAGGAATGAAGGGTCTGGGCCATTAGTAGTCATGCTGGAATTGGGTTGCTGTAGTTTTCCATTGACTTTAATCACAGAGCATGGTAGTACTAAGAGACACCCTAAGGGATCTCCTGCATTCCAGACATACTCTTCATTACTTTCCTTATGTAATATCAATCTGATTTCCTCTTGGTAATCAGAATCAATCACACCAGCAGTAAGATAACTCCCTTCTTTGCCTGTCGATCTAGAGGCATAAGGAGCCCAAAGTGGCCAGGTGGCATTCTTAGCTTCCAATTCAATGCAACCAGTAGGAGCATTCCTCCCTTTGGAACTAAGACCTCTAGACTCGCATAGCATAAGGTTGCAGGGACAGGAAACAATAATCTTGTGAGTGGGTCACCAGCAGTAATAGTGCCATTCCATTTCCACCCCTGAATTCATGGATCCATGAATCCTGGCTATGAGAGATACAGCACCATATGTTGGACACTGGTTTAGAATATATATAGCCTCCTAGAGAATGTTGCCCCAACCCTGCAAAATATTGCCACCTAGCTGGTGCTGTAATGGTCTCTTTAGAAGGCCATTCCATTGTTCTGTCAAGCCAGCTGCTTCAGGATGATGGGGAACATAGTAAGACCAGTGAATTCCATGAGCATGGGCCCACTGCTGCACTTCATTTACTGTGAGGGGAGTCCCTTGGTCTGAGGAAATGCTGTGTGAGATACCATAATGGTGGATAAGGCATTCTGTAAGTCCATGGATGGTAGTTTTGGCAGAAGCATTACGTGTCGGGAAGGCAAATCCATATCCAGAGTAAGTGTCTATTCCAGTAAGAACAAAACGCCATCCTTTCCATGATGAAAGTGGTCCAATGTAATCAACTTGCCACCAGGTTGCTGGCTGATCACCTTGAGGGATGTTGCCATTTTGGGGACTCAGTGTTGGTCTCTGTTGCTGTCAGACTGGGCACTCACAGTGGTAGTAGCCAAGTTGGCCTTGGTGAGTGGAAGTCCATGTTGCTGGGCCCATGCATAACCTCCATCCCTGCCACCATGGCTGCTTTGTTCATGAGCAATGACGGGAATAGCTGGGGAAAGAGAATGAGTGGTTTCCACAGAACGCGTCATCCTATCCAGTTGATTGTTAAAATCTTCCTCTGCTGAGGTCACCCTTTGGTGAGCATTCACATGAGACACAAATATCTTCACTTCTTTGGCCCATTCAGAGAGTCTATCCACATACCTCTTCCTCATAAATCCTCCAATTTTCCAATCATGTTCCTTCCAAGTCCCTGACCATTCAGCCAAACCATTGACCACAGACCATGAATCAGTGTAAAATTGCACATCTGGCCGTTTCTGCTTCCAAGAAAAGTTAACAGCCAAGTGCACTTCTCGAAGTTTTGCCCATTGGGAGGATTTCCCTTCACCACTGTCCTCCAGGGAGGTCCCGGAAAGGGGATGTAGTGCTGCTGGTGTGCACTTTTGATTGGTGCCTCCATATCGCACAGAACCATCTGTAAACCAGGTATGAGTTTTCTCTTCTTCAGTCAAATGTTCATAAGGAACTCATGAGACCATGGGTACAGACTTAGAAATGGAAGGTAATGTGACATAAGCGGAGACCATAGGCATTTGGGCCACTTCTTCAGGCAACTTACTTGTGTCTTCAGATCCTGCTTGGGCCTGATCTTGTATATACCACTTCCATTTAATGATGGAGTGCTGCTGTGCGTGATCAACTTTATGACTATGTGAGTCAGACAACACCCATTCAGGATGGGCAGCTCAGGCCACGTGGTGAGTTGGTGTACCATGGTTAAGCGTTCAGTCTCTGCGAAGGCCCAGTAACAAGCCAAAAGCTGTTTTCCAAAAGGAGAGTAATTATCTACAGAGGATGGCAGGGCTTTGCTCCAAAATCCTAAGGGTTTACACTGTGATTCACCAATAGGTGCCTGCCAAAGACTCCAAACAGCATCTCTATCTACCATGGACACTTCAAGCACCATTGGATCAGCCAAATCATATGACACAAGTGGCACAGTGGTTTGCACAGCAGCCTGAACCTGTTGCAGAACCTTCTCTTGTTCTGGCCCCCACTCAAAACTAGCAGCTTTTTGAGTCACTTGATAAATAGGCCAGAGTAGCACACACAGATGAGGAATATGCTGCCTCCAAAATTGAAAGAGGCCCACTAGGTGTGCTTCCTTTTTAGTTGTGAGAGGAGAAATAACTTTCCCTTCACTTTAGAAGGAATATCTCAACATGCCCTACCCCACTGGACCCCTAGAAATTTCACTGAGGTGGAAGGTGCCTGAATTTTTGTGGGATTAATTTCCCACCCTCTAACATGCAATTGTTTTATCAATAAGTCTAGAGTCATTGACACGTCTTCCTTAGTAGGTCCAGTCAGCATAATGTCATCAATGTAATGGACCACTGTGATGTCTTGTGGGAGGAAAGGTGATCAAGATCCCTGTGGATTAAATCATGACATAGGACTGGAGAGTTGACGTAGCCTTGAGGTAGGTAACTGAAGGTGTATTACTGGCCTTGCCAGCTAAAGTCAAACTGCTTCTGATGGTCCTTTGAAGCAGGTATGGAGAAAATGGCATTAGTCAAATCTATAGCTACATATCAGGTACCAGGAGATGTATTAATTTGCTCAAGCAGTGAAACTGCATCTGGAACAGCAGCTGCAATTGGAGTCACTACCTGGTTAAGTTTTTGATAATCTACTGTAATTCTCCAAGATCCATCTGTTTTTTGCACAGGCCAAATAGGCGAGTCAGTGGGGATGTGGTGGGAATCACCACCGCTGCATCCTTCAAGTCCTTGCTGGTGGCAGTAATCTCTGCAATCCCTCCAGAAATGCAGTATTGCTTTTGGTTTACTATTTTCCTAGGTAGGGGCCATTCTAATGGCTTCCACTTGGTTTTTCCTACCATAATAACCCTTACTCCAATTTTCAGGGATCCAATGTGGGGGTTCTGCCAGTTACTCAGTATATCTATTCCAATTATGCATTCTGGAACTGGGGAAATCACTACAGGATAGGTTCAGGGACCCACTGGCCCTACTGTGAGACTGACATGAGCTAAGACTCTATTAATAACCTGACTTTCATATGCCCCTACTCTGACTGGTGGGCCACAGTGACATTTTGGGTCTCCTGGAATTAGTGTCAGTTCAGAGCCAGTATCCAGTAATCCCCCAAAATTCTGATTATTTCCTTTTCCCCCAATGAACAGTCACTCTCGTAAAAGGCTGTAGATCCTTTTGGGGGAGGCTGGGAGAAAGATTAACAGTATAAGTTGTTGGCAATGTATTAGAGTCCTCCTCAAGGGGATCCAGCCTCCCCTTCAGTCAGGGGTTGTGGGTCTGTAAACTCGCTCAAGTCTGGAATTGATTGAGGGGCTGTGACTCTCTATTCTGGTGATTTGAGTTAGACTGCTGTTCACTTGACCTAGAATTCATCTCCTTGTACAGAACAAGTAAATATGTAGATTTCCTATCTACTTCACTCCTAGGGACACCATGACTAAGTAGCCAATGCCATAAGTGCATATGAGTCAGACTATTCTGATTGCTGCCTTTATTCTGCTGTCCACTATGGTAACCATGCCCACCTTGTCCTTTTCGATTGAGTGCTGCTACTTGGCCCCTACCACCACGGGCTCCAATCAGCCCCATTCATTAGGTATCTTAATTCAATTTCCCACTGTCAAATCTGACTTACATAAAATAGCAATCACAGTAGTCTTCAAGGATGCTGGAGCTCCCTTCACAAATTTGTTCCTCACTGTTGTGATAAAAGGTGTGTCCTCTGGGCACACCTTGTGTGGGTCTGTGGGCCTAACCTGATAAATCCACTCTAGCATGTGAATTTCCCTAAGCCTTTAGATGCCTTCTTGTACAGTATACCAAGGCAGGTCTGGTACTTCAACCTGATTTAGTGTAGGCCAAAGCGTAATCCATGCTTCAGCAACCCAACCAAATAAACTATTAGATTCTTTCCTAACTTCTTGAGCTGAAACACTGAGTGAACAATCTATGCATAGTGAACCCATATCAATAAACTCAGACTGATCCATGTTTATGTTCCTTGCACTATTATCCCACACCCTTAATAACCATTCCCACACATATTCCCAAGGTTTCTGTTTGTACATATTAGAAAACTCAAGCGGCTCTTTCGGAGTGTAGTGTACCTCCTCCTGGGTTACACTTTGTACTTCACCATTTGGGGCTTACTAGGACTTAAGTCTAATTATAGGTCTAGAAGCCAAAATTGGTGGGGAAATGTTTAGGGAACATTCAGCATTGTCTTGTAAAGCATCTGCCTTAGGTGATGTCCCAGGCAATGACTCAGACAAAAGTTCTTTAGATGAAGCTGGGTTAAGCTCATTAGATGGGAGTGGAGGGGCTAATGGTTCTGTCTTTCAGCAGGAGTGTTTCCACGGAATTTAGGGGCTCAGTGTCTCCAACTTCCTCATTATCTGCCCATATGTCCCCACCCCAGGTTTCAGGATCCCATTTCTTCCCAATCAATGCCCTTACTTTAACTTCAGACATCTCTTGAGTTTGGCAGTTGAGTTGGCGTTGTGATTCAGCCACTCTTACAATAAGACTGTGGGTTTGGTTTTTGGCAATATCAGCTCTGTAAACTACAAGAAATAAGCCTTTCAAGGCACAAGTGGAAACTTCAAGGTCCTTTATGCAGTGCTTGAGCTTTGTCTCTGGAGCCCTGAGCTCATCTCTTTCTTTCACCAGTTTGTCTAGCAAAAGTAGGACCAACAAACCAGCTTCCTTATACTTCTCATTATGACAAAATCGTAGAAAGGTATCATACATGCAATTACCCAGAGCCTCGTCTTTCAGCAATACCTGATCTATTGGTGGTGATATTTTGCATATTTGAATTGCCACTTCACATCATGGATTAACAGTGTCCTCTTTACTACTGGAAGCAGAGTCCTCAACATCTTTAAGACTAACCAGACTTGAGAACCAATTTAGAAAATTTATCCTTACAATGTTGTTTCTCTAGAACCACTCTTGGTACTAAATGTCTTAGGCGGGGTTCTCTAGAGAAACAAAACCAGTAAAGTGTATAAATATGTATATATATTTATAGAGAGAGACAGAGAGAGAGATTTATATCAAAGGAATGGCTCACGCAGTTGTAGAGGCTGGAACGTCCTAAGTCCGTGGGTCAGGAAAGAGGCTTCTCCTGATTCATGTAGCTGCAGGGCCTGGCGAACCCAAGATCAGCAGGCTGGAGAACAGGGCTGTTGCTCACAGGCTGTGAAGATTCACAAATCCCAAGATAGGCAGGTAAAATCTCAGGTAAGCCGCTAACTCAAGTCCCAAGAACCAGAGGTCAGATGAACAGGAGCCAGCTGCAGGATCCAGAACAAGCAAAAGCCTCAGCAAGCAGAGAAGGAAGAGCTAGGTGGCAGAGGGTGGAGAGATTAAGGCTGAGAGGAGCAGTGAGCCACCACAGGCTCGGCACCTGCTGGTACAGACACACAGCGAGTCCCACCATGGGGGTGATCATGTATGAAATCTCAACAGGGAAGTGATCACATCATTATATGACTGCCAAAACACAGAGAATCATGGCCCAGCCAAGCAGACACACAATCTGAACCATCACAAGGGGTTTTGTATCTCTGAAGTTGGAGCTCTGTCTTCCTCTATGAATTTTTATTTCTCAGGATATATTTCTTCTGCAAGATGGTGTTTGCTGGCAATTTTCACCAATAAAAAAAATAAATAAATTGCCTACGAGCAAAATGGTGTTGAACCTGCCTGCTTCCTTTTATGTGAATTGTTTCTTTCTATTCTGTCAGCACATATCTACCAACATTTATACTGCTAAAATAAAGCTATGTGAGGATGGAGACAAACAAAAAAGAGAATCTAATTTTCTCTAGCTAGTATGGATTGAGGAAATTTTGAGGGTCATAAGGGGAAGCATGGAGGCTATTTTATCAAGCAGTGACTGGAGCATGGGGTGGTAAAATCAAGGGTCTACAGTTTTGACCTTTTTTTCAAGTTCAGCTATGATTTTGGGGATATATTAATTCCTCACAATAAGTACGCATTACCCCATTGCCGTCGAGTCGATAGCGATTCATAGCGACCCTACAGGACAGGGTAGAACTGCCCCATAGGGTTTCCAAGGAACGACTGGTGGATTTGAACTGCTGACCTTTTGGTTAGTAGCCTAACCCCGTAACAACTGCGCCACCCGGACTCATTGGCAGACTTGATAAAAGACTAATTCTTGGATATACAAATATTTCTGCATACCAAATGAGATTGGTAGCCAGGAGAGTGTCAGCAAGTGGTCAAGGCTGAGTGAGATGTGGGGGAGACAGGTTGGGGGGGTGGGGTGGGACTGGAGCTCTGCTTGAAAAGGCACTGAGGAAAGTGTAAAGAGGCCTCTTCAGGGAGTGGGCATTTTTTTTTTTTTACAATTTTTTTTTAATTGTACTTCAGGTGAAGGCTTACAGAACAAATAGTTTCTCATGAAACAGTAGTACACATATTGTTTTATGACATTGGTTAACAACCCCACAACATGTCAACCCTCTAACTTCTCAACCTTTTTTTTTTTGGTGAAAATACTCATAGCCAAAGATACACCATTTCAAAAATTTCTACATGCACAGTTCAGTGACATTGACTATGCTCTTCCAATTGTGCTGTTATTCTCACTTAAGATGAAGGCTTACAGAACAAAATAGTTTCTCATTTAACAGTTACTACAAACGTTGCCCTATGACAATGGTTAACAATCTCACAACACATCAACCATATCCTTACTCAACCTTGGGTTCCCTATCACCAGCTTCCTCGTCCCTTTCTGCCTTCTGGCCCTTGTCACTGGACTCCTGTACCTCGTTAGTCTCATTTGGTTTTACAGGGCTGTCAGGGAGTGGGCATTTTTGAAGATACTGGGCTACAGAGGTACAGGGTTCCTTTGCACAATTTTGCTGGAAAATCTGGAAATCATACTTGTACCACTGGCTACTTCTATCCTATTTTAAGTTTTACATGGAAGATAACAGAATTTATAAAGAATTCAGCTTAATTGTAATTTCTCCATCAAAGTCAATCTTAGCCTATTTTTGTCCCCTCTTAACTCACTGTCTCCTGAATGTTCTTACATCTTTGGGAAAACTCATCTTGCTTTCTAGTACAGTGCGATGCTTGATTCCTGGTGAATTGTTACTTTCAACTACACTCTCTGGGCTCTTCCTAAGAGTGAACTCTTCTACAACTCTAATTTACCAGATGAAGAAATCCTAAAACTGATGATACATGAATAGTAAGAAAGATGAATATTTTTATCACATAAATTTTTATCATAGACATCATGGTAAGTTATCGTTAACCTATAGGAAAAAAGTCTTTTGATAATAAAATATATTTACAATTTCTTTGTAGGTTTGGATAACTATAAATAAAACATCTTACAGTCATTTGTTAGTACAGTTTACATAATATTTCAGTATTCATTATTGATCTCATAACAATTATATGAATTAAGAAGAATAAACATTAATATACCCATTTTACAAATGAAATCAAAGTCTAGGAGAGTAAGTCATACATCTAGTAGGAACTTGAATCTTAATCTGCTGACTCTAGGTCATGACAATTGAAGTAATTTCTGTAAAGATAAAACATGCTTTTGTTCACAAACACTTTCAGGACAATAATTTACCATGTTTTTTCCAATCTAAATATTAGATTGGCAAATGTAGGTACTATGTCACCAGGTTCAAGATTTTCATGTGGGTGTGATCCAAGTATGGCAACTGCAGCACATCAGGGAACATCTCTGGGAATTACTTGCTGTGTGACGTTGGCCAAACCACTTAAGCTGTCTGAGCCTCAGTTTCCTTAACAGTGAAAAGGGAATGCTAATGCTATCTGTCTGTTAATACTTCAAAGGTTGCTGAGTCAAGCTAATGAAATAACTGACATGAAAATCATTTGTGGATATAAAGCAGTATACAGAACAAAGCTGTCGATGTTGTTCATCACCATCATTTTGGGTAAAAATTTAGAAAGGAGGGTGGTGAGGTTCCACAGGGCCTTACATGCCTGCTCAAGGGTGAACTTTTCTGAGATTTAAATTCCTCCTTCTATAAAATAAAAGACAGGAGACCTAGTGAAATAGATAATGTTTGTCTTAGGTCCTCTGCCTCTGGTTTGCCTGTTGGCCCTCTCCACTATTGTTCCCTTGCCCCACGCCCTGTCCCTCTGTGATGGTTAAGATTTTGTGTCAACTTGGCTGGGCCATGGTTTTCAGTGTTTTGGCAGTTGTATAAAGTTGTGATCACTTCCCTGTTGAAATTTGATACATGATTACCCCTATGGTGGAGTCTGCTGAGAGGTACTATTGGGGGCGGGGCCTGTGGCAGACCACTGCCCCCTCAGCCTTGATCTCTCCCCACTCCTCCACCTAGTTCCTTCCTGCTGCCTTGCTAGGACTTTTGCTTGTTCTAGATCCTGCAGCTGGCTCCTGTTCATCTGACCTCTGGTTCTTCGAACTTGAGCTAGCAGCTTGCCTGCTGATCTTGAGATTCGTCGATCTAGAGATTCATCTATCTTTACAGCCTGCTACAGCCCGGCTGCTCTCTGGCCTGCGGATCTTCAGTTTGCCAATGCCTGTGGCTGCATGAATCAGGAGAATCCTCTTTCCTGCGTCACGGACTTGGGACGTACAGCCTCTAAAAACCACGTAAGCCATTTCCTTGATATAAATCTCTTTCTCTCTATGTATAAATATACACTTCACTGGTTTTGCTTCTCTAGAGAACCCAGCCTAAGACAGCCTCCTTCCATTGCTGTCATTATTGGGAGGTAGTTTCTTCTAAGAGATAGTTGATGGTGGCTTTAGGTGTTACTCTCCCTTCTCCAAGAGATTTTTCCTGTTAATATAATACTCGAAGATTCTGTAATACCATAATGATTCTATACTATCAGAATTTTGGCATCATCACAAATTTCTGGGGCTAGGAGGTGTGTTTTTATTCTGGACTTTCAAAACATAGCATGACTATGGCTGCTCTTCCTAAGATTGTTGCTAGATTGAGACTATTACACTCTGTAGTACCATTACATGTCATGTGGGGGTGCATCATAAATGCCATAGGGTATTTACTTTTATTGAGGCATGATTTACAGAAAACAAAATGTACCATTTTAAGTGTACAGTTCAATGACAAACTTACACAACTATGTAATCACCACCAGAGTCAAGATAGAGTTTTCATGTGCCCCCTTGCAATCAATTCCCGAGTCCCACCCTCAGCCCTAGACTGTTTTCTGTCATTATAGATTAGTTCTACTTTCTCTAGAATTTCATATGATTGGATTCATATAGAATGTAGTCTTTTGTATCTGGCTTAGTGATGTCATAGGTTTTGACATATGTTTTAAGCAAACAAAATGCAGCTCATGTACCTGCTTCTTGTATGGACTATTCATTTGTAAAGTCTACAGTTTGATATACTGTGGTCTTGGCTAAAGATTGTTCATGTGATGGTAACCTGGGCTTGTAGCACTTCTGCTGTTTGAGTGAGAAAGAAATGTTTCCCATTGTAAAATCTTGGTTATCATTAGTCAGTTATCAGCTGTCAATGAGGGGTAAAGGTTTGGGTGGTAGGGGAATTTGTGGACTCTCCTTTTTCTATTTGCAAAGTTATGTAAACCTTACAGAGTGTAACACTTAGGCCTTGCTGATAAGCTGATGTGCATGTAAACCAATTATGGTTAAATCAAATGGCATTTAACTTTTTTTTTTAATTATAAGACTACTACATGCTCATTGTTGAAAGTTTGGGAAATAAAAGGAAAAAGACAATCAAAAATTTCCATGTTTTCTCATAGAGAAATAGCATTAAATTTTTTGGTACATTTATTTTTTTCTAAACATAGGTTTTTGTTTTTGTTTTTGTTTTTTACATAGGTAAGATAATACTATATATAAAGTTTTAGATGCTACTTTTTTATTTAATATTTTGTTCATAGCATTTCCCTGCTTCATTGAAAACTCCTTATTAACCTAATTGTAAATGGTCATTTAATAGCTTACCTAATAGATATACAGACAGTGTTACCTAATTTAACAAATGACATTTAAAAAGCACTAGGGGAGCTTCTCTTTGAAAGGAATCCAATGTGATTTCTGTTCTCCCTCAATATATCTAGATTATGTTTAA
Organism: Dugong dugon; assembly: GCA_030035585.1. Lineage (NCBI taxonomy): Eukaryota > Metazoa > Chordata > Mammalia > Sirenia > Dugongidae > Dugong > Dugong dugon. Next base: position 171,584,648 of record CM057462.1, read on the forward strand.
AGCAGAGCACAGCTTGATAGAAGGAAGCCCAAACTGGCTGCTAAGTCAGACTTAAGCGATGTAGAGAGTTCTTCCTAACCCTTCTTTCTTACCACCTTAGACTTTCCTTCCTGTGTTTTCTGCCCTGTGAGTGTCTTGATTTAACCGTGCTTTGATGGAACTGCTGGTGAGTTTCTGTCAGATCTCAAATTGACAAAAGTGATAGGGATGGAAGACTTGAGTGGTTCTTTCAGAGTTATTTTGCTTTCTGTTGAAGCTGATGAAGAAGATGGGCAATAAAATTGGTAGGATTTACTTTCTTACCACCCCTCTAGGCTGAACAAGAAAAGCTCTTAGTGACATATGTGTCAGCCAGTCTGTGTGTCTGTATTGCATGTTCATTGGGTTTAATAAAACTCAAAAGATGCTCCAGACAAGCTGGTTTGCAGTAAAGTTCTAAAATCCACTCAAGTGAAAACTTCTGCAGAAAGAACTGTTAAGAAGTTGAATAGGTCCTAAATTATATACAGAGTAATAATATTATTTGCCCGGTGATACTTATAATGGACAAGATGACAAATGCTTACAGTTTCAGTTCATTTCTGCTTCATAAATATTTATTGAACACTGAGCTAGGCACTGTGGGAAATATATGAGATGTGACTCTGCTGTAATGTGACTGAATTTTAAAAACATCCGTTCCTGAGTTCATATATTCAAATATGTGCTCTTCTTTGAGAGGTTAAACATTTATTCCAGGGATATTGCCACTACTCAAAAATTTTCTAACACCTCTCGTAGGGCTTGACTTCAGCCTATGTTGTTGCTGTTGTTAGGTGCAGTCGAGTTGGTTCCGACTGATAGTGACCCTTTGTACAACAGAACAAAACACTGTCCGGTACTGAGCCATCCTCGCAGTCATGGTTATGCTTGAGCCCATTGTTGCAGCCACTGTGTCAGTCCACACAGTGGATCCTTACTCCCTGTTTCATCTCATGTTCCTTCACCTGCAGCATTGTGTTGCAATGATTGGTTTATGTCTATCACCAGAAGACTGTGGTCTCCTTAGATTCTAAGCACTGTGCTAGACATTGAGAATCACAAGGATAGCTCCTGCCTTCAGGGAGGTTATCATTATTTGTTATTAGTTTTATATTTCTGCTGCAACAAAATAGCACACACTTAGTAGCTTAAAACAACATGATTTTATTATCTTAGACAGTTCTGTAGGTTACAAGTCTGACATAGTTCTCACTGCGCTAAAATCAGTGGGGTTACATTCTTTTCTGGAGTCTCCAGGGGAGAATCTGTTTCCTTGCCTTTTCCGGCTGAAGCCCTCGTGGCACAGTTGTCAAGAGCTCAGCTGCTAACCAAAAGGTTGGCAGTTCAAATCCACCAGCCACTCCTTGGAAACCTTATGGGGCAGTTCTACTCTGTCCTATAGGGTGCTATGCATTGAAATACACTCCATAGCAACGGGTTTTAGAGGCTGCCTGCATTCCTTGGTGTGTGGCCCAGTTTCTCCAGCTTCAAAGACAGCAAAATTGCATCTCTCTGACCATTCTTCTATAGTTACATCTCCCTCTGACATTGCAGAAAAGGGTCTTTGTTTTTAAGGATCCATGTGATTAGACTGGGGCCCTTCAAATAATCCAGGATAATCTCCCCAGCCTAAAGTCAGTAAACTTAATCGCATCTACAGACTTCCCTTTGCCAGGTAAGGTAACACATTCACAGGTTCTGGGGATTAGAATGTGAACATCTTTAGGGGATCATTACTCTACTTACCACCTTAGTGGAAGAGAGACATGTAAATTGGTGACTTAATGCAATGTGCCAAGTGCTGTAATGCAGGGAACATACGCACAGGAAGTGAAGAGGACGGTGATTGTTCAGTGAATGATGCTTATAACTGACGCACTGATAGCAAGGATAGAGAGGAGGAGACAGGTCCCAGAGAGATAGAATTGCCATGGTTTGCGTCTTAGTTACCTAGCAATGCTATAACAGAAATATCACAAGTGGATGGCTTTAACAAATGTAAATTTATTTTCTCACAGTTTAGGAGGCTGGAAGTCTGAATTCAGAGTGCCCGCTCTAGGAGAAGGCTTTCTCTCTCTGTCAACTCTGGAGGAAGGTCTTTGCCTCTTTGAGCTTCTGCTCTTGTTCGATCTTCATGTAGCTTGGCATCTCTCTTCCCCCATCTCTGCTTGCGTGTTTAATCTGTTTTATATCTCAGAATAGATCTACTCAAGACACATCCTACACTAATCCTGTCTCATTAACATAACAAAGACAACCCATTGCCAATGGGGTTATAACCACAGGCATAGAGGTCAGGATAAATATAACATATTTTTAGGGGACATAATTCAATCCATAACAGTTTGGTACCGACTGGATGAAAAGGGTAGGGAGGGACTGGGAGTTAGAATGTCTTCCAGATTCTGGGTTGGGGCAGGGCAAGCCTCTCACTGAGATAGGGGGCACCCTGGAGGATATATTTATTAGGATTCTTTTGGTTACAAGTTAAAGGAATCCAAACTGAATTAAGTTAAGAGAGGAGTTGATTTTAAATTTATAGGGGAGGGTGGCTCATGGAACTCAGGACAGGATTGTAACTGAGTAGCAGAAAGGAACTAAACCAGGACACAAGTACTATTGGGACTTCTCTCTGTTTTCCCTATGTTCTCTCGTTGTGTCTTTTTGTTTTTCTTGTTTTCTAAAGACCAGAATCTTCTGCATCTCCCTTCCACTGGTGAAAAAGTTACTAAAAATAGTTCCCAAATTTATTCAGAAAAAGACCAATCTCTCTCTCAATTCCATATTCCAGGGAAAGGGCTCTGATTGGCACACCAGAGACCAGGTGCCCACCCTGGTGCACATGGCTGCTCTGGCCACAACCATGTGGTGGGTGGAGGAGTGATTCTTAGAAAAAACATGCTCCTTTTCGGTGGAGAAGATGATGTGCTCAGTTTTGTTTGGCTTTCTCTATTTTTTTTTTAAATTACAGTGTAATTCACATATAGTGAAATGCACGAATCTTAAATGTTTAGTTTGATGAATTTTGACAAATACATACCCACACCCTAATCAAGATATAGAACATTTTGCATTATTCCAGAAAATTTCCTCATGTCGCTTGCGGTCAGTCCCAACCCCTCAAAGGCAACCACTGTTCTAACTTCTATTACCGTAGATTAGTTTTGCCTATTCTAGAACGTCATATAAATGGAATCATACAGTATGTTCTTTATATTTGGCTTCTTTCACTCAATGTAATGCATCTGAGAGTCAGTCCTGTTGTTACTGTCTCACTATCCACTCTTTTTTCAGTGCTGAGAATATTTCACTGTATGCACATACCATATTTGTTTATTCATTCACCTGTTGTGGGCATTTGGGTTGTTTTCAGTTTTCTGGTTATTATGAACATTCTTATACACATCTTTTTAGGTTAGAGGGAAAGTTATAACGCTAAATGCTGAGATTAAAAAGGTGAGTTCAGTTTTAATAAGTCGAGTCTGAGGTACTTGTGGAACACTCAAGTAATGAGGTCCAGGATACCGTCGAGTACAGTCTGGAGTTCAGGAGAGACGTTTGCCAGCAGTTTAGATTTCTGTAGTTTCTAGCCTTTATGTGGAATTAAAATTATGGGGAAGTCCTCAGGCAGAGAATGAAGCATGAGACAAGAAAACGCCCATGAATGAAATCTTGAGGTGTATGAATATTTGCGGAGCAGATGACTTTCTAAGAAGAGGAACTTTCTGCGGGGGTTGAGACAAGCTGGGCACTGGACCCAACACACAGAGGCTTCAATACTTGCTAAATTTAACAGAAGGGGCGCAGAGTACATGGTTATGGATAGACTATAGAAGAAGATACAGTGGAAGGACAAATAGCATGAGGAGTCTCAAAGGACACAGTGAGCATGGTAGATAGAATGGGGGTGGGGCGAATGAAGCCCCAGGGACTCCACCTTTGCCGACGCGGACCTGGGGAGGATAAGTCATTAAAACTGAATAGTTAAGTAGGGTCAGACTACGCAGGGCCTGAAATAAATGTCAAATTGAGGAATTTAGACTTCATCAGGCCGGCCACCTCTAGAGGAGCCTTCACAGGTTCTGGAGCAGGGCGTGACACTATAAGATTTCCTTTTAGGAAGTGCACTATAGTGGCGGTACACCGATGTGGTGGTGGCAGTGCTAATGCTGTTGGTGACAGCGTTGTGTTGTTAGCCGTGTAGTGCTTGCCACTAGGCTTTGGCAGCTGCTGGAAGGGAGCAGAGCTGCCGCCTGATGATGAGCTGACGCCATCCCCTGACCAAGTGCTGTAACTCTGTCTCTGAGCCTTGGCAGCAGAAGGCAGAGACCGTGGCATCTGGCTGCAGCTGGGAGGCATGCGCGCGCGCGGGGTCCGAGGGTCGGGCTGGGAACCGTGGGGCGGAGCAGCTGCGGGGCTGGGCCGTCGCAGAGCCAGACCACGCCCCCGCCCGCCCGCGCAGGCGCGCTGCGGCCCGTTAGCTGTCAGTAGCCGAGCGCAGGCGGGCGGCGGGATCCGACGTCTGTGCCTGGACCCAGCGGTCCGAGCCTAGCGCGGCGGCGGCGGCGGCGGCGGCGGCGGCGAGACCAGAGGAGCCCGAGTCGGGGCCAGGTCCCCAAGGCGAACAGGGTCCGGCGGGCGGCCGGCCGCGCAGACAGGATGGGGAACCGGGAGATGGAGGAGCTTATCCCTCTGGTGAACCGTCTGCAGGATGCTTTCTCGGCTCTGGGGCAGAGCTGCTTGCTGGAGCTGCCACAGATCGCCGTGGTGGGCGGCCAGAGCGCCGGCAAGAGCTCGGTGCTCGAGAACTTCGTGGGCAGGTGAGCGCGCGGCGCCGGCTGGGGACGCCGCCGGGAGCGACCCCCTCCGGGCAGCTGGAATGTGGACGGGCGGCGGGAGCCCGAGGGTGGGTCGGGGCTGCAGCGGAATGGGGGCAGAGCGGCGGTGCCGGTGGGGCGCGGTCCTCCCGACTCCGGGCATCCTCCGTCCCCACCCCCCGCCTGGTGGCTCTCCCGTCTGCCTTCCATCCTGCGATACAAAGCCATTTCCTCCCGTCGCTCCGGTCGGGGAGTCGGTGGCGGTGGTCCGCGGCCGGGGCCACTTCCCCATCTGGGTGAGCGCCTGCCCCGGGCAGCTGGCTGCGTAGCGCGCCCAGGCGCTTCCCAGTCTGTTGCCTGTTTTCCCGGCTCCACATCCCCCTCCTTTTCCTCCCGCCCTCCCTGAGGCTCTCGGCGGAGCTAAGGGTTTTGTCCAGCCCCCGCTGCCCCGCAGAGATGCTTTCCGTCGCGCCCGGGTTCTCGGCCCCTCTCAGCTGTCTGCTGTTGAGACCGCCGTCGCCGACCCCCAGCAGGGGAGGCGGGGTGCGGGGAGAAAGAAATCATTTGTTGTGGTGAAGCCTTATCCGGCGACGCTTCCCCACCATTCTCCTCCTGGGAGTCAAAGAATAAAAGGTGGTGTGTTGCGTGTGCACCTAGTCACAGCTTCAGGCATATGCCAGAGAAATCGAGGCTTACTTCTCCGGCGGTGAACGTGCACTTGTGTTGTCCAGGTGCCATGTCATTCCTGCATCATCTCGGAATTGACCAGCATCTTTCTCGCACTCTCTCTGTCCCCCTCCCCCTCAGCATCGTCTTCTATTCCCTAAGCTCTTATTTGTCCTGCGAGTCTTCAGGATAGCATTCTGAATCTAAATTATAGCTGTGGTTTTCTTCCTGCATCTTAATAAGAAAAAAAGCTAAAGAATTAATTTTTGAATTAGGAACCAGCATTTCCTCCACTGAGCAATTCACGAGGGATTAAGTTACCTTAACGGCCTTGCCTGAGGAGTGCAGACAGTTGCCTTAGCTCATTTGAAAAAAAAAAAAAGCTCATTTGAAAGCATTTTGAAAGCTGAAATCTGTTTCCTAGTAGTAAACAAGGTAGAAATAATACAGCAGCAGCAGCAGCAGCAGAGAGAGAGCGAGCGCGAGCAAGAGAGCGAGTGTGCTGGAGAGGGGACAATCCAGAGATTGTACTTTTCTTATTTTGCTGGTTAGTGGCTTGTGGTTTAGAAGATTCTCGTCCATGTTCCTGTTTTATTGTTTGTGTTTGGAGATGTGTAAAATTTAAGGAGAGTTGGCTATTCCCACATCTCCTTTCGGAATGCTGTATTCATAAAGTGCATATTCATTTCTCTCAGATGATACTCCTTTTGGTGCAGATTCCTTTTTATACCTATATGAACTAAAAAGCCAAGAAACCTGATAAACATGTAAAATTTTGCTGACTACTTATTGGCTGATATCCTTGAGTAAGTCACTTAATACTTTGCCTTAGTTTTATCATTTATTTTGAGTAACGAGAAAAGTAATGGTAAAGCATTTAACTTACGTCATCTTGGACTTAAAACGGTGAAGTGACTGATGAATATGTCATTTCAGACATATACACACAACAGTTACATACTTCAGGTTCAGGATTTTACTTTGATTTACTGCAAATGAGATTCACTAGATTTAAAGTGGCATACATAGGGAGAGGGAGGTTTGATGACAATGTATTTTTGGGTTTCCACACTTTATAGCTTTTCATAATGATGCCTTAATAGTCATTTAATTACTTTTGTGTTTTAAACAAATACTTAATGATTAAGAGTGTAAGTAAGTACTTCAAGTGCAATTATCATATTTTTATGCATTTTTTAATATATTTATTTGGATAAGCCTATGTTATAAGCGCATAGTTTGCCGCAAGAGTTTTTGAACCTAATGTCAATTTTATATACATATCTCAATTCTTCTTTCCAGGTTTTCAAATCCTAACACTCTTCTTAATGGTATAATAAAATCGTACACATTTCCCCTCACTACCTATATATGTTTGAAATGAGAATTAAAAAAATATATATATAGAAGAGTAACATATTTTACCTTGAATATTTTTCATCGAAGAATGGGAAATAGGTACAGTATAAATACACAAATCACAGCATTTACCAGAATGCATTAGTAATTTATTATACTTATAGAAGCTTTACCAGTTATTTATTACTGTTATAATGTCAAATCAAATGATGAACATAGAGGAAAAATTCATTTAGTAAGAATATACGGCCTTTATTATGTGTAGAGATGACACTTGCCTAGCAGAGCTTATATATTAGGAGAAAATTTAATTAGAAAGGTCATTTGACTTTAATAAAGGTTTTGGTCATTAAATTATTGAGGAATCTAATTTCTAATTATAAACCAGCCTTAGGGAAAAAGGAGTTCTCTATTTTGATAAGAGATTCAGCCTAGGAGGAAAAAAAGTACACGTTCCACTGTAACATTTTCGCTTTTTGTTATCCAGATATTTTGCAGTAGAGATAAGGCCCTTTCCTTTAAGGATGCAAATATCCTCTTTTATATGTTGTTGTTTTCATTTTAAGACTCTGACCTGAAGTGCAGTTATCGAATGTACTCATAAAACAAGACATCATTGCTTCTGTAAATGAATAGTGTTTGCTCATGATTTAAGCTTGTTCTCTAGAAAATAATGATACATTTTCTCCTTAATATTTAACAATTCACATTTAGGGGACTAACCATATCTTCTCTCAGATAGTTTGCTTTTATTTATTCTTGACACCACCGAATGAATTTGGATATGAATATGTTTACTTCATTTAACTGCAGCTGTGAAAACCGGTTTTTGGGTGACAAGTTTGAGATTGTTATGAATAAAATGAGTCATGAATGAACCACTTGTTTTTGGTTTTCTTGCTGAAGTGATGAATTTACATATTAATGTGATATAGTGTGAGTAACCAGATTGTTCTTTTGGTTGTTCAGGATGAGATATATGCCGGTAGTGAGAGCAGTGTAAGGTCTACTGAACAGAAGCTGAGTCTCATGGTCTGAATACAGGGGTTCAGTAGTTAGCTTGTGGTCTGCCCACTGATCTGGTTTATGTATAGAGTAATTGAATTTACTCAACTACTTTCACGTCTTTTTTTTTTTTTTAACAGTAAAATGAGGATGATGGCAATAATGCTTAACATTTATTTATTGAGTGATTGCTCTGTGTCAGGTACTATGCTGTACTGGCTTTTCCATGGGTAATGTCATGTAATTCTCATAAAAAACCTAAAAAGGAAGGTATTCTTTTGAGTTTTATTTTACAGAAGAGGAAACAGATTTAGAGAGCTGGAGTAAATTGCTCGAGGCTAATTTAGCTAATGGAAAAACAGTGGAGCTGGGATTCAACCCCTGGTATTTATGTTCTATGTTGTTAGGTGCTGTTGATTCTGACTCATAGCGACCCCATGTGATAGAGTAGAAGTGCCTCATAGGGTTTTCTAGGCTGTAATCTTTACGGACTTGCTATGAGTAGCAATCAACTCGATAGCAACGGGTTTGGTTTGGTTTGGGTTTAGTCTTTATGGGAGCAGATCCTGGAGCTGCTAGGTGGGTTCAAACCACCACCCTTTGGGATAGCAGCCAAGCAGTTAACTGTTGCTCCACCAGGGCTGCTCTGTGCTCCATTGTCAATGGTAAATCACTGTACCATGTTGAAGTTTACAAATTTCTTGGATTAATGCTTTTAACTTCTTTTTCTGATTGCACTTAAAATACCACCTATATAAATAAGCTGCTATATGAATCATTATATATATATGTTTTTATATATAAATCTGCAGAGGATTTTGAGGCTGCTGCTTAGAAGCAACTTTAGTTACAAAGTAAGTATTTGCCTTTACTATAACAGGCCTTCTTGAAGGGAGCTTTAAAGGTCATTTCATTGTTTATTTAAGTTCAGAATATGTGTTTAGAGTGCGTATAACTTGTTTATAGAGGTGTTAAGTGAAAACTGTACTAGTTGCTAATGTGCAAATGTTTTTTAATGATAATGATAGAAACGTTAGCTCTTAAATGCTAATTATATAGGCAGAGGATTCCATGTTATTTTGTTCTTCTCTGAGTGGTAAATAGACTTTCAACTCTGAGTGGTAAATAGACTTTCAACTCTGCACAAATAAAATAGATTTTATGATTAATGGGGATCAAATAAGAGATTTAAAAACAAGTGACTATGTTGAGGGAGTTTGTTTCAGTGGGGCAGTGTTCAAATAATGTGTATATACTTAGCTGAGAGGTTTCTAAAGATGCATATGTTGATTATCAAATTAAAGTTGATTTGGGGGAGAACCTTGAAAATGAGCCATTTGATGCAGTTGTTGAATAAACATGACCAGATAATTAAATCAGATTTAAAAGTCATAGACACTAACTTATTCCTTTTACTTATTTCAAGAGAGTATTTAAAAATTGAGGAGGTAAGAGTCCTCTAATTGAAACTAAGATTAGATACAAAAGTGTTCATATTAGTAACACTTCTTAATTCAGAAATGGGTTTGTTTTCAGGGATAGGATTTTGTTAAAATATCAAAGCATTTGAATTAGTGAGCATTTTTCAAGAAGTGGCTTTGAAGTACTATAGTTATCAGATAAATAGCTGCTAACAATTAAAATGTGGTAAATTATTGAAAACCATGGTTCATGGTTCCCAAGGATCTGTTTAAATAAAGTATAAAAAACATGAAATTTTCTTCATCCAACAATGAATTAGTAGAACCTGAAATCCCAAAGACGTTTTTGCTGAATTAACATCATATAATATACTTTTAGGTTATCACAAATTCTAGTTGGTAGAATTTAATTATTGCAATCAACTTAATTTTTTAAATTTATAATATCCCAGAAGCAATACAACTAGGTGAACTGGACTGAATAAGATCTCTATGTTGTGCAGTTTACTTATAATTAACAGACATGAAAAAGTACACTCAATTCAACTTCCTTAAGAATGAAGTTGAGCAGACAGCCATCCAGAACCTTGGAAAAATGGGAACAATAGTTACTTATGCTAGAGGGTAGGCTCTTGGGTTCTCTGAATGGAACATATGTTTAGTACATTAGGTGTTTTTGTTAGGTAGTTCCTTTTTGGTAAGCCCAATGAGTGGAGCTAAATTATGAAGTTGTATTTATTATTATTTATTTAATTTTTGAGAGAGAGCTGCAAGCAGCTAGAAGGAAATCGATGTTTTTTTCCTTTCCCACCAGACCCAAGTTAAGAGAGCCTCGAACTACTGTACTGTATAGAATTAATCCAACTTAATTTTCTGTATGACCAAAGTGTTTGCTGTCTGTAAGCCTGTCTCGCAATTTCTCACACTCTCTGCATTAATTAAAAAATTCTAATGGATTTTACTAAATACTTTTTTATAAAGTGGAGGGAAGATTGGAACCAATATTTGTTTTACTCTTACAGGGTGCCAGACACGGACCCTGTTAGATAATTCCATGCCCTCTACACCTTATCTATTTTCACATCCCCATGTCAATAGGGGAAGAAACAGAGTTAAAGAGACAAGTCGTTTGCCTGAGGCTACACATTAGTAAGTGGCCGAGCTGGGATTTAGCCTTGGATATGACATAGGTAACCTGGAGAAATAAGGGCAAGTGAAGTAAGTAAGCATGTATTTACTGAGTTCTGACTAAGTGTACTGCGTAAGAATGGACAAAAAATTATGAATATATTAAACCTGATGCATGTATAAAAAGAGAAATAATAGGATAAGGTATGAGACCACAAGTTCAAAATGAGTATGTAAAATGAAGGCAGTTGGGTATAATGCAAGCTAATTGGATTAAAAAAATTCATAGTGTCAATTTATTAAAAAAAAAATGCACAAAACAACCCTGGAAAACTATAATTCTGAAACTGAGCTGGGATCTAAGTGGGAAGTAGATAATACGTGAGTTTCCCGTGTCGTTTGGCAGCCAGTATCATTTTAGCTCAAGGCTGCATGTACTAAAGTATCAATGTCAAAGCAGGGAGGTGGTGATCTGTGTCTCAGCGTGTGACTTAACAACAAAGCATTGAATTTAGACCGTTACTTTATCACAGAGAGGTAGTGTATATTGGAGAGGACCTGAGAGAAAAGTAGCAGGAAAGAAAAGAGGTTCCAGAGATTAAAAGTATAACTGAATGCAAAAAAAACCCCACCAAACCCATTGCTGTCGAGTTAATTCCGACTCATAATGACCCTATAGGACAGAGTAGAACTGCCTCACTGGGTTTCCAAGGAGCAGCTGTTGGATTTGACCTGCCAGCCTTTTGGTTAGCAGCCGAATGTTTAACCACTGTGACACCAGGGCTCCAACTGGGTGCAGAGAAGACTAATTGAGAGTGGGATAGATCCGACCAACTGCTTTATAAGGACCTTCAAGGCACTAATACTTGCAGGAGGTGGAATTCTATTTTGTTTTTGTAAGAATAAAGTATTTAGTGAAAGTAGTGGAATGAATTGAAGACAAAAATGTCAGGGAAATATTCTCCCGGCAAACCTGAGAATGGACTGTGTTGTTCAGAACGTGAGAAGTGAGAAAGTTGGGAAGGGTAGATATTAAATGATTTGTATATTCTTGAATGAAAAAATGTGGCAACAAATTAGAGGGTTTATTAATACCGCACTGGTGATTCCCCCAGTCACAGGTGTTTTAGCTTTTCTTCCTTCATCAGTAGCAAGGACTAGCATTTCACTAGGTTGCTGTAAGAAGCTTTCCCCTGGCTTGGTTTTTGCTACCTTCCTGGAGCCGCCCGAGGTCAAAACCAGAGTCAGTGTTGGGTTTGGAACTTGGTGTTCAGAACTAGGAGTTCTGGGTCAGTTCATCGTCTCCTCTTCCTCCTCTTATTGTTTTAGAGTGCCTCCCTCTCATCCTCACCCTGCCTCCTCCTCTTTCCATCCCCTTCCATGGGACCCTCTTTTTCTCCTCCTTGATACTCCCCTTGATAGCAGACCAGAAGTGACATTAAAACATTGTTTTTCCACAAGGAGTTGTGGAAGGAGACAGGGAGCAGAATTTCGCTCAGGCTAAGACAAAGTAATTTGGCCAAGAATCTTGAGTAAATTGTAACTTTTACTGACCAGATGGGCCCAGGAAGAGACACAATGAGATATTAGATGTTTTCATACATTAGTAGTATTTATTCACTTCATGGACGTTAGCTAGAAAGTTGTGCCTGGGATGGTTACTGAAAGGCCAAGCTTATGAAAAGTTATAAAGGGAAAGGCCAGTATTTAAAGAAATTGGTGAACATTTTGGTAAAATAAAAGGTATATTTGTGTAGCAAATACTCATCCTTCAGTTTACCTATTTCATAGTCTTGCTTTTTCTGTGTTTACATTCTTAGAATGATTCCCAAAGATTCCACAGAAATTATTTTAACAGTGAATTTCAACAAGCACTAATAGTATGTTAAATCCTTAATTGGTAAGAAAGACAGGGTAGCTATTGGTGATATATTGAATCCCTACATTATCTGAATGGTGCAGCCTTGCCTTAGATCTTGTTTTTCTCTAAAATCCCTAATGGGAGTCCTCTATTTCCAGGGGTTTAAAGTGTGCCTCACTGCTCCTTCGTGACAGTGACTCATTTTAATTTCTCATGCTCAAGGTTATGATATACCCGTGAGTAACACATATATATATATTAGATATGGGCAGGACATCCAAAAGACCTCATTGTCTGTTCTTTCAGTGGCCTGGAATTGAAAAGACTAATCCATTTAAATAAGTAATTTGGTGGATGACTAATCTCATTTATGATATTTGTTTTCTTAGATCCACAAAAAGCCAATATTTGAAAAGGAGACTTGCTGATGGAGTGCAGGCTTTGTGGGCTGATGGAGGTGTGTTTGAGTCCCAGCTCTGACTCTGGCTTGAAGCTTGGTTCCTCAGCAAGGGATTTAACCTCACTGAGCCTTAGTTTCCTGATCTTCAAAATAGGGATAATAATACAGACTTTTTAATTTTTTTATGTATGTATGAGCTCTAAGTAAGATGATATATGTAAAGTATCTGACATGTAATAAGCATTCAATAATTGATGGCTGCTAATTTAAAGAGTCCCTGGGTAGTGCAGATGATTAACATGCTTGGCTGCTAACCAAAAGGATGGAGGTTTGAGTCCACCCAGAGACACCTCGGAAGAAAGGCCTGGTGATCTACTTCCAAAAAATCAGCCTTTGAAAACCCTACAGAGCACAGTTCTACTCTGACACACGTGGGGCTGACATGAGTCAGAACCGACTTGACAGCAACTGGTACTGGTATTAGTTTAAGTCTTTTATTTAACCTAGACGTTTTCTGAATATTTTAAAAGCAAAAGTCAGTTTAGGAGGGGAGATAGATATAATGTGTATTTGCAATTTTTTCCTTTTTTTGGGAATGTTGGAAAATTGTGCTGCATCAATTTTAGATCAGGCTAATGTAGTTTAGAGTGTATTTGGGCCTTCTTTAAAGAAACCATTGCCCACATTTAGCATTACCACAGGGTATTTGTTTTTTTTTTCTTTAAACAGATGCACACAATATAAACCCAGGGTGTATACTCTTCCCTCCTAAGAATTTCAAAGCACTTTTCCATTTATTCTTTTACTAATCTCTAAGTATCCCTGGGCTAATGGTAAAAGTATATTTTATTAACTTCGATTTAGAAATGAGGAAAGATTAAGCTGGAAAGAAGTTAAGTGACATGCTAGGATTACATGGTGAATAGTAGAGATAATGAAGATAATAGAATTAATAAAATAGAGATAATAGAATTAAAATGAATTTTTCCAAAATTTTTTTCAGACATTCTCCTGGAATCTAAATTTTAGGGAAGGCATTTGATTCTATGATATGAAGTAAACTATTCTTAGTGTATCTTTATCTTCTGGATATGTTAAGATGAAATTGTAGGCAAAGATGGAGTAGAGTGGGAAAACAATGGAGGAAATTTAATTGGAGAAACAAGACTACTTAGCAAAAGCATGGACTAAGCCGAAGGAACAGAAAAGATCCACAGCTAAGGGATCAGGAGTTAAGAGAAAAAACAGTGGTATCTGGTGTTTTGAGATCTTGAAAGAAATGCAAGTAGGTGCTGTGGTAGTAATAATACATGATGACTCTGTTTTCAGTGGAAAGAGTCATGTTCTGACTTGATTGGCATTTTCTCTACTTGATATCCACCAGTTTTAGCTCTGAACTAGTTAACTGCTTCCATTTGGTATTACATTATCTTTATATCACTAGGTGTGGTTCAGAACCTTGTATAAGAACAGCTTCGAGTGTCTTACAGGAGGTTTAAAACTTTGTGTGTGTGTGTTTTATATTTTTTGGTTAAAAGAATTGAGATCCCTTATTTTCATATATTTAAATGAGAGGAAAAGGCCCACAGTCTATTTTCATGGATCCTAGTATTCATGGTTTTCTGAGTCCCACTTCCTAGACAACAACTATTGTGTGCTGAGAATTCTGCATTCTCCCCTAGAAATACTGATATAACTACCTGAATACTGACTACAGTCTTGGTGGATTCAATTTAAGAAACAGAACGTAGTCTGTTTGCTTAATCCTAAAAAATGTATATATCATGTGAAATGGGAGAAGTACTTAATTTTTGTACTTTGAATGTATTTGTCTCAGGGATTTTTTTCACCAAGTCAATGGAAAAGGGAACTGGTGGAAGGATCACAAGTCTCGTTTTTTGAGGAGATGGGGAGTTAGGAAGGAGAAAATGCTTAGCTGAGTGTCTACTGTATTGTAGGGAGAAATATCAAGACAAAACACAAGTCGTACTGCTGAGGGAGTTAGGAGTATTTGTAAGTTAGTTTGGGGTGGATTTGATTTACACCTGTGGTAGGTGCTCCCTGGATATTTGTTGATAGAATGTCTCAGATAAGCTGAGGTAGCATGACAGAGAGGAATGAAGAGCTGGGTTTAGTCTTGTTTCTACCATTCACCTGCTGGTCTTTTGCAGCTTTCTCTGTCTATGTGGTAGAAGCCCTGGTGGCGCAGTGGTTAAGAGCTCAGCTACTAACCCAAAGGTCAGCAGTTTGAATATACCAGCTGCTCCTCGGAAACCCTATAAGGTAGTTCTACTCTGTCCTATAGGATCACTGTGAGTTGAAATTGACTCGATGGCAATGGGTTTGGGTTTGGGTTTACTATGTAGTAAGGTGTCCTGGTACCGTAATGGTTAAGTTCTCGATTGCTAACCAAGAGGTAGGCAGTTTGAACCCATTAGCTGCTCTGTGGGAGAAAGATGTGGTAGTCTGCTTTTGTAAAGATTACAGCCTTAGAAACCCTATGGGGCAGTTCTACTCTGTCCTATAGTGTTGCTATGAGTTGGAATTGACTCAACGGCAACAGGTTTTTTTACCCTGTGGTAAGGTCCCAGGGCGGTGCAAACGGTTTGTGCTTGACTCCTAACCTAAAGGATGCAGTTTGAACTCACCCAGTGGCACTGCTGAAGAAGGCCTGGCAATCTGCTTCCGTAAAGATTACAGCCAAGAAAACCCTACGGAGCAGTTCTACTCTAACACATGGGATAACACATGAGTTGGAATTGACTTGATGGCAACAGGTTTACTTAGTGGTAGGGAGTCCCCGTATGGTGCAAACTATTAATACACTCAGCTGCTGACCGAAAGGTTGGAATCTACTCCATGGCAGCTGGTTGGTTGGTTGGCACTCTGTGGTACTTGTTCATGCTCTTCTGTCCAGGGATCTTACTGTATAGTTGGTTGCCTTGTCTATTTGCCCAACTGGTTTCAGCCTCTGCGAAATCAGGAGCTGTGTTTCATTTCTCATTGTCTGCAACACAATGCTCCTCATGCAGCAGGAGCTAAATGAATGAATCAGCTACATGATTCTGTACAAGCCACTTACCCAGGCTGAATCAGCCCTTCTTAGTGGAGCATGATATCGATTTGATGGGTTGTGGCAGCCTTAAAAAAAAGTATCAGAGTACATTCCAGTAGTAATGATAAGTGCTGCTTTGTAAAACTTTTGCATTAGTTATATATTTGTGTATGTGTACTACCCATTGCCATCGAGTCTGTTCCAACTCATAGTGACCCTATAGGACAGAGTGGAACTGCCCCATAGGGCTTTCAAGGCTGTAATCTTTATGGAAGCAGACTGCCATATCTTTCGCCTTCAGAGTGGCTGGTAGGTTTGAACCGCTTATTCTGTTAGCATCTGAGTGCTTAACCACTGCGCCACCAGGGCTCCTTATATGTGTGCTAGGCTGCAGTATAAAATATATTTCTTATATTTGTTGTCCTCAAAATTGTTGAAGCCTCTGGGCTAGATTAAATCTAATGTTATCCCTAGTCCTTTATTTGATGATTCTGTATTTAAGTGGTAGGACATATCTTTTTATTATAGGAGGTGCAATTCACAGAATACTCTTCCGCTAGTATGAGATAAAATGGAGCTCATTTTATTATTTTTATTTTGTTAAATTAACTAATTTTAATTGAAAAACTAGTATGTACAGGTGATAAAAATTCATATATTCCAAAGAAGTATGCAGTAAAAATTATCTTTTTCCTACCCTAGATTTCTTATTTATTAGAATGTTTAATTTACCTACATTCATTCCAGATTTCTTCTGGGTTTATATTTTCTTTATATGAAATTTGATATTTGAAGGCAGAGAGAGTTTAATAAACTTGTTTGTTTATAGGTAGAAGATAAAACCAACTGAGAAAGGATGTGTTTGAAAATTATATTAGCAGATGGATTTGTTCATTCACTGAGTCATTTACACACAGTCATATTATGAGTCTACTTATAATATGCCAGAAACTGTGTGAGGCTTTGTGTATATGTAGGAGGGTGCAAGGGTAGATATGCACTGTACTGTTGTTATCAGGGTGAGCTGGCTAACAATTCTCACGAGAAGCATTTGTTGGAAAATTGTTGATGGGGTCATGATGCTGTCTCCAAATATTTGAGGCGCTATTAATTGGTGAAAGATTGCAATGACTCTCTGTATTCCTAGAAGACAGAATTAGAAGTTATGGGTGAAAGGTACAGGCAGATAGATTTATTCTTAATGTAAGAGAGACTGTTCAATACTCCAGTTTAAAAATGGACAGTGTTGCCTATGAGGCAGTATGTATTCCATCACTGTAAGTACAGGGACTGGCTGGCTCCTTGGCATGGTGGAGATGGGACGGAGGTTGAACAAAAGGACTTTGAAGGTTTTTTTCAACTTAGAGTCTATGATTTGGCTTGCTGGATGTCAGAGAGAAACCTGGCCTTTTTTTTTTTTTAAAAAAAGTATGTTTCTATAGGCGATCTTTAGGTAGATAAGGAATGGCAGATACGTAAAAAAAAAAGAATGGCAGACATATAAACAAGGGTTAAGACCTCCCTGGGTCCAGCCCTTCCAGGCCTTTGACAACTAGTTGTGGATGTCAGCGTGTGAATGGAAAGACACTGGAGTTTCTCATGGAATGGCTAATTCCGTGAAGAAGCTGTGGATTAGGATGTTTTAGTGGTAAACTGTATGTATTCCTTGAAAAAAGAATCAAATAACAGCTTGATTTGAAAATCTGCCTTTCCTAAATTCCACTTCTTTCAGTGGTATACCAGTCTAAATACTTAAAGAAAATAATTTTTTAGTTTTCCTTCTTTTTCACCGTCTTCTTGGATCTAATATATATTGAAATTTCTTTATTCAAAACATCTTTTAGGTTCACTCTTTCCTCTTCATTCTCATTTCCACCATTCTAGTCTAGGCTCCCACCCCTGTCCCCTCCCCACCCAAACGACTTGATTACTCTGACAGCATCCTGCCCTCTCACTTCCTCTGTTTCTCATTCATCAATTCCATGCTGAATATTGTTGCTCCCAGATTAATTTTCCACAATGCAACTCTGTCTCTTTCTCAAGAACCTGCAGTTGCCACCTCTGTTTTAAAATCTCTCTTGGTTTTCAATGTCTCCTACCTGTTCAGCTTTTGTTTTCTACTTCTCCTGAATGTGCATTTTCCTCCACGTTTGTCACTTTTCTGTGTATGCTGTGGTTGTTCCTGATTATATAGGAATGAGAATGACCTGGACAGCACGTGATATTTTGTGACTAATAGGAATTAAAATAATCAACTCATATTTGAGTACCTACTTTGTAAAAGATGCTATTTTGCCCTCAACAGAGTCTAGTGTAGACTAGCGCAGAGGGTACTTGAGAAGTTATAGAGTGTTGAGGCTAACAGAGTGTAGTCTGTGAAGCCAGACTGCCGAGTTCACGTCCTAGCTCTGCCACTTAATGACTGTCTGCTCTTAGGAAATTAATTAACCTCTCTGTACCTCAGTTTCCTGATCTGTAAAATTGGATAATAGTAGTACTTACTTCATGGTATGGTTGTGAGGATTAAGTTAGTTAATACATAGAAAGCACATAGTGCCTGGCACATAGTAACATAGTCATGTGTTTAGGATTATTCCTGTAAGGGGTGGGAGTTTAGATGGAATATGATGTCTTTAGAGGTATAGAGTGTTCTGGATGATCACAGAAGAAGAGTACATCTGTTTGGAGAGTCCAGGAAAGACTTCATGAAAGAGGATATGAAATGGGCATTAGAGTGTAAGAATTTGATCGATTGAGGTGGGGTCAGAGATATAGAGGTAAGGACGTGTTTAGGGAACAGAGAATTTTCCACGTGGCCTAGATGCCTGTAAGAGGAGTGGGGGCAGATAAAGCTGGCAGAGTGAACTTGGGCCATATGAAAGAGGGACTTGATTGCTAAGGCGAAGAATTGGTACTTAATTCAGAAAGCAGTAAGGAGATCTGAAAGGTTTGTAGGATGTTCTGTGGCATGACAGGAGTCAGGTTTTAGTAAGATTAAGTTGGCCACGTATTAACTGTAGTATAGATAGAAAAAGTGAGACATCTGGGGATTTAATTCTGTAATGATAATGGAGGCTTGAGCCAATGTGTTTGATGATGGAAAGGGAAACAGGGCATTTCAGAAATAGAGTCTATGATTACAGATGGTGGGTGAGGGAAAGGGAGAGAGAGGAATCAAAAGTCTGGAGAGGGAGGGAATGTATTCTCCCACCACTTCCAACTGGTCAAATCTTTCCCACTCTACCACCAAGCTCAAGGTCACCCATGAAGCCACCCCATCTGACCCCTCTGTCTGATTATGCCCTTCTCTGACTTCCTGATGACCTGTGGTCAGCTCCACACTGTTTAGCACCCCAAGTTCCTGACTGATTTACATTAGTTTTTGTTCCCTCAGGCAGACTGCAAACTCTTTATTGGTATACCCGACAGTATCTTGCATAATGTTCTTTCAGGTATTTAATTTATTATATAGAATCTTTACTGATTAAATTGTTAACTTATGATGGGTTTGTACTGGGAGTGAAGATCATGACTTTTAGTAAGAGATTTATTTTATCTATACAGAGATAAAATTGCCTGTGTTTGATAAATGAACACTCTTAGCTTGGTAAACTAATGTTCTTAGCCTATGTGCCTCCGTTTATTTTATTTTAATTTATTGCGTTTTTTAGGTGAAAGCTTACAGCACAAATTAGTTTCTCATTCAGAAATTTATACACAGATTGTTTCGTGTGTCAGTTTTTGAGTTATTCTTTCTCCTACCTGTATGTCTCTCTCCATGTTGTTAATCATATAAATCTACTGATTATTCTCCCATCTTAACCTCTGCTCCCTTTAGCTGTTGCTGTAGCTCTTTGCTTCCCTTCATAGCCCTCACTGTCTGAACTCTTGCTGTCTAAACCCAGGAACCAAGTAGTTTGAATTACAAGGGATACTTTTACTTGAAATACTGGTTCATGCTAGCATTTCCCAAAGCAGATATGTCAATGTCTGTGTAAGAGCCTGGGGAGCCTGACAAAATCAGGGTTCTTGGGCTCCAAATGATTAGTGGGTCTGGAGTTAAGCCATATAAATCTGTGCTTTTCAAAAGCTCTCCTGATGCTTCTGAAAACAGCCAGATATGGAACCACTTCCACAATTCCCATGACTTCTGCAGCTGTGGAAAGGAATGAAATGTGTCTTCCTTCTGCATGAGTGCACTGAAACTACCCTTGCCAAAGTCACCAGTGGTCAAAGAAGCTTCACTTACTTTCCAAGTATTTCTGAAACTGATCACCTGTGCTTAATTTCTACAACCGCTGCCTGAGTCCAAGTCATCATTTTGTCTTTTGGAAAATAGCAATAGACTCCTAATGTGTTTCTCATCTGTAACTCCCTCAATCTAACTATCACTCAGCCATAATTTGATTGATATGAAATTCAAATTAAATGATGTCATCGTTTTGGTGAAAACTTTGCAATTCCTAATGTCAACAGTTTTCTTTTTTTTTTTTGGCATGGCATACAAGGCCTTGAGTGGCCCAGCCTCTCCAAGTTATCTGTTGTTAGTCTCTCACCCAGCTGCATATCATACCTGAACACACTCACCGCGCTGTTGCACGTTTGTTGTTTGCCTTTGAAATTGACTAGCCGATCTTAAAATGCATATGGAAATGCAAGGGTTCTAGAATGGCCCAAACAATCTTGAAAAATAAGAACAAAGTTGGAGGGCTCACACTTCCTCATTTAAACACTTACTACGAAACTACATTAATCCAAACAATGTGGTACTGATGTAAGGATAGACATATAGATCAATGGAATAGAATAAAACCTTACATTTATGGCCAGCTGATTGAAAAAAAATTTTTTTTTCTTATAGTGTTATACGTGCAACAAAACATACAATATTTCATCAATTTCTACACGTACACATCAGTGACACTGATCACATTCTTTAAGTCATGCAACCATTCTCGCTATCTTTTTCTAAGTTATACCATCATTAATATTCATTCAGCTCATTCTAAGCAAAGACCCCCACTTTCCGGCTCTGTCCTGCCCGTGGTAACCACTAATTACTTATGATTTCTATTGTTGTTGTTGTTAGGTGCCTTTGAGTCAGTTCTGACTCATAGCTATCCCATGTACAACAGAATGAAATGCTGCCTGGTTGTGCATCATCCTCACAATCGTTGCTGTGTTTGAGCCCATTGTTGCAGCCACTGTGTCAGTCCATCTGTTGATGGTCTTCCTATTTTTTGCTGATGCTCTGTTTTACCAAGCATGATGTTCTTTTCTAGGGATTGTTCCCTTCCAATAACATGTTGAAGATGCATGAAACGAAGTCTCTCCATCCTTACATCTAAGGAGCATTCTGGCCATACTTCTTACAAGACAGATCGGTTTGTTCTTCTGGCAGTCCATTGTGCATTCAATATCTTCACCAACACCATAATTCAAATGCATCACTTCTTCTTCAGTCTTCCTTATTAATTGTCCAGCTTTCACATGCATATGATGAGGCGATTGAAAATATCATGTCTTCGGTCAGGCACACCTTATTTCTCAAAGTGACATCTTTGCTTTTTAACAGTTAAAGAGGTCTTTTGCAGCAGATTTGCCCAGTGCAGTACGTCATTTGATTTCCTGACTGCTGCTTCCATGGGTGTTGATTGTGGGTCCAAGTAAAATGAAATCCTTGACAACTTCAGTATTTTCTCCATTTATCATGATGTTACTTATTGGTCTGGATGTGAAGATTTTTACTTTCTTTAAGTTGAGGTGTAATCCATACTGAAGGCTGTAGTCTCTGATCTTCATCAGTGAGTGCCTCAAGTCTTCTTCACTTTCAGCAAGCAAAGTTGTGTCATCTGCACATCGCAGGTTGTTAATGAGTCTTCCTCCAATCCTGGTGCCACATTCTTCTTCATATACTCCTGCTTTCTCAGATTTTTTTGCTCAGCATACAGATTGAATAAAAAGCATGTCAGAAGAGAATCTGAAACTTGCTTTTGAACAGAGTAGCTAAAGTGAATGGAAGAAATAATGAAGTAAAAGAGCTGAACAGAAGATTTCAAAGGGCGGCTTGAGAAGACACTAGCCACTTTGCAGGAGACAGTAAAGTTTTATATTAAAATGTTAAAAGACTTGAAATTAGAAAACCAAAAGGGAAGAATGCGTTCAGCATTTCTCAAGCTGAAAGAACTGAATAAAAAATTCAAGCCTTGAGTTGCAGTATTGAAGGATTCTGTGGGCAATAAATTAAACAATGCAGGAAGCATAAAAAAGAGTTGGAAAGAATCACTGTACCAAAAAGAACTGGTTGACATTCAGCCATTTCAGCAGATAGCATGTGATCAAAAACCGATGGTACTGAAGGAAGAAGTTCAAGCTGCAGTGAAGGCATTGACGAAAAACAAGGCTGCAGGGATTGATGGAATATCAATTGAGATGTTTCAACAAATGGGTGCAATGCTGGAAGCACTCACTCTATGCCAAGAAAATTTGGAAGACAGCTACCTGGCCAGCCAACTGGAAGAGATCCATATATGTGCCCATTCCAAAGAAAAGTGTTCCAACAGAATGCAGAAATTATTGAACTATATCATTAATATCACACACAAGGAAAATTTTTCTGAAGATAATTAGAAAAATGATTGCAACAGTACATGGTCAGGGAACTGCCAGAAATTCAAGCTGGATTCAGAAGAGGATGTGGAATGAGGGATATCATTGCTGATGTCAGATGGATCTGAACTGAAAGCAGAGAATACCGGAAAGATGTTTACCTGTGTTTTATTGACTATGCAAAGGCCTTCAGCTGTGTGGATCATAGCAAATTATGGATAACATTGCAAAGAATGGGAATTTCAGAACACTTAATTGTACTCGTGTGGAAACTGTGTATAGACTAAAATACAGTTTTGAACAGGAGAAGGGGATACTGTGTGGTTTAAAATCAGAAAAAGTGTGTGCCAAGGTGGTATCCTTTCACCATGGTTTCTATCCAATTGCTAATTTCTTATTAGTGTTATCATACAGTATTTGTCCTTTTGTATCTGACTTAGTTTGCTCAGCATAAAGTCCTCTGAGTTTATCCATATTGTGGCATGCACTAGGACTTATTTTCTCTTTATGGCTAAATATTCCTTTGTATGTATATAACACATTTTGTTTATCCATTCATCATTTGACGGACATTTTAATTGTTTCCACTTCTGGTGATTTGTGAATAGTGCAGCAGTGAACAATTGGTGTACATATGTCTATTTGTGTCACTACTTTCAGGTCTTTTCAGTATATACCAAAGAATGGAATTGCTGGCCATATGGTAGTACTGTCTTCAACTTTTTTTTTTTAATTGTGCTTTCGATAAAGGCTTACAGAGCAAATTAGTTTCTCATTAAACAAATACTACAGATATTGTTTTATGACATTGGTTGCCAACCCTGCAACATGTGAACACTCTCCTCTTCTCGACTTTGGTTCCCCATTTCCATTCATTTACCTTTCCTGTCCCCTCCTGTCCTCTCGTTCTTGCCCTTGGGCTGGTGTGCCCATTTAATCTTGTATACATGGTTGAGCTATGGGTATTATTTGTTTTATGGGCCCATCTAATCTTTGGCTGGAGGGTGAAACTCAGGAGTGACTTAAGTGTTGAGGTAAAAGGTTGTCTGGGGGCTGTATTCTCGGGGTTTTTCCAGTCTCTGTCAGACCAGTAAGTCTGGTCTTTTTTTGTGAGTTTGAATTTTGTTCTACATTTTTCTCTAGCTGTGTCCAGGACCCTCTATTGTGATCCATGTCAGAGCAGTCGGTGATGGTAGCCAAGCACCATCTTGTTGTGCTGGACTCAGTCTGGTGGAGGCTGTGGTAGTTGTGGTCCATTAGTCCTTTGGACTAATCTTTCGCTTGTATCTTTGATTTTCTTCATTCTCCTTTGCTCCAGATGGGGTGGGACCAGTGGAATATCTTAGATGGCTGCTCACAAGCTTTTAAGACCCCAGATGCTACTCACCAAAGTAGGATATAGAATATTTTCTTTATTAACTATGTTATGCCAGTTGAGCTAGATGTCCCCTGAGACCATGGCCCTAGCCCTCTGCCCAGCAGTTCAGTCCAGGGAGTTTGGATGTATCTATGAAGCATCTGTGACTTTGCCTTTTTCAAGTTGTACTGACTTCCTCAGTATTGTGTACTGTCTTACCCTTCACCAAAGTTACCGCTTACATATTATCCAGTTAGTGTTTTTCCCTCCTCACCCCTCTCTTCCCTCATAATCATCAAAGATAGTTTTCTTTCTGTGTGTAAACCATGTCATGAGTTTTTATCATAGTGGTCTTATACAATATTTGTCTTTTTGTGATTGACTTATGTCACTCAGCATAATGCCCTCCAGATTCATCTATGTTGTGAGATGTTTTGCAGATTCATTGCTGTTCTTTATCATTGCATAGTCTTCCATTGTGTCTATGTACTATAGTTTGTTTACACATTCATCTGTTGATGGGCACTTAGGTTGTCTCTGTCTTTTTGCTATTGTCAATAATACTGCAGTGATCACGGATGTGCATATGTCTATTCATGTGATGGCTCTTATTTCTCTGGGATATATTCCTAGGAGTGAGATTGCTTGATCATATGGTATTTCTATTTCTAGCTTTTTAAGTAAGCACCATATCATTTTCCAAATTGGTTGTATCATTTTGCATTCCCACCAGCAGTGCTTAAGAATTCCACGCTTCCTGCAGCCGCTCCAACATTTGTTATTTTCTGTTTTTTTGATTCGTGCCAGTAATGTTGGGGTGAGATAGGATCTCATTGTAGTTTTGATTTGAATTTCTCTAATGGCTAGTGGTTTGGTTTTTGTGGTTTAATGGCCGGTGATTATGAGCATTTCCTCTTGTGTCTGTTAGCCGCCTGAATGTGTTCTTTGTTGAAGTGTCTGTTCATATC
Organism: Dugong dugon; assembly: GCA_030035585.1. NCBI lineage: Eukaryota > Metazoa > Chordata > Mammalia > Sirenia > Dugongidae > Dugong > Dugong dugon. The sequence continues at coordinate 171,609,315 of CM057462.1, forward strand.
CTTTCCCCATTTTTTAATTGGATTATTTGTCTTTTTGTTGTAGAGATATTGAATTTTCCTACAGATTTTAGAGATTAGACCTTTGTTGGATTTGTCATAGCCAAAATCTTTTTCCCAGTCTGTAGGTTCTCTTTTGGTGAAGTCTTTTGATGAGCGTAAGTGTTTAATTTTCAGAAGGTCCCAGTTATCTAGCTTATCTTCTGGTGTTTGTGTATTGTTAATTATGGTTTGTATTCGATTTATGCTATCTATTAGGGCCTCTAGCATTGACTCTATGTTTTCTTCTATGATCTTTATAGTTTTTGTTTTTATATTTAGGTCTTTGATCCATTTTGAATTAGTTTTTGTGTAAGGAGAGAGGTATGGGCCCTGGACCCTGTTTCATTTTTTTATAGATGGATGTCCAGTTTTGCCAACACCATTTGTTAAAAAGACTGTCTTTCCCCGTATCTTCATCTTTTTTGGGGAATTGCCAAACTGTTTTCCGCAATGCTGTATCAATTTATGATCCCACCAGCAGTGGATGAGGGGTCCTATTTTTCTACAACCTCACCAACACCTCATATTTTCCTTTATTTTTTTATCATTGCCATTCTAATGGACATGAGCAGGTATCTCATTGCGGTTTTGATTTGCATCTCCCTAATGGCTAATGGAGCCCTGGTGGCGTAGTGGTTAAGAGCTTGGCTACTAACCAAAAGGTTGGCAGTTTGAATCCACCAGCCACTCCTTGGAAACCCTGTGAGGCAGCTCCACTCTGTTCTATACGGTCACTGTGAGGAGGAATGGACTTGATGACAATGAGTTTAATGGCTAATGAGGAGCCCTGGTCGCACAGTGGTTAAGAGCTCGGTGGCTCACCGAAAGGTGGGTAGTCCAAATCCACTAGCCGCTCCTTGGAAACCCTATGAGGTAGCCCTACTGTGTCCTGCAGGGTTGCTAGGAGTTGGAATTGACTTGACAGCAATGAGTTTGGTTTTTTTTGGGGGTGGTTTAGTGGCTAATGAAGAAACCGTGGTGCACAGTGTTTAAAGAGCTCATATGCTAACTGAGAGGTCGACGTTTCGACCCACTAGCCACTCCGCGGGAGAAAGATGTGTCAGTTTGCTTCTGTAAAGATTCCAGCCTTGGAAACCCTAAGGGATGGTTCTACTTTATCCTTCAGGGCCACTTTGACTGAGAATAGACTCAACAGCAACCAGTTTGGTTTTGTTTTTTAGTGATGAATGATTTTGAGCATCTTTTTATCTGCTTGTTGGCCATTTGAATATCCTCCTTGGTGAAATGTCTGTTCAAGTCCTTCGCCCATTTTTTGATTGGGTTGTTTCTCTTTTTGTTAAGTTGTAGAAGTATTTTATGAATTTTGGATATTAGACCTTTATTGGATGTAGCGTTCCCCTAAATTTTCTCCCACTCTGTTGGCTGTCTTTTCACTTTTTTGATGAAGTCTTTTGATGAACAGAAGTATTTTATTTTTATGTCATCTCATTTATCTATTTTAGTTTTTGCTTCTCAGGCTTTTGTTGTCATATTAGATAGTCCATCACAGAAACCCAGGTCCCAGAGCTTCATCCTAAATTTTCTTTTATGAGTTATGGTTTTAGTTTTCAGATTAAGGTCACTGATCCATTTTGAATTGTTTTTTGTGTATGGTATAAGGGTTGGACCTTGGTTCATTCTTTTGCATGTGGATATTCAATTTTCCAAGCACCATTTATTGAAGAGACTCTTTCTTCCCCATTTGATGGATTTAGCATTGTGGCCAATTGATTTTTGACAATGATGCCAAGACAATTCAATGAGGAAAGAGTAGTCTTTTCAACAAATGGAGCCGTCACAACTGGATATCCACATGCAAAAGAATGAAGTTGCACTCCTCCCTCACACTATGTACAAAATTAACTCAAAATGGATCAAAGAACCAAATGTAAGAGGTAAAACTATAAAAGTCTTAGAAGAAAACATAGGTGCAAATCGTAAAGACCTTAGTTCCTAGCTACAGCACTAAAAGCAGAAGAAGCAAAAGAAAAAAAAAGATAAATTGGACTTTATCAAAATGAGAAACTTTTGTGCTTCTGAGGATACTATCAAGAATGTGAAAAGACAGCCCACAGATTGGGGAAAAATATTTGCAAATCATATATCTGATAAGACACTAATATCCAAATATATAATGAACTCTTACAACTCAACAATAAAAAGACAAATAACCCAGTTATAAAATGGGTGACAGATTTGAATAGAAATTTCTCCAAAGAAGGTATAGAAATTCCCAATAAGCTCAAGTCATTAGTTATTAGGGAAATGTAAATCAAAACTACAGTGAGATACAGCTTTTCATCCATTAGCATGGGTATAATAAAAAAGATGGTGTTGAAGAGGCTGTGGAGAGATTGGATATGGAGAAATCATATATTGCTGATGGGAATGGTGCAGCTGCTTTGGAAAACAGTTTGGGAGTTCCTCCAAAAGTTAAATGTGATATACCATATGACACAGCAATTCCATTTCTAGGTATATACCTAAGAGAATCAAAAACATAAGCCTATACACAAATTTGCACATAAATGTTCATAGCAGCATTATTCATAATAGCCAAAAAGTAGAAACACTCAAATGGCCATAGGTTGATGAATAGATAGGCAAAATGTGGTATATCTATATGAGGGAATGTTACTCAGCCATAAAAAGGAATGGAGTACTGATATATGCCACAACATGGATGAAACTTGAAAATATCATGCTAAGTAAAAGAAGCGAGTCACAAAAGATCACATATTGTATGATTTCATTGATATGAAATGTTCAGAATATGGAAATTTATAGAGACAGAAAGTAGGTTAGTAGTTGCCTGGGACTGGGATGAAGGGGAGGTGGAGAATGACTGCCAGTGGTTACAGAATTTCTTTTTGGGGTGATAAAAATGTTCTGTTTGGCAGTCGTGATGATTGCACAACATTGTGAATATACTGAAAACCACTGAATGTATACTTTAAAAGTATATGATCTACAGTTTATATACATCAAAACACGTCTCTTTGGGATGGGTTACAACATTGTTGAAATATAATTGTGTGGTTTGCTTTACTCAATAGTTTCTCCTTAAGAATGATATATAAATAGAATATTTGTGAATAGTGTTTTCTTAATGATTTGAATTATTATTTTGGAGATGCTTTAATCTTCAGACTTTGCTTGCCAAAGATTCTAGTTCTTGCAAAAAAATTTTTTTTTTATTGTGTAGCTTGGCAGTTTCTAATTTAGAGGGAGAATGCTTTTGTGAAGTGAAATTATTTTATAATAAAATTAATCATTCCTTAATTTGCCTTTTAAAATACAGACTTACTTAAAATCTAGCAAGGTTTTCTTAATTGGAAAGAAACATTCTTGTAATTCATGAAAGAATAATTACCTTCACTGCAGCTAAAACCATTTTTTAATTTAAATTTATTTATATTCTGTTTTTTCACAAAGAAAAGCATGTTCATATTTCACAAAAGAAAACATATTTTATAAAACATATCCACTCATTTATTCATCCATTTTTTCCAACAGATATTCCTAGAGATATTGGGCACATGAAATGAAACAGTAAAGTAAAGTAGAAGTGAAGAGCCAGGACCAAGAAAAAGAAATAACCAAAGTGAGACCAGAAGTGGAGAATAGAAAATTTCCAAACATGAAGACCATCAAAATACTGGGATTGGATACATGTAGGCACCCTGGTAATCAGGGTTAATTTTGTCATCAGTAACGAGGAAGAAACATATAAGCTTCCTCTACAGCTGAGTTGAAAACAATTTCTCATAGTTTAAAACAACATATATTTCCTTCCCCTGTGGTCTCACCTGTTAGCGTGGTTCAGCTGGGCGGGTGACTTTGGGATCTTGAGCCTGGATCCCTTTCCCCATGTTCAGCCCCACATTTTCAGATACTTGTTGGGATTTCAATTTAAATTGCTCATAATTTTACTGCTAGCGTCATTATCTTCCCCAGATAGCTCATTTCTCATGTGTGTTGATGGCCTTTACTGTTCTCTTGATCAGCAAAGCTTGAACTGTTCATATCATCTTCAATCCTGCTCTCTGTCCCCATCCACTGTATTTTGTGGGTTCTACTTTAGTGGCAAACCAGTTGCTGTCAAGTCAGCTTTGACTTATGGTAACCCGTGGTGCAAATGGTTAACATGCTTGGCTGCTAGCTGAAAGGTTGGAGGTTCAAGTTCACCCAGAGGTGCCTTGGAAGAGAGACCTGGCAATCTACTTCCGAAAAATCAGCCATTGAAAACCCTATGGAGCACAGTTCTACTCTGACACACATGGGGTTGCCATGAGTCAGAGTTGATTCCACTCAGAGATACTGGTGGTACTTTAGTGGTGCCTTTGGTCCTTGTCTGCGCTTTTCCATTTCTTTTTCTGTTGTCCCAGTTGAGAACTTAACTTTCCTCTTGCTCAAGCTACAATATAGCTTATTTAATTGGCTTAGTTCTTCTAGTATCACACGGCATCGAAACTGTCCTAAATACTCTTCCCAGAGTTCTCTCTCTTTTTTTTAAATTGTAGTTTAAATGAAGTTTACATTTCAAGTTAGTCTCCCATACAAAATTTTATACATACATTGTTATGTGACCCTAACTGCTCATCCCGTACTTTGACAGCACACTCCTCCTTTCCACCCCTGATTCCCCATGTCCATTCAACCAGCTCCTAACGCTCTCTGCCTTCCCATCTCACCTCCGGACAGAAGCTGCCCCTTTGGTCTCTTGTATCTACTTGAGCTAAGAGGCACACTCCTCACGAGTATCACTTTATGTCCCACAGTCCAGTCCAATCCCCGTCTGAAGAGTTGGCCTTGGAAATTGTTTTAGTTCTGGGCTGATAGAGAGTCCAGGGGCCATGCTTTCCAGGGTTCTTCCAGTCTCAATCAGACCATTAAGTCTGGTCTTCTTTCTAGAATTTGAGCTCCGTACCCCACCTTTCTGCTGCTCCATCAGGGACTGTCTATTGTATTCCCTGTCAGGGCGGTCATTGGTGGTAGCTGGGCACCATCTAGTTCTTCTCGTCTCAGGCTGATGAAGTCTCTGGTCTGTGTGGCCCTTTCTGTCTCTTGGGCTACTACTTTCCTTGTGTCTTTGGTGTTCTTCATTCTCCTTTACTCCAGGTGGTTGGGACCAACTGATGCATCTTAGATGGCTGCCTGCAAGCTTTTAAGACCCCCAGACGCCACTCACCAAAGTAGGCTGCAGAACATTTTCTTAATAAGCTTTGTTATGCCAGTTGACATAGATGTCCCCTGAAAGCATGGTCCCCAGACCCCTACCCCCACCACTACATCCCTCAAAGTACCTGACTGTATTCAGGAAACTTCTTAGCTTTGGTTTATTCCCGTTGTGCTGACTTTCCCTGTAGTGTGTGCTGTCCTTGCCTTCGCCTAAGATAATTCTTATCTACTATCTAGTTAGTAAATAAATCTCACCCTCCCCCCACCCCATAACCACCAAAGAATGTTTTCTTCTGTGTTTAAACCTTTTCTTGAGTTCTTATAATAGTGGTCTTATACAATATTTGTCCTTCTGTGACTGACTAAAGTCACTCAGCATAATAAGTTCAGCTTCCTCCATGTTATACGATGTTTCATGGCTTCATCGTTGTTCTTTATCATTGCATAGTATTCCATTTTGTGGATATAGCATAATTTGTTTATCCATTCGTCTGTTGATGGGTGTCTGGGTGTTTCCATCTTTTTGTTATTGTGAACAGTGCTGCACTGAACATGGGTGTGCATACATCTATTCATGTGATGACTCTTATTTCTCTAGGATATATTCCAAGGAGCGGGAGAGCTGGATCATATGGTACTTCTATTTCTAGCTTTTTAAGGAAGCACCAAATCGATTTCCAAAGTGGTTGTACCATTTTACGTTCCCACCAACATTGTATAAGTGTTCCAGTCTCTCCACAACCTCTCTAGCATTTTTTATTTTGTGTTTTTTGGGTTAGTGCTAGCCTTGTTGGGGTGAGATGATATCTCATTGTAGTTTTGATCTGCATTTCTCTAATGGCTAATGATAGTGAGCATTTCTTCATGTGTCTGTTAGCTGCCTGAATATCTTCTTTGGTGAAGTGCCTGTTCATATCCTTTGCTCATTTTTTAATTGGGTTATTTGTCTTTTTGTTGTTGAGGTTTTGCAGTATCTTGAGATTAGACGCTAATTGGATTTGTCATAGCGAAAATTTTTTTTCCAGTCTGTAGGTTGTCTTTTTACTCTTTTGGTGAAGTCTTTTGATGGGCATAAGTGTTTGATTTTTAGGAGCTCCCATTTATCTAGTCTCTTTTCTGGTGCTTGTGCATTGTTACTTATGGTTCGTATTGTGTTTATGCCAAGTATTAGGGCTCCTAGCGTTGTCCCTATGTTTTCTTCCATGATCTTTATCATTTTTGATTTTATATTTAAGTCTTTGATCCATTTTGAGTTAGTTTTTGTACATGGTGTGAGGTATGGGTCTTGTTTCAGTTTTTTGTGTATAGATATCCAGTTATGCCAGCACCATTTGTGTAAAGAGGCCGTCTTTTCCCCAGTTAATGGACTTTGGGCCTTTGTCAAATATTAGCTGCGCATAGGTGGATGAGCTTATATCTGGATTCTCAACTCTGTTCCATTGGTCTGTGTATCTGTTGTTGTACCAGCACCAGGCTGTCTTGACTACCGTGGCAGTATAATAGGTCCTAAAATCAGGTAGTGTAAGGCCTCCCACTTTGTTCTTCTTCTTGAGTAATGCTTTATTGGGGGTCTCTTCCCTTTCCATATGAAGTTGGTGATTTGTTTCTCCATCTCATTAAAAAATGCTGGTGGAATATGGATCGGGATTGCATTGTATCTGTAGATTGCTTTGGGTAGAATTGACATTTTCACTATGTTGAGTCTGCCTATCCATGAGCAAGATGTGTTTTTTTCACTTATGCAGGTCTCTTTTAGTTTCTTTCAGTAGTGTCTTGTAGTTTTCTCTGTATAGATCTTTTACGTCTCTGGTTAGATTTATTCCTAAGTATTTTATCTTCTTGGGAGCGATTGTAAATGGTATTGATTTGGTGATTTCCTCTTCGAGGTTCTCTTTGTTAGTGTAGAGGAATCCAGTTGATTTTGGTATGTTTATCTTGTATCGTGAAACTTTGCTGAAATCTTCTATTGGTTCCAGTAGTTTTGTTGTGGATTCTTTGAGGTTTTCTGTGTATAAGATCATATCATCTGCATATAGAGATAGTTTGACTTCTTCCCTACCAGTTTGAATGCCCTTTATTTCTTTTTCTAGCCTAATTGCTGTTTGCCAGTGTTCTCTTAAAGCATAACTCTAATCATCATCACTCCCTTTTTCTGCACAATGAAGTCCTAACTTCTTGGGATGACATCTAAAGTTTTCTAAGATTGGGACACCAACTACTTCCCAGAATAATTTTCCATTCTTCTGACTTGTACACTGTACCTACTACTTTCTGGAACATTCCTTGTAATTCCTCTACTTTGTCATTACTCAGACTTTTTCCTACACTTAGAATGCTTTTGCTTTTTCTGTTACTCCTGTTATAATTCAATTTATCAAATCTTTACCGAGTGTTTGCTAAATGTTAAGGACTGAGCTAGTTATTTCGGAGTTAAAGATGAGAATAATTACGCCTTCCCTCAAAGATCTCAGAAATCATATTCAGAAGAATTGGTAAGTCTAAATTTACATATTGCTTCTTCTACGAAGCCTTTCCTGATTTTCCAGCTTAATGTAATTTTACTTTCTTTTGTGTGTGTGTGTGTGTGTGTGTGTGTGTGTGTGTTTTTAAAGCTGTCACTTGCATTTTTCAAATAGAACTTATAGACTTTCTAAATATTGGTTAATATTTTACATGCCCAGTTATGTTATAACCATCTGTGCATTGCATTTCTTGATCCTTAGGTTCCTATAGCATGCTACAGTATAACTTTTATATAGTAGGTGTTCAGTAAATTTTGCAGGGTTACACGCATAATCGTCGGCTGAGCTAACACAGAGATCTTGAGAAGTTGATATCATTTGTCAAAACAATCACACACCGTTGTATTTTAGGGCCATATTTTAAAAGCTTTTAGGTATTATTTTAAAAGCTTAGGTGCTTGTTAGATTTTAGTAAAGGCCAAATGTTTTCAAACTTATAAGCTACGGTTGTGACCGCACATGGAACGCAGCCTATGAAGTCAGCAGAAGGAGCTCCCCACAGTGTATGGAGAAAAGCTTGGAAGGATTTGGGCAAGGATAGAAGTCAGACTTTTAGGGTAGGCCTTCCCAAAGGATAAATGAGCTGAAGATCAGGCTTTCACAGATTTGAAGCAAATTTGTATACATGTGAGAGGTGGTTGCTTTTGAAGTCTGATATAATTCTGGCTAGCTTGTTGTGGAAATGGTTACTGGTTAAGTAGTTGAGGTATACTCTCATCCCTGCCCCTACCATGATTACTTTATTTCACTAAAAAAACTTTTATTTTAATATTGCTGTTCAGGCTTTAGACCTCAAATATTTGGAATATACAAGTCACTTCTGTACTAGGCTATGTCAGGTCACATCTGTAGTTAATAGGGTCCATCTTTCTTCTGCTAATGGATACCCCAAGTAATGTGCCATGGGGAGATTCCAGGGCACATAGTTTTCCTTTTAGATGCTAACCCTAAACCAAACAAACCTAAACTTCTCTTCACGTATTTGTGATATTGTCATTCATAAATTTTGCTACATTTTCTTTGGACCCACTTATTTTTAGCCTAAACTCTTTTTGGGATAATGTATGCTTCATATTTATTACCCACTTTGGAAATTACTATTTATTTAATAGATCCTGAATTTACTTGCATGAGTGCCAAGGGAATCCCCGTCTTCCTAGTACCTGGTACTTGGTGAGCAATCTATATATATCCATATAACCCAGGACATTTTATCAAGAAGTCCCTGGGTGGTACAGTCGTGAAGTGCTGGACTACTAGCTGAAAGTTTGGTGGTTCAAATCTGCCCAGAGGCACCTCAGAAGTAAGGCCTGGCGATCTGCTTCCAAAAGGTCACAGCCTTGAAAACCCTATGGAGTGCAGTTCTACTTGGCACACATGAGGCACCATGAGTGGGAATCGATTTGATGGCTACTAACAACAACCATATTTTATCTCTCAAAGATGCCACAATTTTAAGATGCACCGTTATCTTATATACTTCTAAGAAAGAAAAAGAAAAAACCACTATCAATTAGATAGATATAATACTTTCTTATCACTTAGAATTTTTGTTTTATACTTACTGAAAGTGCTTCCAGACTTTAAAAATAGATTTTTATCATGTAATTCTTATGCATATAGAAGTTGTAAAATATAAATGAAATAAACTGGTTAATCATTTCCAAAACTTCACGTTGAGTTCCGCTCTTCTGAATTACTCTTGATCACATGGTTGATGTCTGTGTTTTTCCACACAATATCATCCCCAGTGCTACTAACAGTGTTGGTGGTACAGCATTTCTTAAAAGGATCCTTCTTGCTTGAGTGAGAGAAATGTGATTTCCTCTTAGGGTTGACCAGTTTTGGAATTCTTTGGTTCATGGCCTGGGCCCCACCTTCCCCGGTGAGGCTGTTGAGTGTTGTCCTGAGCACGGCTCATGCGTACCTGGCATCCATCTCTCTCGTGGTCTGCTCAAGCCAAGGAGCAGAAAGCCCTGAAGTGCTTGGTACCCAGCCAAGTGATTTTTCCTGTTTTCAACTTAGACACTGCAGTTTGCGCATTGTATGGATGAGTGGAAATTTTTGAGCAAGAAATAGGTTCCTGCAGATCTATTTGAAATGCTCAAATCCACCTATTTAATGGCATCTTCACAGACATGCATGATTGAGTTAGAGATGTCACAACTTAGGCAATTTTTCAGACAGAAAGGAAGGCGAATTAGCTCTCTTCTAAGTCAGTACAGGTATACCTTGTTTTATTATACTTCCCTTTATGGCGCTTTGCAGATAGTGTGTTTTTTAAAAATTGGAGGTTTGTGGGAACCCTGCATTGAGCAAGTCTATTGGCACCGTTTTTCTAACAGCAAGTGCTCACTTTGTGTCTCTATGTCACATTTTGGTAATCCTTGCAATATTTCAAACTTTTTCATTATTATTATATCTGTTATGGTGATCTGTGATGTTCCTATTTTAATTGTTTTGGGGTGCCACGAACCACACCCATATAAGGCAGCAAACTTAATCGATAAATGTTGTGTGTGTTCTGGCTGCTCCACCTACCTGCCATTCCCCTGTCGCTCTCCTTTCTTCAGGCCTCCCTATTCCCTAAGAGACAACAATATCGAAATTATACCAATTAATAACTCTACAATGACCTCTAAGTGTTCAAGTGAAAGGAAGAGTAACATGTCTCTCACTTGAAATCAAAAGCTAGAAGTGATTAAGCTTAGTGAGGAAGACATGTCAAAAGCTGAGACAGCCCAAAAGCTAGGCCTCTTGTGCCAAACAGTCAAGTTGTGAATGCAAAGGAAACGTTCTTGAAGGAGATTAGAAGTGTTACTTCAGTGAACACACAAATGATAAGAAAGCGAAACAGCCTTATTCCTGATATGGAGAAAGTTTTAGTGGTCTAGAAAGAAGTTCAAACCAGCCACAACATTCCCTTAAGCCAAAGCCTAATCCAGAACAAGGCCCTAACTCTCTTCAATTCCATAAAGGCTGAGAGAGGTGAGGAAGCTGCAGGAGAAAAGTTTGAAGCTAGCAGAGATTGGTTAAAGAGGTTTAAGGAAAGAAGCTGTCTCCATAACATAAAAGTGCAAGGTGAAGCAGCAAGTGCTGATGTAGAAGCTGTGGTAAGTTATCCAGAAGATCTAGCTAAGATAATTGATGAAATGGCTACACTAAACAATAGATTTTCAATGTAGATGAAACAGCCTTATACTGGAAGAAGATGCCATCTAGGACTTTCATAGCTAGAGAGGAGAAGTCAGTGCTGGCTTCAAAGCTTCAAAGGACAGGCTGACTCTCTTGTTAGGGGCTGAATGCAGCTGGTGACTTTAAGTTGAAGCCATTGCTCATTTAACATTCCAAAAATTGTAGGGCCCTTAAGAATTATGCTAAATCTACTCTGCCTGGAACAACAAAGCCTGGATGACAGCACATCTGTTTATAACATGGTTTACCAATATTTTAAGCCCACTGTTGAGATCTACTGCTCAGAAAAAAAGATTCCTTTCAAAATATTCCTGGTCACCCAAGAGCTCTGATGGAGATGTACGTGGAGATTAATGTTGCTTTCGTGCCTGCTAACACATGCATTCTGTAGGCCATGGATAAAGGAGTAATTTTGACTTTCAAGTCTTATTATTTAGGAAATACATTTCATAAGGCTATTGCTGCCATAGACAGTGATTTTTCTGATGGATCTGGGCAAAGTAAATTGAAAACCTTCCTAAAAGGATTCACCACTCTAGATGCCATTAAGAACATTCGTGATTCATAGGAGGAGATCAAAATACCAACATTAACAGGACTTTGGAAGAAGTTGAGTCCAACCCTCACAGATGCCTTTGAGGGGTTCAAGACTTCAGTGGAGGAAGTAACTGCAGATATGGTGGAAATAGCAAAAGAACTAGAATTAGAAGTGGAGCCTGAAGATGTGACAGAATTGTTGCAATCACATGATAAAATTTGAATGGATGAGGAGTTGCTTCTTATGGATGAACAAAGAAAGTGATTTCTTGATATGGAAACTACTCCTGGTGAAGATGCTGTGAACATTGTTGAAATGAAAACAAAGGATTTAGAATATTACATAAACTTAGTTGATAAAGCAGCAGCAGGGCTTGAGAGGATTGACTCCAATTTTGAAAGAAGTTTACTGTGGGTAAAATGCTATCAGACAGCGTCACATGCTACAGAGAAATCTTTCCTAAAAGGAAGAGTCAATCAATGTGGCAAACTTCATGGTTGTCTTATTTTAAGAAATTGCCACAGCCACCCCAGTCTTCAGCAGCCACCACTCTGATCAGTCAGCAGCCATCAGCATCGAGGCAAGACCCTCTACCAGCAAAAAGATTACGACTCACTGAAGGCTCAGTTGATGGTTAGCATTTTTTAGCAATAAAGTATTTTTTTTAAATCAATGTATGCGCATTTTTTTTAGACATAATGCTGTTGCACACTTACATACTACAGTATAGTGTAAACGTAACTTTCACATGCACTGGGAAACCAAAAAATTTGTGTGAATTGCTTTATTGCGGTGGTCTGGAACTGAACCCACAATTATCTCTGAGATATGCCTATACTTCTTGGGAACTCTGGTTGGCTTTATTAAGTAGAATAGCTTCTATTGAAAACTTAATTTTTAATTTTCTCCCTTTCATTGATAAAGCAATTGCTGTGTTGAGAAGGAACAAAAGAAACTTCTTGGTGTTCCTTTATACAAATTCCTGAACTACAACTGCATTGCTAATTGTTATTCCACGTATGTGTTTAGGCTGTGTATCCAAAGATCAGATATTTGTTCATTTGGAGAAAACCAGAAATTTTGTGAATGATCTGGGAACAAACTATTGCTTTTCACTCTGAATTAAAGTATGTGAAACACATGACACGTAACTAAAGTGCTATCTCCTTTGCCCTCTCCATCTGTGCTACCATCCACATGCCTAAGGAATTGTCCTCTACTTGCTCCCAGCTTGGCCACTTAGGACCTGAGCAGAGTTCAAGTTTCCTAAGATCTCTAGTGTGTGATTTTCACTTGTGCTCAGCTTGTCTCTTCAGAGGTAATTGTATCTGTCTTTGTAGGTAACTGTGGAGTTGTACTGGTTTACTGTAGAATTCCTCTTCTTTACTTATACTAACCATCTTTCTCCTGTGTCCATATCCACACAGAAACTTAAGCTCTTGTCCTGAAATTTTCTGGCTGTTTCTTTTCTCTTTTTCCATTTATTAAAAGTTAATGGATTCTCGTAAAGACTGGTAATCATTAGTTCTCACTGAGGTATGATGCTGGGTTATTATGCTAAAATTTTTCTCTCCCCTGCCTTACTTTTATTGTTCAAAAAATCAAAACTAATCCTTATAGGCAGTATATGTTTCAGGCTGCCTCAAGATAGAAATTAACTTATTACCAATTGCTTTCAGTTTAATTAACCTTCAACTAGTTAAAAGTGGGGACTGACAACTTTTACCTGAACTCAAGTTGATTTTTAAGTGTGGAAAGTTCCTGATGTTTCTTGTAATTTTAACTACAGCAGCTCATATCTGACACTCAGTTTTCTTCATTAGTCATTTGAGTTGCAAAGCTGTAGTTAGGCACCAGTGGTAGGAGCTTGGAGCCCTGGTTTCTCAGTGGTTAAGCGTTCAGCTCCTAACCAAAAGGTCGGCAGTTTGAATCTACTAGCCACTGCTTGGAAACCCGATAGGGCAGTTCTACACCGTCCTGTAGAGTCACTATGAGTCAGAATTGACTTGACGACATTGGGTTTGGTTTTTTTTGGTTTGGTAGGAGCTACTTTAAGTGAAGACATAGTGCCTAAGAAGACATAACTACCCATTGAAGAACTAACCCTGCAATTAGGATTCCGATGGTTTGTTTTAGGACCTGTTTAAATGCTAGAATATCTGCTACTATGTTTTCCATTTATCTGAAAATATTATTAAATGTTTGACATAAATTTCCCTTTATATTCCTTAACGATTTAAAGAAATATTAGTAAGAGAGATTGTCGCAGCGGCGATGGTTGTCGGGGCGGCGGAGACAATAACCAATGCCACAACTCTTACAGAGAAGTGGGGCCAGGAGGGTCACTCTGAGGAGTCGAACCCCGGCTTTAGTCCCAGGAGTTTATTTTATAGTCAATACAGCAAACAGTGAAGCAAATAACAGAGCAATGGGCTTTGGGTGAGTAACAATAAGTTTTGGGCAACGGAAGAGGAATTCAGGTAAATAAGCCAATCAGTAATGGGTTTGGAAAAACAAGTCGTGACAAGTCTCAACATGTTGGGGACAAGTCTCAACATGTTGTGCAGCATGGAGGCCTTTATACATCCATATTTTAATGGCACATATCCACACAAGATATAAGTTTTTTGGATTCTTACTGTATCCTCATTAAAAACCTGTTGCCATCAAGTCAATTCCGACTCATAGTGACCCTTAATAGGACAGAGTCGAACTGCCTACTAGGGTTTCCAAGGAGCGGCTAGTGGACTCAAACTGCTGACCTTTTGGTTAGCAGCTGAGCTCTTAACCACTACACCACCAGGGCTCCATATCCTTATTAAGAAGACATTATTTGAAGATAAATTTTAGGTGGGGCCAGTTAAAAACTAATGTGTTTATATTTTCTTTGTGATCTAGCTGATGACCAGGGAGTCTTTTACTTATTTGGGACTTGTAATCTTTTTAAGTCTCTTGTGTGCCATTCAGTGTTCTGAAAAAGGTTGACCTTAGTTCCCTGAAATTAAAAATAAAGAGTTGATCTTCAGTTAAGATGGTTTTTTATTAAATACTTACTGTATACATATTAGTTTGTAAAAGAGAGTATATATCAAAAGGTGGTATACAGTGGTCTCTGCATTCAAATTATATTCTTTTGGGGGAAAAATGAGACATGAAACAATGAGGAAATAGCATAAGAGTATAAAAATAAAATGCTAAAGTGAGCACAATCAGTTCCCCCAAAAGCTTGTACTTATAGTGGGCAATCCAAATGGAAATAATCCATGTTGAAATTGTATGAAAGAAGTATCACTTGAAGTGGGCCCTGGAAGATGATGGGATTTGGGAATACAGAGGGAAAGGTGGAGGGTGTATCAGGAGGAGGAATGCATGAATAAAGAATGACACGAAGATGTGAACAACCCTGAGGTTTGCAGGCAAGAGCTTAGTCAGAGGGTTGAGTATGTGTTAAAGGAAGTGAATTCTAAAGGACCTCAGATGTCAGAAATCAAAAGTTTGTACTGAGTATTGTCAGAGTGTCGGACAGAGAGGGCCAGTGGAGATGAGCTGGGAGGAACCGGAGTACGTTGTTGTTGATAAACAGAGGGACATGACACATAATTGTGTATGTTTGCTCACCACTTGGTACTCCATGCCTAGAGCCACAAGAACAGATGGATGCAGGTATGTTGTATTGAGAACTCAGATACCATAAAGACTCATTGCTGTCAGAGACCTGAATTTCTAGAATGGTGAACAAAGTTCAGTCTTCTCTCAGTTTACATAGTAGTTACATTCCCAGAAAGTGCAATATATTGTGTAAGTCCTTGGTGTTTATATATAAAACAGTTAGGTTCCAGCACAGATAATTTTACTTACACGAATGTGCAGTAAACATTGGAAAATCATGCAGGTTGTGTGATAATTGTTCAGTGTATAGGATTCCCCTGAGAATTGCTGGATGTTTAACATCCCTGGGTTCACAAACATTGTGGAACATTGCCACAAATTTCCAAATTGCCCCTTCTTGTCAACCACTGCTCTATTGCTGTATCAGTGATTATGTAAGTTACATATTCTAATTCCTTTTTTTTGTTTGTTGAAATTTTTGGTTGCTGTTGTTTTGTTTGTTTTTATCTGCTAAATAGTACTTTTAAAATTTAATCCCCTAGTAAGTCAAAGGCCATGTATTAAGTGTTTTCTCCAGGAAGATAGATCCTATAGGTTCTAGAGATAGTAAATTTTTTATTGCATTCACTTTGGCCAGCAATTGCTAAGCCTCTGCTGGCTGCCAGACACTGTGCAGGTACGTGCCATGGCCTCTGCTCTCATGCAGGTGGCTAATTGCCCATCAGGAAAGTCAGTATGTTATCGGATGTGGATGGAGAATTTGAGAGAAGACGAAGTCTTGAAAAGGGCTAAGACAAGGTCAGAGAAAATTACAGTTTGTCACAGTCGAGTTAGGCCTTTAAGAATGTGTATAATTTTAACAGGATTTCAAGAGTGTAGTACTTTATAGCAGAAAGTTAAATATTAATTACACAGACTTTGCAATGAATCACTAAATGCCTAGTGTTTCTTCAGATGATAAAGCTTCTTTGCTATCCCTCGTCTTTCGTGTTTTTTTCTTTTTGATGTTAATTTTCTATTGTTTGTGTTCACATAGTTATAGCTGGTCTTCCTGACTAGTTTATGAGGAGAGGGACTATGACTGATACTGCACTGGATTTCCCATAGTGCTGAGGACATAGTAGGCACTCACTGAATATTTGACCTTAGATATTATCAAATTAATTTATGTAACAGTGAATGAATCATTCTCAGTTAAATGTTGTTTCTGTTTATTCTTTTTCTATCAGCATTTTCTAGGAAAATGAAGTCAAGATGTTAGTAATTGGACACTAAGAGGATGGCCTCCAGCCAGTCTCTTGATATGCCAGCCAGGGCCCAGTTGTGCTCAGCCTGTTTGTAGAACCATGTTGCTTTTCTCCTAGTCTGTTTCCTTAGGGAAAAGAAAATGTGGAAAACTAATACCTGCTCAAGAAGTTACAGACATTTCCACTCAGGAGGTCTCTCTTTTGAATGTTGTTTTCTCATTCAGATCTAATTTAGACAAGATGTTCTATCTCTTTTTGGAGTCACTTGAAGAGCAAGATTATAGATGTATTTTTTAATACTTTAAATTTTATGATACTTGTAAAAATATATTATGAACTTTATAAAGTCCTACAGACTTATGATTCTTTTGTTGTTATTAGATATATAACCATAGCCCCCCAAAAAGAAAAAAAAATCAAACCAAACCTATTGCCAACCAGTTGATTGTGACTCATGGTGACCCCATGTGTTACAGAGTAGAACTGATCCATAGGATTTTCTTGGCTATAATCTTTCTTTTTTTTTAAATAATTTTATTGTGTTTTAGGTGACAGTTTACAGTGCAAATAGTTTCTTATTCAAAAATTTTATACACAAATTGTTTTGTGACTTTAATTGCAATCCCCCCAGTATGTCAGCACTCTCCCACCCTTTCCATCCTGGGTTCTCCGTGTCCATTTGTCCAGTTTTCCTATCCCTTCCTCCCTTCTTGTCTTTGATTTTGGTCAGGTGTTGCCCATTTGGTTTTGTATACTTGAGTGAACTTAGAAGATGTTCCTCACGTGTGTTATTGTTCGTTTTATAGGCCTGTCTAATCTTTGGCTGAAAGGTGGACTTTGGAAGTGGCTTCAGTTCTCAGTTAGCAGGGTATCTGGGGGCCATAGTCTCGGGGGTTCCTCAGGTCTCTGTAGGACCAGTAAGTCTGGTCTTTTTTTTCATTTGTGAATTTGAATTTTGTTCTATATTTTTCTCCTGCTCTGTCCAGGACAATCTATTGTGATCCCTGTTTGAGCGGTTGGTGGTGATAGCCAGGCACCATCTAGTTCTTTTGGGCTCAGGCTAGTGGAGGCTGTGGTTCATGTGGTCCTTTAGTCCTTTGGACTAATATTTTCCTGTGTCTTTGGTTTTCTTCATTCTCCTTTGCTCTGGATGGGATGGGACCAATTTTTGGTTTTGTTGATTTTTTCTATTGTTTTTCTGTTTTCTATTTCATTTTTTTCTGCTCTAATCTTTTTATTTCCTTTCTTCTGGTGCCTGTGGGCTTCTTTTGTTGTTCTCTTTCTGTTTGTTCAAGTTGTAGGGCTAACGTTTTGATTGTGTCCTTTTCTTCTTTTTTGATATGTGCATTTATAGCTATAAATTGACCTCTGAACACTGCCTTTGCTGTGTCCCAAAGTTTTTGGTATGTGTTTTCATTCTCATTTAATTCTAGGAATTTTTTTTGATTCCATCTTTGATTTCTTCTGTTACCCAGTATGGTTGCTGTGAGTCGGAATCAACTCGACGGCAGTGGGGTTTTTTTTTTTTTTTTTTTTTAAATTACCCAGTTGTTTTTAAGCTAGGTGTTATTCAGTTTCTATGTATGTGATTTTTTTCGCTTGCTTTTCCTGTTGTTGATTTCTACTTTTATGGCATTGTGATCAGAAAGAATGCTTTATATTATCTTGATGTTTGGGATTTTATTGTCGGTTATTTTGTGGTCTAAAATATGGTCTCTTCTGGAGAATGGTCCATGTGTGTTGGAAAAGAATGTATACTTTGCTGCTGTTGAGTGGACTCTTCTGTGTATGTCTGAGATCAAGTTGGTTGATTTGGCCTTTAGAGCTTCTGTATCTTTGTTGAGTTTCTTTCTAGATGTTCTTTCCTTTACTGAGAGTGATCTGTTGAAGTTTCCTACCATTATTGTAGAAGTGTCTATTTCTCTTTTCATTGTTGTTATAGCTTGCTTTATGTGTTTTGGAGCCCTGTCGTTGGGTGTGTAGATAGTTATTAAGTTTATGTCTTTTTGTTGGATTGTGTCTTTAATCATTATATAATGTTCTTACTTATATTTTATGATTGATTTTTTTCTTTAATTCAATTTTATTTGAGATTCATGTTGATACTTCTACCCTTTTTGGTTGCTGTTTGCTTGATATATTTTTTTCTGCTTTTTGATTTTTAATATATTTATGTCTTCGTGTCTAAAGTGTGTCTCTTGTATGCAACATATTGATGGGTCACGCTCTTTTATCCATTCTGCCACTCTCTGTCTCTTTATAGGTGCATTTAAGCCATTTATATTCAGCGTGATTATCAATAGGTATGAGTTTCTTGCTGTCATATTGTTGTGCTTTGTCTTGTGGTGCTAATATTGTCTTTGTTCCTCTTACTTTCTTCCTTGCTGAGTTCCTTTTGTTTGTTGATTTTCTTTCTTCCTCTTTTGTTATTATAGATTTTGTATATACTGGGACTTTATATTATTCTTTTGATGCATTAAAGTTGTTAACTTTCTTTATAATTACCTTGAAATTTACCCTTATCTTCCTGAGTTTGAACTAGTCTTTTAATACTTGATGTCACCTTGACTTCCTCTCCATCTGAAAATTCTTTACTTATGGCGTTATTCCCCCCTTTTATTGTTTAGACATTGTTGTCATTTACAGATTGACGTCTCTGTTTCCTTGTTTTAAGTCTTTTAGCTTTGTTTTATTATTGAAAGTTCTTTCCCTAGGTTGGTATCTGGTTTATCTGTGCTGTGTCCTAGACTCTGATTGTTGTCTATTGTTAGTTCTCTAACAAAAGACTCCTTTTGATATTTCTTGCATGTTTGGTTTTTACAAATTCCCATAATTTCTGTATATCTGGACATGTCCTAATGTCACCATTGTATTTGAGAGATATTTTTGCAGGATATTTTATTCTTGTTTTGGCTGTTTTGCTCTTTCAAAGTTTTATACATGTTATCCCATTGCCTTCTTGCCTGCATAGTTTTTGCCCAGTAATCAGAGTTTAGTCTTGTTGTTTCCACTTTGTAAGTGACTTTTCATTTTTCTTGGGCTGCTCTCAGGAGTCTATCTTTGTGTTTGTTTTTTTTATGGTGTATCTTGGTGGCTTTCTTTTGGGGTCTGTCCTGTATGGGGTTCATTGAGCTTTTTGGATGGTCAGCTTTTCATCTTTGATGATATTTGGGTAATTTTCTACTAGCAAATCTTCAACAGTCTTCTCTGTGTTTTCCATTTTCTCCCCCTGTTCTGGAACTCCAGTCACACATAGATTTTTCTTCTTGATTGTATCCCACCTAATTTTCTTAGGTTTTCTTCGTTTTACTCTCTGATTTTTTCTCAGAGAAAGTAGAGTGAATGTATTTGTCTTCAATATCACTGATTCTGTCTTCCATTGTTTAAAATTTGCTCCTAAATTCTTCCGTTCAGTTGTCCATTTCTAAAACTTTGTTAGGTTTTGGATTTCTAGTTGCTGTTTTCGTATGATTTCTAATTGTTTTTTATTCCAATGTTTTGTTCTTGTATGATTTTCCTGAATTCTTCTATTGCTTTGTCTGTGTTTTCATTGGTTTTGTCTGTGTTTTCCATGATTTTGTCTGTTTTTTCCTTGGTTTTGGCTGTATTTTCCTTGATCTCACTTCTAATCTCCTAAATATTAGTGTTTTGAATTCCATATAAGGTAGTTCCAGTGCCTTTTCTCCTTCTGAGAGGTCATCTGATTCTTTATTTTGGTTATTTATGAGAGCCATCTTGTCCTGCTTTTTAATATGTTTTGGTATTGTCTGCTGTCTGTGAGACATTAAGGTATTATTTTCTTTATTTACTGATTGTATGTTTGTTTGTTTCGCCCTCTGTCTTAGTCATCTAGTGCTGCTCTAACAGAAATACCACAAGTGGCTGGCTTTAACAAAGAGAAGTTTATTCTCTCACAGTCCAGTAGGCTACAAGTCCAAATTCAGGGCATCAGCTCCAGGGGAATGCTTTCTCTGTTGGCTTTGGAGCAAGGTCCATGTCATCCATCTTCCCTTGGTCTGGGAGTTTCTCTGCGCAGGAACCTCAGGTCCAAAGGACACACTCTGCTCCCGGCACTGCTTTCTTGGTGGTATGAGGTTCCTGTATGTCTCTGCTCACTTCTCTCTTTTATATCTCAAAAGAGATTGCATTAAGACATTATCTAATCTTGTCAACCTCATCAGTATAACCTCATCATAGTTATAGAGTTTACAACACATAAGGAAATCACATCAGGTTACGCAATCATACAGTATTGGGAATCATGACCCAGCCAAGTTGACAGATATTTTTCGGGGACACAGTTCAATCCATGACACCCTCCTTCTTTGTTTTTTTTTTTTTTTTTTTTGATATGTCAGGGCATTCGGGCCAGGTGTGCTTTACTCCTTGCTCATCTGTGGGTATGATAAGTCTCACCACCTTGTCTGGGTGGACAGGGCAGCAGCAGACAGGGCGAACCCACTTTGCTGTACCAGTGGCGAGGTGCTGAGGGCAGACTGGATGGGCACTGTCTGCCTCCTGATGTTGGTCCAGCAGTGTGGGAGCTTTCACAGCCCCTTGCCAGATAAGCAGAGATGTCAGATGGGAAGAGGTATGAGTTTGCATCTCTTTGATCAGCAAGTGTTCTTATCTCGGGAGGGGAGGAGCATTGTGTGCCCAGTGTGGTGGTGGGCCTTAGCCAGGATGCTGTAGCCACGGTGGCACAGCAAGGGCTGGCGGGAAGGATTGGTGGCCTAAGGAGCTAGGTGGGGGGTACAAAACAAGAAAAATGAGAGAGGAAAAAAAAGGTGTAGCCAGTGGGTGTGGGTAGGGCATACCTGGGGGCCAGTGGGTAGTGGGGGGAGGTGATGTACAGGGGATAGGTGGGAGGCAGAAAGGGAGGACCAGTGGCTCTGTAGCCGTGGTGGTGCAGTGTGGCTCAGTGAGTAGGGGAAGAGGTAGCATATGAGTCTAGGTGGGAGGAAGAATGAAAAGGAAGAGAGAGGAAAAAAAATGGCGTGGTGGGAGTTGGAGGGTGGTTGCGGCATGGGGGACCTGTTTTGGTGGCAGGCTATTAGTCCTCTAACCAAGGCGACGTGGCATGGCACATTGGAAAAGGGTGGATTTGGTGTAATGGGCAGAAGGGATGAGGGGTGGGAAAGCTTGTTTTTCTGGTTACCAGGTGCTCTGTCTCCTGTTGGAAGCTTCCCGAAGTTGCCTGTTGTCATGGATTGAATTGTGTCCCCCAGAAAATGTGTGTAGCAACTTGGGTCATGATTCCCAGTATTGTATGTGTAACCTAATGTGATTTCCTTATGTGTTGTAAACTCTATCACTATGATGAGATTATATGTGATCTCCTTATGTGTTGTAAATTCTATCACTGTGATGAGGTTATACTGATGAGGTTGACAAGATTAGATAGCGTCTTAATGCAATCTCTTTTGAGATATAAAAGACAGAAGCGAGCAGAGACACATGGGAACCTCATACCACCAAGAAAGCAGTGCTGGGAGCGGAGCGCATCCTTTGGACCTGAGGTTCCTGCGCTGAGATGCTCCCAGACCAAAAGAAAACTGATGCATAACAAGGACCTTCCTCCAGAGATGACAGAGAGAGAGCTTTCTCCTGGAGCTGATACCCTGAATTTGGACTTGTAGCCTACTGAATTGTGAGAGAATAAACTTCTCTTTGTTAAAGCCATCTACTAGTGGTATTTCTGTTGGAGCAGCACTAGATGACTAAGACACTTGTCTGAGGATATAATGACATCAGTCCTTTAAGAAGTCAAGTTGAATCCTACATCAAGAAGAGATCTTAAATGAGCTTCACTTGCTGTATAGCTTTGACCAGGTTACGGAATCATGTTAGATGACACAATTCTGATCATTAAAATGGTAAGTTTTTCACAGGGCCATTTGGAATTTCTGTAGTAAATTTGACGGGCACACTATGGTGCTTGGCCTGTGGTAGGTGCTCCATAGATGTTAGCTATAAAATATTACTATTATTCCAAAAGTTATTTAAAATAGAATTCAACTACCTACTATGTGTCAGGCCCTATTCTAAAAGCTAGAGAACAAAGTGCTTAAAGCAGACAAAGATCCTGGCCCTCGAGGAACTGACATTCTAGCTTGAGAGATTGATAGGCAGTAAATGCAATCAATAAGTGAATTATATGGTAAATTGGAGGATGATTAGGGACAGGGTAAAAAGATAAGGGGAAGCAGGGCATGGGGATCAGAAATGTCCAGGAGGCAAAGGGTGATGTTTGAGCAAGGACTTGAGGAGATGATGGCATTAATTGTGTCTGTTCTCCTTAGATCGGTCTCAACATAGGGATACGTGGCTTTTAGGGTGAGAAGCAGAATCTCTTACAAAAGTATTCAGTCCCTCCGTTCTAAAGAGCAGTCGTTAAACTCTCAGAAGCTGTGAACTAAATGTCTGCGATTCTTAGCTATTAGGCTTAAAATGTGAAAAATTGTATATTTTTTCTTTTCCTTTCTCCAGAAAGTAAGAAAATAATGTTCTTTTATCTTTCCCCTCAATGACAATAAAATAAGCATTCCTAGTGTTATCGTCGGATCTTTTCTTAGGAGATATTTCCTTTACTTCCTAATGGATTTAGCTCTAATGCAATCCAGAGGCACATTTAAGTTGGTCTTCTCATTATATGACATCATTATTGTGAGTGTTTTCAAAAGTAGGGAAGTTTCTGTTGTTCTCCTGAGTGTCACTTGACCACAGGAAAGGAATGTGAGAAGGCCTCTGGCCACAGCTAAAGTACCTATTAAAAGATATCATTTAGTAAATGGTAGGCAGTTCTTTTCCTGGAACACATTTGAAAACATTGTAACATGAAGTAAGTTTTCTCTATTCCTTATCAGCAGTGGTTGTTTTTCTGTATTTTAAAACTGAGGGTCATGTTCATACACGTATTTACAAACACATATTTTTATCAGATGTCTAGGTTTTCAGATATTAAAATTGGATTGCACTAATTTATGTACAGAGCCCTGGTGGTGCAGTGGTTAATTGTTTGGCTGCTAACAAAAAGGTTGTCGGTTCAAATCTACCAGCTGCTCCTTGGAAACCCTATGGGGCAGTTCTACTCTGTCCTGTAGGGTCGCTGTGAGTTGGCATTGACTCAATGGCAGTGGGTTTGGTTTTTTTGTTTTTTAAATATATGCACATATATTGTGTATAGATGTGTATATATACACATGCATTTTTTTGATTAAATTTTAATTTTATCTCTTAATTATTTGAAAGAATTATGGAAACCAACAGTTTTATAGTTAAAGATTCCTTAAAATTAAATTAATTGTGAAATGTATACAAGTCAAAATTATTCAGTGTTTTGGTGGTGTCTGAGAGTTTTTATGTTTAGATGTTGAAGTGAGAAGATATGCAGTGGTATAGTTGGTGAGATTAAATTAAAAAAAAATTGAGAATCTTGTGCTTTTATTATCAAAATATAATAAATATTAAAATAGTTCTTTACTTGTTAAATGCACATACATCATTAGTGCACCTGGATTGCTTAGTATTCTTGCACTTATTTAGTGACTTCTAGAGTTCATTATTGCTTTAATGGAATTACACGTGCTAAATCTACTAAAAAAAGCCACTGTTATTCCATTGGAATAAGTGTGCAATTGTTCCTTTCCTTCTTGGTTAAAGGACTGTCAGTGTATTCTTTCGAATACATGATGGAACAGAGGATATAAAAAATAACCCTGGCCTAAGTTAAGTTTGGCCCCTGGAGGAGTAAACTTACTGGTAGTATAGTGTAGCATAGTGTTAAAGAGTGTGGATCTGAGCCTGAATGTCTGGGTGTAAACCCTAGCTTTCTGTTTACTAGCTGGACAA
Source organism: Dugong dugon (assembly GCA_030035585.1). NCBI lineage: Eukaryota > Metazoa > Chordata > Mammalia > Sirenia > Dugongidae > Dugong > Dugong dugon. The sequence continues at coordinate 171,633,497 of CM057462.1, forward strand.
CGTGGGGCAAGTTACTTAACCTCCCAGGCTTTAGTTTCTTCATCTGTGAAATTATAACAATACTACCTACCATATAATATTGTTTTAAGGATTAAATGAGTTGATGTTTGTAAACCACTTAGGAAAGTAAAACAAACAAACCAAATTCACTACCGTTGAGGTGAGTCCGTCTTACAGCAGCCCTCTAGGACAGAGTACTACTGCCCCATAGGGTTTCCAAGGCTGTAAATCTTTACAGAAGCTGACTGCCACATCATTCTCCCTAGGAGCGACTGGTGGGTTTGAACCACTGATCTTTTGGTTAGCAACTGAGCACTTTAAGCAGTACACCACCAGGGCTCCTCAGGACAGTACGTGTTTGTTAAATAAATAGAAAAATAAATACTCCAGTAAATCTAAAAGAAAGATTGTTATCTTTTAGAGATACATACTTAAGTCTTTACTGATGAAATGATGTCTGGGATTTGCTTGGAAGTAATCTGGTAGGAGAGTGGGACATGGGAGTGAGCGATGGAATAGAAGAAATGAGATTGGTCATGGTTGATACTTGTCGAAGCTGGATGTAGGTGCATGTGGATTTATTAGACTAGTGTCTCTACTTTTGTATAATTTTGAAATTTTGAAATTTTCCAAATAAAAATCCAAACAAGAAAAAGACAATTTGCCCCTTCTTTTTTTTTTCTCCCTTTTTTTCACTCTTGGGAGTCCCTGGGTGGCACAAATGGTTAAATGTTCCACTACTAACAATAGGTGGGCGGTTTGAACCCACCCAGAGGTGCTTTGGAAGAAAGGGCTGGCAATATGTTTCTGAAAGGTCACAGCCTTGACAACCCTGTGGAGTGCAGTTCTACTCTGAAACACATGGGGTTGCCATGAGTTACCATTGACTCATGGGTAACTGGTTTGGTCTTTTTGTTTGTTTGTTTTTGTTTATCACTCATCTAAATCAAGCATATCATTTCTGTCTCTTTTGGTGTAATTCAAATGCCATCTTATGTGAAGCCCTCCTTGATAACCCCAGCTGCACCCCATCTCTTCTCTTCTGGCATAGCCCCATGGACCGTTCTTGGGCATGTCTGTACACTGTGTCTTTGCAGTTTTTCCCGTGTGTATCTTTCCCCTCTTCTAGGCTTAAGCTCCATGTGGGCTAGGGCCATCTTTGTAACTCCCAGAGCAAACACCTTGCACATTGCAGATGCTTATCAAACATTTGTTGAACAAATGGCATTTGTTGATTATAGTCCAGAGTGAAAACACTTTTGTGTCACAGTTGTTAGTAAAGTACCATGTTTCTGGATAAAAGATTATTATTAAGATTTTGTAATGGTAGTTCCTGATGGGAGTACTTGTGGTTTTAAATTGAAATATTTTTGCTGTTTAGGGCATTTCCTTTTATCTTTTTAAGGACTTCCTTTAGAAAGTTAATGTTTTCCAGGTTACTAGCTAAGTTACAGAAAAATCCATCTAATTCTGGCATATTGGCAATCAACATGTTGTAATGTTTATTTTCTATCTTATGGTTAAGGAAAGTAAGACTTTTTTCATCCATGGACTCACATTTTTTCCATTTACAGACTTTAATGATACAAATAAAGTATAGTATTCAATCTAAAAAGTTAATGTTGAAAACCTAAGTCATAGAACTTTACTTTTGGATAGCTCTGAAACCATAGAAATAAGTTAAAATAACTATAATTTTAGCTGCTCTACTCTTCTTCATGGCACAGGTAAGCTTTTCTTTAGATATATTCTTGAAACACCATATGTAAAGCACATTTTGGTAAGCTGAAGCATATTTTAAACCCAAAGATAATATGTCTATTAAACATATTCCTAAGTGGAATAATTTTATAAAGCAAAGAAGTATTATTACCCTCTGTTATGGATTTATTTGTGTCCTCCAAAATTATGTATTGTAAATCCTAACCTCTGTGCCTGTGATTGTAATCCTATTTGGCAATGGATTGTCTTTGTTATGTTAATGAGACAAGATTAATATAGGGTGTGTTTTGAGTCAGTCTCTTTTGAGATATAAAAGAGATTAAACAAGCAAGCAAGAAGCAGAGATGGGAGAACAGAGATGCCAAGTCACATGAAGATTGCCCAGGAGCAGAAGCTCAAAGATTCAAGGACCTTCCTCCAGAGCTGACAGAGAGAAAGCCTTCCCCTAGAGCCAGCACTCTGAATTCGGACTTCCAGCCTCCTAAACTGTGAGAAAATAAATTTATGTTTGCTAAAGCCACCCACTCGTGGTATTTCTGTTATAGCAGCACTAGATAACTAAGATACCCTCTCATTTAAATGTTTTATAAATCTCCTTTCTCATAAATTGAATTTACCCAAGCTGAGGACTCCATTCATCTTAGAGACTTTTCTCCACAACAGATGTTTTTTTGCTGAATTTATTGCCAGATAGTGAAACTGGTCTATCTTGAGTTTGACTTCAATTTCATTTCCATTCAATTCCATTCTCAATCCTTTTCCCATGGCCATTGAATCGATTCCGACTCATAGCGGCCCTTATAGGATAGAGTAGAACTGCCTCATAGGGTTTCCAAGGCTGTAATCTTTACGGAAGCAGACTATCACATCTTTCTCTTGTGGAGCAGCTGGTGGATTCAAACCTCTGACCTCTCGGTTAGCAGTTGAGTGCTTAACCACTGCACCACTAAGGCTCCTTTTCTCTCTCTCTCTCTCACGCTGACACACACACACACACAAACAATTTGACCTTTTGGTTAGCAGCCTAGGGTTTTAACCACTCAACCACCAGGGCTCCTTTCTATCCTTTATAGAGGTGCTAATTACCAGTGAAATGGTTGAAAGATAATGGTAAAAGCAAACAGAAGTGTCAAAGGACGTGGATAGTCTATAAACTAAATAATCAAGTTCCTAAAAAAATCAAGACTAGGTTATGTTGCTTGAAGGCATTGATGCTGTGCCGTTCTCTTGTAATGTAGAGTAAAAAGTCCGTTCCCTGGGTTTTCTCCACTCTTGGCTCCATCAGCACTCCATTGGCATGTTCTCATTAATCTAATTCCTTGACCTTTAGCTATTGCACTGAAGAGTTCAAGTTCACAAGAAATGAATTGCCTCATTCAAATCTGTAGTGTTCAAATCATGGTTAAGTTTTAGGCGGGTGTCTGATGGTGAACAATCTGAAAGTGAAAGTGGATGCTCTATTGTGAGGCGTCTGCGCTTGCTAAACTGGATTGTTTGGTTCAATCCTTTAGCTTCCCTGTAGCACTGAGGACAGTGGTTCTCATGGCAGTCATTGTGACACATCATGCTGTCTTTGCCTGATTTATGTTCTGAGAGAATTTAAAAACAAAGTAAAATTTTCATTTAAAAATATGCCATGTGGAATTATTAGGAAGAGTGAAGGAGTAAGCAGGTGTTAATGATAAGATGTCCAAAAACTCCCCAAATTGAGAATTTCTAAGTTTGAGGAGCCTTTTAACGAATTTTTCAAAAACAGATTGAAAAAACAAAGGCTTGAGATCGTTTCTCCCTTTAAATCATAATTCTTCAAGGATTGGTACTTTCCTGGTCTCTTGTGTCTTTCCATGGCAGCAAATAAAGCATTTGTACAAATTGAATAATCAGAAAACATTCATTTAAAATTCTTTTAATTTCTTTTCGAGTTTGGAAAAACTCAACTTTGTTGGCAAATTCACTTTTTTTTTTCCGCATTCAAAAATTTATACACAAATTGTTTTATGACTGTCATGGATTGAATTATGTCCACCAAAAAATGTGTGTATCAATTTGGCTGGGCCATGATTCCCAGTATTATGTGGTTGTCCTCCATTTTGTGATTGTAATTTTATGTTAAAGAGGATTGGGTTGGGATTGTAACACCCTTACTAAGGTTCAGAGTAAAGGGAGTTTCCCTGGGGTGTGGCCTGTACCACCTTTTATCTTACCAGAGATGAAAGGGAAGCAAGCAGAGAGTTGGGGACCTCATACCACAAGAAAGCAGTGCTGGGAGCAGAGCGCGACCTTTAGGCCTGCGGTTCCTGTGCTGAGATACTCCCAGACAAAGGGGAGACTGATGCATCACGAGGACCTTCCTCTGGAGCCAACAGAGAGAGAAAGCCTTCACCTGGAGCTGTTGCCTTGAATTTGAACTTGTAGCCTACTAGACTATAAGACAATAAATTTCTCTTTTAAGCCATCCGCTTGTGGTATTTCTGTTATAATAGCACTAGATGGCTAAGACAGTGACATGGGTTGCGATCCCTGCATTGTGTTAGCACTCTCCGGCTTTCCCTTTTCACCCTGGGTTCTCCGTGTCCATTCGTCCAGTTTTCCTGTCCCTTCCTGCCTTCTCGTCTTTGCTTTTGGGCAGGTGTTGCCCATTTGGTCTTGTATATTTGATTGAACTAAGAAGCACATTCTTCGTGTGTGTTATTGTTTGTTTTATAGGCCTGTCTAATCTTTGGCTGAAAGGTGGACGTTGGGAGTGGCTTCAGTTCTCAGTTAGCAGGGTGTCCGGGGGATGTAGTCTCAGGGATTCCTCCAGTCTCTGTCAGACCAGTAAGTCTGGTCTTTTTTTTATTTTGTGAATTTTGTTCTACGTTTTTCTCCCGCTTTGTGCAGTACCCTCTATTGTGATCCCTGTCAGAGCATTTGGTGGTGGTAGCTGGGCACCATCTAGTTCTTCTGAGTCAGGCTTGTGGGGGCTGTGGTTCATGTGGTCCTTTAGTCCTTTGGACTAATATTTTCCTTGTGTCTTTTGTTTTCTTCATTGTCCTTTGCTCCAGTGTGATGGGACCAACAGATGTATTTTAGATGGCTACTTGCAAGCTTTTAAGACCCCAGATGCTACTCACCAAAGTAGGGTGTAGAACATTTTCTTTATGAACTATGTTATGCAAATTGACCTAGATGTCCCCCGAGACCATGGTCCCCAGCCCTCAGTCTCTCAAGGTGTTTGGATGTGTCTAGGAAGCTTCTATGACTTTTCCTTGTTCAAGCTGTGCTGACTTCCCCTTTATAGTGTGTTATGTGGTGGTTCAGTGGTAGAATTCTTGCCTTCCTTTCAGGAGATCTGTGTTAGATTCCTGACCAATGCACCTCAAGTGCAGTCACCACCTGTCTGTCAGTGGAGGCATGTGTATTCATGATGCTGAACAGGTTTCAATGGAACTTTCAGACTAAGACAAAGTAGGAAGAAAGGCCTGATGATCTACTTCCAGAAATCAGCCAGTGAAAATCCTGTAGGTCACAATGGTTCGAATTGCAACTGATCACAGGGATGGCGCAGGACTGGGCAGCGTTTTGTTCCATTGTTGTGCATGGGATTGCTGTGAGTGGTGGCCTCCTGGGCCTCCAGGAATGACTCCCAGAATAACACCACCTAACTGGCTGTCAGGGGAACTGCTGCCTTTGTTATGTCTAGGAAGCTGGGGACCCAGGAAATCTATATGCCATCTTCTGGTTTCAAGATCCCATCACCATAGCTGCAACCAGGAGTCATGAAACAACCGTTGTCTTCAAGAATATTTTACCTTAACTGTGATTGAGGGATCAAATTGCCACTAGCACTGTTAGCTTCAGAGCTGCATGGTGCCTGCTAGATCTGGACCAGTAAAACAGGTGCCGTCAGTGTTGCTTCTCTGCCATTTAACTTGACTGTGAATTCAGGTCTTATAGAAGTGCATGTGATGGTGAAACCTGAACTGCAACGAGAATGCTAGGTATAAGGGAGTTTGGGAGATGTAGTTTTTAAGTGTTCTAGCCTCTGGAGTATAGGAAGGCGAGTAAGGAGGTTGGAACAGCCAGTTTGCTGTATCCACCATAGATACCCTTGTGTTATTCCTTGTGATTGCTGTAAAATAATCTTAAACTTAGAATTTTACCAATTAAGTGAAGTAAGCAGTCTTCAGATATTGAACTTATAGGTTGCATTTAGGTCTCCATGTAGATTTAATACATATGTGTATGTTTTGTTTTGTTTTTAATTATCTAAGTCTCCAGAAGAGGATCTGATTATCAGTAATTACATGGTCAGATGTGCCAGTGTCTTAGTTATCTAGTGCTGCTATAACAGAAATACCATAAGTGGGTGGCTTTAACAAACACATTTATTCTCTCACAGTCTAGGAGGCTAGAAGTCTGAATTCAGAGCACCAACTCCAGTGGAAGGCTTTCTCTCTCTGTTGGTCTGGGGGAAGGTACTTGTTTCTTCAGCTTCTGCCTGCTTGTTCATTGGAGATCTCCATGTGTCTTGGCATATATCTTAGCCCATCTCTCTGCTTGCTTGTTTAATCTCTTTTATATCTCAGAAGACAAAAGACTCAAGATATACCCTACATTAATCCTGCCTCATTGACATAACAAAGACAACCCAAACCTAAATGGGATTGTAACTATAGGCATACCAAAAAAACCAAACCCATCGCTGTTGAGTGCATTCCAACTTATAGTGACCCTACAGAACAGAGTAGAACTGCTCCGTAGGGTTTCCAAGGCCGTAATCTTTACAGAAGTGACTGCACATCTTTCTCCTGCAGAGCATCTTTTGAGTTCGAACCACCAACCTTTTGGTAGCAGCCGAGTGGTTTAACTACTTCGCCACCAAGGCTCCTTACCACAGGCATAGAGATTGGGATTTACAACATATATTTTTGGGGCACATAATTCAGTCCATAACAGCCAGCTAGACTAGTTCAGGTATAGTTTGAATCCCATGTGTCTTCTCTTTAGAATTTGTCTATCTTTTGAAATTAAACTTTTCCCACCGGTGATTATGCTAGTGCTTTTTTTTTTTATTTTTATTTTTTAACATAGTGGGCATTAAGTAGATGAAATGGAATATAGGTCATATTAGTTGACTAAAAAATTCAAAGAGGCTATAAAGGTTAAATCACATATTCTGGAATGTTCTATAAAGGGAATTTTTCTTCCCATGATGCCCACTGTCAGGACTTCTGGCCTAGCCCAGGGTCAGAAAGGTAGAATCAAGTAGTGAAGCATTTGAAATGTGCATGCCTTTTGTTAAATGCCCTAGCTTCTGAGGCTATCTGTTGACTATATTATTTATAAATGAGGAAGAAGATTCCTTGATTCTATTACTGCACATGTAACTTCCAAATGATTTTAATGTCTATAATCAAAGAGGCCTTCCCAGATTTCCTTGGCTAAAGGTTTGCATCCCCTTTTCCCTGGAACGCTGTTTTCTGTTAACCATACTTAAATAGTCTCACAGTGCTCATCATGACCTTATTTACTCATTTGTGTATGTGTTTGTCTGTGTACCTCATTAGAATGTAAGCTCCATGAGGAGAGGGCCTTTACCATGTTCACTTGTCCCTATAACCTAGAACAGAACCTGGTACGTACTGAGTGCTCAGTATTTGGATAAATGAATGAATAAGGGGATGGTGAAACTGCGTTGGAATAGCAACCCAAAGACCTAGCCCTGTAATTCAAGCGGGAGATTTACTGCCGTCAGCACGACTCCCATATGCTCCGTGATGTTGGAGGTCATACCTGTCCTGCTAAATCCTCTGGGTGCACAGCTGAGGATGGGACTTGGCACCTAATAATAATATTTTTTTGAATAAATGATCTAACCATGCCTCTGGCCATCTCATCTTTCTGAGCCTTAGTTTCCTTATTTCAAGATGAAGGAGGAAGACCAGATCATCTTTAAGGCCCTTTTTTTATGTAACATTCTATGATTCTACATCAGCATACTTCAGTTAGGTTAGTTGTGTTGTGTTTTTTCTTTTTTTTAATTCCCTTTAAGAGTTTTATGTGGTCCATTCCGTTTAGCAAGTTAAGCATCCCATTAATATATAAAAATGAATTAATTGAGGACATACCATTTGCCCTCATTCAGGAAACGTGACATTAGCAATATATGTTCAATGTATGGTAACCACGTGAATGAGACAATACTGATTTAACATGCTTTATTTTTCTCTAGAAACACAATTTATTAAATCAATAATGATATGTAAGGTAAATCATACACTTTTCTAAGATTTCTTGTATATAAGATTGTCCTGAAAAATGAGGTCCCCATTGTTTATGGTCCATGACAGCTGCAGTATAATTGATTGGAGATTGTTGTCTGATTACTCTAGAGAGATGTCTTTAGTGGGTTTTTTGTTCAGTTGCACTTTCTGGGGGCAGCTCTATGATTGTATGGAAAGATCATTCTTAAGGAAATATATCTGTGAAATAATGATATGGGTATTGGTATATTTATAAAGTTATATATGTTAGAAAAAATTGGAAATAACCTAAAATTCAAACATTTGGCACATCTCAAAGTATGCTAGTATTCAGCCTGTAAACCTGATAGTGAAGAGGTGCATTTATTACCAAGGAATAACATTATACTGTTACGTTAACAAAGCAAGTTAAAAAAAAAAAGAAGCAGAATGTGATAATATATTTGTGAAAAATACATGTATAAAAATGTCTGGAAAGGTCTAAAATAAAATATTAACACTGATTATTGCTGTGCAGTGGAATTATAGTTTTTTTGTTTATTTATATTTAATATTTTTTGCCTAATGAGCACATGTTGTTATTATTGTTAGTTGCCACTGAGTAGGTTCTGACTCATGGAGACCTTATGTATTACAGAACAAAATGTTGCCTGGTCCAGGGCTATCTTCATGATTCTTGGTATGTTTTCTTGACACCCTATGCCTCCACACTGGACCCAGCGGGGTTAGTCATCTTCTTCTCTGAGTTATCCAAGTATTTTGTCCTTAGACATATTATTAGAGCCCTTACACTGTATTATGATCAGTTGTATACAGTCTGGCTTCCCTGTAAGGCTTTGAGTTTTGTATCAGTTAGCCCTTGCTCTGCAACAAACCATCCCAAAATTTAGGGGCTTAGAATAATAGCCATTAACTTAGCTTATGATTCTGTGGGATCAGCAGTTTGGACTGGACTCAGCGGTGCTCAGCTGTTTTCTGCTGGGGCTCGCTGATATGGATGGCTGCTGGGTCAGCTAGGGGCTGGCTGATTGACAACTGGGGCACCTCAGTTCTTCTCTCATTGTCTCCCATTTCATGTAGCTTGGACTTGTTCACATGATAGCAATAGGGATTTCAAGGGCAGCAAGAGGGCAAACCCTAATGTGCAGGAAAATTTCAGATCTGTGCTTCTGACACGTTTGCTACTGTCGCCTTGTCCAAAGTAAGTCATTGGGCCAAGCCCAGAGACACTATCATGGATGCTGGGATGTGTGAATGGGGCCATTATTATAATCAATCCACTACATGTTCCTTGAGGACAGGGTTACAACTTACCCATCTTTCTGTTTCTACCTCCTATCATGGTGTCTGACACAGGGTAGCTGCTTGGGAGATATTCAGCTGAACTGTATAGTTACCTGAATCCTTTACTGTCCCTAAAACTAGAATAATTTCTAGAGCACAGGGCATCAAGACATTGCTCCTGGGCGCTGAACTTTAAGAGACCCTTTGCTGCTTGGCTGTTGATGAGTTAGTTGGTGAAGAAAATCTATGGAAGGAAAGTGGCTGTGATACTTGGTATTAAAAAAAGTCAGGAGATTGTTCTATGAAGTCAGCTAATAGCCTTCATTACCTCCTAGGCAAAACATATACATTGTGACTGTCATGTTGTGATGTCATTTTTCTTTCAAAGGATGCCCTTGATGTTCATTTTAATCTAATTTTATTCTGTGAAACTATAAGGGAGACGGCCCATAGCTGTGTTTGGCCTGAGCCCCTTATCTTCTAGAGGCAAGGCCTCTGATGAATCCTTGAGATTTCAGATAACCAATAATAGTACTGCCTATCAGTGGTCCCAACCTACACCTGTGCATTGGGGGCCCTATCTTGGGCTTTGCATTTTAGAGGAATTCTTTTCTTTCTTCTGAATCCATCCCTTCCCATGGTGCTAGAAGTTGGGGGCCGAGGACGTGCCCACCTATAGCTCATACCTTCCCTTCTTCTAAACCATGTACCAGGTAATTGGTACACCGGAATTCTCTGCCTAATGACCTCATGCTGACTCCAGGGCCTGCGTGGGCCTCTTTGCCAGTGTGCATCCTCCTAGGCCCAAGGGGTGGCCTAGCTTTTTACACTATGGAGGGTGGAGAGGATGGATCTCGAACTTTGGATTGGGTGCCTGTAATCTTCCTCTGAGAGTGTAGGATGGAGCTGGGAGTGAGATGAGAAGTAGATAGGCCATAGGCTAGGGATCATCTTGGCCTGGGCGTGCAAAGGTTGAGTGTGGGCCTGATCAAAGATCTCACAAGACTGTTGACAGTAGTGAAATCTTCCGAGGGAGCAATAGCTGGACTGGTCTCAACTTAAATTCGATACTTTTGCTAAAATCGAGTTGACTTCTAGACTATAATGAACTAAAAACTACCACATAACTGTTAACATACTACATTTTAGGATAGTAAATTAAATTGGGTACCTCTTTGTGAGATTAAGAACTAAGACCTTGGTTCCTGTTAATGTATGACTGAAGGATGAGGTTATAATGTCCCCTTAGGAAATCTGTTAAGTGATTAAGTTACTTTTTTTCCATAAATGGTAATGCCTTTTGTTTGTGGTATGATTAGTCTATAGAGCCTAAGAGACGGTAAACCCAGTCAGTACCAAGTACATGCAACTTTAGAGTTTGTCTATAAATCAGGTGGCTATATAATAGTAGGGATGACAATAGAGGCTCATTATAAGGTGCTTAAAATTGTTTTCAAAAGAGTCAGAGATCGAAAGCTTGAGGGCAAAGCAGATATGTAATTGGTGGGACTGGTCGGTGTCACTGTGGCTGATGCCTTTTTTCTTGTTTTCCTTTTTTTTTCTGGTTAGTTGTTTTTGTTTTTACTTAAGAATCCCCAAGGTCACTCACTGCTTGCCTGGAAAATTACCTTTGCCTTTCTCATTTACATTATGCTGATAGGCATTTGAGAGTGATGTGGGAGTCCTTCACAGAAGAGTTAGAATCAAAGCTGATTGTTTTTTGGCTGTGGCTTTAATTTGAAAAAAATAAGTGGTGGAGGGGAGCAAAAATACAAATTTTAGTTTTTGTAACCTGAGGATTAGGTTAAGAAGTCATTAGTAGTGAATATGTGCCTAGTAATTTCATTTACAAAGGCATTTTCTTAATGACTACACAGTAAGCATTAGTTCAGCTGCATGTAACTCTCTTAAGATCAATTTTTTCTTTTTTTCCCCAAATTGGCACATGGCATTGTCATCGTCTTTTCTGGTTTTATGTGTGAGAGAGTCATTATGCATCTTCTTACTAGAAAGTTATTTCCCTTTTGTTATAGTAGAATTATATTTTAATGTGATATGTATCATCAAATACAAGGGCAGGAGGAGGTAGATGTATCAAGCAACTGAATTACTGGAGATGTTATTGCTGTGAGGGCAAACCCAATTACCTGTGGGTTGTGGACAAGGAGCTTCCTATTCTCCACTGAAGAACTAAAACTGACTGGATTCAGTCCAGTGGAAGTCTTCTGTGGTTAGTCATAGAATCTCAGAATTACAGAGAAATATTTGAGAAATCATTTAACTCAACACCCTCATTTAAAAAACAGGGTTATGGAGATGAAAGTTCTCTTGCCCAAGGTCACAGTAATTGTGACCAGAGCCCAAGAACCATAGCCCTGAACTAATGACCATTACTTCTAAATACAGATTGTGTTGTTCTTTGTTCATATTGAGTGTGCATTCTGGGTGCAAGACTTTTTAAAAGAATTGTTTTATGTGCAGTGATTTAAAAGGTTTTTCATAGTTTTCACGGATGCATAAAATATAAAGCCAGATTTTTTTTTTCTTTTGATGGAGTATACTACTTCATTTATTTATTTGAAATTCTTTTTTACCTTATAATTTTCTTCTAAATAGCTAATACAGACTCATGATTTTTCAAATTCGGGGTATAAAGGGTATGCGGAAGAAAAAAATAAGTCTCCTTCGTCTGTTATGCGCCAATTCTTCTTCATAGTGTTGTTCACTGCTATCAAGTTCTTCTGTATCCTTGTGAGGTAATCACACATGCACACAAATACATAGACGCGTAGCTGTTCCCTCCCTGCGAGGCATACCCTATACTCTCCAGCTTTTTTCCCCCCAATTAATTAAATATATAAAGTCAGTTTTTAGTCTTTTCTTAAAAGTTGTTTGATTTGTGTTGGCTACTGCCAGGGTAGCAAAATCATCCTATTCATTATGAGTCTTTTTCCAATGACTTTTGGAACCCTTAAAATAAGGTAAACCTTTTATTTATTTTTGTTTTGTTTTATTTACTTTGTTAAATAGATAATTCTTTCACATGGTTTAAAAAGAAAAAGACTTCTGTGTTTTGACATTCCTTAGTTAATTTATAAATATTTATGTAACCTACATATGTATAAATATGCATGTGTAACTGTCAATATTAGAAAAGATTTGGGATTTATTTCATTCATTGTTTACTTATTACAACCAAATTATTTCAAAGCATTATCTAATACTTAGGTTTTTCTCATTGTCTTTTTTTCTCAAAAAGAATGGGTAGGACCTTTAGAATATATGTAAAACAGTCCATGTAGGCAAAAATCTGGCTGACTTTAGAAAGCTTAAAAGGGATTTATTCCGTTATGCCTTCTCTGGTTTGCCTTGTATTTTAATATACACATGGTCAAAGAGTTCTTAGTTATCTCCTACTTAAAGCTTCCTTTGCAACTTAAGTTCACTTTTTTCTTATTCTGTTCTCTGTACTTAGAATATCAGGTGGTTATTGTCATTATGTATTAAGAATCTAGAGGAAGGTAAGTAAAAGGAATTTTGCTTTTTCTTTATGGTTAGAAGAATTGTTTGCTTATGAAATGTAAAGAAAATTCATGTTATATTCGCAGTGGAGTTTTGAAGCTAAGGCCCATTGCTATACGGTGAAAAGATACTGGGGCTGGGAATAAAACCAAGGTCATATGAAATTCATTCTGATGTAGAAAAGAGGAAAATAATGTCAGTTCCCCAGAGAATAAACTCTGTAGCTCTTAGAAAAATTTAAAAGAATCCTTAATATAGATTTTAAAACTGGCATAGATGCAAGAAATTATAGTGACAGGATTTGAACTGTCACCCTTTTGGTTAGCAGCTGAGTTCTTAACCACTGCGCAACCAGGGCTCCTAATTGAACATTAAAGGCACCCTAATCCACCAGCTGCTCCTTGGAAACCCTGTGGGGCAGTTCTACTCTGTCCTATAGGGTCATTATGAATCAGAATTGACTCGACAGCAACGGGTTTGGGTTTTTTTTTTGTTTATGGCTTGCCTGGGGATCTCTTATCAAACCTGTCTTTTAAAGCTGATATTTAGTGTCTTAAAATGAACTGTTTACTTGGCTATACATTCTCATTTACATTTTATGTTCATATTCTTTGTAGCTCACATCAAAAGAGAAAAATTGAGGCTGGAAAGCACCTCCTCTTGTAAGGACACATTTAAAGCTTAGTTTGGTATTGTACTATAAGAATGGTACCAAAAATAATATTCATAAAGGCATTTTGAATCTGTTTGGTGACTTTATTTTAAGATTTGGCTTCTTTAAAGCTTTCGTTAGCCTTGTATGCAAGTACTTATTCCATGAATTTGTATAGAACTAGCATTTCTGACCAAGTAGAAAAATGACTAGTTGGTTCATTTTCCTAGAAAACGACCAGATGCTTTTCTGGAGATAAAACATAGTAAAATTTATTTGAAATGGAGTTGATGATTTTCCTGTAGTAAAATCAGCTTTAAAATATGCATTTAACGGAACATATTTCAAAGTTAGAAGAATGGCTGCTAGCTACTCCGTGACTTTGTTTGGAAAAGAATTTATATGCAGTTTCCAGTGTCAGTTGAATTAACTAACAAGCAATTTCCAGTGGGAGAAGAATCATTCATTTGGCTGCTTCCCCCTTTTTTGAACACTGCTTCTGCAGTATGAATTTGAGAATTACAAAGGTGACATAGTTCATGCTTTGTTGTTGTTATTGTTAGCTGCTATCGAGTTGGCCCCTGACTCATAGCAACCCCATGTGTTACAGAGTAGAACTGTTTCATAGGGTTCTTTGTTCTGCATAGCCCCTGGTTGGGTTTGAACTGCCAACCTTGAAGGTTAGTAGACGAGTACAAACCATTTGCGCCACTCAGGGACCATTAAAACCAAAAAACTAAACTTGTTGCCATTGAGTTGATTCCAACTCAGGGTGATCCCATGTGTTACAGGGTAGAACTGTTTCATAGGGTTCTCTTGGTTATAATCTTTACAGAAGCAGATTGCCAGGCCTTTATTTCGTGTAGCCAGCGGGTGTGTTCGAACCCCCAACCTTTAGGTTAACAGCTGATTGCAACCGCTTACACCACCCAGGCTCCTTAGTTCATGCTAGAATAGTAATTAATAACTTTGAACTCTGTGTGTGTGTGTGTTTTGGGGGGAGGGTATGTATAAATCTATTTAGAAGATATTTTTTATGTCTTGATTATTAGAGACCAGTAACAGCAGCAAAAAGTAAATAGTCATGCATCCTGATTTGAAAGTAAAATGACAATGAATGTAGTTTCTAAAAGTTACACCACATAGTTATTGAAAAGTCCAGTCTTAAAAATGCATTGGTTTCTAAAGTCTTCCCATATCAATGATTTTATATGGCCACTCAACCTAATTATGTTAATCTGACCAACAGCCCACACAAGAGAGGCAGAGCATCAAAGAGAAAAGGACACAATGACCAGAACATCAGACCTAAGAGTTTCCCGTGTAAGAAGGCTAGAGGAGGTGGTTGACGCTAATGTAGAGCCCCATTTGTACAGGGCTGGAGTATAAATTTGGTGGCTGTCATATGCAATAAATTTCCCAGCTCTTCCCAAATTATTCTTTTTAATGAACTTTTATTTTAGAACCATTTTAGATATACAGAAAAATTGCAAAGGCAGTACAGAGAGTTCCCATATGCCCTACACTCACTTTCTCTTATTATTAATATTTTACATTAGCATGGTGTGTTTGTTACAAATAATGAACCAATTTTGATTTATTTTTACTAACCATAGACCATACTTTATTCAGATTTCTTTAGTTTTTTCCCAGTGTTCTTTTTTCTGTTCCAAGATCCCATCCAGGATACCACATTACATTTAGTGGCCATGCCTCCTTAGGCTCCTCTTGGCTGTGACAGTTTATCAGACTTGCCTTATTTTTTATTATCTTGATAGTTTTAAGGAATACTGGTTAGGCATTTTATATCTTAATTGGAATTTGTCTGATGTATTTCTCATGATTAGACGGGGGTTATGTGTTTTGAGGTTAAAGACCACAGAGGGAAAGTGCCATTTGCTTCACATCATGTCGGTTACATACTATCAGTGTGACTTATCACTGTTGATGTTGACTTTGATTACCTGGCTGAGATAGTATTTATCAGGTTTTTCCACTGTAATTACTCTTTTATGTCCTCTTTCCATGCTGTATTCTTTGGAAGGAAGTCATTATGTGCAGCCCACACTTAAGGAGTATGGTTATGCTGTACCTCCTTGAGGGTGGAGTATCTACATACATTCTTGGAATTCTGCATGGAAATTGACCTGTTCTCTCCCATTTGTATATTTCTTCAATCATTTTAAAATATCAGTATGGACTCCTGGATATTTATTTTATACTTTGGGTTATATTCCGATACTACTTTACATACATATATATATGTATATATATACATTTTTTTTCTCTCATTGTTTCCTTGGGAGTGCTTTCAGATGACTCCCCGTTATCTATTTGTGTGTGTGTATGTATTTGTATAGATGTATGTATATATTTATGAGCACTTCCTTTCTAGCGTTACAAGATGCTCCAGGCTCATCTTGTATATATCCTGCCCCAGTCCTAGAACCAGCCATTTCTTCAAGGAAGCCTGGTTACTTTTGTTGGAGAATGGCATTAGAAACAAGATCTGGGTACTCTCAGCTGATGGAGCAAGGAGGTACATGTGTGTATACTAACCAGTGTGTGCACACATATCTATGAATATTTTTGTATGTAATCATCTGTATCTATGTTAACTTGAATTCAATAATGATGTGTCCAACTGAATCTCTTACCACATAGATCATTCCAGCCTCCTCCCTTTGCTTATCTGTAAACTTTCACTTCAACAATGAGAAACTTGGCTCCTACCATCCATTGTGTATTTACTTAATTGTTCAATTCCAGTATACATTTACAGCAGTATCAGAATTGTTAAGTCATACTCCCAGGGAAACAACTTGATCAACTAGACTACAGTACTAATGTACAGTTTTTTTTTGCCCTTATTTTTACAGACTCCATTAATTTCCAAAGTTAGGTAGATCAGCACCTTTTTACCCCACCCCTTCAGTGAGGTTGTTTCATACATTTGTAATACAGTTAGATTCTTTGGTCACATTCTGCATTCCATCTGGGATCCCCTGATGCCTTATAGGATTAAAAAAATAGTATTATTAAGGTTCACTCTATGTGCTGTATAGTTTTGAGTTTTGACAACTGCATAATGCCATGTATTCAGGGTTAGATTATCATACAGCCTAAATTATTTTTAATTGTATAATATTTGATCATTTTTGACCAAGAAAACTAACAATTTCAGGTGGTTCAACCTAATATAAATTGAAATGTAAATCAATATTTTATTTACATGGAGGTATATGAAACTACTAAACCATTCGATGATAAGTTTTAAGTTATAATGGTATTTCATAATCTTAAATACATCATATTTTATATACTTAGTAAACAATATGAAAAAACCTCCACAGTTTTTCTGATGAAAGTCATGTTAAATGGTTATACTCCTTAATCTTCTTCAAATTATTTACATTGTCAAAAAAAGTACCTATTAATCCAAATATATCCTACCCAGTGCTAGAATTTTAAGCAGTGTTAACAGTGAATTAAAACTTGTAGGCACTGAGGGTACATTTTGCTCCGTAGGGTCACCCTACCTTAATTGTACCTTAATGTGTTTTCTTCCCTTATTTCATTTCTGAACCCTCTTAGAGTCTTATCTCTTGGGACCCTCTTAGAGTGGTCACTTAGTCACATCTCCTACATGAAACAGGGTTACATTCCTTCATTTAACAACTATTTTTTTGAGCACTTTTTCTGCACGTGTAACATTGTGTTAGGGGCCCTAAATGCTCTCAGAAGCAGTGAATCCCACACTGCTGAATTTCATGGATCAGTTAAAAAATAATTGACAATGGATGTAGAGCCTTTTATTATGGCCGATTTTGAGCCCAGTCAGGGCATTAAAAATGAACAAACAAAACTTCTGCCAGGTAGGATTTGTTTTGCTTCTTCCAAATGTGCAATTTAAATTTTATACTGTGCACTTTAATTAGAATCATCATCTCTCTACCCCAATCCAATTTTATTTGAAGGCTTTTAAAAACGATTTTAGTTATTATCCTATTCCACAGATGCCAAGGGTAGACCTTTAGTGGATAGAACAGATGTCACAGATTTGACAGTAGTGAATAATCATGTCTATCTTGTCAGTCTTTTCTTAAGTGAGGGAAATGCTATGGAGAATTGCTTCTCTGGTAAAAACCAGCCAGCCAGCCAGCCAGCCAGCCAGCCAGGCAGCAGCCAGCTAGCCAGCCAGCCAACCAACCAACAAACCTACCAGCCAGCAAACCAGATTAGTACATACATACCATAGAGAACACTTAGATATCTGCTAAATGAATAGAAAAATAAATCTTCCTGAATCATCTCACTCACTAATACAAAGATACAGAATCTAGGATGTCTATGACATTGAACTTTCTGAAATAATTGTGTAATGAGTTCTATGCCTTTTTGTTTCATTCCCTGGTTTGTCTTTCTGCCTGGCTTTTAAATATTGTTTTGGTACATACTGGCTTATGAAATCACTTAGACAAATTAGAAAAATACAGTTAAACTTTAAATTACTTTTGGCCAAATAGATTTTGTTTAATAAATGTTGACAAAAACCCTGTCCGAACTTCTAGGTTTGATGTTTATTTCCCTTTGACCAATAATTATATTTGTATTTGTGTAGAACTTTCCTTTTGCGATTCTTCTTCTTATTGTATATAGCATTTTAAGGATTTAAATAGGAAAGAGATAGCCAATTCAGGCTATATATAGGTCAGATTAGGAAGCTATGACATGTAGAACATACTTTAGAATTATGTTGCATCTGACAAGAATAGAGTGAGATTCACTAACTGGATTTGCTGTTAACAATCTGGCATTGTCTACATTTTACAGATGAAAATAATTAAGGAATGACAGTGTGATCTTTGACCTAATTGGCCAATGGTAGAATTTAAACCTTGTTTTTCGGACTTCGTCTAAAGCTCTTTTTCTGAATAAGAAATTAATTAAAAATTAGTACATTTCTCATTATTTTCATTTTGAACCTAGTTTCACAAGTAAGCATTTTATTGAGCATATGAAGATGGCGCTTTGCTGACCTAGTGATCCCACAGATCT
This sequence comes from Dugong dugon, assembly GCA_030035585.1. Lineage (NCBI taxonomy): Eukaryota > Metazoa > Chordata > Mammalia > Sirenia > Dugongidae > Dugong > Dugong dugon. The sequence goes on from CM057462.1 coordinate 171,651,980, forward strand.
TGTACCATCTCTTGTAAGATCCAGTAAGACTGAGATAAAAAAAGTTTTTTTACTTTATATCTTTAGAATGTAAATTAACAATTGAATATATTCGTGAAGATTTAGAGATTTATAGACTTTAATCAAAAGATGTCAATTTCATTTTTAAAAACTTGTCTTTCCTTCTTATTAAAGAAATACATGTTCATTGAGGAATATTTGGAAAATACAGATAAAGCAATAAGAAAATGAAATATCATCTATAATCCAGTCACCTAGAAATTAACCACTTTTAACTTTTTGGCATAGATTTGTCTTATGTTATACTGTTACATGATTTAAGATTGTTTATTATATAAATTTAATGAGATCATATTGTACTTTTGGGTTTGTTAATTTGCTTTTTCACTTAACAGCATAGATTAAATTGTTTTCAGGTTATTAACTACTCTGTTACATCATTTTTAGTGGTTGCTTGGTATCCATTGTGTGGTAAGTTCCCTCTTTTTGGATGTTCATATTATTTCCAATCACAATTTTGTTTTAGCTGGAGTTAATTTTGGAGGAGATTATGCTACTGACTTTTTAGGTGAAAAGGATGATGAGTGGTGTTTGAAGCTATGGTGACGTTGTAGGGCAGTGGAGCCTGCCGCCCCCAATCTTGGACCCACTGCTGTGGAACGCCGGTGCAACACGGCTCGCCTAACTGAGCTGCAGGCGGACAAGGCCTGTTTGTTGTTAGCCTAGCTGAGAGAGCAGTGGCCTCAGTAGCGTCAGCAGGAACAGAGCAGGCTTCATCTCTGCTCTTTGTCTCAGATTTGGTGCTGGTGTGTTTTCCCCTCTGCTGCCATGTGATGGTTCATAAGCAGTACTACACACAGGATCTGTAACTCCTTTTGACAGCTCTATTGTGAGATGCTACTGATTTTTAGTGGAGGGGAGGATTTTGCTAGCGTGTTGCATTTGGTTTCTTTCAAATGTGAATGTGCTTTCCTCTGAAGAATCCTAAGTAAGGAAAGCACTAGTTTTGAAGCAACTAAAAGGTTAGTTAAGTCATCCTTCCCTTTAAGCCTCCTACAATAAAACAGTAGTATAATAAAAAGTATTCAAGTATCCCTGTCTATCTTGCATCGCAGTTAATCACCATGAGAGAGCTGGGAGATGAGTGGGAATCAGGAAAAGATGTCATAAAGGAAATGATACTTGAATGAGGTGATAAAGAATGGGTAGGATTTTGAAAATAATAACAGATGGCAGGAAGCACAGAAAATGTGTACAATGGAAGTTACTCAGGGTTTGCTTACTTATTTATAAAACATTTATTGAGGGCCTATGATATAAAAGTAATTGTACTAGATTTTGGATACACAAGGGTGAATTCGACATGGTTCTTCCTTTCTAGGAGTTGACAGTCTATTTAGGAAGACAGCAAATAGACAAACACATATAATTGTCTCTGTAATAAAGGTTTCTACAAATAATATGGGAGTTCTGAGTAGGGACACCATCACCCAGACTAGTCAGAGTAAGAAAAGTCTTTTTGTGGGGGCTGAGCCAAGTCCTGAAGGACGTGGATGGGGGTGGGGGGGGGGGTACTCCAAGTAGAGGAAACATCATGTGAACTCAAGGAAGCAAGAAAGAAGATGGAATCTGCAGGATACTGCAGAGAGTTCAGCGTATAGCAAGAGAATGCAAAGGGTAGGGGAATAGCAATAAATACATTATACAGGCTTAAGTTAAGACAGTCTTACTGGATAGGGGGAAAATCAGGGATGATGCCCAGATTTTTACTTGGTTGACTGAGTGATTTAGTGGTGCCATTCACTATTATAGGGAATGAACAAGGAGGAACAGATTTGAAGAGGACAGTGGTGTGTTCAGTTTGGGACACTGTCTTAGGCTGGGTTCTCTAGAGAAAGAAGATCGGTAAAGCATATAAATGTATATATGGAGAGATTATATCAAGGAAATGGCTCATGCAGTTGTAGAGGCTGTAACATCCTAAGTCCATGGGTCAGGATAGAGGCTTCTCCTGATTCACATATCCACAGGGGCTGGTGAACCCAGGATTGGCAGGTTGGAGAGCAGGGCTGTTGCTGCCAGGCTGTGAAGATTAACCAATCCCGAGGTTAGCAGGCAAGACCACCAGGCTTCTGCTGATTCACGTAGCTGCAGGGGCTGGCGAACCCAAGACCAGCAGGTCGCAGAACAGGGCTCTTGCTCACAGATTGTGAAGATTATTGAATCCCAAGATCAGCAGGCAAGACTGCAGATAAGCTGCTAACTCAGGTCCCAAGAACTGGAGGTCAGATGAACAGGAGCCAGCTGCAGGATCCAGAATGAGCAAAAGTTCCCAATCCCTGCCAGAATGTCCGCCCACACTTGATGCAGGCCACATGCCAAAGGAAACTCCCCTTTTAACTGATTGGCTACTCATAGCAGATCCCATCATGGAGGTGATATCAGATCTCAACAGGAAGAGACCACAACATCCCACCACTGCCAAAACACTGAGAATCATGGCCCAGCCAAGTTGACACACAATCTTAACCATCACACACATGATGAGTTTGGGGTTCCTGTAGTATACTGATGTAACAGGCCAAAGCCTGGAGTGCAGAAGTGAGGTTGGAGCTACAGATACATGAATTTGGGAACCATTAACAAGGAGTAGATGAAACCACTGAGGGAGAACATGTAAAGTGAGAAAATCCAAGAAGTAGTAGACAACAGAAGAGCCTGAGAAAGATGAGAGAGGTTGGAGGAAAAGTGAGAGAAAAATGGAGGCATGGAGGTTAGCAGAGAAAGCATCAAGAGGGGAGAAGGACAGGAGAGGAGAGGAGAGGGACATCAGCAATATCAAGTGTCGCTGAAAGAAGTAAGATGAATTCGGGGAGTCTAATTGATTTTAGAAATAAGAAGGTTATTGGTGATCTTGGTGAGAGCAGTTTCAGGTGTGTGATAGGGATTGACCCTAATTGCTGTGGTTGAGGCATGCATTAGCGGTCAGGGAGACATGGTTTTAGAATCTTTTAAGAAGCTTGGCTGTGGAGGGAAAGATGAGGAGTGAGAACAGGTAGAGGGGATGAAATAAGAAAGGAGAGAGATGGAGATGTTCGTTTGCTTGTTTTCCCCCAAGGATGGAAAGCTGGAACGTTTTTGTAAGAACCAATTGAAGAGGGGAGGTTGACAGTCAGTGGACAGTCTGAGAGGATGTAAATGGCTGGAAGGAGGTCTCTGAGGAGGCAGAAGAGAATGGGGTTTTTGGGTACAGATGCATAATTGTACTGAGATCTTTCTCTCAAAGACTCCTGAGTGATGTTACATATACATATACCAGCACAGACAAGTGGACTGGGGAGGGGGTATTAAATGGGACTTTAGTTCTGTCTCTGTGCCTTTGTGGAGTGTTAGTCAAGGGCACATTTCTTTCTTTCTTTCTTTTTTTTTTAATTGTACTTTAGATGAAGGTTTACAGAACAAATAGTTTCTCATTAAACAATTAGTACACATATTGTTTTATGACATTGGTAAACAATCCCATGACATGTCAACACTCTCCCTTCTTGACCTTGGGCTCCCTATTACCAGCTTTCCTGTTCCCTCCTGCCTTCTAGTCGCTGTCCCTGGGCTGTTATGCCCATTAGCCTCATTTTGTTTTATGGGTCTGTCTAATCTTTGGCTGAAGGGTGAACCTTGGGAGTGACTTCATTACTGAGCTAAAAGAGTGTCTGGGAGCCATACTCTCAGGGTTTCTCCAGTCTCTGTCAGGCCAGTAAGTCTGGTCTTTTTTTGTGAGTTAGAATTTTGTTCTACATTTTTTTCCAGTTCTGTCCAGGACCCTCTGTTGCAATCCCTGTCAGAGCAGTTAGTGGTGGTAGCCAGGTACCATCTAGTTGTACTGGACTGAGTCTGGTAGAGGCTGTGGTAGTTGGGGGTCCATTAGTCCTTTGGACAAATTTTTCTCTTGTATCTTGTTTTCTTCATTCTCCAAGGGCACATTTCTAAGCCCTTAGTTTTTGTGTTTTCCAAATGGAAGTGTAAGATCTGAGTCCTTCAGTTTTCTCTCTTACCCTAACCTTCCTCTTATCTCTAGTTTAACCTATGATCTAAACATTTTTCTCCCTAATATAAAGTGATTAAGGTCTGTAAAAAGGTAGAGAATAACATTTGCTGACACATTTCTCTCAAGCTATTAGTAACATGCTGTTCCCTTATGGTGGAGGTCCCTGGAGAGAAAGCTACATCTTTAAGGCAGTTTCTCTGGGAGGTGTTTCTTTCTTTAGGAAAAATGCAGAGCTGGAAGTCAGAATATCAGATTCCAGCCTCAACTCTGTTACTAACGAACTCCTCGTGTAACAGCAGGTGAATCCTTTAACCCTTCATGTCTCGTTACCTGTAATAGGTGACTATTAAGAGCCATTGTGTTATCTCCTTTGTTGAGAGAACTAAAGTGAATATGATAGGATATATATTATCAAGTGCTTTGAAATATATAGAGTTCAGTGCAAATGAAAGATGACGTTATTGTAGGCACACTTTACCTGCCCAGAATTCAGAAATCTGAAAATTCATCAGTCCCCAATAATTTTGACGGTTTAAAAACACCACACATTATGTTGTAGAAAGCATTTTTACATCCTTGATTTTCCATATAGCCCTGAAAGAAGATAGAGCTGAGAGACAAGTCGTGAATTAAACAGGCTTCTGAGCAGCCATGATAGATGTAACCAAGCTCCTCTGGATCACCCTCAGGTGAACAGTTTAGGGCATTGCCCAGGGCCTACTCACATCTGCACAACTCCAGCAGGCTGGTTTATCTGACATCTACCCCCACTACAAAGTAGAAGCAGCTGACTAGGAACAAGGAGGCGAGGAGTTATAAGGGCAGGCATGCTGATGGCAGAAGTATCACCCAGGGTACTGACAGCAGAGGAGGAGACAGACATTGCAAAAGCCTCCAAAAGAAGTAACAATAAAAGCCCACAATTTACTCAGGGCTGTCAGGCCTCTTTAATATTCACTGAAGGCATCACTGTGTACAGTAATTGATGTTTCAAATTAAGACTCTGATCATCAAGAAATGTTTAAATACATGTTATACTGTGTTTTATAAAGATAATGCCAACTACATTTTATATTTTTCCATTGGAGTAAAATTTTGGCAACTACAGTGCTAGCTAGGGTCTTTCCCAAAGGGTGCTACTCTATTATTATTTTTTGTAGTATGCTCAAGTGTTAGTGCTTCTTACGTAGATTGCCCAGACACAGAACTATTATGTAGAAAGTATAGAAAACCTGGCCATAGGTGAAGGGAATGTCAAGGATGCTTTATATTATTAGTTCAAGTTTACATTTCCATAGAACGTTTTTTTAAAAATCGTTTTAAGTCTGTGTTGCCCTGTGAGATCATAAAATGGTTAATGAATAGTCAGAAATTTTCAAGAATGAGAAAATTCTACTATCCGTGACTATATCCTGACCCTGGAGAACATTGTAACTTTATTAGTTTTGTGGTAGCAAATATTAATATTTTTATTCTAAAATATACCATTCTTCCCTTTTTAATGTGTTTAATTGAAATAGTAATCTATAGTAGAAATAATTAAAAATCAGATATGAAAGACCCGTTAGATTTACCAGTTAAATAAATGAGTATTTTAATTATTCTTTGAGAATTGTCAAGGACCAAAATCAGACTTCTTTAAAATGAAAGCAGAAATACTCGTGATTGACTTGTGGTAGCCCTGTTGACATTCAGGAAGGATAAGCCTTGAGACCTTTTAAGATCCCAAATTCCTGACTTGGGAAATGTTTTTCTCTTTTATAAGCAAGTGTCTGAAATCTGGACAATGGCTTAAAATCAAATCAAAGTAGTGACCTGGGGTGTTGTTGACTCTATAGAAATGTGTTCAGGAGTGATAATCTTTGTTAAAAAGGGGAGACTTTTTTTATTGATCAGAGACTTAAATCTCAACTATTAGTAAACAACAGTTAGGTCAATGAATGTTTTTCATCACTGTCTTTTACACTGATGTTCACTTGCTGAACACTCTATAAGCTTGAGACAAAGTATGTCAGAAGCAACCTCCTTTGGTGATTGACTTATCTGCTGGTGATGACAGGTTGTCAGGGGATTGACAGGGACTGGAAATTTCCATTTGCCATATAAAACTACTTTTACTGTTTAAAAACTATTCATATTCTTCTTTACCCTGAGAATATTCTACCACAGTTATGTTAAGAAAACCCTTTGAAGCTTTGAAGTAGGGGTGAAGATGGAACGAGAGCATAATAAAAAGTTCTGATTGTGAGAAATCAAATTAAAAAATTGACTTATTTCTAAGAAATATCTTGTATGTGCAGATTAATGTCAGAGAATGGAGAGTAGCAAATACTGTAGCTTTAAAAATGACTTGCATTGACTCAAATTCTTAAAAAGTCCAGACTCACTGAACCAGTTGAGACTAGAGGACTGCCCAGGACTATCACCCTGGATACTCTTTGAACCTTAAACTGAAATTATTCCTTGAGATATCTTTTTAGCTAAACAACAGATTGGCTCATAAAATAAAGAATGTCACTTGTGAGTAATGCGCTCATTTAAAAAACCATCTATAGGAAACCAAATGGTCGAAAAGTTACTCTAAAGCAAAGATGAGAAAGTGATGGGGCAGGGAAACTAGAGTATTGGAAAGGGTACAACCAGACGGAATGAGTGAGAATGATGACACATTGTGGAAGATGTTACCAACATCACAGAATATTCTGTGTAGAAATTGTTAAATGGGAACCTAATTTGTTATATAAACTTTCATCTTAAATACAATAAAATACTACTAAAAAAATAAAAACAACTTGATTGTAGATAGCTCCTTTGTACTTGGTATTACCTTTCTGAATTTCATCTTTCTGGATGTAATTTTTCTATTTAAATTTATGTTCCAAGATGGATGTTGACAATGATACTACCTTACTTTTTTTTCCTCACGTTACAATTTTTAGAGACTTTCCCCAAGAACTACCTTATTTACTAATACATCATACAATACGTTGGAGAGAGGAAGGTATACTAGAAATGAGAGAACAGGTAAAAGAGCTTCAGTAACTTGTTTAAGGTCCTGTAACTAGTGTCAGGACCTCTTTCTTACTTGTAATCCATTGTCTTTTAATTGTAACACATTTTAATGTGGGAATTGATGGAGGTTTTAGATGATCTTTGAACTGAAAAACTTGTTAACATGACACTCTGAGAAAAGGAATTTTAAGTGACCTTAAATGTAAAAGAGATGATAGCTGGAAATTCTGCATAGATTTTGAACCCTTTAAAATTTTAATGTTCTGCAGCATTAAAAGAAGCGTACCTCCATCCTTGGGGATGAGAAGCTATCTATTGCATTCCTAAAGACAGAGTCCTCTGTACTCCTAAGGAAGGTAAACAGGCTTTGATGGTCCTAGAATCCATGGTCCAGGCTTTTAGAACTATCTAATGCCTACAGCCTTTGGAAAAACAACTAAGCCTCATTATTATTGAAAGAAGGTGGCTGGTGGCTCAGTGGTTAAGCGCTCGGCTGCTAACCCAAAGGTCGGCAGTTTGAACCCACCAGCCACTCCACAGGAAGAAGATATGGCAGTCTACTTCTGTAAAGATTACAGCCTTGGAAACCCTATGGGGCGGTTCTGCTCTGTCCTATAGAATCACTCTGAGTCGGAATCACCTCGTTGGCAGTGGGTTTCGTTTTGGATTGTTGAAAGAAGGAGCCATGGTGATGACTTTGACATCCATGGCACAGGTCTTCCTGCTAACTTGGCACAGAGGCTAGGAGGGTAGCATGGAGGGCGAGCACTGGATGTTACCCATGTTGCTGAGTCTTCTTCAGTAGGGCCACATGGGCCCAGACAATGAGCATCTCCACCAGGGGTCGCCATGGACCAATGACGATTGGCCTCACCTACATTTTTCTTCATTATATCATCTTTGGGGTTCTGATACAACTGAAGGGTTGAAGGAAGATCCCTTAAACATGCCTGATATTAGACTTCTTACTGACATGATTGTATCTTGGCCTTGATGCCTGAACTGATTTGAATTTGAAAAATAAAAAAAAAATGACATTTATTGCATCTCAATTCTAGTGGAGGTGTGCATAGCTATATGTGTATACATTCATGTATATGCACATTAATACTTCTCTTTCATACTTACCTGACCCTTACACATCCATCCTGTAATGTCCTCATTCTCTTTCTGACAACCTGGAAAATGCTTACTTATCATTCAAAATTCATATCGGATATCACCTCTCCTTTTTGGATAAGTGGAGAGGAGAGAGTCTAAAAATAATTCTTGGCTTACAAATTTGCAATATAGAGATACTGCCTTGCTGAAATCACAGGCAGCTTGTGAAGATTGAATGAAATGTTTAGAGCAGAAGGAACCATAGCAAAGCCACTGAGCAGAGGAATTTGGTATGCAGGGGGAGGGTTCTGGGGAGACCTCACTGGAGCTGAGGATTTTTTGGGGACGGGGTTGGAGTAGGGAAAGAGGAGCGAAAAAATGTTTACTTAGTGTGATACTGGATATAGGAGAAGATCTTGGAAGAGGACTTCTACAATAATGAGGTGGTTATTAGAGAACAGTTTTTTAATAGGTGAGAGAGGTATTTTGGGTAGATTTAACTTGGGGGTGGTACACAAAATTAATTTTATTGAAAGATGAAGAGGCTGGACAGGAAAATCTACTTGGAGGCAAGTCGATTGTGAGGGTGAAAAGAATGAGTAGGCTTAAAAGCACAGTGTTTGGACTGAAAATATAATGGACTATTTTGGAAGTAGAGAGTTTTTAATTTTAAGAGATGACCCATTACTGATTTGAGTACTGTGATTTTAGTATGTGATAGTTGAATGAAGGGTGGATGTAGTACACTATGAGTCTCCTGAGGGAAGGCACTGTTACTGGATCATTCTCTTCACAAGCCCTGCAACATCGCAGCTATCAAAGAATTTGTTGAAGAAATGAACGAAGTAACTTGTCAAGCATTAGTAAGACATTTTTAGCTGTAGTTAAAGTAACTGCTGTAAAAAATAAAAAAATAAGAAAAAAAACCAATTTTAATTCCTTTCTTATGACAGTTTCTTTTTAAATAACTTCGACCCATTTCGAAGACCAAGAAGCCCTCCTGCCCCTGAGAGCTGCTCCTCGTGTTCCACCATTAACCGTCTTCTTATGACGTGATGAACCAGATTGTCAAGAAACTTACGTAAAATCTCATTGCTAATGATACTGGATCTACTGTTTTTGGTTTTTAATGAAAACCATGCAGTAATCTTTAATACCTTATAGATGCTGATTACTTTGGACACTGTTATTTCCAATGGAAATTCTTAACTTCCAGGAAATGCCCACCTGATATTTCCAGATATGATTTCCTGGGCTTTCTGTATTTTAGCTATGTCTCTAACAAATAATCATAATAAAAGGAGAGAAAGGAGCTCCTGTTTATTGAATTCTTGCTGTGCATTATTTAATCCTCTCTAACTCTTCAGAGTAATTGATACTATTTTTTATTTTATAGACCTGTTGTTGTTAGGTGCCATCGGGTCAGTTCTGAAAGAGATGATGTAAAATTTAGCTAAGGTAATAAATATATCGACTCAGTGAGAGGCAGAGCTGGGATTCGAACCCAAGTCTTTATGAAAACAAAAATTGTCTTTATGCCACCATATTGTGCTCCATGGTAGAAATAACTCCAGATGGGCTCTATTTTTTAAAATGTACCCAGAATCTGACAACCTCTTACCACCTCCACTGCTACCATCTTGGCCCAAGCCACCATGATTCTTGCCTCTGTTATGCTAATATCTCCTGTTCTTCCTGCTTCCTTTTCTGACCTCTAGTTTATTCTTAATAGCTGATATTATTTTTTAAAAAAATGTAAGTCAGATCATGTCATTCTTTTTCTCAAAATCCTTTAATAGCTCCTATTTCACTCAGAGAAAAAACCAGAGCCCCTCCAGTGGCTTAGGTGATCTGGCCCCCCTTTCTCTTTTTGCCCTAGTGTCTGATTTCTTTCCTTCCTAATATTTTTGAGAACCTCCTATGTGACATGCAAGATCAAACCAAAACTAAATCCGTTGCCTCTAGTCGAATTCCAACTCATAGCGACCAGACAGGACAGAGCAGAACGCCCCATAGGGTTTCCAAGGCTGTAGTCTTTATGGAAGCAGACTTCCACGTCTTTCTCCCTTAGAGCGGCTGGTGGGTTTGAACCACCGACCTTTCAGTTTGCAGCCAAGTGGTTAACAACTGTGCCACTAGGGCTCCCCCATGCAAGGTAGTGGGGAGAAAATAAAATACATAGTCCCTGTCTTCATTGAACTTAAAAAGGATACTAACCTCCCCAGCTGTGAAAGTGAAAGCAGAAGACTTGAATTACTTGAGGTTGCTTAGAAAACCAGTGGTGGGATTGGATTCTGTGTGTCTTGACTTATTTCTAGCACCGGAGACTGATAGGATGTTAGAATTAGCACAGGCATTAGAAGAAATTAGTCCTCACATTTTAGAGATGTAGAAATGGAATCTCTTACAGATTAAATAATGTGGTGAGGTCACAGCTGGAACCTAAGTTGGGGTTCTTGGCTCCCAGTCCATGCTCTTTCCCTACCACCTCCACTTTCTTTATCATGGTATTGCCTTTCCAGATCCCGTGTTGCTGTGTATTTTCAGATGTGGTTTGTGCTGTTAAAGACCTTTTTTCACAATGCACATGCTGAACTGTAGACTTTTACCATTATTGTTTTTGATACTTGAAATTATAATTGGAACAATTAGAGATGGGTTTGTGGAAAGGCAATGAAAGAGAGCCATTAAGTGCTAATAAATGCCTCTCCTCATGGCAGTAGAGATCTTTTCTTTCCTAAGTATTTGAGCTCTTTTCACTGGTGCTTTTAAGTGGCTAGAAATAACACTTGCCACATGACTGTGGAATACTCTAGATGCCAGGGGGTTCATTTCATTCTGTATTTGAATTAAGCACACTGTGGCTGGAATGCGTGCTGACTCTTTCGTCAGTTTAAGCTTTCATTCCATGTTTTGCATTAACCTTTTCTCGTGGAAAGCAGTATAACAACAGTGAGGTCTCTTAAGACTCCATTCTTAGGTAGCTGATAACTTCTGAGGAAGCAGGTGAAAAGATTAAAGTTAAAGATGTTTATTTTGATATATATTTCCTAGTCATACCGCTTAAAAATCTAGATACAGTATGATAAACAGGATCTAGTTTACCCTAAAGCCCTATGCCTATGGTTTGCAAAGGAGAATGACTACTTGTTGCTAGAGAGATATATTAGTTCCAGAAACAAATTTGGGTAAATTACTACTAAATAAATTTCAGTGTAACTTAGTACCACTGCTTCCAAAATAATGATAATGGTGATGATAATGATGATGATAATAGCAGCTTATATTTTTTGATCACTTACAATGTGCTAGGTAGTATTGTAAGTACTTTAATCCTCTCGTCTGTGATTTAAAAATGCAAAATCTTCTAAAAACCAAACATTATTTTTGTACTTGATTTGACAAAACTTAAGTAAACTTATTTTAAAACATTGTGTTTACCCCTCTCATGTGACCATTTGTTTTGCTACAGAAATATTAGTGTGTTTGATTCTAGGGTATTACTTCAGAGTCCACTGATGGTATTATGCTGTATATGATTTATGCATTATTTTACCTATCTAAAACCTGAAAAAGTCTGAGTTGCATATCACATCTGGTTACTGGTAGATAAGGGATTGTATTATTTTTCCCCCCAATGTACGGCTGACGCAGCTGAGCTGCTAAGTAGTGGATTCAAACCCAGGCAATTAAATGTTAGAATTATGCGCTTAGCAACCATGCTATACTACCTTAAAAATGAGTATTTAAAATCACCCTTGAGAAATACATATTATACTATTTACTTGTCTAATAAACCTCCAGTAAAGGTAGAAAAATCCAGATTTGAATAAAACTGTTTCATTTATATCTCTCTGTTCTCACTTGCCCATGGTAAATACTATCTTCAAAACGAACGGCCCTTGATTTGTTAGTAAATCTTGCCAGTCCTAATTGTTCTGTCTTCAACTGAATGGTCTGTTCTCATTTGGGCTTCTTAAATTTTCCAGAGCTTGTGTGCTTGTTTTTTTTTTTTTTCCTCCATACAAACATACTTTCTTTTGATTGCATAAAATTTAGAAATGTCAAAACTGTAAAGATATTTTAAATAACATAACAAAGATTAAAAAGAAATAAAGTAAGAAGCAAATGTTTTCCAAATGTCAGTTCCCCAAGATTATTAAGTTAGGAATAAGCTAATAAGAATATTAGTAAGTTCAGCTGAGGGGCATGGTTATCATTGATTTGGTTTTTTGCTTTTTTGTTGTTGTTTTTTAAAACCAATCAACATTTATTGAGGCAAATATGAGGTTACTTATACAGATTTCTTATCACACTGAGTAGCATACAGAAATGGTCTTTAATGTTTCATACATTTCCACTTGGCCATGTCAAACTTCAAATATAGTTTAACTAATAGCGAACTGATTAAGTTAAAACACAGTACTTATATAAACTCTAATTCTAGAGGGTCCAATGAAATGGTAATATATATTCTTAAGAATTTTATGGAAACAATGTATATTCTGGAAACACTCTCCTGGGAATTGTATTTGTATAAAACTTTAATAAGAGCAAATGCAGCATTGATTAAGCAACAGAAGTTGAACTAAAAAGACATCAGTCAGAATTAATTTGAAGAAAGAAAACACATCAAATGTCCTGTGTGCTTGTGGATGTTGAGGGATTGGCTGCTGTAAAGCTGAATCAGACCTGCATATCACCCTGGATCCCTGCACCCTCACAGCTCTCCCCCTTTCCTCCCTGGGCGCCTGATGGTACAAGGGATGACCTGACCCTCTTGGGCTACTGCCCAGGGCTGCATGTGGAATAGTAGGTACAAAGAGGTCACTTGGAAAAACTTAGATTTCAAACTCTTAATTCTGCCAACTTTTGCCTGTTGTGACCATTTTCTTTTCTAGATCATTGATCTTTCTCTTGACTGACACAACTGCCAAGCAACTTTCTTGAGCTGTTTTCTCATGGGAGCTAATCCATCTTTGATCGACATACATGATGCTTTCCAATTGTTTCTCTAAGTCTTTGGTCATCTTTCTGTAGGAGTCAAGGTGTGGTGTATAAGGCTGATGTTTTCATACACTTTGGGAGGTTTCTTCTCTATTTCTAAGTGGTAGTTTCCCTCTTCTGTTAATGTTCTGTGAAGTTGCATTTCATGTTCATCATGTAGTTCAGGCAGTATCTGGAGTTTCAGCTGAAGCTATCGAGTCTTACTTTCAAACTGTGCCATTGTCTCACTGTGAAGATGGTTGTTCTGGTTGGATACTTTTGATTTGACCTGTAAACTCTTTGGTTGCTTGGTTTTCTTCACATATATTAAATATTAAATATCTTAAATATTCTTTGTTTTTCTCTTTCAAGTTTTTTTTGGTTAAAGGAAACCAGCATCAGTTAGTTTCTTCAAACTGAATTCTGATAATCTTGGTTTCCATTTTCTGATTCACTCTTTTTGTCTAATTCCAGATTGCCATTATCTGTGTTATCTCTACAGAGTACAGGTAAGTTTATCATTGTTGTAGTTTTAGTCAGAGATTTTAACTCACTATTGCTACCCTTTACAACCTTGTGTTGAAGTTTTCAAACATTTTTTCCTGCTCCTTCAGCTCCTGCATTCTTTCCTTCCATTCAGCATTTTCTTGAACGTTCTCATCAAAATTGTTAGCTATTTCCCTCTGATGTTGTATATTCTTCTCTACTATACTCTTGGCCTTTATAGTACTCTTGGCCTCAGTCACTTGGGATTGGAGGGATTTTTGATGACTCTTTGAGTGGCCATGTCTGTCCTTTAAGACAAGCCATCATCACTCCATAAAATAAAATTTTAGAGGACTTGCTTTTCTGTTTTCTGTCCTGAAGGTCCACTGTACCCTCCAGTGAAAAGGTGGACCTGTTTGCATCTTTACTAAGTGTTGACAAACACAGTTTGTAAGTTCAGAGGACTGGCCGGCCCCACTGCAGGTGACTTGAGGGCTTCATAGGCTTCTGTAATCTCGCTAATGTTCTCACTAATTTTATGGTATCTTCAATTTGGGTATAAAATTGCTTGGCTAGCTCTTTTCTCCTCAAAGTATGTTGGCTTTTTACTGCAAAAATGATTAAAGCAGCATATACCAAAATTTCCAAGGGACGTGCAAACAGGCTTGAGCCTTGGGTATATAATTCTGACAACACCATCAGTGTCCTCTGTGGCTCCAAAGGGCACCACAGCTCTGCCTTGGCCAGTAACTTGTGGGCTATAGCAGCCTGCCCAGATCCCTGTGAATGTTCTACCTCTAAGTCAAACAAGTGCCTGGAGACCAGGACAGACCATCTTTGGGGCTGGGGAAGGGAGAGCCAGTTTATTAACTAGCAGTCTCTAACTTTGCTTTAGTAGAAAGGGCTGTACTCTGTGGTACATGGGAGAAATAGAAAAGGCTGATTACAGCCAGAGCAGACCAGCCCGTGAGCTGTTTCCACTCTGGGCCACACCTGGCCCCACAAGAAATCTGGTAGTCCAACCATGCTGTAACCAAACCTATAGAACTGAGAGTGAATAAACCTGGGTTTTTAGTCCTAGTTTTGCCTCCTCAAATAGCTTCATGATCTGGTGCTTCAAAATTATAACCAATATTGAGGAAAGCAAAACAGATCATAAATCATCTTCCTATACAGTATCCTATGAAGTTCACAATCCTATGAGGTTGACAATTCTATGAGGTTGTTAAGTCCTGCTTAACTGATGAGCTTAAACAGATTTAATGGCTTGTCCAAGGACACAAACTGTTAAGTTTCAGGATTGGATTTTGAGTCAAAATCATCTGACTCCAAGTACATTTTTTTTTGGTAAACAATTTTATATTCCTTAATGTGGACCCTTTCTTCTCTGCTACTTTTTTATGTGGTAAAATATACATAACATAAAATATGCCATTTTAACCATTCTAAAGTGTACATTTCAATGATATTAATTATATTCACAGTGTTGTACAACCATTGCCATTATTTATTTCTAAAACCTAATAGAAACTCTGTACCCATTAGGCAATAACTCCCTGTTATTTCCTCCCCCGCCCCCAGCCCCTGGAAATTACTAATCTACTTTCTGTTTCTATGCATTTGCCTGTTCTAGATATTTCATATAAATGGGATTATACAATATTTGTCCTTTTGTGTTCAGCTCTTTAACTTAGCATAATGTTTTTTAAAGGTCATCCAGGTTGCAGTATATATCAGAACTTCATTTCTCTTTATGGCTGGAAATGTTCCATTGTATGGATATGCCACATTTTGTTTATCTGTTTGTCATGGATTGAATTGTGTCCCCCAAAAAATGTGTGTAGCAACTTGGCTGGGTCATGATTCCCAGTGTTGTATGATTGTGTTATCTGATGTGATTTCCTTATGTGTTGTAAACTCTATCACTATGATGAGATTATATGTGATCTCCTTATGTGTTGTAAATTCTGTCACTGTGATGAGGTTATACTGATGAGATTGACAAGATTAGATAGTGTCTTAATGCAATCACTTTTGAGATATAAAAGAGAGAAGTGAGTGGAGACACATGGGAACCTCATACCACCAAGAAAGCAGTGCTGGGAGCAGAGTGTGTCCTTTGGACCTGAGGTTCCTGTGCAGAGAAGCTCCCAGACCAAAGGAAGACTGATGACACAGACCTTCCTCCAGAGCCAACGGAGAAAGCGTTCCCCGGGAGCTGATGCCCTGAATTTGGACTTGTAGCCTACTGGACTGTGAGAGAATAAACTTCTCTTTGTTAAAACCATCCACTTCTGGTACATATGTTAGAGCAGCACTAGATGATTAAGACACGGTTCATCTCTTGATGGACACTTGGGTTGTTTTTACCTTTTGACTATTGTGAATAATGTTACAGTGCACATTGGTATACAAGTATCTGTTTGAATCACTGCTTTCAGTTCTTTTGTGTATATATATATAGGAGTGGAATGCTAGGTCATATAGTAACTCTAAGTTTAACTTTTTGAGGAATTTCTTCAAGAAGTTAAACTTAGAATTACCATATGACCATGTCTTCACTGTGCTTGTTATTTTCCTTTTTAGATAGTAGTATCCTAGTGGATGTGAAGTGATATCTCATTGTGATTTTGGTTTGCATTTCCCTAATGATTAATGGGAAACCCTGGTGGGGTAGTGGTTAAGAGCTATGGCTGCTGACCAAAAGGTTGGCAGTTCGAATCCACCAGGTGCTCCTTGGAAACCATACGGGGGCAGTTCTATTCTGTTCTATAGGATCACTATGAGTTGGGTTTGGTTTTGGTTTTTTAATGACTAATGTTGACGAGCGTCTTTTTCATGTGTTTATTGGTAATTTTATATTTTATTTGGAGAATTGTCTATTCAAACCCTTTATCCACTTTTTCATCGGTTGTCTTTTTATTGTTTAATTGAAACAGTTCTTTAACTGTTCTGGATACTAATCCCTTAGCAGACATATGATTTTCATCATCCTTGTCTTGTTTCTGATTCTGTTGAGAAAACTTACAGCTTTTCACCATTAAGTATGGTATTAGCTGTGGATTTTTTTTTTTAAAATAAATTCCCTTTATCATGCTGAGTAATTTCTCTTCTATTCCTAGTTTGCTGAGTGTTTTTATTATGAAAGTGTTTTGGATTTTGTGAAGTGTTTCTTCTGTATTAGTTAGAGATGATTATATAAATTTTTTCTTTGTTTTGTTAATGTTATATATTACATTGATTAATTTTCTTATGTTGAACCATCCTTGCATTCCTGGGATAAATCCCACTTGGTCATGGTGTATAATTCTTTTAATACACTGTTGATTCAGTTTGATAGTATTTTGTTGAAGGTTTTTGAATCTATATTAATAGGGGATAAATTGATCTGTAATTTTCTTTTCTTGTGGTGTCTTTATCTAGCTTTAGTATTAGGGTAATGCTGGCTTCATAGAATGAGTTAAGAAGTATTTACTTCTGTCCTGTTATTTTAGAAGAGTTTAAGAAGGACCAGTGTTAATTTTTCTTTAAATGCTTGGTAGAATTCACCAGTGAAGTCATGTGGTCCTGGACTTTTCTTTGTTGAGAGGTTTTTGATTACTGATACAATCTCTTGTGATAGGTCTGTTGAGATTTTCTGTTTCTTCTTGAGTCAGTTTGGGTAATTTGTGTGTTTCTAGGAATTTGTGTATTTCATCTAGCTTATCTAATTTGTTGGTGTACAATTGTTGATAGTAGTCTCTTATAATTCTTTTTATTTATCTATGATTGATAGTAATGTCCCCACTCTTATTCTTAATTTTAGTTATTTGCATTGTCTGTCTTTTTCTCTTTGGAAGTCTAGCTAAAGATTTGCTAATTTTATTGATCTTTTCAAAGAACCAACTTTTGGTTTTGTTGATTGTTTCTATAGTTTTTTCTATTTTATTTATCTTCACTCTAATCTGAATTATTTCCTTCCTTCTGCTAGATTTTGGCTTAGTTTGCTCTTCTTTTTCTAGTTCCTCAAGACTTAAAATTAGGTTATTGATTTGAAATCTTTCTTTTTATTTAATGTAGGCATTTACAGCTATAAATATATGTCTGAACACTGCCTTTCCTGCATCCCCTGTGTGCTTTTTTTTAAAGCATACTGTTAGATCTTAGGAGAAAGGACAACATTGCTGCTGAGGCAAATGATGCTTTGAGGTGCTGTCAACTCCAAATAAAGAAAGAGGCCACCAATCAGGTTAGCACAGAGATAATTTGGAATGTAAACAAAATTGCCATCATACTCACAAGTTTTATAAGTTTATTATTGTTGGTGGACATTTAGTTTACATATAATTCTTTGTTTTTGAGAATATACACAACTAAACATACACCAATTCAACAATTTCTACATGTACCATTTAGTGACATGGATTACATTCCTTGAGTTGTGTAACCATTCTCACCCTCCTTTTCTGAGTTGTTTCTCCCCCAATAATATAAATTCACTGCCTCCTAAGTTTTATATGTAATCTTTTGAGTTGCTGTTGTCAATTTGATCCCATATAGATAGTTCTTAAAACAGCATAATTCTCAAGGCAGACATTCTTTACTAGTTAAGCTAAACTATCGTTTGGTTTCAAGAAGACTTCAGGAGATATATGTAATTTTTAAAAATTACCCCTGAAAATTTATCTTCCTAGTAAATTCAGGTTTTAATTCCTAAAGTGCTGACTTTATTAGTTCACCAAATCATTGAGCACCTTCTTTGTGTCAGGTGCTGTGCAAAACACTGGCCTTACAGAAATGAGTAAGATGGTCCCCCCTTCAGGAAGTTTTTGTAAGGGGGAAATGTGACTGGGGCTCATGGTACTTTGAGTTTTAAGAGGGGGCACATCTAAATCTATTTGCATATCAGGAAATACTTCCCATAGGGGGCTACACCAATGCTTTGTATTTAAGGACAAGCTGGGTAAAGAAAGGGGCATTGGTGAGGGGCTTCTGTGTCAGAGGAGTCAACAGAGAGGCCTGAAATCAGCGTGAAGTCACTTGGGAGCCAGATAGTTCTGGGAGTAAAAGGTTTGTGTAGGAGAATAATGGATGAGACTTACAGAAATTAGGGAGGAGCTGGATCCAAGCATCCACTTATATTCCTCCTTGATAATTAAAAAATCAGACTCCTGTTCTTTGTAAATAAACACAAGATGACTATGGAGATCTGTTCTGTTTTAGGGGTGACACCAACCTATACTTTTTTGGCTTCCAATCAAATGCCTCATTTTTCTTTCAACATCTTAGAAAAAGTGAAAACAAAAGAGCTAAAGGGAGAGGAAACTTCCTCTACTTTTATCCATGCTCTTCTCTTCCAGCCCCCGCCAAAGAACTAGTATAGACATTCAGGACCAAGGACAGTGACTGGACCACATGTCTCCCTCTGAAGCCTTCCTAGGGGAAGGGCTGAAGTGAGCTTCTAGACTAACCCTGCCCGAAGCATTGGGATAAGTGTTCTCCTGCCCTTGATTCTTCTCACTGGCTGGTATGGTCTTGTACAGGAGGGTCTTTCCTAGCCACTGCAGTGTCAAAATGCAAAGGTCTGGGATTCATGTGTGGGTTTCATGGAAAGGGGCAAGAGGGGCCTTTCAGCTTCTTTGCTACTGGGCTTTAGGCCTGCCTCTTACTTAAACCAAATGAGGGTAACACAGATCCAGCCCATGTTTCCAGGGTTGGATGGAAATGTACTGAAGTTTAAGGCAAAAGTTGTCTGGCCTTTTCCGTTCCACGTTCATCTCTTTTAGAAACCCTACATGAAGGGTGACTGACAAGACTCAATTTTTAACATTCAGGGTTCTCTTTTTCTTCTTTTGTCTATAGCACACATTCT
Source organism: Dugong dugon (assembly GCA_030035585.1). Lineage (NCBI taxonomy): Eukaryota > Metazoa > Chordata > Mammalia > Sirenia > Dugongidae > Dugong > Dugong dugon. Next base: position 171,671,461 of record CM057462.1, read on the forward strand.
CTACTGGAGTGATAAACTGTGCCTGAGGGGGAAAATTTCTTTGGGGGGGATCTTATATATATGTGTGCATGTGTGTGTGTACGTATGTATACACACACACACACACACACACACACACAGAGATACATGCTGAACATATACTGATATATATGATATCTATGGTATTGAAATTTAATGGGATGATTATTATAGAAAAATGTCCAGTAAGACTCCAATATGTCCCATAAGGGGTGATAATGAAAATAAAGTTGAGAAACACTGGTCTATAACATTGTCTGTCTCTCTCTTTTTTCTTTCTTTCCCTTAGGCAGTACAAGGCTGGTTCAAATTACTTATAATGTCATCATTATCCTAGGTGCTTTATCTTTTTTGCCATGCCATCTTTAGTATGTACCTTCCATCTTCAAGGTTACCTTGTGGTGGTCAGAAGGTTGCTGCAGCTCTGCTGTCATGTATAATGGACAGGGAGAAGGAAAAAGAGGCAGGAAAAGGTATACATCAGCTCAAGCAGACTCTTTTAAAGGAGCTCTCCTTGATGTCTCCTGTTGTTGTTAGGTGCTGTTGAGTTGATTCCAACTCATAGTGACCCTATAGGACAGAATAGAATTGCCCCATAGGGTTTCCAAGGAGCGGCTGGTGGATTTGAATTGCTGACCTTTTGGTTAGCATTCAAGCTCTTAAGCACTGTGCCACCAGGAGCAACAACCTGACAACCTCTAATTACATGTGGACATACAGTGTGTAAGGGAGGCTGGGAAATATAGGTCAATTGGTCAGTTGGACTGTGTGTCTACTTATCTACCTACCTGCCTATCTGCATACTGAAGTTGGGCACATTGTCCTTCCCAACAAAATTGGGACTCTGTTAATAAGGAAGAAAGGGAAAATGGATCTTGGGTAGGCAACTAACAGTTTCTTTAGTAGTCCCTTTTGTCATCCATTTGCTTGGCAGCTAACCCATTATACCCATTGCTATCGAGTTGATTCTGACTCATAGTGACCCAGTAGGACAGAATAGAACTGCCCCATAGGGTTTCCTAGGAGCGGCTGGTAGATTTGAACTGCCTATCTTTTGGATAGCAGCTGAGCACTTAACCACTGTGCCACCAGGGCTTCTGGCAGCTAACCAGAGTAAGGTATAATTTGTGATTTAGAATAGAGTGAAATCCAGGTGCCCTCTGTTGTGTGCCAGGACTCATTAATCAGGTGCTTTAAATTCTTGAACAAACTGACTTTGTGAACAAGTAAATAAAATGGATTACATCTTAAGGCATTAAGTTCTTGAGAGTGTTTCCTGGTAGGAAGAGCACGCAGAGAACCGGCTTCTTCATTCAGCTCACAGATCTCTGACTCAGAAACTTCTGCATTCTCAGTGTTTCAAAGGGAACTATTATTATTGATCCTAGATTTAATGAAAATACATTGCTTAGAGAGTTTGAGTTTTGTGAATAAAAGGTAAATTTGAAATCTCTTAGATGTTAATCAAGAAAAGAAAAGCATTGTTTCTTTCTGCAGTTGAATTTGTAACTATGTTTTTCAGTAGTATTGGATATTTCAAATTATAGAGTAACTGATAGGAACAAAACATAATCTCTTACAAATCTCTGTTAATATTCTTAATGTATGCGAAGAATTTAGGAAATAAGAGGAAATGGTAGTAGAAAATTTCCAGTTAAACTGCTGGATTTTGGCATAATTACTTCCCTCAGCAATTACAGTGGCATTGTTATGGTTGGCAGAGCTCTTGGATCAGGGTGCGCAAGCACCGAGCAATTTTAACAGCACTATCGTGTACAGGGTGTGGGATCCATGATCAGCGCTTCTTGTGGCAGGGATTGGGTGGTATTTGGCAATGATCTACCTGCCTGTCTGACTCTCTCCCCTTCTTTCCTTCTTTCTGTTTCTCCATTCTTTCTCTCTGCCTGTCTTTATCTCTCTCTCTGCCTTGGATCATAATATTAAGTGACTATGAGATAGTAATCATACAGGATTATTTTGGAGCACAGAAAATTATACTTTGAAGATCAATATTTAGAAGAGACTTTTGTGTTTTTAAGGAATACTTATTAAATGTATTTTCAAAAAATACTTAAAAATATTTGTTACCTTGAAATTTCATTCTGTGTGTTTAGAGAGAGTCAGTAATATTGGTTCACCTAGTGTACTGCATTTTATACTTTGGTTAATACTTTTAGATTTTAAATGTTCATAATAAAAGTATTAATTTAAGTGACCACAGCATATTGTTGGTAACTCAAAAGCCATCTTGCCTCTTCATTCTGTCTACTTAATTTTTTTTTTTTATTGTACTTTAGGTGAAGGTTTACAGAACAAATATTTTCTCATTAAATAGTCAGTACACATATTGTTTTATGACATTGGTTAACAACCCCACGACATGTCAACACGCTCCCTTCTCGGACTTGGAGGACCTTTTTTTTGTGTGTGTGAAAATATGCATAGCCAGAAATATACCATTTCAAAAATTTCTACATGTGCAATTCAGTTACATTATGTTCTTCAGTTGTGCTGCTATTCTCACTTTAGATGAAGGTTTACAGAACAAAATAGTTTCTCATTAAACGGTTAGTACACATACTGCCCTGTGACAATGGTTAAGAACCCCATTGCATGTCAACACTGTCTTTACTCAACCTTGGGTTCCCTATCACCAGTTTTCCTGTCCCCTCCTGCCTTCTAGTCCTTGTCCCTGGACTGCTCTGCCTCATTAGTCCAGTTTTGTTTTATGGAGCTGTCTAATACCCGGCTGAACGGTGAACCTCGGGAGTGACTTCACCACTGAACTAGAAGGGTGTCCGGAGGCCATACTCTTGGGGTTTCTCCAGTCTGTCAGGCAGGTAAATCTGGTCTTTTTTTGGTGAGTTAGAATTTTGTTCTACATCCTTATTCAGCTCTGTCCAGAACCTTCTATTGTGATCCTGGTCAGAGCAGTCAGTGGTGGTAGCCGGGCACCTTCTAGCTGTACTGGACTCAGTCTAGTGGAGGCTGTGGTAGCTGTGGTCCATTAGTCCTTTGGACTAATCTTTTCCTTGTATCCTGTTCTCTTCATTCTCCCTTGCTCCCGAAGGGATGAGACCAGTGGAGTATCTTAGATGGCTACTCACAGGCTTTTAAGACCCTAGACGCTACTCACCAAGGTAGAATGTAGAACAATGTCTTTATACACTGTGTTATGCCAGTTGAGCTAGATGTTCCCCGAGACCATGGTCCCCACAGCTCTCCGCGCAACAGTTCAGTTCCTCAGGGAGTTTGGATGTGTCTATGGAGCTTCCATTCTGTCCGTTTAAAATGCCCGTTAGCTGCCTGCCATTTGGGGAATGGTTTTCCTCCGTGTTATGAATATATGGAACAACGGGGAATCTTCTTGAATAGGTAGAAAGAATAGGATAGGTAGAAAGTGTTAAAAATATTTGATGCCTGGGCACTGAAGGGGGCACTGGAGGAATGAAGGAGTGGATATGAAAACAGACAAGTGTGACAAATGTGTGACAAGAGCTCAGCCAGAGGCATGTACGGGGGAAATCAAAGAAGGCTTCCCAGAGAAGGTGATGTGGAGCTGAGTGTTGAAGATTAAGTAGGAGTTGGCTGGAGTGAGCACTGGGGGAGCTGGCTGGAGATGAGCACCGGCTGGGCTGTGCCAGCGCACTGAGTGTGAGAGAAGAGAGACACACGGAGACTTCACTCAAGGACAGGGCTTTTTGTCTGCTTTGTTTGCTGTTGTATCTCCATTGTCTCAAACTGCCTCTGGCCTGTGACTGTGGAGGCTGAATTGGAGAGTGTTGAAATTGGATCCAGGGAAATTAATTGGGAGATTATTGTAGTAGTCTGTATGTGAATTGGTTGCACCTAGAGTGGTGATTGAAATAGAGAAGAGAGGATAGATTCAAGAGCTATTAAGGAGGTAGAATCAGCAATGTGGAACACAAAGACAGAGGAAGATGGAGGAAGATGATTTCCAGGTGCCTGGCTTGGTGACATGTGTGGATAGTGATGATGTAGATGCTAATTATGTAATGATTAGGAATGAAGGAGGGGAAACAAATTGGATAGGTGATAATGAGTCGAATTGTTAGAGACAATTGTGTTTGAGACATCTAACTGGAGATGTCTCTGAGGCTAGTCTGAGTTGGGCGAAAACTCTGACTTCTGGTATTCTAGTCTCTAGGGGCCCCTTCTCAGTCTCTCAGTTTCCCTTCTTTTAGGTGCCCTTTAAATTGTGGTATTTCACAGAGTCCATATTCATCACTCTTTTCCTCTTATTTCCATTCATTTATTTTCTTGGCTTCAACTCCCTGCTCCATCTATCACTGTCAAATTGTTATCCCCAGATGGGACTTTTATCCTGAGTTCCATGTGTGTCGTCCAGCTGTGCACTTGTCTTCATCTGGATGTTCCCCAAGCACCTGAGGATCAACATGTCCAAATATGGGCACATCATCTTCCTCCCTCATTTCTTCTACAGTGTAGTATAGCATAGTGGTTAAGAGCACAGGTGCTCGAGTTAGACTCTCTAGGTTTGAGTCCTGGCTCTGTCACTTACTAGCTATATAATCCTGAGAAAGTTACAGTGAAACCTGTGAGAGGCAAAACTTGATGGGACTGCCTTGTTTTTTGGAGTGTAGCAAACTTTCCACCTTTGACAGGGTGCAGTCTTACGACTTTTCTGTCACTCTCTATTAGTGGAAAAATTTTGAGTTTTCCTTCTCTGACAGGTTTCCACTTACACAGTGTTACAGATTGAATTTTGCCCCCCAAACATGTGTGTCAACTTGGCTAGGCTCTGATTCCCAGTATTGTGTGATTGTCCACCATGTTGTCAGCTGATGTGATTTTCATATGTGTTGTAAATTGTACCTTTATGATGTTAATGAAGCAGGATTAGAGGCAGTTATGTTAACGAGGCAGGACTCAATCTACAAGATTAGATTGTATCTTTACTCAACTCTTTTGAGATATAAAAGAGAGACACAAGCAGAGAGATGGGGGACCTCATTACCACCAATCAAGAAGAGCCAGAATGCGCCTTCTTTGGACCTGGGGTCCCTGAGCTGAGAAACTTCTTGACCGGGGGAAGACTGATGACAAGGACCTTCCCCAGAGCTGACAAGACAGAGAAAGCCTTCACCTGGAGCTGGCATCCTGAATTCAGACTTCTAGCCTCCTAAACTGTGGGAGAATAAATTTCTGTTTGTTAAAGCTATCCACTTGTGATATATCTGTTATAGCAGCACTAGATAACTAAGACACACAGGTTCTGGCTTTTGCAGGTTTTAGTATATATAACCTTTTTGTGCCTCAGTTTCCTCATCTGTGAAGTGGGAATGATAGTACATACACCACAGGGTTGCTGTGAGGTTTAAGAAAGTTAATATATTTAAGCACTTAGAATAGTGCCTGGCACATGATAAATATGATATAAATAATCATCTGTAAACAGATCTTCCTACATTCCTGTCCTCATTAATGACCATATTAAATTGGTTACTCAAATTGGAAATGTGAGATTTATTCTAACTCCACCATATCACTGCATTCCACATCAGAATGATCATTCCCAAAACCAGAAACCAAACCCGTTGTTGTTGAGTCGATTTTGACTCATAGCAACCCTGTAGGACAGAGTAGAACTGCCCCATAGGGTTTCCAAGGCTGTATAGATTTACAGAAGCAGACTGGCACATCTTTCTCCCATGGGGCGGCTGGTGGGTCAAACCACTGAGCTTTCAGTTAACATCCAGGGGCTTTAACTACTGTGCCGCCAGGGCTCCTTCAGGTCCTATCAATTGTCTCTTCTCTCTGTTTTCTTCTCTCCATCTCTACCATTACTGCCTTGGACTTAACCCTTATTATCTCCTTCCTGAATGACCAAGACTGGCTAGTGGCTAGTCTCCCTGTCTTTAGTCTTTGCCTTTTTCAGCATTCTCTATTTAGTCCCCTAGTGACTTTTCTGAATTACAAATCTGGTAATGTTATTGCTCCAACTTATAACTCTTTAATAACTCTCTGTTCTTACAGAAAAAACAAGCAAACAAACTACAACTGAAGGCTTTCAAGATCTGCTCCTGCCTCATTCTCCAGATTCATCCCTTCCTCATTCTGGCCTTTCTTTAACATTTGTGGTTTCTTTCGTTTCCTTTTTTAAAATTTATTGTGTTTTAGGTGAAAGTTTGGAAACCCTGATGGTGTAGTGGTTAAGAGCTGCAGCTGTTAACCAAAGGGTCGGCAGTTCAAATCCACCGGGCGCTCCTTGGAAACCGTATGAGGCAGTTCTACTCTGTCCTATATGGTTGTTATATGAGTCAGAGTTGACTTGAGGACAACAGGTATGTTTTACGGGTTTAGGTGAAAGTTTACAGGCAAATTAGTTTCTCATTCAAAAATTTATATACAGATTGTTTTTGTGACATTGGTTGTAGTCCCTGCAATGTGTTAGCACTCTCCACCTTTCCCTTTCCACCTCGGGCTCTCCATGTCCATTCATCCAGTTTTCCTGCCCCTTTCTGCCTTCTCGTTTATGCTTTTGAGCAGGTGTTGCAATTTGATCTTGTATACATGATTGATCAAAGAGGTACATTCCTCATGTGTGTTATGGTTTGTTTTTTAGGCAGTGCTCCTTGGAAACTATGGGGCAGTTCTACTCTGTCCTATAGGGTCACTATGAGTCAGAATTGACTCGACGGCAGTGGGTTTTTAATCTTTGGAAACCCTGGTGGTGTAGTGGTTAAGAGTTCGGCTGCTAACCAAAAGGTCGGCAGTTCAGATGCTCCAGGCACCCTTTGGAAATCCCATGGGGCAGTTCTACTCTGTCCTACAAGGTCACTGTGAGTTGGAATTGACTCAATGGCAATGGGTTTTTTTGAATCTTTGACTGATAAGTGGACTCCAGGAGTGGCTTCAGTTCTGAGTTAGCAGGGTGTCTGGGGTCCATAGTCTCGGGGTTTCCTCCAGTCTCTGTCAGACCAGTAAGTCTGGTCTTTTTTTTCTGTGAATTTGAATTTTGTTCTACGTTTTTCTCCTGCTCTGTCCAAGACCCTTTATTGTGATCCCTGTCAGTGTGGTCGGTGGTGGTAGCTGGGCACTATCTTGTTCTGAGTTCAGGCTGGTGGAGGCTGCGGTTCACGTAGTCCATTAGTCCTTCAGACTAGTACTTTCCTTGTGTCTTTGGTTTTCTTCATTCTTCTTTGCTTCATATATGATGGGGTAAATAGACGTATCTTAGATGGCTGCTCGCAAGCTTTTAAGACCCCAGACGCTACTCACCAAAGTAGGATGTAGAATGTTTTCTTTATGAACTGTGTTATGCCAGTTGACCTGGATGTCCCCCGAGATCATGATCCCCATCCCTCAGCCCCAGTAACTTGGTCTCTCAAGGTGTTGGATATCTAGGAAGCTTCTCTACCACGTGTCTGTCAGTTTGTCATACTGTGGTGGCTTGCATGTTGCTTGATATTGGAAGCTTTGCCACCAGTATTTCAATTACCAGCAGGGTGACCCTTGGTGGACACGTTTCAGTGGAGCTTCCAGACTAAGACAGAATAGAAAGAGGGACCTGGTGGTCTACTTCTGAAAAAATTGGCCAGTGAAAACCTTATGAATAGCGAATGGGCTCAAGCATAACAATGATTGTGAGGATGGCCCAGGACCAGACAGTGTTTCGTTTTTTTGTACCTAGGGTCGCCGTCAGTGAGAACTGACTCAGTGGCACCTAACAACAGCAGGAAGCTTCTATAATTTTTCCTTGATCAAGTTGTGCTGACTTCCCCTATATTGTGTGTTGTCTTTCCCTTTAACAAAGTTAACATGTCTACTATGTAGTTAGTGATTTCCTTTCCCCACCATTTCCCTCCCTCATAACTATCAAAAATTGTTTTGATTTTTCTGTATGTAAACGTCTTTTCTTGGGTTTTTATAATTGTGGTCTCCTACAATATTTGTCCTTTCATGATTGACTTATTTCATTCAGAATAATGTCCTCCAGATTCATCCATGTTGTGAGATGTTTTGCGGATTCAACATTTTTCTTTATTGTTGCCTGGTATTCCACTGTGTGTATGTACCATAATTTGTTTATCCATTCATCTGTTGATGGGCACTTAGGGCGTTTCCATCTTTTTGCTATCGTGAATAACGCTGCAGTGAACATGTGTGTGCGTATGTCTATTCATGTTACAGCTTCTTTCTCTAGGATGTATTCCTAGGAGTGAGATTGCTGAATCGTATGGTATTTCTATTTCTAGCTTTTTAAGGAGGTGCCATATTGTTTTCCATAGTGGTTGTACTATTTTACATTCCCACAAGCAGTGCAGAAGAGTTCCAATCTGCCTGCAACCTCTCCAGCACTTCTTGTTTTCTCTTTTTTTTTTTTTTTTTTGATTAATACCAGTAATGTTAGGGTGAGATGGTGTCTCATAGTTTTGATTTGCATTTCTCTGATGGCTAGTGATCGTGAGCATTTCCTCATGCTTCTGTTAGCTACCTGAATGTCTTCTTTGGTGAAGTATCTGTTCATATGCTTTACCCATTTTTAAATTGGATTGTCTTTTTGTTGTTGTGGTGTTGCTGTATCTTGTAGATTTTAGAGATTAGACCCTTGTTGGATATATCATAGCCAAAATTTTTTTCTCAGTCTGTAGTTTCTCCTTTTATTCTTTTGGTGAATTCTTTTGATGAGTGTGTTTAATTTTTAGGAATTCTCAGTTATCTAGTTTATTGTGTGGTGTTTGTGCATTGTTATGGTTTGTATCCTGTTTATGCCGTATGTTTTCTTCCATAATCTTTATGGTTTTAGGTTTTATATTTAGGTCTTTGATCCATTTTGAATTAGGTAATTTCTGTATGGTGTGAGATATGGGTCCTGTTTAATATTTTTACAGATGGACATCCAGTTTTGCCAGCACCATTTGTTAACGAGACTGTCTATTCCTCCGTTCACTGGGCTTTGGGCCTTTGTTAAACATCAGCTGACTTTAGGTCGATGGATTTAAGCCTGAGTTCTCAATTCTGTTCCATTGATCTGGCTGTTGTTGTACCAGTACCAGCCTATTTTGACTACCGGGGCTGTATAGTAGGTTCTGAGATTAGGTAGTGTGAGGCCTCCTACTTTGTTCTTCTTTTTCAATAATGCTTTACTTATCTGGGGCCTCTTTCCTTTCCATATAAAGTTAGGGATTAGTTTTTCCATCTTGTTAAAGAATGAGGCTGGTATTTGGATCGGGATTGTGTTATATCTGTAGATTGCTTTTGGCAGAGTTGACATTTTCACAAAGTTGATTCTACCTATCCATGAGCATGGTATGTTTTTCCATTTATGTAGATCTCTTTTTGTTCATTGTAGTAGTGTTTTGTAGTTTTCTTTGTATAGATCTTTTATATCCCTGGTCAGATTTATTCTGATGTATTTTATTTTTTTTTAGGGGAAATTATAAATGGTATTATTTTCTTGATTTCCTTTTCAAAGTTGTCTTTGTTGGGCCAGGGCTTTTTTTGTTGGGAGTTTTTCTTTATTACCTCTTCAATCTCTTCTCTTGTTATGGGTCTGTTCAGATTTTCTATCTCAGTTTGTGTTAGTGTAGATAGGTAGTGCATTTCTCAAAATTTGTTAATTTCCTCTAGGTTCTCAAATTTGTTGGAGTGCAGTTTTTCATAGTATTCTGTTATGATCCTTTTTATTTCCATTGGGTCTGTTGTAGTATCCCCTATGTCATTTCTTATTTGGTTATTTGCTTCCTCTCTTGTTTTTCTTTTGTCAGTTTGGCCAGTGGTTGGTTGATTTTGTTGGTCTTTTCAAAGAACCAACTTTTGGTCTTGTTCATTCTTCCTTTTTTTTGTTCTCTATTTCATTTATTTCTGCTTTTGTCTTTAACATTTTATTTCTTGTGGTGGCTGTGGTCTTCTTTTGCTGTTCTCTTTCTATTTGAGTTGTAGGGCTAATATTTTGATATTGGCCCGTTCTTCCTTTTTGATGCATGTGTTTATTGCTGTAAAGTGATGATTTCTGAGCACTGCCTTTGCTGTGTCTGAAAGGTTTTGGTATGATGTGTTTTTTATTCTCATTGATTCTAGGAATTTTTTGATTCCATCTTTGATTTCTTCTATTACCCAGTTGTTTTTAAGCGAGGTGTTATTCAGTTTCCATGTATTTGTTTTTTTCCCCTTGATCTTCCTTTTATTGATTTCTACTTTTATGGCGTAGTGATCAGAGAAAATACTTTGTATTATTTTGATGTTTTGGATTTTATTGAGGGTTGCTTTGTGGCCTAAGATGTGCTCTATTCTGGAGAATGTTCCATGTGCGTTAGAAAATAATCTGTACTTTGCTGCTGTTGGGTGGAGTGTTCTGTGTATGTCTGTGAGGGCTAGTTGGTTGATTTCTGCCTTTAGATCTTTTGTGTCATTGTTGAGTTTCTTTCTAGATGTTCTGTCCTTTTACTGAGAGTGGTGTGTTGAAGTTGCTTACTATCATCATGGAACTATTTCTCTTTTCAGTGCTGTTGGAGTTTATGTATTTTGGAGCTCTGTTGTTGGGTGTGTAGATATTTATTAAGATTATATCTTCTTGGTGGATTGTCCCTTTAGTCATTATATAATGTCCTTCTTTGTCTTTTATGGTTGATTTTGCCTTAAAGTATATTCTGTCTGAGATTAGTATTACCACTCCTCTCTTTTTTAGTTACTGTTTGTTTGCTATATATTTTTCCATCCTTTAATTTTTAATATATTTATGTCTTTGTGTCAAAGGTGTGTCTCTTGTAGACAGCATATTGATGGATCATGCTTTTTTATCCATTCTGCCATTCTCTGTCTCTTTACATGTGCATTTAAGTCATTTACATTCAATATGATTTACCAGTAGATATGAGTTTATTGCTGTCATATTATGTTTTTTTTGTGGTGCTGACGTTTTCTTTGTTCCTCTTATATTCCTGCACTGAGTTCCTTTTGTTTGGGAATTTTCTTTTATTTCGTTACTACAGATTTTGTGTGTACTGAGAGTTTATGCTTTTGTTCTTTTTTATTCTGATGTGTGATTACCTTGAAATTTACCCTTATCTTCCTAAGTTTGAACCTGTCTTTTATTACTTGATGTTGCCTTGATTTCCTCTCCATTTGAAAGTTCTATACCCACAGCGTTTATTTCCTGTATTATTGTTTTGACGTTGTCGTCATTTACAGATTGACATCTCTGTTTCCTTGTTTTAAGTCTTTCAGCTTTGTTTTATTATTAAGAGTTTTTTACTTAGTTTGATATCTGTCTGATGCTGTCCTGTGTCCTAGATTCTGGTTGTTGTGTGATATTAATGGTTCTCTAACCAAGGACTCCCTTTAATATTTCTTGTAAGTTTGGTTTGATTTTTACAAATTCCATTAATTTCTGTTTTTCTGGAAATTTGCTAGTTTCCCCATTGTATTTGACAGAGAGTTTTGCAGGATATATTATTCTTGGCAGTTTTGTTCTTTCAAGGTTTTTTATATGTCATCCCATTACCTTCTTACTTGCATAGTTTCTCCCAAGTAATCAGAGTTTAGTCTCATTGTTTCACCTTTGTGAGTTTTTGTTTTTCTTGAGCTGCTCTCAGAATTCTTTCTTTATCCTTGGTTTTGGCAAGTGTGATTATGATATGTCTTGGTGACTTTTTTTGGGTCTGCCTTATATGGGGTTCGTTGAGCTTCTTGCCTGGTGAGCTTTTGTCTTTCATGATATTTGGGAAGTTTCTGCCAGTAGATCTTCCACAATCTTCTCAGTGTTTTCTATTTTCTCCCCATGTTCTAGAACTCCAGTCACATACAAATTTTTGCTCTTGATTGCATCCCACATAATTCTTAGTGTTTCTTCATTCTCTTCTCTGATTTTTCCTCACACAAAGTGGCATCCATGGATTTGTTTTCAATCTTGCTGATTCTTGTCTTCCTTTGTTTCAGATTTGCTCCTAAAACCTTCTATTGAGTTGTCCATTTCTGAAATTTTGTTTATATTCTGAATTTCTAGTTGCTGTTAATATTTGCAGTTTCTTAATGTTTTATGCTACCTGGTTCTTCCAGTCTTAGCACATCCTGATCCTCCATGGAATGCCTCCTACCTCATGTCTCTGAAGTTGTTTCTGATCAGTCCCCAACCAAAATTGATTATTCTTTGCTCTGTGTCAATACTGCAGCTTGTGCAGAGCCTAACCGTAATCCCTACCATGCTTATGGTGATCATTTGAATATGTTTCACCTCCTAGACTGAGCTTATTTATCTTAGAATGAATTTATACAGGAGTTATATACAAAGAGAGACTGTGAGTTATGGGTTCCCTCTTCAGTCAGTGGAAGATGGTAAACATTTATCTGTTGAACAAATAGTTTGGTTAATGATCGTTTATATCTGCCTATCCATGAGCATTGTATGTTTTTCCATTTATGTAGGTCTCTTATGTTTTCTTGCAGTACTGTTTCGCAGTTTTCTTTTTATAGGTCTTTTACATCCCTGGTTCGATGTATTCCTAATTATTTTTTTTTTTAGGGGCTGTTATAAATGGTATTGCTTTCCTGATTTCCTTTTCCTAATTCTCTTTATTGGAATATAGGAATCCAGCTGATTTTTGTATGTTTATCTTGTATCCTGCTACTCTGCTGAATCTTTCTATCAGTTCCAGTAGTTTTCTTGGGGAATCTTTGAGGTTCTCTGTGTATAGTATCATATCATCTGCAAATAGGTATAGTTTTACTTCTTCCTTTCCAAGTTGGATGTCCTTTATTTCTTTTTCCTGTCTTATTTCTCTAGCTGGGATTTTCAGTACTGTATTAAACAGGAGTGGTGATAAAGGGCATCCTTATCGTGTTCCCATTCTCAGGGAGGGATAATTTACATCTATATTGAAAAAAATCGTCTCTGTAATAACTTTATTTGTTGCTAAGGGGGAAGATTCCTTTTGGTTTAGGCAATACGACAGAAGTATCTCTTTTCAGGCTTTCAGAGGTCAATAATTTCCTAGTGCTGCAATAATAATATTTGTTGGTAACTAAGTTTCTGTAAGCACCAATGAGAAATTATATCAAGGTGATTCTTAGACTATAATATGGGAATTATTCTCCCTATGAAAAAGTGTTGACTTATTGCCTGAAGGCCAGCTGTTAAGACTGTGTAGATGAATGCTTTTTAAGGTGTATTGAGAGAGAAGAAAGGCATTTGAGTTGTAGCTGCTATGTGACATAGAGAAGGAAGCACTCTGCCTGCCATTTAATCTAATCTGTACATCCAACCATAATAAGGCATTCATGCAGTAGAGCATAGTAAATTCCATAATGTTTAGTCTTCAGAATACTCTTCTCACTCCTTTGCCTTGATTGAAGATCCATTTTCGAGAAAAACAGTATGCAGATTTTCTTTTTATATTTATGTATTTGACCATAAATAAAAAATGTAGAGTTTAAATTCAAAATAATACTAAAGGCACATTCATTATTTTTCTAGCATTAATTTAGCAGAGTAATTTTTTTCCCATAAGATATGCTTATGAGAAAAAACCAACCACTGATTGCACAAAAAATAATTAAATTCAAATGGAGGATTGCACTCAATGCAAACTGCACTCAAAATATATTGAGATATGTTCAAAACATCATTCAAAATTGTTTGTGACAGTTCCTGGCTGCTTCTTGATACAGGCAGGAGTCAGGAACTGTGCCTTCCAACTATTGCAGCTAGTTAACAACAAGGGCACACACAGTTTAGGACACTTCTGAGGCTCCTCATTGCCCAATTTCATTCTTGAAATGTTCAAATATTATGTGTAGGGACTTAGTAAGAGAATACCACATTATGGCTATATTGTAGCAATAATAAAAGTAATAATAATTCTTACTTCTTTGGTGCTTAGGTTTTTTAAACTATTGTCATTTGTAGCATCTTATTTGATCTATACAACAATTTGGGCCAGAGTTAGGATTATCTCAGTTTAGTAGTAAAAGAAACAGAGGCCCATTCATTGGTAAAGAAGGGTCCTCTGACTCTCATCCAGGGCTCATCCCTTAGCTCACACAGTTGGAATATGTTGGGTATATGGTTGTTTGTTTGTTTGTTTGTTTTGCTGGAGTATCAGAATGAGATGTATTTTCAAAATGCTAGATTAGTGGCTCATTCTTCAGAAGAGAGATTTCTTTCTAGTGCTTTGTTGCACATCAGTGACTTTTGTGAAGTCAGGAGAGATTACCAAATAGCCAGATTTGGTTATAGAATCTTTTGACTTTTGGTGAAGATGTATGTGTTGGATGTAGGGCAGGTGAGAGCCAAAAAGGGGGATAGTAAGCATGAATTAATAAGAAGGGTTTGGATATCTGAATCCATTTATACTCTTAATGTAAAGTTATGTTCACTTAATTAAAAAGTAGAGAAAAGTGTTTGATGTATTTGTGGGCCTACTTTTCAGCCCAACACATAATAATTATTTGCTATTTAAAGTTCTGGATACATTCTGTTTTGCTTTAATAATGTTCAAAGGGATTGTTACTAAGTCTACATTATTAACATATGGGCACAAGCATGATTCAAAACAGGTTCAAGCATGAAGGTGTTGAGGGACTAAACTTTCTTCCTTCTCTCCTTCCATTTTTTTCTTTTATTTTTGAGGAAAATATTTCATTGATTTTCCATTAAATGATGTTATTCAGGCATTTGAGACTGTATATTACTCTTTAGCATGGATTCATCCTAAAACCTCATTATGGTCCTCACAGCTCCAAAAGATTCCCTACAACATTTTACTCTGGAGTTTTGTTTTGTTACTCTCTTTGTCCCTCTGAATGTCACATTTATCTCTTTTTTTGGTTCTAGGCACAGAGTTAAGTGCTCTGCTCATTTTTATTAAATTTTAAATAATTATTATCATCCAGATAGCAAATATTCTACTATATTTCCTGGGGAATATTAAAAATGTTAAATACACACACACACACACACACACACACACACACACACACACACACACATATTTGTTGTTGCTGTTGTTAATTGCCATCGAGTCAATTCTGACTTTCTGACTCATGGTGACCCCATGTGTGCAGAATAGAACTGCTCCATAGGGTTTTCAAGACTGTGACCTTTTGGAAGCAAATTGCCAGCTCTGTCTCTTGAAATACCAACCTTTCGGCCAGCGGGTAGTTGAACACTTAACCATTTGTACCATCCAGGGAATTCATATATATATATATGGATATATTTAAAACACCAATATAAGAAGAGTAATATCAATCTCTCTCTTTTCTGAACTCCAGGGTAGTTTATCTGCTCCCTTCTCTAATGGGGAGCCCTGGTGACATAGTGGTTAAGAACTCGGCTGCTAACCAGAAGGTCACCAGTTCGAATCCTCCAGCCGCTCCTTGGAAACCCTATGGGGCAGTTTTACTGTGTTCTATAGGGTCGCTATGAATTGGAATCGACTCGACAGCAATGAGTTTTTTTTTCTTCTCTCTAATGGTTTTCTGTGTGTGTGTGACTTTATGTTCCTATTAGATTTCAAACTTCTGGTTCCCACAACATCTACCTAGCATGGCCCACCACTACATTGTCTACCTAGTGTGAGGCCGTGCCCACAGCATCTCATTAGCACATTTTAGTTTCTCAGTGAATCTTTTCTTTTAATGACTAAATAAACCAAAAAATCCAAACATGTTAGTGGCATTCTAAATGACCTATAGCACTTTCAGTTAAGGAGTAAAGTCATTTAACTTTTATTATTTCTACTGTCATAGAATATACCCTAAACCTGTTGCCGTCGAGTCAATTCTGACTCATAGTGACTGGCACTTGCAAAATATACAAGTCGTAGTAGGGGAAGATTGCTTAAGTCTATCTCTATAGCTCTCCGTTCTAAAGTATCAGTTCAGCTAAAGGCTTGGGTTTTGTAGCATTCTTGTTGGCCTTTGTCTATTTATTAAGCTGTTGATTGAAAATCTATCTGTGTTGAAGCTCTGTTCTGTCAGATTTCCTAGAAAACTTGTCGTTGTTGCCCACTGAATCATTGAATATATCATGACTTCAGGCCGGTGAGCAGTGCAATCCCTGGAGAAGTTGTCTAGAATGTAGATGTTGCACACCTCCCCTGAACATTCTGAACTTCTAGATTCACATGGGTTCTGGACGTCTGAGGTTATTCTAACACTTTTCAGTGGTCCTGGAACCACTCTCTGAGAAACACTGCAGTTGAATCAAAAGTTCACTATGAATGGAATGCTGTGATTTTTTAAATGATAATTCTTCTAAAAGTTGTGAGGCATTCTGAATGTGTTTAAAATTTGTGTTATAAAGATGAATTCTTCTTTGACATTGCAGAATCAATAATGATTTATGTGACATTGCAGATGTAATTATATAATACTTTCTTCACTGCAATTTTACTGGTCTAGTGTATACTAACATGCCATTTTAAGCAAGATCTTTATTTATCAAAAGCTCCCATTTATCAGGAATGAGAACAAATGTAAAACCTAAGTTGCAATTTTTTTTCTACCTGTTAATTTTTACAGATACAATATTTACCTCTATTTGATACCACATTTATAGAGGACTTTTTTTGGAGAAAATTTTCAGGATACTGAAAGATACAATGTACCTTTCATAATCGTCATTATTAGACGGTGCTAATATTGATCTTGAAACAGGACAGCGTACTGAATTTTTTAATCACGAAAAAGTTTAAGGATTAATTTCAGTATTAAATGTTTTTACTGATTTTATTAATTCTGATTCTCTGAAAATCAATAATGAATTGCTAACATACAGAAACTTAATGCAGATTTTTATAATTATAGCTAAATGATTGATGTATTCCAGTGAAGCCATTATAAATCATGCACTTGGATTAGTATTCAATATAAAGGCCTCCTACCCTCTTTTTAAATTTAGCAAATACTTCTTTGATAAAATGGGTCTAGTATTATTTAGATGAGTGATGCACTGAAAGTTTGAGAATTGCTACAGAACTTGACATAAATTTATAGATGGTCAGAATTCCTTAATGCCTTAATCTGTTATTTCTTTTTTTTTTTTTTTTTAGGGACTTTCTCCCTCGAGGATCAGGCATTGTAACAAGACGGCCACTTGTGCTGCAGCTTGTTACTTCCAAATCAGGTAATGAATGAAGAGGTTTACTGCATGGATGACCACATCCTGTGGCACCTGTCGCCTCTGTTCCTGGGTGCTGGGTTGTAGCATGTCTTAGTCATCTAGTGCTGCTTCAACAGAAGTACCACGAGTGGATGGATTTAGCAAAAAGAAGTTTATTCTCTCACAGTCCAGTAGGCTACAAGTCCAAATTCAGGGTGTCAGCTCCAAGGGAACACTTTTCTCTGTCAGCTCTGGAGGAAGGTCCATGCCATCAATCTTCCCTTGGTCTGGGAGGTTCTCTGCATGGGAACCTCAGGTCCAAAGGACGCGCTCTGCTCCCGGCACTGCTTTCTTGGTGGTATGAGGTTCCCATGTGTCTCTGTTCGCTTCTATCTTTTATATCTCAAAAGAGATTGCATTAAGACACTATCTAATCTTGTCAACCTCATCAGTATGACTTCATCACAGTGATAGAATTTATGACACATAAAGAGATCACGTATAATCTCATCACAGTGATGGAATTTACAACACATAAGGAAATCATATTAGATTACACAATCATACAATACTGGGAATCATGACCTAGCCAAGTTGCTACACACATTTTTTGGGGGACAAAATTCAATCCATGACATAGCAACAGAAACATTTTTGAGATCACACTCTACTTTGGGCAGCTGCCTGCATTTCTGTCCAAAATGCTCACTTTTTCATTGCTTTTTCAATTTCTTCGATCACATTAAGAGGAAGGATTCATGTGCATATAGATTTTTTTAGCACCTACTTTTTTTTCTGACTAGAAAAATAATGTTTTCTCATTTTAATTCATTTATATAATTTTACAGTACAGCATAACTACTAATAACCCTTTGATAGACTTCCTTCGTGTATGTGTGTGTTTAGGGTATTTTTTTAAAATAAGAAAATTCATGCTCTATCTCACATATGTATGTATACATATATTTGTATATGTGTGTCTATCTCTATCTCTATACCTAATGTGCTGTACTTGCCCCTTGCTTTAACACCCTGATAATTTGATAGGCAAATGATGCCTTGTTTTAATTTTATTTCTTAGCAACTAGTGATGTGGATTTTTTTTTTTTTTATGTTTATTTGCCATTTGTAGTTCTTTTGTGAATTGTCTATTTCTATATTTCCTTATTTCCTTTTGCGGATTTTATTACTTTTCATATCACTTTCTTCGAATGCTTAAGTTTAAGCACTCATAAAGATCATACCTCATTAATTGCAAATATCTTATTCATTTTTTACTTTAAAGAATCTCTACTGAGTTTGAGCAAAAGTAATGGACTCAAGTGCGGTTACTTGATAAAAAAATGAATTTCTTACAAGTCTACAGTGCACCAGGCAGTAATCTAGGCTCTGGGGATATAGCAGCACCTGGGACACAGATCCTGCCCTTGTGCTGCTTTACATTCTGGTTCTACCATTTTTAATGTATGGAGATTTTCCTCATTATGGTCGTGAAATATATATGTTTAAGTTTAAAGAAAAGTAAGTATTTAGCACAATTATCTTCATTTTCATACTTTTACCCCTACATTTAGTTATTTACTTTATCACAATTTTTAAAAATATATGTATGCTAAGGGTCCAGATAATTTTTACTGCGAACATTCTCCTTTATCTTATATCACATTGCTTTAACACCACTCTGAATATCTTTTCTATTCCATTGTGCCGATACCACAGCGTTTTACTTTCGTGGCTTTTTAATTTGCTTTAAAGGAGCCCTGGTGGAGCAGTAGTTAAATGCTCAACTGCTAACCAAAAGGTTGACGGTTCGAACCCACAAGCTACTCTGCAGGAGAAAGATGTGGCAGTCTGCTTCCGTAAAGATTACAGTTTTGGAAACCCTATGGGGGCAGTTCTGCTCTGTCCTGTAGGATCACAATGAGTTGAAATCGACTTAATGGCAATGGGTTTATAATTTGCTTTAATATCTGTCAGGGCTATAGTCCTTCCCCCATTACTTATTTTTATTTAGGGGTTGTTTTCTATTTGTCTGGCAAATTTTAGATTAATTTTGAAAAGACAAAATGATTGCTACTAGAAATATTTTAAACCTATAGATTCACTAGGGAAGAATTGATACCTTTAAAACTATTCGTTCTTCTTTTTAGTCCAGGGGTCATGCTATATCCTTTCATTTACTCAAATCTTCTTAGTAAAATTTTTGATGGTCTTCATATAGCCTCCACACAGTTCTAGTTTATTCATATATATTTTTTGTTGTTCTTGTGGTTTGAGTGGGATTTTTTTCCATTAAATTTTCTAACTCCTTATTGCTGATTTATGGGAATGCTGTTGGTATTTTAAAGAGCCCTGGTGGTGCAGTGGTTAAGTGCTTGGCTGCTAACCAAAAGGTTGGTGGTTCGAACCCACCAGTGGCAGCGAAGGAGAAAGACGTGGCAGTCTGCTTCCATAAAGATTACAGCCTTGGAAACCCTATGGGGCAGTTCTACCTTGTCATATAGGGTTGCTGTGAGTTAGAATAGACTCAACTTCACACAACAACAACAACATTGGTATTTTAATTTTTACTTTTTAGTTAGCCATCCTACTCTACTTTTGAGAGTTTAAAATATTTTTAATGTATTTTGTTTGGTATTTTAGTTACAGAGTCATTTCATCTGCATATCTTAATTTATTTAACAAATTCTTAACATGGAAATAGTGGGGTGGCTGAGAAAGAAGGCTTAATGACCAGAATGTTAATAACCTTCTTTGCAGTGGAGACCTTTTGGTGAGTATTGACATGGGAAAAAATATTCTTACACACTGAGCTAATTTAAGAAGCTGTACCACATGCCTTTTCCTTATACCCTCTTGCCTCCATTTACACCCAATCTTGTCCCTTCTAAGCCCCTGACCAGTCTTTCATCACTTCCCATTAATTAGTAAGGATCATACCAAATGCTCTGCCTTTCCTTTCAGGCAAAGGAGGTGAGAAATTCTTACCTCAGGGAGAACGGACCTTCCCTGTAGCCCTTCAGATACTCATGAATGGGGCTTTTACATTGCAGCAGTCTACTCCAGCTGGTGCCAGCCAAGAACCAAGCTCAATTATTTTCATCCCAAATAAGCTACTCATGGGGAAATCCCACGTGACCATAGGCTTAAGTTCATGGGGGGCTAACAAAATGGCAGGAGGAAGTAAGCCAGGATGTGCGTCAACTGCTCGTGCAATTTACTGGTGCCTTTAGTACCTAATTGGAATCCGTTCCATATATTCAAATTTCTCTTGATTGATTTATTCATTCAATATGTATTTATTGAGTGATTATTGTGTGCCAGGTAAAAATCCCCATCATCATGGAGCGTACATCCTAGTTGGGGAGAGACTAACAATAAGCAAAACACATAAGCCAAAGAAACACATAGAATGTTAGCTGATGATAAGTTCTATGAATAGAACTAAGTTTTATAAAGTTCTATAAAATAAGTTAGCAGGTTAAGGGGCATAAGCCATGCCAGGGTGGGGTGGGTTTGCTGTTGTATATAGGACGGCAGGGAAGGCCTGTCTGAAAACGTGATAATCGAGGTTTCTGAAGAAAATGAACAATCTAGCCTTGATGGTATCTGTAAATGAGAAGGTTCTAAGGTGGGAGCTGCTATGTATTTGAAGTTTATCAAGGAGGCCGGGGGGCTGGAGTTGGAGTGAGTGAGGAAGGGTAGTAGGAGATGGGGCACAGAGAGCCAATATGATGGCAATAAAAAAGAGCCTGACTGGGCAGGGTCTTGTGGGCAGGGAACCTTAAAAGGGAACAAGATAAGAGGATTAGAGCTTTAAAGTAAGTGCCACTGAGTGTAAGAGAGAGAGAAAGGATACAGTAACTGAGGGATTGGAGAGCAAGAGCGGAATTAGCTTTACATACGAGGATGACAGAGGGATACGTCTTCTATTGCAGCCAAATCAAAAGAGGAAAATGTGGGGGAAGCTGCAGGTTTAATTCTGTACTTTTAGTGTTAGAGAGTTGAGGCATCCCTCATTTGAGGAGAAAGTAGGAGACAATGTATTTGCTGATAATGATCATTTTGTCTTCTCATTTCCACTAGTTGTGCCCTTTATGTCTCTTTGATGTCTTAGTTCACTGGTCAGGACTTTCAGAATAGTGTTAAGTAGCTATCCTTCTTTTGTGCTTATGATGAAGATGCCTCTTGTATTAAACTATGTGTATAATGTTTACTATTTGTTTATCCTGGTAAATAAATATTTTAATCCCAGTTTTTAAATGATTTTAAAGCATCATAAGTAAGGTATAGAAGTTTATTGAATGCCATTTTGGCGTTTATTGAAATGATCACTTAAAAAATTCTTTCATCTGTTTACCCTTGCGTTTATAGATTTCTTATTTAAGTTTCCTTGTAGTCTTAAGATATACTTGATTATAGTAACTTACTCTTTTTTTTTAAATTTTTTTTATTGTTGTAATTAAATGAAGTTTACATTTCAAGTTAGTCTCCCGTACAAAAAAAATTTTTTTTACATACATTGTTATGAGACCCTAATTGCTCACCCCATCCTGCGACAGCACAGTCCTGCTTTCCGCCCCTGATTCCCCATGAGCATTCAACCAGCTCCTAACTCTCTCTGCCTTCCCATCTCAGCTCTGGACAGAAGCTGCCCCTTTGTTCTCTTGTATCTACTTGACTAAGAGGTACATTCTTCATGAGTATCACTTAATGTCCCACAGTCCAGTCCAATCCCTGTCTGAAGAGTTGGCCTCGGAAATTGTTTTAGTTCTGGGGTGATAGAGAGTCCCGGGGCCATGCTTTCGGGGGCACTTCCAGTCTCAGTCAGACCATTAAGTCTGGTCTTCTTACTAGAATTTGAGTTCTTCACCCCATCCTTCTACTGCTCCATCAGGAACACTCTGTTGTGTTCCCTGCCAGGACGTTCATTGGTGGTAGCCGGGCACCGTCTAGTTCTGATCTCAGGCTGATGAAGTCTCTGGTTTATGTGGCCTGTTCTGTCTCTTGGGCTGATACTTTCCTTGTGTCTTTGGTGTTCTTCATTCTCCTTTACTCCAAGTGGTTGGGACCAATTGATGCATCTTAGATGGCTGCTTGCAAGCTTTCAGGACCCCAGACACCACTCACCAAAGTAGGATGCAGAACATTTTCTTAATAAGCTTTGTTATGCCAGTTGACCTAGATGTCCCCTGAAAGCATGGTCCCCAGACCTCCCATCCCTGCTACTCTGTCTCTCAAAGTGTTTGACTGTATTCAGGAAACTTCTTAGCTTTGGTTTAGTCCAGTTACGCTGGCTTCCCCTGTAGTGTGTGCTGTCCTTCCCTTCACCTAAGATGATTCTTATCTACCATCTAGTTAGTGAATAAGCCTCACCCTTCCTCCCCACCTGCGTAACCATCAAAGAATGTTTTCTTCTGTGTTTATACCTTTCTTGAGTTCTTATAATAGTGGCCTTATACAGTATTTGTCTTTCTGTGACTGACTAAATTCACTCAGCATAATAAGTTCCAGCTTCCACCATGTTATACCATGTTTCACAGCTTCATCATTGTTCTTTATCGTTGCGTAATATTCCATTGTGTGGATATACCATAATTTGTTTATCCATTCGTCTGTTGATGGGCACCTAGGTTGCTTCCATCTTTTTGCTATTGTGAACAGTGCTGCAGTGAACATGGGTGTGCATATATCTATTCGTGTGACAGCTCTTGTTTCTCTAGGATATATTCCAAGGAGTGGGAGAGCTGGATCATATGGTACTTCTATTTCTAGCTTTTTAAGGAAGCGCCAAATCAATTTCCAAAGTGGTTGTACCATTTTACATTCCCACCAACATTGTATAAGTGTTCCAGTCTCTCCACAACCTCTCCAGCATTTATTTTGTGATTTTTGGATTAATGCTAGCCTTGTTGGGGTGAGATGATATCTCATTGTAGTTTTGATCTGCATTTCTCTAATGGCTAATGATCATGAGCATTTCTTCATGTGTCTGTTAGCTGCCTGAATATTTTCTTTGGTGAAGTTCTTGTTTATATCCTTTGCCCATTTTTTAGTTGGCTTATTTGTCTTTTTGTTGTTGATGTTTTGCAGTATCTTGCAGATTTTAGAGATTAGAAGCTGATCAGATTTGTCATAGCCAAAAATTTTTTCCCAGTCTGTAGGTTGTCTTTTTACTCTTTTGGTGAAGTCTTTTGATGAGCATAAGTGTTTGATTTTTAGGAGCTCCCATTTATCTAGTCTCTTTTCTGGTGCTTGTGCATTGTTACTTATGATTTGTATTGTGTTTATGCCAAGTATTAGGGCTCCTAGCGTTGTCCCTATGTTTTCTTCCATGATCTTTATCATTTTTGATTTTATATTTAAGTCTTTGATCCATTTTGAGTTAGTTTTTGTACATGGTGTGAGGTATGGGTCTTGTTTCAGTTTTTTGTGTATAGATATCCAGTTATGCCAGCACCATTTGTGTAAAGAGGCCGTCTTTTCCCCAGTTAATGGACTTTGGGCCTTTGTCAAATATTAGCTGCGCATAGGTGGATGAGCTTATATCTAGATTCTCAACTCTGTTCCATTGGTCTGTGTATCTGTTGTTGTACCAGCACCAGGCTGTCTTGACTACCGTGGCAGTATAATAGGTCCTAAAATCAGGTAGTGTAAGGCCTCCCACTTTGTTCTTCTTCTTGAGTAATGCTTTATTGGGGGTCTCTTCCCTTTCCATATGAAGTTGGTGATTTGTATCTCCATCTCATTAAAAAATGCTGGTGGAATATGGATCGGGATTGCATTGTATCTGTAGATTGCTTTGGGTAGAATTGACATTTTCACTATGTTGAGTCTGCCTATCCATGAGCAAGATGTGTTTTTTCACTTAGGCAGGTCTCTTTTAGTTTCTTTCAGTAGTGTCTTGTAGTTTTCTCTGTATAGATCTTTTACATCTCTGGTTAGGTTTATTCCTAAGTATTTTATCTTCTTGGGGGCTATTGTAAATGGTATTGATTTGGTGATTTTCTCTTTGAGGTTCTCTTTGTTAGTGTAGAGGAATCCAGTTGATTTTGGTATGTTTATCTTGTATCATGAAACTTTGCTGAAATCTTCTATTAGTTCCAGTAGTTTTGTTGTGGATTCTTTGAGGTTTTCTGTGTATAAGATCATATCATCTGCAAATAGAGATAGTTTGACTTCTTCCCTACCAGTTTGGATGCCCTTTATTTCTTTTTCTAGCCTAATTGCTCTGGCTAGGACCTACAGCACAATGTTGAATAAGAGTGGTGATAGAGGGCATCCTTGTCTGGTTCCTGTTCTCAGGGGGAATGCTTTCAAAGTCTCTCCATTTAGGATGATGTTGGCTGTTGGTTTTGTATAAATGCCCTTAATTATGTTGAGGAATTTCCCTTCTATTCCTATTTTGTTGAGAGTTTTTATTGTGAATGGTGTTGGACTTTGTCGAATGCCTTTTCTCCATCGATTGATAAGATCATGTGATTCTTGTCTTTTGTTTTATTTATGTGATGGATTACACTAATTGTTTTTCTAATGTTGAAGCATCCCTGCATACCTGGTATAAATCCCACTTGGTCATGGTGAATTATTTTTTTGATATGTTGTTGAATTCTATTGGCTAAAATTTTATTGAGGATTTTTGGGTCAATGTTCATGAGGGATATCGGTCTGTAATTTTCTGTTTTTGTGGTGTCTTTACCTGGTTTTGGTATCAGGGTTATGCTGGCTTCATAGAATGAGTTTGGGAGTATTCCATCCTTTTCTATGCTCTGAAATACCTTTAGTAGAAGTAGTGTTATCTCTTCTCTGAAAGTTTGGTAGAATTCTCCAGTGAAGCCATCCAGGCCAGGGCTTCTTTTTCTTGGGAGTTTTTTTTTATAACCTTTTCAATCTCTTCTTTTGTTATGGGTTTATTTAGTTTTTCTAAATCTGTTTGTGTTAGTTTAGGTGGGTGGTGAGTTACTAGAAATTTGTCCGTTTCCTCTAGGTTTTCAAATTTGTTAGAGTAGAGTTTTTCATAGTAATCTGTTATGATTCTTTTAATTTCAGTTGGGTCTGTTGTGATATCACCCATCTCATTTCTTATACAGGTTATCTGCTTCCTCTCCTGTTTTTCTTTTGTCAGTTTGGGCAATGGTTTATCAATTTTGTTGATCTTTTCAAAGAAC
Source organism: Dugong dugon (assembly GCA_030035585.1). Taxonomy (NCBI): domain Eukaryota; kingdom Metazoa; phylum Chordata; class Mammalia; order Sirenia; family Dugongidae; genus Dugong; species Dugong dugon. The sequence continues at coordinate 171,696,733 of CM057462.1, forward strand.
CAGCTTTTGGACTTGTTAACTCTTTCAATTGTTTTCCTATTCTCTATTTCATTTAATTCTGCTCTAATTCTTATTATTTCCTTCCTTCTGGTGCCTGCGGGCTTCTTTTGCTGCTCTCTTTCTACTCGTTCCAGTTGTGCGGTTAATGTTTTGATTATGGCCCTTTCTTCTTTTTGGATGTGTGCATTTATTGCTATAAACTGACCTCTGAGCACTGCTTTTGCTGTGTCCCAAAGTTTCTGGTAGGATGTGTTTTCATTCTCATTTGATTCTATGAATTTCTTAATTCCATCCTTAATTTCTTCTATAACCCAGTAGTTTTTGAACAAGGTGTTGTTCAGTTTCCATGTGTTTGATTCTTGTTCCTTGCTTTTTGTGTTGTTGATTTCCACTTTTATGACTTTATGGTCAGAAAAGATGCTTTGTAATATTTCGATGGTTTGGATATTGTTAAGGCTTGCTTTATGGCCTAATATGTGGTGTATTCTGGAGAATGTTCCATGTATGTTGGAAAAGAAAGTATACTTGGCTGCTGTTGGGTGCAGTGTTCAATATATGTCTATGAGATCAAGTTGGTTGAGTGTAGCATTTAGCTCTTCTGTGTCTTTGTTGAGCTTCTTTCTGGATGTTCTGTCCGTCACTGAAAGTGGCGTGTTGAAGTCTCCTACCACTATTGTAGAGCTGTCTGTCTCTTTCTTCAGAGCTGTTAGAGTTTGTTTTATGTATTTTGGAGCCCTGTTGTTGGGTGCGTAAATATTTATTATTGTTTTGTCCTTCTGGTGTATTGACCCTTTAATCATTTTATAGTGTCCTTCCTTATCCTTTGTGGTGGATTTTACTTTCAAGTCTATTTTGTCAGAGATTAATATTGCCACTCCTGATCTTTTTTGAGTGTTGCTTGCTTGATATATTTTTTTCCATCCTTTGAGTTTTAGCCAGTTTGTGTCTTTAAGTCTAAGTGCATGTCTTGTAGGCAGCATATAGTTGGATCATGCTTTTTTTATCCAGTCTGCCACTCTCTGTCTCTTTATTGGTGTGTTAAGTCCGTTTACATTCAGCATAATTATTGATAGGTATGAGTTTAGTGCTGTCATCCTGATATCTCTTTTTGTGTGTTGTTCACAGTTTCTTTGTTCCCCTCAATTTTCTGTGCTGAGTTGTTTTTCTTTATGTTCTTTTTTTTCATCTTTTTATTTGTTGTAGATATTGTGTTTGCTGGGTCTTTATGTTTTTCTACTTTTCTATTTTGATTTGTAGGATTGTTAGATTCCTTTGTGGTTACCTTAATATTTACCCCTATTTTTCTGAGTTTATACCAGTCTTTTATCGCCTTAACTTCCCCTCCATATGAACAATCAATGTCTGCATTTATTAAGTCCCTCTTTTTTGTTTCAGTTTTGTCCTTTTTTACATATTGACATCTGTTTCCCTATTTTCAATGTTTTAGGTTTGATGTATTTTCGATTTCCCTATCTGAGTCAATATCTGGTTGCTCTGTCCTGTGTTCTAGTCTTGTGTCGTTATCTGGTGTTATTGATTATCTAACCGTAGGACTCCCTTTAGTATTTCTTGTAATTTTTGTTTGGTTTTTGTAAATTCCATGAACTTCTGTTTATCTGGAGGTGCCCTAATTTCTCCATCATATTTGAGAGATAGTTTTGCTGGATATATAATTCTTGGCTGGCAGTTATTTTCCTTCAAGGCTTTATATATGTCATCCCATTTCCTTCTAGCCTGCATGGTTTCTACTGATTAGTCTGAGCTTATTTTAATTGACTCTCCTTTGTAGATGACTTTTCTTTTATCCCTAGCTGCTTTTAAAATTCTCTCTTTATCTTTGGTTTTGGTAAGTTTGATTATCATATGTCTTGGTGACTTTCTTTTGGGATCTACCTTATGTGGGGTTCAGTGAGCATCTTGGGTCTATATCTTCTCATCTTTCATGACATCAGGGAAGTTTTCTGTCAACAAATCGTCAACAATTTTTTCTGTATTTTTTGTCATCTGCACTGTTCTGGTACTCCAATCACTCGTAGGTTATTTCTCTTGATAGAGTCCCACATGACTCTTAGAGTTTCTTCATTCTTTTTAATTCCTTTATCTGATTTTTCCTCGAATAATTTGACGTCAAGAGCTTTATCTTCAGTGTCACTAATTCTAACTTCTACTCCTCAATTCTGCTCTGTTGACTTTCTATTGAGTTGTCTAATTCTGAAATTTTATTGTTAATCTTCTGGATTTCTCATTGCTGTCTCTCTATGGATTCTTGCAGACTATTAAATTTGTCATTATGTTCTTGAATAACTTTTTTAAGTTCCACTGCTGCTTTCTCTGTGTGTTCCCTGGATGTCTCTGCATTATGTAGAATTTCATTTCTAATTTCTAGAAGAGTTGTGTTCTGCCTCTGGTAATTCCAAGAAATTCTCTTCCTCCAGAGAATTTATTGGTTCTTTATTTTGGGAGCTTGCTGAAGCCATCATGGACTACCTCTTTATGTGATTTGATATTGACTGTTGTCTCCGAGCCATCAGTAAGTTATTATAATTTTTATATTTGTTTAGTGAGACCTAGCTTCTTGTTTTGTTTTGTTTTATATGCCCCAGTAGGCTGCTTGTGTGTGCTAGTTTGATTATTGACACCTTTGAATCTCTAACGTCCTGTCACCAGGTAGTTAGTTCTGTAACTAAGTATGTGCACACAGGAGTCCATTAAATTTTCCTATATGGGTTCAGCTCAGGTGTCCAGGCAGTCAGTCACCAAGTGTGTGGCACAGGTTTCACCCACAGTCCTAGAGAGGCATGGGTGATTGGTGCAGGCACTGGTCTCTGGCTGTTTTAGGGGATCACGTGCAGAGCCAGGCAGGGGGCTGACGGCTGCCCCTGAGAGTCTGAAAGGAAAGCATGTCCCTATTCTCTAGGGTGAGTAGGTAGGTGAGTTTTGCAGCTGGACTATGAGCACCCCACTCTGTTGGCTGTAAAGACTTGAGGGCACCACTTTTTCTTGGACTCCTGTAGCAGGTGACTAGGAAGTTTAGGTGATGCCACCAGTCCTCAAGTCCCTATTTCAGATCGATAAAAGTGCCTGCTTAAGGGGCAGGGCTGTTGCGAGGGTCACAAATCTGCCACTTCACAGCTGAAGCAGTTGAAGTTAAACTTCAGATGTTTTCCCTGTTGTATTAGTGAGGGCTAATGCTGTTGAGATGGGTCCCCACAAGTCTATACAGGGGTGTAAGGCACTCAGTGTCTGTGGACCCCTTATGGCTGTGCCTAGCAAAGGAGCTGTGCTGACCCTGATTTCCTGGCTTAGGGGAGCCAGTAGCTTATTTTTTCCCTCTCCAAGGCCAGGAGAATGGGTCAGGGTGCCTTTTGGGATCTACTTCCAGCCCAGCGGAGGTGCAGAGTGCGGAGGGAGGAGGTAAAAGGGAGAGAGGTCTTTCCCAAATGGGCTTTTTTTTTTTTAAATACTCATGAAAAGCCACACGCATGTACTTATCTTTGCCACTTGGTAGCTGCTTTTCACTGGTTCAGAGTGTCCAAGAGAATCTCTGCTGCTGGGTCTCTCTTGATGTGGAAACTGCTTCCCGAGTGCGAGCACAGCACAGCTGTTTGCCTGCTTCACTGCGAACCCGGCGTGGCTGAAGAGCTGTAGTTTCACTGCGGAGGCTCTGCCGTTCTTCGCTTCTTTAAACCATCTCCCTCTCCTCCTGCCACTCAGTGGGATTCCTCAGCTTTGCCTTGTTCAGGGCTCCTAGATATTCATATACAATCAAATCACTTGTTTTTCCAGGTCTTTGCTGTAAGAGGGATATAGGAAGCATCTGAGTACTCTGTCATCTTGACCATGCCCCTCAGTAACTTATTCTTTTAATGTACTGCTGAAGTAATTCCACTAGTTTATTTAGGTTATTTACATATTTTATCTGTCTGTCTGTCTATCATCTACCTATCTTTGTCAAGCTATTATATCAAAGCTACATTAAAAAAAAAAACCCATGGTGCTGTCAAGTTGATTCCGATTCATAGTGACCCTATAGGACAGAGTAGAACTGCCTCCATCGGGTTTCCAAGGAGTGACTGGTGGATTCGAACTGCTGACCTTTTGGTTAGCAGCCAAGCTCTTAACCACAACGCCACTAGGGTTCCAAAACTACACTCCTCAGCATAAAGTAAATTGAGTACTTCTCTCACTCCCTGACTTTCTTCTATTGGCTTTGCAACTCTTAAAAACCCACTGATGCATTTTACTTTCTGTTTCTAATTAAGAAGAGCTGCTAGCCTTGCTTTTTACAAAGGGTTATTCCTGAGACCAGGGTTCAGAGAGCAGCCATGGGCAGTAAGAGCCTGGGCAAGGTGAGAGCTGGGGCTGTGGTTGCACCCAGGTCCAGAGGCAGGGGATGTCAGGGCACATTGGGAATAACTGAATGTTCTAATGCAGAGATTTTCCTGTATTAACTCTAGATAATCTCTTATAAGGATTGGTAGCTCCAGGACATGTACCATGTAGAAAAGTATAATAATAAGAATAGCTACCATTTTTGAGAATTACTTATATATTAGCACTGTGCACTTTGCAGATATTTTCACTTAATCCTTACAAGAGCCTTCTGAGATAGATATAAACCTCATTTTAGAAAAAAAGCCCCAGCAAGTTTAGGCAATTTGTTCAAGGCTGCACTGTTGGTAGGAACTGGGATTGTTACCTCTAACTGTCTGAGGCTATAACCTATTAATATAGCGTTTTTAAAATAGGAAATTTCTACTGCTTACTTTTTATATTTGCAGGGTGCACTTTATTTTGTATAGGGTATGTTTTATGTAAAGAAGTATAAATGTGATGAATAGGAAATATGGAAATTGTTTGGTTAATTCATAGGTAATCATCTTATTTCTGACATTATGTCCATTCAGTAATATGTAACTGTTTGTCTCCACCTGCTGCTGTACTCCTTGCTAAACGAAGCCAAGAAAGTAGTTACCGGCCCTAAGCCTTATTCTGTGTAATTTGCTTTAGAACAGTTAGTACTTCTCATAGAAAAGCATTCCAAAAAATCACACAGTAGTGTGAGGAAGGAAGGTTAGGAGTTTATTACCTATGCTTTATTAAGAAGGGTGAATATTGTAAGTCATGGTCATTTGCCTTCTGAGACAAGCATTTATGAGGATGTGGCTCAGGAGGACGAGGGCAGGACAAAGGAAGGGATGAGGTGCTGGATGAGGACTGCAGTGATCTAGAGCAAGAGAGGGGCTTTATAAGACAGTGAGGTAGTTTTCATGGGCCTTGTGGGCCTCCTCTGTGCAATGCTGAAACCTGCTGTAATGGCTCCCGAGAGCTGATTGTACATGCCTCTTCCAGCTCCAAGTTCAGCAAAGTCATGGTGGAACTTAAAATTTGTCATGGTGGGGATGTTTACACTGTGAACATTGGCTAATGCTAACAATCCCTCTCCCCCACCCCAGGAGTCAGTTGTTAAACATTTACCAGCATACTACTGGTGTCTCCTCGATACCTGATCTTAGACTCTTTACTGGCTAAATGACATATCCAACTGAGAAAGCAAATGTGTCTGAGTGCAAATATTTGATGAACTGCTGAATAATACATTCAACATATCAAAAGTGTCACTGTTTTTCAAAATGATCCATTTGGAATTTGATATGCCCCTGAAAGAGGTTTTTTTTTTTTTAAAGGTAGCACGCTCCAAGTCACTCTTCACATTAAAGGTTACCATTAAGGACTTAACAAAGTAGAGCCTGTAGGTCATGGTTAAAGACAAATGGTTTGCCTCTTGGAAAACTTTTCTGTGTTAAAACATTTTTCTACATGGTACTATAGTGCCTTGATATGCTTTATTTCAATAACATTAGTGTAAGAAAGGAAAATATTAAGATCAAATACCACAAAATGGATAAATTAGGGGTAATTCAAATTACAGAAGTATTCTTTCTCTTGTGAAAGGTTTCCTTGCTGGCTTCCTCATTTCATGCATGTCACATATATCATTAATTCTTGAAAACTTGATTTATCACTTTTCAGTGCATTTGAATGCACAATGTAAAATCTATCCATGTTTTAAAAATTATATATGACTTTTAATTTATTAAAACCCATTGCCATCGAATTGATTCCAACTCATAGCGACACCGTATGTTACAGAGTAGTACTGCTCTGTGGAGTTTTCTTGGTTATAATCTTTTCAGAAGCAGATTGCCAGACCTTTCTTCCATGGCCTCACTGGGTGGGTCTGAACTGCCAACCTTTAGGTTAGTAGTCAAGTGCGAACCATTTGCACCACCCAGGAAGCTTTGTAATTTATTGGAGAAGTATTATTGTTCAGTATTTTGTGTCTTAGGCTAGAGTTGCTGTAATTAACCATTTTAATAAAGAAAGGTGCTTGGTACAGAAATCAGAAACATGTTTCTGATGCACCACGTAACTAACAGGGCAATATGGAGACACAGAGTTGAGGCAGCAGCTCTGGGAAGCAGCAGGAAAGCTCGTGAAGGTGGGGTGAGTCACGTGTTCTGAGCAGGGGCTGCGCCTTGTTAATCTTCAGCTCATCCTTTGAGCACTGTGAGCCTGAGTGGAACTGAGCCAAACGTGAAACAAGTAGTGCAGGGAGGTACCGCTGCTCTATGAGGAGGTTGCTTCCTACTACGGTAGTCATTAATTCTAGAAAAACACGTCTTAACTTCCACAGTTGAGATGCTTTAAAGAAATTTGTAGGTGAGTTAGACTAAATCCTGATTTATGTACAATATCTAGGACTGCTCTCTTGTTTCATAAATTAGACTGATAAAAGACTTTGGAAGCATTTTAAGTATTGTTTTGGCTAACAACTTTGTACAATATTTTAAAAACTATTTCATTTGTTTTACATTTAAATATCTGAATTTAATTAAAATTGATTAGGTATTTTAGAATAAGGCCATTTATTTTTGCAAAGGATTTAATATTTATTTTCTTTTCATTATAACAAGTTAACCTAATGGTAAAAAAGAAAAATGTGGTTCTGAAAACATTCTTTTTTAACTACAGCTTTGACCTTGTTCTGTTCCAGTGCCTTCCATATAGACTACAGGTTACAAACTTCTAGTTTAAAGTCCCTTGAACATAGTTATTCTTAAATTTCAACGTGCATCAGATATCCCGGGGAGCATCTTAAAGATGCAGATTCCTGGGCATCACTCAGAGGTTTTGATTCAGTAGGTCTAGGGTAGGGCCCAAGTATCTGCATTTTAAATGATTACTGCCAGGTGCATCTAAGGCTGCTGGTCTTTCAGTCACACTTTGAGAAACTCATAACAGTTTCATCTCATTCCTTCACTGTTTTCTAGGTATCTTTCCCCCCTTCCTTCTAATGGAATCTTTTTGTTGGGAAGTGACATTTTTTAAAATTGTTTGGGCATGGAGTCTTTATACAGCTGTAAGCACTGTGCTTTGAACATGCCAGACACTCATTCGATGTTGAACTGCATTCTCTTCCTGCTGCCTGGGCATCTACCTCAGCACAGCTGGTCCTGGTGTTTTAAGAGCCCGAGGAGCTTCAGAGATTATCAGAGGTCGAGGGTCTAATAGAACCAGGTGTCATGGTTGCATAATCATCTCACCTTGCAGGCCTCAGTGTGCGAGCACAGACCATCTCGGTAAAATCTTATCGGTAGCAAGTGCATACCTACTCATTCCTCGGAGCCGGGGATCCTTCTCCTTGATTTCTGATAAGCCCAGGAATTCTCATTGACCCCCATGGCCATTCCAGAAAATGTAGACTAAATCAAATAAATTACAAACTATTTTGTAGGGGAGCAGGGCAGTGGAGATGTTGGGTTTTCCATGAAGTTTGAGGATCGCAGGCATAGAAGAGACTAAAGGAATTCCTCTTCCTGGCAGATGCTTTGAGTTATTATTCTGTGAATATTGGACACAAGGTAATAAATTAACTTCCAAAGGTCCTGAGTGGAGTGACATTCTTGTTAAATGGACAGCAGTGTAAGGTGATATACATTTATTAAGGTAGGACTTTGTCCAAAAATTCCCCAGTTTATAACCTATTTCCTTGAGAGGTCAAAATGGGTCTTTTTTCAGGATTCTTATGAATCTTATATTTGAGAGCAAAAAAAAGTAGTTTGTGTTATCTGGGACTTTCATCCAGACCTACTTTAAATCTAGTTTGATTGTGTTTTCCAGGTCACTGCTCTTTTAATATTTGCATAACTCAAGAAATTCAACTTGTCTCATTTTATGCTTGGTTATTTATTGGGATCCCACTTAGAATTACTGTTTATATTCATTCCATTTTTTGCTGACAACATTCTGAAACTGTTATTTTTGGCTAATTTTCTTTTGTTATCCTTTTTTCTTGGCTTAAGCATTGGCTACCCATATATTAATAGACTTAGAATTTCAAGTAGCTAAGTTTTGTTCATTCCAACATAAAATCAAGAGCAATTTTTACTCAACTTTCAAAATTTTGAGAAAAGTCAAAGAGCTATTCTAAGCAAACCTGACCCAATTTTACTCCTTCACAGTTAGGTGACTGCCATTTAGGAAGACAATGACCAAATTCAGGGTTTTATATTTCCCCTCAAAGAAAATGGAGAAAAAATGCATTTCTACGGAGTTAACACTAATGATTGAGAGGTCAAGGTAACTTTTGAGTTGATTTTAATTTCTTGCTTTTTAGGTCTGTTTTTACCTATTATTTTTTAGGATAAGACATTGAGGCTTGTATCTGCGTTTTGTTTTCAAACCAAAAATTATAGTTCTTTGACCTTAGACTCCTTTGGGCCATGTGATGTCTGTTCCAGAATTATGTCTGCTTAAAGAGGCCAATTGGAAGGGAGATATCAAGTTCCTTAATTTTGAGACTCTTCTTTCTTTTATCCTCCTCTTCTCCCCCACTTAAAAAAACTGATTAAAAATAAAATAAAAATAATTGATATTGAGGAGACCAAAAGATAAGTTGTAGAGTTGTTAATACCTGTTTAAATCTGAGAGGAAGGAGTATGATTTTTCATAGTAAAAAAATTAATAGACTTGTTTTACATCATGCCTATGTCTATAGTCAACTAATACTATTACTTACCCCTTCCCACTCATTGTTTTCCCCTTGAGCCTCTAACAACAGAAATATTGGTTGGATGGGTCAGAGTAGTCTGGATGTGTTTTCTCTGCCTTCTCCTCTGAGGGCATGATTTATCCTAGAGTGTATTCGTTTTGTAAATTTTTATCTTAATTTTATTAATCTCTTCATTAAACAGTGTGCCACACAACAGAGAAGTTGCAAATTTGTGTGCCACGTACCATGTTTCTTCAGTTGTTTTCCTGTTTCTCTCATCTTGGCTAATATACAAAGAGACCTGATTTTGTTTTTTACCCCTCATTGAGTAATACACTGGATAGAATTATCTCTGTCACTTAACTTCAGTTTTTATTGTTCCATTATATAGGGATTTGGGGTTATGCAGCACTTTATAAGCATTACTAAAAATAGGACTTAGGAAGCACTCATCTTTAAGTCTTGCTGAAAGCAATTTGAGAGTCTCTATCCATTGCAGGGTCTTTAATCTAAGGCATGTCAATTGCGATTTCCCTTTTAAATATCTATTTACCCTTGTTCTTCTCATTCCTCATCAAAACTCCTTTTCTTGACCTGTATATGATATATCTAGCTCTTCATCGTATAATCATTTTCATTCTGCCATGTATGTATATGTCACTGTTCTTATCAGACTCTTTGCGGTTCTATATAGCTTTTTATTGACCAGCTATCAGTATAGGATTCTGACTAAAGAGAAACACAGTTAAGTTTAATGCAGGTCTACTTTGATTTATATGGTAGATGTACTCTCGAAAAATTGTCTAAATTATTTGCCTTTTAAATAAATCCTTTGACTTATTTTGTATCTATGCTATTGAGATTGTTAAAAGTTGGTTATTCATAAAAGTCAGTGAATAAAGAACACTTACCCAACAAATGTTTATTGGGCACCTATTCTCTACTCATGTTAAAGAAATTTCTTTAGGTTACTAAGGGGTATAGGAAGATATGTAAGGCACAGTCCCTGTCTTAGAAGACTTATGTAGTGTCCAACAATTGAGAATAGCCACACTCTTGAATACTTTCTTGATGGCATAAAGTTGTTGTTGTTAGGTGCTGTTGAGTCAGTTCCAACTCATAGTGACCCTATACGACTGAGTAGAACTGCCCTGTAGGGTTTCCAAGGAGTGGCTGGTGGATTCAAGCTGCTGACTTTTTGGTTAGTAGATGAGCTCTTAACCATGAAGCCACCAGGGCTTAATATAATAGTAGATGCTAAAAACCACAGGAATATATGAAGAAATTATTTAACTGAGGAAGGTATACATACTGTGTACTGTAAGGTTCAGAGCGGGTGAGAATGATGAAGGTGAATGTTTAGAGGAGGTCAGGCCTGGAGAATGCTTCCTATAAGAAAAGTCAGCCATTCTCTTCTTTGTGCTGCCTGAGCCCCTCATTTAGGTGTCTTGCAGAGAGTTCATCTTGGTGTCTCGTTAACTGGTATATCTGTGTCCATCCTCCTAGTACTTCTACTCCTCAAGGCCAGAGACCAAGTGTTTGAAGCTTGCTAGCCTTGTTCATAGTTGCTACACTTGATGTATTCTTTGTTTTACCCACATACTAATTAGAAAGAAAAATGATTTTATTGAATGAGCCCCTTGCCAACCCAGACTCTTATTTCCTATTCGATACGTCAGTGCTGGTTTTTTCTAATTATCTTCAGCAGCAGTGACCTGTAATATGTATGTGCTAAAACTGAGTTTCTTGTTGTTATGGATTAAATTGTGTCCTCCCAAAATATATGTTGATTTCCTGGCCCTTATACCTGTGGATGTGATCCTGTTTGGAAATACGGGTTTTCTTTTATGTTAATGAGGTCATAGAAGTATAGGATGGATCCTAAACCTCATTATGTCTGAGTCAGAAAAAGACCATAATACACACAGAGACACAGTGAGGAGACAGATGCCAAGGAATTCTTGGGGCTACTGAAAAAGACCGACTTCCTGGAGCCAAGCCCTGAATTTGAACTTTTCGCTTCCAAAACTGTGAGAGAGTAAATTTCTTTTCTTTAAAGCCAAATACTTGTGGTATTTTTGTTACAGCAGCACCAATTATCTAAGACGCTTGTGGTTAAAGAAAAGCATGCAGAAATGAATACACACACATATAAATTCTTGCATAAGGTGAGTTTACTACAGTTTGTTATTTTGTTGTTTTACTTTCCATTGGGGGAAATTTCTTTGCACTTTTTTGTTACACAAAAATATTTGTATTTTTTTTGTTTATTTGTTTGACTTGAGGATGGGTAGATAAAATCTAGTGTGGATTCAGCAAAGGTGGCTTGGCTATTTTTTGAGTAATATGTTGGAGAAAGATATTTGATATGTTTGGTTTAGGATGTTTTTAAATGCAGCTTGCTTCGGGTTTTTTTTTTTTTTTTCTTTTGTTTTAAATGGAATAAGGCATCTGACAGTATTCTTCTACTTGAGTGGATCAGAAATTAACTGGAGTCTGGACCTCATATGTGGGATCCAAGTTACTGCTCTGTGAGGGTCTATCATTAAGTTAAGCCTTTTCCAGGGAACTGTGTGAGAGGTCCTAGTTCTTAGTTGTTCAGATAAAAGTGCTAGAAATGTAGCAAAATTTTATGTAAACAAATGCACAAAATACAAAATTAAAACACTTATTTAAATTATACACTTCAAAGAAGTGCAGTAACGAATGGCACCAGTGCAAGGGGAAATATAAGATAAATTCATTCAGCAGTGGAGGAATGGAGAAAGTTGACAGAAGAAGCAGAGAATGAGCTGGTGGAAGTTGGGTTGGCACTCTAAGAGTCTTTTTTTTTTTTTTTTTTTAATGGTTAGAAAGTTGCCAAAAATATATTTCCAGAATAACTTTCTTTTTCATCTTGCTCTGAATCAAGGGCCTAAGACTGGGAACAGCTGGAGTTGGTGGTGGGTAACTTACTTAATATGTTGTTGTTGTTAGGTGCCGTCAAGTTGGTTCTGACTCATAGTGACCCTGTGCACCACAGAACAAAACACTGCCTGGTCCTGCACCATGCTCACAATCGTTGTTATACTTGAGTGCATTGTTGCAGCCACTGTGTCAGTCCATCTTGTTGAGGGTCTTCCTCTTTTTCGCTAACCCTGCACTTTACCAAGAATGATGTCCTTCTCCAGGAGCTGGTTCCTCCTAACATGCTCAAAGTACGTGAGACAAAGTCTTGGCATTCTTGCTTCCCGGGAGCACCCTGGCTGTACTTTTTACAAGCAGACTTGTTCGTTTTTCTGGCAGTCCATGTTGTGTTCAGTATTCTTCACCAACACCGTCATTCAAAGACATCAACTCTTCCTTGGTCTTCCTTATTCATTGTCCAGCTTTCCCATGCATATTAGGCGATTGAAAATACCATGGTTTGGGTCAGGCACACCTGAGTCCTCAAAATGACATCTTTGCTTTTTAACACTTTAAAAAGGTCTTTTGCTGCAGATTTGCCCAATGCAATATGTCATTTGATTTCCTGACTGCTCCTTCCATGGGCATTGACTGTGGATCCATGTAAAATGAAATCCTTGATAACGTCAGTCTTTTCTCCATTTATCATAATGTTGATTATTGGTCCAGTTGTGAGGATTTTTGTTTTCTTTATGTTGAGGTGTAATCTATACTGAAGGCTGTAGTCTTTGATCTTCATCAGTAAGTGCTTCAAGTCCTCTTCACTTTCAGCAAGCAAGGTTGTGTCATCTGCATATCACAGGTTGTTAATGAGTCTTCAACGAATCCCGATGCCACGTTCTTCTTCATATAGTCCAGCTGTTCTGATTATTTGCTCAGCATATGAACTGAATAAATATGGTGAAAGAGTACAACCCTGACACAACCTTTCTTGACTTTAAATCATGCAGTATCCTCTTACTCTGTTTAAATGACTACCTCTTGGTCTATGTACAGGTTCCATGTGAGCACAATTTAGTGTTTTGGAATTCCCATTCTTCACAGTGTTGTCCGTAATTTGTTATGATCCACACACTCAAATGCCTTTGGATAGTCAATGAAACACAGGTAAACATCTTTCTGGTATTCTCTGCTTTCAGCCACGATCTGTCTGATGTCAGCAGTGATATCCCTTGTTCCATGTCCTCTTTTGAATTCAGCTTGAATTTCTGGCAGTTCCCTGTTGATGTACTGTTGCAGCCACTTTTGAGTTATCTTCAGCAAAATTTTACTTGTGTGTAATATTAATAATATTGTTCGATAATTTCTGCATTCTGTTGGATCACCTTTCTTTGGAATGGGCACAAATATGGATCTCTTCCAGTCAGTTAGCCAGGTGGATATCTTCCAAATTTCTTGGCATGGATGAATGCTGCATCCCTTTGTTGAAAAATCTCAACTGGTTTTCTGTGCGTTCCTGGAGCCTTGTTTTTTGCCAATGCTTCCAGTGCAGCTTGAACGTCCTCCTTCAATACCATCGATTTGTTATCATATGCTGCCTCCTGAAATGGGTGAACATTGACCAATTCTTTTTGGTATAGTGACTCTGTGTATTCCTTCCTTCTGCTTTTGATGCTTCCTGCGTCATTCAATATTTTGCCTGTGGAATCCTTCCAAATTGCAACTCGAGGCTTGAATTTTTTCTTCAGTTATTTCAGTTTGCAAAATGCCAAGCATATTATTTCCTGTTGGTTTTCTAACTCCAGGTCTTTGCACATTTCGTTATAATATTTTATTTTGTCTTTTCCAGCTTCTCTTTGAAATATTCTGTTCAGCTCTTTTACTTCATCGTTTCTTCATTCACTTTAGCTACTATATGTTCAAGAGCAAGTTTCAGAGTCTTTCTGGCATCCATTTTTGTCTTTTCTTTCTTTCCTGCCTTGTTAATGACCTTTTGCTTTCTTCACGTATGATGTCCTTGAAGTCTTCCACAACTTGTATGGTCTTTGTCATTAATGTTCAATGGTCAAATCTATTCTTGAGATGGTCTTCAAATTCAGGTAGGATGTACTCAGGGTTGTATTTGGGCTTCCTTGAACTTGTTTTAATTTTCTTCAGCTTCAACTTGAATTTGCATATGAGCAATTGATGGTCTGTTCTGCACTTGGCCCCTGGCCTTGTTCCGACTGATGATATTGAGCTTTTCCATCATCTATTTCCACAGATGTAGTTGATTTGATTCCTGTGTTTTCCATCTGGTGAAGTCCACATGTATAGTTGTTGAAAAAAGGTATTTGCAATGAAGAAGTCGTGGTCTTGCAAAATTCTATCATGCAATCTCTGTTTTTGTTTCTGTCACCAAGGCCCTATTTTCCAACTTTCACCTTCCAATCACCAGTAATTATCAATGCATCTTGATTGCGTCTTTAATCAATTTTCTACTGCAGAAATTGGTAAAATTCTTCAATTTCTTCATCTTTGGCATTAGTAGTTGGTGCATACATTTGAATAATAGTCGTATTAACTGGGCTTTCTTGTAGGCATGCGGATATTATCCTATCATTGACAGCGTTGTACTTCAGGGTAGATTTTGAAATGTTCTTCTTGATGATGAATTTGATGCCATTCCTCTTCAGTTTGTCATTCCCAGCATTGTACACCCTATGATAGTCTGATTCAAAGGGGCCGATACCAGTCAGTGCCTTGGATATCAATGTTTATGCGTTGCATTTCATTTTTGACGACTTCCAATTTTCCTAGATTCATACCTCATACATTCCATGTTCTGATTATTATTATTTTATTTTTTCTTTTTAATTTTTTTGTTGTACTTTAGATGAAGGTTTACAGAGCAGACTAGCTTCTCATCAAACAATTAATATACATACTGTTCTGTGACATGACATGTCAACACTCTCCCCTTCTCAAGCTTAGGTTCCCTGTTACCAGCTTTCCTGTCCCCTCCTGCCTTCTCGTCCTTGCCCCTGGGTTACTGTGTCTATTTAGTCTCGTTTTGTTTTATGGGTCTGTCTAATCTTTGGCTGAAGGGTGAACATCAGGAGTGAGTTCATTAGTGAGCTAAAAGTGTGTCTGGGGGCCATATTCCTGGGATTTCTCCAGTCTCTGTCAGACCAGTAAGTCTGGTCCTTTTTTTTTTTTTTTTTTTTTTTTTTTTGTGAGTTAGAATTTTGTTCTACATTTTTCTCTAGCCCTGTCGGGGACCCTCTATTGTGATCCTTGTCAGAGCAGTCAGTGATGGTAGCACTACCTAGTTTTGCTAGACTCAGTCTGGTGGAGGCTATGGTAGTTGTGGTCCATTAGTCCTTTGGACTAATCTTTCCCATGTGTCTTTGGTTTCCTTCATTCCCCCTTGCTCCAGATGGGGTGAGACCAGTGGAGTATCTTAGATGCCATTCACAAGCTTTGAAGAACCCAGGTATTACTCACCAAAGTGAGAGAACATTTTCTGTATAAACTACATTATACCAGTTGAGCTAGGTGTTTCCTGAGACCATGTTCCCCATATCCCTCAGCCCACTAATTTGGTCCCTCAGGGAGTTTGAACGTGTCTATGAAGCTTCCATGACCTTGCGTTGGACAAGTTGTGCTGTCTTCCCCACTATTGTGTACTGTCTTACCCCTCACCAAAGTTACCACTTACCTATTGTCTATTTAATGTTTTTTCCTCCCTACCCTCCCTCGAAATGGTCAAAGATAGTTTCTTTTTGTGTGTGAATCTTTTGAGTTTGTATAATAGTGATCTCCTACAACGTTTGTCCTTTTGTGGTTGACTTATTTCACTCAGCATAGTGCCCTCTAGATTCATCTGTATTGTGAGATGCTTCGCAGATTCATCATCATTCTTTATTGTTGTGTAGTATTCCATTGTGTGTATGTACAATAGTTTATTTATCCATTCATCTGTTGATGGGCACCTAGGTTGTTTCCATCTTTTTGCTATTGTGAACAATGCTGCAGTGAACATGGGTGTGCATATGTCTATTCCTGTGGTGGCTTTATTTCTTTAGGATATGTTACTAGGAATAGGATTGCTGGATCCTATGGTACTTCTTTTTCTAGCTTTTTATGTAAGCACCATATCGTTTTCCAAAATGGCCATACCGTTTTGCATTCCCATCAGCAATGCGTAAGAGTTCCAAGCTCCCTGCAGCCTCTCCAACATTTGTTATTTTCTGTTTTTTTGATTCATGCCAGTAATGTCGGGGTGAGATAATATCTCATTGTGGTTTTGATTTGCATTTCTCTAATGGCTAGAGATCCTGAGCATTTCCTCATTTGCCTGTTAGCTGCTTGAATGTCTTCTTTGGTTAAGTGCCTGTTCATATCCTTTGCCTGTTTTTTTAGTTGGATTGCTTGTCTTTTTGTTTAGAGGTGTTGGATTTTCCTGTAGATTTTAGAGACTAGATCTCTGACTGATTTATCATAGCCAATTTTTTTTCCCCAGTCTGTAGCTTCTCTTTTGACTCTTTTGGTGAAGACTTTTGATGAGCACAAGTGTTTTAATTTTTAGAAGATCCCACTTATCTAGCTTATCTTCTGGTGTTTATGTATTGTTAGTTATGGTTTGTATCTTGTTAATGCCATATATTAGAGCCTTTAGCGTTGACCCTATTCTTTCTTCTATCATTTTTATAGTTTTTGGTTTTATATTTAGGTCTTTGATTCATTTTGAATTAGTTTTTGTGTGTGATGTGAGGTATGGGTCCTGTTTCATTTTTTTGCAGATGGACATCCAGTTTTGCCAGCACCGTTTGTTAAAAAGACCATCTTTTCCCCATTTGATGGACTTTGGGTCTTTGTCGAAAATCAGGTGACCATAGTTGGATGGATTTACGTCTGGATTCTCAATTTCACATTCTAATTATTAATGATGTTTGTAGCTGTTTCTTTGCATTTTGAGTCGTGCCACATCAGCAAATGAAGGTTCTGAAAGCTTGACTCCATGTACATCATTAAGGTCGACTCTACTATGAGGAGGCAGCTCTTCCCCAGTAATCTCTTGAGGGGCTCATTTTCTGGCACTATATCCAACAATGTTCTGCTGCTATTCATAAGATTTTCACTGACCAATTTTTTTAGAAGTAGACTGCCAGATCCTTCTTCCTAGTTTGTCTCAATCTGGAAGCGTCACTGAAACCTGTCCACCTGCTGGTATTTGACAGTTGCATTGTGGTTATTTTAACTAAGTACTTTTAAAATAAATACCTTTAAATAACCAAGGAAGGGGGTTATTGGGTAGTTGAGGAAGCAAGTGAATGGCCTCTCAGACTTAATAAGAGCCATCTGTGTAAGCTACTGATCTCTAGCATTCCCACCTATATTTCTATAGGATTAAGGGAGATTAGCAGAGCTGTGCTAAACTAATGCTGACTGACAAGCATCGTTTCCCTGCTGGGTTGCTTTTATCTGCTTGGTTAGGTAATTGGGTACTTGTGATAAGTGTGTGTGAATATGCTCAATGCTATGGAGTTTGGTGGGCAGTCTATTACATGTCCATTTCATTTGGTGGCAGTGGTGAGATTGGTGGCAGTGGTGGCAGCTATCAGAAGTGGGGCAGATAAATTAGGGAGCAAATACCTGGTGCTCTGTTGGCAGCATGGTGGTAGGCAGTGGGAATTCTATTTCCTGTGGATCATGGGCTGCATTTGAACTGAGGCTTCATTTCTCTTCTTTATGCTTCTACCCATATCTCCAGTGTCAAAACAGTTGTAACCACTAGGACATTATTTTGTGTATTTCTCCTGTACTGTCCTTAGGTTAACTTCTTACAGCCAGTTTTATGTGTGTGTGGGGAGGGGATTGACATTATCCTTCAAAGTTTCTAATTTAACTGGCTTTGGATATTTAAAAAAATTTATTACTTATTTTTTTATTTCATTGTAATAGACTGAGAAAAATCAGTATTTCACAGTGTCATGAATTGAATTGTGTCCCCCAAAAATATCTGTCAACCTGGCTGGGTCATGATTCCCAGTATTGTATGATTGTGTACCATTTTGTAGTCTGATGTGATTTCCTTATGTGTTGTAAACTCTTATCACTATGATGTAATACGATGGATTAGCAGCAGTTATACTGATGAGGTCTACAAGACTGGATAGTGTCTTAAGCCAATGTCTTTTGAGATATAAAAGAGAGAAGTGAGCAGAGACACAGGGGGACCTCATACTACCAAGAAAGCAGCACCAGGAGCAGAGCGTGTCCTTTGGACCTGAGGTTCCTGTGCAGAGAAGCTCCCAGACCAAGGGAAGACTGATGACAAGGACCTTCCTCCAGACCTGATAGAGAGAAAAAAGCCTTCCTCTAGAGCTGGTGCCCTGAATTTGGATTTCTAGGCTACTGGACTATGAGAGAATAAACTTCTCTTTGTTAAAGCCATCCACTTGTGTTATTTCTGTTATAGCAGCACTGGATGACTAAGACACACAGTAAATGCTGGATCTTTACTTTCAAAAATTTATCAGTAATAGCTTCAGATATTTAATAATAATAACTTTACTTCATATTTATGTAGATTTTCTGAAATGTAAATGAATAAAATAGTTGAGCAAATTAAATTTGTTTTCATTGGTCCCAACCTACTATTTCTATACTCATTTTTACTCCTTATTTATCCCCTCATCTCTCTCAGGTATCTGAATTTTCATATCTTCTTAGCACCTTGAAAGTCTTTTCAAGAGCATCTGATAAATTTATTTATACTCAAATATGTGTAACTGATGCAGTTTAAAGTGTTCACACCCCATGGGTCTTTGAATTTTAATAGAAAAAAATGAGATGTTGTACATTACAGAAATTAATCTCTACTAGTAGAATTTTTGTTGGGAAGGGAGGGTATTTTATTGTGTTTTGGTTGTTGTTAGTTTTTTTTTTAATCTGTGGGGGCCTTTCAAGCTCTTAAAATCACACCACCTAGGTGGCTACAGCTCTGCTTCTACCCCAGGTTAGCACCTTAAGGTTATTCCATCTTCAGCAAGTTCAGAATGCCTTATAAATTATTTCTAATCTTCTAAAACGTCTATTTGTAGTGAACAGACCACAATTTCGTCAGTTTGACAGCTGATGAAACAAATACAACATTTTAGAGAGGTAAAATAACATATTTGAAAATACTTGGAAAAGTGTGATTGCATTATACAAACAAATTTTTATTGGCAGATTGCTTATGGCCTGACAGTTTAAGCAGTTGCACTAAATTTTTAATCAAGTTACTAATTTATAATGGATAAGGAAAGTAGGAGGTGTGTTAATACTGAGATGTTTTAAGAGTGAGCTAAGAACACAGAACCCTGATATTTCTTTATCCAAATGCCTAAGTTTAACTGTCATTTTTATTTTTTAGAGTTCTGGGTGTTTGGACATGGAAGGGTGATATGATAAACTGTCAAATGGCCAATGTCAGGATGAAAATGTCCACATTATATATATAAGCTCCCATCTGAATGAGCTGCTCATTGACCTGATCACTTTTGGAGAGAAAAAGGAGGCAGCTCTCCACTGATAACACGGGTAATTGAAAGAAGTGCTGCCAAGGAAAACAGCTTCTCCGTGCTACTTGTTCTGCGGAAACCCTGGTAGCATACTTCCTCAAATAGACGAATTTCCTGAAGTAGCCAAATTCCTAAATGGAAATCTGACCAAAACGCTAAGTGACTCTTGTGCTTAAAACAGAATCCAGAGAGAGGAAGTGCTAAGGTCAAGATTTTAAAACTACAACTAAATTATAAAATCTGTTCTGCTTCCTGGTATTCAGGCACTCAAGCGTTTTCTAACAAATGCAGTGTTATCTGACTTCCTCAATTATGTAGTTCTTTTGGGTGTATTGGTTAGAAAGTGAAAATAAAGGTACTTCACTTAGATTTTATTCGATTTTTATATTAAAGAGAGTATTCTTATCTATATAGTTTTTCCAAGAAAAAAAAAATCAAAGTTACTAAAAAACTAAATCATGTTATTTTTTTCATTAATTACAGGAAAACCTAAAAACTTTACTGATTTTATGGAATATATACCAAGCAAAAAAACCAAACCCATTGCTGTTGAGTCGCTTCTGACTCGTAGTGACACTATAGGACAGAGTAGAACTGCCCCACAGGGTTTCCAAGAAGTGGCTGGCGGATTTGAACTGCCAACCTTTTGGTTAGCAGCCCTAGCTCTTAACCACTGTACCACCAGGGCCCCATGGAATATATAGCTGCCTGATTAATAAAATATTATTAATATAGGACATGGTAGAGTATATTTTAAGTAATGTAAGTAAAATATTACTAATTTATGTACTAGTAGTAGAAACACATCACTCCACCAATATTTACTCCCAGTTTTAAGTAAGGGTGTGAATGGAAATGTTTGTTGTGGGTCTCCATCCAGGGACAAGGATCAGTAGTGTACCAAGGATGGGTAGTGAGACTGGAGCTCCCAGTGTAGGCAATAAGGAGGGATGGTAAATAAACACTTGAAAAGATGCTCAACATTATTTGCTATTAGAGAAATGCAAATTAAAACCACAATGATATTGCTACACACCTATTAGAATGTCTAAAATTCAAAAGATTGACCATACCTAGGATATGGAAGAACTGAAGTCTCACACACTTCTGGTGCTAAATTTAAAATGGTGCAACCACTTTGAAAGATAGCTTGATAGTTTAAAAAAAGTTAAACATACACCTATCATAGGACCCAGCCATTCCGCTCCTAGGTATTTACCCAAGAGAAATTGATGCATTTGTCCTCACAAAGACTTGTAAACAAATAGCCCCAAAGTAGAAATAACCCAAATGTCCATCAGTAGGTGAATGGATAAACAAATTGTGGTATGTCCATACAATGGAATACTAAACAATGAAAAGTAATGAATAATTGATATACTCAGCAACCTGGATGAATTTCAGAATAATTATATAAAGTGAAAGAAGCCAGACAAAAAAGGGTACATACTGTATGATTCTATTTATATAAGATTCTAGAAAATGCAAACTAAACTATAGTGACAAAAAGCACATCTGTGGCTTTGGGGGTTGTGGAGAGGCAGGAGGGAGGGATTACCAAGGGGCATGAGGAAACTTTTGGGGCTGATAAGTTCCTTATCTTGGTTATGATGGTGGTTTTACAGGTATATACATATGTCAAAACTTATTAAACTGTACATTTTAAATATTTGCAATTTATTATATATCAATTATGCTATAATAAAGCTATTAAAATATTATGTGTCCATTCACACAGTTGCTCTGAATTTGTGCCTTAGTCACATGCAGAAACTACTCTTTATTTTGGGGGAGTGTGCTGTGTCATCCCAGACATGCTTTGGTAAATATAGTGGTGCGTTAAGTGCTTAGCTGCTAACTGAAGGATTGGTGGTTTGAACCTACCCACCACTCCCAGGGAGGAAGTCGTGGCAGTCTGCTTCCATAAAGATTTACCTTGGAAATCCTATGGGGTGGTTCACCTCTTCCTACACAGGGTTGCTATGAGTTAGAATTTACTGGATGACAGTGGGTTTGGTGTTTTTTTTTTTTGGGTGATTCCTGCAGAAGTTAAAGGATAAGCGCAGTGTGACTGAGCATGGAAATATTTCCCTAAGGTTAAAATCTCTTAAAAAAAAAACAAACAAAAACCAAGCCCATTGCCGTCAAGTCAATTCTGACTCATAGCAACCTAAGTATGCTTATGTTTGGCAAAAGTATCTTGTTCCCTAAAGTTTTACTTTATTTGTGAAGAGCTATGTATCTAAATGGAGCCCTGGTGGTACAGTGGTTAAGAGCTTGGCTGCTAACCAAAAGGTCGGCAATTCGAATCCACCAGCCGCTCCTTGGAAACCCTGTGGAGCAGTTCTCCTCTGTCCTATAGGGCCCCTATGAGTTGGGATAGACTTGACAGCAGCAGGTGTGGTTTACGGTTTTTATGTATCTAAATAATCAGATTTCTGAAAAGACCGCAGCGGCTCCCACAGCAAAACTAAGGATAAGTAAATGGTACTGCTGATTTATGTGTAACCTTGGTCAGGACCTAGCACATTTGGTCTTTAATTTTCTCTTCTTTGAAATATCACTATTAATGTCCTTAGCACAGTAGTATAAATTGGCATTCTGAATCCATAGGTGATATCACAGAGGACCCTCTAGCTGTTTCATTACTGTATTTTGCATTTTTCACTCAGGGAGGGTCTCTTCTTTCCCATATGTCATGTTGTACAATGTAGGCATGACTCAGTGCCAATGGCAGTGATGCCTAATTAGAAAGATGACATTAAAATAATTAAAACTTTGAAGTTATCTAAAACCTAGCATATAAGAATCAAGATTTTCATACTTTTTTAAGTTAAAAAAATGTGTTCTCTGCTCCATATATCAGTCAGTACTGTTTGATTATTTGATCAGCACTTACTTGTACAGTTTATGCAGTACTCTGCAAACTCTGATGGAACATACAGTTGAAGTCAAACTCATGTTCCAGTTCTGGGGATTTCCAGTTTTGTTCACTGGAGAGAGACAATTCAGCCATAAGCTAGGCAGTCGTGAATTTCAGCACAGAACAAGTTCAAAGAAAGGAGAGATCAAAGTAGGTTTGAATAGTTAGAAAAGGTATAACAGAGGCCCTGATCTGATGTATACTTTAGATAGTTAGAGGACAAGCTGGGTGATATTCTAGATGGAGAGTCAGAATTAAAGTAAGGACTGACGTGGGATACACAGGAGACAGTGAGCAGACCTCTCCTTCCACAGTGGTTGGAGGCTGACTTGGTGCAGGGTGAGGCCAGACTAGAGAGAACATTGAAAACTTGGTAGAAGAGTTTAGAATTTTGTGTTGAGAGACAGAAAGCCATTGTAGATTTCTGAGCAGGTAGATAACATACATGTTTGAAGAATACCTTTTAAGAATCCTGCAGTGATATACAGGATTGGAAATAAAAGGTGTTTAAGAATAAGTCTTTAAGTAGACTTAAGTCCTTAGGTCGCACAGACAGTTAAGCACACTGCTACTAACTGAAAGATTGGCAATTTGAACCCATCCAGAGATGCCTTGGAAGAAAAGCCTGGTGACCTGCTTCCAAAAGGTCACAGTCTTGAAAACCCTACGGAGCAGTTCTACTCTGACACACATGAGGTCTCCATGAATGGGAATCGACTCGATGGCTACTGGTTCTGGTAAGAAGACTGAAAGCACTACATGCGGAAGCCATGTAGATGTAGATGTTGACGAGAATGGCGGACAACTGTTTTACCAAAACATACATAGATTGTTTAGGATTGCTTAGATTTCTGGATATGAGTATTTCTCCTCAAAGCTCTCAGAGCTTAGCTCCTTTTTAGTTTCATTGTCTTCTGTGCTCTTCAGACTCACTGTTTTAGCGGCAGTGACCATAATGACACTTCTTGGCTTTTCTTTCTGTCTGGAATTCCTTCTGTCATCCTCTCTTCCTCATGCATTTCTGTTCTCCTTTCAGCTGAGATGATACGCCTTCTCTAAGCCTTCTCCAGGATATTCCTTCCCCTAATTGTGCGCTTCCTTGTGTTCTCATGGCCTTGTATAGGCTTCTCTAATAACATAGATCACACTGTGCCTTAACTTGGGCTTTACCTGACTGTTTGACCTAGTAGTCAGTGAACTTCTTGAGGACAGATACCATGCCTTATTTATATTTGTGTTCCAAGCATCTGATGTAGCTTCTGGAAAATGGCAGGTATTTGTATAAATGCTTCTTGAATGAATGAATGGGTTCCTCCCTACCCCCACTGAATGCTGAATTTGAGATCTTGTCAGAGCCTATCCAATTTAAGCTTTAATGGGTGCAAATATAGTGGAAGTCTGTATTCCATGGAAATTTAATGACATGAAATTTAGTACATGGAGTTTGTTTTTGGATGGAATTCTATACATTCATTGGATATTTTGAAGAGTTATTTTGCAATATGACTCATCAAATAACTTATTAGCTTCTTTGCTACCATAGAGCACAGAGGACTTCCTATGACAGAAACAAGTAATACGTCTACATTTTCAAACCAGGACTCTTTTCTCTTAGGGAGCTGTAATTTGTATTTCTCATCTTTAATAGTACTGGTTTTACTGCCAACATGTGAGTAAAACACTCTCCTTTTTACATTGTTGTATTCTCTCACTTCAGAGAGGTAACTCTTACACCATGGCTTCTGGTAAGAAATTCTAGGCATTTACATAATAGTTCTTTTTTGGGAGGAAAAGACTTCAAGGTTTTAAAACATTCTAATTCCAACTAAATAAAAACTTTCATATAAGACAGTAGCCTTTTTTAGTTTGTATTAAATGCAGGTGTCTAGAGGACTAATGTATTTATGGCCTCATCATGTTCATATCTAATTCCTGAAGATGTATTTCTTTCAAACAGCATATGCTTGCTAGCTGAAGGTAATATGTGCTATTATCTACAGATCACAGATTTGGCAGTTACTTCCCCCTTTGTAATTATATGCCAGATGTACATCTTCAATTATGATAATTGTTTATGGTTTTAGAATTTTAGGCAAATTATATTATACTTTAAGTGCTACCAGGTATCTGAGCTTTAAATAGATGAGAATTTTATTCAATATACCCTATATTCAGTTCTTTTTTTATAAAATTTTTTTATTGTACTTTAGATGGAGGTTTACAGAACAAATAGTTTCTGATTAAACTGTTAGTACACATATTGTTTTATGACAATGGTTAACAACCCTACGACATGTCAACACTGTCCCTTCTCAAACTCGGGTTCCCTATTACCAGCTTTTCTGTCCCCTCCTGCCTTCTAGTCCTTGTCCCTGGACTGTTGTACCCCATTAGTCTCTTTTTGTTTTATGGGGCTGTCTAATCTTTGACTGAATGATGAACCTCGGGAGTGACTTCATTACTGAGCTGAAAGGGTGTCTGGGGGCCATACTGTTGGGGGTTTCTCCTGTCACTGTCAGGCCAGTAAGTCTGGTCTTTTTTTGTGAGTTAGAATTTTGTTCTACATTTTTCTCCAGCTCTGTCCAGGACCCTCTGTTGTGATCCCAGTCTGAGGAGTCAGTGGTGGTAGCCGGGCACAATCTAGTTGTACTGGACTCAGTCTGGTGGAGGCCTTGGTAGCTGTGGTCCATTAGTCCTTTGGATTAATCTTTTCCTTGTATCTTGTTCTCTTCATTTTCCCTTGCTCCTGAAGGGGTGAGACCAGTGGAGTATCTTAGATGGCTGCTGACGGGCTTTTAAGACCCCAGACGCTAGTCACCAAGGTAGAATGTAGAACATTGTCTTTATACACTGTGTTATGCCAATTGATCTAGATATTCCCCGAGACTATGGTCCCCACAGCTCTCCATCCAGCAGTTCAGTCCCTCAGGGAGTTTGGATGTGTCTGTGGAGCTTCCATAACCTTTTGTTGTACAAGTTGTGCTGGCTTCTCCGGTATTGTGTACTGTCTTACCCTTCAGAAAAGTTACCACTTATCTATTGTCTATTTAGTATTCCCCCCCACCCCTCCCATCCCTCATAACCAACAAAGATTGTTTCTTTTTGTGTGTAAACTATTTCTTAAGTGTTTACAGTAGAGGTCTCATACAATATTTGTCCTTTTGTGATTGACTTATTTCACTCAGCATAGTGTCCTCCAGTTTCATCCATGTTGTGAGATGCTTCACAGATACATCATTGTTCTTTATTGTTGCATAATACTCCATTGTGTGTATGTACCATAGTTTGTTTATCCATTCTTCTGTTGATGGGCATCTAGGTTGTTTCCATCTTTTTGCTATTGTGAACAATGCTGCCATGAACATGGGTGTGTGTATGTCTATTCGTGTGATGGCTCTTATTTCTCTAGGATATATTCCTAAGAGTGGGATTGCTGGATTGTATGGTATTTCTATTTCTAGCTTTCTAAGGAAGCGCCATATTGTTTTCCAAAATGGTTGTATCATTTTGCATTCCCAGCAGCAGTGCATAAGAGTTCCTATCTCCCTGCAGGCTCTCTAACATTTGTTATTTTCCAGTATTTTTGATTTGTGCCAGTAATGCTGGGGTGAGATGGTATCTCATTGTGGTTTTAATTTGCATTTCTCTAATGGCTAGTGATTGTGAGCATTTTCTCATGTGTCTGTTGGCCACTTGAATGTCTTCTTTTGTGAACTGTCTGTTCATTTACTTTGTTCGTTTTTTAATTGGATCGTTTGTCTTTTTGTTGTAGAGGTGTTGGATTTCTTGTAGATTATACAGATTAGACCCTTGTCTGACTAGTAATGTCCAAAAAATTTTTCCCAGTCTGTAGGTTCTCTTTTTACTCTTTTGGTGAAGTCTTTTGATGAGCATAGGTGTTTGATTTTTAGAAGATCCCAGTTATCTAGCTTACCTTACGGAGTTTGTATGTTGTTGGTTATTTGTAAATTGCTTTGGGTAGAATTGTCATTTTCACAATGTTGAGTCTACCTATCCATGAGCATGGTATGTTTTTCCATTTATCCAGATCCCTTTGGGTTTCTTGCAGTAGTGTTTTGTAGTTTTCTTTTTATAGGTCTTTTACATCCCTGGTTAGATTTATTCCTAAGTATTTTAATTTTTTTTAGGGGCTATTATAAATGGTATTGTTTTTCTGATTTCCTTTTCATCGTTCTCTTTATTGGTGTATAGGAATCCCACTGATTTTTGTATGTTTATCTTGTATCCTGCTACTCTGCTGAATCTTTCTATTAGTTCCCATAGTCTTCTCGTGGAGCCTTTAGGGTTTTCTATGTATAGTATCATATCATCTGCAAACAGGGACAGTTTAACTTCTTCGTTACCAGTTTGGATTCCCTTTATTTCTTTTTCTTGCTTTATTGCTCTAGCTAGAACTTCCAGCACAGTGTTAAATAGGAATGGTGATAAAGGGCATCCTTACCTTGTTCCTGTTCTCAAGGGGAATGTTTTCAGCCTCTCTTCATTAAGAATGATGTTGGCCGTTGGTTTTGCATAGATGCCCTTAATTATATTGAGGAATTTCCCTTATGTTCCTATTTTGTTGAGCATTTTTATCAAGAATGGGTGTTGGACTTTGTCAAATGCCTTTTCTGCATCAATTGAGATGATCATGTGACTCTTTTCTTTCCTTTTATTTATGTGGTGGATTACATTGATTGATTTTCTAATGTGGAACCATCCTTGCTTAGCTGGTATGAATCCTACTTGGTCGTGGTAAATTATTTTTTTGATATGATGCTGAATTCCATTGGCTAGAATTTTGTTGAGAATTTTTGCATCTATATTAATGAGAGAGATTGGTCTATAATTTTGCTTTTTGGTGGCATCTTTGCCTGGTTTTGGTATCAGAGTTATGCTGGCTTCATAAAATGAGTTTGCAAGTATCCCTTCCTTTTCTATGTTCTAAAATAGTTTGAGTAGTACTGGTATAAGCTCTTCTCTGAAGATTTGGTAAGATTCTCCAGTGAAGCCATCTCGGCCAGGGCTTTTTTTTGTTGGGAGTTTTTTTTATTACCTTTTCAATCTCTTCTCTTGTTATGGGTCTGTTGAGATTTTCCACATCACTTTGTTGTAGTTTGGGTAGGTAGTGTGTTTCTAGAAACTTACCCATTTCTTGTAGGTTTTCAAATATGTTGGAGTATAGTTTTTCATAATACTCTGTTATGATCCTTTTTATTTCAGTTGAGCCTGTTGCAATATCCCGTTTCATTTCTTATTTGGGTTATGTGCGTCCTCTCCTGTTTTTCTTTTGTCAGTCTGGCCAGTGGTTTGTTGATTCTTTCAAAGAACCAACTTCTGGGTTTGTTGATTCTTTCTATTGCTTTTCTCTTCTATATTTCATTTATTTCTGCTTTGATCTTTATTATTTCCTTTCTTCTGGTGTCTGTGGCCTTTTTCGCTGTTCTCTTTCTATTTGTTCTAGTTCTGTAGTTAATGTTTTGATTTTGCCCCATCTTCTTTTTTTATGTGTGCATCTATTGCTTTTAATTGTCCTCTGAGGACTGCCTTTGCTGTGTCCCAAAGGTTTTGGTATGATGTATTTTCATTCTTGTTTCATTTTAGGATTTTTTTTTTATTACGTCTATGATTTCTTCTATTACCCAGTGGTTTGTAAGCAGGGTGTTATTCAGTTTCCATGTAATTGATTTTTTTTCCTTGCTCCTTCTGTTGTTAATTTCTACCTTACGGCATTGTGGTCAGAGAAGAAACTTTGTATTACCTCAGTGTTTTGGATCTTGTTGAGGATTGCTCTGTGGCTGAAGATGTGGTCTATTCTGGAGAATGTTCCGTGTGAATTGGAAAAGAATGTGTACTTTGCAGCTGTAGGGTGGAGTGTTCTATATATGTCTGTGATGTCAAGTTGACTGATTGTGCCCTTTAGGTCTTCTGTATCTTTGTTGAGTTTCTTTTTAGATGTTCTGTCCTTTACTGAGAGTGGTGTGTTGAAGTCTCCTACTATTATTGTGGAACTGTCAATTTCTCTTTTAAGTGATGTTAGTTTGTTTTATGTATTTTGGAGCCCTGTCATTGGGTGCGTAGATTTTTATTATGGTTATGTCTTCATGATGAATCGTCCCCTTAATTATTGTATAGTGTCCTTCTTTGTCTTCTGTGGTGGGTTTTGTTTTAAAGTCTATTTTATCTGAGATTAGTATTGCGACTTCTGCTCTTTTTTGGTGGTTGTTTGCTTGATATATTTTTTTCCATCCTTTGATTTTTAATAAATTTACGTCTTTGTCTCTAAGGTGTGTCTCATGTGGAGAGCATATTGATGGATCCTGTTTTTTAATCCGTTCTGTCACTCTCCGTCTCTTTATGGGTGCAGTTAGGCTGTTTACATTCAGTGTAATTGATAGGTGTGAGTTTATTGCTGTCATTTTGTAGTGCTTTTTTATTTTGTGGTGCTGACATTTTCTTTTTCCTCTTACTCTCCTGTGCTGAGTTCCTTTTGTTTGTGGATTTTTTTTTCATTTCTTTTGTTTTTGTAGGTTTTGTTTTTACTGAGACTTTATGTTTTTCCTCTTTATTTTGATGAGTAGGTTTGTTATCTTTCTTTGTGGTTACCTTGAAATTTACCCTTATCTCCGTATGTTTGAAGCAGTCTATTATTGCTTGGTATTGCCTTGTCTTCCTCTTCATTAGAAGGTTCTATACCTGTGCCATTTATTCCCTCTTTTATTGTTATGATGTTGTTGTCATTTACAGATTAACTTCTCTGATTCCCTGTTGTATTTCTTTTGGTTTTAGATAGTCCTTGAGAGTTCATTTCCTAGATTGGTATCTGGCTGGTATCATCCTGTGTCCTAGATTCAGCCTGTGAGCTGATGTTGTTTGTTCTCTGACTGAAGGACTCCCTTTAATAATTCTTGTAAGTTTGGTTTGGTTTTTACATATTCCCTTAATTTCTGTTTATCTGGAAATGACCTAATTTCACCATCAAATTTGAACGAGAGTTTTGCAGGATATATTATTCTTTGCTGGCAGTGTTTTTCTTTCAAGGTTTTATATATGTCATCCCATTGCCTTCTTGGCTGCATGGTTTCTGCCAAATAATCTGAGCTCAGTCTTACTGTTTCTCCTCTGTATGTGCCTTTTTGTTTTTCTCGAGCTGCTCTCAGGATTCTTTGTTTGTCTTTGGTTTTGGCGAGTGTGAAAATGATATGTCTTGGTGATTTTCTTTTGGGGTCTATCCTATATGGGGTTCGTTGAGCTTCTTGGATGGCCAGGTTTTCATCTTTCATGATATTGGGGAAGTTTTCTGTTAGCAGTTGTTCAATGATCCTGTCTGTGTTTTCTGTTTTCTCCACCTGTTCTGGAACTCCGGTCACATGCAAATGTTTGCTTTTGATTGTATCCCACATAATTCTCAGAGTCTCTTCATTTTTCTTCATTCTTTTTTCTGATTTTTCCTCAAACAGTTGTATCCAAGTTTTTGTCTTCAATTTCGCTGATCCTGCCTTCCACCATTTCAAACCTGCTCCTCAGCCCTTCTGTGATACTGTCCATTTCTGAAATCTTGTTTATCTTTTTGATTTCTAAACGTTGTTTTTGTATGACTTGTAGTTGTGAATTTATTTTGGCATTTTATTCCTGCATCATTTTCCTAAATTCTTCTTTTTTTTGTCTATACTTTCCATGAATTTGTCTGCTTTTTCCATGAATCTGTATTTTTTCCTCGTTTTTGTGTTTTTGCTTCAACTCTGGGATAGCCCTGACTATTAGAGATCTGAATTCCCTATCAGGTAGTTCTAGTGCCTTTTGTTCTACTGGAGGGTCATGTGGTGTTGTATTTTGAACACATACTGGAACCATCCTGTCCTGTTTTTGTAAATGTTTTGATAGTGTCTACTGTCTTTGGGGCATTCGGTAGTTATTTTCCTTGTTTATTGATTTTAGATTTGTTTGTTTCATCCTGCTTTTTTGTTTTATGTGGTTCTATCTGAGCAGGCGGGCTGTGTGTTCTTTGTTGTTTGATCGTCTGTGGGTACTTTTCACCTCCTTCTCCAACTGGCAGGGTTAGTTGCTCAGATATGGTACAGCAGGGCAGGTCTAGCTGATGAGGCGTTGCTGGGATGGGTTGTTTGTGGCAAATACTTGGGCCAGCAGGGCAGGCCGGTAATCAGTTCAGTGCAGGTTCTGATAAACCATGCCTGTGCTGCTTGGGGGTGTGATGTTGAGCACATGGTGCAGGTAGGCAAGATGGATTGGGCAGATTGTGATGTGTGGATCTAAGATCGGTATGAGAAGGAGGAGAGAAAGGAGAGAGGAACAGGAGCCAAAAACTTACAAACAAACAAAAAAGAGTGCTAGGAGAGCTTGCTGTTGGAGTGGAGAGATGAGAGACTGAGAAATGGAGAAAAACAAAAAGGAGAACAAGAAGGAAAAGAAAAAATGAATAAAAATTGGAAGGAAAAAGCAGAGCAAAGTCCCCAGGGATCCCACCAGTGCAGCTGCGAGTTCTGAGGAAGTTGCTCTCAGGCCATGAAGTACAGCTGACAAAAGGGCTAGAGGTGTCACTCAGCACCAGGTGTTCAGGAGAAAGGAAGAGAAGGTAAGTATAGAGAGACAAGAAACTAGTAACAAGTAATGAAGAAAGACATAAAGGGAGAAAGAAAGAAAAGAAAAGAAAACAAACAAAGAAAAAAAGAACATGAACCCCCCCAAAAAAAACAGGAAAAAAGAAAAAAGAAAAAAGAAATGCCTTCTGCGCATTTGTGCAAACTGAGGGGGTAGGTCCGAAGTCATGCAGTACTGCCCAGCTATGATGGGCTCCCAATTAGAGAAAAGAAAAATAAAACAAAGAAACAATTCAAAACAAACAAACAAAAGCCCTGGGATCCCACCAGTATGGTAGCACGGGCTGGGAAGTAGTCCTACACTTGAGCGGTACTTCACAGCCTCTCTGGTAGAAGCAAAGATTCTGGATAGAGCCAGGTATTTGAGAGAAAGGAGAGGGAGGTGGTGAGAGGTACAGAAGGAATCAAAAGAAGTGGAAAAAAGCAACACCAGCAGCCAACAAATGGTGCTCAGGGAGCCAGCCAGTGCAGGCAGGTGGAATTCAAGCAGCACTGGGGTGAAGCCGGTGCTTCCCGGCTAAAAGTCTGTGGCCGTAGGATGCAGAGGAGGCCAAGTGGGGGTGAAGAAGGGTGGGGGGTGGGAAAGTGTATATTACTGGTTATTGGTTGTCTCCTGCTTCCCTGTACCCGCTGTTCACTGATCTCCGATAGGAGTCCAAGATGGCAGATCCATGCTGCGCTAGCTGATAGGGGACCTCTGCATGTCTGTCTCCTCACTCTCTGTTCACTGTCAGTTTCTTATTACATTCAGTGCTTGGCTGAGTTCTTTATCTCTTCACGTGATGCTTAGGGTTTCAGGATTGAAATTTTCTCTGTTTGGCTTAGTTTTTTGGATCTTTGCTGTGGATGGACTTTCCGGAAGTCCTCAAATCTTTATTTTTGTTTAGAATACTTTTCTTCCTTCTCATTCTTCTTACTTCATCAAAAAGAATGAATTAGAGGATTCCTAATAGCCAGGAACAATGCCAAGAAGGTTTAAGTTTTTTTTTAAAAAAAAAAGTCTTAAGAATAAAAACATTGTATTCCTATCGTGCTTTTGTTTTAATTTTATTTGGTAGGATACGGGGTGTGGGCTTGAGATTACTAACTGTTGTGGTCATTATCCTTTTCATATACGTAGCCTGTCAGGATAGCTGTAGAGGCATGACATCTAAAACTGCACGTGACATACATGGACTCTACCCAGCAACTCTGAGGGGACATTGGCCCTCGTGTTCTGGAGATGAACCTTCAGTTAATGCAGCCCTAGGTCACGTTTATTTTGGGGCAAGGATATTACATTATTGATTTATATTGAACTTGCAGTCCACTTATAACTGCCAAAATCTTCTCTTTTTTTCACATACTGATCTTAAGCACCTTGCCTGGGTCCTCTACTTGTGTTATTGATTTAAGAGCAGGACTTTCATTTATTATGATATTAAATTTCTTTTGTTAAATTTGACTGGTGATTCCATCCTACTGAGATAATTTTGGATTCTGATTCCCTTTTCCAACTTTATTTCAATTTGTCCTATATGATTTTAGTAAGGGGTCACTGGGCTTGGCTTGCACTTGGCTACTAACCTAAAAGTTGGAGATTTGTACCCACCCAGTGATGGCACGGAAGAAAGGCCTGGTGATCTGCTTTTGTAAAGATTCCAGCCAAGTAAACCCTATAGAGAAGTTCTGTTCTGTAACATATGGGGTTGCCATGAGTCAGAATCGACCAAGCTTGCCATCTAATCTCATCCAAATCACTGGGGGCAAAATAATGCTGGTCAAAACAAGGTGAGGAACTTTCTAGAGTAGCAAAAGGACCTTGTTCTCTCTCATACATGTATTACCCTTCTTTGATTTCTGGGTGCATGCTATATTACTACTTGATGACAAAATGGAAAATAAAACTTCTTAAGATAGCAAAGTGACTGTCAACCCTAATGTTCTTAAATCATTTTTTTACTTCTCTCACAATTGAGATGCAGTTCTTTCTGAGGGCAGTGACATTTTTATATCTAACCACCTTCCATTTCAATTAGCATGCCTGCGTGTTACTGCAAGGGGAGTTTCAGTCCTCAGTGATGAGTCCAGAAAAGTATAAGTCACACCAATGGAAAAATACCACCAGAACATGGGTGCTTTTTAATGAAAACACATTTTCATATTGTAGCATTTCAAGTAGGATGACTGGAATCTAGGAAACTGGGACAACACATTGCTCGGCAGTTTTTGCTGAGAAGGCTAAAAATAGGTTTTCAGTAGAGAATTAATGAATTATAGTGATTTGGTGTTGAGCAGTGCTGCTTCAGTTAGGGATATTTAGCTTACTAATAAAATGTCACCATAATTTGAAGTTAGAGAAGTTGTCTTAGAACACCTTAAATTGATATTCTCTTAAAAAAATAAAAACCTGACTCAGCAGGTTAAAGTAAAAATTTAAATACATACTTACACCAGTATTACTACTATGTGATAGCAACTTTCGACTTTGTAGCTCCAGCTGCATATATAGGCTCTTAGCTCTTACTCTCTTATGAAAAGGTGAGTGGCGAAGATAAGTGATATTTCTTAGCCAGGGAATAGTTACCATAATCGATTTACCTGCACGAATGCATTGGTTAATGAATCGCTTAATGGCATGGAAGTTACGTACAGCTGTACTGTACCGCAAACTTGACAAATGTCCATTTATAAAATATGGAAAAGCTGATCATTTAAAAAATGAAATAATTTTAATAAAATAATGTATCAGCTTTCATGGTTACACTGAAAAACACATGATAGAACTTATTCTTCCAATATATATTGGTGCATTGTATTTTTCAGTCTATATGGCAGATACAGGTGAATCAGAGATGAATATGAGATAGTCTCAGGCCTACAGAAACCCATAGACCAGAAGAGGAGTCAGGCAGTTAAAACAGATACTTTCAGTACAATGTGGTTAATAAAATGATAAACCTGTATCCATATCCATACCCATAACCATGATCATAACTATAACTATATTTGTTAGAGGACTAAAAAGGAGAAAGACCTGACTTGACAGGTGCTGGGCATAGGCAGTGGCATTAAAGGGAAACTTTCTATGGAAGAAATGTCTAAGCAGAACCTTAATGCATAGAAGTTAGTCAGGTTAGGGTGCGTGTGTGTGTGTGTGTGTGTGTGTGTGTGTGTGTATTCGTGTGCAAGTGTATGTGTGTATATGCGTGTATGTAAATGTGTGTGTGGGTGTATGCTTGAGAGAACAACAACAAAAAGGGATAGGATATTCCTGGAAGTGAGTCAGTTAGAGGTGAGAAAACACTGTGAGGATGCTGGTGTATGTGGGGTGTTTGTGTGACTGTTAGAGAGGAATGGTGTACAGGAGGAGCCCATGGACAGAGGGGAAACATGGAAGGTGATGGAGCAAAGGGATGGCATAGTCATGTTGACATGTTGGGAGGGTTGCTATGATGATGATGGCTAGAGTAAATTGAATGGAACAAGACTTAGGGCATGACTGTGGAGTAAGCTGTCCAGGTGAGAGATGATGAGGGCTTCTCTCACTTGGCATTGGTGGTAGGAATTTAGAGGGGATAGAGTCAAGAAATTTCTAGGAAGTAAATCAGATAAATATTCATATCTTACACATTTTTTTTTAGGTTTGTTTCCAGGTAACATAAAATTTTGGTTAATACTGTAAATGATATTTTTCTTAAAATTATGTTTTCTAATAATTCTCATGATGGAATATTATGAGCAGTGCAAATGTGTGCACTTAAGCTGTATGCATCAATATGAATGAATTTTAGAAACATAATGTTGAATGAATAAAGCAAGCCCCAGAAGAGTGATTCAATTTGTATAAAGCTCAACAATTTGTTGTTTAGAGATGCATATGTAATAAACTAATATAAAAAGGAAGTAATAAAAACAAAATTAAGGATAATGGTTACTGTCTTAGGCTGGGTTTTCTAGAGAAGCAAAACCAGTAAAGTGTATAAATATATATATGTATATAGAGACATTTATATCAAGGAAATAGCTCACGCGATTGTAGAGGCTAGAACGTCCCAAGTCTGTGGATCAGGGTAGAGGCCTCTACCAAGTTGCGCAGCTGCAAAAGCTGGTGAGCCCAAGATTGGCAGGTCGGAGAGCAGGGTTCCCGCTTACAGGCTGTGAAGGTTGACAAATTCCAAGATCAGCAGGCAAGACCACAAGGTTTCTCCTGAGTCACGTAGCTGCAGGGGCTGGTGAACCCAAGATAGGCAGGTCAGAGAGCAGGGCTCCACTCACAGGCTGTGAGGATTGGTGAATCCCAGGTTCGGCAGATAAGCTGACAGCTCAAGTCCCAAGGACTGGAGGTGAGACGACAGGAGGCAGCCTCAGGATCCAGAGTGAGCAAAAAGCCAGAACCTCTGCTTATATTCAGATGCAGGCCACACCCCCAAGGAGACTCCCTTTCATCTGACTGGCTACTCACAGTATATTCAGTCATGGGAGTGATTACATAGAAACACTGAGAATCATGGCTCAGCCAAGTTGACACACAATCTTAACCATCACACTTACTTACCTTTCAGGGAGGGGGAAGTGAGAGATGGGATATGGAAGGAAGAGGGGAGTACATAGGTAGATGGAATGATATTGGACAGTTCTGGTTCCTATATTGGTTGTGGGTTTGTGGGTACTGGTTTTTTATTATTCTTCATTATATGTGTTTGTGTGTAAGTTATATATATTCTTTCATATTATTAAGTGTTATATTAAAAGATAATAAAGGAAAAAATAGATATACAGGTAGAAATAAGGGCAAAGATAGCCCCAGGTTCCTAACTTGGATTACTGGATCAGTGATGGGAATGTCAAGTAAATAGAGAAACCTGAAGGTGTACTCAGGAAAGATGGTGAGCCAGGGTGCTTGAAGCACATCTGAGCAGATGAATATGCAAGTCTGCAGTTTAGGGGAGAAATCTAGGCTAGATAAAGGCTGATTTGGAAGTCATAAATATACAGTTGTCTTTCAAACGAGAAAAGTGGATAAAAGTCACCCAGAGGGAATGAGAAAAACTGAATAAGAAGGGAATCCTGAGGACCACCAGCATTTCAGTATCAGGAGGACAAAGAGGAACCCTACAGAGAAGGAATGGATCCAAAGTTAGGAGGAAAACCTAGAGAGGGCATTGTGGAGTAAGCCAAGGGGTAGAGTTTCAGGAAGGAGGGGGGTGATTATCAGAGTCAGATGGCAGCCAGGAGGTTTAGTAAGGTGAGGTCTGGAAATCACCCATTGGGTTTGCCAGTTAGGATGCTCGTGCTGATCTTGGTGAGATCTGTTTCAGAGTGGTAGGGGCAGAAGCCAACTGCAGTGTGGGAAGAGGTGACTGGGAACTGGTACGGTGGGTACAGAGTATGTAGAAGAATGTTTGGAGAAATATGAGTGGTAGCTAGCTAGTGGTCTAGGAGAAGAGGGAGCCATACTTTTTATAGAATGGGAGAGACTTAGCACATTGGCCTGCGAAGGGAAGGAGTCAGAAGAGCAGGAAAGAATAAAGGACAAATAGGAAATGCTTGATGGAGCACATCCTAGGAGGTGGGGCAAGAGGACAAGGGGTCAACAACCCAGCCAGGGTTGGCTTTGAACAGGAAAGTTCTGCTGAGGATGGGGTTGGGTAGGAGTTGAGTTAGAAGAGGTAGTGAAGGTTTGGAGTAGTTGCAGAGGATGAGGAAGCTAACCAAATATAGCCTACGATTGACATTTGGTACTCAGGTTCCAGCTGAGTTTGGAGAGCATTAAATTATCCTAAAGATGATTGCACTGCTGTAAGATATTTCCAGATAGCTCTCAGACTCATTGGTGTCACAGTAGGAAAAGTTGCTTCTAGGTTTTGTAAGCTGGATGCAAAGGAAGACATAGTGGTGCAAGGGAGAAGAGGATTCTGTTGAGAGGATAAGCCACATGATCAGCAGTGGGTTCCATACTGGCTAGAAAGGAAGAGCTAGAGGGCAGAAGGGAATGAGGGACTTTTTTTTTTTTTAATTGTGCTTTAGGTGAAAATTTTATAGAGCAAATTAGTTTCTCACTAAAGAGTTAGTACACAAATTGTTTTGTGACATTGGTTGCCATTCCTGTGATGTGTCAACACTCCCCTTCTCCACCCCGGGTTCCCTGTTTCCATTCGTCCAGTTTTCTTGTCTCTTCCTGCCTTCTCTTCTTTGCTTTTGGGCTGGTGTGCCCATTAGTCTTGTATACATGATTGATCTGTGAAGTACATTTCTCACATGTGTTATTGTTGGCCCTATAAACCTGTCTTATCTTTGGCTGAAGGGTGAACCTCAGGAGTTACTTCAGTACTGAGTTAAAAGGGTGTTCAGGGACCATGCTCTTGGGGTTTCTCCAGTCTCTGTCAGACCAGCAAGCCTGATCATCTTCTTTTTTTTCTGAATTTGAATTTTGTTCTACATTTTTCTCCTGCTCTGTCCAGGACCCTCTATTGTAATCCCTGACAGAGCAGTCGGTAGTGGTAACCCAACACCATCTAGTTCTTGGCTCAGTCTGGTGGAGGTTGTGGTAACTGTGGTCCATTAGTGCTTTGAGCTAATCTTCCCTTGTGTTTTTGGTTTGGTTTTCTTCATTCTCCTTTGCTCCAGCTGGGATGGGACCATCTTAGAAGGCCACTCGCAGGCTTTTAAGACCCCAGATGCTACTCACTACAGTCAGATGTAGAATATTTTCTTTATAGACTGTGTTATGCCAATTGAGCTGGATGTCCCATGAGACCATGGTCCCCAGCCCTCAGCCCAGAGCTCATTCCCTTGGAGAGTTTGGATGTGTCTGTGAAGCTTCAATGACTTTGCCTTGGTCAAGTTGTGTTGGCTTCCCCAGTGTTGTGTACTGTCTTACCCTTCACCAAAGTTACCCCTTATCTACTATCTAGTTAGTGTTTTTCCCTCCCTACCCCTCCCCTCCCTCATAACCATCAAAGATTGTTTCTTTTTGTGTGGAAGCAGTCTCATGTGTTTTTATAATAGTGGTCTTGTACAGTGTTTGTCCTTTTATGATTGACTTATTTCACTCAGCATAATGTCCTCCAGATTCGTCATTCTTCTTCATTGTTGTGTAGTATTCCATTGTGTGTATATACCATAGTTTGTTTATCCATTCATGTGCTGAGTGGCACTTAGGTTGTTTTCATCTTTATGCTATTGTGAATAATGCTATAATGAACATGGGTGTGCTTATGTCTATTTGTGTGACAGCTCTTTAAAGTTTATTCATGTGAGACTTTAAAGAAAGACTATAGTAATGAAAGCAGTCATGATATTAGCTAGGAGCATATACTTTTGATCTATTCATTTTTGACAATGTATAATCATTGTCATCTGTGAACATTTATTATCTCTTGTACTGTTCCAAACTAAAGTACAGGAGAGTTTTTTTTTTTAAATCTATTTATTGAGAATAGCATCATACCAAATAATAAAAATAAACTGTACTTTACATCTCTGAGCATGTTTTATTTTGAGTGTAACCAGTAAGTTGAATAAGCAGGATTTGAGATGGGCAGAGAGGTCAGAGAAAGGCCTTGTCTCACTTGGCTGAGCGATTCCTTCTCTCATGGTATTTCCATGGGCCCTCTCAACCCTTTCTCTTCCCTAGGAACCTCCATCTCAGCACCCTTGGTATGGGGGACCTCTTGTTTTTCTGACTATCTGGTCCATACAGATACTCCCTTTTGGAGTCACCATGCCCTCCCAGATATCCCTCTTGAACGACACATTTGTTTTCGTTAGTTGCTGTCAGAAGAATAATGAAGTAAGAGCTAAACAGAAGATTTCAAAGGGTAGCTCGAGAAAAAAAGCTGAAGTATTATGATAAAATGTACAAAAACCTAGAATTAGAAAACCAAAAGGGAAGAACACAATTGACATTTCTTAAGCTGAAAGAACTGAAGAAAAAATTCAAGCCTTGAATTGAAATACTGAAGGATCCTATGGGTAAAAAATTGAATGATGCAGGAAGCATCAAAAGAAGATGAAAGGAATATACAGAGTTACTGTACCAAAAAGAAATGGTTGACATTCAACCATTTCAGGACGTAGTATATGATTGAGAACTGCTGGCCCAAATCTAGTTCATGGGAAATACTCAAACATTCTGTCCTTTGCTCTGACACTGTGGCTGTGCAAGCTGGACAATCTGCTACCACAGGCTTGAGCTTTCTCTCACCTGAGTCAGGCACTCCATCCTCAATTTCCCTCAGATGCAGGATTTCAAGCTCTCTGAAAGGTCTCTGTCTAGGTTTGAGGTATAGAGAACGATGTCTCCCCACTCTGCCTCTCCATGGGCAGAGGGTGTGCACTCAGGGCTTGGCTACTGATTTTTTCAAATAAATCTCTTTACAAATGCTTGCTCCGCTTGATCCTCTTTTTCCATTGTAACTAAAATGCTGTTCCACAAGGATGCAGCTTTGTATAGTGTTTTCCGATACTAGGAACATTAGTCGCAAGGGATTATTATGGTTGAAATAAAAGGAAGTCCATTCTTATGTTACATTTGTTTACTGAGATATGCAGTGGAAAAAAATGAGATATAGTCTTTTTAATATTTTATGGAGACAAGCAAATGATTGCTATATGAAGGTGAATTTAAAGTACCAAATGCAAAAACATGGTGTATTGTGTTATCCAGGTGTTTTGATTGGTGAACTTTGGTGGTTACAGCTGGCGCTTGTAAGTACATGTCTCAGATTCTGTCTTCATGATAGAGAAATGTATTTCTAACTATACAGAAATAATGTTATCATCATTTTAATAGCTACATTTATATGGCACTTAGAATGTGTTTACGTACTTTGCTTATATTGACTTATTTAATCCTTACAGCAATCTGACAAGGTAGATGATGATGATATTATTGTTAGTAGTATTATTCCCATTTTATGTAGAGGAAATTGAGGTACAGAGAAATTACAGTTTACCCAGGATAATAATACCTCTTTCCCAGGGTTATTCTGGTATTAACATGACTTAATTTATCCTGACTTATACAACAGATATATCCTAAAAATATGTGTATAAAATAACACACTTTTTTTTTTTTTTGGATTCAAATTCTATTTTAAATGTGACAAATGAAAATATTTTTGGTTAGATGTGTAATTATCTTCCAAATTATCTTTAGAGTGAATATGAATTTTTATATGTGTATTAGTTTCCTAGGAAGGTTAAGCACTCAGGTGATAACTGAAAGATCAGGGGTTTGAACCCACCAGCTGCTCCATGGGAGAAAGAGGTGGCAGTCTGCTTCTGTGAAGATTACAGCCTTGGAAACCCTATGGGGCAGTTCTACTGTGTCCTATAGGGTCACTATGAGTCAGGATAACGTAAAGGCAACTTTGTTCCTCCCCACTATGTCTGCCATAAAAATTACCATAAAGTGGTAAATTTATTCTCTCACAATCTGGAGGCAAGAAGTCAAAAATCAAGGTGTTGGCCAGGCCATGCTCCCTCTGAAGGCTCTACATTAATTGTCTTTCTCTTAGCTTCTGGTGGTTGCTGGCCATCCTTGGCTTGTAGCTGCAATGCTCCAATCTACCTCCATCTTCACATGGCCTTCGTCCCTGTGTGTGTCTGTCCTCTTCTATGAGGACACCAGTGATTGCATTTAGGTCTCACTCTAATCCAGTGTGACCTCATATTAATTACTAATTACATCTATAAGGACACTGTTTCCAAATAAGGTCACATTCTGAGGTTCCAGGCTGGCATGAACTTTGGGGGACATTATTCAACTACAAAATGCAGTACAATTCCATTTTACTCAGGTACTGTATTCTAAAATCAGCTTTTCAGGCCAAGATGGGGTGTTGTCAAAATCACTTGGGACCGCAAGAGCAATATTGTATATATGGTGTTGAGTAGACAACTGTCATTTCTTTAACTTTTCATTGTTTGGTGTTTTTCAGTGGCCTTCTGTAAATTCTTCAGTTTCTTCTTTGAGGATGTTAACAAAGAAGAATCAGGTAGCTGTTATCAAAATATAGTTTTGTTTTCTGTGGAAACTTCTTTCCCTAACAGGTTACAGACTCAGAGACGCCTTTCTAACTTGGAACTGAAGCCATTCCAGGAGATCACCTTTCACCCAAGTAATAGACAGGCCTATAAAATAAACAATGACACCCATGAGGAAACTGCTCCTTAGAACAATCATCTATATGAGACCAAAAGGACAACATATGCCCAAAAGCAATTATGAGAAGGCAGGAAGGGGCAGGAAAACTGGACAGATGGAAACAGGGAACTCAGGGTGGTAATGGGGAGAGCGCCTGACACATTGTGGGGCTTGCAACCTATGTCATGGAACAATTTGTATATAAATTATTGAATGGGAAACTAATTTGCTCTGTAAACTTTCACCTAAAGCACAATAGAATGATCAAAAAAGTAAAAAATCAAATGAAGTGCTTGTTAAATTTTAACCACTACCTTTATGTTGATAATTTAAAAAAACATACTGCTAATAACAAGTTTACATTTATTACATTCTTATTATGGGGCAAGTACTGTGCTAAATACTTTATGTGTATCATCTCATTTAACATTCGCCCACAAAGAGAGGTGGGCATAAATGCTTTCTACTTTCACTTATATATTCAACAAATAGTTTTTTTAAAAATTGGATATTTGTTATGACTGGCCAAGCTGGTTTACTCCTAATCCAATCCCTCTTTGCTTTTTCACCTTGGTGCTTTTGTTAATCATTGTTTATAGTTTAAGATGCTCTCTTTTCTATTCTTGGCTTTTCCCCAATTCTATCTATCCTGTTAAATCTAACTCACGTTCTTCCCCTTCCTGTAAATCCTTTACAGACTGCCCCATCTGAAAAGACCTCTCCCTCTGCTAAACTCACATAGCACCAAGCGGTGTCATGTGTTTGACAGTCACTTATGGCGGTATATTCTGTCTTGAAATTTTATTCAAATTGCTGATTTTCACAAGTTTGTCTTCTTTCTCCAACTTGAGTAAATTCTTCAAAATTGTGAGATAGAGCTCAACAATTTGTATCCTCTGCAGTAATAGTTCCTTAACAAGTAGATTTCAATATGGCTGGAAAACTCAACTCCCAATTGAAATGACATATTATGTTACAGAATGGAAAACAGTCTCAGTTCTGTAACCTAAGAAGCACAATGTGTAATTGAAGACTTGCTCACCAAGTAGATAGAAAACCTTATCATAGAAACCAGAACAGGTTTTGGGAGACTGAAAAATACAGTATTTTTATAGTATTAAGCTTCTTACTAAAATGAAGTCCAGAGAGCAATAACATACTGAGAAGTCTTATCCCAAACTGGTCTATAACTGATTAGGCCAGAAGGAGAGGAGATGCCTCCTAAAAAGACTGGCTCCTAAAAAGAGGGTCTCAGAAAGAGATTTTGCTCCAGAGGGTTGGTTCATACCGAATGAGGAAAAAAATACTGAAGGTTCTGAAACACTGAAAGAGACATTCAAGACTTCATGAGTCTTTGAAAATTAGTGAATAGTAGTTCAGTTTTAACTCAGCAGGATCCATTCATTCGCTCACTTATTCTTACGATCATTCCTGTATCCTTAAGGACTATCAAATCAAAAATGTGAAAGATACAGTCCCTACTCTCTAAGCACTTTCATTACAGTATTGGAGATAAGACATATAAACAAATAATTACTATGCTATGCAATATGTAGTAAATGTTATATGAGTATTCATGAGCATAGTACTTGACTTCCTGGAACTTCATTTCCTTACCTATAAAATGAGAACATTGGCCTTGACAGAGTATTTTTAAGGTTCTCTCCACCTGTAAAATCACATGAGTAAAGCATACACAGAGTCCTAAAAAATTTAGAGGAGAAAAGCATTCTTCACAGTGGAATGATCAAAGGAAGTTTCTTAGTGGAAATGCTATTTTGATAGGCACAGAAAACAATCATGATAATGATATAAACCATTTATTAAGTGTTTGCTATGCAGGAAGTGCTTTAAACACAGATTCCTATGGGGAAGAAAGTAGAGCAGGGTTATCTATGAATGCTCTGAAATTATATGCCATTTTTTCTACGGAAAGGTTCCAGAGCTTTCCTCCGATGCTCAAAGTGGTCTGTGACCCAGAAACCTGAAGAACTGTGTATAAGAGTAGAAGAGACCTGGTTCCTGGACATTAGGAGATGGCTACGTAGAGGACGTGGAAGGAAGGAACTGTTGCGAACAAAGAAATTGTGAAAAGCTGGGCATGGGAAGCCCCTGGGAGGGGGAGCTTGAAGTAGGGAGAAGTAATCAGTGTGAGATGGTTATCAGAATTGTCCTCTGGAGTCAGAATGTCTGGATTTAAATCCTGACTGCGGCCACCTGAGACTAAGTCCGTTGCTATTTAGATAACCATTACTTATATAAATTTTCTTTGATTATTTTTAAAATTAAGGGCTTATTATGTGTTAAATGCTTTCATCCATCTGTTCTTTGGTTTAACAAATATTT
The DNA here is from genome assembly GCA_030035585.1 of Dugong dugon. Lineage (NCBI taxonomy): Eukaryota > Metazoa > Chordata > Mammalia > Sirenia > Dugongidae > Dugong > Dugong dugon. Next base: position 171,740,243 of record CM057462.1, read on the forward strand.
AGCCCCAAGAACTAGCCACTAGGAGAAATTTGGTGAGCAGAGCATATGTGGCCATGCTCTTGTCCTCACAAAAGAAATTCCATTTTACAGATAGAGTAACTGAGGCTTGGGGAAGTTAAGTGACGCCCAAATCACCTGATAAGGAAATGGCAGAACCTTAAAACACAGGTGTGACCCCAAAGTTCTTCTTTTAATCACTAGTGTCTTTGACTACAGAATACCATACAGACATGGCTGACTGAGAACACATTAACAAGGGGAAACCTATTTACTTTTAGGAATGGTTTACATATAGGTATCTTAGCTGAGAGAAGGATGATGCAGATATTTTGGATGGGCTTTTCTAACCTTCTGAAACTACTGAGGGGTTATCAAGTAATATAGCATATTTTGAAATCAATTTTTATATGATATATTTTGTTACTACATTGTTACTGAGATTGCATTTTTCATTATGATACATGTGATATATGTATATGTGAGGACCCTTTAAAATGAGTACAGTTGTTTTCCAAGCAAGATGATTCTTTTCTCACATATTCCTCGATTGTCCTCTTTCCAATTCCCATTATTTTTAATGCATTTTGAAAAAATAATTGATTACTTCCATGTTTGAGCTCCTTTAAAGAAGAGGGTCCTTGTGAGAGTTAAGTTCCTGTTGTTACTATTGTAGTTAAGCATTAACTTACATACAGTTGAGTTGGAAAAAAAAAGTAGCATTTTTTTTAATAGTTCATTTTATTTTTTGTTGTTGTTGATAATATACACGGAGGACATACACAGATTCAACAATTTCTACATGTACCATTCAGTGACACTGATTACATTCTTCAAGTTCTGCAGACATTCTCACCCTCCTTTTCTGAATTGTTCCTCTGCCATTAACATAAACTCATTGCTCCCTAAGGTTCCTATCTAATCTTTGGAGTTACTGTTGTCGGTTTGATCCCATATAGATAGTTCTTAAAAGAGCACAGTGCTCAAGGCAGACATTCTTTACTAGTTAAGCCAAACTATTGTTTGGTTTTGAGAAGACTTCTGAGGGTATTTTTGGTTTAAGGTTTAAAAATTATCTCAGGACAATAGTTCTGGGGGTTGATCCAGCCTCAGTAGCTCAAGAAAGTTTGGATTCTATGAGAATTTGAAATTATGCATTTTCTCCCTTTTGATCAAGATACGTCTGTAGATTGGGGTTGGGGAGACAGCATCATTTAAATATGACCATACAATGCATTAGGTTTTGCTAAATGCTAGATGTTCTTAATAAGAATTCTTTTGGGGACCTGGTGGTGCAATGGTTAAGAACTCAGCTGCTAACCAAGAGGTTGACAGTCCAAATCCACCAGTTGCTCCTTGGAAACCCTATGGGGCAGTTCTACTCTGTCCTGTAGGGTCGCTGTGAGTTGTAATCAACTCAACGGCAGTGGGTTTTGTTTGGTTTTTGGTTTTGGGATTAAAAACAAAAAATCCCTTAAGGGAGACCTTAAAGTATTTTAAGTTAATTTATCTCAATTTAGATAATTTGTAGACTATCTGAGCTGCCCCATTAATAGACTTTTTTTCATACTAGGAACAATTTTTAATTGTTCTTTTATTTAAGTCTTCAAGAAATGGTTGGGTTGACTCGGTTGTCTGAGTCATAGGGTACTTTCTGCTGTTTATGAAACAAAGACATCTGTCTTGTTGGAGGAAGTTACCTTGCATTTTAAAGTAAAGATTAGTTTTATGCAATCAGTTATGAATATCATGCTAAGAATTTTTATATATTCAAGATAAAAATCTTTGTTTAGACTTTTTATAGCATTATTATATAGTACTTATGGCTAAGCTTCACTTTACAAACTAGTTACATAGTGCTTGGGGCATAGTTGATAATAAATGTTTATTTTTGTGTAGCCCCAACATAAATTAAGAGATTATTGGGACAGAGTTTAGAGGAAATGTACCTCCCAGTTATGAGAATTAGTAATTTTGTTAATGTTTAATACATTTAACAGAGCAGACACTCATGGAAAGCTTCTTATGCTTTTAGCTAAACATGCTGTGTGTGTGTATATGTGAATAAATGTGCAAGCTTGGGCCAAAGAAGTGAAACTTTTCTGAGTAATACCATGAACAATACTATAGATAAAGATTCAAAATTTAAGTTGTTTTGTAGAAATTGACAAGCTGATTCTAAAATTCTTATGAAAATGTAAAGTACCTAGAATAACTAAAACAACTTTAAAATATAACAACAAAGTTGGAGAACTAACACTACCTGATTTTGGCTGCTAACCAAAAGGTTGGTGGTTTGAACCCACCAGCCGCTCTGTGGGAGAAAGATGTGGTGGTCTGTTTCTGTAAAGATTTACAGCCTTGGATATCCTATGAGGCAGTTCTACTCTGTCCTGTTGGGTCTCTTGGAGTTGGAATAGGCTCAATGGCAATGGTTTTATTATAAAGCTACAGTAATCAAGATAGTGTGACGTTGGCAAAAAGATAGATAAATAGATCAATGGAATAGAATAGAGTTAAAAATATTTGTTGTTTGTGCTTTCGAATCGGTTCCGACTCATAGCGACCCTGTGTACGGAAGAATGAAATGCTGCCCAGTCCTCCTGAACCATCTTCACAGTATTGCTCTGTTTAAGTCCATTATTGCAGTCACTGTGTCAGTCCATCTTGTTGAATGTCTTCGTGTTTTTCACTGACCCTTTATTTCATCAAGCATACTGTCCTTCTCCAGGAACTGATCTCTCCTAATAATATGTCCAAAGTAAGTGAGACGAAGTCTCATCATCCTCGCTTCTAAGAAGCATTCTGGCTGTATTTCTTCCAAGACAGGTTTGTCCGTTCTTCTGACAGTCCATGGTATATTCAATATTCTTTGCCAACACCATAATTCAAAGGCATCAATTCTTCTCTGGTCTCCCTTGTTCATTGTGCAGCTTTCACATGCATCTGAGGTGATTGAAAACACCATGGCTTGAGTCAGGTGCACCTTAGTCCACAAAGTGACATCTTTTCTTTTTAATACTCTTTTGCAGAAGATTTGCCCAGTTCATTGCATTGTTTGATTTTGTGACTGCAGCTTCCATGGATGTTGAGTGCAGATCTGAGTAAAATGAAATCCTTGACAAAGTCAATATTTTCTCTGTTTATCATGATGTTACTTATTGGTCCAGTTGTGAGTAGTTTTGTTTTCTTTATGTTGGGGTGTAAAGAATAGTTTAAAAATAGACCTACATATATGTAGTCAAGAGATTTTTGACAGACAATTCAGTGGAGAAATGATTGTCTTTTCAACAAGTGGTGCTGGGAAACTTGGAGAATCATATGCAAAAAAAAAAAAAAGAATTTTGGTTCCTACCTCACATCGTACATAGACATTAAGTTGGATCTGGTTCCAGCTGATAGCAACCTCTAGGAATTTGTTGAAGACATTTAAGGAACTCATCAAATACACCCAAATATTCTTCAAGTATTTAGATGGAATGGTGTTGCTGAAAGCATGTGCATAAAGGTGCATTGTTGTAGAAGACAAAAGGTTGGCCAAGCAGTTAAGGTATATTATATCCAGACATGCATATTGTAGCTTCAGTATTTTCCTTGAGATTAAATTTTTAGTTACACATTTGTTTACTTGTAGTTCTGACATGATGACTACTTAGATCTCATTTGTAAGCTTCATTCCTTGTGTTCAGGATTCTCTGGAGAAACAATATTTTCATTTTACAAATCTTAGACTTTTGATTGTATTTTCTATATTGAAATCTGATTACTTGAATTTTCATGACAGAGTCTAATCATTTCAATTTCAATTACTGTAACGATTTTTACTTGGCAGATCAGCCTATTTTTTCGTGGGTTAATAGTCAAGGAATGGTATTAAATCATTTGGTGTGTCTGAATATGTGCATTCAGTTATTCTTAAATAGCGTTGTAATACTTCACTTATCCATAAACCTCTTTTTTGATATTGCAATTTCAGTTTCTAACCTTAGCTGATTATCAGCAGGAAGAAAAAGAGCCTTGGACAGGCAGAATTAGTATTACAAAATCTGTGGTTTAGAGCTCTTGTGTTTTACCTATAGCAGGGTCCTGGTGTATTATTTTAGACTCAGATCTTATATACAGGGTAATTGGATATCTCAATCTAGGGTAAATTATATGGGTACAAGCTAGAATAGGAATGTGGCTAAAAACACGCATTGCCAACAGTAAGAAGTGACAACTGTAAACCTGATAGCAAGGGAAGAGACCAAAAAAAAAAAAGGGAGGGTGGCATAAAAAAGCAGATAAAACAATTTTTAAGAAAATGAAGTAATCTATAGCAAAAATCATTGAAATAACAAGAAATGTTTAAGTTATGTATATACCACTGTTTAAGGTTATGGGAAACTGTATTATACACACTCATTTTCTAGCAATTCCAATGACCAGTTGTCAGTACTTATCTTGCCCTTTCAGTAGCTTTTGACCCTATCCATTACACTCTCCTTCTTGAAACTTCGTCTGTTCCTTTGGCTTCTGTGATACCAAATACTCTTGATTTTCCTTCTACTTTTTTGGTTGCCTCTTCCTCTGTTTTTGGGGACACGTTCTCCTCTTTCTGGCCTTTAAGTTTACACCTACCCAAAGCTCCTCTCTGGTGTCATTTCATACTCTCCCTTAGACAATCTTTTCTGCACTGTGACTTTGGTTACAACCTATGCACATATGACTCACATTATAGCTCCTGGGCTAATCTATAGGCCTGCATTTCCAAGTGACTGCTTGAAATTCCACTTGGTTATTTCAAAGATATCTCAAACCAAATATGTTAGATGCCATATTTGTGATAATTTTCTTCTCCCTACTCATAAACCTCAGACCTTCTCCAGTGCTTATTTGTTGATTGATTCATTTATTTGTTTTTTCATTTGACAAATACGTATTGGGTAGTACTCAATGTAATTCACTGTGTTAGGCACTGGAAGCACAGCAGGGACAAGACAGATAATGTTTCTGTTTTCACAGAGCTTATACTCTAGTGAGAAAAATTGGATGATGTGATAGAGTGTGACTAAGAGCTGCTACTTTAGTTTGATCAGGAAAGCCTCTCTAAAGAGGTGATATTTTGGAAGATAAGTAAATGACAGGAAGGAGGCATGCATGCAGAGGTCTAGAGGAAGAGCATTCCAGAAGAGGAGCAGTTTTTCGAGAGTCTTGGAGGTAGGAATGGACTTGGTGTGCTTGAAGAACAGAAGGAAGGTTGTTGTAGCTGAAGCAATTTGAACAAGGGGAGTGGGGTTAATGGTAGTGATTGGATCAGAGAGAAAGACAAGAATCAGACTGTCTAGAACTTCATAGGCCAGGGTGAGGAATCTGGACTTTTCTCAGTGCACTGGGAAACCAGTAAAAGGTTTTGAAGGCTTTAAACAGGGGAGAGATATGATCTGATTTATGTTTTAAAAAGATAAATCCAGCTGCTGAGTGGAGAATGAATTCATTGGAGCAAAGATGGAATTAGGGAGAACAATTAGGATGCTCAGATAAGAGGTGATGATATCTTGGAAGTAGGATAGCTGTAGTGGAGAAACTGAGAAAAGGTTAGGAGAAAGCTAAGGAAAAGAAAAGATCCAAAGATGGCTCTGGTTTTTGGATTGAGCACCTGATTCAATGAGATTACCTAGAGAGTGGATAAACCAAAACCAAACCCATTGCCGTCGAGTCAATTCCAACTCATAGTGACCCTCTAGGACAGAGTAGAACTGCCCCATATGATTTCCAAGGAGTGCCTAGTAGATTCAAACTGCTGACTTTTTGGTTAACAGCCGTAGCTTTTAACTACTACGCCACCAGGGATGACATAAAAGGGAAGAAGGCCTAGAGTGAAGTCTAGGGGCGCTCCAATATTTAAAGGTATAAAAGACAAGGACTGATGAACAAAGAAGTTACAAATGGAGCAACCAGTGAGGAGGGAGGAAAATTAGGAACATATGGAATAATGGGAGTATATAGAAGAGACTTTCAAGGAAGAGGTGGAAAGCCATGCCAGATGCTGCTGAGACTTAGAGTAATTACCCACTTTGCAGTTTTGCCCAGATTCTTATTTGGTTTCAACATCTAAAGATGGAATAGAGTTTATCTATTGATTGTGTTTTATACTATGAGTATGAAGTTGAGCTGATTTTTGTTCTATTCTTTGAGGTCCTTTGGAAAAAGTATGGAACTAAATCAAGCTATGTAGGTATTAACAGCTGTCGATTCTCTGGTTGTTATTTTGAGTACTCATGGTAGAATATTCCATACAAGTCTCCGTCTCTGGAGAGTTCTGTAAAATGCTGGTCTTGTTCTCATGTGCCACGTGCTACTCCAGTTATCTGGGGACATTTACTTTCACATGTAGGATCACCCTTACTCAGAGTTTTGAACCAGACCTGCCCTTAGGCAAAAACAAAAAAACAAAAAAACCCCAAACCCACTGCCGTCCAGTTGATTCCAACTCGTAGTGTGACCCTACAGGACAGAGTAGAACCGCCCCATAGGATTTCAAAGGAGCAGCTGGTGGATTCGAACTGCTGACCCTTTGATTAGCAGCCGAGCTCTTAATCACTAGGAGGGTGCCACCCTTAGGCAAGAAAACCATAAAAGTTATTGTAGAACAGTAGATATCAAGGTGGCATTGATATCAATCTCTCTTGACCCTGAGTGCTAGACTTTGGCTTTGTATCTTGTAAACAAGCCTCTACCTTCCCCTTCCTTGACTGAGTTTGTGTCTTGTATTTTTGCCTAGTACTGTCTTGGTCATTTGGGTCTGGAGTTCTGTGTTGATCTTCTCTGCCTTAGGGGTATGAGAGCCAGAAACCCTGTAGTACTAAACCCTAGTCTCTGTGTCTTGGTCTCTGATACCTGCTTGCCATCAGCCTTTTGTCTGCTGTGAAATCTTGGCACTCCTTGCTCCCACCCTACCCCATTGTTCCTAGGCCTCCTACTGAGGCCTCTACCTTTCACCCACTGCTGGACTTCCTGATGTTAGTTGTTTGATTCTTTGCATTTCCTCTTTTTTGTCTGATTGCTAGGAACTTCCCTGTTGACCTTAGCGACCCAATTGAGTTCTGCTTCTTATTTGGGTCTTATAGAATCCGTATTTGACCCACCCTGTTGCTTACTAAACTGCAGTTCTAGGACCTTGCCTTAGAATGACTTTTAGGGCTTGATGTGTAAGCACTGCTTTTCAAAACTGGCATTGCTCTATGGTATGCAAAGTGGAGTGCTTTAAAGAAGAAGGAAGAAAACTACAGATGTTCTTTACTTTGAATATGATAGGCATTAGGAAAACACAGAAGATTAAAGGTAGCCCCTGCCTTTGAGAAAGTAGGTTTTTAAATATATTTGTACATAGATGTTGAAAACTGTTGCTTGTTTATTTTCATTGGAGCTCTGTGCTCACAAAACACTATTATTTAAAACGTTTTCAGAAATAAGATTCAAACCAATGCATTGAGGACTCCAGTTTTTAGAATCATGATTGACAAGAGGTTATATTCTAGTGGTCCATATTATTCCTTTCTACTTAACCTTGATTAATTGAAACATGCACATTTTTCCCCATGGAAAAGGGGTGTATTGGAAATATTTAAATTCTTATGGTCATGCTGTACTTTTCACAGATGATTGGAATGGTGCCCAGGCATAAACCATCTCATCCTTCCCCCAAACAATTTGTCAGTTGTTTAACCTAGCATAATTTATTTTCATGACCAGTAGAAACGAAAGTGCTAAAATGTGTTACAGAGAAATAAAAATACAGTGATAGCTCTGATTTTTTAATACGCTCCTTTTTTCCCAAATCATTCTTTGATATAAAAATGAAAATTAACTTTTGCTTCAAGTGTAGACTATTTTTAACACTGAGGAAACAGAAAAGGTTTTTAAACTTAGGAGTCTCATTTTGTGAAACTGAAAACATACTATGAATTTCAGCAAGACAGGTTATACTAACACAAACAATTCATGGATTGTTATCAGGGTTTCAGTGCTTATGTATGTACACATGAACTCCATCCTTTATATGGGCTTGTGGCTAAGCAATTTAATACACTGTCTATTCTGATTGTTCTTGGGCTGAAGCCTGGAATTATTTGAGAAAGAGTACCATTTTATGTGCCCAACTACCAAGCATTTAGAATGAAAGGAACACCGAGAACATACCAAGATAGCTTCTGCTACTGGAAATTGGACCATTCAATATATATCAAAACTGTAAGGTGAAATTGTTAGATCTTCAGACATATTAGTTTTTGTTGTTGTTGTTGTTGTTAGGTGCCATTGAGTTAGTTCCGACTCATAGTGATCCTGTGTATAACATAACGAAACACTGCCAGGTCCTGTGCCATCCTCACAGTGGTTGCTGTTTTAGCCCATTGTTGAAGCCACTGTGTCAATCCAGCTTGTCAAGGGTCTTCTTCTTTTTTGCTGGAACAGTAGCTGCTGTTGGAGTTACCACTTGGTCAAGTTTTCGATAGTGCGCTGTCATTCTCCAAGATCTGGTTTTTGCACAGGCCAAATAGGTGAGTTGAATGGGGATGTGGAAATCACCACCCCTGCATCCTTCAAGTCTTTGATGGTGGCAGTAGTCTCTGCAGTCCCTCCAGGAATGCGATACTGGTTTTGGTTTACTATTTTCCTAGGCAGGGACAGTTCTAATGGCTTCCACTTGGCTTTTCCTACCATAATAGTCCTTACTCCACTTGTGAAGGATCCTTTGTGAGGGTTCTGCCAGTTTCTGGGTATTTCTATTCCAATTATGCATTCTGGAAGTGGGGAAATCACTACAGGATGGGTTCGGGGCCCACTGGACCTACTGTGAGATGGACATGAGCTAAGATTCCATTCATTACCGGGCCTCCATATGCCTACACTCTAACCTGTGGGCCACAGTGACATTTTGGGTCTCCTGGAATTAGTGTCAGTTCAGAACAAGTATCTAGTAATCCCTGAATTCTGAAATTATTTCCTTTTCCCCGATGAACAGTCACTCTCATAAAGGGCCTTAGATCCCTTTGGAGAAGGCCAAGAAAGATTAATAGTATAAATTTTTGGCAGTGTAGCATGATCCTTCCTCAAGGTGACCCAGCCTCCTATCAATGGGCTGTGGGTCTGTAAACTTGCTCAAGTCTGGGAACTGATTGAGGGGCTATGATTCTCTATTCTAATGATTCAAGTTATTATTCCATTCACTTGACCTAGAATTCTTCCGCTTGTACAGATCAAGTAAATATTTAGTAGATTTCCTGTCAGTTTTGCTCCTAGGGACACCATGACTAAGTAGCCAACACCATAAATCTATACAAGTCAGACTGTTCTGATTACTGCTTTGACTCTGCTTTCCATTATGGTAACCACACCCACCTTGACTTTGGAATTGAGTGCCGCCACTTGACTATAAACACTATAGGGTCCAATCCAGCCCCATTATAGTTTAGTGTCTTAATTCAGTTAGGACAGTTCTCACTGTCAAATCTGAGTTACATAAAATAGCAATCACAGCCGTCTTCAGGGATGCTGGAGCTCCCTTCACAAATTTGTTTCTCCATGTTGTGGTAAAAGGTGTGTCCTCTAGGCACTCCATATGTAAGTCTGTGGGTCTAACCTGATAAATCCACTCTAACATGCCAGTTTCTCTAAGTCTTTGGATACCTTCTTCTACAGTATACCAAGGCAGGTCTTGTACTTCAGCTTGATTTAGTGTAGGCCACCGTGTAATCCATGCTTCAGCGACCCAACCAAATAATCTATTAGATCCTTTCCTAACCTCTCACGCTGAAACATTGAATGAGGAATCTGTGCTTAGTGGGCCCATATCAATAAACTCAGATGGATCCATCTTTATATTCCTTTCAACATTATCCTACACCCCTAATAGCCATTCCCACACATACTCCCCAGGTTTCTGTTTGTACATATTAGAAAAGTCAAGCAGTTCTTTTGGAGTGTGTGTAGTGTACTTCCTCCTGGGTCACACTTTGTACTTTGCCTTATGGGGCTCACTGGGACTTAAGTCTAGTTACAGGTCTAGAAGCCAAAATCGGTGATGGGTATGTGTTTTGAGAACATTCAGCTTTGTCTTGTAAGGCATCTGCCTTAGGCAATGTCCCAGGCAATGTTTCAGACAAAGGCTCTTCAGACCCAGCTGGGTTAATCTCATCAGTGTGGGGGAGGGGCTAATGGTTTTAATGGAGGGGGTGGTTTAGTAGACAAAGATGGAGTAATCTCTTTAGATGGGAGTAAGAGGGTTGGTTTTGTTGGCAGGAGTGATTCAATGGAATTTAGGGGCCCAGTGTCCCCAGCTCCCTGATTATCTGCCCATGTGTCCCCATCCTACGTTTCAGTATCCCACTTCTTCCCAATCAATACCCACACTTTATCTTCAGACACCACTCAATATTGCGAATTCATTTGGCATTGTAATTCAGCGACTTTTACCATAAGACTCTAGGTTTGGTTTTAGGCAATATCAGCTCTGTTACTTACAAGAAATAGGGCTTTCTTTCAAGGCACTGCTGACCTTTTGGTTAGCAGTGAAACTCCTAACTACTGTGCCACCAGGGCTCTTTTCAAGGCACAAATGGAAACTTTGAGGTCGTTTGTGGCACTTGAGCTTTAACTCTGAAGCCCTGAGCTCATCTCTTTCTTTCACTGCTTTGTCTAGCGAAAGTAGGACCAACCAACCAGCTTCCTTATACTTCTCTTTCTGACAAAATTATAGAAAGGTGTCAAACATATGATCACCTGAAGCCTCGCCTCTCACCAATACCTGATCTATTGATGGTGATATTTTGGATATTTCTATTGCCATCTCATGCCACGGATTAGCAGTGCCCTCTTAACTACTTGAAGCGGAATCATCAACATCTTTAAGACTAACCAGACTTGAGAAACAATTTAGAAAACTTGCCCTTACAATTTTGTTTGTCTAGAACCACGCTCCGTACCAAATGTCTTAGGTTGGGTTCTCTAGAAGAAGCAAAACCAGTGAGGTGTCTAATGTGTGTATGTGCGTATATATATATATACATATAGAGAGAGAAGGAGAGAGAGATTTATATCAAGAAAATTGCTCATGTGGTTGTAGAGCTGGAAAGCCCCAAGTCCATGGGTCAGGCTCATGGCTTTTCCTGAGTTGTGTAGCTGCAGGGTCTGGTGAACCCAAGATCGGCAGATCAGACAACAGGCCTCTAGTTCACAGGCTGCCAAGATCAGCAGGTAAGCTGCTAGCTCAAGTCCTAAGAAGCAGAGGTCAGATGAGCAGGAATCAGCTGCAGGGTCCCGAGGGAGTAAAAGCCCAAGAGCCTTGCCAGAAATTCTGCCTATATTGGATGTAGGCCACACCTCAAGGAAACTCCCTTTCAGCTCATTGGCTACTCACAGCAGACCCTGTCATGGAGGTGATCACATCATTATTTGACTATCAGACTACATCATAACTTCCAAACGACTGAGAATTATGGCCCAGCCAAGTTGACATACAACTTTAATGATCACAATTACCAAGCATGATGTTCTTCTCCAGGGACTAGTCCCTCCTGATAACATGTCCAAAGTACATGGGATGAAGCCTTACCCTCCTCGCCTCCAAGGAGCACTCTGGCTGTACTTCTTCCAAGGTTAGGCTTGTTTGTTCTTCTGGAAGTCCATGGTATATTCAATATTCTTCACCAACATCATAGTTAAAGGGCTTTAATTCTTCATTCTTCCTTATTCATTGTTCAGTTTTCACATGCATATGAGGCAATTGAAAATACCATGGCTTGGGTCAGGCACACCTTACTCCTCAGAGTGACATCTTTGCTTTTCAACACCTTAAAGAGGTTGTTTGCAGCAGATTTGCCCAATGCAGTATGTCGTTTGATTTCTTAACTGTTATGTTTATGGTTGTTGATTGTGGATTGAAGTAAAATGAATTCTTTGACTGCTTCTGTTTATCATGATGTTGCTTATTGGTCCAGTTGTGAGGATTTTTGTTTTCTTTATGTTGAGGTGTAATCCATACTGAAGGCTATAGTCTTTTATCTTCATAAGCAAGTACTTCAAGTCCTCCTTACTTTCAGCAAAGCAAGGTCATCTGCATATCGCAGGTTGTTAATGAGTGTTATGCCAGTCCTGATGCCACATTCTTCTTCATACAGCACAGCTTCTCGGATTATTTGCTCAACATACCTTTCCTGATTTTAAACCACTCAGTATTGCCTTGTTGTGTTCAAACGACTGCCTCTTGGTCTATGTACAGGTTCCTCATGAGCACAATTTAGTGTTCTGGAGATCCATTCTTCGTAGTGATATCCATAATTTGTTATGATCCTCACAGTCAAATGCCTTTGCATAGTCAGTAAAACACAGGTAAAAATCTTTCTGGTATTCTCTGCTCAGCGAAGATCCATCTGACATCAGCAATGATATCTCCCTCACTCCACATTGTCTTCTGAATCCAGTTTGAATTTCTGCCAGTTCCCTGTAGATGATTCAACCATTTTTTAATGATCTTTAGCAAAATTTTACTTGTGTGTGATATTAATGATATTGTTTGATAATTTCTGCATTCTGTTGGGTTACCTTGCTTTGGAATGGGTACAAATATGGATATCTTCCTGTCAGTTGACCAGGTAGCTGTTTTCCAATTTTCTTGGCATAGACAGATGAGTGCTTCCAGCATTGCATCTGTTTGTTGAAACATCTCAGTTGGTATTCTGTGAATTCCTGGAGTCTTGTTTTCACCCATGCCTTTAGTGCAACTTAGAATTTTTCCCTTAGTACCATTGGTTCTTGATCGTATGCTACCTCCTGAAATGGTTGAGTATTGAAGAACTCTTATTGGTTCAGTGACTCTGTGTATTCCTTCCATTGTCTTTCGATGCTTCCTGTGTCATTCAGTATTTTGCCCATAGAATTCTTCAAATTGCAACTCGAGGCTTATATTTTTTCTTCTATTCTTTCAGCTTGAGAAATGGAAAGTGTGTTCTCTTTTAGTTTTCTACCTCCAGGTCTTTGCACATGTCATTATAATGCTTTCTCTTTTCAAGCCACCGGCTGAAATCTTCTGTTCAGGTCTATGATGTCATCATTTCTTCCTTTCGCTTTAGTTACTCGACATTCAAGAGCAAGTTTCAGAGTCTCTTCTGATATCCTTTTTGATCTTTTCTTTCTTTCCCGTCTTTTTAGGGAACTTTTGCTTTCTTCATGTATGATGTCCTTGATGTCATCCCACAACTCATCTGGTCTTTGGTCACTAGTGTTCAATGATCAAATCTATTCTTGAGATGGCCTCTAAATTCAGGTGGGATATACTTAAGGTTGTATTTTGCTCTCCTGCACTTGTTTTTATTTTCTTTAGCCTCAGGTTGAACTTTCATACGAACAATTGATATTATGTTCTGCATTCGACCTCTGGCCTTGTTCTTACTGATGATATTGAGCTTTTCCATTGTCTCTTTCCACAGATGTAGTTGATGTGATTCCTGAGTATTTCATCTGGCGAGGTCCACATGTATTTGTTGTTGTTATTAGATGTTGTCGAGTTGGTTCTGACTCACAGCAACCTTGTGTGCAACAGAACAAACATGGCCTGGTCCTGTGCTATCCTCACAATTGTTATGCTTGAGCCCATTGTTGCAGCCTCTGTGTTAGTCCATCTCGTTGAGGGTCTTCCTCTTTTTTGCTGACTCTCTACCCTACTAAGCATGATGTCCTTCTCCAGGAAGTGGTCCATCCAGATAACATGTCCAAAGTTAACTTACTTCTAATGAGCATTGTGGCTGTGCTTCTTCCAAGACAGATTTGTTCATTCTTCTGGCAGTCCATGGTATATTCAGTATTCTTCACCAACACCATAATTCACAGGCATCAATTCTTCTTCAGTCTTCCTTATTCATTGTCCAGCTTTCACATGCATATGAGGCGACTGAAAAACACAATGGCTTGGGTCAGGCGCACCTTAGTCCTTAAAGTGACATCTTTGCTTTTTAATACTTTCAAGAGATCTTTTGCAGCATATTTGCCCAATGCAATGCATCTTTTGATTTCTTGACTGCTGCTTCCATTGTTGTTGATTGTTGATCCAAGTAAAATGAAATCCTTGACAAGTTCAATATTTTTTTTCTGTTTATCATGATGTTGCTTATTGGTCTAGTGGTGGGGGGATTTTTGTTTTCTTGATGTTAAGGTGTAATCCATACGGAAGGTTGTGGTATTTAATCTTCATAAATAAGTGCTTCAAATCATCTTCACTTTCACAAATAAGGTTGTGTTATCAGCATATCGCAGGTTGTTAATGAGTCTTCCTCTAATCCCGATGCCACATTCTTTTTCGTATAGTCCAGCTTCTCACATTATTTTCTCAGCATACAGATTGAATAAGTTTAGTGAAAGGATACAACCCTGACACACACCTTTCCTGATTTTAAACCACGCAATATTGCCTTGTTGTGTTTGACTGCCTGTTGGTCTATGTACAGGTTCCTCATGAGGACAATTACATGTTATGGAATTCCCATTCTTTGCAATGTTATCCATAATTTGTTATGATCCACACAGTCAAATGCCTTTGCATAGTCAATAAAACACAGGTAAACATCTTTCTGGTATTCTCTGCTTTCAGCCAGGATCCTTCTGACATCAGCAATGATCTCCCTCGTTCCATGTCCTCTTCAGAATCCAGCTTGAATTTTGGCAGTTCCCTATTGATGCGACTGCTTTTTAGTGATCTTCAGCAAAATTTTAGTTGTGTGTGATATTAATGATATTGTTCGATAATTTCTGCATTTTGTTGGATCACCTTTCTTTGGAATGTGTACAAGTATGAATCTCTTCCAGTCAGTTGACCAGGCAGCTGTCTTCCAAATTTCTTGGCATAGACTAGTGAGCATTTCCAGTTCTGCATCCATTTGTTGAAACATCTCAATTGGCATTCCGTCAATTCATGGAGATTTGTTTTTTGCCAGTGCTTTCGGTGCAGCTTGGACCTCTTTCTTCATTACCATCAGTTCTTGATCATATGCTACCTTCTGAAATGTTTGAACGTTGATTAATTCTTTTTGGTACAGTGACTCTGTCTTCTTTTGTTGCTTCCTGTTTTTTTAGTATTTTCCTCGTAGAATCTTTCAGTATTGCAGCTTGAGGCTTGCATTTTTTCTTCAGTTCTTTCAGCTTGAGAAATGTCAAGCATGTTCTTTCCTTTTCTAATTCCAAGTCTTTGCATACTTCGTTATAATACTTTACTTTGTCTTCTTGAGCTGCCTTTTGAAACCTTCTGTTCAGCTCTTTTATATCATCATTTCTTCCTTTTGCTTTAGCTACTTGACATTTAGGAGCAAGTTTCAGAGTCTCTTCTGATATCTGTTTTGATCTTCTTTCTTTCCTGTCCTTTTAATGACTTCTTGCTTTTTTTCATGTATGATGTCCTTGATGTCATTCCAGAACTTGCCTGGTCTTTGGTCAGTGTTGTTCAGTGAGTCAAATCTATTCTTAATATGGTCTCTGAATTCAGGTGGTATATACTCAAGGTCATACTTTGGCTCTCATGGACTTTTTCTAATTTTCTTCACCTTCACCTTGAATTTGCATATGAGTAGTTGATGGTCTGTTCAGCCCCTGGCCTCATTCTTACTGATAATATTGAGCTTTTCCATTTTCTCTTTCCACAGATGTGGTCGATTTGATACCTGTGTTTTCCATCTGGTGAAGTCCACGCGTATAGTTGCCATTTATGTTGTTGAAAAAAGGTATTTGCAATGAAGAAGTCATTGGTCTTGGAAAATTCTATTTTGCGTTCTGGTGTGGTTTTTATTACCGAGACCATATTTTCTAACTTCTGGTTTTTCTTTATTTCCAACTTTGACATTCCAATCACCAGTAATTATCATGCATCTTGATTACATGTTTAATCAATTTCAGACTGCAGAAGTTGGTAAAAATCTTTGATTTCTACATCTTTTGCATGAAACCCCAGCAGACACACATTTAAAAGCCCTTAAGACTAACTATTAATTGTCTTGGATAGCCTGTTGTGTAGTTTGGCCTGGATGTTATAATTTCTTCCATCCCTAAACTCAGGTAAACACTCTTGTTCAGAGGTGAGTATCGTAAGTGATCCATTAGTTTTGTGTTAGTCCTTTCAAGAGAAATAAAACTGTGGTATTTTCAACTCTACATAGTTAATAAAGGTTTATTTAGGAATTAATGTAAGGTGATTTATTATCTTCCTTAGTAGCAAATTGATTGTGGTCAGTTGTACAAAAACTGTACATTCCACCTCTGCTACCCACCTGTTTTTGGTCTGCTACTACTGGCAGGGCTCACTCAGCAGGACTGCTTTACCTTGTTGCTAGTGGAACTTACCTTATTGCCAATATTACCCTGTAGCTATGAATTGTAGTTATGGTTGCCATGCTTTTCTTATTAGAAAGTTGGATGTGAGATCTGACATTTATTATTGTACTGTTAAAGACAAGGGGACACAGACCTGTGGGTCTCTGGGCCTGGATAGGGGATGAATTACAGGTAGATGCCTTATGACAACACAAGTTAGCTGGTTTTACCAGCTTTTCCATCCTGTGGAATGCATTATTTCCTAGGAGGCTCTTTGGGCCCTCATAAAAAAAGGATTCTGTCACTCCTATGCTATCAGTTCTTCTGATATGCTGGGCAGGTCTAAACCTCAGTGATGGATGTAAATTAGGCCCAAGTTGACATTGCTGCTGTGGTTACTCTTACGTTGCTTGTTTAGAATCACTCTGTGGCTTTGTGTGTGTGTGTGTGTGTGAGAGAGAGAGACGGAGAGACTGAGAGAGAGAAGTATTCTGTGGTACAAATAATAGTATTTATAGGGTTTAATCAGTGAGAGTCTATGCAGAAATGTTTTTTAGGGACATGAAATGATTTAGACAAATATGATAAATCCTTACACGTGATGCACTTTCACATGTTCTCACTACCACTACTACTTTTTTGCCTCTACCACACTCATTGTTCTGCTTCCTTCCTGTTCCTATGGATAAAGTAGCATGTTCCTTTCTAATGCCTCCTATCTCCTCTTCCTTAAGATGTTACTCCAGTGCTTTTCACTTCTCCCTTTTGTGTATTATCACTTTTCCCCTTAATACTGTATCATTACCATCAGCCTGTGAACGTGCTGTTAGTTTACTCATCTTTACAAAGCCCTCCCTGGACCTCATATTCCTCTCCAGCTGCACTCTCGCCTCTCTTCTACTTTCCAACAAAACTCTGTGACAGAATATTTATAATCTGTCTCCACTTCCTCTCCTCCCATTCTCTCTTAAACTCATTCCAGTCAGGCTTTCCGTTACCTTCCTCCACTGCAGCAGCTCTTGTCAGTCCCCTGCAAGAAGTCTCAAGTAGCCAGATTCTTCCCTCCATCTTTATTCCTCATCTTACCTGATGTGTCACAGTATTTGATGGAGTGGAAGGTCTCCTGCCTCATGAAATGCTCCCTTCATTTGACATTAGGTCATCTCTCGCTTGTTGACTACTACTTGTCAGTCCCCATCTTCTGACCGACCTCCAGACATTCGAATACCGCAGGGCTCAGTGCACGGATCTCTTCTTCCCTATGTAATTCACTGTCTTAGTGATCTAATCCACTTGCCTGTCTTTAATGAATCCCAAGCATGTATCTCTAGCTCAACCATGGATGAAACCCTCGTGCATCTAGTCCCAAAGGCATTTTTGTGCTAATTAGAAAAAGCCACCTTTTTCCGCAAGTACTTGACTACCATCTTCTGGGAAATTTTCAGAATAAATATACACCTATCAGATAACTATGCATGTTAGTGGTATCTCCTACCCCTGTGCAAGGAGCCCTGGTGTCTCAATGGTTAAATGCTCAGCTGCTAACTGAAAGGTGGCAGTTAGAACCTACCAGTGTCTCCACAGGAGAAAAGACCTAGTGATCCGCTGCTGTAAAAATTATAGCCTGGGAAACCCAAAAGGGACTTTTTCTTTGTCATATAGGGTTGCTGTGAGTCGGAATTGACTTGATGGCACACAAGAACAACAGCCCCTATGTAATCCACACCATTATCAGCAGCTTCGTTTCTCCATTTGGGAGTGTAATAGACATCTCAAACTTAATATTCCCAAACCAAACTCCTAATTCCCAACTCCCTCTTCCCCCAACCTCTTCCTCTCAGTCTTCTCCATTTCAAAATTGTCCCAGTTATTGAGGTCAAACTCTTTGAAGTTATCCTGACTCCTCTCTTTCTCCCATACCCAGTCTTTAATCCATCAGCAAGTCCTGTTGATTTTTACTTCAAAATCCACTGGAATTCAGCCAATTCTCACCACCGGCACTGGTGCCACCCTGTTGCAAACCCTGTCATCTCTCACCTGGATTATTGGAATAGCTGGCTTCCTCTCTTGCTCCCCATTTTCTGTTCTCAACGTAACGGCACACTTACTTGTTTAAAACACCGCAAATCACATTTCCCTTTACTTAAAACCCTTCATATGGTCTTCTATCTCACTCAGAGTAAAAGTCAAAGTCCTTAAAATGGCCCACAGGCACTACACGCGGGATCTGTCCCACACCTCTGACCTCATCTCCTAGGTGCGTCTGTAGCTCCATGCTCCAGTCCCATTGGCCTCCTTGTGCTTTCTCCAACATGCCAAGCATGAGTCTGCCTCAGGAAACTGCCCAAATGCTCTCACTTGATGCATGACTTTCTTCCTCACTTTCTTGAGTCATGTGTGTGTGTGCTAAAAATATATATAACAAAACAGTTGCTAATTCAGCAGTCTTTACGTGTACAATTCAGTGACATTTATTACATTCATCATGTTATGCAACTATTACCACTGTCCTTTTCCCAAATTATTATACAACCATTAACAGAAATTTAGTGCTCCCTAAGCCCCTTTCCCCTTCCCTCCCAACTCTGGTAACTGCTAATAAACTTTAGTCAGTATACATTTGCCTATTTCATATAAATGGGATCATACAATATTTGTCTTTGTAACTGACTTATTTCACTCAGCATAACGTTTTCAAGGTTCATCTATGTTGTGGCATGCATCAGAACTTCATTTCTCTCTGTGGCTGAATAATATTCCATTGTATTATATACCACCTTTTGTTTATCCATTCATCTGTTGATGGATATTTCACTTGTTTCCACATTCTGGATATTGTGAAAAATGCAGCAATGAACATTGGTGTACAGGTTTCTGTTTGTGTTCCTGCCTTCACTTCTTCTGGGTGTATATATATATATATATATATATATATGTATGTATGTATGTATGTATATATCTAGGATTGGGACTGCTGTGTCATATGGTAGTTCTATGTTCAACTTTTTGAGGGACTGCCAAACAATTTTCCATAGTGGCTGTACCATTTTACATTCCCACCAGCAGTGGATGAGGGTTCCAGTTTCTCCATATCCTCACCAACACCTGTCATTTTCCTTTTTTTTTCCATAGCCATTCTAGTGGGGGTGAGGTGATGTTTTCATTGTGGTTTTGATTTGCATCTCCCTAATGACAAATGATGCTGAGCATCTTTTCGTGTGCTTCTTGACCATTTGTATATCCACTTTGGTGAAATGACTGTTCATTTACTTTGCCCATTTTTTGATTGGGTTGTTTTTCTCTTTGTTGTTAAGTGGTAGGAGTTCTTTATATGTTCTGCATATTAAGCCCTTATTAGATATATGGTTCCAGTTTCTTGAGTCTTTGCTCGAATGTCACCTTATCAGAGAGACCTCTTTCAATCATATAACAAAGGAATGTCCCTTTCTAGCATATGCGAGGACACACACACACACAGAGTTTTTTGTTTCCCTTCATTAGAATTTAGCTTCATTGTTTTTTTCTCTACTAAATCTCTAGTTTCTACAACAGTGCCTGAAAAGTAGGAGGAACTCGGTAAATATTAGCCAAATTAGTAAATGAATACAGGCATCTCTAAATCTGTCTGAGGTTTGAGGTGATCATTAACAATTCTAATCCTTCAATTTCAAGATAAAAAGCGTTTCAGGGGTTCAGGAATAAATATAAAATATAATTTGAAAATCACATTGATTTTACAACCTTGTGGGAAGGATGTTAGTTTCAAACTGAGAAAGCAAGCAGGCGCCATCTAGTGGTAACAAACTAAGTCCACATTTGTGTTACTTACATTTATTGATTAGTAACAGACTATATGAAGAACGTGGCATTAGGATTGGAGGAAGACTCATTAACAACCTACATTATGCAGATGACACAACCTTGCTTGCTGAAAGAGAAGAGGACTTGAAGCACTTACTGATGAAGATCAGAGAGCTACAGCAATCAGTATGGATTACACCTCAACATAAAGAAAATAAAAATCCTCACCACTGGACCAATAAATAAGCAACATCATGATAAATGGGGAAAAGGTTGAAGGTGTCGAGGATTTCATTTTACTTGGATCCATAATGAACACCCGTGGAAGCAGCAGTCAAGAAATCAAATGACGCATTGCCTTGGACAAATCTGCTGCAAAAGACCTCTTTAAAGTGTTGAAAAGCAAAGATGTCACCTTGAAGACTAAGGTACACCTGATTCTAGCCATGATGTTTTCAGTAACCTCATATGCATGTGAAAGCTGGACAATGAATAAGGAATACCAAAGAAGAATTGATGCCTGTGAATTGTGGTGTTGGCGAAGAATATCGAATATACCATGGACTGCCAAAAGAATGAACAAATCTGTCTTGGAAGAAGTACAGCCAGAATGCTCCTTGAAAGCAAGGATGGTGAGGCTTCATCTCATATACTTTGGACATGTTGTCAGGAGGGATCAGTCCCTGGAGCAAGACATCATGCTTGGTAAAGTAGAGGGTTAGCGAAAAAGATGAAGACCCTTAATGAGATGGACTGACACAGTGGCTGCAACAATGGGCTCAAGCATAACGATTGTGAGGATGTCCCAGGACTGAGTAGTGTTTTGTTCTGTTGCACAGGGGTCTCTATGAGTTGGAGCCGACTCAAGTGCACCTGACAATGACAACAGATAAAGTCACTATGAGTTGGAATCGAATCAATGGCAGTGCGTAGCATAATGGAAAACGTGGTCCCTGATCTTATTAATTCTATGAAAGTAGTCGTTGTGTTAACCCTAAGTCCTCAACCACAGAATGTATTTAATTGAAAAAATACAATTCCATTTCTTGTTAATTACCTGGACTCATTTTTACTTATTCATTTTTGTTCCGTTAGTTTCTGGGATCTGACTTCTTTTGTTCCTCTTTATTTTTCTTATTGTTTTGTCTTCTACTTCTGTTACTCAAACTCTTAAGTTCATATGGTACTGGAGTAAGCATTGAGTGGGTAATTTATATTCTAATAAAAACAGCACCTCTGATGGGGCAAACATGGAAGAATATGCTAAATGACGAGTAATCTCTTCAGGCCAAACTTTCCGAAGCCTATAGAGGCTTTCTTGTGTATACTTCCACCATTAGAGGATCCAGCTTTCAGGAATCTTAGCTTACCATTTTTCAGAAGTGGTGCATATTATTATATGGAGAAACTAAACTAGAAGGATATTCACACCCATACACATTGTCTGGAAAGATAGAAATTAAGTCTCTGACTCTCATTCTAACACTTGAAAAGTTAGGTCATTTCATTTCTTTGGTAAATTAAGCATGAACTTGTTCCACATTGAGAGTCTGCTGTTTTTCCAGTGTTGAGTAGATGAGGTGTTGCTGAGAAATCTACCTTTGCCACCAGGAGCCCTGACCAATGAACAGAAAAGCCAGGAAAGGGGGTGGGAGGAGCCCAGGAAGGAGATGAACTCTGTGTGCAACACCCAAAGCATTCCCCTGCCTTTTCACATAGAATACTTGTCTGAGCAGCTCCAGAGGGCAAAAGCTCTACCAATGGAATATGACAAGAAAGCAGATTTTATGTCAATATAAGGAAAATATTTTCCAATAAGAGTTTTTTCCAAAGGGATCGGAGCCTGAGTTCCCCATCAATGAGTGACTTCAGGCAGAGGGTAGAGGGTAAGTTACCAGGGATTTGTTGAAGCTATTAAGATTCTCTGATTTTCTGAAAGACTTTTCTTTTTCTCTGCACACATTGAAATCCTTCCTGCTCTTCGGTAACTCAGTTCCTATCCCACTCTGTTTTTTGGGCTTGAAGCCATCTCTCCTACCTCTCCCTTTCCTATCATTTACATGCAAATCAGCACTCATTACATGCTGCCTTGTGTGCTAGCTTTTTTCTCTGTGATAAAATCTTTAGCTTCCCAAGCTGATGCTAAGCTCCTTGAAGAGAGAGGACCACACCTTATATTCGGCTGTCTCTCCTACTGGCCTTGCCATAGTTGGTGCAGTTTAAATGTTGGGCCCAACCTGCCTAACATTAGTCTAATTTTGGTAGAGCAATTCTTCAACCATATTAGAGAAGCTAAAATATTTGTTAAAAATTGTTCTCTTTAAAAAATTTTTAGTAAATTTTTAGATTTAGTAGTACCAAAAAAACCAAAGAAACAAACAAGCAAAACAAATGTGTTGCTGCTGAGTTGATTCTGACTGACGGTGACCCTATATATTACAGAGTACAACTGCTCCATAGGGTTTTCTTAACTGCAGACTTTACAGAAGCAGTTATCCAGACCTTTCTTTCGTGACACCACTGGGTGATTTCAAACTTCCAACCTATAGGGACTTTCTGATAGTACCAGTTTCCCTGTTTATAGGAGTCCTGAGTGGTGCAAGTGGTTAGAAGGTTGGAGGTTCAAATCCACCCAGAGGCTCTCAGAAGAAAGGCCTGCCAATCTGCTTCTGAAAAATCAGTCATTGAAAACCCTATGGAGCACAGTTCTACTCTGACACACATGGGGTCACCATGAGGCAGAATTGACTCCACAGGAACTGGTTTGGTTTCCCTGTATATACTTGGTATCTCTGGAAGTAGGAGTAGAAATGGACAATACAACAGTTGGTAGAATGTTACTGAAATAAAAACTAGTTTGCTGTTCTTTGTAGAGTTTTTTTCAGAGTTTTTCCTTCTGCCTACAGATATTGATCATTATTATTATTAGTATAACTTAGATTGCAGGTAGGTTTTTTTGATGTAATATTCTCTATCTTTTTTTTCGTTTTAAAAAATGTCATTTTAATTACACAAGTTGACATGGCATTTTTAATAGTACATTTTTAAGCTAAAATATCCTGTATATTCTTTTTAAAGAGTTAAGCAAACTTTATTTCTAAATTTTTCTCCTTTAGCCCTGGTGGTACAGAGCTCAGGCTACTAACCAAAAGCTTGGCAGTTCAAATCCACCAGCCCCTCCTTGGAAACCCTATAGGGAAGTTCTACTCTGTCCTATATGGTCGCTATGAGTTGGAATTGACTCACCGGCAACAGGTTTTTTAAGCTATGTTTATATAACTTAGCATTCCTTCTTAACAAAGTGGTGATATCAAAAAAGAAAATGTTAATAGGATTAGTGGGTAGGCTTTGTGTGTCCTCTGGATCTAATTTCTTTGACGATCAGATGCTGTTGTTTGCTTTATCATTTGGAATGCCAAAATTATCTTTGAATTATTTAATAGATTACATGATTTAACCACTGCTAATAGTGGTTAGGAAAACCTTGGTGGCATAGTGATTAAGTGCTATGGCTGCTAACCAAAAGGTCGGCAGTTCAAATCCACCAGGCACTCCTTGGAAACTCTATGGGGCAGTTCCACTCTGTCCTGTAGGGTTGCTGTGAGTCAGAATTGACTCAGCGGCAACGAGTTTGGTTTTGGTTTTTTTAAATCTTGGTTAGAGAGCTTGGCTGCTAACCAAAAGGTCAGCAGTTCGAATCCACCAGGGGCTCCTTGGAAACCTTACGGTGCAGTTCTGCTCTGTCCTACAGGATCCCTGTGAGTCAGAATCAGGTTTGGTTTGGTTTTTGGTATAGTACTTATTGCTTGACTAAAAATTAGCAAATTTAGCATCCTTAACATTTTTGCTATGCTTAATATTTCTGAAGTATAAACTGTGATTCTTAGTAACTGCAGGCTTTTTTTTTCATTTTAACAGATAATTTGACTTGTAATTAAAGAAACATTGTTTCCTTATAATTATGGCTACAGCATGTGAATTTAGGTTGTATTAATTTGTCTTTTGTAGAATATGCTGAATTTCTACACTGCAAAGGAAAAAAATTTACAGATTTTGATGAAGTTCGCCATGAGATTGAAGCAGAAACAGATCGAGTGACTGGAATGAATAAAGGCATTTCCTCCATTCCCATTAACTTAAGAGTTTATTCCCCACATGGTAAGTGAAATAATAAAACTCCGATTCTTTTCCTCAAATTCTTACTGCATTAATTAACATACATTATTTGTAGAGAGGATAATTTGTTCTCCCAAAAAGTATCGGGTGTCTGCAGTAGTGTTTGGATACTGCTAGAAATAGTATACTCCAAAGAGCTTATAGCTTTATTACTGCGAAGGCAGGAGGAGATGGCTTTAAAAGAAGTCTGAATTTAGTTAGTCATTTTAAAATTTTCCTTTATGTTTATTATAAACTTTTAGAATTCAGTGGGGTATGCATGAAAACTTCTGTTCTTAATACCTTCAGAGGTTACAAAAATCTTGGAGGTACTTGGTAATATGGTTTAATCTTCCCCTGTTGGATTTCCTCATGGCCATGAATATTTATTCTCTTTTTGAGGAATCAACTGCTTTTTTTAAGATTGTCTGCAGAAACTTATAAACTAGATAATCACCTTGTGGTATGTGATGGGAAATAGCCTCTATTCTGACTAAATCTTTGGTGGGACAGATTTTAGTCTTTAATTCCCTACCTAGCTCTGTTACTTTTTAATTCCCTACCCGGCTGTTTTCTTTTAAAGCAGAGCATGAACGGCAAAGGCTCAGTTACATCTTCCCAGGAGGACTTGGTGCTAACACTGTTGTGTACACAGAGAAAAACAGCTAGATTGGGCTGGAGTCAGAATTGCCATTAATTCAGGGGCAGTTCCTTACCCTACCAGGTTGTGCTCCGTGAGCATGGTTATACAGCCTGCAGTACCCTGTCGGCACCACGGTGCTTAACACTTTCCAACAGGTTAAGTGGCAAAACCTCTATAAACAACATATGAAACTTTTGATGGAAAAAACACATCTTACCCTGAGTACTTTTACAACATTCTAAGGCCATGTATAAGACTGACAGACACCATATGCATTATTGTTCAGTGTTTTAATTATAACCCCCTGGTTACGGATATGACAGCTCTCTGAGAAAACTGTTATGCCTGCAAATCAGTGCCTTTCGGATTATGTTGACATGATCATTTGGCATAGTACAATCATGTCATAAAAATAGAGGAAACTAGCAAAGTTGTTTTATATTCTGTGCTTTTTATTCTACACACTTGGATTGCTGTTATTCAGAGGCACAATATACAGAACTGAGCTTGTTTTATCTCCATTAAGTGACAGATAACCCTGCATTGTTGCTGTCTCCTAGCAGTAAGGGTGTATGTAAAACACTTTTATCCTTTCCACACAGTGTTAAATCTAACCCTTATCGACCTACCTGGAATTACTAAAGTGCCCGTGGGAGATCAGCCACCAGATATTGAGTATCAGCTCAGAGAAATGATTATGCAGTTCATCACGCGGGAGAACTGTTTGATTTTGGCTGTTACCCCAGCCAATACTGATCTTGCAAACTCAGATGCATTGAAACTAGCTAAAGAAGTTGACCCTCAAGGTAAGTGTGTTACTTTAAAGATGAGATGGAGTTACTTTAAAATGTCAAGAGTTTGGGTATTTTTAAAGGTAACAAATTCTCATGACTTGATTTTATTATTGCTATAACTAATCACTATTAATATTGTTAATTCTTTTGTCTTTAAGATGCCAAAAGAAAAATAACTATGGAAAATATTTTAACACTTATAAAAATAAATATACATTTCTAAGCCTCATGAACTATTTAAACAAAGTCTATAAAATAAACTGGTACAGCAGAATTCAGACAATCTTTTTAGATTATTGTAAAAGTTAACCTAAATATACTCCCAATGGAGAATCTTTCTGACTTTTCGTTTGTTTTATTTAAAATAAACAGTTCTTTTAATGCAAGTAAAATATTATTTAGTTTATACTTATTAAAAATAAATATATATTCTAAAACTAGGACATTATCTGTTGTTTGCATTTCAGAGTCCAGGAAAGTCCCTTCTTTATGCTGATGTTTGATTGTTTTTCTTTTTTCTGAGCTTAGTAATAACAATTTATCTTCAGAGACCCCAGTGATGGTCTTAGTGTGTGTCTGTTAAAAGTAGTTATGCATGAGCACTCAGTTGTGTGTCCTTTGAATGTGGAGCCACATGTTCTCCAATTATATGAATTTTTATTTTATTTTATTACGCTTTAGGTGAAAGTTTATAGCGCAAATTAGTTTCTCATTCAAAAATGTATACACAAATTGTTTGTGACATTAGTTGCAATCCCCACAATATGTCAGCACTCCCCCCTTTTCCCTTTCCACTCTGGTTTCCCTGTGTCCATTCGTTCAGTTTTCCTGTCTCTTCCTACCATCTGGTCTTTGCTTTTGGGCAAGTGTTGCCATTTGATCTTGTATACTTGATTGAACTAAGAAGCACATTCCTCACGTGTTTTTGTTTATTTTATAGGCCTGTCTAATCCTTGACTGATAGGTGGAATTCGAGAGAGGCTTCAGTTCTGAGTTAGCAGGGTGTCTGGGGGCCATAGTCTTAGGGGTTCCTCCAGTCTCTGTCAGACCAGTAAGTCTGTATTTTTTTTGTGTGTGTGTGTGTGTGTGTGTGTGTGAGAATTTGAATTTTGTTCCACATTTTTCTCCCGCTCTGTTAGGGACCCTCTATTGTGATCCCTGTCAGAGTGGTTGGTGGTTGTAGCTGGGCATTATCTAGTTCTTCTGGGCTCATGCTGGTGGAGGCTGTGGTTCATGTGATCCATTAGTCCTTTGGACTAATATTTTCCTTGTGTCTTTGGTTTTCTTCATTCTGCTTTGCACCTGACAGGATGGAACCAGTAGCTGTATCTCAGATGGCTGCTCACAAGCTTTTAAGACCCTAGACACTACTCACCAAAGTGGGATGTAGAACATTTGCTTTATGAACTATCTTATACCAATTGATGTAGATGTTCCCTGAGATCATGGTCCCCAGCCCTCTGTCCTGGTAACTTGGTCCCTTAAATTGTTTGGATGTGTCTAGGAAGCTTCTGTGACTTTGTCTTGAACAAATTGTGTTGACTTCCCCAGTATTATGTGTTGTCTTTCCTTTCACCAAAGTTAACTCTAGTCTACTATCTAGTTAGTGATTCCCCCCCCCCACCTCTCTCCTTCCTCGTCACCATCAAAGATTGTTTTTTTCTGTGTGTAAACCTTTCCCTGGGTATTTATGATAGAGGTCTCATATAGTATTTGTCCTTTTGTGATTGATTTCACTAACATAATGTCCTCCAGATTCATCCATATTGTGAGATGTTTCGTGGATTCATCATGGTTCTTTATCGTTGTGTATATTCCATTGTGTGTATGTACCATAATTTATCCATTCATCTGTTGATGAGCACTTAGGTTGTTTTCATCTTTTTGCTATTGTGAATAAATGCTGCAGTGAACATGGGTGTGCATATGTCTATTCGTGTGACAGCTCTTATTTCACTAAGATATATTCCTAGGAGTGGGGTTGCTGGTTTGTATGGTATTTTTATTTCTCACTTTTTAAGGAGGTACTATATTGTTTTCCATAGTAGCTGTACCATTTTACATTCCCACCAGCAGTGCATAAGAGTTCCAGTCTCTTTGCAACCTTTCCAACATTTGTTTTCTGTTTTTTGATTAGTACCAGTAATGTTGGGGTGATATGGTATCTCATTGTAGTTTTGATTTGAGTTTATCTAATGACTAATTATCATGAGCATTTCCTCATGTGTCTGTTAGCATGCCTGAATGTCTTCTTTGGTGGAGTGTCGGTCCATATCCTTTGCACATTTTTTGATTGGATTATTTGTCTTTTTTGTTGTTGTATTCTATAAATTTTAGAGATTAGACCCTTGTCAGATATGTTGTAGTCAAATTTTTTTTCCCAGTCTGTAGGTCTCTTTTTACTCTTTTGATGAAGTCTTATGATGAGCGTAAGTGTTTAATTTTTAGGAGCTCCCAGTTATCTAGTTTATCTTCTGGTTTGTATTGTATTTATTCAATTTATTTGGGTTTATATTTAGGTCTTTGATCCATTTTCAGTTACTTTTATGTATGTTGTGAGGTATGGGTCCTGTTTCATTTTTTTGCAAATGGACATCCAGTTTTGCTAGCATGATTCTTTAAAAAGACTGTCCTTTCCCTGTTTAATGGACTTTGGTCCTTTGTCAAAGATCAGCAGACCATAGGTAGATGAATTTACATCTGGATTCTCGGTTCTGTTCTGTTGGTCTATGTGTCTTTCATTGTACCAGTAGCAGGATGTTTTGACTACTGTGACCGTACAGTAGGTTCTGAGATCAAATAGCGTGAGGCCTCCTACTTTGTTCTTTTTCTTCAGTAATGCTTTGCTTATGTGCGGTGTCTTCCCTTTCCATGTAAAGTTGATGATTAGTTTTTCCATCTTGTTAAAGAATGCTGTTGGTATTTCAATTGAGATTGCATTATATCTTTAGATCGCTTTGGGTAGAACTGACATTTTCACAATGTTGAATCTTCCTATCCATGAGCATGGTATGTTTTTCCATTTATGTAGGTCTCTTGTTTTTTGAAATAACATTTTGTAGTTTCCTTGGTTGGATTTATTCCTAAACATTTTATCTTTTTAGGGGCTATTATAAATAGTATTGTTTTCCTGATTTCCGTTTCAAAGTTCTCTTTGTTGGTGATAAAATCTGACTGATTTTTGTATGTTGATCTTGTATTCTGCTACTCTGCTGAATCTTTCTATTAGTTCCAGTAGTTGTCTTGTGGAATTTTTGGGGTTCTCTATGTATAGGATCATATCATCTGTGAATAAGATTAGTTTTACTTCTTCCTTTCCAATTTGGATGCCCTTTATCTCTTTTTCCTGCCTTATTGTTCTAGCTAAGACTTCCAGCACAATGTTAAATAGCAGTGGTGATAAAAGGTGTCCTAGTCTTGTTACTGTTCTCAGGGAGAATGCTTTCAGCCTCTCTCCATAGAGAATGATGTTGGCTGTTGGTTTTGCATAAGCGCCCTTTATTACGTTGAAAATTTCTCTTCTGTTCCTGTTTTATTGAGAGTTTTTATCCGGAGTGGGTGTTGGACTTTATCAGATAGATAGCTTTTCTGCATCAACTGAGATGATCTTGTGATTCTTTTTTAATTTTATTTGTGTGGTGGATTATGTTGATTCATTTTCTTATGTTGAATCATCCTTGCATACTTGGTATGAATCCCACTTTGTCATGGTGTATTATATTTTTGATATGATGCTGAATTGTATTGGCTAGAATGGGAGATATTGGTCTGTAATTTTCTTTTTTTTGTGGTGTCTTTGCCTGGCTTTGATATCAGGTTTCTGCTAGCTTCAAAGAATAAATTAGAGAGTATTCCTTCCTTTTCTATGCTCTGAAATAGTTTGAGTAGTATTGGTGTTTGGTAGAATTCTCCAGTGAAGATGTCCATGCCAGGTCTTTTGTTGTTTTTGTTCTTGGAATGTTTTTATTACCTCTTCAATCTCTTCTCTTGTTATGGGTCAGTTCAGATTTTCTATCTCAGTTTGTGTTAGTTTAGGTAGGTAGTGTGTTTCTGGAAATGTGTCCATTTCCTATAGGTTCTCAAATTTGTTGAAGTGCAGTTTTTCATAGTATTATTTTTTTTTTGACTTTTTAAAAATTGTACTTTATATGAAACTTTAGAGAGCAAATTAGTTTCTCATTAAACAGTTAATACACAAATTATTTTGTGACATTGGTTGCCAACCCTGTGATGTGTCAACACTCTCCTCTTCTTTGCCCCAGGTTCCCTGTTTCCATTTGTCCAGTTTTCCTGTCCCTTCTGCCTTCTTGTCTTTGCCTTTGGGCTGGTGCAGCCATTAGTTTCCTATGCATGGATTGAACCATAAAGCACATTCCTCACGTGTGTTATTGTTGGCCCTATAAAGAACTAAAAAAAAAAAAAAAAACAACGAATCTGTTGCCGTAGATTCGATTCTGACTCATAGCAACCATATAGGACAGAGTAGAACTGCCCTGTAGGATTTCCAAGGGGTGCCTGGTCAATTCGGACTGCTGATCTTTTGGTTAGGAGTTGAACTCTTAACCGCTATGCCCCCAGGATTTCCACTGGTCCTATAGAACTGTCTGATCTTTGGCTGAAGGGTGAACCTCAGGAGTGAGTTCACTACTGAGTTAAAAGGGCATCTGGGGGCCATACTTTCAGTGTGTCTCCAGTCTCTGTCAGACCAGAAAGCCTGTTTTTTTCTTTTTTTGTGTTGAATTTTGTTCTCTGTTTTTCCCCCACTTTGTCCAGTACCCTCTATTGTGATCCCTGACAGAGCAGCTGGTTGTGGTAACTGGGCAGCATCTAGTTTTTCTGGGCTCAGTGTGGCGGAGGTTATGGTAGTTGTGGTCCATTAGCCCTTTGTACTAATCTTTCCCTTGTGTCTTTGGTCTTCTTCATTCTCCTTTGTTCCAGCCTGGATGGGACCAGTAGATGTATCTTAGATGACCTCTTGCAGGCTTTTAAGACACCAAATGCTACTCACCACAGTTGGATGTAGAACAATTTCTTTATAGTCTATGTTATACCAGTTGAACTAGATGTCCCCTGAGACCATAGTCCACAATTTTTCATGGTATTCTGTTATGATCCTTTTTCTTTCAATTGGGTCCGTTGTAATGTCCCCTTTTCTTATTTTTTTTTTTTTTTTTTTGCTTTCTTTTCCGTTTTTCTTTTGTCAGTTTGGCCAGGGGTTTGTCAATTTTGTTGCTCTTCTGAAAGAGCCAACTTTTGGTCTTGTTGATTCTTTCTATTGTTTTTGGTCTATGTTTCATTTATTTCTGCTCCAGTCTTTGTTATTTCCTTTCTGCTGGTTCCTGTGGGCTTTTTTTTTTTTTTTTTTTTCTGTTCTCTTTCTATTTGTTCAAGTTGTCGGATAACATTTTGATTTTGGCCTTTTCTCTCCTTTTTCGTGTGTGTGTTTATTGCTTTAAATTGACCTCTGAGCACTGCCTTTGCTGTGTCTCAAAGGTTTTGGTATGATGGGTTTTCACTCTCATTTGATTTAGGAATTTGATTTCTTCTATTACCCACTTGTTTTTAAGCAAAATGTTATTCACTTTCCTTGTATTTTTCCTTTGTTCTTCCCTTTATTGATTTCTACTTTTGTGGTGTTGTGATCAGAGAGAATGCTTTGTATGATTTTCATGTTTTAGATTTTATTGAGGATTGCTTTGTGGCCTAAAATGTGATGTATTCTGGAGAATGTTCTATGTATGTTGGAAAAGAACATATACTTTGCTGCTGTTTGGTAGAGTGTTCTATATATGTCTGTGATGTCAAGTAAGTTGTTTGTGGCCTTTAGATCTTTTTTATTTTTGTTGAGTTCTTTCTAGGTGTTCCGTCCTTTACCAAAAGTGGTATGTTGACATCTTCTACTATTATTGTAGAACTGTCTATTTCTCTTTTCAGTGCTGTTAACTTTTTTTTTTTTTAAATGTGTCTTGGAGCCCTGTTGTTGAGTGTGTAGATGTTTATGAGGGTTATGACTTCTTGGTGGATTGTGCCTTTAATGGAAACCCTGGTGGTGTAGTGGTTACGAGCTATGTCTCCTAACCAAAAGGTCAGCAGTTCACATCCACTAGGTGCTCCTTGGGAACTCTATGGGGCAGTTATACTCTGTCCTATAGGGTTACTATGAGTCGGAATCGACTTGATGGCAATGGATTTAATTTTTTGTCCCTTTAATGATTATATAATGTTCTTCCTTGTCTTTTATGGTGAATTTTGCCTTGAAGTCTATTTTATCTGAGATTAGTATTGCCATTCCTGCTCTTTTTTGGTTACTGTTTGCTTGATACATTTTTTTCCATCCTTTGATTTTTATATATTTATGTCTTTCTGTCTAAGGTGTGTCTCTTGTATGCTGCATATTGATGGGTTGTGTTTTTGTATCCATTCGCCACTCTGACTCTTTATGGGTTCATTTAAGCCATTTACATTCAGTTTGCTTATTGATAGGTAAGAGTTTATTGCTGTCATATTTTTTTTTTTTCTGTAGTGCTGATGTTTTCTTTGTTCTTCTTACTTTCCTGTGCTGAGTTCCTTTTGTTTGTGGATTTTCTTTTGTTTTGTTATTATAGATTTTGTGTTTACCAAGTCTTTATGTTTTCCTTTTTTCTTCTGTTAAGTAGGTTTGTTAACTTTTTTTGTCCTCAGACTGGAATATCAATTGATGTATCTTCAAGTGTGCCTATTTTTTCTTCTGCCTGCTCAGATCTGCTTTTGAGCCCCTCTAGTGAATCTTTATCTTCAGTTATTTTGTTTTTTATCTCCATCATTTCTGTTTGGCTCCTTTTTAAGAATTATTTATATCTCTTAATTGATATTCTATTCTCTGTTTGGTGAAACACCATCTTTATATTTTTTCTTTAGTTCCTTAGATATGGTTTTATTTAGTTCTTTGAACATATTTAACATAGTTAATTTAAAGTGTTTGTCTAGCAGCTTCAATATCTAGGCTTCATCAGTGATAGTTTCTACTGACTAACAATTGTCCTTAATTAAATTTTGATTAAAATTAAAACAAGTCCACGAGAGCTAAATTATGATTCTGTGTATATCCCACTTGAATTTAGAGGCCATCTCAAGAATAGATTTGATGCTTTAGAACCCTAATGACTGAAGACCAGACAAATTGTAGGATGACATCAAGGACATCATACATGATGAAAGCAAAAGATTATTAAAAAGACAGGAAAGAAAGAAAAGACCAAAATAGATGTCAGAAGAAACTCTAAAACTTGCTCTTGAACATAGAGTAGCTAAAGTGAATGGAAGAAATTGTGAAGTAAAACAGCTGAATAGAAGATTTCAAAGGGTGGCTCAGGAAGACAAAGTGAAGTATTATGATGAAATACACAAAGACTTGGAGTTAGAAAACCAAAAGGGAAGAACACACTCGGCATTTCTCAAGTTGAAAGAACTGAAGAAACAATTCAAACCTCAATTTGCAATATTGAAGGATTTTATGGGCAAAATATTGAATGACACAGGAAGCATCAAACAACGATGGAAGGAATACACAGGAGTCACTGTACCAAAAAGAATTGGTCTACATTCAGCCATTTCAGGAGTTAGCATATGATCAAGAACCAATGGTACTGAAGGAAGAAGTCCAAGCTGCACTGAAGGCATTGGCAAAAAACAAGGCTTCAGGAATTGATGGAATACCAATTGAGATGTTTCAATAAATAGATTCAATGTTGGAAGTGCTTACTTGTCTATGCCAAGAAATTTGGAAGACAGATGTCTGAGTGACCAATTGGAAGAGATACGTGTTTGTGCCTACTCCAAAGAAAGGTGATCCATTGGAATGCAGAAATTGTTGAACAGTATCATTAATATCACACGCAAGTAAAATCTTGCTGAAGATAATTCAAAAATGGTTGCAGCAGTACATCGACAGGGAACTTCCAGAAATTAAAGACAGATTCAGAAGAGGGCGTGGAACGAGGGATATCGTTGCTAATGTCATATGAATCTTGGCTGAAAGCAGAGAATAGCAGAAAGATGTTGCCTGTGTTTTATTGACTATGCAAAAGCATTTGACTCTGTGGATCACAGCAAATTATGGACAACATTGCGAAGAATGGGAGTTCCAGAACACTTAATTGTGCTCATGTGGAACCTGTACATAGACCAAAAGACAGCCGTTCGAACAGAAAAAGGGGATACCACAGGGTTTAAAATCAGGAAAGGTTTGTGTCAGGGTTGTATCTTTTACCATATTTCTTCATTCTGTATACTGAGCAAATAATCCGAGAAGCTGGACTATATTAAGAAGAACACGGCATCAGAATTGAAGACTCATTAACAATCTGAGATATGTAGCTGACACAACTGTGCTTGTTGAAAGTGAAGAGGACTTGAAGCACTTACTTATGGAGGTCAAAGACTACAGCCCTCAGTATGGATTACACCTCAACATAAAGAATAGAAAAATCCTCACAACTGGACCAATGAGCAGCAGCATCATAAATGGAGGAAAGATTGATGTTGAATGATTTCATTTTACTTGGATCCACTGTTAACACCCATAGAAGCAACAGTCAAGAAATCAAATGACATATCGCATTGGGCAGATCTGCTGCAAAAGACTTCTTTGAAGTGTTGAAAAGCAAAGATGTCACCTCGTGAACTAAGGTGCACCTGACCCCAGCCATGCTATTTTCATCTACCTTACATGCATGGGAAAGCTGGACAATGAATAAGGAAGACTGAAGAAGAATGGATGCCTTTGAATTATGGTGTTGCCGAAGAATATTGAATATACCATGGACAGACAGAAGAACAAATAAATCTGTCTTGTAAGAAGTATGGCCAGAATGCCCTTTAAAAGCGAGGTCTGTGAGACTTCATCTCATGTACTTTGGACATGTTAGTAGGAGGACCAGTCCTTAGAGAAGAACATCATATTGGTAAAGTAAAGGGTCAGTGAAAAAGAAGAAGACCCTCAACCAGATGAATTGACACAGTGGCTGCAACAACGGGCTTAAACATAGCAACGATTGTGAGGATGGCGCAGGACTGGGCAATCTTTTTTTCTGTTGTACATGGGATTGCTATGAGTCAGAGCTGACTTGACGGCACCTAATAATAACAGCAACTATTTTCCTGTGTGGGGGCCATTCTTTCTTGTTTCTTTGCATATCTTATAATATTTGTTGAAAACTGGACATCTCTAAGCACAGTGATGTGGCACCTCTGGAAATCAGATTTCTCTCCTCTCAAGAGTTTGTTTTTGCTGCTGTTTGTGGTTGTTTTTGCTGCTGCTGCTTGATTAGTGATTTTTTTTTAAACTAATTCTGTAAGGTCTGTATTGTTTATCATGAGTGGCCCCTGAAGTTTCTGTTTTGTTTTCTTAGTGGTCACCTAATGATTGGATGGATATTCCCTTAAATGCCTATCCATAAGTCTCCCACCCTTTAGTGAGGGGTTTGGTGTGCATTTTGAGGTATACCTTCAGTGCTCAGTGAGGCAGTTAGTAACTCTGCCTTAACCTTCATTTCCTGCATGTGCAAAACCTCAGGGTTATCCAGAGGTGACAGCTTAGGACCTTCCCATGTCTTTCCTGAGCATTCACACAGTCCCAGACATGTGCATAGTCTTCTAGCATCCCAGGAATGTGTCCAAGCTTTTCAAAGGACCTTAAGACCATCTCACTCCCAGATTTTACTCTGAAGTTTTTTGTTTTTGTTTAAACCAACTTCTAGGTTGCCCCAATGTTTATCACCACCTGAGGAAGCTATGATGTTAAAGAATTGCCACTGATTTTTTTGAAAAATTATTCCTGGTAGTAGGGTGATGAGGAGGGCTGTTTGCAGTGAGCAAGCTCTGAATCAGGTCAAATAAAGACAAGCCCAGGGAGTAGATTTTTTAGGGAACCACTAGATAGGTTAAATCATTACATTTTCTGAAAATTGTTATGTTGGTGAACTCTAAACTTGTTCTGTTTCCTTCAGTGACTGCTGGGCTGCTGGTTTTCACTGTGATTGTGGGGTTTTGGTTTTCAATGCTACTGTGGAGCCTAGGGGAGGAGAGTGGGAATAGGGCAAGTTCAGATACCATAAAGCCCATTGTTCTTTCTGAGATTTGGTAGTTTTTCTTGAATAAACTCACCGAAGATAGTTGCAAGCCTTTGGTTAATTTTTGAGTTCTGAAAAAGCTCATTTTTATAATTTTGGCCAGTGCTCTTGCTGCTTTTTTGGAGAAGTGGCTTTTTGGATGTCTTTATGCAGCCATTCTCCCTCATTTTGATATCATGTAAGTGTAATAAACAGAAAATTTTCATATAAAACACATTTGAATTGGGATGATGAAGGCCATCTGGTTGTGACACCTGTCACCCTGTTGGTCTTCAGGGTTTGTTTGGCTGGTTATGCAGGTGGCCTCTTCTTACTTTACCATTTCATGTACATCTTTTCCTGAAGATTTGCCTGGATGAAGAGGTTGACCTATTTAGATAATAAGGACCATTCTTTATTCCAGAGTGTCTGAATTAGAATCTTATCCACCAAAGTAAATGATTATGTAGTTTTCTGAGAGGTAGTCTGTTTTAGGCAGTAGCTACTTTGTACTAAATTAAGCCTGTTTGAAATAGACTGGCCATTTTCACCTAAGCAGGACTTGGATATATTTGAATATATACGCAGGAAGGTAGTTCATGTTGATATGTTAATTGTAAACTATTTGCATAATGATGTTCAAAATAAAAGTGTCTACAAAATAAATGTGACTATAATTCTGGGTTATATATTTATATTTTCTGTATTGTCATGGATTGAACTGTGTCCCCCCAGAATATGTGTCAGTTTGGCTAGGCCGTGATTCCCAGTATTATGTGATTGTCCAACATTTTGTCATCTAATGTGATTTTCTTATACATTGTAAATCTTACCTCTGTGATGTTAATTAGGCAGGATTGGAGGCAGTTATGTAAATGAGGCAGGACTCAATCTATAAGAATAGGTTGTGCCTTAAGCCAATCTCTTTTGAGATATAAAAGAGAGAAGTGAGCAGAGAGACATGGGGAAAGAAGCACTGGGAGCATAGCGCATCCTTTGGACCTGGGGTCCCTGCACTGAGAAGCTCCTCAGCCAGGGGAAGATTGATGACAAGGACCTTCCTCCAGAGCTGACAGAGAAAGCCTTCCCCTTGAGCTGGCACCCTGAATTCAGACTGCTAGTCTCCTAAACTGTGAGAGAATAAACTGTTTGTCAGAGGCACCCATGTGTGGTATTTCTGTTATAGCAGCACTAGATAACTAAGACATACATTAAAAATAAGTTTTAGGATGAAATAATTCTCCTATTATACATACAATCTTCCAAATTTGTGGCTAGATAAAACTCAAGCTTATCTTTGGCATCATTTGTGAAAAATGTTTTTACTGAATGAATGAAGATTTTCAGTAAAAATTTCAAGGGGAATGGTTAAACTATGTAAAAGATCAAACTTCTAGTTATCAGAATTATTTAATATTTTACATATGTTTTTCTCCTTATAGTGGTCTTAACTTTTCAAGTACTTTGGCTTTAGTTTTACCAGAATACTGTGAGGTAGTTGAACAGTTATCCTAGTTGGCAGTGAGGAAGTTTATCTTGGTGATGTGCAGAGAGGTTGAGTATCATGCCTGCAGCCACACAGTGTGTTTGTGATAGGCTTGCCTTCCCGTCCCCGCCCCTTCCCCCCACTTAGTGCTCCTTCTGCTTCGTCAGACCACTCCTCGATTAATTGCCTTATTAAATAGTACAGATGAAAGAACACAGAGTTTGGAAGCAGATATGTCACTTCCTGGTTGTATGTCATCAGGCAACTCATTTAACTTCTTTGAACTTTATTACCTCATCTATAAAATGAGATTATAATAAACCTTACCTCAAAAGGTTGCTGTGATAAGATAAATTTACATGAAAAGATGTTGTAAGCTCTAAAAGGCTAATCAAATGCTAGCAGTTACTTTTCTCTTGAAAGGTTCGAAGGAAACTCTACCAAGCTTTGTTATTTTATTTATTGTATATAATTTACAGTGGTAATAACACCTATCTTTAAGACAATCTATAACATTTTACAATTCAAACTACGCCCTACGCTATATGAATTAAGACTTGATAACACTTAAAATGAAATTATAATGAGATTATTTTAAGTATTTTAATAATGTATCATAAAAATAATTATAGATTCACCTGCAAACTTCTAGAATAACTGTAGGTGAGAGAGGACCTTAGGCGGGTAGGGGCTGGGATGGAGTGGAAGGAGGACCGTCCTTAGCTTGACTTGATATGTTTAAGGCATTGCTGTAGCTGCCACTCACGTGTTTAGAATAAGAGGACAGACTGGGACTCCTGGCAAAGTCTCACCTATGGAGACAGCTTTGCTCACTCTGAGGAGCACTTCCTCCAGCTATTTAGAATTTCTGCTCATGTGCATTAACAATTCAGTCACTCCTCTTGTTAGTTAATTAGTTTGTTATTCATAGACATGTATAAGCATCTACTGAGCCAGGCAAAGTGCATGTGGTCAGTAGTGTAAATTTCTATATGTTGTGCCACCTAATAGGACGCTAGACTAGGTAGGTGCTGAATAAATACTCTCTGATTATTTTCTAACCCCCCTCCTTTTTTTTTTTTTTTTAAATAAGCTATTAGTTTTACACTTCATCTTTTCTTATGTGTCAGGCTACAAAAGTCCCCAGAGAAAGATATTACAGGGGATTTGTCTTATCATATGAACATTTTCATGGTTTAGAGGATGTGATTTGGCTCACAGCATATATTGATTCAAGTGAAATGAGTTGTGTAATAACACTGTGTGTCGTACGGTATAATCACAAGTATCTTTTCAGGCAGGTGGCATTGCCCCCTTTTTACATAGCAGGAAACGAGTTTACAGTGGATATAGGCTTGCTCAGTGTCGAAAAGCTGCTAGTAGCAGAAGCACAGTCTGAGGCCACATGTCTATGCTGCCAATAGCTCTTATTCTTTCCATTACACCAGCTTCTCTCTCACATCCATTGCTTTGTAAATACTTTATTCAGGTATAATCATGAACACACATCGCAATTAAAACAATTAGAGCGAAACTTGCATGATGGAGTCATATGGTACGCTGTTTTAGGTTTTGCCTTATAATTATTCTTTTGTAAGACAGATTTATTAGCATATCTCTGTACCAATCTGTATAAGAAACAGATACACTGACAAACTTAAAGATTGAACTTCTAAAGCAAATATTTTAATTGCTAGAAAAATACTTGATTTGGAAGCATTCATTTTTACATTCTCTTGTGAATGCTTCTTGATTATTTCCCACAAGAACTCAGCATTATCTACAATTGGTTTAATGTGAATTGTACTTTTGCATATCAGTTTTTAATATGGCTACATTGCTTCAACTAATTTAAAAAGATTATTGTAGTGGATTGCTCGTTTATTCTGTAGTTAGTGAGCACCTACTATGTGCCAGGCCCCATTCTGACGTCGTGAATACAGTGGTGAATAAAATAAAATTCCTAGGAACTACGGAACTCATATAGTAATGGGGGAAACAGATAACAGATAAACAATTAGTTTAATGCCAGATTAGTATAATGTCAGGTAGTGATAGGTGCTATGAAGAAAAATAAAACAGGATAAGGGAAGAAAGAATGACTGGGAATATATTTTAGACAGGTAGTCTAATGAGGCAGCCTTTGAGCAGAGACCTGTTGAAGAGAAGGAACAAGCCATATGACTATCTAGAGGTAGACTGTTTCAGGCAGAAGGGACAGCAAGCACAAGGGACCGGGAGTGGGACTGGCTTGACATGCTTTAGTAACAGAAAGGCCACTGAGGTTGGATCTCAGTGAGAGGAAGACAGTGTTAGGTCCTGCTCGCAGAAAGGCAGCTGGGCCCACATCACGAGGGGTCTTCTAGGTCATGACCAAGACTTCGTATTTTGTTCAAAGTGTGATGGGCAGCCACTAGAAAGTTTTGAGTGTAGAGCAACATCTGATTTATGCTTCCTAGGCCAGTCTGGCTGTGTGAGAAGAAGAGATTAAAGAGGGCCCATAAGGAGAAGCAAGGAAACCAGTTAGGTTATTCTGTCAAAGAGCAGCAAGAGAGATGATGTTGCTTGGAATAAGAGAGTAATGGTACTGAGGGAAGAAGCAGTCGAATTCAAGATACATTGTGAAAGTAGAGCTGACAGAGTTTACTTATGTTTTGCCGTGAAAGAAAGAAAGGAGTCAGAAACGACTCTAAATGTTTTAGCCAGAGGAACTTTCTCTGAGATAATGTAATGATAATGCCACTTACTGAGATTGGGAATGTTAGGAGAGGAAAATGTCTAGGTGAGCCAGGAATTCTATTCCGGACATGTAAAGTTAGAGATGCTTGTTAGATACCTAACTGGTAATGTTTGATATAAGAGATCAGAGTTCAGGGGAGAGTTTTGAGTTGGAATTCTGAAACTGGGAGTTATTGGCCTATAAAAAAACAAACCAAATCTGTTTCTGTCAAGTCGATTCTGACTCATGGTGACCCCATGTGTGCAGAAGAGCTTTGCTTTGTAGGGTTTTCATGGCTGTGACCTTTTGGAAGCAGGTCATCAGGCCTTTCTTCTGAGGCACCTCTGGATGAGTTTAGACCGTCAACCTTTTGATTAGTAGCTGAGCACTTAACCATTTATGCCACCGAGGGCCTCCTTATCAGCCTATAGGTGGTATCTAAAGCCTTCAGACTAGTTGAGTTGATATCACTTGGTGGTTGTTTTTGTGTGCTGTGGAATCAGTTTCAACCTTGACAACAGAGTAGAACGGCCCCATAGGAGCAGATTGTCAGATTTTTTCTCCCTTGGCGCCACTGGTGGGTTTGAACTGCCAGCCTTTTGGTGAGCAGCCAAGATCTTAACCATTGCCCCAGTGGATCACTTAGGAGATGAATATAGATAGAGAAGAGGGCCAAGGAAGGAGCCAAGGGCTCTCGAGTACTTAATAGTAGGAAGGGAAGGAGAAAAAATGTAAGTGACTGAGAAGTGGTTGAGAACCAAGTGAGTATTGCAAAAGCCAAGGGGAAAGAGGGTTGCAAGAAGGACATTGTGACATGCTGTGTCAGATGCTGCTGAGAGATCATGAAGGGTGATGTGATATGTCAAGGCCAGGCCCACTGTCTGGAAACCTTCTGGAAGCCAATAACACAGTAAGAAATGGGACACAGTAGTTGGTAATTGTGGGGTAGTAAGAGTTCTCTTACATTGCAATGAAGTGGCCTTTACCCAACCTAATTGCATAAAAGATCCATACTTCTTTGCTCCTCTAGCTTGATGACTGCCCCAGTCTTCACAGGTGGTATTCAACTTCACACTTAAAGCACTGCTCTGTGAAGAATCAGGAGGGCATTGGGAACCTGCATGCATTCACTTGTATTCTTAGCTTGTAAGTCCTTTGCACTGCTTGCTGGAAGATTCACTAGTAAACAGAAGGAAACCTCGTCTGAACTGAACTGGCTCTAAGTCATTATTATCTATGATTTTTGTATCTAAACCAGACTTATATTCTCATCTAATACAGGTGAGGGCAGAGAATTGACCACAAGTATGGCACCTGAAAGTCACTGGTGACTTTGATAAGAAGGGTTTGGTAAGAAAATCTGGTTGTATTCCCGAGGCCAACTCTTCAAAGATTAGACTGGACTATGGGACATAAACTGATACTTGTGAGGAGCGTGCTTCTTAGCTCAAGTAGACACATGAGACTAAATGGGCAGCTCCTGTTTGGAGGTGAGATGAGAAGGCAGAGAGGGTTGGGAGCTGGTTGAATGGACACAGGAAATCCGGGGTAGAAAGGAGCAATGTACTGTCACAGCATAGGGAGAGCAACTAGGGTCATATAGCAATGTGTGTATAAATTTTTGTATGAGAAGCTGATTTGAATTGTAAACTTTCACTTAAAGCACAATTAAAATAAAAAAAAAAGTCTGGTTATAGAGGGTCCAAGAGAGATTTGAAGATGAGAAAATGAAGACAGGATATATAGACAGCTTTTTCAAGTTTCCTGTAGAGGAAAGCAGAAAAATGGGATGCTAGCTATAGTGATGTAAAACTGAGAGGATGTTGTGAAAGATAGGAGATATTACAGCATGTTTGTGTGCTGATGGGAGTGATCCAGAAGAGAGGGAAAATTGGTGATTCAGGACAGAGATGGGATTAATGCAGGAGATGCAAGATAAAGGCAGGACAAAAAGAGAGAGTCTTGATTTAGGGCAGTTGGATGGGAAGTAGGGCACTGTGAAAATCCTGGCCATAAATAAGAGAAGATTTGGATTGTTCATCCAAAATTTTTAATGGTAGGAAAGAGGGTATGGATACAGATGAGGCTGGTTGCTAGACTGGTTGATGGGAAGATAGAATTTATCGTAATAGATTTGTTTATGATGGCATCATATCCACCTGTCCTGATAGGCTCTAAACCCATTGCTGTCGAGTTGATTCCAACTCATAGTGACCTTATAGGACAGAATAGAACTGCCCCATAGTTTCCAAGGAGTGCCTGGTGGATTCCAACTGCCAACCTTTTGGTTAACCACTATGCCACCAGGGTTTCCTATCAAGCTATAATGGTCATATAATAAAGACACTATGTTTACACTACT
The DNA here is from genome assembly GCA_030035585.1 of Dugong dugon. Lineage (NCBI taxonomy): Eukaryota > Metazoa > Chordata > Mammalia > Sirenia > Dugongidae > Dugong > Dugong dugon. The sequence goes on from CM057462.1 coordinate 171,782,620, forward strand.
GTTCAACATGGTTAGAAGTGACACTAACATCTGCATGTTTTGTAGATATTGCTGTACCCTAGCTGAGCAGTTCATCAAAAAGAGACACACACATTTTCTACATGGAAAGCAGAGGAGTCAGTGGTGGTGTTGATTTATTACTTGGGTATGTGTTCATTACCCACGAAGACTGTCACTGTGCCTTTTATCTTCCAGGCACAGCAGTATTTTAGCATTACCCATCGAGCTTGTCGTCTACAGTAGAGGGCTGTTCAAAGACCTCACTAGGAAGGCAAATGTGTCTTGAAATTCCTTTCATGGTGATTTATTTCACACCAAGTGAATTTCATTTCTAAACGTAGCATGACCAGAGATTTTGGAGTAGAAAAAGTAACCAAAAAGATGAAACCTCTGGTTAGGAAAGAGGGTGCCATTTTCTCTTTTGAGGTGAAATTTGTGAATTAGGCCAGAATTTACCACTAAGCTGGAGGCAGACTTCTTTGTTTTGTTTATGCATATGTCCTACCTACCTCCTCAGGCTTTTACCTTTCAACAAGTCTGCCTCTTTAATCTGGAAGATGTTGAAGCCCATGGGTGGTGTAAGCTGACATGCATTGACCTTTGACAGCATTAGCAGGCATCGCTTTCCTGTTTGGTCGTGTAGGTGCTGTTAAATTAAACAGAGCTTTTAAACAGGCAGGTATTAAGTCAGCATTCAGAATACAATAAGTATGTTTACAAAATGCAAATATAAAAACAATCCGTGGAGGAAACCTGTTTTCCAGATAGTGTATCTGCTTCTGCAGCTCTTCTTTATGCTTCATTGGATTCCCATTTTACATTTTAATTCTTAGCATAAATATTGGACCAAATTAAAAAGCTTAATAAATGCTAAATAACTGCATTAAGTGGCCAAATCCTACCTGATATTAATTTAATTAATTTGTATGTGTGAAGATATCTTATTATTTAAGAAGAAATCATTAACTTGTTTAATTAAAAGCAGCCATATTTTGACTTCTAAGGGGACATGTTTTCTAGCTTATTTCTGATAGTGAGACTCATAAAAATCAGTTTTTTTCCTTCATATGGAGAAGGTAATAAGAATAGAGGTCTAAGACCAAAAAGTTTACAGTCTTTGAAAAAACTCTTTTTTACATCAGATCTGCTCAGTTTATCATCCTTTTAAGTTGAGCATCTACTATGTGTTAGACTTGAACAAGGACTAAGCTAGACGATCGCTCTGTGAATGCAAGGATCACAAATACACATGCCCTGACAGTCTAGTGTGATCAGAACTTTGATGGGGGCATATGGATGATATGTTCATAATAATATAGTCTGATGTCTGAGAATCATAGATGCGCATTTGAAATTCAAGTTGCTGTTTTGCAGTGTGTATCCTTGAATTTTAAGAGTCTCATGCATATAAAATTCAAGTAAGCCCGTTTGTAAAGAGAGTAGCTCATCAGTACACTGATAGATGGGCTTGCCAGAGTATAGAGAAAACTTCCATTTCTTTTAAAAAGCTTTAAAAAAGCAAGGTGAGTCTTATTTTGAGCTGAAAACATGACAACAAAACAGTTGTCTCGTAGGTTTAAAAAGGCTTTTTATAAAATTTATACTCTCTGATATGCTATTTTTATTGGGAGAAATAAAATAGCCTTGGTTATGGAAGTTACTATGAAAGAGAATAGGTTTAGAACTTGAGTATAAATGTGTGTGTGTGTTCATATTTGCTTCGATTCCATAATTTAGATTGTTAAAAATAAGAATAATGCCATTTTTACTTCTAGGGGTGTTGAGTTAATCAAAACAGAAGGTGTGAAGGCACTTTGACAAAAGGGAAATTCCAAAAAATGGAACTTATTGTTATTATCAAGAGTTTATCCATGTGAAAGACGATTAAATGTGGATTACTAACCTGACCAGTTCATTCATTTTGCCACTGGGGGTCACTATAAAGACATTACTTGAACAAGTCTAAAATTTCCGAGTTGCTTTTTGGGTAGTTAAAACTTGAATGTAGAAAAGAAACACTATTCATGAAAGGAACAAAAAAAACATAAGAAATCAATAAAACATATTATCTCCTTCTCTGAATTTAATTAAAAATAAGCAAAATGAATCTTAGAATTCTCTTTATACTAATGTATGGATTAGTGCTGCATTGCTATCCATGGTAGAAGCATCTAATTAAAGTGATTTTTTAGTGTTAGAGAACAATTGTTCTCATGTCTTTCTTGTTTCAGAATTCGAAGACATTAAAACACAATTAACAGTTGCCTATACTGTTAAATCTTACTGCCAAAATCTGATATAATCATGAGCTTCTAACGTCTCCATTTACATTTTTAAAAAGATGCTATAAAAGCAATCTACAAGCTATCCCCAGAGTATCTATCCAAACCAGATCCATATAGTTATTCTGTGGGCAGTGGAAATAAAATATGACCATTAACAAAACATAAGACCTCTTCTAAATTTCTATAAGACCTTCATTTTACCCGGAAGGCTTTCAGGTTTCCTTCCTGGCTCCCTGGCTCCCTGGCTCCCTCCTTCCCTCCTTCCCTCCTTCTTTCCTTTCCTCCATCATTCCCTTTTGCTTTTTCTTCTTTTCGTTTTCGCTCCCCCCGTACCCCCAGGGAACATTTTTTGAGTGCCTGCTATGAACCTTGGGTAGAAGGAAAACTTCTTTCTCCACTGAGACACAAGTAATGGAAGAAAGTGTATATATGCAGATGGAGGTTAATTTTTAGATATCTGGAGAGGCATTTGAAGAATTTACTGCCTGTTGATATAGATTCTTCTCTGTAAGAAACTAGGTTATCTGCTGAGAAATAGAATAGGGGGTAGGGAGAATAGGAGAGAAGGGGTTGTATAAGATTTTTGAGGAGAAAGAGATTTTGAACAGCCACTGAGGGAAACTGGGAAGGAAAAAATGGGCAGCAATGGAGGATTCCATGGAGGCCCAAGTCTATTGGACTTCCCAAAAACACTCAGCAAGTGAGGGGCTGGGAGGAAATACTTGGATTGCTTTTGGGTCAGGATTTTGCAGGATGAGTTGGATAGAAGGCAAAGTAGGAAAAACAGTTAAGGGTATTGGCAAAATAATAATTGGAAAGATGGGGTATGAGAATCTTGGAAGAAGGGAAGAAAGTGAAGCCAAAAAGGGCCTGTGAGCTTGTAAGAAAATAGGATGGTTCAGGGATGGGCGTTCTGGATGAGACTAAGTCACAGGAAGAGAGTAAAGGAGTTGGAAGGATAGGAATTTGTAGTTAGAGAGTGGAATAGTAGAGTTTATAATTAAGGGCCGGGACAAGTCCAGGTTATAAATGTTAAGCATGTAGTCATGGAAAGAAATTGCTAAAATGGTGAGCAGGTGAAAATCATTGAATGGATGAGGTCAGGAACTACATAGCCAGGGAACTGGATAAATCACCCGCACATAGACATTGGTGCTGTCCTGGATAATAAAACCTGAGCAACAAGTAGGAAAGACCAAAAAAGAATTGACGCCTTTGAATTGTGGTGTTGGTGAAGAATGTTGAATATACCTTGGGCTGCCAAAAGAACGAACAAATCTGTCTGGGAAGAAATACAGCCAGAAAGCTCCTTAGAAGCAAGGATGGCAAGACTTTGTCTCACATACTCTGGACATGTTATCAGGAGGGATCTGTCCCTGGAGAAGGCCATCATGCTTGGTAAAGTAGAGGGTCGGTGAAAAAGAGGAAGACCCTCAACAAGATGGATTGACACAGCGGCTGCAACAATGGGCTCAAACATAACAATGATTATGAGGATGTCACAAGACCGGGCAGTATTGCGTTCTGTTGTACATAGGGTGGGTATGAGTTGGAACCTAACAACAACAAAGGTAGTGAGGATTATCATGATGGTAAACCCAGTAGTGTGTGTGTGTGTGTGTGTGTGTGTGTGTGTGTGTGTGTGTGTGTGTGTAGATGATGGGCGTCTGGGCATTTGGTAGAAGCAGTGAGGAGTAAGAAAACTTCTCCCACCTCCATCCTCTTTCCCTCCATCCCTGGGCTCTATGGGACCTTAGAGAATATGTAGTCTTGCCCTGAGAGGCATAATGGGAAAATTGGGGTTAAATGAAGGCAAGGAGGTGAGAGCTGTTGTTTAGACCAGAACTTGAGCATGTTGGAGTAATTTGGTGACAATAAAGATGGTTCCAGATGGCACAGTGGAGAGGACGGCAGAAGGACAGCAAGGGGAGGAAGCAGGCAGCATGTTGGGATGAAAGTATAAGCTGTTCTGCTAAAATGACAGAGAAACATTTATAGGAAACTTTGCCTTAATAACAAATTACATTAGTAAAACTATAAAACAAATACTACATTTTGAAATAGTCCAGCCCCAAACTGCCGGGATTTGAATCCTGACTGCCACTTACTAGACGTGTCATCTTGGGCAACTTTCTTAATCTTTCTGGGTCTCAGTTTTGTCATCTGTAAAATGGGGTTAATAATAGTACCTATCTCATAGGGTCATTATGAGATTAAATGAGTTAACATATGCAAAGTGCTGAGAAAATGTTTGGCACATAGTAAACACAGTAAAAGCATTATATAAAAATGATTTGTTTCGTTGGTTAAAAAGTAGGTTGTGGCTTGTGGGTTTCAGACTTACAGAGTTATTTTTCTTGCAAGAATGTCTGTTATCAGGATTCAAAAAACCAATAGCTATAGCATTTTCAGGAAGCATATAGCTATTAAACTCAGTAAAACCAACCTTTGCCTCACATTCATTCTTGCTTCCCTTTTCTTGGAGGTGTCAACACTATCACTTACCCCAGGCTTCTTGCACCTTAATGCATTAATTATCACCATTATAACCCATTATGTTCCACAAAGCCAGAGCCCCTGTCACAGCTGTTGTATTTCCTATACAAGGTTGTTTTGTTTTGTTTTGTTTTTTTAAACCACAGTTTCTGAGAAGGGTGCTGTTAGTGGTCTATGTAATGCAAATCATGTTCCCTATTTAATGGATCCCAGCAGAGCCAATTGAATTAATGGAATCTTTAGGGAGGACAGAGGACCAGAGGAGCTTGGATCTGGTTTAGGAAGGTGGGTGACATTGAGTGAGAGATTTTGTGGTATTGACTGGTCACAAACTAACCAGCTGGAGCCCTGGTTAAAAGAGTTTCCATGCCATTGCCTACAGAACCACTGTTCTGGATCAGAACATTTTGTAGTCCTATCAACAGTCTGAGGTATCTGTTCAGGATTCCAAGTAGATTGCTGAGGGCTGTGTGTGGAGCATGATAGTTATTCTCTGCAATAAAAATTCCTGTGTGAAAAAAGTAAGATTGAGAAACAAACAGTAGTCTCAGTTCCACAGCGATGATGGAATCCTACTGGGCAGGCATTGTAAAGACTTCCTACTCGGGCCATGAGACATGTTTGTTGGTTAGACACTAATTGTGTCTTCTGGGAGGGCTCCCTTGTCTGTTGTCCATTGTTTTTCCTGGACTCCACCATCTGGGAGTTTCTTCCTTGTCTATTCTGTGACCCCATCTGAAGTGGAAATGGGGGATGATGACCTTCTTGACAGCTTTCTATGACATTCTTCACAGCTTGATTTCTACTTGTAAAAACTTAAAGGACATAAAGGTTGTTTTAAGACACAAACAATCGAAGACTTTTTTTAGGCTAGACCTTTTCTTTCTTTGGGAATAGTTTCTTCAAAAACATCGTAAGCTTCTCAACTATCTGCTTCTAGTTAATTCCATGTAGGAATAACTGACCCAAAGCTTTTTCCTAGACATAGGTCTTAAATCTGTTTTCTTCACTTTGTGACCAAACCCATTCTCTCTCTTTCAACTTCTTGTGGTTAGCTAGAGGCTACCTGACAGTAGACTTGGGTAGAGAGGCACCCATTTAAGTGTTAAGTTTGATGAGTTTTGACAAATACATCCACCGTGTACCTACCACTACAACCATAATGTAGGATATTTCCATCACCCACGAAGTTCCCTTGTGTTTCTTCCTAATCAGCTCCTACTCCTGACTCCAAGAAGTCACTGATCTGCTTTTTGTCACTGTAAATTAGATTTGTCTTTTGTAGAGTTTCATATAAATGGAATCACACATAGATATGTGTTATTTAATTTCCAAATACTTTGAGATTTTGCAGATAACTTACTGATACCAATTTCTGTATGATATCATTCTTTTAAATTTATTAAGATTTGTTTTATGACCTCATGTATGGCCTGTCTTGAAGAATGGTCAGTGTACATTTGGAAAGAATTTTATTGTTGTTGGGTGGAGTGTTACAACACTATATATAGATGTCAATAAGGTCAAATCTGTTGATAATGTTGCTTAAGTCTTGTATCTCTCTTACCAATTAAAAAAATCAGCTTAATTAGTTTTTCCTTTATTTTTTACCTAAATGCTTGAAAATAGTACTATTTTTGTCTCCCTTACTGATTCAGGTCAATATCTGGCCTAGTTCTACTATTGTATGTATCTGTTTTGATTTTTCCGTTTACTTGTTCTCTCAATTACTGACATAGGAATGTTGATGTCTCCAACTGTATTTGTAGCTTTGTCTGTTTCTCCGTTTAGTTTTGTCAACAACTTTTGCGTGGATATTTGGAAGGTCTGTTATTAGTTTGTTTATACATTTAAGATTGTTATGTCTCCTTTATAAATTGATTCCTTTTTCATTATTAATATCTCTTTTTATCCCTAGTAATATTTCTTACTCTGACATCTACTTGATTTTATATTAAAGTAGCTACTCTAGCTTTCTTTTGATTAATGTTTTCATTGTATATCTTTTCCCATCCTCTTATTTTTAATCTATTTATGTCTTTATATTTAAAGTATGTTTCTTATAAATAGCACATAATTTTACCTTGCATTTTTATCCGAACTTAAATCTTCTGCTTTGAATTGTGACACTTTGACCATTTATAGTCAATATAATTATCACTATAGTTGAATTTAAACCTACCATCTTGCTATGTGACTTCTAGATGTGTTATAAACTTCACAATGCATGGTCATTCTTTTTGCTTTAAATAGTTACTTTTTAAAGATCTTAAAAATGAGAAAGACCTTTTCTATATCTACCCATATAGTTATCATTTCCTTAGCTTTTTATTCCTTTGTATAGATTTGAGTTTCCATCTGGTGTTACTTCGTTTACCATTTCTTGTAGTGCAGGTTTTATAATAATTATCTCAGCTTTTGTTTGTCTGAAAAGGTCATCATTTTGCCTTCAGTTTTGAAAAATATTTTCAGTAGGTATAGAGTTTTAGGGGACAATTTTTTTTTTCTTTGAACATTTTAAAGATGTTATTCTAATGTCTTCTTGCATTTATAGTTAATGATGAGAAGACTATAGTTATTCTTATCATTGTACTTCTTATTTGTTTTTTTCCTCTACTTTTATGATTTTGTTTTTATCGCCGCTGTTCAGCAATTTGAGGAGCCCTGGTGGCACAGTGCTTAAGTGCTTGGCTGCAAACCAAAAGATCGACAGTTCAAACCCACCAGCCACTCCACAGAGAAAGATGTGGCAGTCTGATTTTGTGAAGATTAAAACAGCTGTTGCTGTCAGTTCCTACTCATAGTGACCCTACAGGACAGAGTAGAACTGCCCCATAGGGTTTCCAAGTAGACAACCATATCTTTCTCCTGCAGAGTGTCTGGTGGGTTCAAACTGCTGACCTTTTGGTTAGCAGCTGAGTGCTTAACCACTGTGCCACGAGGGCTTTGTCAGCCTCGGAAACCCTGTGGGGTGGTTATACCCTGTTCTGTAGGGTTGCTATCAGTTGGAATCCACTTGATGGTAGTGGGTTTGTGTTTATTCAACAGTTTAACTGTGGTATACTTTAATGTGGTTTTTTTTGTGTGTGCTTGGGATTTTTTGAGCTTCTTGGACCTGTGAGTTTATAGTTTGTATCAAATAAAAAAAAATTAGCCATTACTCTTCAGATATCATCCTTTTTATCTCCTCGTTGAGTTGATATTTTCCTTTATGTCCTTAAATATTTGAGCATATTTATAATAGCTGTTTTATTTTCCTTGTCTTTGTCTGTGAATCCCGTTGTTTCTAGGTGAGATTCTATTGACTAATTTTATTTTACTGATAATGTGTCACATTTTCCTTCTTCTTTGTGTATCTAGTGATTTCTGTTTGAATGATGGATATTATTAATTTTACTTCATTGGGTACTGAATTTTATGATATTCTATGTTAGACTTGCAGATCATATTGATTTTTTAAACTTACTATTTTTAGATTTTGGACTCTCCTGGTGTCTCTACTAAATGTCCTTGTATTCAACATGGTCTCTCTACTGTAGCTGGTGGGAACTTAAATGATTCCCAGCCCTGTGTGAAATGTAGGAATTGTTTAGTTTAGAGCTTCCTGGAAATTGTTTTTACCCAGCCATGTGGAGTTTTACCTGACACATGCATGTATTCAAAGACTCAAGGGGATTCTGATGCAAATTTCAGGGCTCATTCTCCTCATAGCTTTCTTTTATTTGGTACTCAGTCCTGAAAATTCTAGTTGTCTTGAACTCCAGTGTATGTCCCTCAACTAAGCAAGACAGCTAGAATCTTTCTGGATTTTTTCTTCTTGCACTATACTCCAGAAATTGCCTCTAGGCAGAAAGTGAGTTAATTACACGGCTGGGGAGCCCACCAGGCCATCTCCTGCTGCCGAGTCTCTGCTGTCGATCTCTCCTTCCTCTGTGGCAGTGGGCTCTTCTCTTTTCTACCTCTGGGGTGGCTCATTTCAAACCCAGTGGGAGGGCAAAACTGACTGATCCCCTTGGTGGGCCACAATTACCCTGTCACACAGTCCTGCCCAATCACCTGGGTAGGAGTTACAAGACCATGGCTAAAAAGGCCACACAAAAAGCAATCCATTACACCTCAGAAGCAGATATTGCTGAACCCCTTTGCTTAATGGAAAATTCTTAATGGACTTTTATGGCTCAGAGACTTTTTAGTATCTTCTTTTGTTTCAGTCACAAGAGCAGTTGGCTTTTTCACCCATGAAAAACTCAAATTTCTATATTCTCTCTAATACCTTTTATTTCTGCTTACAAAATGATAAATTTCTTGTGTGAACTTTCTTAAGTGCCTTGCTTAAAGTATAAAGGAACATTCCATGGAAAATGAACATTCTGGCTCTTTCCAACACCTTCTCTTTTCAGCAGGCTCTTAATTTGCCTTACAAGTTATCACATATGGCAGGTTTACAAAATATGCAATTACTGCATAACATGAATCTCTGTTTTTATAAGTTGCAGTATTTGTTTCCTTGCCACCTGCCTGCTAAACCAGGTTTTTGTTATGGCAGCTCTTTTCTTCAATGCATCACTTTTTGTATTAATATGTGGTAATAAGTAGACTGAAACATATAATGGGTCAAACAACAGAAATGTCAGTACTGATGGATGTTCCTTTTGGTACGGTGTTTTTTCTCCCTGATGTCATTCAGAGGCGCAGAATCTTTCCATCTTGTCATATGTAGGAATGTAAGGACTTATTGTGGGTAGCATCCAGCAAGTGGAAGGAGAAAGAACTTCCTAAAGTTTTATCACTTCACTGGTATCACTCCATATTTCTTCTGCTCATATTCCACCAGCTAGAACTCAGTCCCATGCAGATTGTAAGGGAGATTGTAACTCAGTTGTAAGGTAGACTTGGAAGTGAGTCTAGCTGTGTGCCAAGAAGAAGGGGAAAATGGATTCAGGTGGACAGATAGCAGACAGTGTATTGAAATGTATATGAATCCTTTTTTCTTTTCTTTTTGTTTCTTCATGCCTTAGTCTATTTTCGAGGGCAAATTTCTCAGTGAAAGAACCACTCTATACTTAAATTTTCTTATCTTTGGAGTAATTATTCCTTCTCACCCTCTCTTCCCTCTTCCTTTTCTTCTTTCTCCCTCTATTCCTTCTCTCACTTCCTTCCACAAATGTTAAATATTTCAAGTATTTTGCTAGGCTCTGAGAATACATTGGTGACCAAGGTAGAGTCTCTGTTACTGCAGCATCAATAACTTTTATATTTTTTATTATTTTCTTAACATTTTACCTAGTACCAAATTCTATGCCTGATACCTGATGATTTTGAAAATGAAAACTATGTTATTCATAAATGTTAGAAGTAAAAAGAAAATGATGTTTGTGGAAAACTTATAGGAAAAAAAGATGAAACTATCCCCATTTATCACTGATTGCCTTCAGAAATAAAATATTCCGTAATCCTTGCCAAACAGAAAGAACATTTACTTCAAAACCCCCCAAATCCCACCAAAATTCAAAACAAAAAAAATACATTAACTGAAGGACATCTAATTTCCTAAGTCTGTTTTCAATTTTGCTGTATACATTTTTACGCTAACTTTTCATTGATTTTTTTTTTTCCTTCATTACTGTTGTTTCAGTATACACAGTGTTCCAGATTACTTTTTTGGCAACTGCTAAATGTGGTTCATGGCTTGGTTTTATCCCATTTCCTAATTAGATGAAACAGCACACTACTTATAATTTCGATGCATATATAAACTAAAGAAATGGCAGTGTTCTCATAGGAAAGTCACTGTGCTGACAATGGACCTATGTAACATGGTGTAATGGTATTATAGTTATTCTCTGGAATTTGCATTTTAATTCTTGTCTGATTCTAAGAAAAATAAATATTCTTATATTTTTCATTCATTTACTCATTTAATAAACATTTATTGAGTTTTCATTTTGTGTTTAGCACCTATGTGTATCTCTCAGAATATGTAGATAAGATGTAGTCCTTGCACTTGCAGAGATCATGGCCTAGTGGGTGAGGTAGACAAATAAGCAGATTTTCAATGTAGTGTAAGAACTATGATTTTGGTATATACAGGGTGCTTTGAGAGCACAGAGAAAGGGCCCTTAACTTAGCCTTGTGGTAACTTGATTAAGACTTGCAGGTGAGGCCTGACGGGAGTTTTGAAGGATGGGTAGGAGTTGCCAAGCAAAGAAGAGAAGGGAAGGATATTCGGGACTGAGGGGATACCATTATGAGGGTGAGGAAGCAAGGAAGCATGGCCACATGGAGAATTGTGAGTTGTTGGGTATGACTAGAGGTTAGAATAGGAATAGTGTAGGGGTGATGGTAAGAAACAAGACTGGTAGATCATCACAACTGTCATTTATTGAGTGGTTTTTATGTACTAGGTATTTTGCATGAGTAATATTATTTGATTTTAAGACAATTCTATGACATAAATTTATTATTTTCCCCACTTTACTAATGAGTTATGTATAATTTAGCTTTCAAACTGGAAGTCTTTTTAGTGTGAGAGGGGATGCTGTTAATAATTTTCCTGGGACAGCAAATATGAACTATGATGCATGGTTACCCTGCTGATGAGGTTACCCTCCTGATGAGGAAGCTAATGGCATGGAGCTAATAAGGGGCACGGGTAGGATTTGAACCCAGGTAGTCTGATTCTTGAGCCAGTGCTCTTAACCTCTGTGCTATGTAGGAATCAGATTTTGGAGAGCTTTATGTGTCTTTTCAAGGTCTTCATCAGGATTCGTAATTGTAGTTGTTCTTTACTGAAGAGAAACGTAATTGAAACACAATATCTCATTATTTATTAGATCTTAATTTATTATTTTTATTTTCCTTTTAGTCTAAGGGTAAGGATTTTATTAAATTACTCTTTACTTGTTACTATACATAACTTCTTCTAAATCTGGAAGTTGAACTCCTTCCCAGAATTCTGGGCTTGAAAGAGACACCTAGTCCAAACTTTTAGTTCTGTAGGTAAACAGGCCTAGATGATGTAACTAAGTTGTCAAATAACACAAAAACAAAACAAAACAGAAAAAAAAACCATTGCCATCGAGTCGATTTTGACTTATAGCGACCCTATAGGAGAGAGTAGAACTGCCCCATAGAGTTTCCAAGGAGCACCGGATGGATTCAAACTTCCGACGTTTTTGGTTAAAAGTTGTAGCTCTTAACTACTGTGCCACCAGGGTTTCCCGAATAACACAGGTAATCACTTATAGACTAAGAATTGGCAGACAAAATAATATAGTGATGAAAAATGGAATTAGATTGCCTGAATTTGAATCTTAGCTTCACTTCTTACAAACTGTGAGCCCTTAGGAAAATGTATTTTTCCCCTCCCAGCCTCACTTTCCTTGTCTGTATAAATGAAATAATAGTACCTATCTCATAGGATTGCTGTTTTGAGTCCTAAATGGAGCTGGCACATAATCAGTGCTCAATAAATATTTCCTATTATTATTTTTATCTAGGTCTTTAGATTCCCAGAAGAGTGCTTTTAAATGATGCTGCCTTTGACATCTATTCTGGCACTGGCTTTTTGAGATCATTTAGTGTAGGTCTTGTGTCTCCCACCAGGAGTCCATTGATGATTTAAGCTACCTGATGGTCCCCGGAGCCCTGGTGGCTAAATGATTAAGCATTCAGCTGCTAACCAAAAGGTTGGCAGTTTGAATCCACCAGCCACTCCTTGGAAACCCTATGGGACTGTTCTACTCTGTCCTCTAACGTCCCTGTGAAATGAGTTGGAATTGACTCAATGGCAGTGGGCTTAATGGACCCTAAGGAGCCCTGGTGACACAGTGATTAAGCCTTAACAAAAAGGTCAGGGTTCGAACCCACCAGCCACTCCTCAGGAGAAAGATGTGGCAATTGCTTCGTTAAAGATTACTGCCTTGGAAGCCTTATGGGGCAGTCCTATAGGGTTGTTATGAGTTGGAATCAACTTGATGGCAAGGAGTTTTAATGGTACATGGGTGAAAACCTTATAAATAGAAGTGGAACATTGATATAGTGCCAGAAGATGAGCCCCTCAGGTTGGAAGGCACTCAAAATACAACTAGGGAAGAGCTACCTCCTCAAAGTTGAGTTGACCTTAATGCGTGGATGGTGTAAAGCTTTCAGGACCTTCATTTGCTGATGTGGCATGACTCAAAATGAGAAGAAACAGCTGAAAACATCCATTAATAACTGGAACATGGAGTGTACAAAGTATGAATCTAGGAAAATTGAAAGTCGTCAAAAATGAAATGAAACACATGAAGATTGGTATCCTAGGCATTAGTGAGCTGATATTGGCTGGTATTGGCCATTTTGAATCAGATAATCATGTGGTCTACTATTCTGGGAATGACAAATTGAAGAGGAATAGTGTCTCATTCATTGTCAGAAAGAGCATTTCAAGATCTAGCCTGAAGTACAGTGCTATCAGCGATAGGATAATATCCATACACCTACAAGGAAGACCAGTTAATATGACTATTATTCAAATTTACACACCAACCGCTAATGCCAAAGAAGAGGAAATTGAAGATTTTTACCAACTTCTGCAGTCTGAAATTGATCAAACTACAATCAAGATGCACTGATAATTACTGGTGGTTGGAATGCGGAAGTTGGAAACAAAGAAGAAGGATTGGTAGTTGGGAAATACGGCTTTGATGATAGAAACGATGCTGGAGATCATGATAGAATTTTTCAACACCAACAACTTCTTCAATGTGAATAACTTTTTCAACAACATAAACAGTGAAAATGCACTTGGACCTCACTAGATGGAAAACACGGGAATCAAATCAACTACATCTGTGGAAAGAGTTGATGGAAGAGCTCAGTATCATCTGCTAGAACAAAGCCAGGGGCCAGCTGCGGAATAAACCATCAATTGCTCATATGCAAGTTCAAGTTGAAGCTGAAGAAATTTAAAAACAAGCCCACAAGAGCCAAAAAATGACCTTGAGTATATCCCACCTGAATTTAGAGACCATCTCAAAAATAGATTTGACACCAGACGAGTTGTGGGATGACATCAAGGACATCATACATGAAGAAAGCAGGTCATTAGAAAGATGGGAAAGAAAGAAAAGACCAAAATGGATGTCAGAAGAGATTCTGAAACTTGCTTTTGAACGTAGAACAGCTAAAGCAAATAGAAGAGATGATGAAGTAAAAGAGCTGAACAGAAAATTTCAAAGGGCGGCTCAAGAAGACCAAGTAAAATATTATAATGAAATGTGCAAAGACCTGGAGTTAGAAAACAAAAAGGGAAAAACATACTCAATATTTCTCAAGCTGAATGAACTGAGGAAAAAGATCAAGCCTCGAGGTGCAATAGTGAAGAATTCAATGGACAAAATATTGAGAGATTCAGGAAATATCAAAAGATGATGGAAGAAATACACAGAGTCACTGTACCAAAAAGAGCTGGTTGATGTTCAGCCATTTCAGGAGGTAGCATATGATCAAGAACTGATGGTATTGAAGGAAGAAGTCCAAGCTGCACTGAAGGCATTGGCGAAAAACAAGCCTCCAGGAATTGATGGAATACCAATTGAGATGTTTCAGCAAACGAATGCAGCGCTGGAGGTGCCCACTTGTCTATGTCAAGAAATTTGGAGCACAGTTATCTGGCCAACCGACTGGAAGAGATTCATATTTGTGCCCATTCCAAAGAAGGATGACCCAACAGAATGCAGAAATTATCAGACAATATCATTAATATCATATGCAAGTAAAATTTTGCTGATGATAATTCAAAAATGGTTGCAGAAGTACATCGACAAGGAACTGCCAGAAATTCAAGTTGGATTCAGAAGAGGACATGGAATGAGGGATATCATTGCTGATGTTAAATGGATTTTGGTTGAAAGCAGAGAATACCAGAAGGATGTTTACCTGTGTTTTATTGGCTATGCAAAGGCATTTGACTGTGTGGATCATAACAAATTATGGATAACATTGTGAAGAGTGGGAATTCCAGAACACTTAATTGTGCTCATGTGGAACCTGTACATAGACCAAGAGGCAGTTGTTTGAACAGAACAAGAGGATGCTGATTGGTTTAAAATTAGGAAAACTGTGCATAAGGGTTTATCCTTTCACCACACTTATTCAACCTGTATGCTGAGCAAATAATCCGAGAAGCTGGACTGTATGAAGAAGAATGTGGCATCAGGATCAGAGGAAGACTCAATATCAACCTGCCATATGCAGATAACACAACCTTCCTTGCTGAAAGTGAAGAGGACTTGAGGCACTTACGAAGATTAAAGACTACAGCCTTCAGCATGAGGAAAACAAAAATCCTCACAACTGGACCAATAAGCAGCATCATGATAACCGGAGAAAATATTGAAGTTGTCAAGAAATTCTTTTTACTTGGATCCATAATCAACGCCCATGGAAGCAGCAGTCAAGAAATCAAACAGTGTATTTCACTTGGCAAATCTGTTGCAAAAGATCTCTTTAAAATGTTGAGAAGCAAAAATGTCACTTTGAGGACTAAGATGTGCCTGACCCAAGCCATGTTATTTTCAGTCACCTCATGTGCATGTGAAAGCTGGACAATGAATATGGTAGACCAAAAAAGAATACGTGCCATTGAATAATGGTGTTGGTGAAGAATATTGAATATACAATGGACTGCCAGAAGAAGGAACAAGTCTGTCTAGGAAGAAGTACAGCTAGAGTGCTCCTTGGAAGCAAGGATGGGGAGACTTTGTCTCACATACTTTGGACATGTTATCAGGAGGGACCAGTCTCTGTAGAAGGACATCATTCTTGATAAAATAGAGGGTCAGCAAAAAAGAGGAAGACCCCCAACAAGATAGATTGACACAGTGGCTGCAACAATGGGCTGAAACATAGCAACAATTGTGAGGATGGCGCAGGACCCAAGAGTGTTTTGTTCTGTCATACATAGGGTCACTATGAGTTAGAACTGTACCTAACAACAACAACAACTGGGTGGCACAAATGGTTTGTGCTCGGCTGCTAACCTAATGGTTGGTGATTTGAACCTACTACATGACTCTGCAGAAGAAAGGCCTGGTGAACTGCTTCCATAAAGATTACAGCCAAGAAAACCCTGTGAATCAGTTCTATTCTGTAACACATGGGGTTGCCATGAGTCAGAATCGACTCGACAGCAACTGTTTCCTTTTTTCAGTATAAGCTTTGTACTCAGATTTACACCATCCTGAACATTCCCTTCCTGTCTTGTATACTGGAATCCCTGTGTCCTGGATTTCTTTGTTGATTTGCATCCTTGTTTGGTGGATCACATACTTCAGTAGCTTCCTGAAAAAAGGAGAAAGGGAGGGAGGATAAAAATATCTAGAGATTTTGTAAGGCTGAAAATACCTTTTTTTCTACTGTAACATTTATAGATAGTTTACAATTCTAGGTTACAAATTATTTTTCCCACAGGTTTTTGAAGACATTGATCTACTGTCTTTTAGTTTCTAGTGCTACTGCTGGGAAGACTACTGCTGTAATGATTCCCAATCCTTTTTTGTGGTGTTTGTGACTTTCTTTGTGATGAAATCTTATACTGATGTGCCGTGTTGTGTGTGTGTGTGTGTGTGTGTGTGTGTGTGTGTGTGTGTGTGTGTGTGTATTTTATGTTATGTTGGGTACTTGATGGACCCATTCAATCCATAAATTTCTGTATTTTACTTATAGGACATTTTTAAAAAGAGAATCTCCCGTCCTCCAAGATGTTTTCTCTTCTTTATCTTTCTGGAATGTCAGCTATTCATATATTGGATTCTCTGAATCAACGCTCTAGTTTTTACAACTTGTTTTCCTCTCCTATTATCTACTTCTTTTTCTTTTGTTTTCTGCAACAGTTCCTTAGTGTTGTCTTCTAAATATTCTTATGTTTTCATTTGTGCTCTGATATTTTTAATTACTGAAAATTCTTTTTCTCTGAAAATTTTTTTCATATGGCATTCTCGTTTCAGGAATGTGATGACTTTGCCTTTCTCTCTGAGGATATTAATAAGAATAATAAAGTTTTCTCTGTATTTTGCATTACAAAATAGTGCCTGTTGTTTTCTCCATGTTATGTTTTATTTTGTTTATTTGTTTTGGTCTCAGAGGATATCCTTAGCTGTTCATTTATATTTAAAGGTGGCATAACAGGTGAGTGGAAGCTCTGTGTGGGTGTGCTTGATATATTGAGTGGTAGACTTCACAGCAGGGTGATTTATTGGACTGTTTCTATTGGGATTCCTCTGAATGTCAGTATCTGTGCTTTTCTCTTGGAATGGTTAATTTTCCTAGATAGGATTCTTGCAGTCTCCTGCCTTGTGGATAATAGCCTGCCAGCCAGTTCTTTCTCAAAGCTAAGTTAGGAAATAGAATTGGGAGTGAGTGGGGTGTCATGCCATTTAATATGTGGAGTTTCATTTAATCACCCTCCTTCAATTCCTGAGCCCTCAAACTGGGCCTAGTGTCCTTGAGTTCAGAGTTTCTCTGTTTCAGTCTTTACAGAAAATAAACCTGTACTCTAATGGTGGGACGGACCAGGGGCAGCTCCCACCCAGTGCTCCTGTTTTAGTCCTCAACTGCTACCACCCCTTTCACTGTTTTCAGAAGTGTTGGTTCCTGAGCTCAGGTCCTGAGTCTGAGAGGCTGTGATGTAAAATACCTAGCTTCTGGACTCTTCTAACTGTTGGCTTCCTCAGATACAGTTTTTCTTTTTCTCTGCTCTGTTAAGTCATCCTTTTAGGTTTCCAGTTCCAAATATTTTTCTAAAGTATTCTCTCATTCTCTTTGACCTTATTAGTTTGTCTTTTTTTTTTTTTCTTAAATCATTTTATTGTGAGAAGCAGTATATTGGTTAAAAGCATGAATTCTGGAACCAGATTGTCTGGATCCACTACGTGTATGACCTTGGGGAAGTTATTTAACCTCTCTCTGCCTTAGTTTCTCCATCTTCAAAAAGTAATTGTTGGACTGTTTTTATGATTAAGTGATTTAATAATGCAAACTGTTTATAACAGAAGCTGCCTTAATAAATATTAACCCCCCCCCCCCCCAAAGAAAAAAACCCCATTGCCAGCCAGTCGATTCTGACTCACAGAATAGAACTGCCCCATAGGGTTTCCAAGGCTGAAATCTTTATGGAAGCAGACTGCCACATCTTTCTCCTGTGGAACAGTTAGTGGGCTTGTACTGTTGACCTTTCAGTTAGCAGCCGAGTACGCTAACCACTGCAGCATCAGGGCTTCTTTAATAAATATTAGCCACATTATTTGAGAGTGATGTCAAGTAGAAGCTAAATATATATGTTCAAGTAACCCTGTATAACTGGAATACCAAAGAAATGGTCTTAATGCATTTCATCTAATGAAGAATGCAAAAGACAAATGCAGTGTGTCTGACCTGTTACATAAAATGACTAGGTTCTTACATTATTTTATGACTGAAAGAAGCCTTGGAGGTCAAGCTTCCAGCTCTTTATTTTACAGATGAGAAAAACAGACCCAGGGAGTTAAGTGACCTTCTTTGAGTCTAGAATCTAGGTCTCATAGTTCCTAGTTCTGTCTTCTTTCTCTAAATCATATTTCCTTTTTTGAGGAACAGTGACTGCTGTGAGACTTGTAAGATTATTTTTGGTGATGGTACTATCTGAAATCTAATTTTCTTCTTTTTATTTTTTTGACCTCAAATGCTCAGAACTGGATAAATAATAATCCTTGGTATATGACACACTCTCATCTTTGGCCTGTTTATTTGTTCTTAGTAATGCAATCCATAAAAATTTTAAAGCATTCATATTGTGTGGAGTGCCAGGAGGAAAATTTAAATATATATTGCTATTTACACATTATAAGATAATAAACTCATGTATTTATTAGTATTTTGGTGATACAGCTATTTGTTTTTTTCTCATTTGAATTGAAAGTTATCTTATGAGTATGCAACTCTCCTCTTCATCACACACAAAAAAAATTCACCAGATTTGGGTAATAGTGGATAAGAAAACAAAGTAAGACCAAGATGAACAAGAAAAGGAGCAGAAATACGCATGCTTCGCATTTGGCTATGAGATACGTGCCTCTAAAATTTGTTAGCCTTCTCCAAATTGTTTAATGTTGGTTTTGTTCATGCTGCAGGTCTGAGAACCATTGGAGTCATTACCAAACTGGATCTTATGGATGAAGGAACAGATGCCAGGGATGTTTTAGAGAACAAGCTGCTGCCTCTTCGCAGAGGTAAAGTACTTGTGGTCTATGCAGGGCTTCCTTTGATGACATGACAGGGTAATGATTGGGAAGCCAATGGGAGGCTTAGTTTTAATGCCTCGTCAGTTGCAAGGAATGAGATTATGATTAGTTATAGTTTTTATGGAATGGCAGAAGGCAACAATGTTCCCAAATGGTATATTAAAAATTATCCAAGTGGAGAACTATTCTTTAAAATAACAGGACTAAGAAAACAGAAACAGGAAGGCGTTTGAAGGGAGGTATAAATATTCATCATAGTCTGCATAAATACATACTGTTCTGTTTTATGTCTGATTTATTCGTTTGTCTGCTATATGGCAAAATAGCCAAGAGACATACTCTGTTAAAATGCACAAACTTTTTAAGGGCAAGAGACATTATTGTGTTGATGCTAAAAAATTATCATTAGCCAAACCAGAGGCCTTTGTCAAATACTGGTGTCTCAAATGGAATTTTGTAAAGGGACCCAGCCTTCAGACCTTAAAAATAATCTTGCCTGTCATATTCAACCTATTTGAAAGCCTTGAATGCTTCTCGTGAATAAGCAACCAAAAGTATCCTAAACTCCATAGGTTTGTGTTTTGTTTCAGGTTATGTGGGAGTGGTAAACAGAAGCCAGAAGGACATAGATGGGAAGAAGGACATTAAGGCTGCTATGTTGGCAGAAAGGAAATTTTTTCTTTCCCACCCGGCTTATAGACATATTGCTGATCGAATGGGCACCCCACACCTACAGAAGGTTCTTAATCAGGTAAAAATCAAGGTGTTTATACTTAGTGTTCTTTCAGGCAACAAGAACAGTTATGAAATATGTTTAAGTGACTACTGAGATTCCTATTTCTTATTTTTAAATTTGTTTTTTCCAAAATAAGACATTCAGCTTAAATATGATAAGAATTAATAAGAATGACTATTTGGATCCATTTCATTACAATTCTCAGTAAATAGAATTCAACTTAATATTATTGAAAAACCAGTGCTCAAAGCAGAAACACATATTTATTTAGGAACAGTGAGCCAGGGGGTAAGTTTTAGCACACTACTCACAATTTGTAGTTATCTTAAGCTAAACTTGTATATCGCTGAAAAATTGATCTTATGGGATCTCTTTTTGAAATATCAGTTTGTAGAGTTACGTTAGATATTTTGTTAAAATTTCTTTATGATTTTGTTTAGGATTGATCCATTTTTTAATTTAAAACCTTTAAAACAACAAAGTCTAGTTAGAGAATGATTGATGTCCACTCAACTATGCAGCTTTTCCAAATAACCTCTTTCCCCACAACAGGTAGAATTGTGCCCTTTGCCTCCCCATTTCCGCAAACTGCATGCACTTCTTCCATAAATCCTTAGTGTACTACCTGTTTACATATTTCCCTTCCCCTACTAAAGTTAAGCCTCACTGAGTGCAGGGACCCCTCCTGTTTTCAATATGTTAATTACATTGATTACATTGACTCAATATAGTGAGCAGCTTTCCTCACAAAGGAACATTAATGATTGAAATCTATATATACCCCATTAATGGAGCAGTTCTACTCTGTAACACTGGAGTCACCATTAGTGGGAATTGATTTGATGGCAGTGGGTTTGGTTTTTTTTATTTAAGATGTGTGTGCTTAAGCTGGGTTCTCTAGAGAAGCAAAACCAGTGAAGTGCGCATATATATATATATGAGAGAGAGAGAGATTTATCTCAAGGAAATGGATCACACAGTTGTAGAGGCTGGCAAGTCCCAAGTCCATGGGTCAGGCATCAGTCTGGAGGCTTCTCCTGACTCACATAGCTGCAGGGGCTGATGAACTCCAGAGCAGTAGGTCAGATGGTAGGCTGCTGGCTCATACGCTGTGAAGGCCAATAGAGCCGAAGATCAGCAGGTAATCTGCTAGCTCAAGTCCCAAGAACTTGTCAGATAATGACAAGCCAGATGCAGGATCCAGAGCAAGAGCCTTGCTGGAACATCCATTTATATACTGGAGGCAGGCCACACCCCCAAGAAAACTCCCTTTTAGCTGATTGGCTGCTCATAGCAGCTCTCATCATGGAGTTGATTACATCATTACATAACTGCCAAAACTACATCATAACTGTCAAATCACTGATAATCATGGCCCAGCCAAGTTGACACACAACTTTAACCATCACAGAATGCTTTAACTTTTATCTGTGAACTGAATTCTACTACCAGTCTGTCAGTTTGTCGTACTGTGGTAGCTTGCATGTTGCTATGATGCCGGAAGCTTTGCCACCAGTATTTTCAAATACCAGCAGGGTCAGCAATGGTGGACAGGTTTCAGTGGAGCTTCTAGACCTAAGACAGACTAGGAAGAAAGGCCTAATGATCTAATTCTGAAAATTAGCGAATGAAAAGCTTATGAATCACAGCAGAATATTATTCAATATACTGGTGGAAGATGAGCCCCCTAGTTGAAAGGCACTACATAATAGCTGCAACAATGGGCTAAACATACCAATGGTCATGAAGATACCACAGACCAGACAACATTTTGTTGTAACATACGTGTTTCCATGAGTCGGAGCCGATTTGACAACGAACACCACCACCACCAACACCAATAATAGCAACAATGAACTGAATTGGTTATTCAATCAAATATTTATTGAATGTTTTGATTGTTAGATTTCTTGAAAGTATCAGTAGAGGCTAACACAGTAGTAGGCTGTATGTGACACTGTACTTGAACTCTTTGGGTAAAACAATTGAAATTTTAGATAAAATCAAAAGCGTTGGTATACTTCTGATTTAAGTGATGTAACACAGACTAGTGTAAAGTCTGTGCTTTTAACTTAAGGGTAGATGAGTATTTGGAAGCTATGAGGCAGCAATATGGTTATGTCATTTTATAAATATGAATAGGAGGCAGAGCCAAGATGGTGGACTAGTCAGATGCACTAAACTATCCTGCTGCAGCAAACACCTGAAAAACCAAGTAAAACAGATACAGACATCCATCCTAGAATCCTGACCCTTAAGTGAAGGGATAAAGTATTAGATTGGAAGTCACTGAAGAGAAGAAGAAACTAATAGAAAACAGGGAAGGGGTAGAGATTCCTATTAGTAGAAATAGTAGAAGTTCCTAACCAAACAGCATGACTCAGCATTGCCATCTTGGCATAAAGCCAACAACCCTACATGCAGAAAGGCACCTCCACAGAATTCCCAATAGGAGATAGAGGTACAGCATGGACAGACCCAGGACTAAGTAAGACCATGTTTGCTGGCTGTAACTCAAGGAGAAGCCCAGACTCTCTCACCTAGTAACCGCAGGAACATGCTTCTACAACCCCCACCCCTCTGATGAACATTGGCTATAAACCCCCATCGTGACAACCCTGACTGCTAGGAAACAGAGTACCAACCCATCCTATTGCTCTTCTCCATGTAGCCCCCTCTGCCCCTGCATTCGCACCACTTCCTCCGTTCTCTACTCTGTCCTGCTGACGGCAGCACCGAGAGGACCCAGACCAGACTCTAGGCCCCTTCTTACCGGCTCCAGACCCCGCCTGCCGCTACCTGTAGCCCAAGGGGACCTGGCCCAGACCCCAGGCCCCTTCTCACTGGTTCTGGACCCTACTGCTGCCCACTGCAGCAATCAGTGAACTTGACTCAGACCCCAAGCCCCTTCCCACTGGCTACAGACCCCTCATGCTGTCCGCTGTGGCCCCAAGGGGACTCAGCCTGGACCCCAGGCCCTTCCTTGCTGTCTCAGGACCCCTCCCCTAACAGACTGCAGAGGCCATGCTCCAGCCCCCAGCCCTGTTCCCACTGCAGACAAATGACACATCTCCACCTTTCCCTTCCTGCTGGACCTGCCCTGCTGCACCATAGCTCAGCAACTGGCCCTGCACACCAGCACAAGGTGGTGAGAATCATCGTGCCCAAAGACAAGCAAGCAGCAAAGCACGCCTAGCCCACTTGCCCAGACATAACAACAACAACAAAAAAAAAACCAGAACGAAACAAACTTATAGTCAGTAAATAAAGAAAACAATACCTGAATGTCTCGGAGACAGCAGACAATATCAAAACATATTTTAAAAAACAGGACAAGGTGACTCCAGTAAATGACCAGAATAAAGCACCAGTTGACCTTCCAACAGAAGAAAAGGCACTGGAACTACCTGATAAGGAATTAAAAGCCTAATATTCAGGGCTCTCCAAGAGACTAGGAAAGAGAGCAAGGAAAGCACAGACAAAACGATGAAAAACACAGACAAAACCAACCACAATACAGCCAAAATCAAGGAAAACACAGATAAAGCAATAGAAGAATTCAAGAAAATAATACAAGAACAAAATGTCAAAATAAATAAACATTAGAAATCATACGAAAACAGCAATTAGAAACCCAAAAGGTAAACAACAAAATGTCACAAATTGACAATACAGTAGAAGGTATTAAGAGCAAATTTTAAACAATGGAAGAAAGAATGCATGAAATTGAAGACAAATCCATGGATGCCAATTTGTTTGAGGAAAAATCAAAGAAAAGAATGAAGAAGAATGAAGAAAACCTAAGAACTATGTGGGATAAAATTAGCATAAATTTGCATGTGATCAGAGTTCCAGAACAGGGAGAGAAAATGGAAAACACAGAGAGGATCATTGAAGATTTGCTGATAGAAAACATATCTAATATCATGAAAGATGAACAGCTGACCATCCAAGCTCAGTGAACCCCACATAGGATAGACCTCAAAAGAAAGTCACCAAGACATATCATAATCACACTCGACAAAAACAAAGAACCCCAAAAGCAGCTCAGGAAAAATGAAAAGTCAAATACAAAGGGGAAGCAATAAGACTAAACTCTGATTACTTGACAGAAACTGTGCAGGCAAGAAGACAATGAGAGTATATATATAAAACCTTGAAAGAAAAAAATTGCCAACTAAGAATAATCTATCCTGCAAAACTCTCTCAAATATGATGGTGAAATTAGGACATTTCCAGATAAACAGAAATTAAGGGAATTTATAAAAACCAAACTTACAAGAATTGTTAAAAGGAGTCCTTCAGTTAGAGAATCTAACTGAAATCAAAGGATGGAAAAAAATATATATCAAGAAAACAGTAAGCAAAAAAGAGCAGTAGTGGCAATACTAATATCAGATAAAATAGACTTTAAGGCAAAATCCATCATAAAAGACAAGGAAAGACATTATATAATGATTAAAGGGACAGTCCACCATGAAGACATAATCATAATAAATATACTCCAATGACAGGGCTCCAAAATACATAAAACAAACTCTAACAGCACTAAACAGAGAAATTGACAGTTCCACCATAATAGTAGGGGACTTCAACACACCACTTTCGGTAAAGGACAGAACATCTAGAAAGAAACTCAGCAAAGATACAGAAGATCTTAAGTCCACAATAAACCATCCTGACCTTACAAACATATACAGAACACTCTACCCAACAGCAGCAAAGTATACATTCTTTTCCAATGCACATGAACATTCTCCAGAACAGACCACATCTTAGGCCACAAAGCAACCCTCAACAAAATCCAGAACACTGAGATAATACAAAGCATTTTCTTGGATCGCAACACCATAAAAGTAGAAATTAATAACAGAAAGAGCAAGGAAAAAAATCAAATTCATGGAAACTGAATAATACCTTGCTGAAGAACCACTGGATAATAGAAGAAATCAAAGATGGAATCAAAAAATTTCCAGAATCAAATGAGAATGAACACATCATTCCAAAACCTATGGGACACAGCTAAGGCAATGCTCAGAGGTCAATTTACAGCAATAGATGCAGACATCAAAAAGGAAGAAAGGAACAAAATCAAAACTTAACTACATAACCCAAACAAATAGAAAGGGAACAACAAATGAAGCCCACAGGCACCAGAAGAAAGGAAATAGTAAACATCAGAGCAAAATTAAATGAAACAGAGAATAGGAAAACAATAGAAAGAATCAGCAAAACCAAAAGTTGGTTCTCTGAAAGGATCAACAAAATTGATAAACCATTGACCAAATGGACAAAAGAAAAACAAGAGAGGACACAAATAACCCAAATAAGAAATGAAATGGGGGACATTACAATAGACCCAACTGAAAGAAAAAGGAGCACAACGGTACTATGAAAAACTCTACTCCAAAAATTTGAAAACCTAGAGGAAATGTATAGATTTCTACAAAAATTACCTACCTAAACTAACGCAAATTTAGGTAGAAAATCTGAACAGACCCATGACAAGAGAAGAGATTTAAAAGTAACAACAACAACAAAAAACTCCCAACAAAAAAAAAAAATTCTGGGCCAGATATTCAGAGAAGACCTTGCACCAACACTACTCAAACTATTTCAGAACACAGAAAAGGAAAGGATACTTTCGAATTCATTCTATGAAGCCAGCATAACCCTGATACCAAAATGAGACAAGGACACTACAAAAAAGAAAATTACAAATCATTATCTCTCATGAATATAGATGCAAAAATTCTCAATCAAATTCTAGCCAATAGAATTTAGCATCATGTAAAAAAATAATACACTACGACCAAGTGGAATTCATACCAGGTATGCAAGGATGGTTCAACATGAGAAAATCAATCACCGTAATTCACAACATATATAAAAGAAATGAATCACATGATTATTGAATAAAGTCCAACATCCATTACTGATAAAAATTCTCAATAAAATAGAAGGGAGATTCCTCAATATATTAAAGGACATCTATACAAAACCAACAGCCAACATCATTCTCAATTCACCAGCCACTCCTTGGAAATGCTGTGGGGCAGTTCTACTCTGTCCTATAGGGTTGCTGTGAGGTGGGATCGACTCGATGACAATGGGTTTGGTTTTTGGGTTTGTACAAAACTAATAGCCAACATCATTCTCAACAGAGAGGCTGAAAAAATTCGCCTTGAGAATGAGACTAAGACAAGGATGTCCTTTATCACCACTCCTATTTAACATTGTGCTGGAAGTCCTAGCTAGAGCAATAAGACAAGAAAAAGAAATAAAGAGCATCCAAATTGGAAAGGAAGAAGTACAACTATCCATATTTATGAATGATATAATACTATACATAGAGAACCCTAAAGACTCCACAAGAAAACTTCTGGAGCTAATCAGAAAGAGTCAGCAGAGTATCACGATACAAGGTAAATATACAAAAATCAGCTGGATTCCTATACACCAATAAAGAGAACTAGAAAAGGAAATCAGTAAAGCAATACTGTTTATAATAGCCCCTAAAAAAATAAAATACTTAGGAATAAATCTAACAAGGAACATAAAAGACCTATACAAAGAAAACTACAAACTACTACTGCAAGAAACCAAAAGAGACCTACATAAATGGAAAAACATACCATGCTCATGGCTATGTAGACTCAACATTGTGAAAATGACAGTTCTGCCCAAAGCAATCTTCAAATATCATTCAATCCCAATTCAAATACCAACAACATTCTTTAACAAGATGGTAAAACTAATTGTCAACTTTGTATGGAACGGAAAGATGCCCTGGATAAGTAAAGGATTATTGAAGAAAAAGTACAAACTAGAAGGCCTTGCATTACCTGGCCTCAGAACCTACTACACAGCTATGGTAGTCAAAGCAGCCTGGTACTGGTACCACAACAAATACATTGACCAGTGGAACAGAATTGAGAACTCAGATGTAAATTCATCTACCTATGGCCACTTGATCTTTCACAAAGGCCCAAAGTCCATCAAATGGGGAAAAGACAGTCTTTCTAACAAATGGTGCTGACAAAACTGGATGTCCATCTGTAAGAAGATGAAACAGGATTCAACTTCACACCACACACAAAAACTAATTCAAAATGGATCAAAGACATAACTATAAAACCAGAAACTATAAAGATCATGGAAGAAAAAATAGGGTCAACACTAGGGGCTCTGATATACAGAATAAACAGCACACAAACTATAATTAACGACACACAAACACCAGAAGATAAGGCAGATAGATGGGATCTCCTAAAAATTAAACACGCTCATCAGAAGACCTCATCAAAAGAGTAAAAAGAGAACCTACGGAGTGGGAAAAAGATTTTGGCTATGGCATATCCGACAGAGGTCTAATCTCTAAAATCTTTAAGAAAATCCAACACCTCTATAGTACAAATACAAATAATCCACTTAAAAAATGGGCGCAGGTTATGAACAGAGACTTCACCAAGGAAAACATTCAGGCGGCTAACAGACACATGAGGAAATGCTCTCGATTACTAGCCATTAGAAAAATGCAAATCAAAACTACAATGAGTTACCATCTTACCCTGACATTACTGGCACGATTCAAAAAAAAAAAATAGACAATAGCAGATGTTGGAGAGGTTGTGGGAAGTTTGAAACTCTTATGCACTGCTGGTGGGAATGCAAAATTGTACAACCTTTTGGAAAATGATATGGCGCTTCCTTAAAAAGCTAGAAATAGAAATACCATACAATCCAGCAATCCCACTCCTAGGAATGTGTCTTAGAGAAATGAGAGCTTTCATACAAATTGACGTACGTACACCCATGTTCACTGCAGCATTATTCACAATAGCAAAAAGATGGAAACAACCTAATGCCCATCAAAAGATGAATGGATAAACAAACTATGGTACACGCATACAATGGAATGCTCTGCAATGATGAAGAACAATGATGAATCTGTGAAACATCTCACAACATGTATGAATCTGGAGGATATTATGCTGAGTGAAATAAGTCAATCACAAAAGGACCAATATTGTACGAGACCACTACTATAAAAACTCATGAAAAGGTTTACACACAAAAAGAAACAATCTTTTATGGTTACGAGGGAGGGGAGGGATGGGGATGGAAAAACACTAACTAGATAGTAGGTAAGTGGTAAATTTGGTGAAGAGTAAGACAGTATACAATACTGGGAATTCAGCACAGCTTGACCAGAACAAAGTCATGGAAACTTCACAGATATATCCAAACTCCCTGAGAGACCAAGCTACTGGGATGAGGGCAGGGGACCATGGTCTTGGGGGACATCTACCTCAACTGACATAACAAAGTCTACATCTGACTGTGGTGAGTTGCAACTGGGGTCTTAAAATCCTGCGAGTGGCCATTTAAGATACGTCTACTGGTCCCATTCTGGCTGGCAAAGGAAATGAAGACTAAAGACACAAGAGGACTCATGGACTACAACTAGCACAACCTCTACCAGACTGAGCCCAGAACAACTAGATGGTGCCCAATTACTCCTACCGACTGCTCTGGCAGGGATTACAATAGATGGTCCTGACAGAGTGAGAGAACAAAATTCAAATTAAAAAAAAACAAAAAACAGGCTTGCTGTTCTAACAGAGACTGGAGAAACCTCGAGAGTATGCCCCGGACACCCTTTAAGTCACTACTGAAGTCACTGCTGAGGTTCATTCTTCAGCCAAAGATTAGACAGTTTTATAGGGCCAACAATAACACACATGAGGGGCGTGCTTTATAGTTCAATCGTGTATAAGAGTAATGTGCACACCAGCCCAAAAGCAAAGACGAGAAGACAGGAAGGGACAGGAAAACTAAATGAAAGGAAACAGGGAACCTAGGGTGGAGAAGGGGGAGAGTGTTGATACATCGAGGGGTTGGAACCAATGTTACAAAATAATTTGTGTGTTAACTGTTAAATGAGAAACTAATTTGCTATGTAAACTTTCACCTAAATCACAATAAAAAATATATATAATAAAGTAAAATAAAAATATGAATATATATTAAAGAATACTAGTTTGTTAGGTGGAAGTTGTAATGTTCTATCAATATATTCATTACTGATCACAATCCTTTTTAGTTTACTACTTTTACATCTATATTGACCCAGGAAACATATAAATAAACTTTAAAGAGTACTTAGAGGAAGATCACAAATGTAATTAGAAAGATAAAGTTGAAAATAAATTAAGTTATGAATACTGGACTGACCATTTGGTTATTACAAGTGAGCCTCAGGTTAGCACATAATTAGATTCTAGAAAACTGATTGACAGATTATAGTTGTATGCGTTTTATACTGAAGATCTTTCTTTTTCTGGATAATCACTCTCTCTTCATTGCTTCAAGGATCTTCGTACTGAATTTGAAACTAGGTTTATTTTATTGCTGATTGAGTGTGTACCAACACCTCTGACCCTGAAGGAAATTTAGTTTCCATGGCAAAAACTGGAAAAGGGTTTGACAATTTTGAGGAACAGAAAGGAATGTCTTTGTGCTGGGAGGACAGAGAATGAGGGGTGAATTGGTAGGAGATGAAGTTGGAGATCCAGCAGTGGCTGGATCCTGTAAATGTTTGTATGCCAAGTTAATGATTTTGTCTCTTATTCTAAGAGCACTGAAGAGTCATTTAAGGGATCCAGGTAGGGTGATGACACTATCAGAATCATAGAAGATTTAAAAAGATTATGTTGGTTGCAGACTGGACGATCAAGAGTGGACATGGGGCCAGGATTATAAGGGTGGCTCAACAATCGAAAATCAATCAATGTAATCCACCACATTAATAAAACAAAGGAAAAGAACAATATGATTATATCAATCAATGAAGAAAAGGCATTCGATAAAATTCAACACCCTTTCCTGATAAAAACACTCAGCAAAATTGGAATTGAAGGGACATTCCTCAGCATAATTAAGGGCGTATATGCAAAACCAACAGCCAACATTATAGTCAGTGGAGAAAGGCTAAGAGGCATCTGTTTGAGAACAGGAACGAGACAAGCATGCCTGTTATTACCACCACTCTTATGCAGCATTTTACTGGAATTCCTAGCCAGAGCAGTAAGACAAGAACGAGAAACAAGAAGTGTCCAAATTGGAAAGGAAGAAGTAAAACGGTCTCTATTTGTAGATGACATGATCCTATACATGGAAGACCCTAAATTCAACAAGAAAACTGCTGGAAGAGAAGAGTATTGCAATGTTGTTGGGTATAAGATCATCACACAAAAATCATTTGGGTTCCTCAACACTAACAAGGACTACTCTGAAAAAGAAATCAAGAAAACAATACCATTTGCAATAGCTCCCAAACTGATAAAATACCTAGGAATAAACCTAACCAGGGACATAAAAGACTTACACAATGAAGATTATAAAACACTACTACAGGAGACTACAAGAGACCTACAAAAATGGAGAGACATCCCATGCTCACGGATTGGATGGCTTAATATAGTGAAAATGTCAATACTACCTAAAGCAGTCTATAGATACAATGCAATCTCGATACAAATTCCAACTTTTTATCAACTTCTGCAGTCTGAAATTGATTGAACATGCAGTCAGGATGCACTGATAATTACTGGTGATTGGAATGTGAAAATTGGAAACAAAGAAGAGGGATCCTTAGTTGTAAAGTATGGCCTTGGTGATAGAAATGATGTCAGAGATCACATGATAGATTTTTGCAAGACCAATGACTTCTTCATTGCAAATACCTTTTTTCAACAACACGAACGGTGACTGTTCATGTGGACCTTGCCAGATGGAATACACAGGAATCAAATCGGCTACATCTGTGGAAAGAGACAATGGAAAAGCTCAATATAATCTGTCAGAACAAGGCCAGGGACGGACTGCGAAACAGACCATCAACTGCTCATATGCAAGTTCAAGTTGAAGCTGAAGAAAATTAGAACAAGTCCACGAAAGCCAAAGTATGACCATGAGTATATCCCCATGAATTTAAAGACCATTTCAAGAATAGATTCAATGCATTGAACACTAATGACCGAAGACCAGACAAGTTGTAGAATGACATCAAGGACATAGTAGATTAAGAAAGCAAAAGGTCATAAAAAAGACAGTAAAGAAAAAAAGACCAAAATGGATGTCAGAAGAGACTCTGAAACTTGCTGTTGAATGTCGAGTAGCTAAAGCAAACAAAAGAAATGATAAGGTAAAAGAGCTGAACAGTAGATTTCAAAGGGCGACTTGAGAAGACGAAGTAAAGTATTATAATGTTGTGTGCAAAGACCTGGATATAGAAAACCCAAAGGGAAGAACACACACAGCATTTCTCAAGCTGAAAGAACTGAAGAAAAAATTTAAGATTCGAGTTGCAATACTGAAGGATTCTACAGGGAAAATATTAAACAATGCAGGAAGCATCAGAAGAAGATGGAAGGAGTACACAGAGTTGCTATACCAAAAAGAATTGGTCAACATTCAGCCATTTCAGGAAATTAGCATGTGATCAGGAACTGATGGTACTGAAGGAAGAGGTCCACACTGCAGTGAAGGCATTGGTGAAAAACAAGGCTCCAGGAATTGATGGGATACCAATTAAGATGTTTCAGCAAATGGATGCAGTGCTGAGGATGTTCACTCGTCTATGCCAAGAAATTTGGAAGACAGCTATCTGTACAACTGACTGGAAGAGATCCATATTTATGCCTATTCCCAAGAAAGGTGATTTAACCGAATTCAGAAATTATTGAACAATATCATCAGTATCACATGCGAGTAAAATTTTGCTGAAGATCATTCAAAAGCAGTTGCAGCAGTATATAAACAAGGAATTGCCAGAAATTCAAGCCAAATTCAGAAGAGGACGTGGAACTAGGGATATCATAGCTGATGTCAGATGGATCTTGGCTAAAAGCAGAGAATACCAGAAAGGTGTTTACCTGTGTTTTATTGACTATGCAAAGGCATTCGACTGTGTGGATCAGAACAAATTATGGATAACATTGTGAAGAATGGGAATTCCAGAACACTTAATTGTGTCATGAGGAACCTGTACGTAGATCAAGAGGCATTCATGAGAACAGAACAAGGGGATACTGCCTGGTTGAGAGTCAGGAAAGGTGTGCAGCATTGTATCCTTTTACCATACCTATTTAATCTGTATGCTGAGCAAATAATCCAAGAAGCTGGAGTATATGAAGAAGAATGGGGCATCAGGATTGGAGGAAGACTTATTAACAACCTGCGTTATGTAGATGACACAACCTTGCTTGCTGAAAGTGAAGAGGACTTGAAGCACTTACTGGTGAAGATCAAAAACCAGAGCCTTCAGTATGGATTACACCTCAACATAAAACAAAAATCCTCACAACTGGACCAATAAGCAACCTCATGATAAACGGAAAAAAGATTGAAGTTGTCAAGGATTTCATTTTACTTGGATCCACAATCAACACCCATGAAAGCAGCAGTCAGAAAATCAAAGGACACATTGCACTGGGCAAATCTGCTGCAAAAGTCCTGTTTAAAATGTTGAAAAGCAAAAATGTTACTTTGAAGACTAATGCGCACGTGACCCAAATCATGGTGTTTTCAGTCACCTCATATGCATGCAAAAGCTGGATGATGAATAAAGAAGACCAAAGAAGAATTGACGCCTTTGAATTGTGGTGTTGGTGAAGAATATTGAATATACCATGGACTGCCAAAAGAGCAAACATCTGTCTTGGAAGAAGTACAACCAGAATGCTCCTTAGAAGCAAGGATGGCAAGACTATGTCTTAAA
This sequence comes from Dugong dugon, assembly GCA_030035585.1. Lineage (NCBI taxonomy): Eukaryota > Metazoa > Chordata > Mammalia > Sirenia > Dugongidae > Dugong > Dugong dugon. Next base: position 171,815,182 of record CM057462.1, read on the forward strand.
TACTTTGAACACGTTATCAGGAGGGATCAGTCCCTGGAGAAGGACATCATGCTTGGTTAAGTGAAGCATCAGTGAAAAAGAGGAAGACCATCAATGAGATGGACTGACGCAGTGACTGGAACAATGGGCTCAAGTGTAACAATGATTGTGAAGACAGTACAGGACCAGGCAGTGTTTTTTTCTGTTGTACATTGGGTCTCTATGAGTTGGAACTAACCTGACTCATAGGCACCTAACAACACCTAAAGCAATCTACAGATACAATGCAATTTTGATACAAATCTCAACAACATTCTATACTGAAAGGGGAAAGGTAATGACCATATAATAGGGCCTCTAGCGTTGTCTCTGGAGCTCTGGTGATGCAGTGGTTTAGCATTTGGCTGCTAAGAAAGAGTTCGGCAGTTCACATCCACGAACTGCACCTTGGAAACCCTATTGGGCAGTTGTACTGTGTTCTGTAGGATCACTAGGAGTTGGAATGAACTCAACCGCAATGAGGATGGAAGCGATGTCTCTACTTTTTCCTCTATGATCTTTATAGTTTTAGGTTTTTTGTTTAGGTCTTTGATCCATTTTGACTTAGTTTTTGTGTATGGTGTGAAGTATGCATCCTGTTGCATTTTTCTACAAATAGATATCCAGTTATGCCACTACTATTTGTTGAAGAGACTGTCTCTTCCCCATTTAATGGACTTTGGTCCTTTGTCAAAGATCAGCTGTCCATAGGTGGATGGATTTACATCTGGGTTCTAATTCTGTTCCATTGGTTTAAGTATCTGTCATTGTACCACTACCAGGCTGTTTTGACTACTGTGGCTTTGTAGTAGATTCTTAGATAAGATAGTGTGAAGTCTCTTACTTTGCTCTTCTTCTTTAATAATGCTTTGTTTGTTCACAGCCTCTTTCCCTTCCATATAACGCTAGTAACTTGTTTTTCCATCCCTTTGAAGAATGGTGTTGGGATTTGGCTTGGGATTGCATTATATCTGTATATTACTTTGGGTAGTATTGGCATTTCACAATATTGAGTGTTCCTATTGAACAGCATGGTATGTTTTTCCATTTGTGTAGGACTCTTGGTTTCTTGCAGTAGTGTTTTGTAGTTTTCTTTGTATAAGTCTTTTATGTCACTGGTTAGATTTATTTCTAAGTACTTAATTTTTTTTGGAGGGGGGAGCTGTTGTAAATGGTATTATTTTCCCAATTTCCTTTTCAAAATTCTCTTTCTTGATGTAGAGGAATCCAGCTGGTTTTTGTGTGGTGATCTTGTATCTCACCACTTTACTGAGCCTTCTATTAGTTCTGTTAGCTTTCTTGTGGAATCTTTAGGATTTTCTATGTATAGGATTATATCATCCATGAAATTCTTCCTTAACCAATATAGATGCCCTTTATTTCCTTTTCTTAGCTTATTGTTTTCCCTAGGACTTCCAATACAATGTTGAATAAGAGTAGTGATAAAGGGCATCATTGTCTGGTTCCCATTCTCAGGGGGAGTGCTTTCAAACTCTCTCCATGGAGGATAATGTTGGCTGTTGGTTTTGTATAAATTCCCTTTATTATGTTGAAGAATTTCCCTTCTATTCCTATTTTGCTGAGAATTTTATCAGGAATGGTTGTTGAACTTTATCACATGTCTTTTCTGCTTCAGTTGAGATGACCATGTGATTCTTTTCCTTTGTTTTATCTATGTGGTGAATTATGTTGATTGATTTTCTAATGTTGAACCATCCTTGCATGCCTGGTATGAATCCCACTTGGTTGTGATGTATTATTTTTTTCATATGCTGTTGAGTTCTATTGGCTTAGATTTTGTTGAGATTTTTTGCATCTGTATTCATGAGGGATATTGGTTTGTAGTTTTCTTTTTTAGTGGTGTCTTTGCCTGAATTTGGTGTCAGGGTTATACTGGCTTCATAGCATGAATTTGGAAGTATTCTTTCCTCTTCTATATTCTGGAATAGTTTGATTGGAATTGGTGTCAACCCTTGTCTGCATGGTAGAATTCTTCAGTGAAGCTGTCTGGGCCAAGGCTTTTGTTGTTGTTGTTGGGAATTCTTTTATGACTTCTTCAATTTCTTCTTTTGTTATGGGTATGTTCAAATTTTCTACCTCAGTTTGTGTTAGTTTATGTAGGTGTTGTGTTTATAGAAATCTGTCTATTTCCTCTAGGTTTTCAAATTTTTTGGAATACAATTTTTCATAGTATTCTGTTATGATCCTTTTTATTCAGCTGGTTTTGTTATAATATCACCCATCTCATTTCTTATTTGGATTATTTGCATCTTCTTCTGTATTTGTTTTGTCAGTTTGGCCAGTAGTTTGTCAATTCTGTTGATCCTTCCACAAAACCAGTTTTTAATCTTGTTGATTCTTTCCATTGTTTTTCTTTTCTTTTTTTCTGCTCAATTTTTGATTATTTTGTTTCTTCTGTTGACTGTGGGTTTCTTTTGCTGCTCTGTTTCTAAATGTTTGAGTTGTAGTGTTAATATTTTGATTTTTGCCCTTCTTTTTGATTTGTGCATTTGTTGCTATAAATTGACCCCTGAGTACTGCTTTTGCTGTGTCCCAAAAGTTTTGGTATTTTGTATTTTCATTCTCATTTGATTCTAAGAATTTTTTTATTTCATTTTCAATTTCTTCTGTTACCTAGTGGTTTTAAAGCAAAGTGTTATTCAGTTTTTATGTATTTGACTTTTTTCCTAATTCTTCCTGTTATTAATTTCTATTTTTACAGCATTGTGATCAGAAAAAATTCTTCCTATTATTTGGATGTTTTGGATTTTATTGAGGCTTGCTTTGTGGCCTAAAATGTGGTCTATTCTGGTGAATTATCCATGTGCATTGTAGAAGAATGTGTACTTTGCCACTGTTGAGTGGAGTGTTCTGTATATGTCTATGAGGTTGAGTTGGTTGATTGTGGCATTTAGATCTGTATCTTTGTTGAGTTTTTTCCTAGTTGTTCTGTCCTTCACCAAGAGTGGTGTGTTAAATTCTCCTAGTATTATTGTGGAAGTGTCTGTTTCTCTTTTAGTACTGTTAAACCAAACCAGTTGCCATCGAGTCAATTTTGACTCATAGCAATCCTGTAGGACAGAGTAGAACTGCCCTATAGGGTTTCCAAGGAGCAGCTGATGGGTTCAAACTGCTGACCTTTTTGGTTAATAGCTGAACGCTTAACCACTGTGCCACCAGGCTAGTTTGTTTTATGTATTTTGGAGCTCAGTCACTGCATGCATATTCATTTGTTATTGTTATGTCCTTTTGGTGGATTGACCCGTTAATCATTATATAATGTACTTTTTTGTCCTTTATTGTGGATTTTGCCTTAAAGTCTATTTTATCAGAGATTAATATTGCCACTCCTGCTCTTTTTTGGTTATTCTTTGCTGGGGTTTTTTTTTTTTTTTTTTTTTTTGATTGTGGCTTGTCTTTTCATGTCCTTTTTCATTGTTAGTTTTGTGAGTACCGAATCTTTATGATTTTCTTCTTTTATCTTTTGATGGGTAGGTTTGTTTATTTTCTTTGTGGTTATCCTGAAATTTACCTTTATCTTCCTAAGTGTAAAGCAGTCACTTATTTCTTGACTTCACCTTGACTTCTCTATGTGGAAGATCTAGACCTATGCCCTTTATTCCCCCTTTGCATTTTGAAGTAGTCATCAGTTGCAAATTGACATCTCTGACTCCCTGTTTTCTGTTTTTTAGCTTTATATTATTTTTTAGAGTTCTTTATCTTGGTTGATATCTGACTGATGTCATCATGTGTTTTAATTTCAGTTTGTTGTCTGGTGGTGTTAGTTTTCTGTCCACAGGACTCCCTGTAACATTTCTTATAAAGTTGATCTGGTTTTTCCAAATTCCCTTAATTTCTGTTTATCTGTAAATGTCCTAATTTCAGTATCTTATTTGAGGGATAATTTTGCTGGACATATAATTCTTGGTTGGCAGTTTTTTTCTTTCAAGTTTTTATATATGTCATTCCATTGCCTTCATGCCTGAATGGTTTCTGCCGAGTAATCAGAGCTTAGTCTTATTGATGCTCCTTTGTCGGTGATCTTTTGTTTTTCATGAGCTGCTTTCAGGATTCTTTCTTTGTCTTAGTTTTGGAAAGTTTGATTATGGTATGTCTCAGTGTTCTTCTTTTGGGATCTATCCTGTATGGGGTTCATTGTGCTTCTTGGGTGGTTATCTTCTCGTATTTTATGCTATTTAGGGACGTTTTCTTCAGAAAATCTTCAACAATTCTCTCTGTGCTCCTCACCTCCTGGGATTCCAATCACGTGTAAGTTATTCCTCCTGATAGTGTCCCACATAACTCTTAGGCTTTCTTCATTTTTCTTCATTCTTTGTTTTGACAATTCTTCAAACAGGTTAGTGTCAAGGGATTTGTCTGCTATTCTGCTGATCCTGTCTTTTATTGTTTTGATTCTAGTCCTATGACTTTCCATTGAGTTGTCTATTTCTGCAATTTTATTGTTAAGCTTCTTGATTTCTAGTTGCTGTTTTTGTATGGTTTCCAATTATCTATTTTGTCATTTTGTTCTTGCATTATTTTCCTGAATTCTTCTCGTGTTTTTCTGTGCTTTCCTTGTTTTTTTTTTTCTGTGTTTTCCATAGGTTTGTCTGTTTTCCTTAATTTCTTTGAGGATTCTATACATAAGTCTTTTAAATTCCTTATCAGGAAGCTCCATTACATTTTCTTCCTCAAAGAGGTTTTCTGATTCTTTATTTTAGTCACTTGGTGGGGCCATTTTGCCTGCTTCCTTAGGTACTTTGCTATTGTCTGTTGTCTCTGGGACATTAGGGGCTTTTGGATTTATTTTTTAATTGTATAATTGTTTGCTGGGTCCTGTTTTTTTGTTTCATTTTGTTTTGATTATTCCTGGCAAGCATGGCTGGCATGGTGCTCTGATTGCTGAACCAGCTGTGCTGGAGCACTTCCTGTCTCTGAGCAAGTGGAGCAGCAGGTAGGTGTGGGAGCTTGAGTCTCTGGTTACTGGTCTGGCAGAGCAGCTGAGGGTGGGGTGGTTGGGCTTTGGTCTCTTGTCTGTCTTTGGTTTGGAGAATAATGCTCTCCATAGAGGTAGAGTGGTTGGTGTGGTGGGTGGGTGGGGGCGTAGTCATCACCTTTCACCAGTTGGGGCGGTATAGGTGGTGGGGAGTTACTCTGCCTCTGCTTCCTCCAGGGCAGGGGGATGGAGGAAGGAATGGCAGATGATGCTTGCTTAGTTTCGCCTAATCTGCCTATCAGCGTCCAGGGAGAGGGAGAAGGGTGCAGTGGGTGGATGCGCACACCCTAGCTCTGCTTCCATCTTGTGCTTGGCAGGGAGAGGGAGGAGAGGGCCTCATGGGGTATACACATGCAGTCGTGGCTCCTCTGTGCCTTACTGGGCAAGTTAATGGATGGAATTGCTCTTGGCAGGTGCACACACAGTGGCACTGCCTCCGCCTTGTGCTGGGTTGGGGAGGGAGAAAGGGGCCATGAGGGTATGCATCCTCAGTAGCAGCTCCTTCATCTTCCACTGGGTGAGTTAAGGGAGGGAGTCACGCCTGGCAGATGTGAGCACAGTGGCACTGCCTCTGACTTGCACTGGGCAGAAGGAGGGAGAATGGGGCAGCAAAGGAGTACGTGTGCAGTCATGTCTTCTCCACCCCGTGCTGGGTGGGGGGAAGTAGGGAGCAGTGGGTGGGCTCTTTCGCTGTCTCACCTGCTCTGCCCTCACTGGGCCCTTGGGAGGTTTAGGTGATGGGCAAGCATACACATAGGTGCATGCCTAGTCTTGCTCATTGAGTGGACAAGGAGGGTAGTGGATGGGGTTGGGTGGGATGGCGGGGAGAGGAGAAGATTGTGTTTTAGTCCCCTAGTCAGGCAAGGTGGTTGGGTTATGGGACCTTTTGCTACCTCTGATCAGAAGGATGGGGTGAGGAGTATGTTCCTCCGGATAGGATACGTGGGTGTTGAGGCACCTTGCGTCTGCTGCAGCCAGCAAATGGGACCTATCCCAGCTCCAGTGTGAGGAGGAGGCCCGCCTAGGGACTGGCTGGGTGGGAGACCTCCTGACAACGCTCCGTGGGCCCGCCGCCTAGTGCACACCACTTACTCCTGAGCTTAGGGGCTGCCGCTCCTGAGTATCTCCAGTTCTGGATCCTGGCTCCCTCCCTGCCTCTGCTTCTTTCTGTGTGTGTCTGTGGAGTTTCTCTGTCCCTTTTGGGAAAGTTGTGAAGTTGCCTTGCTGATTTCTTCACCCGAGGTCTCTGCTGGCTTTGTCCTAAGATGGCCAAGTTGGGCTGGGACGGCTGGCTGAGCTCCTCTGATCTGTGTTACTTTTCTTTTGCTGTGTTCACTCACTTTTTCCTTCCAATCAGTGTTTGGTTCGGTTCTTAGGCTTTCTTTTTTGATGTTCAGTGTTCCTGGATTGTTATCTGTTTCTGTTTTGTTTGGTTTTTTGAGCCTTTGATACAGGAGGACGTTATGATGCATGTGACTTAAGCCATTATCTTGGCTCTACCTCCTATCAGTGGATTTTGATTGCATGTTTGATCAATTTCAAACTGCAGAAGTTGGTAACAATCTTCAGTTTCTTCATTGGCACTAATGGTTCGTTCGTAAATTTGAATAATAGTCACATTAATTGGTCTTCCATGTTTGTTATGTTGTTGTTAGGTGCCATCGAGTTGATTCTGAGTCATAGCGACCCTATGTACAACAGAATGAAACACCGCCTGGTCCTGCACCATTGTCACAGTCACTGTTATGCTTGAACCCATTGTTGCAGCTGCTGTGTCAGTCCATCTTGTTGAGCGTCTTCCTCTTTTTCACTGACCTTCTATTTTACCAAGCGTGATGTCCTTCTCCAAGGACTATTCCCTCTGATAACATGTCCAAAGTAGTGAAACATTAGAAGACAGAGGAGTCCCTGAGACTATCACCCTGTGACACTCTTTAGACCTAGAACTGAGCCTGTCTCCTGAGACCGCTTTTTAGCAAAACAGCAGAGTGGCACACGAAATAAAGGATATTACCTGTAAGATTGGTTCCCTACTTAAAAACCACCAGTATGAGACAGTGCAGTGTTTCGTTCTGTTGTACATAAGGTCACTATGAGTCAGAATCAACTTGATGACACCTAACAACAGTAAACAAATACGAGACCAAAAGGTCAACAATTCCTCAAAAGCAAAGATGAGAAGATAAGGGGTCAGGGAAACTAGAGTAATGGAAAGGGAAAGAACTGAGCACAATTAAAGAGAATGTGGACACATTGTGATAAATGTAACTAATGTTACTGAAGAATTTGTGTGGTAATTATCAAATGGGAACCTAACTTGCTATGTAAACTTTCACCAAAAACTCAATAAAATATTATTTTAAAAAAAGAGTAGACTTGCAAAGACTAGTTAGGAGTTAAAGTGAGAAATGATGGTAATTTGGTCTTAGGTAAGAATATTGGAGTTGAAAAAAGCATATTTGAGAAATGTTTAGGAAACTTAGAATTGGTGATGTATTAGCTCTAGTGGGTGCTGGAGAGGTGAAGTCAAAGATAACACCCACGTTTCTAGATCATTATGATGTCACCAAGATGGGAACCCTGAAGTGATGATTAGGTGCTCAATTTGGACATGTTGAGGTTGAGGCATTGCAGACATATCCAAGAGAAGTCAAGCAGGTGGTCATATATCCGTGTCTACAGCAAAGAAGAAGTCCGGTCTGGAGAAGATACTTTAGCAGCCACAGGTGTTCGGGTGTTAATTGAAGCCACGGATGGAATGAGATAGCCTTAGGAGAGAGCAGGGGGTGAGAAAAGTAGAGGTCTAGGACCCAGATTTGAGGAATTTCAACATTTACAGGTCTGGTGGAGGAGGATGAGTTGGCAAAGGAAATCGAGAAGGAATATCCAGAGTGGTCAGGGAAAAATGAGGAGCTGGAAACCAAGGAAAGAACTGTTTTAGAAAGGAAACAGTGGTCCACAGTATTGCTTTGCTATTGATATAGCTGAGAAGCAAAATGTGGAAACCACGTATCCTTATTATTTACCAATGCACATGGCAGTGAGTTGGCTGCTGGTTTCTCTCCATTGCTAATTACTCATATAGTTAGGAAGCTTGTTTCTGGTGACATTTCTCCTGGGAATGAGTCTTCTCCATCCTTTTGTTTTCTGCTTCAGAGCCACATGCCATGGTAGTAGCAGTAAGTCATTAATATGGGCATGAGAATAATATAGTTAGGAACTATTGACAATTAAATAACTATAGATTTATTGAGTAGATGTACTCAGATAACCTCAGTTAAACTCGTAAAGATGATTTAAAATGGTTTCCTTATTCAGTCTAGGTGTACTTATTCTCTTTACTTTTAACTTATTACTCTTTTGCCTGTATTTCTAGGAAGTTTATGTTCTCTCTTTTCCCTGATTCCAAGTTTATTACTTAAGCAGTTCAAGACAAGAACATTGTCATTTTTTTTTTTTAATTTTACTTCATTCTTAATTCAAACTTTTTCCTTAACTGCATTGTAATAGAAAGAACATAAGGTCGGGAGCTAAATAGTCAGAGTTTATATTCCATCTTTGTTCTTAATTAATCATGTGCTATTAGGGAATCTCTTAGAGAACTTTTCATCATACTGAGCTTGAGGTGCCAGTAGGCGATCTAAGTGGAAATGTCAATTGCAGAGAGAGCTTTCCTTTGCTCAGGAGCTTTTTATATGCTACCCGATGAAGGTGTTGATCTGGGACCTTGAGGTGGAGGTAAGAGGAAGCACCTGCCTAAAGTGCAGAATGCAGAGAAAGTTAACAACTGACAGGTACCTCTGGCACCCTTGGCTACCTGAGGTCCACCAATGTGGTAAGATATTTAGTTCTGAGGACTCTAGGGAGTGCCTGTAAGCCTAGAATTCCTTCATTTCTGCCACATTCTACCTAATGGTTTCTCTTTGTAAGGCAGGTGATCTGATAAATCAATCCATGGTAAGGTATTATTGGGAGCCTCATTAGTAACTTTGCTTGTGATTTAACAGGGTTTTCTCAGACATAAAGGGATAGCCCAAATGAATGACTCTAATGGAAAGAACTTTGAACATCCCCATAGGGTAGTGGAGGAGAATTGGAACTTCTTCCCACCGCCTTCCTATCTTTCTCAGTCACTCTCAAGTGTATATATGATTTCAAACACATTGAATGATTAGAAAAACAGTGAAGCTTGATTTTTGTCTCATGAATTGATCTTCAATGCGTGATATGTGTTTATTATTTTTTGTTATGTTTTACTTAGCAACTTACCAACCACATTCGAGATACCCTGCCAAACTTCAGGAACAAACTACAGGGACAGTTGCTGTCGATAGAACACGAAGTAGAAGCCTACAAAAACTTCAAACCAGAAGACCCCACCAGGAAGACCAAAGCATTACTGCAGTGAGTCACCCTTCCCTTCCCTTCCTCAGGATTTTTAACTAAATTCTACAGTTTATTTTTTCTTTAATTGAAGCCGTGGATGGAATGAGATAGCCTTAGGAGAGAGCAGGGGGTGAGAAGGGTAGAGGCCTAGGACCCAGGCTGTTTGCCATGTTATTTTTCTAGGCTTTACAGAAGAAGCAAGAAAAGTATAGGAAGCTCTGTATATGTTGTACTGTAACTCTTGAAACTTTGTTTTCTTAAAGAATATTTGTCGATCTTACTCTCTTATTGTAAATTTAACGACTTGTCCACCCCATGCCCAATTTCATTGTGTTTTAAAAATTGGATTCAGTAAGTGAATAAAGCCAGTAGTGATAAGTCAACAGATATTTTTTGGTCCTTAGTCTTTAGAAGTGGGCATATTTCCTGTTGGAAATGTCATCTGTGTTTTACAACTGTTTCTATTAATATCACTTGTACTTATTATCTTTTTATTTCAATTCTTTCGTGTGGTTTATTTATTTATTTTATATATGTTTTTATTGTACTTTAGACAAAGGTTTACTGAACAAATAGTTTCTCATTACACATATTGTTTTATGACATTGGTTAACAACTCCATGACATGTCAACACTCTTCCTTCTCGACCTGGGAGGACCCTTTTTTTTTTTTTTTTTTGGTGAAAATATACGTAGCCAAAGTTACACCATTTCAAAAGTTTCTACATGTACAATTCAGTGACATTGATTACATCCTTCCAGTTGTGCTGCTGTTCTCACTATCCTTTTCCAAATTATTCCATCACCATTCTCTTCAACTCACTGTCCCCTAGGCTTCCCATCAAACCTTTTGAGTTGCTGTTGTCAACTCGATCTTGCATAGATAATTCTTTTTTTTTTTTTTTTTTTTTGGACCTTAGATGAAGGTTTGCAGAACAAATAGTTTCTCATTAAACAGTTAGTACGCATATTGCCCTATGACAATGGTTAACAACCCCACAACATGTCAACACTGTCCTTTCTCAACCTTGAGTTCCCTGTCACCAGCTTTCCTATCCCCTCCTGTTTTCTGGTCCTTGTCCCTGGACTGCTGTGCTTCATTAGTCCCGTTTTGTTTTATGAGGGTGTCCAGTCCCCTGCTGAACGGCGAACTTTGGAAGTGATTTAACCGCTGAGCTAACAGGGTGTCCAGGGACCATACTCTTGAGGTTTCTGCAGTCTGTCAGGCCAGCAAATCTGGTCTTTTTTTTTTGTGAGTTAGATTTTTGTTCTACATCCTTTTCCAGCTCTGTCCAGGACCCTCTGTTGTGATCCTGGTCAGAGCAGTCAGTGGTGGTAGCCAGGCACCGTCTAGCTGTACTGGACTCAGTCTAGTGGAGACCTTGGTAGCCGTGGTTCATTAGTCCTTTGGACTAATCTTATCCTTGTATCCCATTCTCTTCATTCTCCCTTGCTCCCGAAGGGGTGAGACCAGTGGAGTATCTCAGATGGCTGCTCATAGGCTTTTAAGACTCCAGATGCTGCTCACCAAGGTAGAATGTAGAACATTGTCTTTGTAAACTGTGTTATGCCTATTGAGCTAGATGTTCCCCGAGACCATGGTCCCCACAGCCCTCCCCCCAGCAATTCAGTCTCTCAGGGAGTTTGGATGTGTCTATGGAGCTTCCATGACCTTTCGTTCTGCAAGTTGTGCTGGCTTCCCCAGTATTGTGTACTGTTTTACCCTTCACCAAAGTTACCACTTATCTATTGTCTATTTAATTCCCCTCCCACCACTCCCACCCCTCATAATCAACAAAAATTGTTTCTTTTTGTGTGTAAACTATTTGAGTTTTTACAGTAGAGGTCTCATACAATATTTGTCCTTCTGAGATTGACTTGTTTTGCTCAGCATGGTGTCCTTCAGTTTCATCCATGTTATGAGATGCTTCACAGATTCATCAGTGTTCTTTATGGTTGCATAATATTCCATTGTGTGTATGTACCATAGTTTGTTTATCCATTCATTTGTTGATGGGCATCTGGGTTGTTTCCATCGTTTTCCTATTATGAACAGTGCTGCAATGAACATGGGTATGCATATGTCTGTTCGTGCGATGGCTCTTATTTCTTTAAGATATATGCCTAGGAGTGGGATTCCTGGATTGTATGGTATTTCTATTTCTAGCTTTCTAAGGAAGCACCATATCATTTTCCAAAATGGTTGTATCATTTTGCTTTCCCACCAGCAGTGCAAAAGGGTTCCAGTCTCCCCGCAGCCTCTCCAACATTTGTTATTTCCAGTGTTTTTGATTTGTGCCAGTAATGCTGGGGTGAGATGGTATATCACTATGGTTTTAATTTGCATTTCTCTAATGGCTAGTGATCGTGAGCATTTCCTCATGTGTCTGTTGGCCGCTTCAGTGTCTTCTTTGGTGAAGTGTCTGTTCATTTCCTTTGCCTATTTTTAAATTGGATTATTTGTCTTTTTGTTGTAGAGGTGTTGGATTTTCTTACAGATTTTAGAGATCAGATCTTTGTCTCACTTGTAATGTCTAAAAATGTTTCCCCAGTCTGTAGGTTGTCTTTTTACTCTTTTGGTGAAGTCTTTTGATGAGCATAAGTATCTCATTTTTAGAAGATACCTGTAATCTAGCTTATGTTCTGGGGGTTGTGTGTTGTTGGTTGTGGTTTGTATCCTGTTAATGCTGTGTTTTAGGGCCTCTAGCGTTGATCCTATTTTTTCTTCTATGAACTTTATAGTTTTTGCCTTTATATTTAGGTCTTTGATCCAAATTGAATTAGTTTTTGTGTACAGTATGAGGCATGGGTCCTGTTTAATTTTTTTGCAGATGGACATCCAGTTTTGCCAGCACAATTTTTAAAAAGACTGTCTTTTCCCCCATTTGATGGACTTTGGGCCCTTGTCAAATCAGGTGACTGTAGGTGGATGGATTTACATCTGGGTTCTCAATTCTGTTCCACTGGTCAACGTATCTATCGTTTATACCAGTACCAGGCTATTTTAACTACTGTAGCAGTATAGTAGGTTCTGAAGTCAGGTAGTGCGAGTCCTCCTACTTTATTCATCTTTTTCAGTAGTGCTTTACTTATCCGGGGCTTCTCCCTTTCCATATAAAGTTAACGATTAGTTTTTCCATCTCTTTAAAGAATGTTGTTGGTATTTGGATTGGGGTTGCATTGTAGTTGTAAATTGCTTTGAGTAGAATTGTCATTTTCACTATGTTGAGTCTCTGTCCATGAGCATGGTATGTTTTTCCATTTATGTAGATCCCTTTGGGTTTCTTGCAGTAGTGTTTTGTAGTTTTCTTTGTATAGATCTTTTACATCTCTGGTTAGATTTATTCCTAAGTGGTTTTTTTTGTTTTTTTTTTTTTAGGGGCTATTGTAAATGATATTGCTTTCCTGATTTCATTTTCATCATTCTCTTTATTGGTATATAGGAATCCAGCCGATTTTTGCATGTTTGTCTTGTATCGTGCTACGCTGCTGAATCTTTCTATTAGTTCAGTAGTTTTCTTGTGGAGTCTTTTAGGGTTTTCTATGTATAGTATCATATCATCCACAAACAGGGACAGTTTAACTTCTTCATTACCAATTTGGATACCTTTTATTGCTTTTTCTTGCCTTATTCCTCTAGCTAGGACTTCCAGCACAATGTTAAATAGGAGTGGATATAAAGGACATCCTTGTCTTGTTCCTGTTTTCAAGGGGAATGTTTTCAGCCTCTCTCCATTAAGAATGATGTTGGCCATTGGTTTTGTATAGATTCCCTTTATTATGTTGAGAAATTTCCCTTCTATACCTATTTTATTGAGAGTTTTTATCAGGAATGGGTGTTGGACTTTGTTGGATGCCTTTTCTGTGTCAGTTGAGATTATCATGTGGTTCTTTTCCTTTCTTTTATTTATGTGGTGGATTATGTTGATTGATTTTCTAATGTTGAACCATCCTTGCGTACCTGGTATGAATCCTACTTGGTCATGGTGTATTTTTTTTTTTTTTTTTGTTATGATACTGAATTCTATTGGCTAGAATTTTGTTCAGAATTTTTGCATCTATATTCATGAGAGATATTGGTCTGTAATTTTCTTTTTTTGTGGCGTCTTTGCCTGGTTTTGGTATCAGGGTTATGCTGGCTTCATAAAATGAATTCGGAAGTATCCCTTCCTTTCCTTGTTCCAAAATAGTTTGAATAGTAATGGTATAAGCTCTCCTCTGAATGTTTGGTGGAATTCTCCAGTGAAGCCATCTGGGCCAGGGCTTTTTTTGGTTGGGAGTTTTTTATTACCTTTTCAGTCTGTTCTCTTGTTATGGGTCTATTCAGATTTTCAACATCACTTTGTTGTAGTTTGGGTAGGTAGTGTGTTTCTAGAAATTTATCCATTTCCTCTAGGTTTTCAAATTTGTTGGAGCATAGTTTTTCATAATACTCTTTTATAATCCTTTTATTTCACTTGGGTCTGTTATAATGTCCCCCACTTCATTTCTTATTTGGGTTATTTGCATCCTCTCCTGTTTTTCTTTTGTCAGTCTGACCAGTGGTTTGTCGATTTTGTTGGTCCTTTCAAAGAACCAACTTTTGGTTTTGTTGATTCTTTCTATTGTTTTTCTTTTCTCTATTTCATTTATTTCTGCTCTGATCTTTATTATTTCCTTTCTTCTAGTGCCTGTGGGTTTTTTTTGTTTTTTTTTTTTTTTGCTGTTCTCTTTCTGTATGTTCTAGTTCTGTAGTTAATGTTTTCATTTAGTCTCTTTCTTCTTTTTTGATGTGTGCATCTATTGCTTTTAATTTTCCTCTGAGGACTGCCTTTGCAGTGTCCCAAAGGTTTTGGTGTGATGTGTTTTCATTCTCGTTTGATTCTAGGAATTTTTTGTTTCCATCTCTGATTTCTTCTATTACCCAGTGATGTGTAAGCCGGGTGTTATTTAATTTCCGTGTACGTGATTTTTTCCCCTTGGTCTTCCTGTTGTTAATTTCTACCTTGATGGCATTGTGGTCAGAGAAGATATGTTGTATTATCTCAACATTTTGGGTCTTGTTGAGGATTGTTCTGTGGCCTAAGATGTGTTCTATTCTGGAGAACATTCCCTGTGCATTGGAAAAGAATGTGTACTTTGCATCTGTTTGGTGTAGTGTTCTATATATGTCTCTGAGGTCAAGTTGTCTGATTGTGCCCTTTAGGTCTTCTGTATCATTTTTGAGTTTCTTTCTAGATGTTCTGTCCTTTACCGAGAGTGGTGTGTTGAAGTCTCCTACAATTATTGTGGAACTGTCAATTTCTCTTTTCAGTGCTGTTAGAGTTTGTTGTATGTATTTTGGAGCCCTGTCATTGAGTGCATAGATGTTTATTATGGTTATGTCTTCATGTTGGATCATCCCTTTAATCATTATATAGTGTTGTTCTTTGTCTTTTATGGTGGATTTTGTTTCAAAGCCTATTTTAATATTGCCACTTCTGTTCTTTTCTGGTAGTTGTTTCCTTGATATTTTTTTTTTCCATTCTTTGATTTTTAATAGATTTACATCTTTGTTTCTAAGGTGTGTCTCTTGTAGAGAGCATATGGATGAGTCCTGTTTTTTTAATCCATTCTGTCCCTCTCCATTTTTTTATGGGTGCATTTAGGCCATTTACATTCAGTGTAATTATTGATAGGTGTGAGTTTGTTGCTGTCATTTTTTAGTGCTTTTGTTTTGTGGTGCTGACTTTTTTTTTGTTCCTCTTACTCTCCTGTGCTGAGTTCCTTTTGTTTGTGGATTTTTTTTCATTTCTTTTGTTTTTGTAGGTTTTTTTTTTTTTTTTTTTTACTGAGACTTATGTTTTTCTCCTTTATTTTGTTGAATAGGTTTGTTAACTTTTTTTGTCGTTACCTTGAAATTTGGTTTGGTTTTTACGTAGTCCCTTAATTTCTGTTTATCTGGAAATGACCTAATTTCACCATCATATTTGAATGAGATTTTTGCAGGATGTATTATTCTTGGCTGGCAATTTTTTTCTTTCAAGGTTTTATGTATGTCACTCCATTGCTTTCTTGGCTGCATGGTTTCTGCCAAATAATCTGAGCTTAGTCTTATCGTTTCTCCTCTGTATGTGACTTTTTGTTTCTCTCGAGCTGCTCTCAGGATTCTTTGTTTGTCTTTGGTTTTAGTTAGTTTGATTATGATATGTCTGGGTGAGTTTCTTTTGGGGTCTATCCTAGATGGGGTTCGTTGAGCTTCTTAGACGGTCAGCTTTTCATCTTTCATGATATTGGGGAAGTTTTCTGTCAGCAGTTCTTCAATGATCGTCTCTGTGTTTTCTGTCCCCCCACTCCCCACCCCTTTCTGGAACTCCAATCACTTGCAGATTTTTGCTTTTGATTGTATCCCACATACTTGTCAGAGTTTCTTCATTTTTCTTTGTTCTTTTTTCTGATTTTTCCTCCAACAAAGTTGTATCCAAGTGTTTGTCTTCAGTTTCACTGATCTGATCTTCCATTGTTTCAAATCTGCTCCTCAGCCCTTCTTTAACACTGTCCATTTCTGAAATCGTGTTGTTTATCTTTTCTAATTGTTGTTTTTGTATGATTTCTAGTTTTGAATTTATTTTAGAATTTTGTTCTTGTAGTATTTTTCTGAATTTTTCCATTTTTTTGTCTGTATTTTCCATGAATTTGTCTGCCTGTTCCATAAGTTTGTCTATTTTTTCCTCATTTTTGTCTGCTTTTTGCTTTGACTCTTGGATAATTCTAAATATTAGAGATTTGAATTCCCTATCAGTTAGTTCGTGTGCCTTTTCTTCTGCTGGAAAGTTATCTGGTGTTTTATTCTGGATGCCTACTGGAACCATTCTGTCCTGTTTTTGTATATGTTTTCATATTGTGTGCTGTCTTTAGGGCATTCAATAGTTATTTTCCTTGTTTATTGATTGTAGATTTGTTTGTTTCATCCTCCTTTTTTGTTTTATTTGGTTGTGTGTGTTCAGGTGGGATGTGTGTTGTTTGTTGTTTGCTCGTCTGTGGGCACGATACTTTCCACCCTTTTCTCCAATGGGCAGGGTGAGTCACTCAGGTACAGTACAGCAGGGCAGGTCTGGTTGAAGGGGAGTTGCTGGAATGGGTTGCTCGTGGCACGTACTAGGGCTGACAGTGCAGTCTGGGAATCAGTGCAGTACTGTCCTGTCCTGCTTGGGAGTGTGATGTTTAGCGCTTGGTGCAGGAAGGCAGGAAGGAGGCGAGAGATTGTGATGTGTGGAGCTAAGATGAGTATGAGAAAGATGAGAGGAGAGAGGAACAGGAGCCAAAAACATACACACAAACAAAAAGTGCTAAGGGAGTTTGCTATTGAAGTAGAGAGATGAGAGACTGATAAATAGAAAAATACAAAAATGAGAAAAAAAGAAAAAAAAGTGAGATAAATTGAGAAACTGGTAATAAAGACAAAAAAGTAATAAGAGAGAGAAGAAAAAAACAAAAAAACCAAAAAGAAAAAAAAAACAAGAAGAAAGAAATGCCCCCGGGGATGTCCCTGTGCATCTGTGCAGATTAAGGGAGTAGCTTCCAAGCTGCACAGTACTGCCTGGCTAGACAGGGCTCCCAAGCTGAGAAAAGAAAAAGAAAACAAACAAACAAATCAAAACAGAACATATGAGAGCAAAGAAACAAAAAGCCCCAGGGGTCCCACAAGGGTGGCAGAAGCCGTTTCACAGTCGAGCGGTGTTCCATAGCCTTTCAGGAAAGAGTAAAGATGGCACACGGAGCCAGGCATTTGAGACAAAGGAGGGGGAGGTTGTGAGAGGTAAGGAAGAAATCTAAAGAAGCAGAAAAAAGCAACCCTAGTAGCCAACAAATGACACTCAGGGAGCCAGCCAGTTCGGGTGGGTGGAATCCAAGCAACACCAGGGTGAAACCTGTTCTTCCTGGCTAAGAGACTGTGGCCACGGGAACCAGAGAAGGCCAAGTGGGTATGAAGAAGGATGGGGAATGGGAAAGCGTATATTGTTGGTTACCAGTTGTTCTGTTTCCTGCTGGAAGCTCTGTGAAGTGGCTTTCTAGTACCCCCTGTTCACTTATCTTTGTTAGGAGTCCAGGATGGCAGATAGGGGACCTCTGCATGTATCTCTCCTCGCTCTCTGTTCTCAGTCAGTTTCTTATTCCAGTCGGTGCTTGGCTGAGTTCTTTATCTCTTCATTTGATGCTTAGGGTTCCAGGATTGATGTGAGACACTGTTTGACTTAGTTTTTTCTGATCTTTGCTGTGGAGGGATGGCGCTTCTGACTATAGCGCCATGTTGCCCGGAAGTCTCATGTGATTTATCTGTGTGCATTTTTCAGTGGAATGAGAACCAAGGATTTGATTTAAAAAAGCACAGATAATAAGGCCACATGTAAATTACCTTTTATTTTTCCTTTTTTGTAATGATTTTAATGTACCTCTTCAAAAATGAAAATATGAAAACTTCCAAACATTTTTTTATTCCTTCATGATCTTCTCCTCTTATCCTTGGGTCATTGGATTTATCCCTGAGAGGTGTTGGGGTAGAACAGCAGAGTTGTTAGAGAATTACCAGTCTACTATGTCTGCCAAGTTTTTTCCCCTCTCTCCTCACCTTGTAACCTCACCTTAACTTTTTATCTCTGTGCTTTGACTTTCCTCATAGCCCTGTTAAACAGAAGAGCCCGCTGACCAGCTTATGGTCTAGAATATCTGAGGCCTACCTCAGATGTTCTTATTTGAGGACCTCAGATGTTCTTATGGCTCTTTTACCCTCTGCAGTCTTGTTATCAAATGCTCTCAATTTTGCAAGTAAAATGCAAAATATAATTCCCTTCCTGGTGGGGAGATTTCTAAATGCTCAAATAATTTAAGTAGTAAGTGCATTATCTTATGTTGCCCCATTTTTTAAACTCCTAAGATCCTAAGAGGAAATACTTATTTCTTGGATTCACCTCTTTCATAGTTAACCATTCTTTTTATTCTTGGCCTTGTTTAAGCTCCCGTAAAAACTCTGCAAATTACAGAAAAGAGAAAGTGATTTCTGTTTAGGCCTTACATCATCATCTTAACAACCAGCTGAAACTCTTCTTGCAAAGACTGGGTTTTGCCTCTGTGACTTCCTTGGACTCAGATTATAGAATTTTACATAGCTAGCTTCTTTCCTTGTAGGGGCATAATTCAGCTCCTTCTTTACTGCCTTGTTCTTTCTGACATGTTTCCTTCTTCCCCCCTCTCTCCTTCCCTCAAGCCTCTTTGTGTATTCTGTTCAGTGTCTCTCTCTGTGCTATCTACTGGGGACTCGAAAATGAATAAGAATTTTGCCCACAAGACAAGTTCACAGTAGAACAGGGGAAACAGACACATAAACAATTAACAGGGTTAGAATGTAATAAATGCTATGTTTTTGATAAGTATGAAATGAGCTCAGATGAGGAAGCAGTTACATGTAAGGGAGGGTGTGAGTTCACAGAGAAAGTAATACTTGAGTGGTGTCTTAGTTGTCTTAGTTTCCTAGTGCTGCTATAACAGAAGTACCTCAAGCAGGTGGCTTTAAAGGATAGAAATAATTTTCTCATAGTTCAGGAGGCTGGAAGTCCAAATTCAGTGTGTGGCTCTAGGGGGTGGTCCTTTTTTGTTTCTTTCAGCTTCTACTTGTTGTCATTGAGTCGATTCCAGCTCATAGTGACCCTATAGGACAGAGGAGAACTGCCCCATAAGGTTTCCAAGACTGTAATCTTTACGGAAGCAGATTGCCCATCTTTCTCCCATGGAGCAGCTGATGGATTCAAACCACTGCGCCCCCAGGGCTCCTTTTTCAGCTTCTAGTAGTTGGCAGCCCTTGAAGTTCCTAGGCTTGTAGATACATCTGCCTCTGTCATCTTCCTACAGTATCTGTCTCCCCCCTGTGTTGGCTTCCTTGTCTCTGTGTCAATGCTACTCTTTATATCACTCAGAAGTGATTAGATTTAGGACACACCCTACCCTGATATGGCCTTATTAACATAACAAAGAAAATCCTTCTTCCAAATAGGATTACATCCACAGGTATAGAGGTTAGGATTCCAACATACATTTTTGGGGAACACAGTTCAGTCCATAACAAGTGGGAAGTATGGAGAGAGTTTGTCAGGTGTAAGAGGAGGGCAAGAGGATTTGTGCGAACTTTGATACAGCTTGTTCTAGGATCATAAGTGGACCAGGTAGCTAGAGAGTAGGGTTTAGGGGAGGGAGTGACTGGAGATGAATATTCTAAAATTTCCAAGTTTCTCAGTGTATATGTCATAAATACCTTTGCAAATATTTTAGAAAGCCATTGGATTAATATTATATGCATGAGCACAGCTAAACCCAATTATATTTCAGCTTTTCTGATCTAAATAATTTGCAGTTACTTTTAATTCATCATTATTTTTATGAAAGAGAATAAAAAGATGCAAGTTTTAGATGGTTTGAATTTTTTTCCTATTAGAAATTTGAATTAACAGCATATTAAAATTATAGTTTTGAAACCTGGTAATCACAAATGCAAGCAGTCATTTTCTTCCTACAGTATATTTCTTTCTTTCTTTTTTTTTTACCCACTATGTTAAATTATGTGGAGCTCTGCTGGCACAGTGATTAAGTTCTGCTGTTAACCAAAAGGTCAGCAGTTCAGATCCACCAGACACTCCTTGGAAACCCTATGGGGCAGTTCTGCTCTATCCTATAGGGTTGCTATGAGTCAGAATTGACTCAACGGCAGCAGCGTTTTTTGTTTTATCTTAAGGCAATTCATTTATTAATTAAACCAGTATTTACTGAGTATGTCTTATATGTTGGGCAAAACCAACCCATTGCTGTCACGTCAGTTAATTCCAATTCATAGCCACCCTATAGAACAGCATAGAACTGCCCCATAGGGTTTCCAAGGAGTGGCTGGTGGATTCAAACTGCTGAGCTTTTGGTTAGCAGCCTGAGCTCTTAATCTGTGTGCCACTAGAGCTCCATGTTGAGCGGAGAGAAATAAACAAGGTCCTTTCCCTTAAGGGAGAGACTGATAGATGAACAGGCAATAGCCATATACTCTGCTCAATGCAATGCTAGAAATCAGCTGAGGAAACAAAGGAGGGGCCCTTGATCTGGGCAACAATGAGTGCTGGTGAGTAGGACAATGGGTCATAGAAGGTTTCCTAGAATTAATGCTTGAACTGAGTCTTGAAAATCAGAAATTAGCCGGTAAAGAAACAAGAGGCAGAGGGAATGGCATTCTGAGCAGAAAGAAAAACAAGTATAAAAGCACAGGGAAATGGTACATTTGGGCAGCTGCAAATACTTCTGTATGGTTAGCTTGGAAGGTGAGTGTGGATGAGTGATAAGAGATGGGGCTGGAGAGACAGCCAGGGCCAGACCATGAAGAATCTTGGGTGATGTGTTAAGGAGTTATTAAATTGTGGGGAGCCATTGAAAAACAAAGCTAGAGCCAGTTGTGGAGTGGCAGAAGGGTCACAAGTTTGCATTGGCCTGGCAGGGTGAGGTCTGACCTTGACAAGGAAAAATCTGAAAGTGGGATGGCCATTTAGAGACGGTTTCAGTAATCCCAGCAAGAACTGAAGAAGGCTGTACCAAGGCAGGGCTGGGGGAAGGTCGGTGGTGGGAGGACGAAGAGAAAGAGATCTGTCATCTGAGGGATGTAAAGGAGGTCAAATGAACAACACACTTGGTGGCTCTCAGGACGTGGGGTTGAGGGAGCAGGAGGTGTGCATGATGCCTCCACATTTCCTGCCTTGGTTGGTGGCACCATCCACCTGAGGGGGAATTCAGGAATTTAGAAGAATCAACAGGTTTGGGAGTAAAAGAAATTGAGGGGCTCAGCTTTGGGTGTGTTGAGTTCAAGAAAGTTGAGAGGAGATGAATGTCCCGGAGACAGTTGGGTATATGGGCCAGAAACTCCCATGAGAGACATAGGCTAGAGCTTGGAGGTTTGGAGAAACCAGTATCTTGATGACACTTGAAGCTGTGGGCGACCATGGATCACCCAGGGTGAGTGTAGAGAACAAGAAGAGGCTGAGGTTAGGATGGTGGGTGGAAGAAGAGTACCTTATGAAGTGTGAGGGGGCTTGACTGGAGCAGTTGGAACATTAAGAGAGGGTGATGCTATAGGAGCTGTGGTACATTTGGCTCTTCTATATGAAGTTTTATTGCTTAATTTTAATTTTTAATTCAAATATTCTCCACTTAACATTTCATGATTGCAACCAAATGGACAGAATACATTTAATGATGAAGATATTTAAAATATTTATTCTAATTGACTATCTAAAGTAAATCTAAGTAATGTATATTTCATATAATCATGCTTTGAGTGCTGAATAGAGTGCAGTTTTAACTCTGCCAGTAGGTGCCACTAGGAACACCAGGAAGAGGATTCTAAGGAATAACTATAGTAAATTAAAACGAGAGGTACAAGGCCTTGTTACTTTAACTTGAATTTGTTTTTCTTTCACAACTATAGGATGGTTCAGCAATTTGCTGTGGACTTCGAGAAGAGAATTGAAGGGTCAGGGGATCAAGTAGATACCCTGGAACTCTCAGGTGGTGCTAAAATCAATCGTATTTTCCACGAACGCTTTCCATTTGAGATAGTAAAGGTTTGTACTGAATGTTATTTTTTCTCTTCTTTTCCATATTCCATTCTCCATAACTGTTGATACAATATTATAAGAGTGGTATGGGTCTAAATTCTTGAAACAAACAAACAAACCAAAAAAACCATACTCAGGTGATGAAATTCAGGAAAGAAATATTTCTTACTGATGGTTCTGATTTTATTTAATGGGATTTAACCACATTTTGGGTAATTTCAACAAATGCTAACTGAGTTCCTGTGTTATTTATTTGTTGTCTAATTAATTTAAAAATATTTATTGAGCATATACCGTTTGCCAGAGTTCCAGGTGCCAGTGGTCAAGACAGAGGAGGTTCTTGTTCATCTACTGAGGAAAGACAGAAAACTAACAAATAGACAAAATAAGAAAATAACCAAGTATTATTATGGTAGCATGATGTGAGAAGGAGGGGCTGGGTGAGCCACTTTCAATGGGATGTTCAGGAAAAGTCTCTCTGAGTAGAGAACATTTAAACTATGACCAGAATGGCCTGAAGAAGGCAGCTGTGGAAAGATCAGAGGAAGCAGCTTACGGCGTGGTCTTATAGCCAGATGAGTATGGCAGTTGAAGAACAGATGTGCTGGTACAGAGCTGACTATGGGGAGATAGGTCTGAAATGAACTTAGAGAGGAAGGAGGTGCTCACTCAGTCCATGCAGAGCTTTCTAGGTTGTGGTGAGGCATTTATGTTTAACTATGGAAAGTCATGGGATGGTTTAAGAGGGGTGTGACCTCATTTGGTTAATAATTTTAGAACAACACTATGCCTGCTGGATTGTAAAGGGGCTGGAGTGAATCCAGGAAGACAAGTCGGATGAAGAAAACAGTAAGGCAAGAGCAGGGGTAGATCCAGTTTTTGTGGAGCCTGAAGCTTATACTGAAGTCGCTGGGTGGCGCAAATGGTTAAGTGCTGGACTACCAACCGAAAGCTTGGCCGTTCATACCCACCCAGAGGCACCTTGGAAAGATAGGCCTGGCCATCTGCTTCTGAAAGGTCACAGCCTTGAAAACCGTACGGAGCAATTCTCCTCTGCACACATAGGGCTGCCAGGAGTTGGAATGGACTCAACAGCAGCTAACAACAACAATGCTTATACAGTTTTAGGAAAAAGAATACAGAATTACAAAGAATACAGAATTAGAAACACACACGTAGGCCCAGGGTCCTGGAAGGGGCTTGTGCAAGGAAGAAGCCCTGAAGCTTAAGGTTCTTTGGCTTCACAGTAAAATGCTTCTGAGAAAGAGATGACAGAGAGAAATGGATGGATTTGGGATTTTGAAGGTAGGATCAATAGAACTTATATTGATATGGCAGATGGAAGAAAGAAAGAAATCAATGATGGGAGAAGTTTTGGCTTGCAAAACTGAATGAACGGTGGTGACCATCAACTGAGGGAACCTGAGGAGAGCTGGGGTGGGGGTTGCATCGAGAATTCTGTTTGGGACATGTTAAGTGTGAAATGCCTGATAGACAGCTACATAGTTGTAAGGACTATGCTACTTGCCTTACCTGCAGAGAGGCAGATGCTTATATGTTGGTGTGGGAGGCAGATGGGTAAATAGATAATTTCATTAAAATGTGCTAAGTAATGCGATAAACTTCAGCACAGGATACTATGGAAACACAGTCCACAGACATGAATCCGGGCCTGAGTGTGTAAGGGAGCCTGGCTTCTAAGCTGTGTTTGGAAGGATGAGCAATTAAGTAAGAAAGGAATAGGAGGGGTGGGGGAGAAGGTAGTCCAGACAGAAAGAGAAGACTGGTAAAAGGGCCTGCGCTGTGAAGCCAGGGAGCATGGGTAGAGAACTAAAGCAGCTCGTTCTATGGTTTAACTTGTGAGGGGGACAACGAATCAACAGTGAGGCTGGAGAAGCTAAATCTCAGAAGTCAGGGGCTCAACCGAATGTTTTCTTGATATCCTTTCCAGGCCTAAGCCCTGTGACACTTTGATCTACATACAAATAAATTTTACGTATCTAGAACTCCTGGGAAATGTCTGTACAATAATCTCTCCTATGTTAGATTAGTAAAATATCATTAATTTCCTTTTATAAAGAGGCCTTGAACTCAGGTGGTTAAAATGGCCAGGGAGAAAAGCCATCCATTGGTAATCTCTGGGGAGCTGTACTGCTTTGCATGTCAGGTGACATACTCATCTATGCATTTGTCTGTGCCATCAAATTTAGTATATTCAGGAACGGAATGGAGGATCATGACTTTCAAATGGATGGCCACATTTATGTCCAGAAGGCGTCCTTCATGCGGAGCACTCCTTATCTGTAAGAGTTAGAAATCCACTGCACTGAGGCTCCCAGAAATCCTTGCTGTTCTGTGCTGCCTTGAACTTTGTATAAACAGATGTTTTGACCATCTGGGTTTAAGTTAGGGGAGACATGAGTATCCATTTATTAATAACTAAGTCAAGTTATTCGCATTCTTTAATATTCAACACTGTTATTATTCAAAAGGAATTAAGTATTATAACCATGGCTCTTTTTGCGTCTGCAGATGGAGTTCAATGAGAAAGAATTGCGAAGAGAAATAAGCTATGCAATCAAAAACATACATGGCATCAGGCAAGTAGTTCACATTTTTCTTGTCTTCAGTTCAAGCTACCAAAAGAAAATCAATGTTTATAAATGGCTAGTAAAGTAACCTTTTCGCCATCTGAACAGAGGTGGGAGTGAGAAATAGGAAATCTCAGTTTGTGTTCAATAGTAATTTCTCATATTGTCATAGTCTTTTTCAGTTCAAAACATAATAAAACCCTGCACTCAAGGCACTGTGCTTGGCACAGTCAGGAAGATACAGATGAGCAAGACTGTTCTCAGTAATCTTACGTTTTAGTGAGAGAGGCCCGACATGCTCACAAGTAGTCATTACGTACACAGAGGAAGGACAGATTAATTTTGCTAAGAGTTGTAGAGTGTCATTGGAAAAGATCAATAGAAGTGGTAACTTTTGAGTCAAATCTTGCCTGTTTAGAGAGCAAGAATGATTTCAAGAGTCAAAGGTGTATTGCCTGTGTGTGTGTGTTTGCATTTGTATGGGGTGGGTGGGGATGCAATGGGAAGTGAGGGCATGGCAGGATGGAATGGAGGCTGATGAGGCTGGAGGATAGAAAAAAGGCCTTTCAAGTGTTAGGAGCCATGTGAGCAAAGGCATAGAGGTGGGAAGGGCAGCATGTATTTGTGGAGCCAGGAGTCATGCGTTTTGACTGGAGCTCAGAATGTAGATAGGAGTGCAAAGGGACATGAGGCTAGGAGGGTGGAATGGGGGTAACTCTAGTACCCGAATTTCCTCTTGTATAACATAGAATTAGTTTACTGTCTTCAAAGAACTGTGATATGAAAAGATGAATTTAAAACACGTCTTGAGTTCATGTACAGAAGGCTAAACATTGTTTAATGGAACGTGTATTAAATTAAAAGAGTCCCTGGGTGGCACAAATGGTTAAGCGCTCAACACTAGGTTGGTGGTTCAAACCCACTGAGAGGCACCTCAGAAGACAAGTCTGGTGATCTGCTTCTGAACACAGTCACAGCCGTGAAAACCCTAAGGAGCACTGTTCTCTGATACACTTGAGGTCACCATGAGTCAGAATCGACTAGATGGCAACTAACAACAACAATATTAGAATGAGGTGTCCTGAGTTCATTGTTAATAAAACTTAGGTTGCCTGCTTCCTAGATGACTTCATATGAAGGAGGTGTCCTCTTTCTATTGTCAGTTGTGTTTCAGCTTCTGGCTAAAGGGCAAATGAGACTGTGTTGGGAACAGAACCTGAAAGGGCAGAGATTGACCCTAAGTGGAACCAAATCACATTTTTGGGGTCGTAGGGGATTTTTTCTTAGCCAAATATGGTACTTCTACTTAACTTTTAAAACCTCTTACCAGGTACATTTTTGTTAAGTATAACAAAAGCTCAGTAATTCAGTGCGGTAGATTTCTGATTTGCATGTATACCAACAAAGAAGACCAGTTGTGGTTATTATTCTGGGGCTAATTTGCCTGTTAGATGATAAGAGGTGCACAGTGTCTTGAGTATAAGGCAGACTAATAATGTGATTACTTAGGTTCCTAAATACATTAAATTTGAAATTTTTTTTTCCTATTTGATTCTTTCAGAGTTTTGATTGATAGAACCCATCTTTGCCCATTAAGGACCTGAGAGAACAGATGTTTTAGTTTTCTTCCTTGTTCTGCTAACATTAAATGTCAACCTTGAACAAGGGATAGAGACAGTCCCGTGGGGCACACAAAGATAGATGTGTTAATGATACTCCCTCCCAGTGTACTTGTTGTTTTGTTGTTGGGTGCCCTCGAGTAGATTTCTGACTCACAGTGGCCCCATGTGGCAGGTTAGTGTTGCCGCATAGGATTTTCTTGGCTATAATCTTTACAGAAACAGATCTCCAGATCTTTCTCCCATGAAGCTGCTAGATGGGTTTGAACTGCTAACCATTTGGTTACCAGCTGAGTGCTTAACCATTGCACCACTGGGGCTCCTTACCAGTACAGTAATGGAAATAAAACGTGCTCAGAACACTGCAATGCAAAATAGAATGTTGGGGTTCAGAGAAGGAAGACTTTCTCAGCAACAGGATTGGAGAAGGTGAACTGTAGAAAGTGGTTGCTTTTTATCTGGGCTTTGAAGTACCGTTGGAATTTGGACAGGTTGAAAGTGTGAGAAGGGTGAAATGAACAGCACAAAGACATAAAATATTAGTATGAATATGTGTGTGAAAAGGCAGATGGTCCAGTTTACCTGAAACATAAGGTGCATGAAAGGGGAGGAGAAAATAACATTATAAAGGAAGATACATATCAGATGGGGGAGAATTTTAATGTCAAACTGAACAGTTTGGATTTTCTTCTTTATCCAGTGTGGAGAAATTACAGTGTAAGCTGTTTTATGATTAATATAGTTAGAAGTGGAGGTGAGCACTGGGTGCTAAGTAAATGATAAAAGGAGGCATTGAATAAAGCTGGGGTAAGGGAAATGTTAAGGAAATTTCCCAAAAGAGGTGACACAGAATTGAATGTTGAAGGAAGAGAAGTTAATCAAACAGACGTGAGATGGGAAGAGAAGGAGGATCTAGGCATGGGAAGGACCAAGTGCAAAGACTGAACCTGCAAGTCTTTAGGCATGGCTGATGCTCAGGGTTCAGGGATCCCTCATTTTGTAGCTTTTTTCTGTTGGCCTTGTGTTTCAATTCAAGTAGTGGTTTTCACCTGTTACGAATCAAAGATACATCTAATTGCTTTTCTGGGATTCTGCTTAGCACGAGATAAGCATTGTTATGACACCCATTTGAACTAATTCCAGCCAAGAGGGAAAGACACTTAGTTTTTTTTTTTTTTTTTTTTTGGTTATCATTTGTTATTTTTGTAAATTTGCAATTTAGTTTAGGTATCCTGGAATATTAAAATTAGTTATTAAAATTTTAATTAATCCTGTTAAAATTAGGCTCCTCATTACTACCTTCTTCTACCTTCAAGACCTGAGGACCTCACATTGGGAACTGCTGAGCTCCCTATAATGCAGCTCTCCTGGAAAGAATAGATTGTGTAGTCTAGGAACTCTGCTATTTCAGCGTGCAAAAAAGTGAGGATTATTTGGTAATCCTCAAAAGGTAGAAAGATTGCTTTTGGAATACTTTAGAAATAGGAATTTAAATTTAGGACACCATTCCAATTGTAGCATTCTTTGTTATTACTGTAAAACAGTGAGATGAGACAAATTACAGTTAAATACCAGTTACAAGCCACATAACATGCTGCGAAAACATTTTGAGCACTATTTTTAGGTAATGTTAATCCTCCATAGATTGGGATTTATTATGGAATAGTAGTATTAAAGATATAAATGGTACCGTGATTAGAACAAGTCACTATGTAACTTTTAAAATTGAGTATTACGTGCTTACTTTAAGTGGCATCTAACTTTAAATATTTTTATTTTTCATAAGATCATTGAATATTACTAGTTTTTAAAATTTAATATGTTGCTTTTTTCCTTCCATTCAGGACAGGGTTGTTTACTCCAGACATGGCATTTGAAGCAATAGTTAAAAAACAAATTGTGAAGCTGAAAGGGCCTTCTTTGAAGAGTGTAGATCTGGTAATACAAGAACTAATCAACACTGTCAAGAAATGCACCAAAAAAGTAAGTGTGAATTATTTAACTTTTCTACAAGTAACTACTTGGTTTCACCACCTTTCCTACCCTGCAACATGACCTTCTTTCCTTGACCCCTTATTTTGTTATAGAAATTTGTTTGCCCAGGAGGAAGGATTGTGGGAAGTACTGCGTGGGAATTGCTTTCATGATAGAAGAGCATATTGTCTTCTATAATTCCATTCTATCTCACTGGCTTAGACCAGAAAGAGAATATTTTAGTCAGCTAATTTTTTTTTCTTTTGTCTTAAACAGTTAAAAATCACTTTAGAACAACTAGGTGAATGCTCTAAATGGATTCTTTCCTACCGTGCATAGATGCGGTAATTGTTAAGAGAAGGTGTCTTAGTTATCTAGTGCTGCTATAATAGAAATACCACAAGTGGATGGCTTTAACAAAGAGAAATTTATTTCCTCACGGTAAAGTTGGCTAAAAGTCCAAGTTTAGGGCATCAGCTCCAGGGGAAGGGTTTCTCTCTCTCTCTCAGCTCTGGAGGAGGCTCCTTCTCATCAATCTTCCCCTGAACTAGGAGTTTCTCCACGCAGGAACCCCGGGTCCAAAGGACACGCTCTGCTCCTGGCACTCCTTTCTTAGTGGTATGAGGTCCCCTGTCTCTCTGCTCACCTCTCTCTTTTATATCCCCCAAGAAATTGGCTCAAGGCACAATCCAGTCCTGTAGATTGAGATCTGCCTCATCAATGCAACTTCTGCCCATTTCCCCTCATTAACATCACAGAGATAGGATTTACAACACATAGGAACATCACATTAGATGACAAAATTGTGGATAATCACACAATACCGGGAATCATGGCCCAGCCAAACTGATACATTTTTGGGGGCCACAATTCAATCCATGACAGACAGAAGGGAATCACTGATATTGTGGATATCAATAAGGATGTTCTTCTAAATTATAAATGAATTCCACTTGAGCATGGCGTTTTGGGAAGGGGCAGTGTAGTGTAGTGGTTAAGAGCCCAGAATTTCTCTGAGATCCAGTTGCCTAGATTCAAATCCTTACTCTGCTGCTTATTTGTGTGAGGAGCTGATAAGGGTTGAAAGGGTTTAAACCCTTTAACATAACATAATATAACAAAAAACCCTTTATACTTATCTGTTTGTTAATTTATCTGTGAAACGGAGATTGTGATGATGATGATAATACAACCTCAGTGAAGATTAAACAAGATTATGTTGGAAGCCTACAGGCCACTTAACACACTAACTGTAGTAAGTGCTAAGTAAACGGTAGCTGATCTATAAATGGCCATCTTAGTAGCACCCAACATTCTCTACCATGTAATATCTATCGAATCCATGCTACAGAGGGTGGAGGAGAGACTCCCCAATATTGGGGACTCCTCGCTGAGGAATATAGAGAATGTGTGCTGGATTCCTAGGGATGTGAAAGGAGTACCTTGTATTGGAAAATGCAAGAAGGGAATTAGTGATGGTGTTTAGGGTAGGGTAGGCCTAGCTCTGTAACAGTTAACACTGGTACTGTGAGCATTTCTTGAAAGAATATATACCTCTGTTTGTTTGTTTTTTAATTTAAACTTTTTTTATCTGTACAATTCAGTGATATTAATTACTTTCATCATGTTGTGCAACCATCACCACTATCCATTTCCAAACTTTTCTATCACCCTTAAAGGAAACTCTGTGCCCCATAAGCAATGACTCCTCCTTTTCCTCTCCCTCTCACCCCTTGTAACCACTAATAAGCTTCAGTCTCTATACATTTGCCTATTTCATATAAGTGGGATCATACAATATTTGTCCTTTCATGGCTGATTTAGTATAATGTTTTCAAGGTTCATCCATGTTTAGCATGTAATAGGACTTGATTTTTATTTATAGCTGAGTAATATTTCATTGTATGTAGATACCACATTTTGTTTATCCACACATCTCTTGAACAGTTAGGTTGCTTCTACCTTTTGGCTATTATGAATAATGCTGTACTGAATATTGGTGCATGAGTATCTGTTTGCATTACTGCTTTCAGTTATTTTGGATATATACCTACGAGTAGAATTGTTGGGTCATTTGGTAATTCTATGTTTTACCTTTTGAGGAACTACCAGCTCTTTTCCATAGCGCCACACCACTTTACATTCCCACCAGCAATGGATGAGGGATCCAGTTTATCCATATCCTCTCCAGCACCTGTTGTTTTCCATTTTTTATTTATAGCCATCCTAGTAGGGATGAAGTGGTATCTCATTGTATTTTTTATTTGCATTTCCCTGATGACTAATGATGTTAAGCTTATTTTCATGTGCTTGTTAGTCATTTGTGTCTACTCTTTAGTGGAATGTCTGTTGAAGTCCTTTGCCCATTTTTTGACTGGGTGGTTTTGTGTTTTCATTGTTCCATTGTACTTTTTTTTTATGTATTCTGAATTTTAAACCCTTATCAGATATATGGTTTGCAGAATTTTCTCTCAATCTGTAAGTTGCCTGTTCACTTTGTTGATAAAGTCCTTTGATGCCCAAAGGTTTTTAATTTTAATGAAGTCTAATATGTCTATTTTGTCTTTTGCTGCTCGTGCTTTTGGTGTCATATCTAAGAATCCATTGTTAAAAACTAGGTCCCAAAGCGTTACCTCTTTGTTTTCTTCTAAGAGTTTTATGATTTTAATTCTTACATTTAGGTCAGTGTTCCATTTTGAGTTAATCTCCATATGTAGAGTGAGTAGGGTTCCAGTTTAATTCTTTTGCATGTAGAAATCCAGTCGTCCCAGAACCATTTATTAGAGAGGCTATTCCTTCTCTACTTCTGGAAAAAATCAGCCAGTGAAAGCCTTATGAATAACAGTGGAACATTGTCTAATATAGTGCCAGAAGATGAGCCCCTCAGGTTGGAAGGCACTCAAAAGAGCTGCCTCCTCAAAGTAGAGTTGACCTTAAAGATGAGGATGCAGTCAAGCTTTTGGGACTGTCATTTGCTGATGTGGCACGAGTCAAAATGAGAAGGAAGAGCTGCAAACATCCATTAATAATAGGAATGTGGAATGTATGAAATGTGAATCTAGGAAAATTGGAAATTGTCAAAAATGAAATGGACCGCATAAACATCAATATTCTAGCCATTAGTGAGCCGAAATGGACTGGTATTGGCCATTTTGAACCAGTCAGTCATATGGTCTGCTATGCCAGGAATGACAAATTGAAGAGGAATGGTGTCGTATTCATCATCAAAAAGAACATTTCAAGATCTGTCCTGAAGCACAGTGTTGTCGGTGATAGGATAATGTTCATATGCCTACAAGGAAGATGAGTTAATATGACTATTATTCAAATTAATACACCAACCACTAAGACCAAAGATGAAGAAATTGAAGATTTTTACCAACTTTGGCCTGAAATTGATCAAACATGCAGTCAAGATGCATTGATAATTACTGGTGATGGGAATGTGAAATTTGGCAACGAAGAAGGATTGATAGTTGGAAAATATGGCCTTGGTGATAGAAATGACGCTGGAGATCACAGGATAGAATTTTGCAAGACCAGTGACTTCTTCATTGCACGTACCTTTTTTTAACAACATAAACAGTGACTGTACATGTGAACCTTGCCAGATGGAATACGTAGGAATCAAATCGACTACATCTGTGGAAAGAGACAATGGAAAAGCTCAATATCATCAGTCAGAACAAGGCCACGGGCCAATTGTGGAACAGACCATCAACTGCTCATATGCAAGTTCAGGTTGAAGTTGGAGAAATTAGAACAAGTTCACGAGACCAAAGTACAACCCTGAGTATATCCCACCTGAATTTAGAGACTATCTCAACAATAGATTTAACTCATTGAACACTGTTGACCGAAGACCACACAAGTTATTGAATGATATCAAGGACATCATACATGAAAAAAAGAGGAGGTCATTAAAAAGACAAGAAATAAAAAAAAGACCAAAATGAATGTCAGAAGAGACTTTGAAAGTTTCTCTTGAACATAGAGTAGCTAAAGCAAATGGAAGAAATGATGAAATAAAAAAGCTGAACAGAAGATTTCAAAGGGTGGCTCAAGAAGACAAAGTATAACGAAATGTGCAAAGACCTGAAGATAGAAAACCAAAAGGGAAAAACATGCTTTGTATTTCTGAAACTGAAAAAAAACTGAAGAAAAAATTCAAGCTTCGAGTTGCAGTACTGAAGGATTTTATGGGCAAAATATTAAATGATGCAGGAAGCATCAAAAGAAGATGGAAGGAATACACAAGAGTCACTGTACCAAAAAGAATTGATCAAGTTTCACCCATTTCAAGAGGTAGCATATGATCAAGAACCGATGGTACTGAAGAGGTCCAAGCTGCACTGAAATCACTGGTGAAAAACAAGGCTCCAGGAATTGACGAAATACCAATTGAGATGTTTCAACAAATGGAAGCAGCGCTGGAAGTGCTCACTTGTCTATGTCAAGAAATCTGGAAGACAGCTACCTGGCCAACTGACTTGAAGAGACCTGTATTTGTATATATTCCAAAGAAAGGTGATCCAACATAATGCAGAAATTATCGAACAATATCACTAATATCATACAAGTAAAATTTTGCTGAAAATCATTCAAAAGCGGTTGCAGCAGTACGTCAACAAAGAACTGCCAGAAATTCAAACCGGATTCAGAAGAGGACGTAGAGCCAAGTATATCATTGCTGATGTCAGATGGAGCCTGGCTGAAAGCAGAGAATACCAGAAAGATGTTTACTTCTGTTTTATTGGCTATTCAAAGGCATTTGACTATGTGGATCGTAACAAATTATAGATAACATTGCGAAGAATGGGGATTCCAGAATATTCAAGCGGAACAAGGGGATACTGCGTGGTTTAAAGTCAAGAAAGGTGTACGTCAGCGTTGTATCTTTTCACCATACCTATTCAACCTGTATGTTGAGCAAATAATCCGAGAACCTGGACTATATAAAGAAAAACATGGCATCAAGATTGGAGGAAGTCTCATCAACAACCTGTAGTATACTGATGACATAACCTTGCTTGCTGAAAGTGAAGAGGAATTGAAGCACTTACTGATGAAAATCAAAGACTACAGCCTTCAGTATGGATTACACCTCAACGTAAAGAAAACAGAAATCCTCATAACTGGACCCATAAGCAACATCATGATAATAGAGAATAGATCGAAGTTGTCAAGGATTTCATTTTACTTGGATCCACAATCCACGCCCATGGAAGCAGCAGTCAAGAAATCAAACAACGTGTTGCATTGGGCAAATATGCTGCAAAAGATCTCTTTAAAGTGTTAAAACGCAAAGATGTCACTTGAAAGACTAAGGTGCACCTGACCGAAGCCATAGTGTTTTCAATTGCCTCATACGCATATGAAAGCTGGACAATGAGTAAGGAAGACTGAAGAAGAATTGATGCCTTTGAATTATGATGTTGGTGAAGAATATTGAATATACCATAGACTGCCAGAATGAACAAATCTGTCTTGACAGAAGTACAGCCAGAATGCTCCTTAGAAGTGAGGATGGCAAGACTTTGTCTCACATACTTTGGATGTGTTATCTGGAGGGACCAGTCCCTGGAGAAGGACATCATGCTTGGTGAAGTGGAGGGTCAGCAAAAAAGAGGAAGACCCTCAACAAGATGGATTGACACAGTGGCTGCAACAGTGGACTCAAACATAGCAATGATTGTGAGGACGGCACAGGACTTGGCAGTGTTTTGTTCTGTTGTACATAGGGTCATCGTGCATTGGTATCGACTCAATGACACTTAACAACAACATTCTTTCTCCATTGAATGGACTTAGCACCAGGGCCAGATAAAGGCATGTGAGGGTCCTAAACACTGATAATTTGTGGTGCCCCCTCCTCTTGCTTACTCATGCTTTCATATGGGTTGTGTGAGTTATATATATACATGTATGTATGTGTGTGTGTCTTAGCTATCCATGATGTAACTTTTTTTAAATGCTATTTTAATATTAGCCATTGAACGCAAGAGTGGTGTATGCCATTTTAGCAAAATGAGATGAACTTGATTATAAAATTTTTAGTGGATATGGGATCATAAGATTTTTACTACATATTACAGTTTTTACAAAGAGAATATTCCACATATTCTACAACAAAGAAACTGAGTCAGTGAACTTAGTTGTTTCAACAGTCAGTGTAAAATTCTGTTTATCTCCCACAACAAAAAATTTACTTTTCTTTAAACAACTTTAAACAGCTCATACTTCAGTTTTGATGGTTGTTTTGTAATAAATGCTATAATTATAAATGAACAAATGAAAAGATGTCATAAAAGAAAGTTTCATGATCAGAAAACAAATATTACAACAAATTACTGTATTTTATTTTTAGGTAGACCTTTCATCTTGAACATGTTGTAATTAAAAACGGTTCTTTCTATTCTTTGCTCTTACAAATTCTTCAATAATTTTATCACAATTAAACTGCCAAACAGTATCTACTTCCATACATAATAAGGATAATGAATCAAGCCTTTCTTGATTCATTGTTGTACGCTGAGGGTTTCTGAGTCACTTTAGGAATGGAAATGAGTGTTCTGTTGTCAGTTTGTGATGACTGAAGTTAGGAATATGCGTAAAACAGTTTCAACATTGGGAAATATGCATTGT
This sequence comes from Dugong dugon, assembly GCA_030035585.1. Lineage (NCBI taxonomy): Eukaryota > Metazoa > Chordata > Mammalia > Sirenia > Dugongidae > Dugong > Dugong dugon. The sequence goes on from CM057462.1 coordinate 171,850,007, forward strand.
ATTGTATCTTCTATTATGGAATCATACATGCCTACATAAGTAAAATTTGTCATTCCTGAACCCATAAACAAGTTCTCGTGTGAGAATGAAATTGTCCCACTTCTCCGTAAATGTTTGTATTTAAGTCATTGGGATAAGCCTCACTGATTTCTTAGATGCCTTCACACACACTTCACCAGGTATATCCAATTGTTTAATAAAGGAAATCTATTTGAAAGAACTTCATACACTTTTTCCCTTCTTTTCATGGAAGATTCAAGTGTTTCGATGATGGTGCAGTATGTGATTATGTAAAATTGATCTCTGGCACTCAGTGATACTTCTGGAGCACTTCCGTCATTTACCTGTTTCTTTCTAATGCTTCTGTGATAGTGAACTGCTTGATAAATCACCAAATTGATAATTTGGCAGTATTTGTTGTATTTTCAAATTTTTCAAAATCTTCCTTAAGTTATGTAAATACCCTGTTAATGCCTGGTAGAGATCTGTGTGTGTCTTTAAATTTACTTCTGAATCTTGGAGAGCTTTACTCGTCCATTGAAAATGCTGCAATATATTATTCCACATAATCAACATAAATACATACTCTAGTATTTGCATTTTGTTGACGACGTTTTCAGCTTCTCTTTTGGTATCGCCTTTTTGTATCTGGTCTTCAGCAGTATTTTCTAAGGCATTGTCACGGGTTGAATTGTGTCCCCCAGAAATATGTATATCAATTTGGCTAGGCCAAGATTGTGTGATTGTCCACCATTTTATCATCTGATGTAATTTTCCTATGTGTTGTAAATCCTATCACTATGATGTTAATGAGATGAATTAGTGGTAGTCATGTTGATGAGGTCTACAAGATTAGATTGTGCTTTAAGCCAATCTCTTTTGAGATATAAAAGAGAGAAGTGAGCAGATAGACAGGGGAACCTCATACCACCAAGAAAGCAGCGCTGGGAGCAGAGTGCGTCCTTTAGACTCTGGGTTCCTCTGCGGAGAAACTCCTAGACAATGAGAAGAGATGAGAAGGACCTTCCCCCGAGAGCTGACAGAGAGAAAGACTTCCCCTGGAGATGATGCCCTAAATTTGGACTTCTAGCATTGTAGACTATGAGAGAATAAACTTCTGTTTGTTGAAGCCCTCCACTTGTGGTATTTCTGTTATAGCAGCACTACATGACTAAGACAGGCATCTAGAATTTGAGTGTACAGTTCCAGGATTGCACTTGTTGCTATAGCATGCACTTTCCAGCATGTATTAGAAAGACATTTTAATACTTGATCATTGCCTAAATATGTTTTAGAAACTGCCCATCGATAAATAGAGGTGGCAAAAAATGTGTAAAGTAACTGAACAGTAGGAAAAAAAGCCAGCTACTTCCAGATAACAATCTACTGCACTACATCCTACAAGATTAAGTGAATGTACAGCACATGGTATGAAAATGGCATATTCATTACATTCTAAAATTTTCTGTTGTATGCCTTTATAACGCCCTGACATATTGGCAGCATTGTCATAGGACTGACTTCTGCACTTAGAGAAATCAGTTTTTCAAACTTCATGTAAATAGTGAAGTACTTGATTTGCAATTTCTTCGCTGGTACAACTTTTTAAGTTAGTAAATATGATACATCACTCGACAGGTTTTCCATCTGTTGGAGATATATATCTTAAAACAATACTTAGCTGATCTGTATGAGAAAGATCAGGAGTGAAATCTATAGACAAACTGAAATATCGAGCTATACTTATTTCACTGAAGAGTTATTCGAACTTTATCACTTACTAAGTTTATTAATTCTTCACGTTGTTTTAGACATATATGACGAGTTGCCCTTTCCTGTGTTACCGTAGTTTGAGATGTGAACCACTAAAAATTGATCAAACTGAGCAACAAGTTCAAGTAAACCCAACAAATTTCCAAACACTTCATTTCTTCCTCCAAAAGGTAGTCCACGTTCAGAGATTGTTATAATGACAGCACCAACGTGTTGCAAAACGACTTTCCAATACTGACGTTCTTCATTAATTTGTGTTTCCAGTTCATGAGTTAAGCCAAAACCATGTCTTCTGTTTAAATATAACAACATACAGTCTCTGTGAATTGAACTGTTTTCATGTTTATCAATCATATTTGAGTTGTGACAATTGCTAAATCCATCCATAGCAAATCAAGGATTAAATGATTTAGGACTGAATAGTTTGCACACAAAACAATACACAGAGCTGACTGATGAAAAATACAGTCGCCACTCCCTCTTGTAATTTTCTCCATTATGTTTGCACCCTAGAAATATATTCTGGCACAGAACCTTGTTTGTTTACCATCAGAAATTTTCGGCACGAGTTTTTGAATGGTCCAAACTGGATGTTTACAGTCACTTGGCCCTCTTTCAATCCAATAATTTACATCATTAGGAGAAAAATTATTCCACAAAGCAGCATCTGTATTTCTGTTATTTGTGGGGTCTGCAGATGTGACAATTTCAGATTCTAAAATAGTTTAACTTTCTATACCATTACTAGTTTTTTTATTACAGCAAGGAATGGATGCAGAATTTGGAACAAATCCTGTTATATTCATATTGCTATTAATAACTTCAGCCCTAGCAGTACTGGTACAGCAGTTTGCACCCATTAAACTTGAGGGTTCAGTGGAAGAAGTCTCTTTTGATTCACTGTGTTTTAAAAAGGAAGTTAATTTTGGAATTATCTTTAGGGATTCACAAATCTTTTTCTTTTTATTTTCTGCTAACTTTCGTTTTTGTGCCCCACTTTGTTGTTGCCATTTCATTTTACCTGCATATAAGTTATGTCACTTTTTAAATTTGGTTCTACTGTAGTAAATAAATTTGAATAATTGAAAATAAAATTTATAAAACAAATTTTATAAAATAAAATTTATATTCGAATTTAGACATTCACACAAAAATTTATAGTTGAAAATTACCAGAAAAACCCAAACCTGTTGCCAATGAGTCGATTCCAATTCATAGCAACCCTGTAAGTACAGGGTAGAACCACCCCATGGGGTTTCCAAGGAGCAGCTAGTGGATTCGCACTGCCGACCTTTTGGCTAGCAGCTGAGCTCTTAACCACTGCGCCACCGGGGCTCCGAGTTGAAAATTAGTAAGTAAAAAAAATTGATTTGGAATGTGTAATTTTCTTCTTCAGGTCTGAAGTACTCAAAACAAATAGTACTCACAAGGCAAAAAAAAAAGCTGTTGATGTCAAGTCAATTATGACTCATACCAACCCTATAGGACAGGATAGAACTGCCCCTTAGGGTTTCCAGGGAGCAGCTGGTAGATTTGCTTTGCCAACCTTTTGGTTAGCAGCCTAGCTCTTAACCAGTGTGCCACCAAGGCTCCACTTACAGGGCAGTTGGAAATAATTTCATTTGTTTATCGAATGATATTTGTTGGCGAGCAGTTCGCAGATTTCCACGAGTGTTTTTCGTCTTGAGATAATACTTGAAAATGTGTGCACTCACTTTCTGTCCTTTGATGCTTCATCTTCACAGTTTTTTGGACTACTGCTGCTATCCGATTGGGGCAAGAACAATTGTAAAGAGCATGATACAAATACAAGGGTATGCTGAACCTGAAGATGTGTTTTGATTCACTTTGTGCAGGACCAGATGTGTCACGAGTCATGTGGTTATAGTGCCACTGGCACATTCTTACATGGTTGACGAGAGAGAACTGAATGTGAGGTTATACCTGACTGGTTCAAAATGATAAGGAAAATATAATTGGTATCGTCCGTAAAATTTATAAAGGGTTATCAATCTCATTTAGTGCCCTGCCAGTTCCCTTCCACTGCAGTGCTTGCTTTTTCTTGTATCCTGTCTGCTTGACATCTGTGGGTCTTTGCTTTGGACAACTGGAGCCCCTGTTTTGTTAATGCCCACTTATAAAGCATGTGCTTACCTTGCTTATTGGGTAGCCCATCCCTGCTTAGCACCCTTGTTGAAAATCAGTTGACTATAGACGTATGGGTTTATTTCAGGACTCTCAATTTTATTCTGTTGGTCTATACGTCTGTCATTTTACCAGTACCAGACTGTTTTGATTATTGTAGCTTTATAGTTTGTTTTGAGATTAGAAAGTGAGAGTCCTCTTATTTTGTTGTTCTTTTTCAGTGTTGCTTTGACAATTGTGGTCCCTTGCAGTTACATATAAATTTGAGGGTTAGGTTTTCCATTTCTGCAAAGAAGGTTATTTTTGTTAGTTTTGATACTCTTTTCTTTCTGTGTGATTACCATGAGTAATCTCCCTGAAAAACCAGTGGGAAGAAAGAGAAAGAGAGGATGAGAGAGACAGGTAATGAGAATGAATATGCATTTTGGTCTCTATTTACAAAGAGGGTGAAGAAAAGATGCTCAGTAGTGAGAGACAAGCCAGCTAAATTCCTAGACTGTGATGCTTAAAAAAAAAAAAGTTCAGTGGAACCATCTGGGGATCCAGAAGTGGCTCTGCAGGTTTGGACCCCTTTTTAGACCTCTTGCTGATATTCCACCTTGCTCCTTAAAGTCCTAGTCCCTCTTTTCCAAAATAGGAAAAGCTTAAGGACTTAAGAGGACTGAAGGACAGGGAAAAAGAATGCACATAGGGAAGGAAAAAAGCAGTCTTTATTCAAGCTTTCCTTTGGAAACTTGAAGTCAGTTAATAATGCTTACTTCACGTCTCTGCTGTCTTTACTGTCTTCTCAAAATGCAGCTGATCTTATCACCAGTACAGTTAAAGCACTCTTAATGGACCTCCCCTTCATGACTTACAGGATTAACCAACACTGCATTCCATATTATACTGACTGCCACTGTCAGCACACGGAGGTCATCAGCCAGAAAGCTTTTCTTTAGGTTGTCCATGTACTCCTGATGCCAGTAGTTAATCTGTCTTCTTTCCAAGGATCAACTGTGTTGTGTTTGTCCTCAAACCTGCTGATACCAGTTGTGTTTCTTATTTTAAGTATGGAGTTGAAGTGGAGGGCAAGTAAACTGACCAAAACCAAACCCAAACCCGTTGCTGTCTAGTCAATTCCAACTCACAGCAACACTATAGGACAGAGTAGAACTGCCCTATGGGGTTTTCAAGGCTGTAATCCTTACATAAGCAGACTGCCACATCTTTTTCCTGCGGAGCAGCTGGTGAGTACCTTTCAGTTAGCTGAGCGCCTAACCACTGCACTACCAGGGCTCCCTTTCAAGTAAACTGATGAAATGCAAAAAAAAAAAAAAAAAAAAAAAAAAAAAAAACTAAGTTCTGTTTCTATGAAAACTAAACTGAATGCTTTGTAAAGGCTTGATAAAAGTTAGCTACAAAAGCATTGACTAGGTGTATGCAAAACAATGCTAAAAGAATTTGGAGGGGATTATAAAAATCTAGATGGGTTCTATGCTCAGATTATTTCACAAGTGCCTTCAGGTTCCCCCTCTACTTTACAGACAACAAAACTTGAAATCGTAGATGAAGGATGTGGTTTATGTAAGACAGAAGATACATAACTCCAATCAGTGGATCCATATGCAGAGAACAGGCCTTGGCCTTACATCAAAAGATTGGCACATGTGTGTACATTTATGTTTTAAGTTATATAAAGTGTTTATGGTATGCATGAGTCATTTTTTTTAATCATTTCCCATTTATCCAGCTTACTGGAAAGCCAACAGTCAATCTGATGGCATGGGATGAGACAGCTTGTTCCCAGACACTTTTTGCCTTCTCTTTGCTCTCCATCCTTTGAACTTCCTTTTCCATTGTGTTCTCTGGATCAGCCTCCTGTATATTTCCACTGTCTTCTCAAAACATTCTATATTTCGTCTTAAGTCAAACCTGACTTTCTCCTTGACGTTATTGCTTACCCTGCATCTCTCTTCAGTGAAGGATATTCACTGGCCGAAACCTAAAGAATCTAAGGGCCTGGGTTGGGCATGACATTTGCCTACCTCTCCTTTTGTGGCCTTCCAAGCATTATTCCTTCACCTTCCTGTAAAAAGTCTCTGTTGAGGCCTATGTCCTCGCTCTACCATCCTTTTCCTGCATAATCACTGTCATTGTTAGTTGCTGGCCACTTTCTTGCCTTCAAGATCTTTAGAACCTGCCTTGTATTTTTCTTCTCCATCTCAAATTCTACCTTCAAACGTGGAAGACTTCAGTGTCCATGTAGAGAATGTGTCCAACACATCTGGTAGCTACTTTTCTTTGAGCTCTTCAAGTCTAGTGGCTCTCCCTTCAACACTTCCATAACCTCTTCTGGTCTTGTCATCATGGGCAAATGTTTTACAAAAGGTCCTTCAGAAATCATGAACTCCAATTCTGGGGTTTGCAGAATGCTGATCACCCCCTCCTACACTCCTTTGGCTTTAAATCAGTTGGGAAATTAATACAAGGGCTCAGAAGAAGATTGAAATTTACTGTCTGCTATGCTGCTGATAAATCTAGATTGGAAAGTGTGTCTGGGACCTGCTGCTAAAGTGGGAGCCTCCTGTTACTTCCTCCAGCATTCTACCTTAGAGCCCACACTGGTGGAGAGAGTTAGATGTGTGGAGCAGATGTGCACCCATAAGCAGCATAGAGTATTTTGGCCTGCTTCAACACCCTGTGGTGCGTCAACTAGTAAGAATCAGAGAGCCAGATATGAGCTGTGACTTAGGGCTTACATCCCACTCAGTAGAGAGCTGTGGACCAATGAATGTCATATTCTCACCATCTTACTCACCAGAAATGTTGGTGGAAGTTCCTACTTTACTTCATGAACAAGATTAGAAGGGTGCTGGAAGGAGAAGGGAAGAAAATGGTTCTTCCCTATACCCAATATCCTGTTACAGGCTCCCACCCTTCCAGCTCTCTCCTTTACTCTCCCTTTAACTGTTCCTTAAACTCAAGGACACCTTCAGACCTTTGGTATCGCTATTTGCCTCCAGCCTACTGGTCTTCTCCTGATTTCATTTTCTTCCTTGTCTACTGTGTCAGTCTGGATCCAGTCAGGAGAGAGAAACCATATGCAGTATTTGAGCAGGAATATTTAATATAAAAACTTATTAACTATAGCAGGGGATTGGAGTAATGAGGGGTAGGCTGGTAGGAAGTTAGGGGGCTGCTAGAGAATGTAGGAATGGTAGGTATAAGGAGCAGGTGCTGAGGTACTACCCCTAGGAGCACACCCAAGGATAAGCCCCCTGCCCAGGGCTTCTTGAAGAGGGCACAGACATAGCTCACTGAAAGGCAGAATAGTTGCTGGGAGACCACATTGGGGAACTTGCTGGAAGAGAAAGCCATTCATGGGGAGACGTCTCACTGGATGGAGATACTCTGCTACAGAACTACCCGAGGAGGAGTGCTGCGGGCAGCTGCTGGCTGCTAGAGTAGCCAGCCAAGGAGCACGCTGGAAACAGGAAGCAGAACTTTTCCTCCTGCAGTGTCTCTCCAGTGCCCTCTCCTGACAGAATTTAACATGATGCCATCTGGCAAAGGATAATATTTAAAGGGCCAGAATTATTTTCATAGAGGTGGCAAAAAGGTTAAATTTGAAACTGAGAGGCAATAAGTTGATAACTAGCACATCCACCTTAAACTTTCTAACGTATTAATTCAGTGCTGCTTGAATTAACTGCCACCTGTCAAAATGCCAAGGCAGGTGAATTTTACCGTTTGTCTTTATTTTCTTTTTCCTCACGTTCCTGAAATGGGTTGAAAAAATTGTTCATCTGTGTGGATTGGTGCCACAATATATTCATAGTCTTCATCCTCAGTCTAGTCAAGTACTACCCAGTAATCCATCAACATGTTATTAATTATTGACTTCCTGTGTTCTTCACAGTAGTGATTTTAAACTTTTAACACTCCCTTCAAGCTCTCTGCTCATAACTTTTGTCCTTACTTTTGGTGATGATTTTGCAGAGAAAATAGTGGTCATATTGGGAACATTAATTTCTTGTCTTCTAACCTCCAAACTTATCTGTATTCACAACCATCTTCCCTCCTCATCTATATCTCCGCTGAGGTGGGATCCTTGACCAATGCTGTGTTCCTTACCTGTACTCTCACCTCCTTAAGGAGCTTGCTCTTCTGATTCCTCCTTCCTGAATCATCACCTTCTCCCTCACTATTTGTTTTGTTTTTGTTTTTTTTTCCCCTAATCTGAATATAACTAGTCATGTCTCTCCTAGCTTTAAAAAAACATAACAACAGCAAAATCCTGTCTCTCTTACCTATTTCTCTCCTTCTGTTCATGGCCAAGCTTTTTGGAAAAGTACTTTATGCTTGCTATCTTTACTTTTTCATCTCCAATTATTACTCAGGCCTCTAAAATCTGGCTTCCACCTCACCACTCTACTGAAATAATTATGACAGAGGTCAGTCAGAGACCTAATTGCCAAACCTAATGGACTCTTATTCATGATGCTGTATTTGACTCTCTTCGTAGAACTGACTCCCTTCTCTCATGGGTGCTTTTCCATCTCTCTCCTGGTTCCTCCTTAATCTCTTTGAAGAGTTTATCCACCTTTGCCTGCCTCTAAACACTGGCATTCCCCAGAGGTTTCTCCTGGTTTACTTCTCTTCTCACTCTGCACTTCTTTCTCCCTGGCAGGTCATATCTCCTGTAGTTCAACTACAACTTGAAATATTGATGAGTCCCAAATCTATACCTCTAGCTCGGACTTCTTTACTGCAACTGTCTACCCTATAGTACTACAACGGTTTACGCTACTGTCTTATTAAGGCTAAGCTTCTTGGAGAAAAAAGGTAGTTTTTGCTTTTTATCTTTACTTTCTTATCTCCAATTAATTTTTCAGCTGTTGGAATTAACTTTTTTTTTTAATGTGAATTGCTCCAGTGAGCTCATCCTAACTGACCTTTCTGCCTCCAGTCTGTTCACCTTTTTAAGTTCATCCTCCCACTGCTGTCAAAGTGGCCCTTCTAAAATAAAGATATGTATTTTGCCTCTCACCTCAGAATTCTTCAACAGCTACTCATATCTTGAGAATAAAGCTCAAATAGGTAGGGTGGTATTTTCCTTCACCATCTGATCTCCGAACTCTTCTCCAGCTACATCTATTGTCACCTTCTGTTTGCCTTAGCCATTCTAGGTGACCTGCACTGTCCTTAAAGATTTTTCATGCCTTTAGCATTTGCATATGCGATTCCTTTGTCTGGAATGTCTCCCTTTCTTTCTGCCTTCACCTGCCATCCCCTCTTATTTTTGAAGATCCAGCTCAATCATCATCTTTTCACCAAAATGTTTCTGGAGCGCCTCTGTGATTCTTTTCCTGCTCTCCATCCCCATTCCCTCTCAGTGTTTCAAACAGCATCCTATGTTTTCTTCTGTCACAGCATTTTTGATACTGCATTGTGATTTGTTTCTAATTTATTTGCTTATGCGAGTGCCTCTTCTTGCTGACCATTACCCATTGCCATCTAGTCAATTCTGACTCATAGCGACCCTATAGAACAGAGTAGACTTCCCCATAGGGTTTCTAAGGAGTGGCTGGTAGATTTGAACCACTGACTTTCTGGTTAGCAGCCATAGCACTTAACCACTGCACCACCAGGACTCCTGCTGACCATTGTTGTTGTTAGGTGCTGTCAAGTCGATTCCAACTGATAGCGACCCTGTGTACAACAGATGAAACAACGCCTGGTCCTGCGCCATCCTCACAATTGTTGATAAGTTTGAGCCCATTGTTGCAGCCACTGTGTCGTTCCATCTTGTTGAGGGTCTGACCATTAGTTCCTTTAAAAAAAAAAAAAGAGCTGTGTCTTTTATCTTCTTACTCCTCGCACCTAACACAATGACTAACCCTGCCGAGGAAGCATTCTCTAAATACTTATTAACAATTAAATGTTTTAAAGTTACCCTGATGCTAAAGAAATCTATACTCAGTTCTATTTAGATAGATTTTCTTTCAAACATCTATCCTTTTCCCTAGTCCTATTTTGATTTTCTTGATTTTTGGCCTTAGTATATCTACCCTCAACTTCTATTTTAAGACTGGTGTAATTAAAATCTTTTGCAAAAGCAAAGTAATTCTAATTAGAGTTGAGTGCCAGGACTTTATTACTTGACTTTTTTGAGCCATGGATAGGGTGGTCATATAATTTATCATACAACCTTGGACATTTTTGAGAGTAAAAGAGGGTGCTATTATTAATACTTTCACTGGAATAATAGAAGTAAACCAAGACTGCTCAGGCAATTTGAAATGTACGGTCACTCTAGCTATATTGTGGTATAAATATATACTTAAAGTTAAAACAGTATTTTCATTTACAGCTACACATGTTGAATGTCTTTTGTGTAAAATCTTTAAGTGGTTTCTTTTCTTAAGCCACATAAATAAACACCAGTGAAAAACATGAGATTTATACACATTCAAATAACAAAGCACAAAGCTAGACGTCTAACCTAGGGGAATGCATTTCTTCTCAGATATTTTCTCCCTCTTGTCTCTGGGCCATTGGAGGACAAGAGAGGAACATCAGAGCTTTATGAGCTGCCTGACTTCCCTCCACGGACATCTCAGCTTTGGTGTTTTTCCAGTGGGCATCGGTTTTCAGCTGCTTTTCTTTACTCCCTCTTCTCCAGTGCATCCCCACACAGCCCTGAGGTTCTTTTCAGGAAACACTGAGAGGAACGTCTTGGGTTTTAAACCATGGTTTAGCAACTGTGCCATTTATTGGCCTCTTGGGAAACCACGTTCTTGGACCACCATCATACCAATTAATTGATTGTTTTTTCCCTGCTTAAAAAAAAAAAAAAAAAAAGTGGTCTTAGTTGGCTGTTAGAATTATAGGGAAAGATTTTCTATTAAAAAGTGCTGTAGAAGAAATACTGAATTTGTGTTACAATGGATAAGTAAATATCTGGTTCTGAATACACATAACTAAATAGGTGAATCCAAAGTCCTTCCCCTGGCTTTCAAGGCTCTGCATGATCTCTAAACTCATCCCTCCCACTCTCCTCTTCCCTGAGCCCACTTCAGCTACACTGGCTTCCTAGTTCCTTCAACAGGTCAAGGGGTCATGCCTACAAGGCCTTTGCACTTCTCGTCCTCAGTGTTTGAAATGGTCTGTCTGCAGATATCTGCGTGGATCATACCTGTCTTAGTTTCTTAGTGATGTTTAACAGAAATACCACAAGTAGGTGGCTTTAACAAACAGAAGTTTATTTTCTCATGGTTTGTTGTTGTTGTTAGATGCCATGGAACTGGTTCTGACTCATAGCGCCCCTATAGAACAGGGTAGAACTGCCCCATAGGGTTTCCAAGGAGCAGCTGGTGGATTCAAACTGCCAGTCTCTTGGTTAGCAGCTGAACTCTTAACCACTATGCCACCAGGGCTAGAAGTTTGAATTCAAGACACTGGCTTTAGAGGAAGGCATTCTCTTTCTGACAGCTCTGGGTAAAGATCCTTCTCTCTTCTCAGCTTCTGTTCCTGCATTCCTTGGCTATATTCAGGTGGCTTATTATCTGTCTTCCTCATCTGTGCTTCCTTCTATGCCTAATCTGTTCTTTTATATCTCAAAAGTGATTGGCTTAAGACAGACCCTACACAAATAATGGCTTTATCAACATAACAAAGAAAACCCTATTCTCAAATAGAATTACTTCCACAGGTATAACCCACTGCTACCCAGTTGACTCTGACTCATAGCGACCCTACAGGACAGAGCAGAACTACCTCATAGGGTTTCCAGAGCTGTAATCTTTATGGAAGCAGTCTGCCACATCTTTCTCCTGCGGAGCAGCTGGTGGCTTCCATCTGCTGACTTTTTGATGCTTAACCAGGGCTCCCTATCCATGGGTATACCCATGCTGACAAGTCGATTCTGACTCATAGTGAACCTTTTAGACAGAGTAAAACTGTCCCATAGGGTTTCCAGGGGATGGTTGGTGGGTTAGAACTGCTGACCTTTTGGTTAGCAGCCAGGCTCTTAATCACTGCACTACAGGGATGCATCCCCAGGTATTATTAAAAAAAAAAAAAATCCATGGCTGTCCAGTTGATTCTGACTCATAGCGACCCTGAAGGACGGTAGAACTGCTCCATAAGGTTTATAAGGAGCAGCTGGTGAATTCAAACCACTGACCTTTTGGTTAGCAGCCAAGCTCTTAACCACTGTGCCAGCAGGGCTTCATCCACAGGTAAAGGGGTTAGGATTTACAACACATATATTTTTGGGAGACACAGTTAAATCCGTAGCGACATCCTTGCTTCCTTTAGGTCTCTGCTCAAATGAAATGTCATTTAATCAGTCTTTCTCTGACTTTTCTTTCTACAATTGCACATGCCTAACCCCAAACATACACAACACACACGCACACACACGCACACACACGCACACACACGCACACACACACACACGTCATTCTCCATTTACTAAGTTTCATTTTTCTTCGTGGCACTTTTGAGTTCATGTATTATACATGTCTTATTTTATTGGGCTTTAGGTGAAAGTTTACAGCTCAAGTTAATTTCTCATTCAAAAATTTATACATATATTGTTTTGTGACATAGGTTGCAATCCCCACAATGTGACAGCACACTCCCCCTTTCCACTCCGGGTTCCCTGTGTCTGTCCAGTTCCTGTCCCTTCCTGCCTTCTCATGTTGCTTTTGGGCAGGAGTTGCCCATTTGGTCTCAAATATTTGATTAAATTAAGAAGCACATTCCTCACGTGTGGTATTGTTTGTTTTATAGGCCTGTTTAATCTTTTTCTGAAAAGTGGGCTTATATATGTCTTTTTTTGTTGAGGTTGGACAACAGATGGACGTTGAGAATGTAGGTTCAGTGAGGTTAAGGACTTGGTTTATTAAACATCACTCTTTGCAACCTCTAAAACATCCAGGTTTTCAATAATAATTATTAATTGAATAATTAAAAGAGTAAATTAACGATGCCTGGTTGACCCACAGGTGATGACCAGTTTGTCTGAAACAGCCACTTGCTTACCATTTATGAAAGTTTATAGGAAGAAGGACATTGGCTGTGAAACATTATGCTCACAGTCCCTTTTTCTTTTCAGTCCAGAATAGGTGCGCTGTGGTTTTTGCCTGTACAAAATGACCTGTATTTCATGTCCTCTAACAGCTGGCCAGTCAAACAAACCTTGTGCTGTTCTTTGCATGTAGTAAATACCTCATGTAATAGGCTATGGTACTCAGGTTTCAAATCAGGCCGATTATTAAAGTTTGAACCTTTTATTGGGTATTATAGGGAATTCAGGCTTAGGAGTTGGCTTTTAAGGGATAGGAGTCATGCCTTTGAATCTGAAAAATTCATTAAGGGATTTATGATCTTTATAATAAATTCTTAATTAATAATTTACCCTGGCCCCTGCTTTTCCTCCTCCCTTCTGTTTTGATTTTTCTTTTTCCATTTTAGCTGCTCATTAATATGCCTACTAGAGATAAACTTGGGAAGAAAGAGAAGATCAAAACCTGGTTATTACCTTCGGGTGTTGTTTTGATGCAGTGTCAACCCCACCCTGATCTCCTGGAGTTGGATGTTTTCCAAATTACTTACCAAAAGAATATGTGTCTTCTATCTTTTTGTTTCATTTCACCCAAGGTTGAACTTCCTATTCTTACTCCTTAGCATTTGCTAAGTAACACTAGAGTTCTCACCATGTCTCTGTTTACAGAATTCTTCCATATAAGCCTCCCAATTTTTCCTGCCATTTGTAGAAAATATTTGAGGTTTAGAGATTTGGGTCTTGCTCATTTAGAGAAGGAGGACTAACAGTATTTCTCTCTGATCACTTTACCCAAGACCACCTGGTTGGGATCTGGCGGGGGGGTGGGGTCCCTTATCATTTCTTCCTACTTCACTTAGCTTTTCCTAGACTTCCCATATGCTGCCCTTAAAATGCAGAACACCCAGTAAACAACTTTCCCATTCACCCAGTGACATGAGAGAAACTCGCCATTTCTTGATCTCTTCCTACTAGGGTGGTGCAGTGGTTAAGCACTCGGCTGATAACCACATTGCTTCTTATCTTCAGTCATTTTTGTAAATGTGAATACTTTTTTTTTCTGTAGCAAATGTGTTATGCCAAGGTAAGTATTTCCTCATTTGTTGAATAAACACAATATTATGCCATACGCAAATGAAGAATTACTAGCAATTTTTATGTTTTAATTCATAGAAAATGGAATAAAATTACTGTAAGATTTTTGAGCAGTAAAATCATTATTGCTATGCAATTTGTAGAAAGTGGCCAGCATTTGAAGTTCTATAGCTTTTTGATAAAAACAGAGCCTGTATCTTTAGGTAGGCCAAACCAGTCTACTCAAATCATGTGCGTAAAAGAAATTTTGTTCTGGTTCTAGTTTTTTTTCCTCAACCATGTTTGGTATGCAGCTATGAACACATGGTTACCTAATAAGCTGACTCTTTGCTCAAGGCATCAAACCAGTTATTCTTGAAGCTATAGAAATCCTGCCCAGTCTCATGCTTGTTCCAAGAGCATCCTAATAGTTTGGATCTTGTAACCTGATTAATCAATGGTTAATAAATTTTACAGGTGAGTATTTTTCATTTTATTGGCTAGAAATATCTTTCAAGTGATTTTGATTCTCTAGGGAAAATGTGGTCTATGCTTAAGATTAAATTTTTATATTGAGGTCCCACAAAAATAAACATTAAATAACACTTTAATTATTGGATATTATTAAAACATGCTTTTGTATATTTTTAAAAATTATAGTTCTGATTTCCCTCAGAAATGTGTAATTAAAAATTCTCTTAGAATCAGATATTTAAGGTTTTTATTTTGAAAGTCATATATATTGTTTCTCCATTGAATCTTTCTTATTATTTAAGAATAGTCAATATAATTTGAACAAAGAGCTATTTACAAGTAATTTGCCTTTTAATGGTTGTTCATCTCTGCCTAGAAGCTTCTCTGTCACTATGTAAACATCAAATTCTGAGGCCTTCTCAGAGCAAATTTAGCCTTGTATTTCTTTGTGGTTTCCCTGTGGTTTGTGTGTGTGTGTGTGTGTGTGTGTGTGTGTGTGTGTGTGTGTATAAAATATTTCTGCCTTGTATGGCATTTTATCTGAATAGTCTACCTGGCATTCAAGACTGTGAAATTTTTAATATCGGCTGCTATGACATAGCTGAACACAGAGCTGGTGAATAGCAAGTGCCCAATGAATGTTTATTAAATGAATGACTGATGTGAAATAAATTTAGGAATATAACATTATTACAACCAATATCAAAACTTTATTTCTCTAATCCTGTATAAATTAATTTACACAATATTTAAATAAACAATAGGAGAATAAAGGCCTAAAATGTGGCATCTTCTAGATCAACATTATTTTGACACACCTGATTAGAAGTTTTATGACTGACGAAATGAACACATTCTTACAACTTAGACTTTTAATTCAGTATCCAGAGCAAAAGAGATTGAAAATTATAATAACTTAAATGGATGAGGAAACTGTGATTATACCTTAAATAAGAGACACAGGAGGGGAGGGATTGAACTGAGCAATCAGAGCTGAGTATCTTTTAGAATTAAGTAAAGGGCCATTCATACTGAGCAGGGACTCCTGAGGAATGAGCTAATAATAAAATGACTGGTAGAAACCCTAATCAGAAGTTACTTTGAATGTCAGTAGGACTTTTTTCCTTCTTCTTCCTATATGTATCATAAGCAGAATTGGGACTGAGACTTGCATTTGAGAGCCTGCAATTAAAACCAACATTATGATTTTTACATTCCCACCACCTTTTCACAACCAGCTAGAAACCATACCAGTATGAGAGGTTCTGAAACAAATTACTGCCTTTCAGTAATGTCTAGATCTTGTACTGCTTAATGTCTCCTTCAATATGTCTCCTGCTTTGCCTCCATAAGGGCAATTTTTATAGTGTGTTCTCTTTCTCTTTTGTTCCACTTAGAGTTTAGGCTAATGCACTTTTTATTTCCTGGTGAAATTGAGCCCATTAGTAGTAAACTTGGAAAAGTCAGGAGACGTTAAAAAAAAAAAAATTCATTATATGTATGTACCGCATTTTGTTTATCTATTCATCTGTTGATGTGCATTTAGGTTGTTGCCACCTTTTGGCTATTGTGAATAGTGCTGCAGTGAACATTAGTGTACAAGTCTCTGTTTGAGTCTCTACTTTCAAGTCTTTTGGGTATATAACGAGGAGTGGAATTATTGGGTCATACGGTAGTTTTCTTTTTAGTTTTTTGAGGAACTGCCACATTGTTGTCCACAATGGCTGTACCATTTTGCATTCCTACCAGCAATGGATAAGGGTTCCAGTTTCTCTACATCCTCAACAATGTTTATTATTTTCTTTTTTTTTTGATCTTCGCCATCTTAGTGGGAGTGAAATGGTATCTTATTGTGGTTTTGATTTGCTCCTCTCTGATGGCTAATGATGCTGAACATCTTTTAATGTGTTGGTGGCCGTTTGAATGTCCTCTTTGGGGAAATGTCTGTCCAAGTCAATGGAATACTAATTAGCCAGTAGGAGAAATGAAGTCTTGATGCATGTTACAGTATAGATGGAGCCGGAAGACATTATGCTGTGTGAAATAAGTCAATCACAAAAGGACAGATATTGTGTAACCTCACTTATATAAGAAGACAAGAAAAGGCAAATGTATAGAGAACAGAGTTTATTAATTGTTACCGGGGTGAGAGGGAAGGGGAAAGGGAGGGTTAATGTTGATGAAAATATCACATTGAATAAAGGTAGTGTTGCACAGCCGATTATTGTAATTGCTGTCAATAAGTTGTATACCTATAAAAAGTTGAATTTGCAAAAGTTGTATGATAGGTATATTTACAACAACAACAAAAAGAGTAGCTGTTGAGGCTACTTATGTATAACCAAAAAACTCATGGGTTTTGGTTTCTTGGTTTGGAGGTTTAAGGTCATGGTTTCATGGGATATCCCAATTACTTGGCCTAATAATATGTTTAGTGCTTCTGTTCTACCTCCTAGTTTGCTGGGTAGTGCCTGGGGTTTTAAAAGCTGCAAGTGGCCATCCAAAGCACAATAACTATTCTATATTTGCCTGGAGCAACAGAGGAAGAAGAAGAGTCAGGAATAGGAGGAGGATATGGAACGTGTGGCTAATTGCCTCCATGAACAACTGCCTTCTTTGCCATGAGACCAAAAGTACTAGATGGTGCCCAGCTACCATTATTGAATATTTTGATCAAAGATTCTATAGAAGAATCCTGATCAAAAGAGGGGAAAACGTAGAACAGAATTTCAAATATTCATGGACTCCAGACTTCTTGGAACCATGAAGTTTAGATGAAACCCTGAAACTATTGCCCTGTGGTAATCTTTAAACCTTAAATCAAAAATATTCCCTAAAGTCTTCTTAAAATCAAACAATATTTTAGCTTATCTAGTAAAAAATGTTTGCCTTGAGCATTATGCTCTTTTAAGAATTATATATATGGAATCAAATTGATAACAGAAACTCAAAAGATTTGATAGGAACCTTAGGGGGAAGTGAGTTTATATTAATCAGGGAGGAACAACTCAGAAAAAGAGGGTGAGAATTACTTGACGAATGTAATCAGTGTCACTAAATGGTAAATGTAGAAACTGTTGAATTGCTGTTTGTTTTGCTGTGTTTTGTTGTTATTAAATAAATAAATAATTTTAAAAAATCCTATCAAAGTCGGTAGATTGGAGACTGTCTTAGATGAATCTACTTAATGGTACACTCTTGCCATTTTGGCCTTTCCCTGGCTTAATGATGTTCAAGTGTTGGCCTGGGGCCCTTCATCTATCAAGTATTTAATTTCTGAATAAGTACTTATATTGCCACTATTTGATGTTTTAAAAATCACCTTCTACCGTAATCCATTTTCTAAATGTTGTTAAAGGTATCCCACTCGTTCTCTGTAGACCACTACTGCTTGTGCGGTTCTCTCTCTGCAGCAGCGATTCTGTATTTGTGAGGCTGTCATCAGAAACAAAGCATTCCCTGATAGCTAGCTTAGCATGCTGTCTTAGTGCAGGTGAGAAACACCTGCTCTGGTGGCCTGCAACAGGCTAGTGGTTTAGTGCCAGATATACCACCTAGGTTTGCACTCAAGAAGGACCTGTATTGATCAACTATCCCTTCCACATTTTGAAGTCTTTTATAACCTGTACAAAATATAACTTACAGTGTTCTCAGAGTGTAAAAAGCATTTCTAGGGTGATAGACCTTTCCCTGGAGAATGTTTCCAAAATTGGAAATGGAAGCTCCACTGGTATCCTGTAGTAGTTCATGCAGTAAGCTCCCCAAACAAGCATACCTCTTAGAATTCAGACAGGAGTAACAGTAAGGGGGTGAGAGTTGGTGACCTTGTGAAGAGATAATGGGCTGTGATTTTTGTGGTGACCATGGCAGCCAAGTTTCTATGCTTTTATGATGTTGTTGTAAAACACTATGTCCATTGTAGAAAAATTTGGAAAATGAGAAGTATATAGAAGAAAATGGTACATAATCCCATAATTCAAAGAGTTTATCACTATTAACATTTTATGGCATTTGTTTCCAGACCATTTCTATGCACAGACAGCAGATTTGCGGCATTAGGGGATTTAACATCTAGATGTGATCTTGTGATCATGATGGTCCTAGGAAGTACTGGAGGTTGTTATCTTGCTGAGACACTAATGTGCATCATACATGCTGTAAGTTGGTGTGCCCAGTGATCCTGGAGCAGCCATGTCTCAGGGAGGCCTAGTTCTAACTGCTTAAAAGTTAAGGGAAATATTATGTGCTACAAGATTATTAATGAATTTTGGGATTTGTGAAGTTCTTGGGCTGTAGCCTTGAAGGATGTCAAGGGTGTATGGTGGGATATGGTAGTGTATACACTATGTGTTTGGGTGTAATCACATTATATATTTACTAACCCAATTTTCTTCACTTAGTGTCATGTTATAAGCACTTTATCATTAGATATTATTTAAAAATATGATTTGAAATGGCTGCATTAATCCCATAAATGGATCTACTTTAACTTAATATCATTGCATATTTAGGTGGTTTATAGAGTTTTGTTTGTTTGCTATTCCAAGTAATGCTGTGATACGTGTCCTTATCATTTTAGCTCAGAATCCTGTAAGTGAAGTAATTAGATTGATGGATATATATGTTTTTAAAATTCTTGGTACATATTGCCCAATTGCTTTCTAGAAAGACGTGTTCTCGTTTACATTTCTTAAGCCGTTTCAACTGTGCTACTCTCATTATACCTTCACCAGCATTTTAAAAACCCACTTAAAAAAAAAAAACACCAAAAAACCATTGCCATCGAGTCAATTCTGACTCATAGTGATGTTATAGGAGAGTATAACTGCCATATAGGATTTCCAAAAAGCAGCTGGTGGATTCGAACTGCCGACCTTTTGGTTTTAGCAGCCAAGCTATTAACCATTGAGCCACCAGGGCTCCTCACCAGCATTAAGTCTTATGAAAATGATTATAACAGTTTGCCAACGTGATAGTTATTGTCTTTCTTTGCATTACTTTACTTCTGTAGTTCAATATTTTTCTTTTGCTTATTGACCATTAAATTTCTATTATGAATTAAATACTGTGTTCTTTGTCTATTTTTATATTGGGCATAGTGTTATTTTTATGAATTTATAAGTGCTTTTTATCATTGCAGTTAACCTTTTGCCTATCATAAGCCATGTATGTGCCCACTTTTCTCAGTTCCCACTGCTGCCATCCCAGTCCACACCACCATCATTTCCTGCCTGAATTGCTTTAGTAGCCAAAATTCTTAACCAGGCCTGCAAGGATCTGCCTGGTCTGGCCACTGCCCACCTTTCTATCTTTGCCTCAAGACCATCCTCCTCACTCTGTGTATTGACTTCCCTTTCCTTTTACCACTCACTGTCCCTTCCCCCAGTGCCTTCACACATACTCCTGTGCCTGGCAAGCTCCACCTTCCCTCACCACCCCCGCACACCTTTTCCTGATTGAGTTCTCCTAGATAAGGGCTTCTAACACGTTCTCAAAGCATCTTGTTCTCTTTCTTCCTTATATCAAGAAAAACTCCAACTAATTTGTTTATTTTTGCAAACTGCATTTTGGACAGTCACCTCCAAAATTTAGATGGCATAAGCAAGTGACCTAAATTATTTCTAAAGTTGTACCAAAAAGCATGACCCCTTCCCACACACACATTTGTTATGAGAGAATTAAAAAAGAAAATGAAGGTTATTCTTCATGGTTCTTGAAATGTATCATCCTCAAAGAGTAATGGCTAAGACCATGGGTCTGGAGTTCAAGGGCTTGGCTTCCAATCCTGTTCATATCTTTTACGAGCTGTCTGGTCTTGGACAAAGTTACTTCAGCGCTCTATACTTCGCTCTCCTCTTCTATAAAATGAGATTACTGATAAGACCTGTATTTTATGATTGGTGTGAATACTGAATGAGGTAATTCATGAGGTGCCTAGCACACAGACTGGCACACGGTAAGTGCTCTATAAATGTTAGTCATTATCCTCTTTTTTATCCCATCTCCATCTTCTTCATCTTTGAAGTTTATTAAGTGCCCTCTCTACGGAGCACAGCGCTAGATGATATCTGGATATCTGTTTTCATTCTAGGGAATTGCTCTGCTGGTTTTGAAGTATTTCCTCTCAGGTAATGAGTTGCTTCTAATTATAGTTTGTGGACCCTCTTCCATCACACTGTCATTCTTTAGGAGCTTGTGATATTTCACTTTTATTTCCAGAATTCTAGTGAGTGATTCCTGTAAGAAAATATAACTTATCACTCATTCTTTTGTACGGTATAGCTTTTTGAATATTAACACTCAGATCTTTTTTCTCTGACAGCTGGCTAACTTCCCCAGACTCTGCGAGGAAACAGAAAGGATTGTTGCTAACCACATTCGCGAGAGAGAAGGGAAGACAAAGGACCAGGTGAGGAGAGGCCCCGCCCGGTGGACAGGTGGTCCTTGTGGGAAGAGGAGGGTCTCTCTTAGGATATCTGGTGGTATCCAACAGTTGGCTTGTCCCTTAATTGCCCTTAATGGAAAAAAAAAAAAAGAAATGGCTGAGTACACAGGACAATATATTTGTTTTACTTATTTGTTAATTATATACATGTGTTACCATACTGGAGTCCCCGGGTGGTGGAAATGGTTAACACACTCAGCCGCTAAACGAAAGGTTGGAGACTTGAATCCACCCATAGGTGCCTCAGAAGAAAAGCCTGGTGATCTACTTCTGGAAAATCAGCCATTGAAAACCCAATGGAGCACAGTTCTTCTCTGACACACATGGGGTTATCATGAGTCAGAATCAACTTGATGCAACTGATTTTTGATTGGTTACTATATGAATATCTCACATATGTTATAAAATGTAAACAAATATAAAGACTTTAGAAGGATGAAATTTAAAAATAAAACAACACAGAGATAGAAGTTCTATAATTCTTTTCCCTGATGTTCCATGGATCATCATGTGCACCCTCAGCATGCACACCGCATACTTTGAAAACCACTAATCCAGAAACACACCACGTTTTGTCTTTAAGACAGGTGTTCTTAGCTTTTATCAGGCTCACAAATGGGCTTTAGGGTATTCATAAACTCCTAAAATGTTATGCAAGATGTTCAGTGTTTTAATTTTTTTTCTGAGGAGAATGCACACAGCTTTTCATCAGCTTTTCCATGCAATCCATGACTGGAAAAAATAAGTTTAAGAACTGCTCTGTCAAACAGTTCAAACTATTTTGTAAATATGTATGGTTTGTAGCAGTTGTCTTGAAATTGTCTAATACTAGTAATCCTAGTTCTGTGAATTGGAAAAATTGTTTTTCAAGTGAGGAAGATAATTTATTTTAAAAAGTTAAGTACTACATGAAATTAATAAAAGCTCCTTAAATTTAAATGTATTTTTTTCTGAGTTTCTTAGAAAAGATTATTATAGAAAATACAGAGGACTTTAAATACTCTTAAATTCCATCACTTAGCTTCAAGTGTGACATTGTGGTGAGAATGCCGGCCTTAGGCCATGTGTTCTCCATAAAATAACACCATATTCTTGGGCAAATCACTTCTTTGGACTCTTGTTTTCTCATGCATAACTTTGGGGTGTTGGTCTGTATGGTCTCTGAAATCCTCTGTAAGTTAGCATTCAAAGATTTTGTGATTCTCCGGGAAGTCGGAAACGGAGGGAGCGAGAAATGGGGAAAAGGAGGAAGATAAAATTGAAGAAGGAGATAGAAACAAGCCACGGGGAGAGAGACACATACAGCATACACTGTGTGTGTGTGTGTGTGTGTGTGAGAGAGAGGCGTATGTGTATGAGATGTGTGTGTGAGATGTGTGTGTGTGTTTATGAAGTATGTGTGTGTGGTGTGTGTGTGAGGTGTGTGTGTGTGAGGTGTGTGTGTGTGTGAGGTGTGTGTGTGTGTGTGTGTGAGGTGTGTGTGTGTGTGTGAGGTGTGTGTGTGTGTGAGGTGTGTGTGTGGGGGGCGGGGAAGGAGATAGGAAGGAGACTGAGGGATGGAATCCCAGAACGTTGGGAAATTTCTGAGCACCTCCGGTGACAGCATGTTCTTGACTTGGGCTGTGGGATTCATTATATTACTGCTTCTTAATCATTGTTCTTTGAAAGTTAATCATTTTTCATAGTATCACTTGTTTTCCAACTTTCACACTCTTGGGTAGCCACAGTAGCCAAAAATGGAGAAAATAAGGCTTAGTGGAGATAATCAAGTCAATATTAACGTATAAGTCAGTGAAAGCATGCTGAGGGCTGACATATATGCCCAAGGCCAGAGATTTCCCCAGGCACCTGCTGGACTGAGAAGACTTAAGTTCTGCTATCAGCTGTACTCCTGACCTAAAGTAAATATGCTAACCATTTCAATTTAGTGTCTTTATAAAATTCAAATGATAATACATCCTACTTTTAGAGATTCTATGTAAAAACAATATTAAGTAAAAATAGTACAATTATTATTTTAACTATTTTGTGATCATATGTAAGTCACTTGGTAGCTTCTCCTTGTTTCATGTTCCAGAGTTTTTGTTTTAATAAAATGACATAGTCAGACTTGGTACTGTGGTTAAGATTGTGGCCTCTGGGCTCAGACTGCTTGGGTTTGAATCCAAATTCTACCATATACTTTCTGTGTAGGCTCAGAAAAGTTACTTGACATCTTTATACCTTAATTTACTCATCTAAAAGTGGGATGATAATGACAGTTAACTCATGGGCGTTTTGTGAGGATGAAATGAAGTCATTCAAGTATAGCTCTTAGTTTTTAATGTTAGTTATTTTTGTTGTTATTCCCATGCATCCGAAGAGCTATAACACATAGTAGAAATGAGAAAGAATTGCCTTTTCAGATTTCATGGGAAATGGTCTTCCATCTGCAATTCTGATGTAGTCATTAATTGATTCCCCTGATGGGGATCAGGCAGGCATCTTCTTTCTGAATGACAATCTCAGGCACCCTAGTCTGGCAGTTAATCCACTGCCTGTAGAAGCTGGTACTGACCTGGGGGCTGACAGGAAGCAGGGGAGGTGGCATACATGGCTAGGTAAGTGGTAGAATATGGCCGGCGAGCAGCTCTCTATCCATAGCAGTGTGACTTTTCCCAGCAAGAAGGGATAGAGTTGGCATTCTGGGTTAGGTGGTTAGGAGAAAGAAAAGGTATAAAGGGGAAAAGAAGAAAAAATGTCATGGTGGGAACTGACTGGTGGGGTTGCGGGGACCCGAGGTGGCTGTGGGCTGGTGACTCTCTAGCCACAGAAGTTTGTTGTGGCCCAGCAGGAAGGGATAGAGGTAGCATATGGGGTTAGGTTTGAGGGAGAAAGAAAAGAAAGAAGGGAAAAAAATAGTGTGGCAGGCACCGGCAGGTGGGAGCAGGTAGGGGCAGGTGGGACCTAGGGCAGCAGCCGGCCAGTGGCTCTCTACTTGTGGTGGTGCAGCTTGGCCTTGTGGGAAGTGATAGAGATGGTGTTTGGGGCCAGGTGGGAAGGAGGAAGAAAAGGAAGAAAGGGGAAAAGGAAAAAAATGGCATGGCAGGAGCTGGCAGGGGAGACCCAGGACAGTGGTAGGCCAGTGGGTCTGTACCTGTGGTGGTGCATCTTGGCCCGGTGGGAAGGGGTAGAGGTGGAGTATGGGTCTTAGTGGGAGGGAGAAAGGAAAGGAAGAAATGGAAAAAAAATGATGTGACAGGAGCCAGTGAGTGGGGGCAAGGCAGACCCATGTTGGTGGCGAGCTAGTAGTCTCTAGCCAAGGCAGTGCAGAGTGGCATCTCAGGAAAGGGTGAGGTGGTGTACTGGGCAGAAGGGTGAGGGGTGGGAAAGTGTATTTGTCTTGTTATTGGGTGCTCTGTCTCCTGTTTGGAGCTCCATGAAGTCGCCTTCCCATAATCCCTGTCCAGGGTTGTTGCTGGCTACGCTCCAAGATGGCGACACTGTGCTGTGTTAGTTGGTAGGGGACCTCCACTCCATGTCTCTCTTCATTCTCTGTTTTCCTTCAATTTCTTCTTACATGCGGTACTTGATCTAGTTCTTTATTCCTTCATTTGAGGCTTAGGGTTCCAGGATAGACATTTGTTATCTGTTTTACTTAGATTTTCGGGTCTTTGCTGCAGAGGGACGGCATGGTGCTTCTGTCTAGGGTGCCCCGTTGGCTTCACTTCTTGAGCTTTTTTCTTAGACAATGTTTTTTTGAACATCTATGTCTGCTGGGTACTATTTCAGGTACTTCCATGCATGTAATTGCATGTCAAGGTAGTTGACTTTGTGGTTAATCACTGCTTCTAGGGATAGCTTTATTTTTCTTGAACTAAATATTCAATAAACTTAGGTCAAAAAAAAGCAGTAAGAAACTTTGAGAAACTGAAAAGGAAAGAAAGAAAAACATGTACTGTTTTCCTTTTCTTCCCCAACATGTGATCTGGCTCTTTTCCTAGGATGAACCCAGACTCCCCGTTTCCAGGAACATGAATGAGAACAGCTATATCTTCTACTTTTTTTCACTCTTTTCCTATACTGCAGTCCAAGTTAATGTGTATGAACATCCAAGATATTCATGACAATCTTTGGCATTGCAGAGAATTATGCAGACAGTTTGGTCCTTATGGTGGCAACACTTTATTTGTGCTTAAATATTATAGTTTATTAGTATAAACTCCTGGCCAAATGGATCTGGGAGTATAACATTCAACAGAATCTGGCCTTATTGTGGGAAGAGTAGATGCAATACCATAGATAATCTAATAACGGTCACTCCTCCTCACTCTTCAGTCTTTCTTTTTTAAGAGATGAAACAGAGAACTGTATCTGATAATATGAAATTGTCTCATAAAAGCATGATATTATTGACCCAATAGCCCCTGTGTCTTGACTTTTTTTTTGGTTGCAAGGGTGGAGTAATCCATTGGGATGATTCATTCTATCCTTTTCCCTGGTCCTCTTGAGACTGACAGCAAGATTTGGTGAGATGACCGGTTGAGATTAGCCACAAAAGCAAATCCTAGGAGCCCATAGCATTGGGTACTGAGAAAATATAATAAGTGGCCATATACTAATTGTACAGGAGTAAATTGCTCCCTTTAAAGCAAACTGTTCTTCAGAGCTAGTATATAGTTACTATATTTACAATCACGAGTATTTATTGGAGACCTACTATATGCATCTTGTTAAATTCTGGGAATAAAACAATGAATAAGACAAACATAATCCCTGCTTCCATGTGGCTTACAGTCTTGCAGGAAAGAGAAACACCAAACAAAGAATTAGATAAAGAATTAATTACATTTGTGGTAAATGCTGGTATAGGGTGCCATTGGTGAATGTAACATATAAGAATATAAAATATAATTATGATATATAGACTATATGAGAATAATAATATGATCCAGCCTGGTCTTGGGTGATGACAGGGGGTGAGGATCAGAGAAGATTTTCCTGAGGAAATACCCATTGCATAGTATCATGTAGAAGACGTTTATGAAGCTGTTACCTTGAGTACTTTGGCTTTTAACAGTTTGCACCACTCAGAGACTCCTGAATTGTTTACTTTTTCTTGTTGAAATATATTTCCATGTCTTTCTTTAGGTGGTACCCACATACTGTAGTTTGCCTAAATACTTACCACTGTCTTTTGTCTCTAACTGTATTACCTATTTGTTGTTGTTGTTACGTGCCATCGAGTGGATTCCAACTCAGAGACTCCATGTGACAGAGTAGAACTGCCATAGGGTTTTCTAGGCTGTAGTCTTTATGGGAACAGATTGCCAGGTCTTTCTCCCATGGAGTTGATGGGTGGGTTCGAACTGCTAACCTTTTGATTAGCAGCCTAGAACTTAACCCATTGTGCCACCAGGTCTCCTTGCATTACCTATTTATAATACCTGATTTGTATTGTATACCTGGCCGCCTTGTAACCACTTCCTTAGTTTATAAACAGAGCAAAGAGAAACAGACTTTGCCATTACTACTCTTACCTTCCCCTATTTCTCAAAGAGCAGACCTTGATTTTGAGTAATATCCTGTGATAAATAAAGTTCTTTTCTCCTCTGGCCATAGCAGGGGAAAAGTTGTGAAAGGAGACAGTAAATACTTGTTGAATGAACTTTTGATGACTGTGATGACTGTATTTATCCTGCACAGTCAAAGTACAGAGCTATGGAGGTATTGAAGCAGGGATTCTTAAGCTCTTTCCCCAATGGACAAGTCTCAGCATCCTAGCAAAAGAAGTGGCTTAGTGGGGAGAACAAAAGGAATAATTGAGATAGAATGGGCAGGGAAGATCCCTCTGAGAAGATATTTCAGCAGAGTCCTGGCTGAAGCATGCATTTTAAGTGATTTGATGAGAAAGCTTATTGACCTCAAGAAGGCCTTCTATTTATTTGTATATCCCCTTTTGGAGTTGGTTAATGAGATACTTCTTTTGCTTGCCTAGGGGGATCTTAAAGAGAAAGAAGAGGATTGAGAGGAAAGACAAGCGATGATATTGCTAATTCTTGGATGTCTACAGGAGCAGGAAGTTCAGAGCAGCCCCTCACTGGCCTTCCTGCCACATGTCTTTCTTATATGTCCTTGCCCTTCTTTTGAACCTTATCCCTACAATTTAGGGGAGTAGAAAAATTCTAGCATCTGTGTGAAGTCAGCAAATAGTACATGCCTATAGACTGCAGTACTGTTGTCTTCATGTGGTACTCATATTTACTTTCATGTAGATTTTAATTAATTTCTGAATTTAGAGTAAAATAATTAAGACAGTCTAATAAAAAAATGTAATGCAACATTTCATTCTAATTGAAGCATTCTTTTCATAAAATTAAATGGAGATAAATAATTTGCAGGCAATTACTCAATTTAATGCTTGAGATTTTTAATATGAGTGTTTCTCTTCAACTTACAGGTACTGTTATTGATTGACATCCAAGTCTCCTACATCAATACCAACCACGAAGACTTCATTGGCTTCGCAAAGTACGTGAAGTGTTTGATTGTCATATGCATTCCTCCTTCTTGGGTTTTTTTTTAATTAATTTTTTTATTGTGTTTTAGATGAAGGTTTACAGAACAAATAGTTTCTCATTAAACAGTACACATATTGTTTTATGACATTGGTTAATAACCCCATGACATGTCAACACTCTCCCTTCTCAACCTTGGGTTCCCTATTACCAGCTTTCCTGTCCTCTCCTGCCTTCTAGTCCTTATCCTGGGCTATTGTGCCCCATTAGTCTCGTTTTCCTCCTTCTTGTTTTGTATAGAAAACACATTGCAGATTTCTACTACAACCCTATCACCTTTTGAGAGTGCAGTCTGTGTTAAGATTCACCCCAAATCTACCCTCTTAGGGGGTCTGAGCCTCATGGCCATGTTGTAGGGGTATTTACTGTTCTCTTGATAAAGTAGTTGACTCCTTCATCACTCAGCATGTAAAATCACAGGTGTGTTAGATACTCATTGTTTTTGGACGATGATCTGCAGTTTGTACTTGAACTCCCACAGATATGCAGTAACAAATGCACATTTAAAATTTTTTTGGGAACAATTTTTCACATAAATTTGAAATATCAAGTGCAATTCACAAGGACAAGCGATTTCAACTTCCCTGAATCAGAATGTAGAGGCCTATTTTCTTTTTAAACTGCCCCTTTTGAATGTAGGTGTAATGTTTTAGGATGAACATTCTCTTTTCTATAAAGTGTATATGCTTTTATGTTGTTGTTGTTGTTAGGTGCCATCGAGTCGGTTCTGACTCATAGCTACCCTGTGTACAACAGAGCAAAACACTGCCCGGTCCTGCGCTATCCTCACAATCGTTGTTATGCTTTAGCCCATTGTTGCAGCCACTGTGTCAATCCATGTCGTTGAGAATCTTCCTATTTTTTGCTTACCCTTTACTTTCCCAAGCATGATCTCCTCTCCCGGAACCGGTCCCTCCTGATAACATGTCCAAAGTACATAAGATGAAGTCTCGCCATCCTCGCTTCCAAGGAGCACTCTGGCTGTGCTTCATCCAAGACAGATTTGTTCGTTCTTCTGGCAGTTCATCATATATTCAGTATTCTTCCCCAACACCGTAATTCAAAGGCATCATTTCTTCTTTGGTCTTCCTTATTCATTGTCTAGCTTTCACATACATATGAGTTGATGCATGCTTTATATATACTTGTGCATATATTGCTATTCCTCACAGATGTTGTCATGTAGACATTATGCTTATTCAGGGTTGGTTATTCACCATGTGACATTTTTAAGACCCTGAATACTCCTGCCTTTTAGTAGAACCAGTTTTTGTTTACTTTTCAAGAACCTTGATTCTAACTCTAAAATGTATTTATGGCATGTAAGTGGTTCCAACTTCAATTATACAAAATATAGCCTATTTTAATAAACCTGTGTACATTTACTTGAATTGTGTGTTCAAGAGCAGGGACAAATAAAATGCATCAGAATATAAAACCAATCTATTTAATTATGTCCTGACCTCAAAGAAGAAACTAAACAGTGGCCTGAGGAACTTATATGCATGTTTCAGGAAGAAAAGGCCTTATTATTCAACAGAACATTGCACCTCTCTATACTTGCATGTAGTTGTGAAGGCCTGACCAGTAGTGTACAAATATTTTGCATCCATTGGATATTACTACTGTGTGGTAGGTGCATTTTGCTCAATGTTCTTCTGTCTGTGACATACATATAAACTGTTAAAACACAGTGATAAATATGTTCCCTTGTCTAGTTGTCTTCCTAGCCACACTGCCCATCTCCCTTCTAGATAGGTATTTCCTGCATAGGCATTTTCACAGAGACCTGCCACCGTTCTCTTCTTGCTGCCATGACTCTCACCATCTCCACTGCTTGTTTTCTTCTGCAAAGTGACCAATGGAAGAAACTGAGACTCTAATATGCCTCTGTGTCCCTAGGCCTGCAAGGTGGATCTGAGAATTTCTGCCTGGCTTCCACCACAGTCAGTGACCTCCATGTGGCCCATGCCAAGCTCTACTCCAGTTGCTATGGGGTAGAGGAGAAGAAAGAAAAATAAAAATAAAAAAATTGTTTTTGCCTTTTAGGAGTTTACTTAATAATTGAGCAGTGTAGAGAAACACATGTAAAAATTTAAACTGACTCATTCTCCATTTACCTCACTTGCCTCTTTCAGGAGTTTCTAAAACAAGCAAATCCTTGTGTCATTTCAAACAACACTAATGCTACCTTTAATGTTGATTTTTTATTGATAACAAACGTCAGTTAGATTCTTATAAAAAGGTAGCAAATGTAGATGGCATGAAAACTTAGAAGTGAAAAAATGCTGCAGTGCTGCTTTGTGGTATCCTCATTCAAGGGGAACGCGTGGAGAAGGTCATGTTCAGTTTGGGAAGATTCAAGTTTTGAACATGTGATGTGACCAGAGCTATGAATTAAATTCCCCAACCCATTTTTCTTGGAACTTCTTTTTCTATATTACTCTTTTAATTTTTTTTTTTTAAGGTAGATGGTTCAAAATTTATTTCTTCCCCGGTAAATCTGAATATTTTCTCCTTCAGAAGTTGTTGGACTACATTATCATACTGATTTCTAGGTTTTTCAAAGGCATATAACTTTATAAATTTAAATATTTTAAACACAGCCTTTTAATGCAGTCCCTGTAATCCAAGTGACCACCCCTATTTTTCCAGCAGTAAGATAGACTACTGCAGGAGCTCTGGTGGCACAGTGGTTAAAGCACTCGGCTGCTAACCGAAATGTCAGTGGTTTGATCCCACCAGCTGCTCTGCAGGAGAAGATGTGGTAATCGGCTTCTGTAAAGATTTCAAACTTTAGAAACCTTATCAGGCAGTTCTACTCTGTCCTATAAGGTTGCTATGAGTTGGAAATCGACTCGAAGGTAATGGGTTTGGTTTTTTGTTTGAAGATTAGACTGCTAAACCTTTATGATGTTGGGGAGAAAAAGAAGCATTGTTGAAACTACCCTAGAAATCCAGCAGCTTTGCATATTTCTCATCTAGTTTAAACTGCATATCTGAACATTCCTTAAAGGAGTAGTCTGGGAGGCAGCAGTCCAGATTGTTTTTCCAAGTTTTTCTGCTGATGAACTTTCGGTTTGGCAAGTCACTTAGCCTTTCTGTATCTCAGTTTACTGATCTAGAAAATGGAATTATAATTCCTGTCTTGTATACTTTTCAGGATTGTCAGAGGATCAAGTAAATGAAATTATGTGAAAAATGCTTTGAAAACTGTAGGCTAGTCTGGAAAAGTGAGAGTGTGTCATACACACACACACACACAGGATTTTGATTACTAGAAGCACCATTTTACTTTGTAATGGAATTCATAATGGCTGAAGTGTGATTGCCGTTGGAATTTTTTTTTAGTTGCTAATGTCATTATCTTCAAATGTAATATTTTGGAACGAGACTCAGAGGTAAATGTTCTTTCCATTTGTATACTGAGTTGGAGAAAGTTTCAGTGTGACATGGAATAATTATGAAGATGAAGAAATGTTCATTTCAAAATCACTTTGAGGGGTTGTGGTACTTTCTGTGCTTTTAAAAATTAAAAAAATATGGTTGTAGCTATAAATTTTAAAGTTGGCAGGAATGCTGTTTCCATCAAGGAAGAACAGTCAAGCCATATTTGAAGATAATTATGTAAGTATTTTCAAGTTCCAAAGATAGAAATTACAGTTTGGATTTGAGGAAACTAAGCACTTTTTTCATGAGATTTTTAGACAGTTGCCAAAAAGGGGAGAACTGCTTCTCACATTTATAGGATGGTGATGTACATAGTATTTTGCTCATGTGAGTTTCTTTCTACTGAGATGACTTTTTGTTCTGACAAAAAAAAAAAGGGAACAAATTGCTAAAATTAGATTAATGGAATATTAACTTTCAGAGTAGTGTTTAAGACATTTTGGAGTTCTTCTTTCTGCTATAGAATTTATTCTGCCATGTTGAATATGTAGAACTTTTTTTTTTCATCTCCCAGTTGTTAAACATGGACCGTAAAATATGTGCCACGTGTAACGTGGCCAAGTAAGCTCTGCCGTAGCCTTGCTTTGGAATTTCCTGACTTATAAAAGCTTGAGTTTTCAACTATAATGTAGTTTCTGAACCTAACAGTTCAGTATTTCAGAAAAAAGAATAACTTTCCTCATGATTTATGGGTTTTGATTTTTTATTCTTTCCTGTTGAAAAAACCCCGTAAATTCTATTTTTTAAATGCAATCTAACTAGTTTTTGTTATTTCAGAAAATAAGAGCTGGTTCAATTATTTCTTCACTCACTTCTCCTCAAGAAATCCTGCTGCCTGAACAAAAAGGCAGGCTTGTTAACTGAATGCCTTGGGAAATGAGCTTTCAAATGCTTGTGCTCTTCTCCATTTGTTCCGTGGGTACAACTTGCCTTCTGACTTACTAAGATTTATGCTCTCCAGTGGTTTCAGAAAAAGGTGGGCTTCAGAAACAGACCGTTAAAATAATATCTTTATGCCATATGCGGCAGACCAAGGTCTGTTTGTTTTTCAATCTGCTGAGTAGGTTTCAACACCTGTTTTCTCACAGTTCAAATGATAGCAGTCTGCAGATTTCACTTCTTGTCATACAAGTACCTTGAAAATTCTATGGGTTGTAACATTCATTATATCTCTTTCCTGATTGTATGGAATCCCTCTGTTGCCATTTTACTAAAGGCAGTATATGTGAACCTTGGCGCCAAATTCCAGACTAGTCCTTGGTCTTTCCTTTTACATTCTTTTGCTTTTTTCTATTATAGTAGTGCTTCTAGTTCCTATTCTTAAATGACAGTGTTCCGTCCTAGAATCAAATAACTTAGGTGTTGGACCGCAAAAAGGTCCTTTTATGGCTTTTCTGTGCAAATTCAGAAAATAATGCTTGGTTGCTTACTGGGATAGTTATCAGGTAGAAGTATAGGGTTGAGCAACCACATTAATATCACCTATTCATAGTTACAGATTCTAGTGTTCCAAGGACCATTTTGAAGAGTGAACTTCCACTTTCCTCTTCGATCCTCAAATCTGTTATTTTGAACTTTGTCTTCACTCTTAAAATGAATCTTAGGAAATGAATCATTTTTTTTTTACAGGCCACCAAGTTTTGTAGCATTTTCTAGGATAACATTTAACCTGAGACTTCACTCAGGTTTCTACAGGGGGCTTGACATGACGTAGTTTTCTTCTCCCTCTGGCTTCAATCTGGTTGGACAAGGGCAGCTTACATGTGATAAATTGCATCCTTGGGATTCTCAGGATGTATTCATAATCTTTCTTGGGAGTAATATAAAAGAGCTTCTTTGCTGTAGAGCAGTGCTGTGCAGTAGAACTTTCTGTGATGATGGAAATATTTTATAATTTGTGTGCTGTGCAGTAGCCACTAGTCACACAAAGCTGCTGAGCACTTGAAATGTGGCTAGGGAAACGGAGGAAATGAATTATTAATTTTATTGAATTTTAACTAATTGAATTTTAAATTTAAATAGCCACATGTGGCTACCAGCTACTGTATTGGACAGTACAACTCTAGAGTATGGTGCATCTAGCTGATTATCCTGCATCCTTCATTAAAGGGCCCTAATTCCCTGAAGAATGGGAATTCTGGAACACTTAATGGTACTCATGAGGAACCTGTATATAGACCAAGAGACAGCCATTTGAACAGAGCACGGGGATACTGCATAGTTTAAAATCAAGAAGGATGTGTATCAGGGTTGTATCCTTTCACCATACTTACTCAATCTGTATGCTGAGCAAATAATCCGAGAAGCTGGACTATATGAAGAAGAACGTGGCATCAGGATTGGAGGAAGTCTCTTAATAACCTGCGTTGTGTAGATGACACAGCCTTGCTTACTGAAAGTGAAGAATACTTGAGGCACTTAGCAATGAAGATCAAAGACTATAGCCTTCAGTATGGATTGCCTCTTAACATAAAGAAAATAAAAATCCTCACAACTGGACCAATAAGCAACATCATGATAAACAGAGAAAAGATTAAAGTTGTCAAGGATTTCATTTTACTTGGATCCACAGTCAACACCCATGGAAGCAGCATTCAGGAAATCAGATGACATATTGCATTGGGCGATCTGCTGCAAAAGACCTCTTTAAAGTGTTGAAAAGATGTCACTTTGAGGACTAAGGTATGCCTGACCCAAGCCATGATATTTTCAGTCACCTCATATACACGCAAAAGCTGGACAATGAATAAGGAGGACCAAAGAAGGATTGATGCCTTTTAATTATGATGTTGGCAAAAAATATTGAATATACTGTGGGCTGCCAGAAGAAAGAACAAATCTGTCTTGAAAGAAGTACAGCCAGAATGCTCCTTAGAATGGAGAATGGCAAGACTACGTCTTATGTACTTTGGACATATTATTGGGAGAGACCAGTCCCTGGAGAAGTGCATCATAGTTGGTAAAGTAGAGGGCCAGTGAAAGAGAGGAGGACCCTCAACAAGATGGATTCACACAGTGGCTGCAACAACAGGCTGAAACACAGCAACGATTATGAGGATGGCACAGGACTGGGCAGTGTTTCGTTCTATTTTACGTAGGGTCTCTATGAGTCAGCGCCAACTTGAAGTCACCTAACAACAAAAACAACAAAGGAACCATACCTTACAGCTCAAGCCTATGACATGCTTCTTCAAATTATTTAAATTTCCTATTGCAGATGAACATTGATGGAGATGAACACAGATTATAATATAATTCCATAAACATCTCCTGGGAAACTACCATAAACTAGGTGGTAACAGTGATGTGAGAGAGAGAGAAACCAAGATTAATGCAACCATTGTTCAATCAAAGAGTAGGCAGTTTTGGAGAGGAGTTAGATATCTGACTATACAAAGTCCTCTTTATATAATACAGGTACAAAGCAAGGGCTTTGGGAATTAGTGAAAGGAAAGATAACTGGAGGTATAACCAGAAATAGTGCTTGACTGGACTTGAAGTTGGGCAGGACTTCGGTAGTCAGGGGGAAGAGGGGCTGGGCTGGCTGCTTCCAGTCTTCCCTGTTTCAGAGTCAATGCTGCCCATTTCAGGGAGGTGTAAGTTTTACTAAAACACTGCTTTCATCATGCTATTTGCTGGCTTAGAAACTTTGAATACTTTCTCCTGCCTCCAGTGTGTAATGGCCAAATTCTCCCAAATTGACCCAAAAAACAGTTATTTTACTGGATGGTTTTTAAGGTTATTTCCATATCTGAGCCCATGATTATATAATTTTGCCATACAAGTTTTACTTTCCATGACTTCCCTACGTGCCTCATCTTTCTACCTCTTCATTTTACTAATACCCACCTGTTAGTCACTTGGAAAGCAGTTGGTTGTCTTCCTCTATTAAACTTTTACCTTTCTTTTAAATCTTCTAGAAAAATCTCAGATCATAGCAGACCAAAATTATCTTTCTGGTTTCTGCACTTTCAGAGTAATTATTATGGATAGGACTTATTTGACAAATGATCATAAATTTCCGTGTGACACTCTTCTGTTATTTGAATCTTTTATTGTGTATGCACATGGACACAGATTAAAGGGAATATGCAAAAAAAAATTTGAGCTAAGGGTACCTTTTTTTTTCTTTCAATGTCTTCTAATGTGCTCTTATTTTTACACAAAAAACCTGAGCCACTTGTTATATACTTTTAAAATCATTATGTCTGGAATCAGGAATTAGGTTTTATGTGGTTTGGTGTACTGGCAAAGCTTTCTTTAGGGACTTGTGTGTAGTAGGAACTTATACAATTAAGAACAGTAAACACGCACACTGTTCATTCTTACGTAAGTAATAAGATAGGGATCATTGTTTCCCACATTTGAAACAGCATGTATTTTTTTCACTTTCTATTATATCCTCACATATTTATTCCTTAGAGCTTATTTTTTTTGTGTGTGTGTGTTTTGTGTATGTATCTCATCACCTGTATTAACTAAATTGTAGGCTTCTGATGATAACAACCATCCCTTATTCATGTTCTGTCTTCCACAGAGTGCGTTGCAGAGAGTTGGTGCTCAAAAGTGTTTGAATTATTTCAGATTAAAACATTACACATAGCTATGTTTTATAAAATTCCAGAGATGACCCGTTAAGTACTTATGACCTAAAATATGTCCAAGAGCTCAAATTAACTTGCAAGTTCTTACGTGTTTTCCCATGAACACCTTCTCATGTAAGTATTTTGAAAAACTTTTAGCTCAGTTAACATCACATACAGAAGAATTATGATAAAGGATGTTTTTTAAAAAGATAGTCTGTTTTTTATTATGTTACTTATGAAGTAACTTCAAATACCTAACTAGGTCATTAGCAATAGTACCTTTGCTTTTATGGAGTCAGTTGCTGCAAAAAGATTATTTTAAGGTGAAAAGTAAACAATCTAAATTGTTCTAATATTAATATTTCAGTTTTGTGTATATAGTAAATCTGTTTTTCCTCTTGCATATTCTTGTAAGTGGTAGATCCTAAATATGCATTTGGAGTAGATGGAAACTCTGTCAGTGGAAATTGTCTTCATCTAGCTAAGCTCATAAGCTTCTGAGAGTAACTTTGCATCTCAAGGAATATTGGAGCTACCAGGTCTCTGTGAGTCACAATTGACTTGATGGCAACAGGTTTGGCTTTTTTTTTTTTTTTTTTAAGGTATGTAAGGAGCCCTGGTGGTGCAGTGGTTAAGAGTTTGGCTGCTAACCAAAAGGTCGACAGTTCAAATCCACCAGCCATTCCTTGGAAATCTACAGGGCAGTTCTGCTCTGTCCTATAGGGTCACTGTGAGTCAGAATTGACTCAACGACAATGGGTTTAGGTACCTAAGAAACAGCTAGTACAGCTGCCACCCCTTCTCTCTGTCTCTCTCATGCATGCGTGTGCATGTGCACACACTCACACACTCACGCAGTCACACACAGCCTTTACAGCTGATAGACTGAGGTCCATTTAGGCCAAACTTTTTGTCTCAGGTGGCACAAGGAGTCATCAACAATCTCTGTTCCTTTTGCTTTATAATTAGCTTCTTTTCACTTATGTGATTTCAAGGGCCTCGAATAGTTTTACTCCAGAGTAAACACATGTAGGCCTCCCATAGTTTTGAAGTTGTCATCATTGGTCAGTGCTTTATTCTAAGACATTTCCTCTTTAAAAAAAACCCGAAAACACAAATACTTGGAACAGGTAACCATAACCTACCAAGAATGCATGATCACATTATAATAGTAGTTTCCCCATTTATTCCTGGAAGAGAGGAAAGCCTGGAGGGCCTGGAAAGATGACATTTAATGGAAAAAGAAAGTATGGAAAAGATGTGAAGAACTAGGAAGAATAGTACTTAAGACATTCAGTCACTAGGGGATCGTGGACAGCCAGAGGGCAGTGTGGGTGCATTGAATTTCTGGTCACTGCCTTCACCTACAAAAACATGAGCAATGTAGATTTGGATTATGGAGACAAAAGGATGAAGAGAGATGACTTTTACAGTGATTAAGGGAATTAAACACTGTAGGTAAAAACTAGAAAAGTAACATAAAATGAGGAAGAAGAAAAGTTGAAATTAGTAAATTAGAAAATTGAAAAACAAAAATACACACAAAATATCTTTAGTAACCAAGTACAGTTTGGCCTTTCATTGCCTACCTGTTCCCCAGATTGAGTTGAATATAGTGTGTAGTTTTTCAGGAGTTTCAGATGGAGCGAAGCGACTTTAATACACCACAGGAGATTATAAAAGACTGCTGTTTTAAACAACTGTTCTGAGTGTGGTGTTGATTTCTAACATGCTGCTGAACCATAACTTCCCATCGTTTTACACTGTTAACTGATGTCTTTAATCTACTTTTTCCTCATTCTAGACTATTCCACCGGTCTCCAAAACAGATTCCATAAGCCGTTAAACAATCATTTAGAGGGCTGGGTATTGCTAGTCTTCCCAGAATAACCAAAATGAGTTGTGTTTTCTTATACTGACATAATCTATCTTAAAAATACAGAGAAGAAGTAGAATTCTTATTGTATTTTTAGGTGTTTACTCATGGATCAACCAAAAGAAAGCCTCCTTTTTTTTTCTGTGTTATGTTAGAACTTTACTTCCTTTGTCTGTACAGCTTAGTAAGGTGCATTTTGCTCCCCTTGTATACTTATCAAGAAGCTTGCTCAGGGAGGTTGAGTAGCTTGCTAAATCAAACAGCTAGTAAGTGACGGATCCATAAGAATTTGGATGGAAATTTTAAACAACTAGAATGGAAATAACGAGAATGTTGACACGATGTGAAGAATATAACCAGCGTCACTGAACAATATCTGTAGAAATTATTGAATGGGAACCTATTTTCTGTGTAAACTTTCACCGAAAATACAATAGAATATTATTTTAAAAAAACTTTAAAAGTTTTAGTTTAGACAAAACAGCATGCCCTTTTCCATTAGAATTTGAATGTTCATTCAGCATAAGACAGTTCATGAAAGTTTTACAAAGGCACCCCATATTTATCTTCAATGAACTTCAATTAATTTTGAATATATACCTCTAATTATTTATGCGTTTTTCACAGGCAATGTCAGTTTAAAGTGCTTTCTAAATATTACAATGCATGATTTTAGAGCAAGAGCAGCTTTAACAATTTTCTATTCCAGTTTTCTATCCCTTTCCTTCCTTTTTTTTTAAGTAATGAGAAAAA
Source organism: Dugong dugon (assembly GCA_030035585.1). Classification (NCBI taxonomy): domain Eukaryota; kingdom Metazoa; phylum Chordata; class Mammalia; order Sirenia; family Dugongidae; genus Dugong; species Dugong dugon. The sequence goes on from CM057462.1 coordinate 171,888,195, forward strand.
CGTGGTAAAAAAAAAAAATTATCCAAATTCATGTCTGCTTAGTAAAACTAAGACTGAGATTCAGATTTTTTTATTTCTAGTGCACTGTTTCTTTCGTGATTGTTTTTGATAATCTTACCATTGTTTAATGTCCATAGTGATTATCACCAACTTATTTTTAGTAGCCTTTTCCACAGTACTTACTGAAATTTTGAATGTATACATATATATATATAGGGGCAGTTCTGCTCTGTCCTGTGGGGTCATTATGAGTTGGAATTGACTCGACGGCAATGGTTTTTTTTGGGGTTTTATATATGTATATATATATATATATATATATAAACATTACAACAGTACAATACAATCAGTTAATATGCTCAATTCTCAAGTCCTCATTAAACAAAAAAAAAAACAAACAAAACAAAACCTGTTGCCATCGAGTCAATTCCGACTCAAGTCCTTATTAGGGGGCTTCATTTTTTGAAGGACAGAGTAATGTAGTTCCCAAATGTGTGGGGTTAAATTGTTAGGGTCATAACCAGCTCTCAGCCTCCCTGTGCTCATGTGTAAAATGAAGGTTATAGTGATGTCAACCTCCTTGGGTTTTTCATTCAACAGATATTTATTGAAACCAACTCTGTGTTAGGAAATCCTGGTGGCGTAGTGGTTAAGAGTTCGGCAGCTAACCAAAAGGCTGGCAGTTCAAATCTACCAGGCAGTCCTTGGAAACCCTATGGGACAGTTCTACTCTGTCCTACAAGGTTGCTATGAATCAGAATCGACTCAAGGGCAAAGAATTTGGGTTTTTTTTTTTTTTTTTAATGTGTCGGGTACTTTCTAGACACTGAGGACATAGCAGTGAACAAAACAGACAAAACCCCTGCTCACAAGGACCTTACAGTCTAATGGAGGGAGACAAGACAATAAACACAATAAACAAGTAAACCATGTAGTCTGTAGCATGGGTGGTGCAAGCAGTAATGCATTTGCCTGCTAACCAAAAGGCTGAAGGTTTGAGTCCACCCAGAGGCACCCCAGAAGAAGGGACTGATTCTCTACTTCTGAAAACTCAGCCATTGAAAACCCTATGGAGCACAGTTTTACTGAGACACGCATGGGATTGCCATGAGACAGAATCAACTCAACAGCAACTGGTTTTTATAGTATGTTTGAAGGTGAAAAATGCCATAGAGAAAAATAGAGCAGAGTAAAGGGGATGGGAGTACTGAAGAAAGGGAGGAATACAGTTTTAAACAGGTAGGTCAGGGTAGGCCTCACTGAAAAGATAAATTTGAGCAAAGGCTTTTAGGAGGTGATGAAATGGGCCATGTAGATGTGGGGGAAGAGTGTGCTTTGTGGGTTCAAAAAAGAGCAAGGAGACCAGTGTGGCTGCACTTCTCCAGTGAGGGAGGTAGGAAGGAGGCGATGAGGTCAAAGAGGCAGAGAGGTGGGAGTCAGTTGAGTAGGGCCTCGTGGACCGTTGTTAGAACTTTAGCTTTTACTGTAAGTGGAATGGTAGTGTGTGGCATTGGAGGGTTTTAGCGAAAGAGTGACATGATCTTTGTAAAACAATCACTCTGGCTTTTGAGTTGAGAAAGACTTTAGGCGGACAAGTGTGGAAGCAGAGAGGAAGCAGTTACAACAATCCAGGTGAGAGATGATGGTGGCTTGGACCAAGGTGGTAGCAATGGAAAGGTAAAAAGATGGTTGAATTTTAGATAACATTTCAAGAAAATAGAGTGATTGGATGTAGGTATAAGAGAAAAGAGAAGTCAAGGTTTTTGGCCTAAGTATGGAATTGGCACTCCTTAAAAAGGATAAGACTGTGGTAGGAGCAGGTTTTAGGGAGGAGATGAAGGACTTCAGTTGTGACTTAATTAGACATGCAGGTGGAGATACAGAGTTATCAAAAACATAGATGAGTGTAGAGTTTGGGGGATAGGTGCAGGCTAGAGATATACTAAAGGAGTTGTCAGAATATAGTGAATTTTAAAGCAGTGAGATTAGATGATATCACAAGGAGTTTGGAATATGGAGTCAGACTACTGAGTACCACCACTTGTTAGCTGATTGACTTTGGAAAACTCCCTTAACTTCTCTGTGACTCAGTCTCCCCATCTGTAAAATGAGAATAATAATAGCTACCTCATGGGGTTGTTGTAAGAATTAAAATCACTGATATCTGTAAAACTCTTAGAACATGGTGTATGCTCAATAAACATTAACTGTTAATTTTTTTTTTTTATTGTACTTCAGGTGAAGGCTTACAGAACAAATAGTTTCTCATGAAACAGTAGTACACATATTGTTTTATGACATTGGTTAACAACTCCACAACATGTCAACCCTCTAACTTCTCTACCATTTTTTTTGGTGAAAATACACATAGCCAAAGATACACCATTTCAAAAATTTCTACATGCACAGTTCAGTGACATTGACTACGCTCTTCTAATTGTGCTGCTATTCTCACTTAAGATGAAGGCTTACAGAACAAAATAGTTTCTCATTTAACAGTTACTACACATGTTGCTCTATGACAATGGTTCACAATCTCACAACACATCAACAATATCCTTACTCAACCTTGGGTTCCCTATCACCAGCTTCCTTGTCCCTTTCTGCCTTCTGGCCCTTGTCACTAGACTACAGTACCTCATTAGTCTCATTTGGTTTTACAGGGCTGTCCACTCCCAGGCTGAACAGTGAACCTCGGAGATAACTTCACCACTGAGCTAAAAGGGTGTCTGGGGGCCATACTCTCGGGGTTTCTCTAACTGTTAATTTTTATCACAACTACCCCGTGTCTGTGGGACTTCACAAGTACTTTCTTTGACTCAGACTGTTGTTAACACAGCTTTTCTTAATGTGGGGTTGTCTTATTTTTGGTTGTGATTGTTAATTGCCACTAGAAGTTCAACTGAGTTGGTTTTACTTCCAGAACTAAGCTGACCTGTGTTTTTTATATTAGCACTGCCTCCATTGTTGATTGATATATTTACTTTTAAAGCCTGTATGTGTTTTAGAATCTGTTACTTGTTCAGAAAAAGATCTTACGTGTTTCTTCAGTGCTGCTTTCCTTTGCTTTCCTTAGTGCTCAGCAGAGGAGCAGTCAGGTTCACAAGAAAAACACAATTGGAAATCAGGTAGGAATTGTACAAGAGAGTCAGTGAATGCATGCTCAAGGCAATTTGAACTAAATTGCTTGATTGACTGTTTCTTAAATGCAAATTAATCATGTGCAAATTGTGCTTGAAATGCAGCTTTTTTGTTTTGTTTTTGTTTTTAGAGTTTTTTTTTTGTTTGGAGTGAATTGCTTTTTTTCTTTTTTTGCTATTGTATGCAGTTAACCATATTGATTTATTTTAAATAACTTTTCTGCTACTTGGCTCTGCTTGTCAAATCTGGCTCCTTGTGTCCTGTTTTGCCTGCTTACATTACCCCTAAATTTGATTTAACCTTGAATCTATGAGTCAATTCAAGGTTAAAATATGGTGAGTAGTTGCATGAGCTTTGTGGTGCTGCTGACTAGTTCACACATTTGCACAGCTTGGTAACAGTGAAGGGACAGCTCATAAAGAAGGCAGTTGTTGGCCTTAATCTCTGCCACCAAATTCCTGCTGGCTAATGAAGACGTTAATTCCTATGAAGATCTGATCCTTTGAGCTTTTGTGTTCTGTGCTGACCGGCTGTCTCCGACTAATAGTGCTCTGCAGAGATTGCATTAACTCCGACAGTTTGCTGTTTCTTTTACGTTTTATGTGATAATAAGTATTTGCATTGTTATTTCTTTTCAAGTCAAAACAATGATGATTTATAGTTGTTTCTTTTTTTAAATCAGAGGTACAATTATTAAACAAATTGAAACTTGTGCTCTAGATTTTTCCCCCATTGTTTTGAAAGGAAAAGAGGTAATAACAGACTTTTCTTTAAAAAGGTTTTTTCTGAACTAAAGCGTATAATTCTTTGCTATTTCAGGGAACCAATCTTCCGCCTTCAAGGCAAATTGTACGAGCTAAGTTCTGTAAGCTTACTGTTGCTTTTTCATTTAGCTTACCAAGGGCACAGTTTGTCTTTAACTGATTAACTCAACTAGCGCTTGCTACTAATTTTATTTTTTAAACTTAGATTGTCTTGTCCATAACATGCTATCATTGAAATAAAATCCTCTTCAGAGGGTTCATCCCTTCACTGCTAATAACTTGCTGTGATTTAAAGGTATGAACTAGTAAATTCTAAAATGCTGTAGTAATCAACTCTTAACACTGTGGGTGCTTTGATATTTCTCTAATTTTAATGGACCTAAAAATAATTAAAATCATTAATGATCTTCATCTCTGTCCTTTTATGCTGTGTTGTTATAGACTTTAAGCCTTTCTGTTCCCCATGCATGATTATATTTCCAATAAATGTAGATGATGCTTCTGAAAGGTGGGTGAATATTGAGCATCTGATTTTGGTGTACTTGTTGGTATGCCTATCTAACTCCAATTATTTGCATTTATTTTTTTAAAAAAACAATAAAACAAAGTTCTGTTGATTGACATTTTATATGGTTTTTGAGTTGAATCTTTTAAAACCAGATTCTATGTATTCATTTTATAGAAGTATAAACACACTATGACTAGCATAGGCAAATTTGGTTTTGTCTATGTTTTTTTAACAATTATATTCTCATTTCTTCCATGACTGAAGAAGCAACCTTAATGTCTTCCTTCCAACTATGCACCAGTTCAGAATAAGATTGGAGCATGGTCAGTTAGGTGCCCCCTAGTGTTTTGGAAGAGGATCCCTGGTAGCGCAGTGGTTAAAGCGCTTGGCTGACAACTGAAAGGTCAGCGGTTAGAACCTATCAGCCGCTCCTTGGGAGAAAGATGTGACAGTCTGCTTCTGTAAAGATTATAGCCTTGGGAACCCTATTGGGGTCTGACCTGTAGGGTCGCTATGAGTCGAAATTGACCCGATGGCAATAGGTTTGTTTTTTGGTTTTGGTATTTTGGAAGAAGCAGACTTTGGATCCAGACATTCCTGGGTTCAAATTCTGCTCTGCCACTTACTAGCCATCTGGCCTTTGACAAATTGAGCCTCAGTCTGCTCAACTGTGTGATGGGGAGAAGAGAAAATATCTCTGCAGGGTGATTGTAAAAATCAGAAACCATGTACATAATAAGATTTGCAGCCTGGTACTGGACGTGTGTTCTGCAAAGAGTAGAAACCTTGCTTCCAGCAGGTAGGCGCTGCTTCTTGAAGCTTCTGGGAGGAAAAAAATAAAAAATTGAGTACAAAAATTATAAAAGCTGTAAAACAAGGAAAATGAAACACATGGGAAAATTTGAAACTATGGCAAATTATTCTGCTGATGCAATGCACGGATTAATGCTGGGTATGGCATGAAGGGTCTACCTATAAACCTTTCCTCGTGGTCAGAAACATCTCTAGCTCACAGAAGGATGTGCATATAGGAAAAGCAATAGTATAATGTCATAAAGGCACACTTTAAATAGGATCTAAAAGGAAACTGGAAATAGCTTTCAATAATGCTATTTCCAGATGTTAAAATTGTGCTAATTCTGTGTCTGTGACTTTATTTTTGCTGAGTACTTCAAAACCAACACATTTTTGAATTTTTATAACTCAGATAATAGAATTGTATTAGGTTGTAATATAGTAGAGATTTCTTATCCAAAACCCTTGGGGCCTGATGTGTCTTGAAAGTCAGAGTTTTTTTAATTTCAGAAAGATAATACATTGCATATATCATGTATTACCTAATACCCCTATGGGGTCAGAGGCATCACCCTGTAGTCAAATACGTTGTATTTCTTAGTGAAGCAAATGAATAATCACACCAAGTAGATTAAATGAAAGATATAAATAGCTTTATTCCAGGTCAGTTTTTGCAGCCAAATTTGTTTTTTAAAAAAAGCAAAAACTTACAGTTTTGCAAGTAAGGGAATATGGACCTAAATATTTTATTTTCCAGAATCAAATCCAATGATTTACATGCTATACAATATTATATTTTAAGGAATTCTTTATATTGTTTTCCTGCTTAGTGAAAGTGAAGCATAATGATTTGAGACCATTTTCTTTATTAATCTGATTATCTGATGTTGATTTGCGTTTTTGCTATCCAGAGGCTCAAAGCCAGGGAGCCTGATGCTGGCTTGTATGGTTGGTGAGGCTGAAACATCCCGCGATATCTTAGCATCTGGCTCATCCATTCTAGTATCTTCTTAGGGCTCCTGGTTATAAGAGCTGTACAGAATCTGTTCTGAAGAAATTTCAGAAGGATTTAAGGAAAGCTAAACTTCTGTAAAGTCTAACACCAGCTGTTTTTGTCTGCCTAGAAATTTAATAGTTCCACAAGTTGATGCCAACAAATGTACAAAAAAAGTGAACACGCAGTTAAATAGCCTAAAATTGGACTATCAAAAATTTAAATTTAAACTTCATCTGCTCACTCATCAAACATATATTTGAAACCCATGCGTGCCAAAAATTGTGGTGAGTGTTTAGAACAAAAAGATGAGTGAATCATGGGCCCTGTCCTCAGGGAGCTCACAGTCCAGTGGGGATGACGGTAAGTAAGCAAATTGAAGTCTGCCCTCTCTTTCAAGGCTAGCTCCTTTTGATCCTCCAGGTCTCCCTGAAACGTCATTTCTGCAAGAGGTCGGCCCTGAATATTGGGTCTAATCTAAAGTCCCCGCCTTCCCCATTGTCTTACCTTTATTGAATTTTATTATTTGAAATAATCTTGTTCATTTTTTTTTTATCTTCCTTCACTAGGACATAAACTCTATGAAAGCTAACTTTGTGATTCTGAAAGTATCATTGTAAGATTTTAAGCAGGATCGTAATAACATTTTAGAAAAATTATTCTGTCTGTAGTGTGGAGAAAAGGTTTTGAAGGGGGGATAAGACTGGAAAAAGGAGACTAGTTAAGAGGCATTTGCAGACAAGAGATTATGGTGGTCTGGGCTAGGGCATTTATACTGTTTGAGAAGAAGCAGATGAATTCAAGAGATATTAAGTGGAAGAATCCATAGGATTTATTATGGAAGGAAGAGAGGGCTGGGGAATTGTCAGGGATGCTCTCCAGATTTTTGACTTAGGCAACAAGTAAGGCAGTGGTGGTCTTCATGGAGAAAGGAACATAGTGAGGAAGTCAGATTTGGATCCAGAGTCAGGATGGGTGGATTTGTTGAGTATGATATCCAAGTGTAACTGTCCAATGGGAGTTGGGTAAAAGTGTCTAGAGTTCAAAAGAGACAATTATTTATTTCATAGACAGTGGGGAACCACTGAAGGATTTCTTGTTAGGGAAAGGGATATCATCTGACTTGTATGTTAGAAAGATCTATGTGTCAACTGTGACTAAAGGTTTGGAAGAGTAAAACTAGAGATATGAAAATTGGTGAAGATGTTATGTAAGTAATTCAGGTAAGAAAATACAAAGGTCAGTAGCAGTAGGTATGGAGGAGAGGGGCAGATTCAAAATATATTTAGAGGGTAGAGTTGGAAGGAGCCCTGGTGGCACAAGGGTTAATTGCTAGGCTGCTAACCAGAAGGTTGGCAGTTCAAATCTACCCAGTGGCTCCATGGAAGAAAGACCTGGTGATCTGCTTCTGTAAAGATTGTAGCCAAGAAAACCCTATGGGGCAGTTTGAGTCTGTCACTTGGGTTCACTATGAGTAGGAATCAACTTGACGGCACCCAACAACAACAACAGACTTGGAAGGAGTTAATGAATAGCCGTGGGAGGTACTGAAAGGGATTAAGTCATCCTTCCAGACTTATGGCTAAGAGAATCCACTGACAAAGGGAGTACAGGAGAAGGAAGAGCAGGTTTCAGGGGAGATGGAGGGATAAGATGATGATTTCAGTTTGGGATATTTTGTTTGTGCCTATGGGAGAGATCAGTAGGGGTTCAGTACTCATCTAGACTGGAGACATAAATTTTAGAGTTGTCCAGATATGCATGGTAGCTAAAGCTGTGGCACTAAATGAGATCACTAGCAAATGAAGAAGGAAATATGGATATAAAGCATGATAAAGAAGAGCTGGGGCAGGATGAGGAACTAAAAAGGAGAGTAAGTGCTGAGAGTGTAGGAAAACTTGGAGAGTAGTAGAATGGAAGTCAAGGAAAGAATGTTTCAAGGGCGGCGTAATCAATAGTATTAGATGTTTCTGAGAGTTCAAGAGACATGGCAGAGTTGACAATTGGACTGGTAGAAGGCCCTGTGCAGTGTTGGGGACCACCTGAGTGTCTAGCAGTGACACCAGTCCTTTTAGTTGTATGAATTGCTCTTCTGCTCCACAGCTGGAAGGTAGCACAAAGCTGAGAAAGCAAACAACTTAATTGATATCCTGAGTTGGGGTTTTTCTAGGGGGGGATCATGTAAGTTCAAGAGGGCAGATGAGCTAAAGCTTTAAAGAGAGATGGGTTGAAGTAAAGAATTACGTAATCTAATATGAATGGTCTTGATTGATGCATTAGTTAGGATAGGCCAGCTAAGTAACAAACAACCCCAGAATTTCACTAGCTTAATGTGATAAAAATTTGATTCACCTTGGTGTAACAATCCAGTGAAGATGGACCAGGGTGGAGGGCATCCCTCCCTCACATGGTCAGACGGGGACTTTGGAATCGTCTTCACTCTTCCAGCAGGTGGGAAAGAGAAAGAAGTTCCAGTGAGGGAGGTTTTGAAGGACCGGCCTGGATGTGGCACACATGACTTCCATTCACATTCTGTTGTCTCAGTCATTTGGCCTCAATGAACTGCAAGGGAGATAAGGAACTATGATCTGAGCATGTGCCCAGGAAAAAGAAGAGAGAAAAGATGGCACTGACTGGAAATTGAAAGGAAATGGGCAAGCCAGGGCAATGGAGGTTTTACTGAAGTCAGAGAAAATGGGTACCAGGATTAAGGGAAAGAGGCTATAGGGTTGGAGTTTAAAGTTAGTGGGATGTCATATTTAAGGTTTACGAAGAGAATGCCACCTGAAAGTCATAAACATTATTGGAATAAGAAAGAACAGACAATAGAAGATTTGCTTGACAAATGATAGCTACAGATATCTGTGGAACATTGTCTTCAGAAGGTGTGTGTAGCTCAAGAGAAATGGAGATGCAGTTTTTTGATTTGAATATGTTGAGGGTCAGGATATGTTGAGGCTAGGAGGACACATGTGACATCTACATGACTGATACCTCATTCTTTTAACCACAAGAGTATGGAAGGAAGACACAGCTGCTTTGGCCCTAGACTGCAGTTGTGCAATGAGGAAGACTTTTTCCTTAGATAGGGAGTAAAACAGGTGTTTGCAGGAGCCTGGGTATCAGGGTACCTCCTAGTCCCAGATGTATTGTTTGTTTCATTTCCCATCAATGTGCCTTGTATTGCTCTAACTTTATATTGGAGAGGGGAACTGGGCTTTCCCAAGCCTACAGGTCTCAATATAACTATATTTTCAACTTTCTTAAATTGTAGGCTGCAAGCAAAAAAGAGCTTTCTTATCAAAACCAGGTTTCTTCTTCCCCTGCTCTCTGAAAGCTAAGTTCAGTGGACACTAGTCTGTTTTTCCTAGGACCCTCTACAGGTCTTAGAAAATTGTCAACCCACCCTAACATCCTGAAATTCCTACCAAGTCCCCTAGTTTTTCAGCCTCTGTAAATACATGGTTTGAGCCTAGTGTTAAAAGAGATGAGAGTTTAATCAGCTATTTTACTAATGGGTAACAATGATTTCTACCTTCCTAGCCTAAGATAGAGGACTCCTCATGGCCCTCCCACCTTCTTCCTCCTCTAAACCAATTCCACAGTTTAGAGTCTGTCACTCTTAACCCCCACCCTCGCCCCACTTCCTACTCCCAATAGCTTTATCAGTTAGGATTCTTTCAGATATAAATTTCAGAAAACTCAAGTGACTTTGTAAAAAAGGAGTTTATTAGTTTACATTATTGAACAATTCAGGGATAGAGTAAGTTCTGTTTAATCCGTGGCTCAACAGTGTCACGATGAACTGGTTCCTTTCTTCCTGTTATTTGGTTCTGCTGCTTTGTTGTTGGCTCCATTCTTGGGCCTCAAGGAGTTGCAAGATGAATGCCAGCAGCTTCCAGGGGATTTCCTTCCTGGTTTGAATCCAGAAGAAATAAATGAGTCTTTCTCCCAGAATTCTTTTAAAAACTCATGAGGTTCACTCTGATTGGACTGACTTGGATCATGTGCTCATTTCTGAACCAATCATGGTGTCCAGTGAATGAGATGCACTGATTGGCTGAAGCCAGGATCATGTGGGACTGGGGTGGCTCCTCACCAGATCACCTGGACTGGAAGTAGGGGCAGGCTGCCTTTCTACCTCAAAGTCAGAGCTGCTGTTGGAAGAAGACTAGACACCAGAGGAGGTGCACCACACATGACCCATATGGGTACTTGCTGAGCATTGTTTTCAGAACAATTTAATTTGGATTGTAGGATTCTTGTGTATATTCTCTTCTTGAAGGACTGTAAGATGGCTAACACCTTATTATTAAAGCCCGTGGTTCACTTATTGATTAAATTTAATGATTTTTCCAGTTCATCCTCTGGTTTTTCTTCCTTCCCGCCTTCCTCCTCCTCTTTTTATTTTAAACATTTATTTTTATTCATTTTTTTTTTACCTTTTAAAACAATTTAATTCTAAGTATATGTAGTTTTTTTTTTTTTAATTGCACTTTAGATGAAGGTTTACATAACAAATAGTTTCTCATTAAACAGTCAGTAAACATATTGTTTTATGACATTGGTTAACAACCCCACGACATGTCAACACTTTACCTTCTCGACCTTGGAGGACTTTTTTTTTTTTTGGTGAAAATATACGTAGCCAAAAATACACCATTTCAAAAATTTCTACATGTACAATTCAGTGACATCAGTTACATTCTTCCAGTTGTGCTGCTATTCTCACTGCCCTTTTCCAAATTATTCCATCACCATTATCTTCAATTCACTGTCTTCTAGGCTTCCCATCAAACCTTTTGAGGTGCTGTTGTCAGTTTTATCTCACATAGATAATTTTTTTTTCCTCCTCCTTTTTATTGATTATACTAGATTAACAGGCAATCCAGTGAAATGGCTCAGAGCTGGGACTGTGAAGTCACTGTGTAACTGTGAGCAAATTGTTTAACCTTTCTGTTCCTTAGGTTTCTTATCTGTAAAAAGCTGATAATAGTAATCGGCTCATAGGTTGCTGTGAGGGTTAAATGAGATAATACAAGTTAGCTATCTAGAACAGGACGTGGCTGATGTTAAGTGCTATATAAAGTGCTTGCTGCTATTATTATTACTACTATTATTACTACTTTGGACATGTTATCAAGAAGGACCAGTCTGTGGAAAAGGACATCATGCTTGGTAAAGTAGAGGGTCAGTGAAAAAGAGGAAGACCCTCAATGAGATGAATTGACACAGTGGCTGCAACAGTGGGCTGAAGCATAGCAGTGATTTTGAGGATGGCACAGAACTGGGCTATCTTTTGTTCTGTTGTGCGTGGGGTCGCTATGAGTCTGAACTGACTCCATGGCACCTAACAACAACACCAGTTATTATCATTATGTGTTTTTTATTATTCTTTTAGATTTCAAGAAGAACAATAACTGAATTGCTTTTATTCTAACTGAGCATCCCCTACCCCACCCCTCTTGAGGGGGGATGGTTGCCACAAAGCAACAATGAAATCTGCATAATCTGTGTTCATGTTTACTTTGCAAACCCTGACACATAGAACGTGCTGAATAAATACCCCTTTGTAAAAACAGCTTGGGGGCAGTGTCTGACCTCTTCCAACTTCACCAGGAGGAAGGAGAACCAAGATCAACAGCACAAGGCTGATGATTCCCATGAGACGGAGGCCAGACAAGCCTCCTCTCTCTGCCATCTTTACCAATTCTGATACCAATCATCCCTCGCACAGCACTCTGTATTTCTCTTCTGTGCTCAATAATTCATTGCAATGACCACACAGAACTCACGGACTACACAATTATGGGGTTTATTAGGGAAGTAACAGTTACAATACAGGCTCAGGAACACTCAGGGATACAGGTCTTTCATCAGGACAGCTTTTTCCCAAGGTGCTCACAGACACACCTCTCCCTGGCCCTAGGTCTCTCCCCAAAGGCACTAAGCTTTCTCTCAGCAGTTCTGGGTGGTTCTGCATGTCTTTTCAAATGCAAATCTGTGGGGGGCTCAGGTTTTCCACCTCAGCCCCAATCTATACATAGGGTTACTGCATTCACACCAACAGTCTGTGTTTCCCTTGGGCAAATCCTAGTTCCCCTTTTAGTACATCCAATCAAGTATTGGCTGAAGGCAGAGTTACATGCTCTCTATAATCTACAAAATGCAATATTCATTTCTAGCATACATTTAAGTCTGCTTTACAACGTTAGGTAGGAGAAACATTCAATATCCATAGTACATTCAGATAAATGCATAATCCTAAACACATAAGCCTTTTAAAACATTTGAGTTTAGTCTTCTCTATAACTTAACTATCTTGCCATACATATGCATATGGCCTTAGGCCTCTAACTGGGTGGAATCAGAAGGCCATGGCCCCCTATCAGTCATTCCGCTTATCTGGCCTGGCTTTTGCCCCAGGCCACTCCAGGTGGAGCTTTTCTCCCCTCAGCTGCAGCATAACCTTCCGTTCAGACATTACCAGTAACAACCAAAGTAACCATCTAAGAATCAAAAGTTTCATTTCCTAAGTCCCTTTGCTCTTTCTCTTACTAAATTCCATGCTTTCATGAGTCTGAAGCCATTGCAAAGAATCCCACTTCTGACACCAACTGTAAAAACGATGTGGGGCAGTGTCTGACCTCCTCCAACTTCACCAGGGGAAGGAGGCCAAGATCAACAGCACAAGGCTGATGATTCCCATGAGGTGGAGGCCAGACAAGCCTCCTCTCTTTGCCGTCTTTACCAATTCTGATACCAATTGTCCCTTGCACAGCACTGTCTATTTCTCTTCTGGGTTTGATAATTCAGTGCAGTGACCACACAGAACTCACAGACCATGCTCACGATTACGGGGTTTATTAGGAAAGTAACAGTTACAATTCAGGCTCAGGTACACTCAGGGATACAGTTCTTCCAACAGGACAGACTCTTCCCAACTGTGCTCATAGGCACACCTCTCCCTGGCCCTAGGCCTCTGTCCAAAGGCACTCAGCTTTCTCTCTCTGTGGGCTGGGAAGCGCACCATGACGTCTCCTGCTGCCAGGTTTCTGCTGCCAGGTCTTTCCTGCCACTGCTTCTCACCAGCTTCAGGGTTACAACTTGCTCTCTCTCTCTCTCTATCTCAGTCTCCTGCTTCCAGGAGCTTCTCAGGGCAGGGATCCAGGGTCCAAAGGACATACTCTCCACTCCTGGCTGTTCTTCTCGTTGGTGGTTGGCTCCTCCTCTTTGCTCTAGAATTGGCTTGCTTTTAAGGCAAAACTGACCAATCCTCTTGGTGGGCCACATTACCCTATCACACAGTCCCACCCATTCACCTGGGTGGGACTCCTGAATGAATGAATAAATAAAAAGTGAAGTGTTTCTATTAATTATATTTTCTTAATGAGTGTTTGTTAACAAATATAAACACATGAAAAACTTTAGATAAGAATGGCATTTTTGTATTAAAAGTTAAAAAAATATTTTTTAAAAAGTCATTATGTTTATGTGAAGATATCTTTCCAATTAAAAAAATAATGCTGGTAAACTTATCTCGGGATTATTCATTTAAAGCATATTTACCTTTATTTAGTACATGATGATAACGATCCAATTTTTCCAACAGTTATGGTTCATGGATTAATTTTTGAGAACAACTTTCTGAGTATAAAACAAGAAAAATTCACCTCCCACACCAATATTTTTATAAGCTCTTTCAGGCTATAAGAAGATGAAAGCAATTCAAAGGTCCTTGCAGTTTAACATGCATTTTTAATGAATGTTGCAAGTGTTTAGAGCCAGCCATCAGTTCTTTATTATGTTTTTAACTAGGTAAGTACTTTAAAAAAAAAAACAAACTGTTATTAGTTACAGGAAGAATTGAATTAATTTTGGCTCATCTCTCTTTTGATTTTCAGGGTAGTCAGTTTTAATGAAAACCCTATCAACGCTATAGCTGGTGTTTGTTCTTAAAGACATAACTGGAAAAATTAAGAATTCTCAAAGATTTGTAGCAAGGTATGGTTCATTGGTAGAATTCTTGCCTTCCCTGCAGGAGACCCTGTGTGATTCCTGGCCAATGCATCTCTTGTGCAGCCACCATCTATCTGTCAGTGGCAGCTTGCATGTTGCTGTGATGCTGAACAGGTTTCAGTGGAGCTTCCAGACTAAGACAGACTAGGAAGAAAGGCCTGGTGGTCTGCTTCCAAAAAACAGCCAATGAAAGCCCTGTGGATCACAAAGATCTGATCTGAAACCCATCATGGAGATGGTGTAGGACAGGGAAGCATTGAGTTCTGTTGGATACAGGGTCACCATGAGTTGGGGGCCAACTCTCTGGCAACTAACAACAGCAACATAATAAAGATACATTTTTAAGAATGCATAATGCTTACATGTATTCATTTCCTTTATAAGCAACAAAATCTAAATGCAATTTTTATTAGGTGTATTGGATTGCTTTTCATATGTAAAATTATGCAGTTCAAGTCAGTGGGAATATAATATGTGTACCAGTATGTGTCCCTGTCACAGCTGTTCTAGAATGTACCTTATGTGTAAAATAAGACCCATTATTCTGAGTTGTGTCTCTTTCCTGTTAGTATAATGTGGTGGCCTGCTGCCACTTAGCCTGACATTGAAATCCTTAAATTTATAAACTAAACGCTAACCATTTTGGGACTGCTGTTTTCCTTGGTCCCTGAAAGGTTTTCTTTTCTTTCCTTCCCTTCCCTTGCCTTCCCTTTCTTTTCTCTTATCTCCTTTTTTTTTTTTTTAAAGTGGTTAAACAACACTTTACCTATGCTTTAGCTGTATAATATGCTGATGTATCTTAATTGTTTATTAAATGAAGAATTTGTAAATTAGAACATTGGAGTTTTAAAAGATATTTTCTTTTTTAATCTGGGAAAATGCCTTCTGTTGTTGAGATAATACAGTTCTGTGGTATACTTTTGCACAGTGCTGTTAGCAAATTATTTTGGTTAGTCATTGTTTTGAAGATTACTTCCTGAGAATTTACCTATTTTCCTAAAAACTTTGTAGTTTATAAATAATTTATCATGAGGAAAATATTAAACATTCAATACTTTTTAATGATACTATGCCAACTCCCTTATTTCTCATTCATTTTCTGCCTACTCCCCTCTCCAATCTCACACCACCCCTCAAGAAAGAGCAGAGTGGGGGTGGGGGGCAGGGGAGAAAACAGACAGACAGATGGACCAGTGAAGGAGAGGTTCCACAAACATGGTGTGGAGCTATAAATCCCATTTTAAGATTTGGATATTTGCATTTTTAAAACGAGCCAACTTAGAAAAGTTGTTATTTACCAAAAAAGATGTCACAAGAGGAATGGCTGTCCATTCCCATCAATTCTGTAGAAGTCGTAACAGTTTGCCTTAACTGAGTGGAGTGCTTCAGGTGCTGTTTTAAGTGTTTTACACACATTAACTCATTAACTCCTCCCCATTAACCCTGTGAGATAGGCATCGTTATTATCCCAGTTTTACAGAGAACTGAGGCATGGAGAGGCTGAATAATACACCTGGTCACACAGATTATAAATGACAGAACCAGTCTTGGGATCCAGGCAATGGGAATCTAGACCTTGTTCTCTTAACCACTGTTTAACCACTTCCTTGGATAGTGTATAAATTGCATCAAGAATTTTGTTTAGTATCTCAATTATGGCAAGTCACATCATTTAAATTCACTCACTGTTATTTTTATCACTTCCTCAAAAATTTTCTTACACTAGAAGTATTAGATCCTAAAAAAAATGAATGTGGGCTGGTATAAAGTAATCTGATTAACAATGAAAAACTGTAATAGCTGCTAGAATTTGTTTCCTTTTAATCCCCTAATTTTAAGAAAATATCTTCAGAGGGGCCAGTCAATAGCTGATGAAATACAACAGCCATTGTTTTAATAAAACAGAGAATGGAGTCCATGAAAGCCATACTTAGGGAAATGTATGGCCTACTGATTTACTCTGTGTCTTTTTAATGTCTGTCTCTTATGATTTTTTTTCTAGAAAATACACAGATATTTTTACTGTATTTTTACAGTCAAGTTGCACCTTAATTGAGGGTTTAAGGTTTAAAATTAGTGAGGAGAAAATCCTGTCTACTCAAAATTACCTTGCAAAATCCCTTCAGTATTTAGAATAATGGCCCCAACACACTTCAGCTGTGGTGTTTCCTTGGGGAGCAGAAACCTGGTCTCGTTTCACCAGGAGAAAGGGTAATTGGGTAAACAAAGAGTTTTCTCCTGCCTCCATCCAGCTGTCCCACGACTACCTCCCTCCCTCCCTGCTTCTCTCTTTTCCTCCCTGTCTTTCTTGTCCTCTCAGCCTGTCTCTCTTTTCTACAAAGTGTGGTATGTTTGATTTCAAGTAAGCCGAATGCCTGTATGATTTGAATTCCCTGGAATTTTTATAGCATATTTTAGTTTTACTGTCACCCATTGGAGAACCTATTATTTTATTAACTACTGTCATTTCAGACATGAACATTCTGGCTCATTGTCTTCCTGTTCATGGCTGTTTTTGATGTGTATGGACATTGGGATTATATCAGTTCTCTTGGTCCTGGATGAGTAGGTCTCACCGTTTTAATCTCCACTATTTTATGTACTGTGGACTACACGCCTGTTCTTGCACTGACAAGTAGGTGGCAGAGGGTTGCTATTTCAGCCTACACCAAAAGTTGCTGGTTTTCTCCCTCTGGGTGGATCCATCACTGGCCAAACCCATAGCCCTCCCCTTACTCCATCTGTTACTAAGCAATGCCAGTCTTTAGCTCCTGGGTGTCACACACATGTTTACATGTAGTCAGGTTGCTTGCATTTCCATCCCTTACCAGCTAACTCATCTAGGTGTTTGGCCAGAGACTTCTTACGTAGTTGGTCAGGATAGATTCTGATGCCTGAGTTGTTACCCTAGAAAAGCCGAAGTCATTCCTCAGGTCTTCTTTAATTCTTGCTTCGTTGCTTTATATGCAATGCATAGCTTATTTAGCACAAAGTATCAATATGGCTATTTTAAACCTATAATTTTCCTTTGCTACACAAAAAGTACATGAATATATTCCCGTTGTGAAAAAGTTAAGTAATTCAGATAAAGTAAATATGCCCTTGGTCCCCACCCAGTCCCTCCACAGGGCTGAACCAATGTTATCATTTCAGAGTACATGTTGTTGTTAGCTGCCCTTCGGTTAGCCCCACCTCATGGTGACTTCACGCACAATGGGTTTGGACTGTTGTGATCCATAGCGTTTTCATTGGCTGCTTTTCAGAAATAGATCTCCAGGCCTTTCTTTCTGGTATGTCTTAGTCTGGAAGCTCTGCTGAAATCTGTTTAGCATCACAGCAACATTAAAGCATCCACTGACAGATGAGTAGTGCCTGCATTTGAGGTGCACTGACTGGGGATCGAACCTAGATCTCCCTCATGGAAGGCAGTAATTCTACCACTAAGCCACCACTGTCCTCCTATGCATGCACACAGTGCTGGATATTATATTTTATATAATTCTTGATGATTGGGTGGAAAGAATAATATGTTGTTTTGATTTGCATTTCACTTATTGCAACTTACTGAGCATTCTTTCATGTATTTAATAGACATTTGCATGTTCCTTCTCTTATTAAATGTCTGATCATGTCTTCTGTCCATTTTGGAAGACTGTTGTGTTTTTCTCTTATTGATGTTTAGGATATTTTTATAGGCGAGGTATTAATTTTGTATTTATAGTGCAAATATTTCAGATTTTTTTTGTCACTTGATTTTAACTTTATTGTACATTATAAAATAAAAGCCTATCATTTTAATTAGACAATTTTTGGGGCCTTTATATTTTACCTTGCTTATATTTTCTTCTAATAGTTGTATAAATTTTTATGCTTAGTAATGTGGAAATGGAATTATTTTCCTGCTTATCATATACTTCCATCCTGTTAAAACACAGTCACTTATCTCTACAACTTCCTAGTGATGAGAAATATTTTCATCTTTATTGGCCACTAGTACTATTCGTCTTTTGCGAATCATCTATGCATGCCTTTGCTTATTTTCTTTTTGAATTTTTTTTTTACTTTTATTGGCTCATAATAGAATTTTTATACAGTGTCTTAGTCATCTAGTGCTGCTATAACAGAAATACCACAAGTGGATGGCTTTAACAAAGAGAAATTTATTTCTTCACAATCAAGTAGGCTAAAAGTCCAAATTCAGGGCATCAGCTACAGGGGAAGGCTCTGTCTCATGAATGTTCCCCAGGACTAGGAGCTTCTCAGCGCAGGGACCCTGGTCCAAAGGACACGCTCTGCTCCTGGCACTGCTTTCTTGATGGTATGAGGTCCCCAACTCTCTCCTTGCTTCTCTTTCCTTTTATCTCTTAAGAGATAAAAGGTGGTGCAGGCCACACCCCAGGGAAAATCCCTTTACACTGGATCAGGGATGTGATCTGGGTAAGGGTGGTGTTACAATCCCACCCTAATGCTCTTTAACATAAAATTACAATCACAAAATGGAGGCCAACCACACAATTGTGGGAATCATGGCCCAGCCAAATTGATACACATATTTTTTGGGGGACACAATTCAATCCATGACATACAGTAACAATAATGAATCTTTTGTCACATTTGTTAACTATTTTTCTCATTTTCTTGTATTTAATTTTACTTAGAAGATTTTTGAGGTAAAACTTACAAAAATGTTTTGTAGTAATATCTATTGCTGTTTTTCCTCTCATTTCTTGCGTTATGTTTATGTTTAGGAAGGCAGTGCCCAACTCTTGAGCAGTTAAATATTCATATGTGTACTTGTAGCATTTTTTATGAAGCCATCATTGACATTGTCTCTGTAATCCATCTGACATTCATCATGGCCCACGGCAGGTGGTGAGGTGCTAACTCTGGAGAAAGTGTAGGGTTAATGGCATAGATTCTGAAGCCTGACTGCCAGCCTCAGCATCTGGCTCTGCCACTCGCCAGCTGTGGGTAGGTTCCTTAACATCTTGGTGCCTCAGTTTCCTCATTTGCAAAAGGGATATGATCACTGTACCTATGGTTGCTGTGAGAGTTAAACACATTAGTTTATATAAAGCACTGAGAGCAGTGCTTTGCACATTGTAACAACTCAGTAACTGTCAGCTATTATTATTATTTAAAAACTTTATTCTAGGATAGTAAATTTCCATATATGTTTCAATGATCCATACCATCACCATTGGTTTGCAATGCTTCCTTGATCACATAACAATGTTAACAATAGTAGCATTATAATTCTAGCAGCTCACATTTCTTGAAATTTGACTCTGTGCTGGGCATGGCCCTAAGTGTGTTGCATACATCAGCTCATGCAATTCTATAACAACCCTATGAAATAGGTTCCATTATTTCTCCTGTTTTATAAATAGTATTACTGAAGCTTAGAAAATTTAAATAGTTCACCCTAGGTCATACAACGTATAAGTGGAAGAGTTCTGACCTCGTCTTGGTCAAAGATGAGCTCTTAACCTATGGTCTGTATTTGGATTATTTATCTTGTCCATCCATGTGTTGATTTTTGTACAGTGACATGCTTTTTTTTTAATTTTTTTATTTTTTATATTTTACTGTACTTCAGGTGAAGGCTTACAGAACAAATAGTTTCTCATGAAACAGTAGTACACATGTTGTTTTATGACATTGGTTAAAACCCCACAACATATTAACCCTCTAAATTCTCAACCATTTTGTTTTTGGTGAAAATACACATAGCCAAAGATACACCGTTTCAAAAATTTCTACATACACAGTTCAGTGACATTGACTACGCGCTTCCAATTGTGCTATTATTCTCACTTAAGATGAAGGCTTACAGAACAAAAGTTTCTCATTTAACAGTTACTACAAATGTTGCCCTATGACAATGGTTCACAATCTCACAACACATCAACAATACCCTTACTCAAACTTGGGTTCCCTATCACCAGCTTCCTTGTCCCCTTCTGCCTTCTGGCCCTTGTCACTGGACTCCTGTAGCTCGTTAGTCTCATTTGGTTTTACGGGGCTGTCCACTCGCAGGCTGAACAGTGAACCTCGGAGGTAACTTCACCACTGAGCTAAAAGGGTGTCTGGGGGCCATACTCTCGAGGTTTCTCCAGTCTCCTTTAGGCCAGTAAATCTGGTCTTTTTTTTGTGAGTTAGAATTATGCTCTACATCCTTCTCCAGCTCTGTCCAGAACCCTCTGTTGTGATCCTGGTCAGAGCAGTCAGTGGTGGTAGCCAGGCACCATCTAGCTGTACTGGACTCAGTCCGGTGGAGGCCTTGGTAGCTGTGGACAATTAGTCCTTTGGACTAATCTTTTCATTGTATCCTGTTCTCTTCATTCTCCCTTGCTCCGGAAGGGATGAGACCAGTGGAGTATCTTAGATGGCCGCTCACAGGCTTTTAAGACCCCAGACACTATTCACCAAGGTAGAATGTAGAGTATTGTCTTTATAAGCTGTGTCATGCCAGTTGAGCTAGATCTTCCCTGAGACCATGGTCCCCACAGCCCTCCGCCCAGCAATTCAGTCCCACAGGGAGTTTGGATGTGTCTATGGGCTTCCATGACCTTTCCACGTACAGGTTGTGCTAGTTTCCCCTGTATTGTGTACTGTCTCACCCTTCACCCAAGATACCACTTATCTATTGCCTATTTAGTATTTCCCCCCTACCCCTCCCATCCCTGGTAACCAACAAAGATTGTTACATTTTGTGTGTGAACTTTTTCATGGGTGTTTACAATAGAGGTCTCATACAGTATTTGTCCTTTTGTGATTGACTTACTTCACTCAGCTTAATGTCCTTCAGTTTCATCCATGTTATGAGATGCTTCACAGATGCATTGTGGTTCTTTCTCGTTGCATAGTACTCCATTGTGTGTATGTACCACAGTTTGTTTATCCATTCGTCTGTTGATGGGCATCTAGGTTGTTTCCATCGTTTTGCTATTGTGAACAATGCTGCCACGAACATAGGTGTGCATATGTCTATTCGAGTGACGACTCTTATTTCTCTAAGATATATTTCTAGGAGTGGAATTGCTGGATCGAATGGTATGTCTATTTCTAGCTTTCTGAGGAAGCGCCATATGATTTTCCAGAATGGTTGTATCATTTTGCCTTCCCACCAGCAGTGCATAAGTGTTCCGATCTCCCCGCAGCCCCTCCAACATTTGTTATTTCCAGTGTTTTTGATTCGTGCCAGTAATGCCTGGGTGAGATGGTATCTCATTGTGGTTTTAATTTGCATTTCTCTAATGGCTAGTGATCCCGAGCATCTCCTCATGTTTCTGTTGGCCATTTGACTGTCTTCTTTGGTGAAGTGTCTGTTCATTTCCTTTGCCCATATTTAATAGGATTATTTGTCTTTTTGTTGTAGAGGTGTTGGATTTTCATGTAGATTATGGAGATTAGACCTTTGTCTGACTTGTACTGTCCAAAAATTTTTTCCCAGTCTGTACGTTCTCTTTTTACTCTTTTGGTGAAGTCTTTTGAAGAGCATAGGTGTTTGATTTTTAGACGATCCCAGTTATCTAGCTTATCTGTGGGGTTTTGTGCATTGATGGTTATGGTTTGTATCCTGTTAATGCCATTTATTAAGGCCTGTAGTGTTGGTCCTATTTTTTCTTCTAGGAACTTTATATTTTTAGGCTTTATATTCAGGTCTTTAATCCATTTTGAAGTGCTTTTGTATACGGTGTGAGGTATGGGTCCTGTTTCATTTTTTTGCAGAGGGATATCCAGTTTTGCCAGCACCATTTGTTCAAAAGACTATCTTTTCCCCATTGGATGGACTTTGGGCCTTTGTCAAAGATCAGGTGACCGTAGGTGGATGGATTTACATCTGGGTTCTCAATTCTGGTCAATTGGTCAATGTATCTATCGTTGTACCAGTACCAGGCTGTTTTGACTACTGTAGCTGTATAGTAGGTTCTAAAGTCAGGTAGTGTGAGTCCTCCAACTTTATTCTTCTTCTTCAGTAGTGCTGTACTTATTCGGGGCTTCTTCCCTTTCCATATAAAGTTAATGATTAGTTTTTCCATCTCTTTGAAGAATGTGGTTGGTATTTGGATCGGGATTGCGTTGTATTTGTAAATTGCTTTGGGTAGAATTGACATTTTCACAATGTTGAGTCTGCCTATAAATGAGCATGGTAGGTTTTTCCATTTATGTAGATCCCTTTGGGTTTCATGCAGTAGTGTTTTGTAGTTTTCTTTGTATAGCTCTTTTACATCCCTGGTCAGATTTATTCCTAAATATTTTATCTTTTTAGGGGCTATTGAAAATGGTATTGTTTTCCTGATTTCCTTTTCATAGTTCTCCTTACTGGTGTATAGGAATCCAACTGATTTTTGAATGTTTATCTTGTATCCTGCTACTCTGCTGAATCTTTCTATTAGTTCCAGTAGATTCCTCGTGGAGTCTTCAGGGTTTTCTATATATAGTATCATATCATCTGCCAACAGGGACAGTTTACTTCTTCATTACCAATTTGGATGCCCTTTATTTCTTTTTCTTGCCTTATTGCTCTAGCTAGAACTTCCAGCACAATGTTACATAGGAGTAGTGATAAAGGGCATCCTTGTCTTGTTCCTGTTTTCAAGGGGAATGTTTTCAACCTCTCTCCATTAAGAATGATGTTGGCCATTGGTTTTGCATAGATGCCCTTTATTATGTTGAGAAATTTCCCTTCTATACCTATTTGATTGAGATTTTTTATCAGGAATGGGTGTTGGACTTAGTCAAATGCCTTTTCTGCATCAGTTGAGATGATCATGTGATTCTTTTCTTTCCTTTTATTTATGTGGTGGATTACGTTGATTGATTTTCTAATGTTGAACCATCCTTGCATACCTGGTATGAATCCTACTTGGTCGTGGTGTATTATTTTTTTGATATGATGCTGAATTCTATTGGCTAGAATTTTGTTCAGAATGTTTGCATCTATATTCATGAGAGATATTGGTCTGTAATTTTCTTTTTTTGTGACATCTTTGCCTGGTTTTGGTATCAGCGTTATGCTGACTTCATAGCATGAATCTGGAAGTGTCGCTTCCTCTTCTATGCTCTGAAATAGCTTGAGTAGTACTGGAAGAAGCTCTTCTGTAAATGTTTTGTAGAATTCTCCAGTGAAGCCATCTGGGCCAGGGCTTTGTTTCGTTGGGATTTTTTTTTTTATCACCTTTTCAATCTCTTCTCTTGTTATGGGTCCTTTCAGATTTTCAACATCACTTTCTTGTAGTTTGGGTAGGTCATGTGTTTCTAGAAATTTATCCATTTCCTCTAGGTTTTCAAATTTGTTGGAGTATAGTTTTTCATAATATTCTGTTAGAATCCTTTTTATTTCAGTTGGGTCTGTTGTAATGTCCCCCATTTCATTTCTTATTTGGGTTATTTGTGTCCTCTCCTGTTTTTCTTTTGTCAGTCTGGCCAGTGGTTTGTCGATTTTGTTGATTCTTGCAAAGAACCAACTTTTGGTTTCGTTGATTCTTTCTACTGTTTTTCTGTTCAATATTTCATTTATTTCTGCTCTGATCTTTACTATTTCGTTTCTTCCGGTGTTTGTGGGCTTTTTTTGTTGTTCTCTTTCTATTTGTTTGAGTTCTGTAGTTAATGTGTTCATTTAGTCCCTTTCTTCTTTTTTGATATGTGCATCTATTGCTATAAATTGTCCTCTGAGGACTGCCTTTGCTGTGTCCGAAAGGTTTTGGTATGATGTGTTTTCATTCTCATTTGATTCTAGGAATTTTTGGATTCCATCTCTGGTTTCTTCTATTACCCACTGATGTGTAAGCAGGGTATTATTCAGTTTCCATGTAGTTGATATTTTTCCCCTGCTCTTTCTATTGTTAATTTCTACCTTGATGGCATTGTGGTCAGAGAAGATACTTTGAATTATCTCAACATTTTGGATCTTGTTGAGGATTGCTCTGTGGCCTAAGATGTGGTCTATTGTGGAGAACGTTCCATGTGCATTGGAAAAGAATGTGTACTTTGCAGCGGTTGGATGGAGTGTTCTGTATATGTCTATGAGGTCAAGTTGGCTGACTGTGCCCCTTAGGTCTTCTGTATCTTTGCTGAGTTTCTTCTTAGTTGTTCTGTCCTTTACTGAGAGTGGTGTGTTGAAGTCTCCTACTGTTATTATGGAACTGTCAATTTCTCTCTTCAGTTTTGTTATAGTTTGTTTTATGTATTTTGGACCCTGTCATTGGGTGCGTAGATGTTTATTATGGTTATGTCTTCATGATGGATCCTCCCCTTAATCATTATATAGTGTTCTTCTTTGTCTTTTATGGTGGATTTTGTTTTAAAGTCTATTTTATCTGAGATTAGAATTGCCACTCCTGCTCGTTTTTGGTAGTTGTTAGCTTGATACATTTTTTTCCAACCGTTGACTTTTAATAAATTCACATCTTTGTTTCTAAGGTGTGTCTCTTGTAGACAGCATATTGATGGATCCTGTTTTCTTATCCATTCTGTCACTCTCTGTCTCTTTATGGGTGCACTGAGTCCATTTACATTTAGTGTAATTATTGATAGATGGAAGTTTGTTGCTGTCATTTTGTAGTGCTTTTTTTTGTGCTGCTGAAGTTTTCTTTGTTCTTCTTACTCTCTTGTGCTGATTTACTTTTCTTTGTGGATTTTGTTTTCATTTCTTTTGTTTTTGTAGGTTTTGTTTTTGCTGAGACTTTATGTTTCGTCTTTATTTTTATGAGTTGGTTTGTTAACTTCCTTTGTGGTTACCATGAATTTTACCCTTATCTTTCTAAGTTTGAAGCAGTCTACCATTACTTGGTATCGCCTTGCCTTCCTCTCCATTAGAAGATTCTATACCTATGCCGTTTATTCCCTCTTGCATTGTTTTGATGTTGTTGTCATTTATTGATTAACTGCTCTGATTCCCTGTTGTATTTCTTTTGGTTTTGGATAGTCCTGGAGAGTTCATTTCCTAGATTGGTATCTGGCTCGTACGATCCTGCGTCCGAGGTTCTGCCCTTGAGCTGAAGCTGTTTGTACTCAGGTCCAAGAACTCCTTGTAATAATTCTTGTAAGTTTGGTTTGACTTTTACATATTCCCTTAATTTCTGTTTATCTGGAAATGACCTAATTTCACCATCAAATTTGAACAACAGTTTTGCAGGATATATTATTCTTGGCTGACAACTTTTTTCTTTCAAGATTTTATATATGTCATCCCATTGCCTTCTTGCCTGCATGGTTTCTTTAGAATAATTTGAGCTTAGTCTTATTGTTTCTCCTCTGTATGTGACTTCTTGTTTTTCATGAGCTGCTCTCAGGATTCTTTGTTTGTCTTTGGTTTTGGTGAGTGTGAATATGATATGCCTTGGTGATTTTCTTTTGGGGTCTCTTCTATATGGGGTTCGTAGAGCTTCTTGGATGGCCAGCTTTTCATCTTTCATGATATTGGGGAAGTTTTCTGTCAGCAGTTCCTCAATGATCCTCTCTATGTTTTCTGTTTTCTCCCCCGTTCTGAAATGCCAGTCACTCATAAATTTTTGCTTTTAATTGTGTCCCACATAACTGTCAGGATCTTTTCATTTTTCTGTGTTCTTTTTTCTGAGGTTTCCTGAAACAGAGTTGTATCCAAGTTTTTGTCATCAATTCCACTGATCCTGTCTTCCACGGTTTCAAATCTGCTTCTCAGCCCCTCTACGACATCATCCATTTGTGAAATCTTGTTGTTTATCTTTTGGATTTCTAATTGTTGTCCTTGTATAATTTATAGTTGTGAATTTATTTTGACATTTTGTTCCTGCATCATCTTCCTGAATTCTTCCAATTTTTTGTCTGTATTTTCCATGAATTTGTCTATTTTTTTCCTCATGTTTGTCAGCTTTTTGCCTCAGTTCTTGGAAAATTCCAAGTATTAGACATTTGAATTCCCTATCAGGTACTTCCAGTGCATTTTGTTACACAGGAGAGTCACCTGGTGTTTTAATTTGGACGCCTACTGGCACCATCGTGTCCTGTTTTTGTAAATGGTTTGATATTGTCTGCTGTTTTCGGGGCATTCAGTAGTTATTTTTCTCGTTTATTGATTGTAGATTTGTTTTGTCCCTTTTTTTAAAAAAAAATGTGACTATGTCTGAGCAGGCAGACTGTGTGTTCTTTGTTGTTTGCTTGTCTGTGCACTCAATACTTTTCGCCTCCTTCTCCAACTGGCAGGGTCAGTCACTCAGATATGGTACAGCAGGGGGTAGATCTAGCTGAAGAGGAGTTACTGGGATGGGTTGTTTGTGGCACTTACTACAGCCACCAGTGCGGGTTGGTATTCGGTGCAGGGCAGGTTCCAGTAGGCCGTGCCTGTACTGCTTGGTGGTGTGATGTTAAGTGCACAGTGCAGGTAGGCAGGGTGCAGCAGGGAGATTGTTATGTGTAGAGCTAAGATGGATATGGGAGAGAGGATAGAGGAACAGGAGCCAAAAAACATACAAACAGAAAAGAATGCTAGGGGAGCTTGCCTTTGGAATGGAGAGATGAGAGACTATGAAATGGAGAAAAACAGAAAGGGGAAGCAGAGGAAAATAAAAGAATGAATAAATAAAAATCAGAAAGGTTAAAGAACCAGAAAGTTCCCAGGGATCCCACCAATGCAGCTATGAGGTCTGGGGAAGTCGCTCTCAGGTGTCACTGTACAGCCTGGCTAGAAGGCGTAGAGGTATACAACGCCTGGTATTCAGGGATCAGAAAGAGAAGGAAGATATAGAGGGATGAGAAACTGAGCAATGAAGAAAGACAAAAAGGGAAAATGAGGGAAAAGAAAACAAAATAAATTAAAAAAAAAAAAAAAAGAACAAGAAAGGCACCCCAGAAAAACAGGAAAAAAAAACAACGAGAAAATAAATGTGCTCAGGGATCCCTCTACACGTCTGTGGAAGCTGAAGGGGAGTTCCTTGCCACACAGCTCCACCTGGCCAGAAATGTCTCCCAACTCAAGAAAAGGAAAAGAAAACAAACAAGCAATTCAAAACGAACAAACGAACAAAAGCCCCAGGATCCCACCAGCGCAGTAGCCCAGACTGGGAAGCAGCTTCACACTCGAATGGAGCTCCGCAGCCCCTCAGGAAGAAGCAAAGATGGCGCACGGAGCCAGGCACTCGAGGGAAAGGAGGGGGAGGTGGCAAGAGGCAAGCAAGGAATCCAAAGAAGCAGAATAAAAAAAAAAGCAACCCCAGCAGCCAACAAATGGCAGTCAGAGAGCCAGCTAGTGTGGGCTGGTGTTTCTGGACAAGAGACTGTGTCTGTGGGACGCAGAGGAGGCAGAGTGTGGGTGAAGAAGGGTAGAGAGTGGGAAAAGGTGTATCAAAAATTGCCGGTGCTCTTGAGCCCCTCAGGAAGAAGCAAAGATGGCGCACGGAGTCAGGCACGGGAGTGAAAGGAGGGGGAGGTGGCGAGAGGCAAGTGAGAAATCAAAAGAAGCAGAAAAAAAAAGTAACACTAGCAGCCAGAAAATGGCACCCAGAGAGCCACCTGCTTGGGTGTGTGGAATCCAAGCAGCTGGCGCTTCCCGTTCAGGAGACCATGGCCACAGGAAGCAGAGGAGGCCAAGCTGGGGTGAAGAGGGGTGGGGGGTGGGAAAGCGCACACCACAAATTACTGGTGGTTTTGTCTCCCGCTGGATGCTCCGTGAGGTTGCTTTCTCGTACCCCCGTTTGCTGGTCTCTGATAGGAGTGCAAGATGGTGGATCCGCGCTGTGTTAGCTGGTGGGGGACCTCTGCATGAATCTCTCCTCGCTCTCCATTCTCTGTCAGTTTTCTCTCTCCATTTGGTGCTTGGCTGAGTTCTTTATCTCTTCATTTGATGTTTTAGGGTTTCAGGATTGTTGTATTCTCTGTTTTGCTTAGTTTTTCGGATCTTTGCTGCGGAGGGACAGCATGGTGCTTCTGCCTAGAGTGCCATTTTGCCAGAACTCTTGACATGCTTTTTTTTATATACTAGCTTTTAAAAAAATTTTGTGTATGTGTTCTAGCTGAAAGTTTATAGTGCAAATTAAGTTTCCATTCAAAAATTTATGCACAAATTGTTTTGTGACATTGGTTGCAATCCTCACAAAATGTCAGCACTCTCTCCCTTTCCCTTTCCACCCTGGGTTCTCCATATCCATTCGTCCAGTTTTGCTGTCCCTTCCTGCCTTCTCATCTTAGCTTTTGGGCAAGTGTTGCCCATTTGGTCTTATATACTTGATTGACCTAAGATGCACATTTGTCAAGTGTGCTATTGTTGGTTTTATAGGTATGTCTAATCTTTGGCTGAAAGGTGGACTTTGAGAGTTGCTTCAGTTCTGAGTTAAAAGGGTTTCCAGGGGCCGTAGTCTCGGGGGCTCCTCCAGTCTCTGTCAGACCAGTAAGTCTGGTCTTTTTTTGTGAACTTGAATTTTGTTCTACGTTTTTCTCCTGCTGTGTCCGAGACCCTCTTTTGTGACCCCTGTGAGAGCAATTGGTGGTGGTAGCTGGACACCATCTAGTTCTCCTGGGCTCAGGTTGGTGAAGGCTGTGGTTTATGTGGTCCTTTAGTTCTTTGGACTAATACTTTCCTTGTGTCTGTAGTTTTCTTCATTCTCCTTTGCTCCAAAGGTGATGGGACCAGTAGATGTACCTTAGACGGTTGCTCACAAGCTTTTAAGACCCCAGATGCTACTCACCAAAGTAGGATGTAGAACATTTTCTTTATGAACTATGTTATGGCATTTGAGCTAGATGTTCTCTGAGACAGTGGTCCCCAGTCCTCAGCACCACTAACTTGGTCCCTCAAAATCTTTGAATTTGTCTAGGAAGCATCTGTGATTTTGCCTTGTTGAAGTTGTGCTGACTTTCCCTATATTGTATGTTGTCTTTCCCTTCACCAAAGTTAACACTTGTCTGCTATTTAGTTAGTGATTTTCCCTTGCCCCCTGTAACCATCAAGGATTGTTTTTTTCTGTATATAAACCTTTTCTTGCGTTTTTACAATAGTGGTCTCCTACCATATTTGTCCTTTTGTGATTGACTTACTTCACTCAGCATAATACCCTCCAAATTTATCCATGTTGTAAGATGTTTTGCAGATTCATCATTGTTCTTTAATGTTGCATAGGATTCCATTGTGTGTATGTGTCATAATTTGTTTATCCATTAATCTGTTAATGAGCACTTAGGTTGTTTCCATCTTTTTGCTCTTTTTGTGTGATGGCTCTTATTTCTCTAGGATATATTTCTAGGAGTGGGATTGCTGGATCATGTGGCATTTCTATTTCTAGCTTTTTAAGGAAGCACCATATCGTTTTCCATAGTGGTTGTACCCGTTTACATTCCCAACAGCAGTGCATAAGAGTTCCAGTCTCCCCGTAACCTCGCCAACATTTGTTATTTTCTGTTTTTTTGATTAGTGTCAGTAATGTTGAGGTGAGATGGTATCTCATTGTAGCTTTGATTTGCATTTTTCTAATGGCTAATGATCACGAGCATTTCCTCATGTGTCTGTTAGCTACCTGAATGTCTTTGATGAAGTGAGTGACAGGCTTTTTAATTATTGCAGCTGTTTAATACATTTTAATACCTGCTAGGCTGTTTCCTTTGATTACTCTTCTTTTCCAAAATTGTATTTTGCTTTTGTGTATTACTTATTCTTACAGTTGAAGATTAAAATCTGGTTGTCATATTCTAAATGGAGTTCTGTTTGAATTTTGATTGGATATGTGTTGAACCTGTAAATTAATATAGGAAGAAGTCACATTATTCCACATCCGGTCATCCTACGCAATGAAGTGTAGATTATTTTCGTTTATTATAATATCCTGTTTTGTTTTTTTTTCTTAACACAGATAAATTCAAACCTCTTGTTAAAATATAAAATAACTGGAAATATTCTTATGTTGTAAGTAGAAATGGAATATTTTTAAAATTGTATTTTATTATTTATTGCTATGTGAAATGATTGATTTTTACGTATTTATTTTGTATCGATGCAATTTACTGGATTCTCCAATAGTCTGTTAGTTTTTCACTTATTTATAAGTTTTATCTTAACCATTTGTATAATTTTATTTTTTACTTCTATTTTCATATATTATTCTTTGCAGGACAATATAAAATAATAATGAGTGTTCTTAGCTGATTTTTATTTTAATGGGAATGTTTATGGCCTATTACAATTACTTTTTATGCTGGGTTTTAGTGTAAAATATATTTATTGTGATAAAGGATTAAATTTATCTATTCCCTGTTTCTAAGATTCTCTTTCAGCCATGGGTATTAAATTTCATTGAGATGATCATGGTTTCACATATTGAACAAATTATATAATTTATTATATTACTAGATTTACTAACCATCCTTGCTTCCCTAGAATAAACCCTGTCTGGTAATTGGGGGTGGGGGGGTGGGGATTATTTTGCTTTACCTTGAATTCATTTTGTTGTTATTTAATTTTAGTATATTTTGCCTTTGCAATAAAGTTATTTTTTATAGAAAAAAATGAATGTGCAATAGTACCAAAATTCCTGCCAAAAGAGAAACATCAGGGAAACTAGGAAGAAAAGAATACTATTGTGCTTCATTCTTGATCATCTCAATTTCCTTGATAAAACAGGAGACTAGGTTGTTAACAGGAGTAAGGGGAGTGGAGTTACATGGGATCTTAAGAGGATGGTGAAAACTCACTACAGTTACCAAACAGAATGTGAACGGGAGCGAAAGGGCTTTCGGTTGTTGACTGAGATCTGCCTGAGACTCCAGGGATGGAATGCCAATTTCTTTACTCATTACACTGAGAGACCCCCTGCCTTTCAATTTGGCAACTTAAGAGATTAGCAAAGAACAAATTATAAAGCCTCATTGACTATAAAGGTGCCATGGGATCTTCTTTTAGTAATGATATCCACGTTCCCTACCAGAAGGCCCTTTTAGAAAGATGACACTGTTGACTAATCATGGTGAAAATAGAAGTCTTTACTGAGAAATTTTTGTATGCATTTCCAGTAGAGGTCTTTTGTTATTTTTGTGCATTGCTTCCCATACTGAAATCAAATCCACCCAGCATAAGTATGTCCCAAATTCACCTTGACCAAGGCAAATTGCAATTTCTGCCCCTAAAGCACTAATATTTCCACACTCAGCGTAATGGCATTACAGAAATTATCCTGAGTCAGAATGTTCAATCTAGTATCCTCAAAATATAGAGATATCTTTACATTCTTAAGATATTTTGATGAAAAGGTCTTGAAATATATATTCATAGAAACAAAAACTCATATTGACCATGTCAGTCAGGCAGGGGAGGATCTGGTGGTCAGCCTCTCGAGCTCCATTCTTGGCGTTGCTCTGGACTCACTTCTTTGTCTTGAATCTCAGTTTCAAGGCATTGTCAAGGTACCTAAATGTCTGAGCATTAATCCTGGTGTTAGTGTAAATTGCTGGCCCATCTTATCATAATTTTTTTAAAAATTTGTTTTGTAATGAGATAATCCCATTTTAGAGCAATCTTATTTTCTTTCCTCAGGAAAGTATATATCTTCTAATCTTAGGGTCTCAGATTTCTCATATAGTAGCTATACATATGAGTTCAAGTCTCCCACTCCTTTCTTAAGCCCCTCCCCACCTTCCTGGCCATTTGCAATGAGCAAATCCCTCATAACTTCTTTCGAATCATACTATCTTTCCCTTGGGAGTAGTTACAACAAAATTGCTATTTAACTGGATTAGTCCTAGTAGTTTGAAAGAGTTAATGGTGGCCTCAGATTTATCTGAAAAACCTTGGAAAGACCAACATGATTTATTTGTCTAGCAGTATAGATTTCCTAATTTTAAAAGTGCAGAAAATAAATAAAACATCAAAGATGATCTCTTAAACAAAATGTAAACAGCTTTAGCTAAACTAAAGAATTAAAATTTCTTACCGCCAAAGTTACTATGAAATGCCATTGACACAGCAACCAACGCATTCCCCACCTTAGGGTATTCTGTTAGGCCGGATGTTATGGGAATGAATATTCCCTGTCCAGGAAATGAGTGTCGTGGTTTCATAATTGAACCTCAGTTCCTTGAAGCTTTGCACTGTGCTCTTACCTCACTGAATAATTAGCTAAAGTTCTTGTCCTGCTTCCTGGTAAGATTATTTACACACTTAGGTGGTGATGATAGATGGCCCTGTGGGCAGATTGCTCAAAGTACCGTCATTTATGCCTGGATGGAGCAGTGCTTGGAAATAGTGCACATAAATAAAAATGGATGGAGAAATACAACATAAATACCAAATATAGTCATCATCATAATTTGACTATTTCCTAATGCCTATGATTATTCTTTGTTTGCAATATAACATAAATTCTTTATCTGTGAAGTTCTACTGTCTCTAGCCCCTTTTATAAGTTTTGATTTGAGTCTCTGTTGACTTGTTATAAACATCTCATATAAAAAAAAGCACTGTCATAAATAGTTTAAAAGCAAGTCATTTTATTGCATTTTGCGCTATTCTATTAAATAAGATTTTCTTATTTAAGGTAAGAAATTTTTAGCATATATTTGTGTTCCCAATTTTTTTTTCTCTTCAAAATCTTTTCCAGCAACTCTGGGCTTCCTGTTGACCTGCTATAAAGTGGGGGAGGGGAGAGGGAAAAGAAGGATTTGTTTTTGAGAACTCGACTATCTATAAATGACTTCCTCTTGTTTGCTACATCCACTTGCAGGATTTCATTTTCAAATGCCTGGTTGCAGGATCCATGTCCTGGAGGAAGGAACCATGTCATCCTTCACTCATCCTGTGCCTATAGCCCAACCACTGCTCCAATATTATCTCCTATGACTTCTGGCATTTCTTGTGCTTCTCCTCTTCCTGAAGTTCATAATTCATCTCACTGATTTCCGGTACATGCAGAGTCAAGTTTTAGAAATATGAGACAGTTTTAAAATTACAGATGCAGAGCCTAGCTGTTTGAGCCAACATCTGCAACCAGTTTACAGGATTAAGCAAAATAGCTGCTCTGGATGACTGATATTTACCAGGGCCTCTCCATTTCCCACCAGAAACCAGAATGCCTGTTACTTATATGTTCTTCAGTTTACAGTAAAAATCAGGAATTCATGTGTTTCATACCTCACTTTATTAAGTTTCCTTGCAGAGTATTTTGAGTTACAGCCAATTTTCAATTAGGTACGATTAAGGAGGTCAGGAAGATAGGTAATTAAAATCCACAAATAATTAAAAGACTTACTTTAACCAGAAGTTCCAACACTCTCCCCAAAGACTTTTTCCCGAAATTACAAGAAAGTGAAACGTTTGATATGGCTTTCTTTTGGTTTGTTTTGGTGCAAACAAACAAAAAATCAGAATGTGTCACTTCCCTACTGAAAAATGTTCAAAAATACTGCTTTACCTTTGAGATAAATTCCAAACTTTAGCGTCCATTATCCGTTCCTTGCCTGCTTCCAGCTCCTTCTCTTGCCACTTGTTGTTGTTAGGTGCTGTTGAGTCATTTCCGACTCACAGCTACCCCATGTGATATACTGCCCCATAGGATTTTCTAGGTTGGTATCTTTACAGGATCTCCACGTCTTTCTCCCACAGCTGCTGAGTGGATTTGAACCGCCAGCCTTCCTGGTTAGCAGCTGAGCGCTTACCTGTTGTGTCACTAGCACTCCTGAACTCTGTGCGCCAGCAACACTAACCTTCAGTCTCTTTGGTAGTCCAGGCTCTTTCCTGACTGGGCTTTCTGTGTGCTTTTTTCCGTGTCTAGAATACTTCTTTTCCATTTTTGCCTGAATAACACCTCCTCACTTAGTCTGAGTATCACTTACTTAGGAGGACTTTCTCTGACTTCTACACTATTTTCAGTCCCCTGCTCTATGTTCCCACAGAACCAATTTTTATATGCTTGCTTGTTTAATGTCTGACTCCCCTACCTATAAGTTCTGTGAGAGCAGGATCGGTAGTTACTGTTTTCACTGCTGTCTTCCCCGTGTCTAACAGAGCCTGGCTCATGATAGTTGTCTAACAAATAACTGCTGATTGAGTGAAAGAGTTAATATTTTAAAATCTAGAAGTAAATGGCCAGGTATGTAAGTGATCTATACAATAATCAATCAGTCTATACAATAATACAAAAGTGACTGTAAGCTATGATGTTAACATTCAGAAGGGAATGGCTAGAATATATTAAAGCTGCTTATTAACTTTGAACATTATTTTTTATAATCCAGAGGAAAACAAATTGAGTTTTAAATATAACCGTTACTCACAGTTATTATTTCTGGCTTGCCTATGGTGACTACTCAAATTTCCCACATAAAAAAGTCACCAGGAAAATTATTACATATATCTCTGAAACATGATTCTGAATGTAGTAAATTCCTATCTTATAATGAAACTGATTTAAATGATTAAAATTTAGAGCTAATCATTCAATTATGAATTATATATTGGATTCCAGCAGGTGCTATTGTCATTTTACATGGAAGAGTTCTTTATCTAGCAGGTGGTTCTGAGCATTGTGTGGCATTTGTCATCCTTGGTCTCTACTCAGTAGATGCCAGTGGCACTCCAAACATTGTGACAAAAAGTATTCCTGCCACACATTTACAAACACCTCTTAGGAATGGTGGTGTCCCTGGTTTAGAACCGTTGTAACCCATTGCTGTTGAGTCAATTCTGACTCATAACAACAGAGTAGAATTGCCCGAGAGGGTTTCCAAGGAGCTGCTGGTGAATTCAAACTGCCGACCTGTTGGTTAGCAGCCAAGCTCTTAACCATCATGCCACCAGGGCTCCAGAACATTGTACCAATATTTTATTGAATAACCTGTGTGCTAGTGAAAGTGTAAGTATTAGAAGGAGTATAGGACACAGTTGATCTCTAACTGATAATAATATCTACCATTTATTGAACATATACCAGATGCCAGCCATTCTACTGAGTTCTTTATGTTATATGCATTAATTTCACTTAATACTCACATCAGTTTGGCATTAAGGTTACTGACACCAATTCACTGATGAAAAAAAAAATGAGGCTTGGTTAGATTCAGTAGCGTGTCCAAGTTTACACAGCTAGCAAATGGCAGAATTGAGATCCAAACTCAGAAAGTTCATGCTCTCAACCAGTAAGCTATGCTCTTATTGAGAAAATGGGAGCAATTGCAAAACATTGGAAGCAATATGAGATAGGATGACATAAGTGCTAAATTCAGACAATAAGCACAGTAAATATTCAGAGAAGAAAAATCCATGAGGCTACTGCAGATTCTTTATTATTTATTGAATTAATATCATAGATTGACTCCTTTTTTTCTTAAGAGTATTATGTTACCCAGAAACTTCTAAAAGTATTTATACTTCTACTTAGCATTCTCTGGCATACTTGATTTTTTAATAAATCATAATATAGCTGTTATTATTATTAGGACTTTGTATCAGACAGTGTATTGCAGAGTGTATAATATTATCTACATTTTGATGGCTAATAATAAAAATACCTAATATGTATTGAGTATTTGCTAAAGGCAAGCTCTATTCTGAGTACTTTACATGTAATTTTTTTACATATATTATTTTCCTTAATCCTCACAACCTACTTATGAAGTAGGTTGTAATAACACCTTGGCTGAGGTAACTGAATCACAGAGAGGTTAAGTAACTTGTCCAACATGACACATCTTGCATGTAGTAGAGCTAGGATTTGAACCCATATGTCCAGCACCAGAGCCTGAGCTCCTAACCTGCTTGCTTCCTGGAAACAGGCTCAGAAAGCTATACATTTTCCCCAAGGTCATGCAACCAATATGGTGGAGCTGGAATTCAATTATGAAGTCTTGGCCCTTTCCACTTTATAAAGGTACACTTGTGACTTTTAAATATGAGCAATTCTTTCATCTCAGTGTTGCTGGCACTGAACCGCTGTCCTCTTTCCATTTTCTAATAGATGAACTTTATAAAAACTCACCTGGATTCTTATATTGCTTTATTTTTTTCCCATAGTACTTATCACCCCCCAGATATATTTTATAATTATCTATTTCTTGTCTGTTCCTAACCTCCACCCCTACAACTAAAATATAAGTTCTAGTGCCTATAATTTACATAACACACTATTTTTGCTGTTGTTAGTTGCCATCAGGTTAATTCTGACTTACGGTGACCCCGTGTGTGCAGACTGGAACTGCTCCGTAGGGTTTTCAGGACTGACTTTTCAGATGCAGATCTCTAGGCCTGTCTTCTGAGGCACCTCTGGGTGAGTAGTCCAGTGTTTAACCATTTGCAATACCCAGAAACTCCTGGAACACACCCTAGGTGCTCAGTAAACATAGTAAGTCATCCATTTGATGAATGGATGGATCTTATTATATGTCTAGCTAATATCTATATTCATCTTTGCCTCTGAAAAGTTAGCACTTGCTAGCTAAATAATTAGTGTTTTGGTACAATTAATCAAACATAAGTTCCTTCAGTTTGGGCCCTGCTTTTATCAGAATCTGTGGGACAGTCACACGTTTATTTCCCCTTCCCAATTCTTCACTGTCTTATTCCTTCACTGTGGCGTGCTGCCTGGGATGGCATTTTATGTTTTGCTGTACTCTGTGTTGGCATTTCTAGCACACATACACACCTCTGATCATCCTAAGGAGAACCTGCAGAAGGTTCTTGCGTGTGCCCTCTCTTCTCTTCCTAGTGGTAACTTATTCATTTACTTTCTCCTCATTCAACCCCTATTTCCTTTCACTCCTATAGACCTGGGTGTTGCCTGATACAGTCCGTACCTCCAGTATTCTCTTCTCACATTTCACATTTGGTTCCAATCCAAAGCCAGCCCAGCATGGCATGATGAATGAGATACTGGGGATGGTGTGAGGGCAGGAGGGGTGTAAAGCTTCAACAGGTACTTCTTTTCTTCTGTATCTGTTGATCCTCTATTCTCATGGGTAGACTTATTATCTCCATAAACTCAATGTTTTCTGAAGTACATTTGGAATACTTTTGGATGTGAAAATAGGGTTTTATGGTCAAATTTGGAGTAACAGTATGTTACACAAAGTTAAAAGGTGTGTTTACCCTGGGATTTCTAAACACTTTTAATATAGGAATGTACATTGTCCATCTGAGAAAAAAAGGATATAGCATTTCAGAAATCTCCAAACTTATTTAGCCATGGAAAGTTTTTTTCATGGAATATCTCTCTGAACTAGTGTTCCTTAGAACATACTTTGGAAAACCCTCCCTCAGCCCTATCCATCCACTTCAAATTCTTCACAGATGGCTAAGCCCTCTGTCTGTTTTAGAGCACCAGAATGGCTACATTTCCTTTCATATGTAGATGGATCTTATATTTAGTCCTGTGACTTGAAGTCCCACAAATATCGTCTTTGTTTTTTTCTTTGAAGGCTGAAATGTATGTGGGTTGGGGCAAGGAAGAGGTTGTTTCCTTATATCGGAATGAGTTCTTTTATTCTGTCTCCTTGTAATTGTTGTGCGCTGTCGCATTGATTCCAACACATAGGAAACCTATAGGGCAGAGTAGAATTTCCTCATAGGGTTTCCTAGGTTGTAATCTTTACAGGAGCAGATTGCCAGGTCTTTTCTCCTACAGAGCCTCTGGCAGATTTGAATCACCAACCTTTTAGTCAAGCACTTACCCTTTGCACCACCAGGGCGCCTTATAAGTATCTGACAGGAAAATCCCTAGAAATGCTGAAAAGGGTTCTGAGATATAAAGGCAAGGCAGAAGTTGTAAGATATGTTCTCTTCCTTAGTAGACCAGAGGAAGAAAGATAACTGGGATGGGCATAAGACATAGTGGCACTGAAAAGGGGAGCTGGTGAGCTACTCAGTGGGATCTCAGGCTAAAGTAAATGTGGGTAACTGAGCTGACAGAAAGGTATGTTTGTGGTTTTGCACAGGTAGGAAGCCCTAGTCACCCTCAGCTATTCACCCATTGGCATCAATATCCTCAAAAGCCTACATTGCAAAAATCTACAGAATAATCAATGACCGAGCAGGTGGGAGAGGAATGTTCCTGATTTCCTTGCATTGGAAGAGATTTGAAACTGGCATTCCACACTGGATCTATGGATGCATTTTTTTCCCTAGAAGATTCGTATTTACAGTGGTGGATTTTATATGAAGGATTGGTATTTAATGTTTAGTTAACACATAAGTGCTGAGGGCATCTGCTTGGTAATACTATTGGTATTCTTCTTCAAAGGTATTATAGAACAAACACATTTTTTTGTGGAGTGACCTAGAAAACCATGCACTATAAATTATTCATAGTTCTCATCATTTCACATTGATAAACCAGTCTGTCACTTTAACCCAAATGGTTAAATGACTCTATATCTTGTTGCTTCCCTTTATGGGCCAAAATTCCCGGGAATTTCTTTAAAACTGATTCTTTTTGGATATATGATTTGCCAATTTTTTTTCTTTTGTCTTTCTGGAAGATATTTTTTCTGCATGTAGAAGATGTTGGGAAGGTAGAGTTGCACAGGAAAACTTCAGCTCTGTCACCCATCCATTCCGATCTGGCTGCCCCACCTCTCCATCAGTCCACAGAAACAATACTTTGTAGGGTTTCTCAGCCAGCACGTTATCAGTAGAGCAATGTTGTTTCTAGGTGCCGTTGAGTCGGTTCCGACTCATAGCGACCCTATGTACAACCAAACAAAACACTGCCCGGTCCTGCACCATCTGCATGATCATTGTTATGTTTGAGCCCATTGTTGCAGCTGCTTTGTCAGTACATCTTGCTGAAGGTCTTCCTCCCTCCTGATAACACGTGCAAGGTATGTGAGACGAGGTCTCACCATTCTTGCTTCCAAGGAGCATTCTCGCTGTACTTCTTCCAAGACAGATTTGTTCTTTCTTTTGGAAGTTCATGGTATATTCAGCATTCTTTGCCAACACCATAAGTCAAAGGTGTGAATTCTTCTGTCTTCCTTATTCATTGCCCATCTTTCACGTGCATATGAGGCAATTGAAAACACCATGGCTTGGGTCTGGCGCACCTTAGTCCTTAAAGTGACATCTTTGCTTTTTAACACTTTAAAGAGGTGTTTTGCAGCAGATTTGCCCAACACAAAGTGTCATTTGATTTTTTTTAATTTCATTTAAGTGAAAGTTTACAATTCAAGTTAGTCTTTCATATAAAAATTTATACATACATTGTTATGTGACACTAATTTCCCTCCCTATACCATGACAACACATTCCTCCTTTCCACCCCTGATTTCCTGTGTCCATTCAACCAGCTCCGGACCCTCTCTACCTTCTCATCTCACCTCCAGACAGGAGCTGCCCATTTAGTCTCATGTATCTACTTGAGCTAAGAAGCACACTCTTCACAAGTATCATTTAATGTCCCATAGTCCATTCTAATCTTTGTCTGAAGAGTTGGCCTCAGAAATGGTTTTAGTTCTGGGTTGACAGAGAGTCCGGGAGCCATGTTCTCTCAGGTTCCTCCAGTCTCAGTCAGACCATTAAGTCTGCTCTTTTCACTAGAATTTGAGTTCTGCACCCCACTTTTCTCCTGCTCCAACAGGGACTCTCTGTTGTGTTCCCTGTCAGGGTGGTCATTGGTGGTAGCTGGGCACCATCTAGTTCTTCAGGTCTCAGGCTGTTGCAGTCTCCGGTTTATGTGGCCCTTGCTGTCTCTTGGGCTAATGCTTTCCTTGTGACTTTGGTGTTCTTCATTCTTCTTTACTTTAGGTGGGTTGGGACCAATTCATTTGATTTCTTGACTGCTGCTTCCATGGGTGTTGATTGTGGGTCCAAATAAAATGAAATCCTTGACATCTGTCTTTTCTCCATTTGTCATGATGTTGCTTATTGGTCCAGTTGTGAGGATTTGTGTTTTCTTTTTGTTGAGGTGTAATCCGTACTGAAGGGTGTGGTCTTTGATCTTCATCAGTAAGTGCTTCAAGTCCTCTTCACTTTCAGCAAGCAAGGTTGTGTCATCTGCATAACGCAGGTTGTTAATGAGTCTTCCTCCCAACCCGATACCCTGTTCTTCTTCATACAGTCTAGCTTCTTGGATTATTTGCTCAGCATACAGATTGAATAAGCATAGTGAAAGGATACAACTCTGACATAAATTTTTCCTGACTTTAAACCATGCGGTATCCCCTTGTTCTGTTCGAATGACTGCCTCTTCATCTATGTACCAGTTCCTCATGAGTAAAATTAATTGTTCTGCAATTCCTATTCTTCGCAATGTTATCCATAATTTGTCACGATCCACACAGTAGAATGCCTTTCAATAGTCAATAAAGCACAAGTAAACATCTTTCTGGTATTCTCTGCTTTCAGGATCCATCTATATCCCTCATTCCATGTCCTCTTCTGAATCCAGATTGAATTTCTGGCAGTTCCCTGTTGATGTACTACTGCAACTGCTTTTGAGTGGTCTTCAGCAAGTGTTTGCTTGTGGGTGATATTAATGTATTCTTTGATAATATCTGCATTCTATTGGATCACCTTTCTTTGGAATGGGCACAAATATGGATCTTTTCCAGTCGGTTGGCCACGTAGCTGTGTTCCAAATTTCTTGGCATAGATGAGTAAGCACCTCCAGCGCTGCATATGTTTGTTGAAACATCTCCATTTGCATTTTGTCAATTCCTGGAGCCTTGTTTTTTGCCATTCTTTTCAGTGCAGCTTGGACTTCTTCCTTCAATACCATCAGTTCTTATTCATATGTTACCTCCTGAAATGGTTGAACACTGACCATTTCTTTTTGGTACAGGGACTGTATGTATTCCTTCCATCTTTTGATGCTTCCTGCATCATTTAATATTTTGCCCATAGAATCCTTCAAAATTGCAACTTGAGGCTTTAGTTCTTTCTTCAATTCTTTCAGTTTGAGAAGTGTCAGACGTGTTCTTCCCTTTTGGTTTTCTAACTCCAGGTCTTTGCAAATGTTATTATAATGCTTTACTTTGTCTTCTCGAGCCTCCCTTCAAAATCTTCAATTCTTTTACTTCATCATTTCTTCTGGTTGCTTTAGCTACTCTATGTTGAAGAGCAACTTTCAGTGTCTCTTCTGACATCTGCTTTGGTCTTTCCTTTCTTTCCTGTCTTTTTAATGACGTTCTGCTTTCTTCATGTATGATGTCCTTGATGTCATCCCACAACTCGTCTGGCCTTCAGCCATTGTGTTCAATGCATCAAATCTATTCTTGAGATGGTCTCCAAATTCAGGTGGGATATACTCAAGGTTGTATTTTGGATCTATGGCTTAGGCTTTTGCAGTTGTCAACTATCTGATCTCCCAGCATCCTTTTTCCTCCTTCTAATATCTTCACCAGAACAGAACTGGAAGGGAACTTTTCATGATACAAATCTTACATTACTGCCCCACTTTAAGCACTTCAAAGGCTTCCCATTCCTCTCAAGATAAAGACCAAATTTCTTCACATAAATTACATGACCAAACATGGTTTGCCTCCTCTCCAGGCCTGTCTTGCACAAGGCTCACTCTTGCTTTCTTTGTTACAGCCATGCTGAGTTTGCCAGACCCCATTCCCCACCCCCTCCTTACACCCTTCAGATTTTTGCTCGAGTGCTAAAATCTTGAGGTAAGCCTTTTTATACACAGGTCAGAGCTTTCTTTATGTACTGAACCACTCCTTGGCAACACTGACCATAGTCATAATTTTATATTTATCTGTGTTATTCTTTGACTAATGTCTATTGTCCATTTGTCTAAAAGCTCCATGAAAGTAGACCATGCCCTTTTTTTTTTTTTTTTTTTCCTGCTTATTGTATTTCCAGTATACTACGTGACACACATAAGGGACCACTAATTTTCTGTTAAATAAATTAATAAATATTTACTAGGACATTTTTTTCTCTTAAATAAGCTCTGAATTATTTTTAGTAAAATATCTAAATTTTATCGAGACCTTGCTAATTATGAGGTATCTTTTCCTTTGTATGTGTGTATTTGTGTCCTTGAATGTGAGAAATA
Source organism: Dugong dugon (assembly GCA_030035585.1). Lineage (NCBI taxonomy): Eukaryota > Metazoa > Chordata > Mammalia > Sirenia > Dugongidae > Dugong > Dugong dugon. The sequence continues at coordinate 171,930,369 of CM057462.1, forward strand.
GATGAAGGGCTTAGTTCTCATTCTGTTTTGCATCATTTGGCGTCTCTTCCACATGGAGAGCTCCCAGTAACCTCAAAGGAAGCTCTGCACATGGAAAAGATACACAGGAAAGAAAGTGAAAAAAGTAGAGCCCTGATTTTCATCATGGTTAATGGCCTGGATCTTGTAGAGGTTTAGGTAAGTAAACTCTGAGAATAAACTGCTCACTTTTAGCAAACTCCTCAGAAATAGCCATGCATGTGGGAAAAATAACACATAAACAGAACTTGAACAAATTCTTGGATACAATGAGAAGGGAAGAAATTCTTTAGGAATCATTTTGAGAATCAAGCTAGTACAATAGTCTAGTGAGCCACAAGGCATGAAAAATGCACTCCTCATTTGGGCATGGGCCAATGTGCTGGAAGTGAGACTCAATGGAAAGAGATTTCAGTGCTTTTAAAGGGCAGAATGAATGGAAGGTGATGGGGGCATTATAAAGTAGCCCTTGTGGTACTGGGAAGGAACCCTGGTGGTGCAGTGGGTTAAACACTTGGCTGCTAACTGAAAGGTCGACAGTTCGAACCCAGTAGCCATTTTGCAGGAGAAAGATGTGGCAGTCTGCTTCTGTAAAGATTTACAGCCTCGGAAACCCTCTGTAGCAGTTCTACTCTGCCTTATATGGGAGTCGGAATCGACTTGATAGCAATGGGTTTTATGGTATTGGGTGGTTCCCCCAAAAAAGTGGGGGGATTCACAGGTGCATAGTGAGGTTATTTCATTAAGGAATAACTTGAAGTTGTGTTTAACTTATAAAATTTCATTTAGGTAGCTACAGTTTAAACTTATGCCAGTGTTGTTAAATAGAGGTTGAGTTTTATGGAGAAACCAGAAAGTTATCTTTTTGGCAGCTCTAACTTCAAATAAAAAAAAGGAGATTTGCTATGAATATTAAATATTGGTTCACTATTTTCAATCAGTTTTTATTGCACACTGTTAATATGTTTCATTCAGTCAAATCAACTGTTCATTTAAAATAGTCAGACTTCTTACATCACAGTAATTTCCCATATAATATTACAGAATTATTGCTTTTTATGTTATGCTTTAGGGCTATTTCACCATTGGTTTGTCTGTAATCTGCTGCAGTTTTGCCACATGGTGTGTTCAGTGGATATTGAAGGAAATCTCAAGAAATTGCCTATTTTAAATAAGCAATAATGTGATGCCAACTTGCATGTTTAATAACATGGATATTGTGGAAAATATGAAAACTACAGGAGAATTGAAGGAGAAAATAAATATAACTTTACATCTTACCACCAATAATCAATCAAAGTTAACATTCTGGTGTATATTAGAGTCTTTCCTATGTATACATTAAAAATATAACCGAAATAATACCACAGATAATAGTAATAATAGGTACTGATCTAAAGCCTTTATATGTATGAACTCATTTGATCCTCACATGAGTTCTTTGTGATAGATATTGTTACTATTATTTCCATGTTGTTGTTAGTTGCTGTCAAGTCGGCTCCGACTCATGGCGACCTTATGTATCACAGAACAAAACGTTGCTTGGTCTTGAGCCGTCTTCATAATGGTTGGTGTGTTTGAGTCTGTTGTTGTGGCTGTTGAGTCAGTTCATCTCATTAAGGTTTTCCTTCCTTTTCATTGGCCCTCTGTTTTACCAAACATGATGTCTTTTTCTAGTGACTGGTCTACCTATGAGGAAATTGAAGCGAGGAGAGGAGAGGTTAAAAGATTCACCCAAGATCGCACAGCTAGCAAGTATTGGAGCTAGGAGTCAACCCCAGGCAGTCTGACTCTAGAGTCCTGCTCAGTATTAGTACTTTCTCAAAATTTTTTCTCATACCATGTGTTAGGTGCTTTTGCTCAGTTTAACATCATCAGATTATATCATGCTCTGTTAACCAGTTTCCTGTTAGACAAATAGGTTGTTTCTAATTGCTTGCTATTAGAAATGCTACTATAGGCAACATCCCTGTATGGGTTGTGGGTTCAGGACGGGGGCTCTGAAATCAGATCACCAGAGAGATTTTACTTTATTCTAGAGCTAAGAGGAAGTACAACCAGAATACTCCTTAGAAGAAAAGATGGTGAGACCATGTCTCACATACTTTGGACATGTTATCAGGAGGAGTGAGTCCCTGGAGAAGGACATCACGCTTGGTAAAGTACAGGGTCAGCAAAAAAAAGGAAAACCCTCAGTGAGATGGATTGACACAGTGGCTGCAACAATGGGCTCAAGCATAACGATTGTGAAGATGGCGCAGGACTGGGCAGTGTTTCGTTCTGTTGTACACAGGGTCACTATGAATCGGAACTGACCTGACAGCACCTAACAACAACAACAACAATAACAACAGAGCTAAGAGGCTGTACCCTCAGACTGTGCTATGAGAAGTGGAGCAAAATGCCAACCAGTGCTTAAGCTCCTGTAAGAAAGGTTCAAGCATGGGCTTGGCAGTAAACCAGAGCCTGATTGCAGTTTCCTAGTCTGTAACATAGGGAAAATAATATTACTTCCCTCATATCATGGATTATTATGTGGATTAAAACAAATAGTAAGTGTGAAGCTCTTAGCACATTGGCACAGAATAAGTGCTTAGTAAATGTTAGCTATTGTCATTATTCTTGAATTCCTAGAAATGGAGTCAAATTAGATTCTTAATGTTGCCTGTTGTAGACACTTAGGAAACTCTGTGCTCCAATTTCCTAGAAAGTTAAAACCATGAAAGAAACATCCAAACACACAAATGTCACTTAGGCAGTTTATTCATACTAGTGACAAATTGGTTTTGTAGAATCTTGAAAACAAAAAAACTTTCATCAAATATTCCATTATTTTGTGTCTTAAGTTGATTACTCTTTAAATCCCTTTATATATCCTTCATATTATTTGCTGTTTTCACAGCTTTTTTACTTATCTTGGTCATAAGATGAGACTTGTTAGCTCAACTGTAAGTGAATCATATAGGAAATTCTATTTTTTACATCTTATCAGGCTACTGAGAAGACACACACGGATATCATTATGGAGGACCTCATTTGTGATCATACAGGCGGGAAAACTGAGTCTGCATTGTCCACCCCTGAATCACATACACCTCGTATAGTACTGGATCCATCATGTTGTTGTTAGCTGTTGTCAGGTCAGCCCCCAACTCATGGCAACCCCATGCACAACAGAACAAAATGTTGCCCAGTTCTGCACCATCCCCATTATTGCTGTGGATTGGACTGTTGTGGTCCATAGGGTTTTCATGGGCTGAGTGTTAGAAGTAGATACCTGGCCTTTCTTCCTATTCCATCTTAATCTGGAAGCTCTGATGCAACCTGTTCTGCATAATAGCAACATGCAAGCCTCCACTGACAGGTGGTTGGCCCATCATAGACCATCAGTAAATACCTGTTGACTAACTTAATGTGCTCCTTAGGGGAGAAGGACCTTGTGAACACATTCCTGAATTGAACTCATGTTTCAAAACTGCAGACACAAAAGAGTGTGTGCGTCTGTGGGTGGGAGCTCTCGAGAGAAGGGAGAGAAAGAAAGGTCCCAGACTGTGCTTGCCTAATTATTCCTTCCACATTTACCAGTCTGAGAAGTCACTTCACTCCTGGGTAGAAATGAGAGAGAAAACAATAGGTGTGCCTCTCCATTCCCACCCCCACCCCCAGCAATATTCTTCAGCCTTCTTCCCCCTTTTATTCTATTGGACTTAATTATTAAATTGACCAAGGGGTATGGCTAAACTTTCATAATAAAATGCCAACAAAATAGAAATGCCCTTACTGTGAATATGAACCCCCTCCTACTAAGAAGTTTCCAGAATTAAAAGTCCAAAGAATACATTCTCAAAGGAGTTTGCAAAGTCTAAGGTACTTGTGGAATTAAAGTCTAGCATCATATTAAAGTCAGCCCCCGATTCTTACTTTCTCAGTCTCAGCCAGAGAGGTTCTCTTGCCCAGGCAGAGTTGGGGCTCTCAGCAGCTGCAGCCCAAGCTGTGCTTCATAATAATGGTTGTTCCTTCTGGGAGTCCCAACTTGAAGTAGGCTTTTGTGTTCTCAATTCATAAATAAAGCAGAGTAGGACACAAAAGATAATCCCAACGCTTCCTCCACATCAGCCAAATTTGGTAAAATGCATTGATTCCCTGGTATTTAAAGCAGTTCTGTCAGAAACTTTATGTTCCTGGACCCCTTTGCTAAGTGTTGCCGCTGGCCACAGCAGATATTCAGGGATATCTGAATGAAAAAGGGTAGACGGAGGAAACCTCCCTGGTTTTAGCCCTACCAGGCTGCCAGTTTTCTCTGGTTGCTTGTGAAATGTAAACTTACTGGGAGAACTCTCTCCCTCAGAGGTTAATTTTGACACTCTGCATTTACTAAGGGGGAAAGCTGTCTGTATACATACAGTCTAAGAGAAGATGATAGAAACAAGTCTGTCTTAATGCAGAGTTTGGGGATTTGCAGTGGTAGCAGCCCCAGTCACCACGTCTTATTTGAGTTACCTTCCTTTTCCATGCAGTGTGTTCAAAACTCATAATTTTTTGCTTCCATTTTGCCTTTGTGTTTCCCTTTCTGCCCCTTGTTACATAATTTCTTGATTTAAGAAGGCTCGACCTCCTAAGGAGACCTTCTTGTTCCTCTGTAATTAACCTAGAGCCAGCTTGTGTGTTTGGGGTTGACCCTTGGATCTGTAAATAAACAATGAGTTAAGGTTAGCTCCCCACAGCTCCCCCCTTGCCTCTGCCCTGTGTTCATAATGGCACTGGGGACGGCTGATCTAGCCCTGCTTACTTAGGCCTGGCCCTAATGAATTAAAGTTAGAACCTCAAGAGTGCTCTGTGGTACTTTTGGACCTCAGCTGTCTTACAGGTTAAGAGTGGAAATATAGTTCCACCTGTCGAGGCCTAATAGGCGTGAACATAGAAAGACTCTTTTCCTTGTAGTTGAATCTATCCTACCGGCTTAGAAAGTCGCAGCCTGCCAAATTTAAGGAGCATCCTGTATCCTTAGGAAGCCTGTGGCTTGCAAAGGTAGTTCCCACCCATCAGCGGGGAGACTGGCCTGGCCTGTGCCTCTGCCTGGTCCTCTCCCCAGCACACACACAGCATTTGCCCAGATAGACCCTAAGCCCTGTGGTGGGTGAAGTCCTACCTTCATAGCAGCAGCCCCTTATCTATGAATAAAGCCTATGGATGAGCTTTTATAATCTACTGAGGTCAAAATACCAAATGGTCTATGGCTTGCAAGTTCCACTTAGGCAGAAACAGTTAAAAGCCACCTGCACAGCTGAAACAACCTTGCATGGTCTACCATAAGCAAGGCCAAGGTCAAAACACCCTGCTCACAAATGAAGTTCAAGGCCCAGAGCCTTGACCACACCAGAACTTTTCCACATGTACTTTTTTCTCCCCATAATTTTACTCCTTGTATGTGTATTAATTTTATGACCCAGTGTCCTGGCCAGATGTTGGGGTCTGAGTGTACCCATAACATATAGGTTTTACCAACCTTGACAAGGCCTGCCTTCTTATAACCTGGAGGAAACTAACTAGAACGCGTCCTCTTTGGGTAGGCTCACCACCAAGAGCAGAGGTCTCCCCATTGCTGGTCTTGCAGTTGCTTTCTGAGTTTCTGTATTTGGCAAAAGATGCGATATTTATGGCAGTAAATTTTAAAAAATGGTTTGTCACCAGCCTTGCAAATAAGAACATGCCCTTTCAGCTCTCAAGGTCCTTTCTCCTCGTGTAATTATGGGCTTGCTAGCTCTTGTTTACTCGGGTACTCAAAACAGAATTTGATATTCAAACACTAAGAGGCCGTAAATGTTCATTGTACTGAATGTTGATGGATTTATTTTGGTAGTTTTAATTTTGAATACAAAAGAAACGTTTTATATCGTATCTTTCTCTCTGAGAGGACTCTCCAACCAATCCCACTTCTCTTGGTGTTCTTTTCAAATTTTATTTAGTCTTTGTCTTCTCTTCCCTACCTGCTTTCCTTTATTGTCTTCCTATTAATTTCTCTCTTGCATTTTTACACTGAGTCTTCTGACCATTTTTCCTGAACGTCTGCCTTTTTCTATGTCAGCCCTCTGTTTTACCCAAGGCTTCCAACTGGTTCAAACCCCTGCTGAGAATTTGCATTTCTAACAAGTTCCCAGGCAATGTTAATGCTGCTGGTTGGGGACCAGTTATGAGAACGACTAGTAGAGCAGTGGTTCTTAAACTTTATTATACATAAGAATCACCTGGAGATCTTGTTAACATGTAGATTCTGATTCAGTGTATCTAGGGTGAAAATGGAAATTCTCAGCAGAGGTTCAAACCAGAACAAACCAGTTTAAAGCCCTGGTTTTACTTTGATTTCCTAATTTATTCCTCAATTCCTTAGTGAACAAGAACATTAGGAATTGTTTTCTCTCATTTCTTATTTTGAACTGATTGTCACCAGGGGAAAAATTCCATTTGTTGTGAATATGCTTTCTCTATTGTAAAAAAAAAAAGGAAGGGCTGGGATTAGATAGGAGCTTCTTAAACTTTTTATCACAGCAGTTCACCTGCTGACAACGTTCAGTAAATACTGAACATACTTTCATGGATGCATATGAAGGGTTGTGCACCGTGTGGAGTCACAACCTAGTAGCTGTAATCCTATTTTTCTCTCCAAATAAGAAAGCATATTGGAATGCCATAAGAATACTCTTGAATTTATTCTAATTTTTCTTTATGTCAATTCTTTGCAAATTTCATTTTAACTATTATTTAGAAACTCAGTTTCCATATAGCTTAATTGAATATGCCCACTGGGCTAAAGGATGTTTAATAAATCTCTTTTTCAGCTATAACATTGAATACTTCTAGAAATAGGGGTGCATCTGTGAGAGATGAATCAATGGTGCCAGTAAGATCTGGCAACTATTGCTTCATATCATCTTAAATTCCAAAATCCGATTCTTACCTTGACTCACATACTATCTACTTTTTTGACCTCATTTGCCTCTCTGGGTGGCATAGACAATCTGTACTTGACTACTAGCTGAAAGGTTGACGATTAGAACCCACACAGCAGCACTATGGAAGAAAGACCTGGCGATCTGCTTCGTAAAGATTACAGCCAAGAAAACCCTATGGAGCACAGTTCTACTTTGTAACACATGGGGTCATCATGAGTCAGAATCAACTTGATTGCAACAGGTTTGGGTTTTATTTATTTATTTATTTTTGGCCTCTGTAGTCCCTTTGTCTTCTGATTTCTACTTTTTTTATCCCCTTCTGGTGTTTCTCTGCCTGGCCTAGATTGAATGGATGATCACCTGGGTTACTCTTCTGCCCAAAGCCTTCAACATCTTTACACCCCTTGTTACGGATTGAATTGTGTCCCCCAGAAGTATGTGTCAATTTGGCTACTCCATGATTCCCAGTATTGTATGATTGTCCACCATTTTGTCATCTGATGTGATTTTCCTATGTGTTGTAAATCCTGCCTCTATGATGTTAATGAGGCAGGATTAGAGACAGTTATGTTAATGACGCAGAACTCAATCTACAAGATTAAGTTGTGTCTTAAATCACTCTTCTTTGAAATGTAAGAGAAAAGCAAGCAGAGAAACATGGGGACCTCATATCATCAAGAAACAAGAGCCATGAGAACAGCAAGTTCTTTGTACCAGGGCTCCCGCGCAGAGAAGCTCCTCGACCTGATAAGATTGATGGCAAGGACCTTCTCCCAGAACCAACAGAGAGAGAAAGCCTCCCCTGGAGCTGCCACCCTCAGTTTGGACTTCTAGCCTCCTAGACTGTGAGAGAATAAATTTCTCTTTGTTAAAGCCATCCACTTGTGGTATTTCTGTTATAGCAGCACAAATGACTAAGACAGAACTTGGTACTGAGGGAGTGAGGTGCTGCTCTGACAGATGCCTAAAATGTGGAAGCTGTTTTGAAACTGAATGGATAGAGGCTGGAAGAGTTTTAAAGTGCCTGATAGTTTAAAAGCCTAGATTGCCTCGAAGAGACTGTTGATGAAATTATGGACATCAAAGACAATTCTGGTGAGGACTCAGAAGGAAGTGAGGAGAGCTGTTGAACTGGAGACAGCATAGACTGTGAGAAGAGCAGCGGAACTAGGAGACCAGCGTGAGATGGTTCTGGAGCTGACCTACAAAACTAGAGAGCTGAGTGCCTTTGGCAGGAGGCTTCCTGGCAGAATGCGGTGCCTCTGAGCACTTATCGGTGGAGCTAAGCTTGCCAACCCACAAAGCAAGAGAGCTGAGTGCCTTCTGGAGGAAGTTCACTGGTGGAGTGGGGTTCCTCCAGACACTCACAATCTAAAAAGCTTTGGAACACTCGCCCGGGCAGTGCAGACACTGGCAGTGAGGCCTGGGGGACCAAGAGGCCAAGGAACTAGGAAGCAGAAGCTGAGGAGACGAGGAGCACAGGAAGCAGAGCTGCCTCAGTCTCAAAGGGTAGGGCCACGACCTCTGGAGTCTCAAAGGATGGAGTCACCACTCAAATGGACTAGGAGAGTGGGGCGCCCAAAGCCGACGGACAGAGTTGCCATTCCAGTGGGCCTAGAAGGCAGAGCTGAAGCCCAGGACTGAGGGGCCTCCACTCAGAATCTGGAGATTGTGGCCAACACCTAGAGTCTAGAGGGCTGGGCCGTTGCCTGAATGGTCTCAGAGAACAGATGATTATTTTTAAGGCTTGAGAGCTAATGCAATGTTCTGCTTACTTGCTTGTTGCCTGTTATTCCTTCTTTCCTTCCAGTGTCTCCTACTTGTAATGGAAATGTCTAGCTGGGGCTGTTCCACCATTGTTCTTTGGAAGCAGATAACTTGTATTCTAGATTTCCTAGATGAAGAAAAAGTTCTGGATTTTGAACTTAGAGTTGATTTAAGACTTTTGCTAAGATAGAATGGGATGAATGTGTTTTAACATATGGCAAGGACATGAATTTTGGGGGGCCAAAGGGTGGAATGTTATGGATTGAATTGTGTCCCCTCAAAAGGTGTGTCTACTTGGCTAGTCCATGATTCCCAGTATTGTTTGATTGTCCACCATTTTGTCATCTGATGTGATTTTCCTGTGTGTTGTGAATCCTACCTCTATTATGTTAATAGGCAGGATTAGAGACAATTATGTTAATGAGGCAGGACTCAATCTACAAGATTAGGTTGTGTCTTAAGTCAATCTCTTCTGAAACATAAAAGACAGAAGCAATCAGAGAGACATGGGGACCTCATACCTTCAAGAAACAAGAGCCAGGAGAATAGCACATCCTTTGGACCTGGGGTCCCCACGCTGAGAAGCTCCTTGGCTGGGAAAGATTGATAACAAGGACCGTTTCCCAGAACCAACAGAGAGAGAAAGCCTTCCCCTGGAGCTGCTACCCTGAATTTGGACTTCTAGCCTCCCAGACTGTGAGAGAATAAATTTATCTTTGTTAAAGCCATCTGCTTGTGGTATTTCTGTTAAAGCAACACTAGATAACTAAGATACTACTGTACTTAGGTCATTTGGGTCCCGAAATTCAGAACCCTGGATCAATTCCCATTTGTCTACTCCTTTTCTACATCAGGTCTGCAGAGTGCTGCTGGAGAAAATAAAACAACTGTATTGATTTAGGTTCCTGCAAGTTTATGGTTTTCATTCTCAGCTTTCAACCAGTTTTTGCTGATTCCAGTTGTGAGTCCCTAGTGGTACAAACAGTTAATATGCTTGGCTGGTAACTAAAGGCTGGTGATTCAAGTCTACCTAGAAGCACCTTGGAAGAAAGGCCTGGTGAGCTACTTCTGAAAAATCAGCCATTGAAAACCTTATGGAGCGCAGTTCTACTCTAACACACATGGGGTCACCAAGAGTAGGAACTGACTTAGTGACAACTGGTTTTAGTTATGCTTACTTTCTCATTCAATTACCAATTGTACCAATGCTGCTTCAGTATCTTCTTCCCAACTTCTCACCCTCACTCTCTTGCAGATAATTTAATCTCTACTTTTATTAAGAGAAGTGAAAACATCAAGTAGAACCTTTCTAAACTCTACCCTTTAACTCACAAAGTGCCTACCTCTTCCCTCACTTTTTCCCAGCCTTCCCCCAGCTCACAAGATGAGGCATCTCCATTCCTGTTCAAGTGAATACGTTCACTTCTTGCCCATCCTAAAATGACAACTTCCTTCGACCCTGTGCCCTCATCTGGTTTTACCTCTATCTTTTACCTTCATTTGGAAAGAACTCTCTTTAGTCATTGTCTCTGTTTTTTACTTCCCGTTTACTTTTCAACTCAGTGAACTCTGACTTCTCATCCCACAACTACACTGAAACCGCCATAGCTGAAGACACTGTGACGTTTCCATTGCACTTTTCTGTTTCTTTCTGTGCTGGATTTAACGCTGCCAATCATGCCCTTCTTGAAATTCACCTCACCTTTGGCTTCCTTGACATCATTGCTCCTATTTCTCTGACATTCCTTTTTCCATTCTTTTGTAACCACCTCTTAAATGTTGTTATTCCCCCAGGATTCCACCTCAAGCAACTGTTACTCTCCCAGAGAGTTTCAACTTCCACCTGCATATATGCTGATGACCTGAAAGTCTTTGTCTCTTTTCCTATTTGCTTCAGAGGTCAGGTCACTTCCATGTATATTTCTCACAGATATCTCAAATTCAACATGACCTTGGCTCGGCCACTTTCTAGAACTTAGTCTTTTTCCTCTATTCCTTCTAAGTTACTAGCCCCAAGAGTTTCAGAATCATTCTAGAACAGCATTGTCCAATAGAAATGTAATATAAGCCGTATATGAATTTTAATTTTTCTAGTATCCACATTAAAAAAATAAAACAAGTGAAATTGATTTTAATAATAGATTTTATTTAACCCAATATGTCTAACTATTATCATTTCAACATATAATCCGTTGTGTATTTTACACTTAAAGCACCTGTCAATTCTGATTAGCCACATTTCAAGGGCTTAATAGCCACATATGGCTACAGAAATCTGTATTTTTAGAAAGCACCCCAATGATTATGATATAGCTAGTAGAAGCATGGTTTCTTTCAGAAGTAGAGGGTAATTTTGAACAATTGCCTTAGTCTGGGTCTGAGTGGGGAGCTATATAGGGGTCTATAAAAGCCACAGAGTATTAAAAAGGAGAACAGGCATTTGGCAGGTGTGGAGATAGGAGATTGAGGGTGGCAGGGACTGCAAGTGTGGAGAGAGGTTTAGAAATTCTGTAATGACAACCTTGATCTATTTCAAAATTTTCCACAGGATTGGACTTCCTCCTTCAGCTAGAAAACATAGTAGCAATATAAAAATGAAATGTAATTATTAGGATATTTTCATCTTACTTTAGGATTTGACATTCATTATTCATTACTAGGGGCTCCGGTGGCACAGTGGTTAAGAACTACGGAGAGCTATGGCTGCTAACCAAAAGGTCAGCAGTTGTAATCCACCAGCCTATGGGGCAAACCTTATGGGCAGTTCTATTCTGTGGTGTAGGGTTGCTGTGAGTCAGAATCAACTCAATGACGGTTTTTGTTTTTGTTTTTTTAAATTCATTAATAAGTAATTTTTAAGTATTTCAGGATCTTGAGGATATTGCATGATTTAGGTATGGGATGATTTTTGACATTTAGAACAGTATCGTACAATTCCATATAGTAATTTTCTGGTTCTGTGACAACAAAAATAATCTGGCATAGAGGAGAAGGTAAACTATGCCATATGGAAAACAGAATTTAATTTTATAACAGTTGTGAAAAAATAATACATTTTTACTTACAGAAACTGAAAAAAAGAAACAAACCTAGTGCCGTCAAGTCAATTCCGACTCACAGAGACCCTATGGGACAGAGTAGAACTGCCCCTTAGGGCTTCCAAGGAGCGGCTAGTGGAGTTGAACTGCCGACCTTTTGGTTAGCAGCCAAACACTTAACTGCTGCACCACCAGGGCTCCTTTTTTTTTTTAAACTTACATGTCATTTATAAGTAATTTCTGTCAAATCTCTAATCCAAGTTATGTTTTAAAATTTAAAAGCTATTTAAAGGTTTTATGAAGATGCTACATGTTTTGTAGCATGGCAAATAACAACCAGAAGTATTTGATAAATCAAGGCCATTAGAAAGCTCTAAACTTTTAATTTTGGCTTATTGTTTCAGCTTTTCCCTTTATTCCCGCCTTATTTAGAATTGTTAACAAGAAGCTGCTTGGTTGGCTTGAGTTTCTTCTTTTTGCAATCTGCTCAAGTCCCTTGTGGAAATCCTAATGAGACGCAAGCCAGGCAAACAAATGGGCCAGTAGGCTGGAAGGGGAGAAGAGGCAGTGTGTGTGGAGAGTCTATTGTTGTTCATTCAGTCAGCTAAATAAGTACGTTTTAATTGTAACAGCAATGCCATAAATAGGCCTGGCACAAGCCTAGTAATTGTCTGTCTCATTTCATTCCTGTCTGTTTTAGTAACTCTGCTTCCACCATCTATGTAAGTCCACAATTTTGACTGCATTCATTGGCAGAAGAGACTTCTGTCTGGTCATCTGCACTTTTGAAAGATAAATTATCTTGAGTAGCTTAATAGAAGTTGAGCTTTGGGGGAATAATACTGTTCTGACTGTAATTTGTGTCTTGTTTTTAACTTCACTTGGTCCAAGACCTGTGTGAAAGGTGACTTATGTTAAACTAAATGTCTCTGCTGATTTCTGCTCTTTTGTTAGGTGATCCGCAAGGGCTGGCTAACCATCAGCAACATTGGCATCATGAAAGGAGGCTCAAAGGGATACTGGTTCGTCCTTACTGCTGAAAGCTTGTCCTGGTATAAAGATGATGAGGTAAGTCACAGAGAGTAACAGAGTTTTCTTATTAAAGTGTTTCTAATTTTAAATTCATCGGTATTACTGTAATATACAAATTTGAGATCCTAGTTGTTCTTTTTCAGTAAGATTTAGGTTGAGGTGTTCGTTTGAAGAAGCATTATTTTTTCCTCATAGATTTTTAATTTTACAATATTCTCCTCACATTTCTTTTCCTGTCTATTTCTTTGATATAGTTGTCATGTTTGTTTACCTGAAGAAATAGAGTTAGGGTTCAGTGGTTGGAAGCTTCCCCTTGTTTATAATAATGTAAAGATGCTGGTATGATGAAAGAAATGTACACTAAATAATGTGTTGAAAAGGACCAAGGTACTAAAACATCTTACTGATGAAATTAATAACAATGATGTAGACTGAATAACACATTTTAGGATTGTTGCTATGACATCTGTCTGAAATGATAGGCTTTTGAAAATCACTTTCTTCAAGTGGGTCCCAGATAATTGTTTATACAAGTTTTTTTTTTTTTTTGAAAGTTTGAGATCTATGAAAAAGTTGGAATTATGATAATTATGGCTTTCTGGTTCATGTTGGATGTTAATAATTTTGGTCCTGTGACTTGCTACACCTTTGAATCTGATAGCTATAAAAGCGCAAAAAGCATCCTGTCGGTCTTGCAGGGCCATTATAGTGTCGTAAAAGTGATACTGCTAAATTTGAGAGGACGTGGATGGAAATTAAACTACATTTTGGAAATTTTAATAGCTGTGGTCTGACCCAAGAAGTTTTTGGAGCTTATAACGTAGCATGTAAACATTAGATAAGAATACTTCGTGATAGCAAAACTACTTAACAGGTAAGATTGTTCTGATTTTATTTGGTGATAAAGGGCACATGTTTCTGGGTTGAAAGCCCCTCCTATCTTGGCTTGATAGCTTTTGAAAGCATCACAAGGTTCCTGTGTCAGTTCCTGAAGGAAAAGTTTCATGTTTGTTTCCCAGGTAGTTTGTGTGTTTAATAAATATTGGATAATTTTTTGATTGCCACTACATTTTCTGCAATAACGGAAATCAAATAATTTAGAGATGTCTAAAGAAAACGTCTATTTAGAAGTTTATATTTAAACTTTTATGTCATATATTTCACCGACCTTAGTCAGGAGTGGAATTGGTCGTTGGAAAAGCCTGAGGGTTAGCAATGGTTTCTTTCCTGTGCTGGCTGCTTAGATACCTCTGCTGTTGTGTGGGAAGCTCTAGTGTTTAAAGACCACAGCTTCAAGAACCCTGAGGTTCTAAATAAAAAATCAGTAAATAGTTTCTCTTCTTTGGTGTTCAGTTGCCCTGTGAGGTCTTGTCTTAGATACTTTGTGTTTCCAAGAATTCAGATCATTTATGTACATTTCAATACTTATCAGTGTTTCCCAGTTATTTTAGGAAAGCAAAAGATTCTTGCTGAGGAATCATAATAGTACCAGCTAGTGTTTTACATATATTAAGTAACTCCTTTAATCCCCACTGCAACCCTAAGGATAGAAAATATTACAATCCACATTTTTCAGACGAGGAAGCTAAGCACCCTGTTGACAAACCATTTCTATAGGACTCAGTTTCCCTTATGGCAGAACATTTAGTGTTGGTGAAGGTAAGTAACTTCCCAAGTTCACATAGCTAGTCGGTGGCAAAGCAGGAGTTTGGACCCAGGCTGTCTGGCTCCAGAGCCTGTTTCCTTGTAGGAAATTTTTCCTTGAAGAACCACAAAGGTAGGTAAGAATCTCAGAGGTGCTCATGATGCTCCCTGTAGGCAAGGAGAAGCCTCGAGAGCTTGATGAGCTCGTCATCACCACTCATCTACTTCCTCTGTAGACTCACTGCTGAAGCTCCCTCGCGAGTACTTGATTATGACAGATAGAAAATAAAGGTGTGCTGTTATAATGAGTGTCCGTGAACATTTTATTAATGGTACGTTTGTGGAAAGGTGGTTGGGGGAAGGGGAGGATGGGAATTATCCTTGAAATAAATTGGAGTGATTTAGGTGAGGAAACTTTAGGAATAGCTTGTTTTCTCAGTTTAACATTTTAACAAGGAAAAGACACACAGTCGCTGCTCTTAGGGAACTAACTAGTGCTCCTAAGCAAGTCAAACAATAATATAATTTTCAGACATTAAGTGCTCTGCTGAAAGTAAGTAGGGCAATGAGCTAGAAAATGATGAAGGAGAGTCCTGTAGATTGGGTGATTGGGAGGAAGTGACATTTGAGCAGAGACTGAAAGGATGCAGTGTGTGGAAGGACTTATGGAAGAACATTCCAGACGCAGGGACCAATAAGTGTAAAAACCCTGAGATGGAAACCAGCAAGAAGACTGTGGCTGGAAGGTAGTGATCAGTGGTGGAGAGAGGTAGGAGATGAAATCAGAGGGACCTGGGTGGGGCCTTGACAGCCATGATTGAGATTTTATTCCAAGTACAGTAAAACCTATGAGAGCTGGAACTTGACGAGACTGCCTTGTTTTTCTGGATTTCACAAGTTTTCTGCCTTTGACACAGTGCAGTCGTACCACTTTTGTATTTTCTCTATTGACCAAAAAACCCATTGCCATCAAGTCAATTCTGACTCATAGTGACCCTGTAGGACAGAGTAGAACTGCACCATAGGATTTCCAAGGAGCGCCTGGTGGATTTGAACAGCTGACCTTTTGGTTAGCAGTGACCTCTTAACTGCTATGCCACCAGGGTTTCCTTGTTCTCTGTTAGTGGAAACTATTTGCATTTTCCTTCTCTGACGGATTTCTACCTTACATAGGTTTCAGCTTTCACAGGTTTTACTTTACAATGGAAAACCATTGGAGTGTTTAAACAGGGTGTGGCAGGATTGGGTTTATGTTTCAGCAAGATCATTCTGGCTGCTTGGAATGATGTGTGGGATGGGATGTATTTGTAGAAGGAGTGAGAGTGGCAAGAACAGAAAGGAGACCAGCTAGGAGATTGTAGCAGTGGTCCAGGAAGAAGTGATGGTAGCTTGTGCTGGGTAGTAGCTGGTGATGAGGAGCACTCAAGTTCAGGGTATCTGTGTATGGGGAGGAAGCTGGTGGGCCCGATACAGCTACACTGCAGTTACCCATTAACAATTCTGTTCAAGAAATAGTATTGGGAATTTTCAAAATATTAATGCCTGACTTAAGAATGACCTCCATCTTCAAATTGTCTGTGTGAGTGGGGCATAAAGTCCTCAGCCCCCACCACTGTGGTTCTCTATTCTGCTCCATTTGCTTCTCTTGCCAGAGCTTCGTGCCACTGCAAACTATTTCTGAGCCAGGACAAGCAGGGAAGGGACTGCACTGGTCCTTCCTCTGCTGCTAGTCGACAAATTAGTGTCTGGTAAGAGCCAAGGCTGGAAAGAGGATGTAGGAATGGGACCAAAGGGGAAAATGTCAGGAGGAGGGATCTATCTCTGGTCTCTTAAATTTGCACCCTGAGCACCCGTTCTTTAGCAGCAATGTTGTAAATGATGCTTAGATTCCGTAAAGGTCTTGCTGCCATAGTCCAACTACGCAAGGATTAAACATGGTTCTCTGGGCAGCCTTGAGGGCCCAAAATTTAGAATATTATTTGGAGAAAGTAAACCTGAATTCTCTTTCATCTTTTTAATCCAGTGTGTTGGTAGGTTGAGTGCTTGTACTTTGTTCCTATGATATTTGTTTACACCTACATCAGCACCTACACACTTTGATAATCTAGTTCCATGACAGTTTACCTTTCTTAAGCAAGCAGAAATGACCCAGGAAATATCATTATGTTAGATATGAATTCATTCATTTATTCAACAATAAATTTACATTCAGATTTTCAGAGAGAGTTGTTATTTTTTTTCTGTGTTCTGCCATCCTTCTGCTTTCTTACGTAATTAGACTGGTATGCTTTCATTATAACTTAAATGACTTTAATAAATAGCATATTATGTCAGGTGAACATATATATGGTTTAACTTATGACAAGTTTGTAATAAATATAAATGGCTTATGAAATACACTTGTGATTCAAAAACAGTGGCTCAAACTGTTCTCCATGGATTCCATTAAGTGGACGAAGGATCCTATAGGCCATATGCTTGTTGTGTTAGAAAGGGTGAGATGCTTGAGGATGTGGATTGGCTATGGCTGACTGCCAGTGCTTGAGCAGGCACTTCACTTATCTGAGCTTCAGTCTTCTCATTTATCAAGTGAGTCATTGCTGACCAAATCACCTCAAAGGGGATTTTGTAGGACTCTAAGAAATCACAAATTAATAAGTGCTCTAATAAACTGTAAGATATCATACCGATACATTTATTCTTACTATTACAAATAACACCACACCCTCCCAATGTAATGTCATTCTTTGACATGTCTTCTAATTTCCTAATTTTTGTCATTTCCGATCGTGAGATAGGATATGTGGGATCTAGGATTTTTCAGCAGAGAATGGTAGGGTTCAGACAATGAGACGGAACTCAGATCCATGACTTCGGCAAGACTGTCCCTGCCCTCTCCCCGTCAGCCTATGGTTCTCCCCACCTCACTCAAGAGTTAGAGTCAATGATAATTAAACTGCATGGCTTCCTTTCCAAGCTGGCAGAGAAAATAGCATGATAACCCTTTATAATAATTGTAAGCTAGAGATGGAACAATTGTAATAGTAAGTCCCCCAGAATTTTCCCTGCTTTTCTCCCTGTCTTGAATGGATTTAGCCACTCTGCCCTTGAATTTTGGGCAGACTTGTGGACTTCTCTAACATCTGTGACTAAACTTTTTGAACCAGTGCTTTATATAACAATTATTTTATTCAAAGTTTACTGATAGGTGAGCTTAATAGACAAGTTTCCACCTGTGTCCAGGCAATGCCAAATTTCCCCATGTTATCCTGAAGGAATCTTTATAACAGTGTGGTTATGATAGACATTATCTACTTGACTGTATGCTATCCTCTAACATTACTCCAAGATTAGGGCTTCCTGTAACATACAAAAAATAGACCGTCTTTCACAGAGTTAGACAGCTTATAACTTATCATCAAGGGGATTTTCCCAAGCCTGACCATGCTGTGGTACCCCAAACTCTGGAATTTCCTACACAAATGAACCTGGGAGCATTTCCAGAGACTGCACGGACCCCGTCTGGGCTTATCCTTCCAAAGGCATCCTGCCTATGCACGTACCTCTATGCCTTTGTGTTCAAGGGGTAGTTGTTTGTGGGGTGAGGACAGAATGTGGACATGCAGTCTCCTATGGCCACACGTATCCCTTGTGATCTGTAATGGATGGTACTCTTAGTGCCTTTGATTTCTACCAAAATAATAATACAAGGCTGTTAGTACTTTACTAAGGATTTGGGAGAAGCAATGCAGCAATTCAAACAAATGCAAATAAAGTGTTAGATACCCACGTACATAGCAATTTTAGCAACTGGATGCCCTACTTGGGTCCCTGGAAGCTTTAGCCCTGTACTGGTTCAGCCCAACAATAGCATGTTGGCTTCTTCCGTTTTCTTCCCAGTCTCATCTCTCCCCTCAGTACTGGCCATCCGGATTGTCCCAAACTGAAGGTGCTTCTCACTTTATTATACAAAACAGCTCAGCCCGCCTCAGCATCTGGTCAAACCTCCACTGCAGGCTCATCTTTGCATATCCAAACTGGTCAAGATGCTCAACCAAACCAAATAGCCTTCCATTTAACAAGATGCTCTTTATTAGACAGTAATTGTGGTTGCAAATAGCATTTCCCCTACTTACTACACCTGCTATTTATAGTCTACCAGACACTGAGCTAAGTCCGTATTTATTTACATTATCCATTTTAGAGATGAAGATTGAGGTTCAAAGAGAAAGAGTAACGTAGGCAGCTGCTAAGTGTTAGTGCTGTGTGGTTAATTGTCTGAACATTTTTCAGCAAATATTTACTGAGCACCTGCTGTGTACCAGGCAGTATCCTAGTAACTAACAGTAAAGTGGGCAGCAAGGAATTCGTGGTACTTGCCCTCATGAAAGACATTTTTTAGTGGAGAAAACATGTGAACAAACAGGAAAACCTATCAGATGCTGATTAGAGGGTTTGAAGAAAGTAAAACCAGCAGTATGTTTGACTTAGTGTCTGAGATGGGGGTCCGGGGTAGGAAGGCTTTAAATTGGGTGGTCCAAGAAGATTTGTGTTGCTGCCCCGAGGCAGGATAGAACCTGATCATTTTAAGGAACTGAGGTGAGGCCACTGTGACTGAAACCATGAGAGAAAGGGAAAGTCATCTCTAAAGACATTGAAGGTTTCAATCTTTATCTTAAGAATGATGAGAAGCCTTTCAAGTTTTTAAGCTGGAGAATCACATGATCAGAATTGAATTTTTTTTTTCATATGCCTTGTGAAGGATGAATTGGAGGATGGCAAAACTGGATTGAAGACTTGTTTGAAAGCTATTGCTGTGATCTAGATAAGAGAGGAACCTGTACATAGATCAAGAGGCAGTTGTTGGAACAGAACAAGGGGATACAGCCTGGTTTAAAATTAGGAGAGGTGTTCATCAGGGTTGTATTCTTTCACCACACCATTCAATCTGTATGTTGAGCAAATAATCCGAGAAACTGGACTATATGAAGAGGAACGTGACATCAAGATTGGAGGAAGATTCATGAACAACCTGTGATGTGCCGATGACACATCCTTGCTTGCTGAGAGCAAAGAGGACTTGAAGCACTTACCGATGAAGATCAAAGACTACAGCCTGCAGTATGTATTACACCTCAACATAAAGAAAACAAAAATCCTCACAGCTGGACCAATAAGCAACATCATGAGAAACAGAGAAAATATTGAAGTTATCAAGAATTTCATCTGACTTGGAGCCATAATCAACGCCCAAGAAACAGCGGTCAAGAAATCAAACGACGTATTGCATTGGGCAAATCTGCTGCAAAAGACCTCTTTAAAGTGTTAAAAAGTAAAGATGTCACTTTGAAGACTAAGGTGCATCTGACCCAAGCTGTGGTATTTTCAGTTGTCTTGTGTGCATTCAAAAGCTGAACAATGTATAAGGAAGACTGAAGAAGAATTGATGCCTTTGAATTATGGTGTTGGTGAAGAATATTGAATATACCGTGGACTTCCAGAAGAACTAACAAATCTATCTTGGAAGAAGTACAGCCAAGTCGCTCCTTGAAGGCGAGGATGGTGAGACTTCATCTCATGTACTTTGGACGTGTTATCAGGAGGGACCAGTTTCTGGAGAAGGACATCATGCTTGGTAAAGTAGAGAGTCAGTGAAAGAGAGGAAAACCCTCAGTGAGATGGATGGACACAGTGGCTGCAACAGTGGGCTCAAGCATAGCACAACTGTGAGAATGGCATAGGACTGGGCAGTGTTTTGTTCTGTTTTTCACAGAATGACTATGAGTCGAAATTGACTCGATGACACCTAACAACAACAGGTAAGAGGTATGGTAGTTTGGGCTAGAGTGATTTGATGAAAGTTGATAGAAATGGATGGATTTAAGAAAATTTTCAGAAGGTGAAAATTGACAAAACAACTTATCACACTTGCTTAGTATTGGATGGATGTATAAGTTTCTGCTGAACTGTAAACCCCTTGAGACCAGGAGCCACTCTCTTGTCCACTGTTCCACCACCACTGGACACAGAACTGGTAGGAGACACTAAATATGGGTTGAGTGAAGGTATGATTGAGCAACTAAACAAATAAGGGTACCATGCCAATTTATCATGTGCTGGTGTCTCAAGTGCCAAAAAGAAATTACTAAATTAAAAAGAAAATTACCATTACAGATAGAATGTGTTAAAATTCTCTTAATTTGAAGATTAGTAGGTTATTTTTTCTTCTTCTGATTTTATAAATTTGACTCCCTACATTGAAGATTATTTAAGTAGAAGATTAATTTTACATTGCTATTTGGTGCAAACGGTTTACACTTGACTAATAATATAAAAGTTGGCGTTTTGAACCCACCTAGTGGTGCCACAGAAGAAAGGCCTGGAGATCTGCTTTTGTAAAGATTACATTAAAAAAAATACTATGGAGTACAGTTCTACTCTGTAACACATGAGGTCACCATGAGTCGGAATCGACTTAACAGCAATTTTTTTTCACACATTGTGAATATATTTTGTACATTTCTTGGAAGGAATTTAGAAAAGGTTAAGGTGTGGAGACAAAATGGCAACTGTCATTTCAAAGGATTTTGGTTCTAGATAATTTAACACTTTAAAATGAGATTTGGACAAAAGTGATGACCTTTGTTTAAAATATGTCTAAAATATGAATTTTGGAAGGATACTCTGACCTAAGGAGAAAAAAACCTTATTTTTCTTGATATCAATGAAAAGTATATAAATGATAGTTAACATGTCTCTGAAGAAAGGGGACTGCTAATTTATGCATTATAGTAACACATACCGAACCCATTGCTGTCGAGTCAATTCCAACTCACAGCAATACTATAGAACAGAATACAACTGCCCTGTGGGGTTTCCAAGAAGCGGCTGGTGGATTCGAACTGCTGACCTTTTGCTTAACAGCCAAGCCCTTAACCACTGCGCCACTAGGGCTCCATAATAACACGTTGTTGTTGTTAGATGCAGTCGAGTCAGTTCCGACTCATAGTGACCCTGTGTACAACAGAATGAAACACTGCTGGGTCCTGCCCCATCCTCACAGTCTTTATGTTTGAGCCCATTGTTGTAGCGACTATGTCAATCCATCTCCTTGAGGGTCCTCCTCTTTTTTGGTGACCCTCTACTTTACCAAGCATATGTCCTTCTCCAGGGACTGATCCCTTCTGATAACATGTCCAAAGTATGTGAGACAAAGTCTCACCATCCTTGCTTCTAAGGAGCATTCTGGCTGTACTTCTTAGACAGATTTGTTTGTTCATTCTTTGCCAATATAATAATTCAAAGGCGTCAGATCTTCTTCAGTCTTCCTTATTCATTGTCTAGCTTTCTCATGTATGTAAAGTGACTGAAAACATGGGTTGGGTCAGGTGTACCTTAGTCCTTAAAGTGATGTCTTCGCTTTTTAACACTTTAAAAAGGTCTTTTGCAGCAGATTTGCCCAATGCAGTGGTCATTTTATTTCTTGACTGCAGCTTCCATGGATATTGATTGCGGATCTAAGTAAAATAAAATCCTTGACAACGTCAATTTTTTCTCCGTTTATCATGATGTTGCTTATTGGTCCATGTCTTAGTTATCTAGCACTGCTATAACAGAAATACCACAAGTGGATGGCTTTAACAAAGAGAAATCTATTCTCTCACAGTCAGTAGGTTAGAAGTCTGAATTCAGGGTGCCAGCTCCAGGGGGAGGCTTTCTCTCTGTCTGCTCTGAGGAATGGTCCTTGTCATCAATCTTCCCCTGCCAAGGAGCTTCTAAATGCAGAGACCCCAGGTCCAAAGGATGCCCTATTTTCCTGGCTCTTGTTTCTTGAAGGTATGAGGTCCACCATCTCTCTACTTGCTTCTCTCTTTTATATCTCAAAAGAGATTGGCTTAAGATACAACCTAATCTTGTATATTGAGTCCTGCCCCATTAACATAACTGCTGCTAATCTCACCTCATTAGCATAATAAAGATAGGATTTACAACACATAGGAAAATCATATCAGATGACAAAATGGTGGGCAATCACACAATACTGGGAATCATGGACTAGCCAAGTTGACACACATATTTTTGGGGGACACAATTCAATCCATAACATTCCACCCTTTGGCCCCCCAAAATTCATGTTCTTGCCACATGTAAAACACATTTGCCCCATCATTTCAGATCAAAAGTCTTAAATCAACTCTGAGTCCAAAATCCAAAAATCCTCTTCATCTGTGAAGTCTAGAATACAGGTTATCTACTTCGAAAGTACAATGGTGGAACAGGCACAAGCTAGACATTTTCATTACAAATGGGAGAAATGGAGAGAAAGAAGGGATAATAGATACCAAGCAAGTCAGCAGAACATACTAGATTAGCCCTCAAGGCTTGAAAATAATTCTCTGTTTTCTGAGACCATTTATACAATGGCCCTGCCCTCCAGACTCTGGGTATTGGCCACACTCTTCAGATTCTGAGTGGAGATCCCTGGGCCCTGGGCTTCAGCTCTGCCTTCCAGGCCCACTGGAATGGCAACTCTGCTCCCTCAGCTTTTGGTGGCCCCATTCTCCTAGTCCATCTGAGTGGTGACTCCACCCTTTGAGGCAGCTCTGCTTCCTGTGTTCCTTGTCTCCTCAGCTTCTGCTTTCTGGTTCTTTGCCCTCTTGGCCCCTTGGGCTTCTTTGCCCATGTCTGCCTTGCTTGGGCAAGTGTTCCAGAATTCTGTAGCTTCACCAATATGTGCCTGGAGGCACCCCACTCCACCAGTAAACTTTGGCCGGAAGGCACTCAGCTCTCTTGCTTCATGGGTCAGCAAGCCTAGCTCCACCAGTAAGTGCCTGGAGGCACCCCATTCCACCAGGAAGCCCCCTGCCCAAAAGCGTTCAGCTCTCTCCTTCTGTGGAACAGCGCTGGTCTCCTGGTTCTGCTGCTGCTGTTTCTCTGCCGCTGCTTCTTGCAGACTGTGCAGTTTCCTCTGTAACAGCTCTCCTCTTTTCCTTCTGAGACCATTCACCATTCACCATTTCAAAACCACTTCCACAATTTAGGTATCTGTTAGAACAGCACCCCACTCTCAGTACCAAACTCTGTCTTAGTTATCTAGCACTACTATAACAGGAATACCACAAGTGGATGGCTTTAACAAAGAGAAATTTATTCTCTCACAGTCTAGTAGGCTAGAAGTCCGAATTCAGGGTACCATCTCCAGGGGAAGGCTTTCACTCTCTGTTGACTCTGGGAAAAGGTCCTTGTCATCAATCTTCCCAGTCAAGGAGCTTCTCAATGGAGGGACCCCGGGTCCAAAGACCTTGTTATTCTCCTGGCTTTTGTTTCTTGGTGGTATGAGGTCCCCCTATCTCTCTACTCACTTCTCTCTTTTATATCTCAAAAGAGATTGGGTTAAGACACAACCTAATCTTGTAGATTGAGTCTTGCCCCATTAACATAACTGCCACTAATCCCACCTCATTAACATTAATAGAGGTAGATTTTGTAACGTTGGAAAATCACATCAGATGACAAAATGGTGGATAATCACACCATACTGGGAATCATGGACTAGCCAAATTGACATACATATTTTTGGGGACACAATTCAATCCATAACAGATATTGCTTTATAATGTACATGTATACATATATATACATATATATACATATGTATACATGTACATTATAAAACAATATCTGTATATATATGTGTATACATATATGTATATATGTGTATATATATGTATATATACACATATGTATTTACATGTACATTATAAAACAATAGCTGTTATGGACTGTATATATATATATATATATATATATATATATATATATATATATATACACTTCACTGGTTTTGCTTCTCTGGAGAACCCAGCCTGAGACAGACAAAGTCTTGCCATCCACGCTTCTAAGGAGCATTCTGGCTGTATTTCTTCCAGGATGGATTTGTTCTTTCTTCTGGCAGTCCATGGTATATTCAGTATTCTTTGGCAACACCATGATTGAAAGGCTTCAGTTCTTTTTCGTTCTTCCTTATTCATTGTCCAGCTTTTGCATGTATTTGAGGCGATAGAAAATTCCAAGGCCTTGGTCAGTCTTACCTAGTCCTCAAAATGACATCTATGCTTTTTAACACTTTAAAGAGGCCTTTTGCAGCAGACTTGCCTAATGCAATGTATCCTTTGATTTCTTGACTACTCCTTCCGTGGGCGTTGATTATGAATCCAAGTAAAATGAAATCGTTGGCAACTCCAGATCTTTTCTCCATTTATCATGACGTTGTTTATTGGTCCAGTTGTGAGGATTTTTGTTTTTGTTATGTTGAGATGTAATCTAATACTGAAGCCTATAGTCTTTGATCTTCATCAGTAGCGCTTCAAGTCCCCTTCACTTTCAGCAAGCAAGGTTGTATCTTCTGCATATCACAGGTTGTTAATGAGTCTTCCACCAATCCTCATGCCAGGTTCTTCACATGGTCCAGGTTGTCAGATTATTTGCTCAGCGTACAGATTGAATAAGTATGGTGAAAGGATACAACCCTGATGCACGTCTTTCCTGATTTAAACCATGCATTATTCCCTTGTTTTGTTCCAATGACTGCCTCTTGTTCTATGTATAGGTTCCGCATGAGCACAATTAAGTGTTCTGAATTCCCATTCTTTGCAATGTTATTGATAATTTGTTTGACCCACACAGTCAAATGCCTTTGCATAGTTGATAAAATGCAGACAGACATCTTTCTGGTATTCTCTGCTTTCAGCCAAAATTCATCTGATGTCAGTGATGTTATCCCTCATTCCACATCCTCTTCTGAATCTAACTTGAATTTCTGGCAGTTCCCTGTCGATGCTCTGCTGCAATTGTTTTTGAATTGTCTTCAGCAAAATTTTACTTGTATGTGATATTGATGATATTTTTTGATAATTTTTGCATTCTGTTGGATCGCCTTTGTTTGGAATGTGCACAAATATGGATCTCTACCAGTCGATTGGCCAAAATTTCCAAGTTTCTTGATGTAGACAAGTGAGTGCTTCTAGCATTGCATCTCTTTGTTGAAACATCTCAACTGGTACTCGGTCAGCTCCTGGATCTTTGTTTTTCACTAATGCTGTCAGTGCAGCTTGGACTTCTTCCTTCAGTACCATCAGTTCTCAATCTTATGCTACCTCCTGAAATAGTTGAACATCGAACAGTTCTTTTTGGTACAGTGACTCTGTTTATTCCTTCCATCTTCTTTTGCTCCTTCCCACGTCTTTCAGTAATTTGCCCATAGAATCCTTCAATATTGCTTCTTGAGGCTTGAATTTTTTCTTTAGTGCTTTCGGCTTGAGAAATGCCAAGCATGTTCTTCCCTTTTGGTTTTCTCACTACAGGTCTTTGCATATTTCATTATAATACTTCACTTTGTCTTCTCAAGCCGACCTTTGAGACCTACTGTTCAGCTCTTTTACTTTACATTTCTTCCATTCACTTTATCTACTCTACATTCAAGAGCAAATTTCAGAGCCTCTTCTGACATCCATTTTGGTCTTTTCTTTTTTTCCTGTCTTGTTTATGACCTTTTGCTTTCTTCATGTATGATGTCCTTGATGTCATCCCACAACTTGTCTGGTGTTTGGTTATTGGTGTTCAGTGCTTCTAATCTGTTCTTGAGATGGTCTCTAAATTCAGATGGGATATACTCATGGTTGTACTTTGGCTCTCATGGACTTGTTTTAGTTTACTTCAGCTTCAGTTTAGACTTGCATATGAGCAATTGATTATGCGTTCTGCAGTTGGCCCCTGGCGTTGTTCTAACTGATGATACTGAGCTTCTCCATCGTCTCTTTTTATAAACGTAGTCTATTTGATTCCTATGTATTCCCTCCAGCAAAGTCCGTGTGTATAGTCACCATTCATGTTGTTGAAAAAAGGTATTTGCAATAAATAAGTAGTTGGTCTTGCAAAATTCTATCCTGCGGTCTCTGGCGTCGTTTGTATCACCTAGGCCATATTTTCCAACTGCCGATCCTTCTTCGTTTCCAACCACTAGTAATTATCAATGCATCTTAATTGCATGTTTAATCAATTTCAGATTGCAGAAGTTCTTAAAAATCTTTGGTTTCTTCATCTTTGGCCTTAATGGTTGAAGTGTAAATTTAAATAATAGTTGTATTAACTAGTCTTCCTTGTAGACATATAGATACTATTCTGTCACTGACAGCGCTATACTTCAGGATAGATCCTGAAATGTTCTTTTTGATGATGAATGTGACGCCATTCCTCTTCAACTCTTCGTTCCCGACATAGTAGACCATATGATTGTCTGAATCAGAATGGCCAATATCAGTCCGTTTCAGCTTACTAATACCTAGGATATCGATCTTTATGCATTCCATTTCATTTTTACAACTTCCAATTTTCCTAGATTCGTACTTTGTACGTTCCATTTTCCAGTTATTAATGGATGTTTGCAGCTGTTTCTTCTCATTTTGAGTCATGCCACATTAGCAAATGAAGATCCTGGAAGCTTTACTCCATCTACGTCTTTAAGATCACTCTACTTTTAGGAGGCAGCTCTTCCTCAGTCATATTTTGAGTGCCTTCCAACCTGAGGCGCTCATCTTGCGGTAGCATATCAGACAGTGTTCCACTGCTATTCGTAAGGTCTCACTGGTCATTTTTTTAGAAGTAGCTCACCAGGTCCTTCTTCCTAGTGTATCTTAGTTTGGAAGCTACACTGAAACCTGTCCACCATGGGTGACATTGCTGGTATTTGAAATATTGGTGACATAGCTTCCAGCCTCGCAGCAAAACACAAACCACCACAGTATGACAAACTGACAGATGAGCAGTGGTTTCTATATATTTAGTCCAATACCAAGATTAAAATCATAATGGGATTTACATAGGAAAATACTTGTTGCCGTTGATTTGATTCCAACTCATAGCACCCTATAGGACAGAGTAGAAATGTCCCATAAGATTTCCAAGGAGAGGCTGGTGGATTTGAACTGCCGGCCTAGCTAACAGCCAAGCTCTTAGCTACTGCACCACCAGGGATCCCATAGGAAAATAGGGTAATGCAAACAGAAGCATTTCAAGTGGAAATGTACTAGCCTTTCACTGTTGAAGAAAACCCAAAATCTGCATGGAAATAAGGGCATTCTTTGGACTCTTAGGAAATTACAGGCCTCATTTTGTGGGTTGAAGTGTTTGGATAACTTGTTAAAGAGATTATATAATTCCCATATACCAAAACCCACTGCCATCAAGTTGATTCTGACTCATAGTGACACTACAGGACAGAGTAGAACTGCCACATGGGGTTTCCAAGGCTGTAAATGTTTACGGAAGCTGACTGCCATATATTTCTCCCACTGAGTGGCTGGTGGGTTCAAACCCTTGACCTTTTTGGTTGGCAAAAAGCACTTTAACCACTGCACCACCAGGGTTCCTAATTTACTTATAAGGCTGTTAATTAGTATTACTTTTATTGTGTAGCTGTTAACAGATGACAGATGTAATTTTGGTGTAATAGAAAACAAAATGACAGCTGTATCTCTGAATGGCCAAAGTTTTGAGACCTAGAAGTTACACAGATCTTCAAGTCTCTTTCCATTTTCACTTATACTTTTAACATCCCCTGTATTTCCTGCTAGACCAACATCCTCCTGTTTATGGAAGATGTCACAGGATCGACACTGTGGACACTGGTCACATTACTTGTTGAGTTGTTGTAGTTAGTCAAAACTTAGGTATTTTTACAAAAAAAAGCCTCCATAAATATTGAACTTTAATCTGTTCATGTTACTGAAAATTCTTTATGATGTTACTGAAAATTCTATATGATCTTAGCTGTGCGTTTTTCCAGATACGTAAACTGCCTTATGTTATGCTTTTAAATATAGGATTATTTCATACAAGCATTTTTACATTCTAACATTATCCAAAGATTTATAATTTTGGAAAAAAATACAGTATTATTCAGTAAACCATAACAACAAATTCTATTTCAGATTTATTAAAAATACTTATAGCTCTAAACCCATTCCCATCTTTATATTGTTTGTCCTACTCAAAAGTTTATGCTGGAATAACATTACACTTTATATTATTCTTCCTCTGAAGAGTAAAATTTTAAAATATGCTTCATTTAATGAATTTTTAAAAAATAAGTTCAAGTATTTTTGAGAGCTAAGGAAAAAAATGTAAAACCAAATTGTTAACCTCAGGTTTTAAGGGAAAATTATTTGAAACTTCTCCTGAAGTGACTCCTAGAGGACGACTTGGCTGCCTTCCTAGGCGTCCCTTTGGAGTCGGGTGTGTGGAGCAGTCTCCTTCATGCTCTTACATGGCTATTGTGTCATCCTGAGCACTATCAACTCTGTCATGGGACTGCCTTGCCGGCTCCAGTAGAAGGATTCCATATGTTGACTTCTGTAGGCAGCCCTAGTAGAGGCTACGTAATGCCTTTTAAATTTGGTCGCACTATGTAAATATTCTGTAACGCATTTTTACATTATCTTCCTGTTTATAGTTTACATTTTGTGAAGTCTTGTCCAATACCTTATATGCTAGCCAACAGACTTTTATTTAAGGCAAAAACCTACATTGTACAATATGTTTTGCAGAAATGTATTTTAGCATATGACATATTTCCATAAGGCCAGATTGTTAAATGCAAGATGTTTAATCATACTTTTACTTCATAGTTTCCTCCATCACTCTTTTTTTTTTTTAAGAAGAAACTATAGTGTCCGGTTTGGTTAAATATCACAAAATCAAAGTATTTTTTAACCTCATTAGGCTCTTAGCCTTAAGACTAAATCTTTCATTTGTAAAAATGAAATCTCCAAATGAAAATAATTTGCTTTAGTCTAAAATATATACTTGAAATGTTTAATTATTAAATTTTTAAAAATAGACTAACAGTTTTGAGTAGTTTGTGTTATATTTTTCTGCGTAGTTATGTGTTGTATTTTTCTAAGCTTGACCATAATCTTTCCAAGAAAGATGAAAATTAATTTTAAGTATCAAATTTAAAACATTTTAAAACAATCAAATCAAAATTGACAAATTTCTAATTTTACCGTTCTCCCTTCTTTTTACCCTAAAAGAGTTTGAAATATTCATATACAAAAGCAAGGCTTGGTCATTTCACTCTAGTTTATAGTGAGTAAGTTAAAGTTCTAACATTTTCTCCGAAGATATGACAGAATACTCACTACATATTTATTAATCTCCCTTCTTGTTCTTTTTTGGAAATATTGAATTACCTGATACTCTCAAGAGTTTGAAAGCTTACAATGAATGGGAGCATGCATTCCAAGTGAATGTATTGCCTGGTGAACTCCACCCCTAGAACTGTAATATAAGCTCCTTAATTAAGCAATGACATAGTAATAAATCTGTGTATATCATGACATTCAAAATATCAGTGTTTCAGTTTCAACTTTCAATATGTCAAAAAAGGTAAAAGCAATTATTTTAATACACTTGGATATTATATTGAAAATAAATACTCTTTTCACTATATTTTACCTAGACTAGCAGAGTTCATTAATTCAAAATACATGATCTTCTGGAACATTATCCTTCCCCCTTTTTCTTTTCTTTTTTTGAAGAAAAAGTCATGATGTATAAAACTAAACTTAGCTTATTTATTCTTTGTCAAGCATCAGACTAAAGTTATATTGTTTTACTGATTTTTGTTGTATTGATTATAGGGTACTGCAAAGCTGTGTACAATAAAGGTCAAGGGTAGTGACTTACTGACAACAATTAGGAAAAGAGAACTATAAAAGGCACAGGAACATTTTTAGAAATGGGTTTTATTATATTTCATAGGCACCACTCACTTTACTTTTGGTGGGTTTCAATATTTGAATCAAAATAAAAGATAAAATAATAATAATACATACGCGTTAAGTATTAAGCCAACAGATGAAAACCCCAGGCCCCCACACCCCCCATAGTGGTTGTAGCTCTTGGTGTAGATGCTATGGTGTGAGGGCTGCTCTCTTTCAATGGCTGGTTGTCATTCAGGCTGGGTTGTCATGTGACTGCCTGTCTGTGCCTGCTGTACAGGTGAGCGGATGTTCTGCACAGCAAGTGTAGACAGGCAGACACATGACAACTCCGTCCAGCCAGGCCCTTGGTTCCTTCAGGTTTCCTTTGCTCATGGACAGATACAATCAGTCTGTTATCCAGATTTGGTGATTTTGGAGGGCAAGGGGAAAAGGAGAAAAACACACAATAGAATTAAACATTAAAACATTATAGAACTAAAAACAAGTTAGACTTTTGGCTTTATTCAGAAAGTGCACTTATACATTTGTTCCAAATATGCCAACATGGATAACTGGCATAACAGAAAACTCATGTTGAAATTTTAAGGGCGGGGCGGGGGGAGGATTAAACACAAGGTTTATTCTTAAATCCAGTTCATATTATTACTGGCACATATGCAGTCAGAGTTCAGAGTAATTGAACCAGATGTTTTTCCTCTTCCCGTAAACTCTGCATATTTTAATACCGAAGTTAAAGATAAAGACTATGTTTATACATGTTTCGTGTAGGAGATAAGTACCATAACCTTGCCTATGAAAAAGAAACTTGTCATTTACATGCAATCAGCAGCCATTTTCAAAATAATTAATGAGCCTAATGTATTTGGCAACCCAGCCCGCCGACTTCAGTATCTGATGCTTTTATAATGAGGTTTTGCTCTGGGATATATTTTTACCAATACTTCATAAAACAACAAAAAGTTATTTAAATTTCTCATTTGCACTTTGTATGAATGTGAAGGTATGAATTTTGTGTGAATATGAAAGGATGAATGTGAAAACCAAATAAAAAGTAGTTGTGGGCTTAATTTAAATACCTCTATAAATTGTAAGGTTACCCACAGGGATGCTCAGAATGTGTTTTTGGCATTCATTGTTAGTGGAATAGTTATAAAATAG
Organism: Dugong dugon; assembly: GCA_030035585.1. NCBI lineage: Eukaryota > Metazoa > Chordata > Mammalia > Sirenia > Dugongidae > Dugong > Dugong dugon. The sequence goes on from CM057462.1 coordinate 171,961,758, forward strand.
TACCTTAAACACTGAAAAGGAAGCGTTGTTTAATAACCAAAAATCAAAACCAGACCCTTTAGAAAATTTCCTTATAATTTACATAAGGAAGAGTTAATGGTGTTATATATACAGATATAAATTTTAATTCTAGTGAATAAAGAATAATTCTACTGGCTATTTTAATATAAATTAGCAATTCGCATCCACAGAGGTATTTAACAATTTCCCCTGCCCTTCTAAAAACAAAATATCCAGAGAGTCAAAATTCCAGTAAATGGAATTTCTTTAAAAACAAAAACAAAATTTATTATCCAAGGAGTATATACTTAGGAATTTTTTCTAAGAACTTTAAAAGAAACAAATAGCTTGTTATTCACTTTTAATTGTAAAGTTCTGAGATAAATAGCAAATAGAAGCTTTATGGAGAGGAAAATAGTTTTTAAAGACTGAACAAATGACAGTTTTCTACAAATATGAACTTTTATGCGATGGTTGGATTTGGTACAGTTTTAACAAAGAATTGATAAGTGCAATTTTCTGTTCATTCATTTAATTTCAAAAAAAAATAAATGTCTGATTCTGGTTGTGGCCATCACTTTTTTTTTTCTTTTGACAGAATCAAAAACATCAGTAAATTTGGCTGCTCTTTAAATAATTACAGGGTCAGAGTATGCAAAAAAAAAAAGTACCTTAAAATATTATTTTGTTATTGTTGCTGTTACTATAGAGTGATTAGTTCACAAAAAGTATATTGAGGGAAATTAAATATTACTGTAATTCTGTATCATTTTCCCTCTCTTTCCCATAAATAATTTGATCCAGTTAACTCTCTCAATTAAAGGAAAGATGCATGCAACCTGAAAAAATAAAAAGAAATATTTGTGAGTTCATATATTATCCTTTAAAATAAAACAGTTTTATTAAACCAAGATTTCCAAAAATTTTGAGCCTGAAAATCTGTAACTGTTCTTAAGGGGGGAAAAATCTTCCTGAAAAATGACTGCTCTACTCACAATACTTTGGGACAATTTATGTTTCTAATAGATTTTTAAAACATAATTGTGGTAAGTATGTAGCATAGACACACTTCATATTTATGTTGAACCCACACCTAAACTTGTTAAACAGATGAAAGGATGAAATATATTTAAGATTTTTTCTCTATCTCCCAAACTATAGGGTGAGTATTAATTTATTAGCACTTAAAATACTAGATAAAATATGAAAGTTGTTTACGTTATATCATACCATGTAACTATTAATATGGTTATTATGTCCTGTTTCTTCTTCTTTTTTTTCCTTATCTTAAGAAAGAAAAATTCAAGAAAATAATTATTTACAAGTACTCTACGGTGAAGTTAAACCAAAGCTTTTCCAGGAAACAGGCTGTCATAACTGAAGTCAGGAAACTTAAAGTCAAGATGTAATTATTTTTCTTAATTTACCTCCTTGTCCCTATTTACTAAAATTGATAAACATTCTTAATAAGAGACCTTAGAAAAATGGATAAATCTATATCTACATCATTTGCAGGACACCAACATAAAATGGGATTTGAATTAAAAAAGTTTCAGCCTTAATTCAGGAATTTCCTATCCCCTCTCAGGTTAAAGCTTGACCTTTTTGTTATTTTAAGCCAGGATTTCTGAGTGACAGTCTGTTAGTTATTACTTGCAAATTATTGTGATGAGTGAGCTTTTTTCTTTATCAAAAAGGAAAGTGAATTGTTTTTAAAGAGCAGATCTCTTGTAGAATAACTGAAAGCTTTGGCTTCTCTTTAGTAAGGATGGACGCTTAATGGATAAGATAATTTTTTTACATTGCCAAGTAGTATTTTTTTTTTTATATCTTATAACAGTTCAAGATTTCAATCAAAAGAATGGGAAAAAAATTCTTTCATTAGGAGTTATGCCTAAATTCTTTCCCACAGACTTAAATACTTGGGTGGTCTGTAGGCGAGAGGTGGTGGTAGATGGTATATTTTGGTCTCTTAATAGTATAAACACATTATCTGGGCCAATGGCCTGAATGCCAAGCTGGGAGAACATTAAACCTATTGACTAATTGCAGGAAAGTGATCATTGTGAGATTCTGTCTATAGTAAACAAACTTCCTTTGATTATGAGATCTAGGGTTTAAAAACAAAAGTAGGTTTGAAAATGTGAGTAACTGTTTGATATTGATCCTCTTCCAATTAAGAAATGACAGTGTTGAAGCTAAGGCTCTGAATCTTCTTTTTCTTACCACAGTGGGTATTTTTTTTTTTTTAAGATGGCAGAATAAATTCTCCTTTTAAGCCAGTACCTAGTCTGACTTTCTAGTCACCCATACACTAAAACAAAAAATAATAGCTAAATTTCTATGAAGTGTGGTTAGGACAGGTCTTACAAACAATTTTCTCTTTACGATGATGTTCAACGTTTGATTTTAATACTCACACTTACCATCATATCCAGGGGAAGTTTTAGTTGAAGATGTTCACTGTTGGTTTTTTCTCTCTGGGATAGATTCCATGATCCCTAAAATATTTGTATAGCTCCTTATAAAGTAATATCAAGATAAAATTAAACAATTACCTGGAAGTAGTTACGGTTATTTTTCATTGTGTGTATATAAATGTTGGCACATGTACTCGCGCATAAACGAACATCCTGACTTCATTCAGCAAAGATAAAGTGAGTTTTCCTTTTGGTCTTTACTTTAGTTCATACAGTTCAAAGATAAGCGCTGTATCTTTGCATTGGTTGCATCAGAAGTGGGTTGGTATAGCAGGATTTGTGCTCCACTGAGCATGTGTGGGGACTCCTTGGCTACCCCTTTACAAAGTAGTTTTTATACTTCTACTCCTGTACATATGCCAAGAACAGCCTGTGTCCCCCTGTCTCCAGACTAAAAGTGAGGAGAAAATAGGGGAGGGACTACTAAGGGCTAGTTTCTTTGAAGCGAAAAGGCCATTTAATCTGAAGAAAGAAATTTAAATTAAATATATATTCATTGAAAACAAGTTATGAAATTCAATTGTTTCAAAAGAGTAAAAAACAGAAAATTTCAGAAGCCTTAAAGATTGTGAAAGTACCACAAAACTTATCCTTCTTCTTTAGTAATTGTATCAATTAGTAAAAATATATTTCTTAAAACGTAATCTCCCGTAAGTTACCAAATAGTTTTTAAAAGGTTTTTCTCTATAAAAGAAATGATACAGACTTTAAAAATATCGCTTGTTCTTTTAAAAATAATTAATATGGAAGTCGCCAAGTCACAGTAAAAGAAAAAAAAAAAGGTTGACTTTATTGTATCTTTAAGTGGTGAAGACAGCTAAATATCTCCTTGCTTTTTACATTTTACCTAAAAACAATGAATTGATGAGAAAAGTTAAATGTTCTTTACACCAATTTTGGGATGATCAGAAGGGTAATTTTTAAAATAAAAAATTTTGACAAGAAAGAACTTGGAGAAATTTTTGTACTAAAATGTTTGCAAAAGAGAACTTGACAATTTTTGAATTGTCACGAAATGTATAATTCATACAATTTGTTCAGGAAGCATTGTAGCCGTTTTAGTTTAAAGAAGGACAAAAGGGATTATATTCATTTTGTACAAAAAGCCTACAGAACAGAAGATATTTTCATTATATATAATTGTTTGAGGGTAGAGATAAATGAGGATTGAGGGAATTTAGGGGTAAGGCAGTAACATTTTTCCAGAACTTTCTTTAAGGAACCCACCACCAAAATTCAGCACGGATCGTATTGCAACCCAGGCTTTATTATTTTCTCTATTGGGATTTCATTCAGCTTGAGGGTTTTCCTCCCTCCCACCTTCCTCCCCTCTCCCACTCTCTTCACCTCCTGGACTGCTGGAAAATGACCAAAGAAAACTTCTGCCTTCGTTTACAAATTCCTTTTTTATCAGTGGGATTCTAGACAAAGTAACTTATCATTTTTAATGCCCAGAGAAGTAGAAGGACTGTAAAATATAGGCAGACAGGCTCAGCTGACCAACAATTATCAACCATTCTTGGATTTTATTTTTGTTGTAATATAAAAATATATGTTGTGATATCTAAAGATAGAGGTTTCTGTTCCCTGATCTACTTGGTTGCAGACTCCATGAGGTCCGGGTTGGCTCTCTTCTGTGGGCAAGCCCCGTCTGCATTGTCTGCTTGGCAAAAACTAGGCAGGCTCTCCTTTTATTGTTAGATACTATTATTAATGCTGTTTATATTATAAAAGTAAATTTTCAGGAAAGCACTATCCAAATAGCATTTAAAAATAGCAAGTATTCTTTACTTTGGTACAAAATGGATTCAACCCTAGGGTGTTAAAAGTTATACATACAGCCCTCCTTCAAATAAGTTTTTAGGTCTCTGAATTATTACTTCAAAACTATCCTCATTAAATTATTCTTAAGTGTCTGGATGATTTCTATCATACTTCATTTTGAGGGGGGAAAACTATTACTTTAAAGAAAATACTTGAATGCTAAATCTTCAGAAATCAGATAACAAAGTGTAAATCGCTATGTACCACACATTCGTTGCTAATTTAAAACTAAATCCATCGCTATGCATCACGTATATACCTCTGTTTCTCTCGCATCTCAACGCATGTCATTGGATACACACCTAGGGGAGTAGTCAAGAAGGCCTTACCCGCAGGTCTTCCCTTGAGCAGTCCTTTCTCGGAAGTGCCCCCGAGGGTTTCTTGGTCCCTTGTGTGCAAGACCTGTAAGAAAAACACTGGATATGAGATTCGAAAAAAGAGCCAACAACTGTCTTCTCCTCGGAAGCAGCACATTTTGTCCCCAGCAGTCCATGGCGTTGCTCTCCCTTGCCCAGTCTAACCAATGTGCAGACTACTGTACAACGGCATTGTCCTGAACAGGTAGTCTGAACACTGGGGCGACGGAGCAGGATCTCCAGAAGCTTCCATCTATTTACTTAAAATCCTCTCCCGGTCTTTGGGAAAAGCCTCCCTTCCTGCATCGGGGGCCGCGTTCGGCTTTCCCCCCTGAACCCTCTGCACTGCCCGAGACACACTCAAGGCTGTGATTTCCAGTCTTGACGTGGCACATTTGCTGCAGACTGGGGAACTGGCAATGAATTTAGGACCAGGAAAAGGGGGAGGGCTGGGCTGGAGAGTCCATATATGGGATGATGTCACCCTGGGGAGGTTTGGGTATGCACTGTGCCGCTGGAGAGACCGCTAGAATCGCTGCTCTCAGACGTGGGTCTGTGCATAAAATGGTACCAGATGTTTTAGTGTAATGTTAAGCAGTCATTTCATCTTCAGGCCAGATTTTTTTCCTCAACTGGGCAGGAAGTGGGCCCCAGTATGGAAAAGCTGTAAAAAAAAAGAGTCAAGCTGTACAGTTCTGCCGTGGCCAACTGAAAGGGAGTTAGTGTAGAAGTACAAATTTGCTGTCCGGTCCAGGCTAGGAAAGTAATTGGAAGATAGAGGGTAGATAAAAAAGTAAACAGAAAGTCGAATACTGGGAGTCAGGGCTCATTTGGAAACCTTTTTGAGCTTTCCTGTGGCACTTTATTTTCTGGTATTTCACTCGTCAAAAAGGGCAGATAAGTTCATTTTTCCCCCTCTTTCCCTCCTCCTTCTTGTCTGTTGGATCTGTCAGCGGCTTGCAGGCTGCCCTAGACTTGAACAGTAATTATAGCAACTTCCTGAAAGTGAAGCCCCCATGAAAAGTCTGGAGAAATGTTCTTTGTCATGGCCTCTACGTGAGTAATTAGTTCCACATGTGGTCTTCCTAGTTTCCCTCAGCTATTTTGGCTGGCTTTCTGAATGCGGTGCTATAGCTTGACCTATAGAAACTTTAAAGTTTTGATTTCAAGCATCAACTATAAAATAACGACTCCAGTCTCCTAACAAATTGCCTCTGGTAGATCCATGCTGCTAGATAGAGCAGTGATTCTTACTGGTGACTTCTGATTCTGTTTCAGTACTTCTGTTTTGTTTCTGCAGTATACCGCTGCTTAGTTTTATCTTTGGTTAACTAGGTCTGTTGAAATTTGCCAAGTACCGCTTGACCAAAGGTTATAAGCTATCAGCCCTCTGGAATCTACTTTTCTTCCGCTATTGTTGCTGTTTTCAATTATATATGCTGTTGAATATTCAGAATATACAGTTCTCTGACTTTCCCTCCACAGAATTCTGATTAAATTGCCTCAAACAAGAGCTTGATTAATTGCCCTTCCAGAGATCAAAATGTGAGAAAATTCCTAGGTATCTTCCAAATTTAATTTGAGCAACCAAAGTAAGAAAGTTATCGTTCTCAAAGGAATTATAGCCCGAACATTTCATTTCTAGTGGTCTTCTGTAACACATTTTAGAAGTATAAAAAAAATTACACCTCTTTTATATGCATGGTGTTGACTATTTCAAAGAGCTTTAAGTGAGAACCATCTTAAAGCATTTGCTTTTCATGAAATGGAGTCTCTTGAATTAAAGTACCACTGAGGGGCTCAAACCCTCTGGGGCAGTTCTGCTCTGTCCCATAGGGTCTCTATGAGTCGGAATCGACTCGATGGCAATGGGTTAAGGGGTTCAAAAGTTATGAGAAGCCCTGGTTACCTTGTGAGGAAGACTAAGTAAGATAAAAATGAATTATCTGGCAGTTTAGGAAGGAACAGAGATTAGCACTGGGCATGTCATTCAGAGAGATTTAAATCATCAATGAAAATCAGAGGAATTACTTCATATCTCTGTACTTCTGCTGCCATACTTGTGTCTCTAGGGCCCATTCCATAGTGCTTGAGCAAGTCCAGTATGACCCAACACCCCCCCCCCCTTTTTTTTCCCCATCCCTGCTTGCATAATACTGGAAATATGTAAGTGTGCCTAAATGTGTTCTAATAGTCTTATTACATGTGGATACCAACTCTGTCCTTTTTAAGGGTCTACATGTGGATAAGTGCTCAGCTGCTAACTGGAAGGTCAGCGGTTTAAACCCAGCCATTCTGTGGCAGAAAGATGTGGCCGTGTGTTTCGTAAGCATTATAGCCTTGGAAGCCCTATGGAGCAGTTCTACTCTGTCCTATAGGATCACTATGAGCTGGAATCAACGTGACGGCATACAACAACGACAGCTACTTTCTCAAATGGTCCTACCTACACCAAGTAGGGATTTTATGATGTTTTATTCAAAGGACTCAAATTTACATTTATCTTTACTGCTTTTAGAGCATCTTAAAAGTGATTTTTTCCACAGAAACAGCTATAGGTTGTGTTCCCCCTAGCATATGTGCCCGTCTCCTTTGGTTTCCAGTTGACTAAAATGTTTGAAGGTTATCTTTCCTCCAAATAGGAGTCCCTGGGTGGTGCAGATGGTTAACGTGCTCAATTGCTAACTGAAAGCTTGGAGGTTCAAGTCCACTCAAAGGAGCCTTGGAAGAAAGGCCTGGTGACCTACATCTGAAAAAATCAGCTAGTGACTGGTTTGATTCCTTCAAATAGTTCAACAGTTATTTACTCATGCCTATTCACGTGCCAAGGAGCCCCGGTGGTACAGTGGTTAAGCATTTGGCTGCTGATCAAAAAGGTTGGCAGTTCAAATCTACCAGCTGCTCCTTGGAAACCCTATGGGGCAGTTCTACTCTGTCCCATAGGATCACTAGGAGTCGGAATCAACTCAACGGCAATGGGTTTTTTTATTCATGTGCCAAAGGAGCCCTGGTGGCACAATGGTTAAGTGCTTGGCTGCTAACCAGAAGATTGGTGGTTCGAACCCACCCAGCTGCTGTGTGTGAAAAAGACCTAGCTATTTACTCCCATAAAGATTCCAGCCAAGGAAACCGCTACTCTTTCACATGGGGTGGCTGTGAGTCAGAATTAACTCAACGGCACCCAGCAGCAACAACGTTCATGTGCCTGTCACAGTGTCAGGAACTGGGCATGTGAAGGTTCATAAGATCTAATTCCTGCCCTCATAGAGCTCACACTTATGTATAGTGTTAGGAATGTTAAATCTGTTATCAGGTTCAGTTTAAAAAGCTTGCCATGCCACTGTGGAGAATTCTTGGCGTTGATTTGGTAATGGCCTTAGGACTGTAAATTATTAAATACCTGAAATATGATGGGCTCTGGCAAGCAAAGTTAAGACACAACAAAGACTTGCCTTTGTGGAACTAACATTATTTAACATGCTTATTTCAAAAGTTATTGACCAAACTGATTTTTCGAATCCACAGACAGTTTGGGGTAACTACTAAATCTGCTCTATTTTAAAATGTCACAGAAAGGAAACACTGCTTCAGTTGGTTATCATTCCCAAGCTTGGCAAATGTTATGACTTTAGAATTTCTCAAATTGAAACCAGGACTGAGACTTGCTTCAGTTAGGAATAATTCACCTATATATAAAGTGACAGGGTTATTAGTGTTTAGAATTAGAATATTTTGTGATATCCAGATATACATATTTCAGATAGTGTTCATATAGCTTTAAATTTTTTTGTTACAAGATTAGTAGTACACAGGCATTAGAAAAGTTCAAACAACAGAGAAATATGTAAAGAAAAAGTTAATCATTTTCCCCTCTAACAACCTAGCCCTTTCTGCCCAGCATCCCCAAAACCAAATAAATGCTAATGATTTGGTGTCATCCCTTTGACACAATGCTCATTAAACAGCCTCTTTACAGATTACAAAATCCTTTCACATACAGTGTGTCGGTTCCTTATAATAACTGTATGGGGGTAGATAGTATCATCATTTTCATTTTATTGATGACAAAACCAAGGGTCAGAGAAGTTAAGTACATTTCTTTGTGGGATTACAGTAAGTGGTGAAACTCAGCTTTTTTTCTAATTTAAATGCCTGTGTTCAGAAGCTTATGATCAGCCCACAGAGATGGTTTTTTTTTTCCCCTACTGAATTCTTATAGTATTTATATTTCCTGTGATTAATTTGGCAATTATTTATCTACTATCCTCTCATAGTTTTGTATTAAACTTTTATCTTTTCTATTTAGTGTATCATATATTTGAATTTTTCTTCCCAAGTAAAATACAAGCTAGTCGAAGGCAGGGGACAGTATCTTTATATTTGTTTTACTAACTTGTAGCAGGGTATTCAGCAAACTATTGAAAGAATGAGTAGAAGCTACATAGTGTACATGTGGTTTCTGATCAAACATTTATCATGGTCATTATTCAAAAATTAATGTTATTTTTATCTTAAATGGAAAACAGTGCAATTTTAACATTTATATATATATTGTACAGCTGTGTATCAGATTGCACTATTCTTTTCGTAATCAATATGAACATTGGGCCAGCCATATCTCCTTGCTTATTTCTGGCCTTTTAATCTCGTGGAAACATCCTGTGTAGCTATTGGTCATATAATCTTGTGTGAAAAGCAGGATCTAACCAAGTTACGGTGTTTCCTTTCTTGCTGTTTTCTCCTTTCCAGTTTGTAGCTGAGATAAAAATCTAGTTGACCTCAGTTCATTTGCAAATTAGGGAAGATAGCCCCACTGAACTCGGCATTATGTTGTGTGGATTAGCACTTTTTTTATTGGAAGGAATGCAGTCCCCTAATCGCCAACGTTTCCTATTTTGTTAGGGTCCAGAAGGACTAGAAGAATTGTAGCAAAGCTTTTCCTTTCTCCTTCCACTGACTCAAACCAATGGTTGCTTTCAGATCATTGCAAACGAAATGCCTTCTTAAGCAAAGACACAACATCAGATGTTGTAAAATAGAGGGAAATATTCCAAAAGAGTTAGCAGATTTTCTCTCAATTACTGAAGAAGAAGTTAAATTAGAATACCAGTAAATCATAAACTTAATGTAACTGGTTTTACAATCTTAAAGCTTGTAAAAGGCAAAGATTGTGAGAGTTGACTTTAAAACATACCTTTCCAAATGCACGTTTTGTTTCGTTTGCTTATCTCTAGAATTTCCATTGCTGAGTCTGTGTAGAAATCAGCCCCTAACCAAAAGCAGTATATGTTTTACGAACATTCTTTCCTCAAATCAATTGAGAAAGATACTGTTGGGTCTTTGAGTCTTACTAACCACTGGCATGCACAGCAGCTATTTCTATATTTCAGTAATATAATACATCCTGCACACAAACTTTAAAAACTCTGACTCTATTGAATACCAATCACATGAAGGTAAATATGTGATTTATGACTCCAGTAAAATTTGAGGCACTGTCTTAAAATCTTTAGGGGAAGGCAGAGCAAAGTGACTGTAAGTGTGAGCATACTGGGAATGCACTAAGCTGCTTGCTTCAGCCCTCAAAAGCTGGCTAGCATCATCTGAATGCTATGTGCTATGAACTCCCATTGAATTCCATGCTGTAATCAGACTTTAAAATGAGCACTGGCTCCCTTGGACAAGAGAAACATGGTATCCTCCGGTTACTGACAATTTTAGAATATTGACTCCTGATGTCTTTTGGCATCACTACTTTTTTTTTTTTTTTCCCCTGGTGCTACTCTGGAATGAGCATGAATGATATCAAAAAGAAAAAAAAAATTGGTATCTGTGTCACATAAAGACCCAGAAACCACTTTTTTTTTTTCATGGGTAAAGAAAGCATCTTTTCTGTGGCTGTGGGCACAAGCAAAGCATACTGGCTACAAGCAAATATGTGTGTGAGGGGAAGCTTCAGCTTTACCCAGCATACCTGCAATTACGTGGTAGTTGATTTTAGAAGCTCCAAGTCTTTAAACGATTATAGGTGTGCTTGCATAATACCTGCCGCATTGTCTTTGTCTTAGGATTTATCATTTTCTGGTATATGCAAAAGGAGAAATACAAATCACATGAATATCTAAAAGGATTTGCTCCAACAGCTATCTGTTTAGTTATGCATATTGTAGATACTTTAACTGGCTTCTCAATTCCATTCAGTCTCCAGAGAATTTCTTCAAGTTTCCAGGGACACACGAGATCACACTGAAACACTTCCATTTATGCTACCATAGGAATTTACTTTATTTTACATACAAAGAAAAACAATTACCATATAAATGGGTTCATATTGAAATGTTATTTACATGTTGCAAATGAGTATTAATCATGTATCTTTATAAGCACTTATTATTTGAGTATTAATCAACCAAATATGGCTTTAGTTTCCCATGCAGAATCAGATTATATAACTTCAGTGACACTCAGGACTCCAGTGTGCAAAAAAGGTTTATATAAAGGAAAGCATTCCATTTTCTATTTTAAAGATTTGTTTTGGGTGCTTAATACTTTTTTTTATTTGAGCACTTATTCTAAGCAGGCCTTGTGCTAGCATTTCTCACATGTGATATAATTAAACCCAACAACACCGAAAGGTAGAATTTCTCTGTGTTTACAGATGAAAAAACTGAGCCTGTCAGTTTGTCGAACTGTGGTAGCTTGCATCTTTCTGTAATGCTGGAAGATACGCAGCCGGTATTTGAAATACCGGCAGGGTCACCCATGGTATACAGGCTTCAGTGGAGCTTCCAGACTAACACAGACTATTAAGAAGTTCCTGGTGATCTATTTCTAAAAAAATTGACCGGTGAAACTTGATGAATAGCAGTGGAACATTGTCTGATATAGTGCAGGTAGATGAGCCCCTCATGTTGGAAGGCACTCGAAATATGACTGGGGAAGAGCTGCCTTCTCAGAGTAGAGTCGTCCTTAATGAAGTGGATGGGATCAAGCTTTTGGGACCTTCATCTGCTGATGTGACACGACTGAAAATGAGAAGAAACAGCTGCAAACATCCATTTATAATCAGAAAGTGGAATGTATGAAGTATGAATCTAGGAAAATTGGACGCTGTCTGAAAGGAAAAGCATAAATCGATTGATATCCTAGGCATTAGTGAGCTGAAATGAACTGGTATTGGCCATTTTGAATCTTATAGTCATATGGTTTGCTATGCCAGGAATGACAAATTGAAGAGGAATGGCTTCACATTCCATCATTAAAGAACATTTCAAGATCTATCCTGAAGTACAACGCTGTAGTGATAGGGTAATTTCCATATGCCTACAAGAAAGACCAGTTAATATGATTGTTATTCAAATTTATGCACCAGCAATGAAGAAATTTAAGATTTTTACAAACTTCTGCAATTTGAAATTGATCAAACATTCAATCAAGATGCATTGATAATTACTGGTGATTGGAATGTGAAAGTTGAAAACGAGGAAGCTTCAGTAGTTGGAAAATATGGCCTAGGTGATAGAAACGACACTGGAGATTGCATGATACAATTTTCCAAGACTAACGGCTTCTTCATTGCAAATACCTTTTTTCAACAATGTGGTTGGTGACTATACACGTAGACCTCACAGGAATCAAATCAGCTGCATTTGTAGAAAGAGATTATGGAGAAGCTCCATATCACCACTAAGAACAAGGCCAGGGGCTGACTGCATGAACAGATCACCAAGTGCTCATACACAAGTTCAAATCGAAGCTGAAGAAAATTAAAACAAGTCCACAAGAGCCAAAGTATGACCTTGAATATATCCCACCTGAAGAACAGATTTGAAGCATTGAACACTAATGACCAGAGACTAGACGAGTTGTGGGAGGACATCATACAGGAAGAAAGTAAAAGGTCATGAAAAAGACAGGAAAGAAAGAAAACACCAAAATGAATGCCAGAAGAGGCTCTGAAACTTGCTCTTGAACGAAGAGGAGCTAAAGCAAATAAAAAAATGATAAAAGCTGAGCAGAAGATTTTAAAGGGTGGCTTCAGAAGACAATGTAAAGTATTATAATGAAATGTACAAAGACTTGGAGTTAGAAAACAAAAAGGGAAGAACACACTCAGCATTTCTCAAGCTGGAAGAACTGAAGAAAAAATTCAAGCCTCGAGTTACAGTATTGAAGGATTCTGTGGCCAAAACATTGAACGATGCAGGATGGATCAAAAGAAGATGGAAAGAATACACAGAGTCACTGAAACCAAAAAGAACTGGCCAACATTCAGCCATTTCAGGAGGTAGCATATGATCAAGAACCAGTGGTATTGAAAGAAGTCCAAGCTACACTGAAGGCATTGGCAAAAAACAAGTCTCCAGGAATTGAGAGAATACCAACTGAGATGTTTCAAAAGATGAATGCAACTCTGGAAGCACTCACTTGTCTATGCCAAGAAATTTGGAACACAGCTACCTGGCCAGTCGGCTGGAAGAGATCCATATTTGCATACATTCCAAAGAGAGGTGATCCAACAGATTGCAGAAAATATTGACCAATACTATTAACATCACACACAAGTAAAATTTTGCCGAAGATAACTCAAAAATTGTTCAGCAGGGAACTGTCAGAAATTCAAGCCAGATTCAGAAGAGGGTGTGGAACAAAGGTTATCGTTGCTGATGTCAGATGGATCTTGACTGAAAGCAGAGCAAGACCAGAAATATGTTTACCTATGTTTTATTGACTATGCCAAGGCATTCTACTATGTAGATCATAACAAATTATGGGTAACATTGCGAAGAATGGGAATTCCGTAACACTTAAATGTGCTCATAAGGAACCTGTACGTAGACCAAGGGGCAGTCATTCAAACAGAAAAAGGGAACATTGAGTGGTTTAAAATATGAAAAGGTGTGCATCAGGGTTGTATCCTTTTACCATACCTATTCAATCTGTATGTTGAGCAAATAATCCAAGAAGCTGGACTATATGAAGAAGAACAGGACATCAGGATCAGAGGAAGACTCTAACAATCTGCGTTATGCAGATGACACAACCTTGCTTGCTGAAAGTGAGGAGGACTTGAAGCACTTACTAATGAAGATCAATGACTACAGCCTTCAGTATGCATTACACCTCAACATAAAGAAAACAAAAATCCTCACAACTAGACCAATAAGCAACATCATGGTAAACGGAGAAAAGATTTAAGTTGTCAAGGATTTCATTTTACTTGGATCCACAATCAATGCCCATGGAAGGAGCAGTCAAGAAATCAAAGGACGTATCGCATTGGGCAAATTAGCTGCAAAAGACCTCTTTAAAGTGTTCAAAAGCAAAGATGTGACTTTGAGGATTAAGGTGCACCTGATCCAAGCCATGATATTTTCAGTTACCAAATATGCATGTGAAAGCTGGACAATGAATAAGGAAGATCAAAGAAGAATTGCTGCCATTGAATTATGGTGTTGGCAAAGAATATTGAATATGCCATGGACTGTCAGAAGAACTAACAAATCTGTCTTGGAATTCTCCTTAGAAGGGAGGATGGCGAGACTTCATCTCACATACTTTGGACATGTTATCAGGAGGGACCAGTCCGTGGAGAAGAAATTCATGCTTGGTAAAGTAGAGGGTCAGTGAAAAAAGAGCAAGACCCTCAAGGAGATGGATTGGCACAGTGGCTGCAACAATGGGCTCAAGTATAACGATTGTGAGACTGTCCAGGACCAGACACTGTTTCATTCTGTTGTACATAGGGTCGCTATGCGTCGGAACCAACTTGACAGCACCTAACAGCAACAACAATATATATTTTTTTAATTTCAGCACTTATTCTGAAGCTAGGCCTTCTGCTAGCATTTCTCACATGTGGCATGATTTAGCCCAACAACACTGAAAGGTAGGCTTTCTTTGTTTTTACAGATAAAGAAACTGAGGCTCAAGGAGGCCTGTGGTGTGAGGGTTCTGGAGCTAGGCTACCTAGCTTTGAGTCCTTGTTTCACGATTCATTATTATATGACTTTGGCAAATTATTTAACTGTTCTGATGTTCCTTATCTGTAAAATAGGTTTTTCATGAGAATTAAATGGGTTAATGTGTAAGAAGATTTTAAAATAGGGTGTGGCCCAGAGTTAGGCCTGGAGCAGGTTAGGGGCTGCTGTGAGGAAGCACTGAGGCACCCCACTCTGCTTACCTACTGACTTGGATTCAGAACCAGGTCCACGACTCCAAAGCTTGAGCAGCAGCAAATACTCTTCAGGAGTAAAGTATGTCCTTTTCTTCAAAATGTTTGTAATCTCATTGTGTAAATAAATCATATGTGTGTGAAACAAGTAAAAATAGTAGGAAATACTTGATTCTGAAAGAAATAGGATTATTTTTAAAAACACGATAGTGGGAGCTGGATCCTTAAAATAACCTTTTGGAGAAACTCTTTGAAAAGACAATAATGATCTTCCTCTCCCCTGAGTTTATCTGCTTTTATTACAGTTTTTGTATGTTTATATATTAATATGTATTTGTATGAATGTGTATATATGCATGAGTATATATATATGTATGTGTGTATTTTTAGTGTATATATATTTATAGTGTATATATATTTTTCAGAAACCCTGGTGGTGTAGTGGTTAAGTGCTATGGCTGCTAACCAAAAGGTCAGCAGTTCGAATTCACCAGGCGCTCCTTGGAAACTCTATGGGTCAGTTCTACTCTATCCTATAGGGTCACTATGAGTCGGAATCAACTCGACGGCAGCGGGTTCGGTTGATTTGGTATATTTTTTTTTTTAAGTAAACCGGAATCTCTATATGACGATTATCAACATCAAAATTAATGCTCTTCCCTTTTTAAAGTTATATTTTTAAGGCTAAAGTAGTGTTGGTGTTTGTGCATTTCAGTCGTGTTGTTTTTTTAATTGTACCTGTCAGGGCTTTACAGTAACAGTTGAAGGTTAACAAGGGAATAGTAAATAGGAAATACCTTCGTAAGTTTGCAAATGCAACATTTTAAAAGGATTGACTTCTACACATACGGAGCTGTTGCTGATCGCATTTAAAAACTATACATACTCGGTACTATTGGTTCACTTTTGTTTGGGGAAGAGGTACTTCACCCTCAGTCTTCTGCTCTGTAACAAAATGTTTTCCTCTGGTACAATTTACTTTCTTTCCATCTCACCTTAGTTTTTTCAAGAAAAAACTAGCCTTGGATTTCATTGGCCAGAATGGATTATTTACTTTTGAAATAATGGCTTGTTTTGCGGTAGTTCTAGTAGATTTTTAAATAATTTTTTAAGGTATTTTGATCGCGTTGAAAATGTTTGGGGTGGCCTCAGGCGCCACCTGGTCAGTGTGCAGGTCAACCACTGGAAGTGGGTGCTTGGAGTTCAGCTTCCCTGCGCCAGCATTTTCAGGCCCTCATGGAGTTATTACTGAGAAGCTCACTGATGAGGTTGCCCCCCGCCCCGCCCCAAGGTTTCTGAAAAGAGAAAACAAGAGCTAGGATAAGTGGTCTAGGAGGAGTCTTTTGACTTTTCCAGAACTATGTGCCTTCTGCCAGTACTGGAGCCAGTTTGAGAATAGTGAACTTCCCTCCTATTTTTTATGATTCAGACCATGGTGAAGTTTTCAGTACTACATTTTAATTGGGTAATTTTGAAAAGTTGAATCCCTCATTATTTTTAACCTTTAACAAAAAAAAAAAAAAAAAGCCAGTGGAAGTTGATTTTCCAGTTCATTTTCCCCTATCTGTTTTGTAAATCAGCCTTTATTCTAGTTCCATCTTTGCCTTCAGATCAGAAAATAATTAGTATTGGGCACCCAGTAATGCTAGTACTGATTAGGTTGGATCCTATTGGAGTTAATGCCAGCTCTAGCTTTATTTTATCAGTTTGATTTGATTTTGTTTCTATTGTATGTTGTATATGTAGACTCATTTAGATGAATACCACTTCTGCTGCACTCCTATGTTATTTTCAATGCCTCTGTCCTATGTATGTACATCAAATTCCCTACTTCAAACTACCATTCCCACAATACCTGCCTCCTTCACGTTCAGTATTGGAGAGTTTCAGTGAATTTTTTGTGTATATGCGTGCTGATATAAACTGGAAAGACCATGTTAAAAATAGTTCCAACTATGTAAGATAATTTTCATAATACAGTTCCCTTTGGTTATCCTGGTGGCGTAGTAGTTCAGAGCTACATCCGCTAACCAAAAGGTCAGCAGTTCGAATCTGCCAGGTGCTCCTTGGAAACTCTATGGGGCAGTTCTACTCTGTCCTATAGGGTCACTATGACTCAGAATCGACTCGACAGCAATGGATTTGGTTTTTTGGTTTGGTTATCAGTGTATATAGTATGACTATGAAATAGTTTTTAGTTAACAGTGAAAACACTAAAGTCAAGCCTCTCAGTCCCTAGAGCAGAAGACTTTGATGATTTAGTACTTGTACAGATTTAATTAATTATATTTGATTTCAAAATTTTCACTTTCTTGAACAAATTCCACTTCTTTGATGTTAAATTAAACCTTTGCTTTCTTAAATACAACTGAGATATAAGAGAAGGAGCACCAGTACTGATGGATTCAAGTTCAGCTGTGCTATTTTCTTCCAGTCAAATAGTGGAAGGATACCTACATCAGAGGTGGCTGAGAGGCCTCAACATATACTTAAGATAAATTGGGTTGCTTTTGAAAACATTTTGCAATAGCTCATGTGACAACAGTTTGGCGAATTGTCATGGCAGTGTCTTGGGGCAGGTAGTTATGGTGCTGTAGCAGACACCATCTCTATCCTTGGTGACTGTTGTGCCCCTGAATATGTAAAAAGAGGATGAGTGGAGAATATTCATTCAACTAGTGATTTTGTCAAAGAGCAACTGTGTGTGTTAACTACCCATACTACACCTGCATCAAGTGATCAAAAGGCATTCTGTTAAAGAGATATATTAATTATTTTTATTCGTTTCTTCTCCTCATTTCTTCTCCTTTTCCCCCCTCTCCACCTCTCCTCTGCTCAGTGAGAGACTCTCCATAGCTCTTCCTTCTTCTCTCTAACCCCTAATTCTTTCTGGTCGTCTTTCTCTTCCTATTTCCGTTTTATAGCTCCTCCTATTTCTAGTATTCCTATTTATTTCTTCTTCAGAACGCGGAGTGAGCATTGAGCTACCTGTAAAAATATTTATTAGACTGTTCAGTAAGATTTTGCTTCTTCCCTTTAGATTTCAGATCAGATGAAATTAACCCTATCTATGCATTGCTTAAAAACAGCTCCCAAACTAAATTAAATTGCTTTTATACTTTCATGTGAACTTTAAAATAATTGGTCCGTGAGCCAGTGGCTTTGCTGTTGTTCTCATAGTTTGTTAATCCTGCAGAATCTTAACTCCCTTTTTGCAGGCACAGCACTGGCCTTTGCAACTGTCCTCATTTTCTTCATTCTGTTCTTGTGTTCCTTTTTCTGTTTTTAATGAGGTCTTTTTCTTTTCATACAGGTCATGTCTTACAAGTCTATGTTTGGGTTCATTTTTCTTTCCACAATCCAAGGAATGGTAAATCATGTCAAATGCAGTTCTCTTGCCACCATAAAAACGGGTTCTGAATCCAAAGACAAAGATGACATCTGATGTCTTGTACATGTTGGCTAGTTTTCCCCAAACTTCTTTCTTAGGTACGTTATCTTCCCAGGGTAAAGGACATCAGTGACCATTTGTATTCTCTGAAGTAGTTCGTTGGTTATGAACTTCCTGGTCTGGATAGTTACAGTGGTAACAGTCAATCTTCAGGCAGCCAAGGAGGAAAAGAGCGAGCCAATGGCCTTTCATTTATTGATTGATTTGTTTGTTTGTTTTAACTTAAAAAAAAAAAAAAAGCCCTGTTGCTGTCGAGTCGATTCCTACTCATAGCGACCCTATAGGACAGAGTAGAACTGCCCCATAGGGTTTCCAGGGAGTGGCTGGTGGATTCCAACTGCTGACCTCTTAGTTAGCAGCCATAGCTCGCCATAGCTCTTAACCACTGTGCCACCAGGGCTCCATTTGAACATTACATGTCTTCAAAAGAGAGGACAAAGAATGGTGGAACTTTAGATTAATCACACTGTTTTACTTTAAAACCAACTTTCTCATGGCTCCAAAGAATATTGTATAGCAAATGTTTCCATATAACCCATATAGACCTTACTATCTATTCTTTTCATTTATCCATTTATTTCTTATGATATGATGTGCTGATTCTCCTTATTGTATGACTTGTTGTAGTGTTTATGTCTCATCTTTCTAACTTGGTTATAAGCTTCTTGAGGGCAGTGGCCGTGCCTGTAGTTTCTATGTATGCCCCACAGTGGATTCCCAAATGGAATCGTAGACATTCTGCTATTTTCCTGAATATAAAGAGTCAAAGAAAAGGGATTCCTTCTTAAGTAAGAAAGAATGAAAGCCAGTAAAAATCACCTTCCTAGATTACATTTTTAACATCTTTATTTACCGTTATAAAAACTTTAAGTGTAAACTGCAATGCAGAATGCTATAATGCATAGTCCATTTATAGCGCATTTGAGAGTGCTTAGAATGTGCCACAAAACGCTACAAATGCCATTTTATTTTAACAATCACTCAAGGAGGAGTTTTTTTAGATGAACGTCTTCTGGGAAACCACTGCCAAGAGAAATGTGGAAACCACATGAAATTCACTACATAAAGAAATCTGGTTTCCATTTCTGCATTGCATTTTGTGCTAGCAGGAGGAAGATAAACAAGCTGTTTCAAACTAAAGGGAATGGCAAAGGGATTAAAATTTTAAATCCCGTATCGTAAATGTATTTTGGAATTTTTGAAATTTAATCCCCTCCCATAGGATCCTTTAAGAAGAGAGAAAATGTGTTGAGTCTTCTAGTCTTAGATATCTCAGTGGAATGGATGAGTAATTGTGCTTCCTGTTGATGTGTAGTCATGTAACTTTAACACTTGCTTCAGTTGGAATTAATGTGAAAGTCTCGTTCTAGTCTTTGGTAGGCAGACATTATTTTAGGAATGAGAAGAGGGAAGCAAGCAGGAAAACCTTTTCATTTTGTTAGTTTCAGTTCATCCTTCTAGGGCTAGGGGAGTTTTAATATAGTATTTTAATCTAGCTCCTTAAAAATCCTTTTGGGAGAAGGGGCATGGGTGGAGTAGATGGGAGGAAGAAGGTAGAACTGTTTTTTGTTGTTGTTTGTTTTTTTTTTCAGAAAAATATTCTGGAGGTTCTTTTTTAGTTTTTTATTTTTTGACCCTCATACAGTTTAAATGTGTTATGAGGTTGACATTTAAAGAGGAATAAACCTGATTAAAATAAAATATACTGTTAAAAATTTTTTAAAAGTTAATGTTTGAACCATAAAGACCAAACATTCAGATTGCAGCTTTCCTTTAACAAACATGACCAAATCATACCCGTGTTTAGCAGTAATAGACATGCCTTTCTGACTGAATTCAGGAGGACTTGTGCTTTTAAAAACCTGTGAAATTAAGAATATTATAAAATTAAGTTAATTCACTCAAGTGAATTAAAACTTTTCCTTCTGTAGCTTGATTTCTCTGCCACTTTTTTGTAGAAAGGGAAGCCTGAGTAACTAACGTTTATTTATCATGGTGCTTTTTTACTATTTTAACTTCCAATTTGAAAACTTTTAGCTGGCTGCACTTAACAACTAATACATAATATGTCTAAGCCTACATTCATAGCCAGGAGGCCTTGTGTCCTTGGAAAGCACCATCTTTCAAAGAAGATGTAAAAATAAAATTCTAGTCACTCCATTTGTTCTTTCATTCACTCATTCACTCCGTAAACATTTAGCAAGATCCTACCATGTTACACATTCTGTGCTGGAGATACAAATATAAATAACACGAAATTCATGCCTTCAAGGAGTTTGCTTGAGATGACTTAAGGGACAAAAATGATTGTTAAAAGGAAAGGTAATAATTTCAGTCTTTCAGATAAATACACATTTACACAATTATTGAAGTTGTCAAGGATTTCATTTTAGTTGGATTCACAATCAACACGCATAGAAGCAGCAATCAAGAAATCAAACAACATATTGCATTAGGCATATCTACTCCAAAAGACCTCTTTAACTCACTCTGGGGACTAAGGTGCCCCTGACCCAAGCTATGGTATTTTCAGTCGCCTCATATGCATGTGAAAGCTGGACAATGAATAAGGAAGACCAAAGAAGAATTGATGCCTTTGAATTATGGTATTGGCAAAGAACATTGAGTATACCATGGACTGCCAGAAGAATGAACAGATCTGTCTTGGAAGAAGTACAACCAGAATGTTCCTTAGAAGCGAGGATGGCAAGACGTCGTCTCATGTAATTCGGACATGTTATCAGGAGGGACCAGTCCCTGGAGAAGGACATCATGCCTGGTAAAGTAGAGGATCAGCAAAAAAGAGGAAGCCCCTTGGAGATGGATTGCCACAGTGGCTGCAACAATGGGCTCAAACATAGCAATCGTTGTGAGGAAGACATAGGACTGGGCAGTGTTTCATTCTGTTGTACATGGGGTTGCTATGAGTCGGAATCTACTAGATGGCACCTAACAGTAACACACAAATGATTAGGTTTGCACAATGATTAAGCACTTGGCTGTTAACTAAAAGGTTGATACATCAAACCCACCCAGCGGCTCCACAGGAGAAAGACCTGGCAATATTCTTCTGTAAAGATTGCAGCCAAGAAAACCCTGTGGGGCAGTTCTACTCTTGCCTAGTGTTGCTATGAGTCAGAACCAACTCAAAAGCACCCAACAACATCTAAAACTATTCTGTCTGTTTAACAAAGCTAAACCAGTTTTGTTGTTGTACAGTAGAGTATAGTGGCTTAGGGTACAGACTATGGAGATAGGCGGCCTGGATGTGTGCCCAGCTCTTCCAATTTTCTGTGTGACCTTGGGAATGTTACTCATCATCCCTGTGACTTTTTTCATCTGTAAAAAGGGGATGAAAAGAGTTTTCTGCCTTACAGGGTGGTTGTAAGGATTGCATGGATTAATCCATGAAGGCTCTTAGCATAGTGTTGAGTGTAAATTAAACACTTAATGTTAGCTTCAGGAATGATTTTCAAGATACTTAACAAACAGTACAACATAGGCACCAACCAATTAGAACTGCTGATGGCTGTAAAAATCTGGTATGACTGCATCAGTGTGTATCGTCTGAATATTGCATTGGTCTGCAATTCTTAGTTTTAAAATCTTCTTAGTTTTAAATATCTAGACTTAGTATAGACTTATTTTTATATTCCAGACAATTCAGGTTGTGTGTTTTTTTGTTTTTTGTTTTTTTTTAGTTAATAACTTCTAGAAAGACACTAGAGCCAAGCTCTGCTGTCTCTATTTCTTTCATTTAATGTTGGTTGATAATTGTTACAGTATAGACTTTCTCCTCCTCCTCCTCCTGCTTTCCTCCTCTTCCTCCTCCTCTTCATAAGGGAATAATAGTATTTAAGGCTAGTTACCTCAAATGCTTTTTTTAGAAAGAGGTTATATCCAATAAATAAATTGTCTCTTTGCAGTAATTCACCAATAGATTTTTGGTAAGGATAGAACGGATATAAGAGCATTTAAGGTACTTAAAGGACATGTTGTTGTTAGGTACCCTCAAGTTGATTCTGACTCATGTTGTTGTTGTTGTTAGGTGCAGTCAAGTCGGTTCCGACTGATCACTACCCCATGTACAACAGAACGAAACACTCCCTGGTCCTGTGCCATCCTCACAGTCGCTGTTATGCCTAAGCCCATTGTTGCAGCCACTGTGTCAATCCATCTCCTTGAGGGTCTTCCTCTTTTTTGCTGATCCTCTACTTTACCAGGCATGATGTCCTTCTCCAGGGACTGATCCCTACTGATAACATGTCCAGAGTATGTGAGATGTAGTCTCGCCATCCTTGCTTCTAAGGAGCATTCTGTTCATACTTCTTCCAGGACAGATTTGTTCGTTCTTTTGGCAGTCCATGGTATATTCAATATTCTTTTCCAACACCACAATTCAAAGGCCTCAATTCTTCTTTGGTCTTCTTTATTTATCGTCCATCTTTCACTTGCATATGAGGCGATTGACAACACCATGACTTGGATCAGGTGTACCTTAGTCCTCAAGGCAACATCTTTGCTTGTTAACACTTTAAAAAGATCTTTTGCAGCCAATTTTTAAAGGACATATAAAGTTCAAAAAGCATTGGTCTTTTGTAATCAGAAGACTTGAGTCCCACACTACCACTTACTAGTTGCTTAACTTTAGATAATTTTCTTGATCTCTTTGTGTTACATTTCTCCATGTGTAAAGTTGTGACGACATAGAACCTTTCTCACAGGATGTTGGGAGGATTAAATAATACTATCAAGCATGTAAGACATAGTTAATTTTCAGCAAATTGACTTAATTTATTATACTTATCATGCACTCGTTGAATAGTTACCGTTCAGTAAATTCAGTTAATTTATTCAGCAGATATTTCAAGTACTTACTATGTGGCAGATACCTTTCTAGGCATGGGGGATATAAAGTAGACAAAAATCAGTGTGACATTTGCCATCCAGTGCAATGGAAAAAATAATGCAAAGAAAGGAAATAGAGAATCCTGGGAATGAGTGTAATATTAAATGGGGAAGTTAAGAAAGTGATGTTTGAGAAAATATCTGCAAGGTGTAAGGGAATGAACATACAGATTGCTAGGGAAAGAACCTTTCAGATGGAGAGAATAGCAAATACAAAGGCCCTGAGACAAGAGTATGGTTGGAAGCCAATGGGGCTGGAATAGGGTGAGGTAAAGAGTAGGAGGAGGTGAGGTCAGTCCTAGGGAGCTGCATAATATCTGAGTGGCACACTGATGGACATAAAGAGGGGGATTTGGCATGTACCAGTGAAGGCTTCTTGGATGAGAAGTAGACCTTGAAAATGGATAAGCTATGAAAAGGCATAGAGAAAAAGGAGAACATTCCTGTTAAGGGGAAGAATATGAGCAAAGGCACAGACCATGGAAGAGATAGGCCTGAAGAGCATCTAAGACAGCCTGTCTAGAACAGAGGGTGTGCAGTGGAAAAGAGGGGCAAACAAGATTGGATAAATATGATGGGATTGAATGATGGAGAGCCTTGAAAACTAGGCAGAAGACTATTGGTTTCTGCTGATTGAAAAAAAATTTCCAGTCAATAGAAGCTAACTAATGATAACAGCTTTAAGTCCAAGTTAAAAATCCATGTATACAGTATATACATAAAATTTCTGAGAGGTTTATTTCCAGAGACAATTAAAATATATAAAATTTTATTTATAGTTTTGATGTATAATAAAGAAAAAATATTGATACTCTAAACAAACAAACAAAAACAAAACTCGTTGCCATTGAGTACATTCCGACGCATAGTGACCCTACAGGACAGAGTAGAACTGCCCCATTGAGGTTCCAAGGAGTGCCTGGTAGATTCAAACTGCTGACCTTTTGGTTAGCAGCTGTGATGCTTAACCACTACACCACTAAGGTTTCCCTCTAAACAAAGGACTTACAATTAAATAAAAGATTCCTTAGCCATCTGCTATATACACTACAGTTATAAGCATCCTGGCTTGATAAAGTAGGTGTTACTTTAAATATTAAAATCATAATCCATTGTATGACTAATCTTGGTGTTGATAAAAACATGTAGGAGAGCTTGTTCTAATGGTTCTTTTCTTTATGCCTAGATCAAGCTTTAAACATAAAGGTTGTTTTGCTTGTTGGTATGCATGTATGCTCATGTTCTCACAAATATGGTACAAAATTAGAGTGGCAATGGGCCAAGACATTTAAATGGATACATACTTCCTTTGGAAAATTATCTTGCAACCTGAGGCCCATTGGCACTATTTACTAATTTCTGCCTCTTTTAACTTTCTGTTCAATGTTAAGCTATGTAAAAAGTGATGGTAGAGAGAAAAGACACCTATGGGAAAGAACAAGCAAGACCTGTGAATCCTGTTAGATTCATCACAGACTTTCAGATGTCCTCCTTCGCTCATACTTTTTCAACATAATCTCTTCAGAAGAAGGGCTTTTATTTGACCATCAGTTTCTGTCACAAAATGGCTCTGTCACTGTGTTTCTGCTACAGGGAGTGCATCTCACACTATGTTACTGCCCAGGACTGCCACAATGAGCGTAGCCCGCCCCACAGAGAACTAAATTTGTTTTATTGGCCCTCATTAGAAATTTAGCCATATGCTGTAAACAAGTTTCTTTAGTTTCCAAAAGTGAAAGAGATGCAGTGTTAAGTTGATTTTCTTGAAATCAGAACAGATATTGGAAATAGACAACATGATCATCAGTTGTGATACAGGATAGAATGTAAGGAAACTGTTAATTCTCTTCCTGGCGTCACTATTAATTTGCAGCAGGAACTCTGTCAATGCATTTGCTCCCTGTGTTGCTGTGTTCCAGAGTGTCTCCATAAAATAAATGCAAAATGCTAGTTAATGCCCATAATAGATTTTCACTAAGGGACTATATAAAGTTATTAGTCTTGCATAAAATATGAATTACTTTTTAAAAATCATAAAATTACCCTATTAATAGGCTGAAACACACTATTAAACAATTTGAATGTATTAACTTTGGTTTGAAGACTAGATTATTTACTCTTTTCATCACTGATTTTGATGACAGACCTTAAAATAAGTTCATTTGTCTTTGGATGACACTAAATTAGGGAGTGCTGCTAACCTCCTGTATGAACCAAATACAAAGTGGTGCTTGCTGTTCAGACCAATAATGAATGAAAAATAGAATGCAATGTGCTTCTGTTAATGGTTTGGTAGGAAAATTTGGAGATGGATAATGTTGATGGTTAAACAACCTGATAAACATAACTAATGTCACTGAATTATACATGTGTAGAATGTTGAAATGGCAAATGATTGTTACATATTTATTTACCACACACACACAAAATAGAACACAGTTCAGGAGGAACGAGTGAACGAGACAGGACTAATTAGAGAAACCAAGACCGATTATTGTGGCCCTTTTCTCAGCTTAAATTAAACATTATAAGACTTATATTAAGAATAAGTAAATACGTTTACAATAGTCAAATGAAATAATAAGGATATAAGATAAATCAGTATTGAGTATTGCTGGAAAGGAGTGAAGGGAAGATCAATCAAGAGTAATGCTTAGAGGTCAACAGTTACTCTGAAGCAAAGAATGAAGATGGGGCAGGGAGACTAGAGTACTGAAATGGAACAATCAGAATGCAATTAAAGAGAGTGTTGACTCCTGAAAAATGTAACTAATGTCACTGAACAATTTGTGTAGAAATTGTCAAATGGGAACTTAATTTGCTGTGTAAACTCTCACTGAAAAAACAATACAATATCATTTTTAAAAAAAGAATAATGCTTACCTTCTGCTTGGTGTTGTTAGGTATAAAGAGATATGATTCCTTTTTAACATCCACATTTTAGGAGAGGTATGGAAAACTTGAGAAGGACACCATAGATGAGCAACTAAAATGATTCAGGGTTGGAATCTGGTGGTGTGTGGGGGAGGTTAAGGAAGTAGGTGTTGTTTTGACTGGGGAAGAAGCTTAAAATTGACTTAACTGCCTTAAAGTAAATTAGATTTCAGTGAAAGAAGAATATTCAGCAGCACTTCATCTTCCAAGAGAAAGTAAGCAGAGTAAATTAGTGTAAATTGCTACCAGAGACTTAGATTGAACCAGAGGAAGAACTCCGTGGAATAGACTGTTGTTAGACTCCAGAATATACCACCATGATAGACTGTGGATTTTCTCTCAGTGATTATCTTTTAACAATGGAGTTGATCCATTTGGCTTGGATGATTGGTTATCATATTTCCTAAAAGTATATTCTCTAAGGCAGTATTTTGGCTAAAGTGTATTTGCCAAGGAATGAAAATTAGTTCTTCCTGCCTCCATTATTTTGTTAAATTTCTTGTTATTTGTATACTTCAAAGCATTCATTCAACAAATATATATTGGGCATGGATTTACGTTAGTAAATGTTTTTATAGTAGGAAACATAGCAATATGTGCTGTTATTGTCATTGAAAAGCAATGTGTAATTTCTTGCCTAACCTCTACTTTTGGTTATTTACATGGAGTTTTACATAATGAGAATACTTCAAGCCTAGTACAGTGAAACTTGTGAGAGCCGGAACTCAACAGGATTGCCTAGTTTTTCCTGGTCTCACAAGTTTTCTGCATTTGGCAGGGCACAGTCTTACCCCTTTCCTTTGCTTTCTAATATCAGGGGAAAATATTTGCGTTTTCCTTCTCTTCCAGGTTTCTGCTCGTGAGTTTTGCTGTAGAATGTAATGGCTTATCTGTTGTTGTTGCTTGATTGTCATCTTTGAGATTTCCCTTAGACAATCCATGATTTGTAAGTTCAAAAAACATCATTTTTGGTCAAATAATACACATCAGGGCTGCTTTCCAAAGATTTGGCAGTAAGTTCTGAACTCCTTATTAATGTTAGGTAGCTGAATGTAAGATGTTGTCATGGTGACATTTACTCAGAAACACAAATAAACATATAAAACTGACAAAAGCTGATGGAAGCAGACTGCCACATCTTTCTCCTATGGTGTGGCTGGTGGGTTTGAACCACCAACTTTCAGTCAACAGGTGAGTGCTTAATTACTGTGCCACCAGGGCTTCTTATGAATGTATTATCTATGTTAAAATGTTACATTATGATATAAAATATTTTTTAATTACTCCAGTTTTGTCTCATAATTAAAATTTCTTACAAATTCGTCTTTAGAACTGAAAAAAACCCAAAAAAGATGACTTCCTTATGTATTTCTCCTGCTTTAAAAATACTCCAGTCAGGGGTGAGAAAGATACTTTTTTCTTGAATACCTTTTTTAATTTTTTGAATTTTGAATGATATGAATGTATTATTGTGTGCTGTCAAGTAGATCCTGACTCATAGCGACCCTATAGGACAAAGTAGAACTGCCTCATAGGCAGGGGCGGACTAACCGGTAAGCAAGGTAGCACAGTGAAATTGTGCACTACGGATTAGTAAGTAAGCACAAGTAAACCCATGTGTACCTTGCTTATTGGGTAATCCGTCCCTGATAGGGTTTCCAAGGCTGTAAATCTTTACAGAAGCAGACTGCCATGTCTTTCTCCTATGGAGTGGCTGGTGAGTTTGAACCGCCAACTTTTGGTTAACAGGTGAGTGCTTAATTACTGTGCCACCAGGGCTTCTTATGAATGTATTATCTATATTAAAATGTTACATTGTGATATAAAATATTTTTAATTACTCCAGTTTTGTCTTGTAATTAAAATTTCTTACAAATTTGTCTTTAGAACTGACAAAATACCATCGGATTTTCCAGAATAACTCAACATTTCTTAACCTGTACTGAGATCATTATGTGAGAATTTTACTCTTTTCATTGTTTCCAGGGCTTCATATAAGGTGATCTGAGTAATGTTTTGAGAATGAAGACCTGTCAAATTTTTTAAATATTCTGTTGATACAGAAACACATATCCTTTTCTAGGTACTTAGGTTAGCATATATTTGGTAGGAATCTGCCTATTCATTCAAACAAGTGTCCTTGATAATTTATATTGAGTTATCCACTTAGTTTTTTCAAATAAGAAAAGTACAGTTGGAAACAGCTCAACAATAGCTCCCTACTTCTTTTATAGTGATAAAGGGAAAGAGGAGAGAGAACTAGCACTTTTTTCCCCCTTTTCTGGAGAACCTACTATGTACCCATGTGATGAAATGCAAGTTAAGGCAACGGGCAGTGTTAAGGGTTGTGTCGTCTTGGAGGACTGGAAATACCAGTCTTCCCTGAGACCACAGCAACTGTTCCCCTCGTGGTTTCTGAGGAAGGATTCATGGCAAAGAAAAGCAAAGTAACACCTCGTTCTTTGCTGGGGATTTGGCCCCAAATCCCAGTGCAAAAACTTTGCCTGGCTGGGCCATACGACCTATGTGGAGCAGCCATTTCTCCTGAGGTAGTGAGGCCTACATAGCTTCAACAAAGGTGGCCTTTTCTGTCCTAATGTCTGTACTTGAGCCTTTTCTGACCTAATGTCTGCATCTTATCACACTCCAGCCACATGTAGGAAGGACTCAAACAAGAGTGATGAGTCTGGCCCTGTGGGAGCAGCCTGGGTCCTAACTCCTCCTATTTACCTTTTAGCAAGGGTGGCCCGATTGCTCAAACTATAGCAACTCTCTTGAGGAGGAAGAATAGAGGCAATGTGTGAGGAAGGTGGTGGGGGGAGTGGTCTGAAAGGGTGCTTTTTCCCAAGACACCAGGATTGGTAACTATCATGGTGGTGGGAAGTGGATGAGCCACATTGCAGTTCTGCTGTGCTTTTGCTCAAAGCCCAGAGCATGTGTCCTGTGTGTTTTTGCTAATGGTACATGTAATTCCTTTTCTTGAGGCTGAGGGCTTGGCAGGAATGCAACCTTGTCATTTAACCAGGCTCACAGTGTAGGCTTCGGATCCAGTTTCAGCAGTTGTCCATGTTCAGTCTATCCAAAGAAGCAAACTTAGTAAGTCTGGTTATATGAATGTATGTGTCAAAGACCTAAATGACCTTTAACTAGATTTATCTTTCAAAAATGCACCTTTAGTGGGTGAAAGGTGTGCAGGAACTCTGTGGTATTTTTCCAACTCTTTGGTACTTCTAAAATTATCTCGAGATAGAAAGTTTCTTTTAAAAAGTGGAAAATGAAAGATAGATCAAAGCAACAATGTATTTCAGAAGAAATAGGTGAGAGTATGTGTCTTTAAAGGAGCATTGGTGGCAGGATGGTTAAGAGCTCAGCTGCTAACTGAAAGGTTAGCGATTCAAACCTACCTAGCGGCTCTGCTGGAGAGACCTGACGATCTGTTCCCTTAAAGATTACACCCTATGGGGCAGTTCTACTCTATCCTATAAGGTCACTATGATTCAGAATCTACTCAATGGCACACAACGACGACGTATGTCTTTAAGGGACTAAAGATATTCCTAGATGTTTAATATGCAAAACAAAATAAAATAAAATACAACTTTTACGTTATCATACTGCCCAAAAGCTTTTATTGACTTATTATTTACAGGACACAGTTCAAACTCTTTAGCCTTGGATTTAAAATCTCTTAAATCAAGCCCTACTTTCCCAGTGTTACAGTTGGTTACTATTACCCATTGCCATCAAGTCGATTCCAACTCACAGTTAGTGACCCTACAGGACAGAGTAGAGCTGCCCCATAGGGTTTCCAAGGCTATGATCTTCACGGAAGCAGACTACCACATCTTTCTCTTGCAGAGCGGCTGGTGGGTTCAAACTGCTGATCTTTCGGTTAGCAACTGAGTGCTTAACCACTATGCCACCAGGACTCTTTTAGGTTACTATTACCCTGCCCCAAATCTCTAGTCAGACAGGCCTCCTCACAGACCTTCTGTGAGAATTTCTTTACAGGATTCCTTCCATCCTTCTACCACCTCCTGAAGTCTACAGCAAACCTTCAAGGTACATCTCATGTCTCACTTCTTCCAAGAAGCTTTCCCTAGCCACACCCAGCCCAAAGTAGTACTTCTCTCTTCTGTATTCTGAAAGCAAATATTGTGTATAAACCTTTAGCACTTTTATTTATTAAAACCCTTTTTTCATATTAATTTTATGTATATATATATATATATATCTCATCTTTCTGCTAGAATTTTTAAGCTGCTCAGAGTCCGGAGCTTATTATATATTTTTTGAATTTTCTGCATTGCTTAGAATAGTGTCTCATTCCACAAGCTTTTATCAGTTGTGTTTTATGCGCCAGACACTATGGTGGGTGTTTGCAACATGAAGCGTAATAGAAAGATTTCTTAAGGAAGCCTTTCTTGTCTTACCCTGGCCAGTTTAGTCAGAGGGTCTCTGTTCTGGGACCCCACTGCATCTTGTCCTTATTTAGGGATATCACACTGTATTGTATGTTGGATTATGTGTGTGTCTCCTACACTACACTGCAAGCTCCCTGAGAGCAGGGAGTCAGTCTTTATGTACACAGAAGAGTGCACAGGGCAGCGATCAATACATGTGTTGAATGAGACAAGTGACAGTAAGTGCGGCTGGAAGTCCTAGTTAACTGGTGGGTTAATTATGGCCCAAGCCCTTACTTAAGTGAACAGGTCATCAGCTTTCACGCAAAATGTCTGAGAATCACATTCTTGTGATTTCTTGTCCTTTCTCCTCCTCCAATCAATATATGTATTTAATCATGATGTATACACCAGCACTAAAGTGCCTCATAACATAGGATTTACATATGTTGTAATATGGCCACATTTGCCATCATAGTGATCATTTTATATATAAATATTTACAGATATACATATCTGTGTATACAAAGTATTTTTTTTTTGTAATTCCAAGAATATGTGCTGCAAACTGTTATTTCTACCAACAGTTACCAAGTTAGAGTTAAACCTAATCCCTTGAAGGCAAGGAATGTAGATTTTAATCCATCTTTATATCCCTACTATCTAGCATAAGCAAGGTCCCTAGAACATAGTATATGCTTAGCAAATGCTTGTTGAATTCATAATATAATAATTACAGTTCCCTTCCCCTCCCAACGTCTTTTCTTGCTAGTTACTTTGATCTCTTAAATTTTTATGAGAGCTGCTAAAACAGAGCTTACTGATAGGAATTCCTGTTGCTCTCCCTGTCTTTACTCCCTAAAACCCTGAAATGGCAAACCGCAGAGCCCAGCGACTAAAAAGGAGGCAACAAAGCCTGTCTCACCCAGAAACTCATTTTCAGGTCTATGTAAATGGCAAAGGTTTGAATTCCTACTGAATTTCAAACTGAAAATAGCTCATTATGAGCTGACAAAGAAAACCTCATGATTATTTTATGTATTGAGGTCCTCACTTATCTTATTTACTTGAGGTAAACAGGCATGTAGTTGACCTTCCAAGAATTTATCAAACTCAGTGTACCGAGAGTTCAAACCCAACTCCAATTATGTAGCCCACATTGCTCCAAAATATCTCAAGAAATTGAAGTAGAGACTTGAAGGTTTTAGACTCTGTCTTGATAACTCATATTACCACAGTAAGATTTTTTTTTTTTAAGTGCCATTTCCTATAGAATGGAGGTTAATCCCTGATGCTTTGACGGTTTGAGTTCTTCAGAGAAAAGGCTATACAGGGAAAACATGAACACAGCATGTCTGGGAGTAATTACACTCTTTAAACCTGATGGACGTTTATGCTGTTTTCCTAAGCATCAGCACAGCTTTGCTATATTTCAGAACAAAACAAACATTTTCTTATAGTTTTAACCACCTATATCATAATTCACTCCACAATATTTATTGAAGGAATAAATGTCTTTTCTGATTAGTAGTCATTCAATATGATCTCCATGTCATTTTTCCAGACTTTTCAATATGCTCTTCATGTCATTTTTCCAATCTTGAAAGCATAACTGAATTGCAGTGGAAAAATCCGCAGGCACTTCTTCCATTTCTTCATTAAGGTCCAACATTTCTTCCTGTATATGCTAACACAGAGGATAGAAGGTATGCTTGTATATTTTAACAAAAGGTTTAGCAGTTATGGTACGATAGACGCTTTATACAGAGCTGAGTGTGCAGTTCTTCTATTATCAAGACAATTGCCTGATTGAGAACAGCTCTCTGGAACAACTCCAAGTTTGTTTCTGGATTACCACAGGGCACTGGAGCGATTAGAATTGCTCATGAGCAACAAATGCCCTGGCTTGTCTCCACAAAGCAATTGAAGTGTATGGGAGCCTTGAGAAATTTGACTTAGTTGAAAGTACTCTCTTCCTGTTGTAGCCTTCTTTGCCTCGGTGGAAGTAATAAATGCACAGCAGGTTTCCACACAGGAAGTCCGAATGCAGACATTAGGTTTGCAAGGTGTCTCCATGTGAGACAGTGCAACGGGCTGGGGGGCTGGTGTTCACAGGCCACTCACCCAGTCTTATTGCTTGTAGAGACCTGCTTTGATGAGAACCTATAGACATTTCAAAATTAGGTATAGGGTATCAAGTTCTGCAAGCCACATTGCAATAACTGTAGGTGGATGAACCCAATGAAGGAGTTTATGCTAATGCTCCAAGAGATGAAACTCAGCATACATTTTGGGATGAGCTTGGTTCTTTTGCATGTAAATTTACAGAAACCTAATGGCAAAAATGTTTATAACTGACTAATAAAAAAATATTTGAAATGATGAAAATAGTGGTAGGCTTTGGCTGTATACATTTCACTTTTTCTTTTAAATGATGATTCACGTAGTTTAGGTTTTACCTAACTGAGAAGGTTTTACCATACTATGTCTTGCTCAGTTATCATCACTATGAACTCCTGTTGTAAGACAGAACCCTTCCCTGTTTCTGCACTTTCTCTGTCTGGGGTGAAATTCCCTGTTGAGCTGCATTTCCCCCACTCCAGATACTTTGAAGAAGAAGGGTCTCTTCCAATTCTCCATCAACTTGAATGAACTGAGGTCAGGCACTCGCCCAGCTTGAATGGTTTAAGCTCTCGTATATTTGCCACTTGGGCTCCTGATTACTCCAAGCTCTGTTCTCCCAGCTACATGTCCGTGACAGCTGTGTCTCAGAAGAAAAACATGAAAAATATTCATTGTGTTATCTTCATGAAATCATGAAGAGTTATATAATCTTTTCATCAACTTTTCTGGGCTTCAGGTCTCAGGAAAAACCATTTTTTGCTTAAGGGTATTCAGTTTTCAAATAGCTGAGCCATTGCCTGCGTTTTTGCCTTCTAAGTTTTCTAAATATGACCACTAATGCCACTGAGCCTTGATCAAGTTGTCCTTATTAATATTCTAGTTAGTTTGAGTTACTGAACTTGGGGATAGGAAGAAACTTGAGAAAGATTTTGTGCCTCAAGAGAAAACTTCATGAATAAGCAGACTTACTATAAAGTGTATATTTGCAGCTATGGACATAGGTTCCTATTGTTCCATTTACTGGCTGAGTGATGTTGGACTAAGTTGTTATTTGATGTGAACATCAGTTTCTTCAACTGTGAAATGGTTTTGTTGTGGTATTTAAATGAAATACCCACAATTTTGTTTCATTTTATTCTTTTGAAGAATTTTTGAGTTTCTGTTTTAATAGGATCAAAGAACTGAGAGTAAAACTTACAGTAAAGCGTTAGGTTTGACAGTGTGTGAAGAAACCCCTTGCAGCTTTGTTTATAAACTTAGTGTATTTTTTCTAAATATGTTTGGAAAGAGCTAGAAATCCTATGCAGGGAAAAGCAAACTAGCTTCTATATAAATGTTTCAGAGGGGAAGAATTAAACAGTAGAAGAATATCACATGAAAAGAAACTGGAGAGATTTTTGGTTTTGTTCTATTTATGTTTTATATTTTATACATCGAACATTTAAATATGTAAAATGCATTCTTTTTTTTATATCTTCACAATAATCTTTTCAAGTGGAGGCATCATTATTATTTCCAATGATAGAGAAGGAAACAATCTGGTGTGGTCGAGTGTGTCAGTTGTCTAGGGCTGCTATAACAGAAATACCACAAGTGGATGGCGTCAACAAAGAGAAGTTTATTCTCTCACAGTCTAGGAGGCTAGAAGTCCAAATTCAAGGTGTCAGCTCCGGGGGAGGGCTTTCTCTGTCTGTCAGCTGGGGGAAGATCCTAGTCATCAATCTTCGCCTGGACTAGGAGCTTCTCTGCGCAGGAACCACGGGTCCAAAGGACGCGCTCTGCTCCCGGTGCTGCTTTCTTGGTGGTATGAGGTCCCCATGTCTCTCTGCTCGCCTCTCTCTTTTGTATCTCAAAAGAGATTGGCTTAAGACACATCCTGATCTTGTAGGTTGAGTCTCACCAACAGAACTGCTGCTAATCCCATCTCATTAACATCATAGAGATAGGATTTACAACACCACATAGGAAAAACACATCAGATGGCAAAATGGTGGACAAACACATAATACTGGGATTCGTGGCCTAGCCAAGTTGACAGGTATGTTTTGGGGACACAGTTCAATCCATGACATTGAGTATCTTGCTTCGTGTCCCATGGCTAATAAATGGCAGAGCTGATAGCAGAGCTGATATTTGAACACAGATGTGTGGGACTCAAGCTCTTAACAACTAACTAGGGAGGATAGAGGTGAGTGGTGTGGATTCTGGAGCCAGGCTGCCATTTGTTGCCTGTAAGACCTGGGGACTCTTCAATTTTATGTCTATAAGATGTAAATGAAAATACAATTAAATATATATGTAACCTCATAGTGTAGCAACTGGAGTGTAATAAGCTCTTCAGTGTTAATTGTTGTCACTATCAGTATTATTATAATTATTTTCTAAAGACAGTTATCATGGGATAATTTGTTTAGAATTTGTGATATCATAAATTCAGAATGTGATATCACAATGTTGAAGGTCCCTGGGTGGCACAAGTGATTTGCTATGGGCCGCTAACCTCAAGGTTGGCATTGGAACCATCCCAGGGGTTCCGTGGAAGAAAGTCCTGGTGAATTGCTTCTGTAAAGATTATAGCCAAGAGCAGTCTACCCTGTAGCACGTGAGGTCACCATGAGTCGGAATCGACTCTATAGCAATGGGCTTGGTTTTTTGTTATCACAATGTTGTTGTTTGCTTGTTTTGTTTTTCTGGCTGAAAGAGTCAGGGAACATTTGAATGGATGTTCGCCATGTCTGACCTCCTCTAGTCTGCCCATTCACTCTAATGGGAATTATTGGAGAATTCAAGTTTAAAGAACAATGGTGCATTGCACCTTTTTAAAAACCTATTCATAAAGAAGGAAAATGGAATTTTGCATTTCTCGGTATCATACCAACTCTGTCTTCATTTTACAGTAAAATAAAATTAGAATGAAAGCTGACTGAGGTGGTATTTCTACGCTCTTTTGGGAATGTTGTTGTTGTGTGCTGTGGAGTCAAAAAGTGATGTTATTTTTCATCAGCCTGGAGTTTTAACTTCTATCCATTATTTAATTCACAATCACTTTATATCCTGGTCTGATATTTCTGTTCCTTTTCAACATAACAGAGAGAAATAGAGATTGATTAGTTTTGTGCCTCAAAGGACATACCTCTGAATGCTTTAATGAGTCCAAAGGAAGCTGTGAAAAAAGGCACATAATTTCAAACAGAGGAGGGCTTCTAACTGTTATGAATTAACTACTGATACTAATTCTTTTCCCCTGGTGTAGTCTGTATTATTTTTTTTTAAATCACCATTTAAGTTCAACTATTTTGACTTTCTGGGAACATATGAACAATAGAATGGTTTCTCTATGGTCATTATGATCATGCTATTGAGTAATTTGTGACATTGTATTTTAAAAGTATCATTTAATGTCATATGATAACAGTATATGAGTAGAATATATGAATGAGGTGTTCTGAGTAGAAATTTTCCTTTTGGAGCACTATGACTATGCAGTAGGATTTAGGGCACTATGACTATGTGCTAGGAAGAAAGTAGATTTGAAGTGTATTTTATTTGAAATTCTTATTTACTATTATTCACTGTATAAAACAATTGAGTAGAGTAATTGTATACAGTTTACAGCTGCTCTGCAAGACCTCGGTACCAGCTTCTTGGTGGCGAGTGAGGAGAGCAAACATGCTTTTGAAAGCGTGCTGATTTCAACATTAGACAAAAGGGCTCAGCTGATGACAACATCAGCTTTGTTAAAGTAACTTAACAAACATTTGTGTAGTCATCTTGACACCATTTATTCAGATGATAGATAAATAGGGTAATGCCAAACACACGCACACACTTACAAACAACAGCCTGGTAAATAACAGTTCTTAAGTCTTTATTTTCTCCTTTGTAGACTGAGAAGGGGGATCAGGGAGCTATATTCCAGACAGAAGAAATATCAAATCTAAAGACCTGGAAGCATGAAAGAGTATGATATGTTCAGGGAACTTCACACATGACTGAGAATAGTACCTGGGGCCTGGTGAATAATAGATGCTTGATATTTCTTGAATGAATAAATATTTGTTGAGGGAATAAACAGGGTGCCTTGAGAGGATTGATGGGAAATGTGTCTGGAAATGTAAAGAGGAGCAGTACTACCCAAAAGCTGAAACTCCGTCCTTCTAGTAAGTGGTTCACAGCTGGGGGGCTGCCGCCCATTGAGGAAGCCTAAGCCTTTCAGAAAGGGGCTCCAAGCCTCCACTAGCACCCATAATTCATATTTGTTATATCTGAAAATACGTACTATTTTACTGATGTCAGCTGACTGTATGCTGAGTTAGCAGATTGTGTGACGTGGTATACAGAAGGGTACCTACCGGTCTATGTCAATCAGAGATGAGATGGAAAATGTGATATAATGTCAAGCCAGCCACCAAAGAAAGACCATGGCATTTAGCAGGCCAGCAAACGACTTGCCTTCCTGAGTATACAGGAGTCACGTTTGGGGAGAAAAATGTTCTTCTCAAACATACTGAAGGGCTGCCAAGGGAGATTCTCAATTTTTCAGAAAGTGGTGTTAAATTTTAACCAGTGTTCACCTTTTTTTTTTTAATTTTTATTTTTTAATTAATTGATTAATTTATTTTTTTATTGTACTTCAGGTGAAGGCTTACAAAACAAATAGTTTCTCATGAAACAGTAGTACCCATGTTGTTTTATGACATTGGTTAACAACCCCACAACATATCAACCCTCTAACTTCTCAACCTTTTTTTTTGCTGAAAAATACACATAGCCAAAGATACACCACTTCAAAAATTTCTGCATGCACAGTTCAGTGACATTGACTACGCTCTTCCAATTGTGCTGCTATTCTCACTTAAGATGAAGGCTTACAGAACAAAATAGTCTCTCATTTAACAGTTACTACAAATGTTGCCCTATGACAACGGTTAACAATCTCACAACATATCAACAATATCCTTACTCAACCTTGGGTTCCCTATCACCAGCTTCCTTGTCCCCTTCTGCCTTCTGGCCCTTGTCACTGAACTCCTGTACCTCGTTAGTCTCATTTGGTTTTACAGGGCTGTCCACTCCCAGGCTGAACAGTGAACCTCGGAGATAACTTCACCACTGAGCTAAAGGGTGTCTGGGGCCATACTCTTGGGGTTTCTCCAGTCTCCTTTAGACCAGTAAATCTGGTCTTTTTTTGTGTGTGAGTTAGAATTATGCTCTGCATCCTTCTCCAGCTCTGTCCAGAACCCTCTGTTGTGATCCTGGTCAGAGCAGTCAGTGGTGGTCGCCAGGCACCATCTAGCTGTACTGGACTCAGTCCGGTGGAGGCCTTGGTAGCTGTGGACAATTAGTCCTTTGGACTAATCTTTTCGTTGTATCCTGTTCTCTTCATTCTCCCTTGCTCCCGAAGGGATGAGACCAGTGGAGTATCTCAGATGGCTGCTCATAGGCTTTTAAGACTCCAGATGCTGCTCACCAAGGTAGAATGTAGAACATTGTCTTTGTAAACTGTGTTATGCCTATTGAGCTAGATGTTCCCCGAGACCATGGTCCCCACAGCCCTCCGTCCAGAAATTCAGTCCCACAGGGAGTTTGGATGTGTCTATGGGGCTTCCATGACCTTTCCTTGTTCAAGTTGTGCTAGTTTCCCCTGTATTGTGTACTGTCTCACCCTTCACCCAAGATACCACTTATCTATTGCCTATTTAATATCTCCCCAACCCCACCCCTTCCATCCCTGGTAACCAACAAAGATAGTTACATTTTGCATGTGAACTTTTTCATGGGTTTTTAAATAGAGGTCTCATACAATATTTGTCCTTTTGTCATTGACTTATTTCACTCAGCATAATGTCCTCCAGTTTCATCCATGTTATGAGATGCTTCACAGATTCATTGTTGTTCTTTCTCATTGCATAGTACTCCATTGTGTGTATGTAGCATAGTTTATTTATCCATTCATCTGTTGATGGGCATCTAGGTTGTTTCCATCATTTTGCTATTGTGAACAATGCTGCCACAAACATAGGCGTGCATATGTCTATTCGAGTGATGACTCTTATTTCTCTAGATATAGTCCTAGGAGTGGGATTGCTGGATCAAATGGTATGTCTATTTCTAGCTTTCTGAGGAAGCGCCATATCATTTTCCAAAATGGTTGCATCATTTTACATTCCCACCAGCAGTGCATAAGAGTTCCGATCTCCCCGCAGCCCCTCCAACATTTGTTATTTCCAGTGTTTTTGATTTGTGCCAGTAATGCCTGGGTGAGATGGTATCTCATTGTGGTTTTAGTTTGCATTTCTCTAATGGCTAGTGATCCCAAGCATCTCCTCATGTGTCTGTTGGCCATTTGACTGTCTTCTTTGGTGAAGTGTCTGTTCATTTCCTTTGCCCATTTTTTAATTGGATTATTTGTCTTTTTGTTGTAGAGGTGTTGGATTTTCTTGTAGATTATGGAGATTAGACCTTTGTCTGACTTCTACTGTCCAAAAATGTTTTCCCAGTCTGTAGGTTCTCTTTTTACTCTTGGTGAAGTCTTTTGAAGAGCATAGGTGTTTGATTTTTAGAAGAGCCCAGTTATCTAGCTTATCTGTTGGGTTTTGAGTGTTGATGGTTATGGTTTGTATCCTGTTAATGCCATGTATTAAGGCCTGAAGTGTTGGTCCTATTTTTTCTTCTATGAACTTCATAGTTTCAGGCTTTATATGCAGGTCTTTGATCCATTTTTAAGTAGTTTTTGTATACGGTGTGAGGTATGGGTCCTGTTTCATCTTTTTGCAGATGGAGATCCAGTTTTGCCAGCACCATTTGTTCAAAAGACTGTCTTTTCCCCATTTGATGGTCTTTGGGACCTTGTCAAAGATCAGGTGACCATAGGTGGATGGATTTACATCTGGGTTCTCAATTCTGTTCCATTGGTCAATGTATCTGTCGTTGTACCAGTACCAGGCTGTTTTGACTACTGTAGCTGTGTAGTAGGTTCTGAGGTCAGGTAATGTGAGTCCTCCAACTTTATTCTTCTTCTTCAGTAGTGCTTTACTTATTCGGGGCGTCTTCCCTTTCCATATAAAGTGAATGATTAGTTTTTCCATCTCTTTGAAGAATGTGGTTGGTTTTTGGATCGGGATTGCGTTGTATTTGTAAATTGCTTTGGGTAGAATTGTCATTTTCACAATGTTGAGCCTGCCTATCCATGAGCATGGTAGGTTTTTCCATTTATGTAGATCCCTTTGGGTTTCATGCAGTAGTGTTTTGTAGTTTTCTTTTCATAGGTCTTTTACATCCCTGGTTGGATCTATTCCTAAGTATTTTATCTTTTTAGGGGCTATTGAAAATGGTATTGTTTTCCTGATTTTCTTTTCATTGTTCTCCTTATTGGTGTATAGGAATCCAACTGATTTTTTGAATGTTTATCTTGTATCCTGCTACTCTGCTGAATCTTACTATTAGTTCCAGTAGATTTCTCGTGGAGTCTTTAGGGATTTCTGTGTATACTATCATATCATCTGCAAACAGGGACAGTTTAACGTCTTCATTACCAATTTGGATGCCCTTTATTTCTTTTTCTTGCCTTATTGCTCTAGCTAGAACTTCCAGCACAATGTTAAATAGGAGTGGTGATAAAGGGCATCCTTGTCTTGTTCCTGTTTTCAAGGGGAGTGTTTTCAGCCTCTCTCCATCAAGAATGATGTTGGCAATTGGTTTTGCATAGATGCCCTTTATTATGTTGAGAAGTTTCCCTTCTATACCTATTTTATTGAGAGTTTTTATCAGGAATGGGTGTTGGACTTAGTCAAATGCCTTTTCTGTATCAGTTGAGATGATCATGTGATTCTTTTCTTTCCTTTTATTTATGTGATGGATTACATTGATTGATTTTCTAATGTTGAACCATCCTTGCATACCTGGTATGAATCCTACTTGGTCGTGGTGTATTATTTTTTTGATATGATGCTGAATTCTATTGGCTAGAATTCTGTTAAGAATTTTTGCATCTATATTCATGAGAGATATTGGTCTGTAATTTTCTTTTTTTGTGACGTCTTTGCCTGGTTTTGGTATCAGCGTTGTGCTGACTTCATAGCATGAATCTGGAAGTGTTGCTTCCTCTTCTATGCTCTGAAATAGCTTGAGTAGTACTGGAAGAAGCTCTTCTGTAAATGTTTTGTAGAATTCTCCAGTGAAGCCATCTGGGCCAGGGCTTTTTTTTGGTTGGGAGTTTTTTTTATTACCTTTTCAATCTCTTCTCTTGTTATGGGTGTGTTCAGATTTTCACCATCACTTTGTTGTAGTTTGGGTAGGCTGTGTGTTTCTAGAAATTCATCCATTTCCTCTAGGTTTTCAAATTTGTTGGAGTATAGTTTTTCATAACATTCTGTTATAATCCTTTTTATTTCAGTTGGGTCTGTTGTAATGTCCCCCATTTCATTTCTTATTTGGGTTATTTGTGTCCTCTCCTGTTTTTCTTTTGTCAGTCTGGCCAGTGGTTTGTTGATTTTGTTGTTTCTTTCAAAGAACCAACTTTTGGTTTTGTTGATTCTTTCTATTGTTTTTCTGTTCTCTATTTCATTGATTTCTGCTCTGATCTTTACTATTTCTTTTCTTCCGATGGTTGTGGGCTTTTTTTGCTGTTCTCTTTCTATTTGAGTTCTGTAGTTGATGTTTTGATTTTGTCCCTTCCTTTTTGATGTGTGTATCTATTGCTATAAATTGTCCTCTGAGGACTGCCTTTGCTGTGTCCGAAAGGTTTTGGTATGATGTGTTTTCATTCTCATTTGATTCTAGGAATTTGATTCCATCTCTCATTTCTTCTGTTACCCACTGATGTGTAAGCAGGGTATTATTCAGTTTCCATGTAGTTGATTTTTTTTCCTTGCTCTTTCTATTGTTAATTTCTACCTTGATGGCATTGTGGTCAGAGAAGATACTTTGAATTATCTGAATGTTTTGGATCTTGTTGAGGATTGCCCTGTGGCCCAAGATGTGGTCTATTGTGGAGAACGTTCCATGTTCATTGGAAAAGAGTGTTGACTCTGCAGCGGTTGGATGGAGTGTTCTACATATGTCTATGAGGTCAAGTTGGCTGATTGTGCCCTTTAGGTCTTCTGTATCTTTGCTGAGTTTCTTCTTAGTTGTTCTGTCCTTTACTGAGAGTGGTGTGTTGAAGTCTCCTACTATTATTGTGGAACTGTCAATTTCTCTTTTCAGTGTTGTTAGAGTTTATGTATTTTGGAGCCCTGTCATTGGGTGCGTAGATGTTTATTATGGTTATGTCTTCATGATGGATCATCCCCTTAATCATTATATAGTGTCCTTCTTTGTCTTTTATGGTAGATTTTGTTTTAAAGTCTATTTTATCTGAGATTAGGATTGCCACTTCGGCTCTTTTTTGGTAGTTGTTAGCTTGATATATATTTTTCCAACCGTTGACTTTTAATAAATTCACATCTTTGTTTCTAAGGTGTGTCTCTTGTAGACAGCATATTGATGGATCCTGTTTTCTTATCC
The DNA here is from genome assembly GCA_030035585.1 of Dugong dugon. Lineage (NCBI taxonomy): Eukaryota > Metazoa > Chordata > Mammalia > Sirenia > Dugongidae > Dugong > Dugong dugon. The sequence continues at coordinate 172,003,916 of CM057462.1, forward strand.
ATTCTGTCACTCTCCGTCTCTTTATGGGTGCATTGAGTCCATTTACATTCAGTGTAATTATTGATAGATGTGAGTTTGTTGCTGTCATTTTGTAGTGCTTTTTTTTGTGCTGCTGAAGTTTTCTTTGTTCTTCTCATTCTCTTGTGCTGAGTTACTTTTGTTTGTGGATTTTTTTTTCATTTCTTTTGTTTTCGTAGGTTTTGTTTTTGCTGAGACTTTATGTTTTTCCTCTTCTTTTTTTATGAGTAGGTTTTTTAACTGTCTTTGTGGTTACCATGAATTTTAACATTATCTTTCTAAGTTTGAAGCAGTCTACCATTACTTGGTATCGCCTTGCCTTCCTCTCCTTTAGAAGGTTCTATACCCTGTCCTGTTTATTCCCTGTTTTATTGTTTTGATGTTGTTGTCATCTACTGATTAACTGCTGTGATTCCCTGTTGTATTTCTTTTGGTTTTGGATAGTCCTCGAGAGTTCATTTCCTAGATTGGTATCTGGCTCGTACGATCTTGTGTCCTAGGTTCTGCCTGTGAGCTGAAGCTGTTTGTCCTCAGGTCGAAGAACTCCCTTTAATAATTCTTGTAAGTTTGGTTTGACTTTTACATATTCCCTTAATTTCTGTTTATCTGGAAATGACCTAATTTCACCATCAAATTTGAACGAGAGTTTTGCAGGATATGTTATTCCTTGGCTGGCAATTTTTTTCTGTCAAGATTTTATATATGTCATCCCATTGCCTTCTTGCCTGCATGGTTTCTGCCGAATAATCTGAGCTTAGTCTTATTGTTTCTCCTCTGTATGTGACTTCTTCTTTTTCATGTGCTGCTCTCAGGATTCTTTGTCTTTGGTTTTGGTGAGTGTGAATATGATACGCCTTAGTGATTTTCTTTTGGGGTCTGTTCTATATGGGGTTCGTTGAGCTTCTTGGATGGCCAGCTTTTCATCTTTCATGATATTGGGGAAGTTTTCTGTCAGCGGTTCCTCAATGATCCTCTGTGTTTTCTGTTTTCTCCCCGTTCTGGAATTCCAATCACTCGAAAATTTTCGGTTTTGATTGTGTCCCACATAACTCTCAGGGTCTCTTCATTCTTCTTTGTTCTTTTTTCTGAGTTTTCCTGAAACAGAGTTGTATCCAAGTGTTTGTCTTCAATTCCACCAATCCTGTCTTCCACAGTTTCAAATCTGCTTCTCAGCCCTTCTATGACACCATCCATTTCTGAAATCTTGTTGTTTATCTTTTAGATTTCTAATTGTTGGCTTTGTATAATTTCTGGTTGTGAATTTATTTTGGCATTTTGTTCATGCATTATTTTCCTGAATTCTTCCAAGTTTTTGTCTGTATTTTCCATGAATTTGTCTATTGTTTCCTCATGTTTGTCTGCTTTTTGCCTCAGTTCTTGGAGAATTCTGAGTATTAGACATTTGAATTCCTTTTCAGGTAGTTCTAGTGCATTGTCTGCCACAGGAGAGTCATCCGGTGTTTTAATTTGGACGCCTACTGGCACCATCGTGTCCTGTTTTTGTAAATGTTTTGATATAGTCAACTCTCTTCAGGGCATTCAGTAGTTATTTTTCTCGTTTATTGATTGTAGATTTGTTTGTTTCATCCCTTTTGTTAAAAAAATTTTGACTAAGTCTGAGCAGGCAGACTGCGTGGTCTTTGTTGTTTGCTCGTCTGTGGGCACAATACTTTTCACCTCCTTCTCCAACTGGCAGGGCCAGTCACTCATATATGGTACGGCAGGGCAGGTCTAGCTGAAGAGGAGTTACTGGGACGGGTTGTTTGTGGCACTTACTACAGCCACCAGAGCGGGTCGGTAATCGGTGCAGGCCAGGTTCCAGTAGGCTGTGCCTGTGCTGCTTGGTGGTGTGATGTCACGCGCCTGGTGCAGGTAGGCAGGATGCAGCAGGGAGATTGTTATGTGTGGAGCTAAGATGGATATGGGAGAGAGGAGAGAGGAACAGGAGCCAAAACATACAAACAAACAAAAAAGAATACTAGAGGAGCTTGCCATTGGAGTGGAGAGATGAGAGACTATGAAATGGAGGAAAACAGAAAGGGGAAGAGGAAGAAAAGAAAAGAATGAATAAATAAAAATCAGAAAGGTTAAGGAACTGCAATGTTCCCAGGGATCCCACCGGTGCAGCTGTGAGATCTGGGGAAGTCACTCTCAGGTGTTGCAGTACAGCCTGGCTAGAAGGTGTAGGGGTATACAGTGCTAGGTATTCATGGAACAGAAAGAGAAGGAAGATATAGAGAGACGAGAAACTGAGCAATGTAGAAAGACAAAAAGGGAAATAGAGGGAAAAGAAAAGAAAACAAATCAAAAAAAAAAAAAAAGAACAAGAAAGGCCCCCCAAAAAACAGACAAAAAAAAAAAAAACCAACAAAATGAAATGCTCTCAGGGATCCCTCTGCACGTCTGTGGAAGCCGATGGGGAGTCTCCTTGCCATGCAGCTCTGCCTGGCCAGAAAGGGCTCCCAACTCAAGAAAAGGAAAAGAAAACAAACAAACAATTCAAAACAAACAAACAAACAAAAACCCTGGGATCCCACCAGTGCAGCAGCCCAGACTGGGAAGCACCTCCACACTCAAATGGAGCTCCGCAGCCCCTCAGGAAGAAGCAAAGATGGTGCACAGAGCCAGGTACTCGAGTGAAAGGAGGGGGAGGTGGCGAGAGGCAAGTAAGAAATCAAAAGAAGCGGAAAAACAAAGCAACACTAACAGCCAACATATGGCACTCTGAGAGCCAGCTTGTGCGGGCTGGTGTTTCTGGACTAGAGACTGTGTCCGCGAGAAGCAGAGGGGGCCGAGTGTGGGTGAAGAAGGGTAGAGAGTGGCAAAGCGTATATCACAAATTACCAGCGCTCTGCAGCCCCTCAGGAAGAAGCAAAGATGGCGCACAGAGTGAGGTGGTCGAGCAAAAGGAGAGGGAGGTGGCAAGAGGCAAGGAAGAAATCAAAAGAAGTGGAAAAAAGCAACACCAGCAGCCAACAAATGGCACTCAGAGAGCCCCCCGTTCAGGTGTGTGGAATCCAATCAGCCGGTGTTTCCTGGTCAAGAGAGAGTGGCTGCGGGAAGCAGAGGAGGCCGAGTCGGGGTGAAGAACGGTGGGGGGTGCGAAAGCATATATCGCAAATTACCGGTTGTCTTGTCTCCCGCTGGACGCTCTGTGAGGCTGCTTTCTCGTATCCCCTGCTTGCTGGTCTCCGATAGGTGCCCAAGATGGCGGATCCGCGCTGTGTTAGCTGGTAGGGGACCTCTGCATGAATCTCTCCTCACTGTCCATTCTCTGTCAGTTTTCTCACTCCATTTGGTGCTTGGCTGAGTTCTTTATCTCTTCATTTGATATTTTAGGGTTTCAGGATTGTTGTTTTGTCTTTTTGGCTTAGTTTTTCGAATCTTTGCTGTGGAGGGATGAAGTGATTCTTCTGCCTAGAGCGCCATTTTGTCGGAACTCTCCAGTGTTCACCTTTTAATAGCTTCTAGTAATTCTATTTGTCACTTGTGCTAGGACATAAAAAAATTGAGCCACAGCTATAGGTAGAGATTGTGAAAGGATTTGAGCAGGGGAATGATGTCATCAGACTTGTGTTTTAGATACATTGTTCTGGTAGGAGTGTGGAGGATTGTTTGAAAGGAGGGAAGAGGGGAGACAGGGAGAACATTTAAGAAGTGACTATTATTTGTGTGAAAGATGATGGATGCCAGAACTAAGGCAGTGACAGTGAAGACAGACAGAAGGGGAAGGAAGAGAGATGTTAAAATGGTGGAATCAGTAGACTCTGGGTGAGGAGTTGGATGAGGGAGTTGAGAGAAGAGTCGGGGTGACTCCAAGGTTTTTGTTTAAGCAATTGGGCAGAATGGCAGAATCAATAACCAAGGAGGAATTCAGGAGAAGGTACAGGTTAGAAGAATGGTAGGGAAAATAATTATTTCATTTTGGGATATATTGAGATTGATGTCCAATTGAAAATACCAGACTTAGTCTCAGAAGAGAGCTTTAAATCCTGAAGCTAACCATAGAGAAGTCTTATTCCAAGGAATGAGTTCAAGATACATTAAAAACGGAATAAAACTGTGGTTAGATTTACTTGGAATTAAAAGCATTAAGGTGCTTTTTAAAGCCATCATGTTTGTCTTTCAAAGATTTATAGTTTGTTAATTCTGCTAGACCTATAATTTTACATTTATAAGATGAATATAAAAGCTTCTTCATCCTTAACTAGAGCTACCTTCGTTTTAAATCTTTGGGATCATACAATCAAAACCAAGCCACCACAACAGTTTTCAGAGGCCACATACCTAAGAGGAAATTAACATCTTAAACACTGAACTTGAAATCTGTGAGGAGGCAAAAGTCATGCCATAACCCTATGTTATAAGAAAAACTAGTTCTGTTGATTTCACTGACTAGAAATATTTAACATGATGCAACTTTTATAAAATGTGCTCTCTGGAAAATGAAGGAATATTATTATGCTTTCAGTATTAGAGAATATTTCTTATAAGTACTATAGTTGAACCTTAAACCAATTTGATGATTAAGTATAGAATAGTTTCTATATTTCCATCAGCTCAGGAAGGAAATATAAATTAATGGAGTGTAAGTTTAAGTTTTGAATACAAGGTTTTGAGACCTTTCCTGCTTAACTGTGGGTCCATTGTCAAGTGAATATGCTCTGTTTTGAAATAAATGTGCCCATAAGTGATTGGAAAAGATTTGAGACCAAAAACACTTTTTTTCCTTGGCAGCATCTGAGACTTGGACACCAACTCTTGATTTTTGCTGTTTGGTTTAGGAGGGACTGACAAGTTACACCTTGGTGATTTATCTTCCTTGCCTGGCATTTCTGAACAAATGCCTTAATGTTATATTTAGAGTTGGTGTCGTCCTTAATGTTTCCTTTACTTACTGTTTAAATACTTGTTAATTTACCTTGTATCAGAGAAAGAATGCTAAAGGTCCAGTAGAAGCAGTGTTTAGTGACAAAGCATTGGTAGACCCTACATACTATGAATGGCATGTAGACTGCAAATAGATTAACTTTATTTTTTTGTTTGTTTTATACTTTCATAAATGAGTGGAAGATACTCCTGCGTTTCAGGTTTCTTCTCTACCATTAAAGCAACTTACAATAAGCATTCATTGTGAATGTTAGCAAACATTTCCTGAATAAGCTATCACATATTTCAGAAAGGTGCCATTTAGCTTTCATATCATTCAAGAAGAAATACTTGAATAGTGGGATAACTGATAAATTGTGGAGGTGCTGAATTTTAAAAATAATTATCTTCCATATATACTGGGGTCTAGAGTAAATTCAATTCATTAAAGTTGTAGCGTTCTAATAAGGCAAGTATCAGGAAATTACATTTGTAGCAACAGCCTATCTGTTTCATTGCCACAGACTCTTTTCTGACTTTGGTCAGTTATCTTCAAAATTACTGCCATTGCTCACATAGGAGACAAGGTAGAAGAGTATGACTGGATCAGCACAAATGTCTTCTCCCTTTTGGAAAGACAACAAAAAACACATACTGTTGTTGTTAGTTGCTATCAAGTCAGCTCCAACTCATGGAGACCTCATGCACAACAGAACAAAACATTGCTCTGTCCTGTGCCATCTTTCATGAACACTGGTGTGCTTGAGTTCATTGTTGTGTCCACTGTGTATTTTGAGTACCTCTTCCAGTTTAAGGGGTTCATCTTCCAGGACTATATTGGAAAGGCGTTTTTTCCTAGCCTGTCTTATTCTGAAGGCTCCTGTAAAAATGGTGTTGGGGCATTATCTGACCTCCTCTAACTTCTCAAGAGAGAAGGAGAATCAAGATCAACAGCCCAAGGCTGGTTCCTGTGAGGCAGAGGTCAGACATACCTCCTTTCACGGCCATCTTTACCAATTCTGACACCAACCATCCCTTCCAAGGCACTCTGCTTCTCTGCTGGGTTCGATAATTCATTGCAATGGCCACACAGAATTCACAGACAATACTCATGATTATGGGGTTTATTAAGGAAGTAACAGGTTACAATTCAGGTTCAGGAACACTCAAGATACAGTTCTTCCATTAGGATAGCCTCTTCCCAGCTGTGCTCACAGGAATGCCTCTCTCTGGCCCCTCAGCCTCTACCTTGCTCAGGCAAGTGTTACAGAGCTCTTTTAGCTCTTCCAATAAGTGCTCCAAGGCACCGCACTCTGCCAGTAAGCCTCGGCCCAAAGGTGCTCGGCTCTACCTCTGTGGGTTGGCAAACCTAGATTCACCATGTGCCCAGAGGCACCCTACCCTGCCAGCAAGCTTCCTGCCCAAAAGCACTCAGCTTTCTTACTCCATGGGCCAGGAAGCCTACTGGGCTGTCTCCTACCAGTCTCCTGCCGTCGTTTCTCCGCCACAGCTTCTCACTGTCTTCAGTGTTACAGCTCTCTCTCTCTGTGTCCCCTGGTTCCAGGAGCTTCTCAGTGCAGGTCTAAAGGATGCACTCCACTCTTGGCTGTTCTTCCTAGGTGGTGGTGAGATCCTCTCCTGCTCTGGAATTGGCTCTATTTTTAGCCTATTGGGAGAGCAAAACTGACCAATCCCCTTGATGGGCCACAATTGCCTTATTTGCACAGTTACACCTAATCACACCACAGCTCTACTGAAACCTGCCCATCATGAGTGACCTACTGGTATCTGAGATACTGATGGCATGGCTACTAGCATCGTAACAACACGAAAGCCACCACAGTACGACAAACTGAAATATATTTATAAACAATTTTCTTTTAATCATTATTTGTGCACTTTGATTTTCCTCTTTAATTTTTAAAAGTGATTATAAGTAAACTGATGTAGCAGGGAAATCATATCTTAGTGACTCAAAAACTATTGGTAACAATTTATTCATTAATAATTATTGAGTCCCAAAGTCTGTTAATTGGGGCAAAGACAGTCTCTTTAACAAATGGTGCTGGGATAACTGGATATCCATCTGCAAAAAACTGAAACAAGACCCATACCTCATACCATGCACAAAAACTAACTCAAAATTTATCAAAGACCTAAATGTAAAATTGAAAATGATAAAGATCATGGAATTAAAAATAGGGGCAATGCTAGGAGCCCTAATACATGGCATAAACAGAATACAAACTGTAAGTAACAATGCACAAGCATCAGAAGAGACTAGATAACTGGGAGCGCCTGAAAATCAAACACTTATGCTCATTAAAAGACTTCAACAAAAGAGTCAGAAGACAACCTACAGACTGGGAAAAAAAATTTGGCTATGACAAATCCGATCAGCGTCTAATCTCTGAAATCTGCAAGATACTTCAAAACCTCAACAACAAAAAGACAAATAACTCAATTAAAAAATGGGCAAAGGCACTTTACCAAAGAAGACATTCGGACACATGAAGAAATGCCCACAATCATTAGCCATCAGAGAAATGCAGATCAAAACTACAATGAGATATCATCTCACTCCAGCAAGGCTAGCATTAATCCAAAAACCACAAAATAATAAATGCTGGAGAGGTTGGGGAGAGACTGGAACACTTATACACTGTTGGTGGGAATGTAAAATGGTACAACCACTTTGGAAATCGATTTGGCACTAGCTTAAAAAGCTAGAAATAGAAGTACCATACGATCCAGCAATCCCACTCCTTGGAATATATCCTAGAGAAATAATAGCCATCACACTTATAGATATATGCACACTATGTTCATTGCAGCACTGCTCACAATAGCAAAAAGATCAATGGACAAATGGATAAACAAATTATGGTATATCCACACAATAGAATACTACACAACGATTAAGAACAACGATGAAGCTGTGAAACATAACATGGAGGAATCTGGAGGGCAGTAAGCTGAGTGAATTTAGTCAGTCACAGAAGGACAAATATTATATAAGACCACTATGATAAGAACTCAAGAAAAGGTTTAAACACAGAAGAAAACATTCTTTGATGGTTATGATGGTGGGGAGGGAGGGTGAGGGTTATTCACTAACTAGACAGTAGATAAGTATTATCTTAGGTGAAGGGAAGGACAGCACGCACTACAGGGGAAGTCAGCACAATGGGACTAAACCAAAGCTAAGAAGTTTCCTGAATACAGTGAAACACTTCGAGGGACAGAGTAGCAGGGGCGGGGGTCTGGAGACCATGCTTTCAGGGGACATCTAGGTCAATTGGCATAATAAAGTTTATTAAGAAAATATTCTGCATCCCACTTTGGTGAGTGGTGTCTGGTGTCTGTTAAAAGCTAGCAAGTGGCCAGCTAAGATGCATCAATTGGTCCCAACCACCTGGAGTAAAGGAGAATGAAGAACACCAAGGACACAAGGAAAGTATTAGCCCAAGAGACAGAAAGGGCCACATAAACCAGACACTTCGTCAGCCTGAGACCAGAAGAACTAGATGATTCCCGTCTACCACCAATGATTGCCCAAACAAGGAACACAACAGAGAGTCCCTGATGGAGTGGGGGAAGAATGGGATGCAGAACTCAAATTCCAGTAAAAAGACCAGACTTAATGGTCTGACTGAGACTTGGAGGAACCCCAGAAAGCATGACCCCTGGACTCTCTGTCAGCCCAGAACTAAAACAATTCCTGAGGCCAACTCTTCAGACAAAGATTGGACTGGACTGTGGGACATAAAATGATACTCGTGAAGAGTGTGCTTCTTAGCTCAAGTTAGATACATGAGAATAAATGGGCAGCTTCTGTCCAGAGGTAAGATGAAAAGGCAGAGGGTTAGGAGCGGGTTGAATGGACATGGGAAATCACGGGTGGACAGGAGGAGTGTGCTGTCACAGTATAGGGAGAGCAATTAGGGTCAGGTAACAATGTAAGTATAAATTTTTGTATGAGAGACTAACTTGAATTGTAAACTTTCACTTAAACTACAGCAATAAAAAATGAAATGAAATAATTATTGAGTACTTACTATACTTATAGGTTGTGCTATGGGAAAATATAGTAAAGATGTAAGGTGCAGTCCTCATTTCCTGAAGCCCTAAAAGTATCATATGGAAACATCCCCTCATATATTTGATTTCAGTGACATTACAAAGCTGATATTATTTAAAGCCAAGTGAGTGATATAGATAATAAGTACAAATAAGAGACTAGAAGTAGGATAATCTGATAAGAACTAATAGTGAGGAAGAGAGTTTCCTGAAAGAGGTGAGAGCTGAAGTATACTTTTTTCTCTAACATTTCATTATGAAAATTGCAAACATACAAAAGTTGAAAGGATTTTACAGTTAATGTCTGTATACTGCCGCCACTATTACCATTGACATTTTTCTGTACTTGCTTGATCATATATGATATATATTTTAATGATAAGTGAAGCTCGGATAGATCCAGCTGAAATGAGCAATGTGTGCTCGAGGCTGGGAATAGATAGAAAATAAAGTTTGTGGTGGCCAGCCCCCAATGATTTCTATACATACCTTTGTATAGTTCCTTCCCACATGTAGCAGGATTGGTATAAGTGACTGTGGTAGGCTGAATAATGGCCTGAAAGGATAGCCACATCCTAATACCCACAACCTGTGAATAAGTTGCCTCATATGGCAAAAGAGACTTTTCAGATATGATTTGTGATTAAGATAAGGATCTTGAAATGGGGAGGTTATTCTCTGATTATCTCGTGGGCCCAGTGTAATCACAGGGTGCTTTTAAGAGGGAGGCAGTGGAGCTAGAGTTAGAGAGAAGATGTAAGGATGGAAGCAGAGATCTGAGAGGAGAGAAGATGCTGTTCTGCTGTCTTTGAAGATGTGGAGGAAGAGGCCACAAGCCAAGGAATGTAGGCAGCTTCCAGAAGCTGTAATCTAGTGGTGCCTAATTGATTGTCAGTTGTGACCTTTGGTTTATGTGTGGTGAAGTGTTATTTATTCATTGGTGCTCCCAAAGCTTTTCTAACTAGTTCTGCAGGGTCTCAGTTTTTACAAAGTTTGTTACTACTACTAGTTTTTAAGGAGCCCTGGTGGCACAGTAGTTAAGAGCTCTGCTGCTAACCAAAAGGTTGGCAGTTTGAATCCACCAGCTGCTCCTTGGAAATCCTGTGGGGCAGTTCTACTCTCTCCTATAGTTTTTAAAATCAGATATAGAATTTAAGATGATACCAGCACTCTAAAGTGTTTTTCAGGGAGCCAAAGTAAAATAATAAATATGAATGTGCTTTGAAAAATTAAAGGATCATGCAAGTATTAACCATTATTGCATCATTATTAAGCAATTTGAAGTTTTATTCTATTAAAATAATATTATTGTGGCTAAATTCAAGATGTCATTTGAAGAGAGGGGGAGAAGTTGTTTGCTATGGTTTATTTCAGTTTTTATGTAACTCACATGAACTTTCTTAAGAAAAATAATGTGTATAGGAATATTTATAAATATGTATGTGTTTTAATGATGTTAGGCTTGATCATTTGCTTTTGGACTATTTGTGGGCTTATTTGATTCTGGACTTACTTTTCCAGCATACTTTTGGAAATCTGGACTTTATAATTATTTAGATAAATCCAGTAAGTTCTTTTTATTGTATTTTAGATAAAGGTTTACAGAGTAAATTAGCCTCTCATTAAACAATCAAAACAGACATTGCTTTGTGACATTGACTGCCACCCCCACGATATGTCAACACTCTTCTCAATCCCTAAAACCAGTAAGTTCTGAGTGGCCACTGTGTGAAAAGTACTTCTTCGTGTCTCACCTCATTTTATCCTCACAATCTCCCTTAGGGTAGGTGTTATTACCAGGTTATATATAAGGAAAGTAAGGCTCTGAGAGGTTAATTACATTCTGCCTGTGGCGTATATAGCAAGGGTTTGAATCTACAACTAGAGTGCCACCATTAATAGATGAAAGCTCAGATAATAAAGATTGATTTGCTTAGATAAAACATAGTTGTATCTGTAAATATGTTACAAATATCATATCATGTCTCTGAGTCAAATTTGCAGTGTTTCGATGCAGCATTTCCTCATGTTACCAGACCATTCGTTCCTTACTTTGTCATGGACACGTGGTAGTTTGCCCTGTAGGAATCTCTTGGGTGGAAATCTAGTTAATGTGCATTTGTTACCATAATTCCAGTTCGTCTCTAGATTAGTACATTCTAATTAATGTAAGGAATGAATATTATATTTATTGTGTTTTTAATATAGAACCATGAGTAGATTACAAAATGATTAATAATGTTTCCTGGAATCCAGCTTTTGTTTGTGCTTTGTGGTTTGCTGACTGCTTTGACATGATCTTTCTCATTAGATTCCCACGATTGCCTTGTGAAGTAGGTAGAGCTAATATTATTCACCTCATTTTATAGAAAAAAAACTGAGGCTAAAGGAGATTGCATGATTTTCCTTTTCAAATGACATCTTGAATTTAGTCACTGAATTCAACCTTCAAATATATCTACATAGAAAAGATTCTGATAAATAGTCTAAGGTCAAGTAGATCCAACACATTAGCAGCAATACATCTTATTGAGTATGTAACTATGCGTTTAGATCCAACACATTAGCAGCAATACGTCTTATTGAGTATGTAACTATGCGTTTACTGCTGGATTATGGTTTGATTTAGGTAAAACTTCCCACTGTATAACATACTTAAGAAACACAGAGCATAAAAAGGTTTCCCTCTCCCATCTCTATAGGGATATTATAGCATTCATTTGAGCCCTAATTATTTCCCAAAAGAATGCTGCACACTTTTCCAATGACAGTATGTTTCTGTGGAAGGTTAGAGGAGAATCTACCAGTTTCCTTCCCTTAGTGATGTTATCAATCCTAGAATTTTGATCCAGAAAATTATGCTAGGTTATGTATATGCATGGAAAGTTAACTTTGGCATGTGGTATTTACTTGTGAAAAGTCATGGTATCTGATAGATGTTTCCTCATCACGTGTATAATAGAAGATTACATTAAAAAGAGTAGGTTGTCTGGTTACCAACTTTTTGTTTTTTTGGTAGAAAATAGAACCTAGTTTTATTAGATCTTTAGGGAAATGTTAACTTCCTTTGGTTTAGGGCAATAGGCAATATTGAAAATTTTAAAATGTCTTTATTGAAACAATGGCAAAATTGATGTAGAGACAGGAACAGTGGATTGGGAAAACATTTACATAACTGTGAATAAGGTTTAATATCTATAATGTTTAGAAAGGCCATTATAATTTATAATAGATTAATAATCAAATAATTTAAATAAACAACGTATGTGATAACACACTTAAATGGTAGGTAGACCCATTGCTGTCGAGTCAGTTCCGACTGATGGCAACTCCATGTGTAACACAGTAGAACTGCTCTATGGGGTTTCCTTGGCTGTAATCTTTATGGAAAGAGCCCTGGTGTAATGGTGAAGTACTTGACTGCCAACCAAAAGGTTGGTGGTTGGAACCCACTCAGCAGCTCCATTGGAGAAAGACCTGGTGATCTGCTCCTGTAAAGATTACAGCCTAGAAAACCCCATTGAGCAGTTCCGCTCTGTCACATGGGGTTGCCATGAGTTAAAATCAACTCGACAGCACCTAACAACCCCAACAAAAGTCTTCGCAGTGCCACTGGGTGAGCCTGAACCACCAGCCTTTAGGCTAGCAGACAAGTGAAAACCATTTGCATCACCCAGGGACCTTAAATGGTATACAAATAAATGTAAAATATTCTAATCAAAATAATGTCAGTGTACCAATTTGCATTCATTACATTTGTAAAATTAAAAAAGAAAAACTATCCAATTTTGGCAAGATTGTGATGAAACTGGTATACTTAGAAATACCAAAAACTATAAAAATACTTTTGCCCAATGGCTCAATAATGCCACTCCTGAGAATTTATCCTAAAACATAATTTATAATAAGAGGAAAATCCATTTATTTTAAGATACTCATTCCACTGCTCTCCATAAAAGCAACAAATTGGCAATCACTAAAATACCTTAGAAGAATATAGAAATATTAAAGATAATTATGGCACAGTAGCATAGTGGAATATTATACAAACAAGAAAACAATAAATAACCTCAAAAAGTCACAACTTAGAAAAATGTGTGATATAATAACTTGAAATTGTATGCTAACTGATGACAACTCTTGTACTTCACAAGAAAAGTGTGAATAATAGAAAGGAATATTCAGAAGTGAACTAGAAATCACCCAGTGCTTGGGCGATGGGGTTAGGAGAATATATTTTGTAAAAAATTTCTTTACATTTTTTTTTTTTTAATTTTGTGCATGAGGTGAAAGCTTACACAGCAAATGAGTTTCCCATTTGATAGTTTGTACACAAAGTGTTCCGTAATATTGGTTTCGTTGCCCACAATATGCCTGGCCTCTCCCCATTTCCATCCTAGGTTCCCCATTTCCTTTTGTCCTGAATTGCTACCCCTTCCTGCTTCTCATCTTTGCTTTCGGGAAAATGTGGCCCTTTTGATCTCGTGTAATTGATTGTTCTAAAGAACTTGTTCCTCTGAGGTGGTGGTGTTTATTTTATGGGCCTATCTATGGTTTGGCTGATGGGTGTCTCTGGTAATGGCTTCAGTTCCAATTCAGAAGGATGTCTTAGGGCCATAGTCTTAGGGGTTCCTCCAATCTCTATCAGACCGGTAAGTCTGATCTTTTTTGTGAATTTGATTATTGTTCTGCAGTTTTTCTCCTGCTTTGCCTGGGACCCTCTGTTGTGATCCCAGTCAGAGCAATTGGTAGTGGTAGCCGGGCACCATCTAGTGCTTCTGGTCTCGGGGTCATGTAGGCTGTGGTTCATGTGGTCCGTTAGTCCTTTGGACTAATTGCTTCTTTGGGTCTTGAGTTTTCTTAATTCCATTTTGTTCCAGATGCTAAGAGATCGAGAGTTGTATCTTATATGGCTGTTCGCAAGCTTTTATGACCCCAGACACTACTCACCAAAGTAGGATGCAGAACTTTGTCTTTATAAACTATGTTACGTCAATTGATGTAGATGTCCCCTGAGCCTATGCTCCTTCACCTTTGAGCCTAGCAGTTGCCTTGACTGGTGGTCCTTATGTGCCGTCTTGTCTATATTCATATAAGTATCACTTACAATTATGTATGAAGAAGTCTCCACCAAGATACCTATATCTGCAGATGGGTGTGTTTGCTTATACTCTCTCACCCTCTTATTATATGTATCTAGCTATGTATCCATTGGTAAAATAGTATTTGTTAATACCATTGTTACAGGATTGTCTATGCTATAGTAATTACCGTTGTTGCTCTTTGTTCTTATGTTCCTCTCAGTGTCCTCCCATGCTTTGGTCATGTTTTTCTTATTTTCCCTGTACTTTATATCACCTTTCCCAAAATAAACATGTGTCTTCTATCTATTTCATAATATTCTCTTCCTCCCCACCCCATCCCTGGTAACCATCAAAGAAAGTTTTTTGTTTTTCTTTTCCAAGTATAAACCTTTTCTTGTTTCTTTATAATAGTGGTCTCCTATAATATTTGTCCTTTTGTGATTGACTTATTTCACTCAGCATAATGTCCTCCAAATTCATCTATATTATGAGATGTTTCGAGGATTCATTATTATTCTTTATCATTACATAGTATTCCATTGGTGTATGTACCACTCATCTGGTACTTGGGTTGTTTCCATATTTGTACTTGATGGCACTTAGGTTGTTTCTGTATTTTTGCTATTGTGAATAATGCTGCAGTGAACATGGGTGTGCATATGTCTGTTCGTGTGCTGGCTCTTCTTTCTTTATGGTGTATACCTAGGAGTGGGATTCCTGGGTCATGTGATATTTCTATTTTTAGCTTTTTGAGGAAGTGCCAAGCCGTTTTCCAAAGTGATTGTACCATTTTTCATTCCCACAAGCAGTGTACAAAAGTTCCAGTCTCTCCACAACCTCTCCAACATTTGTTTTTGTTTTTTAATTAGTGCCAGTAGTGTCACGGTGAGATAGTGTCTCATCGTAGTTTTAGTTTGCATCTCTCTAGTAGCTAATGATCACTAGCATTTCTTCATGTTTTGTTAGCCATCTGGATGTCTTCTTTGGTGAAGTGTCCATTCATATCCTTTGCCCATTTTTTAAAAAATATATAATTTTATTGTGCATTAGGTGAAAAGTTTAAAACCCAAGTTAGTTTCTCATGCAAAAATTTATGCACAAATTGTTTTGTGACGTTAGTTATAGTCCCTGCAATGTGACAGCACTCTCCCCCTTTCCACCTCAGGTTCCTTGCATCCATTCGTCCACTTTTCGTATCCGTTGTGGGCTTCTCATCTTGCTTTTGGTCAGGAGTTGCCCATTTGGTCTTGTATATTTAACTGAATTAAGAAGCATATTTCTCCTGTGTGTTATTGTTTATTTTATACACTTGTCTAATCTTTGTCTGAAAAGTGGGCTTCGGGAGTGGTTTCAGTTCTGAGTTACCAGGATGTCCAAGGGCCATAGTCTCAGGGGTTCCTCCATTCTCTGTGAGACCAGTAAGTCTGGTCTTTTTTTGTGAATTTGAATTTTGCTCTACCTTTTTCTCTCACTCTGTACTGGACCATCTATCGTGATCCCTGTCAGAGTGGTAGGTGGTAGTAGCCAGGCACCACCTCAGTCTTTTTGTTTGTTTGTTTATTGTTGTAGTTCCAATGAAGTTTACATTTCAAGTTAGTCTCCCATACAAAAATTTATACATACATTGTTATGTGACCCTAATTGCTCTCCCTGTACTGTGACAGCATATTCCTCCTTTCCACCCCTGATTCCCCATGCCCATTCAACCAGCTCGTAACCCTCTCTCCCTTCCCATCTCACCTCCGGACAGAAGCTACCCGTTTAGTCCCATGTATCTACTTGAGCTAAGAGGCACACTCCTCACAAGTATCGCTTTATGTCCCACAGTCCAGTCCAATCTTTGTCTGAAGAATTGGCCTCGGAAATTGTTTCAGTTCTGGGCTGGTAGAGAATCTGGGGACTATGCTTTCCGGGGTTCCTCCAGTCTCAGTCAGACCATTAAGTCTGGTCTTCTTACTAGAATTTGAGTTCTGCACCCCACCTTTCTGCTGCTCCATCAGGGACTCTCTTTTGTTTTCCCTGTCAGGGTGGTCATTGGTAGTAGCCAGGTACCATTTAGTTCTTCTGGTTTCAGGCTGATGAAGTCTCTGGTTTATGTGGCCCTTTCTGTCTCTTGGGCTAATACTTTCCTTGTGTCCTTGGTGTTCTTCATTCTCCTTTACCCCAGGTGGTTGAGACCAATTGATGCTTCTTAGATGGCCGTTTGCAAGCTTTTAAGACCCAGATGCCACTCACCAAAGTAGAATGCAGAACATTTTCTTAATAAGATTTGTTATGCCAATTGACCTAGATGTCTCCTGAAAGCATGGTCCCCAGACCCCTACACCTGCTAATCTGTCCTCAAGTGTTTGATTGTGTTCAGGAAACTTCTTGGCTTTGGTTTAGTCCAGTTGTGCTGACTTCCCCTGTAGTGTGTACTGTCCTTCCCTTCACCTAAGATAATTCTTATCTACTATCTAGTTAGTAAATAACCCTCACCCTCCCTTGCCACCCTCATAACCATCAAAGAATGTTTTCTTCTGTGTTTAAACCTTTTCTTGAGTTCTTATAATAGTGGTCTTATACAATATTTGTCCTTCTGTGACTGACTAAATCCACTCAGCTTACTGCCCTCCAGATCCCTCCAAGTTATGTTTCACGGCTTCATCGTTGTTCTTCATTGTTGTGTAGTATTCCAGTGTGTGAATATACCATAATTTGTTTATCCATTCATCTGTTGATGGGCGCCTAGGTTGCTTCCATCTTTTTGCTATTGCGAACAGTGCTGCAGTTAACATAGTGTGCATATATCTATTCGTGTGATGGCTATTATTTCTCTAGAATATATTCCAAGGTGTGGGATTGCTGGATCGTATGGTACTTATATTTCTAGCTTTTTAAGGAAGTGCAAAATCAATTTCCAAAGTGGTTGTACCATTTTACATTCCCACCAACAGTGTATAAGTGTTCCAGTCTCTCCACAACCTATCTAGCATTTATTATTTTGTGTTTTTTGGATTAATGCCAGCCTGGTTGGGGTGAGATGGTATCTCATTGTAGTTTTGATCTGCATTTCTCTAATGGTTAATGATTGTGAGTATTTCTTCATGTGGCTGTTAGCTGCCTGAATATCTTCTTTGGTGAAGTGCCTGTTCATATCTTTTGCCCATTTTTTAACTGGGTTATTTGTCTTTTTGTTGTTGAGGTTTTGCAGTATCTTGTAAATTTTAGGTAGTAGATGCTGGTAGATTTGTCATAGCCAAAATTTTTTTCCCAGTCTGTAGGTTGTCTTTTGACTCTTTTGGTAATGTCTTTTGATGAGCATAAGTGTGTTCTGGTGATTGTGCATTGTGCATTGTTACTTATGGTTTGTATTCTGTTTATGCCATGTATTAGGGCTCCTAGTATTGTCCCTAACTTTTCTTCCATGATCTTTATCATTTTAGATTTTATATTTAGGTCTTTGATCCATTTTGAGTTAGTTTTTCTACATGGTGTGAGGTATGGCTCTTGTTTCAGTTTTTTGCAGATGGATATCCAGTTATGCCAGTACCATTTGTTAAAGAGACTGTCTTTTCTCCAATTAATGGGCTTTGGGCCTTTGTCAAATATCAGCTGCTCATAGGTGGATGAATTTATGTCTGGATTCTCAATTCTGTTCCACTGGTTTATGTATCTGTTGTTGTACCAGTACCAGGCTATTTTGACTACTGTGGTGGTATAATAGGTTCCAAAATCAGGTAGTGTGAGGCCTCCCACTTTGTTCTTTTTCTTGAGCAATGCTTTACTTATCCAGGGCGTCTTCCCTTTCCATATGAAGTTGGTGATTTGTTTCTCCATCTCGTTAAAAAATGCCATTGGAATTCGGATCGGGATTGCATTGTATCTGTAGGTGGCTTTGGGTAGAATTGACATTTTCATAATGTTGAATCTTCCTATCCATGAGCAAGGTATGTTTTTCCACTTATGCGGGTCTCCTTTGGTTTCTCGCAGTAGTGTCTTGTAGTTTTCATTGTATAGGTCTTTTACATCTCTGGTTAGATTTATTCCTAAGTATTTTATCTTCTTGGGGGCTATTGTAAATGGTATTGGTTTGGTGATTTCCTCTTCAAGGTTTGTTTTTGTATGTTTATCCTGTATCCTGATACTTTGCTGAAATCTTCTATTAGTTCCAGTGGTTTTCTTGTGGATTCTTTGGGGTTTTCTGTGTATAAGATCATATCATCTGCAAATAGAGATTCTTTTACTTCTTCCCTACCAATTTAGATGCCCTTTATTTCTTTTTCTAGCCTAATTGCTCTGGCTAGGACCTCCAGCACAGTGTGGAATAAGAGTGGTGATAAAGGGCATCTTTGTCTGGTTCCCGTTCTCAAGGGGAATGGTTTCAAAGTCTCTCCATTTAGGATGATGTTGGCTGTTGGCTTTGTATAAATGCCCTTAATTATGTTGAGGAATTTCCCTTCCACTCCTATTTTGTTGAAAGTTTTTATAATGAATGGGTGTTGGACTTTGTCAAATGCCTTTTCTGCATCAATTGATAAGGTCATGTCGTTCTTGTCTTTTGTTTTATTTATGTGATGGATTACATTGATTCGTCTTCTAATGTCGAACCATCCTTGTATACCTGGTATAAATCCCACCTGATCATGGTGAATTATTTTTTGATACGTTGCTGAATTTGCTTCGTTAGGATTTTGTTGAAGATTTGTGCGTCAGTGTTCATGAGGGATATTGGTGTGTAATTTTGTTTTTTTGTGATGTCTTTTCCTGGTTTTGGTATCAGGGTTATGCGGGCTTCATAGAATGAGGTTGGGAGTATTCTGTCCTTTTCTATGCTCTGAAATACCTTTAGTAATAGTGGTGTTAACTCTTCTCTGAAAGTTTGGTAGACTTCTCCAGTGAAGCCATCCATGCCAGGGCTCTTTTTTGTTGTTGTTGGGAGTTTTTAAATTACCTTTTCAGTCTCTTATTATGGGTTTATTTAGTTGTTCTACCTCTGTTTGTGCTAGTTTAGGTAGGTAGTGAGTTTCTAGAAATTTGTCCATTTTCTCTAGGTTTTCAAATTTGTTAGAGTACAATTTTTCACAGTATTCGCTTATGATTCTTTTAATTTCAGTTGGATTTGTTGTGATATTACCCATCTCATATCTTATATGGGTTATCTGCTTCCTCTCCTGTTTTTCTTTTGTCAGTTTGGTCAATAGTTTATCAATTTTGCTGATCTTTTCAAAGAACTAGATTTTGGTCTTGTTAACTCTTTCAATTGTTTTTCTATTCTCTATTTCATTTAATTCTGCTCTAATTCTTATTATTTCCTTTCTTCTGGTGCCCGAGGGCTTCTTTTGCTGCTCTTTCTACTTGTTTCAGTTGTAGGGTTAATGTTTTGATTACGGCCCTTTCTTCTATTTGGATGTGTGCATTTATTGTTGTAAACTGACCTCTGAGCACTGTTTTAGCTGTGTCCCAAAGGTTCTGGTAGGATGTGTTTTCATTCTTGTTTGATTCTATGAATTTCTTTATTCCATCCTTAATTTCTTCTGTAACCCAGTAGTTTTTGAGCAAGGTGTTTTTTAAGTTTCCATGTGTTTGATTTTATTTCCTTGCTTTTTCTGTTATTGATTTCTACTTTTATGGCTTTATGGTCAGGAAAGATGCTTTGTCATACTTTGATGCTTTGGATTTTGTTAAGGCTTGCTTTATGGCCTAATATGTGGTGTATTCTGGAGAATGTTCCATGTTTGTTGGAAAAGAAAGTATACTTGGCTGGCTGTTGGGTGGAGTGTTCAGTATATGTCTATGAGATCAAGTTGGTTGATTGTAGCATTTACATCTTCCGTGTCTTGTTGAGCTTCCTTCTGGATGTTCTGTCCTTCACCAAAAGTGGTGTGTTGAAATCTCCTCCTATTATTGTGGAGCTGTCTATCTCTGTTTTCAGTGCTGTTGGAGTTTGTTTTATGAATTTCGGAGCTTTGTTGTTGGGTACGTAAATATTTATTTTAGTTATATTTTCCTGGTGTTTTGACCCTTTAATCATTATTCAGTATCCTTCTTTATCCTTTGTGGTGGACTTTACTTTAAAGTCTATTTTGTCCGAGATTAATATTGTCACTCCTGCTCTTCTTTGAGTGTCATTTGCTTGATATATTTTTTTCCATCCTTTGGGTTTATTTTGTTTGTGTCTTTAAGTCTAAGGTGTGTCTCCTGTAGGCAGCATATAGATGGATCGTGTTGTTTTAGCCAAATTGCCACTGTCTCTTTATTGGTGCATTTAGTCCATTTATGTTCAGCATGATTATTGATACGTATGAGTTTAGTGCTGTCATTTTGATGTCTTTTTGTGTGTGTGGTTCACAGTTTCTTTGTTCCACTTAATTTTCTGTGCTGAGTCGTTTTTCTTTATTTTCTTTCATCTTTTTCATTGTTGATTTTGTATTTGCTGAGTCATTATATTTTTCTCTTTTGGCTTGTAGGATTGTTAGTTTCCTTTATGATTACCTTTATATTTACACCTGTTTTTCTAAGTTTAAACCAGTCTTTTAGTTCTTTATATCACCTTGACTTCCTCTTCATGTGAACAGTCTGTGTCTACATTTTTTAAGTCCATCTTTTTTGTTTTAGTGTTGTCATCTTTCACATACTGACATCTGTTTCCCTAATTTCAGTGTTTTAGCTTTGGTTTATTTTTGTGACTTCCTTGTCTGGGTTGATATCTGGTTGCTCTGTCTTGTGTTCTGTTCTTGGATTGTTATCTGATGTTACTGATTTTCTAACTGGAGGACTCCCTTTAGTATTTCTTGTAATTTTGGTTTGGTTTTTGCAAATTCCTTAAACTTCGTTTATCTGGAAATGCCCTAATTTTGCCATCATATTTGAGAGACAGTTTTGCTGTATATATAATTCTTGGCTGGCAATTTTTTTCCTTCAAGGCTTAATAGATGTCATCCCATTGCCTTCTTGCCTGCATGGTTTCTGCTTTGTAGTCAGAACTTATTGACTCTCCTTTGTAGATGACTTTTCATTTATCCCTAGCCGCTCTTAAAATTCTCTCTTTATCTTTGGTTTTGGTAAGTTTGATTATAATATGTCTTGGTGACTTTCTTTTGGGATCTACCTTACATAGGTTTCGATAAACATCTTGGATAGATATCTTGTCATCTTTCATGATATTAGGGAATATTTCTGCCAGCAAGTCTTTAACAATTCTCTCTGTATTTTCTGTTATCCCCCCCATTCTGGTACTTCAGTCACTTGTAGGTTATTCATCTTGATAGAATTCCACGTAATTCTTAGGGTTTCTTCCTTTTTTTAAATCCTTTTGCCTGATTTTTCCTCAAATAAGTTGATGTCAAGTGCTTTATCTTCAATCTCACTAATTCTGACTTCCATTGCCTCAATTCTGCTCCTATGACTTTCTGTTGAGTTGTCTAATTCTGACATTTTATTGTTCATCTTCTGGATTTCTGATTGCTATCTCTCTATGGATTCTTGCAGCCTGTTAAATTTGTCATTATGCTCCTCTCTAATCTTTTTAATTTCCTGTATTGCATGTTCCATGTTTTGATTGATTTTCTTCCTAATTTCTTGAAGAGTTCTGTGTATTAATCTTTTGTATTCTGCCTCTGGTAATTCCAAGAAATTTTCTTCCTCTGGAAAATTTCTAGATTCTTTATTTTGGGACCTTGCTGAAGCCATCATGGATTGCCTCTTTATGTGATTTGATATTGACTATTGTCTCGAAGCCATCAATAAATTATTATATTTATTTATTTTATGTTTGCTTACTGTGTCCTAGTTTCTTGTTTTGTTTTGATATGCCCAGATAGGCTGCTCGTGTGAGCTACTTTGATTATTGGCACCTTTGAAGGCTTAATGTCCCGTCACCAGGTGGTTAGATCTGTTACTAGGTATGTGAGCTCAGGAGTCCACCTACTCCTCCTGTATGCATTCAGCTCAGGTGCCCAGGTAGATAACCACCAAGTCTGTGGTGCAGGCTCTCACCTGCAGTCATAGACAGGCATCGGTGATTGGTGTAGGCACAGGCATCTGGCTTCAGCAAGGGGACACACTCTAAGCAAGGCAGAGGGCTGATGGCCGCCCCTGAGTGTGCAGGAGGAAGGTGTGTCTCAGGTCTGTAGAGTGCGTAGGTGGGTAGGTTTTTCCGCCGGACTGTAAGCATCCAGTGCTGTTGGCTGTAAGGACTCAGGGGCACCTCTTATTCTTGGGCCTCTATCACTGGTGGTTAGGTGGCGTGGGTGAAGCCACCATTCCCCAGGCCCCCGATGTGGGTAGGTGAAGGCCCTGCTTAATGGGAAGAGCATTATCAAATATCACAAACCTGCCACTTCATAACTGGAACAGTTGAAGTTAGGTTTCAGGTATACACCCTGTTATACTGCAGTAATGAGGGCCTATGCTGTTGAAATGGGCCCACACAAGTCTTTGCAGGGGGAAAGGCACTCAAAGTCTGTGGATCTCTTATACTTGTGCCTAGACAAAGGAGCTGTGCCTACCCTGAGTTCCTGGCTTAGGGTAGCCGGCAATATATTTTTCCACTGTTTGTTAATTTATTCACTCTCCAAGGCTGGGAGAATGGCTCAGGGTGTGTGATGGATTCCATTTCCAGCCCAGGGGACTCAGCAATTGCTGAAGCCAGTCCGGGACCCAGTGCAGAGCAGGGAGCAGGGAAGTAAACAGGAGAGAGGTGTTTCCCTAAGGGGGGTGTTTTTGATCCACACGGTAGGCTGTACGCAAGTACTTATCTTTTGCCGATTGAGAGCTGCTTCTCACTGGTTCTGGGTGACCAAGTAGACTCTCTGCTGCTGGGTCTCTCCCAGCATGGAATACGCCTCCCGAGCACTGCTGCTTGCCTGCCTCACCGCTCACCCATGAACTGATCAGACCTGAAGGGCTCAGGCTCTCGCCGGGTCAGGTCTGGTAACTCCTTGCTACTTCTGAACCATCGGTCCCTCCCCCTGCCACTCAGTCTGGTTCCTCAGCTTTGCCTTTGATGTTCAGGGCTCCTAGATTGTCATATATAATCAATTCACTTGTTTTTTCAGGTCTTTGTTGTAAGACGGTCCACTGGAAGCATCTGACTACTCTGCCATCTTGGCCCTGCCTCCCCACCTTGTTCTTCTGGGCACAGACTGGTGGCGGCTTTAGTTCATGTGGTCCTTTAGTCCTTTATCTTTGCCCATTTTTTAATTGGATTGTTTGTCTTTGTGTTGTTGATGTGATGCAGTTTTCCATAGATTTTAGAGATTAGACCCTTTCTGGATATGTCATAGCCAAAGATTTTTTCCCAGTCTGTATGTTCTCTTCTCACTTTTTTGATTAAGTCTTTTGATGAGCATAAGTGTTTGATTTTTAGGCAATCCCATTTATCTAGTTCGTCTTCTGCTGTTTGTACATGTTTAGTTATGTTTTGTGTTCTATTTATATCGTATATTAGATTCCCTAGAATTGTGCTTATTTTTTTTATTTTCCATGACCTTTATAGTTTTAGGTTTTGTATTTAGGTCTTTGGTCCATTTTGAGTGAGTTTTTATGTATGGTGTGAGGTATGGGTCCTGTTTAATTTTTTTTACAAATGGACATACACCTTTGCCAGCATCATTTGTTAAAGAGACTGCCTTTTCCCCATTTAATGGACTTTGGCCCTTTGTCAAAATCAGCTGCTCATAGATAGATGGATTTATGTCTGAGTTCTCAATTCTGTTCCATTGGTCTATGTGTCTACCAGTACCAGGTTGTTTTGACTACCATGGCTGTGTAGTAGATTCTGAGATCTGCTAATGTGAGGCATCCTACTTTGTTCTTTTTCAGTAATGCTTTACTTACCCAGGGCCTCTTTCCTTTCCATATAAAGTTGGTGATAAGTTTTTTCTTCTTGTTAAAGAATACTGTTGGAATTTGTATCAGGATCGTATTATATCTGTAGATCACTTTGGGAAGTATTGACATTTTCACAATGTTGAGTCTTCCTATCCATGAGCGTGGTTATGTTTTTCCATTTTTGTAGGTCTCTTTTGGTTTCTTGAAGTAGTTCACTTTGTATAGGTCTTTTACATTCCTGGTTAGATTTATTCCTAAGTATTTTGTCTTTTGGCGGGGAGGCTATTTTAAATGGTATTGCTTTCCTGATTTCCTTTTCAAAGTTCTCTTTGTTGGTGTAGAGGAATCCAACTGATTTTCGTATGTTGATCTTGTATCCTGCTACTTTGCTGAGTCTTTCTGTTAGTTCTGTTAGATTTTTTGTGGAATTTTTGTGATTTTCTATGTATAGGATCCTATCATCTGCAAATAGGAATAGTTCTACCTCTTCGTTACCAATCTGGATGCCCTTTATTTCTTCTTCTTGCTTTATTGCTTTATCTAGAACTTCCAGCACAATGTTAAATAAGAGTGATGATAAAGGGCATCCTTTTCTGGTTACCGTTTTCAAGGGGAATGCTTTCGGTCTCTGTCCATTGAGAATAATTTTGGCTGTTGGTTTCGTATAAATGCCTTTTATTATATTGAGGAATTTCCCGTCTATTTGTATTTTGCTGAGAGTTTTTATCAGGAATGTATGTTGGGCTTTATCAAATGCCTTTTCTGTGTTGATTGAGATGATCATGTGATTCTTTTCCTTTGTTTTATTTATTTAGTGAATTACTTTGATTGATTTTCTAATGTTGAACCATCCTTGCATACCTAGTATGAATCCCACTTGGTTGTGATGTATTATTTTTTTGATATGCTGTTGAATTCTATTGGCTAGATTTTTGTTCAGAATTTCTGTGTCTGCATTAATGAGGGATATTGGTCTGTCATTTTCTTTTTTAGTTGTGTCTTTGCATGGCTTTGGTATCAGGGTTATGCTGGCTTCATAGAGTGAATTTGGAGTATTCCTTCCTTTTCTATGCTCTGAAATAGTTTGAGTAGTATTGGTGTGAGCTCTTCTCTGAATTTTGGTAGACTTCTCCAGTGAAGGCATCTGGGCCAGGGCTTTTTTCTGTTGGAAGGTTTTTTTGTTTGTTTGTTTACTTCTTCAGTTTCTCCTTTTGTTATGGATCTGTTTAGTTTTACTACCTCAGTTTGCATTAATTTAGGTAGGCAGTGTGTTTCTAGAAATTTGTCCATTTCCTCTAGGTTTTCAAATTTGTTGGAGTACAATTTTTTATAGTAGTCTATTATGATCCTTTTCATTTCATTCAGTTCTGATGTGATATCACTCATCTCATTTCTTTTTCAGGTTATTTGCTTTGTCTCTTGTTTTTCTTTTGTCATTTTGGCCAGTGGTTTGTCGATTTTGTTAACCTTTTCAAAGAACCAACTTCTGGTCTTGTTGATTCTATTGTTTTTCTGTTCTCTATTTCATTTATTTCAGCTCTAATCTTTATTATTTCCTTTCTTCTGGTGACCATAGGCTTCTTGTGCTGCTCTGTTTCTATTTGTTTGAGTTGTAGGGTAAATGTTTTGATTTTGGCCCTTTATTCTTTTTTGATGTGTATGTTTATTGCTATAAATTGACCTCTAAGCACTGCTTTTGCTGTGTCCCAAGGGTTTTGGCAAGATGTGCTTTCATTCTCATTAGATTCCAGGAATTTTTTAAATTGCATCTTTGATTTCTGTTACCCAGTGATTATTAAGCAAAGTTTATTCAGTTTCCATGTATCTGATTTTTCCTTACTATTCCTGATTTCCACTTTTATAGCGTTGTGATCAGAGAAAATGCTTTGTGTTATTTTGATGTTTTGGATTTTGTTAAGGTTTGCTTTGTGGCCTGTAATGTGGTCTATTCTAGAGAATGTTCCATGTTCACTGAAAAAGAATGTATACGTCATTGCTTGCTGTTTGTTGGACTGTTCTGTGTATGTCTGTGAGGCCATGTTGATTGATTTTGACCTTTAGATCATATGTATCTTTGTTCTGTCTTTTACTGAGAGTGGTGTGTTGAAGTCTCAGTATTCTTGTGGAACTATCTATTTATCTCTTCAGTGCTGTTAGAGTCTGTTTGATGTATTTTGGAGCCCTGTCTTTTGATGCGTAGGTATTCATTATGGTTATGTTCTCCTGGTGGATTGACCCTTTAATCATTATATAGTGTTCTTCTTTATCTTTTATGGTTGATTTTGCTGTAAAATCTGTTTGATAAGATATTAACATTGCCACTCCTGCTCTTTTTTGGTTATTGTTTGCATGACATATTTTTTCCATCCTTTCAGTTTTAGTTTGTTTATGTCTTTGTGTCTATGGTGTGTCTCTTGTAGACAACATACTGATGGGCTGTGTTTTTTTTAATCCATTCTGCCACTCTCTGTCACTTTACTGGTGCATTTAATCCATTTATATTCAGTCTAATTATCAATAGGTATGAGTTTACTACTGTCATTTTGCTGTACTTTTTTTTTGTGATGTTGATGGTTTCTTTGTTCCACTTAATTTTCTGTGCTAAGTTCTTTTTGTTTGCGGGTTTTCTTTTCATTTCTTTCATTATAGCTGATATTGTGTTTAATGAGCCTTTATGTTTTTCTTCTTTTTTATTTTGATGGGTAGGTTTGTTTCTTAGGCTGGGTTCTCTAGAGAAGCAAAACCAGTAAATGGCTCACACGACGTAGAGGCTGGAAC
This sequence comes from Dugong dugon, assembly GCA_030035585.1. Classification (NCBI taxonomy): domain Eukaryota; kingdom Metazoa; phylum Chordata; class Mammalia; order Sirenia; family Dugongidae; genus Dugong; species Dugong dugon. The sequence goes on from CM057462.1 coordinate 172,030,558, forward strand.
ATCCCAAGTCCATGGGTCAGGGTAGAGGCTTCTCCTGATTCACATAGCTGAAGGGGCTGGCAAACCCAAGATTGGAAGATCAGACAGCAGGGCTGCCATTCACAGGCTGCAAAGATCCCAAGATCAACAGGCAAGATAGCAGGTAAGCTGCTAGCTCAAGTCCTAAGAACTGGAGGTCAGACAAACAGGAGCCAGCTGCAGGATCCAGAGCAAGCAAAAATCCACAAGCCTTGCCAGAGGGTCCACTTATAGTTGATGCAGGCCACACCCCCATGGAAACTCCCTCTCAACCAGTTGGCTACTCACAGCATCCCATTATGGAGGTGATCACATTATATATAATCTCATCATGGAAGTAATCACATCATCATATGACTGCCAAACTGTATCATAACTGCCAAACCACTGAGAATCACGGCCCAACCAAGTTGACACACGTTAACAATCACAGTTTTAACTTTCCTTGTGGTTACCTTGAAATTTACCTTTATATTCCTAAGTTTAAAACAGTCTTTTATTTACTGATATCATATTGACTTCCTTTCCATATGAAAGTTCTGTAACTACAAGGTTTATTCCCTCTTTTTTGTTTTGACATTGTCCTCATTTACGTATTGACGTCTCTGGTTCCGTTTTCAGTCTTTTAGCTTTGTTTTATTTTTGAGAATTCTTTCTGGATTGGTATCTGGGTGGTCTGTCCTGTGTCCGAATCTCAGATTGCTGTCTGATGTTGTTGGTTCTCTATCCAAAGGACTCCCTTTAATATTTCTTGTAAGTTTGGTCTAGTTTTTACAAATCCCCTTAATTTCTGTTTATCTGGAAATGTCCTAATTTTGCTGTTGAATTTGAGAGACAGTTTTGCTGGATATATAATTCTTGGATGACAGGTTTTTTCCTTCAAGATTTTATATATGTCATCATCCTATTGCCTTCTTGCCTGTGTGATTTCTGCCGAGTAAATCAGAGCTTAGTTTTATTGGTTCTCCTTTGTAGATGACTGCACTTTTCCCTAGCTACTCTCGGGATTCTTTCTTTATCTTTGATTTTGGCAAGTTTGATTGTGATATGTCTTGGTGACTTTCTTTTGGGGTCTATCCTGTATGGGATTCGTTGAGCTTCTTGACTGAATAACTTTCATTCTTTTTCTGATTTTTTTCTCAAATTGGTGTCAACATGTTTGTCTTCAATTTCACTAATTCTGTCTTCCATTCAATTCTGCTGCTATATCTTTCTATTGAGTTATGTTTCTGAGATTTTATTGTTAATCTTCTGGATTTCTAGTTGCTGTTTTTATATGGTTTCTAGTTGTCTATTTATTTTGTCACTTTGTTCTTGTATTGTTTTCCTGAATTCTACTATTGCTTTGGGCTTTCCTTAGTTTTGTCTGTTTTTTCTTTGGTTTTGTCTGTGTTTTACTTGATCTCTTGGAGAGCCCTGTATATTAGTCTTTTGAATTATTTATTAGGTAGTTCATTGCTTTTTTCTTCTTCTGCTCGGAGGTGTTCTGGTTCTTTATATTGGTCACTTGCCTGTGCCATCTGGTTGTGGTTATTTATGTGATTTGATATTGTCTTTTTTCTCCAAGGCATCAAGAAGTTAAAATATTTATTTATTTATTGTATGTTTGTTTTCTATGTTATGAAATTTTGTTTTGTTATGTTATGGTTTGATATATCCGAGTAGGCTGGGCATGTGTGCTACTCTGTTCGCTAATCTGGCTGTTTTAAAGCTCCTGCCACCTGTCTCTGGGTGTGTGGAGCAGCGACTAGGTGTGTGAGTGTAGGTCTCTTTTTGCTGGTCTTGTAGGGGTATTGAGAATGTAGGTGACGTTTCTGGTGAGGTGATGTATGTGTCCGGCTGGTCACCTGGCTGTGGGTGCAGGGGGCACTCTCCCTGGCTGCTGGGTTGGGTGTTACATGGGCACTTTCTTGATTGTCTGGTGGTTGAAGGCAAGGGTTCCCAGGTCATTGGTCACCAGGTAGGTTGTGCAGAAAATCCCTGATGTTTCCAGGTGGGCAGGGATGTGCAGGGGTGTTCAGAGTGGGCACAAGTCTCCCATTGCAAGAGGGGGTGATGCAAGGGGCAAGGCGGGGGGGTGTCACCTGTCCATGCGAGCCCAGTTGGAGGCTGTGCCCCTGTCCACCAGAGCATGTTGTGGGGAAGATTGTGCAGCCAGTCCTCAGGTCCCTGAATGGGTGGCTACAGGGAGTAGGTGGCACTCCTGGTCCTCAAGATCCTGGCATGAGTGTTTGACTCTGGCCATGAGAGCATATTTGCTCCCACTTGGCTGTATCAGATGATGAGGGTTCAGCTGGGAGTGCTGCAAGCTTTGTCTCAATATGACTACACTGTGCAGGATGGAGTAGCAGGGCACCAGTGGGTGTGAGCAGAGCGAGAAGCATTCTTGTCTGGCTCTGGTTGTGAGCGCAGTGTCACTCCTGCTTGGCTATATCAGGTGATGGGGTTTTGACTGGAAACGCTGCTTGTTTTGTCTCAATATGGCTGCCCTGTGCAGGCTGTTAGCAGTGCTCCTACACAGGTAACCTACACAGGGAGGTGGTGCAGGACGGTGGGCCCTGTCATGAGTAGCTGAGCAAAGGGGTAGACACTTCTAGACTGTAGGTTCCTGGCTTAGGGGGCGAGGTAATGGTGAGAGCCGCCTGACTGCCCTTGTGACTAGGGAGGGGGTATGGGAGAGGAGGTTGGGGGTGCCCCACAAGCCCACATACCTCCAGCATGGGGGGCTGGATTGAGCATGGTAAAGTGGTGTGCATGCAGTTGACTTTCACAGAGCAGGACACACCCTCGCCTGGCTCTGGCCATGAGTGCAGAGTTGCTCCTGATGGCTGTACCAGATAGTGGGGGTTTTGGCTGGCAGTGCTCCTTGCTTTGTCTCAGTATTGCTATGCTGTGCATGCTCAGCTAGCAGGGCACCAGCATGGATGATTGAAGGGAGAAGAAGGCAGTCTAGAACCGTGGACTCGCAGTGCGAGTGGCTGAGCTAAGGGGTACCTCTCGATCATGGGCTTCCAGCTTAGGGGGCAGGGCAGTGGTGGGAGCTGCTGGGCTGCAGTTGTGAGGAGGAAGGGTGATAGCTGAGAGGGGCCTATGTACCTCAGGCACAGGGAGCTGGGTTGGGTGTTGTCGGTGGGGTACGTGCACTTAAGTTTCGCAGGGCAGGTAGCACACCTGTCTTGCTCTGGATGTGCATGCAGAGCCACTCCTCGTTGGCTGCCGCAGATGGTGGGGGTTTCGGCTGATAATGCTGCCTGCTTTCTCTCAGTATGTCTGTGCTGTTGAGGTTCTGCTAACAGGGTGCCAGTGATCCAAAATTCTCCATTTCCATTGTTTTTGTATTGTCTCTCCTTCCCTTGATGCTCAGTCTGATTCTTCGGTCCTGTTTTTGATGCTTAGGATTCCTAAGTTTTCATCTGTATCTGATTCACTTGTTGTTTTCAGGTCTTTGTTGTAAGAGGGACACTGAGAAGCTTCTGACTACTCCCCCATCTTTGACCACCTCCTGGTTACCAACATTTTAAAAATATTTCATTGTCAACCAGTACTTACTGAGCACCTAGTACATGCCACCTCTGGGGAACAAAGCCCCTCCTTTCATTGGACTTATAATCTAGATTGTGTGGTTCAGACATCAAGGAAAGTGATTTCAAGTTTTCCTTTTCATATGATAGTTTTGAAAACACATGAGACTTCTCAAAATATAGTTTAAAATAAAGATGCTTTTCCACCATCTCTAAGATAAGTTTTGTTTTTTGTTTTTTTTTTTTTGGCAAACATGATTTTAATTGTTGGCACATTTCCAGGACAAGAAACACATTCTGTTGACACTCCCCCAGAAGGAGCAGATGAAAGTAAGGAGCACAAATGCCCAGCCTGGAACCCTCTGGTGTACCTCTTCATGAGCCCTTTCTTATGCTTAAAAACAGTTGAGTTTATATAAATCTTGCTAGAGGGCAACTTTCTGAAAGATTACACTACCTTCTTTATGTACAATATCAATGCCACAGTATTAAACAGAAATGAAATATGTGGCTGTGCTTTCCTTTTTTAAAAAATGTGGATGTATTTCTCCACAGAGTTGTCTTGTAGTTGTTTTGCTATTAATGTGGTACCCAGCTCCAGGCCTACAGACTGCTGACATATAATTAATCTCACAAATTTATGAATGCCAAAGCATGGAGCAAAATGAAAACAACTGGGGGAATGTTTAAGGGAAATAATTGGACTGTATCCAGATGTGCATGTGTAAAACATCACCCCTTAGCTCCTCCCCCATATCCTGTCTGAAGACAAGATTTTTTTTTTTTTCCCCTTAAAAATAAACTAGGGCTATTTGAAAGAATTTGTCATGTCGGACTGAAACCAAATAGGCAAAGCCAGGCCAATCATTACTGTATATGTTCTTGGTGTCTTTGTTTTTTAATTAACTCATTAGGTACTGAAGAATCAATCCGCCTTATGGCTGTTCTTGATGGCTGTTGCCACAACTTCATGCACTCCATTTGAAGATAATATGCAAGAGTTTTCAGGAATGATTGTTGATTTTCTTCAGTTATTGGTTGTCATGAACTGGAACTTTTTACTATTAGAAATGAGCAACATTAAGTTGTCTATTGTGGAGAAGGTATTCAGGATGGGAAGTGAAGTCTGGCTAAGAGGAAAAGAAGTATGAGAGCATTTATGAATTTTTTTCTTTTAGAAGTCTAAGAACAGCCAGTGAAGCTAATTAAAAGGTTTTTTTCCTAAGATGCTTACCAATTGCCGTCAAGTCAATTCTGACTCATAGCAACCCTATAAGCATATAAGCATTCTAAGATGCTTAGCTCATTAGATAAAGCATAAGAATGAAAGTACAATATTGACTTTGTCTGCGTGAAATTAATTTAGGATCTGACATCATTAGGATATGATAAACTAGAGGACAGATTTGCTCCAAACAAGAACCTTTGCAGGTTAGTGTCCAACCATGATATGTATCTTAAATGAACCAGTTGCCATTCAACTCAGTTCTGATTATGGTGACCCCATGTGTAGCAGAGGTGAAGTAATAAGACATACTCGTCCCCTTAAGTGCCAAGAAATAGTTCCTCGAAAACAAGATAACCAAATCCAGTGATAAAGTAAACTAATTTCACATGAAGTAGCTTTCTCTATGGACTTGCTTTTCTTTTGCCTTTGTGTAAGAATGAGAATAAAGATGAAATTAAATTGTAATGAACTTGCTCAGAAGTACTCATTAAAGTGGAGCATATGAAGACCTCGCACCCTGCGTGCCCCTCCCTTTACTCAGTAGGTGCAATCTTTAGAGGCTTTCCCTTAGAATGAGAATTCTGAGCCTCATTAGGCACAGAGGCCATACATTGGAACTGTTTTATTCAAGGAGAGAAAACATAAGTAGAGAAATTTTGAATCCCAAACCTTTTATCCTGTTTTAGGAAGGATTAACGACCCCGATTCTCAGTGTTCCTACAGTTGATGGTAGGTTTCTATCATAAAACCTCACCGTTAGAATAGTATTAGCACTTCATTTTAAGACTATGTATTGATTATCTAGTATTCCAATTGTGCAGGTAGTTACATAATTTAAAGTCTAATTCTAATTTCCTAATTATTGAAAATAACTTCCATCAAAACAGGAACCAGTCCATTTTCTCAGTTCCTTTCCCAGAGGGAACTGGCTGGAGAAAAGTATTGTCTTGTTCCTGATGCCAAGTGTTAGGGGGAAGTGATGGATGAGAGGGGGGAAGGGATGAGAAGATCACTTGCTTAAGTATATTTACACATATGGCTCCATCTCTGCACCATGTCTATTCTCCTCCATACTGTCTGTTCTCCTCTCATACACCCTACTCAATAGAAATATATTTGCTATCCAGTTCTGGTTTCAAATGCAAATGATTTCTGGGAAAGCTAAATATATCGGCTTTATACACCCTATGAATATATAATTTCATGATGTTAAAAATATTCTATATTATCTAAAGTTTAAAAAACAAGTAAATTAACATATATTAAATTTTGATGTAATACTTAAAACTTGATAAATGAATACTCTAGAATTATTTTTCTGGAAGTTTTAGGAATATACAATGATTCTGGGTTTCAAAATCCAAATGCAGTGTAACATGGATTTTTTTTTTTTTTTAAAGTAGGGGATGTGCTTAATCTGATGGATGATAAAATCTTTAAATTCTAGAATAGAAAAACATATCAGTTACTTAAAATTATGGCTAGTTATTTGGTAAATGCATTCAAACATTGTCTCACTAAAGAATCAGAGAAATGTAGCAGAAATTCTTAGACTAGTACTCAAAACAACAATGAAACAGCTACCACGAGAACAGCAAAATCTGTGTTCTCAACTCAGTTGCACCACTTAATAATAATTTCACCTTAGATTAGTTGCTTTTGCCTCTCTGAAATTTTCTCTATATGTTCAGTAGGCTTATTTACGCCATCATCATTGCTCATCTAGATTACTGCAATGCTCTCTCATTGTCTCCTACCTCCACGTTTTCCCTCTGCCTTCTCACATTCAACTCCTGGAGTAATCTTTTAAAAGCATAAATCAGATCTTGTCACTCTTCTGCTTTAAACCTGCCAGTGGTCATGGTTGCATTTAGGATACAATATAAAATCTTTAGTTTGACCCCCTACAACCTGACCTTTTCCTGCCGAGTTGCATTTGTCTTACGGCATACTCCCCCCCACCCCCACACACACGCATTAAGGGACTCTGTTGTATCCACATCAGCCCCCTTTCTGTTACTCCTTAGATGTGAAGCCGTTTCCTACTTTAGGGCCTTCACACATGCTAGTCCATTTGACTAGAAAGCTGTTTCTTCCACCTGCCTAAATTCTTTCAATGTTAAGAGTCAGCATAAATGTGCCTTTTTCAGAGATGCTTTCTCTAACTTCCCCTTCAAATTTAAATTAGACTTTCCTTGTCATTCTATCTCTTCTTTTCCCATAGAGCACTTGTTCTAATTTATGGTTGTTGTTAGGTGCCATCAAACTGACTCTGAATCATAGTGAGCCCATGTGACAGAGTAGAACTGCCCCATAGGATTTTCTAGGCTATAATCTTTATGGGAGTAGATCTCCCTCCACTACGTCTTTGTCTTGCGGAGACACTTGGTGGATTCAAACCATCAACCTTTGCGTTAGCTGTTGAGTGCTTAATGTTGTGCCACCAAGGCACCTTTCAAATTTGTCCATGCATATTTATTTGTGGATTTGTTCCCTAAAGTAAGATGCAGAAGGCCAGGAGCTGTATCTCTATTGTTCATTGCTGAATCCACAGAGACTAATGTATTGCCTGGAATGCAGAATGTTCTGGAATGCACTATGCCAGGTGCTGGGAATACAAAGTTAATTTTGTCACAGTTCCTGGCCTCTAGGAACTCACAGTCTCTTAATGAGAAAGAAACTTTGGCAAACATTACGTGGAATCATTCTGCAACCTGGAGATGTGTGTGTGTGTGTGTGTGTGTGTGTGTGTCTGTGTGTCTGTGTGTCTGTGTGTGTCTGTGTGTGTGTGTAACTCTTAAGATCAGGGAAAAGAATTTATATTTCAAGTAGCCATAGAGAAGCAATCTCATGACTTAATCTCTGAGTTGGAAGGAGTGTTAATAGTTCAGGCCATCAGTCGGTTACTACTGGAATAGAGGGCCCTTGGTGGCGCAGTAGTTAAGAGCTTGGCTGGTAACCAAATGGTGAGTGGTTCAAATCCACCAGCCGCTCCTTGGAAACCCTATGGGAAGTTCTCCTCTGTCCTATAGGAGGGTGGCTGTGATTTGGGATTAACTCGTCGACAACGGGTTTGGTTTTGGGTTTTTTTTGTTTTTTGTTTTTTTTTTTAACTGGAATAGTAGAGGTGATAAAAGATGGAGAAAGAGCATAAAATGGAGGCTGGCGAGCTTAGTCGGTCAGTGAGCAGTATGCAGGGAGCTCTGCAGATGAAGCAAGTTAGGCTCTCTGCCTCAGGGCTCCAGTGGACTCTGGGAAAGCAGAGCTAAAATGGAATAGAAGGAAGTGCCCGATGGCCTCCTCCTTTATTCACATCAGCAGTAAAATCAAAAGGCCCCTTTAGTGTGCGAATACCTGAAATTACAAAACTACAAATATGCATTCAGACTGTTTACTTTAGGTTTCCTGTTTACATTTGCTCCAATTTTATTCTCTCACTGGGGAGTAACATTGGAGTGAAGAGAAGAAGAGCACATGAAAAAGGGAAGCAAAACTCAATATCGAAAGCAGAACCATTTTCACATTAAAGTTCAACTGTGGGTTTAAAACATCCAGCTCTCTTGGACACCACTGTGGGTGGAGCGTGCTGTAGCACGGCTTCACCTAATTCATTCTATATGCTTGGCAGAGGAAGGGCTGAAATAGGAGCCAAATTCCGAAGAGTCTCTAAGGGACGCACGGTCACACTATTCAGAATTATATAGCAACCTGGCCTGAACAGAGGATTTTTTAAATGTGTTTGTGCACTTAGGAATCATTTTTCCAGAATTTTGTAATTGTTCAGCCATTTTGTGAGATTCTATTGTAAATGCATTACAAACACTGCTTCATAGTTAAAGGCTACTAGATGTTTAATCAAGTTAACTAAGGTGATTTTATAGAGGTTTGGAACTGGAAATAAAATAATATGGAAGGGTTTATTGATTAGTTCCACTATCATAACAAACTTGTAGAAACTTCTAAGAAGTCATATTTTTTGTTTTCTATCTAAGGAATTTGGCTCATCCTCAAATAAAAATTGTGCTTTAATTTTAAGCAGTTTTATTGCAAACAGTTGTTGAATTTTACATTGTTTTAAAATTGGCTCCGCTGCTTAATAAAACTCATTTGCAAGGGAAAAGGTCAAAAATGTGAGAAGCAAGAAAACCAAAAGTTGTTAATCAAGAATTGCAGCAAAAATGGGAAGAAGCAGAAATGTCATTTTAACTTACTTTCTGGGAAGAAATTCCAGAGTGTGGGAGCTGACAGAACATCTTTTGGGTGCTTAGGGTCCAGAAGGGAGTAAAGACTTCAGACTTTTGAAGTTGTTTTTGCTTACAACCAAATTTACCTCAAAATTCAGCTGCGTAAGAGTTAATTTAAATGTCGGTTACAGATTCCAAGAAATGTGGAGAAATAAACCAGAAAGACAACATGACCTAAAGAGCTGAGCAGAGGTTAGGGACCATGGTCTCCGACACTGACCCTGTGTCAGGTTTTTTCTTAACTTTGTAATGACGAAATACGGTTTCTCTTCTCCAGACCATCTTAAGGTGGTACCAAATGCAGGTAAAACAGAGCAGATTTTCTTCCATTTACTGGCAAATGATCTAGGACAGTGCCCTCCTCCCCTTTTTGAAGCCATCTCTGGGAGGTCCAGGTTGCAGGGATCTCCCTCTTTTGATACAAGGGTAGTTACCTCCTGCTTCTCCAAGGGGCTTCTTACCCTCTAGTGATGGTCAACCCAGCTGAAGGAATCAGAATCAGTCATAGATAAAAAGTGTTTGGACCAGTCTTTGCCATCCTAGAATTGGTCCCTAAAGTTTTGGGGGCCATTTACCTTTTTGAGAACATGGTAAGAGTCACGGACTCCTTCTTTGGAGGATTGCACACATTTGCAAAATATTACACGTGATTTCCAAAGCTTCTCCAGCCCTGGGGGCCATTCCCTAGCTTCGTAGCATTTATGTCCATAAACTTTGAAGCTTTACCATCCTGTCTGTCTTCTCTAAATGAGGAGCTAGTCCCCTTGGCCAAGTGCCCTCAAGGTAAACAGCAAACACCTGTGCCCTGTAATCTGTTCTCTTCATATCCTGCCCGCATCTGACTCTCAAGTGTCAGAACACCTCCCCCAAGGGACCTAATAACTTTATGTCACTGTTTTCTCTAAGATCTGATGTTAAGTTTGAACAGGTTTCCGTTTCCTTCCTCCTTTGCATCAGAATCCTACCCATCTTCACGACATGTTTCATTCTCCTCTCCCACCTGCTTTCCCTCACCAGCAGCACCAAGTGACCACTCTCCCAGGATGGCCACCTACACTTTGTATGAGCCATGTGACAGTCATTATTATCTTTTTGCTTATTTTAAATTAATTTTTACTATGGGATATTTTAAATATACACATATGAATTGAGAATAGAAATATCTGCCAATTTTAATAAAATCTTAGCATTATAACATACTTGCATCAACCCCCCTAAAAAAATTGTACTGAAGATCCTCTGCACCACTGTCAACAACCTCCTTCTTCCCCCCTCCCTGGATGTAACCACTGTCATTTCCCAGTGTGCTTCATCCTTTTCTCTTTAAATTTTTTTTCCCCTGTGTATAGATCTGATCTCTCTAATGAGACTATGTAATTCCTGGAGAACAGATATGATGTCTTATTCTTCTTTTCACTTCTTTCACTACTTTTGGCTCAGTGCTCGGCGGTCCTTAATAAATGACTATAGATGCGTCCATGTGGGGTTGCTTGGTTCTAGGTTCTTCCTCATTTTAAGGTTTGCCTGTATCTTCTTATCCCACAAGAACAGTTTTCCTCAGGCATCTTTTATCAGACATTTCTGGAAGACCATTTTATCTCCTTCCCTCTTCTTCCCATAGAACAAAACTCAGATTATACCAAATTTTATATTTCTGTTGATACTCAACTGCTCTTCACTTCTCCCATTTCCTTCTATCAGGAATGATTCTCAATCCTTATTCATTTGTAGGTTGAGGAAATAATCTTGATTTAGATCACCTAGAACTTTATTCAGATAGTGTCAAATATATGTGTACCATATGATTAAATAGGCAAATTCATTTTCTTTCTCCAAATATTGTTGCTTTACTTTGTATCTTTATATACTTAAAAAAATCCATCAATTTATTTGTCCCCCTTTGCAATCCTTGCATTAATGTTGTACATGTGTTATAATTGATGAACCAATATTGATACATTATTATTAAGTAAAATCCACAGTGTTCATCAGGGTTTGTCATGGATTGAATTGTGTCCCCCCAAAATATCTGTCAACTTGGCTAGGTCATGATTCCCAGTACTGTATGATCGTCTACCATTTTATCATGTGATGTGATTTCCCTATGTGTTGTAAACTCTATCACTATGATGTAATAAGTTGGAATTAGTGGCAGTTATATTGATGAGGTCTACAAGATTAGGTAGCGTCTTAAGCCAGTCTCTTTCAAGATAGAAAAGAGAGAAGCTAGCAGAGAGACATGGGAACCTCATACCACCGAGAAAGCAGTGCCGGGAGCAGAGCGCATCGTTTGGACCTGAGGTTCCTGCACTGAGATGCTCCCAGACCAAGGGAAGACTGTTGCATCACAAGGACCTTTCTCCAGAGCCGACAGAGAGAGAAAGCCTTCCTCTGGAGCTCGTGCCTTGAATTTGGACTTGTAGCCTGCTAGACTGTAAGATAATAAATTTCTCATTGTTAAAAGCCATCCACTTGTGGTATTTCTGTTATAGCAGCACTAGATGACTAAGACAGGGTTCATTCTTTATGTGGTATAGTTCTGTGGGTTTTGACAAATGCATAATGTCATGTGCCCACCGTTCCAATACCATACGGAATAGTTTCACCACCTTAAAAATCCCCTGTGCTTCACCTGTTCATCCTTTCCCCCCTCAACTCCAAACCCCTGACAACCACTGATCTTTCCACTGTCTCTACAGTTTTACCTTGTCCAGAATGTCATATAGTTGGAATCATACAGTATGTGGCCTTTTCCAATTGGTTTCTTTCACCTAAAAAAAGAAAAAAAAAACCCAAACCCAATGCCACTGAGTCAGTTCTGAGCGATAATGACCCTATAGGACAGAGTAAAATGACATAGGGTCTACAAGGCTGTAATAGTTACAGGAACTGACTGCCGCATCTTTCTCCCAAGGAGCCACTGGCAGGTTCAAACCTCTGATCTTTTAGTTAGCAGCCCAGCCCTTAATCACTGCACCACCTGGTCTCCTTTTCTTTCACTTAGAAGTATGCGTTTAAGGTTCCTCCATAAGTTTTCGTGGCTTGATAGCTTATTTCTTTTTATCTCTGAATAATATTTCATTGCATGGATGTACTACGGTTTATTTATCCATTCACTTGTTGAAGGACTTTTTGGTAGCTTCCAGTTTTGGGCAATTATCAATAAAGCTGCTATAAACATGCACGTGCAGGTTTCTGCGTGCGCATAAGCTTTCACCTCACTTGGATAAGTAACCAGGAGCATATTGCTGGGTCTTATGGTACTAGTATGCTTAGCTTTATAAGAAACTACCATACTGTGTCCCAAAGTGGCTGTACCATTTTGTATTCCCACCAGCAACAAATGAGAGTAGTTCCTATTGTTCCACATCCTTGTCAGCATTTGGTATTGCCAACGTTCTGGATTTTGGCCGTTCTAATAGGTGTGTGGTGATTCTTGTTGTTGTTTTAATTTGCAGTTCCTTAATGACCTATGATATTGAGCATCTTTTCATATGCTTATTTTCCATCTGCATATCTTCTTTGGTGAGGTATCTATTCAGATCTTTTGTCCACTTTTTAATTGGGTTGTTCATATTCCTTATTGGTGAGTTTTAAGAGTTCTTTGTATATCTTGGATACAAGTTCTTTATCAGATATGTGTTTTGCAAATATTCTCTATGGCTTGTCTTTTCATTCTCTTAACAGTGCCTTTCACAGAGCAGAAGTTTTTAATTTTAGCAAAGTCCAGCTTATCAAGTTTTTCTTTGATGGATCATGCTTTGTGGTGTTGTATCTAAAAAGATATCACCAAACCCAAGGTCACCTAGATTTTCTCCTGTTTTATCATCTGAAAGTTTTATAGTTTTGTGTTTTATGTTTAGGTCTATAATTCATTTTAAATTAATTTTGTCAAAAGTGTAAGGTCTGTGTCTAGATTCTTTTTTTTTTTTTGGCATGTGGTTGTCTGGTTGTTCCAGCACCATTTGTTGAAAAGACTATCCTTTCTCCATTGAATTGCCTTTGCTCCTTTGTCAAAGATTAGTTGACTGTATTTGTGTGTGTCTATTTTGAGACTCTGGAGCCCTGGTGGTGCAATGGTTAAGTGCTCAACTGCTAACTAAAACCTCAGCGGTTCGAACCCACCAGCCATTCTGCAGGAGAAAGATGTGGCAGTCTGCATCTGTAAAGATTTACAGCCTTAGAAACCCTATAGGACAGTTCTACTCTGTCTTATAGGGTCACTTTGAGCCGGAATGGACTCTACAGCACACAACAGCAACATTTCTGGACTGTATTCTGTTCTATCGATATTTGTCGTTTTCACCAATACCATATTGCCTTGATCACTGTAGCTTGATAATAAGTCTTAAAGTCAGGTAGTATCACTCCTCCATGTCTGTTCTTCTTCAGTATTGTGATGGCTATTTTAGGTCTTTCGGCTTTCCATATAAACTTTAGAATCAGTTTGTCAATAGTCACAAAGTAACTTGCTGGGATTTTGACTGGGCTTATGTGAATATATCAATAAAATTGAAAGAACTGACATCTTAGCAATATTGAGCCTGCCTATCCATTAATATGGAATAGCTCTTTATTTATTTAGACCATCTTGGATTATTTTTATCATAGTTTTGTCATTTTTCTCATATAGATCTTGTACATATTTTGTTAGATTTATACCTAAGTATTTCATTTTTTTGTACTAATGTAAATAGTATTGTGTTTTTCATTTCAAATTCCAAATTTTCATTGCTGGTATAGGAAAGCATTTGACTTTCATATACTACCCTTGTATCCTGCAACCTAGCTATAATTGCTTATTAGTTCCAGGAGTTATTTTATCAATTCTTTGGGATTTTCTACAAAGACAATCACATCATCTGCAAACAAAGTTTTATTTATTCTTCTCAATCTGTGTATTTTTATTTCTTTTTCCTGTCTTATTTCATTAGCAAGGACTTTCAGTATGATGTTGAAAAGGGGTTGTGAGAGGGGACATCCTTGCTTTGTTCCTGATCTTAAAGGGAAAGCATCTAGTTTCTCCCACACTAACTATGATGTTAGCTATAGGTTTTTTGTAGATATTCTTTGTCAAGTTCCGTAAGTTCCTTTCCATTATTAGTTTGCTGAGAGTTTTTATCAGGAATGGGTGTTGTATTTTGTCAAATGCTTTTTTCTGCATCTATTAATATGATCATATGGTTTTTCTTCTTTAACCTGTTGATGTGTTGGATTACGTTGAGTTTCTAATGTTGAACAGGCCTTGCATACTTGGAATAAATCCCACTTGCTTGTGGTGTATAATTCTTTTTATATGTTGTTGGATTCAGTTGCTAATATTTTGTTGAGGAGCTTTGCATCTTCATTCATAAGTGGTATTGGTCTGTCTGTTTGTTGTTGTTGTTTATAATGCATTTATCTGCTTTTGTTGTTAGAGTAATGCTGGCTTCATAGAATAAGTTAGGAAGTGTTCTCTCTGCTTCTATTTTCTGGAAGAGATTATAGAGAATTGGTATCATTTTTTACTTAAATGTGTGGTAGAATTCATCAGTGAAACCATCTGGGCCTGGTGCTTTATTTTTTATTAATTATTGATTCAATTTCTTTAATATGTATAGGTCTGTTCGGATTATCTGTTTTTCCTTGTATGAGTTTTAGTAGATTGAGTCTTTGAAGGAATTGGTTAGTAGCTCTTTCAGATATTCTACTTCTGAACCATGTATCTGCTTTTTATATGGCATATTTCACACTTTTCTATAATTAATAGTTTATGTATGTGTCTTGTTCTAAGACTTAGCAAAGTGGCTGGAACATTTCAATAAATATTGAGTGAAATGAACTGAATTTTTCCAAAATATCAAGGAAATATAAGAAAACCACAATTATAAGAAGAATGAGCTTATTATTTATATCATAATTTTTTGCACTTTACAGAAGACTAGTCTACCAAGTCCTTTTAACTGGTTTGCTCCGCTGGCGCATTTTAATGTTGAATGACAAACAATTTACTGTTTGAGAGAAGGCTGACTGACAGTGAGTCAGGGAAATATAAAGCTAAAGAAGTTTACTCCAAAACGATGACATTTGTCATTAGAGGAAATATTAATGGAGTTATAAAACTGTGATTCACTCTGCCCTTCCATTTTTAGAACTTATCTGTTGCACAAACCAGAACACACCTGAGTAGACACAATAACCACACAACCTGCGCCCCACTGGAGTGAACTGATCATTAAACATTACAAAACAGGAAGTTAGACTTGTAATTTAAACTTCTGCTTACTCTTTGGCTATGATTAAATATTGGACTCTGGACGAAGAATGAGCTGGAGGGTCTCTTTAATCTCTGCTCTTATCTACTAACTGCTATTGTGTAATTGAGGTACCTCATGTTCCCCAAAGGCTGAGCCACAAGCTGCTTTCTCCAGACCCTGTGTTTAGATTACTGTGAGCCCTCAAGTGCTGCATCCGCTGAGACTCAGCACTGCATTTCATTGATGCACTCAGGCTCTTTGGTCACAGAAACTGAAGCATAAACATTGTGCTGACAAGTCCGGGTCGTGGGGTGGTTTTTGGTCGCCAGACTGCCCGAGCAGGTTATTAGGGAACAACATTTTAGCAGCAGCAGCAAGTTGTTTATATGATATCTGATTCCAGGCGTTTGCATGTGTTTAACACTAAATGATTCTATCTTTGAGATTTGTGATTATTATGGTAAACAACCAGATTTCCTTTGTGAGGCTGACTCTTGTGTTGCTTCTAATAGGATTTATCACATTTTTTATCTGTATTTCTTCTTTATACTCTGTCATAGGGTATGTTTTGGATTTTTATTGTTGTTGTTGTTTCTTAATACAAGCAAAATTATCACATCTTGTTTAAAAAAAAAGTTTAGTCCCAGTATTTTATTAAAAAGAGTGTACTTTAAATAAATAAATAGTGTAATCTATTGGTTAGTACCAAAATAAAATGTGTATAATTCCTTGGTTACAAGGCTGTATGATATAATGAATAAATTTTGATATAAGCTTGATTATTAAATTGGATATTAATCCAGTATGTTATGTTTGCAAGGTTACTTAACCAATTTGATTCTTGATTTCCATCTCTGTATAGGCCAGATTTTTAATGCTCATAAGGGCCTTTGAGATATTTCCTGCAAAATGCACTGTACAAAGGATTCCATTCCCACAAACACATATTTAATAATGAGAAGTAAGTTTGACTTGAGGAATTTAAAAAAAAACTAATTGAATTAGAGGTATTGCCGTAAATTTTAAGTGCTTGTGAATTTAGTATTTGTCCACTCATATGATATGGGCATTTTTACTCTTTATCCTTAGATCGGTACAAAAAGCAAAACAAAATTTTAAAAAAATGAGTAGAGCACTCTCTTACAGTTAGTTCATAAAGTATTTATATCCTTCTGCATGCTGAGGTTTTATAGTCATGAGAAAGATTTTCTTAGCTGTGCGCAACATCTCCCGTGCTGTGGCACATTCTGACGAGGACCATATGTGCAGCCTTTCTTTTGTATAATTGAGCCGTGTTGAGAAACCCTCCCAATGTAGTGACCTTTGTCTATTTGTTTTTGAACTTAAAATAGGTGTATATGTGTTTGTTTACAGTTTTTAGTGATAGTGTGTCTTATAGGGCCTTAGTTATTTCCCATAAACTGACATAAACAGTGCATTATTTGTGCTCAAAGAGAACACACCTAATAGTGTGAATACAAAACTGAGAGGACTAACACAGTGTTCCCAAAATGGCAGTGTAGCAACCTAACAGTTATTTGTGTGTTTCCAGACTAGATTTCTTTCTACTTCAGTAGAATCAAGTTTCTGTTCCCTTATTGGGCATCTCTGCTTGAGTACCTTGCAGGCATTTGAAACCCAGCTCATCCAAATCTCACCCAAACTCAATTTGTTTGTTTCCACCCCTACCTCAATGCCCTGCAAACCTACCACTCTCTTGCATCTTCTATCTTAATTAATGGCCTCAGCAGCCACACAGTTCTCCCAAATTATGAACTTCCTTAGAGTTATCATGGATGTATCCTTCTCATTTTACAAGCACTACACTCAACTTGTCCTTAAAGCCTGTTAATTCTTTCTCAAGTATGTCCTCTTCATTCATCCTCTGCCTCAGGTCATATTCTTACCATTTCTTGGTAAGATGTTGGACAATTACAACAGTGTCCTGAATGTTCCACCCTCCACACTATGATTCTGGAAACACAAATGTGATCATGTCCCTTTTCTGGGTAAAACACCTGCTGCCCCTTGTTTCTCCATTACGTAGAGCAGTATTTTATACATCATCATTTGCAAGAAATTAATGAATAGTGAATTCAAATTAGTGAATTGCAATCAGCTTTTTTAATGAAATAGAAGAAAACATCACAGCACATCATATTTTCTAAGGGTATTGGCATGTAAAACTCTGCTTCACATATGTAAATATATAAATTTGTATGTGTTAGGGTACTGTTTCATGATGCGAAGTGTATTTCTGACCATGAGTTATGGTCAGAAAAATTCAAAGCTGTCAGAATAGAGGATAAAGTTCAAACTTTTTAGAAGGACATACAGTTTCTTTTGTCATCTGCCCCACTTTTACCTTTCACCTGGCCATCATCCCAAACCACCTCCTCAGAGCAACCTATGCCTGTTTCCGTTTCAGGAACTCACTATATTTCCCTTGCATGTACTTTGACTTTATATAAGCTGTTTCCTATAAATGGAATAGCGGTTCTCAAACTTTTTGGTCTCAGGAGCCCTTAAACTCTAAAAAAAAATAAAAAACCCCGAAGAGCCTTCGTTTATGTTAATATTTACCATATTAGACATTAAAATTGAGAATTAAAAGAATATTAATTCATATAAAACAGCAATAATAAACCCATTACATGTTGACTCAAGTAATATATTTTTGTGAAAAATACCTTTCCTAAAACAAAAAATATTAGAAGAATGACATTGTTTTGCATTTTTGCAAATCTTTTTTTCACGTCTGGCTTAATAGAAGACAGCTTGATTCTCATATCTGCTTCTATGTTCAGTCTGTTGTGGTATGTTGTTTTGATTGAAGGATATGAAGAATATCTAGCCTCTAACAGATACGTGTTTAGAAAAGGAATAAATATTTTAATAACCTTTTCAGATAATTGTGTCAATTCTCTATTTGTACTACACCCAAATTCAGCAAGTGATAGTTTTTTTAACAGTAAGTTGCAATGTGGAATCTGAAGCCTTACCAATGAACTTTTTATGCTCTGATACATTATAATCCATTGGTCTATCTCATTTGTACTTTTAGTGAATCTTTTTTATGCATATATGATTTTGTAATATCACGTACTGGTCATTTAGAAAATATTGGTTCTCTGAATTCCATGTAGATCTTCCAAATATTTCCCCTTTAATTATACATTAAAAAATCACATTGGTTAATATCACCACTGATCACATCAAACAAGTCTTTAAGTTTTGGGAAGCTGTCAAGTTCAAGATCCAAGTTTTCCAAAATCCTAATATTCACTTAAAAGCTCTAGTTTTATGGTTTACAACAAATATTGTCGGTTTTCCATGAAGTGATGTCCAACTGAAGCCAAGTTTAACAGAACAGTAACCTCACGGCATGTGATGCATTGTGCATTACTGAACTTCGTCATTCTTTCAAGTGAAAATGGTGTTCCATGAAAAGAAGCACAGCTCAAAAATCTCAGAAGTGCTTTTCCCCAGAACAGCTATGGAAGCTCAGTATGTAGCAGAAGTGTGTTATGTGCACTTACAGTTTCATCACCAAAAACGGAACAAGCCTGTTGCTGTTGAGTCGATTCAGACTGATGGTGACCCACATGTTACAGAGTAGAGCTGACCCGTAGGATTTTCTTGGCGGTAATCCTTACCAAAGCAGATTGCCAGGGCTTTCTTTTGCAATACAGCTGGGCAGGCTCGACACCCCAACCTTTAGGTTAGTAGTTGAGGGCAAACCATTTACACCACCTAGGAACCTTAGTTTCATCAAACGGAATAGGAAAAAGGCATGTACTACAAGGTCAAGGTTCAATAAAATTAATCATTTCTACTGCTTCATCAAGAAAAATTTGTAAGTAAATGAGGCTTTTTTTTTTTAAATTGCAAGTGCTTGGCATTGAAGGATACAACTACTAGGACAGTTTGATGCTATTGCCTTGACATGTGCTAAGGCTTCAGCAGTTTTGTGTGCCATCAGTACAAACGTCAGCACAGTGAAAACGGCAAACAATGCCTTAGTTATTATGAAAGTAGCTCTGACTTTGTGGACCCCTGGAAGTGTCTTCCTGACTCCTAGAGGACTATCCACATTTTGAGCCCTGCTGACCTGAATAAAGTATCTTCCCTGAGCCAGTTTTCTGCTAGGAGTATTTATTTTCAAACCTTAAGATCTGGCTCAAATGTCACATCCTTTACGAAGCTTCCCAAAGCCTCCCAGGCTAAAACACCTCCCTCCTGTGAATCACGTTTCCCTATGTCTGTGAGATGCTCCTGGTAGCATCTTATTTCTCCCATCACCCCACAATGCCTGGCAGTACTTGTTAAGGAGCAGCAGGCCTACTTGCCCTAGTTACATGCCCTGGCTTTTGTTATTCTCCCTCAACTCTGGCGTGGGGTCAGGAGTAATTACCTGCCCTCCGTTTCCTGGCAAGAAAAGCAGAAACATTTGGCCGGCATGTCTTTAGTGCCACTTCCACAAGCATCAGGAAATACTGACCTGATGCTTAGCGTCCCAGTGCTATGTTGTCATAACACTCAAAGTCACTTCTGTGCAACAAGCAGGTCAGCAGTGCCCTGGTATACTTTGGCTTAAACCAGGATGCAGGTTAAGGGGTTGTTTTGGATAATTCCACAATGACTGAAGCTGTCCTTGGATCTGCTAGTCTCATATTAGATAATTGTGATGGGACTTTGTTTGAATTTTTTTTAAGCTTCCATTTCTTACATTTATTCAGGAAACATTTATTTAGCCTCCATTCTGTGCCAGGTGCTCAGGATACAAAGATGAGTAGGACATAGGCTTTGTCCCCAGGGGCGTACATGGAGAATTGGGAGAGGACGTTTGGATTTGGTCCCTACATTTATAGTGCTTTCATTTCATATAATTTGAAATTTGGGAGTTAAGTTTTTTGTTTTGTTTTGTTTTTTGTTAAGACTGTGTTTTGTGAATTAAAGCTTAGATTGCAAAGGTTGTCTGAAATAACCTTTGGTTATCCTTCATCCCCGGTGTTGAAAACAGTTTTGAATTTGCTATTTGGAAATTCGGAGTTCAGAGTAAGACTTCTAGAATACAGAAAATTACACTTCTTGACACATTTCTGTCATCTACATTTAAGATAAATAATAGTATCTCAGCATTGAATTTCAACTTTGTATTGGATTCAGAATTTTTTGAAGATGCTGAGAAAGTATGTGCTTCTTCAAGTAAATATTTCTTTAAAAAAAAAAAACCCTACATTTATTTTCATTCAGAATTATGATGTAACATTTACTAAGTCTGTGCATTTTTGTGCAGAAAGTGAAAAAAGTCCTTGCTATTTATTTAATGGGGAGATAGACCAAGTAGAGAAATGTTCATACAGACAAAGTGAGAATGATGACTGGGAGTGGCTCACCTGCAAATTGCAGCTCCCCCCGCCGCCAAGGCTGAGAAGAGAGGAGGCCCAAAGTAGTGGTGGCTACAAAGTAGACATGGCAGAGCTATTGGCTTTGGCCTATGAGTTTAAAGACCTACTTCCAAAGTTAGTCCCCACGTATTGTTATTTAGCATCACTGTGTCTTGCCAGCCTGTCCACATTTTTTTGGTTTTAAGGTCTGAGGAAGATGTCCTCCACATACC
This sequence comes from Dugong dugon, assembly GCA_030035585.1. Taxonomy (NCBI): domain Eukaryota; kingdom Metazoa; phylum Chordata; class Mammalia; order Sirenia; family Dugongidae; genus Dugong; species Dugong dugon. The sequence goes on from CM057462.1 coordinate 172,051,428, forward strand.
CTCTGCCTCCTTGTACTGCCAGATGCAGGCTCATAGAAGTAATAATAATGTAACATTTTTAGCTCATTCTATAGATTTCAGAGCACTTCTACATTTTATTTTGCTGTGATTTGTGCATAATCAACTGTTTCTATAGAAGTATTCAGAAGCCATGAATACTTGGGATCAAGGGGGAAAAGAAAATGTGTTGAACTGCATGGACTCAGGTAGATATGAAGTGTTCCAACAAAAATCATATTAAGCCAATAATAAAAATTGACTGAAGTTTATTGAATGTATGATTTGCAAATCCGGGTAAAGTTTCAACTAGAGAGTCAAAAATGTTCCAAAGATGAGAAAACCTCTAAACACTCTTACATCAAATCTCACTAGCATTGCCTTGGAAAAAAGGGTCGGAACAGAATTGATAAACAAATTAGTGGTCAGGAAGGGTTTTCATACAGGATTGTCTTGAATAACAATTAAAACAATTACTGATTTACCCTAAAACATAGCTCCTAGTCTGGCCTTTGGAGTCTCAATTTCTAGAAACTGACTGAGTTCTTCAAAAGAGCACGATGCCCAAGGCAAAACCGTCTCACTAGTTTATCTAGACCATTGTTCGACTCAAAGGTGATTTTTTTGTTTCAAGTCTCAAGGTTCAAAAGGACACCTAAGGGCAAACGTCCTGGGTGGGTCACCCCTACTCCATGGACCTCAGAAATCTGTGTTCCAGGAGAATTAAAACAGTTTCTCAGAACTAACTGGTGTTAGGAGACCTATCAGGAAGAGGAGAAGAGAGAGAAGGGCCCAAGGGTGACATCTGATTATTTTTCAGCTTTGCCTAGGGCTGGACCTGATTCTGATGTATTAGACATCTGTGTTCTCCCATAAGCAGCCCGTGCAGCTCCAGAGCTGCTTTGGATGGGCTGGGCTGGTTGGTCTCTGACTGGCTTGAGGGAGACCAGAGTGATTGTTGATATTCACACTGAACAGGAAGGGGACTTGGCTACCTCTCACAAGACCCCACTTAACAGTAACATACTCCTATGTCTGAGGTTGCTCCCGCCTGGGCCGGGCCAGTTCACAGCTGCAGCTCCAAAAAGATCTGGTCTGTTCAGGCAAACAGCAAGCCATATAACATTACAGGGCATTTCAAACAGCCCAGTGATTTTCCAGCCTACCCAGGCTGTCTTTTTTTCCATCACCTGGAAAATGAGTATATCTAAATGTTGTTTCATCACATCAGTTACTGATGTCTAGGTTTAAATAACTAAGTACACTTATAAAATTAAAATTCTTACAATGCTACAAATTTACGAGATGGTATTATACAACCAGGGAGCCTTGGTGGCACAGTAGTTAAAGTGCTCAGCTGCTAACCAAGAGGTCAACGGTTTCAACCCCCCAGCCACTCCATGGGAGAAAGATGTGGTAGTCTGCTTCCGTAAAGATTGCAGCCTTGGAAACCCTACGGGGCAGTTCTTCTCTGTCCTAAAGGGCCGCTGTGAGTTGAAATTGACTCGACAGCAACAGATTTTTTTATTGTACAGCCATCAAAATTGCAGTTGCCAGTTATTCCTTATTTGTATGTGCTTTGCAGCTCTAATAATAATGAGGATTATTATCGTTATAACTAAAATAATATTGTAGCTAACCCTTATATTGTAGCAAACACCTAAGCTCTTTACAGATGTTAACTTAGAAGTATTTTGACATAAGTTATCTCATTTGATCCTTGTAACAAAGCTGTGAGTTAGGTAAGGCAAGTATTATTCCCATTTTGCAAGTGACAAAATCAAGGCTCAGAGAAGTTCAGTGATTTCCTTATTTACCTGCTTGCAAATGGCAACGTTTGAAGCATAATTCAGGTCTTCAGACGTCTAAGTTAGTGCTTTCTGGAAACTGCTTCTCGTGTAAGTGACATCTAGTATGTTTTGTATATAACGGAGAGAGCATGAGGATGTCTTTCTTCATCTCTAGATTCTGTACAAGAAATGAGAGAATCAGTAAGGTAAAAAAAAATGACATTTGCCTCCCTAAAGGGCCATTAACTCTTGGTTCTCAAAAAAAGTACCGGAAGTGAAGAATGGAGTAAAAGAAGCACAGTGTTTTTTAACACCAGGAGCTATATGGATTGGGAGGCAGAATGGAGCTCAGCTGGAACTTGAGATGCCTGAGGAGCAAAAAAGGAATATTAAGCCAATACAAGGATAATAAAGAAATTGTAAAGTTACATCTGAACAAATCATAAAAACTCTAAAAGGATGTCAAGATACAATGTGAAACAAACAACAAGAAACATTTTTTCTCATTTATTTGTTTCATTTGTAAGATAAATTAGATTTATAGAAGGCAAAAGATGTCCAAAGAACAGTTACACTCTTGAGAGAGAGAAGAAAGTGGAAAACATATGTCTATGGCAAGCCTGAGGCTCTTAGATGTATCAGTATGTTCTTTAAGATATAAACAATGTCAGCTTCTATATTAAGATTTATCCCTAGCCACAGCAAAAGCCACTTGTGAGCGAAGACTTTAGAATTAAACATGATAGAGAAAGAAATGGTTAAATGGTACTTTTTAGGTCCAGTGATTTCAGCCACCCTTCTCCAAGGCAAACTCCTGAGCAAAATTTTAATTTAAGATTGCTGTTGCTACATAAGGGCAGTTGAGTAAGCAGAGATACATCTTATTATTTCTAAAACTCAAAAAAATATTATCATAATACCTTTTGGTGCTTTCGTTATCCGGGATAGGGTAGAATCTACCCATAAAGACCCTTAGAAAACCAAATAGGATTGCTGTTTAGCCAATACCTCGATTGACTAAAGCTTCAAAAAAAGAGAGAGGACGAGAGGAGCGGGGGAGATTATCGTCACTCCGTAATTACTAGTATTTTCCATAACCTAGGCAACTCAGCTGTCTAAGAAACAAAATCCGGCTGAAACTGAACCTTCAAAAGTTTTCCTTCTACAATTTTTTTTTAAGGCTCAGAGTAGGATCTCTGTCATACTAAAGTCCCTCCTAGATGTCTGGAAAAAGTCTTACAGTCTGGGAGACATTCCAGAATATGCGCAGTGACCATTACCACAGGCGTGAACTTCTTAATGCATTTTGCAGAAATCTCCACCACGATGAAATTGATTACTGTCTGAAAGCATTTTTTTTTTTTCAAAATAGCAAGCAGCTAGAATATGCTTTTCTTATGTTTTGTTACATCCCTAAGTATCTCATATGGACTGAATGTGACTGGAGAAAGTTACAGCTCTGAGTGATATACAAAGTCTAGTTTAAACTGTTTTTTCTTAACTGATGAGTTAGGTGAATAAAAAAAAGGAAAAAATCAGAACCTATGAAGACTACACATTCAAAAGTATATATTGATTACTAAAACTTGAGTTTATGTCTAGTTTTCCTGCTGCAGAAATGAAAAAAAAAGGTTAGAGAGTAAATGTGAAGAAATGGCTTTTCAAGGAACAGGTGGAAATTGGAAAGAAAATGGAACCTGGAGCTTGTGAGTGTAATTCTGTCTGCCTGGTGAGGATGGAGGAGGGGGTTGAAGGGCTTGTCGTAATGTTTTTACATAATGGAGATCAAATTATTCACATTTTCTACTGCTTTCTGTACATGAATTGTAGCAAAGGAGTGAACTTGTGGCTAACAGGCATTACTGTTGTTTTTATTCACCTAGTTCAGATAATTGCAGCAGAGCTGTCGCCAGGCTTGTTCTAATGTGACCTCAGAAACGTCTGATGACTCAGAGAAGAGAAAAGTGCAGGGAAAATATTTGAATCATAGTAAAGAAAGGATGGAGGGATATCAACTATGGAATTTCTATTCCTCATTTTCATTGCAGTTTCCGTGTTCTTGCTGGAAGTTGGAAGGTTGCTCAGTCCCTGGTATCACTCGCACCTTAGCTTGACAGCACACTGAGGTTAGTCACCACTGCTGGAAGATTGCTTCCTGACAGTTACTCATATGAGTCAATCGTCAGAAGTTTTGAAGTTCTTAAATAGAAGCTGATGTGCATTTCTTCCTGTTGTACAGTCACTGAAGGTATTATTCAGAAAAATTCAATTATTTCCTGTCTTTGAGCAAGGTTTCCCTCAAAACTGCCCCAGATTATCTATCTACTCATTCATGAGTATCACATTTTGTGAGTATTTCATATTACATGTATATGTGAATTGAAATTCTTATTCTTGTGATCCACAGGGAACCGCAGAAGGAGGTAGGAGATAGTATTTTAGAAGCTCAAATCTTTTATTTTATATTGTCACCAGGAACTTGAAGAAAAAAGAAGAATCCAAAAATATTAAACACATTTATGATTTTAGAAATTGTTTATTAAGTAGCACAAAACGATTTTAGTACATAAGAGGAGGTGATCAAATAATTCTAATCTATGCTCAGTGTGTGATTCCAGTAAACAGGAAGAAAGTGAAAGGTAGAAGGCCCCTTAGACCAACACTGGAGGGAAACGAGCCATTCTTTGCTTTCTGATGCGTTCTCATCTCATTCGTACACCCAAGCTACCTTTTATATGAGATTATAACATTTTCGCTTTGGAAGAAACTGTAGAGATCACTTAGTCAAACATCCTCTTTTGATAGATAAAGGAAACTAAGGCCTAGGAAGGTAAACTAAATTGCCCAAGGTCAGACAGCTAGTTAAAGGAAGAAAATCTGAATCTCAAGAAGTGGGTTTGGGACCTACCAAGTCTAATGTTCGTCTTCTTTTCCCACGCACTGTCCTTTCCACCTAACTCTTCTCTCCCTAACAGGAGAGCAGCAGCAGTAACTCCACCGTTGTCAGACAGGGCAGGGATGGCTTTTAGAGGGGAGCCCCTTGCACACAAGACCAACATGCTTCAGGCCAGCAGAACTAGAAATGACTGCCTAGTCTTCCTTCATACTAGACCCGCCTCAGAAATTACTTCTTTGTGGAAACTGCTTCGACATCTTTGGTTAAAAGTGACTATTAGAAGAGGGCATGATGGGGTATCTGGAGGACTAGTGATACTCCGTTTCTTGATCTGAGCACTGGTTACATGGGAGCATTCAGTTTCTGAAAATTCTGTGAGCTGTGCGTGTCTGGATACTTCAATAAAAAGTTGAAGCAGTTTACAGAGCAGTTAAAAAATCATTGTTAAGGAAAGCATATTGGCTTCAAAGAAATTAAATACCTCCAGAAATTATTTTGCAATCATGTTTTTAAAAATTTAAGCAAAAGCATCACTGTTTGGTATAACTAGAGCTTTTATTGTAAAGAAAATCTAAAGCTCCTTAAGGTAGAAAGTTTTTCTGGATGATGGGTCTTTCCTACATGTTGTGTAACTGCTGAAGGAATCTAAAAAGCAAAAGCTGTTAGATGTTTACGGCATCTTTACACCATGGGAATTATTCTAAATTAGAGCTAATGTACAAATTCATAGCTTTTCCCCCAATCTTCATTTTAGTGTATAATTTATATCTGAATACCTATGAAATCTATTCCAAAACTTCATGGAAACCCATTATAATTCTTAAGGATAAAAATAAAGCTCAGGAGTTGTCCTAGTTGGGTAATACACTATTCTAGTTATTTAAATATTATCATTAACAAAAAAATATTTATACATAAATATACACGTACATATACACACACACAAAGAATTGAAATATGGTAAATATTCTTTACCTCTAAAACTATCCCAGACATAATTAAATCTGTGATGAGTCAGAAGCATTTCAGGATCTTTTAGTACCTTAAATCACTGCATACTGTAGTTAATATCCTGCAAAAAAGGATATAAATTAAAAAGTAAATGCATAACGGTGTAGGTATAGAGAGATTGCTGAAAAATTAGTACTTACTAATTATTAAAAATCAGTCATTCTGTTCAGTAGTAAGAATGAAGTAATGCTACAACCTGAAAAAGTTAGATGGAGAGCACAGTGTGTGGGAAGAGAAGAAAGAACCCTAGACTAGGAGTTCTCGCTTCCTTTCCTTTTCCAACTTCAGTGGAGGGCATATTGATCAGAAAAAAACCAAATAGCAAAAATGTGGAAAGGAGATTTAAGACATAAGGTGCCAAACTTGAATAAAATAATTTAGCCATTTAGTTCCAAAATAAGATGCTGAGTTCTAGACCTCATCCAAACATAGCCTCTTAATATATTGGGAAGTCATGTTGCAAAATGGCTTCTCCATTCAGAGGTATAATTCCCTTAGAAAATTCACATATATCTTATGCAATTTATTTCTGAAAATACTTAGAGAAAACTGTGTAATAAAATTTGGATTCCTCTGACTTCCTTATCAGTATCTTTATCTCAGGTATGTTCTACCACGGCAGTGATGACATGGTACAGTAACCGGGATCCATTTGTTCCTGATGGTACAGTAACCGGGGCATTGATCCATTTGTTCCTGAAAAAATTATCTTCCATTTCAAAATGCAAAAACCTGGCTTCCTCATTTGTGATGGGTGCTTTGTCATAATAGAATGACCAGACAGAAGGTTTCAACTCATCAAATTACATCTAAAGCCAAAAACTTAATCTCGTTGACCTCTAAATTCAAAAGGTAAAGTTATTCAAAGATGCTCAAGACCAAATTAGAGAAAAATGATTATTTCTTCTCAGTGAACCCTTCTTTCCTGTAGATGGAATTTAACTCTGTGGGACAAGAAACTTGGTTTGGCCCTTTGACACCGATTTATGAAAATAACCCAAAGAATGGAGATGCCTTTGTTTTCCAAAGCAGCCAGGCAAGTAGGGACTACACATATCCCACACCTAGAGAACTAACTTTAGGAAGGGGAGCCGTATAGTCATGCATATTCATTGATTGGATTGATCATAACTATGCGTTAAGGTCCAAGTCATGCACATGACCTAGGGCCTTGGAGTGCTCTCTCTTGGAGGCCTCATGGATTGGTCAGAACATCTATGCAGGGAAGAGGGTGTAGCACGCCAGGGGAACAGTGGAAGCTTATGGTGCCAGACCTCTCCCAGACCTTGCTTGATAATGTGTCTTCATGAAGCGGGAAAGTGGGGATATGAGTTACCTTCACATTTTGGAAATTAGCCTTATGTCGCCTGTTATTCATACAAACCGCTTGGGCAAATGTAACATTCTTTTCACCTCTGTGATCACCAGAGCTTCTTTACAGCGAATGTAGAAAAGAAACATTAGGGGAATATGTATATAAAGCAATTGTTTAATATGTCTGTGACCTTCGTTTATGCTCAGATTTAAAATCCAGGATAAACCAAGTTTCCCCCCTAGGTTTCCCACTATAGTTTGATACTTTATCTCGATACGTACCATCAGCAGTGGATTCTGGGCATTAAAATTTCATTTGACTATTAGAAAATCATTATTTTTGATTTCTTTCATGAGGTCATTTCCAGGCTTCACAAGAATCTCACTTTACTAATTGAGACGATTCATCAGTGGTTATTTATTCCATTGGAAATGGAATCTTTCCTAGGAAGACAATGTTCTAATTAGAATTACAGTTCATAAGCATTATCACCCATATAGCGATAGCCGTTCTGACTTTACTGACCCTCCTAAAGCCCACCCTTATAGGATCGCCCCTGTTCCCTGACACATGGAGAGGTGGGGAGCTCTTTGGAAGCTTGGGAGCACCCTCCCTCTCTCTTTTCCCTGCTGACTCTGTCTCTTTCAGGAGCAGCAGTGCTACTTTCAGAGATCCAAAACCAGTATGGCTCCTGGGAAGTCGTGTACTTGGTCATGGTTGTTGTTGTGTACCATCGAGTCAATTCCAACTCACAGCGACCCATAGGACAGAGTAGAACTGCCCCACATGGTTTCCTAAGCTGTAATAGTTACAGAAGCAGACTGTCACATCTTTCTTCCATGGAGCAGCTGGTGGATTTGAACCTCCAACCTTTTGGTTAGCAGTCAAGCACTTAACCACTGTGCAACCAGTGCTCCTGTGGTTATGGTTAGGGTCTGCCAACCAATTGTGTTCAGTCCTTTACCCTCTGAGATAATTAAATGCTCTTGGTGGCTCTTTTTATGTCAAAGCAAGTGAAGATTCAATAGGAAAGCTTTAAATGGAGCAGAGGCCTCTTTTGCATTACAGATCTTCTGTCCAGTCCAGTTTTGGCTTCATGCTTTATTTTCTTCTGCTCACTGTGTGCTGTTATATTTCTTACTTGTTCTGTTCTCCTCATTCTTGCCTTCTCTTCCTTCTCCTGACTGATGCTGTTTCTGAAAAATCAATTCTACGATTATTTTAGAAGATACTATATGCCACTTGTAAAATTCCTTCCTATTCTATAGAAATAATGACAGTGATGTACAACACGAGTTAGATTCAGCTCAGCAACTAACAGCAACAACAACCCTCACATCTTATCATTACAGAGAAGTACCTTAGTGAGCAGTCAAGTCAGAGGAGAGTGAGAGAAGGACAGTAGCATATTTAGCCAGACTCTTACTTAAAAGCAATTAATAAGAAAATAGCTGTATTGCCCAGTTAGCATATAATAGTGAGACTGACAGAAATGAAATAATTGTGTGGTTTGTGTTTGGAGTAAGTACGTAAGAAAACATAAAAAAAGTACATTAGAAAAGTGAGAGAACAATGTATCATGTTACGCTGGTAATATTAAAATTAGAGTAAGAGTAAGAAGCAATTGATGTAACTTGTGGTTCTCAGTAAGATGCTGAAGTTGTCTTAACTTTTGGCAAGTTTTTTTTTTTTTTTTTTAAGCAAAACTTGACTTGCCCTGATGTGAAGTTATTTATAATCCTTATGTATCCCGTTTAATGTGACTGTTCACATATTTACTGCAGAAGCACTAATGGGGGGAGTTTGTAATCTATGATCTAGGCATAATATCACCTTCATAAATTCTAAAAAATTCTGAATTCTCAAACATATATGGTCTGAAGGACTTCACGTGAGGGATTGTGGACTTGTATAACTATCAACCCATTGGGAAGAGAACTGTAAGGGGTATTGTGAATGAGCTAAAGTCTCTTCTTTAATAGGGGAAGTCAGTAGCTATTGTTTAAAGTAGTTAAATCAGGAAGTAAACGTGTAAGCATATTATACAGGTTTATGGAAAGAAAAATCTAAACACAGAAACAGTTGAAAGAAATTGTATCTAGAAAGTGGGCCTGGAAGTGGAGAGGGATGGGATGGGAGGCTTGCTTTTCATCATCGGCTCTTCCAAATGCTCTGAACTATTATCACGTGCATGTATTACTTTGGCTTTAAAAATTAAATTTAGTATTTTGACAAATGTTTCTTGAGTTTATACAATGCATTAGACACTGTACTAGATTCTGGAAATGTAAAAATTAAAACCTTCAAGTGTCTAACATGGAAAACACACTTACAAACAACTAAGCATAATACAAAACAGTAAGTGATAATCTAGCTGTATGAACAGAGAAGAGAGTGATTAATATTTTCCAGGGCTGAGAGCAATGCGAGCGTGTGTTAAGTGAGTGTGTGTGTCTATATTTATCTATCGATCCATCGATCGTCTATCTACCTACCTATCATCTATCTACCTATCTATATATACGTATGTATCTATATCTGTCTATCTATCTGTATGTATTTATATACATATATGATGGGCCTGGTGGGCTGTGGGAGAAGGAAGAGGGAAGTCGGTCAGGGGAGGCGTCACAGTGGAAGGAGGTAAGAGGGTGAGAGGGAAATGGAGATGGGGAAAAGATACAAAACAGCTTGTGGTGGAGAGCCCTTTTCATGCCTTTCTGTAGCCAGCAAAAACCTGCTGGCAGTTTCTTTCAATTAAACCCACCTTCCCTGCCAAGGAGGAAGCTGTTCAGATGGCTTTTTGCCCTCGGGGAGGGGGTGTGGAAAGGTGTATTTTACATAGAAAACTCATGTCTTAATTTTACTCTCAAAATGGAAGACCCTGGGAAAATGTACATGAGCAGGAAAAATTTTCAATAAGCACAGTATCAGGTTACCTTTCTCTAGATTACACAAAATGTCTAGAGTAAGTGAAACGTGGCTCATCTGACCAGGTCCTAAAGTAGGCAGTTAACTAAATCTCCCAGGTGGTCTTCAAGGATAGCCCTAAAACCAGAATTCATTACACTAATCCAACCTAAAGATTTTAAGGGCATGAAAAAATATGATGAGGTCATCGAATAGTAACACTTATTTGTTCCCATACCCGTCTTGGCAGCTGCAGCAGCTGTGGTAACTCTTCAAACATCCAGATTGGGTAAAACCATAAAGTTGAGCCTTGGAGTTTAGGACTAGATAGAAATTTCTTGGAGTACCAGGCTTTTGATACAGTGGAAATTATGGCATCAGAGCCGTATGCAAAGTGATGACAATGAGGAGTGATCAGATACATTGTGATTAAATACAATATACAAAGAGTTAGTAGGAAAAAATTTGGAGAATGGGAAAAATTCTCCAAAGAGAGCTCAGCAATCAATGCTTCTAGTCTGCGTAGGGTAAAAAGTGCACATGGGAGAAGCATGAGGCCTCTGACAGGTGGCAGGGGAAGCAAGTTGACAGATGAGCTTTACATTTCTTAAAAACCTTGTCTTTATCTCAGAGTTCACAGAGGCGCATGGGAAAGGAACAGATGTCAGAAACAGCAGTGCTTCTCAGGGAAGATTAAGTGGTGGAGGAAACGGAGATCGCATTACCAAATAAGACAGGAAGGGAAACCAGTGTTGTCCAAGCAGAACTGGACCAGATGACCAGGTGGAATTTGGATCTGAAGTGTGAGGGGATATCATATTAAAGCAGTAAACATCAAAATATGACAATGTAGCTGGTTGGGATTACGTTAATCAATGACAATGCTGGGTGCTTATTTTATTTGTTAATAAAATAACTATAAAAAACAAAAACCAAACCCATTGCTGTCGAGTCAGTTCCGACTCATAGTGACCCTATAGGACAGAGTAGAACTGCCCCGTAGGGTTTCCAAGGAGTGGCTAGTGGATTCAGACTGCCGAACTTTTGGTTAGTAGCCTGAGCTCTTAACCACTGTGCCACCAGGGCTCCAAAATAACACCATAGAGGATAAGAAAATAAAATTTTTGTTTTTAGATACATATATTGTTCCATGAAGTCGCTGGATGGTACAAAAGGGCTAATGTACTTGGTTGCTAACCAGAAGGTTGGAGTTTTGAGTCTACCCAGAGGTACCTCAGAAGAAAGACCTGGCAATCTACTTAGAAAAATTAGCCGTTGAAAACCCTGTGGAACACAGTTCTACACTGACACACATGGGGTCACTATGAGTCAGAGTCAACTCAATGGCAACTGTTTATATATAGTTCCATGTCAGAATTGCTGGGAAATTAGAAGTATTATTGCAATGTATTGGAAAAAAGTAAGGTTTAGGAAGATTTAGGATTATGAGACAACTGATTGGATTGCTTCCCATACTTTTCGTTCATTTCTCTCCTCATTCTTTCTCTTTACTTCATCTTTTCTTCTTGTTGAGGGATGTGGAGGTATGGGAACTCACAGTGGTATTCAAAGAAAACTAATTTATTATTAAGGATCTTGCCCACATTATTTAATGTAGAAAATACCTAGAAAGTTAATCAGTTTGTACATGTAGCCTATTTCTTTTTCTTATCATTATTTTTAAATAACAATATTCATTTCTGGGGATAATGTAAAGTTAAATGTGAAACAAATACCTTATAATGAACCAAGTGATATTTATAGTAGTGGTTTTTGTTAATATATTGTCATGCTCCATTTTTTTTTTTTTTTTTTTTTTTTTACCTTTTTAACCTTCTGACTTATTCTAATCGGGAAAGACTCTAAAACATTTTGCACAGTTAAAAATGCTAAATCATTTACTCTCTTTACAAACATTTATTAAACTCTTGTTATGTATCAGATACTGTTGTGAGAGGTAGACACATGGAGAATAAAGCCTGATTCCTGTCCTCAAGGAAACAATAAGTAAAATGAAGTGTTATCCTGTGCCCAGATAAAGGCATGTGCAAGATACAGTGGAGCACAGAGAGAGTTTGGGAGGTGAGGGTAGGGGACATACGAGAGAATAGGGTACTTGAGCTAAATCTTGAAAAATGAGTATGTATTCACTAAGAAAACATTTCTATCAGAAATGAATTCATTGGATTTCTGGTCTACATATTAAAGATCTTCCCAACCAAAGGAACATGGGGCTGGAAGTTAGAAGACCTGGGCCTGCCCCTACTTAGCATTGTGACTTCAGGCAAGTCACATGCCTTTTTTGGCTATCAGTTTCTTCATCTGTAAAGAGAACTTTAGATTTTATCAGTAATGAATGTTCTTGGTGGTTTGAATACTGCAGTCTAGGTGGTGATTTTAGTTAAAGGAAATGGTGTTCACTGTAACAACAGGAAGGGAAGGACTGGCTGCAAAAGTACAGAATTGCCTTGGTAAAGGAATTCCTACACTCTTGTTCATTCATTCTGCTAAGATGAATTAACATCCACTGTGTTTCCTGTGTCTGGAAATGTTTTTATCCCAGATATCCACCCTGTTTATTCCCGAGCTTCTTTTAGGTCTTCACTCAATGGTCATCTTCTCATGAGGCCTTTCACTCACTCACTCACTCACACACACACACACACACACTCACACACACACACACACATCCTCTCTCACACTCCCTATTCCCCATTTCAAGCTTTATTGTGCTTCATAAAATCATCACTTTCTACTATTCTAAAGTAATCACTTGTTTATCATCTTATTTGTCTGTTATTACCAAAAGGTAAGATGAGGGCAAGGGTTTTGACTGTTTTGTTCAATGCTATGTACTTAATGCACAGAATAGAGCCTATTACATAGTAGGCCCTCAGCAATGTTAATCAATTCTTGGTTATCAAGTTGCTGAGGGATTCCAGGGTGGTTGTGAGTATATTGTTGAAGTGAGAATGGGCAGGGAAACTAGGAAAGTCAGAAGTGGTATTGGATGCAAGACAATAATTTTCAAATGTTTTGAGTGATAGCATCTTTGCTTCAAATGAAAACTTACGTAGAAAGCCTCATATGAAAAGAGATTAGGCACAGACATAGTCCAGGCGAAACAGATGGAGGGAACATTGCCCAGCCTGCTTTTCTCCTGCCTCCTCAAGGTGGTCCCTGCAGAAGCTCTGCAGAGTTTTTCTCAAATTTTCCTAATCTCAAAAATCACTTGGGAAACTTGTTAAAAATCCAGATTGCCTGACTCCTCCCCTAAAAAAGAATGAGCCTATAAGGGGAGGTTGTGAAGGGGCAGAGGTGTGTGCCAAGGGTGGTGATTATAGATAATAGGGAAGCAAGAATTTGGGAGGCCAAGTAGAGAGATAGGTTAGCAAAAGGGCAGGGGGTCTATTGAGTTAAGCAATTTTAATGGTCGTCAATCACTTACACTTGTTTCCCACATAAGAAGGAAAAATTGGATCTTGGTTTGGGCTGAGAATCAGATATGTTTAAAAGAAAAAAACAAAGCCATATTTAGGGGTTTGTTTTGTTGAATTTTATTATTGACAATGGCGCCAAAGAACCAACATACAACCACTTGAATTAAATAGAACATTAACAGAGCTCTAAACATTCAAACGTGACAGAGAAAATTCCGTTGGTCAGAGATCTCAGAAGAGATATAACTCATTCATTCATTGAATGCTAGTACACACACACACACACACACACACACACACACACACACACACACACACACACACATCCCAGAAAAATATGTATTCATATTCCTTGTTCTTTTATATTAAGTATATGTAAAACCTAATCAAATTATCTCATTTCAGTTATACTACCTTGCTAGACACATTCTTCAACTGCAGGCTCCGTTTTAAATCCTTTCCACTGTATCTTCTGTCCCCCTCATTCTGTTGTGAAAAATTCCCATATATCCTGTAATTTTTTACCCATAATCCTTAAACTTCTTGCATTCATTGTAATCTGACTTTCCCCTGAAAACATCCCTCAAAAATATCTCAAATAGAGAGTTCTCTCTTTCTCATTCCTCTTGGATGTCTCAAAGACTCCTCAGCATCAAAATATGTAAAATGGAGCTCATGGCCCCCACTTGTCTTCATCTCTTGTTCTCTGTCTCAGTGAACATCACCTCCATATCCAATCCATCACCAAATCCCTATCAATTTTACCTTGTAAATAGTTTTCAAATACATCTGCTCTCCTCCTTCTGCACCACAGCCACCCTAGTCCTAGCTATTGTTGTCTTTTTTGACTACTGAAATACCTTCCTACGTGCCTTACTTTCCACTTCTAGACATCCTCTAAGTCCTTGAAATTCTGCTGTAGGTGTTATTGTTGTGAGTTGGCTCCAATTCATGGCATCCCCATGTACAACAGAACAAAATGTTGTCCAGTCTTGCACCATTTTCACGATTGTTGGTATGCTTGACTCCGTTGTATTTTGAGTGCCTTCCAACCTAAGGGCTCATCTTCCAGCACTATATTGAGGAATCTGTTGTGATCCATAGGGTTATCTTTGACTAATTTTTGGAAGATCATCAGGCTTTTTCTCCTAGTCTCTCTTAGTCTGGAAGTTCCACTAAAAACTGTCCAACATGGGTAACCCTGCTGGTATTTGAAATACCGGTTACAGAGCTTCCAGCAATATACCAGGCACCACATTACAGCAAACTGACAGGTGGGTGGTGGGCTCTAGGTGTAGCTCCCATCTATCACTTCCTGGATAATCCCACTGCCATCACTCTGTTTCATCACCTCTCTGGGCCATTGGAGCAGCCAGTACCCCAGTTACCCTCCCAGTTTTTAGTCTCTTCCTTCTCTTATTTATGCTATGTTTTAATGCCAGATTAATCTTCAGAAAGCACACATTTCCTAACTACTCCACTGCTTGTTGAATTAAATCAAAACTTCTTAGTATAGCATTCCTTCACCAGAAATACCTCTCCTTATACATATGCCTATAAAATCCTGCCCAACCTTCAAGACTAAAAGCCTTTTGTGACCTTCTCCCAGCCTGATGAAACGTTATGCTCTTTGAACTCACATAGATCTGACTTCCCCTCTTGCCAGACAGTGGAAACTTCCTTGAGAGCAGAGTCTTAACCACATTTCTATCGTCAGACAGATCTTGTACTGTCTCTCACACGTAGGAAATCCTCAGTACATTTAGTGAATCTTAGTAAATTTTGTTTGAATCGTGTTTTAGACTTTGAGTCTATTTTAGAACAGAGCTAAATTACTGAATTCATTTTAATATGTTAGAGCTCCATACTAATCAAATGGAAACCACCCTGTATATGAAAGCATAGCTGCACTGTATTTGTTTTATTTCAAAGTGAGCCAGGTCCTTTTACCACCAGAGAGGAAGAAAGGGGATTAAGCTGAAATTAATGTTTTGATGAAGATGAGGCAGATGGCAAATTGACCCCAGGGAACAAAAAAATCAACTTGCCACATGTTAGCATCAGAGACACTCCATGATTGATGTTCAATGGCTTGGAAATTCTCTTAGGGCAAACTACATTTTCACTGCTTACTCACATACATTCTGAGGCATAGATTAATTTTAAAATAAGAACTTAAAGCTATAAGGAACCTCAGACATCAGCTAGTTGCGGTTTTCAAACTTTTCCCTCTCTCCTTTTTTCTGTTTGAGCATTACAACTCTTTATTCAATCAGAATCCTCCATGAAATCCCATTATATGAAATAAATAAAAATGGAGTTGTTTTGGTTAAAGCAGAGTGGGAGCTCAGAATCCTGCCTTCTTGTCTCTGGGCACTGCAGCTTCCATGGTGGCCCTTAAAGCACATCCGGAGAAACCCTAGAACACGGTGATCTCAGTTTGAACACCAGGGATCTGGTCTTGACCTCTCGTTTCTTACATGAGGAAATAGGTTCAGAGAGTTTGCATGACATGCCCAGAGTTACAGTATTGGCCAGAGGTAGGAGTAGAACTCAGGTTTCCTCCCATGACACTAGGCCATTTTCCTTGGTGTCATGTACTTCCTTCCAGTCACCTCAATTTAGTCTTTACTCTTTTTGGCTGCACGTGTGAACAAAAAGATCTTCTGAACTTCTTCCTTGTTTTGATAGCTTCTACTCTAAACTCTTTCACCAGCAACTATTACTAAATAGCCATTTTTTCTCCTGTAACTCCCTGGCATATCTCCTTCCTAAGATATTACTGTATTTTCATATAAAAATGCACTAACAAATTGGTGGTATGTTGACAGGCAATTTTAAGAACTCTATTTTGTTTCAGCATTCATGGAAACTTAGGATAATAAAGGTTGACAAGGGGAAAGAGTTAATAATTTTATTTTGAGACCAGAAAAGACAGGATTAAAAAGATGGGAGAAAAACACAACTTTTTTTTTTTAAGGAGGAGAAAAACTTTATCAGCTCCACATTTCACAAAATGAAAACTACTTCATTGTAAGAACACCTTTTATGAAAAAAATTCAAGAGGATTAGAAAATTAAAAAAAAAAATCGCACCATCCAGAGAAAAACCACTACTAACCCTTCCTTTAGACATCTCTCTTTGAGTGTAAATGCATTAATTTATATAATTTAATACAAATAGAATTATACTATATATGCTAGGAGTCCCTGAGTGGCACAAATGGTTAAGCACTGGACTACTAACTGAAAGGTTGGTAGTTCAAATCCACCCAGAGGCATCTCGGAATTAAGGCCTGGTGGTCTGCTTCCAAAAAGTCACAGCCTTGAATACTCTATGGAGCAGTTCTACTCTGCACACTTGAGGTTGCCCTGAGTTGGAATTGATTGGACAGCAGCTAACAGCAACAACATATTATACATGCTACCACCTGATTTTTTTAGTCAAGTACTATGTCTGTGGTCTTCCCACCAAAGATAGATATGTTACTCTATTTCATAGTTACTCAGAGTTCCTTTGTGTGGATTTGTTATAATTTATTTAATTAGCCCTCTGTTGATGGTTATTTACATTGTTTCTAGTTTTTAACTATTACGTTTATTTATTTATTGTCTTTGGTGAAAGTTTACAACTCAAGTTAATTTCTCATTCAAAAATTTATACACATTGTTTTGTGACATTAGTTGCAGTCCCCACAATAGCGACAGCACTCTGCCCCTTTCTACCCCAGGTTCCCCATGTCCATTCATCCTTTTCCTGTCCCTTCCTGCCTTCTCACCCTGCTTCTGGACAGGAACTGCCCATTTGGTCCTGTATATCTGATTGAACTATAACTATTACTTTTAAATGTTAAAATAAACATCATTGCACATACATATTTATATACATTTACCTCTTCAGGATAAACTTGTAGAAGAGAAATTGCTGGGTCAACAGGTATCTCCATTTTAAATTAAAATATTTTTAATGAATGTTTATTGTAAATAAAAAAATGTTAAAGAACAAAGAAATCACAGGCAAATTTGTAGTTTTAAGTGAAAACTCCTACAGCCCCCCTCTTCATTACCCCACTAGCTGAAGAGATCCTATATAGACTTCAGACTTTAAGTCAATATAACACTATAAACATAGAGATATTTTTTATTTTTAACTGCATACGTATATGTATATATATATATATGTGTATATATATATATGTATATATATACACATATATATATATATAAAACCAACTTGTTCAATGGCTCTTGAACAAACTTGTAGATCAGGGCACATCTATGCAGCTCCTTCCCTTTACTGACTGCAGTGTGTCTCGTGCACAGGTAAAAGGAGGTTGAGAGAAGGGCTCTGGAACCTGGCTTCCCTCCTTCCACCAGCTGTATGACTATATGGTACATAGACTCTCTGCATTTTTAAACTGATATGATAGCAGTATTGGCTTCATAATACTGTTGGATGAATAAATAACTGTGTGGATTTGGTAAAATGCTTAGACCAATAAGCACTCAATAAATGTTAGCTATTATTAATATGTAACAATTTTTTAGCTAATCCCCAGTTGATGGGCATTGAAGTTTTTTTCAGTTTTTCAGCAATAATGCATAATAAGTGACATTTCATATATCTACAGTTGTGCAAGTATTTCCTTAGGTTACATTCTTAAATGTAGAAAATGGAATTACTGGGTCAAACATAAGCACATTCTAAATTTTGGTAAGTATTTTCATATCCCCATTCCACTCCCAGAAGCTGTGCCAATTAATACTCCAGTAAAGACTGTGTAAAAATATCTATTTCCCCAAATCGGGTTGATATGGAATGTTAACAGTCTAATATACAAATATACATAATATGCAGTTTTCATGAGCATTTCTATGATCATTAGCAACATTCAGTATCTTCTATTTCATTGATCACTTGTCTTTCATCATCTGAGAACTGTGAAAATTATTCTTTGCTGAGGTAGGGCCAAGATGGTGGAGTAGTCAGATGTTTCCGGTGGACCCTCTTACAACAAAGACCCAAAAAAAACAAGTGAATCAATTATATATGACAGTCTAGGAGCCTTGAACGTCAAAGGCAGAGTTGACAAACCAGTCTGAGTGGCAGGGGGAGGGAGAGACGGTTCGGAAGCAGCGAGGAGTTGCCAGTCCTGACCCGGCAAGAGCCTGAGCACTTCAGGCCTGATTAGCTCATGGGTGAGCGTTGAGGCAGGCAAGCAGTGGTGCTAGGGAGGCACATTTTCTGCACTGGGAGAGACTCAGCGCCAGAGGGTCTACTTGGCCGCCCTGAACCAGTGAGAAGGAGCCCTGGATTGATGAAAGATAAGTACTTGCATATGGCCTACCATGTGGATCAAAAACACACCCCTTAGGGAAAAACCTCTCTCCCATTTACCTCCCCGCTCCCTGCTCTGCACTGGGTCCCAGACCAGCTTCAGAAATTGCTGAGTCCCCTGGGACAGAAGTAGGATCTGTCACACACCCTGAGCCATTCCCCGGCCTTGGAGAGTGAACAAATTAACGAATGGGAAAAAATACACTGCCAGCTCCCCTAAACCAGGAACCCAGGGTAGGCATAGCTCCTTCTCCTAGGCGCAGGCATAAGGGATCCACAGAGTTTGAGTGCCTTTCCCCCTGCAGAGACTTGTGTGGGCCCATTTCAACAGCATAGGCCCACATTACCGTAGTACAACAGGGTTATACCTGAAGTCTAACTTCAACTGTCTCAGCTGTGAAGTGGCAGGTTCATGACATTTGACACTGCTCTGCCCATTAAGCAGGGTCTTCACCTACTCACATCAGGGGCCTGAGGACTGGTGTGTCCACCCATGCCACCTAGCCACCTGCAATAGGGGCCCAAGAATAAGAGGTGCCCCCGAGTCCTTACAGCCAATAGCATTGGGTGCTCATAGTCCAGCTGCAAAACCCACCCAACTACACTGTCTAGGGAACAGGGACATGCCTTCCTCCTGGACACTTGGGGGTGGCCGTCAGCCCCCTGCCTTGCTCAGAGTGTGTCCTCCTGTTGCAGCCAGATGCCTGTGCCTACACCAGTCACCCATGCCTGCCTAGGACTGTAGGTGAGAGCCTACACCACACACGTGGTGGCTATCTACCTGGGCACCTGAGCTGAATCCATACAGGAGGAGTGGGCAGACTCCTGAGCTCCCATACCTAGTAATAGATCTAATCACCTGGTGATGGGACATTAGAGCTTCAGAGATGCCAGTAAACAAACTAGCTCATACGAGAAGCCTATTTGGGCATATCAAAACAAAACAAGAAGCTAGGACACAGTAAGCAAACAAAATAAATATAATAACTTATTGATGGCTCGGAGACAACAGTCAATATCAAATCACATAAAGAGGCAATCCATGATGGCTTCAGCAAGCTCCCAAAATAAAGAATCTAGAAATTTTCCAGAGGAGGAAAATTTCTGGTAATTACTGGAGGCAGAATACAAAAGATTAATATGCAGAACTCTTGAAGAAATTAGGAAGGAAATTAATCAAAATTCAGAACACGCAATACAGGAAATTAAAAAGATTAGAGAGGAGCATAATGACAAATTTAATAGGCTGCAAGAATCCGTAGAGAGATAGCAATCAGCAATCCAGAAGATTAACAATAAAACGTCAGAATTAGACAAGTCAATAGAAAGTCATAGGAACAGAATTGAGGCAATGGAAGTCAGAATTAGTGAGACCGAAGATAAAGCACTTGACACCAACTTATATGAGGAAAAATCAGATAAAAGAATTTAAAAAAATGAAGAAACCCTAAGAATTATGTGGAACTCTATCAAGAGGAATAACCTATGGGTGATTGGAGTACCAGAATTGGGGGGATAACAGAAAATACAGAGAGAATTGTTGAAGATTTGTTGGCAGAAATCTTCCCTGATATCGTGAAAGATGACAAGATATCTATCCAAGATTGGTCATCAAACCCCACATAAGGTAGATCCCAAAAGAAAGTCACCAAGACATATTATAATCAAACTTGCCAAAACCAAAGATAAAGAGAGAATTTTAAGAGCAGCTAGGAATAAAGGAAAAGTCATCTATAAGGGAGAGTCAGTAAGAATTAGCTCGGACTACTCAGCAGAATCCATGTAGGCAAGAAGGCAATGCGATGACATATATAAAGCCTTGAAGGAAAAAAATTGCCAGCCAAGAATTATATATCCAGCAAAACTGTCTCTCAGATATGATGGTGAAATTAGGGCATTTCCAGATAACCAGAAGTTTAGGGAATTTGCAAAAAACAAACTAAAATTACAAGAAATATTAAACGGAATCCTCCGGTTAGAAAATCAATAACATCAGATAACAACCCAAGACTAGAACATAGGACAGAGCAACCAGATATCAGCCCAGATAGGGACGTCATAAAAGTAAATTAAAACTAAAACACTGAAAATAGGGAAACGGATGTCAATATATAAAAAAGGACAACATGAAAACAAAAAAGAGGGGCTTAAAAAATGTAGACATAGATTTTGCATATGGAGAGGAAGTCAAGGTGATATAAAGAAATAAAAGACTGATATAAACTTAGAAAAATAGGGGTAAATATTAAGGTAACCACAAAGGAAACAAACAATCCTATGAGTCAAAATAAAAAATTAGTGAACACAAAATCAGCAACAATGAAAAGAAGAAAAGAAAATACATAAAGAAAAACAATTTAGCACAGAAAATTAAGTGGAACAAAGAAACTGTCAACAACTCACAAAAAAAGACATCAAAATGACAGCAATAAATTCATACCTATCAATAATTACACTGAATGTAAATGGACTAAATGCACCAATAAAGAGACAAAGTGGCAGATCGGATAAAAAAACATGATCCATCTATATGCTGCCTACAAGAGACACACCTTAGACTTAAAGACAGAAACGAAATAAAACTCAAGGATGGAAAAAATGTATCAAGCAAACAACACTCAAAAAAAAGAGCAGGAGTGGCAATATTAATCTCCGACAAAATAGACTTTAAAGTAAAATCCACCACAAAGGATAAGGAAGGACACTATATAATGATTAAAATGTCAATACACCAGAAGGACATAACTATAATAAATATTTACACACTCAATGACAGGGCTCCAGAATTCATAAACTCTAACAGCACTGAAAAGAGAGATAGACAGCTCCACAATAGTAGGAGGAGACTTCAACACACCACTTTCGGTGAAGGACAGAACATCCAGAAGGAAGACCAGCAAAGACACAGAAGATCTAAATGCTACAGTCAACAAACTTGATCTTATAGACATATACTGAATACTCCACCCAGCCGCAGCCAAGTACACTTTCTTTTCCAACACACATGGAACATTCTCCAGAATACACCACATATTAGGCCATAAAGCAAGCCTTAACAAAATCCAAGCATCAAAATATTACAAAGCATCTTTTCTGACCAGAAGGCCATAAAAGTAGAAATCAACAACAGAAAAAGCAAGGAAAAAAATCAAACACATGGAAACTGAACAACACCTTGCTGAAAAACTACTGGGTTATAGAAGAAATTAAGGATGGAATAAAGAAATTCATGGAATCAGATGAGAATGAAAACACATCCTACCAGAACCTTTGGGACACAGCAAAAGCAGTACTCAGGGGTCAGTTTATAGCAATAAATGCACATATCCAAAAGGAAGAAAGGGCCATAATCAAAACATTAACCCTACAATTGGAACAATTAAAAATAGAGCAGCAGAAGAAGCCCTCAGGCGCCAGAAGAAAGGAAATAATAAGAATTAGAGCAGAATTAAATGAAATAGAGAATAGAAAAACAATTGAAAGAGTTAACAAGACCAAAATCTAGTTCTTTGAAAAGATCAACAAAATTGATAAACTACTGACCAAACTGACAAAAGAAAAACAGGAGAGGAAGCAGATAACCCATATAAGATATGAGATGGGTAATATCACAACAAATCCAACTGAAATTAAAAGAATCATAAGAGAATACTGTGAAAAATTGTACTCTAACAAATTTGAAAACCTAGAGAAAATGGACAAATTTCTAGAAACTCACTACCTACCTAAATTAACCCGAACAGAAGTAGAACAACTACATAAACCACTAACAAAAGAAGATATAGAAAAGGTTATTAAAAAACTCCCAACAAAAAAAAAAAAAAGCCCTGGCATGGATGGCTTCACTGGAGAAGTCTACCAAACTTTCAGAGAAGAGTTAACACCACTATTACTAAAGGTATTTCAGAACATAGAAAAGGATGGAATACTCTGAAACTCATTCTGTGAAGCCAGCATAACCCTGATACCAAAACCAGGTAAAGACACCACAAAAAAAGAAAATTACAGACCATCCCTCATGAACATTGACGCAAAAATCCTCAACAAAATTCTAGCAAATAGAATTCATCAACATACCAAAAAAATACTTCACCATGATCAAGTGGGATTTATGCCAGGTATACAGGGATGGTTCAACATTAGAAAAACAATCAATGTAATCCATCACATAAATAAAACAAAAGACAAGAACCACATTATCAATCGATTATCAATCGATGGAGAAAAAGCATTTGACAAAGTCCAACACCCATTCATGATAATAACTCTCAGCAAAATAGAAACAGGAAGGAAATTCCTCAATATGATTAAGGGCATTTATATAAACCAACAGCCAGCATCATCCTAAATGGAGAGACTTTGAAAGCATTCCCCTTGAGAACGGGAACCAGACAAGGATGCCCTTTATCACCATTCTTATTCAACATTGTGCTGGAGGTCCTAGCCAGAGCAGTTAGGCTAGAAAAAGAAATAAAGGGCATCCAAATTGGTAGGGAAGAAGTCAAAGTATCTCTATTTGCAGATGATATGATCTTACACATAGAAAACCCCAACAAATCCACAAGAAAACTACTGGAACTAATAGAAGATTTCAGCAAAGTTTCAGGATAGATACAAGATAAACATATGAAAATCAGTTGGATTCCTTTACACCAACAAAGAGAACCTCGAAGAGGAAATCACCAAATCGATACCATTTACAATAGCCCTCAAGAAGATAAAATACTTAGGAATAAATCTAACGAGAGATGTAAAAGACTTATACATTGAAAACTACAAGATACTACTGCAAGAAACCAAGAGACCTGCGTAAATGGAAAAACATACCTTGCTCATGGATAGGAAGACTCAAAGTTGTGAAAATGTCAATTCTACCCACAGCTATCTACAGATACAATACAATCCCGATCCAAATTCCAACGGCATTTTTTTAATGAGATGGAGAAACAAATCACCAACTTCATATGGAAAGGGAAGAGGCCCCAAATAAGTAAAGCATTACTCAAGAAGAAGAACAAAGTAGGAGGCCTCACACTACCTGATTTTAGAGCCTATTATACTGCCACAGTAGTCAAAACAGCCTGGTACCGGTACAACAACAGGTACATAGACCAATGGAACAGAACTGAGAATCCAAACATAAATTCATCCACCTACGAGCAGCTGATATTTGACAAAGGCCCAAAGTCCATTAAATGAGGAAAAGACAGTCTCTTTAACAAATGGTACTGGCATAACTGGATATCCATCTGCAAAAAACTGAAGCAAGACCCATACCTCACACCATGCACAAAAACTAACTCAAAATGGATCAAAGACTTAAATATAAAATCGAAAACGATAAAGATCATGGAAGAAAAAATAGGGACAACTCTAGGAGCCTAATACCTGGCATAAAGACAATACAAACTATAAATAACAATGCACAAACACTAGAAGAGAGACTAGATAACTGGGAGCTTCTAAAAATCAGGCACTTATGCTCATCAAAAGACTTCACCAAGAGTCAAAAGACAACCTATAGACTGGGGAAAAAAATTTGACTATGACAAATCCGATCAGCGTCTAATCTCTAAAATCTACAAGATACTGCAAAGCCTCAAAAACAAAAAGACAAAAATAACCCAATTAAAAAATTGGCCAAGTATATGAACAGGCACTCCACTAAAGAAGATACTCAGGCAGCTAACAGACACATGAAAAAATGCTCACTATCATTAGCCATTAGATAAATGCAGATCAAAACTACAATGAGATATTGTCTCACTCCAACAAGGCTAGTATTAATCCAAAAAACAGAAAACAATAAATGCTGGAGAGGTTGTGGAGAGACTGGGACACTTAAATTCCATTGGTGGGAATGTAGAGTGGTACAACAACTTTGGAAATCGATTTGGCACTTCCTTAAAAAGTTAGAAATGGAAGTACCATATGATCCAGCTATCCCGCTCCTTGGAATATATCCTAGAGAAATAAGAGCCGTCACATGAGTAGATATATGCATGCCCATGTTCACTGCGGCACTATTCACAATAGCAAAAAGATAGAAACAACCTAGGTGCCCATCAACAGACAAATGGATAAACAAATTGTGGTATATCCACACAATGGAATACTATGCAACGATAAAGAACAACGATGAAGCCATGAAACATAACATGAAGGAATCTGGAAGGCATTATGCTGAGTGAATTTAGTCAGTTTCAGAAGGACAAATATTGTATAAGACCACTATTATAAGAACTCAAAAAAAGATTTAAACACAGAAGAAATCATTCTTTGATGGTTACCAGGGTGGAGAGGGAGGGTGAGGGTTATTCACTAACTAAATAGTAGACAAGAATTATCTTAGGTGAAGGGAAGGACAGCACACACTACAGGGAAAGTCAGCACAACTGGAGTAAACCAAAGGTAAGAAGTTTCCTGAATACAATCAAACACTTTGAGGGACAGAGTAGCAGGGGTAAGGATCTGGGAACCATGCTTTCAGGGGATGTCTAGGTCAATTGGCATAACAAAGCTTATTAAGAAGATGTTCTACATCCCACTTTGGTGAGTGGCACCGGGGGTCTTAAAAGAGTGCAAGCAGCTATCTAAGATGCATCAATTGGTCCCAACCACCTGGAGTAAAGAAGAAATGAAGAACACCAAAGACACAAGGAAAGTATTAGCCCAAGAGACAGGAAGGACCACATAAAGCAGAGACCTCATCAGCCTGAGACCAGAAGAACGAGATGGTGCCTGGCTACCACCAATGACCGCCCTGCCAAGGAATACAACAGAGAGTCCCGGATGGAGCAGGAGAAAGTTGGGGTTCAGAACTCAAATTCTAGTAAGAAGACCAGACTTAATGGTCTGACTGTGTCCGGAGGAACCCCGGAAAGCACAGCCCCTGGATTCTCTTATCAGCCCAGAACTGAAACGATTTCCAAGGCCAACTCTTCAGACAGGGATTGGTCTGGACTGTGGGACATAAAGTGATATTCGTGAGGAGTGTGCCTCTTAGCTCAAGTAGATACAATAGACTAAATGGGCAGCTTCTGTCTGGAGGTGAGAAGGGAAGGCAGAAAGGGTTAGGAGCTGGTTGAATGGACATGGGGATCGGGTGGAAAGGAGGAGTGTGCTGTCACAGTATGGGGAGAGCAATTAGGGTCACTTAACAATGTATATATAAATTTTTGTATGGGAGACTAGAAATGTAAACTTCATCTAAACTACAGTAATTAAAAATTATTCTTTGCTGCTTGTCAGAGTATTTTTTTTTTTTTGGACAGATTTTTTTAGAGCCCTCTGAATATTATGATTGTAATCTGTTAGTCATATATGTTGCAGGTACTGTTTCTGAAATTGTCATCTCTTTTTCAATTTTGTCCACTATTTTGCTACAAAGAAATGCCTCATAGCTGTGAGTCTTTTATAGCTTCAGGTTTTGTGTCAAAATATCAAAAAAGATTTTAAAAAACTTCAATCTTACCAAATCATCACCCATACTGTACTCTATCACTTCGAGTTTTTACCCATCTGAAAGTTTTTTGGGGGAGGGACAGGTAACCAATTTTTCTAAAATCATTTGTTTAAGAATCTGATTTGTAATGCCACTGTGAAATTATTCACTGTCCACATATGTTCCACTCTTTCTACGCTCTTTTCTGTTCCACTGGTCTGCCAGTGGACTTTTACAACAGGCTTATGAGGTCTACGACTTTATAATTTTTTTACATTAAATTTTGATTTTAATATTTGGGAGGACATATTTCCGCTGCTTACAGACTTTCTTTCTTTTTTTTTTTTTCCCTTGCTACTCTCACCTGTTTATTCTTCCAGATGAAATTTAGAATCATTTATTCAGGTTACCTGTTGCAAGATTGTATTGAATTTTTTCCCCCTCAGATTCTATTATAGTTGTTTAATTTAGGGAGACTTTATAACTTTGTAATACTGGGATTTTAGTTCAAGGCCTCTCTCTCTATTTATTTCAACTTTATGTCCCTCAGCATAACGTTTTTGTAAATTTATTTATACAGGTACTGCACACTTCTTGTTAAGTTTATTCGCAGGTGTTTTCCAGTTAACACCCTGCATTTATTTAATGATTGAATGGAATACAATCAATCCTACAAGTTGAGTCTTCAGTAAGAATATACATTATTTTTTTTAAATTTTACCAACAGCTGTCATCAAAAACCTCTCCTTTTGCCACTTTCCGCTATGGAAAACACTTTCCCCAAGCAGTTCATGCAGTACCTCAGAATCTTGTAAACAATAGCCCCTTCCTGAATAACATTCCTCATCTATATGCAGTTCCCATGGAAAGCTTGTGTATTTTTGGAATATGGTTTGGCCAAGATTTTTGCCATAAATTATTTAAAGAGTTCCCATTGCTGTCGAGTCGATTCCACCTCTTAGTGACTTTATAGGACAGAGTAGAACTGCCCCATAGAGTTTCCAAGGCTGTAAATAATCTTTATGGAAGCACACTTCCACATCCTTTTCCCGAAGAGTTGCTTGTGGGTTCGAACCATTGACTTTTCAGTTAGCAGCCAAGCATTTTAACCACTGTGCCACGAGAGCTCCTTTTTTTGTTTAAAGAGTTACGCTTTCCTGATTATTTCATTTTCACGTGGTAAAGAAACATAACTGGGAAATCAATGACTATGCAAACTCAAAAATCCAAAAAATCCAAACCAACTGCCATCGAGTCGATTCTGACTCATAGCAACCCCATAGGGTTTCCAAGGCTGTCAATCTCTACAGAAGCAGACTACCACATCTTTCTCCTGTGGAGCCGCTGGTGGTTTCAAACCGCTGACCTTTCAGTTAGCAGTCTATTGCTTTAACCACTGTACCACCAGGGCTCCTCTATGCAAATCCACTGGCGTTTACTCTGTATTCAGTCAAACAACCATTATGCTTGGTTCCCATTAATCCAACAAACAATTATAGCGGTCTGTTGTGTTCAGAAAAGGGCCCTGGTGGCTCAGTGGTTAAGTGCTTGGCTACTAACCAAAAGGTTGGCAGCTCAAACTCACCAGCTGCTCCATGGGAGAAAGATGTGGAAGTCTTCTTCAATAAAGATTACAGCCTTGAAAACTCTGTGGGGCATTCTGCTCTGTCATGTAGGGTCGCTATGAATAGGAATCGACTCAAAGGCAGCGGGTTTGGTTTTTGTGTTTAGAGTTCTAGATCTAAAAAACATATCCCTTCTGTCAAGTGACTATTGTCTGGTTGGAAGAGAGAGCTATGAAACAAGTAATTGAAAGACATGTTCTGCGACAATACAATCCCATAAAGCCAATAAAAACTCACAATCAAATGGCAATTAAATGCATAATGAATGTGTGTGTGTATGTGTGAACCAGTAGCACTTAGTTGTAATGAATAGCACACTTAGAAATGTGCCTGGCTAAGGCTACTTTCTGTGAGGTGTGATTGTTAACACTTTTTGCCACTCTAGGTACGATAATATTATCTATAATAATCAGGATTTCATTTGACTTGAATTCACTATCAACACCCATGGAAGCAGCACTCAAGAAATCAAACAATGTATTGCTTTGGGCAGATCTGCTGCAAAAGACCTCTTAAAAGTGTTGAAAAGCAAAGATGTCACTTTGAGGACTACGGTGGTCCTGACCCAAGCCATTGTGTTTTCATTCACCTCATATGCATGCAAAAGCTGGACAATGAACACATAAGGAAGACTGAAGAAGAATCGATGGCTTTGAATTATGTTGTTGGCAAAGAATATTGAATATACCATGAACTGCCAGAAGAACAAACAAATCTGTCTTGGAAGAAGTACAGCTAGAGTGCTCCTTGGAAGCGAGGATGGCGAGACTTTGTCTTACATACTTTAGACATATTATCAGGAGGGACCAGTCGCTAGAGAAGGACATCATGCTTGTTAAAGTAGAGAGTCAGCGAAAAAGAGGAAGACCCTAGGTGAGATGTATTGACACAGTGGCTGCAACAGTGGGCTCAAACATAATGATTATGAATATGGCACAGGACCGGGCAGTGTTTCATTCTGTTGTACATAGGATCACAATGAATCAGAACTGACTCAACGGCACCTGACAACAACATACACACACACAGTCATACACACACGTGTGTGCACACACTCACACACGTCTGCAATGAGGTTCTTATGTAAATTTCTTGTTTCTTCTCACCAAGAAACTGGGGAAAATCCTGGACACTTCTTTCATTGTCCAAGTCGTGCTGATTCTTCTCTGTGTGTACCACTCTGTTACTATCTTGCTGGTCTTTGCAGGGATGTTGTCTTCTTACATACGTAAGAAAATGTTCAGAAAACTCTTACCCTTTGCTTTTGCACTTATTCAGAGCTCCCTCTCTGCAGTTACTGAAGAATTTTGTTTTGTTTTTTAATTCCTTCACTAGGAGAGTCAAAACTGACTTCCTGCTTAGCCTATAACCTGATGGTGGCTCTGCTATGCTGTGGTGGTTCTTGGTTGGCCTCTGTTCTGAGAATTCCATGTATGCTGGGCTCTGCCCCATGTGAGAATGAGCCGGACTATTTTATTTTGTGGGGACAAAGCTCTTGATTAGGACACGAGCTAAAAATTGGGTTTTCCCCAACAGGCAGAGTCGCGGATGTGACAACAAGCCTCTGAAATTCCTTTAAATCATAACCCTCTGTGCCTACCACAGCGTGTGCAAATGGTATTGCTGGTTAACACAGTTGATTTTTGAGACCCCACCCCCTTCCAGTATGGATGAATTCACAACACTTTGCATATTGTTTCAGGGAATTGATTGCTTTGCACAGAATCCCTAGCGCTGTATTGACTCTAGGGAAAAAAAAAAACCTTTGTTTAACACGTCATGTCCACTATCATATAGGATACATGCCATTTAAAAACTGGGAAAAATAAACATGCTAACAGAATATTTCAATGAAGTCAAAATGTTGTATTAAGTCAATGTGTTCTTACATGCAGTTTCTTTTTTTATTACATCTTGAGCATTAGATGTTCCTTAGGAATATCTCTTCTTAACGTGTCTGTAGTCACTCTCTCTACTTCCTCCCCTCTCATTCTCTCTTTAACCCTCTCGAAGCAGGCTTCTGTCTCCACTGCTCCACCAAAGCAGTGCTTCTTATGGTTATCAGTTTCCTTTATCTTGACAAATGTAATGGTTACTTTTCTATCCACGTTCTACTGTTTCTTAGAAAGAGTAAATATGATTGACCCCTCTCTCCATCTTAAAACACATTCTCCTCTTGGCTTCTGAAGAACTACATTGTCCTGGTTTTTTCTCACTAGCTGTACTTCCTTAGTCTCCTTTAACTGGTTCTTCCTCCTCTCTTCTACCTCTCAATGTTGGAGTGCTTAAGGTGGCCTGGGGCCATTGCTCTTCTCTGTCTCACACTCTCTCTAGCTGAACTTACCTAGTCCTTTGGCTTTAAGTACCATCTATATGCCATATTTATATTGGTACCACAATTTTATCTCCAACTCTGAACTCCAGACTTGGATATACAACTCTCTTCTTCACATATATACTTGAATGTTTAAAGAGCATCTCAAACTTGACTTTCCAAATAAAACTCAACCTACTCATTGCCAACCCATTGCCCTCAAGTTGATTCCAACTCATAGCGACCCTGTAGACCTCTCTTTCTTTCACCCCTCCATCCAGTTTATTTTTAATATCTTTTGACTCCACTCCAGGCATCAGCAAACTTTTTCTGTGAAGGAACAGATAGTAAAATTTTAGGCTTTGCAGGCCACATAAGTTTCTGCCATGTATTCTTTTTCATAACCTTATAAAAATGTAAAAAACATTCTTAGCTATTGGGACCATACAAACATAGGCTGAGGCTGGATTTAGCTTGCAGGGCCGTAGTTTGCCAAACATTACTGTACCCCAAAACCTGTCCCAAGCCCAACCACTTCTCTCTTCAGCTACCACCGTAGTTGAAATGACCCATTCTCTCTTTCCTGCTTCTGTGTTACTCTCCTACTTGGTTTCCTGCTTCTACTCTTGGGCACTTCTAATCCATGCTCCACAAAGTAACCAGAAGGATCTTTTAAACCAGATATGTCACTTCACATGTCAAGGAAGACTTCCTAGATGAGCCGCAAGAAAAATGATGTATTGCAACATTGGTGTTACTTTCAAAGAACTGAGATTTATTTTTGAGGAAAAGAGAATGGGTGGTACTTCTAGAAAGGCAGTGTAGTTCTGTTCACTTTAGTTTTATTTCAAACGTATGTTACTTGTTAACACAGGTGGTTAAAAATAAGAAAGGAATCTGAAATTTATCATTTTATATAGTCATTAATGTTCTGATAGTGAAATGCGGTTATTCTGAGTAATAAAACAAAAATGGATTAAGTTCAGTTTTAAATAATCCAGTAAGTATTTAAGCTTAAAGCAAGTGAGGAAAGGAAAAGTAGGAGGAAGAGGAAGGTGCAGGGGGAAGGGTAGGAAAAGGGAGAGAGGAGGAGGGGAGTATACACTCTGTCATCTAAAGTGGGACAAAGTTCAATATTTGTGTTTATGCTGTTAACTCACTTTGGGTTGCTCTGGGTGTTCATTGGTCTGGTGCTGTCTATGCTAAACTTCTCTGTATGTCATTACTGAGGTTTAGATGTGAAAATCCTTA
Source organism: Dugong dugon (assembly GCA_030035585.1). NCBI lineage: Eukaryota > Metazoa > Chordata > Mammalia > Sirenia > Dugongidae > Dugong > Dugong dugon. The sequence continues at coordinate 172,082,758 of CM057462.1, forward strand.
TTACTGCCACTTCCTTGCTGTTAGCAGGAGAAAGACCCTTTCCGCCAGCTCGTTGGTGATCTCTGAGTGTGATACAGCTTGTCTTACTGCTGACACCGCCTTTTTTCCAGAATTCTCCCTTCTTTTTCCTTTGTGTCCTATTCTTACTATCTCTTCTCTTATTGAGGGATCAACTATACTGTGTCTTTCCACCCAAACCAAAAACCAAACCCACTGCCGTCCAGTCGATTCTGACTCATAGCCACCCTATAGGCAGAGTAGAACTGCCCCATAGGGTTTCCCAGGCTATAATCTTTACTGAAGCAGACTGCCACATCCTTCTCCCTCGGCTGGTGGGTTTGAACCACCAGACTTTTAGTTAGCAGCCCAGTGCTTAGCCGCTGTACCACCAGGGCTCCTCTTGTCTTTTCCCAGGGGTCCCTAATTCTTCTGTAGCTCTGTTTTTTGGAGCCACACGATTCAGCATTTTACCAACCCAAGTTTTAAAAGGAAGCAGATAATGTGCAGCAAAAATTAAACATAGGTTAAATTATACATGTCAGTATGAGTTAGACAGATATTGTTGAGATATTTTCAAGAGCTCCTCTTTTAAATAATATCCTTTTTTTTTTTTTTTCCGGAGGAGACGAAAATGCTTTCTAATCTATTGCTTCTTTGTTCCCATAAAGTTAGGTTTATTTGTTTTCATTTTTCAGTTTAAAGGACTGAGCCTGGGTATTATTATCCTTGCTTTACATATGGTGAAACTGCAGCACAGAGCAGGGAAATAATCCCCCAAGGACAGCCGGTGTACGCCCCAGCCATGACTGGGCCTCCCAGGCTCTGAGGGCCAGACCTGAGCTTTACTCCTGGCTAGCAGAGGACAATTAGAGATTGAAGCAATTTCTAAGATCGCTCCAAATTCTTTTAAGTCAAGGTCATTTATATGTACCTAGTTTCGTTCCTCTGTGCATGGGGTCACCATGAGTTGAGGGTGAACTCTGTGACTGCTAACAATAACAACAACATTTTGAATGTGTCAACTCTTTTAATAGGATTTCAGATATACTTTCCCTAAACCAGTGTTTCTCAAATTTGGGTAACGTGCAAACACCTTTAAAGGAAGATGCGCCCTGAATTGTGAGTGTAGACAGATTATAAAATTAAGACTTAAATATATGTAAGCAGAAAACTTTTTTTATACTTAAATATCTGTGACCATACCTTATGTTTATTGTTCTACATAGAAAATAGCCAACCAAAATTACATGTCAAATACAAACAGAACCGTATCACTGAGAAACTTCTATTTATCAACATTAATGTGGGAGATGATGTTCTTTTATGATAAATAATCAGCTAGTCAAGAGGAAATGTGTTCTGGCTACCAGGCATAGGTGCTTTTGAGATTGGCATGCCTGGGCTACTGTACTGTATGGCCCACAGTTCTCCTATCACTTTTATCCTATTGGAATGAAACTTTCATCTACCCAGGGCACTGTGATGTCATTGGAGAAAAGTATGTAACTGAAGTATTAAGTCAGTCTGTGCTCTTTTCTCATTAGTGTATTGCAAATGAAGTACTACACTTGGCACCAACACAAACATGGGCACTATAATTGAGCAGCAGTGTTCACTTATAAAGTGGTCCCCCAGACAATTCAGAAAATTCCTTATACTAATTTTATTAAATACCGACACAATTTTTTTTTTTTTTTTTTAAATTCTCATAAGAACTCACTGACTCTGGGGGTCAGGGGACTTCATTTGGAGAAACACTGCCCTAAACTTAACTGCTCTAGGATTTGGAGAAGCAATAAGAGTTTTCAAGGCCAGTCATGGATGAGGCAGCTACCTCTTGGGATCATTTAAGGATACCCCAGGAGTCCCTGGGTGGTACAAACAGTTAATGCGCTTAGCTACTATCCTCAAGATTGGAGGTTCAAGTCCACTCAAAGATGCCTTGGAAGAAAGACCTGGCTGTCTACTTCCAAAAGGTCAACAGCCTTGAAAACTCTATGGAGCACAGTCCTACTCTGACACACATGCGGTTGCCATGAGTCAAAATCGACTAGATGGCACTTTTTTTTAAGTGCCTACTAGTGTAGGATCTACAGAGATAAGCACACAGTCCCTATTCTTGGTTCTTAACACTCAGCTAGTAATACAGGACAAATAGAGTGACAGGAAACTTTCTAGGGTATAGCAGAGGGAGAAACTTAGAAACAAGGCAGCAGCACCAGCCACAGACGTGGGGCACATTGGTTTGGAGCCAGCAGAGAAGAGAAAAGCTGCTTGAATGGAAGCTATAGTTTGCTCTAGCCAGTCTGGAGATTCTGGGCCATTCTTCTTCTCTTTTTAATAACAGATCTGAAATAAGAGGTAAATGATTCTTTAATTATGGGTTTTTCATCTTTATATTTCCTTCAGAACTTTAATTTCCCCCAAGTACTTTCTTAATCTATTCGGGGCAATCCACTGTGGCAGTGAGGGGGAGAACCGAACACCACCCCTCAGCCTGCAGTTGTGTTTCCTCTCTGTGACTGTGGACACAATCCCACAGTCCTGAATATCTTATAAACCCTCGTGGAATAAGAAAGCATAGTTTAAAGTTGCTGATAACATTCCACCGCTTTTCACCCTTTTGGCTTGATATTGTTCATGTTCAATGTGTGTTTATCGGCTGGGCATATAATTAACTTCCTATTTTCCCTTCATTTTTCTATAGTGCTGTAGTTTAGAAGTATAAGAAGCTTACAGTTGTAAATCTGTTGAAGGGAGAACACCTACTGTGTTTTTGGGTGGGAAGACGATGACTAAAAAGATTTTCCCCATGAAAAAGGAAAAAGGCATTTATCGGGAGTCCCTGGCTGCATAGCCCTCTGCATAATCTCATTTAATCCCTGTACCCCTATGAGTATGACTTATCACCTCCATACAGAAATAAGACATCAGGGCACTCTGGGGTTCACATCACTAGTGTCCAAGCCTATACGTGAATCCCTGGGTCTTCACGCCAAACCATATGTCCTTCCCTTTACTGCATGGACCCTCCTGGGAGTCTTCTCCAAACACTCTTTGTCTCTGAGGGGCTGGGGAGGAGGCCACCTGAGTGTGCTGTAACAGCAGGGCAACTTTAATTTCTCCCCAATTTTGAATAGTCAGTTTACCTTCTCACTTTGCCTCCTTTCCCTTTTCCCCTCTCCCGTCCACCCTGCCTTTCTCCTGCCTGGTCCTAGCTTTCTTTTTTCCTCACCCTTTCCCCAGAAAGCAGTGGGCAGGCTAAGAGTCAGGATTAGAATTGATGGAGGAGAACTCGTCCAGTTCTTTTTCCTTTGTCCAAAGCCCTGTTTCTGCGCAGAGACAAGTCCCAGCCAATGGCTGTGCACAGACCACCAGCTGTACATGGAGTGATCCAGCCAAATGTCATCTTGAGTCCAGGGCTGAATCTCAGAAGGCTTAGGGAAGGGGCTTCTCTCCCCCATTGGCCTCAAAGTCTGCTCTCCGGAACAGAGGGAGAAGGGCTCTCACTCAAGGACAGAAGGCGGGGCCACTCAGCTGTGCTTTTCAAACACACTCTTTCCCTCTCAGAAGGAGCCTGATTGAATTATATTAATATCAGCAGAGGGAGGAAATTCAGCTCTGTGCGAAGACATTCAGAAGAGCTTGCTAATTTGGTTGAATACTGAGGCCCTGTGGTCTTTTTCTTAGCACCGTCTCCTTTTGAGTCTTTCTTTGCTAAAATGATAGGGAAGAAGGGGGCAAATTCAGCTGTGATTTTTGTTTGCACCTTGGTGACAAATGATGGGAGAGATTTTAAACCATTCATCTGCTGGGTTCTGGGAATTGTCAGAGGATTTTATTTATGCATGCCTTCCTGACCCCCATTTTCTCAAATAAGTAAAAATTGTGGTGCCTTTGTAAACAAGGTACTTTCATTAAGTTGAACTTTTACAAATGTATGGTATCTTTAGTCAAAATAACACTTTTATTTAATGAAAGTATAGCCAAAGGGCTATACATGTAGAATTTTGTATGATTAATATGCGCTTAAAAGCTGTTTAAAGAAGAAGCATTATTCCAGAGTTTGCGGTGTCTCTTAAATTTACTTTGTAATTTAATGTTCAGCCACTGAAGAAGTCAGACTTGAGAGATATTTCTGTTTGCCTTTTACTAGCAAGAATCCTTATTCTGCTGTATACTGTTTCAAGTAATCCAGTCACTATTTCAAACTTGAAAGTTTCTCTACCTGAAAAATATAAGCTGTGTTGCCTTCTAACACAGAAAGGAATGAGGGAAGAGTGACCTTTAAGCATGTGAAATATGTTAACTTAAAGTGCTTGCAGCATGCTTTGCCATGCTGAGTAAATTTTTTCCTTCCTAGTAACTGGAAAAGTATAAAATACAAACTAGTCCCATGCACTTAGCTTACTAGTGGAGAATATTTAACTTAGGAGGCACACTGCTATTATAGAGGCAGTTTGTAGTAGTTTGTGAACATGCGTATCACCAGGAATTCTTTGTTTTAGCCACATCTGTTGCCTTATTTTCTTTCCCATAAAGCTGTTCAAATGCTACCCCCTCTCACCTACACCTTGAATTTTTAATTTAAAATTCCTCATGTATGTTATTTATCATGTAGATAATTTTTTCCTGGTTAAAGACTGTTTCCTTGAGTAAATTATTCTGGAAACTGGAAAACTGCATATGCATCTAACACACACATTTATTATTTTTTTTATGAAGTATCACCAGTTAATGCCATTGTTCTGCTTTACTGGCTATTCATTTATTTTAATATTTTATTGTGTTTTTGGTGAAGGTTTACATAGCAGTTTATGTTCCCATTCAGCAATTTCTACGTTCAGTGACATTGGTTACATTCTTCACAATGCGTGAACATTCTCATTATTTCTGTTCTGGTTGTTGGCTTTTCATTTTTGCTAAGGCATTGTAATGTATGTTAGCTAAATATTGCTACCGTATATTCAGAGTTCTTAACTGCCAACAACAAAATCTACTCTAGCTAGTTTAAGCAGAAAAGAGATTGCTAAGGAGTATAAATTGCTAAAAGAACCATTGGGAGTGCAAAATTATAGAACTAGACTAGGTTTCCAGGAGCAGCTCTCAAAACTGAATTTCAGGCCTGGGCTTGCAAGGGAGTTGCAGCCACCACCAGTCTGGAGGCCGCACAGTCAGGATGTCACCGCTATAGCTGTGGGATCCAGAGCACACGACCTCTGCCACGATCCAGGCCAAGACAACAGGTGCCACACAGCCTGCTTCTCTCCCGTGGGATTCAGTTCTGAAGCAAAGTCTAGCATGAGTACATCTGATTGGCTGAAACGAAATCTCATCTGGAGCTGTAGCTATGGGAGCAAGATTGGGAAGGGACAGAGAGTTTGAATTAAACTCAAACATTAAATGGAGGTTGTGACAGGCGTTGAGATGGCCCATCCTCAGAATCCAGTCCAGCCAGTTGGTAGCCTTGACACGTCTACTCTACTGAGATCCTATGCCATTCAGCTAATTGGAAACCTCTACTTATATGTGGGATGGAGCTTTCGAATGACCGACTTCTCAGTGAGATGCTCAGGCAGTAAGCTGGATTTTCATTGAGATGATAGTATGTGATGTATTTTCTCTGGAAACTTGGCCATCCTCCCCTCCCGCAGAAGGATACTCCAATATATCCTGCCTGGTAGGAGCAAGGAAGCCCATCTTGCTGCTGGCATTCTGGCAGCAGGTCAGGAAAGGGGACTGAGAGCCAACATTTTAGTATGTAGACTTCCACTAAATTCTCTTATTTTCACCCAACCCTGTCCACTCTGCCTGGTATCCCTGAGTCCAAAACTTCTTTAGTATAATTTCTCCAGGGAATAAACCTCCAGTCTCCTGCTGGGGGTAGCAGTAGACTGCCATGGTAGAGGAAATGACCCTGTGTCACCAGTTGTTCTGAATACAGACTTCCAGCCAGTCTTGCTGCTTCCACCCCACAACTACACCTGTTTGTGTGTGGTACCAGGTGCATCCAAGGATGTAACCCAAATGGGTGGCTTTTCCTCCATTCACCCCCTCTGCAGATAATTTGAACAATAACTCCTTCCTCTCTGCTAGGTCAATTAATGCTCCTGGGTCTGCTTTCTCTCTTCCAAAGCTTTTTGGAAATCTCTTGTCCACTCTTTTCTCCTCTACCATTTTCTTTGCCCTTGTGGATCAATATTCTTTTTATCCTTTTACTGTCATTATGGGGAGCCCTGGTGGCACAGTGGTTAAGCACTCAGCTGCTAACAAAAGGTCAGCAGTTGGAACTCACCAGCAGCTCTGCAGGAGGAAAGACCTGGTGATCTGCTCCCATAAAAACTACAGCCTAGGAAACCCAATGGGGCAGTTCTACTCTTATCGTATAGGATCTCTAAGAGTTGGAATCAACTCGATAGCACACAACTACAACCCTGTTATTATAGTAAGGCTTGGGGAGAAGAGAAGTTTCCATGGGCTCAATCTGCCATGTTCAGCCATCAGTACTTTTAATTTATTCTTCAGTATGTTTGTCATTATCATTCTTAAACACACAGTTTCTCACATATGAGTATTTCTTTTGCTTGCTGAAAGTGAAGAGGACTTGAAGCACTCACTGGTGAATATCAAAGACCACAGCCTTCAGTATGAATTACACCTCAACATAAAAAAAACAAAAATCCTCACAACTGGACCAATAAGCAACATCATGATAAATGGAGAAAAGATTGATGTTGTCAAACATTTCATTTTACTTGGATCCACAGTCAACACCCATGAAAGCAGCAGTTAGGAAATGAAAAGACACGTTGCATTGGGCAAATCTACTGCAAAAGACCTCTTTAAAGTATTGAAAAGCAAAGATGTCACCTTGAAGACTAAGGTGCACCTGACCCAAGCCATGGTATTTTCAGTCACATAATATGCATGGGAAAGCTGGACAATGAATAAGGAAGACCAAAGAAGAATTGGTGCCTTTGAATTGTGGTGTTAGTGAAGAATATTGAATATACCATGGACTGCCAAAAGAACAAACAAATCTGTCTTGGAAGAAGTACAACTAGAATGCTCCTCAGAAGCAAGGATGGTAAGACTACATCTTACATACTTTGGACATATTGTCAGGAGGGATCAGTCCCTGGAGAAGGACATCATGCTTGGTAAAGTACAGGGTCAGCGAGAAAGAGGAAGACCCTTGATGAAATGGATTGACACAGTGGCTGCAACAATGGGCTCAAGCATAACAACGATTGTGAGCATGGCGCAGGGCCGGGAAGTGTTTCATTCTGCAGTGGATAGGGTCGCTATGAGTCGGAACTGACTCAGTGGCAGCCAACAACAACATCAACTCAATAGCACACAACTACAACCCTGTCATGGTAAGGCTTGGGGAGAAGAGATGTATGCATGGGCTTAATCTGCCATGTTCAGCCATCAGTAGTTTTAATTTATTCTTTAGCATGTTTGTCATTATCATTCTTATACGCAGAGTTTCTCACATATGAGTATTTCTTTAAATGTAAGGTTTATTGAGAACAAAATACTTAATGTTCTCACTTCCAAATTATAAAAATGAATTTTTTAGTAGAGGTAAGGAATGTTCAACATTTTGAGGATACAAAATGTTTTGAAAATACAGGGCAACATATGCTAAGTGCTAAAGTAGTGGGGAGAATGCCATGAAAATGGAGGAGAGAGCCCTCCAGTGGGCTTTCCTGGCCAGGTGGCTTCCTGGAGGAGGTGGAAATTGAATTTGACTTTAAAGGAAGGATAGGAGCCAGAGAAAAGAGTGGGGTACTTGAGCTGGGTTAATGGCAAGCATGATTGTCTTTTTCTTACCCAGTTGAAATATGCCAAGTATAGCTCCACTTAAGCATCTGAGGACAGTAGGAGCAGCCATTAAGCCAATGGCATATAAACTGTGGAGTTTTCTCAGACCTACTAGCACAGTCCATCAAAAGTACGCAAGAGCCGTTTCTTCAGGGCCCAAGAAAAACTCTAATGAAACACTATTTACTGGCAGCCTGCTGGCTCACATATGCTGTTTACTATTCAAAATGTCTTTCTGGTTAAAGCGGGGAATTAAAGTCCAAATAAAAAGACTGGTAGCTGTACATTTCTATAGCTATAACATCTTATTAGCTGTAAACACCAGTTTTGTAGCTTTCAATAGCATGTGGAACTAGTATCCTCATATTCTCAATATTTTTATAGTCTCCCTTTTTTCTTTAATACTTTAATAATTTTTTTAATTCTATTTTAAATTTTTTATATTGTGCTTTAGGTGAAAGTTTACAGAGCAAATTAGTTTTCATTTAACAATTTATACACGAATTGTTTCGTGGCATTGGTTGCAACCCTCTTGATGTGTCATCACTCTCCCCTTCCCTACATTGGATTCCCAATTTCCATCCATCCATTTTTCCTGTCCCTTCCTGCATTCTCATCTTTGCTTTTATGCAGGTGTTGCCCATTTGATTTTGCATACATGATTGAACTAAGAAGCATGCTCCTAACATATATTTTTGTTTCTTTTATAGATCTGTCTAATCTTTGATATCGCCTTAACTTCTTCTCCATTTGAAAGTTCTCTACCTATGCTTTTTATTCCCCTTTTTGTTGTTTTGATGTTGTTGTCATTTACAGATTGACATCTCTTTTTCCCTGTTTTTAGTCTTTTAGCTTTGTTTTATTCTTGAGAGTTCTTTACCTAGGTTGGTATCTGGCTGATGCTGTCCTGTGTCCTAGATTCAGGTTGTTGTCTGATGTTGTTGGTTCTGTAACTCTTTAATATTTCTTGTAAGTTTAATTTGGTTTTTATGAATTCCCTTAATTTCTGTTTATCTGGAAATGTCCCAACTTAGCGATTGTATTTGAGAGAGAGTTTTGCAGCATATATTATTCTTGGTTGGCAGTTTTTTTCTTTCAAGGTTTTATATATGTCATCCCATTGCCTTCTTGCCTGCTGAATAATCAGCTTATTCTTATTTTTTCCCATTGTAAGTGACTTTTTGTTTTTCTCAAGCTGCTCTCGGGATTCTTTCTTTATCTTTGGTTTTGGTAAACATGATTATGATGTGTCTTGGTGACTTTCTTTTCGGGTCTATCCCGTGTGGGATTTTGCGAGCTTCTTGGATTGTCAGCTTTTTGTCTCTCATGATATTTGGGAAGTTTTCTGCCAGAAAATGTTCAACAATCTTCTCTGTGTTTTCCATTTTCTCCCTCTGTTGCGGAACTCTGATCATGTGCAGATTTTTACTCTGGATTGTGTCCCATATAATTCTTAGATTTTTTTCATTTTTCATCATTCTTTTGTCTGATTTTCCTCAAATAAAGTGACATCAATGGATTTGTTTTCAGTCTTGCTGATTCTGTCTTCTGTTGTTTCAAATTTGCTCCTAAAGCCTTTTTGAGTTGTCCATTTCTGAAATTTTGTTGTTTGTGTTTTGGATTTCTAGTTGTGGTTTTTGTATGAGTTCTAATTGTTTATTTATTTCAATGTTTTGTTCTTGTATTGTTTTTCCTGAATTCTTCCATTGCTTTGTCTGTATTTTCCTTGATTTTGGCCATGTTTTCCTTGGTTTTGTCTGTGTTTTCCATGATTTTGTCTATTTTTTTCCTTGGTTTTGTCTGTGATTTTTTTTATCTCTTTCCTAATCTCTTGGAAAACCGAAATGAAACCTGCTGCCATTGAGTTGATTCTGACTCATAGTGATGCCACAGGGTTTCCAAGGCTGTAATCTTTATGGAAAATGGCTGCCATATATTTCTCCCTTGGAGCCACCGGTGGTTTTGAACTGCCAACCTTTCAGTTAGCAGTCCATCACTGTAACCACTATACATTTCATATGAGGTAGTTCCATGCCTTTTCTTCTACCAGAAGCTCATCTGATTCTTTATTTTGGTCACTTGCTGGAGCCATCTTACCCTGCTTATTTATATGTTTTGATATTATTTCTGCTGTTTCTGAGACATTAAGATATTATCTTCTTTATTTATTGATTGTCTATTTGTTTTGTCCTGCTTTTTTATTTTGTTTTGATATGTCAGGGTTGGCAGGCCAGATGTGTTTTGCTGCTTGCTCGTCTGTGGGCACAATAGTTCTCACCACCTTGTGCAAGTGGTCAGGGCAGCATCAAGAAGGATGAGTCCGCTTTGCTGTACACCGGCTTGGCGAGGTGGCTGAAGGCGGACTGGGCAGGTGCTGTCTGCCTCCTGATGTTGGTCCAGCTGTGTGGGAGTGTTCACAGCCCCTCACCAGATAGGTGGGGTGTCGGATGGGGAGTGGTGCGGACACAGGTACACATCTTTCTGTTATTCTCTGCTTTCAGCCAAGATCCATCGATATCAGCAGTGATATCCCTCGTTCCACGTCCTCTTCTGAATCTGGCTTGAATTTCTGGCAGTTCCCTGTCGATGTACTGCTGCAATTGCTTTTGAATGATCTTCAGCAAAATTTTACTTGTGTGTTATATTAATGATATTGTTCTATAGTTTCCTCATTTCTGTTGGATCACCTTTCTTTGGAAAAGGCACAAATATGGATCTCTACCAGTTGATTGGCCAGGCAGCTGTCTTCCAAATTTCTTGGCATAGACAAGTGAGCACTTGAAACATCTCAATTGGTATTCCATCAATTCCTGGAGCCTTGTTTTTTGCCAATGCCTTCAGTGCTGCTTGGACTTCTTCCTTCAGGGCTGTCAGTTCCTGATCATATGCTACCTCCTGAAATGGTTGAATATCAACCAATTCTTTTTGGTATAGTGACTGTGTGTATTTCTTCCATCTTCTTTTGATGCTTCTTGTGTCATTTAATATTTTCCCGGTAGAATCCTTCAGTATTTCAACTCGAGGCTTAACTTATTTCTTCAGTTATTTCAGCTTGAGAAATGCTGAGCATGTTCTTCCCCTTTGCTTTTCTAACTCCAGGTCTTTGCACATTTCATTATAATACTTTACTTTGTCTTCTTGAACCACCCTTTGAATCTTCTGTTTAGCTCTTTTACTTCATCATTTCTTCCTTTCACTTCAGCTACTCTACTTTCAAGAGCAAGTTTCAGAGTCTCTTCTGACATATATTTTGGTCTTTTCTTTCCTTCCTGTTTATTTTTAATAACCTCTTACTTTCTTCATGTATAATGTCCTTGATGTCATTCCACAACTCGTCTGGTCTTTGGTCATTAGTGTTTAATGCACCAAATCTGTCCTTGGGATGGTCTCTAAATTCAGGTGGAATATACTCAAGGTCATACTTTGGCTCTCGTAGACTTGTTTTAATTTTTTCAGCTTCAACTTGAACTTGCATATGAACAATTGATCGTCTGTTCCACAGTTGGCCCCAACCTCCTTCTGACTAATGATACCGAGCTTTCCACAGACATAGTCAATTTGATTCCTGGGTATTCCATCTGGCGAGGTCCATGTGTACAGTCACCATTTATGTTGTTGAAAAAAGGTATTTGCAATGAAGAAGTCATTGGTCTTGCAAAATTATATCCTGTGATCTCTAGCATCATTTCTATCACCAAGGCCATATTTTCCAACTACTCTTCCCTCTTTGTTTCCAGCTTTCATATTCCAATCACTAGTAATTATCATTGCATCTTGATTGCATGTTCAATCAATTTCATACTGCAGAAATTGGTAAAAATCTTCAATTTCTTCATCTTTGACATTAGTGGTTGGTGCATAAATTTGAATAATAGTTGTATTAACTGGTCTTCCTTGTAGGTGTATGGATATTATCCTATCACTGACAGCATTGTACTTCAGGATAGATCTTGAAATGTTCTTTTTGACAATGGATGCAATACCATAAACTTAAGCCTATTGATAATCACACTGAATGTAAATGCTTTAAATGCACCTGTAAAGAGACAGAGAGTGGTAAAATGGATAAGAAAACATGAACCATCAATATACTGCCTGCAAGAGACACACCTTAGACACAAAGACATAGATTTATTAAAAATAAAATGGCAAAAAGGTATATCAAGCAAACGGTAATCAAAAAAGGGCAGGAGTGACAATGCTAATCTCAGATAAACTAGACTTTAAGGCAAAGTCAACAGTAAAAGACAGGGAAGGACATTATATTGTGATTAAATGAACAACCCCCCAAGAAGACATAACCTTAATAAATATCTACGAACCCACCAACAGGGCTCCAATATACATAAAACAAACTCTAACAGCACTGAAAATATAAATAGACAGTTCCACAATGATAGTAGGAGACTTCAACACACCACTTTCGGTAAAGAACAGAACATCTAGAAAGAAAGTCAGCGAAGATACAGAAGATCTAATGGACAAAATCAAGCAACTGGACCTCATAGGCATATATAGAACACCCAACAGCAGCAAATATACATTCTTTCCCAATATACGTGGAACATTCTCCAGAATAGACCACATTTTAGGCCGCAAAGCAACCCTCATTATAAATCCAACATCACAACACCATAAAAGTAGAAATCAATAACAGGAAGAGCAAGGATAAAAGATCAAACACATGGAAACTGTATAACACCTTGTTTAAAAACCACTGGATAATAGAAGAAATCAAAGAAGTAATAAAAAAATTCCTAGAATCAAATGAGAATGAAAACACATCATACCAAAACCTTTGGGATAACAGCAAAGGCAGTGCTCAGAGGTCAGTTTATAGCAATCAGTGCACACATCCAAAAAGAATAAAGGGCCAAAATCAAAATATTTACCTTACAACTCAAACAGATAGAAAGAGAGCAGCAAAAGAAGCCTACAGTCACCAGAAGATAGGAAATAATAACAACCTGAGAGCAGGTTGGAACTGAGGGGATGTGATGTGTGGAGTTAGGTGGGAAGGAGAAAAAATAGAAAAAAACAAAAGCAAACAAAATGATGCGGCAGGAGCTGGCGGGTGGGAGCAGAGTGAACCCGAGTGGCCGTAGGCTAAAGGCTCGGTAGCCACGGTGGCGAGGAGAAGCCTTCCAGGACAGGGTGAAGGTGATGTATAGGGCTAGGTGGGAGGAAGAAAGGGAATAGGAGAAAGTAAAGAAAAAAAAGCAATGCAGTAGGAGCCAGTGGGTGGGTGCAGGACAGACCTGGGGCAGCTGTGTGCCAGTGGCTGTCTAGCTGAGCGCCACGGTGTGGCTTGTCAGTAAGGAGCAGTGGTGTTGCACGGGGATAGTTGGGAGGGAGAAAGAAAAGGAAGAAAGGGAAGGAGAAAAAAAAAATGGCACAGTAGGAACAGGCCATTGAGGGTGGGGCAGACCTGGGGTGGCAGTGAGCTGGCATCTGTCCAGCTGAGTGGGGCCACATGGCCTGTTGGGAAGTTGTGGAGGCAGCGTACAGGGCAGAAGGGTGAGAGGTTGCTAAGTGTGTATCCCTGGTTACCAGGTGCTCTGTCTCCTGTTGGGAGCTCCGTGAAGCTGCCTTCCCATATTCACTGTCTGCGTTCATTGGTGGCTGTAGTCCAAGATGGCGAGTCTGTGCCGTGTTAACTGACAGGATCTACACTCCATAGCTTTCCTTGTTCTCTTTTCTCCATCAGTTTCTTCTTCCATTTGGTGCTTGTTATAAAGTAAGACAAAAGTACAAAGTCATGAAGTAGAAACCAAGTACACAGTGCTGTTAAAGGGTTCACATAATGATTAGGGTATGAGGAATTGGTAGAGGAAATCTGGAAATGGTAGAGGAGGGTCTCAGAGATGGTCTGAGTGCAGTGCCTGGCCACAGCAGAGGCTTCTGATGGTTCCAGAACCCTGCAGACTTGGGTGAGTTTTAGGTGAGCGCATCAAAATGCCCAATCAGGTAGGCAGGGGATGGCAGAGGTAGTTTGAACTGGAAGGATTAGATTAACTGCACCTATAGTTCTGGGAGGTATGTTTGCTCAGTTAGAAGTTACAGGGAGTGAGATGGACCTATTTGATTTAGGAGACCTACAGGAATGAGACAAAGCATCAGATTCCAGGCAGACTTGGGATTAGGACAGCCCCTGGCACTGTGGGAACACCTGGAGAATAAGGCCAGCGGTGCACCAACTGCAGAAGGTGAACAGAAACCCAGGCCTGTACTAGTAATCCGTAGATACTCCAGCCACATTTCTTGGGGGTGTGTCAGAGACAATAGCAAGGTCACAGGGTGAGTCTTGGTCGACAGGTTTTCTGATAGCCTTAGCCCTGCTTCATCTCAAGGAGCTCTGCATTTTAATCTATTTCGTGTATTACACTTTGGTGCCAGAAATTTTTTTTGAAAAATGATTCCACGGATAAAAAAAAAAAACAGTTTGCAAGTGGGATGGGGAAGGAAAAGAAGACAGAACTATGAGACTTATCACACTTTTGGGGAAAAACACAAATTAAGTCTCAGCTAGGTGAGTAATCTTTTGCAGGAATTTTGAGGCAGAGAGAAGCGGTGGCAGATAGGCAGAGGAATTTCTAGGGGAGGAAATAGCATAGACAAAGGCAAGACGATACGGCTGGATGTGTTCTGTGTGGACTACAAAAAAGCTCAGACTTTCCTGGGAAACAGGAGTCCCGTGGTTGGTGCAATGGCTGTGTTGAGGAGTGTGAATTTACTATGATGGGCAGTGGGAGTCCCTGGGTGGCACAGACAGTTAAGTGCTCATTTACTAGCTGAAATGTTGGCAGTTCAAACTCACTCAAAGGTGCATTGGAAAACAGGCCTGGCCATCTGCTTCTGAAAGTCACAGCCTTGAAAACCCTCCGGAGCAGTTCTGCTCTGCACACATGGAGGATCGCCATGAGTCAGAATTAACTCGATGGTAGCTAATGGCAGCAACAATAATGACGGGCAATACAATGTCATCCCAGAGAATGAGGTGGAAATGAGGAGAAGATGAATATATATGCTTACATAAATCTTACGTCAGTCGCTCAAAGCATGAAAGGCTTGCATTAATTTATGGGACATCACATTTTTCTTCACCCTGGTTCCCACCCAGAAACCTTGAATAATGTCTCCAGTCTCCCAACTTGAAAACATCCTGACCACAATGCATCAAAGAAAAAATAAGTCATGTTAGAAAAAATATTTATCAACATTATTATCTCTTGAGCAACAAGCAAATTATGGTAATTGAATTTCACACCATGTCTTGTGAGTTTTCAGTATTCTGCAAAAACATTTATAGCCCCTAGATAAGGAGTCTTTTCAAGTTGGACTCACCTATGGGCTACTGCCCTGTCTCGAGACCAGGTTCTTGGCAGCATAATCCTTCAGCCACTTCTCCCTGGGCTGGTGTAGCGGGACCGCCTGGGCGGAGTGTGCATGTTGTTGGTGAGGTTGTGCCATAGGAATGTTCCGCTCATTGCCCATGGATGTGCAGCTTCAAGAGAGGACAAGTCATGTCAGTTTCCCAGTAGGAGAAGAGACATTTAACACATTCAGAGTATACACCATGGTAAATGCAACAATAGAGAATGCACATGGAATGCTATTATGTGAGTGTCAGAAGAGGGGTGGTCAAAACTAGGAATCTTTGCTCCAGTGAAGCATGGCTGTTCTCCAAACCCATTGTCGCCGAGTCTATTCCAATTCACAGCAACCCTATAGGACAGAGTAGAACTGCTCCATAGGTTTCCAAGGAGCAGCTGGTAGATTCAAACTGCCAACCTTTTGGTTAGCAGCCAAACACTTTACCACTGGCGCCACCAGGGCTCCTACCTGTTTTTAGGAGCATGGAATAGTCTCCATTAGTCTGTTGCAGAACCTATTGCTAATCTGTTTATTAGAAACATCGGTGTGATGTTTTAAAATGTTAGAGCAAGGCTGTGAAGAAGTATAACAACTATCCTATATTTAAAAAATAAATTTGGTGCCATTACTGGCTTTTTCATGAGTTTTTCTTTATTCTCTTCTAACTTATTCTCTTTTCTGCTTTACCCTTTTCAAAAAATTTACATCAGCTCTTAAGATCAAAATCTCTGCTTTTTAAAAATATTGTTTTGAAGTATACTGAATTTTCACAGTATGTTTATATGTTTAGGCCATGAGATTTGTATAAGTCAAATCAAGTATATTGGTCTAGGTTAGTAGAACTTCACCTAACAAACTACATGATACTAGGCAGAAAGCTGTAAATTCATTTAAAATCAATATCTGAGGCATTAAAAATAAGTTTTTATATCACAGGTGGTTAAGAGAATTTTTAACTTAGCAGTATAGGTAGACCCACCATATTGGAATCTTATTTGTAATATGTTATCAACAATCACTCAATTGTTCATTAAGCAGTGTCTGTGCATGTAACAGTGTAATAACTGCTAGATATAAACACAAAAGAATTATGACAACAATCCCTGCCCTCAAGGAGATTCCAGTCTACTTGAAGAGGCTGTTGTTGTTGTTGCTGTCATCCGACTCATAGTGACCCCATGTGTTCCAGAGAAGAACTGTCCTACAGGGTTTTCTAGGCTATAATCTTTATGGAAGCAGATTGCCAGGTCTTTTCTCACATGGAGCCACTGGTGAGTTTGAACCATTCACCTTTCAGTTAACAACCAGGTGCGTAACCGTTGCGCCACCAGGGCTTCTTCAAGAGGCTAGCTGAACAAAAATCAGAAATAGTATACTAAATAGCCTCCAACAGAATTTGTGGACAGTTTGAGAGCCACTGAAGAAGGAGGTCTATGACATGGTAATCAGAGTAGACTTCATGGAGGAAGTGTCATCTCATATAAATCCTAAGGTGACAAAGCTTGGCGGTTTGAGTCCACCCAGCAGCACCTCAGAAGAAAGACCTGGTGATCTCCTTCCATAAGATCTACTCTAATACACATGGGGTTGCCATGAGTTGGAATCGACTTGACGGCAATGGATAGGTAGGATTTGCCTTCTTTCAGAGAAGAAGACATTCCTAGAAAGTGAAAGCAACACAAAGATAGAGATAGAAATAAACGTGATGATCAACCTAAACTTTGTAAAGGTTTGGCGAAGCATCTTACACAGTTTTGTTTTTTATTTAATAGAATTTTTATTTGATTCTCAAGTGTATGTAACTATCAAGTATCTTACTCAACACTTGGTGTTGGTTATCAGACATTCTCGTCAATTTAACAAATAATTTATAATATGTGCTGTGCAAACTTCACTGCCCAACATTACACTAGGCATTGTAGTTTATCTCTCACTGACTCGTTTGTTTCCTTTCAAGGTAGATGAACACACACTGTGGCCATCCCATAATTCCCACATCCCTCCACTTGATTTCTCTGCTTTTTATCTCTTATAGTTCAGTTAATTCCACCCCAGACCACAGTCCTTCACACATAGATGCATCCGCTTTTGGCCTGTCTTTTTTCTCTTTCTTCTAACTCTTGCCAAGTTCCTACAGAGAAAGAATATTGGCTCTCTCGTGTTACCTTTCTCTTCGAACAAAGAATCTTTGTCATCGTGGATGTCTCTCATACAGACAGTGCTGGTGACCCTCCTATTGAGGAAAGAAAAGGAAAGGTACTATGTTTAAAGGTGAAGAAAAGAGTGATGCAGAGTCAGTGGCATCAGCCTCTAAGGCTTTTGAAAATATTCAGAAATTCCTTTTTGAAGGTCCATTAAAAAATATTTCTCTGTAATTTTACAAGTGCTTCCTCCAAAACATCTATTCAAGATAAAATGTTTAAAATATCTAAGTTTGTTTCTTGTTTGTTTATAAATGTTGTAGAAGATATCCTCCACTTTTTTCCTTTGCAAATTAACCTGCTTGAGCAGTCAAATTGATTGAGCATTCTGAGTTCCAAATGAACAACCTTCAAAAACATTTTGAATGGAATGTGTTTTATATATGTCATATAAAATTAAATTAAAAATGAACAGAATAAACAATACCTCTTATACGAACTTAAAGGAAAGAGACTCATTGGGGGTGGGGCAGATAGACAGTTACAAGCTTGGGAAAATTTTTTTCACAAAATTTAGAACTTGAGCCAGACTCTAAATAATAAATATTGACTTGTAGGGAGGCATTGAAAGGGTATCTTAAGTTGGGAAAAGACTGTTGGCAAAGACAGAGAGGTATGTTCAAGGCCTGTAAATAGATGGATCTGGTTGAACGGGAGACTTCTTATGGAGGAATACAGGAGGTATTATTGACAAATCAGGGTGGGGTCAATTGTAGGTGTTTTGAAGGTCACATTAAGGACTTTAGTAGATTTTCTCCCATAAATACTGGAGAGCTATTGAAAGTTTTGAAGGATTGTAATGAATTTGACAGAGTAGTTTTAGAAAATTGTCCAACCTGGCGATGTTAGAGAGGTTAGAAGGCAAGGAGACCAGAAAGGAGGCCATTTATGACTACATGCTAGTGAGATGCCAGAGTTTGGGACTAACAGGTGGTGGGAATGTCCAACAAGGGGGAGCTATGACAGATGCTTCACACACAGCGTGACATAGTTTTGATGTGATAAAGGAGTTGAAGGAAGGCAGTATGTCAGAAATGATAGTTATGTTTCAGACTGGGTGACTGAGAGCATGAGAAGGACACTCAATAGCAGAACTAGGGAGGTCAAGCCAAAGCAGACAAAATCCGTTGCCATCCAGTCAGTTCCGACTCACGTGTTTTCCCATGTGACCCCACGTGTGTTCAGAAGGGAAAAATTGTTTGTATGGATGGAAGAGAGGAAAGAGATGATAAGTACCTGGGGACCAGTGTAGTTCAATAGAAATATAATGTGAGCCACATATGTCATTATAGATTTTTAATAGCTATATTAAAAGAGTAAAAATAAAGAGGTGAAATTATGTTTAATAATATGTTTTATTTACCCCAGTATATCGAAAATATTATCATTTCAGCATATAATCCATGTAAAAATTATTAATCAGCTGTTTTACATTCTTTTTTCATAATAAATCTTTGAAATCCAGTGTTGTATTTTACAGTTACAGCACATAACAATTTAACTAGCTACATTTCAGGTACTTATAGTCACCTGGTTGGTGGCTACCATATTAAATACCGTAGGCGGCTGTGGGTTAGACTCAACTCAACAGCACATAACAACAATGACAACATTATTAGACAGTTTAATGGAACTCTCAAAGATTACACAGCAGGTTTCTTAATTAAGCTAGTGATATGACTCACTTTTGGAAATTATAATTCTGTATATCCTTTTCCCTCCTCGATTCTTTTGTTGATTTTAGTTATTTCAGATTCAAGATGTTCTTTAAACAGAGCATCGTTCTTTCCCCAAATAAAAAAGAATTTCAGAAATACCCAAGATATCCTGTTTCACTGCTTACAGTTTCTACTGTCTCTAGTTCTCCATTTGACTTACAACTTTAATTAAACAAATCAGTCTAAATCTTCTCTTTCTTCTTCTGTTGTCAGTCTCAAACTCTTTGTTATGAAATAATCTAGCAATGTGTCCTCAGAACCCTTGGCTAAATGTTATTTAGTACTTTGGAAATGGAAACTGTATTTTTTATGTTCCCCTGTCTGCATATGTGTGCGTTTCTCCAGTGTTTAATATCTGAGTGCTGGATTTTCAGTCTTCGTTATATGCTAAAGAATGCAGTACAGAAGGGAGCCTACTTCTATAGAAAACAAGCCAAGGACATTGTGTTCCATCTTTACAATGAAATGCAGATCTCTCATTAAAAGGCAAATCCATCATTTCAAGGGTTGAATAGGATGGTGCATGAAAATAAAAATCCAGCTGCTTAAATTTAGGGCATTGAAGAGTCCAATTAAAAACAAAAATGTTCCCTGGGTCTGAAGCATTTTTATTTGATTATGCATTGGATAGATTTTCATTCAGTCTAGGCTCTTGCTTATTAGAATTCTGTCCTAAAATAGTCTGACATTTGTTTTAAGCAAATTAGACTCAACTATGATACTTCATTCACTTAAATTCTGTATTTGGCTATTTGGAAACATCCTTGTGTTTGCTAATATATTGTTAATTTGTATACAAGAAATATTGGCATGTTTATAGTGCTTTGCTTTTCCATCTTGTTTCTTATGTTTCTCCCATTCCCATTTAGTTTCTTTTTTTCTCTCTTTTTTGAAGACATTATTTGCCAAGTCAGCCATTTGTGCTCCAACCAGCTTTCTTCAACTGTTTCACTCCGCCTTATTTTGTGTCAAGTAGAGTGCCACCTTTTAGCTATTCTAATGTGCTCTGCCCAACTTTACCATGCTTAATTTAGTGGTAAGTAGTGGCAAAGCTGGTGATATTCCCTGCAAATATTCTCTGTGGGGTCTGCATACAACATGGTGCCCACAACCTGTCTAGGGATGACTGAAGAGTTCTGCTCCATGCTGCTGAGCCCAGTCACAGATTCTCAAGAAAGTGCTCTGTATGTTGTAGAACAAAAAGGTTTACATCAAGCCTATTTGTACAGTGTATACATTTTTGATAGGCATTAATAGTTGCTTATTAAAACTGTGGCTAATTCGCCATGCTTTCCTCTGGAGTCTAGTCCTGCTCTCTCTCAGGAGTAGCACCAGAGGTGTGACCTTAGGCCATACAGAGGACTACCATTTAACAAGGTCTGTGCTAAAATGCCCTTGGTAATAGATATTTGAAGGAGCCCTGGTGGCGCAGTGGTTAAGAGCTCTGCTACTAACCAAAAAAGTAGCAGTTCAAATCCACCAGCTAGCTGCTCCTTGGAAACCCTCTGGGGCAGCTCTACTCTGTCCTATAGGGTTGCTGTGAGTCGGAATCAACTCGACACTAAGGGGTTTGGGTTTTTTGAGTTTTTAGTGGCACAGTGGTTAAGTACTTGGCTGCTAACTGAAAGGTCAGTGGTTCAAACCTACTTAGTAGCTCTACAGGAGAAAAGACCTGGTGATCTGCTCCTGTAAAGATGGCAGCCTAGGAAACTCCATGAGGTAGTTCTACTCTGTCCTATAGAGTCACCATAAGTTGAAATTGACTTGACGGCACACAACAGTAGGTCTTTGAAGTCCCTAGGTGGTGCAGATGGTTTGCACTCAACTAATAACCTAAAGGTTGGCAGTTGGAACCCACCAAGTGGTACTGTGGAAGAAAAGGCCTGGTGATCTGCTTCCGTTAAAATTACTCCCAAGAAAACCCTATGGAGCAGTTGTAACTCTGTAAAAGATGGAGTCACTCTGAATCAGAATCTACTTGATGGCAACTAACAATAAGTATTTACTAGGTTTCTTAACCTGAGTATTTCACTCTCTCCTATTACCCTGATTGTTAGACATTTATGCATATGGTAATGTTGTCCCTGGACTGTCCCTAGAAGTAAATGTTTCTAATAATTCTTTGATATCCAGTATGTTTTACCAAAATCAGTTTGGTTCCATTTTCAGGCCTTATCTCTCCAACATCCATTATCTTCCTAAAAAAATAAATAATAATTTTAAAAGAGAACTTGTTTTAGTTAATGCAATGAAACCTGTAAGAGCCAAAACTTGATAACTGCCCTGTTTTTCCAGGTCTTGCAAGTTTTCCGCCTTTGACAGGATACAATCTTACCACTTTTCATTGCTGGGTTTAGTTGAAAATATTTGAGTTTTCCTCTTGTAACAGGTTTCCATTTTACACAGCTTCTGACATTCTCAGGTTTGACTGTATCAATCCACTTCTAATGGATTCTTTCCATCCCTAGGAGCTTAACAGTTTTATGGAATAATATTTTCTGGATGCAGATTTCATTCTAGACCCAAACTAGGGATGTATTTTCTATGCTGTGTCATAGTTTACAGGGAGCATTTCATACTGGGGTCCTTGTACTTCCATCCCCTGCCAGCACTGGCTATCAAAACTGCCTAGGCTGCAAATAAAATATGAAATGAAATCCATCTGGCATTTCTCATTGAATTAGGACCAGAACATTTTTGCTAAATATTAACAGATGGCTAAATTCTTAATATCAAACTAACGTTTTAAAACATCTGAGGGGCCCCACATGGGTGGAAAGGATGGAGAACCGTGTGTTTTTGCTATCATAGAGCCCTTCCTGTACATACCCCCTTCCCCCATTTCTTCTGACCCACGTGCTGAGAATCACTGGAGTCTCCTATCTCAGATAATTTTACTCCTTGGTAGCTGGTATCAAATGTATGTGATGTATCACAATTGTGTAGTCAGTCTTAGCCAACTCAGGTGGTATGTTGCTGTTGGCATGCCTTAAGATTGTTTATTAATGCCAATTTTTTTCTCTCTCTCTTTTAATAGGAAAAAGAAAAGAAATATATGCTTCCCTTGGACAACCTGAAAGTTCGGGATGTGGAAAAGAGCTTTATGTCTAGCAAGCACATCTTTGCACTTTTTAACACGGAGCAGAGGTAAGAAAATGAAGCTGTTTTCTGTTTTCAGATTTTTTTTCCCTTGAATTCCCATATGATCCAGAGATCATACTTACAAATTGTTCCTTTTGTTCCACCTCAAAATTTTTTTAACACTTCAGTTTTCCTTTTGTTTATTTTATATTTTTAGCCTCCACCATGAATTATGGCTTAAAATTTAGAATAAGAAGGATCTTCAAGTAGTAATTAGTTTCTCTGCTTTTCCAACAGGCACACAGATCATGATGCGTCCATTCTTAAGCTATGTTTTATTACCTTAAACTCTTCCTAGTGCTGAATTTGTTTACATACTTACAAATCATTCAATTACAATGTTAATAGTATCTGTTCAGCATGGAGGGAACTCACTTAAGTAAGACCTTCATATATATATATATATATATATATATGTGTGTGTGTGTGTGTGTGTGTGTGTGTGTGTGTGTGTGTGTGTGTGTGTGTGACTAAATTCTTACATCAGTGGATAGAATTATTCAGTTAGTGTGAATCATATATATAGTGCTTTACAGTTTTTCAAAACACCATCCACATTGATTATCTTTGATTTTTTAATTAACAATAGCCCTGTAAGTTAAAAAGATGGGGTGGTGTGGGTTTTAGTTTATAAAATTTAGGCTCAGAGAACTTAACTGATTTTTGAGATCACAAAACTGGTACATGGGGGAGCTGGAACTTGCATCAGGACTTCTGGGTCTAATTCTACTTTTCCTTCAACTCTTATTTCTTTTGCTTTTCTTACTGTGTTCACCTACAACATCAAAACTTTGTTTTGGACTGATTGTTATGGAGTTCTGTAGTTGTTCATTGCAACTCAGAAGTACAGTTAAATAAACACATGGAGAGGCAACAGAGGACAAGATAAAAACAAACAAACAAAAAAATCCTCTGCTGTGAGTCGATTCCAACTCATAGTGACTCTGTAGGGCTCTATAGGACAGAGTAGAACTGCCCCATAGGGTTTCCAAGGAGCAGCTGGCTGGTGGATTCGAACTGCTTTCCTTTTGGTTAGCAGCTAAATGCTTAAACACTGTACCACCAGCGCTGCAAGAGGACAAGATAGTTGTAAACAAGGGCCATCATTAGGCAAGGAGATCTTTTTTCAAATGGAAATGTTATAGAAAAAAGCTAATTAATTTTTATTAGTCTGTTATTAAGAAAACGAATCATTAGTTGGTAAAATCTAATTTTAACCCTTTCCTCCAGACCTTCTTTTATCTTTATTTTGCAATGAGCAAAGCTACTTGATGAGATTCAGTGACTGGCCCAGGGTCAATCACAGACTAAATCAAAATAGCAAGAGAAGACAACTTCATCCCACATTCCCAGTCAGTTGCTCAGAGTGACTCATTACACAGAATACTTGGAAAACCCACAAGAGCAAGGCACTTAAAGAATCAAGGGGAAAGAAAATTAAATACAGCTTCCCTACCAAATACTAAAATGGGATTTTAAAAAGACTTGGTATTATTTTGGAGTAGTTTGCAAAGAACACTGAAGATGATAAGGATAAGAAGTTTGCTGGAGAGAACAATAGTGAGTTCTTGGTACTAGGGCCACCTCAGTACTGTTTACATGCCTTCCTCAGGGCAATGGTGGATTGGGAGGCCCTGAAGGAATCCTCAGAGGCATGCTCAGCCTTCTTGCCTGGAAGAAGGGTGAGACACGTGACTACCAGACAGGAAGTCAAAGTCAAAGTCAGTTTGAATCCTCGGTTACCCTGGGAAGTGTAGGTTATAAAAGAGCTTGGTGCAAAGTAAAAATAAGATAGCAGTAGAGCATCTTTTTAGATGAAGTACAACTGTGGATTTTAAAAAGAGCCAAAGTCAAAATAAGAAAACCCAGGGCTTCTAGTAATCTGGGTCTTCTGGAATCCTAGAGTTCTCAAAGGTATTAAACTCTTCAACCACTTTCAGAGACCTCTGTGAGGACATGGATGTACCACGTACAGGCACATTTTCCATTGTCTTTTCCTTTGAAATCTTGATTTTTTTAAATTATTTTTGTGCTTGCTAGGATCTCCAGTACAATGTTGAATAGAAGTGGGCACCCTTGTCTTATTCCTGATTTTAAGGAAAATGATCTTAAAATTCTATAGTTTTGGTATACCTTTGGGTAGGCACTTGATATCAGATCCCTTTTGTACCTGTTATTAAAATTTTTGTTATGTAAATCATGATCGAGTATTGAATTTTATCAAATGCTTTTTCTGCCTCTACGGAGATTATATAATTTTTCTTCTTTAATCGGTTAACGTGGTGCAGTATGTTTAGTATGTTAAACCATTCTTGGTTTCCTGGGATTAAACCTAGCTAAATTGTGGTATTTTATTATTTATTATATGTTCCTGTTTTAAATTTACTAATATTTTATTTAAGCTTTTTACATGTTCATTAGTTGAGATTGGCACTTAAATGTCTTGCCTGGACATTTGGGCTGACCTCACCTGGTTTTCATACCAACGTTATGTTAGCTTCATAAATTGAGGTAGCTCAAGGCCCTAATTGTTTTTTGGAGCAGTTTGAGTAAGATAGGGATTAGCTGTTAATTAAATGAAATGTTTGGTAGAACTCCTCAGGCCCTGATGGGTATTTTTGGTAAGTAACTTTTAACTAGTGATTTAATTTCTTCAATGAGTACCATATAGATGTGTTCAGGTTTTGTATTTTTTTTATGAATTGATTTGGATAAACTATATTTTTTCTAGGAAATTGTCTATCCTGTCTGTTTTTAAATATATTAGCATCAAGTCTTTCATAATCCCTTTATATTTTTAATCTCTGTAGTATCTGAACATTTGACCTCTTTTCATTCCTAATAGTAATAGTAAGCCTTAATCTTCTTTTTCCATGATTACTCTTGCCAGAGTTTTGTCTATTTTGAAAAAAAACCAGCTTTAGGCTTTTTTTTTTTTTTTTTTTTGGTCTGTCTTTTATCATATATATATTTCTATTTCAGTTCTACTCTCTTCTTCATTATTTCTTTCCTTCTATTTTCTTTGTATTTACTCTTTTGGTGTTTCTGCTAACTTACTAATTTAGATGCTTAGCCAATCAGTTTTTATCTTTTCTTTTTCTTGTATGTGCATATAAGTCTATAGATTTTCCTCTGGGTAGTTTTTAGCTGCTTACCACAATTTTGGAAACATAATATTTTTATTATAATTCAATTCTGTTTCCTAATCTTCATTTGGATTTCTTCTTTGACTCATGAGCTATTTTAGAAGTGTGTTTTACATTTTATAGTACATGGAATGTTGTTTTTGTGTTGTTGTTGATTTCTAATTTAATTGTATTGTGGTCAGAGAATATGACCTAGTACATGGTGAATTTTTATAAATACTCCATGTGTTCCTGAGAAGAATGTACATTAGCTAAGTTGAGAGTAGGGGATCCCACGAGAGTCAGTTGAATTGTGCTTGTTAATTGTGTTATCCAACCTCTATAGTTACTGGTTTTTTCCCATCTTGATTAATTCAGACGTTCAACAAGTATATATTAGGTACCTGCTCTGTGCCAGGCATTGCTCTAGGGGCTTAAAATACATTGTGAATAAAATAAACAAAAAAAGATTATTCATTTTAAATCACATTCTAGAGAGGGGTTGGCAGGGAGACAGATAAAAGCCATAAACAATATCACTTTATCAGAGATGTGTCAAAGATCTCTTTTTATGATTGTGAGTTTGAATATTTTACTAAGTTTAATTTTTGGTTTATGTATTTTGAGACCAATCGATGTTACTAGATTCATACAAATTTAGAGTTGTTGTATCTCCTTGCTGACACTTTTTAAAAATAATTTTGTGGCAGCCCTCTTTATTCCTAACAGTGTTCTTTGCCTTAAAACCTATTTTATCTGATCCTAATTAGCCCTGGTGGCACAGTGTGGTTAAAGTGCTCAGCTTCTAACCAAACCCACCCAGTGACTCTGAGGGAGAAAAGACCTGGCGATCTGCTCCCATAAATATTACAGCCTAGAAAGCCCATGGAGCAGTTCTACTCTGTCACATGGGGTCACTATGAGTCGAAATTGACTCTATGGCACTTAACAACAACAATAATCATGTAGCTACACTGCCTTTCTTTTGGTTATTATTTGCTTAGTATATCCTTTTATTTCCTTTTGCCTTCATTTTTTTTTTTTATTTTATCACAGCATATACATGTATTCGCTTCTTTTTAATCTAATGTGAAATCTCTTTAACTGATGAGATTAGCCACTTTACTTTTTTATTATTATTATTAATGCATTTGAATTTGATTTGGACGTTTTATTTCCATCTGTCCCTTTATCTTGCTTTACAATACTTTTCTCCCTCCTTTCCAGCCTTCCTTTCCTTTAATTCACCCTTATTTTCTTTTTTCCTGGCTTGGAAGTTACACACTCTTATTTCTGTTCCTTTAGACATCTCTTTAATATTTTTGACATTCATATTTAACTTAAAGTTTAAAGTTAGTCTCTCTACTCTCCAAAATGACCTTAGAACACTTTAACTCCAGTGACCCCCTCCAGTTTTCTCTATTATTGCTATCCAGTATTTGAGTTCCATCTACTTTTTTACCACCTTAGTCAATATTGTAATCAGTTTGTATAGGCACTGCTTGTTTAGATTTACTGACATGTCTACCAATTTCTGAGTTCACCTTCCCTCTTTAATCCCAATGTTTATTTTGGTTCATTTTCTTTCACACTAAAGTACACCCTTTAGGAATCCCATGAGTGGGTTCTACTTGGTGGTTGGTGGTGGTGTTAGTTTCTGGTGAGTCAATTCCAGCTCATGAACTCTCACTTTTGTGTTTGTTTTCTTGAATATATCTTTATCTAGCTTTTATTGTTGAAGGATAATCTAGCTAGATATTAAATTATATATTGATGGTTTATCACATTGCTTTGAATTTCTTATTCCTCTA
Organism: Dugong dugon; assembly: GCA_030035585.1. NCBI lineage: Eukaryota > Metazoa > Chordata > Mammalia > Sirenia > Dugongidae > Dugong > Dugong dugon. The sequence goes on from CM057462.1 coordinate 172,109,958, forward strand.
TATTCTGGCTTCCATGCTGCTTTTGAGAAGTCAGCTGTCATGCTAATTATTGCTCCTTTTTATAAATAATCTTTTTTTCTCACTGGTTGATTTTAAGATCTCTTTGTTTTTTGTATTCTGAAGTCTCAATATGATGTTGTTATGCTTGTGTTTTGTTTTATGTGTCCTACTTGGGGATCATTGTGCTTCCTAAATCTGAGGATTCATGATTTTCATAAATCCTGAAAAACTATGCCATTTTCTCTTTGGCTTTTTATTGTCTCTCCTTCTGGAATTCCTCTTAGACATACACTAGATTGTTTTATCCTTGTCTCTTGTGTCTCTAAGCGTCTCTTTTGTATATCTCTCTGTGTGCCTCATTTTGGGCAATTTCTTTAGTTCTGTCTTCCAGTTCACTAATGCTCTCTTCATTAGTGACCAGGCCAGTGTATATTTACCTGTCATCTCTCTTTGGCAGTGGACTTATTTTGTTTTTCTAGTTCATTCTTTGGAGAATCCTAACCCTCATATAAATCCCAAGATTTTTTTCTGTCCTTTTGTGGCCATTAACATACAAGACTTTTGGTTTAGAACCAATCCACCCAGTGGCAAAAGTGATAAAAGATGTATTTCCTCCGTTTTTTGGCTCTTAAGAGATTTCTTTCATTTTTGAGAGAGAGCTTTGGCATTTAGAATAATGGTTTCCAAGCAATTTGAGATGTCGTGTCGGAAAGTTTTAAAATTTTCTATTCTGCCATTTTGATTGCAATGAAGTGGCCTCTTGTTGCCATTAGATTGTAGAAACACAGAACTATGTTCCTGACTACCCCCAGGGGTGAAGATTGTAATAAATGCCAACCTGGAAGAAGACCAGCCTGGGGTTCATTGTATGTTTAGACATGAATGTTTTATAAAACAGTTAGACACAGCTCTCATTCTCTCAATAAATAAATATTTGTTCTGTTATTCATTCTAAAGCATTTATTAAGCATTTCTGCATGTTCAGCCCTGCATGTTAGTACTGGTATCCTAAATAAAATATATGATCTTCTTTGCATGACATTTGTAATGACTAATGAATGTCACAGCAACATTCATCATTCACTGATCCTAAGACATAAACTTTAAGAAATCAATGAAGAAATGAAAAAAAAAGGAAGAAAAATGAGTCTCGTTGTAAGGAAATTATATATGAACCAACTGGGTTGTAGTATAAAAGGTAACATTTAACTGAATCACATGATAGTGTATTCCATTTCAGAATATAAATGCTGGAGTAACACAGAGTATAAGATTAAGCCACAAACAATGGAGTTAGCACCATAGACGGTGGCCCTCATTAGATCTTGTTGTGAATTGGTGGAGAGGAAATAGAATGGAATACCAGAAGGAGGAAATAGTATTAGTCAGAACAAAAGAGTGGAAACTGTACTTTCATAAATCTGTTGTCAGCCTCTCCTGGATGAGAAGATGCTAATTTCAAAGGCAAGCTCTTAGTGACAAAAATAAGACCATTTTTGTTTGTTTGTTTCTATAGAGTTCACTGAACTGGTCTTACGCATGTAAGCTTGTGTATTTTCATATTCTACATAGAAGGAAAACTATGTGTCTATCAAAAGCCAATATGGTTAAAATAATTCTATCAACTATACTTAAATGATATTCTTTTCACCACTTAAACATTGATTCTGAGGCTATAGTCCTGTTTTTTCTTTTGTTAGAGACAAAATAATGTAAGGAAAAAAAAGTACTCTGTTTCCTGACCTTTAGATGAATTTTTCCTTGGTTAATTTAGAAGAGATTTTCTAAATGCTTCCACTGCTTTGTATTCCTCATCTCTGTCTTCCATGGCAGAGTGTTTCAAATCAATTTTTGTATCCATTCAGCAGCCCCATGTGAGATGCACTGGCTTGGGAATAAGAGTTTCTGTGTGAACATTGGGAGTTGGCAGTAATGTAAGTATAAAGTATCACAGCTTTCTGGGATTCACTTAGAGATGCTCTTGACTGTCCTCCTCACCACACAGGTTAAGGAGCTGACATCTGTAACAGTTAAATGCCTTCACCATGTCACAAAAGCAGTTAATGACAGAGCCAGAACTGGAACCCAGGTCTGATGTCTCATGATCCAGGGGTGAAAAGTTTCTGATGCCAAAATTTAGATATTAACTAAGTAACAGAAATTCCACCTCTGAATTTAATTGGAATTGTCCCTAAAAGAACAGAAATGAAGAGAGTTTTAATGTCTTTTGTAGGTGTTTCAGTTTGCTGTCTGGTCTTATAATTTCTGGTGGAATGCTTTTAGTCTCGTTTTCAAAGCCCTGTTTTGGAACTAACTAGTACCCTTGCCACAGTTCCTGAAAAACTACTTCAGCCATTATTTCTTGTAGCAGTATTCCTAAGAGCTGGTTCAGTTGCTATTTTGCTATTTCAGCTTTCCAGTATGAAGTTTAAAACAGTTATTCTGTAGTCCCCAATCATCAGGTGTGTGGGAATTGATACATTTAGTATCCTCCTTTAAAAAGCCTCCAGTGTCCTGATGAATTAACATGCTCTTTATGAGGCTGGTGACCAGATTTTTTAGCCATTTTAAAGTGTATTAGTGCTAAGATTTTTTAAGTGGAAGGACTTGTTACTAGTAGCAGTGACTTCAGTGCTGGAAGAGGGTGAGTTTCACACACAGACTGATTTAGCCTACATAAACTCCGGGTAAGAACATACGTTCCTGAGCCCTCTCTGTGCCTTAGTGGGCAGGCGTTATTGATACCTGAGGAGACGGATACGTTCCCATGTGCATTGCATCACAAAACCATTTTGAAAATCTAAGTTAAAAGATTCCTAAACTTCTTTGTGGCATGGTCTAAATCAAGGATTGGAATGTTCCCCCAGGTTTTTGTTCCATTTGATTTTGCTAGAAATGCCACATTTTCTCTGGTACAACTGTGTCTAGATAATGACTGCACTGTGTCAGTCTTTGCTCTCCCCAGGCAGACCTGCAGTTTTAAGGTCATGCTAAGGCCCATTTGGTTCAAGGTATGTCAGCTCTGGTAGCCAGAGATCTGTTTCTGTCCAGGGAGCTTGTAGGGCAGCCACATGGTGTTTTCTGAGCACGCTTTGTGGGTTGTGGAGCTTTGTTTTCTTTTAAAATAAGGCATTCTTTCTTTGACACTGCTTTCTAGCTTTAATTCAGGGTATGGTTTATCAACATTACCAAGTGTTCCAACTCCCCTCCTCCCCTCCCCCACCTCGTTCCTACAGAAAACTATTTGAGGATGTTTCACTGCTCTCCTTAGTCCCTAGCACATTGTCAACACTTAATAAATGTCACATGATACTGCAATATAGCAAGTGTATGCTTTTTAGGCATTCTGAAAAGAATAGCTGTTTATTCTCATTGTTGAGCAGTGTATTTTTCCACTCATTAGCTGGAAAGGAATTGGAGTTGAGTTTTCCATTCATATACCTTTATGTGACTATATTATATATTAAATTTCTTACAGAAGCTTCACTGACACCTGGTCAATACCAGCTTTCGTGGGCTCTCCTCTGGACAGTGTATCAGATGGCAGTTAGCCTCATATCTAGTAGCATTTTTTTGATAGTAAGAATAAAGCATGGGGGAAGACCAAACCTTTATATCCTACTGAAGTTATAGAAAAGATACAGTGGACTGGATAAGTCACTTGAGAGTCATAGAGTTTTCATTCTCAAACTGATTTTTTTTTTTTAAATTATGCTTTAGGTAAAAGTTTACAGAACAAATTAGTTTCTCATTAAATAATTAATACACATATTGTTTTGTGACATTGATTGCCAACCCCACGACATGTCAGCACTCTTCCCTTCTCAACCTTGTGTTCCCCATTACCAGCTTTCCTGTCCCCTCCTGCCTTCTCATCCTTGCCCCTGGGCTGGTGTACCCATTCAGTCTCATTTTGTTTTATGGGCCTGTCTAATCTTTGGCTGAAGGGTGAACCTCAGGAATGACTTTAGTACTGAGTAAAAGGGTGTCCAGGGGCCATACTCTCAAGGTTTAGCTAGTCTTTCAGACCAGTGAGTCTGATCTTTTTTTGTGAATTTGAATTTTGTTCTTCATTTTTCTCCAGCTCTGTCTGGGACCCTCTATTGTGACCCCTGTCGGAGTAGTCGGTGGTGATAGCCTGGCACCATATAGTTGTGCTGGACTGTCTGGTGGAAGCTGTGGTAGTTGTGGTCCATTAGTCCTTTGGACTAATCTTTCCTTTGTATCTTTGGTTTTCTTCGTTCTCCCTTGCTACAGATGGGGTGGGACCAGTGGAGTGTCTTAGATGGCCAGTCATAAGCTTTTCAGACCCCAGACGCTACTCACCAAAGTAGGAGGTGGAACATTTTCTTCACAAACTATGTTATGTCAATTGAGCTAAATGTCCCCTGAGATCTTGGACCCCAGCCAGCCCTCATCCCAGTATTCAGTCCCTCAGGGAGTTTGGAGGTGTCTGTGAAGCGTCCATGTCTCAAACTGACTTTTATTTCCTCCACCAGCTACTTAAATTCTCAGAATTTAAGTTGTTTGCAAAACTGATTAATTAGACAAATGTCCTGGGCAAAAGGTGGTCCACAACACCTTTTTTTGAAAGGGAGTATCTCTTGGAGATGGTTGAGTGTCAAATATATGTGAAAAGGGAAGCAATTACTCTTCTATAAATAAGGAGAGTGGAGGCTCATATTTATAGGTATTTTAATAGAGTGAAAATATGTAGTATTTTGAACTAGGAAAGGAAACACTGTGTAAGGAGCCGCAATTAATTGAGCGCAGAGCATAAACAAGACTCCTGGACAAATTACTTTCTTTTTACTCCACTGTTGTCAAAATGATCTTTAAGACATTACTTCTTGCCTCACAGAATACTAAATGAGAATTATATATCTTCTCAATAGTCTGATTCAAGAAGATTTTCCTTTGTCAGATGAAGATTCAGTCAGTAACCAGCTTGCTGACCCAAACTGAGAAAATGCAGTGTGTGACACCCTATATTTTTCTATGGCGTGTCAGTGGGCCATCTGCCCATGTTGGGTATTTGTAATATCCTCTAACCAGAGTACCTGGTGGAGGAAATAAAAATCAGCTTGAGAGTGAAAACTCTTTATGACCATCACTTGACTTACCCAGTTCATTGCACCTTTTCTGTAGCTTCAGTAGGATATAAAGGTTTGGCTCCCCTCTCCCCCACATGCTTTATTCTTAGTTTCAAAAAATGCCGCTAGATACGAGGCCAACTGCCATCTGATGCATTGTCCAGAGGAAAGTCCAGGTAAACTGGTATAACCAAGTGTCAGAGATGCTGCTGTGAGAAACACTTAAACATGCTAAAATTAAGTAATGGGGTGTGTTAAGAGGACATCCTAGCACCTTGTACTTTTTCTTTTTACTGCACTTTTCTTTTTTTACTTTTACTTTTCTTTCTAGTTTTATCAAAATGACTAATTAGTTAAAAACAAAATAATATATTCAATATCTGTCTCCACTGCTGGACTAATTTCCTTGAAGGGAGGAGCTGTGCTTTTCTTGATCATTGATTTATCCTGAGGGCCTAACACAGTGCCTGACACATAGTAGGCGCTCCATAGGATCTATGAATGAATGGATGGATGTTAAATTTTTTCCTCTGTTATATGGAGAAGATATAAGTAATGCCAGTTGCCAATAGAAAGCATTCTTCTGGTGAGCTCTAGAAGCCTAGAACCTCAGATCTTAGTGGGCTGTTAATGGAACTATAGATTTAAAATCTTAGAGGAAATAGTGGGAGCCCAAAAAGAACTCTTTCTTTAAAAAGGAAGAACCTGAGAATTTTCATCTCTATAAAGCTGTATAAATGGGTTTTGCTGAATGAATAGAATTCCATGAGATTAAGGGAAAAAAAAATACAGAATAGATGTTTTATTGTAAATTCAGTGTCAACTCTGTTCTCACTATCTTCTATTATTAAAAAATGCTTTGTAGATATCTACACTAAGCTTTCTAAATCTTCATTTCTTCATTATCTGTAACAAAGCATTCACAAATCTCAGGTTTTCTCTAATATACAGAACTTTTAGAAGGTAGGAGGAGGAGAGCCAAAAGACAGGACTTTAGTTTTCTGGTCCTAAGTTTCCACTTCTTGTTTCTGCTAGAACTCTTAAGTTCACATGGATGAGACAAAGATTTGAGGACTTTTGCAGAGTTACTGATTGTGAGTTCAAGATATGACAGCAATGTTTATTTCCCTCTATAAATCTAGGAAGATAAACCCTGCGCATTCCCTATCTAGGAGTTGGATAGGAGTACATGTTTAGCAAGTTAATATGAGGCTGCGTTATATCCTGAAAGCTGTTAAATCCAAATCTTTGAATCAGAGAACTTTGATGCTCTCTTGCTCTCTTCCTTGGTCCAGTCTTTCACTGCAGAGATATTTGTTGTCATGTGGCTCTGATTCTGTACGTCACAATAGTTTCACAATTCACTCTACTGCATCTTCTCCCTTTATGAGTGTCTTTCTGGTTGTGAAATAGCATCATTAGGAAGCCCTAGGTACACTAGAGAGGAGGGGAAAAAACGTTTCAAGAAGGAGCCTGGAGAAAGATGGAATGGAGAACCAAAACTGTCTGCCCATTTGATTTATTTTATTTACCAACCACATCAAGACAGAAATCGAATATAGTTTGGTAATATTTTTGTGAACTAAGTCTACAACAGTTGATTTCACAGCTAAGATAAATTCTCATGAAAGACAACACAATTGCTTGGGTATGAAATATTTGCGACTTGAAGCAATCTCTTTAAATTCTTCTCTTATTGATTTCAACTTAAACTCTTAAATGAAATAGGAGTGTGATGCCCTACTTGGATGAGTGTTTCTGCCTTTTCTGAGGGAGAAAAATAGCAAGTTCATGCTTTTCAGCTTTTTCAGACGTCATTAAAAGACTTTGGAAGAATTCCTCACACTTAAAACACCTGTGTGTAGTCCGTATCTATTTTTATAGGAGAATTAGGTATTGTCCTCCTCAGGAGCCTTTGGGGATTTCCAACGAAGAGATGGATAGGATAGAATTAGCAATTTAGATTCAGTTCCTTTCTTCCCAAGTATTGAAACTGGAGTTGTATCTTAAGCCATTAGTAGGACCAGCAGGGATTTTTGGTCAAAGTGTTTGTGGCATTCCTGTTCAGGAGGTGCCTCTCCAAGAACCATCTTGATGAATGAGCCCAACAAGGCTGTGTAAAGTTCAAGAACAAAAAGAAATTATATCCTTCACAGCAAGTTTACTTTTCTTCTAGGATTTCAGAACAAACATTTTGCCCGCTCCCTACCTATTTCCCGGAACAACTATTTGCTGATGGGCAATTCCCTACTCCTGGCACCGCCTTCAGACAGACACCGGCAGCGGCAGCGTGGGGCAGAAGTGTGCCTCTGTTTAGGAGCCATAAAACGGCCCAGCAGCTGCTCATTAATGATGGGGGAGCAACCGCTGGTTGCAAACAGACTACAGAAAAATAAAGAGGATCGGTTCTAAGATACAGTCTTTAAATTAGACACTGTAGTGGTCATTTGCAAGAGAAGGTCTGACAGCTTGTCATTCTATCTTAGAAGAGACTAGTACAAATGATCCGCTATCTTTAAACATATGTTAGATTTGTTGAAATTCTAGCTTTTCTTTTTGAATGCTAATTAGTCATTCTAAACTAAAGAGCTGGATTCACGATAACTGGCTTGTCTCAGACTTTTATTTTAAAAAATTAATTTACATTCTGATTAATTTTGGTAAGGATGGAATCAAAGTGAGTGGTGCTCTACAGCTTCCTTTGGCCAGTGCGGTGGTGATTTTGTGATGATACGCCCCCTCTATCCCTCAAGCAGAGGCCAGCAGTGGGGGAGCCAAACGTTCGCATATTTCAGTCAGCAGTCGGCGGTAGGAGAGGTCTTAAGAAATGAATAAGGCAGGGTGTGAAAATTTCCCTAACTGGGTCTAGCCTGAAGGAAATTTCTAAATACCCAAATTTCTTTGGCAGTCTTAAAGGCCTCTAAAGAATAAAATGGCCTGTCTTACTACTGGAATAATCACGTTTTTAGAGGTGACCTGTAGAATATTGTAAAACAATCTACGTGTTGAAGGGAAAAAAAAAACACTTAGATCAAATAGTAGAATAAACAGAAAAAGCCTAAAGCAGGTTATTATTCCAATCTGTTGCCATTTAAATCCAGTTGCAGTTGACCAATGTATCCATGGCACTCTTTGGCAGACATGGTGTTTTCTGTCATTTCCAGTGTTACCATATACAGTCCCTACTTATTACTACAGCAGTAACCCCTTGCCTAGGAATCTTGTGCTTAAAAAAAAAGAAGCCTTTGAACCAAAGTAACATGTGGATACATGAAGCTATATGAAGATCATTGAACTGCATCAGATCATACATTCAAAAATATTAAGTATAAACCTGGCTTTTATAATATCAAGCCCATTTACAAATCAGGAATGCCTTTTTGTGACTTAGCGTTGCATGTGCAATATATTTTTATTTTTCCTCAGCTGATTTATTGTGGAACCAATTTGCCCGTAAAGAATATCTTTACTGACTGTACCTGCTGAGAGAAAATATTGTGAAGGTTTGAATTATATACCTTGATTGTAACTTACATTATCCTGCTTCAGTTTGCTGCATTCAGAGGGAAACTATTTACTGGCATGTGTAATTAATTTTAATTAACACACACAGCCACAGCGGAGGGAACTGACATGGCACATGCCTTGGTAGAAAACGTTAGTCACACTCTGCAACTAACTCCGAGCAGATGCATGGTTTCATAAAGAAAATATTTGCAGAACCTTACTGTAGCAAGTTTTTTCTTTTCTTTTTTTCTGAGTTTGAAACTGCCTATATTCGTTTGTTAGAATTTGAGGAAAGTATTAAGCTTATAAAGAACAGTTTCAAAAAATGCGATTGCAAAATAGTTTTTACTATTCAAACACAGTATCCGCCTTTGCTTTCAGTGTGTGTTAAATCCATACTTCACTGAAATCTTTCATAGGCAAATATATTAGTGATATATGTTATAATACTAGATAGCCTGTACACTTTTTAATATAGTAGAATGATTTTACTTTAGATAAATAATTAAAACTTGGTTGCTCCATGTGCTACAATAGTTAAAATATTTCTGCATTTTGACGATTGCCTTGTTAATTTAAAAATAAGCTGGCCATATAAAACCTCTACCAGTGGTTCTCAAATTTTTTGGTCCCAGGACCCTTTCCACTCTTAAAATAGTTTGAGGGCCTCAGAGAGCTTTTGTTTATATGGATTATGTGGATTATATCAGGAATCTTGTGAGTTCATTGCCATCACATTGTTCCTTGCAATTTGACATAGTGGGAGTATTTACACCATGGAAATTGGCAAATGTTACAAACTGTGGCTTTTTCCTCCAGAAAGCCAGTTGTTAAACATTTTCTAGCACATCGCTGATTATATCCAATGTTAGAAACTGAAACTGAGACATCTAAAAATTTTTTTATTTTTCAATTTAGTTTATTTTTTGTTGTTGTTAGGAGTACACACAGCAGAAATACACCAATTCAACAATTCCTACATGTACAATTCAGTGACACTGATTACATTCTTTAAGTTGTGCAACCATTCTCACCCTCCTTTTCTGAATTGTTCCTCCCCATTAATGTAAGCTGATTGCCCCCTAAGTTTCCTATCTAATCTTTAAAGTTACTGTTGTCAATTTGATCCCATATAGATACTTCTTAAAAGAGCACAATGCTCAAGGCAGACAATCATTACTAGGTAAACTAAACTACTGTTTGGTTTTAAGAAGACTTCAGGGGATTTTTTTTTTGGTTTAAGGTTTAAAGATCATCTCAGGTCAATAGTTTTGGGGGTTCCTCCAGCCTTAATGGCTCCAGAAAGTCTGAATTCCATGAGAATTTGAAATTCTGTTCTGCACTTTCCTCCCTTTGATCAGGATTCTTCTACAGAATCTTTGAATAAAATATTCATTAATGGTAGCCAGGCACAGTCCAGTTCTTTTGGTCTGATGGCAAAGGAGGCAGTGGTTCATTTCTTCCTCCTATTCCTGACTCTCTCCTTCTTCCTGTAAATAACAGTAATAGACTCACTTCATGTTAATATAATAGTATGATTTTATGAAAAAATATTTTAAAAAATTAATGATAACAGTGGCATTTTTTTCACAACTTTTTAAATCTCTTTAATGTCTGGCTTAATAGATGGCAGCTGGATTCTCATATCTCCTCCTGCTTTCAGTCTGTTGTAATGTTTTGTTTTGATCAAAATATACAAAGAAAATTCGGTCTCATGTAGCTATGTAGTTGGAAAGGCAAGAGTATTTTAATAACCTTTTCAGATAATTGTGGATATTCTTCTTTGATACCTCGCCAAAACTCAATAAGTCAGTTTCAGTCATCAATGAACTTTTCATACTTTGTTACATTAAAATCCATTTGTGTGCCTTGTACTTCAAGTGGATCTTTTACTTACATGTGATTTTGTAACATCATACATTTGTCATTTGGAAAATATTGACTCACTGATTTATGCAGATCTTCCAAATAGTCACACAATTCATTATACAATATATATTTTTTTAAAACCACATTCACTAATATAACCACTAATCTTAGAAAAGAAGCTGTCAAGTCCATGGTGGCAGATATGCTATATTTTTACGCAAATAACCCACGTCTTCTGCATGTGTTTGTCAGCTACAGCCTCCCTCCCCTACAAGGTACCCTCACAAGTGCTACCATGCCAATTCTCTCCCACATGTTGCTGTAAAAAAAAAATTCACATAGCAAGCTTATGAAAATACCTTGTGAGTGTGGGAGGGGCAGCCGGCAAACAAACATAGAAGGTACACATTATTTGCATAAAAATAATGGTAGTTTTCCAAAATAATAAAGCCAGATTTTTATCATTGACCGCAAATATCGTCAGTTGTTTTCCTTGAAGTGACAGGCTCTTTTCATATATTTTTGAGATAATGTCTGCCAAAAACTAAAGTTGTCTGTCAGTCAGTCTTTCAAGTAAAAATGGCATCTGTTGATGAAAGCAGCTTCTTTAGCTTACAATTCAATTGCACAAGGCCTTTTCTTCAGGAAACCACTTCAGCAAGTAGTAGAAGTGCTTATGGACTTGCCATTTATTTAGTGACATAGAATAGTAAAATCTAGAGTCTAGATTAAACAAAAATTAATATTTTTACTGCTTCCTCCAGGATATCCTTTAGTGAAACTGACTTTTGCTCTATGTGTGAGTGCGTGGCAGTGAAGAATACAATGGCCGTTGGTACAGCTTAGTGACACTGTCTTGATTTGTGCTAAGGCACCAACAGTTTTACCCACTGTTGCTTTTGCACCATCAGTGCAAATGTCAACACAGTTGTTGCAAGAGAAACCATTAAATTCAAAAAAATTATTCTACAATTTGACTATGTTGGCAACACTCGTGTTTGCATTCACATAAAAGAAGATCTTCTTTCAGGATTAGTTGGTGCTAATTCCAGATAAATATAACCAAAGCAGCAAGTATAGTCATGTCTTTAGATTTGTACTTTTTAAGGTAAAGGTACAATTCTGCAGATGAGATTTTTAACTAAAACTTCATGTCAGCAACTAAATCCCTGATTAGATACATTACACTATTATTGGAAAGTGACAACAATTTTCTTTATTGACTTTCTTATCCATCAGGCATTCAGCAATGTCAGCTGTATAAATCTTTATTAGTCACTTAACTATAGTGCGTGCTTCTCCCATCAGTACAACAACTCACCCCGTAAGATGATTCAGTAACTTGTCATTTCTAGCTTGAAAAGCTCCAACAAACAATATTTGGCTTTCAAAGAACTCATCATGTCTATGTTTAAAATTTTTTATTCATATTTCTTTATATGTTCAATGATTAGCCTCAAAATGATGTCTTAACTGACATTATAATACTATTCAAAAGTGTTTGGTAGCAGAAGACCATACGGTAAATTATAAAAACATGTAAAGCTGAGGCAAAGATAGCTTTCATCATATTTTTGTTTCTTATTTATAATTTTGCCCTATTTGTTTGGATAAGATTCCTCCCTTACAAGAGACAGACATGTCAGTCTTCTCTTTTTTAGCATCTTCAGATGTAGATATAGATGTTACAGCTATGGGTTGAGAAAGGAAATCTTCAGATCTTCCTTTTTAAGTCAAGGATCCATCCTTAAATATAAACCAAAAAACAAACAAACAAACAAACCAAACTCATTGCCATCAAGTGAATTCTGACTCATAGCAACCCTATAGGTTAGAGTAGACCTGCCCCAGAGGGTTTCCAAGAAGTAGCTGGTAGATTCAAACTGCCAACCTTTTGGTTAGCAGCCAAGTACTTAACTGCTGCACCACCAGAGCTCCCCTTAAATATAAGAAACATTTAAATACATATTCTTTCATTTTAAAGTAAAATTATTAAATTCTAAGATAATGTCTTAGATAACATTTTAAAATTTAGGAAGTTTTTAATTAAAGTACTGCAAAACAAGACCAAAAAGTATACTTAATTCTTGCTGTATCTCTACATAGGCATAAACAAAACTTTAGAATTTTAAAGTAACTATTTATTGGATGATAACAAGGTTACAGATATTGCAGCAGGTAGATCTAGCTAAAAATGGTAAGAGCACAGTAGAAGTACTCAGGACAGTACACACAAATAGGGAACATTATTGATAAATGCTGTAACATATACTGTTTTGCAACAATAGCAATATCAACCAAAAAATATATGTGTAGTTACATATGTAGGTAAGTATGCATATGTGTATATAGGAAGGTAAATTATTTTGTATACATACCTGTGCACATATAGGTGTGTCTGTAGGCATAGATGTGTACATGTTTGTCTGTGCTGTATATATATTCATATATATAATAAAGCACAGAGAAGGCACAATTACAGGTACTTCCCAGACATAACCAAACACCTCATGGGATTGGCTTACTGGGTTTGGAGGCTTAGGACCATAGTCTCGTGGGACAGTTTGGTCAGTTGACATAATATTCCTCAAAAAGTTTATGTTCTACATCCTGGTTTGGTGAGTAGCTTCTGGGGTCTTAAAAGCTTGTGAGTGGTCATCTAAGATACAATTATTGGTCTTTATTCATCTGGAACAAAAGAGAAAGAAGGAAACCAAAGACACAATTAGGAAACTACTCTTCAGGATTAATACCTACACAGACCACAACCTCATCTATCCTGAGACCAAAAGAACTAGATGGTGCCCACTACCGACCGTTGTGACCAGGGACACAATAGATGGTCCCAGATAGAATGGGAGAAAAACAAAGAACAAAACTCAAAATCTTAAAAAAAAGCCAGACTTACTAGACCGGTAGACACCAGAGGAACCCCTGAGACCAACCCTTTAAACCTGGAAGTGAAACCACACCCAAGGTTAAGTAACAGATTAGCTCATTAAATAAACAACGTCAACTGTGAGTAATGTGCTGTTTTAAAAAATAAGCTATACGAGACCAAACGTTCAGCATTTACCCTAAAGGAAAGATGAGATGGTAAGGGGGGAAGGGAAGCTAGATTAATGGAAGCAGCACAAACCGAATGAAAATAATGAGAATGTCAACACATTGTGAAACAGTAACCAATGTCACAGAACAATAAGCATAGAAGTTGTTAAATAGGAACCTAATTTGCTGTTTAAACTTTTACCAGAAACACAATAAAATTTTTTTTTTTTTTAAAAAGTACTGAGGGCAAATGAGTTAATCTCTGAAAATATATATGCTATTGAAAATTCTAGAAAACACACTACACAAGCTCAGCTTCCATTAGCCATCCGAGTTACAACATTATCGAATGTCATGTAGTTTCTGGAAAACTCCACTGTGTACTTGTAAGAGAATGAAAGTCAAAAAGGAAATGAGTGTTGTTATGAAAATAGTTTTGACCTTGAGAATTATCTTGAAAGAGTCTTGAGGACCCTAAAAGCCCCCAGACAATACTTTTAGAACCGTTAATTTACAGAAATCAGGAATCTCGCTTTCATATTTGTTAAGCTAATGTAAATTACAATAAAAAGTGTGAGAACTAAAAGAAAGAAAAAGCAAGATAATTTCTTTAAGAGGAAACCATGTCTCACTATTTTATGCTGGTATTGAGAGGTTAAATATGTGTGACAATGAAGAATAACCAATGGCAAGGCGGGGCTGGTAGTCAGATAGTCAGACACTTCCTTTGGTCCCTCTTGCAACAAAGCCCCAATAAAACAAGTGAATCAATTATATATAACAGTCTAGGAGCCCTGAACATCAAAGGCAAAGTTGAGGAATCGGACTGAGTGGCAAGGGGAGGGAGAGATGGTTCAGAAGCAGCCAGGAGTTGCCAGATGTGACCCAGCGGGAGACTGCTTCCTTCAGGCCAGATGGGCTGGCATGCACAGTGAGGCAAGCAGTGGTGCTTGGGAGACGTTTTCCACATTGGGAGAGACTGAGTGGCAGAGAGTCTACTCGGGCCTCCAGAACCAGGAAAAGCGGCACTCAATCGGCAAAAGATGAGTGCATGCGTCTGACCTACTGCGCAGATCAAAGAACACGCCCTTTGGGAAAAACCTCTTTCCCGTTTACCTGCCACCTCCCCACTCTGCACCAGGTCTTGGGCTGGCTTCAGCAACTGCCTAGTCCCCTGGGCCAGAAGTAGGATCTGTCATGTGCCCTGAGCCATTCTCCTGGCCTTGGAGAGGAAACAACAAACAGGAAAAAATAATCTGCCAGCTCCCCTAAACTGGGAACTCAGGGTAGTCACAACTCCTTTGCCTAGGCATAGGCATAAGAGATCCATAGACTATGAATGCCTTTCACCCCTGCATAGGCCTATGTGGGCCCATTTCAACAGTGTAGGTCCTCGTTACCACAGTACAACAGGGTATATACCTGAAGCCTAACTTCAGCTGTATCAGCTATATGGTGAAGTGGCAGGTTCATGACATTTGACACTGCTCTGCCCATTAAGCAGGATCCTCACCTGCCCCCATCAAAGTCCTGAGGACTGATGGCTCCACCCATGCCACCTAGCCACCCGTGACAAGGGACCAAGAATAAATGGTACCCCCAGTCCTTACTGCCAACAGCTTTGGGTGCTCATAGTCCATCTGCAAAACTCACCCACCTACGCACTCTAGGGAACAGGGACACACTTTCCTCCCAAACACTCAGGCATCTGTCAGGCCCCTGCCTTGCTCAGTGCGTGACCCCCCCTACTGCAGCCAGATACCTGTGCCTACACCAGTCACCCCTGCCTGTCTAGGACTGTAGGTGAGAGCCTGCAGCACACACTTGGTGACCGACTACCTGGACACCTGAGCTGGACCCCTACAAGAGAAGTAACAGATTCCTGGGCTCACATACCTAGTAACAGATCTGACCACCTGCTGACAGGACATTAGAGCTTCAAAGGAACCAATAATCAAACTAGCTCAAATTAACAGCCTATTTGGGCATATCAAAACAAAACAAAAAAGAAGCTACGACACAGTAAGCAAACATAAATAAATATAATAACTTATTGATGACTCAGGGACAAGAGTCAATATCAAATCACATAAAGAGGCAGACCATGATGACTTCAGAAAGCTCCCAAAACAAAGAATCAAGAAATTTTCTGGAGGAATAGAACTTCTTGGAATTACCAGAGGTAGAATACAAAAGATTAATATACAGAACTCTTCTAGAGATCAAGAAGGAGATCAGGCAAAACACAGACCAAGCCAAGGAATGCACAGATAAAGCAATAGAGGATCTTAAGAAGATTAGAGAAGAGCATAATGACAAATTCAACAGGCTACAGGAATCCATAGAGAGACAGCAAATAGAAATCCAGAAGATTAACAATAAAATTTCAGAATTAGACAACTCAATAGAAAGTCATAGGAGCAGACTTGATGCAATGGAAGTCAGAATTAGTGAGATTGAAGATAAAGCACTTGACACCAACTTATTTGAGGAAAAACTAGATAGAAGAATTTTGAAAAATGAAGAAACCCTAAGAATCATGTGGGACGCTATCAGGAGGATTAACTTACGGGTGATTAGAGTACCAGAACAGGGAGGAATAACATAAAATACAGAGATAATTGTTGAAGATTTGTTGGCAGAAAAGTTTCCTGATATCATAAAAGATGAGAAGATACCTATCTAAGTTGATCATCAAACCTCACACAAGGTAGATCCCAAAAGAAAGTCACCAAGACATATTATAATCAAACTTGCCAAAACCAGAGATAAAGAGAGAATTTTAAGAGTGGCTGGGGATAAACGAAAAATCATCTACAAAGGAGAGTCAATAAGACTAAGCTTGGACTACTTAGCAGAAACCATGCAAGTAAGAAGTCAATGGGATGACATATATAAAAGTCTTGCAAGAAAAAAAATTGCCAGCCAAGAATTGTATATTATGTGATGTAATCCATCACATGAATAAAACAAAAGACAAGATCCACGTAATCTTATCAGTTGATGCAGAAAAGGCGTTTGACAAAGTCCAACACCCATTCATGATGAAAACTCTCAACGAAATAGGAGGAGAAGGGAAATTCCTCAGCATAATTAAGGACATTTATACAAAGGCAACAGCCATCATCATCCTAAATGTAGAGAGTCTGAAAGCATTCCCCTTGAGAACGGGAACCAGACAAGGATACCCATTATCACCACTCTTATTCAACATTGTGCTGGAGGTCCTAGCCAGAGCAGTTGGGCTAGAAAAAGAAATAAAGGGCATCCAAATTGGTAAGGAAGAAGTAAAAGTATCTCTATTTGCCGATGATACGATCTTATACACAGAAAACCCCAAAGAATCCGCATGAAAACTACTGAAACTAACAGAAGATTTTAACAAAGTATCAGGATACGAGATAAACATACAAAAATCAGTTGGATTCCTCTACATCAATGAAGAGAACTTCGAAGAGGAAATCACCAAATCAGTACCATTTACAATAGCCCGAAAGAAGATAAAATACTTAGGAATAACTCTAACCAGAGACATAAAAGACCTATACAATGAAAACTATAAGACACTACTGCAAGAAACCAAAAGAGACCTGCATAAGTGGAAAAACATACCTTGCTCATGGATAGGAAGACTCAACATTGTGAAAATGTCAATTCTATCCAAAGCCATCTAGAGATACAATGCAATCCTGGTCTAAATGCCAATGGCATTTTTTAAGGAGATGGAGAACCAAATTACCAACTTCATATGGAAAGGAAAGAGGCCTCAGATAAGTAAAGCATTCCTCAAAAAGAAGAATAAAGTGGGAAGCCTCACAGTACCTGATTTTTGAACCTATTATACTGCCATGGTAGTCAGAACATCCTGGTACTGGTACAACAACAGATACATAGACCAGTGGAGCAGAATTGAGAATCCAGACATAAATTCATCCACCTATCAGCAGCTGATATTTGACAAAGGCCCAAAGTCCATTAAGTGGGGAAAAGACAGTCTCTTTAACAAATGGTGCTGGCATAACTGGATATCCATCTGCAAATAACTGAAACAAGATCCATACATCACACCATTCACCAAAACTAACTCAAAACGGATCAAAGACCTAAATATAAAATCTAAAATGATAAAGATCATGGGAAGAAAAAACAGGGACAACACTAGGAGCTCTAATACATGGCATAAACAGAATACTGACCGTAAGTAACAACGCACAAACAATGCACAAACACCAGAAGAGAAACTAGGTAAGTGGGAGCTCCTAAAAACCAGACACTTAAGCTCATCGACAGACTTCACCAAAAGAGTCAAAAGACACCCTACAGACTGGGAAAAAAATTTTGGCTACAACAAATCCAATCAGTGTCTAATCTCTAAAATCTATAAGATACTGCAAAACCTCAACAACAAAAAGACAAATAACCCAATTTAAAAATGGGCAAAGGATAGGAACAGGCACTTCACCAAAGAAGACATTCAGGCAGCTAACAGACACATGAAGAAATGCTCACGATCATTAGCCATTAGAGAAATGCAAATCAAAACTACAGTGAGATACCATCTCACCCCAGCAAGGCTAGCATTAATCCAACAAACACAAAATAATAAATGTTGGAGAGATTGTGGAGAGACTAGAACACTTATACAGTGTTGTTGGGAATGTAAAATGGTACAACCACTTTGGAAATGGATTTGGCACTTCCTTAAAAAGCTAGAAATAGAAGTACCATGTGATCCAGCAATCGCACTCCTGGAATATATCCTAGAGGAATAAGAGCCGTCACATGAATAGATATATGCACACATACGTTCGTTGCAACACTGTTCACAATAGCAAAAAGATGGAAACAACCTAGGTGCCCATCAACAGACGAATGGATAAACAAACTATGGTTTATTCACACAATGGAATACTACGCAACGATAAAGAACCACAATGAATCTGTGAAACATCTTATAACATGGAGGAATCTGGAAGGCATTATGTTAAGTGAATTTAGTCAGTCACAAAAGGACAAACACTGCATAAGGCCACTATGATAAGAACTTAAGAAAAGGTTTAAACACAGAAGAAAACATTCTTTGGTTACGAGGGTGGGGAGGGGGGGAGAGGTGTATTCACTAACTAGATAGTAGACAAGAATTATCTTAGGTGAAGCAAGGTCAACACACACTACAAGGGAAGTCAGCACAACTGGACTAAACCAAAAGCTAAGAAGTTTCCTGAATACAATCAAATACTTTGAGGGACAGAGTAGCAGGGGCAGGGGTCTAGGGACCATGCTTTCAGGGGACATCTAGGTCAATTGGCATAACAAAGTTTATTAAGAAACTGTTCTGCATCCCACTTTGGTGAGTGGCATCTGGGGTCTTAAAAGCTAGCGCGCGGCCATCTAAGATGCATCGGTTGGTCCCAACCCACCTGGAGCAAAGGAGAATGAAGAAAACCACAAGGAAAATACTAGCCCAAGAGACAGAAAGGGCCACATAAAGCAGAGACTCCATCAGCCTGAGACCAGAAGAACTAGATGGTGCCTGGCTACCACCAATGACCGCCCTGACAGGAAACACAACAGAGTCCCGGATGGAGCAGGAGAAAGGTGGGGTTCAGAACTCAAATTCTAGTAAAAAGACCAGACTTAATGGTCTGATTGAGACTGGAGGGACCCTTGAAGACATGGCCCCCAGACTCTCTGTTAGCCCAAAACTAAAACCGTTCCTGAGGCCAGCTCTTCAGACAAAGATGAGACTGGACTATGGGACATAAAATGATACTCATGAAGAGTGTGCTTCTTAGCTCAAGTAGATACATGAGACTAAATGGGCAGCTTCTGTCCAGAGGTGAGATGAGAAGGCAGAGAGGGTCAGGAGCTGGTTGAATGGACACAGGAAATCCAGGGTGGAAAGGAGGAGTGTGCTGTCCCAGTATAGGGAGAGCAACTAGGGTCACATAACAATGAGTTTATAAATCTTTGTATGTGAGACTAACTTGAATTTTAAACTTCCGCTTAAAGCACAATTAAAAAAAAAAAAAAAAAAGAATAACCAGTGGATGATTCTGTATTTAAGCTTTTATTAGCAAAGTTTTACTGTAAAATTTATTAACAAGTATAAATCATTGTGGAATTGAGAAAACTATATTTATTTATTTTTGTTGTGCTTTAGGTAAAAGTTTACAGCTCAAGTTAATTTCTCATACAAAAATTTATACACATATTGTTATGTGACATTAGTTGCAGTCCCTGCAACATGACAGCACACTCCTCCTTTCCACCCCGGGTTTCTTGTGTCCATTCAACCGGTTCCTGACCCTTCCTGGCTTCTCATCCTGCCTCCGAACAGGAGCTGTCCATTTGGTCTTGTGTATCTGATTGAACCAAGAAGCACAGTCCTCATGACTATTATTTAATGTTTTGTAGTCCAGTCTATGTTTGAAGAGTGGGCTTCGGGAATGGTTTTAGTTCTGGGTTAACAGAGCATCCGGGGGCCATAGCTTCGGGGGTTCCTCCAGTTTCAGTCAGACCAGTAAGTCTGGTCTTTTTACGGAGACACATGTATTTAAATGTATGTGTCTAGGAAGCTGTCTTAGAGAAATAGACTGAGGGTAGAAATGATCCCATTTGTGAGCATGTTATTGAGCACCTATTATGTGCTAGGCTCTATGGTAGGTGCTAATAGATACAAAGATGATCCTTGTGCTCTCCATTCATGACTCACTGTGTTGGGAGGAGATGGACATTTCTATCAATCATGTGGTATATCAAATGAGATTTCCCAAGATCCCAATTTTCCAGATCTGAAATGCTCAAACCAGTCTTAAAGTGTGTATAAAATAATCAGAAATGCATTGCAAACAATCAAGATTTTCATATCAGGCTTTCTTGGGTGGTGAAAAGACAATTTTCAGAAGATTTTATAGGGTTTTAGTAGTGAGAAAGAAATTGGAAGATTAATTGCAATGTGGGAAAGCATAAGGAGTCATCTACTTAGAGGAAAACGATTCAAACTCTATTTATAGACTCCTTGTCACGTGCAGTGGGTGAAAAGGACCTAGGAGTCTCTGCAGACTAGTCCTTGGAAGTATCTCTGCAATGCATTGATGTAGTCAAGGGGTCCACAGACAAGTGGATATCATCAAGAGTGAAAACATACAGCTTTTGTAGAAAACCTTGGTGTTCTACACTTAAAGCATGATACATAAAAACTTCTTAGTCAATTGGAAGAAACGGTATAATATAACCAGAGAAGATCCTGTAAATCATAATTAAAATAATTGACAAGGTAAGAAAATTACCTTGCATGATCATACCGAAAAGATTAGGATGTTTCAGTCTGAAAAGATGAGAGGGATGTTTTCAGTATTAATACTGTTAGATTATATGACTGTGATTCCCCACCCCCGCAAAAATTGTGAACTACTAAAATGAGGAAGGAGCCCTGGTGGCACAGCGGTTAAGAGCTGCAGCTGCTAACCAAAAGGTCAACAGTATGAATCCACCAGCTACTCCTTGGAAACCCTACGGGGCAGTTCTACTCTGTCTTATAGGGTCACTATCAGTCAGAATCGACTTGACGGCAACAGGGGTTTACCAGAATGAGGAATGACCCTTCGGATAAAAAAATACAGACCACGCTGCTTTACCGTCAGTGAGAGACTTCATCAATTTCGTTAGCCCTGATGCATGATATAGACACTTTCCATGAAATGTATATAAAATTATGCCCAAAATTTAGTCTTTTCTCAAGGAAAACATCTCTGAGCTCTGAGGTTGATTGCACTGGAAACCTCTCTGCCTTTTCTGATATGTTTTCTGCTTTCTCTCTCAAGTATGGATTATTGTTGAGGTGGACCCTAGATTTGACCCGGAAATATTCTTTTATTGTGTTCTTTCCAAGGTACTGTAGAATTAAAATAAGAAAGTGCTAATGAAAGTGCTCTGTAGTCTATTTTTCTTAGATGCATAAATAGCTCTTTTCTCTGCACACAGTCAGTAGTCCCATTATTTTAAAAAAAAAAAAATTACTAGTGGTACGTTTTTATCACAACTCATGATTTATAGGCTTTTTGTAGAGCTGTATACTTCCACTAGTGTTTCCTGTAGGTAACAAACATGGTTGTTATCAGGTAGGTGTTCACTACTTTTTGGCAGGCCATGAGGAGGGGGCAGGTGTCTATGGCTCACTAGCCCTCTTCCTCGTAAACACCCCTGCCTCATCTGCCTGCAGTTAGAAACTGGGAGCATCAACATGTGACTTGTTGCACGAGTGTATAAACTCAGCTTGTGTCACATTGCACTGTTGACTCCATTGCCTTTAAAGTTCGGCCTCGTTCCCATTGTAAACCCCAGCATGTGCTGAAGAGAGAAGAACCCCAGCAGACCCGAGAGACTGATTTAATTAGGAGGTTAAAATGTTCTTTCTCTGGTGGTTTCTATCATCACTGTGACATTTCCTGGGGTATGAGATCAGACTCCCCGTGCTTAACCTGGGGAGTTAGGCCAGTTTTTTGTTTTTTGTTACTGACATTTGCTTTGCTTATTTTCACTAGCAATCTGGTTTTATAAACATAACTGTGCCAGACTACATGTCATTTTTCTCCTTTCAGTGTAGGAAGTGAATGAGTGTGAGTGTTGAGAAAAAGATTGATGCTTCGTCACCTTTGGAGGCTGCAAGTCATTTATGCGAAAGCTTGAGAATAATAATTTTATGTTGGAAAGTAGTTGGGAGTGTTTATAATTTATAATTTCTTTTAATACACAGATGTTTATAGTAAAAACTCATTCATTTGAAATACACAAGTATAAAAACTATTTAATTAAGTAGGTTTGGACTGTAAACCTGTGTAAACAATGCAGGGTCTTTTATGGCTCTGCATATGCACGATATATACCAGTGTATTAGGAGACCTGTGGTGCAGTAGTTAAGGTGCTCGGTTGCCAACAGAAAGGTGAGCCGTTCAAACCCACCAGCCGCTCCATAGGAGGAAGATGTGGCAGTCTGCTTCCTTAAATATTTACAGCCTTGGAAACTGCATGGGGCAGTTTCTGTGTCCTGTAGGGTCATGATGAGTCGGGATCAGCTCGACAGCAACGGGTACGATATGGTATATCTTCAGTGCCTAGAACAGTGCCTGGCATATAGTAGTTACTCAGGAATGAATGAATGAATCGACTCGATGGCAACAGGTTTGGTCTTCCTTTCCCAAATCAAGAGATGCAGTTTGCAAACTCTTGGTTTTGGTCTGTTTGCATTGCTGTTGCCAAATATTAAAGCGTTTAGCTGCTAACCTAAAGTTCAGCACTTCAAACCCACCAGGCACTCCACAGGAGAAAGATGTGACAGTCTGCTTCCATAAAGATTTACAGCCCTATGGGGGCAGTTCTGGAAACCTCGGTGGCGTAGTGGTTGAGAGCGACAGCTGCTAACCAAAAGGTTGGCAGGTCAAATCCTCTAGGCGCTCCTTGGAAACTCTTTAGGGCAGTTCTACTCTGTCCTATAGGGTCGCTATGAGTTGGAATCAACTCGATGGCAACAGGTTTGGTTTTTGTTTTTTTGGGGGGCAGTTCTACTCTGTCCTCTAGGATTGCTATGAGTGAGAATCAATTCAGTGGCAATGGATTTGATTTGGTTTTTTGGTGCCAAATGTTATCAATCTTGATTTTAAGTGACATCTTGAACATTTCAGTCACCAGTGTCATCACGTGAAAATACTGAATGAGTACCCTAGCGCCATCTATATGCTGATGATCCCAGATGTGCATATCCACCACTGATCTTTCTCCTGGGCTTCAAATCTATACCCAGCCTCCTTCCTACTAATTCCAGTTTAAAGCTGAACTCTTGATTTCCCAACCCAGACATACTTCTCCTCCTCCAGTCTCCCGGTTGCTCATGCCAGAAACTTAGGAGTAACCCTTGATTTCTTTCCCTCACTTCCCACAGCCAGTTCTTCAGAAGATTATGCTGGGTCTTCCTTGGATACTTGGATACTTAGAATCCAACGTCTTCTCACTCCCTCCGTCTCCCCAGCCTAGTCATCTCTTGCCTGTACTACTGTAGCAGTCTCCTCATTGGTCTGTTTCTGCTCTTGCTATACTACAGCTAGTGTGTTCTTCACACAGCAACCAGAGAGCTTTCAAAATAATGAAAGCAGATCCTGTCACATTTCTGTTTAAATTCTTTCAGTGTTTTTCTATCATTCTCAGGAAAAAAATCCAAACTTATGATCACAGCCTATGAGTCCTTCTGTTCCTGACTATGTTGAGCTTGTTCCTGTCTCAGGACTTTGAACATGCTTTTCCCTCTGCCAGGAATGTTCTTCCCCCAGAAATTCTAATGAGCCACTGCCCCTGTTCAATTCATGTCTCTTCTCAATGCCCTCACCTCATTTTCTGGCCACCTCTCTAAAGAGGCACCTCTGTCATTCTGTCCCCTTATCCTGCTCTAGTTTATTCATAACACTTATTACTGTTTGATATTTTTATTCCTTTTTTTGCTTATTTTCTGTCTTTCCCATTACATTATAGGTTCTGTGAAGGCAAGAATTTTGTCTCATTTGTTCACTGTTATATCTTCAGTAGGGAGCCTCAGTGGCTCAGTGGTTAAATGCTCAGCTGCTAACCAAAAAGTTGGTGATTTGAACTCACCAGCCACTCCGTGGGAGAAAGATATAGCAGTCTGCTTCCACAAAGATTACAGCCTTGGAAACTTTATGGGGCAGTTCTACTCTGTCCTAGAGGGTTGCTATGAGTGAGGATCTACTCAGTGGCAGCAAGTGTGGTATGGTATATCTTCAGTGCCTAGAGCAGTGCCTGGCATATAGTAGTTACTCAGGAATGAATGAGTGAGTCAACAGATTTTGGAAGTGCTTCTTAATATCCTTAGGCTTGCTGGATTTTTCCCTCAGTCTTAAGCTTCAGTCAACATTTATCTAATGGTAACTGCATGTTCTATGAGGATATCAAAAAGCAATACTGAGTATTTATATGGTACTTTACAATCACTTTTATAAAATTTATTTTATTAAACCTTTGGAAAGCCATTCAGAAGAGATTCCAAGATAATATTAGGAAGGAACAAGAACAACAATTATAAAAAGTTTATAAAGAGAGTCACTAAAACTCAAAATTATGAAAATTAATGGTATCCCAAGTTTTACACATACACACACACACAAAGAAATGAGAGTGATAGTTCAAACCAAACATTATTAAGTTGTCCTGAAATTTTATTGTGAAAGAGGTAAAGAGACTGGATTGAAGTGGCATTCCACATATGAAAGCTGGAATATAGGAAGTCATGGCCAAAGGTAGAAAATTGCATCCAGGAAACAGCAAGTTTTGCTGTGATGGAAAGAGAAGATTTATAATAGGTTATGAAAATTGAATGCGATAAGATTTTTTTCCATGTATGCTGTGATAGAGCAGAATTAAATAGTGGGAATTTTTGAAGCTGATCTGAGGAAATTTTAAAGCTAGGGAACAAGGAACTCTTCCCGATTTTTAGGAGGGAGATAACAGTGGTATGGAGAGGAATATAGCTCTAATGAAACAGAGTGGGTTGAAAGGAGGTGAGGAGAGACACAGGGAGAGGAGCCTAGGAGGTTGTTGTAATGGTCCAAGAGATGCTAAAATGACATGGTTCCAGATAAGCTATCCACTTGAAATTGTTCCTCTTCTCCATGGTCCACAAGTTAATCATCACAGTGGACATCTAAAGAGGACAGTCACCAGGAAAATCCTGCCCCAAATGGAGGTCAGGTAGCCTGTGAGCCTAGATATCCCTTTTCCCACAATGTAAGCAATCTTGAATGTGCTAAACTAGAAGGTGATACATCTCTGGGTCAGGTCTTTGCTCCCACAAAGTGGTTTAGAACCCAAAGTGTTGATACATATGTTTGTTGTTGCTGTTGTTAGGTGCTGTCAATTCAGTACTGACTCATAGCAACCCTGTGTGCAACAGAACAAAACACTGCCCAGACCTGTGACATCTTCCCAATCACTGCTACGTTTGAGCCCATTGTTGAAGCCACTGTGTCAGTCCATCTTGTTGAGGGTCTTACTCTTTCTCGCTGACCCTCTGCTAAGCATAATGTCTTTCTTCAGGGACTGGTTCCTCCTGATAACATGTCCAAAGTACGTGAGATGAGGTTTTGTCATCCTCACTTCTAAGGACCATTCTGACTGTACTTCTTCCAAGTCAGATTTCCTCGTTTTTCCAACAGTTCATGGCATATTCGATATTCTTTACCAACACCATACTACAAAGGCATCAATTCTTCTTCAGTCTTCTTATTCATTGTCCAGCTTTCATATGCATGTGTCTTAGGCTGGTTCTCTAGAGAAGCAAAACCAGTAAACTCACACGTGTCCCTTGTATGGAGAGAGAAGAAAAGTACAGTCCTCCAGCTGAGGCACCTGGACAGCTCAAGGGACTGTCATGGGCTTGAGACTTCACCTTTGGGTCAGGAATGCTTTTATGCCTGCCAAGCTCCAACAGCATAGCATCAGTCTGCTCCTGTTTTACTCTGTGTCTTCCTCCTTCCAAGGTTCCAGCCGCCTTAGATCCTCGCTAGCTACTGAGGGAGATGTGATTAGCAGAGGCTTGTTGGAATTATCAGAAAATTCTTACTCATATCTCTTTGTGCCACATTGTCAGTTTCCTCTTACTTTTTTCTCAGTGGCAACGGCTAAAATGTAAGGGGGCTTCGTATTGCTGTTGAGAGTGCCTTGCTTGCTGGTTTCATCTGAAAGGTTCTTCCCCTCACCTTTTACCTCATGTGTATGCTTGTTAGCTCCTTGGAGGCTCTCTCCAGCACCCTCACTGATGTGCCTACTCTTTAGTTAGACCCTAGAACCAGGCACTGTGGGCTAGTAGGGCCTACCCATGCAGGGGAAAAAGGTTGCAGGTACCTCACATTTTTCATTTGTGACTGATTCTCCATTGCTACATCCTAAAACCTTTTCAGTTATTCCTCGAGAGTGTTCATTCCTGTAGAAATCCAACTCAGCCTTAATTATGTTGAAATTTAGGGGGCTCATTTTCTAAGCTTAGCAAGGAAAGAGGTAGATTTCAATAGGAAAGTGCTATGTTGTCTCCTTCAGCTAAATTCTTAAAAGGGGTTTGGGGTTGCCTTTTTGTTTTCCTGTGGTTAAAATTCTGCAGTTGATTGTTTTGCAATAGGTTTTGTTCTATATTGCATGCAATTTTCTTCTTTGTATCTTTTTTCTTTTTTTCTCTTTTTAAAATTAAATCCAGTAATATGTGAAAGAAAGAGAAGTAAAATAATCTCCACAGCTGCTAAATTTTCCTGGAAGGCAAAGACATCTCAATTTTAAAGTTGGTCTTAAAACATGAAATCATTGTTCTTTGAAACAGCTGTCTGGTCAAAAACTCCTTTGTACTGTACATTTTTAAACAGCAATTTTTAAAAACCACTTGGGGCTTTGTAAAGATTCCCTTTATCTGGATTATGAATTATTTTCAGTCTTTTGAGTAATTGTTAAAATGATGAAACTTACTGGAATAAAACAGATGTCTGTTTTTAGTTTTGGTTTGATTTTTGGGGAAGAGAGAAATGTCATTGGGATATTGGGATATTGCTCAGTACCTTGATAATGAAGTCTAAGTTAATAATAGTGTCTTGCTATTCCATTCACCATCATTTTTGTACATGATACCAGAATATAAACTTTATGAAACCAGGGACTTTGTTTCTCTCAATCACCATGTCTTCCTCAGGGCTTAGCACAATGCCTGGCACAGAATAGTGTCTCAGTAAATGTTTATTGATCAAATTAATCAATTAGTGAATACCATAAGAATCATTATACAGAATGATATGTAATCAGACACATAATTCATCCATCCTTCAATTATCTTTTATAGAGACACCTGGCATAGAAATTTTCCTTAATAGAAACTTTAAGGCTGAAGATGTACCTCCAAATCTCAACTATTTTTATTAGGCCATTATGTATCTCTCACCCATGGTTTTGTGTAAACCAGCTCTGAAGTCGTTTATATTTTTACCCTGGAGGGATGAAAGGGCATGTCATGGAGCCCTTGTCCATATAACCATCACTTTCATTATCCGTCTGCTTAAGTATTACTCTTCCATGCAAGACCAGGGTTGCCATTGAAGTGCTTCATTTTTTTTTTTTTTTCAGTTAAGAATCTGATTTATTTTTCTTGAAGAGTCAGTTATATCCATTGTGCTGGAATGTACTTGTGTGCCTAAAATGGCCTCCCCAAACTAGTCACTAAATAGCCACACTTTACGCAAACCAGGTTTTTGCAAACTTTTTGCAAAAGGATGTTGATGCGTTTAACAGATTTTGGATCGTAAACGGTTCTGTGTATTGGGTTGTGTACTGCTTACCCTCCTCCTGGTCTCACTGAAGGGGCACAGCGAAGTTCCTCAGAGCCAGGATGGAGGTGGTGTTGACTGCCTGGAGGGGCAGGAAGGCGCAGCTAACTGCATCAGAGCCCATTTCAGGTGACCTGACTCACAGAGCAGCCCAACTTCCCTGGTGCTCTTAGGACATCTTTTTGAAGTCTCAGGCTGAACAATGGCATGAAGTCCTGTTTTACCAGGTGTAAAAATGGTATAGGGGTGGTGTCTGACATCCTCTAACTTCCCGAGGGGGAAGGAGAATCAAGATCAACAGCCCAAGGCTGATTCCTATGAGGCAGAAGTCAGACATGCCTCCTCTCTTCGCTGTCTACCAATTCTGACACCAACCATCCCTCCCATCGCACTCTACTTCTCTGCTGGGTTCACTAATTCATTGCAGTGGCCACACAGAACTCACAGACCATGGTTATGATTATGGGGCTTATTAGGGAAGTAGCAGTTACGTTTCAGGTTCAGGAGCACTCAGAATATAGTTCTTCCATCAGGACAGCCTCTTCCCAGCCGTGCTCATAGGCACACCTTTTCCTGGCTCTGGGCCTCTGTCCAAAGGCACTCAGCTTTCTCTCTCCAACGGCCGGAAAGCCCACCACACCATCTCTTCCTGCCAGGTCTCTCCTGCCTGGTCTCTTCTGCCACTGCTTCTCGATGTCTTCAGGGTTACAGCTAGCTTTCTCTCTCAGTCTTCTGCTTCCAGGAGCTTCTCAGTGCAGGGATCCTGGATCCAAAGGATGTGCTGACTCCTGGCTGTTCTTCCTTGGTGGTAGTGGGATTCTCACTTTCCCACCTCTGGGATGGCTGACCACAAGCCCAGCGAGATGGCAAAACTGACCAATTCCTTTGGTGGGCCACAATTACTGCATTTGCACAGTCCCCCTGGTGGTGTAGTGGTTAAGAGCTACAGCTGCTAACCAAAAGTTGGTAGTTCGAACCCACCAGCAGCTCCAAGGCAGAAAACACCTGGCAATCTGCTTCTGTAAAGATTACAGGCTGAGAAACCCTATGGGGCAGTTCTGCTCTGTCCTATAGGGTCACTATGAGTCAGAATTGACTCGACAGCAATGGGTTTGGGGGTTTTTTTTGGCATAGTCCTGCCCAGTCACTTGGGTGGGAGTTACAAGACCATGGCTAGAAAGGCCACACAGAAATGATCCATCACACCACATCATGTGATAAAGACTCATGTAAAACTTTCCAAAATGAGTTCAAGGAACTAATTTTGATTGAACGTGTCAAGATTTAAAATAATAACAATATCAAGAGATAATAATTTTAAAATAACTTAAAATGCTTATCTTATGGGGAGCCATTGTCTAAAACCATGATTGATACCATGATTCTGACAGTGCCTTTCATCCTTTTTAAGTTTTCCTTCACCCTGTACTCTTTAACAGTAACTCAACTTACAGATATGCTCACTCCAAATTCAGGCTCTGAGAATTCTCATCTAACTCCCTCTAAGTGTTTGGAGGCTAACATGAATCAAAAACTGTTCATATTATCTCATGATTATTGATTTTGACCTCTTGATCCACACTATACCTTCTGGGATTAGATGTCATTTCCATTTCTTCCACGTTGATAGTTCTTCATAAATCTTGTTCTGTAGACTTTTTTTAATGTGCTAACTTTTCAAATGAAAGATCTCACATAGAGTGATTCTCAAATATAGTAGTAAGTGTTGAAGGGAAAAGGCCAGACAAGTGCAGAATGGGCAGCACTTTTTTCTAGCAAGTGATAAGGCGCTGCATGCATGGGCCCATAGCCACTCCCTATTTATTCCTCAGACTTTAGAAATGCTGAGCTTAAGCAAGTCGTTACAAGACAGACTGAGAATAATTGTGGTTCTCTCTCTGCTTTCTTCACCAGTTGCTTTTTATTCCCTTCTAAAGTCTCTCATTGCTTTGGGCAAATTGAAGTTTGTATTGCAACAACAACTTTTTTTAAAATGATATTGTAATTTTGGCTAATTTGCCTACTATTGGTTATGCTCAAGTAGACACATGACCTGTGGCTATTTGGCTTGTCCTCCTATGGGAAAATACTTAACAAAGCTAATAAGCTGTATTAAAATAAAATAAACAAATTCACATGGCACCCAGCATGCAGCCACATGTAGTATGGTTATTATTTATTATCCAGAGATACCAGTCCCACATCTCCAACTGCCTACTGGGCATTTTCACTCAGAAGCCTTCTGTCACTTCCTCTTTAATCCATCTGAAACCAAAACTATCATACTCCTTTCAAAGCCATCCCTCACTGTTGGAGTTTTAGGGGGCCAGTAAATCATACCCTTTTCTTCCCCTTTCGAATTTTTTTTTTTCATTTGTTTGTTTTTAGAAACAGTACACAGCAAACAAACAGATAAGGCTTGAAACAAATGGACTTCAGATCTGTGGCCAAATTTCTTGCTGATACTTTACCCTCCAGTAATCACAGCCTCAGCTGAGCAACCACAGGCCTCTACCACCCAGCAGAACTCACCAGAACATCTTGGAATAGGAGAGAAATGCGTATGTCCTGTGGGCACAAGCTTGCTCATTTCCTTCTTCATAACTCACCAGTCAAATCAGTCCTTCTCTCCTTGAGAGGAA
Organism: Dugong dugon; assembly: GCA_030035585.1. Lineage (NCBI taxonomy): Eukaryota > Metazoa > Chordata > Mammalia > Sirenia > Dugongidae > Dugong > Dugong dugon. The sequence goes on from CM057462.1 coordinate 172,140,483, forward strand.
GAAACACTGAAGGCTGAGGAAAAGAGGCCAGGAGCCAAAGTCCTTCCAAGAGACCAGGGAGATTAATGCCACTAACTAATCACTCCCAGCTTTTCTATTTTTATTTAGATACCTTCTTAATTTAGGTGACACCAGATTATTTTAGCAGTTTGGTGTGAGAAAGACTATTTAGGAATTAATGGTCTATATTGTGAGAATTTCCACCCATCTAAATTTTGATCTTCCTTCTTTATGACCTTTTTAATCATAAATAAGACCCCCACAGTTATAGCCAAAACTCACATTTTCAGCTCTTTAGTCGTGACTGTGATTAATGCTGACATGAACCTGGTGCCATGACCATTGGCAGCCAGAGAAGGTCAGGACCAGCGGTGACTCTGCTGACTCTGCAGCTGCACTTACAGTAAATGTGTTTTGCAATGCTCCTATAGTTAAAAATAATTTTCCTACAAATTTTAAATTTTGTTTTAAGTATTTATTCATTTATTTATTTTTTGCTCTTCACTGTGTTGAGAAGAGGAAATGTCATGGATTGAATATCAAATCAACTCAGGTCAAACAAACTTGTCCCTCTGGGAATGAATCATGATACTTGGAGTCTATAGGCAACTTCCAACCTCCAATTTAAATTGTTATATTAATCTGAGGGCATGATATTGAAAGATAAGGAAAAAAATATTTTAAGGCAATGAAGAGTCCTAAGCTAATACAGTTATTGGTGATTGTTTCAGTCTTTCATTCATTTATTAATTCACAATTACATAGTGGGCACTGTGCTTAGGTTCTATGAACAAGAGAAACGTGGTTCCTACTCTCATGGAATTTACAGTATAGGAAGGGGACTGATAGCAAACAGTAATTATTTAACTACAACTGTTGATTATTACCTGTGTCAGAATTTATGATGGAGTGACCTATCCATTGTGGAAGGTGACAAATGGTTAAAACTAAAACTAGAAGAATGTGTAGATACTAACCAGGGAAAGGGAGAAAGGATTGTTTCAGACAGAGGGAATAGCATATGCCAAGACACTGAGGTAGGAAGGAGTTTGGTGTGTCTGTGCTACAGATAACTGGAGCCTGGTGAGTAAGACTCAGGGGCCAGGTGATTTATGGCCCTGTAGGCCACGTCAGCAATGTTAGTGTTTATCTTAATGCAGTCATTCAAGGGGAGCAATGCAGTTAGATTTGTCTGCAGAGTGGAAGTGGGCGTTGGGTAAGTGAGGCGGGGACCAGTTAGGAGGTTTTGTAGTGATCGAGGTGAAAGGTGAAGGTGTCCTGGACTAGATTGGAGGCAGTGGAGATGAAATAAAGGCAGTTTATTTGGGGGATACAATGACAGAATTGTCTAATTGGAAATGAATTAGGGAAAAAGAGATGTCAAGGATGACACCCAGCCATCTGGCATGAGCACCATTTACTAACATGAGGAACTTTTGTAGGAAGAGAAGCTTTGAGAATAAATTAAGATTTTGAAAGTGGAAATATCAAGATGGCCACCAGAGCTTAGAGGATAAGTGTGGCATTTATGAACGGTCAGCTCGTCTGTGGTACTGAATGCATGTAGCCCATACATAGTAATCCTCATAGAAAACTCTCCTGGGGAAAACATGAGGATGTTAGAAGAGCCAGGACCCAGAGTAGTTGACAGATTGGCCTTCCGTCTTACACAAGGAAAAGGCAGTCTGGTTGCAGATGCATGTAGGCTGGTGGATTTGGTGGAAGGAAGATAGAGAGTTCTCATCTGATTGCATATATTTTCACAATGAAGTAAGAAGTATCATCAGCTAAGTGAGGGGGAAGGGCTACTGGAGATTTGAGAAAAGAATATATATGAAATAATCATCTGGTGCTGTGGGAAAGGGTATTTATTACAGAATTATAGTAGGGATATCTAAAAAAATTCAGTGCCTATTTGATATTTGTAGTTATAAATTTGAAGTGAGTGTAGTCAGCATAATTGTGTGTTTTTTTTCTTGCATTATTTAGCAATTGGATGCAGGAAAGCTGAGTAAGGAAATAATTGGATTGAAGTTTTATTAGGTAAATAAACTAGTGGAGGAAAAGACAGGAAAAGGAGTTGAGGTTTGCAAGGTAGTGGTTATAGTGGTGAACAAGGTGTACACGGAAGTGAGAAAATAAGGACCGTAATGACAAGTGTGAACGTGGCAGGATCAGTGGATCAGTAAAAATCTGGAGTGGAGGTTATTATCCAAGAAAACAAAATGGAAATTTTGAGTGACAAACTTCTCATCAATGCTCTGCTATGTAAATTTATAATTAATTATAAAACAGATAATTGACATTTATTTAGAAAGGAAATCAGTGGTTTAAGGTTTAAGGAACTTGCTTTGAATCTTGAAAAACAAGTTAAAACAAACTTTATTTTTGATAGGATTAACTATAAATACTATACTTAGACCTTGATAAAGTCTTTTAGAGTGCACATGAGTGGAAATGGAGAAATATGACTTGCTAGAACATATATGATGGATTTATAACTAGATCTGAAGTGTTGTTGGTACCCAGTGGGTGGGGGTTAATAGAACTAACCAGATGAAATTTAATAGTGCTAACTGTAAATTTTGCTGTTTTAAAAAAGTCTAGCTGCATTCAGTACAGGAGAGGCCTAGTTTTGTAGGAGGTAAAGTGCAACGGACCTAAAGACAGTAATAATAATGCATTATAATGATTTCTGTATTTTGTATATTTTTTCTTATGCTGGACATTGTGTTAAGCAAGATCTTCTCACATAAAACCTTATTTAATCCTCACAGTAAACTGAGGTAGATACTGTTATTATTCCCATTTTATAGATGAGTAAACTGAGATTCAGAGGTAGTGTCTTACCCAATGTCACATAAGATAGTAAATGGAATGGGTTGGATTTCAATCAGGAATGTCTGATTCAAGGAGCTCTGATCGTGTAACGGTTAAGTGCTCAGCTGCTAACTGAAAGGTTGGCAGTTTGAACCCACCCAGACCTGTCAATCTGCTCCCATAAAGAATACAGCCTAGAAAACCATATGAGGCAGTTCTGTTCTGTCACATGTGGTCGCTATGAGTTAAAATAGATCCGATGGCACCTAGCAACAACAGCAGCATCTCTGATTCATGAGCTCAAGGTCTTTACTGTATTCTACTTACTGCTCAACCTGGCAGGCCAAAAAGCTGATAAAAAATTAGCTTACATTAGTAAAAGTTTAGTGTGCAGAAAGCAGGCAAAAATTCCACCAAACTCTTTCCTTGGTAACATTTGCTCTTGAAGATTTGTGTTCATTTCCTGGGATCTGATTTTCTGAAAATCCTTTCATAAATGAGCAAATTCATGGGAGGGCGAGAAGGATTCTGGGTTATCTAGAAACATCTTCATATGAAAAACATTTGAAAAAATTGGCAGGAGTATTGGAGACTAGAAGACTTGGGGAACTCATAATATTTGGTCTCAGATGTATGAAGTTCTATCATGAAGGAAGGGGGTTAAGCATCATATGTTTAACTCACAGAGGTCACACATGTAATCAAAACATGGGCTCATCATACAGTCTCATTCTCTTCATTGTAACACTTGAAAACCTTTTTTACCTATCGGATAAAATTTCTCATGCTACTTTCTAGCTTTGAAATTAGTTTCACTTCTTCAAACTGTAAAACACATAGGCCAGCTTGGTTTCATAGTGGGATCATTCAGAAGCTCGTATCTGCATGATTGCAGCTGAAATAGACTAAACAAAAAAAATGCAGTCAGTACAAATTGTTGTGGGTTATCTATACAGCTACAGCATGGGGTGAGAACCTGGAGCTGTGTGCACAGAATTTCTAAGACTTCCAGTAAATCTGCTCAGTTCAGTGTTTTAGACCTGTATCCAACTCTCCTTGGATTTCTAGACAGCCTAAAACGAAGACTTCAAAAATGGGTAAAAATAAAGTGCCAAAGCCACCAGAAGCCTTTGACCCTCTTCTAATGTTTCAACCAGATAATTATTTTCCCTCTCAAGAATTTGGCCATCCTTTGAGGGGGAAAAAAAATCAAGATTTTCCATCTGAAGAGCCCCTGAAAGAAAATACTCTGGAGAAAGGTCAATAAGAATGGGCCAAAGCTGAATTCTTCAGATCTGCTTAGAGAATGTGGAAAGTCTGTGCCCTCTCTACTCTTCTTGCTTGCCAGCTGGCGAAGAGCTCCAATGGCATTTTCCCATCTTTGCCTTCCCCATACCTTTATATCTTAAAGGGTACTTACCCTATTCAGTAGTTGTTGTTAGGTGCCGTTGAGTCGGTTCCGACTCATAGCGACCCTACGTATAACAGAAGAAAACAATGCCCGGTCCTGCGCCATCCTCACAATTGTTGTTATGCTTCAGCCCATAGTTGCAGCCCCTGTGTCAATCCATCTTGTTGAGGGTCTTCCTCTTTTTTGCTGACCCTCTACCTTACCAAGCATGGTGTCTTTCTCCAGGGACTAGTCCCTTCTGATAGCTGTTCAGTGGAAATGCCTCCAAATGGAAACCTAAGTAGCAGCTAAGAGCTATGATAGAGAGGTAATTAGATAATTAAAAACCGATCGATTTTGATTTTGTCAAGATAATTCATCTCCCTTTCTGCTCTGTCACAAAGACATGACCTTTCAAATTTTCTAGTAATAAACTTACATACAGAGAGAATATATTCCCTTTAAAAATGTTCCACTTTTAATTACAATTACTCATTCTGCTTGTTGTGGTTTGTCCCTTCAATCTTTTATATGTTAGGTTTTCTGGAAAAATTTAAGGATCAGTCAAAAATTATAAAGGTGACTTCAAAAATAAATATAATCCAAGTTCATTTGACTCTTCATTCATTCAACAAATATTTGTTTCCTATAGGTCATATGCCAAGCACTGTGGTGGGCACAGGTTCTGCCGTTTATTAGCTGTGTGGTTACAATCTCCCTGGACCTCGGTTTCCTCATTTGTTAAAACAGCTCTATTACCAACTCTGCAGATTAAATAAGACAATTTCTGTTTTAAGATGGTAGACAATTAGGAGTCTTTTACCCTCCTCTATCCATTGCTGCATCCAAACAGTCATACACAACAGAGATGGGAAATCCAAAAAGCACTGGAAAGTAGTGATGACAGTTAACTATTTGCAAGACTTATTGAGGAGCAAACTGGATTGAAAAACTACCAGTGACCAGTGCACATTTTAGCGTAAGTCAGAAAAATGGGGCTAAACAGAAAGTTAGCAGAAAGAAGCTTTGACTCATCCTAACTGCATCCATGTGAAAAATGTGGAGACTGCACCGAGAAATCCAGGAAGCAAGACACTCTGTTGTAAAGCCAGTTCAAAAAATGAATCAAAGTAAGGATGTACAAACGGGAGAGTCTAGGTGGAAAATGCCTGATGATTAACACTGATTGAAGCAGACATAAAGAATTCCATCTGAATAATTGTTTAAATGTAACCAAGTCCGATACAATAAAAGGGAAAAAAAGGAGACTTTTAAAAGAGATGTGAAAACAATCACTGAGAAATAATAATCTGGAAAAATATTTCTAGCAAATGTCATGAAATGAAGTGGCAGAAAGTAAAAGCTGCTGAATTTTTCAAGAAGCCAGTAGTTATTACTTTATTCCTAAATTTCATATATACAAAAATATGAGCTCAAAAATGATTTGAAACACTTCATCAATTCACCTGTAGAAAACCCTGAAAAAGACAGAAGCAAAAGAGGCAGTTCATTTCTAATGGCATAAACAAAAGAAACAGTAAAGAGCATTTTTTTAAAAAGCATGTATCAAAATGACAAAACTAAGACCAAGCATACAGCTATATAGCAAGAAACACACGTGATTTAAAATCACAGGTGGTGATTTTCATACTGGGATGAACCAAAAAGTCCTACTATATTGTTGGTATTTATAATATATATGTCTTTTTAAAAAGTAAAACAAATAGATAAAAGTAAGAGTCAAAGATATGTCAGGCAAATGCAAACTTAAAAACAGTGAGAAGCCGTTGCAATAATACTGCAAAGAAGATCATTTCTATAAACATATAAAGATGTGCAATCTCCTTAGTGAGTAAAAATATTAAAACATTGATGAAGAATCACTTGTTTTTTTTTTTTTTTTGAAGTGTCCCATCGTTTAATTATCACAACAACTCTGTGTGGGTATATTTTTCCCCATTTTGTTTAACCTCTGTTTAAGTAACTTGGCAGAAGCCACATAGCAGATAAGTGCTTGATCCTCCCTTAATTTGACTTCTCAACACCTTCTCTTCAGAGGAAAGATGCAGGCTAATTATGGAGAACAATTCCTCTTTGGATTAGGCTTTAATTGGAGGCCAGATTGTCAACTCATCTGACCTTACATCCATCACCATTAACCAAATAATGATAACCTGGGAGCTTCTGGGTTCCTCAGTATTCTGATCCTTTCATTCCTTGGAATTTACAAACTCTGAACTAGATGCCAGAACATTCTGTGAAAGTCAGGCATTTTGTAGTGTTACCAAGTTTCCAGGTGAGTTGACATTTCAAAGTGAAGCGTTTTTGGAAAGGAAATTGGACTAGAGGTACCTAGAGACTCACTTGTTGTGTGATGGCTAAGAAGGCATGGTCTCATGACAACAACCCGAGCGTGGAATCAGAGAACAATGTGGTAAAGACAGTTGTCACACCCACTTCACACACATGTTGGGTGTCATAAGGAACTGGGCATCTCTCACCTCTCATGCCAGTTGAGTGGCAAATATCGCTCAGCCCTTGTCAAATTACCAAGAGTTTTTTCAATGTAATGTTAAGAACAAACCCAACACCCGGTGGATGTCATCATATCTGAAGATCAGAGAAGACTGTTCTTTAAAAATAAAACATAATATTGGCAAAAGTGATACCACTTCAGAAAGCAGTTCTTCTAGAGTCTAGACTGAATCCAATAATGGAGAATTATAAATATGTTTGGTTTCTTTGTTTCTGAAGTACTTTTTTTTATTATTGTGCTTTAGGTGAAAGTTTACAGCTCAAGTTATTTTCTCATACAAAATTTATACACATATTGTTATGTGAACCTAGTTGAAGAATCACTTTTAAATTATAAAATTAGCAAAGGTATTTTAAAGATGATATTCAGTGTTTTTATGGATTTAATATGATTCGTTATTCACCCATATATGAATACTTATTGAATACCTGCTGCTAGTGATAGTCACTTTGGAAGACCCTGGTAGTGCAGCATTATCAAATCATCTCATCCAGATATGTCTTTCCATTTATTAAGATCCTGTTTCAGGCTATTTAATAAGATTTATACTTTTTTTGTTTTATAAAATCTATTCCTCTGTATTTTCTAGGTTTTGCTTCTAATGTGAATGCAATATTTCCCATTTCTAAGTTACTGGTAGTATTGATAAAAAAAACATTAAATTTTGTGTATTTGTCTTGCAGCTAATGCTAGCTTCTTTTAAGCAAAGTTTTCTTTATTAATTATAGTAGTGTTTTTAAAAATCACTTGGATTTTCCAGTTCTTCCTTGGTTAATTTTGGTAATTTATGTTTTTAAGGAAATTATAAATGTCCTCTAGGTTCTTAGTTTTTTGATAATACTTTTTTTTTTTTAATTTTTCAATCTCCTCTGTATTTGTGGTTATGTATCCTTTCTCATTAGTGATCTTCTATACATTTGTTCTTTCCTGTTTTCTCCCTTAATTAGGATTGTAAGGGATTTATCTGTAAGAGGAAAATACCTGTGGATGTCCTTATCTTTTATGTGATTTTTATATTTTCTGTATCATTAATTTTGGCTTTTATCTATATTAATTCCCTCTTCTTGGTTTATTTCGATTTTTTTTACCTTTTTATAATTTCTCTAAATGAATATTGAGCATTTTTTCTTTTTTGTGTAAATGATAAGCACATTTAAGGCCATAAATTTTCCTTCAAATACAGCCTTTATAGTGCTCCATTAGTTGCATATGAAGTGTTTATATTTTTATTGCTTTCTAAATAATTTCTAATTTTGATTTTGGTTTGTCCTGTGATAAAAAGCTTAGCTAGGAGTATGTTTTTTTTTTGGTGGTCTCTTTTTTAGAAATTGATTTCTAATTTTTTTAGGGGTGTGAACTCAAAGAATGTAGCCTGTAAAATCTCTCCCTTTAAAAGCTTGTTAATGTTTATATTGTGTGTTTGTGTGTGTGTGTGTGTGTGTGTGTGTGTGTGTGTGTCGGTATAAATGTGTGACTGATTTTGTAAATGTTTTGTGAATACTGAAAAAAATATCTTTATTCAAGGGATTTATCTCCTCTATATGCTTTCAGATATTTGTCCACTTCATTTGTCCAATTTGAAAAGAGTTATGTTAAAATTTCTATCCAAATTATATTTTATCAAGTTCAGCTTAGATTTTTAGTAGCATTTTGTTGTTGTTGTTTACTGTGTTGTTTGGTGCAGACAGATTTATGAATATTTTCTATTCTTCTTAATATTATATTTCTTTTTTATCCTACTTAGTGCTTTTAAATGGTTTATCTTGATTAGTATTTTTAATTTCACCTCATCTGATATATTTATTTCTTTGTTTTGCACTTGTCTAGTATCTCTTTAAGGTGCCCTGTGGTGCAGTGGCTAAACACTCAGCTGCTAAATGAAAGGTTGGTGGTTCGAAGCCACCAGCAGCTCTGTGGGAGAAAGACGTGGCAGCCTGCTTGAATTTGGTTCAAAACTAAGAGCATGGTTTTCTTTTTCTACTCCAGAAATGTATACAAAGACTATCGCTTCCTTGAGCTGGCATGTGACTCGCAGGAGGATGTAGACAGCTGGAAGGCATCTTTACTAAGAGCCGGGGTCTATCCTGACAAATCTTTAGTAAGTTGAATATCTCTTTTATTTTTAAATTATTATCAACCATATTTAAGAAAATACATTAACTCCACGTACCATCTTCTGAACAAACAAGTGCTCTATTGACTTAATTAATTTGGCACAATTTTAGTGGCTATTTTGCTTACATTTCTTTTTCTCCATTAGATTTCTGTTTAAGAAGTAGACAGTATACTTGTTAAAGAAAAAAAAAATCATACTCTTCCATAAAACATAATGTATACGATGTCAGACTAATAGAGAGCTCTTTTATTTTTTGTTTTTTGGGGTTTTTTTTCCTCTATATACTATCTCACAGTTGTTATGGTATTAAGACAAGCAGTCTATAAAATTCTTCACGTAGTCATGGTACATCATGGTATCATCAATTGTGATAGCACCAATATTTCACATTCTAAAAATGTACTTATTTTTATAAAAATCTATCTCCCTTTTTTCTGTCTGTATTACCTTTATCCCTAGCTATATCTATATTCCAACTCTGGTTAATGTTATCATGAATGTGAAAGAACAAAAATATATATATGATTTTGCTATTCCCACTTATCTTTATTAATATACTTCAAGTGTCTTGGAGACACTTCTCTAATTCAGGTTAATAAACAGACCTTCTCTTTGTGTTCCTTGGAAAATGAAATATTGCACAAACTGGTCTGAATTTAAACTTTAGAAGAAACACCCAACAAAAGTATATACACCATTAAACAGACTCTGCCAATGAGTAGCTTCTCCCTGAGAACTTGTACTATCCAAGTTTTTCCCCAGAAATACCAGTCCTGAGACTGAGCCTTGGTAATTTAGTCCATCTTAACCCTTGCAGTGCTTGCTCGGTTCTAGATCGGTTTATGGAACTGATCATGCATAAGTTGGTCCTTTCTAAGCCAAAAGTAGGGATTGAATCCTTTCAAGGGAAAGTCTGAGACGGATACAGTATAGGACACTCGAAGCATCTCTGGGGGGATTTCAAACCTCACCATGTCTCTGGGGTTACACTGGAATTTAACAGCGTTCCAGGAGTAAAGGACTGAGAATTTGTGCCTAAATGGACTCCTCATTTCTGTTGTAGCTTACTCATAGACCTCTTAACCCCTTCCCAACCTAGACCTGTCTCGTTAGCGCCTAAAACTATGAACCCCTTCACATACCCTGGGCCTTACAAATGGGAGTTAATACTTTTCCTGGTGATACCCAAGTACAGAAGTACCTATATAGAATTTTCATAATTATTGTCCAGTTTTTTCTTCTGTTGTGTGCATACATATTTGCATAGATATCTACCACACTAAAGACTACATACTACAAATCATTTAAAAATCAGAGTACTATTTTTATTTTTGTCGTCAATTGTAATCATTACCTATTACACTTCCCTATCCATTGGTGGTAGTGTGTATTACATATTTTACATATCACAATATTACATATTTTAAAATACACATACACTTACTTTTGCACTCATTTGTTCCATAAAAACCTATTGAGCATGTGGTTTTTGCCAGGCACTGTTCTAGGCAGTAATGATACACAGGTGAACAGTGAAGTTCTGCCCTCATAGAACAGAAAATACATGAATGAACAATTAACTATTAATTATGTAATTTATAAGAGATAATGATAAGTTCTACCAAAAGAAAAAAAAGAAGAAGAAGTAGTAAGTTAAAGGGACAGACCAAGAGACTGGGGAGTGTAGGGGAGTGCTATTTTATAAATGTGATCAGGGAAGTCCCCTTAGAAGACTTGATATTTGACTAGACTACTCAAGAAGCCCTGGTGGAACAGTGGTTAAGAGTTCAGCTGCTAAACAAAAAGTCAGCAGTTCACCCACAAGTTGCTCTGTGGGAGAAAGATGTGGCAATCAGTGCCCTTGAAGATTACAGCCTTGGAAACCCTATGGAGCAGTTCTGCCCTGTCCTATGGGGTCGCTATGAGTCAGAATCGACTCAACTGCACACAACAACAACACAAGGAAGGGAGAGAGTGAATGATATGAAGATCTGAAGTAGAATATTCGTGGCAGAGGAATAGCAAATGAAAAGCTTGCTTAGCATCTTAGGGGATAGCAAGAAAGTCAGTGTGTCTGGAACACAGTGAAGGAGGAGAAAAGTTGTAGATAGTTTCCAAGAGGGTGGTCAGGAGCCATTTGAAAGAAATGGTAAGCAGTTTGGATTTTATTCTGAGTGAGATAGGAAGCCACTAGAGGGTTTTGAGCTAGATAATGGCATGATAAGATTTACATTTTTAAAAGGTCGTTATGGCTGCGTTATGAGAAGCAGTACAGCTTGTGGGTTCAAGCAGAGGCTCTTTGTCAAACTAACTCACTGCTGTTGAATTGGTTCCGACTTACAGTGACCCTGTAGGACAGAATAGAGCTGCCCCGTAGGGTTTACCCAGGCTTTAATCTTTACAGAGGCAGACTCCCATATCTTTCTCCTGCAGAGTGGTTGATAGGTTGGAACCTCCAACCTTTCAGTTAGCGGCTGAGCACTTAACCACTACACCACCAGGACTTCTTAGTGTCAAACTAGCTAGATTTAAATACCAGATGCTCATGTACAGGTTGTGGGATCTTGGGCAGATTGCCTAGCCTGTTTGCATTTCGGACTTCTCCTTTCTGGAATGAAGATAACAATAGTCCCTACCTTATAGAGTGGCGTTGTTCGTGTTAAGATAATAGAGGAAAAGCACTCAACAGGGTGGGCCTGAGTAAGCCCTCTATTTTTATTTATAATAATTATTCTGTAATTACTATCGCAGAACCACTTTCATTAACAAGTAGGAGAGGGAGGAAACTATGTGGATATTAAAATACAGCCTAATGAGATTGTAAATACTTTATGCTATTTTCTATCTTCCAAATTTCTTGATTACATATACATATATATATAATCTTTATCTATTGACTATCTATATCTATTTATATCTTCATTATTGCCATGATTTTATAAATTAAACCTATTTTAAATATACTAAACAAGTTTACTATTTAAAGAAATTACAGGCATACCTGGGAAATACTGCAGGTTTGGTTCCAGACAACTGCAATAAAGCGAATATCACAATAAAGAGAATCACACGAATTTTTTTGTTTCCCAGTGCATATAAAAGTTCTGTTTACACTATACTGTAGTCTATTAAGCATGCAATAGCATTATGTCTATAAAAAAAAGTACGTACCTTAATTAAAAAATGCTTTATTGCTAAAAAATGCTAACCATCGTCTGGGCCTTCAGTGAGTCGTGATCTTTTTGCTGGTGGAGGATCTTGTCTCAATGTTGATAGCTGTTGACTGATCATGGTGGTGGTTGCCGAAGGTTAGGGTGGCTGTGGTAGTTTCTTAAAGTAAAACAACAATAAAGTATGCTGCATTGACTGACTCTTCCTTTCATGAAAGATTTCTCTGTAACGTGATGCTGTTTGATAGCATTTTACTCACAGTAGAACTTTCAAAATTGGAGTCATTCCTCTCAAACTCTGCCCCTGCTTTATCAATTAAGTGTATGTAATATTCTAAATTCTTTGTTGTCATTTGAACAATGATCACAGCATCTTCAGCAGGAGTAGATTCTATCTCAAGAAGCCACTTTCTTTGCTCATCCATAAGAAGCAACTCCTCATCCGTTAAAGATTTATCATGAGATTGCAGCAATTCAGTCACATCTTCAGGCTTCGCTTCTAATTCTAGTTCTCTTGCTATTTCCACCACATCTGCAGTTACTTCCTCCACTGAAGTCTTGAATCCCTCAAAGTCATCCATGAGGGTTAGAATCAACTTCTTCCAAATTCCTGTTAATGTTGATATTTTGACCTCCTCCCATGAATCACAAATGTTCTTAATGTCATCTAGAATGATGAATCCTTTCCAGGTTTTTAATTTACTTTGCCCAGATCCATCAGAGGAATCACTATCTATGGCAGCTGTAGCCTTACAAAATGTATTTCTTGAATAATAAGACATGAAATTTAAAATTACTCCTTGATCCATGGGCTGCAGAATGGATGTTGTGTTAGCAGGCATGAAAACAGCATTAATCTCCTTGTACATCTCCATGGTATATACCATGGACTGCCAAAAGAACAAATGAATCTGTCTTGGAAGAAGTACAGCCAGAATGCTCCTTAGAAGCAAGGATGGTGAGACTTCGTCTCACATACTTTGGACATGTTATCAGGAGGGATCAGTCCCTGGAGAAGGACATCATGCTTGGTAAAATAGGAGGTCAGTGAGAAAGAGGAGGACCCTGAACAAGATGGATTGACACAATGGCTACAACAGTGGCCTCAAGCATAACAACGATTGTGAGGATGGTGCAGGACAGGCAATGTTTCGTTCTGTTGTACATAGGGTTGCTATGAGTCAAAACTGACTTAAGGACACCTAACAACAACAACAACACATCTCCATCAGAGCTTTTGGGTGACCAGGTGCATTATCAATGAGCAGAATATTCTAGAAAGGAACCTTTTTTCTGAGCTGTAGGTCTCAACAGTGGGCTTAAAATTTCCAGTAAACCATGTTGTAAACAGATGTGCCATCATCTAGGCTTTGTTGTTCCATTTATAGAGCACAGGCAGAGTAGATTTAGCATAATTCTTAAGGACCCTAGGATTTTCAGAACGGTAAATGAACATTGGCTTCAACTTAAAGTCACCAGCTGCATTAGCCCCTAACAGGAGAGTCAGCCTGTCCTTTGAAGCTTTGAAACCAGGCATTGACTTCTCTCTAGCTATGAAAGTCCTAGATGGCATCTTCTTCCAATATCAAGGCTGTTTCATCTACACTAAAAATCTGTTGTTTAGTGTAGCCACCTTCATCACTTATCTTAGCTAGCTCTTCTGGATAATTTGCTCCAACTTCTGTATCAGCACTTGCTGCCTCACCTTGGACTTCTATGTTATGGTGATGGCTTCTTTTCCTTAAACCTCATGACCCAACCTCTGCTAGCTTCAAGCTTTTCTTCTGCAGCTTCCTCACCTCTCTCAGCCTTCATAGAATTGAAGAGTGTTAGGGCCTTGCTCTGGGTTAGGCTTTGGCTTAAAGGAATGTTGTGGCTGGTTTGATATTCTATCCAGGCCACTAAAACTTGCTCCGTATCAGCAACAAGGCTGTCTTGCTTTCTTATCATTCATGTGTTCAGTGGAGTCGCAGTTTTAATATCCTTCAAGAACTTTTCCTTTGCATTCACAGCTTGGTAATTGTTTGGCACAAGAGGCCTAGCTTTCAGCCTATCTTGGCTTTTGGCATGCCTTCCTCACTAAGCTTAATCATTTTTAGCTTCTGATTTAAAGTGAGAGACCTGTGACTCTTCCTTTCACTTGAACACTTAGAGGCCGTCGTAGAGTTATTAACTGGCCTAATTTCAATATTGTCATGTCTCAGGGAATGGGGAGGCCTGAGAAAGGGAGAGGGATGGGGGAACGTCAGGTCCATGGAGCAGTCAGAACACATGCAAACTTTATTGATTAAGTTTGCCATCTTATATGGGCACGGTTCGTGGCACCCCAAAACAATTACAATAGTAATATGAAACATCAACTGATCACAGATAATCACAACAGATATAATAATAATGAAAAAGTTTGAAATATTGTGAGAATTACCAGAATGTGACACAGAGACATGAAGTGAGCACGTGCTGTTGGAAAAATGGCACCAACAGACTTGCTCGGCGCAGGGTTGCCATAAACCTTCAGTTGTAAAAACGCAGTATCTGGGAAGTACAATAAAATGAGGTGTGCCTATATGTAATACATCAGTTTTGCGGGGAGGGAAACTATCTTGGAAAAGCAACATTACCCATCCCCCAGTGAACTGTTTTCATAAATCAGAATTTTCCTGTAGCTATAGCTCTATACAAAGAAGATACTCCAAGAAATATTTACTGTTCTTTAATCAGAATACTCAATGTTAAGCAAATCTGGAGATGTCTTTTATAATCTGTTTTGATTCTTTTAATATCATTTTTATTTGTTTATAAGTATATATTTGGTACAGTTGCTCGGAAGAGCAAGACAAAGGTTTTTGGGTTTTGTTTTGTTTTTTAATACGTACTAGAGAAAAAATAGGAAATTAAACTTGGCATTGCACCATCAATGTCATTTTTCTCAGTTTTTGTCATAAACTGTATTTCTTGTGCACCATACAATTCTACAGGTCATATTACACAATTGCTTTGCTTTCAGATGTTTAAATGACAGCTGATGACTTAAATCAATCTAAGTAGAATGCTAACCTAAAGATTTCTTTTGGGGAGGAGGATACTTTTAGGTACAGTTATTCCCAATTTAGAAAGGTTTGATAAAGAAGTCAGATTAACCTAATAACTCTAGCCAAGTAAATCTTCAGGACTTCTGAATAGTGTGTCATTCTACTTTTATACCAATAAGCCATTAAGATGACAGCAAATCAGTCAATTGCTACCCTAATAATTAAACATTTATGTGTCCCACATAGACATAAGTCTAGAGTCAGAAAGTACTATTTTTGGCACAAGATACCTTTATTTTGACTGGAAAAATTTTTTATGTATTTTTTTTTTTAATTGTGTAAGTTGGACTTCATTTAGATGGATAGCTAGCACACAAACTTGAATGTAATGGTGTTTTGAACAAACGTTTTTTTTCCTACTAAGGTACTATATCCACACATTTTTATAACATACTTTTCCCTACCGTGTTTTATTTCATCATGTTTGCATGATGGAATGTTTGTATGTCACTCATATCAAAATGTTCCCATACCCTAGTTCTTTTGTCTCTTCAGTCATTTCTCTTGGGGTTTCCTACAAAATTTTTTTCTTTACCTACTTTCTGCCCTTTATCCTCCCTCTGTTCTTTCTCTTCATCTATCACTATTATGGTAGACACTAGAGATTCAGCATTTTTTAAAATACGTGAATCTTTATACAAGTTCCAAGTCCATTGAAAGAGAGAGATGCAAATAAATACAATGCGGTTAAGAACTAGGATCGGTATCTGCAAAATGCAACAGCCCAACAATATTTCATTGTTTTCTTCTATTTTTCCACGCACATTTTCTAATTACCTTCACTTCCTTCATTTTTCTGAATCCAAAGAAAAATGTAGAACTCTTATCTGAGTAGCAGTGTGTGGCCCTGAAATGGAAACAAGAAGTCCTGGATTCATTTTCCCACTCTGCCGCTGACTTAATCCGTGAATTTACATATAACCCCTCTGAGCCACAGATTTAGCATTCTAGCAGTCACCTGATATTTCTGAGCAACTGCAGTGTTTTAAAAATATATTTAAGCCTGAATTTGGGTGTAACAGAATTTCATTTCTTTATTTCAATTTCCTTTGGCTGTTAACTTGAAATTATAACCACTATAAAGTTTTGGAGGAGCCCTGGTTGCACAGTGGTTAAGCATTGGTCTGCTAACCACGGGAGAAAGATGTGGCAGTCTGCTCCTGTAAAGGATTACAGCCTTGGAAATCCTGTGTGCAGTTCTGCTGTGTCCTATAGGGCCGCTATGAGTTGGAAGGGTTTTTTGGATAAAGTTTTACATTGTCAAATTAGTATATAAGATTTTAGACAGTTTTAAAAGAAACATGTTTCTATGGAAATTAATGTTATTTTCACTGATGATACTGAGTTACAATGTGTGTGTGTAGCCAGAGGCTACAATTAAAGAACCATTAAAAAGATTATTTTACTGACACGTGCATAAATTTTTCCTATGTGAATACAAATGAATATCTAAAGACTGCTTTTTCTAACACGGTTCTGTTGCCTTACAATATGACTTAAATTATATATAAACATTAAGGAATTCCAATCTTTGAAAAAATGTGTGCAGTGAAATGAGATAGACTTTAAGTCAGATCCACCCACGTTTTAATCCCAGCCCTACCATTTATTAACTGTGTGGCTTCAACAGCTTCTCTAAGCTCTAAATAATATTGCCCTCCTCAGAGTGATTTTATAGGATTAAATGAATACTTTTGCACACTACACCTAGCTTAGTGCCTGGAGCATGTTAAATATGTTCAATGCTTGTAGCCTTTCTTATTATTATTCGAAGTAATTCACATGTCTACAAGCGATCATTCCCAGTTGAGTAGTTCCCTTTTCTTTAGAAACGACCAGTGACACTCAGGGCATGTGAGGGAGAATTCCCCATCTGTTGGCTGAGGAAGCCGAATTGTTTAGAGGGAGTGCTTGGGGTGGTGCTGCCTGAGAGACAGGCTAGCCTCAGATTCTCTTCAGCTCTGAGTGAGGCCAGAGAGGCTGTTGGGGGAAGTGAAAATTCACAAGCCTGCCCTCGGTGCTAGCCTGCTGGCTAGCTGAAGGAAGCCGCCACAGATCCAGGCGTGCCCTGGAAATAAATTTGGTGCAAGTTTGGTTTTGCATGTTGCTAATTCAGAGACCCATAGTAGCACCTCAGAACTTAAGACATTTCTGTTAGGTATTATATGGGCGATGCTCCCCTATAGTATATTATTTCCTAAGAGATTAAAAATGACAGTAGAAAATGAAACACTCTGAAACGTCAGTGTTCCTGGGAACTCAGGACTCTTCCAGCCATAATTAATAGAACTGCCTTGGAGATTGAAAACATCTTAGTATGAAGTCCTTTTGGTACTTCAGAAGTTCCTCTCAGATAGACTCTGCAAGTGAGATTTTCCTCTGTGGCAAATAACAGAGTAAAGGCTGTCTGTGTCATTCTGAGGGGAGAGGAATGGCCACAGACCTCGGTACACATTCATTGATATGACAATGGCCACTCAGATGAGTTTATTCAGCAGTATAATAATACGAGCTTTAAAACACCTGATGTTTAACCCCGCTAAGTATCACTTTATTTTTGGTGTATTCAGTTTAGCTTCACGTAGAACTTAGAGCAGCTACAGGTCAATTCAGAAGAGTCTTAGCTTTTCCTCGAAGGAAGCACCTTCAGAGATTTAAACATAAATTGCTGCCACACAGCAGAGTAGTAAAGGGAAATAAGAGGAATTTAAATTTCACCATTCATGACTGTTAAGACTCTCTCAGAATAGACAATTGGGAAATAATCGAACTAAACAAGAAATGGCAAAGCCACACCGCGTCCTCGGGTTGTGTTTTTCTGGTGTAAGGATTAAGACCTCCTACTCTTTGTGACATCATTGTTACCACTACAGATAGAACCATCTGCCATTGAGTGTGAGAGCCAGTCATTCCCTAATGTGCAAAAACACTCGGTTGAGCTCCTGAAACTTATTTAATAGATCAAAAGCTGCACTGCTGTGGAATGCAATAAACTCTGTCTGTTAGAGGTATTTTCCACAGTATTGCACTTCTTGGGGGAACCGGAGTTCTATTATGCTCTAAAATAGTCTTTTTACTCCTTTTAAAATTCCCAGTGGGGATCTTTATTGCCTGTTGAAAAGTTGGCATATTCTTTAGCATAGACTCTCCTTTTCCCTTCATTCATTATTGTACCATTATTCATGTCTCAGATAAGCTAGTGGTAATGGTTATATCTATGGCAACTCACAATGCCAAGAAGCTCCTCTACACTATTTGATCAGTGTCTTTAAATTTATGTTTTCGTTACTGAATATGATGCCTATGATGGCCTCTAGATTAGACATTTTCAGTCATTGATTGGCATTGCTTTTCAAAAAAATACACTTTCCGGGGATCACTGCCTCACTGCTGTCCAGAAAATGTCTGTATGTACTATTTCCCCCTCCATATCCTCAACTTAAGACTGAATGCTAATCTCCAGACGGCCGGTTACTCCCCCTGTTCTCAGCCTCCTCCACAGATGCATACGCTTTAGCAACAGCTCTCTCCAGCTCCACGTCTGTGAGAAATCCCTCCTGGGCCCCTTGTGAGAAGAGCTGAGATCTGTTCCCTGCCCACATCCCATCACGTCTCCCCCACAGGGTCTGACCTCGGGAGGACTTGGGCTGCCCTGGGAGTAATGAATCACTGTCGTGTTTTTTTAAGCCATATGCAAGTTAAATTGTTTGATATAAATCACACTCTTGCAGCTCCAATTTGAAACAGGAGAGCCGTTTGCCCTCCGACTGCCGCTGCTCTCCGTGTCTGTATCTAGAGCGTCACTTTTAGAAACAGCTACATTTTTGTGACTAACCTTTCCAGACCCGTTTTCTTGAATGTGGACCAGTGTTTATTTTGGCGGCATCCCCACTATACAGTCTTCGCTTCCCATGCCAGCCCAAGACAAAACTCATAATTTACAAAATAAAGGAACAGTACAGTTGGGGGTCATAACTTAGTCTGTTTGCCCTGTCTCCCCAAAATCATCCACTCCTTTCCTCTACTCCCTTTTCCTTGGTTTTTTTTTTTTTCCACCTTCTTTGAAACCAAGGATGCAGTGTTTGTTTAAAAATGCACTGGCTGATGAAATTTTCCACCACTTGGCATGTTGGAGGAGGGGCTGTTGGGGAAAGGCAAGCAGACATACTAGATGTTTTGCCTTTCATGCTAACAGTTCACTTATTACCAATTCAAACCTATTCTTTTTGGCCAGGTTCCCATACCCCAAGTATTCTGAGTAGAAAGAAGGGGGAGAAATCTCTGCCATAATTTTCTCTCTTATAAATGTAGGATTGCATTTAGCATAGTAGAGTCTTTGAATTGACTATAGGTCTGGGTGCCGTGTATGTGTGTATGGGACATCAGTGACAAAATTATTTGTTTTGATTTTGCTGTAGTGAGAAAGACTCTCATAATTAAAAAATAAAGTTATGTTTAACATATTTCTTGTTTTTTTCTTCCCCCTTGCGGCTACACTCACAGGGGAACAACAAAGTAAGTTCTTGGTTCTGTTGCAACTTTTCTGTCTCCCAGACCCCTCCTGTCCCACATGTGTCTTCTCAAAAGTGTGCCTGGGCACGTTGAAGTGACCGCATCTGTTCCATGCACGAATGACTGGGGTGTGAAAATGTAGGGGAAACCTGTATTTGGACTACCATAATGGCTCTCTGTTGTGACGTTTTGGAAGGGAAACATGTTGTGTTCAGGGTTGGGGCAGTTCCAAGAGGCTGATACTATGAGGGGAGAGAATGACACTGAGAGCAAAGATGATGCAGATTTAATAATCTTCTGTGGAAAGACTACAAATGTCTCATGCAACTCTGTGCAGCTGAAGTTTTTGACCAAAACCGAAGCCCTCATGTTAATGTGCAGTTATGAAAACCCCAAACTGGAGCCTTAAATAGAAGGATGGCTGGCTTTGTTGGCGAAACTGAACTAGATCAGCACTCTAACTTTGAAGGTGCCTTAAAATGGATGGAGGAGGGTGGGGTCAGCTTTTGACTTGGCTTCCGTGCCCTTGATGTATTCCAGCTGGATTGAAGTAGGAGCGTGTGGGGAATGGAGGGGGAGACAGAAATGTGTAGGATAGATTTGTGAAACTAGGCAACACGTGCAAAAGTGCAAGTTATTTTAACGTTGTTATAATAGACAAACAAGCAATTTAGTTGTTCATGGGTTTGCAGGTTGGTTTAAATTTTAAATTCAGCTCTTCCGAAAGATTAGAACTACATATCACTTATATTAGTAATATAATAATAATAATACAATTGGGGAAGATTGTCTTAAGTTCAGCAGGAATTGGTGTTTGTGTGTGTGTTTTTTTTTTCTCAAGTTTTCTATGGAGAAATATTAACGCTTCATCCTAAAAGATGGCCCACTTAACATGGGCCTTTTTCAATACAATAAGAATTGAAAAGAATCTGTTATGTATGGGTAGGCCTACATATTTAAACCAGCTGGAATTCATCAAAATTGCTATTCCTAAGCCATACATATAGAATGTAAAACAAATGTGGGAAATCTTTTGCAGTTTAATTTGATGGAATGTGCTATTGTGGAATAAGTAGACATCAATGGTTGGTTGGTACTGAAAATGTGTCATTTCATAAATTTGTATCTTGATATAACTGCTTATAATCCAAGTAATAATATTTAATATAGTTAGAATAATACAAGAATAGCACAAGATAGGCATTTGTGAAGGAAACAAAGAGGTGAACTCAGCCCATTTATAGTACATTTATTAAAACAGTAGGTAACTTGAAAAAATTGGTCAAAGATTTCTTCTGCAAAGTAAAGGATATTTCTAACTAATACTACCTCTCTTGGAAAAAAAACATTTGAACAAATTATAAAAGCCCGTGTTTCGGTTCTTGTACCATAGAATGTGTTTCAATTCTTGAATAGTAAGTATGTCTAATCCTGGTCTCTTCCATTGCATTGAGTCTCTGCCCGGAATGTCATGTGCTGCTGCTCTTGTTTGCTTTTTAAGAGCTCTGGGTTAATTGTGAGTGCGCTAAAAAGAGAGCCTGTGCATGCTGACGATCAGGCAACCAGCTGCTGACATTTTGGGGAGGTACTAATCCTTAGACCACTCAAGAAGCATTTGCGATTTGTCTCTTTCACTGGTGATTCACTGATGACTTAAAAACATTTGTGAAACTTCCCGAAGAAGACACTTTTCCATAGCAGTAATCATCCATTTGTTGTATCTTGCTTGGTAAAGTTCTCCTGGGTACTACAATGTTCAGTTTTAATAGAGTTTGCGGATTTTCAAATAATTGTAACACAGTGAGCAATAAAACTCAAAAATTCTAAACTGTTGCTCATTAAGGGCATATCTAGGGTGATGGTGAAAGCCCTCCAGGATCTCAGAGTACCTGCAGTCACCACCTGTACTGTCAACATTGGTACGTTGGGGGACCTTCGGGGCTAGTTAGAGTTGGTGTGTTAGGTGAAGGGTGCCAGAGAAGCAAGTGCTGACTGTTTTATTTTTTTAACAAAGAGTGAATACTTTGTAGGTGCTGATATTTATTATACTTACACCTTATTTTTAACTGTTTTCGTTATCAATAAGTGAGAGTTTGGGCAAAAATATAATGCTAATACAGTACTTAAGATATATGAAAAAATATCATTATACTCACCATGGACTCTGGCACAAAAGAGCTTCCTCAAATCGCAAACAATACATCTGCATGCTATTTTCCTTTAGCTTAGAATTTCAGTGAAAATGGAAGGCATTGGAATACAAGCTGTGCTGTCTCCAGAGTATAGATCTGGAGCATTCAAAAGGAGAATATGAAATTCTTTTTTCCCTTTCGTACTGGAATGCATGTTCTTAGTTGTCCCCAGGGAAACATACCTGACTTATTGCCTGCCATATACTTGAGCCAGCTATAAAAGGTGGCTCATTTTAGACTTGCAAAGGCTAATTGTTTGTTTAGTATAGGTCATTTTATTATTTGTTATTAACCAGATTCAAAGAAAATACACCCTGCTCAATTAATGTGTCTTTAGATGATCAGGATGAAATGAATTCGTCTTCCCACATTTGTTAATTGTAATACACACACACACACACACACACACACACACACACACATATTTTGTGGTGTCTGTAATGGCCCTATTATTCATGTTTATCAGTGACAGCTAAATTGATGTACTTCATCCTTTTTTAGATTATGTGTATAGTTTGGGAGCTAATTCTCTAAGCTCCAGGAAAGTAAGCGTCTGCAATCGATGCAAATTTAAATTTACATTATGAATACAAGATGGAACAAAACACCAGGGTTTGCATTTCTCCTTGTATTTTGTCATTTCTCCTTAAGAAGCAAAGTTTCCTTTTGTGAGGAGATCACAGTTACTCAGAAAAATTTTCCTTCCAGTCCCATTATTTATTTTTCCTTTTGAAAATGTTTTTCTGTCGGCATAGTGACATCCTCAGTTGCTTAGGGTGGAGTCTGTTTCCTCCCTAGATGAGTCTCACTGGACCAGGGAGTCCATATCAGATTCTCATTAGGAAGACAAATCCAGGACTGCCAAGTCAGTTTGTGGATGTGAATGAACATATACAGCATCAGGGAGGGTTGTTTTGGTTTTTTTGTTTGTTTGTTTGTTGTTTTGGTTTTGGGTTTGTCTTTTGAACACAAATGTGAATCAGAATGTCATTTTTAGACCTGAGGTCTTCAGGTAAAAAAGTAATCTCCATGTTTTGCTCTAGAAGGAAGCCATTTTATTTCCTTCTTTAATTCGATGCCCTCTGTTGGTGTGTTCTTGCTTGGAGACTTCTAGAAATTTAATAAACTTTAATTTTATTTCTCTGTTACAGACTTTGAGTTTTGGTTAAACATCTTAGATGATAAATTAAGAAAATCAATGGTAGAAAAAAATTAAAATATAAGGAATTAAATATTATAACAAGAGCTCTCAAATTTTTTAATGATGGTGTAGAAACAGAAATAAAAACTAGAAAGAGTACTAGGTTCAGAAATGAGTGCTTTAAAAAAATTTAAGTTATGGGGAAAAGCTACATTTAACCTCTTTATGAATCTCTTATTACCTTTGAAAAAGAGATCTGCTATCACTTTACTTAACTTCAATCTTTTTAAACTCAAGGATTCTCATATTTCCCCCAACAGTGATAAAAGGTTGACTACATTGATTGAAGAGAAGGAACATTTGAAAAGGAGAAATAGAACAGAAATATTCCAAGATAAATTTTTAAAATAACTAATTCTTTATCAAGTTCTAGTTAGGTTAAATGAAATAATTTTATACCTATTAAAGGGGCTTGATATTTACACAGAGAAGGAACGGAAAACCAGATTTAAATACCTGTTTTCACAAACTTTAAAAAATACTTTGTTTAAGGTCATGGAAGCTCCATAGACATATCCAAACTCCCAGAAGGACCAAGTTACTGGGGCTGAGGCATGGGGACCATTGTCTCAGGGGATATCTAGCTCAACTGACATAACATAGTTTATAAAGAAAATGTTCTACATCCTACTTTGGTGAGTAGCATCTGGGGTCTTAAAAGCTTGTGAGCAGCCATTTAAGATATTCCACTTGTCTCACCCCATCTGGAGCAAGGGAGAATGAAGAAAACCAAAGACACAAGGGAAAGATTAGTCCAAAGGACTAATGGACCACAACTACCAAAGCCTCCACCAGACTGAGTCCAGCACAACTAGACAGTGCCCAGCTGCTACCACCAGCTGCTCTGACAGGGATCACAACAGAGGATCCCAGGCAGAGGTGGAGAAAAATATAGAACAAAATTCTAACTCACAAAAAAAAGACCAGCCGTACTGGTCTGACAGTTACTGGAGAAACCCCGAGAGTATGGCCCCTGGACACCTTTTTAGCTTAGTAATGAAGTCACTCCTGAGCTTCACCCTTCAGTCAAAGATTGGACCACCCATAAAACAAAACAAGACTAAATAGGCACACCAGCCCAGGGGCAAGGACAAGAAGGCAGGAGGGGACAGGAAAGCTGGTAATGGGGAACCCAAGGTTGAGAAGGGGAAGAGTGTTGACACGTCGTGGGATTGGCAACAATGTCACAAAACAATATATATATTAATTGTTTAATGAGAAACTAATTTGCTCTGTAAACCTTTATCTAAAATACAATTTTAAAAAAAGTAATTAAGAAAAAAACAAAAAACCTTGTTTAGAGATTTCCAGACACATTCAGCAAGGCTAGTGGACATTGTCACCCTCCATTAGTGGGAAAAGTAGTTTATTACCTGGAATACTCATTTTGGTGATCCACTGGATTCATTTGCAGTCATTTGCGAAGATAGAGTTTGCCAAATCAAATGACATCCAAGTGTATGTATGGAGCACAGTTCTACTCTGACACATATGGGGTCACCAGGAGCCAGAATCTACTCAATGGCAACTGGTTTGGTTTTGGTACCACTAAAGAGACATGACAACTAAGTGCAGTGCCTGGTTCTGGATTGGATCTTGGACCAGGAAAAACTAGCTATAAAAGACATTATTGGGACAATGAACAAAAGTTGAGTGTAGACTGTGTATTAGAAGATAATGTTGTATCAGTATTAAATTTCCTAATTTTGTTACTTATACTGCAGTTATGTTCTTAGGAAATACACACTGAAATATTTAGGGGTAAAGGAGCATAATATCTGCAACCTACTCTCAAATGATTCAGAAAAAATAATTATATGTACTTACACATATATGTAAGTACATATTATACATATATAGTACATGTATCATGAGAGCAAATGATAAAGCAAATGAGGCAAAATGTTAACAATTGATAAATTAAGTAAAAGGTATACAGAAAAAGTATATATGCTTATGGCACTGAAGTGAAGAACACAGATGTTAAACACTTGATAATTTGTTATGCCTTCTTAAGTCAGACCCTCAACTTCTAATTTACTGTCTTTTTCACATGTTATAGAGTATAGAAAGACACTGAAGGCCCATCCTCACAACCTGGAACTGTCTGATTGATGATATGTGTTATAATCTTGGTAGATGAACGGGGCAGAGAGTACACTGTCATGATGCGCATTTCCTCTCCAATACTGTATTTAAAACGCATGACTGAAAGTCAGAAAGTTCTAAGTAGTTTAGGTACAGTCAGCTCAGTTAGGGTTATTTCCTTTGAATAATCTATGTTCTCCCTGATTTTTATAGAAACGTTTTAGCCAACGTATTTCCCTGGGATTTAAAGAGAACCCATCTGGCTCTCTAAGTTTATGCATAACCCATTAAGGGTGCCATTAAAGTTAAAAGAATGGATGAAAACTCACTGATTGACCTCAGAGTGTTATTTTAGTTCCATGTGCATATAAAAATGAATTGTCTGTCTCAGTCATCGCAACACCAATAACCCTTTGGTTCTTTTTTTGGCAAGCCAACCTTAAAAGAACGTTGTTAATGCCTGCTTTTTGAACCCCTGACTTTAATCTTAACCAGTTGGAGGAAGGGACAGTTCCGTTGGGGATAGACAGCTCTGAGAAGGGAGTTGAAATCTACATTATGTTCCTAAATTCATTGATCATACACTACAGGGAAGCAAGAATTGGTTTTTGCTCAGAAAGTTCATAGTGGGTGATAGTGCAGGCGCTTCTGAAGGGTACTTGGGACTTGTTTATATTTTTAATTTCTTCTGTCCAAGAAGTGACTTCTGTCTAGTTAATGGGAAATAATATTTAAGACATCATAGCTGTTTTGACATGCTTTTGCTCACAGTATAATAGGCATGTTCTTTTTATATGCTCCATGATATCTTTAATAGAATTAGTTTAACAGACCAAAAAAAAAACTTTCTGTCTCTGTTTTGAAAACATTTTTCGTCAAGCATGATTATAGAACTTATACTGTGATAAGCTTTGTTTTAAAATTCAAGCCCTTATAGAAAGCAGTTTTATCTAAAAGTGGATAATTCTTTTTTTAATTTATCTTAATATGGTTATAACTATTGTACAGAGAAATCATACAAAATCAGTACAGTTATGAGAATTTAAAACCCTTCTCTTTCAGACAAAAAAACAAGATTAAAAAGGATATGACTAGTATAAGAAGTAAGATTGATTTAAAAGAGTTTGTTTATATATAATACATACATTTAAAAACTTATAAAATTGAATATCTAATAAGCTACAGAAAACTAGAGATGTATAGCGGACTTTAAATATAAAAACCCATCTACTTAGGAATGACAACATACACTCCAAAATACTATTGGATCCAAATGAAAACCAATGCCTAATTTACAGACTATATGGAAAGTAATAGTAAGCAAAACACTACACAGGAAACATTATAAGATATAGTCAATGCTATACACAGAGAAACATTAATAACTTTAATTAGGATTATTATTTTTAATGGAAGTGAATACATTTTAAAGGTTGAAAAGAGATCAACAAAAAATTTAAGGAAAGAAAAAGAAAGATTAAAGTAAAAGTTAATGAATTAGAAAATAGAAAAGGAAAAATATGAGAATTTAAACTACATGGAAATGTAAAGGTTTGGCAAGCAACCAAAAAACCAGTTGCCATCAAGTTGACTCCAACTCATGGTGACCTCGTTCGTGTCAGAGTAGAACTGTACTCCACAGAGTTTTTAATGGCTGATTTTTCAGAAGGAGATCACCAGGCCGTTCTTCTAAGGAGCCTCTGGATGGACTAGAACATCCAAACTTTCAGTGAGCAGCCGAACACATTAACCGTTTGCACCACCTACAGACTCCTTTGTTTGGAACAAAAGATGGTAAATAGTTAAAAGGCAGTTGACAAGTTGGTAAAATATTTGCAGCATATATAACATACAAAAATTAAATATCCTCAAAATAGAATTGTTTCTATTTCAGGTCATTAAAAAGAAAGAAAAACCTTGCCTACTGGGGGAAAGGAAACCCTGATGGCGTAGTGGTTAAGAGCTATGGCTGCTATCCAAAAGGTTGGCAGTTCGAATCCACCAGGCACTTCTTGGAAATTCTATGAGGCAGTTCTACTCTGTCCTATAGGGTCACTATGAGTCGGAATTGACTCGACGGCAACAAGTTTGTTTGTTTTTTTTATTAGGGGGGAAAGAAGCCACCAAAGGTATCAATAGAACATTTATTTAAGAAAAGGAAAAAAAGACTAACGTGAAAAAAGGTTCAATTTCACCAGCAACCAAGAATTGTAAATTAAAACTGTCAGACATCGTTTTTGACCTTTTAGAATAGGAGTGAGTCCCTGAGTGGTGCAGATGTTTAACACGCTGCTAACTAAAAAGATGGAGGTTCTAGTTCACCCAGAGGCACCTCAAAAGAAAGGCATGATAATCTATTTCCAAAAAATCAGCCATTGAAAGCCCTATGTAGTACAGTTCTGCTCTTCTACTGTGACGCACCTGAGGTTGCCTTGAGTTGGAGTTGAGTCAACAGCAACTGTTGTACTTGTTTTTAGTTGTTGTTAGTTGCTGTAAAGTTGGCTTGTGTGCAAAATAGGACTGCTCCATAGGATTTCCAAGGCTGTGACCTTTCAGAGACAGATCACTAGGCCTGACTTCCAGGGCGTCTCTGAGTGGGTTTGAACTGCCAGCCTTTCAGTTAGTAGTCAAGCACTTAACCATTTGTGTCACCCAGGGACATATATATATATATATACACACATATAAATATTTAGGAGTAATGAGAAATATATGTACATATATGTACATACACACATATATACACACACATATGTATTAGGTATAATGAGAGAGAATGGACATGATAAGTGGTCATGAGGAAGCCATCCTTCTTGTGTACGTCATGTGGGAGGAGGTACACACAGACTTTCCACAGACCGATTTGGTGGTATGTATCAAATGCCTTGGTTAGGTGCAAGCCTTTTGGCCCAGCAATTCCACTCATAAAGATTTATCTTTATCAAATAATTTAATAATTGTGTAAATGTATGTGTTCAAAGATAATACTGAAATAGTCTTTATAGTTATCAATGTTTAAAAACCGCATTAATATCCATCTAAATAGAATATGGTACATACATTCAATAGAATGCCATGTAGCAAATTAAAAAAATAAAAAGGCAATTGAAAATCTCATGCTAAATTAACTGGGGAAAAAGAAAAACTGTGTACATCATGTGTAGCATAATTCCATTTTTATTAAAAAGTTTTATATAGGGTGATATTTATATGTATATGTGTGCACGTGGAAAGTCTAGAATTATATACACCAAAATGTTAATAGTACAGTCAATTTTTATTTTTATTTCTGTGTCATTTTCCCATTTTTTATACCTATTTCTTGGTGAGATTTTCAAAAAGGATTTTAAAACTCACAAAAAAAAATAAAAGAGAACGAGAAAGGTATTTAAGTGGAAGATGGTTAGAAAGACACAAATAAGAAATGATGAAAACTGAACACTATACAGGGAAACATCTAACATAAAATAAATGGATTAAACTTAATGAAAAAGAACATAAAGAAACAGTGGAACTTAAGTATCTGAGACCCTATAAACTTGGAAAAATTATATAATACTGTTTATTATGATTATTTATGTAATAGTTACGTAGATTTTGTTAACTTCTTTCCCTTTGCCCTGCCAGTGCAAATTCCCTCACTGAATTACCTTTTTTTTTTTTTTTTTTTTTTTTGAGCATTTTATTGTGCTTTAGGTAAAGGTTTACAGATTTAGAGAAAATCAGTTTCCCATTCAATAATTTATATACAAATTGTTCCATAACATTAGCTGCAATCTGCGCAATGCATCAGCACTCTCCCTGTTACCACCCTGAGTTCCCCATTTCCATTCATCTGGTTTTCCTGCCCATTCCTGCCTTTTTGTCTTTGCTTTTGGGCATATGTCGCCCTTTCGGTTTCATATAGATGAGTGTTCTAAGGAAGACTTTCCTCACAAGTGTTAATGTTTATTTGATAGGTCTGTCTGTTATTTGGGTGAAAAGTGATCTCCAGGAGGGGCTTCAGTTCCAAGTTAGAGACAGAGAAAAAGAGAAGAGTGAGAGAGTGACAGAGCACGTAGAGAAAAGTGTAGGAAATGAGTTTGAAGAACAGTTAGGGGATATTTTTAAATGATCCTCTACTACTCTTTAGACATCCATGTATTATTTTGCTTGTTACTGCACTCATGTATCATTTTTATAAATTTATAAATCCAATAAGATAAGAAAAATATTTTACACTAAGAGTGTGGGAGGAAGCAGTACATTTAAGTAGACTGAACAAGGAGGGCATAAGAAGGCCAGTACAGCTTATGTCTGAACACAGTTGGTAATAATAATTACTGCCTAGAAGCCATATGCATGCATATTAAAATTAAGCAGTCTGATTGGATATAGCAGGCAAGCAGGTATCCCAGAACAAAGCCTAAAGAAAGTCACTTATTTAGGACCCAGATGTGGTGCAAACTGTTAACGGGCTTAGCTGCTAACCAAAAGGTTGGAGGTTTAAATGCACCGAGAAGTGCCTCGTAAGAAAGTCCTGGTGATTTACTTCAGAAAAATCAGCCATTGAAAACTTTGTGAAGTACAGTTCTACTCTGACACACTTGGAGTCACCATAAGTTGGAATCAACTCAACGGCAACTGGAAAAAAAATTTTTTTTCTTAAACTATATGCTAAGAGGACTAGCATATTTTAATTTAAAACAATACTCCTTTTCTAAAGTATCTTCATTTTATTTGCCTAACTTGAGGTATATTATCTTACTCTGGAGTTAGGAATGAATTTGTCTTAATTACTGGGATAAGCAGAATCTTGTAAACAAAGTTCTAAAAAGAAAACAGGATAGTGTTTAGGAAAGGATTTAGAAAACATTTCAATTGTGTGCCAACTAATTGAGTCAGCCCCAAAATAGGAAAGGCTAATTTTATTTAGGGATGAGTCAGAATCATCTCGACGACAATGGATTTGGTTTGTTGAGTTAATTGTAGAACAAGGAGCTCTGGTTGCTCAGTGGTTAAACTGCTTGGCTGCTAACTAAAAGCTTGGCGGAGAAAGATGTGGCAGTCTGCCCCCTTAAAGACACAGCCTTGGAAGCCCTATGGGGCAGTTCCTCTCTGCCCTATACGGTCACTATGAGTTGGAATTGACTCGATGACAATGGGTTTTTTGGGGAGAGTTTTGAATTATATAACAAAATGGGGTAGTAAAGACCAGTCTTGCATGATGAGGAGACATATTCTTCAGGATAAAATATTATTATTGACCAAGTTTTAATTGAAGAAAATTTCTAATTGAGACATTTTTATTTTCCTCTTTGAGGTAATTAGCCATTAACCTCACAAATTTTCTCATTTATGTAACACTGGTTTTCAAAGAGGAGAATTGGAGATGCTTCAAGGAATTGGGCCAAAAGAGGCCATTTTGATGCAAAGAGCAAAACAGAACTTTAAGAAAAGGATCAGCTTGTTAAAATCCTTCTATCGCTGCAATTATCCCCTTAAATAAGAAACTGAAAAGTAAATATTGTTTCTACTTAGATCAGTGGTTCTCCACCAGGAGCGATTTTGCTCCCCAAAGGACATTTGGCAATGTCTGGAGATATTTTTAATTGTCAAACTAGGGAGATACTCTTGGCATCTAGTGGGTAGAAGCCAAGGATGCTGCTCAACATCCTACAATTTACAAGACGGCACCCACTACAAAGAATTATCCAGCCCAATATGTTAATAGTGCTGTGGTTGATGAAATAAACATGCAAGATCCCCCTACACCAAAGCCTATGAAGATTTGAACCTGCGACCATTAACTTGGCCCAGCTCACTTAGGATTGGTCGAAAAACTGGAAACTGGTCAGACAGCAAACTCTGATTGTTTACAGCCACACTTCCCATCATGTTTCAGCAGTATCTATTTCATATGAAAAATATTCCCTGGCCTTTGATTTGCTGGTTTGCCTTAGGAAATGTGAAAACAACAAAAATGGTTTTTATACTTGGGCAAGGGGTTCAGGGTCAAGGCTGGGACTGTTTACAAAGAATTGCGTTTACCAATACTTTTATGTGAACACATGTCTTTCATAAAATAAGAAAAAAACAATTTTTATAAATATGGGTAACTTTTATGTGCTTCCACCAACAGCTTAATTTCAAAATTGGAATTCCAGGAAAACATAAAAAGAGTTAAAATATTTCTATATTTGAGACTTAACAAGATATAAAAATAGACTCCGTAAGATATCTGAGTCTTTATCAGGAAAATCTTTTGTAATGTTTTAGCCTAAACATCATCATTCTTTCCTTTCCACATGACCCAACAACTCAACTCATGAACTGTCAAATAGAAAACTTTCTTGACTAAGGTATAGAATGTACTGTCTGCCCCAAACCAAAACCAAACCCGTTGTCATCAAGTCATTTCCAACTCATAGTATTGTCTGCCAATCAAGATTTAAAAGCCAGATGGCCAAGATGGGAAACTAAAGCCTAAAGAAAAAGCCACCAACCTCAATTTGCTCAACTCATTTAAAGGTAGAATTTTTCAAGCACAGTAGCATCGGGTTTGATACTTTGATTTTCTTCAAATGTGACGAAATTAAGTCAGTTGTAGAAACCAAACTTTATGAAGGCTGTCAATAATTTTACATTTTCAATTCATGTGAAGCGCTGAGAGGGTTATAATCATGATGAACTATGGAAGCGTAAAAGTGTAAATTTTATGTATTGTAGATTTATAGAATACAAAATATCTCATCAGAGAGTGGTAGACATCTGAGATTCAGCTTGGATCCTCTAAAATTACATGGTGATTATGGTCTAGGAGTAGATCTTTAATGAAGATAGTTATTACAACTGCTTAACAAGTAGGTGGTGGTTGTTGTCAGCTGCTGTCAAATCAGCCCCCAACTAATGACGACCCCATGCACAACAGAATGAAATGCTGCCCGGTCCTGCGGAATCCCCATGATCATTTCACTTTCAACCTACTTGTATCTTTTGATTTAAAATGAGTCTCCTAAAATAAAATAAAATGAGTCTCTCGTAGAAAACATATAATTGGGTCATTTTTTTAAAATTCATTTTGCCAATCTGTGACTTTTGATTGGAGAGTTCAATCTATTCACATTTAATGGAATTACCAATAAAGAAGGACTTACTTCTGCCGTTTTGCTATTTGTGTATCTTACATCTTTTTTGTCCCTTGTTTCCCTGAATTCTTCCCTTTTTTGTGTGTTTGGTTTTGTTTTTAGGTTTTTTGTTTGTTTTTTTGGTGGTCAATCATTTGATTCCCTTTTCATTTCCTTTTATGCACATTTTAAAAGAAATTTTCTTAATGGTTAAATGGAGATTACCTTTACTGGCCTAAATTTGGAAACCCTGGTGGCGTAGTGGATAAGAGCTACAGCTGCTAACCAAAACGTCAGCAGTTCGAATCCACCAGGCACTCTTTGGAAACCCTATGGGCAGTCTACTCTGTCCTATAGGGTTGCTATGATTCAGAATCAACTTGACAGCAACAGGGTTTTTTTTTGGTTTATCCTAGATTTATAACAACCTAGTTTACATCAATACCAATTTAACTTCAATAACATCCAAAAACTCTGTACTTATACTGCTTCCCCGTTTATGTTATTGAGTGTCACAAATTACATCTTTATACATTATGTACCCAGTGTCATATATTTGTAATAGTTTATATTTTCATCTAAATACACCTATAAGGAAGACCAGTTAATACAACTGTTATTCAAATTTATGTGCCAACCACAAATGCCAAAGATGAAGAAATTGAAGATTTTTACAAGTTCTGCAGTCTGAAACATGCAATCAAGATGTATTGATAATTATTGCTAATTAGAATGTGAAAGTTGGAAACGAAGAAGAAAGATCAGTGGTTGGAAAATATGGCCTCAGTGATAGAAATGATGCCAGACATCACAGGATAGAGTTTGGAACACCAATGAACTATTCATTGGAAATACCCTTTTCAACAACATAAATAGTGACTATGCATATGGACCTCGCCAGATGGAATACACAGGAATCAAAGTGACTACATCTGTGGAACAAGACTATGGAGAAGCTCAGTACCATCAGTCAGAACAAGACCAGGGCCAACTGCAGAACAGACAAATAATTGCTCATATGCAAGTTCAAGTTGAAGCTGAAGAAAATTAAAACAAGTCCATGAAAACCAGACTACAATCTGGAGTATATCCCACCTAAATATAGAGACCATTTCAAAAGTAGATTTAACACATTGAACACTAATGAAGACCAGACGAGTTGTAGAATGACATCAAGGACATCATACAAGAAGAAAGCAAAAGGTCATTAAAAATTCAGGAAAGAAAGGAAAGGCCAAAATGGGTGTCGGAAGAAACTCTGAAACTTGCTCTTGAAAGTAGAGTAACTAAAGCGAATGAAAGAAATGATGAAGTAAAAGAGCTGAACAGAAGATTTCAAAGGGCAGCTTGAGAAGATAAAGTATTATAATGAAATGTGCAAAGACCTGGAGTTAGAAAACCAAAGGGAAGAACATGCCTGGCATCTCTGAGCTGAAAGAACTGAAGAAAACATTCAAGCCTCAAGTTGCAATATTGAAGGATTCTATGGGCAAAATATTGAACAATGCAGGGAGCATCAAAAGAAGATGGAAGGGATACACAGAGTTGCTGTACCAAAAAGAACTGGTTGCCATTCAGCCATTTCAGGAGGTAGCAGATGATGAAGAACCAATGTTGTTGAAGGAAGAAGGTCAATCTGCACTGCAGGCGTCTTCAATAATTAAGCCTTCAGGAATTGACAGAATGCCAATTGAGATGTTTTGACAAATGGATGCAATGCTGGAAGCACTTACACATCTGTGCCAAGAACTTTGGAAGACAAACTACCCGGTCAACCAACTGGAAGAGATCCATATCTGTGCCCATTCCAAAGAAAGGTGATCTAACAGAATGTGGACTGTATTGAACAATATCATTAATATCATACACAAATAAAATTTTACTGTAGATCATTCAAAAGCTGTTGCAGCAATACATTGACAGGGAACTGCCAGAAATTCAGGCTGGATTCAGAAGAGGACATGGAACAAGGATATCATTGCTGATGTCAGATGGATCTTGGCTAAAAACAGAGAATACCAGAAAGATGTTTATCTGTGTTTTATTTGCTATGCAAAGGCATTTGACTGTGTGGATCATAAGTAATTATGGATAACATTGTGGAGAATGGAAATTCCAGAACACTTAATTGTGCTCGTGAAAAACTTGTACGTAGAACAAGAGACAGTTGTTTGAATGGAACAAGGGGACACTTCGTGGTTTAAAATCAGGACAAGTGTGTGTCAGGGTTGTATCCTTTCACCATACTTAGTCAATCTGTATGCTGAACAAATAATCCAAGAAACTGGACTAAAGAAGAATGCAGAATCAGGATTGGTGGACTACTCACTAACAATCTGCAATATGCAGATGACAAAACCTTGCTTTCTGAAAGTGAAGAGGACTTCAAGTATTTACTGGTGAGGATTAAAGACTGCAACCTTCGGTATGGATTATGCCTTAACATAACACAAAAATCCTCACTACTGGACCAATAAGCAACATCATGATAAATGGAGAAAATATTGAAGTTGTAGAGGATTTCATTTTACTTGGATCCTCAATCATGGAAGCATGCCCATGGAAGCAGCAGTCAAGAAATCAAAGAACACATTACATTGGGCAAATCTGCTGCAAAAGACTGCTTTCAAGTGTTGCTTTGAGGACCAAAGTACACCTGACCCAAGCCATGGTATTTTCAGTCGCCTCATATGCATACGAAAACTGGACAATGAATAAGGAAGACTGAAGAAGAATTGATGCCTTTGAATTATGGTGTTGGTGAAGAATATTCAATGTACCATGGACTGCCAGAAGAATGAACAAACCTGTCATGGAAGAAGTACAGACAGAATGCTCCTTAGAAGTGAGGATGGCGAGACATTGTCTCACATACTTTGGACATGTTTTCAGGAGGGAACAGTCCCTGGAGAAGGACATCATGCTTGTTAAAGTAGAGAGTCAGTGAAAAAGAGGAAGACCCTCAACAACGTGGATTGACACAGTGGCTGCAACAATGTGCTCAAATCTAGCAACGATTGTGAGGATGGTGCAGGACTGGGCAGTGTTTCATTCAGTTGTACATAGGGTCGCTATAAGTCAGAACTGACTTGATGACACCTAACAACAACAACTTTTGTCTTTTATATTATGTTGGTATATGTATATATAACATATATATTATATATGTAACATTCGTATGTTGTATATATACAATAAATATAGTTACAAACTAAAAAAATACAGTAAAACTAGCTTTTATATTTGTCCTTGAAATTACCTTTTCTGTAAGTCTTTATTTCTCCGTACAGCTTCGAATTACTATCTAGTGTCCTCACCTTTCAAAATGGAAGGCTCCCTTTAGCATTTCTTTCAGGGCAGGCCTCATAGTAAAAAACCCTCAGTTTTTGTTTATCATCACAGAATGCCTTAATTTCACCTTCACTCTCCAAGAACAGTTTCACCTGGTACAGGATTCTTAGATGACAGTTTTTCTTTCAATACTTTGAATATATCATCCCACTGCCTTCCTGCCTTCATGGTTTCTGAGAAGAAATTGACACTGTCTTTTGTGTGTGTGGGTGGGTGGGTGTCTGTGTGTTTCAGGTGAAAGTTTACAGTGCAAATTAGTTTCTCATTAAAAATTTATACACAAATTGTTTTGTGACATTGGTTGCAAACCCCGCAATGTGTCAGCATTCCCTTCCTTTCACTTTACACCCCGGTTTCCCACGTCCATTCGTCCCGGTTTCCTGTACCTTCCTGCCGCCTTGTCTTTTCTTTTAGGCAGGTATTGCCCATTAGGTCTCCTATACTTGATTGAACTAAGAAGCACATTCCTCGGGTGTGTTATTGTTTGTTTTATAAGCCTGTCTATTCTTTGGCTGAAAGGTGGACTTTGGGAGTGGCTTCAATTTTGAGTTACCAAGGTGTCTGGAGGCCATAGTCTCGGGGTGCCTCCAGTCTCTTAGACCAGTAAGTCTGATCCTTTTTTGTGATTTTGAATTTTGTTCTACATTTTTCTCCTGCTTTGTCTGAAACCCCGTATTGTGATCCCTGTCAGAGCAGTCAGTCAATGGTGGTAGCCGGGCATCATCTATTTCTTCTGGGCTCAGGCTGTTGAAGGCTGTGGTTCATGTGGTCTATTAGCCCTTTGGACTGATATTTTCCTCCAGTCTTTGGTTTCCTCTATTCTCCTTAGCTCCAAACGTTATGGGACCAATCAAACCAAAAACCAAACCAAAGTACTATCGAGTTTTTAGATGGCTGATCACAAGCTTTTAAGACCCCAGATGCTACTCACTGAAGTAAGAGGTAGAACATTTTCTTTATGAGCTATGTTATGCCAATTGACCTAGATGTTCCCTGAGACCATGGTCCCCAGCCATCAGCCCCAGAAACTTGCCCCTCAAGGTGTTTGGATATGTCTAGGAAGCTTCTATGACTTTGCTTTGGGAAAGTTGTGCTGACTTTCCCTACATTGTGTGTTGTTTTTCCTTTCACGAAAGTTAACGCTTGTCTACCATCTAGTCAGTGATTTTCCCTTGCTACCTCTCCCTCGTAACCATCAAAGATTGGGTTTTTTTCCTCTGTGTAAACCTTTTCTTGAGTTTTTATAATAGTGGTCTCATACAATATTTGTCCTTTTGTGATTGATTTATTTCACTGAGCATAATGCCCTCCAGATTCATCCACATTGTGAGATGTTTCCCAGATTCATTGTTGTTCTTTATCATTGCACAATACTCCATTGTGTGTATGTACCCTAGTTTGTTTATCCATTCGTCTGTTGATGGACACTTAGGTTGTTTCCATCTTTTTGCTATTGTGAATAGTGCTGCAGTGAACACAGATGTGCATATATCTATTCATGTGACAGCTCTTATTTCTCTAGGATATATTCCTAAGATTGGGATTGCTGCTTGCTATGATATTTCTATTTCTAACTTTTTAAGGAGGCACCATACTGTTTTCCACAGTTGTTGTACCATTTTACATTCCCACCAGCAGTGCATAAGAGTTCAAATCTCCACAGAACCTCTCCAACATTTGTTATTTTCTGGTTTTGTTGTTGTTGTTGTTGTTGTTGTTGTTCTGCCAGTATGTTGGGGTGAGATAGTGTTATGGATTAAATAGTGTCCCCCCCAAAACGTATGTCCACATTTTTGGATCCACAGAGTGAGAGAGCTGAGTGCCTTTGTGCAGGAGGCTTCCTGGCAGAGTGGGGTGCCTCCGGGCACTTACCACTGGAGCTAGGCTTGCTGACCCACAGAGCAAGAGAACTGAATGCCTTCCGACCGAAGTTTACTAGTAGAGTGAGATGCCTCCAGGCACTTATCGGTGGAGCTGAAGAGCTTTGGAACACTTGCCCCAGCAGGGCAGATGCAGGTGGTGAGGCCATAGGGGCCAAGAGGACAAGGAACCAGGAAGCAGAAGCTGAAGAGACAAGGAACGCAGGAAGCAGAGCTACTTCAGCCTCAAAGGGTAGAGCCACAACCTCTGGGGTCTCAAAGGGTGGAGTCACCACTCAGATGGAGTAGGAAAATGGGGCCATCCAAATTTAAGGGAGCAGAGTTTCTGTTCTAGTGGGCCTTGAAGGTGGAGCTGAAGCCCAGGGCTTAGGGACCTCCACTCAGAATCCAGATAGGATGGCCAACATCCAGGGTCTGGAGGGCAGGGCCATTGCCTAAATTGTCTCTGGGAACAGAGGATTATTTTCAAGCCTTGAGGGCTAATGTAATGTGTTCTGCTGGCTTGCTTGGTGCCTGTTATCCCTTCTTTCCCTCCAGTTTCTCCCATTTGTAATGGAAATGTCTAGCCTGTGCCTGTTGCACCATTGTACTTTGGAAGCAGATAATTTGTATTCTAGATTTCACAGATGAAGAGAAGTTTTTGTATTTTGGACTTGGAGTTGATTTAAGATTTTTGTTATGATATGATGAGGTCAGTATGTTTTACATGTGGCAAGGGCATGAATTTTTTGAGGGGAGGGCAAAGGGTAGAATATTATGGATTGAATTGTGTCCCCCAAAAATGTGTGTCAACTTGGATAGTCCATGATTCCCAGTATTGTGTGATTGTCCACATTTTGTCATCTGATGTGATTTTCCTATGTGTTGTAAACTACCTCTGTGATGTTAATGAGGTGGGATTAGAGGCAGTTATGTTCATGAGGCAGGACTCAAATCTACAAGATTAGGTTGTGTCTCAAATCAGCCTTTTTTGAGATATAAAAGTGAGAAGCAAGCAGAGAGACAGGGGACCTCATACCAAGAAAGCAACGCCAGGATCAGAGCACATCCTTTGGACCCAAAGTTCCTGCAATGAGAAGCTCTTGGACCAGGGGAAGAGTGATCACGACAAGGACCTTCCTCCAAAGTCGACAGAGAGAGAAAGCCTTCCCCTGGAGCTGGCACCCTTAATTTGGACTTCTAGCCTCCTACACTGTGACAGAATAAATTACTCTTTGTTAAAGCCGTCCACTTGTGGTATTTCTGTTATAGCAGTACTAGATAACTAAGACAGTTAGTATCTCATTGTACTTTTGATTTGCATTTCTCTAATGGCTAATGACTGGGAGCATTTTGTCATGTGTCTGTTAGCTGTCTGAATGTCTTCTTTGGTGAAGTATCTGTTTACTTCCTTTACCCATTTTTTAATTGGATTATTTGTCTTTTTGCTATTGAAGTATGGAAGTATTCTATAGATTTTAGAGATTAGACCCTTGTTGGATGTGTAGTAGCCAAATATTTTTTCCAGGTCTGTAAATTCTCTTTTTACTCTTTTGGTGAAGTATTTTGATGAGCATAAGTGTTTAATTTTCAGGAGCTCCCAGTTATCTAGTTTATCTTTTGGTGTTTGTGCATTGTTAGTTATGGTTTATATTATATTTATGCCATGTATTAGGGCCCCTGACATTGCCCCTAATTTTTCTTCCATGATCTTTATCACTGTAGGTCTTATATTTAAGTCTGTGATCCATTTTGAGTTAGATTTTGTGTATGGTGTGAGGTATATGTCCTGTTTCATTTTTTTTACTGATGGACATCCAGTTTTGCTAGCACCATTTCTTAAAAAGGCTATCTTTTCCCCATTTAATGGACTTTGATCCTTCGTCAAAGATCAGCTGACTGTAAGTGGATGGATTTACATCTGGGTTCTCGATTCTGTTCCATTGGTCATTGTACCTGTCATCGTACCAGTACCAGATTGTTTTGACTACCGTGGCTGTATAGTAGGTTCTGAGGTCAGTAGTGTGAGGCCTCCTACTTTGTTCTTTTTCTTTTATAATACTTTGCTCATCCAAAGCTTCTTTCCTTTCCATATAAAGTTGGTGATTACTTTTTCCATCTCAGTAAAGAATGCTGTTGGTATTTGGAAAGGAATTGCATTATATCTGTAGATCATTTTGGTAGTATCAACATTTTCACAATGTTGAGTCTTCCTGTCCATGAACATGGTATGTTTTTCCATTTTTGTGGTCTCTGTTGGTTTCTTGAAATAGTGTATTCTAGTTTTCTTTGTACAGATTTTTTATGTCCCTGGTTAGGTTTATTCCTAAGTATTTTATCTTTTAATGGGCTATTATACATGATAATGTTTTCCTCATTTCCTTTTCGAAATTCTCTTTTTTGATGTATAGGAATCCAACTGATTTTTGTATGTCGGTCTTATATCCTGCTGCTCTGCTGAATCTTTCTATTATTTCCAGTAGTTTTCTTGTGGAATCTTTGTGGGTCTGTTTGCATAGGATCATATCATCTGCAAATGTTGTTGTTAGGTGCTGTTGAGTCAGTTCTAATGCATAGGGACCCTGTGTACAACCAAAAGAAACACTGCCCAGTTCTGCACCATCCTCCTAATCATTGTTATGTTTGAACCCATTGTTGCAGCCACTGTGTCAATCCATCTTGTCAAGGATCTTCCCCTTTACCGCTGACACTCTACCAAGTATGATGTCCTTTTCCAGGGATTAGTCCCTCCTAATAACATGTCTAAGGTATGTAAGATGAAGTCTCGCATCCTTGCTTCTAAGGAGCACTCTGGCTGTATTTCTTCCAAGACAGATTTGTTCATTCTTTTGGCAGTCCATGGTTTATTCAGTATTCTTCACCAATACCATAATTCAAAAGCATCAATTCTTCTTTCTTCTTCCTTGTTCATTGTCCAGCTTCCACGTGCACATGAGACAGTTGAAAATACCATGGCTTGGGTCAGGTGTACTTTGGTCCTCAGAGTGACATTTTTGCTTTTTAACAGTTTAAAGCAGTCTTTGCAGCAGATTTCCCCAATGCAATACATCATTTGATTTCCTGACTGCTGCTTCTATGGGCATTGGTTGTGGAGCCAA
Organism: Dugong dugon; assembly: GCA_030035585.1. Taxonomy (NCBI): domain Eukaryota; kingdom Metazoa; phylum Chordata; class Mammalia; order Sirenia; family Dugongidae; genus Dugong; species Dugong dugon. The sequence goes on from CM057462.1 coordinate 172,181,035, forward strand.
GTAAAATGAAATCCTTGACAACGTCAATCTTTTCTCCATTTATCATGATGTTGCTTATTGGTCCAGTTGTGAGAATTTTTGTTTTCTTTATGTTGAGGTGTAATCCATACTGAAGTCTGTAGTGTTGGATCTTCATCAGGAAGTGCTTCAAATCCTCTTTGGTTTCACCAGGCAAGGTTGTGTAATCTGCATATTGCAGGTTAATGAGTCGTCCATGGATCCCGATTCTGCGTTCTTCTTCATATAGTCCAGCTTGTCAGATTATTTGCTCAGCATACAGATTGAATAAGTATAGTGAAAAGATACAACCCTGATGCACACATTTCTTGATTTTAAACCATGTGGTATCCTCCTGCTCTGTTAAAACAACTGCCTCTTGGTGTATTTATAGGTTCCGCATGAGCACAATTAAATATTCTGGAATTCTCATTCTTCATAATGTTATCCATAATTTGTTATGATCCACACCATCAAATGCCTTTGCATAGTCAATAAAACCAAGTAAACATCTTTCTGGTATTCTATGCTTTCAGCCAAGATCCCTCTGACATCAGCAATCCTATCCCTCATTCCACGTCCTCTTCTGAATCTGGCTTGAATTTCTGGCAGCTCCCTGTCGATGTACTGCTGCAACTGCTTTTGAATTATCTTCAGCAGAATTTTACTTGCATGTGATATTAATGTTATTGTTCAATCATTTCCACATTCTTTTGGATCACCTTTCTTTGGAATGGGCACAAATATGGATCTCTTCTAGTCTGTTGGCCCGGCAACTGTCTTCCAAATTTCTTGGCATAGACAAGTGAGTGTCTCCGGTACTGCATCTGTTTGTTGAAACATCTCAGTTGGTATTCCATCAAGCCCTGGAGCCTTGTTTTTTGAAAATGCCTTCAGTGCCACTTGGACTTCTTCCTTCAGTACCATCAGACCTTGATCATATGCTACCTCCTCAAATGGTAGAACATCGACCAGTTCTTTTTGGTACAGTGACTCTGTGTATTCCTACCATCTGCTTTTGATGCTTCCTGCTTAATTCAGTGTTTGCCCATAGAATCCCTTAAAATTGCAGCCTGAGGCTTGGATTTTTTATCCAGTTCTTCCAGCTTGAGAAATGCCAAACGTGTTCTTCCCTTTTGGTTTTCTAACTCCAGGTCTTTGCACATTTCTATATAATATTTTACTTTGTCTTCTCCAGCTGCCCTTTGAAGTCTTCTGTACAGCTCTTTTACGTCATCATTTCTCACATTAACTTCAGCTATTCTTCATTCAGGAGCCAGTTCCAGGGTTTCTTCTGATATCCATTTTTGCCTTTTCTTTCTTTCCTGTCTTTTTAATGAACTTCGCTTTTTTCACGTATGATATCCATCTCGTCTTTAGTCTTTAGTGTTCAGTGTGTCAAATCTACTTTTCAGATGGTCTCCAAATTCAGGTGGGATATACTCAAGGTCATATTTTGGCTCCCGTGGACTTGTTTTCGTTTTCTTCAGCTTCAGTTTGAACTTACATATGAGCAATTGACGGTCTGTTATACAGTTGGCCCCTGGCCTTGTTCTGACTAATGATATTGACCTCTTCCATCGTCTCTTTCCACAGATGTAGTCGATTTGATTCGTGTGTTTTCCATCCAGTGAGGTCCATGTATATAATCACCGTTTATGTTGTTGAAAAGAGATATTTTCAATAAAGAAGTCGTTAGCCTTGTAAAATGCAATGTCTGGCATCATTTCTATCACCAAGGCCATATTTTCCAACTACCAATCCTTCTTCTTCATTTCCGACTTTTGCATTCCAATCAACAGTAATTATCAGTGCATCTTGATTGCATGTTTGCTCAATTTCAGACTTCAGAAATTGATAAAAATCTTCAATTTCCTCATCTTTGGCATTAGCAGTTGGTGTGTAAATTTAAATAATAGTCATATTAACTGGTCTTCCTTGTAAGCGTATGATATTATCCTATCACTTACAGCATTGTACTTCAGGAATGATCATGAAATGTTCTTTTTGATGATGAATGCGATACCATTTCTCTTCAATTTGTCATTTCCAGTGCAGTACAGCATATGAATGTCTGATTCAAAATGGCCAATACTGGTCCATTTCAGCTTACTGATACCTAGGCTATTGATCTTTATACATTCCATTTCATTTTTGACAACTTCCAATTTTCCTAGATTCATACTTTGTACAGTCCATGTTCCGATTACTAATGAATGTTTGTAGATTCATAGTTTGTACATCCCACGTTCTGATTACTAATGAATGTTTGCAGTTGTTTCATCTCATTTTTAGTTGTGCCACCTCAGCAAATGAAGGTGCCAAAACCTGACTCCATCTACATCGTTAAGGTTGACTCCACTTTGAAGAGGCAGCTTTTCCCCAGTCATACGTTGAGTGCCTTCCAACCTGAGGGGCTCATCTTCTGGCACTGTATCAGACAGTGTTCTGCTGCTCTTCATAAGGTTTTCACTACCCAGTTTTTTCAGAAGTAGACAGTGCTTCTTCCTAGTCTTTTCATCTGGAAGCTCTGCTAAAACCTGTCCACCAAGGGTGACCTTGCTGGTATTTGAAATACTGGTGGCAAAGCTTCCGGTATCTCAGCAACACACAAGCCACCACAGTATGACTAATTGACAGGCATGAATGGGGTAGTTTTACTTCTTCCTTTCCAATTTGGATGCCATTTATTTCCTTTTCTCGAATTATTGCCCTAGTTGGAACTTCTAGCACAATGTTAAATAGGAGTGGTGATAAAGAATGTCCTTGTCTTGCTCCCATTCTCAGGGGGAGTGCTTTCAGTCTTTCACAGTTGAGAATGATGTTAGCTGTTGGTTTGGTATAGCGGCACTTTGTTATGTTTACAAATTTCCCTTCTAGCTATTTTTTTGAGACCTTTTTATCAGGAATGAGTGTTGAACTTCATCAAATGCCTTTTCTGTGTCTATTAGATGATCATGTAATTCTTTTCTTTTTTCTATTTATGTGGTGGCTTACGCTGATTGATTTTCTAATGTTGAGCCATCCTTGCATACCTGGTATAAAATCTGCTTGGTTGTGGTGTGTTGTTTTTTTGATATGATGCTGAATTCTATCAGCTAAAATTTTGTTGAGCATTTTTTACATCTATATTCATGAGAGATACTGGCCTGTAATTTTCTTTTTCTTTTTTTTTTTTTTTGTGTGTGTGTGTGTGTGTGGTGTCTTTGCCTTGCTTTGATATCAGGTTATGCTGGTTTCATAGAATGAATTTGGGAATATTCCTTCCTTTTCCATGCTCTGAAATAGTTTGAGTAGGACTTGTGTGAGCTCTTCTCTGAATGTTTGATAGAGTTCTCCAGTGCAGCCATCCAGGGCTTGCTTTATTTTGTTGGGAGTTTTTTTTAATTACTTCTTCAATATCTTCTCTTGTTATGGGTCTGTTCAGATTTTTTATCTCAGTTTGTGTTAGTTTAGGTAGGTAGTGTGTTTCTAGAAATTTGTCCATTTCCCCATGGTCTCGGGGAACATCTAGCTCAATTGGCATAACACAGTTTATAAAGACAAGGTTCTACATTCTACCTTGGTGAGTAGTGTCTGGGGTCTTAAAAGCCTATGAGCAACCATCTAAGATACTCCACTGGTCTCATGCCTTTGGGAGCAAGGGAGAATGAAGAGAACAGTATACAAGGAAAAGATTAGTCCAAAGGACTAATGGACCACAGCTACCAAGGCCTCCACCAGTACAGCTAGATGGTGCTTGGCTACCACCACTGACTACTCTGACCAGGATCACAACAGAGGGTCCTGGACAGAGCTGGAGAAGGATGTAGAACAAAATCCTAACACAAAAAAAAGACCAGATTTACTGGCCTGACAGAGACTGGAGGAACCCCAAGAGTATGGCCCCTGGACACCCTTTTAGCTCAGTGGTGAAAGTTACTCCTGAGGTTCACCGTTCAGCTGGGGACTGGACAGCCCCATAAAACAAATTGAGACTAATGAGGCACAGCAGTCCAGGGACGATGACTAGAAGGCAGAAGGGGACAGGAAAGCTGGTGATTGGGAACCCAAGGTTGAGAAAGGACAGTGTTGACATGTCGTGGGGTTGTTAACCATTGTCATAGGGCAATATGTGTACTAACTGTTTAATGAGAAACTATTTTGTTCTGTAAACCTTCATCTAAAGTACAAAAAAAAATGATTATCTATGTGAGATCAAATTGACAGCTGCAACTCAAAAGATTTGATGGGAAGCCTACAGGACAGTGAGTTGAAGACAATGGTGATGGAATAATTGGGAAAAGGATAGTGAGAATAGCAGCACAACTGGAAGAAAGTAATCGATGTCACTGAATTGTACATGTAGAAATTTTTGAAATGGTGTATCTTTGGCTATGTATATTTTCACCAAAAAAAAAATAAAATAAGGTCCCCCAAGGTCTAGAAGGGAGAGTGTTGACATGTCGTGGGGTTGTTAACCAATGTCATAAAACAATATGTGTACTGACTGTTTAATGAGAAACTATTTGTTCTGTAAACCTTCACCTAAAGTACAGCTTAAAAAAAAATTTAAAAGAAAAATAGAAATTTGTCCATTTCCTCTAGGTTTTCCAATTTGTTGAAATGAGGTTTTTCATAGTATTCTGTTATGATCCTTTTTATATAGGTTGAGTCTGTTGTAGTGTCCCCCATCTGATTTCTTATTTGAGTTGTTTGCTTCTTCCATTCTCCTTTTGTTAGTTTGGCCAATGATTTGTTGATTTTATGGACCTTTTCGAAGAACCAACTTTCAGTTTTGTTGATTCTTTCTATTGTTTTTCTATTCTCTATTTCATTTATTTCTGCCCTGATCTTTATTATTTCTTTTTTTCTAGTGTCTGTGTGCTTCTTTTGCTCTTCTCTTTCTTTTTGTTAGAGTTGTATAGCTAATGTTTTTATTTAGTCCTTTTCTTCTTTGTTGATGTGTGTTTTTATTGCTATAAACTGACCTCTGAGCACTGCCTTTGCTGTGTTCCACTGGTTTGGGTATGATGTGTTTTCATTCTCATTTGATTCTAGGAGTTTTTTGATTCCCTCTTTGATTTTTTCTATTACTCAGTTGTTGTTAAGCAGGATTTTATTCAGTTTCCATGTGTTTGATTTTTTTTTTCCCTTGCTCTTCATGTTATTGATTTCTACTTTTATGGCATTGTGATCAGAGAAGATACTGTGTATTATTTCATTCTTTTGGATTTTATTGAGTGTTGTTTTGTGGCCTAAAATGTGGTCTATTCTGGAGAAGTTCTATGTGCACTGGAAGAAAATGTATACTTCGCTGCTGTTGCATGGAGTGTTCTATATATATATATCTATGAGGTCAAGTTGGTTGATCTTGGTCTTTAGATCTTCTGTGTCTTTATTGAGTTCCTTTCTAGATGTTACATCCTTTACCAAGAGTGCTGTGTTGAAGTCTCCTACTATTATTGTGGAACTGTCTAGGAACAGGAGCCAAAAACATACAAACAAAAAAGAGTGCTAGGGGAGCTTGCCGTTGGAGTGGAGAGATGAGAGACTATGAAATGGAGTAAAACAAAAAGGGGAAGAAGAAGAAAGAAAAGAATGAATAAATAAAAATTAGAAAGAAAAAAGAACAGCAAAGCTCCCAGGGATTCCACTGGTGCAGCTACAAGGTCTGGGGAAGTTGTTCCCAGGTGTTGAAGTACAGCCTGGCTAGGAAGCATAGAGGTATGCGGTGCCAGGTATTCAGGGGACAGGAAGAGAAGGAAGGCGTAGAGAGATGAGAAACTGAGTAATAAAGAAAGGCAAAAAGGGAAAAAGAGGGAAAACAAAACAAATTTTAAAAAAAAGAACAAGAAACCCCCCCAAAAAAAAACAGGAAAAAAAAAACACAAAAAAAGAAATGCTCTCAGGGATCCCTCTGCACATCAGCGCAAGCTGAGCGGGTAGGTCCCAAGCCGCGCAGCACTGCCCAGCCAGAATGGGCTCCCAACTCGAGAAAAGAAAAAGAAAACAAACAAACAATTCAAAACAAACAAAAGCCCCAGGATCCCACCAGCATGGCAGCATGGACCCGGAAGCAGCTCCACTCTCAAATGGAGCTCCACAGCCCCTCTGGAAGAAGCAAAGGTGGCACATGGAGCCAGGTATTTGAGCGAAAGGAGGGGGAGGTGGTGAGTGGTAAGGAAGAAATCAAAAGAAGCAGAAAAAAGCAACACCAGCAGCCAACAAATGGCACTCAGGGAGTCACCCAGTGTGGGCAGGTGGAGTCCAAGCAGCTGGTGCTTCCCAGCCAAGAGACTGTAGCCGCAGGAGGCAGAGGAGGCCGAGTGGGGGTGAAGAAGGGTTGGGGGGTAGGAAAGTGTATATCACCATTTACCGTTGTTCTGTCTCTTGCTGGAAGCTCTGTGAAGCTGCTTTCTCGTACCCCCTATTCGCTAGTCTCTGATAGGAGTCCAAGAAGGCAGATCCTGCTGCATTAGCTGATAGGGGACCTCTCCATGTATGTCTCTTCGCTCTCTGTTCTCTGTCAGTTTCTTATTCTCCATTTGGTGCTTGGCTGAATCTCTTCATTTGATGTTTAGGGTTTCAGGGTTGCTGTTTTCTCTGTTTGGCTTAGTTTTTCAAATCTTTGCTGTGGAGGGACGGCTTGGTGCTTCTGCCTATAGCGCCATGTTACTGGAAGTCCATTTTTATATGTTTTGATGTTGTCTACTGTCTCCAAGACATTAAGGTACTATTTTCAGTATTTATTGATTGTGTGTTCATTTTGTTTTGTCCTGCTTCTTTGTTTTGTTTTGATATTTCAGGGCAGGTTGGCCGAGAGTGGTTTGTTACTTGCTCGTCTGTTGGCACAGTAGCTCTCACCACCTTGTCCAGGTTAGCAGGGCAACAACAGGCCAGGTGAGCCTACTTCATGGTACACTGGTTTGGTGAGGTGGCTGAGGCCAAACCGGGCAGGCACTGTATGCCTCTTGGTGTTGGCCAATGGTGTGGGAGCATTCACAGCCTTTAGCCGGAGAGGCAAGGGTGTCAGACAGGGAGTGGTATGGGCTCACTTCCCTTCATTCAGGAGCTGGTCTAGTGGTGGGATTTGGGGGGCAGTGCAAGTCTGGTGAGGTGGCAGGCCTGAGCCAGGATGCTCTACCCACGGTGGCACTGCAGTGACAGCAGGAGGTTGGAGTGGTGTACGGGGTGGTGTAGGGGGAACAAAGAAAAGAAAAGAGAGAAAAATAAAAAGAGGTAGCTAGTGGGTAGGGGCAGAGTGGACCTAAGGGCTGGAGAAGGGATGGGGGGTGAGTTGTCATATGGGGCTAGGTGGGAGGGAGAAAGAAAATAAGGGAAAGAAAAAAAAACAGTTCAGCAGGAGCCAGCGGTTGGAGGCAGGTGGACCTGTGGTGGTAGTGGGCCAGTGGCTCTCTAGCCGCGGCGGTGCAGTATGGCCCAGTAGGAAGAGGTAGAAGTGGTGTATGGGGCTAGGTGGGAGGGAGAAAGAAAGGAAAAAAATATGGCGTGGCAGGTGGGTACATGGGGGACCCAGTGTGGTGGTGGGCCAGTAGCTCTCTATCCTCAGTGATATGGCAAGGCCCTGCAGGAAGGGTGGTAGGGATGGCATACAGGGTTAGGTGGGAGGGAGAAAGAGAAGGAAGAATAGGGAAAAACAGAAAGGGGGAAAAAAAGGTGGCAGTGAGAGCCGTAGGTGGGTGCAGGGCAGACCTGGGGTGGCAGCCAGCCAATGTCTTTCTAGCCAAGGCGGTGTGGCATGGCCTGTCAGGATTGGGTAGAGACGGGGTACAGGGCTAGGTAAGAGGGAGAAAGAAAAGGAGGAAAGGAGAGAAAAAATGATGAGGTGGGAGCTGGCGAGTGGGGGCAAGGGTGGACCCAGGCTGGCAGCAGACCACTAGCTTTCTACCCATGGTGGTGCAGCATGGCCTAGCAGGAACTGTCTGTTAATATTCTCATCTTGTTCATAAATTTTTTCTTGATTCCTTTTACACCTTCTCACTTATCAACTATCTCATTATCCAACATTTCGCATTTACAACAATAGTAAAAAATCTACTATCTGACTATTTTGCATATTAATTTACATATGTCTGGCAGTAACAAACGCTGAGGTGCAAGGCAAGAGTAACACTGGCTTTGATGGTTAAGGATATTTGTCAACTTGGCTGGGCCATGATCCTCAGTGGTTTGGCCGTTATGCAACGATACAACTCGGAAGTTATGTAAAGATGTAATTTGGCAGTTATGTAATGATGTAGTCATCCTCCACTGTGATAAATGTGTCATCCTCCATTTTCGCATAACACTGATTTCACATAATGACCTGGTCTTTGGAACCTGACCATGTCAATAAGTGAGGAAGAGGTTGTAGTTCTTTGTCCATGTTTTCATTTAGTTCTTTGGGCATATTTAAAACAATTGTTTGAAAATCTGTATCTAGTAGGAAGACATCTAGTCTTCCTCAAAGATGGTCCTGTTGGCTTATTTTGTTCCTTTGAATGGGTCATCCTTATTAGTTTCTCTGTATATCTTGTGATTTTTTGTGGAAAATGGGACATTTAAAAAATATTATATGGTATTTCTAGAACTCATTCTCCCTCTTCCTCAGGGTTTGCTAGATTTTCTTTCTTTCTTTCTTCCTCTTCCTTTCTCCTTTCCTCTCTTTTTTTATTGTTGAAGGCTTTCAGCTTACTGACTTTTTCAAACTATTTTTACAAAACAAACAGGAAAAACCATTGGATTGCAGGGGGCGGGGCGGATCTTGCAGTCTTTGTAGACTGCCTGTATATTGGAACAATCCTGAAGTAAGCTTACACTGAACTGGGAGATCCATCTGAGGAGAAAGTTCAGGATTCCCTCAGGTTTTTCTGGGCATGTGTCTTGTCCTGGACATTCATTTGGCTCTCTAGATTAAACAGACTTGGATGTCTTTAAATTTCCTAATTTCTGAAAGAAATTCTTTCTCGGGGGTTTTCATGCTGGCATCTCTATAACCCTCCATTGTTCCAAGCTACCATGGACTCATTTGTTCACCTTACAGTGCTCCAGGCTGTGCCCAGCGCTGTACCCCACTAACTTCTGAGATGGATGAAACAGAGAGATACACTTTGCTTTTGTCCTTTGCATAGTCACTCAGCTGATTTGGGCAAATGCCATACCCATTAATAAAGAGCTTTGTACTCACTCCAGAACCAGGGGCCAATCTCCTAAGCTGAAATGTGGCTGTCTCTGGCCAGCTACTGGGCATGAAGGAAAAAAAATTGTCCAACTCTTCCTACTGTTCTGCAAATTTTCATCCCACTGTTGTGATCTCCTGGCTGTTCACCATCATTTCAACAAGAAGAGCACTGTTGTTTTCTGCTTGTTTTTTTCCTTTCTTCATGGGAGGAGGGGAGCATGGAGCTTCCTGCTCTGCTGTCTTAGTTATCTAGTGCTGCTATAACAGAAATAACCACAAGTGGATGGCTTTAAGAAACAGAAATTTATTTTCTCACAGTTTAGAAGGCTAGAAGTCTGAATTCAGGGTGCTGGCTGTAGGGGAAGGCTTTCTCTCTCTGTGAGGTCTGGAAGAAGGTCCTTGTCTCTTCTGAACTTATGCTCCTGGGCAGTCTTTGTGTGGCTGGGTATCTGTCTTTCCCCATCTCTGCTCTGCTTGCTTGTTTAATCTCTTTTATATCTCAAGATACTGAATCAAGATACACCCTACACTAATCTAGCCTCATTAACATAACAAAGACAACCCATTCCCAAATGGGATTGTAACCCCAGGCAAATCCTAAGATTTACAACACATGTTTTGGGGGACATAATTCAATCTGTAACATCTGCTATCTTGATTTTTTTTTTTTTTTTCAGTATCTTTTTTTTTTCTTTTTTTCTGGCCACTGCTGCTCTGATAGTCTCCTTTAACTGCAAACTTATTGACACTTCTGATTAAAGGGACAAAGAAATGCAGAATTTAAAAGTGCCAGTCTGAGCTCAAACCCCAGCTGTGCCACTTATTAACTGGGTAACTTTAGACAAGTTACTTTGAGACTCTCTCTTCATTTGTTAAATGGGCCTTGATGATAATTCTTCCCTCACAAAGACTAAATGAGTTGATACTGTACATGTAAAGTATGTTGAACAATGCTGAGAACAAAGTAACTTCTTGAAAGGTATTGACTACATTTAATGTTATTATTTATTCTTGCATGGTCTTTTAAGCTTTGCCAAATTTCCCTGATTCTGGACCCACTAGTTTCTGTGACTCCCAAGAACTTATTATTTGGTAATGCCCTGATAAGACATCAATTGGGCTATCTATTGCTGAGCTACTGCCTGGTTTTTACATTCATAATATGTTCATGGCACCCTATCTTTGCCCCAGCCGTTCTTGAGCAGTATTAGTGTTCTAATATACCTGCCTCCTAAACCATTTTCACCTGGGAATTACAGATTACCATCTTCAGTAGTCCTCTGTGTTTATATTTTTTGGATAAAAGTTCTGTAGCAACCAAGTATGCTCAGCCTATTTAAAGAAGAAGGTGAAGGAGACTTGATAAAGTAGTTGGTTACATTGTGTTTTGATGAGACACAGAATATATTAACATTTTAAAGATTTTTTAAAAGAATTAAAGAAAATACAAATTTTGTTTAATACTGCAATTACTGAACTTATTTGATCAAATGCCGCCCCCCACCCCAGTTTTTTTAAAATCACCTGCTGCCATATTGCAGTATCAATGTTGAATACAGAACACTCTTGCAAAATAGGCAAGAGGACCATGGCCAGCATCTAGCCCAGGTTCTCTCAAAGAGGCCCATCTGACCTATATCAGACTTCTTCAAGATGCTAGTTAAAAATGCAGACCCTTGGACTACTCCAAGTCTTCTGAATTAGAATATCTGGGAATGGAGCTGAGGAGGGTACATTTTAAACAAACTGCCAAAGTGATTCTGACGACCTCTAAAGTTTTGAAATTACTGCTGTAAGTCCTCAGAGAGAGCAGCCATGATGTAAGTTACACAAACTATTAGTACTTCCCTTCTCCCACCACCAAGGAAAATTTTAAACCCACAGCCTTTGACTTTATTGAGGCAGATTGGCATAATGGTAAGAATCATGCCTGAACGTCTGGGTTTTCTGAAACCAGAAATTCAGCTTTCTAATCACACCCTCCCAAGTCCCTGTCAGCTGGGAGCAATAGCAAGCCATTTTGCCTATAGTGCAGGAGCTTGTAGATGAATTCTATTCACGGCTCTGACACTCATTGTGAGGAGTCATTCAGTTCTTCCTTGAAAAGGACTGTTGGCGGTCCCATGATCAGAGCAGCCACTGGCCACCGGCTGTGCCCTGAGAGTGCATAGCCAGCTCACTCTTTTCTGTATATTTGTTTCTCGGGGAAGTCATTACCATTCTCTTTGTACCTTTGTGCTAAGGACTCTGAAAACCTTCAGAGAGTTTTCTAGATTAGCCTAAGTATAGAACCAGCACTTCATTTTGGTTCTAATTCCAGAATGAAAATGGATCTGAACTTGAGACATGCAAGTAGTAGAAAGTATGTACAGGTATAAAGTTTTTTGTTTTTAAAATTTTTCAACCTTTTTGCTTTTTAGGATTATTCTTTTAACTTGTTAAAAAGCTATATTCACATTTTTTATCATTGGAGATTTCTGTACCTTGTCCTCTGCCAGGTTTGACCATGATGTTCGTTGACCTTTGGTTTTCCAAATGGAAAATAAAGTTTGATTAGTTTTGAAGGGGATTTGGGGGCAACCTCTGGTTGTGAAATATTTGGTCGTATTTTGGTATGTTAAGTTTTTCCTTTTCAGTGAGTAAAGGCTTTTCCATCTTAAAGTTATTTTAGAGTCTGTCTCTAATTAAATTTCTTTCCTGATTTCTGACAGTGTGAGATACTTGTATTTGCTGCCTTAAGGGGAAAGTGATAGGTAGAAGATGCTTTTCTTAAAAATGTTTACCCAAACTGTTTTATCTATTTCTGTCTATTTTCCCACTAATCTGTTTCTAGAACACTTACATTAGCTCATATTGCCATAGCAACCTCATTTCTGTCAATCATCCTTGCCCTGTTGTAAGAAATGGACTGTTAGCCACCTGGTCAGGATGCAGTGGTGTCCAAGCTTGGCAGGGTATCTGCTCCATCAAAATCTTATTGTTTGCAATAGATTGTTGCCATGCTGTGCTTCAGGGTCAAAGCACCAGGGGTGAAACAAACACTTAGTGTTCAGCCACATTTGGAGGCAACAGCTTCCTGAATCTTCCACCACTTTAGGGGGCAGTGTACCTGCCTAGGTTTTCCCAGGTAATCGCCCCTTCTCTGATAAGTGAGGGAAGCCTAGAGCCAGCCTTCTTTCATCATTCCTGCTTGTCCTATCTGTTGGAGTGTGATAGCACTTATTATTTCTCTCACTTCACATCGGATCAGTTCAACAAGCCCTTATTAATAAGCACCTGCTAGGAGCCCTGGTGGCACAGTAGTTAAGAGCTCGGCAGTTCAAATCCACCAGCTGCTCCTCGGTAACCCTATTGGGGCAGTTCTGCTCTGTCCTATAGGGTTGCTGTGAGCCGATGGCAAAGTTTTTTATGTTTTTTTTTTTTTTTTTATATGTAGGTGCTAAGAATACAAAGATGACTAAGTCATGATTTCTGCCTTTAATAAGCTCACGACCTAACAGAAAATTACAATAGAGGATGATCAAAGGTGTGCTCATGGTTCATGGCTCATAAAGAAGGAGCACCTGGCAGCCTGGGGGATGGGTAGTAAAGACATCCCAATGCACTGACACCTGACTCGTTGAGGTCAGGAGTTGGGGGGGCAGGTGTCCAGACAGCAGGCAGGGGATCAGGTCACCCAGGACACTGTACTTCATCCTGCTGCTGTTGAGAAGCTATGAAAAGTCAGAGTGAGGTTTCAGATTGTTTAGTCTAGCAGCAGTGTGAAGATGAATTTAATGCGAGCCAGGAAATCAGTCAGGAGATTCTTTTTATTTATTTATTTTTTTATTGTGCTTTAGATGAAGGTTTACAGAGCAAATTAGTTTCTCATTAAACAATTAATACACATACTGTTTTGTGACATTGGTTGCCAAGCCCACGACACGTCATCACTCTCCCTTCTCAACCTTGGTTTCCCTATTACCAGCTTTCCTGTCCCCTCCTACCTTCTCATTCTTGCCCCTAGCCTGGTGTGCCCCTTTGGTCTCATTTTGTTTTATGGGCCTGTCTAATCTTTGGCTGAAGGATGAACCTCAGGAGTGACTATAGTACTGGGTTAAAAGGGTGTCCTGGGGCCATACTCTCAGGGTTTCTCCAGTCTCTGTGAGACCAGTAAGTCTGGCCTTTTTTTGTGAGTTAGAATTTTGTTCTACATTTTTCTCCAGCTCTGCCTGGGACCCTCTATTGTGATCCCTGTCAGAGCAGTTGGTGTAGTAGCCAGGTACCATCTAGTTGTGCTGGGCTCATTCTGGTGGAGGCTGTGGTAGTTGTGGTCCATTAGTCCTTTGGACTAATCTTTCCCTCGTTGTCTTTGGTTTTCTTCATTCTCCTTTGCTTCAGACGGGGTGAGACCAGTGGAATATCTTAGATGGCCACTCACATGCTTTTAAGACGCCGGGCTCTACTCACCAAAGTAGAACGTAGAACATTTTCTTTATAAACTGTGTTATGACAATTGAGCTAGATGTCCCCTGAGACCATGGTCCCCAGCCCTCAGCCCAGTAATTCGGTCCCTCAGGGAGTTAGGCTGTGTCTATGAAGCTTCCATGACCTTGCCTTGGACAAGTTGTGCTGACTTCCCCAGTATTGTGTACTGTCTCACCCCTCACCAAAGTTACCACTTGTCTATTTAGTGTTTTTCCCTCCCCATCCCTCCCCTCCCTGGTAACCATCAAATATTATTTCTTTCTGTGTATAAACCTTTACATGAGTTTTTATAATAGTGGTCTCATACAATATTTGTCCTTTTATGACGGACTTATTTCACTCAGCATAATACCCTCCAGATTCATCCCTGTTGTGAGATGCTTCACACATTCATTACTGTTCTTCATTGTTGCATAGTATTCCATTGTTTGTTTACCCATTCATCTGTTGATGGGCACTTAGGTTGTTTCCATCTTTTTGCTATTGTGAATAATGCTGCAGTGAACATGAGTGTGCATGTGTCTATTCATGTGATGGCTCTTATTTCTCTAGAATATATTCCTAGATGTGGTATAGCTGGATCATATGATATTCAGTCAGGAGTTTCTTGTAAGTCAAGGAGAGAGGTGATGAGATCCTGAACCAAGGAGTAGATGATGATGCAAATGAAAAGTATGTCCCTTCCCAATTCTTTGAGTTAAATTCATTCTGAGAATTTAGTGTGTGATCAGAATCAGATGTAGGTGGACACATTCCCCATATTATAAGTTGTGGCTTGATAGCCTCTACTCCACGGGAGAAGCACCACTCTGTCCCCATTGCTGGTCCCAACTTCTTTTTGTTTGTATCTTGAAGATCTGTCTCCTTCCCAGCTCCCTCCCATGGCTGCTCTGCAGCCATTACCAGCAAGGTTTATGCTGACCAATGAGAGTTTTTCCTAATTACAATAATTGAACAATATTGAGCACTCATTGTGAGCTTTATAATCTGGGCAACACAAAGTGGAGAATAAATTGTATTAACCGCTTTTCATTGATTTTTTTTCTGTAGGGTTTCCTCTTACTAAATCAATGCATTGAAATATTTCTGTAATTACAAAAGAAAAAGAAAAAAAAGCAAGAAGGTTGTATAAGACGTGCTCTGTCACAGTCTCGTTCTGTGTCCTATCCATTGCCTCTTAGTAATCTGCAAGGCTGTTTTTTCTAATATGAGATGATTCGTTTGTTCTTTTTACAATTTTCCTTTTTTTTTCTCTTTTTAATCTTTCGGGGGGATCCTGAAGGAGGGTTTTAAAATGAGAATTTTTTTTTTAGAAATCTGTAAAATGTATTTTGCCCATTGAGTTAAAAAACTTCGTAGCAATAAACTTGGTTTAATGTGGTCAGTTTTATTGCAGATCAGGCCTGCCGAAGGCAAGGGGGCTCAGCCAGTAATTTGGGAAGCCTTTGAAGACACAATGCACACGTATACATTAGCCTCTGAAAGTAACCATAATTTTAATTAACATAAAATAATCTAAAGACATGTTGATTAGACACCGTGTGGCTTGAACAAAGCATTCTGGGCAGGGGGTTGGGGAATAGTGAATCTTTGACCATTCCTATCCCCAACAAACAGGGCTTTCTTTAATCATTCAGAGCACATGTTATTTTGCTCAACCTTTTTTTCTTGCATGATGTTCTTAGAGACCAAAAACAACAAAATTCCAAAAGCTTTTGCTAATTAAAAAGAGAGGAACTGAAACTGTTATAGATTATGTCAGTTAAACCCCACATTTAAAAAAAAAACGTAGAACTCCAGATCCCTTTTAAAGTATATTATTTACACCACATTCCAGTAAATTGATGCAGGCCGAGAACTTTCATTCACTTCTCTTGTATGTCATGTGGAGCACACATAGAGCAGTTGTTTCTCCTCGGGACAACGCAGGAAGAATTAACTCGAGCCAGTGTTGCTTTTTATGATATGTGGTTTTGTGTTTCAGAGGACGGGACTGCTGTGTGAATCATGGAAGCAACCAACTGAAAAATCCTCAACCTTCTAACAAAAGGCAGATATTTTTCCCACATTTTTTCCAAGTTTTTATTTCATATGCGAGCCTCAGATACAAAATATTCTGTAAAATTGTAAGGAAGCCACAGTAGTCCTTGCTGTTTTGGAGTTTCCCAGAGAGAATCGTGTTCAGAACGTTCCCGGTTTTTTGGTTTTTTTTTGGCCAAATGGTTTATTATGTGGACTGGACTGCCCAACAAAACAGACAGCACCATCTCCATTTTATTATACATGTTATTTACTGGGGTTTCCCTGAAGAAAGCTTAAGAATTCTTTCCCCATGAGTCACTGACCAAGTGATTGTTTTTTTAAATATAAACTTTCCTTCAGCTGGTCAATTTGGCCAGTCTTCTCATCTTCTGTTCACTTTCGGGCTGCTTCACCTTCATCTGTAAATGATCATGTCTACGTCCAACTCTAGCGGCTTGAACGTAGCCAATTTCTTTCCATTTAACACTCAACTTTAAGAAATCAGCAGTCTGGCCAGAGATTCAGAGAACTCTATCCTCTGAATTCGACCTTCATAATTATATTTTCATTGCTTTGGCAAAATGCCTCCCCTTGGTTTAATTTCTGCTAGAGTTAATGGGGTGGAGGATCATGCCTTTTTTGCCAAGAATTGTTGGTGGTCGCTATGCCCAGGTTATGCTCCTCTTTTACCTTTGTGAGTTGGCTAGAAGGTATCTTATTATCTTCTATTCTTATCTTCTAATTGAATAAGAAGATGTAATGATTGTCCTTACTAGTAGTTGAACTCTGTAATTAAATATTGACAC
Organism: Dugong dugon; assembly: GCA_030035585.1. Lineage (NCBI taxonomy): Eukaryota > Metazoa > Chordata > Mammalia > Sirenia > Dugongidae > Dugong > Dugong dugon. The sequence goes on from CM057462.1 coordinate 172,197,490, forward strand.
CTTAAAAAAATGTATCAATATGCATGTTAATAAAAGTTAACTTTTTCTCCATGAAAATAGCTCTATAATTACAAGCGTCCATTCTAAAGGAGAAATGTTATTTTAGAGAATATTTCTGAACCCCTTCCCACCCACTTTCCCAGTGGCTATAAGAAGTCTGTTGTTGCCAGCTGGGCGGTTGAGAGGCCCTGCTAATTACCTCCTTCCACAGCTTTTGACTTGGAGCCCAACTGATGGCGCCATAGGCTGAACCACAGTCAGATCTACCGGCCCCTGGTTGGCCAGATGGAATCTATGCAGCTTGTTTCCCTTTCTCACAGTGTTTTTATGATGAGACTAAGCTCAGATTGGAAATAGACTAGGAATTACTTCAAAATATTAATGGATAATGGCTTAATTTTTTTAAATTTTTTTTATTGTGCTTTAGGTGAAGGTTTACAGAACAAATAGTTTCTCATTACACAGTCAGTGTGCATATTGTTTTATGACATTGGTTAACAACTTCATGACATGTCAACAGTCTCCCTTCTTGACCTTGGAGGACCTTTTTTTCTTTTTTGGTGAAAATATACATAGCCAAAGATACACCATTTCAAAAATTTCTACATGTACAATTCAGTGACATCGATTACGTACTTCCGTTGTGCTGCTATTCTTACTATCCTTTTCTAATGGCTTAAATTTTGAGAAAAAAATAGTCATCAGAATTCTATATTCTGTGGCCCACATATGTGTGTGTGTGTGTGTGTGTGTGCTCACAAAAGGGTACATATGAACATACCACAAAATTTGTTTTTCTAAAGAAGTTGCCATTCTGTCAATTATTTCACGTGGGATTAATACACTTATACCAAAAGCTTTCAGAAAACTTTTTTTTATAGTATTTTCATATTTTATAGCCAGTAGAGGTTTTATTCCACTGTTTGTTGATAACTAATGTGTAGAGTCTCATGTCCAAATCTGATGTGCCAAGAACTTTTACTAAACTGGCATCCTTTTAAAATATAGCTTAGAAAAGAAAACATAATTGTGTTCATAAAGGGAGTAAGAATTCCCTTTCCAAACTATTCAAAGGTGTTAGCCTGAGACCCTAACAGTTAGTTATCACTCCATTTTATAGAAAGAAATCAAACAGACAGCTTTAATTTCATCACATTTTAAAATGTTTCTCAAAAAATATTTTCTTAGATGTATCTTGATTTTTTATTTAAGTTTCCTTCAGAAAGGGAAATTGGTTATGCTAGAGAAAATAATATTAGAAAACAAAACAGTTCTCAGACCATTGTGAACTAAGGGCTTCCTTTGTGAACTAACTACTATCCCTTTTCTCCTTATTAATTTGGCTCCAAAGGCATTTGTGGTGATATGGGAATAAGATCAGCATTTCAAAATCTATAGGGCAGAGTGGATACAAAGTTAACTCTCAGTTTTCTTTACTGGTAAAAGTCATGAAATTATGCATAATTATAAAGCACAGATAATCTAAAACACACTAACACGTGTGTGTGTGCACATATACACACACCGTTAACAATTAGAATAAGTCCTCCTCCCCAAGTTTACCAAACTTTTAAGAGTAATTGTGCCCACTTGATTCACTTACTCATTTCGCAGACATTTAGTTAATGCCTTCCATGTATTAGGCACTGTGTTCAATGCTGGGTATACAGCAAAGAGCCCTAGTCTAATAGGAAGACTGAGAAGAAAATCATTTTTTATCACCTGCTATGTATGATAAAGGAGGTCCCTGGGTAGCACAAATGGTTTGCACTTGACTATTAACCTAAAGATTGGAGGTTTGAACCTACTCAGCAGTGCCGCAGATGAAAGGCCTGGCAATCTGCTTCTGTAAAAATTACAGCCAAAAAACCCTATGGAGCAGTTCTACTGTGTAACACATGGAGTCGCCGTGAGTCAGAATTTTCTCAATGAGAATGGGTTTGGGTTTGGTTTTTGTTTTTGGTATGATAACTGCCATAATAGGTATGTTAGGAAGTAGAGGTAAGAAGGGCCTAATAATGTTTTTCTGACAAGCAAAGATGTGAATCAGAAAATGCTTTGAAGAGGTAGTAACTTCAAGGGTATTAGTAAGAAGCTGGGAGAAAGCCAGAGGAAGGGGAGTGGATCTCGGCAGAGGAACAGTGCTTGTAAAGATTGAGAGAAATGAGATTGTCCTGGGGGACACTGAAGGTAGATGGCTGTGACTATGTGAAGTGTGTATGAAGATATACAGGGAAAGCTGAGGCGGGGTGGGGATAGGGTAGTAGACAGAAGGCAAATCTTTCTGGGCCTGGTATGCCATGGGACAGTTTATATTTTACCCTAAGAGTACTGTGGAGTCACTGAAGAATTTTAAACATGGGATTATCTTTATATTTTTGTAAGGGTGTTTATACTAGGAGTGAGCAAATTATACAAGGATGTAGGACTGGAAGCAAGGAAGCTGTTGCAAGGGGAAGTAAATGTTGAGATGGGGACAGATAGACTTCCATTTTCAACAGAATGACAGACAAGATACCCCAAATGACCCTCCCAATTACAGTTAAAATGCTGAATAAAATACATGTAATACGTTTTTAAATGCATTGCCAAATGGAACGAAAGGAAAGAATCCACAGAGGCCAGAAAATGAAGTGAGAGCAGAAGACCTAGGAGGAAAGTGAATGCAAGAACTGGCTTTCAGCTTAATGATTTCATACAAACTCAAGGTCTTGAGCCTCCAGCATGGTGGCTGGAGAAGGCCTGGGAAACAGCTAATAAAGCTTAGGACACTCCCAGTGCTAAGACTGGTACTACAAAACTCTGTACTCGTAGTGTAAGGGTATACTAGAAATAAACCTAATGTTTAGAAGGATACAGAAGGAAATTATCTTGTACTGACCTTAGCACTAGATGGAATGGGATGGAGTGTCTGTATTTAGAATACACAACTACAAGCCTGCCTTCATATGACTGTGAGGTCTGAGTTTATACTACGTGTGTATAATAAAAAAACCTTAAGTAAGAATTTTATTCTCCTGGATTAGTAGTACCCCAGAGAAAATTAGCAGAAGCAAACATAAATCCTTTCTGGAAAAATGTAAGTTCAACCCAGGCCTTAAGTAATTCCTTCAGATAGAGTTCCAAGAAAAATGAACAGCTCACAAGGAGCACAAGGAAACAAGCCACTACTGAGAGCCAGGAGAAACAGCAGATAGCAAAATCAGAGCTCTAAAGATAAGATATTGGAACTGTCAGGCACAGAAATAAAATTAAAATGTTTAATATATTTAAGAAATAAAAGAGAAACTTGTAGATTTGAGCAAGAAAGATCAAGCTTATTTGGGGGGAATAACTTCTAAAAATGAAATATAATCATTGCAATAAAAAAAATCAATGCAGCCAATTAGAAGTAGCTAAATAAAGAATCGATGAATTGGAGAATCTGTAGTAAAATGAATAAATGACCAGAATAAAGCCCAGAAAGAAAACAATTAAGATCATATCTTGAGAAGGTCTAACACATATCTAGATAGAGTTCTAGAAGGAGATAATAGAAAGAATGAGAGAAAGGCAATATTCAAAGAAGTCATAGCAGAATGTTCATAGCAGCACTGTTCGTAATAGCGAAAACCCAGAATCAACCAAAATGGTCATCAGTGGAAGGGTAAATGAACAAATTGTGGTATATTCACAAATTGGAGAATTATACAGCATCTAAGCAAGGGAACTACAGTGGCATGAATTAGCAATATAAGTGGAAAAAGATTATAGATAATAAATTCTTTTTATAAAATTAAAAATAACTGATAACTCTCTAAGACTACATATAGTTGCAGTAAAACAATATAAGTAATAATACTTTTTAGCCATTGCTGACTACCTTGGGTGGGGGGGACAGGGGAATGGGTTGGTAGAAGGTACCATATGAGTAGATACAGGTTATTGAAAGAGCCCTAGCTTTTGTTTTTGGCAATGAATTCACAGGTGATTATTAAATTATAAAAGCAACTAATTAAAAATACAAACACATAAATAAAATTTATCCATAGATGATGAGACTATGTTGTGAATCAAGGATTATGATTAATCCAATTCTGTGTACTAAAAGTACATTGAGGAGGTGTGGGAGGAGAAGGAAGAGAGAGACAGACTAGCTGAGAATTTTCTAAAATTGTTGAAGTACACAAACCTCAGAATTAGGAAACCCAACAAATTCTAAATCATATTTTAAAATAATAATAAACAAATATACACCTAGGCACATCATAGTCAAACTACAGAACACCAAAGAAAAAAGAGATCTTAAAAGAATCCAGAAGGATAGATCCATCTACAAAGGAAATGGAACCTCTGCAAACTGTTAACCAGTGCAGTATCATTTGGTGGATAGATGGCAGAGCCAGGACTCAGGTTTATGTCTTCTGATCCCTATGCCCTGTTCTTTCTAATATTCCACCAAAATTTACCACACATCCATATATAGAGTGTTTTGTGCACTATAGTGAATGCAAATAAGAAAAGTAACAAAATCAAGGAACCCAGTAATTGGAAAAGCTGGAAGAAAACATAGTGATAACTTTTTTAACATATGAAAATTTTAGTAAAATTTATTTAAGTACAGAAGGGAGGAAGGATCTAGCATTTATTTAGTGCCTAAGTATGTGTCAGGCTTTGTGCTGGTGGTTTAAAAATGCCATTAAGTTCTCAAAACAAATCTGTATGAGTTGGAGTTCTTATTTTCATTTTATGGTGTAAGAGACTCAGGTGTGAAGAGATTAAATAACTTACCTAAGTTCACATAACTGGTAAGTGGTATATTCAAATTCTAGAGTGGTGCAACCAACCCTTTCCAGTGCCATTTTCCCGGTAGCATTGTCAGTAACTAAACAGTGTAATTTATATTACTTAAGGTGCCCCAAACAGAAGACTTTCAGGGTAGCCTTTCGATACCACCACTCCCAATGTCAGGGGTTCCTGCCCCCTAGAGAGATACTTGGGGATATTACTTCTTCCCTTGCACTTCTCTAGGATTCTTTGATGCTTGGATGCACTGCCAGTTCCTCCACCACGTATTTGATCATCCACTTAAAGTATACTGAACATTTTGTGATCATGCAAGGGTTTTGAATCCTGGCTGTTTTGCTTACTAGACAGATTACTGATACCTCATATGAAAACTGGGGACAATAATGCATACCCCTCCAAGATTATTTTAATAATTAAATGAAAAAATAAAATCAGTAAAGCACTTACTTCAGTCTCTGGCACTTAGAAATTTTCAATAAGTGATTGCTGCTGGTGGTGTTAGTATACAAATTAGGGCCTTTACTGGCAGAGAGATAACTTTTACAGTCAGTGGTATTTGTTTTCCTTTCCTAATTTGCCTAAGTGGCCCATTTTTATCTCGTCTCCTGGGTTATGGTTTGATGTAGTCTTGGACCTAGTTATCATTAATTTTAGCTCATTTTAACATGAAATTAATTATAAAATATTCTATTCTCAATTTCGTATCAAGGTAATGTGACATTGCCAGATATCAGTTTTAGAAACTAAGCTAAAAGAAATAACCCAAACTTTCATCCACTTAGTTGAATTCACTAGAATGGAAAGAAAGACAGTGTTCACCAAGCCTCTGAAGAATGCACATGTTATATGGGCCATTTTAGCCGAAGAGTATTCTTGCCTGCGGGATTTATTATTCTGAATTAGCTGTTTATTTAAAAATCATTTTAATAATACAGTCGTATGTCAAGAGGATTGCTATAGTGCCAGGGCTAGCAACATAAAAGCACCAAATCCACATGTATAAGTACAACTCATCCTGACGCCAGAAGAGGAGGGAGGAGAGGCAGAATATCATCATGGATCAGTCAGTATGTACATTGTATGATGAGTGTCCATGTAGTACATTGTTATTGTTAGGTGCCTCAGAGTCGGTTCCAACTCATAGCAAACCTATGTACAACAGAATGAAACACTGAACCGTCCTGCGCCATCCTCACAATCGTTGTTCTGTTTGAGCTCATTGCTGCAGCCACTGTGTCAGTCCACGTTGTTGAGGGTCTTCCTCTTTTTCACTGATCCTCTACTTTACCAACCATGATGTCCTTCTCCAGGGACTGGCCGCTGCTGATAACATGTCCAAAGCATGTGAGACAAAGTCTCCCCAACCTCACTTCTAAGGAGCATTCTGGCTGTACTTCTTCTAAGATAGGTTTGTTCATTCTTCTGGCAGTCCATGGTATATTCAATATTCTTCGCCAACAACATAATTCAAAGGCATCAATTCTTCTTTGATCTTCCTTATTCATTATCCAGTTTTCATACGCTTATGAGCAATTGAAAATACAATTGTTGTTGTTAGGTGCCGAGTCCATGAGCGACCCCATGTGCAACAAAACATAACACTGCCCAGTCCTGCACCATTCTCACAGTCGTTGTTATGTTTGAGCTTGTTTTTACAGCCACTGTGTCCATCCATCTTGTCAAGGGTCTTCCTCTTTTTCACTGACCCTCTACTAAGTATGCTGTCCTTCTCCAGGGACATTGTTGTCTAGCTTTTGCATGCATATGAGGCGATTGAGAATATCATGGCTTGGGTCAGGTGCACCTTAGTCCTGAAAGTGACATCTTTGGTTTTTAACACTTTATACAGGTCCTTTGCAGCAGATTTGCCCAGTGCAATTCATCATTTGATTTCTTGACTGCTACTTCCATGGGCATTGATTGTGGATCCAAGTAAAATGAAATCCTTGACAATGTCAGTCTTTTCTCCATTTATCACGATGTTGTTTATTGGTCCAGTCATGAGGATTTTTGTCTTCTTTATGTTGAGGTATAATCCATACTAAAGGCTGTAGTCTTTGATCTTCCAGTAAGTGCTTCATGTTCTCTTTACTATCAGCAAGCAGAGTTGTGTCATCTGCATATCACAGATTGTTAATGAGTCTTCCACCAATCCTAATGCCACATTCTTCTTCATATAGTCCAGTTTCTCGGATTATTTGCTCAGCATACAGATTGAATAAGTATGGTGAAATGTTCCAATCCTGACGCACACCTTTCTTGATTTTAAACTATGCAGTATCCCCTTGCTGTGTTTGAATGAATAGTAGCCTCCCCCTTATCCAAAGTTTCAGTTTCCACGGTTTCAGTTACCCACTGACAACTGCACTCCAAAGATACTAAATGAGTAGGGTGATGAAATCTGGCACCTTCCTGCTCTGTCCCACCCAGGTACCACATTCACATAACTTTTATTATAGCATATTGTTATAATTGTTCTATTTTGTTAGTAGTTATTGTTGTTAATCTCTTACTATGTCTGATTTATAAATTAAACTATCATAGATGTGTATGCATAGGACAAAACATAATATAGATAAGATTTGGTACCATCTGCAGTTTCAGGCATCCACAGGGGCCTTGGAACATATCCGCCACGGATAAGGGGGGACTACTGTACCATGGCTTGTGTTAGGTGCACCTTAGTTCTCAAAGTGACATCTTTGGTTTTCAACACTTCAAAGAGGACTTTTGCAGCAGAATTGCCCAATGCAATTCGTCTTTTGATTTCTTGACTGCTGCTTCCATGGGTGTTGATCGTGGATCCATGTAAAATGAAATCCTTGACAACTTCAATATTTTCGTTTCAGTATTTATCATGATGTTGCTTATTGGTCCAGTTGTGAGGATTTTGTTTTCTTTATGTTAATGTATTATCTATGCTGAAGGCTCTGGTCTTTGATCTTCATCAGTAAGTGCTTCAAGCCCTCTTCACTTTCAGCAAGCAAGGTTATGTCATCTGCGTATCACAGGTTGTTAATGAGTCGTTCTCCAATCCGGATGTCACGTTCTTCTTCATATAGTCCAGCTTCTCGGATTATTTGCTCAGCATACAGATTGAATAAGTATGGTGAAAGGATACAACCCTGACACAAGCTTTTCTTGAATTGAAACCATACAGTATCACCTTGTTCTGTGTAAACAACTGCCTCTTAGTCTATGTACAGGTTCCGCATGAGCACAATTAAGTGTTCTAGAATTCCCATTTTTTGCATTGTTATTCATAATTAGTTATGATCCACACAATCAGAAGCTTTTGCATAGTCAATAAAACACAGGCGAACATATTTCTGGTATTCTCTGCTTTCAGTCAAGATCTATCTGACATCAGCAATGATATCCCATGTTCCATGTCCTCTTCTGAATCCAGCTTGAATTTCTGGCAGTTCCTTGTTGATGTACTGTTGCAACCATCTTTTAATTATTTTCAGCAAAATTTTAGTTGCATGTGATATTAATGATATTGTTTGATAATTTCTGCATCCTGTTGGATTACCTTTCTTTGGAATAGGCATGTACATGGATATCTTCCAGTCGGTTGGCCAGGATGACCAGGTAGCTGTCTTCCAAATTTCTTAGCATAGAAGAGTGAGCACTTCAGTATTGCATCCATTTGTTGAAATCAGCTTAGACTTCTTCCTTCACTACCATCAGTTCTTGATCATATGCTACCTTCTGAAGTGGTTGAACATTGACCAGTTCTTTTTGGTACAGTGACTGTGTATTCCTTCCATCTTCTTTTGATGCTTCCTGCATCATTCAGTATTTTCCCCATAGAATCCTTCAATATTGCAACCTGAGACTTTAATTTTTTCTTCAGTTCTTTTAGCTTGAGAAATGCCAAGCATGTTCTTCCATTTTGGTTTCCTAACTCCAGGTCTTTGCACATTTCGTTATATAATACTTTACTTTGTCTTCTCGAGCCACTCTTTGAAATCTTCTGTTTATGTCTTTTACTTCATCATTTCTTCCATTTACTTTAGCTACTGTACATTCAAGAGCAAGTTTCAGAGTCTCTTCTGACATCCACTTTGGTCTTTTTTTCTTTTCTGTCTTTTTAATGACCTTTTGCTTTCTTCGTATATGATATCCTTAATGTCATCCTATAGCTCATCTGGTCTTCAGTCATTACTGTTTAATGCATCAACTCTATTCTTGAGATGGTCTCTAAATTCAGGTGAGATGTACTCAAGGTCATACTTTGGCTCTCGTGGATGTTATAATTTTCTTCAGTTTCAACTTGAACTGGCATCTGAGCAGCTAATGGTCTTTTCCACAGTCGGCCCCTGGCCTTGTTCTGACTGATGATATTGAGCTTCTCCATCATCTCATTCCACAGATGTAGTCCATTTGATTCCTGTGTATTCCATCCAGCAATTTCCACATGTATACCATATTTTCACACAAATAATGTGCACCTTCTACATTTATTTGCCAGCCATGTCCTTCCCCTGCAAGGTATTTTTTTAAGTGCACTCTCCTTTTTTTTTTTTTTTTTTTTTTTACTGCAACATATTAAAAAAAATTGGCATAGCGGCGCTTATGAAAATACCTTGTTGGAGAGGGCACAGTTGGCAAACAAATGTGGAAGTTTCACATTATTTGTGTAAAAATATGGTAGTCGCTGTTCATGTTGTTGGAAAAAAAAGGTATTTCCAATGAATAAGTCCTTGGTCTTGCAAAATCCTGTCATGCGATCTCCTACATTGTTTCTATCACCAGGGACATATTTTCCAACTACCAGTCCTTCTTCTTTGTTTCTGACTTTCACATTCCAGTGACCAATAATTATCAATGCATTTTGATTGCATGTTTAATCAATTTCAGACTGCATAAGTTGGTAAAAATCTTCAATTTCTTCATCTTTGGCATCATTGGTTGGTGCGTAAATTTGAATAGTATTTGTTATTAACTGGTCTTCCTTGTAGACATATGGATATTGTCCTATCACTGACAGCATTGTATTTCAGGATAGATCTTGAAAATGTTCTTTTTGGCGATGAATGTGACACTGTTCCTCTTCAATTTGTCATTCCCAGCACAGTAGATCATATTCAGAATGGCCAATACCAGTCCATTTCAGCTCACTAATGCCTAGAATATCGATCTTCAAGCATTCCATTTCATTTTTGACAACTTCCAATTTTCCTTGATACATACTTCATACATTCCACATTTTAATCATTAATGGATTTTTGCAGCTGTTTCTTCTCATTTTAAGTCATGCTACATCAGCAAATGAAGGTCCCAAAAGCTTGACTCCATCCACATCATTAAGGTCAACTCTAATTTGAAGAGGCAGCTCTTCCCGAGTCGTATTTTGAGTGTCTTCCAACCTGAGGGGCTCATCTTCCGGCACTGTATCAGACAATGTTCCGCAACTATTCATAAACTTTTCCTAGGCCAGTTTTTTCAGAAGTAGATCACCAGGTCCTTTTTCCCAGTCTTAGTCTGGAAGCTCTGCTGAAACCTGTCCACCATGGGTGACCCTGCTGGTATTTGAAATACCAGTGTCATAGCAACACGCAGGCCACTATAGTACGATAAAATGACAGATGAGTACATATGAAATGCTGAATTGACATAAATAGCTTTCTAAAAATAAAAATGCTGATCTGTTTTTCAAATTGTGCAAACTTGAGAAACCTAGTAGGTAGGAATTTTTATATTTTCCCTTTCAACTAATCACTCTGTCATTGTCTTTTTCCAACAAGAAGATAATAAATAAAAATTATATATTTTCTTTCTTCTAGATGATTAGCAGCAGTTGACTTGGAATTTCAGTTCTTCATGGTTTTTTGGTATAGTAATAACATTGTGATTTCTCTCACAATTTTTGTGCCCCTCTATTTTATCTTGTTTATATGTATGTTTCTGCTAGATGGACTATCCGTCCTGTTAATGACTTAACATGCTGATGAATTCAGAGATCTGGATTTTTTTTTTATTTTCCCCATTTCAAGCCAATATTCCTTGCTACTTGACTATTCATGGAGCATTCAGACTTTTAGGGGACTGTTTAACTATCACAATATAACTGAAGAGGAAGAAAGGAAGTATTTAGCTTTGGAGAAAAATTAATGTTAAAAACAGTTCTCCAAGCATAGCAATAGAGTGAATATCTCAGCTACTCTTTTAGAATATCAGAGGCTAGGGTGTGCTGAGGACTGAGAAGAGAAGAAAAAAGCTTGGATTCTTACTCACTTATAAAGGGTTTTGCTCTCTTTTTCACAAGACACAATTCATAAAATCTTTTTATATCAGCAGAGAACTCATCTCTCTGCACATACATGAGACCTGACGGCCATTAACAACATAGTATAACACTGCTGAACAGTTCAGGACTCGGGGAGAAGGAAGATCATTCTATCATTCCCAAGTGAAACAACATCAGAAAATGTAGGCAGCCTAAAGAGAATTATTCAAAATGGAGCCCAGCTGAAACTCCAAGTCTCACAGTGACAAAAGTACTATTCACCTCTTCTTCCTTCTTACGGCTGAAATTCATTTGCATCCACTGACATCCTTTAAATTATTACTCTCTTGGGAAAGTCTGCAACCCCCGAAGAACACTTATAAACATTCAGTTGTTTCTGCTCAGACCTGTGTTATTTGTAATTCCCCTGACTCACATTTTAGTATCCCAGCAAAGAAAAATCTCTGCCAGAAACATAAATGTTTGCCATGTAGATTCTCTAGGTTCCAGGGACTTCCTGCAGCAATTTTTTAAATATAGATATCTGCCTTATCCTTTAAAGGTCATATTTCTAGAACTGTGGCTCTTATCTGTGCCTTTAGTAAGATAAATCTAAAAGAATTTCTGTGTCCCAGAGAAAATGCAAAGTGGGAACTAGCAGTTTCCAGAAATTCAGCTACAGAGTCATTGGTGGCTTTCTCCAAATCTTTGTTAAAAACTTAATATAACAAATGCTAAGGTTTTTTTTTTAAAGTAAAATTGTTCAGCAACAAGAATTTAGCACTTTGAAAGCAGCCACATGGTCTGTTGCCCTGGACTCCCTTAAGGATTGCTTTGCTGAGGCTGTTAGACATCTGTCAGCATTTTCAGCATAAACCATAGGCTCTAAAAAAATTCTTCAGGCTGAAATGTGATACATCAGGTCTCAGCTCAGGAGTTTTTACATGTTTTCAGGAAAACAAGTTCAGCTGTTTTTAAGTTAGTGCTATAGAGAATTTAAAAAAAAAATCTAATATACCATTTCAAGACACCGTTTTACTTTTTACATAGGTAAAAAGAAAACAGACTTCTACCCAACTAAAAAGAACAGGAATGTATACTATTGTTTCATGAGAAACTATTTGTTCTGTAAGCCTTCACCTGAAGTACAATTAAAAAAAAAAAAAAAAAAAGAATAAATCTTAAAAATAATAAGTTTTTTAAAAATAAAAAGAACAGGAACCATCTAAATAGTTTCAGAGTTGTGAAGTTTTCTTCACACTGTGTTGTTGAGACAGGATGTCTTCATTCGAGCTATAGTTACCGCATTCTTAGTAGGATGGTACATGGAAATCTGCCCAGCTTTAATGCCGGAGGTCAGAACGTGCCCACCTCTTGGCAGCTGAGTATGAACGGCTTAAGTGACAAATTCCAATCCGTCAGCTTCCCAGATCGTTGTACAGCCCAAGGAGACTAATACAATAAACAGCAGTTTGCCAAAAGGCATCCAGATCCATTGGTGAATTGTGGTTTTGCACAGCTCGGACATACTTTATCCTGACATCTAAAATGACTTCTCAGAGTACAGCTGTGTGTGTGATACTGGACTTCATTCTGCTGGATGATCCCATGTAGGCCACTTACAACAGGAATGCACTTCTGACCCTAAAGCTGTCACTACAAATCTCACTGCGAGAGTAAGAATTCATGAAGAGTTCCAGTTTATTGGTTTGCAAGGATTTGCCTATGAAGGTGGAGAGGTTGCATCTTAAAATTGTCATTGCATTCAAGATAGAAAAATCATTTCAATGAAGTCCTGATATTTTTTAGTTGGCTGTTTTTAATGCTGACTATTTTCATTCTTTATATGAGTATTAATTGGAAATAGAAAGGCAAGGGATGAGCAGGCCTTCAACATACCAGTCCTTCTACCCATGGTCTATGTTGCAGAACGTATTGGAGCTAAAGATTCCCCAAGTCACCACAACATAACACTGTCCTAAAATTGAGCCACAGAGTACCCTAGCATACTTGCTAAGCCCTCTACCTTTAGCTAACATAATATTTTAACCAGTAAGGGTGTGTCTTTTGAAGCTGTCTGGGATATACCTTTGGTTGTAGAAATACCACATGACTCAACTTCAGAAGTTGTAGTGTTAAGGAAAGAATCACTGCCTCCTTCCCTTAGACATTCTGGTGTGTCCTTAGAAGACATAGCCCTAGACAATTAACACCCTAGGCCTCTGGCTTCTTATATTTTTGCTCTTGCATCACTCTGGAAGGCCCATATAAACCTTCTGCCCTCTGAACTTTAGGTAACCCAGGTCCTTTGGAGGACATTAAATGAATAAAAAGTAAGTGCAGACCACATAGTCTCGAAAATTCTCTAACAGATTAAGCACACGTGTACACACACACGAACACACACACACACACACACAGTAGAGATCTGATTATTTCACTTCCATAAAAGCTTTCCATTGTTCCCCAGTTAACATAGTGGGGAGGCTCTCTGAGTGTATCTTCATTCATTCATCCCTGTCTCAAGCCATTTCTCCTAAATCTTCTGCCCAATTCCCCCAGCTGCACACACCCATGATGCTTCATCTACTGAGCAGCCACACTCTCCATTCCATGGGTGCACCATGAGCTTTGTGTGTGTCTGTAGTTCCTTCTGCCTGAAAGACCTTCCCTTCATTCCATACCTAAGAAACTCCTTGCTGCTCATCAAAACCCAGCTCTTGTAATTTATACACATTTCCTTTCTGCATTCCTCAGAATATGTAGGTTTGACTGTTATCAGTTTTTAATCAAAATTTGTCCTCATTTTTCACAACAGTTCTAAAGTTTATGCCAGTCTTGTCCTTATCTTACTAATAATTATATTAAGACTTATGGACAGAAAATGATAGGGCAAGTGATGGAAGCGTTCAGGAAACTGGGGGTTTTCTTCAGCGCTCTTACTCATTTTTGTGTCCAGTGTTGAAAAAAAGTTTAAAATATATGTAAAAGAGCCCGTAGCTGAAATATGTCTATAGGGCCCCCGTCTCAATCACAGTCTTCTGCTCCAATGGATTTTCTTCCCCATAAACCAAAAAAACCAAACCCACTGCCATCAAGTCAATTCCAACTCATAGCAACGCTGTAGGAACAAAGTAGAACTGCCCCATAGGATTTTCAAGGAGTAGCTGGTGGATTCGAACTGCCGACCTTTTGGTTAGCAGCCAAGATCTTAACCACTGTGCCACCAGAGTCCTTTCTTCCTGATAAAACCTGTTGCCATCAAGTCGATTTTGACTCATAGCAACACTATAAAACAGAGTGGAACTGCCCCATAGAGTTTCCAGCAAGCACCTGGTGGATTCGAACTGCCGACCTTTTGGTTAGGAGCCATAGCACTTAAGCACTACACCACCAGGGTTTCCCCATAGAGATAGAAAAATGCCCTGTTTTTTTCTGATTGATTTGTGCTTATTGATCACGGAACTTGCAGCCTGGAAACCAGAATTTCAATTCTAGCTCTTCAGCGTACGTTTTTTGTCCTTAGAAAAATTATCCAGGTTTTCTGACTCTTAGTTTCTGGAAAAAGGAAATATTAAGTCTATCTACACCACAAAGTTGGTCTAATGCTCAAAACAAGTTATGTAAATCAAAAAAATTTGAAAACTGTAGAGTGCTACATTTATATTAAGTAGCACATGGTATTATTATTGGCATCAAAGGAAAGTAGAAATCTACAGTATACAGAACAGAAATAAAATTTAGCCAGTAATGGCAGTTAGAATATAAATTTCTTTCATTATCAACTTCTTACTCCATTTACTTATGTTTTTAAAAGTGTTTTGTATGGATCAGAAGCCATTCTGAAATAGCTAATAGTGCCCAACACATAGTAGGTACTCAGGACAAAAATGTGTTGATATGTGTGCGGGGGGAGTGGGATATAAAACATTTTTGCTATAGAATTCTTTGAAAAAAAGGAAAAGGCTAAGTACCAATCAGAGCTTTCAACCCTTTACTATTCTAAACAGTAGTAATCTTAGAAAAAGACCTTTTTAAAAACATGTGGACTTTGATTTCTGGCAGGTATTTTAGACTTCAAAACATCTTCAAATATTGAGGACAATGTCACAAACATTCTTTTAAATTCCTGACTGAGATCACATGAGAGTAAGAGAAATCCCTGGAGCACCGAAGTAAACAGAGAGCTGGAAAGTAGAGGGTACGCCAGTGATGAAACCACAGATGTCCTTGAGGTATTTATCATCCTTGTGCTCAAGAGCTTTGGGTTTACATAGTCTTAGAGCGACAAGAGAAAAGACCTCGGCCAGAATAAGTTGGGAAATTGGAACCAAGACCCCTGCAGTAATCCAGGACCCTCAAAGAACTATACCTTCAGTGAAATGGTAGAGCAAGAAAAATCCACTTGTCAGAAAAGAGAGAAACGAAGGAAAGTTTTTTTGTCTCATCCTGTGTTCTCAGTAGAAGGAAATAAAATAAATTCTCCTTTTAAGAATCCATTTTTATAGGTCTCCTGTCAAGTGGTTTGGGGTTCAAAACTGCATCACTTGCATGGTCAAGCAGAAACAAAGCTGAGAAATTAACTTAAAGTGGACCCAGATGGGGAGCATTTCTGGGAGCCTGTAGAAATACATACACTCTCTGGAGAGACACACCCTCAACTCACACCTAATATAATTCATACAAATAAAGCCCAGCTGAATATGAATATACAATCCAGCATTTAAAAGGACATAATTAAGCCATAATGAGTGAGTCAAGAAAAATAACAAATAGTAGAAAATATTTTGGACTGTGTTTAAAACATTTGAAGAAATAAAAAATTACGAACAAGAGAAAGGAACGCTATGTATTTTTAAAAGACAAGGTATTTTTTAAAAAACAAAATAGAATGTCTAGAAATAAAAAGTGCCATCATTGAAATTAGAACCGTACAAATAGATTAGACAGCTGAAGAGACCAAGTAAAACGGGTTACATACAGTGGTGTGCTGATAAATGTTTAATAACCAGCTCTCCAGGGAAAAAGCCCTACTTTGTAGCATTTGCCAGTTTCAATGGTGTAAACACTGCCACCATGGATGATTTCAGGCTACCAAGGCGCTGTCACTGAACACAGAATTGAGAAGGGATGTATACAATCAATTTCTGTGAGCCAGTACAATGCAGTACACTGTATATATAACTGAAAAAAGTACCCAGAATACAGCATAAAGAGGCAGAGACATGAAGAAAGTATATGAGACATGAAAGAGAAGATAAGAAACCCTAACATATGTTTAATCATCATGAAGAGAATGAGAGAATAACTAAAATGTTTTCCAGAATTGATGAAAGTCATGAATTCTGAGATCTAGGAGCACCACAAATAACATGCAGATACACATTTTAATGAAATTGCAGCACACCAAAGACAAAGAGACAATCTTAAAAGCATCCAGCAGAAAAAAGCAGATCAACTAAAAAGGAACAACATTCAAGACTTTTCCTTATGAGCAAAAATGGAAGTCAGAAGTAATGGGATAATCTTCAAAGTACAGAGAGAAACACTGTCAACCTAGAATTGTATACCTAATTAAAGTATTATTTAAAAATAAGGTCATTTTCAGACAACAAAAACAGAGTTTACCACCAGTAGGTGCTCACAAAAAGACTTCTTTTAAAAATGTTCATTAGGAAGAAGGATGCAGAGAGAACATAGACAAAGAAATGTGTAAACATTTAGGTAAATCTAAGCCAACACTCACTAAAACAACAACAACAATAATAATGTCTAACTGGGAATTAAAAGCCATGTAAACAGTGAATTTTTTTTTCTCGTAGGTATGATACTGAACAGAGTATTATGCATTTAATTAGATCACCACTTAGAGGTTTTAATCATCTTTTGTTTACTGTTGACTTATAAAACAATCAAAGGAAAAATTAAATATTGTGGTATAAAATTTACTCGTTTGAAGCCAAGTTACACTTTGCAAACCACAGTAAAAGTTTTGTTAGGTTTTTTCTGATAATGAAAGATCTGTAGGTATCTCAGATTTTATGTTAATTTCTTGTTGATCTGGAACAACCAATATTGTGAGTTCAAGATCACTATCTAGGAAGGATTTCCATTTTGAGGGGTACTAGGAACAACATTATATTGTATTGGAGCTTATGGTTGTGGAAAAGTTTACCCGAAAAAACACTGGAAGGTCAGGGCTTTTGTTTCTTCCTACCCATATGCTGGGACCTTTTATCACTAGGAGAGTTATTTATTCAGTCTGATTCACAAATAAAAGATAAGGTTATTTTATACCTTTCTCCAGTTAAAGGAACCAGAGGTCTTTGGATAAATGACTTATTCCAAGACTGGAGCAAAGAAAGTACAAGGTGAGCTTGGAATATCTCATGGTGTGGGAAAGTAAGTACTCAAAAAACTGATGGGGACATGTCGGAAGGATACAGGAGCCAACTTGAAGAAAGCTTCCCATGACTAAACTTGGAACAATTGGAATAACAAAGTAAGTAATGAGAGTAATGAATTCTAACCCATAGATAAATTAATAATCCATTCTTATATAAATAGATAACCAAATAGTTAAATGAGGGAGAAGGGAAAACTTTCCCTTAAAATAGAATTCCAGTTCATAAATTTAGAAGGAGAGGTAGAAATAAAAAATCATTTGCAAAACACAGTAATAATTGTCTCTGGAAAGGATCCTCAATGATGCTAAAATTAGTAAAGTATGATGAGAAACAGGATACTTACATAGCTTCAAAGTATCATCCCTCAAGATACTCATTAATTTCAAAGAGGAAAAAAAATAGAAACTTTACAGTGGAGAAACTTGGTAGATTCAACCTAAACCAAGTGATCAAAGTTAGCATCACCAGTAGTGGGATAAATCAACATCACATGTCTCCTGATATGATGCACTGAGAAGGACAAATCATTTATGAGATTTTCTTGCAAAAAAAAAAAAATGCATAACTTTAATAATAAGAAAACATCAGACAAACCCAAATTGAAGGACACTCTACATGACAGCTGGTCAATACTCTTCAAATGTGTCAAGGTCATGAAAGACTAAGACTGAAGAACTGTTCCAAACTAAAGGAGACTGAAGAGACATAAGGAGCCATAGTGGCACAATGGTTAAGCACTTGGCTGCTAACCGAAAGGTCAGAAGATGTAACCCATCAGCCTCTTCCTGGAGAAAAGACCTGTCAATCTGCTCCCATAAAGATGACAGCCCAGGAAACCATATGGGGCAGTTCTATTCTGCCCTACTGGCTCACTATGAGTCAGAATTGACTCCATGGCACACAACAACAACAGAGACATAACAACTAAGTGCAAAGTGTGGTCCAGGATTGGATCCTGGATGATAGTATTGTAACAGTGTTAATTTCCTGATTTAGGTCATGGTAAGATGTAAACATTTGGAGAATCGGGTGAAGAGTATACAGAAATTATCTGTATTAATTTTGTAATTTATTTATAAGATTGAAATTATTTCAGGATGCAAAATTTTTAAAGATAGGGTTGTTACCATGCCTCTAGGCCTGTCCATCCTCCCTCACTCTCAGAAAGACCATTTATTAGTTACCACCTCTCCAAGTTCTGTCCAGAGACAGTGACACTGCCTGCTTCAGCAGAAGTGGCCGAGTGCAAGGCTTAGAAGGAAGGAAACAGTCTGAAGCACAAGGTCCCTACTGTGTTGAATCAGTGTGGTAAAGGCTGTTAAAACACTGTCTTCTCCCTCTCACTCGTCTCTCTCCGGCTGCCTCCATACCCCACATCCCAGTCTGCTTCTAATCCTTTTGGGAGGGTGTACAGGGTGAAAGAAAGAAAAAATAATGAATGACTGTGTTCTTTGGCGCATGAATCACAGTTTCCCTTTTGGGGCTTCAAGAATAAAAAATGAGAGGCTTTAAATCATGCTAACTTGTGCAAGAATATGTGCGTGTGTGTTAAGTAAAATGTAAACTACCACTGTAGAAAGAACAATGCTTGTTTTAAAATCTACTAAAGAAAAGAAATCATTATTCCTGAATAAGGCATTTTAGAAGCCAGTGGGAAAAAGAGTGGTGATTATTTTGTTTAGAGCTAGATGAATTAGGAAATACCGTCTTTATAGCTAACTTTAAAGAGACAAACTGTTGGCCAAGATGTGTTTATCAAATATCTAGGCTATCTCACAGGAAGTGCGATTTAGTTTAGCTTTGTAAAATAGCTCTGTTTTTATTTTAGCCAAATCTCTGGAAGACTCTCAGCCAGCTACCTCCTCCACTAGACTGAAACAGCAACAGCACCAACAACAGCAAAACCTTCCTAAAACAGTAGAGTAAATGCTGGCGGGAAGCCCACTGCAATCCCGCCTTGCTTTTAGAAGGAATCTCTCTCTGTGTGATTCATTGTTTCTCCCAAGCAAACTCCAGACTGCTTTCCGTAAGATAAAATTAGTTGTAGAAGTGAAAATAGACTATTGCCATCGTTAGCTCTTTTTACATTAAAAAAATAAAATAAGTAGTGGGTAGAATTTCAACACTCATATTTACTCCCGCCCAGGTCCTTCCTCCTGATTCCAGCAGACTGTGAAAATGGTGCAAGGAAAAGCCACAGATAGAGTAGTCGGGTGTAAATTCAGACCACATGACTCGCTACTTGTGCTTCTTTTGGAGCAGTCTGTTTTCTTCGAGCTTGCCTCACTCTGATTAGTCACTTGGCGCGGTGAGATTCCACCAGGTCGCCCCCTGGTAACTCAGACAGGGCTTGGGGTATCAGTGGATTTACATTTAAAGTCAGATGAGCGTCTGGACACCCCCACACTTAATCAGCATCCAGAGGTCCAGTTCCCTCTATAAGTGATGGGCGCTGCTGAGTGATGGTGTTGTTTTTGGCTTGAGGCTTTAGATACCAGCCGGCCGTGGTGTAA
Organism: Dugong dugon; assembly: GCA_030035585.1. Classification (NCBI taxonomy): domain Eukaryota; kingdom Metazoa; phylum Chordata; class Mammalia; order Sirenia; family Dugongidae; genus Dugong; species Dugong dugon. The sequence continues at coordinate 172,217,433 of CM057462.1, forward strand.
GCAAGGTCTGTCTGAATTGCTTTGGGGCTAACTGCCTTCGTAGAAGTCCTCTTTATGTTCATTATTTTGCCGGCAAGCCACTACTGTCATTCATTTAAAACTCTTCAGTCTATACTCTTTTACTCTAAGATAGTGAAATGTAGAGAAGCGTACTTAGACCTATACATTTTCACGATGTCTTTTGGTTTTCATTTCTCTAATTTGAGATTGCAGTTTTAAGCCAGTGTAAAACTAACTTGTAAATTTGCTCAGTTTTATCCAGAATTGGGGGCAGAGGTCTGGGGGCTAGGGAGAGTAGATAACTAAACTGTTTTTCCCTGCTGTTTAAAAATTTTCTGGTGTGTGTGCCTTTTTATTTATTTATTTATTTTGCTCATCATGCGGTCTATTCAGAAAAATTTACAAAAAAAAAAAACAAAAACATTAAGTAGCTCTTGGCAGAAGGTCAAAACCAGCATTACAGGGAAGGTATTTAAATATCTTTTAAGTGTGGGCTATTTGTATAAGCAATAGCTGCACATTTCTTATGACTGGGGAGGACTATTTTCAGTCTTTCATGGAAATATTTCTAGACAAATTCTGTGGCTCTTTTCCCTGAGCTCATTTATTTGCTTTTGCTTCAGAACAGAGCATTTTAATGAGCAGTTTTATGAGCCTAACCTAGGTTCTGCAAGCTCCACATGACTGGATTCCTGTTGCACGTAACCTTTGCCCTATTTTCCACTAAAACACAAGACTTTCCTATCATCAGCTTCATACTATGACCTTGGAAGAAAAAATGCAACAGATACTCTAGTCTGCTATTTAGCCCACTAAATTTAATAGGTTTTTGAAATATCTGTTGATTCCTTATAGTTTCTAAAATCACACATATTAATACTTTAATCATAAATTTCTTTTTTCCATAAGATGTTTATGTCTTTGTCTGTTTCATGTACTCATCTAATCCATTCTCAGCCTGCCCCTGTGAGTAACTAACTCATTCCACTGCCTTTCTAATCAGTTGAGGCAGGTACAAAGGCAAGATGAACCCCATATCATTTTGGAAATATGAACTTTAAAAAGAATGCATTGTTTTCTGTCGCTACTTAATCTTATATATAATTGTCAGTGTCAGGAAGTTCTTTCTTATGGCAGAACTGATTGATGTATTTTGACCCTTTCTCTTTGTGTTGTAATTCAAATGTAGAACAACTATTTTCCATTTTATGCATAGCATCATAGATACTTCTGTACAGAATGACTTTCTTCTAACTTGAAAAATCCTAATTTGTTTCATTTTTCTTCTGAATTCCACTCCCAGCGTTTTAATCAGTTTTATTGATATCTGCTAAACATTCGAGTTCTCCCTTTCATTTAAGCACAGAGCCCCAAACAACGTGCAGATCTCCTGGAAGGGGCTAGCAGTACAGAGAACAATGGAGCCATTGTCTGGTGGCATGCTCAGCTCCACTGTGGGCAAGCATTCCAGCAACGTTTGCTTTTAAAACTATACTACCGATTTAAGGTTGTCTGCGGTTCCTTATAACACCTAGCTCTTTTTCTCCCTGCTTACTTCAGCCAATCTGTCCTCATTTTATAATCCTGTTTACTTTTTCTTTTTGGGACAAGAAGGGCACTCTTTAAAACAGAGTGAAGTAAGTTTAGGGCAAATGAAAGGAAATCTGCTTCACGCAGCAGGTTATAAACTTATGGAACTCATTAGTCCCAAAAGGTGATACTGGCAGGAAATGTAAATGAATTCAAAAACCTTTTAGCCAAATTTATGAATGAGAGCCATAGAAGGTGACTAAGAAGACTGCCGCTGTGCCTGACTTTTACAGTTGAAGTCAGAGAGCTGCTCCGAGGCCTCCCACACAGTTCCATGGTGACGGTCGGGGCTGCTGAGAGGGTTGACCTTCTGTCTGACCCACAGTGGGATTTCCTGTGTATCCCGTGTCCCCTCTGCCCTTGTCTCTCCCAAATCTCAGTGGGTCTCAGAAGCCCTCTAAGTCTGTTTCAGGATGGGCCACTTTCTTTTTGAAACCAAGACTAGAAAGCGATTTTGTAACTTTTCTTTTACCCTTCAACTATTTGCCTGCAACAGTGCCAATTATGACTGACAGGGAATGGTGACGTCTGTCCAGTGGAAACTAGCTGAGATCACGTTCGGATCTTAAAACATAGATACTTTCTTTTATGTAAAGTCAGACCCTTCTATTCCTGGGGAATTTTCAGGCCTGAGACCATAAATAGCATTTTTATTTCATCCTGTGCTGTATGCTCTGTAGAACGTTCCATCACTCAGCCCCTTCTGCTTGTCCCAGACCTGTATCTCCTTCCTACAGTGGTTCTCAACCTGGAGCACTTAGCAAAACTGCAGATGCACCAGGCCTCCCCCTAGACCAATGAAATCAGAATCTCTAGGGATGGTAGCTAGGCATCAGTGTTCTTTAAAATTGTCCTCGGCACTTCTCCCAGCAGCCAAGTTGAGAACCATGGTCTTACAGGCTGTGCTGGGTTGTCTCCTCAGCCTGAACATCCTGATTGGCATCTCAGCAATGTCTACACCATCATTCTGCAACACTACCACCTTCCCTTGTTAAGTGTTTATTAGGGATTATGGGAATCTTACTGCTCCAGTCAACAATGCTGGCTCCATGCTGTTTGCTTTTTCTGTCCTTGTAACTGTGAACTCTTGGCAAAAGAAACTTGCTAGGAAAATCTAGCCCGTTGCAAATTCATGATGCCCAATGCTTACAGGACCTTCACCTCCTTTTACTCACCTCCTTGATGACTAGCCCGGAGCCTGCACCAGATCTAATCTTCCTTCCCATCAGTTCCTCACTCTCGGTCGAGCAGGCATCTCACCTCTTTCTTCAGAACTTTAAGGACAACCGGAAGATGCTGCCCAATATCCCTGACTTCACTTCAGCCAAGCATTTTTCCCTTATTCTGTTTTTATCTTTCCCTTAAATCTTAGAAGAAAATTTTCACCTTTATTCAAAACATTATTGAGTTCCAGCTGTGTGCAATGCACTAAAATACAGTGGAAAATGCCAATTTGGGTGCAATTAACAATACATTCCTAAAGAATGTAAATTCTTAGTATCAAGAAACATTTAATTATCAGTATGTAAGAAAGAAAGATCAATGCTGATTAATCTGACTAGAGAAAGTTATCACATAGGCAGTGACAGTGTTTGGGCTAGTCCTTGAATATTGGAAAAATTTTAGCAGTCAGATATTAGGCTGAAGGGCGTTTAAATTCAAGGGAGCAGCGTGGCCAATGGTACTAGGTTTATGATGTAAATGGTTTGATCTGGGAATAGTGAACAGTCTGGTATAGCTGGAATATGACATAGATGGTGAATCTTTCTAAATATTTCTCTTACAACCCTGAGTCTCATTCCTTTTATATTATCTAAAATTTCACGCTCACAGCTGCCTTCTCTGGTGTCTCTGGTCTTCTGTCTACTGGCTCCTTTATTAATGTCATATGTACACGTCTTCACTACCCTTAAGAAACATTTTTGACCCTGCTATCATGGTAAATGGAGCCCTGGTGGCACAGTGGTTAAGAACTCAGCTGCTAACCAAAGGTCAGCAGTTCAAATCCACCAGCCACTCCTTGGAAACCTTATGGGGCAGTTCTACTCTGTCCAGTAGGGTCGCTATTAGTCAGAATCAACTCGACGGCAACAGGTTTGGTTTTTGATCATAGTAAATGCCATGCCATTATCCTTCTTTCTCTGCCAAACTCTCAGAGTGTAACTTGTACGTTCTTTCGCTCCTTTTTCCACGTTCCCTACCTCACCTTCCTAATCCAGCTTCTGGGCTTCCCCTCATCCCCCTCCCCCAACTGAAAGCCACTGTTAAGGATTCCCAAATCATTCAGACAAAACCACTAACCAGTCCTCACTCTACTTGGCTTCTTAGCAATATCTGGCACTGTTTATGACTGCATTTTTCTTCAAAGTTTTTTTATTTTTTTTTGTTTTCATTTAAAGTAGCTTGTGATGTTGCATGATCTTTGGACCCTTCCCACTTCTTGATCTCCTTTGCTGGCACTTCTTCCACCTCCTTTACTGTGCATATTCCAAAAACACTTTTCCTCCCTTGCTCATTTCATTCCTTTGTTCATTCTTCCACTCTCAAACTTTTATCAAGTACATGTACTATGTTGGGACTATGCTAAGAACAAAGACGAATTTGATCTTTTATGTATACTCAATGTTTTTAGCAAGCTTTTTATTGTTACAGCTTTTACTTCTGTAGAGAGTATTTCTAAATCTACATATTCTGCCATGATTTCTCACTTGGACTCTCAGTTCTGTATTTCCACTCACAAACAGATACATCCTTTGCATCCAGTCTAACTCAATTTGCTCAAAAATTTGCTCAAAATTGGTTTTCCTCCATGAAAATCAACTTCCCTGCTTGTTTTTCTTTTTTCTTTTTTATTGTTGTACATTAAGTGAAAGTTTACAATTCAAGTTAGTCTCTCATACAAAAATTTATACATACATTGTAATGTGACCCTAGTTGCTGTCCCTATACTGTGACAGCACACTTCTCCTTTCCACCTCGGATTTCCCATGTCCATTCAACCAGCTCCTGACCCTCTCTGCCTTCTCATCTTGCCTCTGGACAGAAGCTGCCCATTTAGTCTCCTGCATCTACTTGAGCTAACGAGCACACTCTTCACGAGTATCATTTTATGTCCCATAGTCCAGTAGAATCTTTGTCTCAAGAGTTGGCCTCGGGAATGGTTTTAGTTTTGGGCTAACAGAGAGTCTGGGGGCTGTGTCTTCCGGGGTCCCTCCAGTCTCAATCAAACCATTAAGTCTGGTCTTTTTACTAGAATTTGAGTTCTGCACTCCACTTTTCTCCTGCTCCATTAGGGACACTCTTGTGTTCACCTGTCAGGTACTGGGCACCATCTAGTTCTTCTGGTCTCAGGCTGGTAAAGTCTCTGGTTTATGTGGCCCTTTCTGTCTCTTGGGCTAATACTTGCCTTGTGTCTTTGATGTTCTTCATTCTCCTTTACTCAAGGTGGGTTGGGACCAACTGATGCATCTTGGATGGCCACTCGCTAGTGTTTAAGACGCCAGACACCACTCACCAAAGTAGGATACAGAAAATTTCTAAGTAAACTTTGTTATACCAATTGACCTAGATGTCCCCAGACCCCTACCCCTGCAACTCTGTCCCTCGAAGTATTTGGTTGTAATCAGGAAACTTCTTAGCTTTGGGTTAGTCCAGTTGTGCTGACTTCCCCTGTAGTGTGTGCTGTCCCTCACCTAAGATAATTCTTGTCTACTATCTAGCTAGTGAATTCTCCTCTCCCTCCCTCCCTACCCTCATAGCCATCAAAGAATGTTTTCTTCTGTGTTTAAACCTTTTCTTGAGTTCTTATTATAGTGGTCTTTTACAATATTTGTCCTTTTGCAACTGACTAAATCCACTCAGCATAATGCCTTCCAGATACCTCCATGTTATGTATCACGGATTCATCATTGTTCTTTACATTCCGTAGTATTCCATTGTGTGAATATGCCATAATTTGTCCATTCATCCACTGATGGACACCTAGGTTGTTTCCATCTTTTTGCTGTTGTGAACAGTGCTGCAATGAACATGGGTGTGCATACATCTATTCGTGTAATGGCTCTCATTTCTCTAGGGTGTATTCCAAGGAGTGGGATTGCTAGATCCTATGGTATTTTCATTTCTAGCTTTTTAAGGAGGCACCAAATTGATTTCCAAAGTGGTTGTACCATTTTACATTCCCACCGACAGTGTATAAATGTTCCAGTCTCTCCAGAGCCTTGCCAACATTTATTATTTTGTTTTTTTTGGATCAATGCTAGCCTTGTTGGGGTGACTTGGTATCTCATAGTAGTTTTCATTTGCATTTCTCTAATGGCTAATGATCCTGAACATTTCCTCATGTGTCTATTAGTCACCTGAATATCTTCTTTGGCGAAGTGCCTGTTTATATCCTTTGCCCATTTTTAAATTGGGTTATTTGTCTTTTTGTTGTTGAAGTTTTGCAGTATCTTATAGATTTTAGAGATTATATGCTAATCAGATTTGTCGTAGCCAAAAATTTTTTCCCAGTCTGTAGGTTGTCTTTTTACTCTTTTGGTGAAGTCTTTTGTTGAGCATAAGTGTTAGATTTTTAGGAGCTCCCAGTTATCTAGTTTCTCTTCTGGTGTTTGTGCATTGTTACTTATGGTTTGTATTCATTCCATTTATGCCCTGTATTAGGGCTCCTAGCATTGTCCCTATTTTTCCTTCCGTGATTTTTATTGTTTTAGATTTTATATGTGGGTCTTTGATCCATTTTGAGTTAGTTTTTGTGCATGGTGTGAGGTATGGGTCTTGTTTCAGTTTTTTGCAGATGAATATCCAGTTATGCCAGTACCATTTGTTAGACTGTCTTTTCCCCAGTTAACAGACTTTGGGCCTTTGTCAAGTATCAGTTGCTCATAGTTGGATGAATTTACATTTGGATTCTCAATTCTGTTCCATTGGGCTATGTATCTGTTGTTGTACCAGTACCAGGCTGTTTTGACTACTGTGGTGGTATAATAGGTTCTAAAATCAGGTAGTGTAACACCTCCCACTTTATTCTTCTTCTTGAGTAATGCTTTTCTTGTCCAAGGCCTCTTCCCTTTCCATATGAAGTTGGTGATTTGTTCCTCCATCTCTTTAAAAAATGCTTTTGGAATTTGGATGGGGATTGCATTGTATCTGGAGATCACTTTGGGTAGAATTGACATTTTCACAACTTTGAGTCTTCCTATCCATGAGCAAGGTATGCTTTTCCACTTATGCAGGTCTCTTTTGGTTCTTGCGGTAGTGCCTTGCAGTTTTCTTTGTATAGAACTTTTACATCTCTGGTTAGATTTATTCCTAAGTATTTTATCTTCTTTGGGGCAATTGTAAATGGTATTGATTTGATGATTTCCTCTTCAAGGTTCTCTTTGTTGGTGTAGAGGGATCCAACTGATTTTTGTGTGTTTATCTTGTATACTGAAATCTTCTATTAGTTCCAGTGGTTTTGTTGTGGATTCTTTGGGGTTTTCTATGTATAAGATCATATCATCTGCAAATAGAGATACTTTTACTTCTTCCTTACCAGTCTGGATGCCCTTTATTTTTCTCGCCTAATTGCTCTGGCTAGGACCTCCAGTACAATGTTGAATAAGAGTGGTGTTAAAAAGCATCCTTGTCTGGTTCTCATTCTCAAAGGGAATGCTTTCAAACTCTCACCATTTAGGATGTTGTTGGCTCTTGGCTTTGTATAAATGCCTTTAACTGTGTTGAGGAATTTCCCTTCTGTTTCTGTTTTGCTGAAAGTTATTATCATGAATGGGTGTTGGACTTTGTCAAATGCCTTTTCTGCATCTATTCATAAGATCATGTGGTTCTTGTCTTTTGTTTTATTTATGTGATGTATTATATTGATTGTTTTTCTAATGTTGAGCCATTCCTGCATAGCTGGTATAAATCTTGATCATGGTGAATTGTTTTTTTGATACGTTGTTGAATTCTATTGGCTAGAATTTTGTTGAGGATTTTTGCGTCAATGTTCATGAGGGATATTGTCTGTAATTTTCCTTTTTTGTGATGTTGTTACCTGGTTTGGTATCAGGGTTATGCTGACTTCATAGAATGAGTTTGGGAGTGTTCCATCCTTTTCTATGCTCTGAAATATCTTTAGTAGTAGTGGTGTTTACTCTTCTCTGAAAGTTTGGTAGAATTCTGCAGTGAAGCCATCCAGGCCAGGGCTTTTTTTTGTTGGGAGTTTTTTAAGTATCTTTTCAATCTCTTCTTTTGTTATGGGTTTATTTAGTTGTTCTACCTCTGTTTGTGTTAGTTTAGGTAGGTAGTGAGTTTCTAGAAATTGTCCGTTTCCTCTAGGTTTTCAAATTTGTTAGAGTACAATTTTTCATATTATTCTGTTATGATTCTTTTAATTTCAGTTGGGTCTGTTGTGATATCACCCATCTCATTTCTTATATGGGTTATGTGCTTCCTCTCCTGTTTTTCTTTTGTAAGTTTGGCCAATGGTTTATCGATTTTGTTGATCTTTTCAAAGAACCAGCTTTTGGTCTTATTAACTCTTTCAATTGTTTTTCTATTCTCTATTTCATTTAATTCTACTCTAATTCTTATTATTTCCTTTCTTCTGGCACCTGAGGGCTTCTTTTGCTGCTCTCTTTCTACTTGTTCCAGTTGTAGGGTAATGTTTTGATTTTGGCCCTTTCTTCTTTTTGGATGTGTGCTTTTATTGCTATAAACTGACCTCTGAGCACTGCTTTTGCTGTGTCCCAAAGGTTCAGATAGGATGTGTTTTCATTCTCATGTGATTCTGTGAATTTCTTTATTCCATCCCTAATTTCTTCTATAACCCAGTAGTTTTTCAGCAAGGTGTTGTTCAGTTTCCATGTGTTTGATTTTTTTCCTTGCTGTTTCTGTTATTAATTTCTACTTTTATGGCTTTATGGTCAGAAAAGATGCTTTGTAATAGTTCAGTGCTTTGGATTCTGTTAAGGCTTGCTTTGTGGCCTGATATGTGGGCTGTTCTGGAGAATGTCCCATATGCATTGGAAAAGAAAGTATACTTGGCTGCTGTTGGGTGGAGTGTCCATGGTATATGTCCATGAGATCAAGTTGGTTGATTGTGGCATTTAAATCTTCCATTTCTTCATTGAGCTTCTTTCTGGATGTTCTGTCCATCACTGAAAGTGGTGTGTTGAAGTCTCCTACTATTATTGTGGAGCTGTCCATCTCTCTTTTCAATGCTGTTAGAGTTTGTTTTATGTATTTTGGAGCCCTGTCATTGGGCACATAAATATTTATTATAGTTATGTCCTCGTCGTGAATTGATCCTTTAATGATTATATAGTGTCCTTCCTTATCCATTGTGGTGGATTTTATTTAAAGTCTATTTTGTCAGAGGTTAATATTGCCACTCCTGCTGTTCTTTGAGTGTTGTTTGCTTGATATTTTTTTTTCCGTCCTTTGAGTTTTGGTTTGTTTGTGTCTTTACGGTGTGTCTCTTATAGGCAGCATATAGACAGATCGTGTTTTTTTATCCATTCTGCCACTCTCTGCCTCTTTATTGATGCATTTGGTCCATTTCCATTCAGTGTAGTTATTGATAGGTATGAGTTTAGTGCTGTCATTTTGATGTCTTTTTTTGTGTGTTGTTGACAGTTTCTTTGTTCCACTTAATTTTTTGTGCTGAGTCATTTTTCTTTATGTATTTTCTTTTCATCTTTTTCATTGTTGTTGATTTTGTATTTGCTGAGTCTTTATATTTTTCATGTTTTTTATTTTGATGTGTAAGATTGTTAGTTTCCTTAGTATTTACCCCTATTTTTCTAAGTTTAAACTAGTCTTTTATTTCTTAACATTGCCTTGACTTCTCCATATGAAAAATCTATGTCTACATTTTTTAGTCCCTCTTTTTCATTTTAATTTTGTCATCTTTTACATATTGACATCTCTGTTTCCCTATTTTCAGTGTTTTAGCTTTGATTTATTTTTGTGAATTCCCTGTCTGGGTTGATATCTGGTTGCTCTGTCCTGCTTTCTATTGTTGGGTTACTATCTGATGTTATTCATTTTCTAACCAGAGGACTCCTTTTAGTATTTCTTGTAATTTTGGTTTGGTTTTTGCAAATTCCCTAAACTTCTGTTTATCTGGAAATGCCCTAATATCACCATCATATTTAAGGGACAGTTTTTCTGGTTATATAATTGTTGGCTGGCAATTTTTTTCCTTCAAGGCTTTATGTATGTCATCCCATTGCCTTCTTGCCTGCATGATTTCTGCTGAGTAGTCTGGGCTTAGTCTTATTGGCTCTTCTTTGTAGATGACTTTTCATTTATCCCTAGCTGCTCTTAAAATTCTCTCTTTATCTTTGGTTTTGACAAGATTGATTATGTCTTGGTGACTTTCTTTTGGGATCTACCATATGTGGGGTTCAATGAGCATCTTTGATTGATATCTTCTCATCTTTCATGATATCAGGGAAGTTTTGTGCCAACAAATCTTCAACAATTCTCTCTGTATTTTCTGTTATCCCCCTGCACCCCAGTTCTGTACTCAAATCACTTGTAGGTTATCCCTCTTGATAGAGTCCCACATAATTCTTCGAGTTTCTTCATTTTTCTAAATTCTTTTATCTGATTTTTCCTCAGATAAGTTGGTGTCAAGTGCTTTATCTTCAGTCTCACTAATTCTAACTTCTGTTGCCTCAATTCTGCTCCTATGGCTTTCTACTGAGTTGTCTAATTCTGAAATTTTATTGTTAATATTCTGGATTTTTGATTGTTGTTTATGCATGGATTCTTGCAGCCTATTAAATTTGTCATTATGCTCTTGAATAACTTTTTTAAGATCCTCTATTGCTTTGTCTTTGTGTTCCTTGGATTTTTCCGCATTTTGCATGATGTCGTTCCTGATATCTTGAAGAGTTCTGTGTATTAATCTTTTGTATTCTACCTCCAGTAATTCCAAGAATTTCTCTTCCTCGGGAAAATTTCTTGATTATTTTGGGAGCTTGCTGAAGCCATCATGATCTGTCTCTTTATGTGGTTTGATATTGACTTTTGTCTCCAAGCCATCAATAAGTTATTATGTTTATTTATTTTATGTTTGCTTACTTTGTCCTAGCCTCTTGTTTTGTTTTGCTTTGATATGCCCAAGTAGGCTGCTCATGTGAACTACTTTGATTATTGATGCCTTTGAAGTTCTGATGTCCTATCACCAGGCGGTTAGAGCTGTTACTAGGTATGTGAGCCCAGGAGTCTGTTTATTTTTCTTGTATGAATTCAGCTCAGGTGTCCAGGTAGTCAGTCACCAAGTGTATGGTACAAGTTCTCACTTACAGTCCTAGACAGGCATAGGTGATTGGTGTAGGCACATGTATCTGGCTGCAGCTGGGGGTCATGCGCTGAGCAAGGCAGGGGACTGACGACTGCCCCTGAGTGTCTGGGAGGAAAGAGTGTCCCTGTTCCCTAGAGCACATAAGTGGGTGGGTTTTGCAGCCAGACTGTGAGCACCCAGTGCTGTTGGCTGTAAGGACTGGGGGGGCACTACTTATTCTTGGACCCCTTTCGTGGGTGGTTAGGTGGCATGAGTAGAGCCACTAGTCCTCAGACCTCTGATGTGGGTAGGTTAGAACCCTGCTCAATGGGCAAAGCAGTGTCAAATATCATGAACCTGCCACTTTACCATATAGCTGATACAGTTGAAGTTAGACTTCAGGTATATACCCTGTTATACTGTGGTAATGAGGCCCTATACTGTTGAAATGGGGCCACACAAGTCTGTGCACGGGTGAAAGGCATTCAGAGTCCATGGACATCTTATGCCTGTGTTGAGGCAAAGGAGTTGTGCCTACCATGAGTTCCTGGCTTAGGGGAGCTGGCAGATTATTTTTCCTTGTGTGTTAATTTATTCCCTCTTCAAGGCCAGGAGAATGGCTCAGGGCGCATGATGGGTCCTACTTCCAGCCCAGGGGACTCGGCAATCACTGAAGCCAGCCCAGGACCCAGTGCAGAGCAGGGACGGGGGAGGTAAATGGGAGAGAGGTTATTCCCAGAGAGGGTGTTTTTTGATCCGCACAGTAGGCCATATGCAAGTACTTATCTTTTGCCAGCTGAGTGCTGCTTTTCACTGGTTCTGGATGCCTGAGTAGACTTCTGCCGCTGGGTCTCTCCTGGTGTAGAAAATGCCTCCCAAGCGCCACTGCTTGCCTCACCATGCATAGCAGGCTGATCCGACCTGTAGGACACAGGCTTCTGCCTGGTGACGTCTAGCAACTCCTTGCTGCTTCCAAACTGTCTCTTCCTCCCCCTGCCACTCAGTCCAATTCCTCAACTTTGCCTTTGATGTTCAGGGCTCCTAGATTGTCATATATAATCGATTCACTTGTTTTTTCGGGTCTTTATTGTAAGAGGGACCACAGGAAGCGTCTGACTACTCCACCATCTTGGCCCCACCTGTCGTTTTTTTCTTTCTTTTTTGTTTTGTTTCTATCAGTGAAGCCACTGTATCTCAGTCTTCTAGGCTGGAAATCTGAGCATCATATTTTATTCTTAGCTCTCATTCAATTTTGTATCTAATCTGTCACTGCATTCTGGTTATTCTTTCTCTAGGATGCCTCTAAAATCCACTCTGACCTCTCCATTTTTATAACTACCTGCTTGATCCAGACTGTCATAACCTCCCACATGGTTTACAACCACAGATACATGATTGATCTCTCTGCTTCCAGTCTCACCCTCCTTAAAAAAATTCAGCCTGTGAACAGTTGCCAAACTAATCTTCCTTAAAACACCGTTTGATCACATCCCTTCTGGTGGCCTTGCCTGCCTACCACATCATATCTCACCTCTTTAACCTAACTTGGATTCTCCACAGTATGACCACTCACTTCACGATTTATCCTTATCTTCTTCCCCTCAACATACTTGTCACCATGCCCTTCTCAATATTTCCCCAAACGTATCAAGCTAATGTCTACCTACATGTCCTTCCTTGCTCATGTGCTCCCCTCAGCTGGATGTCCTTTTGATGTCTTCATACCCCAGTATAACTGGTCAGATCTCACCCACTTTCTCTCTACACTCTTGTTTGACTCCTGCAAACTCTAGAAATCTCTCCCTTCTTGGAAAACTAATTACATTTACAATCTTCACCCTACCACTTAGCACTTATTATATGCTACCATTATGACACATTGTTTCCTGCCTTTTAATCTTCTCTTCCCCAAATAGATGATTAACTTCTTAGTGGCACAATTGTGCTGTGTTCCTCCCTTGAACCTCCCAGAGGACCTAGTACACTTTTGTTCATATGTTAAATGTTTAATATATAGCATTGGTTAATTATAGTAATAATCTATTCTTTGATAAACTAGTTAAGGTCAAGAAAAAGACTACAAGTACTATAGACAATAATGTTTACACTCTAAGGGAGTTATTTTCTCCTCTACAGCATAGTATCTAGGGTGCATGTCTGTTTTGATGTTGTTGCTGTTAGTTGCTGTCAAGTTAGCTCCTACTAATGATGACCTTAGGTATAATATTGCCCAGTCCTGAGCCAGCTTCATAATCATTTTTATCTTTGAGTCTGTTGTTGCAACTCTTATGTCAATCCGTCTCATTAAAGATTTCCCTTGTTTTTGTTGGCCCTTTACTCTACAAACCATGATGTCAGTCTTAGTTACCTAGTTCTGTTATAACAGAAATACCACAAGTGGATGGCTTTAACCAACAGAAATTTATTTTCTCACAGTTCAGGAGGTTAGAAGCCCACATTCAGGATGCCAGCTCTAGAGGAAGGCTTTCTCTTTCTGTCGGCTGTGGGGGAAGATCATTGTCTCTTCAGCTTCTGTTTCCTGGTTCCTTGGAGATCTCAGTGTGGCTTGGTATTTATCGTCCCCTATCTCTGCTTGCTTAATTTGCTCCTTTTATATCTTATAAGAAATTGACTCAAGATATACCCTATACTAATCCTGTCTTATTAACATGACAAAGACAACCCATTCCCAAGTGGAATTATAACCACAGGCATAGAGGTTAGGATTTACAACACATATTTTGGGGAGACACAATTCAATCCATTAAAATGTCCTTTTCTAGCAATTGGTCTTTCCTGATGACATATCCAAGGTAAGCAATTTGAAGTCTTGCTATCCTTGCTTCTAAGGAAGATTCTGATTGTATTTTTTCTAAGACCAATTTATTTGTTCTTCCGGCAGTCTGTGGTATATTCAGTATTCTTTTCCAACACCATTGTTCAAACACATCAATTCTTCTTCTAGCTTCGTTTTTCATTATTCAACTTTTACGTACATATGAGGCAATTGAAAAGACCAAGGCTTGGGCCAGGCGCACCTTAGTCATCAAAGTGATGTCTTGCTTTTTGAAACTTTAAAGAGGTCTTTGCAGCAGATTTGCCCAATGCAATATGTCATTTATTTTATTCTCTCCCTGTATTTCTGTCTTATAAGACGATTTTCAGGACCAACTGAGATGGTATATGTAAAGGCATTTAAAAAAATATTGACTGTTAATTGTTTGCTTTCCTAGAAATATTACAAATAAAATTTGTTTTTCTCTTTTGACTGACAAGTCTATATATCTTCCTTAACTGTCTGGTAATTTTGGCGCTAAAAGAGGTGAATGTGTTTGTGTTTTTGACACACTATTGAATCACAAAATCTTTGGAAGAATTCTCAGAAGTCATCATTTCTAGCCCACCCCCTCACTCACTGCATGCCTGTTCTTTTTCCAGCACAGCTGATAGACTTTGCTTGAATTCTTGTAGCGAATGGGCACTCACTTGTCACATACCATTTCAGAATATCTCTGACTTCTTATATTAAGTTTAAATGTGGCTTCCTTTTTTTATGAAGATAGAATGTGAGAGCTGAATGGGCCTCTGGAGGTGAACTGATGGTTTCCAAACTCAAGTAGGTACATTGGTATAAGAAACCCACAAATACTTGCTGGTAAGATTGTAGCCCAAATTTCTTCCTCTGTTTTAGACAATATTCCCAAGAACAGACACTGCAAGGGACACTTTGAATTTTTTTTTCTTTTACCCAAGCTCATATTTTATAGATTCAGATGTCAGTGTAATGGCATTTATCTACAATAATAATGAAAATAAATAGTTAATTTTAATTAAATAATAATTATATTGGTATAATAAAATTATTTGTACCAGTAAATAATAAAAAATAATTAACTTTTACGGAGCAGTTACTATATGTTGGGTACTGCTGTCAATGCATTAGCTCATTTAGGCTGTACACTTGCACCATGCTATAAAATGTATGTTGTTGTTGTGTGCTGTTGAGTTGATTTTCGACTCATAGCGACCCCATGTGACAGAGTGGAACTGCTTCATAAGGCTTTCTAGGTTGTAATCTTCAGGGAAGCAGACTGCCAGGTGTTTCTTCTGTGGAGCCGCTGGGTAGGTTCAAACACCCAACCTTTCAGTTAGTAGCCGAGCACTTAATCATGGCAGCATGAGGGTTCCAGTGAAATGTATTGGAAAAAAAAAACAGTTACTGTCAAGTCGATTCCGACGCATAGTGACCCTATAGGACAGACTGCCATATCTTTCCCCCAGGGTTCGAACCGCCAACCTTTCAGTTAGCAACTGAGCACTTAACTGCTGCGCCACCAGGGCTCCTTATAAAATGTATAATTTGCTATTATTATCCTCTCTTACAGTCATAGAATCTAAGGCCTAGAAGGGCTAAGTAACTTCTTAACAGTAACTTCAGTAAAGTCACGAAGTGACAGAGCCAAGATATAAATATAGGTCTTCTGACTGCACAGTTCATACTTGTCTTAGTTATCTAGTGCTGCTATTACGGAAATACCACAAGTGAGTGGCTTTAACCCACTTTATTTTCTCAGTTTAGGAGGCTAGAAGTCCAAATTCAGGGTGCCGGCTCTAGGGGAAGGATTTCTCTCTGTCAGCTCTGGAGGAAGATCCTTGTCTCTTCTGAGCTTCTGTTCCTGGGCAATTTTGACGTGGCTTGGCATCTCTCTTCCCCCATCTTTGCTGCTTTCACTTGCTTGTTTAATCTCTTTTCTATCTCAAAAGGGATCGACTCAAAACACTCTCTACACTAATCCTGTCTCATTAACATAACAAAGACAACCCATTCCCAACTGGGATTATAACCACAGGCATGGAGGTTAGGATTTACAACACATATTTTTGGTAGACACAATTCGAACCATAACATTATTCTTAATTGCTATTCTAAATTGTTGCTCAAATTGAGTGACTTGAGCATCTGGGGTAATCGACCAAAGTCAGGTAGATTTTTTTTTTTAACTTACATTTGAAGAATACTGCAAATGTGGATTTGATCTAGATGTTTTCAGTCGCTTCTTTGATTTGGGAATTCTCCTACAGACTTGGTGTAATATGTCATTCATAGTCATATGAAAAATATAATTAAATTTGACGAGTTATGTTGGGATGGTAGGAATTACCATCTAGGATTATTTCATTTATTTAATTCCTTTTGAATTTTAGTCAAGTGTACAACCTGAAAGTAGTGTGAGGCTACCTAAAATCATGTGTGTTCTGTAATTAGCCCTCTAAAAATCAGTATCATGCCCTATTTTATGCATATTTCTAGGTATCTTATAAGTGATTGAGGAATATTGCTAGAAAGTGTACTGAACTAGATGAATAATGTTGTCCCATTCACATTTTGATTCATTTGGCTGCCGTTATAGTGGGAAACTTTTTGAAGAGAGATTTCAAAGTCAAATGATTCTATCAAATTTTTCATTTAACTAAACCTCTTTAATTCAGACACTGTTATACCTATTTTAATTTGGAGGCATTTATATGGATTGAGTAGACATAAACAATTGACAAAGGGAAAATCATAGTATTCACTAACAATAACATTTCCAGAAATTTTGAAGCCATGGTTAGGAAAAAGAGAAATTTTGTGGAAATTATGAATATATGCAGTAATATGTTTTCTTAGCAACATTTACATATTTAATCTAAAGTTACCTTGTTACTCTGTCAAGGAACATCTTGATCCACTCATAAAATCATTATTTGGAATAATAAACTCATAAAAGTTTGTTGGTAGATATAGTCTGATTTCTGCTCCTAAACTTCTTTTTAAAAAACATTCTAGGGAAAGAAAGTTTTTAAAGAAACCACATCAACTTTTTGTCTTATACACCTAGTGATACTTACAAATTATCTCATAAACTACAAATTGTAAAATACAGATTTTTTTCAAACAATAATTGCATCTTTCTAAATATACCTTAGAATATTTTTTACTTTTATTATAAATGTGGGGATAAATTACTGATTTTTAAGCGACCTTGCCTCTCTTGGTTTTTGCTACTTAATGAGAAGTAGACAAAATTTGATAGCCAAAACAAACTTCAGTATTAAGGTGAAGCAAAGAAAGTTTTGTTTTCTGTGCTTTATGTCCTCCACATTGTCAAGCAAGCAAAACACACACGCACACTCACACGTATACACGCACTCAATTTCAGAAGAGGAGTGGAGAGAAGTAGCAAGAAGAGACTAAATCCCAGACCCAGTGGTTATTACTCGTGGCGAATAGATCTTTATACAGTTAATGATGTTCTCAGTATCAGTGGTTTCAGCTTCTACCATACATCTTACTTTCATCATCTTCATGAACTTCTTACTTCTGAAAACTGAAAATTTGCCTAAATTGATATCAGTATTTGCAGAGGCAGAACTAGTTCTGTTTTTGGCAAATTTGGAACTAGCTTTCCAGACTTTGGTCATGGAGTTCAGAGCTATTTCCAGGTAGGTTGTATCTTTGAATGTTGGAAACGAGATTCACAACAGCCCGACCAGGCACTTTCATCTCTCCTATTAACAATTTTCTTTTTTTTTTTTTTTTTTTTAATCTGGATCCTTTGGTAAGGCCGTTGGGCCATGGAATGTTTGACAAAGAGGTACTCACTAATTCATGTGAAGGGATGGCTGAAAAAGTTATCTTGAGGTCTTTGGGGAGTTCTGCCATCAAATCCAGACGACAGCTTTATCAACTACCATGTTCAGTAGACCTCAGGGAAATTTAAAACCCTTGACTATGGCTTTCTTTAAAAGTTTCATCTTTTTTTTTTTTTGCCCCCCCTAAACTCTTGAGAGAAATAATGCTTCTACCCGCAGAGTTTTATCGTTGTGTGTTTTTTAAATTTATTGCATTCATTTATTTTGGGTTTTACTAAGATAGCTACAACTAGAGAAGTTTTGCACGTAAAGCAAGTGATATTTTAAAGAAAATTTTTAAAGAAGCCATGTAAGTTGTTCATGTAGATCATTTATTGTTTGAATGGAAGGTTATTTCATGGTAAGCAAGCTCAGTATATAAAGATAGAAATTTTCCAAATATAAATAATCATCAATTTAGAAAGAATTCTCAGTAAGATTGTTTAAATGGCAATATTCAGTAATGTATTTAAAATACTTAATATATGACTATTTCATATGCAGGTCTTGTGTAAGGAAGAATAAATTAAGGCCATTGAATACTTATCCTGTTATTTTACTATGTAGCTTATCTATTATGACCTCCTGTGCTGCTTTCATACTTGAATTTTACTGCCCCCACTTTCTCTAGTACTTTATTAATTTTACCATAATTCATCTATACTCATCCACTTAAATGTTTTTGAAGGACAAAACTGTCTGACATTTTGGTTGACAATATTTATGATTTTTTTCTTTCATATCTTTGCCCATTTTTATATTTTTATAACATGACCCAGTTCTTTATTGTGTAGGTCTTATAACCTCTTCATACACTAATTCTAAAAGGAATGAACTTTAGGAATGTCTGCTGAACAAATCATATGATGGATATAATAATTTAAAATTTCTTTGCAGCTATGCATTTTTAGGTAATGAAATTGGCATTCCCAAAACAAAGATTACTGACTTGCGAGCTTGGTCATTTTTTTTTTTTTCCTAATCTTCAGGTGTTTTCTTACAAATGAAACCACTGGGATTCTTCTTGTGACTATAATACCTGATTACTTGAGTTTGTAAAAATTTGTGATGATGGTGGTGTTACAAAATTAGAAGCAGCAACAGAATCACTTCTGAATCAAAGAGTCTCCATCATGATCAACATCATGAATCATTTTGTCTATAAAGCATGCCTCACATGAGTATATTTGTCATCCTAGCAGCTTTTGGAAACACAGGTGTCATCTCAAGGTCTTTCTACTTCACTTTTGCTGGTAGGTTGAGCATCAAGCCCACCCAAACCAGAATGGAGGAGAGGAATATTATGCAGTAGTTAAGAGAGTACATTCTGGAATCAGAATGCCTGAACTGAATCCCTGCTCTAACAGCTATTAACTAAGTGACTTTAGGCAAGTGAGTTAACTCTTCTGTTACTCAGGCTCCTCAACTGCGAAGTAAGAATAATAATAATACTACCTACTTCATACAGTGTTGTAGGATTAGACTAACACATGTAAATCCATTAGACAACTACCTGACATTTAACTGTCATTGAGATTTTTTTCTCACCGTAACTTCCAATGCAGAGATATTTTCAGATGGTAGAAGCTGGTCTCCCAATTTTCTTGAAGGAAGGAAGAAAAATATAGCCCACTGACCAGATTATGTATTAATATGCTAAGAATATATCATCGTAGTAATGGTATCCCCTAAGAATTAACTAAGCATCTTTTTTAATCCTATAGCTTTCACCTTATTGTTGATTCCAAGCGTAGATTTGCCACCAACCATTATGGTCCCTGCCTTCAAGAAACTTTCATTTTGGTGAGGGAAATTATATTTACATACCTAACTGTGTTGTAAGACAAAGGGTGTGAAGTCTAAGCAAAGTGCTCACATGCAAAGAGAAGTGTTACATTTTAGCTGTGGCAGTCAAAGGTGGGTTACATCTGCATTAAACCACGAAAGATGAATAGTTAGAGTTGGAAGAAAAACCATTTAGACTGAGAGACTATCATGAATATTTAAGTGTTTTATTCATTTGGACTCTTTAGGATATAGGTAGAAGAAATTAAATTCTAACTTACGCCAGTTTAAAAAAAAAAAAGAAGAAGAAGTTTGCTGACTCATTTAACTGCACAACCCAGAAGTAGATCTGTCTCAAACTGGATCCAGACACTCAAACGGTGGCTTAAAAAAAAAAAAAATCTGTCTCTATGTATTTCTCAACTATGCTGTTCTCTGTATTGGCTTATTTCTCAGGTAGGCTCAGCCCCCTTTTCACTTTTTAGGCAGGCTCGCCTTCGGGCTTACTTCTTAACACGTTTTCGTTCCCAGCTGAAAGGGAGTATCTCTTTCCTAATAGTTCTGACAAAAGTGCTTTGATTGGCTTTGCTTGGTCACGTGCCATCCTGTCATCATGGAGGACTGGAGTGTAGAGTGGCCTGGCCAGACCAAAGGCCTAACCAAACTAACCTATTGCCATGGAGTCGAGCAGCCCCACTCTTACCATCAGGACTGAGAGTGGGAAAGGCCCAAGCCCGTTGCCGTTGAGTCCATCCCAACTCCTAGCGACCCCATGAGATGGAGTAGAATTGTCCCATAGGGTTTCCAAGGCTGTCAATATTTACAGAAGCAGACTCCCATATCTTTCTCCCTCAGAGTGTCTGATGGGTTCAAACTGCTGAACTTCCGTTTAGCAACTGAGTGCTTTAACCACTGCACCACAAGGGCTCCAGTGGGCGAGGAGGCTCCCAAATTTATATTTGATCTAGAAGAGGGGTAGCAAGACCTTGTGACTGAATAGAGCTGATGAAGATGGATTAATTTTGTACTCCCTCATCTATCTCTCCATCTTAAAGAATGCTGTGAAATGAAGGGTGAATCATTAGGGTGAGACCGTGTAAACCTCTATCATAGCCCTTACTGACCTCCTGCTTCTCTGATTTCCTGCAGCACCTGCAGACCCCACTGGGCAATGTAACTTTAATTATAAATTACTATCTTATAATCGATTATAGTGGGACTGTTTTTATGTTCCCCCTCATTTTTTTTTTTTTTTAATTGTACTTTAGGTGAAGGTTTACAGAACAAATAGTTTCTCATTACACGGTCAGTATGTGTATTGTTTTATGATGTTGGTTAACAACCCCACGACATGTCAACACTCTCCCTTCTCAACCTTGGAGGACCTTTTTCTTTTTTGGGGAAAATATACATAGCCAGAGATACACCATTTCCAAAATTTCTACATGTACAATTCAGTGACATTAATTACGTTCTTCTAGTTGTGCTGCTATTCTCACCATCCTTTTCCAAATTATTCCGTTACCATTATCTTCAACTCACTGCCTCCTAGGCTTCCCATCAAACCTTTTGAGTTGCTGTTGTCAATTTGATCTCGCATAGATAATTCTTTTTTTTTTTTTTTTGTACTTTAGATGAAGGTTTACAGAACAGAATAGTTTCTCATTAAACAGTACACATATTGCCTTATGACGATGGTTAACAACCTCATGATATGTCAACGCTGTCCTTTCTCAACCTTGCGTTCCCTATCACCAGCTTTCCTGTCCCCTCCTGCCTTCTAGTCGTTATCCCTGGACTGCTGTGCCTCATTAGTCCTGTTTTGTTCATGGGGCTGTCCAATCCCTGGCTGAAAGTGTTCACCCTCATTTTATCTGTTACCATTTTCTGGAGATTTTCTCTTCGAAAATATTCAGCTCCTGTTTTGCTGTCCCAGTATTATCTAAAGCCAAGAATGGTGGTGAGGTGAGTGGTTCTTTTTAAAGAACCCATTTAAATTGTTCCCATTGAGACCATTTATTGTCTGGATAAAAGCTTATTTCATGCTAAGCAAACTCAGTATATAAAGATACAGATTTTCCTCTCTGTAAGATCATGTAAATAGTAATATTCGATAATGTGTTTAAAATATTTAATATATGAATTTTCGTGTTCATTAATTCATCTGTTATATAAAGCAAGACAGATCTTTAGATAGATTATAGGCCATATTAGAATTATTATAACTTCTATTAGAGAACCTAAGAACAGGGTTTGTAAGTTTTCATATTTTTCTAAGAATTCTCATATCCACATGTTTTACAGTTGCAAATAAAAGCAGTTGTTTCAACGCATCTTAAATGCAAACGCAGTGACTGTCAGTTATGTGAGGCAATCCCTCCTTATTCCTTTGAATCCCAGTTATCCACTGCTGTCATCATCCAATTTATTTATTAGGGACTCAGACACAAATATTGGCACCACACAGAAATAAACACTCTGTCAGGCAGCTATTGGTCTGAACCAGAGTTAAAACAAAAAAAAAAAAAAGGATACAGAACTACATCAAAATTAAAATAGATTCTTTTTAAACAAGTAAATAGCTTTCAAATCCTAAAGGATTTTATTATATAACTGCAATTTTGCATTAATTTTACATTGTTTCAAAGTATTACGATACTGTTTAGAGATGAAAAGAGAATAAAAGCAATAGGGAGAATAAAAAGGCATTAATAGGTAAAGGAGAAGAGGCAAGGAAGAATAGAAATGAAAATAACATGAGCAAACAAAGTTGGGTCCTGCCTGTTAACCAGGCAGGTTATCCAGGCTGACCTGATCAAAGTAGGCTCAGTGTTTTCTCCTGTATTATAGATATTTCTTGCAGATTGGAGATTCAAATTGATATTCCCTTTGCCCCCAGCATTTTGACTACAATCACAGTTCAAAAACGTAGACATCCTCAGTCACATTCATCAAGCTCTTTATATCAATCAAAATACAGTCCTGGTTGTTGTTGTTGTTAGATGCCATGAAGGCAGTTCCGACTCATCCTGACCCTATGTACAAAAGAACAAACACTGCCCAGTCCTGCACCATCCTCACAAACATTGTTACGCTGGAGCCCATTTGCAGCCACTGTGTCAGTCCATCTTGTTGAGGGTCTTCCTCTTTTTCACTGCCCCTCTACTTTACCAAGCATGATGTCCTTCTCCAGGGACTAATCCCTCCTGATAACATGTCCAAAGTATGTGAGATGTAGCCTCGCCATCCTTGCTTCTGAAGACCATTCTGGTTGTGTTTCTTCCAAGACAGATTTGTTTGTTCTTTTGGCAGTTCATGGTATATTCAGTATTCTTCGCCAACAGCACAATTCAAAGGTGTTAATTCTTCTTCAGTTTTCCTGGTTGTAAATAGTTACATATACTGCCCAGGCAGAGAAGCGGCTCTCCTGAGACCTCAGTTCTAGGCATCTAAGAAATGAATCACGTTCACTGTATAGTAACATCCCAGGTGTCTGGAGCTCAGTCCCTCAGGTTCCCTCTGAAACAAAAACCCAATCCCAGGCATAACTGAAAATGGTCTGGGTTGGGTTTTTTCTTCATTTATTCCACATATTTATTAAGACCCTGCTATATTTAGGGTGGAGCCCTGGCGACACAGTGATTAAGAGCTCAGCTGCTAACCAAAAGGTCAGCAGTTCAAGTCCACCAACCAGCCACTCCTTGGAAACCCTATGGGGCAGTTCTACTCTGTCCTGTAAGGTCACTATGAGTTGGAATTGATTCGATAGCAATGGGTTATATATAGGGTGGAGACCTGGTGGCACAGTGGTTTAGAACTCAGGCTGCTAACCAAAAAGGTTGGCAGTTCGAATCCATCAGCCGCTCCTTGGAAACACTGCTCTGTCCAATAAGGTCCGTATGAGTCGGAACCAACTCCATGTCACCTAACAACAATTATCTTATAGGCCTTTCTTCCACAGTGCCGCTGGGTGGATTTGAACTGCTAGACTTTCAGTTAGTAGTCGAGAGCAAACCACCCTACATATAAACAAACCCGTTGCTGTCGAGTCGATTCTGACTCATAGTGATCCTATGTCCAATAGAATGAAACACTGACAGGTCCTGCATCATCCTCACTTTCCTTGTTATGCTTGAACCCATCATAGCAGCCACTGTGTCAATCCATCTCATTGAGGGTCTTCCTCCTATTACCTGACCCTCTACTTTACCAAGCATGATGTCCTTCTCCAGGACTGGTCTCTCCTGATAACACGTCCAAAATACATGAGACAAAGTCTCGCCATCCTCATTTCTAAGAAGCATTCTGGCTATACTTCTTCCAAGACAAATTTGTTCATTCTTCTGGCAGTCCATGGTATAAGATTACAGCCATTGAAAACACTGTGGAGCACAGTTCTACTCTGAAACACATGGAGTCTCCATGAGTCAGAATCAACTCAAGGGCAACGGGTTTATATGGAGGGCACTGGGCTGAGTACTGGGGATAAAATAATGAGCATGTTCCCTCAGTTCCAGTCTTTGTCTTTGAAATCCGCACTCAGTTTTTAAGGTCTATCCCAAATGTTATCCTTCCATAAAGATTACCTCTGTGGTCCACCCTGTCCTGAGCTCATTTAGCATATTCTTTGACCTGCTCAGTAGCTTTCCTCACACTTTTTATTTTATTAGTCTTTGCCCTCCCTGCTTAAGTGTAAGCTCACAAGCAATGCCTGTGTGCTTAAACTTCCTCTGTATCTCACACAGTCTACCATAGATGCTAACTATGTATTTGTTGAATTAATTAATGAAATACCTGTCACAAAGAGCCACACTACAACCTAGTAGTTTATTACCAAATCCTTTCTTTAACAGCTTTCTCAGGCTTGTTTCTCACTCAGTTTTTAACAAGTTTGATTATCTGCCTTCCTTGCCACCGCACACTAGCAGTGGATGATTGGGAGTAGGGGGAGGTTTTCAATGAAAACATTCTCTATAATGTGGGGCTGAATTGTTCAAAGCTGCATTACCATGGTAACAATATTTTCATAACGATGACCTGATCCATTATGAAAAAGTTAAATAATATTAAATAATATTTGTTACTCTTGTTTAAGGCAGCGGAGAGTTGTGTAACAGTTTCTATTATGAAAAGAAAAATGCCCAAACCGAATCAAACCCGTTGCTGTCAAGTCAATTCTGACTCATAGCAACCCTATAGGACAGAGTAGAACAGCCCCATAGTGTTTCCAAGGGTATAAATCTTTATGGAAGCAGACTGCCACATCTTTCCCCTGCAGAGTAGCTGGTGGGTTAGAACCACCGACCTTTTTGGTTAGCGGCAGGCGCTTCATTTTAACCACTGCGTCACCAGGGATGAGCATCAGTTATCTGGAAAAATCACTTGTGTAGATCTGTAGATTATTGTCCAGTGCAAAATAGATGCAGCAAACATCCCATTTGCTCTACAGTATTTTTATGTACATATTACTGTCAGGATACTTTGATTTTCAGTATTCTACTTTTAAGAAGTTAAAGTCACCAGCCTTATTTAGAAAGTTTAAATGGTCCTCAGATAAGCCTAAAACATAATGAAGTACAAAATTTAAGGAAAGGAAGAGACAAAACAAAGTACATGAAAAATAGACATCCCAGTCAAGCCCAGAACCTCCATAATGATGTTTCAAAGTATGGTGGGAATTTTTTCTCATTCAGCTGTTTCATTCTCTTACCTGTTAAAGGTTTGAGGAGAAAGTCTTTAAAATTTTGTAAAACAGCTCATTTCTTAAATATTGTGCAAATAGTTTCATAAGAAGAAAGTTATGATATTAATTTTGTAAGCAATCTCACCTTTATAAAGCTGGATGGTTAATTTTTTATTGTTTAAATTGCATTAAAGTTATCAAAAGCTTTTTAGAAAAAAAATTGCACTAGGAAAGCCTGTCCATTGTATTTTTCAAAAGAAAGCTGGTTTCTACAATATTATTCACATTTGTAAACAGCATCAATGAACCTGCACATAAAAGGTTAAATGTTTGCAGACCATCCTTTTTTGCCTCAAAGATCAGAGACAAATTACTATTTTTATTTTACATTCCCTTGATGAGGATAATGATAAACAGCTGTCACTTCAGTGCTTAGATTGCAAGGAATCCTATTGCAATCCTGTAATTTAAACAAAGAAAAAATACATAGTCATACATGGTATACATACAGAAAAGAGCACAATAGGGAATTTGGTTAGAACTGGAGGTGGAGAAAAAAGAGCATTTGCTCTCTGCGATTACTCAGTTCAAAGAAAAATTCCATCAATGTGCCTTTTTTTTCCATTCATCTTAGACATTTTAGAAGGCTAGATTACTGCTTGTTTCTTTCTAAAAACATCAAATTTGTATTCTGAATTCTGTGACTTCCCACCATGTCCATGGTATCAGTTAAAATTTGTACGTGACCACGTGTCTACTGTTGTTGTGTGCCCTCAAGTCAATTCTGACTCAAAGCGACTCTAGAGGACAGAGTAGAACTGCCCCCACGGGGTTTCCAAGCGGCGGCTGGTGGATTCGAACTGCCAACCTTTTGTTTAGCAGCCTGGGCTATTAACCACTTTGACACTACTAGTATTTCCAAAACCCAAAGAGAACTTTATATTGTTTTATTAGTTATTTTGGAAACACCTCTTTTATTTTTTCAAAAATATTGAGTGTTAGAACATTCAGTGTTCTTCATTCACTCTGCCACTTTGCTTATTGTATCTGATTTCAAACAGTGCAAATGAAGGAGCCAGGTGGCATAACAGTTAAGCACTTGGCTGCTAACTGAAAGGCTGGCGATTTGAACCCACCCAGCAGCTCTGCTCTGAAGGAGAAAGACTTGTTGATGTTCTCCCATAAAGACTACAACCTAGAAAACCCTATAAAGCAGTTCTGGTCTGTCACATGGGTCACTACGAGTTGAAAATTGACTCAAGGGAACCTAGCAACAACAACATGAAAATGGAGAGGGTGATACAATTTCCCTAGTTTTTCATATTTCTGGAAATTAATAAATGATACTTATTCTGCTTTTCTGTTTTGACTCAACCATAATATTTTTCACAAATATCAGTACTTCATTGGCATCTTTTTCCAGAAAGCTCTTTTTACACGTATTATTTGTGAAACCAACTTGACATATTATGGATGTTTCACTGTTTCATCATACTTCTTGTTTTTTACACTTAAGCAAAAGAAGAAATCGGTTTAAAATTGTATTCCTCTTGTATTTATTGAACACAGGGGTTGAAATTTTAGCTCCTGGAGCCTCAACATCCTGTTCTGTCAGTTGACAATGAGAATGACAATGAGAACCTTGTGGTGCGGATCTTCTGTGTAAAGTACTTAGCACAGTGCCTGGAACACAGTAAGGGCTCAGTAAATGTTCTCGGGAGAGATAGTACGTTGATGCTGAAATTCCATCACCCACATAATGCCAAATACTATAGCAAAACCCAATTATGTTGTAGATGAAAGACAACTGAATTTTATTGTACTCATTATGGAGGTTCATACTGCTTTATATAAAAGATGTTTTCCTTAAAGGTGTAGATCATCTCTTCTCCTTCATAGATGTAATTTCATAATTATCTTATCATCCTTTTTATTATCAAAGAGGGTCCTAACTCACCAGCTTGGGGTTTCTGTACTCTCTCATTGCTTCAACAAGTAACCACTCCTAGGGACACTGAAATGCGCTGGGCAGCATCTTGGACTTGAATAAGCTCTTATGTAGTGCTAACTCCACCTCTTCCCATGCACCAAACTCTGTGCTATGTGCTGAGAAGGGAGAGAGAAACAAGATCCCCAGGTCTAGCAGGGGAGCCCGATATACCTAACCTGTGGCCATCGAGTTGATTCTGACTCATAGCAACCCTATGGGACAGAGTAGAACTGCCCCCATAGGGCTTCCAAGGAGCGGCTGGTGGATTCAAACTGCTGACCTTTTGGTAGCAGCCGTATCTCTTAACCACTGTGCCACCAGGGCTCCAGGATATACCAGCTGGATATTAAATAAGAAAATTGAGTGCAAGGCACAGATGAAGTGCGGAGGAGGAAGTGGTGGAGCGTCTGAGGGCCTCTAGGAACTTTTCTAGAACAGGTGATGGGGACACAGGGCTTTGAAAGATGAAAGGTCTTCACAGGTAGGTGAAGGGTTGGTGGGAGGAGGGGATTCCAGGTGAGGAAAATAGCTTGCAGAAAACATGGAGATGTCAAACAAACAAAAAAGCATTTTATATTGCTTGAATTGAAAATGTTTTATATTCAAATTTGTCATCTTAAATCTTCATACTGTGTGTTGAGAGTCATACAGCCCTCTTAATCTTATTCCATGAATATCCAGGAAGGAAGGAAAGAACCTAACATTTACTGAGCATCTACAAGGCCCTCTGCTAGGTCATTCTCTATAGGTTAATATAGGTTACCTCATTTAGCTGCTGCAGGTTTTCAGGTAAGTATTCCCGTTTTAAAGGAGGAAAGCTGAGTCTCAGTCACATCAGGCCACACAACCAGTACATGATAAGCCTGAATTTGAACCTAAAGTTTTTACTTTCAAATACAATGCCCTTAATATGGCATTGAAGTTACCACTGATCCTTAGAATATTGGTGCAGTGTGGAGCGCATATACCCCAGAAAGAAGTTGAGAATGTAATTGGTTTCCTCACTGCCGTGGCTAACTTTTCCTCTATCATTTTACCACTTTGTAGCCTTAGCTTTTTACCTATTTACCCTAGGTCCTCTTGTGCCTGTATCACAGACTAATAATAAAAATGAGACACTATGTCAGACTTGATTTAGTTCTTTATTTCATTGGCCGAAAAGATTATTTTCAAAGAAATGATACAGGGGAAACAGCTTTCATTTTTGAGTCCTCCAGTTCTCTACCTTGTAGGAACAATAAGATTCCTCATAATGCCCTTCTGTCACTCTGAAGCATGGGGCCATATTCCCAGGAATGAAAAATGACTATTGTTTTTTAGTGAGCATATATTATTTTAATACGTTTTTTAAAGTGTTAGATATTCCTGAGAGAGAGAAGGCTGTATAAATGACTAGAAGCAGCTCCTATCTGTGCTGTTGTTGATTTTGTATTCTGTAATCAGCCTTTCATGCATGCATATTAATTCAGCGAGAAGGCTTGTCATTTGTAGATCCAGTTAAGCTATTTAGCATAGTGCTTTGCCTAGAACTGATTGGATGACTGAAAAGCTGGCAGATCAAAGTATGCACATTTCCAAAGAAAAGTATTCCATGTCCACATTGGAAGCAATAAATTATTTTTCTTTTTTGCATTTGTAATTAAATCTTTCCAAATGCTAGAAAGTAGCCAGACCAATAACAATATCTGTATCGTGTTCGGGGTTTTAGATGGTTCAATCTGACTTGAAATAGAGATCTTTTGTTCTAAACTGATTTCAGTGCCAAGCCAATAGGTCAGCCCTTAATGATGAAGATGGCATTCTAGCCCAGCCTCTGGTGGATAAGCCAAAATTAATTAACTCAAGTCCCACAGTATAGAAAACAGATGCTTTTCTCATGTTGCACAAATAAATTTTTTGTGTATAGATGTGTTCTGCTTTATACAAAGAATAACACGTTGCAAGTTAAAATTGTACATTTTTCACAATGGAGCCAGCCTTTAGTAGTGATGACAGAAGCATGAATTTACATAACAATTTCCAGCAAATGCATGGGAGGATGAATTATGCTCTGTATCTCTTATTTGGCTCCAGGCCAGCCCTTGGAGATTTAGTTTTGAATCGGGGCTGATCCAAATGCTGATCCGTTCCAGAGCAGACTCAGGATTTCCAGAACAACACCAAGGTTATTTCTAATCTATAGAATCCCTGGGAGACTCCTCCCAGAGGTTTACATCTGCATCATATATCTGGATTCAGTTCTTTGGCCAGCTTGGAAATGACTTAAAATTAAATTATTCTCTAGAGGTGTGTTGTTAGGTACATTGTTTATCTGGTTATTCGTCTCAACGTTCATTCAGAATTGGCAGGCGGAAAGTAGAATGATAGCTGTGTAGTTCTGATCTCTTTTCAGAATTATTGGATGTGCCATAAGATAAAGATGTTACTATGTAGTAGTATAAACTCCAAATATGCTAAGCAGAAGTTGATTATCTGGTCATGTCTAGTGTATTTTTTCTTTTGCACTAAGGTGAGACAATTCATGTTTTGTTGTTTCCTTTCGACTAGACTGAGAGTGACGAGAATGGACAAGCAGAAAACTTTTCCATGGACCCACAACTGGAGAGACAAGTGGAGACCATTCGCAATCTCGTAGACTCCTACATGTCTATTATCAACAAATGTATCCGCGATCTAATTCCAAAAACGATAATGCACCTTATGATCAATAACGTAAGTGACTATAAACTGTCTCATTTTAATGTCTGGCCCATCCAGGTGTAGTAATTGCTCATATTCTCTTCCATTTCTTTGTGATATTTTCTGGATAGCTGAAATACCTATTACCCAGATTCATCATTTTCCATCACAAGTGGTAAGTGACTGGCCAGTGAAAGAAAACTTAAAACTAAAAAGTACTCATTTTGCAGCATTTCCCATTGGATATCTCCTCTAGAAAGGTGTGAATTTGCTTAGAATGAAGCCCAGCAAAAATATCATAGCCAAGGTCATGGTACAAATTAGTTTCAAAAACAGCAATAAAACCAGATGCCCTGGCTCCTAGAGCATGACATTAAACACAAAAATAAAGAAAAGGAGGGGACGAGAGAATGAAAGAAAGAAGAAAGGAAGGGAGGGAGGGAAGGAGGCTGGGAGGGAGAGAAGAAGGAAAAGCCGCTTTTTTTGAGTATTATTTTTACTATATATGTAAAATTCCTTTTAACATAGACTCTCATATTCTCTTGACATTTTATTGTACAAAATGTCTGGGATCCTTTTGTGGATTCTACAAGTGCCCCATGGAATACAAGAAAACTGAAGCATAGTGAACACCCAGCCCTATGTCATACATATGTGTTGATTTTTTATTTGATTTAAAGTGACGAGACCTTCAAGCGAGAGAATTAATGATATAATCACAACTAGAAAACTAATACTTTAACTCCTAATTCTATATTCCATCCACTTAACCCTGCTGCTTCTATAAATGGCTTTGGGTGAAAAAGCTAGTTGTTCCCCCTGAGCCTGTGAATTCCTAAAACGGGGTCCTCTATTTCTGGGTTATCTAAAGCAGTGCTGTGGCCTTTCCTCTTTGAAATTGGAATGGCTACTCTGCCTTCTGAAAAAGGATATGTTTCAGCCAATTTTCATAAAGTTCAGAATTTGGTGGGCAGTTTCCTTTGAAAGTTTACATTAAGTGCTCTGCCACTCAAGTCTCCATATGGAATTGTTTAAGAAGTTTAAAGCCCAGCAATAAATGCCTTGCCTCAGACATACTGTAAGCCTTTGTCTATTGAAATGCAGCAGCTGTTTCATAACTTAAACATACCAGGTAACAACGGCACAAAGAAATAGCAAGTTTATGGCAGGCGGTTGTTCTGGACAGGCTACAGGCAAAGCCACAGAGTTTTGCTCAGGGACTTTAAAGCTAGCACGCACCCCGTGGCAGGCACGTTTTGATGGCGTCTTCCCTGAAGTTCACCCCACCAGAAATTTCTCCATCAGAAAATCGAGGAAGTGGATCCAGCTTTATTCTAAAATTGTGTGTGGCCAGCTGACACATAATCCTGTATTTGAACCCTTCGGCATCAATACATGATTTTGTGAGGTCCTCACGTCAGCCATCTGCTGGACAGCCATTCTTTTCCCCAGCTTATAAATGACGAAATTGAGGCTCTGAGAGGTTAGGTGACTTGCTCAGGATCACACAGCTAGGGGCAGCAAAGTCAGGATTAAAATCCAGGTTTTCTCCTTACAGTCTGGTTTTTTCTCCATTTCAACATCAGATATTGCATATGGCAGGGTTAGGAAAACTGTAAGTCTGCCTTCTCAAAGTAGG
The DNA here is from genome assembly GCA_030035585.1 of Dugong dugon. Classification (NCBI taxonomy): domain Eukaryota; kingdom Metazoa; phylum Chordata; class Mammalia; order Sirenia; family Dugongidae; genus Dugong; species Dugong dugon. The sequence goes on from CM057462.1 coordinate 172,248,751, forward strand.
GGTCTTCTGTCCCCAAGGATATACATAGGGCATCTTCCTGGAGAGCTAATTTTACTTGAAGATTTAATCAGGGTGTGGGAGGAGAGGGAAGAAGATAGCTATTTTAACCAATAGGTAATTTAAAACATTGTTTCTCGTATTAAAACAAACCCAGATAATACAAAGTAGAATGTAAATGTTTTTATGGAATTTGTAAAAGAACAGATATGAAACTTAAAGGCATCTCCCACCTACACCATGAGCTCCTGGACCCCTGAAGGTCCACATTCACTCTCCTTGGCCACTGGCACTTTGGTGGAAAATTAGTAACATGTGCCCTAGTTTCAAAACTTACTGTAACTTTAATGTGCTTGAAGAAGAGTGTTATTTTAAATGTTCATTATTTGAAGGGAAAGACCATCTTAAATTCCAGAGCACGGATTTCTTTCCAAGGGTGAAGAATTTACACTTGGATTTTTAGGTGAGAAAAATTCGTTAAGGGTGATTTTTTTTTTTTTTTTTTAATTCGTAATACTTTTTAAATACTATGAAAATGACAGTGTACTTCTTGCATAGATGCACAAAGATTTTGTTAAAGTCAGGCTGTGGATGAAAAAAACGTATTGAAGCTTAACTTACATGCAGAAAATGCACATGTCGTAATTGGATAGCTCTATGAATTCTCACAAAGTCAACACATTCCTATAACCAGTATCCTGCTCAAGAAACAGATCATGGCCAGGACCCCAGAAACCCCACTCTCTCCCTCCTCAGTGTCCCCCCTCCCCAAAGATAAGACTCCCCTGACTTCTCACACTGTAGATTAGTTTTGCCTGTTTTTGAACTTTGGAATCATACAGTATGTGCTCTTTTGTGTCTAACTTCTTTTGCCCAACATTATGTTTCTGAGAGTCAAGGACGCTGCTTTTTAAACAAGGAAAACTTCATTGGTCTTTAACGAAACTAAGTCCCTGGAAAAGGGAAAGGAGGCTTAGGTAGATCGGAGAAAACTGTAAGATCTCCAAAAAAAGCACCAAATTCTAACCAAGCCGTTCTCTAAAACGAAACAAATTAAACACTGCAATTAAAGTTTTATGTATGTATTCATGGGAACGAGAGATGCCACTGTGTTTTCCCTTGTGCTGCATACCCTGGTCCTCCCATCTGGAAACAAAGTGCTTTTAAGGAAATGGTCTCCTTGGTAACCGAGCTGCATGAAAACTCTAGAAATATCTCTTCTATTTGTGAAGGCTTTTAAATGATCTTGGTAATAAAGACCAAGAAGGGTTAAGATCCAAACATATTTCAGGTTGCTAGAGAAGGGAACGTTTTTAATGACCTCACATTCCTTTACGCTGAGCAGAGCGACATGGCGCAGTAATGCCTGTTTATCTCCCTCGTCAAGTTTGAGACGGAATGAAGCTTTGTGTGTGAGAATGTTTGAGAACCATACAAATATGTATAGGTGTAAGGTGCTATAATTAAAAGCATAAATATTATTTCAAATCTCACATGCAAGTATAATTAGTTTACATTATGTTCAGTGAGGTATTTTCTAAATGCTGTCATCTCTAAAAGGGATCTACTTGGCCTGTAATTGTCCTGCAGAATTCTTGATTTACATATTTGTTCCCTTGACACACAAACTGCTCAGAAAGTCCCTGGGGTGTCTGGAAACTCCCCGAAGTCCCCCTCCGTTGTTCTAAACTCCAGTCATAGCCTCACAAGGCTAGGCTAGCAGGAGGAAGATAGAAGGGCCTTTCTAAAAAATTTGCTTTTAAATACACAATAAAATGTTAATCTATGCCCTGTATTTAACTATGCCCTTGATGCGTGCACTATTGCAACAGCTTTCTATTTGTTATTCTGCCTCTATGTACCCAATGCCAATTTAGCCTATATACTGTAAAAAAAAAAAAAAGAAAGAAAGAAAGAAAGGAAAAGGGATCCTGGTGGCACACTGGTTAAGCACTCAGCTGCTAACCAAAAGGTTGGCAGTTCAAACCCACCCAGTGGCTCCACAGGAGAAAGACCTGGTGATCTGCTCCCATAAAGATTATAGCCTAGAAAACCCTCTGGGGCAGTTCTACTCTGTCACATGGGGTCACTGTGAGTCAAAATGAACTCAATAGCACCTAACAACAACTGTAAAAATAATAGCTTTTGTTTATTGAGCACTAACCATATGATGGGCATCATGTTAGACAATTTATATTTATTATTTCACTTAATCTTCACAACAGCTCATGAGGTAGCTACTGTTATTCCCATTTTAGAGATTAGGAACTTGGGGCCCAAAGAAGTTATATGCCCCAGACTAGTGAGTGTTAGAGCTAGGACTCAAATCCAGAGCCGTTCGATTCCAAAGCCCACACTCATAGCCCACTACACTATATTGCCGTTTTCCCTCATGCCAATATAGGCAGTCCCCAGATTATTTATGAACACCCTATCATAGTTAAAAACCAACCCCCATAAAGCCTCTTATATTAAAAATTTGAGGTATGTACAGTAGTTCATAATAACAAACGGGTGCTACTTTGTGATGTGCATCAAAACATTATTATTATTATTACTGTATTATTATGTTAAAGATGTTTTAGTGTATCTGGAAGTGTTTCTTTAATTTTTTTATGCATTGAAAGGTGCACTATATACTATATACTAATACAAACATTTGTCTAACTGACGTTAGATACAAACTGTACCTAAGTGTTCTGACTTACATACAAATTCAACTTAAAGACAGACTTAGGAATGGGGGACGGGGGTGTGGTGTGGGAACGGGACTGCCTGTGATACTCATTATTTCAGAACATTGCCAAAACTTTTGGATAGTAGGAAAGTTTCAGTGTGTGACATTTTTAGTGGAAGAGTTGATTCAAGGCAGATCTTTGATCAGAATGCTGAAACAGGCCCTTACTATTTTATTTCGTGATTTGTTTGACAGTTGCTTCTTAATTCAGATCTGCTTTAAATCTGTTCTTGGAAGAATCGTCTTTTAAATTGTGTTTAATAGATTCTAAGTGATACTCCAGTAAAATGTAAAGCTTCAAAAGAGCTTAACCCAATTGTTGGCCATTGCCAGGAAAATTGTCTGGTTTTGAGTTGCACCATCTATCCAGGCACACACACATACACCCAACAATGGAAGATTTGTGCACATCTATGACTCCTTGAGTTCCTGCAAGTGTGTTTAGAAGTGCATAAATATTCAAGGAGGTAAAAGAAATATTCCTCAAGCCAAACTTACTGTCTTATTTCTAAATCTGATTTTCTTTCTTGACTTGATTTTCTATGCTTTCACTCACCCAAACCTCAACACTTGAGGTGTCTAACTGTTCCTTCTACCTTGTCCTTCACATCCAAATCACACCACATTCAGTTGACTTTTCCTTTATAATGTCATTATATTTACATATCCTTTCTATTCTACTGTAGTCTTGCCATATTAAACCCTTGTCATCTCATGAGTGATCTGCAAAGGCTTTTAACAGATTTCTTTATCTCTACTACCACCCTTGCAAATTCTTTTTCAATCATAGCCAGATTAATTTTTCTAAAAACTGTTTTATTGTTTCACTTACTTGCTTAAAAGCCTTCCATGGCTCTCCAATTGCCAGGTGGATAAAGTTCAGAAGCTTTCCTTGGCATTCAGGGTTTTCACATCTGGCCCCAGCCTACCTGGACAAATTTACCTTCCACAACTATCACACATAAGCCCGCTACTCCACCAGACAGTTTCCTGAACACATCTTATGTATTAGATTACATCCATGTTTGAATCACTCTTGGTTTACAAAAATGCGCTGGGAACAGTTTTCATTTCACCACAATGAAGCTGTGGTTTATTTGAATTTTTTAATTAGTAGAATTATTTACATGTTTTGATACTTAAAAAAAATAATGAACACCCTTGCAAGAATGGCACTGATCAAAAATTCAGAAAACAATAAATGCTGACAAGGCTGCAGGGAGCTTGGAACTCTTATGCACTGCTGGTGGGAATGTAAAATGGTACAACCACTATGGAAAATGATACGGCGCTTCCTTAAAAAGCTAGAAATAGAAATGCCACGTGATCCAGCAATCCCACTCCTAGAAATATATCCTAGAGAAATAAGAGCCAGCATACGAACAGACATATGCACACCCGTATTCATTGCAACATTATTCACAATAGCAAAAAATGGAAACAACCTAAGTGCCCATAAACAGATGAATGGATAAACAAATTATAGTACATACACACAATGGAATACTACACAACGATAAAGAATAATGATGAATCCGTGAAACATGTCACAACATGGATGAATCTGGAGGACGTTATGCTGAGTGAAATAAATCAATCACAAAAGGGCAAATATTGTATGAGACCACTACTATATAAAATCAAGAAAAGGTTTACACCCAGATAGAAACAATCTTTGGTGGCTACAAGGGAGGGGAGAAGAGGGAGGGTGAAATCACTATCTGGATAGTAGACAAGTGTTAACTTTGGTGAAGGGAAAGACAATACACAATACAGGGGAAGTCAGCACAGCTTGACCAAGGGAAAGGAGACACTTTGAGGAACACAAGGGGGAAAAAAAAAAAATAAGAGGCAACCACAGTAAATACTATAGCATACACAACACTACAACAGTGTCATGGTTTGAATTATGTCCCCCAAAAAATGTGTGTATCAATTTGGCTAGGCCATGATTCCTGGTACTGTGTGATTTTCCTGTATGTTGTAAACCTGCCTCTATGATGTTAATGAAGGGGGATGGGTGGCAGTTGTGTTAGTAAGGCAGGACCGGATCTACAAGACTGGATTGTGTCCTGAGGCAGTCTCTTGAGATGTAAAAGACAAAAGTGAGCTGTGAGACCTCATACCATCAAGAAAGCAGTGCCGGGAGCAGAGCACGTCCTTTAGACCGGGGTCCTCCCTGCGCAGAGAAGCTCCTAGTGCGGGGGAACACTGACGAGAAGAAGGCCAACAGAGAGAAAAAGCCTTCCCCTGGAGCTGACGCCCTGAATTTGGACTTTTAGCCTACTTTGACTGTGAGGAAATAAATTTCTCTTCATTAAAACCATCCACTTGCGGTATTTCTGTTATGGCAGCACTAGACGACTAAGACAAACAGTAAAAACGAAAATAACTTACAAGCAGATACATAGGCAGGCATGTATGCTGAATAGGGGTAGGAGGGCATATAGGAGCATACCCACATACTTATTTAGGTTTGGCTGTAGATATTTTTACATACCTATTTGTATGTACAGCATGTATATTCATATATATAGTAGAGCACAAAGGGGGCACAGTCATAGAACTTCCTAGACACATCCAAACACCTTAAGGGACCGAGTTACTGGAGCTGAGGGCTGGGGACAGTGGTCTCGGGGGACATCTAGGTAAATTGGCATAACATAGTTCATAAAGAAAATGTTCTACATCCTACTTTGATGAATAATGTCTGAGGTCTTAAAAGCTTGTGAGCAGCCAACTAAGATACATCTTTCAGTCTCATCCCATCCAGAGCAAAGAATGAAAACAACCAAAGACACAAGGGAGATATTAGTCCAAAGGATTAATGAACTACAGCCTCCACCAGCCTGAGCCCAGAAGAACTAGATGGTGCCTGGCCACCACCACCAACCATTCTAACAGGGATCACAATAGAGGGTCCTGGACAGAGCAGGAGAAAAATGTAGAATAAAATTCAAATTCACAAAAAAAGACCAGACTTACTGGTCTGACAGGGACTAGAGAAGCCCCAAGACTATGGCCCCCAGACACCCTTCTAACTCAGAACTGAAGCCACTCCTGAAGTTCACCTTTCAGCCAAAGGTCAGACGGGCCTGTAAAACAAACAGCAACTCAGTTGAGGAACGTGTTTCTTAAATCAATCAAGTCTACAAACCAAATGGGCAACACCTGCCCAAAAGCAAAGACGAGAAGGCAGGAAGGGACAGGAAAACGGGGTGAATGGAAACGAGGAACCACGGGGTGGAAAGGGGTAGAGTGCTGATACATTGCAGGGACTACAACCAATGTCACAACAACTTGTGTATAAATTGTTGAATGAGAAACTAATTTGCTCTGTAAACTTTCACCTAAAGCATGATAAAATTTTTAAAAATGCAAATACATTTTTTAAACAATGAAATTGTATGTTTTAGACAGGAGCTCTGGTGGCACAGTGGTTAAAGGGCTCACCTGCTAACCAAAATGTTGGTGGTTCAAGCCCACCAGCTGCTCCACAAGAGAAAGATGTGGCAGTCGACTTCCGCAAAGATTGACACAGCCTTGGAAACCCTCTGGGGCAGTTCTGCTCTGTCCTGTAAGGGTCACTGTGAGTCGGAATAGACTCGATGGCAGTGGGTTTGGTTTGGTTTTTGGATGTTTTAGACTCTGGTCATCTCTGACTTACAAACTGAACCTACAGCCCAAGAATTTTGAGCATCTGACAGATGTTCTGTTGTTTATCTGAATTATAGCAAATTTGCCTTCTAATGGAAAGGTTGACAGTTCAAACCAACCCAAGGCACCTCAAAAGAAAGGCCTAGCAATCTGCTTCCAAAAGGTCATAGCCATGAAGGAGCACAGTTCTACTCTGCACACGTGGGGTTGCCATGAGTAGGAATTGACTTGACGGCAACTGGTTTAGTTTTGGTTTTGGGTTTGGCCTTTCTTAGAGATACCCAGTTACCCTGGATAAGTGTTAATTTTCTCACTTAATGGAGAAACTGAAAAAATCAAAATTGGCTTATTTTTGTAGGCTCAAGTTAATTGACTTACTTGCTACACCATTCTAAAATAATGATGTTTACACAAGTAAATTGTCTTTTCTAAGCACTCAGTCACCATGGGATAATGGGGCAATGGAAAGAGCACTAGACTTCAAGTCCGAAGATTTGGGATTCAACTGAATGCTGTGGGATTTTGGGAAAGTCACTTAAGCTCTCTGAGCTTCAGTTTCTTCACCTATAAAATTGGAATAATTGTGTTTCATAGGTCTGTGGTGAGAATTAAATCACGTAACCTGTGAAGGCACCTGGGACATAACCATATTTCACTGATTCTAACTCTCATGTTTAGTATTTGTGAAATCAAGATGCATCTTGAACTCAGTGGATCTTGACATTGCATCACAATTTCACTGGTGGTGTTTTAGTGGCACATAAAAAAATGGTGTATCTTAAAATCAGTGATGTCTTAGATTTGACGAAACATGGTGATTGGTGCTCTGTTTCTCACAGTTGTGCAACGATGTAACCATCCTTTCTGTGCTTATTCTGCTACAAAACGTCTCTCTCCTAAGACTCAAGCATGTTGCTCATACTTTTGTTTTTATGTATCTGTTAACTGAAACCTCAGTTAGTCCTCATCACTGTTAACTAGCTTTCACTGTAAACTTCTGGAGAGCAGAGTGTCTCTTTCACTTTCTTAGCAAATCAACTTGCATAGTTATAGAAGGTTCTGTATTTAATAAATATTCACTCTTGGTGCTAATTCCACTTTTGAGGCAGCACTGAAACCTGGGGTCTTAACAATACACCAGTGATTTTGGTAAAGCTAGGTAAAGGGCTGGGAATGCAAGACTTGGAAAACTTAAGTTATTACATAGATTTTTTTTTTTTTACCTCATTATTTCCTGTTCAAAATGCTGTTGCTTGCCTTATGGCCCCTTGTCTCTTCTATAAGCCAAGCAGCCTCAGACAGCACCATTGGAATGTCTGTGCAGCCAGCAGGCCCTGTTCTGGTGATGGCAGGGTTTGGCCCTTTCCTCAACTAATCTGGGTTATTCTTTTCAACAGCCTAAGACAAGAGGAAAAACTTTACTGGCACCAGTACTAAGGCTGGGGATGATAATGAAGAAAATAAGAATAACCAGATGCACGATGCTTCGTTTTCCCAGAATGGATGTTTGTGGACTTTGTCCACAGCCTCTGAATATCTCAGCCATGTTTAGATCATTGAGTCACTCATTCATTCCCACTTCTGTTTTTCTGTGGTGATCTGACAGGTTAAAGATTTCATAAATTCAGAGCTCCTAGCACAGTTATATTCTTCAGAGGATCAAAATACTCTGATGGAGGAGTCGGCTGAGCAGGCCCAGCGCCGGGACGAGATGTTGCGAATGTACCAAGCACTTAAAGAAGCTCTTGTGATCATTGGTGACATCAACACTGCCACCGTGTCCACTCCCGCACCACCTCCGGTGGACGATTCCTGGATACAGCACTCTCGCAGGTAGGAGGACAGTCCCAGTGTGGCCTGAATCCCACCAAACTTATCCAATATCGTTTTCCAAGGGAGATTTCTTAAACTAGCAGGAACCTAAAGAAAAGAAGGAAAAAGAGATGTTCAAATTCAGGAGAAAGAGGGTCAGCTTATCATAACTCTCTTTAAAAATAAGCACAATATATCCTTGCAATGGAATATCATACAGCCAGTAAAACGGAAAAGGTGGTTCTTTAAATACTGAAATGAAAAAATAGTCAAGTTCATGTGTTTTTTTTTTAAAAAGTAAGTTGTAGAGTAGTGTGTATAATGTGCTACCATTTATGTACCAAAAAAAGGAATTTATATGTAGAGAGAAAATACACATTTGTACAGATGTAGAATATAGCTGAAAAGACACACAGAAACTGCTATTGGTGGTTGTCTCCACAAAATGAAAGGATGGGCGAGGGAAGCTTACTTTTCACCCTTTACTCTTTTATACCTTTTGATTTTTGCAGCATGTATCTGAATTACTCAGTCAAAAAAAAATGGTAATTTTTAAAATTAGTCAAAGTTATAAAATATTTTTTAAGATGAATTCAGACACAAAGTAGTAGTGGGCAAATTGCTGTTTGTCTTTTTCCTCAGGTCACCCCCTCCAAGCCCCACAACCCAAAGGAGGCCAACACTAAGTGCTCCCCTCACAAGGCCCACATCTGGCCGAGGACCAGCTCCTGCCATTCCCTCTCCAGGCCCACACTCTGGGGCCCCCCCAGTCCCATTCCGTCCAGGCCCATTACCTCCTTTTCCCAACAGCACCGACTCATTTGGAACCCCTCCACAAGTCCCATCTCGGCCCACAAGGGCCCCTCCCAGTGTTCCAAGGTAAGGAGCGGAGCAAAAAAATGGCGGGGATGCTCTTGGGTTCTCTTCTCATAGTATGACAGACAAAATATATTTGAAAAAGAAAATTGCAAAAATGTTATGCATGTGTGCAATATTCACCCTAGAGGGGCATCGTGGGGAAATTGCTAAGCCCATTATTCCATTTAAAGACCAATATGTAGTCATTAAAGCCTCTCATTTATCAACTGGCACACATAAGATGGAACCAAAGAAAACTGGATCCAAATGAATGTCATTTTGGCAGCTGTTAGTAAAATCTGAGTGAGGGCTTTGAAACAAGAGTGGTGGCTGGGCTGTGGCACGCCATGTGTTCTGTAGGTCATGAGAGTTGTCATGGGCCTTCTCTATAACCAAAGGAATTCTAGAAAACCACTGAGTTCAAGGAATATTACCCATCGCCCTCTGAACTGTAGTTCTTAAACCCAATATTGGTAATATAGCCTGAGTAAAATCTGGCTGTTTAATCTGCAATTGTTTAAAAACAAAGTGTGCACACAAAATTTAACATTAGACATAATGATTGCTGTGTGCAATGACTAACCATATATAAGAAATAGAACCATGCATTTGAATAATACATTTTGACAATTATAATCATGTCTTCAGGCCTAAATGTGAAATAAAACAGCTAATAAGTAAATGCAATTTACTAGATTCTCACCCTTCATTCATTTATGGTTAAAATATATACACTGTGTCTATCTGTAGATTCTTAAGTTAGAAGTTAAGTTTTTTTTTTTCCAAAATCAAAACTTTAAAAAGGAAAGAAAATTAGCCCATACAAAAAGTTAATTATTTAGAAATTCAACTCAGAGAATAAAAATATTCTATGCTTCATGAAGGAAACCCTACTATTTACATGTACCATAAAAACAGAAGTGACTTCAGTTTTAAATGTGCCCACCAACCCATGAAGGTGCTTACATTTCATTTTGATCCGCAGGTTATTGGGTGTATGAAGTGAAGGAAGGGGGATCTTAAACTAGTGAAAAAGGGTGGTGTATCAGGAATAGCAGGAGATCTGGAATCTTGATTTGGAGAGCTTGATTGTCGTAGGCCTTGGGCATCTCATTCAGCTCTGAGATGGGAGTTCCACATCTATGAAATGGGAAAAAGTCAACAACAAGGCTATTGTCCAGATCACATGAGAGTTTAATAAACTCTAAAGCACAGTGGTTGCTACTAAGTGTTATCATTTTGGTCCTAATCAAAAAGGATATACATACTCTCAATCCTATTTATACCTATTTTTTTTTCTCTAAACTTAATAGATTTGGCTTATAACATATTTAAAAACCCATTGTTGTCAAGTCAATTGCAACTCATAGCGACCCTATAGGACAGAGTAGAACTGCCCCATAGAGTTTCCAGGGAGCGGCTGGGGGATTCAAACTGCTGACCTTTTGGTTAGCAGTCAAGCACTTAACCACTACACCACCAGAGTTTCCATAACATATTTGGAACTGAGCTAAACTTCTAGTAGTAATAGTAATGACAATAGCTAATACATATTGTGCTCTTAGTATGTGCTTGGCACTGTCCTAAGAGCTTTACATGTACATTTTTTATTTAATGCTCACAACAACCCAACGAGATAGATTATTATCCACATTTTACAGATGAGATGCTGAGGTTAAGCAACTTGCCCAAGACTGCTCAACCAGTCGATAGTGGAGGTGAGGTTGAATCCCAAGCAGTCTGACTCCACAGCCCAAGCTCCTAACCACTACACCAGGATTTCTCAGCCTTGATGATACTGACATTTGGGTCCAGATAATTCTTTGTTGTGGGTGGCTGTCCTGTGCATTGTACGATGTTGAGCAGCATCCCTGGCCTCTACCCATTAGATGTCAGTAGCCCCATTTGTGACAACTAAAAACATCTCCAGGCATTGACAGATATTCCCAGGAGGGGCAAAATCACCCTCCTCCCCAAGAACCACTGTACTGTACTATTCAAAAGCATTTCCTTTGCATGGGAAAAACACGAGTTTCAGCGCTGAGCCCCACTATAAGCGAGCTCAAATATATTGGTTTAGAAAACCTCAGATTCACTGGGAAAGTGTCTGCCATTGTGCCAAGAAGGCATGGAGGCGATAGGTGGTAGGGTCAGGAGTGGGAAGGCGGAGTTCCGTCCAGGAGCCTTGAAGTCGGCTATTTTGTCCGTTTAGCTGTCAGAAGGAACCAGAGCAACCTGGAGATGCCGGTCCTCGGGAATGAATGTGCATGTCTTGCCTGCTCGATTGGCTGTTTTACCTCTTGGTTTCAGATAAGCTGGCTTGCCAAAAGCCCTTCAGAAAAAATCATCTTTTGAATGCTAAACTGATTTGTTAAGTGGGGTGGAGTCGCTGTTGGTATTTCCGAGCTCGCACGCAGAAGGCAGCCAGGCGGGAGTTGGTAGCCTGCGCTGGACAGCTGGCTGCCCACCGGCAGCAGAGCTGGACAGGGGGGCTACCAGGTTAACCCGCCGGCATTGGGGAACTTACAGCACAACAGTTGCATTATTCAAAGATTCTAGAATATTCTCAAGTTAGAGCCAGAGTTAACTGGATCTCGCCTTGCACAGTCCCAAATTTAAAACAGAAATGGGAGTACAGAGTAAAAGAGGAAAGTTGGTGGTTTTGTGCTGAGCGTTCAAATTTAAGTGCCAGTTCAGCACATTGGGAGGGGAACCCCTCCGAGGAGGGGTCACCTGAGAGAGAGCAAGAAAGACTGTCAGGGTCCGTATGCCCATTAAATTCCAGCTTCAGATGGAGAGTTCTGACCACATAAAGTGTGTTTTTAATAAAAGCCAGAGCAGGAATCCTACCAAATGCAAGCCAGAAGTGGGGTTTAAGATTTCAAAAAGAGAGAGAGAGAAAGAAAGGAAATGAAAGAAAGTAAAAGAGAGAGAAAGTTGAGGGAAGTTCTTGCTGAAACGCTACCTTGTTCTATTTATTTATATAGTCCCTTTTCCTGCCGTGATTTGCCTCCCTCCATTTTCTCTATTAAAAACTAAAAAAGTTGAAATGTCATTATCCATCATGTCCAGGAAAACAACCCTTAGCTTTCCGAGAAGGAAGTTTGATTTTTTTTTCCAAGTCCTTTGCTTTCTTAAGGGCAATTTCTCCTCTTTTATCTGAAACCAGAAACTCATAACGGGACAAGACAGCACAAACGGTGTCCTGCTGGCTCCCTGTTGGGCTTCAATATTACGAAGGCAATAACTGAACTTTCAGAGGCAAAAAGGCCTGCCATTCAGCATGTGCCTGTGCATAGGTTTCTAATGGATAATTCACAGCTTTGTTAGCAAGTTATGAGCTTGACTTTTAAGACCATACATACTTCCATTTTAACCCTATTCAAAGGTAGTCAAAGCACCTAGAATTGTACAGAAACCATGAGCGTTATGCTTTTTAAGAAATGATTATCATTATTATTCTTTCTTTCCATTCCAATGTAAAGGGAGAGAGAGAGGGAGGAGGAGGTGGAGTCACTTTTGGCCCAGCTTTTCTCAGCTGCTAAAGCTGTTCTGGTTTATGTGTACACAGCATTTCAGTGAGGGAGCTGGAAATATTGCAAACTACTTGCCTGTTTTAATTAGTTCCACCTGAACTAGGGGAGCATCTCCATCCCTTCCTTACCACTATGGATGCTTCTGTCATTAGTAAGTTGAGGGTACACAAATCTGTGATTTGTGGAACATTTTCTTTTGCCAGAATATTTGGATTGCCCCCTCCCCTTCTCATCCCCACTCAACTTCTCTGAATGGGGCTAAAACCCTGTTTGAAAATCCCAGCCAGCCGTGTACTTGTTTAGGAAGATGATCTTAAACAGACTGCCCTGACTCTGTAGAGTCCCTGTTCTCTTACTTGAAGATCCTAATCTTCATCAGACACTAACTTGAGGGCTGAGGTAGTTATTTTTGGTTACAGCTTCTTAAAATTAGTTAATTGGGAATCACATCCTTTGACATTAACAGAACAAATTAACTGAATCAGACTGTGTTCTTCCTGGCAACAGCTGACTCTGGCATTATTTCACTCGTTTGTCTTCTCCCGTTTCCTTGGACTAAGCTATTTTGCAACAGTCGAAAGGAACAAGGATGGGAGGAAGGGTCTCTATCCAAGGAAATGCAGACTCATTTACCTCATCACTCAATCTTCCATTCAACCCACATGACCAAAAAATACATAAATAAATAGAACGACTTTCTGTTAACCACCCTTGTCTACCACGTCTGATGGTGTCATTAAAAAAAAAGGCCAGAAATCACCAAGGGATTTGGCCTCTACTCCAGCTCATCTAGATGACAGAAACGCACGATGGAAACCAAGAAGTGTTTCATTTAAAGAGTCCCTGAAGAGCCACGTGGTGAGGCTGATGCCCTGCACTAAATGCACAGCCCCGGTGTAGCAGCAGGACTATCCCAGGGCCCCCCACCTGTGCCTGAGCCCTGATTCATGTGGTTTCTGTGACATTACATGGCACACTTGGAGCGTCTACCCCAGTCCTGCATTCCCAGTCATTTCTTCTGAAATCAACCACCCCCAAGGACATATAGGTCCCTCTACATGCAGAGACAATTAATGTACCCATTTTTTTTTTCAGAGATAAAAGAACATTTGATTCTCCTTATAATTTAATTTAATCCTGTCTTACGTGTTTGAGCTTGATGGCCTGCAATGTTTTTTATCTCATAAATTTTATCACATAAATTCTGTTTTGATATCATTAACAATGAATACAGAATTCCTTTCACTTAGGGATAAGGTCTCCTTGTTTTGTTTTGTTTCTTTCCAGCCAGTCCCCCAAATTTTGAGTAAGGACAAACCCACAGTTCTTATGAGTGTGTCATTGCATCCCTAACATCAAGGTTTGGTGCCGTGAAGGATGAAGCTGCAGAGCCTTGAAGCCGTGGGCTAAGGGTACACGGAAATAAAGCAACTGCTGTGACTAGCCTGTGTCTGATCCCCTTCAGTTACACGCTGGACCCTCTCTGGCTCACTCCCTCCCTGCAGCCCTCTCAAAATGTGACTTCTTTTAGCCACTGAGTGTCATTTGGACTGATGATGAATTCATCTTGTAATTTCTGCTTTCAGCCATGAGCTTTCTGTTCACCTAGCTATCCTTCCCCTTTCAAGAACAAATAAATTTATAATTAGGTATTCTAATATTCAGGGAATAGTTTTTGTTTTTTTAGCAACTGGATTTCAAAGTCAAGCAAAGATTTTTAAAAAGTGTTATTGCCAAGAATCAAAACAAATTTTGGGGTGTTCTGGTTAATAGTTTAGGCACTTCACCAGGCTACTATGTCACAAAATTTGTGACTGAGACCCTAAATGTAACTAACAGTTTATTGCAGGTTTAAAATGAGCTGTCATGATGCTTAATATACTTTAATGAAAGCAGAAATTTGGCCACAAGCTGTTTTCTAAAGAAAATATCCAATTGAATTTAAGCCCCTCAATTAAATATCCCATCAAAAGCCTCATTAGAATTCTACTATGGTTCTGGTTGTAACATAGTATTTCACTGAGGTGAATCAATGGTTAATGTCAAACTTTCTCATTCTTCACGCCTTAGTTTCAATACGGTTTAAGTGAAAGTAAAATTAGTTTGGTGGTTTCCTGCTTGAGTCTAGCAAGCTTGAGCATACTTTACACAAACATCTCCACCCTCCCACGGTTGAGAATGACTGGCAGTTTGTTTAGGCGAGGCCCAGGAACAGAACTGCAAGTGTTCTGAAGGTCAGAATCGGAGAGCTTTGCAGATTGTCAGGTAGACTTCAGATTGCCTTTCCGTTTTCAGCACGTTGCTTACTTTTCCAAACATCTGATGTTGGAGGAGGGTGAAAGAAAAAAGCGGGGAGGGGGGTATCTAGATCAGGCAAAGTGGGAGCAATGTAAATGCAGACAGGCGGCAGGCAGCGGTAACTATAACAATACGCTGCTGTTAGCCCAGTGGAAACTGGCATTAAGTTAACCAAACACAACTGCTTCCACGTCCCATGACAAATAATGGCAAATAGCTCTGCCGCTGTTCTCTTTGGGGTGCTAAATTGCTACTGTTGAAGGGAAAGTTTTTCAGAGTTTCAGGGTACCTAGGCCTGCCCTGGGCTTCACCTGATCAATACAGTAGATAGCCAAGACAGGGCAGAGGGGCCTCTGGCCAGTGAAACATGCACAAATGGTTATTATTCTTCCTGTGGCCAGTCAGCAGCAAATTGTCACCAGTTGGAATCCGCTGAATGTACCTATATAAAAGTTGATGTCAGCTCCAAGGCAAGAAAAAAAAATTCTACCCAGTGTAAGCAGACAGCCTTGTAGACACACAGAGATTAGTACTTGCGTTTCGTCACTGCCTTTTTTGGTCCCCTGACTGTGAGGGAAGACTTCACGTGCAGACAGTTACCGTTAGACGATGTGCCGGAGAACGACCAGAGATTCAGGGCACACCATGATTCAGGGCTCTTTGACCTCTAGATTTCATCCAGGCACCACACTGCAGGAAGGGGCTGCCGGAGCGTCCTCCTTTCCCTCTGACTTATCAGTTATATGAAAGATGAGAAGCAAAATTTAAATCACGCTTAACGCTTTAGCCTATAACAGCCAGGACGTTAACAATGAAAATGTAAATGTTGCATCTTACACTCCACACGTGCCTGAAATGCCTACCTCCAGCAATATGAGAAAGGACTTAAGGATTTAGCTGAGGGTTTGGTGGCTTTTGTCCGCTTGTCATAACTTTATTGCTGCTCAAATATAGAATTCTGAAACGCCTGATGTTGAAGTCCCTTAGCTTATTCATGCCAACATATTGTAAGCATTGTCAGGGGGAACCTCTGACTCTAAACACATATTTACACCCTTTAGCTGCCAGATGAAATCCATCTGGCTTACCAAATGTTGTTGCCAAAAGAATATTACACTTTAGGTTCTGGCCAAGATTTTAAAAGCAGGATGGGGGCAGTGTTGGAAGGGAGAATGCACATGCCTGAGTTGGAATTGTAGTAAAATTCTTAATTACTCGTAATCAGTGGCAAGGGAAATTACTCAGAGACAGAGGATTCTAAATCTTCATGAAGTCAACATTTTCCCCACTGGGAGTTATTTTAAACACTAAAAAATAGGGTAAGGTGTAAGTACTCTTCTTGCTGATCTTATGGGAACCCAGTGAATGTGCAAGATTAATATGAAATTTAGAAATAAGCTCCATTTCTTCCCTTCTTTTTTGGTGAATCTGCATGTGCATTGAGAGAATCTGCTTGTGGGTTGTTGCCACATTATCAGTGTTTCAGTGCAGTTCTGATCACATGGCAACTCTGACCAAAATAGAAGAGTTTCTCCGTAGGGCAGAGTCTAAAGCCAGAAGATGTCCCGGCAGCCTCGCCATGGTGGGACGTTTTCTTTTCCTTCTGGCTGCTTTCCAGGCATCGTGGCCACTTGAGAAGCGAAACCACAATTAGCAAGTGCTCTAATTTCTTGAATGATTTTATAACTGTTCCCATCAGCATTAGGAAATGTCCACTCCTATTTTCCAGTCAGTGGCGCAGTGGTTAAGTGCTCGGCTGCGAACTAAAAGATCTGCAGTTCGAACCTTCCGGCTCCTCTGAGGGAGGAAGATGTGGCAGTCTGCTTCCATAAAGATTATAGCCTTGGAAACCCTCTGGGGCAGTTCTGCTCTGTCCTACAGGGTTGCTATGAGCCAGAATTGTAGAAAAATTTCTAATTATTCATAATCAATGGCAAGGCAATTACTCAGAGACAGGCTTCTAAATCTTCATGAAGTCAACATTTTTCCCCACTGGAAGTTATTTTAAACACTAAAAAATAGGATAAGGTGTAAATACTCTTCTTGCTGATTCTTGTGGGAACCCAGTGAATGTGCAAGAATAATACGAAATTTAGAAATAAGCTCCATTTCTTCCCCTCTTTTTTGGTGGAAGGGATAATGGCAAGTTACAAGGGCTATGAACCAACTTAGAGGGAAAATAAGTTAAAGACCTGGATAGACCACCACACCAGCATCCCCAAGCATCCATGGCATTTTTGAAAACCAAGAGGTGAGGCAGTGCAAGAAGACTTAGGTGGCTTTGCATAGGATTTGAGCTATTATCCATGGAAAAGATCTTATTTTACAATCCAATATCCTAGCTGCCTCCACCTGTATTTGGTTTCAGATTTTTATGAGGCAACATCAACTAAATTTATTTTCAGTCTATTTACTTAAATCTGTAATACTCATTTGAGGTATGCTGTTTATCTCAAAAGATCAATATACATCTTCATTCATGTGGAATGGGACCTCTTACGAAAGCAAGAGATGAGAGAGATTTTTGAAGGCATTTTGAAACTCAGCATCTGTACCATGTGTATTTTTTTAATGTTTATATTAGGATTATTCTCAAAGCCAATTTTAAGAGTGAATGAAATTTTTCCCTCAAGTAAATCTACCCTTAGGATTGTGCTCAAGGGCCTTCGCCCATGGAGGAAAAGCTATAAAAACTGAGGGAAACATCCACTTATTTTTTAAAACAACTAGAATTGCTTTTTGCTTCTCAGTAGTGTTGGAAAATATTTTAATAACTAAAAGAATAAAACTTCCCATGAGGCAAATTCTACCTTAATTATTGCCTCTTAGGGTGGAAAATTAAGGAAATGTTAGTGTATGTGCTCACTGGAAAAACCACTGCAGTAATTTCCCTCCACATACCTAGGTCTAAAGTCAGAATAAAATCCATGTTCTCCACATCATTTGAGTTAAAGCAAGCTTATAGTTTTAGCTCTAACAATAGTAGCATCCAGACACTCAGGACTAAAATTAGCGGACCAGAAAAATCCCTTTGATTCATCCATAGGCTTTGATTAATTTATTTAAATGCACTATAGTTCCATTTATGAATCTGTAACGAGGGCGGTTGATATGATTGCTTGATTTGTTTTAATATTCAAACACTCTACATTGCCTCATCACCACCTTAATATTTAGTACTTGAAAACTATATAGTATATTGAAAACTCATCTGAAAGCACATTATCTTTGAATAAACATGTTGAAATATTGGTTCTCGTTTTTCCTCAAAACGTTGATGTATGATCGATTACATCTTACAGATTTCCTCCTTTTTTCTGTCCCCGCCTCCTCCAACCCAGGCCCTTTTCTCCACATCTGGCTATTTAATATATATTGTTCACCCAGCCCCTAGGCAACTGAACAACACCGGGGGGCGCTTGTGCCAGTAACCATTGCTACAGTAGTGTTCCTAACTCCCCTCCCTGGAAAGCAAGAATTTTCAGCAAAATATTTTTGAGGGTCACAAGGAATCTGTGCAACTTAGAAATCCTTTCCTAGTCCCCACAAACTGTTCACAGCTTTCACTTAAAATGCTATTTTTTATCATTTAAGTTTGCAATTCTAATTTTTTTCTATGAGTTTCAGACCACTTATTAAATAAAAGTGCATTTTGGGATGTAAAAATGTGTAGCTATAATAGTGAAGGTAGCACGGACCACTGTCTCCAGTTCAGAAAGCAATGTTCCATTAGAAAAGCAGGTTTTAGAAAACTTCCCCTTACGGCATTCTCACTGCACCCCTGCTCTGTACCCCTGTCCTTATGACTTCCCTTGTCTCTCAGCTGGGCCCTACACCCAGTTATACAGCAGTCTTCTTTAATTACTTATGTCAGACACCTGCCTTCTTGCCGTGTTTGGCAGGCCAGCAGGATGAGGTAATAATCAGAAGAAAATGTTCTGGTTCTTTGGCCTCATCCACGTACAACAGTATTCCAAACTGTTCTTCGTGGGTGAGAACAGAGCTGCTTTGGGATGTCTTGATCTAGTGTTTTCTAGGAGTGTGGAGGGACAAAATTGCAAACTTTCTTGATCCCTTCTAGAATAATCGAAATATAAATGATATCTGCCTTTGCCTGTCTTTCAAGGCTGTTCATTACTGGTTAGACGTTAAGTGGAAATGAAAGCCGTTCATTTATAAACATTTCGGGTGTACTTTCTTCCAAGTCCAGCTGTCTTTTAAGCACAGGCTCCCCTGGTCATTACAGCAGTGTTTTCCTGAAAGCATTTTTTGTAGCTTGAGGACGACGGCAGTTTTTGTAAGACAGATGCCTAAAAGACATATGGTTTTCATAGATTTTTCCGTCTAGACTAGCTTTATTTAGTGACTTTTGGTCTGAATTGGTCTAGTTAAAGTTTCTGTAGGAGCTTGTATAAAAATTTTAAATGTGGGCATGCCATTAAGGTGTAAAACAAAAAGTTTGACTTCTTATTGGCGACAGATTAAAAGGGATTGGTTGAAAATTTCCTTCAGGTTAAGTAATTCTGATCATCCTGGGTTCCATCCCCACAGCGCCATCCAGGATGGAAAGGCTTGCCCTAAAACTCCTGTTAAATTCATATAAAGCTCGCTGTTTTCCTGAGTAAATTCTTTGTGTCCTAGTTGATGTGTGTGTGTGTTAGAAAGCTCTAATTCTTTCTGCAGACTCTTTATATGGCCCAGGAGACATATGATTCCTTGCCCTTTTAGCACCAATTTTTACAAACACAGCATTTCTCTCGTTTTAAAAAAGAGTTCCCATTATGTTCTTTTAAGAACTATCCATATGGGATCACAGTGACAACAACAACTCAAAAGATTAGATAGGAACCTTAGGGGGCAGTGAGTTTATGTTAATGAGGGAGGAACAATTCAGAAAAGGAGGTGAGAATGGTTGCACAACTCGAAGAATGTAATCAATGTCACTGAATTATACGTGTAGAAACTGTTGAATTGGTGTATGCTTTGCTGTGTATATTCCCAACAACAACAACAAAATACATAAAATTTAGAGAAAAAAAAATAGGGAAGGTTTTTAGAGGTGAGTAATAGTGGAATTGAGAATAATATCCCAGGCAGAGGGAGTAGTAGATGAAGTGTAGTGTTTATTCATATAATAACGGGGTTTTTTAATTTGTCTGAATAATAGGGTATAAATAAGGAGATAGAGAGAAATCTGTAAAGAAGGTTTGGGCCTAGAGGATATTAGAAGCAAGGCTGCTGAGTTTGAATTAAGTCAGCAAGCCATCAGAAACCACGGGCTGTTTGTGAGAGGGAGAGTGACCTGATTATGGCTTCTCTTCAGAAAAGTCATCTGGTAGCGTGGTCGGCGGTATGAACTCAGGGACTTCAGGGCCACTGCAGTCATCTAAGGCCTGAAAAGATGTGGTGCTACTGGGCAAAGGCAGCAGGGACAGACGGGAGAATGATGGCAGAGGCAGAATGAAGGCAGAGGCAGAATGAATCTGTAACATACTGGGAGTGAGGAGGCAAAGACCCTTGAAGAATTCAGCTTCAGGGAATGGGTTGATTATGGGAAACTGGAATATCAAAAGGAGGAATAAAATTAGTCATGGGGAAGGGATTTCATGGGTTCAGTTTCAGGTATCTGAGTTTTGAGGTATTGTTGGGCCAAGAGGGAGGTGGAAATGTCAGTGTGTGTTTCTGATGAGAAGATACCACTAAAAGTGCAGATGTGGGAGTTTTCTGCAGGAAGGTGCTAACTGAAGCCCTGGGAGAAGATGCTTTTCTGAAGAAAGCAGAGGGAGAGGAAAGAGTACCAAGGCTAGGAGTCTTCAGAATATTTCCTCTGGAGTCAGGGAAGAGGGTTATGGGTAGGAGACCGGAGTGGAATCAGCAAAGGAAATGGAGAAGTAGTCATCCAAGAAGTGGGAGGGGAACCAAGAGAGCCTGTGGCAAGTTAAGGGGGAGGGGTGATATCATGACTTCACAGTGGTACTCACTTGTGCCTTACCAGAATGAAATGCCTCATCGGCACTCCCTAAAAATCACAAAAGGCAGTCACAGAACAATGTGGCCCCGTTCTTATACTCCTTTGTTGAAACTCAGGCATTTAGGGTTTTCCTTGACAATTTAAGAAGTAGGTGGACACCGATATATTTTTACCCAGTGTAAGTTCTTATTCTTCAAAGATGAAACTGTGTCCTCCAAATCTGTATTTTTATTCTCCAAATGAATTATTGGCCACTTAAAATCCTATGCTTAAGTATAAGAACATAAAGGAGGAAAAAGGCCTTAAAGTGGGGTTAAAATATATTCTACACAGTCCCCTTTTTCAGAACCTGAGGAATTCTGTTTCATTTTGAGTAACGAACCTCTCTTTTATGTAATATTTGTTATTTGTGTCTGATTCCAAAGTATAGCAATTGTTCATTATGAAAATGTTTAATAAAACAGAGAAAACCATGAAGAAGAAATAAAATTCACTCCAAATTCTACTACCCAGAGATAATTTCTGTTTACATTTTGGTTTCGATTAGTCCAGTCTTTTTTTTTTTTTTTTTGGTCTATTCCCTTACATACTATGTATTTTGTAAAAATTTTTCTGCATATTTTTATAAAATTGGCATATTATTATATATCTTGTAATCCACATTTTTCTTTAACAATATGTTTTGAATGGTATGTCATAAAAATATCATTAAATATTTATCTAGTACATATAAAATTTTAAAAAAGAGTCCCAACAAGCCACAGAGTAAAGGAGACTGGACCATAGGAGTTTCCTAGTGCTTTCAACCAACAATGAAAATTCCTTTTTAAAACGCAGTCAAAGAATCATTTGAAAACAATATTGCACTTGCAGAAGGAGAGAATAACTTCTCGACTTGCACAGAAATCAGCCTTTTCTCCCCCTTTTAAAGAGCTAGCACCACAGATCTGGGCCCAGTTTAACTGCCTCAGAACCAGGAGCTCATGAAAGGGAGAAAACGTGGGCCGTGCTGTCTCCACCACTACCATCACTTGGCTTTGCATGAAGCACTGACTTGGACTTAGTCACATATTTGCTCACTGACATGGCAGCTCGCTAAGCACACTGCCTCTCTGTTTGTTTTTCTCTGTTTATATTTCTCTGTTTGCTTTAAAATTTTTTGTTTGTAACGTTTGAGCTCTAAGACATATTAGAGCTCCCCCTGCTGGAATTTCTTTTAAATCACTGGGATTGTAATTAGGAAACAGTAACTCTGTCTCCATTTTTACCAGTTGGACTGATAGAAATGACCAGAAAGATATCAGGTGGTGCATTTAAAATTGGCCTTTGAATTCACCAGGTATCATGAACAGGCAGAAATGAGATGTTGGTGCAACACAAATCCTCTCTAAGTCAAATTCCTCATGATCATTTTTTTGTTTAAAACAGAGAATTGGAAGGTTAACTTTTGTATCAGTATTTCTGATTACCTATTTACCCATGTCCAAGTCACATACCCATGCCTGAAAAGTTCTTGTTCTCTCAGAAAGGGATGTAAAAGCCTTTCCATCTTCCCAAAGCAGAAATGAAGTTTCCGGTTTTATATACAGATTAAAGTCTTGCCTTTTTCCTCCCATCCTGGATTCTGTTTCGTCTTCTCCTTGACTGTTGATGACAAAAGGGATATGCACCTTAGAGTATACGCTTGTCTCTCACGCTGGTTAGTAGCCAGATCTCAGCACCTGCTTCCCACCATGTCTTATTTCCATTTCCTCTCCTGCTTAGCCCTAGTGGCAGGAGTTTGCCTCCCCGTCTTCCGGGTGCCTGGGGTGGGAGTGAGGGGAAAGGGAGAAAAAAAGAGGACAGAAGAATAGAAGAGGGTCACAAATCATTTCACTCCATCCACCGATAGGCAGAGTTTCTACAGAATGTAAACTCTTGGAGATCAGCTTGAGAATTTCCCAAACAGGAGGAAGGAAGGAAGGAGGAGGGATTGAGGGAGGAATCATTAGAAGGGACACTGCCTAACTTTGTTCGATAGCCATGTGCTTGTAAATCTTTTTAAAATATCACATCCTTTCTCTGTGTGTAGTTTTCTCAATAGTGTATTCCTCTTACCTTCTGCTTCTTAGCATCTCTTTTAGTCCCTTCCTCTCCCCCATCTTATCTGTTGTTAATGATGGCGTGCAAGAGGCCAAAATATAAAAAAATAATCTGAAAAGTAACGCTTTTTAGACACCAATTTTAATAAAATAAAAATCCTCTAGGATATCTCGTCTATGAATTAGGGTTTGGGGCAAACAAGTAGTTTTGGTACTTGTGATGAAGAGCGACACTTGATTTCTCAAACTGACAGTAACTTTTCTGGCTTTGTTTCCTTTGCACATAACTATTTACGGTTCCTGAATGCCAGTCCCTGCAACTTTCCCTACTTTCTGGAAGTCCTTCTAATCCCCCAACCTCCTTCCAACTCCAGGCTAGGTTAGGTGTCCCTGAAAGTCCTTAAACATAGTCCATCACAGCACTTATCTTCCTGTTGTCATTGTTTACTTGGCCTCTCTCCCCAGGTAGACTAGAAACTCCTGCGGAGCAGTGAGTGAATGTCTCCATTTCTGCATCTTGACTCTTGATACAGTGCCTAGCACATAACTAGGGCTTATTGAGGGGATGAAAGAGTACAAAATGAGGTGACCTGCAATGCTTAATAAAAATTAGTTTAGAAATTAGTCCAGTGTTTGGTGTATTTTAAGAACCACTTTAAACACAAACTCTCTCTCTTGTTCTGTTCTATTGAAAACCTTGCCAGGGTGAATGCTGTCATAAACTTCGTTTTGCAGATTGTAAACCAAGCAGAGTTCATCTGGGCAAATCATCCTTTAAACTCTCTTTCTGCCACAGCCACGGAAGTGGACATTCCTATACCATCCCTTTGGGTCCAAATTAGATATTTAAGACAATGTAAAGAAAGTGTGACAAAGCAGATTATATTACCATTTATCTCAGAAACTAGTTTATACAGGATATTACATGTTTGCACCATCAAATAAAACTCGGGGACTGTTTTTCCCCTTATGTCCATAGATCAGATTTCATGAATTGGTTCATACTTTCCCAGTGACATAGATGATAAAATTATAGGTTCATTTTCAAGGGGAAAGAAATGCCGGCTCTAATATACAACAAGAGTCACATTAGAGAATTCCTTAAACCTTTTAAATGACTCCAAGTCCTATGTTCTTTCCAACAATTACTGTAAACTATTCTTGGACAATATTGGCTCACTTTTAGTAAAGCTGAAAAGGCCAAAATATGCTGGATATCATCATATAGTATTTTTGATGATAAATTAGAAAATATCTTCCACGTGGACAAAATCATGACTGTTACAGCGTTTTTCTCAAATTAGCCTCATACCTTCTAGATATCTAAAATCTGTTTATTGACTCGATGCTCAAAATAAGAAGCAAACCACAAACACAATGTTGAAATGTGAAATACTCTGTCCCACAATCTGTTCTCTCAGGGCAGAGGTTCACAAGAGGAAGTAAAGGTCCTGGATCATAAGTAATTGCGTCTCCATTCTACCTAGAAGGGCACTCTGAATCAATTTATTCATTCATACTTATTGAAGTACTACTTGGGACACTGCCCTCTGTTGGTGTTGTGGACAGCAATAAGTTGTCTTAGTTATCTAGTGCTGCTGTAACAGAAATACATTTATTTTCTCACAGTTTAGGAAGCTAGAAGTCCAAATTCAGGGTGCCAGCTCTAGGGGAAGGCCTTCCCTCTCTGTTAGCTCTAGAGGAAGGTCCTTGTCTCTTTGAGCTTCTGCTCCTGGGCAGTCTCCATGTGGCTTGGCATGTCTCTTCCCCTATCTCTGTTCTGCTTGCTTGTTTAATCTCTTTTATATCTCAAACGAGATTAACTCAAGATAAACCCTACACTAATCCTTCCTCATTAACATAATAAAGACAACCCATTCCCAAATGGGATTATAACCACAGGCATAGAGGTTAGGACTTACAACACATATTTTAGGGGGACATAATTCAATCTATCACAGAAGTATAAGGAGTAATCTCTGCTCACAGG
Source organism: Dugong dugon (assembly GCA_030035585.1). NCBI lineage: Eukaryota > Metazoa > Chordata > Mammalia > Sirenia > Dugongidae > Dugong > Dugong dugon. The sequence goes on from CM057462.1 coordinate 172,273,688, forward strand.
AAGTTCATAATGTAGTTCAGATGATAAGATATGCATGCATGCCCCAGACCTTGAAAAATGATGCAAGGATTAAATATTTCAAGAGGGTCATGGAGAAGCAAGGCATTTCACTTCCTGGGATGGAGATGCACTATGGTGAACCCCCACCCAAGCTGATGACTCCAGAGGTATGTTTGCCTGGAGCAGCTCCAGAGACAAGTGGTTCCGCGGAGCCCACTTTGGGAAGTGTTCTTCGCAATTTCAGAAAACTCAGAAAGCAGTTTTCATTTTCTTTTGTTTTCTAAGAAATTCGTCAGATGTAGCCAAAATAAAGGAGGTGCCAGCAGATGTAACTCTTCTGTTTTTTTTGGATCTATTTCAGCAATAAAGTAAAGAAGTTGGGCAAGTTGCTATCAGATTCTAGTCATCCTTAGAAACCTGGGGTCTATAACGCTCCATGTTCCTAGATGTAATTATGTGTCAGTTGAATTTTTGAGAGTTATACAGTGAAACCAGTGAGAGCCAGAACTTGACAGGACTGCCTTGCTTTTCTGAGTCTCACAAGTTTTCCACGTTTGGCAGGTGCAGACACTACTTTTCTGTCTTCTCTATTGAATGGAAAATATTTGAGTTTTCCTTCTCTGACAGGTTGCTAACTTACCCAGGTTCTGGCTTTCACAGGTTTTACTGTATTTTAAAGCTTCAGTTAGATTTAATAAGTAGAACTTGTGGCATAAAAGGAGCCTCTTGCAAAAAAGGCTACCTTTATGCAAATAACTACCCTCCAAGGCAGTTATCTTTGCTAGAAGTGCCAACTTTTGTATGTATTCTTTAAACATTTTCCTTTTTAATTTGGTTAACTTACAGGTTAGAGTTCAAGCCTACCATTTCTAAATATGAGAATTTGGACTGCAGGTTTAAAGAGACTTACTTTCTATACTTACTTGCATTTTCATAAGCAAATACAAGCTTCCTTGAGCAAGTATTCGTTAGTAATAACTAACAAGAAAACTGCTCTAGTATCGTATGTTGATCTCTATAATATAAGCCCAAACTGATTTGACCCGTGCTTAAGTCTGATTCCCAAAGACATTAAACTGTTTCTACAGTTATTTCTTCCTCCTTCCTAAGATTTTTCTCAGTACTTTCTCTTTTTGCTCTTACTTTATCTGTCAAATGAACTGATGTGATAATAAAGTGAGGTCGAAAATCATTTATTATGCTTTAGAACAGTGGTTCTCAAAGCCCAATCCCAGGGCCAGCAACATCATCATCATCTAAGAACTTTTTAGAAATGTCCCAACCCATTAGAAACGCTGTGTGTGAGGTCCAGCAATCCATGTTTAACAAGCCCTCCAGGGGATTCTGACGCACGCTCCAGCGTGAGAACCACTGCCTTAGAACATGCCAATAGAACTGTCCAATCTAAAGAGCCCCAGGCTAGGAGTCGTGAGATCTTGGTGTAAGCATAGGGAAGGAGGGAGACTGAGCTCATAGCCCAGTCTGGCTCACACATTTACAGTCAGACAATCCCCACTTTCCATCATGAGGACCAGGCCATTTCAGTCATCGGTATCCCACTAGCCGGAAGCAAGAAGTTAGAGGAGTGGTGGTTCCCATTCCACCCCATACGCTAATGCCCCAAAGAAATTTGCCCTATTCAGGTCTTCCCTGACCCCTATTAAGAATAGCCTCCCATCATGAACACTCAGAACCAGCTGATCCAAACAAGAGCAGATGAAATTTTAATTCTTCATTTTCAGAAGAGAATAAGATGAGGCAACAAATAATGCATTTTCCTCTCTTAGTGGTGAAACCAGCTTCTCCCCCACAATGCCACCCACCCTGCGTGAGCATTTGACTTTCTTACAAAACTTGTCATTGTCCAAAATACTGTAACCAGGCCATCCCTGAAGCTACAAATACAAGTTGGAGTCTTACATGGTTCCCTTTGATTTGGAAGCAGAAGTATGGCTCTTCTGTCGTAGCCATAAACTGCCCACATGCAACACGGTGTTTCAGTAAACACTGAAGTGATGCAAGATGCTCTGTTTCAGTATAACAGGTTACTTAATGAAGCCCATCACTAAACAAAATAACTAAGGAAAATTTGGTACAAAACAAACAACTTGGCTTTGCTCAAAACAGTCTCGTGAATGAATGTCTTTGGAAACCCTCTGAATGGTTGGGAACTGGACCAATGAAATGAACCTTACCAGTAAACCTTAAGTGCTGTTCTGGTGTTGAAGTTGGCACACATCTTAGCATTGCTTATTAAGAAAATTCACCCTGAAAAACTTAGTGTTCCTCTTGAATTGCTTTCTGGTAACATTTTACATATAGCTTACTGGTGTTCTTTTAATCGTTTTAGAAACAAAATGATACTCATTTCTTCTTGGAGGGTGGGAAGTTCTTATGGCCTTAACTATTCTAGGATTTTTAATTATTAAGCAACTACATATATGGGTTACTTTAACCTGAAACTGGAAATATTTTAAATATGTCATATTTGTTTTGAGAGGATATGATGGAAATGCTATCTTTTATTCTTCAGTCATTAATCCACCAAACAAGTACGCAGTGCCTATTCAGTGCAAAGCCCTAGAAACACCCCTAAAGAGCTCAAAATGAATAATTTCTCCAAACTTATTTATCTGAAAAAAAAAAAAGCACTCTGATCCAAAGATCATGCTAAGTTCTGGGATACTCTGGTGACAAGACAAACAAAAAACCTGGCATATAGCAGGAACTTATATTCTGGTCTCCTACCTTTGTCTTTTTTCTGCAGTTGCCTATTACTCTTGCCCTCTTGGCCCATCAGCAGGGACCAACGACTGGGGAGGAGATTAATGAAACTTCCTGCACCCATCAGAGTATTTAAATCTTTCCGTTCTCTATCTCCACCATTGGACTCTTCCCTTCAGTCCTCATCACTTAATTTTCAGTTTCTTTCACCTCTTATTACAGACCTGCATCCTCTAACAACTTCCAGGTTTTATATGCAGTAGTTAAAATCGTATTTGCTCCTGCTTTGAGCACACTACTATGTTCTCAAGCTTCCCGGAATATTTTTTCAGAGTCTGAGTTATAGAATTTTGCCCTACTTTTCCACTTAAAATGGGGCACTTTATAGTATGGAATAGTTTACATCTTTGTTCTACTCCATTCTTATCCCACTCTGAATTGAATCGGAGTTCTTTAAAATCATGCAGTATGATGCAGTCCACATAGTAGATGCTCAGTAAATAATGCACTTGATATATAACTGGAAGACATGTGACAGGTCATCTAGTCTGAGTCCCCTGTATCATAGATGAGGAAACTGAAGCTTAGAGGAGTTGAGTGGATTAATGGTGGTACAAACTGACAATTTGAGCTAGACTCCACATCTTTTGACTTCTGGTCTAGGACTCTTTCTATATAAGCACGCTGCCACCATCAAATATAAGCCTCTGACAGATGCCTCAAAAGTGTTGTATTTCTGGCCTCATTGGACCTGCTTGCCTTGACCTGGGCAAGACTCTAACCTGGCTAACCATCTTTGTTTAGGCCCTTTTCACACATTCATTTGTTTGGTCGTTATTCAATAAATATTTATTTACTGTCTTCTAATCACATTATACTAAATGCTGGATACATGTAAAAATAGAAAACATGTGGTCTCTGCTCTCAAGGAGTTCGAAATCTGTTGGGGGGAAGGGACATAGACAATAATCTAGTAACTAAGTAATTGCAAATATGGGTAAGTGCTCTGAAATACACAAATAGCATGAAATGGTAGTGGATGGGGAGGTTGAAAATATGGGATGGTTAGGAAAGACTGAGGAGTGACCTTTAAACCAAGACCAGAAAGATCAGAAGAGAGCCCAGTTTACATTCCTTTCTCTCTTGGCTGCAGTCCTTGGTCTGAGCATATGCATAAAACACTTTCAAACCCACCATGCCATCCTGCCTGTCACTAAATCTGTAGCTTAAGGTTCAACTTTTTTCAAATAAAATCCCCTAGTTAAGTCTCATTATTGAACTTCCTGGTAGAGTTTCCCTCCTTCAAGTTCAAATTCTGGCCACCCTGCCTGCCTCCCATAATTGCTTAGTTGCAAAGAATACATGATTATTTGACAAACTCCCTGAGGGCAGAGAGTCTATTACTTAGTATATGATCATCATCATCATCATCATAATCCAAACACCTACTAAAAAGTTAAAGTAGTCAAATACTTTATAGGTGGAGTTTCCAAGGGTCTGAATCCTACATTTTGCCACAGCAGTAATTTATTAACAGATGCCCTTTTATTATGGAAAGATCAATAGATACCATAAACATTCATAAATTATTTCTTACTTCCAAGGAGTAACTTCTACTTATTCATTTATTTGTCAAACATTCAGTGACTGAATGACAAGCACTGAGCTAGACTCTGTTGGAATTGAAGATGAGTAAGACAAAGCCCATTTCTAATCAGTGAAGCTATACATATAAGCCTAATAAGAATTCAGTATGATAATTATTAATAGAAATATGATGAGATGCTATAGAAGCAATTGTATCCAAATAGAGAAAGGGAGGTAGGTTCAGAGAAGGCTTCACAAAGGTGAGTCTTAAAGGATGAATAGCAGTTTCAGCAAGTGCACAAGAGGACACTGAGAACGTAGCATGTAGCAACCTACTAAACACTGGATGGAACAAGGTAAATGGACACGCCCTTTGACCTCTAGAAACTTCACATCAAAGGAGAAAATGATGCAGATTCAAGATTCAGGACATTAGTTAAATAAATATGGTCATTTTAAAAGAACATGAATGTGCTAGCAAAGGGGCAGGTGGTTTTGCATGGTAGTAAGTGAAAAGGAAATTGGAGAGGATTTTCCCCACTGTGGAATTGCCAAAACATTTCAGTTGGTCAGGTTCCTTTCTGTAGGAAGAGGACTTATTTGTCTACTCAAATTAAGCACTAGTATTGATTGGTATAATTTTGCTGTTGTGCCTATAAAACATCTCTAATTACACTTTTAAAAATTGAGTGCCTGCTTCTTTAATGAGGCTGTACATGTAGACCAAGAGGCAGTCACTCAAACAGAACAAGGGGATACTGCATGGTTTAAAATCAGGAAAGGTGTGTGTTAGGGCTGTATCTTTTCACCATATTTATTCAGTCTGTATGCTGAGCAAATAATCTGAGAAGTTGGACTATATGAAGAAGAACGTGCCATCAGGATTGGAGGAAGATTCATTAACAACCTGTGTTATGCAGATGACACAACCTTCCTTGCTGAAAGCGAAGAGGATTTGAAGCACTTACGGATGCAGATCAAAGTCTAAAGCCTTCAGTATGGATTACACCTCAATGTAAAGAAAACAAAAATCTCACAACTGGACCAATAAGCAACATCATGATGAATGGAGAAAAGACTGAAGTTGTCAAGGATTTCATTTTATTTGGATCCACAATCAACACCCATGGAAGTGCAGTCAAGAAATCAAAGTACATATTGCATTGGGCAAATCTGCTGCAAAAGACCTCTTTAAAGTGTTAAAAAGCAAAGATGTCATTTTGAAGACTAAGGTGTGCCTGACCCAAGCCATGGTATTTTCAGTCACCTCATATGCGTGCAAATGATGGACAATGAATGAATAAGGAAGACCAGAGAAGAATTGATGCCTTTGAATTTTGGTATTGGTGAAGAATATTGAAGATACCATGGACTGCCAGAAGAATGAACAAGTCTGTCTTGGAAGAAGTACAGTCAAAATGCTCCTTGGAAGTGAGAATGGTGAGAACATGATACTTTGGACATGTTATCAGGGAGGACCAGTCTCTGGAGAAGGACATCATGCTTGGTAAAGTAGAGGGTCAGAGAAAAAGAGGAAGACCCTTAACAAGATGGATTGACACAGTGGCTGCAATGATGGGCTCAAGCATAACAACGATTGTGAGAATGGCACAGGACCGGACAGTATTTCATTCTGTTGTACATAGGATCACTATGAGTCAGAACCAACTCGAGGGCACCTAACAACAACAACTACAGAGCTTTGAATTGGAATGCACTTTCCCAAGGAAACTTTCCCCTTAAAGCCTCTGAGATATTTTTCAGGTGCAGGAAGAAAAAGCAACTCTACTAACATCTGAGTTTGCACTTAAGTATTTTTAGCATTAGTCACCAGTATCTCATTTGCTTTGATTTTTCCTTCACCATCTAATTTCGTTTAATATCTCTGTGATTTTTAACAATATTTCATTACTGTTTTCATCTTCAACTTTTCTAACTTCACTTCTTCACAGCTAAGAAATGACATCGGATTTGATGAATTTAATGTTTCCAGTGCAGAAAATAATTCCACAACATTTTAACTACAAAGGAGTCTTTCTTTAAAAATCATTTGGAAAGCCTTATCGAAAAAGAAAGTTTTCGATTTGTAGAACTTTTTGAATTTTGTTGGTGATGAAAATTATTCCCCTAGATACTACCTATGAGGTCCAGTACACACACCAAAAAAACTTACTAATAAATTTAGGAGATAAATGAAGGGGATCAGGGAATAAGTAATATTTTTTGTTAATGGTAAGATTCTCAAGTACAGTAATATTTTATTATTTAGGGTTTTCTTATTCAGAAACCTCAAGCTATCAGAAACATTTTTACCAACCAGAAAGTGAGCAATACTATAACTACAGTACTATTACTACTACTCCCAAAACCTTTAAGGCCCACGATAGGAACTAGAGCCCATGCAATTTATGCAGGCACTCACCTTGAGCTTATTTATACTTATCGTAAAGAATTCTAGAAACCTTGATCTTCTGATTTTCTCAGCTCCCGCAAATTATAAGCAAAATATGAAACAAATTGGAGACAGCTACTGCTAAAAGTAACGAGAAATGATAACTAACATCCTAATAGAAAAAGAGGCAGTATATAAAGCAGAAATAAAACTTCAAAACCATGGTTGTCTGGGGCCTAATATACCTCATTAGTTCCCAGAGATGACATATCTTTGCACAGTTCACTCTATGCAATCACTATACTCTATTTTTTAAGGCTCAGAAATGTGCAGTATATTTCAAATGGTGTTCAAATGATTTAATATTTTTATTTTTAATAAAAATTTATTAAATAAAAATTTAATAAATTTTATTTAATATTTTTATTATTATTATGGGGGAGACTTCTATTTTGAGAAAGGTTTGTTTATGAAAAATACCTAATTTTTGTTTTAAAATGCTGGATGAAAGGGGACAGTGTAGAAATTATCACAGCTTGCAGCCCCTCCTGCTGGCCTGTGTGTGCATGAGCATGTGCCTGAGGGCTCCTCAGGGTCCCAGGAACAACTTCCTGCTAGATATCCTATTTGTTTCTTTACCTTTCTCTTTCTCTCTTTCTAGCCGGAGACCACCCCCATCACCAACTCGTCCCACTATAATCCGTCCACTAGAATCCTCCCTGTTAGACTAAACGAAGTGTCTGACATCGCAATTAATTACTAATGAATTATGCGAAAGCAGCACATTTGATAACCGTTGCAGTAACTCATGAGTAGTCGCGTGTGTGGACATCAGTGGGCAAGTAACCAGTCTTACTAATGTACTCATCACTTGTTCTTCATTGCTTCTAATGTCAGACTTTTGGGGTTTGACTTCTGAAATCTGCTGACACATGGAAGCTTTAGATGTTATATTGACTATGGTGGGTTTGTGGAGCAGCCCTGAACTTCGGGGACCAGTTGCCGACCCCTGCATATATTTGAAATTGCTTTGGTCAGGTTTTCCAGGTTACCTACCAGGTAACCCATTCATATAATCCTTAAGTGAAATGAGATGGTGGGCTTAGACTAAGCCCTACATACTTCTTTTCTCAACATTCTGTTTAGGTCAGCAGCAGTTCTGTTGTCTGTTATTAATGCTACTGCCTACTCCATAATTACATATTTCCATCCTCCTGCCTTCCTCTTTATTTCATAGGACTGTTAGAAAGTGATTTTTTTTTAAATTAGGATTCTGTAGAATAAAACTTTTCCAGAAGCACAAGATAGTTTGCAAAGGAAAAGCAATGCATTGCTTGCTCATGAGAGCTTCTCCTCATGCCAATGTGTTTTGCTTCATGGTAGAAGCATATCCAACAGTGAATCAAAGCTTGTTTTTCAATAGTCAGTCAACAGATTTGGCGAGTTAGTGTCAGAGTTCCAGGAAGAAGCAAAATATCACATTTCTAGAAGTGTTTGGGGAAATAATGTAATTTCTTTATTCACTTATGTATTCACCTCCTCATAGGTTACAGTGATGGCTGACATGAAAAATATTTAATATTTCATATTGATATAATTTTTTGGCATGGCTAACTATACTTTGACACCAACTCATTTATTTAATTATTTATTTGTTAGTTTTGGTTGGAACAAAAAAAAAGTCTCTCTTCCCTGCTGTTTTGTAATTCCTTCATGTAAGAATTTATCCTAGCTTTAAAGTAGGTTCAGTGTAACTTTCCATCCATGATATGCTTTCTTAATAAATCTTGAGCCTTACTATGGGATGACTGTATTTTAAAGAATGGAACCAGGAATGGAAAGGAAGGTGAGTCAGTAAGAGATGCCACGGTTTAAGAACAGAGCTCGCGCTTTTTCAGTTGAACAACTTCAGGCGCTCTATCCAGGTCACTCCAGAAGAAGGTATTGAGGCATTGAGACCTAAGTAAATCAGCAATTTCTGAGATTTCTAAAATTTACACAGGCAATTTAGTCTAGGGGTTAATAGTTGAGTCTCAAGGCTGAGTTTTCAGACTACCAAGACAAGATGACTAGCATGTAGGAAGTAGCCAGAAGCCAACTGGGATTTTGTCTGCTAACTGTTCCCAGACAGCAGACAGAGTATTCCCTGAGGAGTGGCATCCCATGACACTATTTCATATTCTACAGAAGTAAATTATGTTTGGCCAACTGAAACGTCTCCCTTTGAAGGCAGCAAGCATGATTTGTATGTTAACGTAACTTTAATTTCCTGTGTAGATTATACCCAAAGCAGACACCCATAAAGTATGAAGTAAAAAAGCTTTTAACCACTATTAAAAAGAGAACTTGCCAAGTTGTAAGGCATTGTATTGAAAGGGTTAACAGCTAGCCCACTTATAAGAAGCAAAAAATCAGAGAATACAAGCTTTATAAAAAGGGCATTTAAACTTTTTAAGTAACAAGTGATTATACAAAGAACATCACCACCCGAAGTCCTCTCATATCTTATTTTTTCTCATTGGAAAAAAAATTAATTCTGTGAATGGAACAGATGTGCAAACACATACTCTATTTTAAAAATAGTGTCTCAGCTAAATGGAAAAATCTTAAGTAAACCTCCACAGAAAAAAAGAATAATCTGCAATGAGATCTTTTCATAAAACTCCCTCTTTTTAGGATTCCCTTTGCTTCTTCCTTTGAATTCTCTACAATAAGCAGCTAACAGATTATAAACTTCAGGATTTGGCCTTCTGCTAAATGTGGTTTTGCGTTTTGCTGTATTTCAAAAATTTCCTTCTGTTAAAGGAAAATATTGTGGATAACCACTGGTATGTTGTAAGAGCAGCATAAACCAGGTCAAAGAAAGTTGGAGATTTTTTTCCACGTTTCTTTCCACTGATCTTATGGAGTCATAAACAATAGTGTTTGTTATCTTTGGCTTTTACGCTTAAATTACAGTCCAGCCATTGCACTGTTGCAATTGTCGCCCTTTGGGGTTCGTTGTTGCTCTTTTCTGCTTCTAAATTATTTCTAATAGAACACAGTCTCCCTGGAATCTCAGTGGTCACATTGGAGACTATTTCCAGCTTGCTGCAGTACTGCATCACACTATCAGTATGAATCCCATTTCTTAAAGAGTATGTATTCTGCTAAAGGGAGGTGCCAGTGCACCTGAAGCTCTCAGATACGTAGTCTGAGGTGCAGCCTGCACATCAGATGGCATCTACCTGAGGAGCTTTCTAAGTGTTCCCCACACCACTTCTCTTTTGTGTGACTTCCTCCTGACTAATTGCTCTGATGTTGTCAACCCAGTAGACGTAGCTCCATCATGTCTAGTCTAATAAAATAAAACATTGAGTGTGCTTTAGGACTTGGAAAAAAATAACCAGTATATGTTTGTTTGATAGGTAAATCTAGCTTTATTGTCACATGCTAAATTTTGCATGCATATTGACTAACCAGAATAACCACTTACTCAATTGTGGACAGATTATTGAAATAGTATTGATTTAGAACAGGTATATTACATTTCCAAACATCATCTACCAAGATTACTCTTCTGAATATTGCTTTTAGCTGTGTTTTGTAACATAGAAGAGCAGTAGGGTCTGTTTATTAGCAAATTTCCTACTTGTTCAGATGCAAACTCATTCTACTCCCAATTATAATGAAACCAGTTCCTGTGATACAACTATAAGCCTTCTGAACTTAGAATTAAAAAGTAGTCATATAGGTTAATTTTATGACATTTTACTATAGACTATAGCCATAATTCTCAAATATGAAATGGGACCTAATACCAGTATGTGATAAATGTTGATGTTTTCTGTGTATAAACATATTTTATATGCATGTGTCTCTATGTATACAATACATACATAGTAAACTTTGTTTCTGTAAGTACATGTATTTTGTGCACCTTTGAGTAGGTAGGTTTAAAAGCACTTGTTAAAATGTTACAAGCATGAGTGTGATTGTATGTGCATTGTGTATATATGTACATGTATGGGTGTAAATATGTATACATGTGCTCAGTATGTGTATGTATGAATATATTTTCTAAACTGTGCTAATACAAGAGGTAGCTTTGGAAGATATGCCATAATACATGATAACAGTGATTCATTTTTCATGACATACATGAGGTATACACAGTTTTCCAACTCCAGGTTGTATTCCTTCTGAGAGGCACAAACCTCAGAACCACCATGATAATGGTAAAGTGACATCCACAGGCAAGTGCATTGGAATTCGCAGCACTGCTGTCTAAGAAGGAATTACCTTTGCCGATACAGTTTGATTTAAAAAAAAAAAAGTGTTTAAGATCCAGAAACCTACCTTTTAAGATCTCTAATTAGAATTCTAAATTTTTTTTGGGGGGGGGGTGGGAGGAGTTGTTGGTCTACATAGTTATTTTCTTTCTATGGTAAACATCAAAAGAGAAAGCAGAGGGATACAACAGTATAATAAAATCAGTGGATTTTTCTAAGTAAATTTGCTAAAAATTCAGGGTGAAGGTACTCAATACCTTGGAGGTAGGTCATCCACTTTTTCCAGTAAACATTCTTCATTTGGCAAATGGTATAAGTATTTTGAAATTGAGAGGAATCTCCTTAGCATTGAGAATAAAGGCTAAATAGTAGATCTCTAAGCTGTGGAATTCAATGGAAGAAGACAGTGTATGAGACTCAAGCCATGACTTTTGTATTATTGCACCTGGCGGACTTGCTAGCTGTGAGCTCAGAATTTAATAATGTGAATGACACTAGATGAATTTAGAGAAACAATTATTAGTTCACCAGATCACTCAACCCTTTATCAAAAGCTCAAATGTGTCTTCTAGGTAATCTTAATTATCCTGTCTAGTTGGTATGTTTAAAATTATGTGGTGCTCTGTATTGTAAAACTTTGATTACTTTGACGCCTGTGTAATATATGCATAGTTATTTGTGTGTGTATATATATATATGTGTAAGAGTGTGTGTATATATAAGAGTGTGTGCATGTGTGAGAGCAAGAGAGAGGAAACTCAAGGAAGAGTCTCCTGTTTGTCTTAAGACCTGTTCATACTGGTGAGACTTCTCACCTCTCTGGTCTGGAGTTTCACACATGGCTCAGCTCAAGGCATTAACTTCATTTTTCATTTTTACCCTTGAATTCCTTAAACTTTGCTAATTGTGTAATATTTTAAAAATTATGGTAAAAAAAAATTTACTGTGTCTAACCTCTTGCATTGTCTGCTGCCAACCTGATAAAAATTATTCCCCCCTAACCAGAAATTCCACCACTATTACTTGATTTGTATTTTATTTCATGGGTATAGCCTGTTTTGCTTGCCTGTCTGTTTTTCTCTCCCTTTTGTGAATCAAATTTCTAATTTTTCTTTTTTATGAGGGAGTATACAGAGCTAAATGTCATCTTCTCTGTTGATTCTTTAATTAATATGAGCCAGAATACTTTCTACTGTCTTCTTGGCACTTTTGGGATTTCTTAATGCTGGTATATGGACTCTGTGAATAGAATTTTTGAAGCAAGTTCCTAAAGCCTGAATTATTCTTGGAGGTCACATGCACCTATTGTGAAAATGTGAAGCTGTATCTCTGAACCTGAAATAAATTATAACATTTGAAGGACTCCCCCTTCTTCATTCTTGTATATATTTGAGTCATATCTGTGTATTAAGATTTCTAAATATTTATACCTCTTTTCAGAATTAGCCCAAAGTTACCAAAGTGGAGAATAATAGCATTTGCATCACTATCATTAATTTGGGGAAGGATGATCTTTTTAAAGGGAGCAAACTGGATAAATCAAAAGCAAGAGAGTGGGACACATTTTACTCCTGATGTGAGTCAGTGTTGGATAAGGCTGAAGAAGGACACAAACCCTAGACAGCTGGAGGGGCAATGTGACACCTCCCAAGAGGCGCCATGACATTTTGCCATTGAAAAGGTAAGCAGTCATGAGAAACACTGGAAGTAGAAGGAGGAAGGATGCTTTTTGCCCAGGTGTTAGATCCACAGAAGGCATTTCTTATAGCAGATAACTGAGCTTTGGACTCATTGGGCATAGAAGGGACAGTATACTCCTCTCGGTTCCCCAGAATTCAGAGAATGGAAGAAAGTTCAGCCATTACATACATCCTTGTCCTGAGTCTCCAGAGAACAGAAGACTTCATTACAAGGGTTTGGTGAGAGATTGGTATCTATCAATTAGTATTATCTATAGTCCTAGGTTGTGCCATCCAAAAGCAGAAGACAAGAAGAGGAGAGATGGTGGTTTACTTTCCCTCTGTGATCAGGAGATGGTCACTGTGAAAAGATGAACTGGACAGATTGCTGTGTTAAACCATCCTTTCTTGTTGTAATTTTTTATATCAATATATCTTCCATGAGAGGCTCCGTCAGTGTCTTCAAGGGAAGCTTCTTACTGGAAGAGAGTGGATGAGAATTGTGTTGTACACTTGTTTCTTTACTGCTTGATTCTAAAATATGTTAATAATATATACAGAATTTCCTACTGAAAGTTACCAAATTCAAAGGACCTTTTTGTGACTATTTGGAAGATTGCCAATTTGTGTTTTCAAAACAGTTCTGGTATCATTGTAAACATCTGCTCAATTTCTGTTTTCAAAGTTCTTGTTTTTCTGATGGAACTCTTAGGTCCTATACTGAGAAACGTGTCTGGTGCTTGGGTTACACGCACCAGCACTTCAACACATGCTTGGCATTGCCACTTTTAAGATCACTCGTTGGTATTCCTAGTAATTGGAATACATGTAGGAGACATTGGTTAAAATTACAACCTTAATTCAGAGTTTCCCAAAGTGTTTTCCGTGAGATTTTAACAAATTTTACACACAGATAAACCAAGGGTTTCTTGGTCAAATGTATTTCGGAAATGGCAACTTGAAATGTTTCTTTTCTGGACGACTTGACAGAAGCTTTAAAATCAGACTGTGTTGTGAATCTCCTAGAGAGCGTTAGTGTCTAATGTTTCTCAGACTTATTTGACCATACAAGCTTTATTTAGAGAGGATCTCAACAGGACTAATGTTCTGAGGTACGTGCCCTAGAAAACATGCCCCGGTGGCTTTAGGACAGAGGGAAAGGTATTGAGTGTGATTGTCCCAGTACAGACTGTCAGTAACAGATAGCTGGATGTAAGAAGAACAAGATCTCCCAACTCAGGACAATCCTCCTGGAGCTCGGGTTCTTTGTCACAGCACTGTCTGAATCTCAAGGAGGAAGGTCACATAGAAACAGGAAGCAAATTAGAGACATCCAAGCAATGAGTCACAGGGAACCTTATGGAGAATTCAGACAATTTCCTACTTTACCTTTTCTCTCCCACTCTCCAAAAAAAGCACACCTTTAAATTAATTGCATTCCCCCATGAGATTATTGGAAAGGAAGAGATCCAGGCTGATTTAAAATCCTTACAGATCATCACAGGAGAATTTAGAAGAATGCTATTCTTGCCTTTCTTGCCTCACTTTCCCATGCCTTCAGGCTCTTCTATAATTCTGGGATATTAAGTTACCTAAATGATGGGCAAAAGAAAACAAGCAGAGAAAGTTTTGTAAGATTTTAAAAGAAAGATGTTATAAGGCAGACCTTTCTGAGGGATCTTGCCAGAAGAATGTCACCCTCAGACCAGAGGTAGATCCAGGAGAATGTGTATAATTCATCGTTCTTATCGATAATTGAGTCTTTTACATATGAATTGTGTCCATGTTCCAGGCAGTTTTTCCTGCCTCTTTACCTTCCTGTTTTGGCCAAACACTTCATCTATGAAATTATATTTTTAAAACAGTTAAGAGGATATAACCTGAAATTATAACCTTGATTTAGGTAGGTCTGTTTATATGGCAGATACTAGTATGATGAACTGTAAAATGAGCTAGCAACTGAGTATTCAATAAACTTTCATACTGGAGGCAACAACAGTATGAGGCACCTTTGTAGCTCTTCGTGTATTTTTGGCACTTGCCTTCAGCACTTCAGCCCTGTGACTGTCAGATAGGAAATTCTGGGGAAGAAATAGCAAAAACCCAAACTTCTGAGATCTGTGATATAACTAACTCTGAAACTGAAATAGTATCATCATCAACAATGTTTTTTGGCAATGAGGGGAAGTTAGATACAGGATAAATGAAGACATAAAGAAAGGAGCTTGTGAGAGGATAAATGGCACCCTGATTTTTGAAACATTCTGTCAGTGAAATATATTTTTTTTAAAATTTTTTCCCATACAAAAATTTATACATACATTGTTATGTGGCCCTAATTGCTCTCCCCATACTGTGACAGCACACTCCTCCTCTCCACCCGATTCCCCATGTCCATTCAACCAGCTCCTAACCGTCTCTGCCTTCGCATCTCACCTCCAGACAGAAGCTGCCCCTTTGGTCTCTTGTATCTACTTGAGCTGAGAAGCACAACACGAGTATCACTTTATGTCCCACAGTCCAGTCCAATCCCTGTCTGAAGAGTTGGCCTTGGAAATTGTTTTAGTTCTGGGCTGACAGAGAATCCAGGGGCTGTGCTTTCCAGGGCTCCACCAGTCTCAATCAAACCATTAAGTCTGGTCTTCTTACTAGAATTTGAGTTCTGCACCCCACCTTTCTCCTGCTCCATCCAGGACTCTCTGTTGTGTTCCCTGTCAGGGCGGTCATTGGTGGTAGCCGGGCAGCATCTAGTTCTGGTCTCAGGCTGATGAAGTCTCTGGTTTATGTGACCCTTTCTGTCTCTTGGGCTAATACTTACCTTGTGTCTTTGGTGTTCTTCATTCTCCTTTATTCCAGGTGGTTGGGACCAGTTGATGCATATTAAATGGCCACTTGCAAGCTTTTAAGACCCCAGACACCACTCACCAAAATAGGATGCAGAACATTTTCTTAATAAGCTGTTATGCCAATTGACCTAGACGTCCCCTGAAAGCATGGTCCCCAACCCCTACCCCTGCTACTCTGTCCCTCAAAGTGTTTGATTGTTTTCAGGAAATTTCTTAGTTTTGGTTTAGTCCAGTTGTGCTGTCTGTCAGTGAAATATATTCTGAGACGTTCAAGTTTCTGATCCTGTTTCTGGATTAGAACACCAAACTGGCTCAAACAGGAAAGTGTTTCGGCATATGCTGACAGAATGTCCCTTCAGCACTGTGGACTTGCTGTTCGATTTAATGGCTCACCTCCCCACCCTGCTGAGGTACTTAAAGTGTCTAAAGCCCCTTCAGAACTCAAAAATAGTTTCTGTTTGCTGGGCAGGTGATAAATCTCATTGAGCCTGACAGGAATTTAATTACACTTTCTTCATGAAAACACCAGGGATACCCATTACCTGGATCTCTAAAGCTAAAAGCTTGCAGACCACCACCCCCCGCCCCCCCGCAAATGAAAGATTATGTACAAGTGACAAGTTCTTCATCATTTAAATGGATGGGAGGCCTCCTTAGTGTAGCTAGCTTAAATTAGACTGAAGAAATTGGTCTTGGGCTTTGGGGATGGTAAACTCATTTTTTTTTTTTTAAACCATTGCTGAGAAATAGCCTGGTCAGTTTGGCTCCATTAACATCGCACAGAAGATGAAAAAGAAGTTTGTTTTGTTTTTATATTTTGTAGACCTCATTGCTCCACGCACTGAAGTGTTACAAGAGTAATGTGGAAGTGAGTATGTTGTCGAACACCTGGATGAGTGGCCAAAAAAGAAGCCCCATGGAAAATAGGGTACTGCAATAGCCCCACAGTGCTATGGCTTGCTGTAATATTGAGTTCATTACCGATCTGGTTAGAAAGAGAAAATCAAAGTGTAGACTTCTGTTGGAAACCAACGGAAAAGCTTCACTTGGCCATTTTCCTACTTCTAGAGCTGTTTGTTACAATGTAGAGTTTACTGTATCCTCTCTAGCAGCAGATCATCTTCCTGGCAAACAAACAGCAAGAGAGGCTGATGTCAAAATGAAACACAGCTCTGGACCCTTATTTCACAACCGTGGGCCTGACGAGGTGAACGCCAGGGATGTAGAAAAGGATCCAGCGAACCAGATCTCACCCGGGACCCGGTTCAGAATAAATCACAACTTCATTTGCACTCTGAGACAGAGGGAATGCCTGCAAACTCCCAGGGTCACCAAGGACCAGACCTAGCTGCTTAGCTTCCCTTGGCCTGGTTCCAGCTATCACACATGGGCCTCTTCACCTGCAGCAAATTTTTATTCAGAAATCCTTTTCTCCAAGATTGACTCCTGATATCTCTGTGTTGAGATTACATTGCTCATTTGATCTCTTGACACCTTCTAATTTCCTTCACCATAAAAAAAAAAATTTCACCTGCCATATTTCTATATCAACCCCTCCTCTCCCCATGGATGTTTCACAGCATTGGTTGAAATCTTTGGAAATAACTGAGTGTCACAAAATCAGGGCTGAGAATCAAATACTCAAGTTATAAAGGTTTTTGGCTGTGGTACTGTTCCCAGTTCGCCTGAAAATGATTGCATGGATTTCAGTTTATCAGTCTGTGGTACAAAATAATGAGATTGTTGAGTGGGCTCAGATGGCTCATACCTAGCACCCTGCTGATAGCCAGGACAAGTCCTGGGAGCTGCTAACCTTGCCGTGTGACGTTCTTCCATTTCCCTGCATGTCTGCATGTTTTCTTCCAGTCGAATTTGACTTTTGTGGGGTATTTTTGCATGCTATATTTGGATTTGTTTTATGATTTTAGATGTTGTTTTCTTCCCCTGCATCTGTGTTCTTCTTTTTGTTATTTTGTTTTGTTTTGTTTTCACTAGGCGCCCCCCTCCTGCAGTTCCAGGACGGCCATCCTAACCCCCATCATTCACGTCCTTTTGTTTCCAACATGTCTGTCCATGGTGTGTAAAGAGCCTTTCCTTTGCACTGTATGTCATATGCACATTAAAAACTTTTATTTTTGATCTGTGTCTTTAATAAAAACAAAATTTATTCTATATAAAAACATGAAATGTGTTCAGTTTCTGTTTCTAATGAAGACTCAAGTAAAAATAAGAGTCTGTTTCAACTAAAACCAGGTAAGGTAACAAATACATAATTTGATCTTTTAAGGAGCTGAAATAGAAAAAGCTTGGTTTTAAATTCTTAAAGCACGTGATTTAAGATGTTACTTGGTGGAGAATAATAATCTATCTTCAATTGAAGCTTCTGTCCAGTAGAAGAATGAACATATGACGTAAAAATTCTAGGTGTCTAAAAAAGACACAGCAGACTGAATAACTTCACCCTGCCTGTAGGAATCCCATTAAAAAATATTATTTTCCTGTTTTTATTGTTTTTCTAAGCACTCTTGTAGGAAATAAAATATGTAAGATCATGAAAGAAACAGTAGGTCTGAAACAAACTTCACAAATTCTGTTTGGCAAATTCAGGGGAAAAACATCACTGAGAATAAAGTACAAGAAGACAAGGAAACGTTGCTGCCTTGAGAAGAAAGATCCTTAAAGATCTTTTAATGAAGAATGGAATCTATGAGAGTTTGGGGAAAAAAGAACTTTTTTTGTGCCATAATCTTTAATTCCAACACTGAAATTTTAAGCTATTGTGTTTTAAAAAGTATCCCAAAGATTTATCCAAATAAATGTTTACTATTAAGGTAATATGTATATCCTGCCAAATATGGAATCTGAAGCATGCCCAAAGTTTTGAGATTTAATTTTGAATGTTCTTGTTTGAAGACTGACATGGCCTAAATTAGAATTTAAAAGTATCTCCTCTTAAATGAGCTCACTTCTGAGTGTGCCTTACTTTAGCTTATTAAGATAGAAAACCAGGCAACAAAACATCAGAAGTGTTCCTCACTTTTTACTTCACACCCAACCTAGGCAAGCCCTGGCAAGAGAGGCATGTGGAAGATGTGGACAGGAACCCCCAGCGCTAAGGTGACAGCGCTTCATTAATAATGCTCTTTCTCTGGACCATAAAATCTTTTTTCAGGACTGATCCCTTCACTCAGAAGTGCAAAACCAGTTTACTTCTGAGGTTAAAATTTCATATGGCACGTTACATCCATTTTTTACTTGTATCTCACGTCAAGCGACTACCAGGTAGAATCACTGGTATCTAAGAAAAGTTCAAGGCCTCCACAGCAGGGAATCAACAGAAGCTAATATGTATACCTGGAGATGATCAAGTTGATGCAAAATATGTACAGCTTGCAACCTTTGCCCCTCCCTTTACCTCCAGGCCAGGCATTTGATTTTTTAATCAATACTCTTATTGGACAGCATTCCCATCACATAGCATTCCCATCCCAACAGACACAATGCTTCTAGATTATTTCATACCACCTCCCCAAACAAAAACAGTTGTCAATGGGAAGGTTTTCTCCAATTCATCTTTTTAAAGTATTCGGTACTTTTCCACCATGTTGTAAACGTGGACTTATTTTTATATAGTGTTACACAGTTTAGATGTTTAAAACTTAAATTGATCTGACAAACAATGAGAATGGGAAACTCAAGAACTAGCGGAATCAGGCTATTCCCTGGTAACCTTACTCGGTCTCCTCAATGAAAAACTACACTTCTTTTCTCACATTCTGTAAGCAAGAAAAAAAGGGGGGTTGGGGGAATCGGGGAGAAAGGAAGCATCCTGAAGTAAAATGAAACTGTGCTAAGGCTTGTAAATATGTATTTACTGTTAACAGTGTTTCTGTGTTTCATGATATACCTTTTTCCCATTCTCCCTACCCTCCCTCCCACCCTCAATATTTGATAGAGAGTTGGAAAGGTACAGCATGCTTCAGAATTAATGACAACTCAGGATGGGCAGGAGGAATAAAACTATTATACCCTTAATAAACTATTATTAAAAAAAAAATTGCTATCGAATTGATTCTGACTCATAGCAACCCTGTAGGACAGGGTAGAACTGCCCCATAGGGTTTCCAGGGAGTGGCTGGTGGGTTCGAGCTGTTGACCTTTTGGTTAGCAGCTGAGCTTTTAACCACTGCACCACCAGGGCTCCACTATTATACCCTTAATAAACCTTAATATACCTTAATAAAGGAGCAACTGGTGGATTTGAACTGCCGACCTTTTAGTTAGCAGCTGAACTCTAAACCACTGTGCCACCAGGGCTCCTTAATAAACATAATATTCCTTAAATACATTCATTCCTTTATTGATGCAGCAAGCATTTCCTGAACAACTTATTTAATTACGTCAGAGAAATAACAGGATAAACGTAGCTTACAAAATAGCTAAACAGGCAGTTACACTATAGTGTTACAACACTGGGAAAGTGTGGTTGTCTTTCATGGAGAACTGCTACTGACTTCAGGGCAGAAGCAGCTGTTTGAGTTCTAGAATCAGATTAACCGCTTTACTCTCACATGTTAATGTTCCAGAACATGGTGATTTTGACCTCAGACAAAGAAAGGCACAGAACTCATTTTTAGCCAATTAGAAACCAAATTTTCATTTCTAATGGAATGATACCAGACTCTAAATTATGCAGGTGTTGGCTGAGAAAAAGACATATTGGTATTGAAACCGTGGGCTGTTAACTTGCATTGGCTTCTAACAAAAGGCTTTGGACTGAGAAGGTACACTGCACAGCCTCCCACGGGCAGCAGTGCACTAACCTGGACATCTAAGAGATGGAGAGGAGAGAACTAAAGGTAAGAAACAAATTTTAAAACCTCCAGTCTTATCCATGGGAGGTTTCACTGGTAAGTAAATGTTTATAAGCCTTGGGAACTACATATAGACTGAGGGATGTTTCAAAAGACATCCTAGAAGTTGAAAATCAAATGGAGATGAGATAAACTCTGCTGTTCCATTACAGACGTGGCTACTTTTCATGGCTTTGGAACATGATGCACTTCAATCCTCATTATTCTATAGTTTGAAAAAAAATGTACTTGTCAACACCTATGTTTTATAACTCAGTATTATGATTTTAAAAAAATCCTCAGAAAATTGTTATTGGATTCTTTAGCGCAGTTCCCTGAGATTCTAAAGTAAACCTTTCCAACTGTGAACTCATTTTAAAAGCATGAGCCTCACTCACAGCGGATTAAGATTACTGAAAAAGAAAAAACCTTTTGCAGCCCTTTAAAATACAGAGTGTATAGATGAATAAATCACATTGAGCTTATGATACTATACTTCCTGAGTACCATTGAAAGGGACATACCAGCTGTCTCTACTACAATAGTATATACCCTTTTTCTTTTATAATAAAAGTTACTATTGAATTGCAATGCTGTTAGCATTAAGATCAGACTAGGTGGCAGGCTATTGGACAAGTCAAAACAGTGAACTGCTACTTCTATACTCGGTGTTCAATCAAATCAATTTGCTAGGACTTTATATCAGGTCTTGATTTTCAGCCTGAGGCTGCATCTTCAAGAAACCTCAAGAATATTAGCCATCACCAGTATAGGCATGGACTAGAGAAAGCCTCAGCAATCCCTGGGAGGCCAAAGAGTCTTAAAGATCCTGAAGACAGTCACCAAGAAGTCACTGAAGTTGGCTCTGCAGGAGTACCCACCTCTCAAAACCACGGCTAGCAAAGTATATTTTTGAAGCTTCATATAACACTACCAAAAAGCCTAGTCACTCAGACTCTTTCAGGGCTATTTTTTCTTCTCCTGGTGCTCAACAAAGAGCAAGTTTGAGCCAAAGAAACAATTCCTTCTGCAGCCTTCTTTTTCAAAGACAAAAATACTCTCGGTTGCATATACAAAAACTGCTGGGGATCCTAAAGATCTGTTTATTTTGCAGTTTACAAAAAGCAGGAGGCCCACAGTGTTCCACTAACCGGAGTTCAAATGTTACTTGGGTGGCGTAAGGCCACGGGCCATCCTGGGGTGAGCAGGGAGCCGGCTGGCCTTGGGGAGCAGAGCTGTTCCTCTGACCCAGCTTTACAGGGGCCCACGGGACAGTAACTTCTCTTGACCTCAGCCTGGGTAAAATCAATGTGATCCATTGTCCCAACAGCACTATAATCAGGAGTACAGAAACAGTCTGTTTAGGACAGAAGACAGGAGACCTTGGGCTGGTCCTTGGTGTCAGTGGGTGCAGAAAGGGCCGTTTGCAGCTCCCTCAGGGCCCCTGCATTACTTGATGGGCATGAGGAGGCTCCAGCACAACAGGGTGGCCAGGCCCACGGTGCTGAGCAAATGCCGGGCAGTTGGAAACAGAAGCTTTCTAACTACCCCACCTCTGAGGAATTCCCTTACTGGTCACAGTAAAGTGCCTCGGAGGAAAATGGTGTTTTGGTTTGGTAAGCGACTGCTATTGTTTTCCCAGATAAACCAATACTGATGGCACCTATGAAGTGGAAAAGAAAAAGAGGCCAAAAGTGTTGGCGTGGTCTAAGCTAGCTCACTCCAACAGGTTTTCTGCCATTTCTATTCTACCTATCCCATGAAGCCCAGCACTCCCAGGCACCCCCAAGTGGTGGGGGAGTGTGCCTCCTCAGGCGTCACCTCCCCAGGGCCTTGGTCCTGACTTTACTTAAGTTCAGCTCTGGCTCTCATCTAAGCTCTGGTCACTTTGCCACTACAAATGATACCACCCCGCTGCTGGAAGTTTGCAGTTTTCAGAAAGTTTGTGCCATTATCCACAGAAGGCCCCTGTCAAAATGCACATTACCCAGGGAATCAGCACATTAACCCCACCAGCAAAGAGTAATAGCATGTTCATGATGATGTGAGACCTGCACACAAAGACCACATTGCCTTCAAGGTGAAGAGGCGGCTCCAGAAATCCACCCCTCCTCCCCACCAACACGCACACTCTTACCACCACTATCTGCTGTGAACCCAACCAAAAACCCAAATGCATCTCCTTCAAGTCAGTTCCAACTCATAATAACCCCATGTGACAGGGTAGAACTGCCCCATAGGGTTTTCTTGGTTGCGATCTTTACGGAAGTAGATCGCCAGGCCTTTCTTCTGCAGTGCCACTGGGTGGGTTCAAGCCATCAACCTTCAGGTTAGCAGCCCATCACAAACCACTTGCACCACAGAGGTACCTCCCTTGAGCCCACTGGGACTTATATCTTTAACCCTTTATCCCAGTTCACATCAGTCATCACAAGAACCCCCAGATGGCTAGGTTGCCCTCCTCTCCTGGCCTCTAATCCCCATACAGTTCTGTACATGTCTATTCCGTCCCCTTTTCCCACCCCTCCCCTACTGAAGCCCTTCCACTGTGCCCTCTGTAATTCACTACCCATGCGCAGCACAACCTCCTGTATCTTCAGTCCTCTGGCTGTGTCCTTCACCTTCCTGCTCTGACAAAGCCAGATTCTCCGCTGAGGGCAGTGCTGCCCTTGCAGCCTCCTCAAAAGGTGGCCGCTGGCCGCCATAGCCTTCAGACTGCTGCACCTGAAGTGGGGTAGGGATCCTGTTCCGCGGTTTTGCTCAGACCATTC
Organism: Dugong dugon; assembly: GCA_030035585.1. NCBI lineage: Eukaryota > Metazoa > Chordata > Mammalia > Sirenia > Dugongidae > Dugong > Dugong dugon. Next base: position 172,296,811 of record CM057462.1, read on the forward strand.
GCCCTCCTCCCTAGAACCCCCAGCTTTGAGCGTCACGGCACCAGATTGCAGCACATACAGCCCCTCATCCTTGCCTTCATCTACCAAGCTCAGTTCATTCCCCCTTCTCCATGATTTTAGCTGTTTCACCATCACTCTTCCCAGTACTACTGCTGTCTTAATTCTTAGGGATTTCCACATACCTGTAGGTAATCCTTCTAACCCCCTACCTTGCTTCTCGTTTTCTTGGACTTCACTCCTCCAGTGATCTTGCCCTCCGCCCTACCTCAGCTACTCACTCCCCTTGTCTTTATCCACTCTCAGATCTCCACTTCCTATTTTCTAGTCTACTCCCTCTATTCTTATAACCTCCTGGACCTCTAACATTTTTATTGCCCATCATCCCCTTGAGGTTCACTCTCCTTCTTACCCAACTTGAACTCCATGGTCAATCATCATAATCATGCCTCTTTGTGCATGTGTGTGTGTGTGAGAGTGTGTACATACATACATACCTTTCTCCCTTAATGTTCTCTCAGTTTGATAAAACCACCACCCTGGGTAAATACACCTCTCCACCTACTCTGGTGTGTACCCATGTAGCTGTTCATGGTCTGGAAAACACACAAACACAACCAAACTGACTGGTTTCACTTTAAAGTAATGACTACATACTCAAGTGAATCCTTACTACTGTCAGGCAATTTTACTAAGCGTTCCTAATCCGTTCACTCTCCCAGTGTCCTTAAATATATCACATCTTCTCTCTCCTCCCTTCCCCATTCCTTCTCCCCCATCTCACTCTCAGATGATTACCTCACCTCCCGATTTCCTGAAAAAACTGAAGTAGTCAGAAAAGAACTTCCAAAGATTTCCATCACCTCATCTACCCTCTTTCCAGCATCTTTATCCATATATGCTGCCTTCCCACTTGTTACCATAGATGAACTGTTCCTGGCCTTGTCTAAAGCCAATCCCTCCACTTGTGTACTAGATCCCACCTCCTCTTGCCTACTCATGAATATTGCTCCAGCAACACTCCCCTCTCTCCCGCATCGGTTTTTACTCTGTACGATTTCATTTCCACCAGCACATAGACATGCTATCATTTCTCCCATCTCAAAAAAAAAAAAAAGAAATCCTTGTCCTCACTTCCCCTTTCAGTTTCTGTCCTGTTTCTTGGCTGCCCTTTGGAGCAAAAATCCCAGAAAATTGTCTGTATTTTCTGCCTCCAATTCCCCTCCTATTCTCTCTTAAACCCACTCCAAATAGTGTTTTTACTCCCACCACTCCACCAAAAAAAACCCTGCTTATTTCAAGGACTCCAATGTTCTTCTCCTTGCTAAGTCCAATGGTCAATTCTGTCCTTGTCTTACTTGATTTATCAGAATTTGATAGTTGATCACCCCTCCACCTTAAGACACATTCTGCACTTGGCTTCCAGGATACTAAGCTCTCTTGGTTTTCTTCCTGCCTCAGTGGTTGTGCTGTCTCAATCTCTTTGCTTGTTCTTCTTCTCCCCTAGATTTAAATTCCGTCTTTGGGCCTCTTCTCTGTCTATCCCCACTTCCTTGGTGATCTTGTCTAGTCTCAGTGATTTACAATTCATATACCAACAATCTCCAAATTTTTATCTCTATTCCATACATGTCTCCTAAACTCCAGACTTGTATCTTCAACTCCTTACTCAACATTTCTGCCTGGATGTCTAAAAAGACGTTTCAAAGCCAACATGCCACAAACTGAATTCCTGATCTACCTCCCAAAAACTACACCCACACCCCACCCACCATCGCAATTGATGGAGTCGCCATCTTTCCAGTTTCTCAGGCCAAAAACCTTAGGATCATTCATGACTTCCTTTTTTTCACAACCTACATCTAATATGTCAGGAAGTCTTGTTGGTTCTACCTTCAGACTGTATCCAGAATGTGTCTATTTTCCACCACTTCCTCTGCTATCACCCTGTTATGAGCCACCAACATCTCTTGCTTGGATTACTGCAATAGCCTCCCAATGTTTCTTCTTGCATCTACTCCTGCCCCACAGTAAACAGAATAAGCCTTTTAAAAAGTCCTTTTAATAGCCTAGAATGTACTACATGATGTAGCCCCCCTACACACACACACACAACCTCTCCGACCTCACCTTCTATTCTCCTCTACTCACTCCATTTCAGCCACTCCTTGCTCTTCCCCCAACACACCAAGCATTCTTCTGCCTTAGGGCCTTTCCAACAGCTTTTTCCTGTACCTGGAATGCTCCTCCTCAGGGAATCTGGATTATTCCCCTTACTTCCTTCAAGTCTATGGTTAAATATTACCTTTTCCATGAAACCTGTCTGACCCTCAACTTAACACCATGCACTTTTCCTGATTTCCATAGCATTTATTACCGTCTAACCGTCAATGCAATTTACTTATTATATGTTTAGTGCTAGAATGTAAGCTCCACTAGGTCAAGGATCTTTGTTTCAATCATAGATCTATTCCAAGCACATGCAACCGTGGCTGTCTCATGTAAGTGCCCAATAACTATTTGTTGAATGAATAAATTCCTGAGGCCAAATATCATAAATGTAGAGGTAGGCCTAGGTGGACACTAAAATGTTTTGTTGGATGTTGAGGGAAGAGAGTAAGAGATAGAGAGGATGAAGACAGATTTGAGAAAGCATTAACTCCAACTGCCTACCAGTTCGCCTTTAGGCCTAGACGCAATTCAATTGTCAAGAAAGTAATTTACAGCCCAAACTGTCAATGTAGTCCACTCTGATTCTCAGTTTTCTCGACTATAAAATGAAAACAATACCTGTCTTCCAGGATTGTTACGAGAATAAAATAATGTATATAAAGTGTCTAAAGCAGCTACTATTTTTCATCAAATCCCAGTGTGCCATTTTCTTCCTGAATTTATAGGAACCTCAGACGGTAGTTATTTCCAAAACCACAATTCAGCAAGACCTTCAACACTTACTGAATTTCATTATAAAAATGAGTGTCAGTAACTTCCACAAGATGGCACTATGTCCCAGCCCTATTTCCCCAAAGTCAAGGGATTTGAAATATTGTATAATTGTGTGACTGATGCCCTCTGCTGGCTTTTCTAGTTTTGTCCTTGAGCCTGTCTTAGAAGATGGCTCCATATGCACACTCGAATATGCTCAATAGGAATTCTTAAATCCACGATTTAAGCTGGCTGCCCAAAGGCTTTCTCAAAAGTTTACAATAGTGACACAGCATACAGGAATAACACTGCCATCAGGATCACTGCCGTGTGTTTGTGACTATTGCCGCACTTAGATCCCTGCACAGCTTCTAGCTACGTGCCAATCATTTATCAGCAACATCATGGCACAAAATAAAGCATAGTTGCAAACTTTCATCTATTCCATCCGAACTACAATCCCTAGCACCATTTTGGAGAGATAGGCAAAGCTGCCTCCTCCCCATTCCTCACTCCTTGCTCTCATTTGCTGCAGCTGCCACCCACCTCCAGTCTTACCTATAACTTAAAGTGACAAGAAACAAAACTGAGGGGGAGAAGTGCAGAGAGAAAAGGGGAGGAAGCTTCTAATGCAAACAAGTATGTGACAGACTGGGATTTAACTCTCTTCCCCCTGCCCACATTCACCATATTCTCAAGAAATAGAAATCATTAATATTCTGTTTGCACCCTTTAAAGGTGGTTTAAATTTAAAAGATTGACTGGGTCACTGAACTTAAGTGATAAGTAACTTTCCCAACAACTGTCACACTAGGTCATATCAATCGTCCTCTAGGCCTGAATCCCATGCTAATAGCAACACTTAAGGGTAGGGAGTTTTTAACATTTTATTACAAGTTATTTAGGTCTTCTTTATTTGCAAAATCCATTTGTATTTCAGGCCTTTGCCAACTTCTTGGATTTACATGCAGAAAGTGTATAAAATTATATTTTCCTTTTTCTTGCCCAAATTTCAAAGGGTGTCTTCTCCTAACAAGTCATAATTTGGTGAACAAATCAACAATTGTTTTCACCCTTAGCAATTTTACAGGCAATGATTACATATTCTTCCAACCTTCCTCCCAGATTGTGGTGGTCTATTCTCTAATCCGCTTTCATGGGGGAAACCTCCTTTCCCTTTGATTCTTATCATTTTATTATTCTACTTATCCTTCTGTGATGTATTTCTAATTCCACTACAGCCTGCTTGTGGGGCAACGACTCTATATTCCAAGTAAGAAGCACTGGGTTCTGTTTAGATTTCAATACCCTTCTAAATTATAACCAGAATTTTGAGCCACTGTCCACCAGATACTGAATATGGGACAATTTAGCCTGGATGTACCACCTCAGGCACATGTTCCATTCTTATCTCATTATCCACTTCACCCCTAAAACCCACTCTCACTTCTGTTTTTTCATAGCATAGTTAATGGAAACACAAATCGACTCAAGCTAGAAGCCCCATGGTTATCCGCTACCGTTCTTCCCTCCCAACATGAAGTTACCAAATTCTCTGAAAATCTCTCTAATCAGGCCACCCATCTCCATGCTCACTGCCAGCTCCCATAGCCCAGACCACCGGCCCCACAATTTCTTTGCTCTCTATGCTCAACCTCTGTATTTCAGCCTCAAAATTGCTGTCAGAATTAACATAGACAGATAGAAACAGAAGTGTGTTTGGTGGGACAACATATGTATTTGTCGTTAGATGCCGAAGAGTCAACTCTGACTCATGGCAACCCATGAGTATCCAAAGTAGAACTGCTCCATAGGATTTTCAATGGCTGTGACCTTTCAGAATAGATCACCAGGCCTTTCTTCCAAGGCACCTCTGGGTGGATTCAAACCACCAACCTTTTGGTTAGTAGCCAAGTGCTTAACCATTTGCACGACCCAGGGACTCTCTCTCTACCAGGGCTTCAAACCACTTCTAATGTGTTCAGTCATAGCTGACGGAAACAAGGCAGGGGTTTGAACTGGTTTGAAGTGGTTGAGTCATAGCCAACTGAAACAAGAGCAGCGTACACATTGCATAGGAACCAAAATCTCTTGCACGTGGGCTTTTGACCAGAGTAGGAAACAGGCAGTGGTGCTCCACTCAAAGATGGCGGCCAACTGTGCCACTCTGAATGTGTGTTGTACTCCACAGTCCTGCCAATAATCCAATCTCCGCCGTCAGGAAACTTTCAGGAGCCAATAATCCAATCTCCCGCATCTCCTGAAAGTTTCCTGATGTAAGAGACTGGATTATTGGCAGGACTGTGGAAAGCCACGGACATTCAGTGTGGCACAGTCAGCCACCATCTCTGAGCCAGGCACCGCTGCCTGTTTCCTACTCTTCAAAAGCCAGTGCACAGGATTTCGTTGCTATGCAATGAGTATGCTGCCCTTGTTTCCATCACCATGACTGAACTCTTTAGAACTGGTCCAAAGTCCTGCTCTCTACATATATGTACGCATACAATAATATATAACCTTACCACATTCCATTTTAAAAGCTCCTTAATTTCCCATTGACTACAGGATACAATAATTAAAAGTGTTCAGTATTCTCCGGCCTCATCCCCTCTCACTATAGCCCATCTACCCTAGGCTTCTCATCACTGCCAGAATGCAATGTTCACTCTAGCTATAATATCCTTCTCCCAGCAGCCACCATTTTTCTAACTAGAATGAGTCTCCTGCCCCACCCTTCACCCCACAGCCACCCCACAACTTACCATCGCCTGCCACCTCCATACTGAACTTCGACAACCACTAAAGTGAATCAGAACTTGGGTGACTCCAAACCCTATACAGTGTGATAAGAAAGAGCTGTAAATGACACAGGCACATTAATTCATTATACGAAGGAGCAATTCTTGAAAGTGGTTCAAATTTGGGGAACTCTGTTCATATCCATGGATAGGATGGCATGTGAGTTCCCTAAAGCTGATGATTGGAAACCTATTCAAATAATGCAAATGTATTAAAACATAAAAAATGAATGACACAATTTTATACAACTCTTTACCACTTCCAACCACCAACACCTGGCCCTGTTCCTGATGTAGACTATGTAATAAATGTGAGCCAAATCTGGCCACTCTAGAGGTATGAGAAGGCCAAACCCAATGCAGGACAGTAGATGAATGCTCTGGGCTCTACAGGTATGTCTCTGAGACCCTTCTCTCCCATTGGCCAGCGTTCTTGGGTCCATGAAACTAGTCTAATTGACTTTAGTCAAGGAAAACCACCCATTTTTTATCATGAAACATAATAGTCATCTATTCTAATCAGGTAAAAATAATGTGACAGAGCTGAAGGCACTAGTTCAAAATCCTATTCAAGATTTGAGAAACCTATGTTCAGAGTAATAAGAACATTACCTCTTAGGAATACCATGCCCTGATGAGATTTCTGAATATCTAGCAAGGGGGCAGTATAGCAACTTGCTCCAAATGAATTACCCTATGGAGACCATCTATTCTGAAAGGCACCTGTTACATTTTACGCCTTGTCTCTGCTCTCAAGTCTTCGTATCAACATAACAATAATTAACAGCTAACACTAAACAGTGCAATATGTCAGCCGTTCTTCAAAGCACTCTATATATGATCTCACCACAATCCCAGAGGTAGATACTACTATTCCCACTTTATGGATGAAAAGACTGAGACATAGTGAAGTTAAATAACTAGTCCAAGATCTGGTAACTTACTCCTCCTTAGCCAAGCTGGATGCCCCCCATTACCTGCAATTTACATCGCAAATTCTTGAGTAACCATAGGCCCCAAATTGTTACTCAAAGCTTCCATTCTCCAACACCCACCCCCCAAGTCTCCATAACTTTAAACTCCCATTAAATATTTTCCCCTCTTTGTGCCTGTGCCAAGAACCGGTGTGGCACAGTAATAGTCATTTTGCTTGCAAATATTTTTTGGCCTACATGAGGGTTCCTTTTAAACTTGAGACAAAATTTTCAAGTCAGATTTCATACTAAAAATCAGATGTGCTGCTAGTGAAATTTTATTTGGAATTCCAAAGATCTGAATCTAGGCCCAAATTCTGAAGAGAAACAATCAGATGGAGCATACCTGCCCGCACTGGACAGGGCTTGCTTTCACCAGTTCTCCATGGTTGCTGTAAGTCAAAGTAGGCCAGCTTCACTTGCTCACGTTACTGACCTGGCCCCTGAAGGCCTTTGCCATCTTGCTCTGAAACAACTATCTTTTACCCATTTAAATCCCACCCATCCTCCAGGACGAAGCCCTTTATTATTCCCTAATTATTCCAATCGAACTTGACCCCTAGCCTCTTCGAACTCCCACAGCATCACACTACCCCTTACAGTTGTGTACATGCTTCACTGTCTCCATTAGACCGTAAGCAACTTAGTACCTCTATTTTGTTCATCTTTGTGTCCCCCACAAAAGCACTTTCGATTACATAGGACAGGCGAGCAGGTAAGCAGATAAAGTTTCCAATGTTTGTTAAAATACATTTATGGATATACACAGAACTAAATAGAAACTCTGAGTTAAGTTTAACTGACCAACTTTGTGATCGTGAACAACTAAACTGGGCAAAGCATCCAAGGTTCTAGGATTAGAGTTCTAGATAAACAATGAAGCCTGCATTGATGCTAGAAAAGTAATTATATAGAGAGTTTTTATTCTCTCACCCTGCATGTCCCTGCCTACCTCCTACTTACAGAAAAATCATGAGACAAATTGATTGATGTGTTGTTATTTTTTTAATAAATAGAAGCCACATCACTTCATTTGTTACAGCAAATAATAAGAGGGAATAATTCAAGAGGGCCCACAAAGCTTTGTCATCCACAGAATAACGGAAAGGATAAGGACCTTCAACACTTCAGCCTTTAGTTAACTTCTTCTTTTGATCTCTGCTCTCCCACCCACATCAGCATGCTACTTCCAGAATGGAACTCTGTCTTCAAATCTTGTATTAGTTAGGAGGCTAGTTTATCAGCTTGCCTTAATAATGGAGTCTGGAAAGCCCTAAATTAGCTGAGGAACCTAGACAAGTCTTCTTTGATTTCAGCCTCATCCCAAGGCCCATGAATGTTTTCTTTAAAGAGCTGCAAGCGAATGAGGTAGAAAGGGCAGAGACACGAGATGGAAACAAGCAGAAGGGCAAAGAGTATGGCTCCCACACCACTGATGGACAGCAAGCCTCCGAAGGCTGAAAACGCGAAAAGCAGTGTGACCCCCACATAGCTGCGGGGGGTACATGCCTTCAGTTTCTTCTGCAACATGGGCCACAGGGCAAAAATCTGGATGGCAAACGTCACCATGATGAAGGCATGCAGGGACCGGGGCAGGCGTGAGGCCAGGCAGACAGAGGCAAAGATCGCCATGTTCAAGGACAGCGTGCTGGATACAATGGCAGCATTAGCACCATAGTCGAAGAAGATGAGGTGGCCTAACAGCATGAAGACTGACATGGCATAGATGGTGTCAGTACTGACAGACTCTGTCAAGGTCTTCAGCACTGGTGAAAAACCATACGTAAAAGTAATGAAAACCAGCGCACTTTTCAGGTCTGCCCACCGCGTCCGTCCACTCTTCTTCCGCCCTTCACCTCCATCAATGAGATCAAACAAAACATAGCCAATCAGTGAAGAAGCCAGGCCAGTCCCAAAAAGCCAGTGAGGGGCCAGAAGACCCTCGTCCATATACCACCAGATAACCACAAAAACACATACACTGCACAGCTGCTGTATCACCACACTGGACTCAAACACCACAGCCCAATACTGGTATTTCCGGGCATAGATGTTTTTCCGGAGCTCTTCCAAGAACCGCCGATCCACATAGTTATCAGGGAATGGCTGTCGCTCATACAAGACCTTCTGCCACTTGACCTCCTTGATATTAGTCACTGGTTGGTCACACATTATCCTTTCCCTCAAATTCAGGCCAGTTCAATCCCCCTTGCAGAAGTCCATGTGGTTCTGGTTCTTTACGAAGTTTTGAAGTAAGACCTCTCTGGAAATTCCATGCTGTACTGTAGTTGATATTCTACCGACCTTCCCTTACTTTCAAAGGCAGCAACCCAGGCTAGGCCTGCAATAGATGAGTTTGTTCTCTGTGGCAGGACAACACAGCGATTTCCTAGAAAAAGAAAGACTATGAACCTATGAAAGTCGTGAAAGGTCAAGAAATGGACTGAGTTAAAAATCAAACCAATTAAGCCCACTAAAAGTCTGAGCAAAATATATGTGGTGGCCATCTCATAATTATGAACATTAAAACTTCATTTCATATTTTAAAATTATAATCCCTTGAACAGTAATAGTCACTATCATTAGCTAGCATTTATTGAGTACCTGCTAAGTGCTAGATGGCTTACGTACTTTCTTTCATTTAATCTTCACAATCTTTCCAAGTTGTATTAGTCCCACTTTAACTAGTAAAAAGACTGAGGTTCCAACTGCTTAGGTAACTCTAGCCCAAGGTTAACAGAGTGATAAATAGTGGAGCCAGGATTCATACCCAAGTCTGATCCCAAAGCCCGTGTCTCACATCACGTGTCCCTATAAGCCAATTCGTAACTGCTGGTTCACATACCCCTGAATCTGTGGATGGGCTTCAGAAGGGCCGATCTAAAGACAACAGTAAACTGCACAATACAGAAAGGTATGAACTCTGTGGTTTATTTAGCAAAAACCAAGGACTCAAAGAAACTAAAAAGTCTTCAACCATTAACTGAGCTTAACACCCTTTAAAGAGCTATGTTCCGACTTATAACCGCGAAACTGTTGTGAGGACCGAAGAAAATGATCACTCCTTTTTCACAACAGGAAAAAGAATCAGAAACACAAAGGCCAAAGCAGCAAATTTGCGAAGAAAATTCCTATTGCCCAACCTTTATTTCTTCCATGGAGACCACGATAGGTTTTGCTTCACAAGCCAGACACCCTAGGAGCCCCCTCACTGTAGCAGGGACCCCAGCCCGCAGCCACCCGGTGCGCCGAGCCGATATGGGCAACGCCCGCCAGCAGGGCTGGGGCGGAGGTAGTGTGTCCCTGGGGGCACCCTACCGACCCTCCCGGGTCTCCCCTGCCCGCCACCGCCCCTCACCCAGCCTTGGGCCTACGGTGGATGGCAGAGGAGAAGGGGACCCGGAAACACCGACGCCCACTAGGAACCCACCTGCCCGCGGGCTCCCAAGGGTGCTCGGCCAGGGAAGGGCGGCCGCCCGCCTCCTTCCCCATCCGGGACGCCGAGGTCGCGACGGCGACAGAACACTTCCGGTTCCGCCCCCACCTACACGGCAAGAGCGTCCTTCTTTGCCTGGGGAGCACTAGGAGAACACTGCTGCCCCCTCCTGGCCGCTCGGAGGACCTCCTGGCTGCTCTTCCTGGGACCGGTCCGAAGCGGAACGCCGGGAACTTGGGAAAGCTAATCCCAACAGAAAGACAGGTAGTGTGGCATCAAGGTCCGGGTGAGGCAAGTGAGGATAGGGATAGTGGCTGGCTGGCAGAAGAGAGATAATAACGGCTACTTTTATTGAGCTCCTATTTTTAAGTCAGGTCCTCAACTGGTGACTTCCTGGCATCCATGAGTTCTTTGGGCAAGTATTCACTGAATACCGGCAAGTGTCAAGCACTGTTCTAGGTGCTCCTGATAAAGCAGTTAATTGAAACAGACCAGAAAAAAGAAATCCCTGTACTCGTGGAGTTTGCTTTCTTGTACTTTGACCTTCATAGTAATGATATCACGCTCCTTTCATAGAGGGCAAAACTGACGCTCAGAGAGATTGTGATTTGTCAGAGCCCACACAGCTGGAGAGTGGATGGACCGAGATTAATACCCAGTTCTCTCTAACTTCAAAGCTTGGTTCTTTCCTCTGTGCCTCCCAGAATGGGTGAGAGTGGAGGACCCTGTGGCTGAAAAGATAGCCAGAGGCTTGAAACAGGGGGTTGCTAATATTCCTCTGCATTCATGGAAATATTAGGGGATGAATAAACAGATGGAAGTAATGAGAAGCAAAGAGGTATAGTGGAACACAAGATATAGTGGACACAAAAGTCAGCAAACCTGAAGCCACTTACTAGCTGTGTGGCTCAGGGGAAATCATACTCTCTAGATTGTGATTTCCTCATCTGTTAAGTGAAGACAACAGTACTTGCTCTTGGCTACTTTATGGGATGGTTATAAGGGACAAATATAAAACATATAAAAATGTTTTGTAAAATATTGACTGTAAAGTATGGCTGCTATTAGATGAGTGTGGTCAGCGTAATGCTAGCAATGACCAAGTGTGACAAATTCTGCAAACTGACCTCTTTTCCTTTCTCTCCAGGTTTCTGTTCCAAAATTTGACAAGATTCCTTGGCTTAGTGAGGCCAGCTTCATAAACAAGCCATTAGTGCTCAGCCTCCCCAAAAGGTAATAGCTCAGTCTCCGAGGGCAGAGATTTCAAGAAAGGTTTCACAATGGATGATTTCTTAATAAGGGGTGGGAAGTAGTTATCAGAGGGACACACCTGAACAGTTGAGAAACCCAAGTCAAGTGCTCCGAAACCAGCAATAGCCTGCATTTCCCAGACAAAAGTGAGCACTGCGTACAGACCTGGCCTGGAGAGATATTGTCCCAAATAACTTCCCTCTCTACCACCACCTCTTAAGTCTACCAGAGAATTTTGCCCCTGGACACTGCCTCTCAGGACGTGCACTGGCCTCCTTCTCCCTCCTCACCCTGCCTTTGTTCCTTTGCCTTCGTTTGAAATTTTCAGATTTCACCCATCAAGAACCTAGAGCCATGCATTCCAGTCGTTATAGAGTAACAACTCCCTAAATTTGACTTTGAAGCAATCTCTCCCAAAGCCTCCAGTCCCTCCTCTTCCAAGCAAACTGCGATAGACCACATATTTCTGGGCTTTGTTTGTTTGTTTTAATATGAGTAATTAGTGTGTAAGGAGCGTTTCAGTGCTGCCACTTGAAATAACTGGGTTTCCTCATGCTCCTGCCTTCCCCCGTTTTTGATGAGATGGTCCCTAGATATACTCCTGCACTGCAAAGGGGAAATGGAAGGAAGGGTGGATGAGAGATTGTGAGATAAAGTGGGAAGTGAATGGGAGAAACCAGGAGGAGGCTGGGGAAAGGGCTGGCCGGGGAGGGGGAGGGAGGTTCCTAGGCACATCACCGACTTAAAAGGGGTCGGCTCACTGGCATGTAAGGCAGCTTACAAGATAGGTTGTACTCCTGTTGGTAACTGTCAGGTACCCTCCTATCCCTAGAAAAGTGACTCTCCATGAGGGACATTTCTGTGGCTCCCTCCTCATCCCCATGTCAATAACACATACCATGGCTTCGTCTGCTGCAGGTTTTAAAAAACTACATTCTCAGTAAGCTGTTATGCAGTTTTGTGTATTTTCAGAGCACCTTCAAGTGCTTGTTGTTCGCTTCTGTTATTTTTACATAACTTTGAACATATGTAAACCCAAACTAGTGTCTTAGCATAAAGCAGGCAGGCAGAGGTTCACAAACCCAAAGGCTTGCTTATAAAATAATACCAGGTGGTATAGTTCTTATTAGGAATGGTTAGAACACCATGGATCAACACGAGGAAGGACGCTTTAGCACCTTCTATTTGTGGGGCAGGGGCACAAACTCAGGCACTTCGGAGCATCAGATAGGGACACAAATGAGTAGAACTGGCCAAATGGGGACTGCAGTGAACAGAGATCCCTTACCCCCATCTAAAGGGGACAGCCCACACTCAACCCCAGCCAGTGTTGCCTGTGCGTACCTTAGTCCAGTTGCCAGAAATACTGGTTTTTCTAACTATGCCAGAAATTTGGATTTTTATGTGAAATTGCTGGTGTTTGACCTCTAACAGGGTAATGTCCCACCATCCCATCCTACCCACATGCCTATTAGACCTGCCCCTCCAGCCAGGAACAAAGTGTCCCTGGTGCCTGGCTATCTCCAGCCCTCTTGTTCCTTCATTACACACACCTTTCATGTTATTGTCGGTATTAGTTGCCATCGAGTTGATTCTGACTCATGGCGACCCCATGTGTGCAGAGTAGAACTGCAGTCCATAGGGTTTTCAAGGCTGTGACCTTTTGGAAGCAGATCACCAAGCCTTTCTTCCAAGGCACCTGTGGGTGGGTTTGAACTGCCAACCTTTTGGTTAGTAGTCCAGCACTTAACCATCTGCACCACCCAGGGACTCATAAGCCTTTGAGGGGGTGGGAAAGGGGGAGGAGGGCTTGAGGAGGGCAGGCCCAGAACACAAGTGCGCATCCTCAGCAGCTGTTCACAGTCACAGCCAGGGGCTGAGCGTTAGACTGTACATCTGTAGACAGCCATCTGGGAAGGGAAGGTGGTGGTTTGTCCTCCACCAGCCAAGCTGAAGCAAATCACAGGAGAAGTTACCTAAGGTGGGCAGTGAAGCTCAACTCATTGCTATTCTGAGAGGATTCAGGGCTGCTATTTCAACCCTGGAGCCCTGGTGGTTAAGAGCTATGGCGAGCTATGGCTGCTAACCAAAGAGCTCGGCAGTTCGAATACCCCAGCCGCTCTTTGGAAACTCTATGGGGAAGTTCTGCTCTGTCCTATAAGGTCACTATGAGTTGGAATCGACTCAATGGCAGTGGGTTTGGTTTGGGTTTATCTCAACCCTTGTTAAGAGAAATGGAGCTTACCTACCTCACGAGAATTCTGAGAAAACGAGCTGGACCATGCCTGTGAGGTACCCCAAGTTTTCAGGGGTACAAGATAGGAATGCAAAGTATTTTGAAAGGATGGTTTGTTTCAGTGTCAACATTTTTTAAGGAGTAGAAACTCCTCATCTGGCCAGCGCCCTGGGTTCTGGGCTATTTATTTTTGGCAAAAGCCGTTTCTGAGTAAATGACCTTGGAAAAAAGGTCTAGACGTGCCTTAAGTATTAGATAGCTTTGGGCAAGCAGTTCTAATGCAGAACAGTCCGAAAAAATTAAAGGACATTTAGTAAAATGTGCTCAGAGTGCCCCAGACACACCTGTGAGGCTGGGGAGGAGAGACATGTGCCTGGCACAGACCCACACTGGCCTGTTAACCTCCACTCCCTTCAAGAAAGATTCTCTCAGGTTAGCCTGACTATGCTGAAGCCACATTCACCATGCATCTCCAGAGGCCCTTCTGTTCACACAGAGGTCCTGTTTATTTAAGAATATCATTTCTTAAGCAGTTCTAACCTGGCTTTCTGGTCTTCCCTGGTCAGCATTTGGGACAGGCCCAAGACAAAAGCAGTGAAGGAGCTCCTTCCAACCTGCCAGGGAAATGGTGAGGGGGAATGAAACAATAAACGCTTCCTGAACACCAAACTCCTTTCACATGTCTTAGTTATACATGAACAATGGACAATGGAATTCTTCCTCATTAGAGAGAAGAGGTGTTCTTGGCATAACTACCAGCATTCTGAGTTTCCACGTCATGGGTGCCAGGGGCATGCACAGTGCTGTACGCACAGGTGACTCATGCTCACCAGGCCCCACACGCCATGGCCCCTTCCACTATAGTGATCTGAATCACAGCAGCCAGCAAGGAGGCCATAGGCAGGTCACCCTGTGAAGAGAATGGTGTGCCCCTGCAGCATCACTGCATCACTAGCTGACGGGAAGGAATGTTTCTGGAGGAAAAGAGTGATTGGAGGGAAAAGATGATGTTCCATGGAAGGAAATGGGTGGACTGTGTCAGTGGGCAGAGACACCTACTACAGGAAAGCAGGACAGGAGTGAAATGACAGGCACTTGTGAAACGTCAGTAACTTCTGTCCTTTCAGAAGGAGATTTGGGGTGTACTTTACTCATCAGCCACTCCTTGGAAACCCTATGGGGCAGTTCTACTCTGTCCTGTAGGGTCACTATGAGTCGGAATCAACTCGATGGCAACCGATTTGGTTGCCAGAACTGGCGCTGGTTAGTTCCAAACAAAAGGGAGAGAGAAGCCAAAGGGACTTAGGAGGGTGAAACCATCTTTTGGGAGCTCCTTTATGGCCTGGGCCCTCCAGGACTGGGGTGGAGGAGGAGGGCTCCTAGGGGTGTTCTCTCTGGAACAACCAAGGGTCTGGCTTTTCATCCCGATGACTATGGTTCAAACTTCCTCTTGTTTCAATTATCCAGGTGTCCTCAGTCCTCTACTACTATTCTGATTTCATCCAAGAAGGATATGAATTTGCCATTTTTGTTTCAAGTTCCAGATGCCTTGTCTAAGGTATTCAGTTTTTTAAAAATTGAAATGAAACCAATAGCACTTCTAAGATGGTACAGAATGTGAATGCGAAGGCATTTCCTGTTGTTTTAGCATAGCCCTGTGCCTGGCACATCATCCACCTTCAATAAATACTTGTTGCATGAAATAAATGAGCACCCCAACCACCCCATCTCAAGTGCCTTGGGGCCCCAGTCCTCTAGAACTAAGAATAAAGCTTATCCTGTGAGGATTTTTATTTTGAAATAAGTAGAGAAATACTCAGATTTCCATACATATACTCGTTTAGTTTATTGCACAGTAGTCCTGGTGAGGCAGTAAGACCTCAAGACATTGATTTCAAACCAGAGAATCAGAATTAACAATTACATTGTTAGTTTAATGGTTAGAGTAAATCTATAGACTCCAGGCATTCAACTTTAGTGAGTGGTCTCGGGAGGACGGCTTAACCACATTTCAAACTCAGAGGAGGTCCCCTGTATCTAGAATCTTGAGGTTGGCTGTGGCAGACAATATCTTAGCAGGCTCTCAGTCTTCAGGGAGAGAGTCAGAGAGGCCTTCTGCCATTGCCTTGTTTTTGGTGAATACATCAGAATCCACGGCTTATATGTGACTTTTTCGCCTTGGCTTTGCATGGTATGGGCCAGGTGACGTCATGCTTAAGACTAGTGTGTTACATCGTTTTTTTAAGGTCAGCCAGATGGTGTAATGTTGCATCTTTCTTCAAGATTAGAGATTCAAGGGGTTGTTTATGACACATTTAAATCTCAAGGCCAATTTACCAAAATTTAGTCATATGTTACATTTTCTTTATAACAGTATGCAGGTGCACAGCTATCTTAAGAAAAGTTGTTACTACATACCTCACATGCTTCTATGTTTCTGTTTCTAAATTCAGAAAGTTTCTAATCCTAACATCACATTGTAAGTGATTTATATGTACGTGGTTTGAGAGCAACATGAAAACATGCATAACAAAACTATAAGGTTAGAATCATAAAAAGGAAAACCAATAAAATAAACATTTCATGATCTACCCCATGAAGATTCTGAAATCTTCAGTGACCTGAACCAATCCTAATTTCTGGAGTCCCTGACACTTCCCCAAACTGAATTATTCATGTCTCCCACCTACAACCCTATACCTACAGAATTTTAAATTAAAAACTCCTCATCTCCCTTCCACCTCACAGAATGTGTAAAAGGATCTTGGTGTAATCAACTGCTCAGCTACCCTCAGTGACACTGCATGCTGTATGGAGGCTTCCCTGATGTTAGTGGTGCATCTCTCGAAGAGGGAGCTAGGTGGTCTCTTCACCTGAAAAATTGTGCATCTCTCTTGGCACTGCTGTCGGCAGCGAATGCAGGGCTGTTCCTAGCGCGCTTGGCACGGTGCCCGACCCCTAGCAAGAACTCAGTACATGTGTGAGCCACGAGTATTAGGAGCCTGGATGCTTACCTAGCCCTTTGTATTTGCTTTAATATAGTTCAGAGACGAGTAAGTCACAGTTGCAGCCTACACAAATGAGTGGGCAGACTGGACAGGTACACAACAACAGAATGAGTGTCATAGAGCAGGATGAGGTACTTTGAGGGGCCAGGGAGGGAAAGGTGGCCTCCAAGTTGGGAAAGGGGTGAGCAGAGGTGCAGTGAGTGAATAATTCCAGAAGGAAGTGGCATGTGCAGTGGATCTTGCAGATATGCTTTTCACACGTGGAGGGAAGAGCCAGCGGAGGAGGAAGTGCTGAAAGGACTCTCCGGTGAAGGGAAGAAGAGCGAAGTCTCAGGAGACTGAAAGCACAGGAAGTGGCTTGTCAAGGAACCAGCAGACAGCAGCGTGGGGGTACGGGGAGGGAACCAGGAGAAGGGTGGGCCCGGCCAGAGCAGAGAGGGCCCGAACGTCTAGAGCATGAGGAGACTTTCCAGGTTTGAGCCTAGGAGTGTCAAGGCCAGAGCTGTGACTGAGAGTCACCTCATTAACCCCCTAACACCTTGGTAACACCTGAACAAGTAGGTAACAGTGGCTACCAGGACAGGACTGAGGGAGATGAGTGGAGGCACGATGGGCCTAACAATTGCTGCAGAATGAGCAAGAAGTCTTTCAGTCACTGCGTCTTTCTGAACTTCCTATTTAGGCAGGCTCTCACTGCCGCAGAGCGTCTCCTCAACCCAGGTCAGCTCTGGGTCTCGGTGCACGATAGCATTCTAGGCGCTAAGATTCGAGGCTTCCAGCTGGCCAGGCCAGTGGATGGGGTAGGAATGTGTTAGTAATGACGCGAAGTGAGAGGCCGTCCTCCAGCGGGGCTTCGCGTTTCTCGTCTGCAATACTCACTATTGGCCACTAGATGCCAGCCAAGAGCAACAGCTGTTCATCCAATAGGGAACGCTGGAGGCCAGTCTCGGGGCAGACCCGTGAGAAATCAGGAATACATGCCTCCTACTATTGGTCGCTGTGAGTCGGAATCGACTCGACTGGACTGCAACGGGTTCAGTAGAGAAGAACAAGGCACCCCACCCTGGCCTTACTGGGGGATGACCAAGGCCTTCGTGTTTTTGACCCTCAGCTGGTGTGTGTATGAGAAAGAGAGTCGCCCTTGCAGACTGGAAAGGCAAATGGGGAACCCAGGATCCTTGCTGTGTTGGTGACACCTGCAGGTATCTCAAGCCTGCCTGACCTCCTCAAATGTAATTCTAGCCTCGAGGGTCTGCTGTCAGCATGAAGGTATGCACATGGATACTGTGAGATAAACATGGCTAAGCTGGCAGCTGCTTCTTTGTAGAAAGAAACTGTGTTGTGTTGTGTCTCAGGGGAGTGGAATGCACTGTGGACACTATCTGTTCCTGCAACCTGCACATCAGGTACCTGCCAAGAGGCTGCTGGCAGCCCGCAGCCAGGGAGAGGACCTGGCCCCCACGCGTAGGCACAAAGGTCTTGCCACCTGGCTCGCTTTCTCTTCACCGTCACTGGTCAAAGGGCAGAACTTTGAACAGCCACATTTCAAACGGCACTCCTCCCCAACCCAGGAGCAGCCCCACGGCAGATGCAGTGTACATGTGTCTGGAGCAATACTACCTAATTAATAGATGGAGAGGAAACAGAGGCTCAGAGACAAGGAGAAGGAAAGACAGCAACATAACAGAAGCCTAGACAGAGAGACAGAGAAGTAGGGGGTCAAAAAACAGAAAAGGAAAGGCAAAGCTGAGAAAGAAGACAAATAAAAAATTAAAAGACAAAGAAAGAAATTAAGCTAAGCCTTTCCCCATTTTTAAATAACTCCTGTGGAGAGGCTTGTTTGCTAGGCCCAACTTTCACCTGCCATTTACAGGCATCAACCTCCAACTCTTCAAGACGCAGTGAAACAGGAAAGTATATTGTAGTAGCTGAACAACTGAGCCCAAGAGGTGATTTACTCAGCGATCCAGAGCCAGACAGAAGCAGATGTGTGTGGGTGATCTGGAGCTCTGCAGCTGGACACCTGAAAACACTTTTGCCCACTGCTGGGGGTGGGGTGTAAATTTAGCTGGAGCTCCTCAATCACTAGTAGATTTAAAATGCTGCCCTCACCCTCTTCCGTCCTTGTCCCCACTTCTCTCTACTATCTTTGATATGGGTTTGTTGTTCCAATCCAATGGGTCAGAGTAAAGATGGGAACATATTTACTTTGTCTTTAGCAGACCTATGGCAGAAAGCCCTGGCTAAAAAGAGTGCACAGTAGCAGAGGCACAGCTGGAAAATGTATAGGGTGTTGCCTTCCTATCTTCTGTCTTACAATTTCTCAAGAACTCTTTTTTTTTTGTTTTTCTCTGGTTGACTATCAATTTTGAAAGCTTGTGACCACCAAGTAACCTACTTTAAATACCCCCAAGTCCTTTTCCTGTTTACATTGATCAAACACATATTACCACAAATACATTTTTTAAAGGAAAGTAGTAATGGACATCACTGACCTGAAATACTGATGGTAGTAAAACCATGAATGGTGGATACATGACTGTCTATTATTTTGTGTGTGTTTGATATTTTTTCCTAATGGACAGCAATAGCATTTTTTAAAACTATATTTAGCTTTCCCCTACATGTCAGTCAGTTTGTTGTACTGTGGGTGCTTGTGTGTTGCTGTGATGCTGGAAGCTATGCCACCGGTATTCAAATACCAGCAGGGTCACCCATGATGGACAGGTTTCAGCTGAGCTTCCAGACTAGGACAGACTAGGAAGAAGGACCTGACAGTCTACTTCTGAAAAAAATTAGTGAAAATCTGGGCAATGAATAAGGAAGACTGAAGAAGAATTGATGCCTTTGAATTGTGGTGTTGGCGAAGAACATTGAATATACCATGGACTGTCAAAAGAATGGACAAATCTGTCTTGGAAGAAATACAGCCAGAATGCTCCTTAGAAGCAAAGATGGCAAGACTTTGTCTCACATACTTTGGACATGTTATCAGGAGGGATCAGTCCCTGGAGAACGACATCATGGCTGTACGTTGGTTATGTCTGTATTTATACCAGATAGTTAAAAATGCCTACAATGGCTCATTCATTCAACTAACTTTTTCTGAACGCCTGCTGTGTGCCAGGGATTGTGATCAGTTCTAGGAACACAAAGATGCCTAAGTCATGGCCCTTGCTCTTAAAGAACTCAGCCTGGTGCAGGAGATAAACACATTAAAAAAAAAAAAAAAAAGAACAACAATACAAAATGCAGTGAAAGTTATGCCAAAGCTTTGATAAAGTCAGAGAGGCAGACACCCTTCTCAGTTCAGGGAGGTGAGAGAGGGAGGAGGGGAAGGAGAAAGGTTTTTTGAGAAAGTAACACCTAAGCTATGGTTTAAAGGCTGAGGCGTTAACAAGGAAGGCAGAATAATACATAAAACATTTGGTCCTTTGGGTCCCAAGGACGAAGCTGTAGTCATCATGGTTGTGGGGCTCTGGGGCCACACTTACAGTTTCCATTAAGGTGAACTGGAAAGACCCTGCCATGCACCTGAGCGATCCCGAATATGCCTGTTGCTTGATTGATAGGGAAAACGGTGGCTCCAATCCCTGTAGGGTCTTGCAGTATTCTTATGCAGAAACCTGAAGTCTGGAAAAGGTGGAGGAAAGTGAAGGAATCAATTGCAGGGAAGACAAGATCTGCTTATAACTCTACTAAAAGCATGCCCACCTAAGCATTTTCCTACCCCACCTCCACCTGTCCAGGTCCTCCTCCTCCTTTCAGACCAAGTGCAAATGCCACTTCCAGGAAAGCTTTCCTGATTCCTCCCATCAGAAGTAGACTCTCACTTTCCTGAAGAACCACAGGTGCCACTGCCTCCTCTCTGACACCCAAAGCATCCTACCTTGAAGCGAGGTTTCAGAAAGGGTTCTGAGTCTCAGACCTCAGGGATGTAAGGGATGGGGGAGGAGCCTGAGCTGCAGGAGATACCACCCGCAGGGCCTCAGATAACACATGGTAGAAAGTTGAATCAGCCCAGAAGCAGAGGAGTCCACACATGTCTCCTCTCTTGCCTCTCTTCTCCTTACCTTCCTCCTCCCAATCCAGCCATTCCAAACGACCCTCTGGAGCTTATTTGCTAGGTTATTCCCCCATATTGTTGCACAGTGTTTCCTGGGCTTGGAATGCCCTCCGCATCCCCACAAACACCTACTCAAGCTTGCCTGCTCTTTGAACTTTTCTCAGACTCTTCCCTGTCTGCCCCAGCCCCCAGCCCCACCCAGGTGAGCTCAGCAGTTCCATTCGGTTTAACTGTGGCCTCACTGTATACTATAGCCTCTGTCAGTGCACCGTCAACACCATCGTACTTCTTGGTACACTGCCTGCTGGATGGTGAGCAGGTTGAGGTTGGAAGCTGTGTTGTATTCATCTCAATGTCCCCAGAACCTAACTGAATGGGCAGAGGAATGGATTTGTATTCTTCCCTTGTTTCCCTTGGGGCCAGGAACTCTGTCTTATTCAGCTTTGTGGCCCCATCACAGTGCCCTCCACATGGTGGCACCACAATGTTTGTTGTTTAATGAATGAGTCTAGTCATTCCCACTCATGCTTCAACAGAGCAACCCCCAACATTGCAATACTGAGTTGATTCTTTTAAAATGCCCTATAAAAATAAAATGTATTTTCAATATTTGTCAAATATTCCAACTTTGTCAAGAGTTTTCAGTATTGCCCCACCCAAGAGCCATGTCTGTCATAGGAGGAAGCCACCTGCAGACTCTCCTGCAAAGGCACCTTAGGAGCACCCGTAAGCTCTCCCCAGGCTGCATGGCTCTATACCCCTCTTACTGTTCCCCAAACCTCCCAGAGCAGGAAGGCTCCAGGACAGCAGGAAGGGGCCAGGGCAAGGCCTGCACACACATACAGTGAAAGGTCAATGAGCCGATCAAACCAAGGAGCAGATTTCAGTTGACGGTTGTCTGCTGGTCACCGCAGCCTCACTCTTCACCATATTCTACGCTCACTATGAACATAGCTCACAGCTGTTGATGTTAGTGACCAAAGAAGGGTGAGAGAAAATCCCCAAACACAGTTTCAGCCACAAGTTCCCATTTCTCCCTAACCAAACCTTGTACCAGAGGTGCTGATGAAAACCTTGTGTTCCAGGTGTTAGTGCTCCTAAGCCCTCTCTTTCACCCTTCAGCAGAAGGGAAATGAGAAAGCCATGAGCAGATGAGGCGTTCTCACCCTCCCTCCACTGGGTACTTCTTTGCCTGACTGAGCAGCCTCTGCTGCCAGAGGAAGGAGGAGTACGTGACCCACACACCAGCTCCAGTTTTGCTCAGGGCTTTACTTGCAGCTCCCAGGAGCAAGGAAGGGCTGAAGTGGTGCTGACCAGTGGATGCTGGAGAAGGGATGTGGGACCAGAGTTAAAGTCTGAGAAAAGAGGATAATGACTGGGAGGGGCCAGGAAGGTTTGCAGGAAGGAAGTCTTCTCTTCATTCTTTCTTAGGCTGTTAGAGATCCTCAGCTGGTCCAGATGGTGGAGCCTTTGTGTGATATGGGGAAAATACACCATCTATTGGAGGTAGCAGCTCATGGGCGCTCTCAGTGGGAAGCAGCGCCTCTGCTAGATTGCAGCCCGCAGTTACAGCTCCCTCTGTGAGCTGCCTTTATACCTGCTCCACTGTACGCAGGGGCCCGAGACCACCACTGAGGCCACCACAGAGTCTATGGCTCACTCCCTCCTGCCGAGGCCCTTTCTGAACCTACCAGCCTCAGCCAACCTCAGATTCAATGTCCACCCTGAATGGGGCTGAGACGCAAGCGTCCATCTCTGTTTTAGGAAAGGAATAACTGCTACCTATCTCTCCACTCCACCATTTTTCCACTTATTTGTTGCATTAGGTGCCCCATTTCCTCACCTCTCTCTGTCTCTCCTTCCCCTCAGGTGAGCAGGATCCAGAGTAACTCCGTGCTGTTCAGGAACAGGCAGCTGTGCTCCACATGTCGAGAAAGAAAAATGGTAGGGAAAGTCGGGTGGGGGGTGTCAGAGCTGGGCACAGGCACCTCCAGGGCAGAGCTCTGCCCTGCCCCAGCAAAACTTTGTTAAGGAGACTGTGGTGGGGTCCCTTTCACTGAAGACCTTGGAAAGGGCTGCAAGTGAGGAGCTGTTGGCCCTGAGAGCACCAGCAACTAACATGATATGATAAACCTTCCCTGTCTCAACAAGCCAAAGGTGAACCCAGGTAGGTGGGCCAGAGGGGAAGAGATGAGGTGAGATGAGCTGCCTCATTTTAGACTCCTAGGGTGACTGCACCCTCATGGAGTTCAGGTTTAGGGGGACATGGATCTCCTTTTTCCTCCTTAACATCACCCCAGCACAACACATGTGCATGCACACGCACACACACACACACACACACACACACACACACAAAATCCTTCTCCACCATTACCACATGAAACAAGCACTTCATCTTTAATTCAGTCAGCACCTCAGGAAAAAACCTGCAGAAGATTCTATAGTACTTTCTAGCTAGTGGGGTCGTCACCTACCCTGGATATGTATCATTGGTAGTGGGACAGTATGGGGGGTATTAGGAAAAAAGAAGGGTATCAAGGGGAATGTGAAAGAAACAAGGACAAACCTCTGGCATCTGTTAGAGGTGCTGAAGGAGAGGCTTTCCGAGGTTGGAGTTAGGACTAGGGTCAGTTAGGGTTAGTATTAGAATGGTTGTTCAGGTTAGAGTAAGGATCACATTTAGGTTGAGGGTTAACTTAGCTAAATGATTAGGTTTAGGGTAGAGGTTGGGGAATGGTCTCTTCAACTCTGAGATCCTATGACTCTCCTCTGACTCGAGGAGAGAGGTAAGGTTAGGTGTGCAATAAGAGGAAGAGCAAGGGATGGCAGAAGAACACAGAGAAGCTCCTTCAATGAGTTCACAGCAGAGGTGCTTCGGTTAGTGGGATGTGGAAGAGCAGCAGCAGCTTTGTGAAATTTTTGTGTGAGATTTGGAAACTTAACCAAAACCATTGGCAAAAGCATAGCTGGGTATTACAATCAATGTTCATTTTGTACATAAAGAGGAGCACAGTATTCAATATTAACATTGACCGGAGTCTGAAAAACCAGGATTGGGATTTCTCCTGGACTTATTCCTGGAACCACTTCACTTGTGACCACATTTAGAACACACTGACCCTGGGCCTAAGCTGGCCTTGGCCACCTGGCTTGCTTGGGACTTCAGCAGCTGTCCTTTTTCTCAAGACCTCCTCTCTGTCCTTTGTCCTCGCCCAGGCCTGATAGGAGTGGAACCATATGCTGTGGTTTTACCTGTTGCAATCTTTCCATGCAGGTTTCCCCCTCCCCCACCTCATGGAAGTTCCTCAAATACAAAAGTTACCAGGAAACCCTTCCCTACTGCTCTCAGAACTAGTGCATGCAGATCCAGGTGGGAAACTTATGAAAAGTTAGAAAACAAGGATGAAATACCCTTAGCTCGCTGTGTGCAGTAGCACATCACAGTCCTTCCAGGGGTAAGGCTGCAGAACTACAGTCCTTTCTCAGCAGTGAGTTGAAGGGAAATGCTAGGGAATACAGAAAAAGACTCCTGGGAATAGAAGAGAGCTTCCTCAACCTCATAAACGGCATCTGTGAAAAATCCACAGCTAACATCATACTTAATGGTGAAAGACTTGATGTTTTCCTACTAAGATCAGGAAAAAGGCGAGGATGTCTGCTCTTGCCACTTCTATTCAACATTGTGCTAGAGGTTCTAACCCGGGCAATTAGGCAAGAAAAAGAAATAAAACCATAAAGATTGGAAAAGAAGAAGTAAAACTCTTTCTCTTCACAGATGACATACTCTTGGAATACAGAAAATCTTAAGTAACTCACAAAAAACTATTAGAACTAATAAGTGAATAAGTACAGTAGAGTCGTAGGATACAAGATCAATATACAAAAATCCGTTGTATTTCTATACACTAGCAATGAACAATCCAAAAGTGAAATTAATAAAACAATTCCATTTACAGTAGTATCAAAAAGAAGAAAATACTTAGGGATAAATTTGATAAAAGAAGTGCAAGACTTGTACATCAAAAACTATAAAACATAACTGAAAGATATTAAAGAAGCCCTAAACAAGTGGAAAGACTCCCGTGTTCATGGACTGGAAGACAATATTGTTAAAATGACAATAATCCCCAAATTGATCTACAGATTCAATGCAATCCCTTTTAAATTCCCAGATACCTTTTTTGCAGAAATTGACAAGCAGATCTTAAAATTCATACGGAAATGGAAGAGACTCAGAATAGCCAAAAACAATTTCAAATAAGAACAAAGTTAGAGGACTCACACTTTCTGATTTCAAAACTTAGTGCAAACCTACAATAATCAAGAGTGTGTGGTACCAGAGTAAGTATAGACATATGGACCAATGGAATAGAATTGAGGGTCCAGAAATAAACCCTTACATTTATGGACAATTGATTTTTGACAACGGTGCCAAGACAATTCAGTGCGAAAAGAATAGTCTTTTCAACAAATGATACTGAGACAACTGTATAATCCACATGTAAAAGAATGACGTTAGACCTCTGCCTCACGCCACATGCAAAAATTAACTTAAAATCAAAGACTTAAATGTAAGAGCTAAAACCATAAAACTCTTACAAGAAAACATAGGCATAAATCTTGAATGACCTTGAATTAGGCATTGGTTTCTTAAATATGACACTTAGAGCGTAAGTGACAAAATATAAAATAGATAAATTGGATTTCATCGAAGTTAAAAACTTCTGTCCATCAAAGGACGCTATGTACCAAGAAAGTGAAAAGACAGCCCACAGAATGGGAGAAGATATTTGAAAAGCATATATCTGATAAGGGACTAGTACCCAGAATATATAAAGAACTCTTACAGCACAACAATAAAAGACAACCCAATTAAAAAATGGGCAAAATATTTTAATAGACTTTTACTCAACATCATTAAGTCATTAGGGAAATACAAGTCAAAACCACAATGAGATACTATTTCACACTCACTAGGATCACTATAATAAAAAAGATGGACAATAACAAGTGTTGACAAGGATATGGAGAAATTGGAACTCTCATACATTGCTAGTGGGAATGTAGAACAGTGCAGCTGCCTTGGAAAACAGTTTGGAAGTTCTTCAAAAAGTTAAACATAAAGTTACCATATGGCCCAGCAGTTTCACTCCTAGATATATACCTAAGAGAACTGAAAACATATGTCCACACAAAAATTTACAGGTGAACATTCATAGCAGCCACATTCTTAATAGCCTGAAAATGGAAACCACCCAAATACCCATCACCTGATGAATGAATAAACAAAATGTGGTCTATCGAGATAATGGAATATTATTTGACCATGAAAAGAAATGAAGTACTGATGCATGTTATAACGTGGATGAACCTTGATAACAGTATGCTAAGTGAAAGAAACCAGACAAAAAGGCCACATATTGTATGATTCCATTTATATAAAATGTCCAGAATCAGCAAATCCCTAGAGACAGAAAGTAGATTCATGGTGCCAGGGACTGGGGAAGGGACAAATGGGGAATGATTGCTAACAGGTACAGGGTTTCTTTTTGGGGTGATGAAAATGTTCTGGAATTAGATAGTGGTGTTGGTTGTACAACTTTGTGACTATACTAAAAATCACCAACTTGTGCACTTTAAAATGGTTATTTTAAAAAATTAGCATTGGGAGAATATGTTTAAAATAAACACATAAAATAGAATCATCTCAAAAAAAGAAAGGAAGGAAGGAAAAGATTTCCTAAGTAGGACCTGGCATGTGTAACTACCATAGTCCCATGTAACTACTCGTATTCCCGTGTGATTATGGTGGTGAATTACCAAGGATATCTGCCTTGGTTTTCAGCAGAACTGTTGACCGACTGTCTTTTTCATGCCTTACTCCAAACAGTTCATCTTCCCTTTAAAACACCTATTTTGTAGCCCTTCTGTTATTTGCATTACTCTCTAACACATTTAAGTCCCTTAAAAGTAATTGCCAAGCTGGTCATAATGTAGATAGACATGCTCTAATGTATATTTATTGGTTCCAGAGGTCCATTTATGTAATTCAGTTTACTTAAACAAATATTTATCAATTGCCTGCCATGGACCAAGTACTCAGGTAATGTATCAGTCACAAAAAAAGCAAAAAAAAAGATGACGATGATGACAGAAGCCCTGTCTTTAAAGAGCCAAATAGATAATCAAATAAATTACAACAAGATGCGATAAATATAAATAAAAATGGACCTGGTGGGGAATGGAAGGTTGCTCAGTGAAGCCTATCTGGAAGAAGACACTTTGCAGAGTTTTCAAGAATTAATAGGAGTTCACCACATGACACATTTTTTTCTCAGAGACAAAATGCTCTCTTTAACAGCTTTGTTCTGAGTAGCCCCTATAGCCCACTTCACACATAATGTTGGGAAACAGTAGTACTAGCTGGATTAAGAGGCTTTAGATCAGGGGTCATGCTATTCCGGAGGAGGTAAAAAGTTCCCTTCATCTTTCCTTAGAACAGGGCTAGCTTTAGATGAAATTTTGAAGAAAGGCAAAGTCTGTCTGTGGTACATTCTCACCTCTTTTCATGTATCTAGAAATCTCTCGTCAGCCTTTCTCTGAAGGCTCTGCCTCCCCCACTACTCTTGTTACAAGACAAGTACCGAAACCCATTGCTGTCAAGTCAATTCTGACTCTATAAGACATAGTAGAACTGCCCCATAGAGTTTCCAAGGAGCAGCTGGTGGATTCAAACTGCTGACCTTCTGGTTAGCAGCCAAGCTCTTAACCACTGTGCCACCAGGGCTCCAGACAAGTGCCACATGCTACTTACTATCAGATCACCTTCTTCCACCCTCACCCCCATCCTACCCTTGGCTAATGAGTTAGGAGAACAATATGATTAAATACAGCAGATGCTTGGCATTTTTGTAGACTTACTCTTCAGGGTTTTTTTTTTTTTTTTTTTTTGCTATTTTCAAACACCTGTAACGGTCCTTGACTCAGAGTAATTTGGAGTTTTTCTGAGTAATAAGTTTAAATCACAAGTCACTTAGTAACCCAGCTGAACATTTTCATCCACATCTTTGTGATTATCTTTTCATTGTCATGACTACAGTAATTTTTGAGAAATAATGAAAATAAATACTGCTTAGTGAAAACATGGCCTCCAAAAGAAAACCAACATCTAGTGCTGGTAACAAATGTAAAAAAAAGTTGAAGAAAATGATGTCTCTTAACCACAAATACTGTTAACTGTATGAATGATTTTACCCCTGCATGAAGGACACACGTAAATTTTTAAAATGTGCTTCAAAGTGGGGTCATTCGTTCACTAATTCTGTCAACACATATTTCTTAAACAGGTACTGTGTTAGTGTAATCTGACCCTATGAATGCTAGTAAATTTCCATTAGTCCTTAAACTAGCCCAAGCCAGAGTTGGCCTGCCCCGCATGCGCAGAAGGGCTAGCTGTGACCACTAATTGACCTCAATAGACGACGCAGCAACAGGTGGAACAAATCAGAAGGAAAAAAATCATCCAGACCCATTCCAAAGCAAGAGGTCCAACAAGAACCACCTCATCTCCTCGTTCCTGGCTGCCTTCTAGAATTTTCCCTCTCCAGTACATCTGCGCGGTTGCCATCTTGCTGCCCAAATCACATATAAGCCCTGCTTCCCCATAGCTTGGGGAGCCGGATCTGAGGAACTTTCTCCTGGCTGCTTGCTCTGTGCATTGTAATAAAGTTACTTTCTCTTTGTCAAAGACCAGTGTCCAGATAACTGGCAAGTCTTAGCAAGCTGAACAAGGACCCACCTTTCCAGGTTCAGTAACATTAGGACATGGAAATACAAAAACAGTGACATTTTCTCTGGTCTCATGAAGCTGAAAGTCTATCAGGGAAGCCAGACATTAAGCAAGTAAATACAGTAAAAAGGCTGTGAGTATTCTGATAGACGAAGCCCAGAGAACAATAGGAACAGAAGGCAGGGGACTACCAAACCACAGTTCAGGAGTGTGAGAAAGTGATGGTTAACCTGAGACCAGAAGAATGTGTGGGGAGCGATTTAGGCAGAGAATTGGAAGGTTTACTAGTCTTGAAAGGAGCCCGGATGGTGCCAGTGGTTAAAGCACTTGGCTGCTAACCAAAAGGTCAGTGGTTAGAACCCACCAGTTGCTTTTGTGGGAGAAAGATGTGGCAGTCTGCTTCTGTAAAGATTTACAGCCTTGGAAACTTTATGAGACAGTTCTACCCAGCCCTGTTGGGTCATTGTGAGTTGGAATTGACTCGACGGTAACAGGTACTAATCCTGAGCTACCTAACTTCAAAATCTGATAACCAGGGAAGAACAAACACCCTATGGCATGGAGGGCAGGATGGTGCTCTCTGGTTGATTCATATCACAAAAGGATGTATGAGTGACTTTGGTATTAAACACAACTTGGGTTCGCCAAGGTGGTACATTATTTATTTAAATAAGAATGCAGTTTTGAGCATTCTTATTTCCTCCTCAGGTGCAACCAAGAACTATGCTCATCCCGGATGATCTGAAACTCTCCTTTGAGAATTTTATGAGTCATAGGTAAGTTAAAGATTTAAGTCAGGATATGACTTTAATTCTGGTTATATCTGGGGGACACAGGACAGTAGATTGAGAAACATAGTAAGTAGGTTCTTAGAGAATGCTTAGGGAATGGACTTCTTCACTGGTTTCATTTTCTGGCTAGCTATAGTGAAACCAAAAATATTTTTCATATTTTTGCTTGAACAGCTGTTGAAACTACTGTAGAAAGTATTATCTTTCCACCTTCACAAGAGCAGTCTAAGGAATAGCATAGGAGATGTATTTGGTAACTCAGGCAGAACAAAATACAAATTGCCCATACAGATGACATATCTAATTCAGAAGGCAAGGGAGATTACACACGATCTGTCCTGAGTTCAGAACAACCTCTGCTACTTTTTAATAACTAAATCCGTGTTATCAGTTTACTTTGTTGTCATTTGCTGCTTTCTTATCAAGATCAAGTGCAACAGAAATAAATTCTAGTCAGAATTCTGATTAGAATACAAATAATTGTGTTTTTCCCCTGTATTTAACTTTCAGAAGGGGGAAAAGGACTCAGTGTTTACTTTCTTCAAAAATTCAAAACAGGTACTCACCTTGTATAGGGCACCAGTGTAGGTAGACTTGCCTTATTGAAATGTAGAAATACAGCCAGCCTTATATATGATCAACCAGAGAAGTTATGTGTAATCTAATGGCGTTCTTTAAATCTTTCTGCCTTGTATAAAGAACAGTAAAGTGGAAACATAAATAGGTCTTTTTTTGTAACCTTACATTGCACAGCAGCAGATGTTCTGATTGCTTTTATGAACTCAAGGTCATTTGTTCCAGGCTGAGATTTGGACTCAGATACACTGAAACTATGTACCAGGTGCCTGGCCCAGGTAGACAGGGTGATAGAGGACATGAGTATTTGAGCAGTACAAGCTCCAGCCCTAATCACATTTATCCTATACTGATTCTGGAGCCTTGGTGACACAGTGGTTAAGAGCTATATGACTGCTAACCAAAAGGTCAGCAGTTCAAATCCAGCAGCTGCTCCTTGGAAACCCTATGGGGCAGTTATGCTCTATCCTGTAGGGTCACTATGAGTTGGAATCGACTGTGCACCAATTCTGGAGCCCTGCTGGTGCAGTGGTTATTAGCTCAGCTGCTAACCAAAAGGTCGGCAGTTCAAATCCACCAGCCACTGCTTGGAAACCCTATGGGGATCTTCTCTGTCCTATAGGGCCACTGTGAGTTGGAATTGACTTAGTGGCAACTGGTGTGGTTTGTTTGTTTGTTTTTAAATACTGATTCTATAATTCCAAAGAGCTCTTATATCAGATCACAATAAAAATAATTCTAATAAATATTCTTTATGGACTTTAAATGAATAACTGGACTATCTAAAATCAGGGATTTCTGAGCAAAAGTTTACTCTTCTACGGAAGATACTTTTGACAATTATTGCCCCATTTAGTTCATCTTGCTAGTGTGGCACTTTAAGTAAAGTCCCACATCCCAGAATCATTGACTGGTTTTATTTTAAACAAATAGCTCTTATCCCTTTAAAGCTAAGACCAAGTGTTGAACCAGTCCTAAAATCACATCAACACCAACCAAAAGTATCATAAAATTGTCATTTTTTTCATGTTATGAAGGAACATGCACCACTTCTGTTTGACACTTATCTAGTGTGACTATAAAGTAGTACATCTGATTCTGTTTATAGCTTATAAAATCAGTCCTCATATTTTATTAGTTTCACTACATATATTACAAAAAAAAAAAAAAACCCGGTTGCTGTCGAGTCACTTCTGACTCATAGCAACCCTACAGAACAGAGTAGAACTTCCCCATAGGGTTTCCAAGGAGTGGCTAGTGGATTCAAACTGCCGACCTCTTGGTTAGCAGCCAAATGCTTAACCACTGGTGCCACCAGGGTTCTCCTGCATATATAGGCAGGTGGAATTGTCTTCACTGAAATAATACAATTTTTTAAAAAGTGACTTTAATTATAGCCATTACAGGAATTAAAATGATGTTTGTTGGAAGGAAGGAAGAAGGGAAGGGAGGGAATGAGGAGGGCAGGGAGGAAGGAGAGAAAAAGCAAAGAGAAAGAAAGGGAAGGAAGGGAGGAGGGATAGAGAGAGGGAGAGACAAAGGAAAGATGCATGATGGGTGATGAATGGATGGACGGATGGATATTTATTGAATTACAGTGTAGAAAGAAATCTTAAGCTATTCAGTCCTACAAATACCATCTGCCTGTTTTGCCCAAAGTGGTCAATAAAAGGGGTTTTTCTCTTTTTCTCAATCCCAATGAGTATTCCAATGGCAATTGAATAAAATATAGTGGCTGAACTGACTTTTATTTCTTAGCAAAGCAAAAATGATCTTGAAAGATCTTTACGAAAATAGAAACCATGAAACAAGTGTAGATCCTTAGACAGACCATCAAAGTTAATAGATTTGTCAGTTTTTAGAAATTAAGCATTTTAAACAAACGTAGAAGTGATTTGGTCTCATATACAGCCTTGGCCATCAGGAGAAATAGGATGTGGTCGAGACATTTTTCTCTAAAATTGAAAGGTTCCAACCAAAATATTCTCTCAATTTTGCTCTTGAAGGGCAGATTACTGATCTGGAAGAGTTGCTACCTTTTTTTTTCCTGGAAATTGGAGAATGTGTTATTTAATCCCTCCTGTTTTCAGACCATGCATGTTTTGACAGTAGGATAAAACTTTTTTTTTTTTTTTTTTTTACACAATGAAGGTTTTCTTGAAATCCATAAAAATGCCATAAGTGAAAACAGCTTGATAAGTAGTAGCCCCAGTCACCTCACACTGCTGCGCAAGTGGCCTAGTCACCAGGTTAACAGGTACTGGAGTCGAGAGACCATCTGTGTTTTAAAGATACATCCCCTTCCACGAAGCCCTCACCAATTAATTAACTGATGTGTGTTCTTGCTCCCTCCAATCAGGATGATGGGTCTTCACCCACCAAGAGCCAAGACTGTACCCAAACTTCCCCATGATGACATCCTGACAGGTTTGGTTTCTTTTGGAGTACTTATAGTATGAGACAGACTACCCCAGGGTGGGAGAATGAAAAGTTTAATCCCTGAAATAATTTCTAAATTTTCTGAACAAATTCTTGTTCCTTGTCCCTTTCTGTTTCACGTGTTGCTCTTTTGTCCTGCTTTGACTGGTCTTCAGCCCTCCACTCTCTCCAAGCCCACCTGTCCCCTCTTCAGGCTTTACTTGCCCTTCTTATCCATGTCACTTTCCTTCCCAAGCTGGTTCCGTGCCACATGGCTCTGCCCTATTCCTTCTAAAGAGCGCTGTAATCTACTTGCTGAGGAATTTGCATAGGTATGTGGTACAAACTAGAGATAAGTCCCCTGACAAGCAGCCCTGATGGTACCAATTAAGGTGGGAAGGGAGCTGCATGTGCACATGCCTGAAATTGTCTCACCAGGGCCCTCAACCTTCCACCCCTGCAGGTCCCCTAAAACACCTGCCTTCTCCCAGCAGCTGACTGGTGCTATTTTTATCTTTGCTATTGATAGAAAAAAGGATAGAGGCTCTGTCTCCAGCTTCAGCATTGACCTAAGCCTCATCCTTTATAGAAGCTGACTTGTGAAGGTGGGAGGGGTCATTTTTTGAGGTGATACCGTTTGAAGGTTTAGTGCAGCACAGGCTGTCACCTTAGTAACTTTGTCCTTCTTTTCATTTGCTCCCATATTAACTGAGCCATCTAAAGTTTTTCCTTTAATTTGATACACACAATAAGGAAAATCAAGACTACTTTCTTCATTTTGTACAGATGGGGAAGTCTAAGCTCTATCCTGGGAGTTGCAGGGGAGCTAGAGTCAAACTGAGCTGAGAAAGCATCTAGAAAGGAAATTTGAGGATAGAGGAATGTCTGCGGGGGGGAGGGGATGCCAAAAGGAGGACCAGAGACCAAGGTAAGAGCTGAAGCTTGGACATGTTGCTGTAGTGGTGTGAGAGGCTGTTAGTCCCATTGAGTCCCTTCTTATGTGCCCAAAAACATTGGCTTAGTTCATGGCTCTTATTTAGCCAAAGTGGCCAGAAGAGCCTAGAGCTAAGAGCATCCACCCAAAGAAAGCTCCACACTCTGCTGGTCTGTGACGACCTCATTCTCTTGAAGCCAAAAGAACACTGGGTGACAGGCATGTGCAGTTTGTTTCAAGGCTTTCTGTACCAGCCACACATTCATTCAGAATTTCCCTTGGACCTGGACTTTTTCAGGCCTGCTCTCACAAAGGGATGAACCAACCAACTCCCCCTCCCCCAACACACACACACTATTACGTGCCCTTCCCTCAGCAACAATGTTTATTTTCTGACCACGGAGGACAGAGTAACAAGATGCCTTTCATTAGCTTATTAGCCCTAGCAGTGTACTTCAATTAGCAGTGAAAGAGCTAGACATGGTGTACACAAGACCGGTACATTATGTTCTTAGACAGAACCTGGTTCTTGCCAACATAGTCCAACCTGGGACAGCAATATTGGAGGTGAGGTTTGCAGGAGAGTGGTTGTGGAGCTGACTAGGAGCTGAAGCTTAGTAGATCTACAGTGAACTCTAGTTGTGACCCTTCTGAGCTAAGCCTTGGCCTTGTGTTGTTCTCTGAGATAATGGAAAAAGAGTAGGCTAGGAGCAAAGAAACCTGGAATCGGAGCCTAGCCTTGCTGTATAGGCTTGGCCAAATGTTTAAACCCTCTGGGCTTCGATTCTCACCTGTAAAACCAGAGAACCGTTTGCCCCACTGAGAGCCAGACACTCAGCACAAGCAACCTTCACCTTCGGTCGACCCAGGAAAACTGCTGACACTGCCCTAGCCTCACTGGTTTATATAGCTTAGGCATATTCATATTGCAGCACTTGCTGCTTATTGCTGGGCTGTGTTCCCTGTGGCCATGCCACAAATACCACGTGGCTGACTCATTCCAGCAAACATTACTGCCAATGTTTGTTTGACTCATTCTGTTGGTCACAACAGTGATTTCTGTCTAGCCTTTTTCTGGATTCAACTAAACCTTATATATTACCCATTATTCTTAATGAGACCCAAGAGAGTGAAAAGGGCCTATCTACACAAGTGATGGGGATTCCTTCTGGTTTCATTTATCTTTCCCTTTGCCAAGCATCCCGTGACACTTGGTTGTGATAAACATTGCTACAGATGCTAACCACCTAACTTGGGCTATCACCTGGCACAGGCTGGTAGTTAGCACTGGGTTAAGATTGAAGAAATCTGGGTTCTGGTCCTCAGCTCATCAGTGCCTGTGACCCTGGACCTCTGTTTCCTCTTCATTACAGTGATGAGACTGAACTGGATCCTGGGTTTGTATGAGTCTGTAACATCTCTAAGCTCTCATTTAGCTGGACGGAGGAACTTGTTCCAAAGAAGTCAGCGCTCCAATTCCATTAATTATTCGGAGACTCCCAATGGGAAAGGGTTATTTCATGCACTGATTTACTCTCCTTCAAGTGATGTGTCTTCCTGAAAAGCTGAATACTAACCAACTTTTTGTAAATAAAACCGTATTTGAAAAACAGGTCAGGATGTTAAGGATTTTAAAGACCCCTAAAATAAATTATTTCATAAACCGAAGGTTCCTTTTGAAATGCAACTACTTTCTCACTTCTTTGTAAGATTATGTTTTGTTTTAGTTTTTTAAAAAGTTCAGAACAATGTATGTGGTCCCTGAAAATTCTCCTGAGAATTGAATCCTCTTTTCCCTTTGGTTCACATTACAACTCCAGACATATTTTATCTTCATTTCAATTCAGTTGGTGATGGCTCCTGATACTTGACTTGTATGTATCTAGGTACTTCTTTCTGGCCTCTTTGATGAGATTTGTAAAGGCTTAAGTGTTGTGAGGGATAAGGTGGTTCTATTCAGAGAATTCTTCTGTGAATTTTGAATCTGTTTTATAAGGTTAAGAAGGCCTTTGGTGTCCTTTAGTTATTTTGAGTTTCTTTAAGGGTAGAACATAAGCAGCCCTTGTCCTTTCTTCTTCTTGCATTGCCTTCCAGAGAACATTGACTACAGACTGCCCATTCTGGGCCCTAGGACAGCTGTCTTCCAGGACCTGCTCTCAGATGCCTACAGAACTCTGCAGGAGAGGCAGCTCTTTTCCTTGCCCAGAAAGGGGCCAATTAGCAAGACAATGAGGCGGTGAGTGGTCTGAGCTCATCTCTTCTGGACTCCCAGAGAGAAAACAACCTCACCAAACCAATCTCTGACATTGGGGCTCTCTCCTCATACCTTCCTCCTGTTTCCAATAACGTGACTCAATTTTGCCTTCCTAACAGTTGCTGGTATTCTAGTTCTTGTTACTATCTTCTCACCTACTTCTCCCAAAGACAAAATGGCTTAATTATATGATTATAAAAGTTTATTGATTGAAATAGAGCCATGTAAGTGTGTCTCGTTTTATTTGGTTAAAGTTTCTTATCCATGTTATAATAGACAATAGTCTTCTGTTTCTAAGACATGAATATTTTGTGAAAGTTATTTCAGCTCTTTCTTCAGGGCAGGGGGCTAGAGATGGCCCCAGGGGATCCTATATGAATTTAGTCTGTTAAGAAAGAAGGAGAGAAATGGAGGTCACCCTTCTGTGCTTATGTCTGTCAGTTTATGCAGGTAAATGACCAGAGGATACTTTGATGCAAAACTGGAAAATGGCAAGTGATTAATTGTTACAACCCTTGAGGACAGTAACTGTGCCTTGCCCTGCCCTTCCCAGTCACCTCCATTACTGCCTTGCATGTATCAGATATACAGCTAATCTTTGCTCATTCAAATCCATGCCAAGTGCTTATGTTTTGTAGCTTGGTTACTTTGGTTTGAGGATGTACACCTCCACATCTGTCCTAGTCTACGTGTCAGCAGTATGAGGGAGGCAAAGGAAAACTCGAGGCTCCCAACTATTATATTTATGGGCACATATGTTCTGTGCTCAGCTTCAGGAAGGCTCATATGAAAAAGACCCCTTCCACTCCTTAAGAGGCAGTGACCTTGTGGAATCCCAGGATTGTGACCGAATGGACACTGGACCAACAGGTGAGAACCGGCCTATGTGCTGAGTCTGTTTGAAGAATGGGCTTCAGAAATCTAGACCAAATGGCCTGGTGCCTAAATAGACCTCATATGATTCTTAACTTCACTCCAGTTCAAGAACTCCAACAACAGTACCCACTTCCTGTCAAGGTGAAGGCTGTGTGCATTGATTCTGATCTCATTTCATATAATTGTCAAAATATAGACATGTCACAGGTAAAAGAGTTTTCTTCTTTAGATTTTCACAAATTAACATATCCAGTAACAGGATGTAGGGTACCTATACTCATGCCATTAAGGGGGAATGCATGCCCAAAAAACAATTACTTGGAGCTTTTGAGATAATCTGAATATCGTATGGCTAAGGAGCCCTGGTGATGCAGTAGTGAAGTGCTCAGATGTTAACCGAAGGGTCAACGGTTCGAACCCATGGGAGAAAGATGTGGCAGTCTGCTTCCATAGCCTTGGAAACCCTGTGGGGCAATTCTACTCTGTCCTATAGGGTCGCTATAAGTCAGAATTGACTTGATGACAGTGGGTTTGATCGGGTTTAATGAGATAGAGAGCCATAGTGACACAGTGGTTAAAGCGCTTGGCTGCTGACCAAAAGGTCCACATTTCAAAAAAAGCAGCCGCTCTGTAGGAGAAAGATGTGGCAGTCTGCTTCCGTAAAGATTTACAGCCTGAAAACCCTATGGACAGTTCTACTCTGTTCTATGAGGTTACTATGAGTTGGAATCGACTCAATGGCAGTGGGTTTTGTTTTTGGGTTAATGTGATGGAAAGAAGCCCTGGTGGTGCAGTGGTTAAGCCACCAAAGGGTCGGCAGTTCCAAGCCACCAGTCACTCGGCAGGAGAAAGATGTGGTAGTCTGCTTCCATAAAGATTACAGCCTTGGAAACCCTATGAGGCAGTTCTACTCTGTCCTCTAGGGTCACTATAAGTCATAATTGACTCCACGGCAACATTTTGGTTTTTGGTTTTTTGATAATGAGATAGAGGGCTCCTGGGTGGCACAAACAATTAACCCAAATGTTGGCGGTTTGAGTCTACCCAGAGGTGCCTCAGAAGAAGGCCCTCCTGATCTGCTTCCGAAAAATTAGCCACTGGAAACCCTATAGAGCACAATTCTACTCTGACACTCATGGAGTCGCCTTGAGTCAGAATCAACTCAATGGCAACTGATTTGAGTTTTTTTGGTTAAGTGAGATAGAGTGCTTCCTAAACCTCATTAAGAAGTCTTCATGTAGGATGCTTCCAAAATCTCATTAAAAAGAACATTCTAGTGTTGACTGGTGTCCCAGCATGCTGACAGAGAAAGATTGTGTATTTTAGTGGTTTTTGAACTTTTTAGTTGTAGGAACCTTTTAAACACACTTAAGTATCGAGAAAGGTAAATAACTTTTTAAAATGTAGCGCATAGCTGTTGATGTTTATCATATTAGAGATCAAAGTGGAGAAA
Organism: Dugong dugon; assembly: GCA_030035585.1. Taxonomy (NCBI): domain Eukaryota; kingdom Metazoa; phylum Chordata; class Mammalia; order Sirenia; family Dugongidae; genus Dugong; species Dugong dugon. Next base: position 172,334,596 of record CM057462.1, read on the forward strand.
TTTGCAAAACACAAGAATACATAAGCACACCTTCCGTTAGCTGCCAGAGTGATGGCATTATCACATGTCATGTAGCCTCTGGAAAACTCCACTGTACCCTGTGAGAGAAAGAGAATAAAAAGGCAAATAACACCTTAGAATTATCGTGAAAATGATTTTGACCTCACAGGTACTTTGAAAGGGTTTCATAGATTCCCCAGACCACACTTTGAGAACTTCTGGTCTATGTGATACCCTTTTGCCTCCGTCCCTTCAGGAAAAGTGATGCCAAGATGCTTTCACACACCGACCTGAGTAATCAGATTCCTCTGACAGAGGATTTAGAACAACAGGAGCAGCAGGTTTTCAGAGTTAAATGATGCTACTGACTTGTAGCATAATTTATCACCTTATGCTCAGATTGTCTACCCAGCACCCTTATAATCTTAGTTTGGTTTCTCAAATAGTGTCCCAGAGAGAACTAAGTGGGTTGACCAGCTGTCACAAGAATTCTAGTTCCCTTTAAACTGTCATTTCTCTAGATGGGTGGTTTGTTGATTAGTTTATTTGCTATTGGTTAGTGTGAACTCACTTCCCAGAATCTGAGGTCCAAACCTGGACCAGTGTGGCCTTAGCACACTAGTAATGCCCCTTCAGTGATGCTCCCTCAGCACCTCTGTTGAATGGCTAGCCAGCTGGTTAATTTCCTCTTTTCCTTTGCTCCTGTAACCAAATCCTGGAGTGTAATGGCACTGAGGGATGAATTTCCTAAATTAAGAAATCCTGCTGTGACGAACTTTGCCACATGACCCACCCAGTGCCACCATTTTTATTTAAACTTGAAAAGAGACCTTCGTATACTTATGCTGCCTGATTTTATCTACCAGTAGTAAATGTTTAAAAGAAATAATCCTACCCATGGAAACCTTTGCTTCCACTTGTGATGTGGGGTCAGATGGTTGCCTTGTGATCGCTTTTGGTACAACTTTCCTATACAGAGTTGGGTCCTTAGAGGTAATAATGTGGATGTGGCAGTTATTATTTTATCTACAGTATGTTCCTAGGCTTTATCCCAAAACCTCTCGTCAATAGGCCAGGGCAATTTCTTCATTATGAAAATCTAGTCGTAATGTTATTTATGGTTCAAAGTCAGGTACAGTTCAGATTAATTTTACCAGATGGATAATCTTGGGTTGCTCTTTGTTTCAAGACTAACATCTGATTTGATTGTTCTTAAAAAAAGACAGACTCAGTAAAAATCAACAGGCATGAATCAGACTTACTCCTACTCTTTCTTTTTCCTTCACCCCAACAGGGAACTTAAAAACCAATCAATCAGCAGAAGTCCTTCATTCCCCGGAATGCAGAGAAATGCTGTATTCAAGGAAGAGTCATGCTGTAGCTTTAAAAATATAATTTTTCAGGTATTTAACTCAAAATCATTGTCACGTTCAGTTGACAGTTTAACCTTGGGAAACCCTGCGGGCCTCCAAGGCCGTGTGCTCTGCTCAGTCACTCATCGTTTCCCTTGTCTCTGTCCAAGCTCAGGGGAGGCCTGAGCTGTTAGCTCCTGGGACTTGTGATATCACAATGGAGCTTCCCATTGTACTGAATAGCAGAAGTGTAACAAGTCTGGCAGAACTGACTTGTCTCCTCCTAAGGAAAGCCCTATCTAGAATGTTCCTATTTAGGTGCAGTTACTCAAGTCAGGGGGCATCTTTGGGATGAGGAGCATAGAAGATTTCCAAGATGAGGAGGAAGCTCAGGCCTTGTTTCTAATAATCAACCTCAATCATTTTATTCTCTATAAACTAAATCCTTACGAATCAAGGTTAAATTAGAAAATTTTAGAAATGAACAAAATGTAACCACCTGCTAGGAGAAATGGGGATGACTGATTCTGTTTCAACCGTGTCCGCCTCAAGCCTGTCCTAATGTAGCACTTTATTAAATACGGTCCCTGTGTCATATATGCAACTCTTACTTCTCTAGAAAATATATAACTTAATGGGGACAAGAAGAGTATTTCATGCTAACATTATATCCCCACAGGAGCTACCCAGACACATACTTGAGAGATATTCAGAATAGTGAAAAGGCTTGTCAAACACTATGATAAAATAATTGAGCTAAGATCCCTGAATCTGGGCTCTGAAGATACAAAGGGTTTAGATATTAGAATCCTGCCTCTGAAGAACTTACAATTTTAACTGGAGAAATAATGCACACACACACACACACATGCACGTGCACACCTGCACACGTAAATGAAGAGCGCGGACGCGGGACAGAACGTGAGTAAGCACAAATTCCTCTCTACTATAAACTGAACATCCTGTGATTACAGCAATAACGTTCTCCATGATGCAACTGTCCAACTCTCTGGACAGGAACAAAGATGCAATTTTGTGACCCTGTCAGGAACGTTGGTGGGGGGGCAGGGGTGTGGGGAATAGCCACATTCATGCACACAGGATGTTATCTTGTTCTTTGCAAAGTCTTTGGCAAGATGTTTAACTGCCTGGGCAGTCAACTGCAGAATAGTGAAATTGGGCACTGGCAGATGCTTGGTGTTGCAAGGAAAACTTGTTCCTAAAACTCTTGGGTTGTCCTCCACTCGGTCTTGTGTGGCAGAGATCATCCCGAGGGATGTCACACAGCCAGAAAAGTCAGGAAGCCCTGACTTCCTAGATTCTCACACTGAGAAATTGCATAAAGAGTAAGATGTGAGGGAAGAGATATTGGCACATTAACTGCCAGTGAGGAGTGGAACTGGGTGGCTGGAGGGACAGAAATTTCGAGGGGGCATTTTTCACATTATACTCTATTTACTCTTTGAATTTTGATTTCCTCTCTTTCTGGGTCAAATTTACCATTGTTCTCCTATCATTAAACAGAAGCAATAATGTTTTACACAATGCCATTTAACAAATGCAGTCCTTCAGTGGTGCAGCTCTTCAAAAAAGTTTTCCCTTTATTGAAACAAGTGCATCTGGTTCTTTTTTATGGAGCTGCCTACGTGGAACTAGACCCTCTTCCACAAAACCATGGTCCTTGAAATATTTGATGACATGGCCCCAGTCATCCTCTCTAGATCCACTCCAGTGTCAGTCAAAATGTGGCATCTAAAGTGGAGTCCAAAACTCCAGGTGTGGCCTGGCTAAATGTGACTTTGGGATTCCTAACCTCCCTTGTTCTTGATCGCTTACTTCTAGAAATATAAACTAAAATGGCGTTAGTTTTCCTAGCATCTGCATCACACTTATTCTCTCACATTGACTGACACTAATTAAAGCCTTTTTGCCCATTTACTGTTCTTTCAGCTTTCCCCAGGCTGTTAATTTTTTTAAACCTATGCTCACGACACTATATTCCTCCTAAGGAGTTCTGGTGGCACAGTGGCTAAGCACTTGGCTGCTAACTGAAAGGCCAGCGGTTTGAACCTACCAGCTGTTCAGGGGAAGAAAGATGTGGCAGTCCACTTCCATAAAGATATACAGCCTTGGAAACCCTATGAGGAAGTTCTACTCTGTCTTATAGGGTTGTTATGAGTTGGAATCGACTCCACGGCAACAGGTTTTATATTCCTCCTTATTAAGGTTCCTCTGGCTAGGTTCCAGTCAGTGACTATCTTTCTGAATCTAGATTCCATCCTTCACTAGTCCTCCCAGGTCTAATGACCTGGTCTTCTGTCTTTCCTCTCAGTCTTTGATACAAATGTTGAAAGGAACAGGATCAGGAACCAACAGCTCTAGAGCCCTCCCTTCAGTCAGGGATTCCGAAAGTCCTCTTTTTTAATTTATATTTCATTATGACGGTATTCAAATATACAGAGAAGTAGAAATAATCACACAGTGAACACCCATATACCTTCCACTTAGAGTCTACAGCTGTCTATATTTTGTCACATTTCTTTCATCTACATAGTGTTTTGCTAAACCATTTTAAAATAAAGACATGACATTTTATCATTAAATACTTCAAAGTCTCCTTCAAAACATAATACCATTATCCCACTGAACAAAAAATGAGTAATAATTCCCTATTGTTATCTATACTCAGCTCATATTCACATTTCCTAAATTGTCCCCAACGTGTCTTTTTTTTTTTTTTTAATTGTACTTCAGGTGAAGGCTTACAGAACAAATAGTTTCTCTTGAAACAGTAGTACACATGTTGTTTTATGACATTGGTTAACAATCCCACAACATATTAACCCTCTAAATTCTCAACCTTTTTTTTTTTTTTTTTTGGTGAAAATACACATAGCCAAAGATACACTGTTTCAAAAATTCCTACATACACAGTTCAGTGACATTGACTATGCTCTTCCAATTGTGCTGTTATTCTCACATAAGATGAAGGCTTACAGAACAAAATAGTTTCTCATTTAACAGTTACTACAAATGTTGCCCTATGACAATGGTTAACAATCTCACAACACATCAACAATATCCTTACTCAACCTTGGGTTCCCTATCACCAGCTTCCTTGTCCCATTCTGCCTTCTGGCCCTTGTCACTGGACTCCTGTACCTCGTTAGTCTCATTTGGTTTTACGGGGCTGTCCACTCCCAGGCTGAACAGTGAACCTCGGAGGTAGCTTCACCACTGAGCTAAAAGGGTGTCTGGGGGCCATACCCTCGAGGTTTCTCCAGTCTCCTTTAGGCCAGTAAATCTGGTCTTTTTTTTTGTAAGTTAGAATTATGCTCTACATCCTTCTCCAGCTCTGTCCAGAACCCTCTGTTGTGATCCTGGTCAGAGCAGTCAGTGGTGGTAGCTGGGCACCATCTAGCTGTACTGGACTCAGTCCAGTGGAGGCCTTGGTAGCTGTGGACAATTAGTCCTTTGGACTAATCTTTTCCTCCCAACATGTCTTTTGTGACTGGTTTGTTCACAGCTGAATCAAATAAAGGATGGCAGTTTGCATTTGTTCTCTTTTAATCTAGACATGTACACCACTTGACTTTTTATGATGTTGATATTGTGATGGTTAAGGTTGTGTGTCAAACTGGCTGGGCCATAATTCTCAATGATTTGGCAGTTATGATGTAGTTTGGCAGTTATGATGTAATCACTTCCATGATGAGATCTGATATAATGTAATCTCCTCTATGATTAGATTGTTATGAGTAGCCAGGCAGTTTAAAGGGAGTTTTCTGGGGGGTATGGCATTCTGGATCCTGCATTTGGCTCGTCATCATCTGAACTCTGGTTTTTGGGACTTGGGGACTTGAGCCAGCAGCCTGCCATCTAACCTGCTGATTTTGGGTTCATCAGCCCCTGTAGCAATGTGAGTCAGGAGAAGCCTCCAGCCTGATGCCTGACCCACAGACTTGGGACTTTCCAGCCTCAATGACCACATGAGTCATTTCCTTGATATAAACCTCTCTCTCTCTCTCTACACATATATATATATGCTTCACTAGTTTTTTTTCTCTAGAGAATCCAGCCTAAGACATTTGGTACAGAGTGGTTCTAGAGAAACAAAATTATAAGGATGAATTTTCTAAACTGATTCTCGAGTCTGGTTAGTCTTAAAGATGTTGATGACTGTGCTTCCAGTAGTAAAGAGGGTACTGCTAATCCATGGTGTGATCTGGCAATATGAATACGAAAAATATCACTACCAGTAAATCAAGTATCGGTGAGAAGCTAGGATCTAGGTGATCACATGCTTGATACTTTTCTATAATTTTGTCAGAATGAGAAGTATAAGGAAGCTGGTTTGTTGATTCTACTTTTGCTAGACAAAATGCTGAAAGAGATGAGCTCAGGGCTTCAGAGTCAAAACTCAAGCACCACATAAATGACCTCAAAGTTGCCACTTGTGCCCTGAAAGAAAGCATTATTTCTTCTAGTAACAGAACTGATACTGCCAACAACCAAACCCAAAGTTTTATTGTAAGAGTAGCTGAATTACAATGCCAATTGCAGTCCCAACCTCGAATGGTGTCTGAAGTTAAAGTGAGAGCATTGGTTGGGAAAAAATGGGATCCTGATGTTTGGGATGGGGACATGTGGGCAGATAATCAGGAAGCTGGGGATACTGAGCCTCAGAATTCTATTGAATCACTCCTGTCAACAAAACCATTAGCCCCTGCACCCCTATCTGATGAAATTAACCCAACTGTGTCTGAAGAGCCTTTCTCTGAGATATCACCTGGGGTGGTGTCTGAGTCATCACCTGGGGCATTGCCTGAGGCAGATGCCATATAAGACATTGCTGAATGTTCTCAAAACACATCCCCACCACCCATTTTTGTTTCTAAAGCTGTAACTAGACTTAAGTTCCAGTGATCTCCAAAAGGTGAAGTACAAAGTGTGACCCAGGAGGAGATACACTAGACTCCAAAAGAAATGCTTGATTTTTCTAATATGTACAAACAGAAACTTGGGGAATATGTGTGATAATGACTATTAAGAGTGTGGGATAATGGTGCAAAGAACATAAAGCTAAATCAGTCTGAGTTTATTGATATGGACCCACTAAGCACAGATTCTTCATTCAGTATTTCAACATGAGAGGTTAGGAAAGGATCTAATAGTTTATTTGGTTGAGTCGCTGAATAATGGATTACATGATGACCTACACTAAATCAAGTTGAAGTATCAGACTTCCTTCATATACTGTAGAAGAAGGTATCCGAAGGATTAGGGAAATTGGCATGTTAGAGTGGATTTATCAGGTTAGACCCACAGAACCACACATGGGGTGCACAGAGGACATACCTTTTACCACAACGGTGAGGAACAAATTTGTGAAGGGAGCCCCAGCATCATTGAAGACCACTGTCATTGCTGTTTTATGCAAGTCCAATTTGACAGTGGGAACTGCCCTAACTGAATTAAGACACCTAACTGCAATGGGTATTATTGGGCCCTGTGGTGCTAAGTAGGGACCAAATGGTGGGACTCAAGTGACAAAGACAAGGTGGGCGTGGTTACCATGATAATGGACAGTGGAGTCAAAAGAGTAATCAGAATAGTTTGACTTGTATGGACTTACGGCATTGGCTACTTAGTCATGGTGTAACTAGGAGTGAAATAGCTTGGAAATCTACTAAATATTTACTTGGTCTGTACAAGCAGAAGAATTGTAGGTCTAGTGAACAGCAGTCTAACTTGAATCACCAAAATAGAGAGTCAGAGCCCCTCAGTTTCCAGACTTGAGCAAGTTTACAGACCCACAACCCCTTGAATGAAGAGGAGGCTGGGTCCCCTTGAGGAAGAACCCCACCACACTGTCAAAATATATACTGTTAATCTTTCTCCCAGCCTTTCCCAGAGGGATCTATAGCCTTTTACGAGATTGGCTGTTCATTGAGGGAAACAAAATAACCAGACTTTTGGGGGATTACTGGATACTCGCTCTGAAGTAACACTAATTCCAGGAGACCCAAAACATCACTGTGGCCCACCAGTTGGAGTGGGGGCATATGGAAGTCAGGTTATTAATGGAGTGTACCTCATGTCCATCTCACAGTGGATCCAATGGGTCCCCGAACTCATCCTGTAGTGATTTCCCCAGTTCCAGAATGCATAATTGGAATAGACATATTCAGCAACTTGGAATGGGTTATACATTGGATCCCTGACATGTAGAGTAAGGGCTATTACGGTAGGAAAGGCTAAGTGGAAGCCATTAGAACTGCTACTACATAGGAAGATAGTAAACCAAAAGAAATACTGCGTTTCTGGAGGGATTCCAGAGATTACTGCCACCATCAAGGACCTGAAGGATGCAAGGGTGATTATTCCCACCACATCGCCATTCAGCTCACCTATTTGGCCTGTGCAAAAAACAGATTGATCTTGAAGAATAACAGTGGATTATCCTAGACTTAACTAGGCGTTGACTCCAATTGCAGCTGCTGTTCTAGATGTGGTTTCATTACTTGAGCTAATATATCTCCTGGTACCTGGTGTGCAGCTATTGATCTGGCTAATGCCTTTTTCTCCATACCTGTTTTGAAGGACCACCAGAAGCTGATTGCCTGCAGCTGGCAAGGCCAGCAATACACCTTCAGTGTCTTACCTCAGAGGTATATCAGCTCTCCAGCCCTATGTCATGATTTAGTCCACAGGGACCTTGATCACATTTCCCTTCCACAAGATGTAACATTGGTCCATTACATTAATGACATTATGCTGATTTTACCTAGTAAGGAAGAAATGCCAATGACTCTGGACTTATTGGTAAAACATTTGCATGCTGTGTACCCGTTGCCATCGAGTCAATTCTGACTCATAGCGACCCTATAGGACAAAGTGGAACTGGCCCGTAGGGCTTCCGAGAAGCAGCTGGTGGATTCAAAGGGCCAACCTTCTGTTTAGTAGCCAAGCTCTTAACCACTGTGCCACCAGGGCTCCATTTGCATGCTAGAGGGTGGGAAATTAATCTGACAAAAATTCAGTACCTTCGACCTCAGTAAAATTTCTAGAGGTTCAGTGCTGTGGGGCATGTCAAGATATTCCTTCTAGAGGGAAGGATAAGTTATTGCACCTGGTCCCTCCACAACTAAAAAGGAGGCATAACGTCTGGTGGGCCTCTTTGGATTTTGGAGGCAACATGTCTCTCATTTGGGTGTGATACTCTGGTCTATTTATCAAGTGCTTTGAAAAGCTGTTAGTTTTGAGTGGAGCCCACAAGAGAAGGCTCTGCAACCGGTTCAGGCTGCTGTGTGAGTGTCTCTGCCACTTGGGCCATATGATCCAGCTGATCCAATGGTGCTTGAAGTGTCAGTGGCAGACAGAGATGCTGTTTGGAGTCTTTGGCAAACTCCTGTTGGTGAATCACAACACAGACCCTTAGGATTTTGGAGCAAAGCCTTGCCATCCTCTGCAGACAACTACTCTCCTTTTGAGAAACAGCTTTTGGCTTGTTACTGGACCTTAGTAGAGAGTGAATGCTTAACCATGGGATACCAAGTCACCATGTGGCCTGAGTTCACCATCATGAACTGGGTGCTGACTGAACCACAGAGGCATAAAGTGGGATGTGCACAGCAGCACTCCATCATTAAATGGAAGTGGTATATGCAACATCAGGCTTGAGCAGGACCTGAAGGCACAAGTAAGTTGCATGAGGAAGTGGCCCCAATGCCCATGGTCTCCACTCCTGTCACATTACCGTCCATCTTCCCGTCTGCACCTATGGCCTCATGGGGAGTTCCTTATGATCAGTTGACTGGGGAAGAGAAAACTCATGCCTGGTTTACAGATGGTTCTGAGCGATATGCAGGCACCACTCGAAAGTGGACAGCAGCAGCACTACAGCCCCTTGCTGGGACCTCCCTGAAGGACAGTGGTGAAGGGAAATCCTCCCAGTGGGCAGAACTTTGAGCATTGCACCTGGTTGTTCACTTTGCTTAGAAGGAGAAATGGCCAGATGTGTGATTGTATATTGATTCATGGGCTGTGGCCAATGATTTGGCTGGATGGTCAGGGACCTGGAAAGGAACATCATTGGAAAATTGGAGACAAGGAGGTATGGGGAAAAGTTATGTGGATAGACCTCTCTGAATGGGACAAAAAAGTGAAGATACTTGTGTCTCATGAATGCTCACCAAAAGATGACCTTGGCGGAGGAGGATTCTAACAATCAAGTTAAAACTTTCCACTTTAGGTGGAAATCAGTCATCCTCTTTCCCCAGTCACTCCTGTCATTGCCCAATGGGCTCATGAACAAAGTGGCTATGGTCGCAGGGATGGAGGTTATGTGTGGGCTCAGCAATATGGACTTCCACTCACCAATGCCAACTTGGCTACAGGTACTGCTGAGTGCCTAGTCTGCCAGCAGCAGAAACCAACAGATTCCCCAATATGGCACCATTCCTCAAGGTGATCAGCCATCAACTAGGTGGCAAGTTGATTACATTGGACCACTTCCATCATGGAAAGGGCAGTTCATTCTTACTGGAACAGATGCTTACTCTGGATACGGAGTTGCCTTCCCTGCACACAGTGCTTCTACCAGAACTACCATCCGTGGACTTACAGAATGCCTTATCCACCGTCATGGTATCCCATACAGAGTCAACTTGGATCAAGCAAATGAAGGGTAACAATGAGACCATGCTCATGGAATTCACTGGTCTTATCATGTTCCCTATCATCCTTAAGTAGCCGCCTTGATAGAACAATGGAATAGCCTTCTAAAGACACAATTTTAGCACCAGCTAGGTGACAATACCTTGCAGGATTGGGGCATTGTTCTCAAGGAGGCTGTATATGCTCTAAACCAGCATCCAATATATGGTACTGTTTCTCCCATAGCCGGGATTTGTGGCTCCTGGAATCAAGGGGTGGAAATGGGAGTGGCACCACTCACTATTACCCCTAGTGACCCACTTGCAAGATTTTGCTTCCTGTCCCCGCAACCTTATGCTCTGCAGGCCTAGAGGTCTTAGTTCCAAAGGGAGGAATGCTCCCACCTAGAAACACATCACTGATTCCACTGAACTGGAAGTTAAGAATGCCACCTGGGCACTTTGGGTTCTTTACGCCTCTGGTTCAACAGGCAAAGAAGGGAGTTACCATATGTGGGTGTGATTGATCCTGATTACCAAGAGGAAATCAGATTGATATTACATAATGGAAGTAAAGAAGAGTATGTCTGGAATTTAGGAGATTCCTTAGGGCATCTCTTAGTACTGCCATGCCCTGTGATTAAAGTCAATGGAAAACCACAGCAACCCAATTCTGACATGACTACTAATGGCCTAGATCCTTCAGGAATGAAGGTGTGGGTCACCTCAGTAGGCAAAGAACCATGACAAGCTGAGTGCTTGCTGAATTTAAAGGGAATACATAATGGGTGGTGGAAGAAGGTAGTTCTAAATACCAGCTATGACCACATGACCAGTTGCAGAAAGGAGGACTTTAATTGTCATGAGTATTCCTTCCTTTTATGTATGTATCAAATATTTTTGTTTTCTTCACTCATAAAACATAAGATATAAACAGTGCTAGTACATTTTGAGTTGTGCAGGTGTTAGTTGTATCATGTGAGGCACAAGAATTACTCTATAATTGTCTTTATTTAGAGATTATGTATGGTTTAAGGAGATGTGTACAGGTGCCAAGTTAGCAAAGGGTGGACTATGATGGTTAAAGTTATGTTTCAACTTCGTTGGACCATAATTCTCAGTGGTTTGGCAGTTATGATGTAGTTTGGCAGTTATGTAATGATATAATCACCTCCATGATGAGATCTGATATAATGTAATCTCCTCTATGATGAGATTGTTATGAGCAACCAATTAGTTGAAAGGGAGTTTCCTTGGGAGTAAAACCTATATCCAATATATGTGGACTTTATGGCAAAGCTTGCTGGCTTTTGCTCTGCTCTGGGTCCTGCATTCGGCTCATCATCATCTGAACGCTGATTCTTGGGACTTGAGCCAGCAGCCAGTCATCTTACCTGCCAATCTTGGATTTGTCACCTCTGCTTCCCATGAGCCAGCAGCCTGCTGTCTGACCTGCCAATCTTAAGTTCATCCGCCCCTGCAGCTATGTGAGTCAGGAGAAGCCTCCAGCCTGATGCCTGACCCATGGACTTGGTACTTTCCAGCCTGTACAATTGCATGAGCCATTTTCTTGATATAAATCTCTCTCTCTCTCTCTCTCTCTCTCTCTCTCTATATATATATATATATATATACATATATATATAGACACACACACGTACTTCACTGACTTTTCTTCTCTAGAGAACCCAGCCTAAGACAGACCTATCGAAGAGACCGAAGTAATTGTTTTGTAGAATGGCAAAGACCTCTTTAAATACTACCCCTCTCTATGTTGTGTTAGTTTCAAACACTGCTGTCAAAGAAGTTCCACTTAGTAAACAATTATTAATTTTCTTTTCATTAATCAAAATCATATATAACTACCAATCACAGCTTCTGATGAGCCTGAGGTAACATTCTTACTATAATTGGGTTGATACCATCTCAAGGATAAGCCCAGAATTGTGATACTTAATAATTGTATACCTTTGGTCATGTTACTTAACCTCTATGGGTCTTGGTTTCCTGTGCTCTATAATAAAGAGCCCTAGTGGCACAATGTTTAAACTCTTGGCAGCTAAACAAAAGTTGATAGTTCAAACCCACTAGCAGCTCTGTGGCAGAAAACACCTGGCAATCTGCTTCTGTAAAGATTACAGGCTGAGAAACCCTATGGGTCAGTTCTACTCTGTCCTCTAGGGTTGCTATGAGTCAGAATTGACTTGATGGCACACAAACAGCAACAACATAACGAGAATAAAAACACCTGTTAGAATAATAAGGTTCTTACGAGGATGGGTATAATGAGCATCCAAGCTTTGCGTTTAGAGTCTCTGACCATAGGAACAAACTCATGTTTTTATTTTACATTTGGAAATGTGAAGTTTTAATTTTTATTAAGAGAAAAAGAAACTAACACTTGCAAATCTATGTTGTGCACTGGCAAAGAGGGTGACCAGATAAGCATTTATTGCACTCCCTACTACATGTCCAAGTCCCTGGGTGGTGCAGATGGTTAACACACTTGGCCACTAATTAAAAGGTTAGAAGTTGGAGTCCAGAGGTGCCTTGGAAAAAATCCTGGAAAACTACTTCTGAAAAACCAGCCATTGAAAACCCTATGGAGCACAGTTCTACACTGACAAACAGGAGGTCTCCAAGAGTCAGGACTGACTCAATGGCAACTGGTGTTCAACACTGCTGGTGAGTTTACATTTCATTCTTACAGTAACACTACAAAATAGCTACTATTATCCCTATAATGTACATGAGGAAATTGGATCTCACAAAGGTTAAGTAACTTGCCCAGGTTCACACTAAGCGGGGGATTGAACTTAGGCCTTTCCGAGTCCGCGGCTGGAGCTCCTTCCACCCCCTCAAATCTAAGATTTCGTATCAACGAATCACTTCAGCCTTGGTTAGAGTTAAGCTCCAAGTAGCCATTCCTTGTTTGGAATCGTCTACCTTCTGAGGGATAAAACTGACTGCAATAAAAACAAAGTCAAGCCTCATCTTGTAGGGGAAATACCACACGCTTGCTTCAGGCAGAGGCCTCTGTTCTCTCAACCTGTTAAACATTCAGGTTTATTTGAATGTGTCATGTCTTTGGAGTGGGAAGGCAGGGAGGGACCAGAAAGAGCCAGGTCCTGACAGGAAACTTGCCCACCAGAGTAGACAAGGCTTGGGAGGTGGGGGGAGGAGGGTAGGAAGACAGACTAGACCCAAGAGCGTGGCAAAGTCAGTGAACACATCTTGCACCAGTCATCCCTGGGATTTGGGCCAGCAATTGGAGCCCAAACAAAGTGAAGGAGTCCAGCAAAGTGGGGAGTGAAGGTGGAGGGGTGTGTGTGAAGGGAAGGAATTCATCATCTTGGAAGTCTGGTTGCCTGTGACAAAGCTTAGCCACTGGACGAGATTCAAGGGGCTGGAATCCAGTTTGGAGAAGGGAGTTTGTAGAGAACAAAACAGAGAAACACAGAGATTCTCAGTGGGGCCACATCATGATCTATGGGGGTAGGGGGTGCAGTTAGAAATTGCTTTCAATATCAAAATAGTTTGTGTGTGTATTTAAAACAGACTATGCTTGTTGTGTGTTCATAATACAAAATGAAGAAAGTAAATCTGAACCAATTCTTTTTAGCTGGTGAGGATATGCAGAAGATGAATTCTAGCTAAAAAAAAAAAACCTATCTTTTGCACATTAGTGATTTTTCAAAGGGGTTGTGAAATTTTTATGTTACTTACTTTGGGCCTGGTGACTGCACCTCCTCAGCACTGCAAACTCAGACCTGAGGCACCACATCCATGACTCTGGCCCTAGCCTAGGACACCACTAGCAGTGCCAGCAGTGTCCCACCACCCATTCATTCATCCAATGAATGAATTCTTTAAGCACCTACTATGGGAAGTGCTATTCTAGGCACTGGAAGACATTGATGAAGAAGGAAATCAAAGCTCCTGCCCTTAACGGAATTTACATTTAATAAGGGATATAAACAATAAATAAATGGTGGCCACAAGCCCCCAGGCACCCTCCCTTCCAGGGAAAGGATATGGTCCCACTCACATTGAACCATGGTTACAATTTGTACTCTTGGAGCACTTTCCTAGCTGTGACGTGTACTACTCTAAGGTACCAGATCTCACTAGTGTCCTAGCTCTTCCCCAGGCCTCTAAGTTCCAAATGGCCCTGCAGCCAATAGTAATTAGTACATATATCAGTCAATGCAGATTCTTATTCTTTTCTGACTGGCTGTAGATTAATAATTAATCATGAGGTCAGGGCTGTTTGGAACAGAAACCTACCATGTATATATTATAATGGCCAAATAGGATCAAAGGCATTGATTCTGAATCCTTGAAGTAAAAATTATGCAAAATCATTTTTGTTCATTTCTACCTCTTCTTTTCAGTGGCTTTCTCCTTTCCCCATGCCCATCCTATTTCCAAATCCCTAAGAGTAGAACTGCCCTATAGGGTTTCCAAGGAGCACCTGGTGGATTTGAACTGCTGACCTTTTGGTTAGCAGCCATAGCTCTTAACCATTAATTACCGTACGTACCCATTATAGGAGCACTGGTGGCGCAACGGTTAAGAGCTCGGCTACTAACCAAAAGGTCAGCAGTTCGAATCTACCAGCCACTCCTATGGGGCAGTTCTACTCTGTCCTATAGGGTCACCATGGGTTGGAATTGACTGGATGACAACAGGTTCTGTTTACTCATTATAAGATACCATCAATTAAAAGATGCACTGCTATTTTATGCACTAATAAGAAAGAAAAAATGCTCAAGATGAGGTATCTAATAAGAGACCTCTACATAGAGCTGGACACCAAAGGGCTACACTCTCAATACAAAGGTAAACAAGAAATCAATTCACCACATAGACAGGGGCAGCAAAGAAAGTGCATGTCTCTACCTCGGCACTGAGTGGAGGGAGGAGAGGAAATCTCACCTGAGAATTTGAACTACAACCTGGCACTCATACAGGTTTGTGATCTAAGTTCACACTACTAGTGTGGTGCAAATATCCTCAATTTGAGAATTTAATAAGAAGTGGTCTCGGAGTAACTGGCAGAAGAAAAAGTAAATCCTCAGAGCCAAGATTCACAATACTTAAACGGTGTCCCACCAGTCCAGTAATAATCAAAATCAGTTTATTTCTAATATAACCAAAAAACTCCAGCCATCTTATAGATTTCATTGTGTTGGGATACGGCCTGATGTTTCTCTCCTATGAGCTTAAATTATGTCAGCTCTTAGCATAGTGCCTGATATATACAAGACTCTCAGTAAATGTTTTCTGGATGAAAGAATGTACATTATATATCCCTTTATGATGAGCCCCTTTAATTTTCTGGGAAAATGATAAGGCTTATCATCAGGGGGCAATGATATATGGGATGATAGTAACAAAAAAAAAAGTATGGGAAATACAAACAGATTTTAGATGACATGAAAAATTGAAAGAGATAAAGATTTAAAATAATATTTTTTAAATGAGCATTGGAAATTATCAAGACTGGGAATGAAAGTCAGGAGGACTCTCAAGAAAGAAAGAGAAATTCAGGATGTCATTGTTGCCCATGTTCCTCTCATCCCCTTTGTTAAGTAGCCACAGGAGGTCATAAAATGCTTTTCTAGGAGGGTTAGGCTGGGTTCTCTAGAGAAGCAAAACCAGTGAAGATATATGTATATATAGATTTATCTCAAGGAAATGGCTCACATGGTTGTAGGCACTGGCAAGTCCGAAGTCCATGGACTTCAGGAATCAGGCCAGGCCAGGGCTTCTCCTGACTCATGTAGCTGCAGGGGCTGACGAACGCAAGATCCACGGGTCAGACTGCAGGCTGCTGGCTCACAGCTGCGAGGGCTGATGAATCCAAGATTGGCAGGTAAGATGGCAGACCACTGGCCCAAGGCCCAAGAACCAGAGGTCAGATGCTGACGAGCCGAGCACAGGATCCAGAGCAGAGCAAAAGCCAGCAAGCTCTGCCAGAAAGTCCACATATATTGGCTGCAGGCCACACTCCCAAGGATACTCCCTTTCAACTGATTAACTACTTTTATCAGATCCTATCATGGAGGTGATCACATTATATCAGTTTTCATCATGGAGGTGATTACATCCTTACACAACTGCCAAACTACATCATAACTGCCAAACCACTGAGAATCATGGCCCAGTCAAGTTGGCACACAACCTTAATGATCACAGAGGGCTTTAAGAGTACTTTCTCCTAGGCTTGTGTCCCTGTGGATCTGCCCCAGGAATGAGGGATAACCCAAGTGACCTGTCCAACATCTTCCAGCCTTATGATACTCTGCATTTGGACGCTGAAAAACAACTCATTGATCATTCAACAAACATTTACAAAGTTCTTGTAAATGACAGGAAGTAGGATTGTTTTGGTCATAAGCGACAGAAACTCAGCTCATGCATATGAAGGATCCTGCATTATCTACCACAGCGAGCAAGCCACAAGAAAGGCAAAGATATAGCAGGCCCCAGGAACCATAGAGCCAGGGCCTAGTGTGATGAAGATTCTCCATCTTTTTCCTCTGCTGTCTCTAAGTGTTGCCTTTTTCTTTCTTCTCTTGCAGACTGCCTATTTTTGTGTGGTAGGAAACGTGACTACTGGCAGCTTCCAAGCTTTAGGCCTTATAGCTTTTGACCACTTGTAGTCCCAAGTTCCAACATCCCAAGGCACTTGGCCCATCTTGGAAAGGTGCCATCTCATCAAGCAATCAATTATGATCATTGGGAAGGGATTAAATAAGAACTCATAAGGATGAAGTGGGGCAAGGGAAGAAACATAGTTTTCAAAGGAAGTGGGTAGAGCTGAGCAGATAATACCATATACATTTATTATGGCCTGGCACTGTGTTGAGCACTGAAGACAAAGATGATTAATTCATACCTGTAAAACCAAGCTGTCATTAGCTGCTGCACTATGTAAAAATAATGTCAGTGATGTCAAAGTCCGAGTGAGATGCTAGGTTAGGAGCAGCTGAGATTGGCATCTCTCTTTAAGGAGGCTGCCCTCATTTTCTTTGTAAAAGGCACATCTTGTCTCTCCAGAAGGTTGACCTGTTACTTGGTGGAGGTGAAGGTGACAGTGGAGGAACTGGTTTGTCAACTGTTGGGAGTATCAAAAGGAGGTCAGTATGACACTATTAGGGAGGGGATGAGCAGGATGAAGTGAGAAACAAGGAGCATAGATGGAGAGAAGGAGAGAAAGGAAAGAGAGAAAATAGAAGAATGGAGAGAAGAGAGGGGTAAGGAAGAGAAGGGGAGGAGGAGAGAAGGGAAAAGATGATAGCCCCTACTTGATGTAAAACGAAGGGCTCCAAACCTCGCTTTCTTCACTGCTCCTCTGTTCAGGAATGAAAAACAAGGGCTCCTCTGGAAAATACTGAGCAGGCAAGACTCCTTGATCTGAAACCCTTTGATCTTTGTTCTGTGGCAGTGTCCCTCCCTCAGCTCTTCCCCCAGAGCAGGGCCTGGTTGGGAAGGGAGTGTGAGGCTGTGTGAGCTGCTAAAGTCCTAGCTTTGTTTCCATGACAACTAATCCTCAAGCATTTCATTTTGGGCCCTTATAACCTGCAACTTCCTAAGGAGGAATTTATATGTTTGGGGAAAGGATAGAGTTGGCTGGCGGCCAAATAGCTGAGCTTTTCAGAGATTCTCCAAAAGGCTGGCATTTCTTTTAGGTACTTCTGCTTTCAATGCTTAAAGCAATAGTGATTCTTTCCAGATGGCTTAAGATCAAAATTCTTCACTTTTCCCTTTAAAAAATGGCCACAGGCCAATAACTTGCAAATCAGCCTGTAACAACAAAACAGTCTAGCATGAACCTACTCATTTGCTAGTCAAATGGAGACAGGAAGAAGTCATCTCTCCTCTCCCTGGACTAGCATGGCTGCCCAGAACTGGAGCGTGTCAGGGGAAGAAGTGTTTTAGGATTACCTGCAAATCAAAGGATGAATGTGGCCAGAGCCACTGAGGAGGTGGAGGTGTTCAGAGAGATGAAGATGATAAACACTTGCATTGTAAAAATACTACTGACTGACTCTGAGCCCCTCCTTGGGCTTGAAGGCAGGAACCATAACTTAATCATTTCTCTACCTTTAGATGGCATGGTACAGGGCATATAGCAGGTACACTGTGAGTTTTAGTCGACTGACTAAATAAATGCAATATTTACTATTTGTAAGCATCTCTCAGGAGCTATGCACAATCTAAGAAGCCCTGGTGGTACAAATGGTTAAGCACTCAGTTGCTAACCAAAAGGTTGGCAATTCAAACTCACCCAGCAGTTCTGTGGGAGAAAGGCCTGTCGATCTGCTCTATAAAGATAATAGCCAAGAAAATCCTATGGGGCAGTTCTACTCTGTCACATCGGTCACTATGACTAGACATCAACTTGAGAGTACCGAACAACAACAATATACACAGTCCAGGGCTTACTAAAGGCAGAAGATTTGCCCTCTAGGAATGAAAGAAATCTTTCTTTTTAATTTTTCAAAAACAATTCCTCTTTAACTCTGATTTGATTTTCCCAAAATTCAAATTAGTCGTTATGTGCTCCATATTAACTGGGAATTTGATTCCCAAAAGTTGGCACCAAATGAAGTATAAAAGATGAATATCCTCCCTCATAGTCCTTTAAAGGAGGAGCACCTCATTCTGGGATCCAGAAACTGAGCCTAGGATAGGGATTCCCGTGGATTCCAAACAAAGCTCTGGACTGAAACAAAGGGGAAAGACTTGCAGCGTTACCTTCAATGAGGGACTGTGCAACTGCCATAGAAAGAAGTCCAGTCAGCATGGAATTTTCGATGCATTTTTCTAGTTTGTGATCGCCTAGACCTGGCGCTGTGGTTAAGAGTTCAGCTGCTAACAAAAAGGTCAGCAGTTTGAATCCACTAGCTGCTCCTTGGAAACCCTAAGGGGCAGTTTTACTCTGTCCTACAGGGTCATTATAGGGTCGTTTTGAGTCAGAATCAACTCAATGGCAATGGGAGACCTTATTTAAGATAATTTGAAATCTAGAGTTTTTCACAGTCAGACCTCTGATTTGTGCATAAGAATTGCTGGGAGTAAAAATTGGTTTTAAAATAGAAAACAAGGAAAAGATAAGCAATGAGAATTAATATCTCTATTAATATTAGTACACCAATAACGTAACATGTTTATAACTTAGTGGCTGAGAGCAGGGTCACTGGTGGCAGCCTGGTGTGGTTTGCATCCTGGCCCCACTTACTGCTACCATATGGCTTCAAGCAAGACTGTTGTGAGAATTAAATGCCTTATATTAAGAAAAGTGCTTAAAACATGGCTGGCACATAATAAGTGCTCAATAAATATTAACAAATTTTACTATTATTTTTAAGAATGCTTTTTAAATCACAATTCTGATTGGTCCATTCCTCTGCTTAGAATACTTCAGTAGTTCCTTTTTTCTCTGGATACACTGCAAGTTCTTTAGCATGACTTACAGATGTATCCTGGGACTGACCTCTGCTGACTATTCTCCCGCCAGGCCACCCTGCCTAAACCCTAAACTCCTGAGAGTTCTTTGAAGTACCTTCTCTTACTTGAAAGAGAGGTAAGAGAACTTACTGTTCTCTTACATCTCTGTGCAGCTTCTCTTCCCTCTGCTGGAAATACCCTTTTCCTACTCACTCCCCTGACTAGCATCTCTTTGTCCCTAAACTAACCCCAGTATCACCTCTTCCAGGAAGTGCCTCCTAATGTGACCAGCTGGACTTAGAGACCCCTTCCACAAACTCTTACATCGTCATGTTCTATTGCATTATATTTTCTATCATACTCTTGGAATCCAACCCCTATACCTGTGGAAGTAATACCGTTTGGGAATAGGATTTTCTTTGTTACTAAGGCTATATCAGTGTAGGGTATGTCTTAATCACTTTTGAGATATAAAAAGAGCAGATTAAGCACGGAAGCAAGCAGAAACAGGGCGATGACAGACAATATGGAGGCAGATGTATCTGCAAGTCCAAGAACTCCAAGCTGAATAAGGAGTCTTGGTGGTGGAGTGGTTAAAGCTCTCGGCTGCTAACCAAAAGTTCTGTGGTTTGAACCCATCAGCTGTTCCTTGGGACAAAGATGTGGCAATCTGCTACCATAAAGATTACAGCCTAGGAAAACCTATGGGCCAGTTGGTTCTACCCTGTCGTATAGGATCACCATGAGTCAACCAATGGCAACGGGTTAGAAGCTGAAGTAAGACAAGAAAGGCCCTCCCCCTAGATCCACACACCGAGTTTGGACTTGAAGCCTCCTAAACTGAGAGAAAATACATGTCTATCCTTTAAAACCACACAATTGTGCTATTTCTGTGATAACAGTACTAGGAAACGAAGACATACTCCTTTGGGGGAAGAAACAACATCTTCTTCTCCAGCATATCCCCAGCAAGTATCACAGGAGGAGCCCTGGTGGCCCAATGGTTAAAGTGCCTGACTGCTAACCAAAAGACTCATGGTTCAAACCCACCAGCCACTCCACAGGAGAAAGATGTGGCAGTATGCTTCTGTAAAGACTTGGAAACCCTGTGGGGCAGCTCTATTCTGTCCTATAGGGTCACTAGGAGTCAGAATTGTCTTAATGTCCACGGGTTTGGTTTTGGTTTTTGGGATGTATCACAGAGTAAGTGTTCCAAAAAATGCTCAGAACCTTTATAATAGAGGAGGCTTAAAAATGAAAGTACCTACAATGATCAGCAAAGATAAAGAACTGAAGCCCCAAAGAAAGAGAAATAAATAGAGGGGAATATTCAGTGCCCTCACCTCTCAATTCACTCATACTTGTTTTTCCATTTCCACACTCCCCTAAGAGAATGTCAAGGGTCATGTTCTCCTATGACCCAGGTCTTTGAGGCTGTTACATGATCCTGCTTCCTTTCCTGTGAGCAACCACAGTACTGACTCTTCCTCAACAGAAATTCTGAACAGTCATGGTTTTAGGTTCTTTTAATCTGATTATGGCTCTTGGGGGGTAAGGGATCCAAGGCTTTCAATAACCTAGACAATGCAGAGCCTGTCTATGAGACTAGCCCAGCATTGGATTAATAATAACCAACTGCTTTTATCTTTTCTAAGTATCTTAGTGGCCCACAGTTAATCCTTTAAATGCCCCTGTGGGTGGAAACGCCATCGTCTTGCACATTGATTAGGAATGTGATAGCTCAGGGTCATCAGCAGATCAGTGGCAGAACCAGGAGGTTAACTCCAGCTTCAATCAACAGCGGTACTAGGGTCATATAACATAGTCAGTCTTTTTATCTCTTTTGCATTTTTTATGCTGGACACCAAGCTATGGAATTAAAACCAGAAGGGGGGCGGAGCCAACATGACACTATAGAAAAAAGCACCACACTGTCTCTCCACAGCAAAAACCTGGAAAACTAAGTAAAACAGAGACAAATGTCAGTCCTGGAACCCTAAGCATCAAATGAAGCGGTAAAGAACTCAGCCAAGCACTGAATGGAATAAGAAACTGACAGAGAACAGAGAACAAGGAGACATATGGGTGGAGGCCCCTTATCAGCTAATACAGCATGGATTCACTGTATTGGACTCCTGTTGGAGATTGGCGGACAGGAAGTACAGGAAAGCAGCTTCATGGAGCTCCCAGCAGGAGACAGAGGACCCAGTAACCAGAGATATACACTTTCCCAACCCCTATCCTTCTGCCCGCTGCTCAGCCTAGGCTGCTTCATAGCTGGCTGCAGTCACTCGGCCGGCCAGGAAGTGCAGGGTCCATGCTGCTTGGATCTGTCCTGCCCCCATCAAAGAGCAGCAGACATGGAGAACAGGAAAGCAGCTTCACAAAGCTCCCAGCAGGAGATAGAACACATGGTAACCAGCAATATATGCTTTCCCACCCCCCCGTTCTTCTCCTCCCTGCTCAGTGTCTGCCGCTTCATAGCTGGCTGCAGTCACTCGGCTGGCCAGGAAGTGCAGGGGCTGTGCTGCTTGAATTCAGCTTGGCCTCACTGGAGATTGGCGAACAAGCAGTATGGGAAAGCAGCTTCATGGGGCTCCCAGCAGGAGACGGAGCACCGGTTGACCAGTGATATATGCTTTACCATCTCACACCCTTCTTCCCCCTGCTCAGCCTCCACTGCTTCCCACTGGCCACAGTCTCTTGGCTAGGAGGCACTGGCTGTGGCCTGGTGCCGCTTGCATTCACCCTGCCCACACTGGCCGGCTCCCTCAGTGCCATCTGTTTGTTGCTGGTATTGCTTTTTTCTGCTTCTTTTGGTTTCTTCCCTGCCTCTCACCACCTCCCCCTCCTTTCTCTAAAACGCTTGGCTCCATGTGCCAGCTTTGCTTCTTCCCAAAAGGTTGTGAAGCACCACTTGGCTGGAAAACTGCTTCCCTGGTCTGTGCCACCGCGTTGGTGGGATCCCTGGGGCCTTTTGGTTTGTTTGTTTGTTTTGTTCTGTTTTTTTGTTAGTTTTCTTTTTCTTTTCATGGCATGGGAGCCCCTTCTAGCTGGGCTGTACTGTGCATCTTGGGATCAACTCCCCTGGTCTAGGCAGCTGCACTGCTGGGATCCCTGGGGACATTTCTTTTTTTTTCTTTTTTCTCTTTCTTCATTTCTCAGCTTCTCATCTTTCTATACTTGCCTTCTTTTCCTGTCTCCTGAATACCTGGCACTGTGTGACATCTCTGCTTCTTCTAGCCAGGCTGTACTGCTTGGCCTGGGAGCCACTTCCCCAATCTTCGTAGCCACACCAGTGGAATCCCTTGGGATTTTACTTTTCTTTCTTTTTTTTTTCCTAATTTTTATTTTTTCCTTTCTCTTTTTTTTCCTTTTTGTTTTTCTCCTCTTCTTGGTTTCTTGTCTCTCCACTCCAATGGCAAGCTCCTTTAGCACTCTTTTGTGTGTGTGTGTTTTGTTTGTTTGTAGTTTGTTTTTGGATCCTGTTTCTCTCTCCTCTCTCTCTTCTTTCTCATACCCATCTTAGCTCCACATATCACAACCTCCTTCCTCCTTCCTGCCTACCTGCACCATGTACTAAACGTCACCACCAACCCCACCCCAGCAGCACAGGCACAGCCTATGGAATCTGCTTTGCACTGATTCCTGGCCCGCCCTCAAACAACACGTCTCAGCACCTTCCCTTCAGCTGGACCTGCCCTGCTGTACCATAGCTGAGCAACTGGCCCTGCCCATTGGACAAGGAGGTAAAAAGTATCATGCCCATAGGAGAGCAAACAGCAAAGAATGCACAGCCTGTCTGCTCAGACATAACCAAATAAAATAAAAAAGCAGGACAAAACAAACAAATCTATAATCAATAAATTAAGAAAATAACTACTGAATGTCCCAAAGACAGCACACAATATCAAAACATATAAAAAAAGGACAGGATGGTTCCAGTAGACACCCAAAATAAAATACCAGATGACTTTCCAGTAGAAGAAAAGGCTCTAGAACTACCTGACAGGGAATTCAAATTCTAATATTCAGAGCTATCTAAGAGTTGAAGCAAGAAGTAGACAAAAATGAGGAAAAAATAGAGAAATTCATGGAAAATGCTGACATATTCATGGAAAATACAGACAAAAAAATGGAAGAATTCAGGAAAATAATACGAGAACAAAATGCCAAAATAAATTCACAACTAGAAATCGTACAAATCAAGAAAATAGCCCCTAAAAAAATAAAATACTTAGGAATAAATCTAACCAAGGCTGTAAAAGACCTATTTAAGAAAACTACAAAACACTACTGCAAGAAACCAAAAGAGATCTACATAAATGGAAAAAGATACCATGCTCATGGATAGGTAGACTCAACATTGTGAAAATGACAATTCTACCCAAAACAATTTACAAATACAATGCAATCCCGATCCAAATACCGAAAACATTCTTCAAAGAAATGGAAAAACTAATCATTAATTTTATATGGAAAGGGAGGAAGTCCCGGATAAGTAAAGCACTACTGAAGAAGAAGAATAAAGTAGGAGAACTTGCACTACCTGACCTCAGAACCTACTATACAGCTATGGTAGTCGAAACAGCGTGGTACTGGTACAATGACATATACATTGACCAATGGAACAGAATTGAGAACCCAGATGTAACTCCATCCACCTACAGTCACCAGATCTTCGACAAGGGCCCAAAGTCCACCAAATGGGGAAAAGACAGTCTTTTTAACAAATGGTGCTGGCAAAACTGGATGTCCATCTGCAGAAAAATGATACAGGATCCACACCTCACACCATACACAAAAACTAATTCAAAATGGATCAAAGACCTAAATATAAAGCCAAAAACTATAAAGTTCATAGAAGAAAAAATAGGATAACACTCAGAGGCCCTAAAACACAGCATTAACAGGATACAAAGCATAATCAACAACACACAAACTCCAGAAGATAAGCTAGATAACCGAGATCTTCTAAAAATTAAACACTTATGCTCATCAAAAGACTTCACCAAAAGAGTAAAAAGAGAACCTACAGACTGGGGAAAAAAAATTGGCTATTACAAATCAGACAAAGGTCTAATCTCCAGAATCTACAGGAAAATCCAACACCTCTACAACAAAAAGACAAATAATTCAATTAAAAAATGGACAAAGGAAATGAACAGACCCTTCACCAAAGAAGACATTCAAGTGGCTAAGAGACACATGAGGAAATGCTCACAATCACTAGCCATTAGAGAAATGCAAATCAAAACCACAATGAGATATCATCTCACCCCGGCATTACTGGCATGAATCAAAAAAAAAACAAATGTTGGAAAGGCTTTGGAGAGATTGGAACTCATGCCTGCTGGTGGGAATGCAAAATGATACAACCATTTTGGAAAATGATATGGTGCTTTCTTAGAAAGCTAGAAATAGAAGTACCATCTTTCCAGCAATCCCATTCCTAAGAATATATCCTAGAGAAATAAGAGTCTCCACATGAATAGACATATGCACACCCATGTTCATTGCAACATTGTTCACAATAGCAAAATGATAGAAACAACCTAGATACCCATCAGCAGACGAATGGATAAACAAACTATGGTACATACACACAGGGGAGTATTATGCAATGATAAAGAATAATGATGAATCTGTGAAGCATCTTATAACATGGATGAATCTGGAGGGCATTATGCTGAGTGAAATAAGTCAATCATAAAAGGACAAATATTGTATGAGACCACTACTGTAAAAACTCATGAAAAGGTTTACACACAAAAAGAAACAATCTGATGGTTAGGTGGGAGGGGAGAGGTGGGGATGGAAAAACACTAAATAAACAATAGATAAGTGGTAACTTTGTTGAAGGGTAAGACACTACACAGTACTGGGGAAGCCAGCACAGCTTTTCCAAGACAAGGTCACTGAAGCTCCATAGACACATCCAAACTCCCTGAGGGTCTGAATTGCTAGGCTGAGGGCTGTGGGGACCATGGTCTCAGGGAACATCTAGCTCAATTGGCATAACATAGTTTATAAAGAAAATGTTCTATATTCTACTTTGGTGAGTAGCGTCTAGGGTCCTAAAAGTCTGTGAGCGACTATCTAAGATACTCCACTGGTCTCACCCCTTTGGGAGCAAGGGAGAATGAAGAAAACTAAAGATACAAGGGAAAGATTAGTCCAAAGGACTAATGGAGCACAGCTACCATGGCCTCCACCAGACTGAATCCAGTACAACTAGATGGTGCCCGGCTGCCACCACTGACTGCTCTGACAGGGATCACAATAGAGGGTCCCGGACAGAGCTGGAGAAAAATGTAGAACAAAATTCTAACTCACAAAAAAAGACTAGACTTACTGGCCTGATAGAGACTGGAGAAACCCCGAGAGTATGGCCCTAGGACAGACACCCTTTCAGCTCAGTAATGAAGTCACCCCCGAGGCTTACCCTTCAGCCAAAGATTAGACAGGCCTATAAAACAAAACTAGACCAAAGGGGTACACCAGCCCAGGGGCAAGAACTGGAAGGGAGAAGGAGACAGGAAAGCTGGTAATGGGAAACCCAAGGTAGAGAAGGGAGAGTGTTGATATGTCATGGAGTTTTTAACCAATGTCATAAAACAATATGTGTACTAACTGTTTAATGAGAAACTAGTTTGTTCTGTAAACCTTCATCTAAAGTACAATAAAAGTAAATCAATAAACAAAGAATAAAAGAAAATCAGAAAGGGAAGGCAAACTAATGAGAAACCCATTTATTGAACAAGATTAAAACAAACAAATGATAGATATTGTTGTGTGGTTAGGTGCCGTTGAGTCAGTTCCAACTCATAGCGCCATCCTCACAATTGTTTCTGTGTTTGAGCCCACTGTTGGAGCCACTGTGTCAGTCCATCTGGTTGGGGGCCTACCTCTTTTTAGCTGACCGATTATGATGTCCTTCTCCATGGACTGGTCCTTCCTGATAACATGTCCAAAGTATGTGAGATGAAGTCTCAACCATCCTCAGTTCTCAGGAGCATTCTGGCTGTACCTCTTCCAAGACAGATTTGTTCTTTATTCTGGCAGTCCACAGTACATTCAATAGTCTTCACCAACACCATAATTCAAATATATCAGTTCTTCGGTCTTCCTTATTCATCGTCCAGCTTTTGCATTTATATGAGGCAACTGAAAATACCATGGCTTGGTTCAGGTGCACCTTAGTCCTCAAAGTGACATCTTTGCTTTTTAACACTTTAAGAGGACTTTTGCAGCAGATTTGCCCAATGCAATGCCCCATTTAATTTCTTGACTTTTGCCTCCGTGGGCATTGACTGTGGATCCAAGTAAAATGAAATCCTTGACAACTTCAATCTTTTCTCTGTTTATCATGATGTTGCTTATTCGTCTTGTTGTGAGGATTTTTGTTTTCTTTACGTTAAAGTGTAATCCATACTGAAGGGTATAGTCTTTGATCTTCATCAATAAGTGCTTCAAGTCCTTTTCACTTTCAGCAAACAAGGTTGTGTCATCTCAAGGGTTGCCATGAGTCAGAATTGACTTAATGGTAATGAGTAAATGATAAATAGCATTTTTGAAATCTCTATTAACCTGTTCCCAGAACTCTGAAAGGCACTAGCAAAAGCAAATGCCCTGAAGTTACCCAAGGGAATTACCCTATGTTCCTTTCTTTGGCATGAACTCCCCCTCCCCCCCACCAACAAAGAACCAGGAAAAGGGTCCGGAGAAGAAGAAAAATATTTCTAAGGAGTCAGGGACTTGATTTTTCCGCTATTTAGTAAAGATGTCAATTTGAGATGAGTTGTTTACAAGCTTATGTACACCTAATACTTGATGAAGGCAAGTGGGAGAGAGATTTCAGAATATCTCAATAACAAGTGTGAATCACCCCAAGGCTGTTCACTTTTCTCAGCAGGAGTTACAGGAACGGTCAAGTTGCTTCTCAAAGTTGATGTGGTCTCTTCTAGTCCAAGCATCACATATCACCTATCTCGATAGCTCTGGTACCCACAACAAGGTCTGGCACTTAATAGATAAACTCAACAAAGTTTGCTGAAAAAAATGTGAGTGTATGACACATTTGGAGACGAATCATGGTCTCTTATTTTTGGTTCTCAAAAAGAAAAAAAGTTCCCCAATTTATAGCAATAGCCAATTTCTGTAGTGTAAATGCTTCCACTGTGGCCAATTTCAAACTACCAATGGCTTCACAATCAGCTCAGAAAATTTCCGGAAATTTAACATTAGCTCTTATGACCACTAAGAGTGAGCTCCAGCACATCACTGGCAGTATATTCTTGGCTCTTTGTGTTCAAACGCAGGGCAGTACTGAGTGTTTTCAATGTGTTAGCTCTCAAAGGGAAGAAGAGATCTGGGTAAAGCTGCAGGTGTCTTGGATACAGAAATTCTACAGTGTAATGAGGCCTCCTGCTTAGAAGAGCACATCAGTGATCTCCTGTGGGAACAGGCAAGGGCCAAAACGTTTTTCTCTCTCTAGTCTAGTATGAAAAATGGAAGAAGTGCACATAGACCCCTCCTCTGCATGCTGGATGCCTCTTCCTCTAAGCAAGAGAGAAAGAAACCTCAGAATTCACAAACCCTCTCCAGTAGGGCTGAGGTATATGTGACTGAGGTGTACTTAAATCACAGAAACATAAGATGTCCTCTGTAATGGAGAGATTAGATGAAAGACGGTTATTTCTAATTACCTGTGAGTTGGAATCGACTCAACAGCAACAGGAAACACTTATTTTTGGTATACCAGAAACCTTTTTGTTTTTCTTTTTGTGTTTAGCAATGAGTATATTTCATTAAGACAAATAGGCCACTGTTTCCATTTTCCCACAATTTACACCATTCATAATAGTTTTTGCTAAAAGTCTCTCCATTTCTCATGTTGCTAAATTGATAGGGTTTCCTGCTCATGCGTGCTTAGGATGAGTGTTCTGTGATATATGTTCTTTAGAGATAAACATACTCAGCCCACTGTGACTTCTTTAAGCCAATATAGCCTCTTCACAATACACTCTAGACATCCCTGAGGTCATATCCAGAGTCTGATCCAGTGGGTTCTTGTATAGGACGTAGGAATGTACCTGGGTGGTGGCGGCGGTGTGGTGGGGGTTGTTCCTGGTTCCACTTGAAGCACATGTACTTCCTTCACCCACCAACGCTGGAGAAATCTGAGTTCTGCCTTGTCAGGGAGGTAGAATCCTTCCAGGGAGGAATGATAGCCAGGCCAGCAGGGCTCCTTTAAGGCACAAGCCTCCCCTACCACACAAATAGTCATCATATAAAACGTCAGTCTCAGCCTATTGTTCTATTTATGGATTTAGTTCTATGCCACTCACCTCGACCTACTTTATGCCTGTCACCATATCCTACCCTTGGCTTTCCTAGCATTCACTTTGCTAATTGTTCACTTCTTTTTTTCCCCTACCCTGTTGTGTTTTCTTTTCTCCTGTGTTGGCTCCTGTAAGTACAGCAGAACAGTTAACACCAGAATCCGAGGAGTAGGGCAGCCTGGGTTTGTGCCTTGACTTCTGCACTTGCTGGCTGTGGGAGCTTGGGAAAGTGCTTTCCCTCTCTAAGCTTCAGCTTACTCATCTGTAAACCAAGGTTGCTATGAACCCGACCCTATCTTATGAGGGCTATGAGGAGAAAATGAGAGCATACACTCCAAATTCTTCGCAAATATCTCCTGTGGTAGGAACTTAAACATGTTAAATCTTCTTTTTAAAAAAATTTTATTTTGGTATAGAATATATGTAACAAAACATTTGCCATTTGAACCGTTTTTAAGAGTATAATTCAATGACGTTAGTTATATTCACCGTGTTGTACAACCATCACCACTATTCACTTCTAAAGGTTTTTCACCACCCCAAACAGAAACTCAATACTGCTTAAGCAATAACTACCGATTCCTCTCTTTGCCTAGCCTCTGGTAATCACTAATAAACTTTTGTCTCTATGCATTTGCCTATTCTATATAGTTCATATAAATGGGGTCCAATAATATTTGTCCTTTTGTTTCTGACTTATTTACTTAGCATAATGTTTTCAAGTTTCATCCATGTGATAGCATGTATCACGGATTCATTTCTCTTTATGGCTGAATAATATTCCATTGTATGAGTATACCACATTTTGCTTATCCATTCATCTGTTGATGGACACTTGGGTTGTTTTCACCTTTTGGCTATTGTGAACAATGCTGTAAACAACACTGGTGTACAAGCATCTACTTGAGAGCCTGCTTTCAAGACTTTTTAGGTGTATGGCTAGGAATGGAATTGCTGGGTCATTTGGTAATTTTATACTTAACTTCTTGAGAAAGTGCCAAACTGTTTTCCACAGTGGCTGCACCATTTTACATTCCCACCAGCAATGCATGAGGGTTTCAATTTCTCCATATCCTTGTCAACTCTTGTTATTTTCCACTTTTCTGATAATAACCATCCTAGTCAGTGTGAAGTGATATCTCATCATAGTTTTGATTTGCATTTCCTGATGATTAATGAGCATCTTTTTATGTGCTTTTTGGACACATGTATATCTTCTCTGGACAAATATCTATTCAAATCTTTTGCCCATTTTTTAATTGGGTTGTTTGTCATTTTGTTGTTGAGTTGCAGGAGTTCTTTTTATATTCTGGATATTAAATCCTTATCAGATGTATGGTTCCCAAATATTTTCTCCCATTCTGTAGGTTGTCTCTTCGCTTTCTTGTTCTTTGATGCACAAAAGTTTTTCATTTTGATGAGGTTAAATTTATCAATTTTTTGTTTTGTTGTTCATGCTTTTGGTGTCATATATAAGAAACCATCAGCAAAAACAAGATTTTGAAGCATTACCCCTATGTTTTCTTCTGAAATTTTTATGGTTTTAGTTACCATATTTAGGCCATTGATCCATTTTGAGTTATTTTTCATATGTGGCATGAGGTAGGGATCCAACGTCATTCTGTTACACGTAGAGATGCAGTTGTCTCAGCACCATTTGTTGAAGACTTTCTCTCCTTATTGAATGGACTTGGCATCCTCATAAAAACTCAGTCGACATACACGTATGGGTTTATTTCTGGATTCTCAATTATATTCCATTGGTCTATATGTCTATTCTTATACGAGTCCCACACTTTTTGTTTACTGTAGCTTTATAGTATGTTTTGCAATCAAGAAGTGTGAGTCCTCCTACTTTGTTCTTCTTTTTCAAGATCGTTTTGGCTATTTGGGGCCCCTTGCAATTCCGTATGAATTTGAAAATCAGCTTTTCCATTTCTTCAAAAAAGGATGTTAGAATTTTGATAGAGATTGTGTTGAATCTGTAGATTGCTTTGGGTAGTATTGACATCTTAACAATATTAAGTCTTCCAATCCATGAACACAGGATATCTCTCCATTTATCCAAGTCTTTAATTTCTTTCAGCAATGTTTTATTGTTTTCAGTGTATAAGTCTTTCACTTCCCTGGTTAAATTTATTCCTAAGTATTCTTTTAGATGCTATAGTACATGTTAGCTCTTCTTAACATTATTTTTATCCTTGGTATTATTATTGTGATTGGCAGAAGTGGATTTTTCATGCTAGCAACATTGGCTCAAGTGGCTTTGGGTGATGCCCACAATCCCAGCATCAGCCCAGTTCTACCTCCAGAGAGTCCCATGGCCAAGGTCACTGAACAAAATGTTGATAAGTACTTCATATGTGAAGAGACACTTGTGAAACTTAAGCCAAACTTACTTCCAAGCATAGAGCCATGTAATCTGTCTCGTGAGATGTCTATGAATTTGTCTTGGATAAGAAACTCCTTGAATACTTTTTTTTTTTTTTTTTTTTTTTTATATATATTTTATTGTACTTCAGGTGAAAGCTTACAGAGCAAACAGTTTCTCATGAAATAGTAGTACACATGTTGTTTTTTTTGACATTGGTTAACAACCCCACAACGTATTAAGCCTCTAAATTCTCAACCTTTTTTTTTGATGAAAATTACAGATGGCCAAAGATACACCGTTTCAAAATTTTCTACATTCACAGTTCAGTGACATTGACTACGCTCTTCCAACTGTGCTGTTATTCTCACTTAAGATGAAGGCTTACAGAACAAAATAGTTTTTCATTTAACAGTTACTACACATGTTGCCCTATGACAATGGTTAACAATCTCACAGCACATCAAGAATATCCTTACTCCACCTTGTGTTCCCTATCACCAGGGGGCTTCCTTGTCCCCTTCTGTCTTCTGGACCTTGTCAGTGGATTATTGTACCTCTTTAGTCTCCTTTGTTTGTTTATTTATTTATTTTTATTTTATTTAAACACCATTTCAAAACTTTTTACTTACACATTTAAGTGATATTGACTATGCTCTTCCAATTGTGCTGCCATTCTCGCCCAAGATGAAGGCTTACAGGACAAAACAGCCTCCCATTTAATAGTTACTACAAATGTTGCCCTATAGCAGTGGTCAACAATCTCACAATACATCGACAGTGTCCTTATTCAATTTGTGTTCCTTATCATCAGTTTCCTACTCTCCCTCTGCCTTCTGGCCCTTGTCACCGGACTCCTGTACATCGTTAGTCCCATTTAGTTTTACTGGGGTGTCCATTCCCAGGCTTAACATCGAACCTTGAAGGTAACTTCCCCTCTGAGCTGAAAGGGTGTCTGGGGGCCACACTCTCGAGGTTTCTCTAGTATTCTTTAGGCCAGTATATCTGGTCTTCTTTTTTTTTTTTTTTTTTTTGGGAGTTAAAATTATGCTCTACATCCTACTCCAGCTCTGCCCAGAACCCTCTGTTGTGATCCTGGTCAAAGGAGTCATTGGTGGTAGCCGGGCACCATCCAGCTGTACTGGGCTCAGTCCCGTGGAGGCCTTGGTAGCTGTGGACCATTAGTCCTTCGGACTAATCTTTTCCTTGTATCCTGTTCTCCTCATTCTCCCTTGTTCCCGAAGGGATGAGATCAGTGGAGTATCTTAGATGGCCGCTCATAGGCTTTTAAGACCCCAGACACTACTCACCAAGGTAGAATGTAGAGCATTATCTTTATAAGTAGTGTCATGCCAATTGAGCTAGATGTTCCCCGAGATCATGGTCCCCAGAGCCCTCCGTCCAACAACTCAGTCCCTCGGGGGGTTTGGATGTGTCTATAGGGCCTTCATGACCTTTCCTTGTGCAGGTTGTGTTAGTTTCCGCTGTACTATGTACTATCTCATCTCTCACCCAAGTTACCACTTACCTATTACCTATTTAGTATCCCCCCCCCCCTCCCATCCCTGGTAACCAACAAGGATTGTTACATTTTGCATGTGAATTTTTTCATGGGTTTTTACAATAGAGGTCTCATACAATATTTGTCCTTTTGTGATTGACTTATTTCACTCAGCATGATGTCCTCCAGTTTCATCCATGTTATGAGATGGTTCACCGATTCATTGTTCTTTCTCGTTGCATAGTACTCCATTGTGTGTATGTACCATAGTTTGTGTATCCATTCGTCTGTTGATGGACATCGAGGTTGTTTCCATCGTTTTGCTATTGTGAATAATGCTGCCATGAACATAGGTGTGCATATGTCTATTCGAGTGATGACTCTTATTTCTCTAGGATATATTCCTAGGAGTGGGATTGCTGGATCGAATGGTACGTCTATTTCTAGCTTTCTGAGGAAACGCCATATCATTTTCCAAAATGGCTGTATCATTTTGCATTCCCACCAGCAGTGTATAAGAGTTCCCGTCTCCCCGCAGCCCCTCCAACATTTGTTATTTCCAGTGTTTTTGATTCGTGCCAGTAATGCCGGGGTGAGATGGTATCTCATTGTGGTTTTAATTTGCATTTCTCTAATGGCTAGTGATCGCGAGCATTTCCTCATGTGTCTGTTGGCCATTTGAATGTCTTCCTTGGTGAAGTGTCTGTTCATTTCCTTTGCCCATTTTTTGATAGGATTGGTTGTCTTTTTGTTGTAGAGGTGTTGGATTTTCTTGTAGATTATGGAGATTAGACCTTTGTCTGACTTGTACTGTCCAAAAATTTTTTACCAGTCTGTAGGTTCTCTTTTAACTCTTTTGGTGAAATCTTTTGAAGAGCATAGATGTTTGATTTTTAGAAGATCCCAATTATCTAGTTTATCTGTTGGGTTTTTTGTGTTGATGTTTATGGTTTGTATCCTGTTAATGCCATGTATTAAGGCCTGAAGTGTTGGTCCTATTTTTTCTTCTATGAATTTTATAGTTTGAGGCTTTATATTCAGGTCTTTGATCCATTTTGAAGTAGTTTTTGTATATGGTGTGAGGTATGGGTCCTGTTTCATTTTTCTACAAATGGATATCCAGTTTTGCCAGCACCATTTGTTAAAAAGACTGTCTTTTCCCCATTTGATGTATTTTGGGCCCTTGTCAAAAATCAGGTGACCGTAGGTGGATGGATTTACATCTGAGTTCTCAATTCTGTTCCATTGGTCAATGTCTCTGTTGTTGTACCAGTACCAGGCTGTTTTGAGTACTGTAGCTGTATAGTAGGTTCTCAAGTCAGGTAGTGTGAGTCCTCCAACTTTATTCTTCTTCTTCAGTAGTGCTTTACTTATTCGAGGTTTCTTCCCTTTCCATATAAAGTTAATAATTAGTTTTTCCATCTCTTTGAAGAATGTTGTTGGTATTTGTATCGGAATTGCATTGTATTTGTAGATTGCTTTAGGTAGAATTGCCATTTTCACAATGTTGAGTCTGCCTATCCATGAGCATGGTATGTTTTTCCATTTATGTAGATCCCTTTGGGTTTCATGCAGCAGTGTTTTGTAGTTTTCTTTGTATAGGTCTTTTATATTCCTGGTCAGATTTATTCCTAAGTATTTTATCGTTTTAGGGGCTATTGAAAATGGTATTGATTTCCTGATCTCCTTTTCATCGTTCTCTTTACCGGTGTATAGGAATCCAACTGATTTTTGAATGTTTATCTTGTATCCTGCTACTCTGCTGAATCTTTCTATTACTTCCAGTAAATTTCTCGTGGAGTCTTTAGGGTTTTCTATGTATAGTATCATATCATCTGCAAACAGGGAGAGTTTAACTTCTTCATTACCAATTTGGATGCCCTTTATTTCTTTCTCTTGCCTTACTGCTCTAGCTAGAACTTCCAGCACAATGTTAAATAGGAGTGGTGATAAAGGGCATCCTTGTCTTGTTCCTGTTTTCAGGGGGAATGTTTTCAGCCTTTCTCCATTAAGAATGATGTTGGCTGTTGGTTTTGCATAGATGCCCTTTATGATGTTGAGAAATTTCCCTTCTATACCTATTTTATTGAGAGCTTTTATCAGGAATGGGTGTTGGACTTTGTCAAATGCCTTTTCTGCATCAATTGAGATAATCATGTGATTTTTTTCTTTCCTTTTATTTATGTGGTGGATTACGTTGATGGATTTTCTAATGTTAAACCATCCTTGCATACCTGGTATGAATCCTACTTGGTCGTGGTGTATTATTTTTTTGATATGATACTGAATTCTATTGGCTAGAATTTTGTTCAGAATTTTTGCATCTATATTCATGAGAGATATTGGTCTGTAATTTTCTTTTTTTGTGATGTCTTTGCCTGGTTTTGGTATCAGCGTTATGCTGGCTTCATAGAATGAATTTGGAAGTGTTGCTTCCTCTTCTATGCTCTGAAATAACTTGAGTAGAACTGGTACGAGCTCTTCTGTAAATGTTTTGTAGAATTCTCCAGTGAAGCCATCTGGGCCAGGGCTTTTTTTGGTTGGGAGTTTTTTTATTACCTTTTCAATCTCTTCTCTTGTTATGGGTCTGTTCAGATTTTCAATATCACTTTGTTGTAGTTTGGGTAGGCCGTATGTTTCTA
Organism: Dugong dugon; assembly: GCA_030035585.1. Taxonomy (NCBI): domain Eukaryota; kingdom Metazoa; phylum Chordata; class Mammalia; order Sirenia; family Dugongidae; genus Dugong; species Dugong dugon. The sequence goes on from CM057462.1 coordinate 172,369,922, forward strand.
GAAATTTATCCATTTCCTCTAGGTTTTCAAATTTGTTGGAATATAGTTTTTCATAATATTCTGTTATAATCCTTTTTATTTCAGTTGGGTCTGTTGTAATGTCCCCCATTTCATTTCTTATTTGGGTTATTTGTGCCCTCTGCTGTTTTTCTTTTGTCAGTCTGGCCAGTGGTTTGTCGATTTTGTTGATTCTTTCAAAGAACCAACTTTTGGTTTTGTTGATTCTTTCTATTGTTTTTCTGTTCTCTATTTCATTGATTTCTGCTCTGATCTTTACTATTTCCTTTCTTCCAGTGGTTGTAGGCTTTTTTTGTTGTTCTCTTTCTATTTGTTTGAGTTCTGTAGTTAATGTTTTGATTTTGTCCCTTTCTTCTTTTTTGATATGTGCATCTATTGCTATAAATTGTCCTCTGAGGACTGCCTTTGCTGTGTCCCAAAGGTTTTGGTATGATGTGTTTTCATTTTCATTTGATTCTAGGAATTTTTTAATTCCATCTCTGATTTCTTCTATTACCCATTGATGTGTAAGCAGATTATTATTCAGTTTCCATGTGTTTGATTTTTTTTCCTTGCTCTTTCTAGTGTTAATTTCTACCTTGATGGCATTGTGGTCAGAGAAGATACTGTGAATTATCTCAGCATTTTGGATCTTGTTGAGGATTGCTCTGTGGCCTAAGATGTGGTCTATTCTGGAGAACGTTCCATGTGCATTGGAAAAGAATGTGTACTTTGCAGCGGTTGGATGGATTGTTCTATATATGTCTATGAGGTCCAGTTGGCTGATTGTGTCCTTTAGGTCTTCTGTATCTTTGCTGAGTTTCTTTTTAGTTGTTCTGTCCTTTACTGAGAGTGGTGTGTTGAAGTCTCCTACTATTATTGTGGAACTGTCAATTTCTCTTTTCAGTGCTATTAGAGTTTTTTTTTATGTATTTTGGAGCCCTGTCATTGGGTGCATAGATATTTATTATGGTTATGTCTTCATGATGGATCATCCCCTTAATCATTATATAGTGTCCTTCTTTGTCTTTTATGGTAGATTTTGTTTTAAAGTCTATTTTATCTGAGATTAGAATTGCCACTCCTGCTCTTTTTTGGTAGTTGTTAGCTTGATATATTTTTTTCCAACCTTTGATTTTTAATAAATTCACATCTTTGTTTCTAAGATGTGTCTCTTGTAGACAGCAAATAGATGGATCCTGTTTTCTTATCCATTCTGCCACTCTCTGTCGCTTTATGGGTGCATTGAGTCCATTTACGTTCAGTGTAATTATTGATAGATGTGAATTTGTTGCTGTCATTTTGTAGTGCTTTTTTTTGTGATGCTGAAGTTTTCTTTGTTCTTCTTACTCTCTTGTGCTGAGTTCCTTTTGTTTGTGGATTTTGTGTTCATTTCTTTTGTTTTTGTAGGTTTTGGTTTTGTTGAGACTTTATGTTTTTCGTCTTTATTTTTATGAGTTGGTTTGTTAACTTTTTTTGTGGTTACCATGAATTTTACCCTTATCTTTATAATTTTGAAGCAGTCTACCGTTACTTGGTATCGCCTTGCCTTCTTCTCCTTTAGAAGGTTCTATACCTATGCCGTTTGTTCCCTCTTTCATTGTTTTGATGTTGTTGTCATCCTTTGATTGATTTCTCTGATTCCCTGTTGTATATCTTTTGTTTTTGGAAAGTCCTCTGTAGTTGAGTTCCTAGAATGGTATCTGGTTCATGTTAACCTGCGTCCTAGGTCCTAGGTCCTGCCTGAGGGCTTAAGCTGTTTGTCCTCAGATCGAAGAACTCCCTTTAATAATTCTTGTAAGTTTGGTTTGACTTTTGCATATTCCTTTAGTTTCTGTTTATCTGGAAATGACCTAATTTCACCATCAAATCTGAATGAGAGTTTTGCAGGATATATTATTCTTGGCTGACAATTTTTTTCTTTCAAGATTTTATATATGTCATCCCATTGCCTTCTTGCCTGCATGGTTTCTGCTGAATAATCTGAGCTTAGTCTTATTGTTTCTCCTCTGTATGTGACTTCTTGTTTTTCACGAGCTGCTCTCAGGATTCTTTGTTTGTCTTTAGTTTTAGCGAGTGTGAATATGATATGTCTTGGTGATTTTCTTTTGGGGTCTCTTCTATATGGGGTTCGTTGAGCTTCTTGGATGACCAGCTTTTCATCTTTCATGATATTGGGAAAGTTTTCTGTCAGCAGTTCCTCAATGATCCTCTCTGTGTTTTCTGTTTTCTCCCCCTGTTCTGGTATGCCAATCACTCGTAAGTTTTTGCTTTTAATTGTGTCCCACATAACTCTCAGGGTCTCTTCATTTTTCTTTGTTCTTTTTTCTGAGTTTTCCTGAAACAGAGTTGTATCCAAGTGTTTGTCTTCAGTTCCACTGATCCTGTCTTCCATGGTTTCAAATCTACTTCTCAGCCCTTCTATGACACCGTCCATTTCTGAAATCTTGTTGTTTATCTTTTGGATTTCTAATTGTTGTTTTTGTATAATTTCGAGTTGTGAATTTATTTTGGCATTTTGTTCTTGCATCATCTTCCTGAATTCTTCCCATTTTTTGTCTGTATTTTCCATAAATTTGTCTATTTTTTCCTCATGTTTGTCAGCTTTTTGCCTCAGTTCTTGGAAAATTCCGAGTATTAGTGATTTGAGTTCCGTATCAGGTACTTCTAGTGCATTTTCTTCCACAGGAGAGTTATCTGGTGTTTTAATTTGGACGCCTATTGGAGCCATCTTGTCTTGTTTTTGTAAATGTTTTGATATTGTTTGCTGTTTTCGGGGCATTCAGTAGATATTTCTCTCGTTTATTGATTGTAGATTTTTTTTTTTTTTTCGTTCTTGTGGTACAGCTGGGCAGATCTAGTTGAGGAGGAGCCACTGGGATGGGTTGCTTGTGGCACTCACCGCAGCCACCAGGACGGTCAGTAGTCAGTGCTGGGCAGGTTCCAATAGGGTGTGCCTGCACCGCTTGGTGATGTGATGTCTAGTGCACGGTGCAGGTAGGTAGGGTGCAGCGGGAAGATGGTTATGTGTGAAGCTAAGCTGGATATGGGAGAGAGGAGAGAGGAGGAGGAGCAAAAAGTGTACAAACATAAAAGAATGCTAGGGGAGCTTGTCGTTGGAATGTACAGATGAGAGACTATGGGATGGAGGAAACCAGAAGGGGGAAGAGAAAGAAAAGGAAAGAATGACCAAATAAAAATCAGAAAAGTTAAAGAACTGCAAAGTTCCCAGGGATCCCACCGATGCAGCTATGAGGTCTGGGGGAGTCGGTCTCAATTTTCACAGCTCAGCCTGGCCAGAAGGTACAGAGGCATACATCGCCTGGAATTCAGGGATCAGAAAGAGAAGGAAGAGATAGAGAGACAAGAAATTAAGCAATGAAGAAAGACAAAAGAAAAAAAGAGGTAAAAGATGACAAAACTAATCAAAAAAGGAAGAAAAATAAAATTGAGAGAAAAAAAAAAAAAAAGGGCAACACCAGCAGTCAGTGCCTACAAATGGGACCCAGAGAGCCCCCACTCAGGGGCGCGAATTCCAAGAAGCCGGTAGTCTCGGGGTTAAGTGACCGTGGCCACGGGAAGCAGAGGGGCCAACGAACAAAGGCCCCAGGATCCCACCCGCGCGGGAGTCCAGACCTAGAAACAGCCACACGCCCGAACGCAGCCCTACAGCCCCGCAGGAGAGAGCAGAGACGGCCCTCGGAACCAGGCACCCAGGCAAAAGGAGGGGGAGGCGGCAGAAAAAGTTTCGCTAGGTGCCAGCAAATGGCTCCCAGAAAGCCTCCAGCCCGGGCGCGCGGAATCCAAGCACCGGTGCCCCCCTGCTCAGGGACTCCGGCCACGGAAAGCAGAGGGGCGAACAAACAAAGGCCCCGGGATCCCACCCACGCAGGGGCCCAGACCTAGAAACAGCCACACGCCCGCACGCAGCCCTACAGCCCCGCAGGAGAGAGCAGAGACAGCACTCGGAACCAGGCACCCAGGCAAAAGGAGGGGGAGGCGGAAGAAAAAGGTTCGCTAGGTCCCAGCAAACGGCTCCCAGAAAGCCTCCAGCCCGGGCGTGCGGAATCCAAGCACCGGCGCCCCCCTGCTCAGGGACTCCGGCCACGGAAAGCAGAGGGGCGAACGAACAAAGGCCCCGGGATCCCACCCACGCGGGGGCCCAGACCTAGAAACAGCCACACGCCCGCACGCAGCCCTACAGCCCCGCAGGAGAGAGCAGAGACGGCACTCGGAACCAGGCACCCAGGCAAAAGGAGGGGGAGGCGGCAGAGAAAGGTTCGCTAGCTGCCAGCAAACGGCTCTCAGAAAGCCGCCAGCCCAGGCGCGCGGAATCCAAGCACCAGCACCCCCCAGCCCAGAGACCCTGGCCTCGGAAAGCAGGGGATCCCCAGCTGAGGCGGAGAGGGGTGGGTGGTGGGAGAGCGCGCACCGCAGTTTACCGGTCGTTCTGTCTCCGACCAGATGCTCTGCAAGGCTGCTCTCCCGTTTGCTGGTCTCCGATAGGAATCCAAGATGGTGGACCCGCGCTGCGTTAGCTGGTAAGGAATCTCTGCCTGAGTCTCTCCTCGCTCTCCGTTCTCTTTTAGTATTCTCACTCCGTTTGGTGTTTGGCTGAGTTCTTTATCTCTTCATTTGGTGTTCTAGGGTTTCAGGATTGTTGATTCTCTGTTAGGCTTAGTTTTTCGGATCTTTGCTGTGGAGGGACGGCGTGGTGTTTCTGCCTAGAGCGCCATCTTGCCCTTACTCCTCCGTGAATACTTTTTGATTCTGCTTGCCATGTATTTTTTTATTATTTCTGATGTGAATGTATGCCTAGACAATATATGCCTTTTCTTCAATTTACATTAGATAGATACTGACTACTTGGCATTTAAAACAAATAACAGCCATTGTTACAATGATGATAATGAAATGGTCTTACAGTTTAGTTTCCCTCTCAGAAGCTGGACCAGAGATAGGCAAGATGGTCTCTTGTACCTCTTGTTATTGAAGATCAGTCTGGAGCCCTGCTTGAAGGCTCTGCCTTTTTTTACTTCCTTCCATTCATCCTGGGGAAACACCTAAGTTCCCAAAATACGACAGATGCCACCTGGATTTGTCAGGTCTGGATGCCCTTGAAGGCTGCAGCTGAACCCTTGAAGGCTGCAGGATCAGAGGTTTGAGCTCCTTCAAGGTCAAAAAATACCTTTGAATTTTCCAAGATACTTGAAAAGAGACTCTGTTTATACAGTCACGTGTAGCTCTGTACATGAGCGGACTAAACCATGCTTTCTAGGTCTCTGACACAGACTTTAGAAGCACTTGAGAAATCTGGAAAAAACAGTGGACAGGCAGAAATAAAGACCAAGAAGAGCACTTGGTGTGTTTGAACAGGCAGGAAAGACCACTGTTGGGGGTCACTGCAGTTAGGACTTTCCACAGTTCCCAACTGGTACCATCATTGTTCCTTTCCACTCTATCCCCCAGCCTATCTCTTCCCTCCAGAACTCCTTCCCCAAATTGTTGTCCCCCACCCATCCAATCACTCTGCATTTCTGTTTCTGTTTTGAACTTCGATGGGGGAGGACCACATTTGGCAAAAGAGTTTCTACAAGCTTTCAACAGAAATCTCTATTCCATTTCCCTCAGATATTTCTCTAATGACGTGTCTGTTGCCATAAGGGCTTCTCAGAGCCTGGCCCAACATTCCCACTGTCAAGTCTGAGTTTTCAGCCCAATCCTTGATGAGTGGATTTGTATTTTGTGAAAGAACCTGTAAATTTAAAGGGAGAGATCCAAGAGAGTTGGAAGGTTCTTCAGGGGTTATCTTGTACAGTTTCTTGTCAGAAACCAAGGCCTATTTACAGTGTTCCTCCCAGAGAGTTGTCTGGCCTTTGATTAAATACCAGGTAACAAAGCTTGCCTCTTCATAAGAAAGCTGAATATCCGGAAACCATGGTGTGGAAAGGGGCAAACTTTTTATAATATACTTTTTATTCCTCTTGAATTTCATCCTGTTGTATATATTACCTACTCAAAAAACTAAATTAAATATTTTAAAAATGTCTTCAGTATGAGGAAGCTCATCACCCTAAAAAGTAGACCATTCCATTTCAGATGGCTGGAAGCAGCAGGAAGTAGTTTCTCATGCTGAGCTGAAATTAGCCTCTGTGTAGTTCTGTCCTTAGTGCTGGTCCATTCCCATAGTAAGTAGTACAGAACCAGCCCACCCTGCTCTAAAAAAAAGTTTAAATATTTGAAGATGACCATTCTATTTTCGTTTAATCACTTCTTGGACACCAGAAAGGTCACTGCTTTGCTATTTCAGACGTCTCAGCTACAAGGGTTAGAGGAACGCAAAGCTCATTTTGGTGTTTGTGGAAAAAGGAAACTGGTCCCAGCCATGAGTTTCCCTCGTGCTGTCTCGCCGGATCTGGCCTCCACTGCTCACTGAAGGGCAGTGTCTGGTAGGGCCAAATTTTATGACAAAATCAGGAGGCATCTCTGGCCTTTGCTTAACTTTGCAGGGATGGGGGTTCCCCTTGGCAATAGACACCCAAGCTTCCTAGCAGCCTCAGAAAAGCTTTTATTGCACTCATTTTTTGTGGGGCCCGTTTCTCTATTACAGAAGTTTTCCACCGGCTTTCACCTAGATTTTTATAAAACCAATAAAATCAGAAAAGTAAATTTAGGGCAGTCCAAGTACTCTTGGATTGGAAAAGACCATGGTTAGGCCTAGAGCTTTGTGCCAAATGCCTTTGTTGATTTTTATATCATTTCGTCAAGAGTGTCTCTCCCTCTCCCAAGTCCCCAGGACCATGCTAAAATATATATGTAGCTTGCCTTCAAGGAGCATATATTTATGTTAAGAAGACTAGACGCACACAAAAGCAATGAGGGGGGAACACAAAACAGATTAGACTGTGGGCAGGCGGAAATCAGTTGCCAGGGGCAGCACTAAGATCATGGAGTCCTTCTGTCCCAGATGCACACATAAGGACTCCACTCAGGGTCAGAGTAATCTGTCGCCCCAGACCCCGAATATTATCTTCATTGACTCTCTTCTACAGAAAAAGGATGCTGCTGATCTGTTAGGAGATATCTTTTGGGGAGTCTGTCCAGTTACAAGGAACTGTAACCCCACCTACCCAAATACTTTTTTTCCTGGTTCCCTTATGCCCAAGGGCTTGCCTTTGGAATCAGCTGACTGGAGTCGAAGAGAAAGTCTGCAATTATGAGGACTGGGAAGTGAGTTTGTCTGTAGAGGGACCTAACCTATATCTTTAAGGCTCAGATTCAGGCCAGAATAATGCTAACCTCTAGAAGGTGGCAAGTCCTAGAATGCCTTGCTTAACTAGCCTGTGGTGCACAGTGTGGTAAGGACTCCATGTAAAGCTGGTCTCCTGGAGCACCTGCTTCCTTCATCAGAACTGTTGCCACAGGAGGAGCTCCACCACCACCAGTTGCTGTGGAGTTGACTCTGACCCATGGCGACCCCATGTGTGTCAGAGTAGAACAGGTATTCCGTAGGGCTTTAAGTGGCTGATTTTTCGTAAGTAGATCACCAGGCCTTTCTTCCAAAGTGCCTCTAGGTAGACTCAAACTGCCAACCTATCTGTTAGCAGCTGAGCATGTCAACCATTTGTACCACCTAGGGAGTCCCAGGAGGAACTAGGTATCTAGAAAGGTACCAAGCTGGACAGTGAGGCCTTCTATGTAGCTCTGCATTCTTCTGTCTCTACTCAGGCACGCCTCTCATTCATCTGTCCACTCGGGAAGAAGTTCACAGGTTGGGTGGGCACCTTTTCTTTGCTCTGCCCCATCAACGTGCCCTTGTTTAAGCTGGAGTGCGTCAAATACATATTCACTCCAGGGTTTACCACTAACTAACTGAACAACTCAGTGAGTGCTCCCTGCCTTTCATTGTCCTCTTTGAATGCAGGAATCAGGCCCTCCATGTCTAGGATGTCCACAGCATATAGCAGAATGGTGAGGTTAGGGTAGGCATGCACAAAACGCTGGTCAGTAAATATGTGCTGATTACTTATTATCAGCCTGGCTCTGTGCATGGCACTGAGAAATCTAAGCTGAATAAGATGCTTTTTTTTTTTTTTTTAATTATTGTGGTAAGTATATACGTAATAAAACGTTGCCATTTCAACATTTTTTACATGTACAATTCAATGACATTAATTATATTTATCATGCTGTGCAACCATCACCGCTATCCATTTCCATATTTTTCCATCACCCTCAACAGAAGCTCAGTGCCCCATCTTTGGTTCTTGGGGCATTTGATTTAGGAGATAATATTGGAGCCATTATTCCTTGTCCTAGGATGTGACCCACCTGGAGCTGGACTCCAAGGACTCACATCAGCTGAGCCCTGAGGTATAAAGACAATAGCAAGGATAATCTTGGAAGATCTCTTTTAGAGAAACTTTCACATAAACAAATCATAAAATAGAACACAAAAGAGTTTCCGCTCTTACCTTTTTCTACTGGCATTTAGTGAAAGTAAGATTTGTTGAAGCAACGAAGACCCTCCTGATTGTCCCTACTGAAACCTGTACCAATGCTTGTTAAGAAGGACAATTCAAAATGTAGAATCAAAGTTTCTAGCCAATCTATGAAAAGGTGAAGCTTTCAGTGGTTTTGCGCATTTGTAATGTTAATGTATACTGATGGCTCTGTAATGTTCCTCGGATTCTGGCAGACGTGGCTCTGGCAGCAAGCTTGTCGGTTTCCCACGTTTGCCTTTTTGAATATATGCCGAATAAAACTTTCTTTTTGCTCTACTAAACTTCATGATGTTTTTTCCCTACAACAAGATTTAATCATCAGTTTTCACTCAGTTTAATGCTGGTGATTAAATACCAATGAGTATTCACATTCTGCCTCCATCCTGATCTGTGGGAGATATAAAAGGAAAAAAAAAAAAAGCTTAAAATGTGTCAAGGTCAGGAAAAGCAAAGGCCCAGTCTCTATCCCCTACCCTCCAGCTCTGGTAGAAAAACAAAGACCATTAACAAGTGTCAATCATGCTGGAATGTGCTGGCGCAGCTCAGGGGCTGGGGCATTCTCTGCTCTCTTGTCTTTTGGTCCAGTAAGCTTGCAAACCATCTGCATTGTTATGAGGTGCCCCCGTCAGGTTTCATACAGGACTCACTGCTTAGCCAGGCGCACACACCCCATTGCTTCCACGCAGGCTCCTTCCTCCTCCCCGCAGCACCGCCTTCTCCTCCCATGCATGCCCCAGGGCCCCTAGAGCTGTGACTACTCTCTGAAGACAGAAAGTCTGCCCGAGGAGAGCCCAGCTCTTGTGGGAGGGTCTAGATGATGGATAGCATAGGGGATGTGATTCCAGAGGTCACAGAGGGAAGTGGGTGGTACGTTTTCTTAGGGAATCCTTAAAAATCTCAAAAGAAGGGAGAGGGCGTTCGATCCATGGGTCCATAGTAAGAGTAAATGACGTTCTTAGATGCTCAAACTGAAGTTTCACAATGGAATATCTCATTTAATCCACACAGTAATCTTATGATGTGTTTGCTATTATTCCTTTCTGCGCCTCAATTTCCTCAATTAGGGATAATAATGGCACCTACCTCATAATCTTACAAGGATTTAAAAAATAAATAGTAAATACATTAGAACTGTGTATACACGGGCACATAGTAAACTCTCAGAAAATGTTAGCATTTATTATTGTGAGAACTCTAGGACACAAAGAGTTTAAGTAATTTGGCCAGGATTGCACAGCTGTCAAAGAAATGACACCAAGACTCAATCCCAGGTCCATAGTTTCCATGATAAGGATAAATAACGTTCTTAGATGCTCACACTGAAGCTTCACAATGGAATATCTCATTTAATCCACACAATAATCTTATGGAGTGTTTACTATTATTATCTCTTTTGTGCCTCAGTTTCCTCAACTGGAGATAGTAATAGCACCTACCTTACAGTCTTATAAGGATTTAATAAATAAATCGTTAACACATTAGAACTGTGTATTCATTGGCACACAGTAAACTCTCAGAAAATGTTAGCGGTTATTATTGTGAGAAATCTGGGGCACAGAGAGGTTAAGTAATTTCGCCAGGATTGCTGGTAAGAGATGAGGCCCACATTCAAACCCAGGCAGTCTGACCTAAGACTCTGCCCTCTTAAATGCGGTACTATAAGCCCAGCTGCTCTGCTCTGAAGAAGAATTAAGGAGAAACAAGGAACCAGTGACTTTGAGGTGCTAAAGAAAAGCTGGACAACACTTTGGTTTGTATAGACCCGACACATTGCTATTGAGTCAGTTTCGACTCATGGCAACCCCATGTGTTACAAAGTAGAAGTGAGCTCTGTAAGTTTTGCTTGGTTATAAATTTTACAGGAGCTGATCTGCAGGCCTTTCTTCCGTGGCACTGCCAGGTGGGTTTGAACTGCCTACCTTTCAGTTAGTAGCTAAGCACAAACCATTTGCGCCACCCAGGGACGTTTTGTGTAGACCAGTGGTTCTCAAATGTGGTCCCAGGGAGAGCATCCTAGGTATTTCCTAGGAACTTGTTAGAAATGCAAATTCTCAGGCCTCAGCCCAGATCTACTGAATTGGAAACTCTGGTGTTGGGCCCAGCAAGCTAGGTTCTAAGGAGCCCTCAAGGTAATTCTGAGGCACCACTAAAATCCAAGAAGTCCTGGTGTAGACTTTCAACTCTCACTTCTTACCTACTATGTGTCCAAATAGGAGCCCTAGTGACACAGTGGTTGAGCGCTCAGCTGCAAACTGAAAGGTTTCGCAGTTCAAACTCACCTGCTGCTCCATGGGGAAAAGATGTGGCAGTCTGCTTCTGTAAAGATTACAGCCTTGGAAACCCTATGGGGCAGTTCTACTCTGTCCTATAGGGTTGCTGTGAGTCAGAATCATCTTGACGGCAGTGGGGTTTTTATGTGCCTAGGCTCCACAGATGAATATGGCTGCCAAGTTGCTCCAACTACATTATGTTCTTCAACTCATTCCTCACCCAAGATGGTGACAGAGGTTTAGAAAAGGGTTAGCAGACGGCTGGCCACAGCAGTGGCACATGGAAGCCTTGGCTGTCCTCAATCTCATGACAGAGAGCAGACAGCAGCGGGGACTTCCAGGATAGCCTACCTTCTCTGATATCTCCCTCCCGCACCCAAGTATTTTAGGAAACAGACATCTAGAAAGTGAATTAATTTGGCTTCGTGGCCACATCATATGGAGGCCTCAGTTTTCCAAAACACTAAGTCACCAATGGAAAACATAGATTTGGTGCCTGGGTGTTGGTGTTGATTATTGATTTTTCTCCAAAATCCACTGAAAGTCTAGTTTAAAGGCCAAGGAAGCTGAAAAGAAAGCGATGGAAAGAATTCTGCCCCTGGGAGGATATGTCTGTGGGGCCTGGTGCTGGGCAGAGGTTTAACCAAAGCCACCGTCACTTTATAATCTGGGTGAGGTGGGACATCTACAATGTCAGAGAACAATTCTGAGGATTCATAAAGGCAGTTACAAAATAACACAATTTTTCAAAGTTCAGGGAAGGGGAGGGCTTGGCCCATGGGAAGGTGGGGGGCGGGACTAAACAATTTTCTTTACCAACTTAATATTGCTTGTCACCTTCTTCCTAGCTCAGCCTGCAGCAGGAACTTTCCAGAGGACTGTCAGAAGCATTATTGCTATTTAATACAATGATTTATTAAGACATACCCTGTGCCAGGCACCACTTATTTTACATGTGTTAACTCATTTAATTCCCGTAAGTCTTGAGATAGGTATCGTTATTTTCATCCTCCTGTGTAGTTCCTGGAGCCCTGGTGGTGCAGTGGTTAAGCATACAGCTGCTAACCAAAAGGTTGGCAGTTCAAGTCCACCAGCCGCTCCTTGGAAACCCTGTGGGGCAGTTCTACCTTGTCTTACAGGGTTGCTATGAGTCGGAATTGACTCGAGGGCAACAGGTTTGGTTTTTGGGTTTTATGGAGTTCCTAGGGAGTCTCTGGGTGGTGCAAATGGTTAAGCACTTGGCTACTAGCTGAGGGCTGGCGATTCGAACCCACCCAGAGGTGGCTTGAGAGATAAGCCTGGCAATATGCTTCTGAAAGGTCATATCCTTGAAAACCCTATGGAACAGTTCTACTCTGCAGACATAGGGTCACCATGAGTCACAATTGACTCGACAGCAACTAATCACAACGTGGAGTTTGTAAGTGGTGCAAACAGCTGTGAACAGAAAGGTTAGCAGTTCACCTGCCTCCTTTGCCATGAGACCAGAAGAACTAGATGGTGCCTAGCTATCACTACTGAACATTCTGATCAAGATTCTGTAGAAGAATCCTGATCAGAAGGGGGAAAATGCAGAAAAGAATTTCAGATTCTCATGGAATCCAGACTTCTTGGAGCCGTGAAGGTTGGATGAAACCCTGAAACTGTTGCTCTGATATGATCTTTAAAACTTAAACAAAAAATATCTCCTGAAGTCTTCTTAAAACCAAACAAAAGTTTAGCTTAACTAGCAAAAAATGTCTGCCTTGAGCATTACGCTCTTTTAAGAACTATCTGTATGGAATCAAAATGACAACAGTAACTCTAAAGATGAGCTAGGAACCTTAGTGGGCAGTGAATATGTTTATGCTAATGGAGGAGGAACATCTCAGAAAAGGAAGGTGAGAATGGTTGCACAACTCGAAGAATGTAATCAATGTCACTGAATTGTGTACATAGAAACGGTTGAATTAGCATGTGTTTTGCTGTGTATGTTCTCAACAATGACAACAAAATAAAATTAAAAAGAAAAAAAAAGTTGGCAGTTCGAGTCTACCTGGAGGTACCCTGGAAGAAAGCCCTAGCAATCTACTTCTGAAAAATCAGCCATTGAAGACCCTGTGGAGTACAGTTCCACTCTGACACGCATGAGGTCGCCATGAGTCGGAATCAACTCAACAGCAGCTAGAATTACAGATGGACTTTAGGAAATTGAGGCACAGAGACACTAAGTAATTTGCCTAAGGACGAACAGCTACCAAGTGGGGGTTAGAGCCCAGGCATTGTTTGCATAGCGCAGGTGCTATGATGCTATTCCGTCTCTTGAGCAGAGTTTGTGTCTACTGCATGCGAGAAGGAAAAGAGGGAGAGTAGGGAGGAGACATGATTGGAAACACATGGCCCTTAGTTGACCCTGGAGCCAGATCCACTCCCCTATATTGCAGCATCCAAACACTACTACCTCAGACTTGTGTACTAAAATGTAACACTCCATGCCTGCTCATCACAATCAGGTGACTGTGATGCATGCATCTTGAGACAGGTGTCAGAGTCCAGCCCTCGAGTGCTGTTCCACCAACCCGAACTGAGACCGGAGCTCCAGGGGACCCAGCTCTTACAGAGCTGCCCTGGGAACGGGGAGCTGGCTCACACCCCAGCTGCTTCTCTGCTCAGTGGGAAGTGGGCACTGAGCATGACATCTTGGCCTCAGGGAGGGGAGTTTCACTTCATGACTGGCATTTCAGCTGAGGAGGCTGGACTGACAGGTGTAACCAGGTTTCCCCACCCACTCACCCCTTCTTAGCAGGCATCAGAGGTTTCCCACTGTGAGTCTTTCCTTCTGGGCATTTGGCATAGGGGAGGACTGTCTTCTGGTTTTCTCTGGGGAAGGAAATTCAGAGCCAGTAGGCCTTTCCCCTGGGAGATTACAGGCACACACCAACATTCCCAGGAAATTGCCAGGTCAACCCTGCGACAAGTGGCCAGTCGACTTTTAAAACAGCAGTGCTATTGTCTCAAAGTAAAGTGCCTCTTTTTTCAGGAACACAAAGTGTTGCATAGGTGGGGTCAGATTTCCTTCATTCTGCAGGTGCAGGGTTAAGGAAAGCAAGTGGGGATTCTCATTCATACACATTTTACAGAACAGGAAAATTGGATCACCCTTTCACCGAGGATCTGAGCCTGGGTGGTGCAAGTGGCTTGTGATAAGCGGCTAATCTAAAGATTGCTGGTTCGAACCCACGCAGCGGCTCCACAGAAGAAAGGCCTGGCAATCTGCTGCCATGAAGATTACAGCCAAGAAAACCCTACGGAGCTGTTCTACTCTGTAACACATGGGATCACCATGAGTAGCAATTGACTCAGTGGCAATGGGTTTGGTTTTGTTTTGGGCCAGTGCCTGAGGGAACTGGTAGCTCAAGGGTGGATACAGGACCCATGGCCCTTGATTACTGTTCATGCCTTCTGAACACTGGGAATACCTACAATGAATTGACCCACTGCTTCCAGGCAGTGCTCAGCCTTGTAACTCCTGCTCTCTGAACATCGTGTGCTTTGTCCCCTAGTTTGGGCCGATTTTCAACCTAAATGTGTGAGGGAAAAACATGTTTTTACCTATTGGCAGTCTAAAAAACCTGGCAAGGATTCAAGAGGCCCTTGTTACCTGGCCAGGCTCCTTACCCAGGAGAGGACTCTGGAATAAACTGACCCTTTGACTAGGGCTAGCACAGCCCCAGTGAGGGCTGAGGGAACAGATTTATAAAACTTGAGGGCTTCCCAAAGTCACCAAGTCCCACTAAGAACCCTCATCATCCTACCTTAATCATTCGGAATCAGTTAGCCTAAAAACCATCAGTCCTTCAACACCTACCCCTACCTCCTCTGGGAAGAAGTTTTCCTCAGAACCCAGATCCCTTTCTTTTCATCTGGGTGTCAAATAGCCCCCATTCGAGAACAGTTAAGTGTAATGGAAAAATTCTAAATGGTTAACGGTGATGGTTGATGGTTGAACAACATGATGAACATAATTAACATCACTGAACTGTACATGTGAACAATGTTGAAATAGCAAATGTTTTGTTACCTATATATTTACCAAGATAAAAGAAATGACCAAAAAGAAAAAGAAAAGGGCCCCCATTCAAGAAGCAGGCTGGCACCCTGTCTGGTTAGGCTTTTTTCACATTTAGGCTGTGAGGTCAGCGATTCCTGAGACCACACAGGAAGGCCCCCAGGTTAACCCCGAAATGCCTGTACATTTCTTCCTTGAGCAAACTTTAACTGAGCACCTCCTATGTGCCGGGCCTGATCTAAGCCCTGGAGATACACTAGTGAACCAGTAGACAACCCCACAGAGTCTACATTGTAGTCAGTGTAAATAAATAAAATAAAAACGTTAAATATGGTATATTAGGAAGCCATCACTACCATGGGGAGAAGTAAAGCAGAGGTGGGAGACAGCCAAGGAGGCTGACAGCAAGCTCAAGGTGACCCAACTCAGGAGTGGATCTTCGGGTTGGGTTGTCTTTTGGCCTGAATACCACTGCTCCTCTCATCCCTGTCTTTCACCACAGCTAAGCTTTTATCAAGAGCTTCACCTTCCTCTCTTCCTTTGATCCTTCTGTTCCTCTCACTTTCCCCACCACCAAAAACTGCACCTCCTCCCCAGTACCAGGTGCCGTGGAGTCAATTCAGGCTTATGGCGACCCTGTGTGTGTCACAGCAGAATTGTGCTCCGCAGGCTTTTCAAAGGCTGATTTTTTGCAGGTAGGTACCAGGACTTTCTTCCAAGGCGCCTCTGGGTGGATTTGAACCTTTAACCTTTCAGTTAGCTGCCAAGCATGTTAACCATCTGTACCACCTGGGGACTCCATGCCTCCTATACTATCCCACAAATTCTCCTGATGTTCAATGTCCAGCTCAAGCCCCAGCTTTCTCTGACTACTCTGAAGCCTGCAGATCTCTCCCTTCTGTGAGTTTCATAAGAACATGAAACCATACTAGTGCTATTTGCTCGTCTGGTCTTGTATTGTTCTCTATGCGCTTCTTTTATGTCATTCTCAACTGATTAAAGGCTGTGACACAAAGGGGGTGAGATCCCAGCATATGGCTTTGAATACAGGAGCTATTTGATATTCGTGCTAGGCCTCCTCAGTCAGCCCTCATTGCAATTTGGTAATGGTGACTCCGTTCCACTCCAGGAAGCTGCAGCTTTTTCTACTCAGGCTCTGAGCCACATCCCCAATCTCCCTCAGCAGAAACTTTACAAAGGTCTATCTGATATGAATTTGCTCAACCTTCCTTCTTATAACCACAAAGTTTAATCTGTATCTTCACCATCTTCCTCCTATCTAAGAAGAAGAATTATTTCTAAATTCTTGCCCACAACTAACTGCTTCATCTACACTTTCCCATTGTGGCCACTGATACCTTCAGAGCTCTTGTTCTCTTCGGAACCAGAGATTCTTGTTCATTCTCTTAAACTACTGGCTCCTTCTTCTCAGCATCCAAATAAGTCACAGTCTCCCCTATTAAAAAAGAAAAAATCTTGATACTTCTTTCTTAAGTTACTACCAAATCATCCCAGAGGGAAAAGTAAGTAAGAAACTGGACTGTAGAAACAGATTGCCCATAGTTTAAATCAGCTCTATTGTTGCTACCATGTGGCTTTGGGCAATTTATTTAACTACTCTATGCCTTAGTTTCCTTATCTGTAAAATGGGGATAATAATAATACCTATCTCATAGGAAAGTAGTGAGGAGTAAATGAATAAATTTTTGTAAAACACAACAGTGCATGGCACATTTTAAGTGCTATGTAAGTGTTGGTTAATTAAAATAAATAATTAAAATAAATAATTATTAAGTGTTGGCTATTTTTATTTCTTTTATTTCCTTGGTCTTATTTCTTCCTAAGTCTATAAAGCTACCATCCAATCTCTTTATTTCCTTTTATCACCAAACTTCTCAAAAGGATAGTCTACAGTATAGATTCTCTGCTAATTGCCTTCATCTCCTCATGCCTCTTTCACTCCTCAACCCACCATCATATCGACACTGTTCACATCCAAGTTGCCAGTGGACGCTTAAGCTGCCAACCTAAAGCCTCTTTTCATCTCCTTTGACTTCTAGGATCAGACTTGGAATTGCTTCCTCCCTTTTGGTTTTTCTGGCAATCCAGCTTCTTGTCAGCTAGCTCCCTCCATGTACTCCACCCTTAAATATAGACCTCCCCAAGTGGTATCTTTGGCCTCTTCATTTTTTTTTTTTTTAGTCAGGAATGTTTACTGGCACTGTTAAAGTTGAATTTAATAGCTTCGGTATGTAGTTAATTCCCTACCTGTCAGAAAAATGTATTGAAATGTTCTTTCTTGAAAATGATCAGAGTTAATTCAGTAGAGAAAACAGCGAAGTTCCATGCTAATAGAGAATTCTTCTTTCTCCAACCCTTGTTGGTGGAGAATACTAGAGGCTGTTTGTTTGCTTCTTTTAAATACTGCAGAACAAGGAAAGGTCCATCAGGCACTCAAGTGGTTGGGAAGGTCACCCCCTAAAATATAATCAACTGTTTGGCCTCTTCTGATGCAATGCCCTCTTCCTGGTGCTGTTATCCATACTCCTGTCTTCAACTATTGCCTACTTGCCACTGACTCTCTCACCTACTTGCCACTGACTCTCTCACCTATTAGTCCTGACATTTTCCCTGAGCACCAGCCCACGTTCCTGCCGGGCCAGCCAATAGATCCTTCAGTAGACCTATCAGATAGACCTTCAGTTACAACATGTAAAAAAGCCTCGCTTATTATTTTTTTCTCTAAACTTTCTCCCTCTTGCATGTTTGCTGCCAGTCTCCGTTCATGGCACTCCGTCGCGGAAGCCAGAAGCCTTAGAGCCTTTGGTGTTCTGCACCTGCGCTGCCTTTGCATTTCACAGGGCAGCTTCCAGGTCCCTTGGCCCACTCATTTCTCACGAGGACCCTAACGGCATTATCGGATTAAGTAAGTCAGTAAGTCTTCGTCTGCATGAGTCTCCTTTTCCTGGACTGACGAAATGGACATAGCCATAAACTGGAAAACCAGCTTTTAGGAGAGAAGACACAGAGTAGACCCTTTCATCACTTTTTCCCCGTAAGTCCAAGTTGAGATTCGGCCAGATTGGACTAAAACATGTCCTTGCAGAATTTCCGGTTTTCTAACATCAGAAAAAAGAGGTACTTCAGATAACTCTCCACTCTGCAGCAGCCATTACCCACATTCAAAAGGTCTGTTAGTCCTCTGAAGCATGGTGTCCTAAAAGCCACCTGTTAGGATCACAATGATGCACACACAGTATGTGCAGTTTCAGTCCTGTGTCTTCCACAGAGACAGCAAGACAGAAGGAAGTAATTCTCTACCCCAGTCAGGTTGAACAGCAGACAGATTAGACTTCAGTTTGATCTTCGAAATGACCAGTTGCCAACCTGATCAGGCCTGGAAGCCCCCTTGAAAGAGGTGAGCATAAGCTGGGTTCAGAGATTCGGTCCTTGATTCTCCAGTTTCCCATGTGCTATAGTGTCACTGCTGGAGCCCTGGTGGTGCAGTGATTAAGAGACTGGCTGTTTGAATCCACCAGTTGCTCCTTGGAAACCCCACGGGACAGTTCTACTCTGTCCTATAGGGATGCTATGAGTCGGAATCGACTCGACGGCAACGCGGTTGGATTTTTTTTTAAATAGTGTCACCGTCTTCATTGTATGACCTTATCTGATTAAGTGATTTAGTAAGTCTTAATTTTCATGAGTCATCTTTCCCAGACTAACAAAACAGACATATTTGCCAATTCTTTTAAGGGACTCTTGTAAGGGTTGGTGACATTATGCTTATAAAGGGTTCTGAGTTCCTGCTGAGTAGAACGCTGAACAAACACTAAGTGTAGTCACTATTTAACTATTTAACTCGACTGACATTCCTTTTCACAGGTTCTCACTAGTAGTGATGTCATGAAAGCTAGACTTGAAACCGGGACAGTTGCGAGCCATCCAGCCACAAAACTCAGTGGGTACTGCGTTGCCTAAAAATGCAGTTATATACGTACTTCCTGCGGTATGCCTTGACAGTTATGACACAGCTCTGCCACATTTAAGTTCAGATCACTAGGAGGTCCTGCTCTTGGTGGGCTCTGCCTGAGTGGCCATCAGATGGTGTTGAGGCAGTGCCTTAGCCTGGACAGTTATGTCTCAAGACGGTGGGCAAAAAGAATAGAAGAAACAGAGCTGGCCCCAGCTCCCCGGCAACTTCACAACCATGGAAGATATGAGAAAGCTTTGTTGCACTAATTGCAGTGTTTGAATTAAAAAGTGAGGAAGGGCCTCTCCCAGGTCCCAAAATCTGCTGATGGAGCCCAGTGTGTGGACTGCAGTTGATAAGAAGGGTGGGGGGTGAGGGGGAGTGAGTCACTCACAGGGAATAATTAATTCATCACAGCCCCAGCCTTCTGTGCGTAGGACTCTCTGGTGTCAGCAACTTTTCTCGAGTATTTGCCTACTTCCCTGAGCACTGCCCCGCTTCCTCTGCCCCACTGCAAGGAACACTAACCTAGAACAATGATGTCAAAAGAGGCTCTCAAAGCCTCAGCTAGACCTTTGGGTAATGGCGGCCAGAGCGAGCCTGATACTTACCACCCAAGAGGGCAACCAGGGGAAGAAGCTACAACAGGGTGCAGCAGAAAATGACTTATATGTGTCTAGAGTTTGTTACCACTTGCTTTTAGTTGAAAAGGAAAAACTAGCCCATGATTTCAAACGTATCATCATTGTGGTGGCCATAACACAACTGACTGATAGCCCCAGCTTCTGCCCCTCTGGATCCACCACCAAGTTCACTTGGAGGAGAAACATCCTGCAGGCTGCTCCCAGCCATGCACAAAGGACAGACTGAATACTGAGGCAGGCGCATTCTTGTGAGATGAGATGCAGGACTCATCCAATAGGTGGCTTTGACTGAAGGACACCCCATCAGCCTGGGCAAACCTTTCGCAGAACTGTGCTGCAGACCGTTCCCACCCATCTCTCCCTCTTCACCTCTCCCCACACCCCAAGTCAGGTATCAGACCTGCAATGTGGTCTGAAAGCTTTCCTCATCTTCTCCTGCTCCATCCTCCTTTATCCATCACAGGCATTGTCCCAAGTAAATCTTGTGCACATCTAATCCCATCTTAGCATCTTCTCAAGGGACCCAAACTAACATGATTGTTATCACTAACAATAACATATTTGTTGCATTCTCTGTGGAGTGTACCAGACCAGGGCTAAGGGATGAAGACAGAGTACAGAGGGGTATAAGTCAAGTCCCTCCCTCATGAAGTCTTTCATTCAGTAGGTAACTTGAATCCCGTGGATGCAACGGTGAACAATAAAATGTATACACTTCTAACACTATACTATAATTGCCTGTTTACATGCCTGTTTCTCTTTCTGTACCTCAGCTTTAAGTCAAACTCATTGTTGTAGTTAGCTACCATTAAGTTGGCTCTGACTCATGGTGACCCCATGTATAACGTAACAAAGTGTTGCCCAGTCCTGCACTATCTTCATGATTGTTGGTTCTGCTTGAATCCATTGTTGCGGCCACCGTGGGGCCTTCCAACCTAGGGGTCTCATCTATAAGCACTGTATCAGACAACATTGTTGTTGCAATCCATAGAGTTTTCATTGGCTAATTAATTAATTAGGGTAGGGGATTGTAAAATTAGTGGGTCACAAACAGCATTATTTCAAAATGAAGTAGAAGATAGAGTGCAGTGCACATAATAAATAGTATGTTGTGAAACTTTCATTTCAGTTATATATATAAACACAAATATGTAAGTGTGTAATGGATTATGATGTAAAATACGTTTCTTACTGGATCACCATGAAAAGCTTTGAAAGCTACATGTTCCTTAGAACAATCAATTATACGAGATCAAAAGAATAACATTTGCCCAAAAGCGAAGATGCGAAGGCAGGAAGTGGTGGAAAATATGGACGAAGGGGAACGGAGACCCAGGGTGGAAATGGGGAGAGTACTGACACATTGTGGGAAATGCAACCAATGTCGTGGAACACTTTACATACAAACTATCGAATGGGAAACTAATTTGTTTTATAAAATTTCACCTAAAGCACAATAAAATTTTTTAAAAATTTAAAAAAAAAACCAACTTTGAAAGCTACTGAACTAGACCATGGGCTTCTTAAGGTCAGGGACAGTGTCCTTTTTAATGGCTGTATCACCAGTGCCTAGAGCAGTGCCTGATTATATTGTGGGGACTCAATCCATGTTAACTGAGAGTGCTGAATCAGAAAAAGAGGGGATCACTTCACAGAGATGAGGAAATCTGAGTTGGGCCTTGAGGAAAGGGTACCATTACCCATTGCCACTGTTGAGTCAATTCCAACTCATAGCGACCCTATAGGAGAGAGTAGAACTGCCCCATGGGGTTTTCAATGCTGTAAATCTTTATGGAAGCAGACTGCCACATCTTTCTCCCACAGAGAGGCCAGTGGGTTCAAACTGCCCACCTTTCGGTTAGAAGCTGAGAACTTAATCACTGGGCCACCAAGGCTCCTGAGAAAAGGGTGGAGTTTAGAAAAATGGAGAAAAAAAAGAGGAGCAGGCAGGGTCATTAGGTGACAGAGCATCAAAGATCAGGATGCTCATGATACATTAGGGAGCAGTGACTGGACTGCTCAGTCTGGCTTAATGGCCATCAGCGTGGAAAAAAATAAGGGAGGAAGAAGTTGGCCAGAAATGGATACCAAAACGGCCAACAAGCTTCTCCAAGCATGATTTTCAGCAATGATGAGCTAATAATAACAATTATAAAATCATACCCAGTATTTATGTGAGGCATTGTTCAAAGATCTTAAAGTATGTTACAAACGCTGCATTATTAATCTTCTCAGTAATTCTGTGAAGCATGTACAAGGAAACTATTATCATCCTCATATATGTGGTGAAACCGAGCTAGAGGGAGTGTCTTGATATCCCATCCCCATCAGGAGCCAGCAGGGGCTCTTGGTCTGAAATGCAGTTGCTTCACTTCCGCTACCTCTTCTAGGGTCAATCTTCATTGTTAGTGTGGAGAGGGGAAAAAAACAAACAAACAGAAAACAAACCAGTTGCCATCAAGTCCATTCCAACTCAGGGTGACCCCGTGTGTTGCAGAGTAGAACTGCATTTCATAGGGTTTTCAAAACTGACCTTTCAGAAGCAGATCACCAGGCCTTTCTTCTGAGGCGTCTCTGGGAGGGTTCAAACCGTGAACCTTCCAGTTAGTACTTGAGTGCTTAAGCGTTTGTGCTAGTCAGAGACTCCTTACATGGCAGGAGGGGCCCAATTCCCATTCTGTATAACTCTGTAGATGTTTGTCTCTTCCAGGCAAATAAAAGTGACCAGACTGAAAGTTGCTTCCACTTGTGTCCCTGGATAAGACGGACTGGTTATATATTTATTCTCTTTTAGTGTTACACAGATATTTCTCATTGATACCTAAAATGAAGTCTTTGTGTCTGAAGGTAACAGAGCCAGATGGGCCTTAAAGTGAATTTCTAGTCTAAGAAAGGTTCATTCTATTAATCCACTGGATTCTTCTGTCTTTGAATTCCACCAGTTTCTCTCTTTTTGTGCTATAATCCCAGACCACAATTACCAAACCTAGTGAAGGCAACCGAATGGTCCACAGACCTACACAACTGCCAGCTATTGCCTTTAGTTCTTCATTATCTCCTGTAGCATACTGGACCTCCTACCAAGATTTCCTTAGGGACCATTTTACTCTGAGGGAAGATATGAGAACCAGTTAAAGTTTCTTCTGTTTTGTCTTGAGCTGGGTTGAATGGCAGTCCCTTACCTCTGCCCCTTTGGCCCCTTCAGAGTCACCTTGTCCCTGCCGAGATATTCCTTATCATATTGTACCTCTTCCTGCTTTGTAAGGCAGATCGATTTTCTTCCCATTGATTGGATGCAGACCTCTGTTGTGTCAGGCTCATTCAGGTTAAGTCAACAAGATGTGTAACATCGTGATTGGTTAGGCTTGTACTCTATTTCCTAGTTGTCCCTGAGCCAAACTGGCCATGCTTAACACCAAGAGGCAGCATAATGTATTAGGAAGAGCATGGGTTCTGGAGTCCTGCAGACCTGAGTTTCCAGTTCAGCCGTGTCTACCACCTGTGTAACCATGAACTGGGCCTTTAGGTAACCTCTTCAAGTCTCAGTACACTGCTTTAGTCTTTTTCCACAGTGCCTAACAGAGTGCTAGATGGAAAGCACATGCCCAGTTATTGCCTATTGACTTGACTGAACCTGTCTATGGGACATTGCAGCAAGTTTAAAGCTTCTGCTGCCAAGCTGTAGCTAAGTCAAAGCCATTAGTGAGGAAAAGAGACACTGGCCATAGGAATAGTTTCTGTACCAGTTCAATGTTAGTTGATACTTCCTTTCCTTTTCCAGTTCTCCTCTGACATAAAGACCTCCTCCTACCCATTAGAACACTCTCTGAAGTAGAATCAACTTAGAGCTGCATCTGGTATTGGAGGGTGGGTTACATGTCTCAGGGAAACTCTTGAATATTGTATCAGAGCCCAGATCTTCCCTTATGACACCTACAGTGACTGGCCTGGGAAGAAATGGAAAACTCAAACCTATCTCTAAACATCCGTATCTCTAAAGCCTAGGGCCAAGTGAGATGGTTCTCAGGGGCCATGGGACCATCTGGTTATTTAGACAGGGAGCAGTGGTAGAAGGTGGTGCAGGGCCCTCTGACAACTTCGAGGATGACAGCGTGGCTCCTCCCATCCTCACCAGTTCTCCCACCACTTCTCTACATAGATCCCAAGATCCAGACGTACTAAACTACTTGCACTTTCCTGAAAGTGCCTCCCTTTTCTTGCCTCTGGATTTTATGCATACTATTATTCTGTCTTCCTGGAATGCCCTTCCCATACCCGATGTTATGGATTGAATTGTGTCTCCCCAAAATGTGTGTCAACTTGGCTAGGCCATGATTCCCAGTATTGTGTGGTTGTCCACCATTTTGTGATCCAATGTGATTGTCCTATGTGTCGTAACTCCTAACCTCAATCAGCTCTGGTGGCACAGTGGTTAAGAGCTCAGCTGCTAACCATAAAAGTTTGCAGTTCGAATCCACCAGCTGCTCCTTGGAAACCTATGGGGCAGCCCTACTCTGTCTTGTAGGGTCACTATGAGTCCGAATCAACACAATGGAAATGGGTTTGGTTTGTTTTAGTTATGATGTTAATGAGGCAGGATTAGAGACAGTTATGTTAACAAGGCAGGACACAATCTACAGGATTAGGTTGTGTCTTAAGTCAATCTCTTTTGAGATGTAAAAGAGAGAGGAGAGCAGTGAGACAAGGGACCTCATTACACCAAGCAAGAAGAGCCAGAAGTGGAGCGTGTCCTTTGGACCCAGGGTCCCTGCACTGAGAAGCTCCTAGATCATGGGAAGATTGATGACAAGAATCTTCCTCCAGAACGAACAGAGAGAGAAAGCTTTCCCCTGAGAAGCTGGTGCCCTGAATTTGGACTTCTAGCCTCCTAGACTGTGAGAGAATAAATTTCTGTTTGTTAAAGCCGTCCACTTGTGGTATTTCTGTTATAGCAGCACTAGATAACTAAGACACCTGACTTCCTGTTACTTATCCTTCTGGGATCAGCTTGGAATCAGTTCTCCTTCTATAAGTCTTCTTCCTCCCCACCCTTCATGCTCATGCCTTGTATCCGCATACTTTACACTTGATATTATAATTGTTAATTAGGACGACGGTGATACTGATAACATAGATGTCACCTATTGAGTGCTTACCATGTTCCAGGTACTATATTTTATGCTATTAATTCTCACACCATCCTGTGAAGCAGGACTAGTAATTCCATTTTATGGATTTGGAAAGTGAAGGTTAGAGAGGCTAAATAACTGGCCCACCTTTGTACAGCTAATAAGTAGCAGGGTCAGGATTAGAACACAGGTCTGACTGGTCTGTGATTTTCACCACTATATCAGGCAGCCTCCAATTGGGCTGGGCACAACTTGAAGGCAGGGACCACACCTTTCATCTCTTTATCTCCAGTGTCTAGCACAGTCTCTGGAATGCAGTAGCTGGTAGTAGGTACCCAAAATGTGTTTGCTGAATCAATGTATGAATGACAATGAATTGTTATTATAAACCAAAAAACCAAACTGGTTGTCGTCGAGTCGATTCTGGCTCAATGTGACCCTATAGGACAGGGTAGAACTACCCCATAGAGTTTCCAAGGAGCGGCTGGTGGATTCAAACTGCCGACCTTTTGGTTAGCAGCCAGTGTCTTAACTACTGCACCACCAGGGGTCCCTATCCTGATAATCTCAATATATATTTCTTAGCCCTGTATACCCATTTGAGAGGATCAGTTAAGCCTGAAGTAAAAATACACTTCAAGGGCAGCAGCAAGAGAGTACTGTATAACTTGGATATGAATACAATAGATATGATTGGACCTGGCTGAGTTACTGGGAGAGATAGCTATATAAATTAGGTCAAGCATCCCTGCGAAGAAATGGACACAGAGAAATTGTATTTATGCCCAGAAACTCCCACAAAGGGCTTAACAGAGTTTAACGTTCTGCTGAGGCAGGGCTTTGGACACCTGGCTTGGCATTGTTTGCACAATAAACAAGTGGTCTCAGGTTTGAGCTGGGCTTCTCAGCCAGACAAAGATGTCTTGTAAAGCAGGTTTGGGCTCAGGACAAGTTTGAAGCAGTTTCTCTGTTGAGGTGGGAGGAAAGAACAGGTCACTTTCGATAGAAAACAAACTGCTAGATCTTTAAGACTGCTCTCTGTAGTGCAGTCCTTCACTGCTAAGTTTGCAATAATCAGTTACAGCAGCAACAGGAAACTAATACATACATACGCACGTCTACTTACTAGAATGTTTGCTTCTTGGCCAGTAGGGTTGGTGGCATGGAATCCTGGTAGTTTATTCCTATACTGACATGAATAATACATATGAAAGTATCTTTACATTTGTAAAGGGCACACGTAACTATTGTTATAGTCACACACTTATTTTATTTAGAGAAATGCCCTAAAAATCCATGATAGTGGGAATTTCATGTGATTGTATGTGAATCTAAGGAGACCTGGTTGCGCAGTGGTTAGTGTCTCAGCTGCTAACTAGAAGGTCAGCAGTTCAAACCCACCAGCTACTCCACAGGAGAAAGACATGGCAGTCCGCTTCCATAAAGATTTACAGCCTTGGAAACCCTATGGAATATTTCTACTCTGTCCTATAGGGTTGCTATGAGTTGAAATCTACTCAACGGCAGTGGGTTTGGTTTTCTGGTTTTGATGCATGAATTTGGAGACCTGACTACCAACCATTTTGCAGCTCCTACCTATGAGAAAAATCTTGAGGAATTTGCTTGACCTTTTTAAACCTCAGATTTGTTTACCAAATGGGGTTATATCTAATCTACCTACCTCACTGGATGGTAGAGAGGATCAAATGAGACAGAGATGTTAAAGTGTAGACACTGTCTTTTCCTCTTACCCAGTTATCAGTGTTGCAAGGCCACTTCCCGTACTCCAGTCCAAAGAGAGGGTGTTCAGAGAAACGGGAGGAGGCTGACTGACTGCAGCAAATCCCTGTGAAGAGAGAAGGGGAGGAGGAAGAGAATGTGCTTTCACCGTATCACTGCTCCCGAGTCTGGGTATCAGAGTATCACTAGCCTTTGTCACAACTGAAGTAGGTTTTTTCAGAAACCCTATGGCATATTTCACTGCTTCTGCTTAGAACACCATACATTTATTAAGTGTCTACTTCATGAAAATAATTCTGGGTTTAATCCCCATCCCTCCCTTCCTACCAGTTAGAAAAAGATACACTTTCCCCTAACTTCAGTTTGAAAACTCCAGCGAAATTCTAAGAATGCTACAACCTGGATCATGTGCTCACACACGGGGCAAATCAGACTGGCCAGGAGGTTGAGGTCAGGTCCCATTTAGACCACTTGGGGCCAGCTGCAAGCTGGGGGAATTCAGTTCCCCTAAGGGAATGCTATTTTCAAGAGAAAGAAGTGGTTATGGTCAGAAACAAAAAATGAAAGTCTACTATATAAGTGCAGTAACCCATTTTTACAGATGGGGAAAGTGAGGCACAGAGGCATTAGAAAATTGACTCATAGTCTCCATGAGGCAGAACTGATAATAGATACAAATTCTTTTACCAACCTCAGGGTTAAATTACTCTAGTTATTACTAAAAATTGGGGTTGGTTTTAATTGTAATTATTGCTGCTCCCAGATTTAATCCTTTGTAAACAAATTGCATTATGTGACTAGGGCCTCATTCTGGGTATCTCCTTCAGAGTCAGCTTCTCTCTTCTCCACATAAAGTAGTAGGAAAATATTCATAACAAATTTCTCTTGGGCCAGCAAGATTCTGCTTGTTCTAGACTTGCCCTTAGCTGGATTACTCACAGTTATCTCAGAGAGCAACACCTGCAGAGTCATAGTGAGTGAGCCGAGAAATAGGAAACTTCAGCTCCATTTGGTCTGCTGACACAAGCCTTAGAGCTATCATTTCATCCTTCATGATTGATTTAAACTGAGGACTTGCTTCCTGTCTAGCCCTGAGGAAGAATATAGACATTAAGCACTCTAGCATATAGACATCATATGTTCAATTTGTGTCCCTCAGTTTTAAATATTTTAAAGGTATTGGCTTGTTTCATATAGCTTAAGGATATTTTCCTTCTCATTAACAAAAAGAATTTGCTAAAGTAGTTTTTTTTTTTTTTTTGGTTAAATATACAGGGATTTTATTTGGGGGAATCACCTGTGATGGAAAATAGGGAGGGAGCCAGAAAAGGCTGGGAGAGTCATGAGTTCATGAAGCAAGCCTATCTTCAGGTAAGGCAAGAGAGAAGGAAGGATGGGTGGAAACAGCCTAGATTGCCATGTAGTCTAAGGAAGGTTCAGCAAGGCTGTTGGGGAGCTCTTGAGCCAAAGCAGCCATCAGAAGTTTCCCTTGTCTCCCAGATATAGGCCTGTCTTAGTATCCCTGATACACTTCGTCATTGGCTGGGAACAGCCTACAGGAAGTGTTGCCTCAGAAGAAATGTGTTGATGGATTTCAGAACACAGGAGCTGGGTTCTTGATCCATTATTCTCTCAGTAGTTGGAGATCTGGTAGTCACATTCTCATGGCCACCACAAGGATGGAAGAGAATTATGCCAGCTGAACGAAGAGAATCCTAGTTGCCCCTCCTGGGCACTCTGGAGACTACTGTTGTTAGTTGCTGTGGGCTACTTCAGTTCCTTGGAAAATCTCAGAGCTGAGCCTGAGTGGCAGGGACAAATTACCCAATAAGCAAGGCACACATGGGCTTACTTGTGCTCACCTACCAACCTGCAGTACACAGCTTCACTTGTCCCTCACCATGTCTCTGGTGTGGTAAAATCCTTGTGAAACTGTGCACCACAGATCAGCAAGCAAACACATTAAGCCTGTGCGTACCTTGGCTACTGGCCAATCCGCCTCTGCTGAGTGGAGATAGAAGGGTCCCAGGTGTGCAGTGGTCTTTGCCTCTGTCACTCCCTTCTCTGCACAAAACTTTTTTTTTATTTGTTTTGTGCCAATTTAACATTTTTATTTTGTTTTATTTTTTATTGTACTTTAGATGAAGGTTTACAGTTTCTCAGTAAACAATGAATACGCATATTGTTTTGTGACGTTGGTTGCCAATCCCACCACATGTCAACACTCTCTCCTTCTCGACCTTGGATTCCTCATTACCAGCTCTCCTGTCCCCTCCAGCCTTCTCATCCTTGCCCCTGGGCTGGTGTGCCCATTTAGTCTCATTTTGTTTTATGTGCCCGTCTAATCTTTATCTGAAGGGTGAACCTCAGGAGAGTAAAGTAATTATCGAATGATTTGAAGTAAAGCAGAACATAGTAATTATCATTACAGGGAGTGATCTTGGAAATATGTATACATAGAAGGAAGTAGGAGTCCATGGGTGACACAGACAGTTACTAGCACTCAACTACTAACTGAAAGGTTGGCAGTTCTAATCTACCTAGAGGTGCCTTAGAAGAAAGGCCTGGCAATCTACTTCTCAGAGGTCACAGCCATTGAAAACTCTGTGTGCAATTCTTCCCTGAAACACAGGGGGTCGCCAAGAGTCAGAATCAACTCTATGACAACTAGTAGAAGGAAGTAAACATAGACTTAAACAGTAATATTTATGCCTAATTTATTGTGTACCGTCTTAGCCTGGCATGCTGAAAAGATTTAGTGTTCAGAAAAAACTCACGGAAGGGAACTTTACTATTACTCTCCAGATTTAATAGTTACAATAACCAAACATGTTCTTCAACTAGCAGAACTGCTTCTAGGACTAAAAATAGTCCGAGTGGATGCTCTTTAAGTATTTTGTGTTCTCTTCCATCCTACTGATTCAGGTCCAGATTCAACTAATGTTTGCTGAGTGTCGGCTTTTGTGCTGGGCTTTGCTAGATGATTTTCCATTATCTCATTTGATTCTCACTTCAGCTCCAGAAGAGGTTCACCATTCTCATTTTACCAAGGCTTAGAGAAGTTAAGAATCCTACGTCAGGCCACCTAAGTGATGAGTGGGGGGACCTGGGGCTCTGGTGTTCCAGTCCACATCTTTTGTGACACACAGCCTGTGTTCCTTCCACCAACCCTTGTCATCTCCATCTTTTTCTGAGTTAATGAACAGTATCAACATTTAGATATTAAATGGAAATGGGGGCAAGGGGTGGAGAGAAAAAGTATTTTTTCTTTGCTAATTTTAATTTTGTTAATGACAAACAAGTCATACAGTAATACTAAAGAACGGGACAACCCATAATTTAGGTAGTGGTGAGGCATGATGTAAAACCATCTGTCCTTTCACATGTCTTTGTGTGCGTGCGTGTGTTTGATTTTTTAGAGTGAGCAAGTTCAACATTGTCTTGGTTTCCTAGCGCTGCTGTAACGGCAATACCACAAATGGGTAGATTAAAAAACAGAATTTTATTTTCTCATAGTTCGGGAGGTTATAAATCCAAATTCAGAGTGTAGCTATAGAAGGAGGTCTGTCTTCATCTGTTCATCTTCTAGCAGCCTGTAGTCCTTGGTTCCTTGGTGATCTTCTTCTGGCATCTATCTTCTTCCATCTGGACTTATTTGTCTCAGTGTCCATCCTACTTTTTTTTTTTTTATTGTGGTAAGTATATACATAATAAAACATTGCCATTTCAACATTTTTTACATGTACAGTTCAATGGCATTAATTATACTTATCATGTTGTGCAACTATCACCACTATCCATTTCCATGGTTTCCATCACCCTCAACAGAAGCTCAGTGTCCCATCTTTGGTTCTTTGGACACCTGATTTAGGGAGCTATTATTCCCTGTCCTAGAATGTGACCCAGCTGGAGTTGGACTCACAAGGGCTCACAAGGACTCACAAGGACACATCAACTGGGCCCTGAGGTATAAAGACAATAGCTAGGACAATCTTGGAAGATATCTTTTAGGGAATCTTTCACATAAGCAACTCATAAAACACAGCACAAAGACCCACATACTTTCCACTTTTATCTTTTTCTATTAGCGTTTAGTGGATAGTAAGATTTGTTGAACCAACGAAGACCCTCCTGACTGTTATTACTGAAACTTGTACCAATGATTATTAAGAAAGACAATGCAAAATGTAGGGTCCCAGTTTCTAGACAATCTGTGAAAAGGTGAAGCTTTCAAATGGTTTTGACCATTTATAATGTTAGTGTATACTGATGATTCTGTAAGGTCCCTCGGACTCGGGCAGACGTGGTTCTGGCAGCATGGTTGTCCATTTTCCCACTTTTGCTTATTCTGTAATATCTTTGGACTAGGACAGACATGGCTCTGGCAGCATGCTTGTCCGTTTCCTACTTTTGCCTCTTTGAACATATGCCAAATAAAACCTTTCTTTTCACTTTACTAAACTTTGTGATGTTTTTACCCTAGAACACGCTTTCTCTCCTTTATCCATTCAACAAACATTATTTTAGAGTCTTTTATGTACCACATATAAAGCTAGGCAACAACAAAGCTAAATTAGACACAGTCTTAAAGAGTAGCCAAATCCTAGTTATTCTTCCTCAGTAACGTCTCTTAAATTTCCTTCTTACTTTCTCTTCCTCCAACTCTCAGCTCATTCGGATCCTTATTCCCTCTCTAGGCTTCTGTGGAGTCTGTCTCCACACACTCTACCACACACGTTTACTAAAGCATGGTAGTGATGTTCTCCAAGTATGCCTGATCGCTGCCTTCATTCTTTTGTTCACGCTTGTTTCCTCTATCTAGAAAAATCTTCACTCTGTCTGCCTGTTGAAATCCTGTGCATCCATTCTTCCAGCCCCATTTCCAATACCACTCTTCCCAAAGGCTTTTGCTGTTGTTGAGAATAGACACAGCAAAACGTATACTAATTCAACAGTTTCTACATGTACAATTCAATGACTTGATTATAGTCTTCTTGTTGTGCAACCATTTTCACCCTCCTTTTCTGAGTTTTTCCTCCTCTATTAACATAAACTCACTGCTCCCTAAGGTCTATCCTACTCTTTATATCACTCAGAAGTGACCAGGTTTGGGAGACATCCTACACTTATATGGTCTCATTGACATAACAAAGAAAACCCTGTTTCCAAATAAGATTATATCCACAGGTGTGGGGGTTAGGATTCCAACACATTTTTTGGGGGAACACAATTCATTCCATAGCAACTGTGTTGCAGAGAGGTATGAAAGGTGAAACATAGCAGGTTTGAATTACAAGGTGTATAGGTGTAGGCTACTCCATTCCCTGAATTTTAATTACGAATCAAATGCCCTATGTAGCATGTGCTGGAAGACAGCTGTGTCTTAGAGGTGCTGTCACACTGGTGATATCAGAGGGTCATGTAGCCATGTGGGACCTAAAGATAAGTGCTCCTGCTGCACAGCCTGTCCTAATCAATACCCTATTTGCCAACTTCATATGAAATGTCTTTTTGGCAAACACAAAGGTTCTCTTAGGGAAACATAGGATGGAGATGTGCTGGTATTTTTACCTAAAATTAAAATAGATGGATCAAGTGAATTATTAAAGAACAAAAATCAATCATTCCTTCACACATCACCCTAATAATAAGGCAAATTTCACTTTTTTGAATTCCCTTTCTGGGGGCATCACTATCTTTAAAATGCATCACTTTTGGCTCCTGTGGTCTCTTCTGATAAATGCAAGCATGCCAGAGTTGGAGTGCCTGAAACCAAAGCTAGAAAGTTTCCTGAATACAATGAAACACTTTGAAGGACAGAGTGTCAGGGGCAGGGGCCTGGGGACCATGGTTTCAGGGGACATCTAGGTCAATTAACCTAACAAAGTTTATTAAGAAAATGTTCTACATCCTACTTTGGTGAGTGGCGTGTGGGGTCTTAAAAGCTAGCAAGCAGCCATCTAAGATGCATCAATTGGTCCCAACCACCTGGAATAAAGGAATATGAAGAACACTAAAGACACAAGGAAAGTATTAGCCCAAGAGACAGAAAGGGCCACATAAACCAGAGACTTCATCAGCCTGAGACAAGAAGAACTAGATGGTGCCCAGCTGCCATCAATGACCGCCCTGACAGGGAAGGAACACAGCAGAGTCCCTGATGGAGCAAGAGAAAAGTGGGATGCAGAACTCAAATTCTAGTAAAAAGACTGGACTTGATGGTCTGACTGAGACTGGAGGAACCCCAGAAAGCATGGCCCCCGAACTTTCTGTCAACCCAGAACTAAGACAATTCCCGAGGCCAGCCCTTCAGACAAAGATTGGATGGCACTGTGGGACATAAAATGATACTCATGAAGAGTGTGCTTCTTAGCTCAAGTAGATACATGAGACTAAATGGGCAGCTTCTGTCCAGAGGTGAGATGAGAAGGCAGAGAGGGTTAGGAGCTGGTTGAATGGACATGGGAAATCAGGGGTGGAAAGGAGGAGTGTGCTGTCACACTATAGGGAGAGCAATTAGGGTCACATAACAATGTATGTGTAAATTTTTGTATGACAGACTAACTTGAAATGTTAGTCTCTCGCTTAAACTACAACAATTAAAAAAAAAAAAAGAATTGGAGTGCCTGATCTTATCTTGGGTGTTATTTATAACAGAATGATTGCATGGGATGTCTGTCCTCTTATACATTCCCTGTGGTGTCTGGATGTTCAAACATACTAAAAACAAACCAAGTGTGCTAAGGAAGAGAACCATTCCTCTCTGGCCCTGGCTCTCCCCAGTTACGTCCGGTGCAAAAGGAAGAACCCGGGGATGACTTCTTGATCGTATGTCTTCAGTTTCGTAAGCAAGTACAACAGGAAGGTAGGGCAGTAGGCCATAGTTCCTGGGTACCTTATTTTTATCAGGCCATTGGCCTATCTATCACTACTTAGTTTCTGTCTTTTACATGTTTTTTTTTTTTTTTAATTTATTTAAATGCTTTTCTTTAAAAAAAAAAAAAAAAAACCCAAAAAGCCACATTGAAAACTGCATATATATTGCTACCCATAAAAGCAACAGAATGGGAAAAAGATACAGTATCTTTTCAGTGTTCTATCAGAGGTCAACTCTTCAAAGACTGTTTTTCTTGGAACATACAGGAAGAGAGAGAAATGTTACCATGATGAACACAAAGCCAGAGGACTTGCCACATATCTCTTTCACTCCCTCTTCCCCTTTCCCTCAGTTCCCTCTTCACTTCTTCTCTCTACCTGTCCTTTGGTTGTCTTCTCCCTCCTTCACTAACTCCCTCTCTCCTTTTATCTGTACAGGTTTTTTATGTTGTGAGGATATTGTTACCATTAAAGAAATAATGTCTAAGAGCTCTGATGACCTCAGAGGAAGTTCCTCTGGGTTTCCTGGTTCTCTGATGACTCATTCCTTCTCTGAGAATACACTATTCATCTGTCAGGCAAATTAGCTCTTCTCCCACACGTTAACCAGCTATTGGGCTTCAAGAGGTGAGAGCTTCATTAGGTGCTTTTTGCAAGAGACTCTGCATTGGCTTCTCCCTGGAAGGAAATAGAAGCAAGTCAGCCCAGTGAGCTGTCCCTGGACAAGCAGAGCAGTGCAGGTGAGGGGAGCTTAACAGGGCATTCGAGGCCTTCTGTAATCTGCCCCAGACTACCTTTCCAGCCTTGCCTCCTACCACTCCCTGATATGTGCACAGCTTTCTCTCAGGGTAAACTGGACTTCTTTCTATTCCCTTAATAAAAGGGGCATGACTCTATGCTTTGGTTTGTACACCCTTCCCGCTGCTTGGGAAGTACTTTCCTGCCTTAAACACGACACACACACACACACACACATACACACACACACACACACACACACACACACACACACACACACACACACACACGGGCAAGGTATTCCCTCTGCCAGAGATGATACACCTGTCCTTGAAGGCCCAGTCCGAGGCCCACGTCTTCCCTCACCTTCCTTGTCCAGCTTGCCCTGCCCCTCCCTGTCTCCTCTGAACACCTGCAGCATTTATCCTGGGGACTCTCCTTCAGCACTTAATGTTTCCTTATGTCCTTGCCAGGCAAGAGTTAATCTCCATAATGAAAACATATCTGCACTCAGATAGGATATGATGCTCTTGATAAAGTTAAGCAGGCTTTGAAAAGGCAGGGTGTGTGTGTGTGTGTGTGTGTGTGTGTGTGTGTGTGTGTGTTTCTTGGTGAAGAAGCTGAAGGCAGACAGCATGGCTGAGAGGGTGAGGGAAAAGGTGATGAATACAGAGAATAATTAGAGAGAAGTAGTGAAAATAAGATGTCACCATCCGGTAATGTTTGTGTATGTTACAGAAGCCTGTTTTCACTACTGCTCTCACATAGCTCTGCTAATTACCCCTGTCTCCGCTTGGGCTTTCACCCTGCAACTGTCAGTCAGTCTTCTAGATGCTAAAAACTCACCACAACCTCTAACCCCAATTCAATATTTTTTGAAAAACCAAACTTTTCAATTTGGATGTATTTAAAAAAAACCCACTGCAGTAGGGTCTATTCCGACTCATAGCAACCCTGTAGGGCAGACTAGAACTGCCCCATAGGGTTTCCAAGGAGCGGCTGGTGGATTCTAACTGCTGACCTTTCAGTTAGCAGCTCAGTTCTTAACCACTGTGCCACCAGGGCTCCATTGGATATATATATACATACATCTACACCTAAATATCTACGAAATTGCATTTAACCTCGTATGCCAGCTGCTTTTGGCTGCTTCTGTATTCTCTTGACCAAAACAAATAACTGAAGAGTTTATTCTCTTCTCAGTTTCCCTCTCTAACCTTTTTCTAAAAGTTCTAACTTCACATTATGAGAACAGTTTGGAACAGCCCTCATCTCATCCTGCAGTCTGCACATAACACTGAAGCTTTTGCCACTTCAAACAGAACCCAAGTACCTTTATTTTCTAACCCTGCACATACATATTTTCTAACCCTCACAATGTAGTAATAATATACTCTGCAAATAAGATGTGAACATGAAAAATTGAATACCCAACTTTACTTCTATAATAGAGGCATGTCTGTGATAATGGAAAACTTCTAGACCTTGCAATACCTTTTCCAGGTAGAATCCTACAGGTATTCATATATACACCTACTCTTTATTTATTGACTATCTCGTTATCAGACATTTAGCATTTATGACAATAATAAAAATTCTACTATCCAACTATTTGGTGCCTTAAGGAAGCGGCGGGCACAGCGGCAACGTCTCCGGGCAGCCTCTGGGAAGCTGGGCTGCGCTGGCTCGCGCCTTCTGTTCCTTCTGGCCCGCGGGAGGGCCTCTTCCAACTGCCGCGTGGGGCGGGTGTCCTATGGGGCCACAGCCTCCAGGCGGGCGTGCAGGCAGCACCCAGCCAGCAGGCGCCTATTTTGGGTTCCCAGCTCCTATGCGGCCTGAGGCCCTGCACCTCAAAATTGCTGTGGGGTGTGAAGGGAGGAAAGAAAGAGGCATCGGAGAGGGTGTTTGGGGAAAACGCCTGCGAGTTTAATGACATCCCAGAGTGAGCCGAACTGAGCCTGAAGACTGTGCCTCGGGGGGGGGGGGGGGGGGTCTGCTGTGCGACCAGGTTCCCAGTGCCCTCACAGGAAGCCCCGAGCAAGGGTAGGGCAGGCTCTGGGATGGCAAACGCAGAGCTTGCAGGGGTGGAACGGCAGGCTGGAGGTGGCTGGGCAAGGGAAGCTCTGACACAGCACAGGAAGAAGGTGAAGGGAGTAGTCGCGGGCTCTCCAGTCGCACAGTCCACACTTAACCAGCTTTGTCTCCTCCAAGCCTCCTTCTCTGCAGAGGAATAATCTATAACTGGACTCGTCACCGTGATGAGCACATCAGTAAATCTTAGCTGTTATTATTCCTATGATTACATTTTCTAAATAAATTTTAAAAATCCAACAAATACATTGTCTGAAAACAAAAAAAATCCTCTATTTGCATAACGCTGATTTTCGCATACCTGGTTTTTGGAACCTAACCCTGTCAATGACCTACTTCTCACTTATCCAACATTTTGCACTTAACGACAACAGTAAAAAATCTACTATCTGACCATTTTACCCATTAATAACACACGTCTGGCAGTAACCAACTCGCAGATGTGAGGCAAGAGTAACGCTGGTTATGATGGTTTAGCTTACATGTCAACTTCGCTGGACCATGATTCTCAGTGGTTTGGCAGTTATGTAATGATGTGATTTGGTAGTTATGTAATGACCATTTTGTGATCACACGTGGTCATCTTCCATTTTCACATAATGTGGATTTTCCTGTAACAACCTGGACTTTGGAACCTAACCATGTTGATAAGCGAGGAGTGGGTGTATAGTGATAGAGACATTAAAAAACAAATACATAAAATGCTATGAAGCAATATAAGATTACACATCAAATAAGTGGTGGTGGCAATTAATGCTATGATTTGGAGTAAGGTATCTCTATGGATTGGGGGTAGTCAGGGAAGAGAAGGAGCTTCAACTAGGCAGAAAGGAGAAGCCCAGGACCCTCCTAAAGGAGGGAACTAAATAAACTAAGCAGTGGACTAGAAGTTTGTATGTTGGATTAGTTTCTTATTGTCCTTCTGTTCACAAATCTTTTGTTGAGAATACAGGATTCTGTCTCCTTGTTGATGCTTATAACAGACCATTAGATCATTATTTTAATTTTTCTCACAGAAATGTAGGGGCAATTTCCATGATTACCAATTTGATCAATATATTAGGTAGCCTTTATGTTCTGTTGCCTCTGAGTTCCTTTCATCAAATTAGACATTGTTCTTGTTATCTTTTGTGTAATAAAATTATCCGAAAACTGAGTGGTGTGAAATAATCACTTAAGTGTATGAATTCTGTGGATCAAGTGTAAGAACAGGATACATTGGTAACAGTTTGTCTTTGCTGCATAATGTCCAGGACCTCAGCTGAAGATTAAAAGGCTTGGGGTGACATGACAATTGGAGGCTGGAATTATCTGAAGGCTCGTTCACTCACATGTCAGGCAGTTGACGCTAGCTGTTGACTGGAATCTAAGCTGGGGCTATTGGCCAGAACACCAATGCATGACCTCTCTATGTAGCCTGGACTTCCTTATAATATGGTGGCTGGGTTCTAAGGGTGAGTGTCCCAGAAAGAGAGCCAGGCAGAAGCTCTATCTCCTTTTATGACTTAGCCTTAGTCACACAGCATCACCTCCATCACTTTCTATTCCTTGAGGTGGTCACAATGGCCTGCCCAGTTTTTATAGGAGAGGAGTCACAAGATTTCAGAAGAGCATTGGGAACTGAAATATCATTGTGACCATTTCTGGAAAATATAATCTGCTACATGTAATGTAATAGTAGCGTCAGAAGCTGTCTAAATTCAAGAGGGGAAATGAGAAGAACCATTATCAGCCCAAGGTTGATTCCTGTGAGGTGAAGGTCAGACATACCTCCACTCTCCAAACTTTTTACTAATTCTGACACCAGCTGTCCTCCTCATGGTACTCTCTCCTTCTCTGCTGGGTTTGATAATTTGTTGCATTGGCCACACAGAACTCACAGACCATACTGACGATTATGTGGTTTATTAGGGAAGTAACAGGCTACAACTCGGGATCAGGATTAACTTGGAGTTAACAGAAACAACTCAGAAGGCAGGCTATAGTTTGTCAATCAGCACAACTTCCAACCAGGACAGCTCTCAGCTTACTCTCGGCCATGCCCCCAGGTTGGCCTTGCTCTTGGCCTGGACTCCACTGCCAGGCCTCACTCAGCTGGGCTAGCAGGCCCTTCTCTTGGCCATGCTAGCCTCCTCTCAACCTCTGCCATGCTTGGGCTAGTGTTACAGCTCTGTATATCAGCCAACAAGTGCTGGGAAACACCCCACTCTGCCAGTAAGCCTCCTGCCTGAAGGCACTCAGCTCTCTCGCTCTGTGGGTCAGTGTCATGGATTGAATTGTGTCCCCAAAAAAATGTGTGTCAACTTGGCTAGGCCATGATTCCCAGTATTGTGTGATTGCCCACCATTCTGTCATCTAATGTGATTTTCCTATGTGTTATAAATCCTACCTCTATGATGTTAATGAGGCAGGGTTAGAAGCAGTCATGTTAATGAGGCAGGACTCAATCTACAAGATTAGGATATGTCTTAAATCAATCTCTTTTGAGATCTAAAAGACAGAAGTGAGCAGAGAGACATGGGGGACCTCATACCACCAAGAAAGCAGTGCCGGCAGCAGAGTGCCTCATTTGGACAAGAGGTTCCTGCTTGGAGATGCTCCTAGACCAAGGGAAGACTGATGACAAGGATCTTCCCCCAGAGCTCACGCAGACAGAAAGCCTTCTCCTGGCATTGGCACCATGAATTCACACTTCTAGCCTCCTAGACTGTGAGAGAATAAATTTCTGTTTGTTAAAGCCATCCACTTGTGGCATTTCTGTTATAGCAGCACTAGATAACTAAGATAGTCAGCAAGTCCACTGCCGCCACCCTGCTCCATGGACTGGGAAGCCCAACTCAGCCATCTGATGCCTGTCTCCTAGTTTGCTGCTCATACTGCTACCACTGTCTTGTGCCATCTGCTGTCATCTCCAGTGTTACAGCTCTTCGTGTCTCCTGGATCTAGGAGGTTCTCAGTGAAGGGACCCTAGGTCCAAAGGACATACCCTGCTCCCAGCTCTTCTTCTTGATGGTAGTGAGGTCCCCCTCAACCTCTGTGGAATTAGCCCTTTTATAAGCCTTCTCTTCTCACCAAGACCACGAACTGACCAATCCCCTCTGTAAATGATAGTCACCTAATTTGCATAGTAATAGACCAAAACCCACAAGGCTTTTATGTGCCTCATTTGCATAGTAAACTGTCCAATCCCTTTGCAAGATTGTGGCCTAGCAAATCATCTTGGCAGAACTATAAACCCAGAGCCAGAAAGGCCACATATAAAGAGGAACCCGTTGCACTGCATACGGTCATTGTCACTCTATCTCCTGCAGTTAAGTCAGCTGCACTCAATTGTTGCTGCAAAGGCTAAATAAGCTACAGATTGTCAGGCTCAGGTCTATTTTTAGGTGGTGGAGAAAGGACCCTTGGGTCTGTGGTGAAGCATTTGCTGCAAGTTGCATTCCCACTAGAGAAAGAAAGGCCCCACATTCATCATTGAAATGGTGCAGTTTATGGCCCTGCTGAGATGGTCCCTGCCTCTCTGAAATGTACATTCTAGGCCATATATTATAAATTATAAATACAGATAGAAAGCCATTACTTGGTTGTTGAAGGACAAAACAGAATCAACAGGGGGAGCTTGGAAAAAGAATAGGAAAAGAAGGAATGCAAGTATGTAAGGGAGAGAGGATTGGTGGAAAAGCCTTTTTTAGTATCTTCCACTAATCTTTGCAAAGCAGGAACCTATGAGTGATAGTAGTTGCATCTCTGTAGGCAGAAGATAGCAGAATGATCTCCAAGTAGTCACATAACAAAAAGGCTGTACTGACATATTTATCACTACGTTTCTGCTTTGTCAGTAATTCACAGTTTGATTTATTTCAACTCAGTAAATATGTATTTGACACCTATTATGCACCTGGAGTCCTGGTGGCCTAGTGGTTAAGAGCTCAGCTGCTAACCAAAAGATCAGCAGTTTGAATCCACCAGCCACTCCCTGGAAACACTATGGCGTGGTTCTACCCTGACCTATAGGGTCGCTATGAGTCAGAATCAACTTGAAGCAATGGGTTTTTATTATGCACCTATTGTCCATCTGTGAGAAGAATAGATGAGGTGAAAAATGAGACTCTGGCCTCAGAGAGTTTACATGTTGCAGGGAGGGCACTGTAGTAGAATGACATACATGATATATTTCACTTTTCCACTCTAAAATGGGGATGTGATTGTCAATTACTCAGAGTGGAGATATAACTTAAAACATTAAATGAAATTAGAGTAGAAATAATGTTTCCCAAGTTTCTCTGGAGCCACACTTTTAATACAGTACAATGAGGATGTTTTATAAAAATAATGACTCAAAGATCCCAGAGAAGAATGCTTTAGGATAGTGTTTCCAAGCTTATCCAACAATAAGTCCCAGGATGTTGTAAATAGTTAATGTATTCTGTTGCTAACCAAAAGGCTGGAGATTAAATTCCACCCAGAAGCGCCTCAGAAGAAAGGGCTGGTGATCTACTTCCGTTAAACCAGCCATTGAAAGCCCAATGGAACCCAGTTCTATTCTAACACACATGAGGTCACCATGAGTCTGAATCAACTTGATGACAACTGGTTTTAATTAAGTACAGATTCTGAGGCCCTTCTCTTAGAGCCCACTCCTAGGGTAGGCTTAGGAAACTACACTTCTACAGGGAATTCTAATACAAGAAACTTTTGGAAAATTATAATTTAGAAGAATTGCAATTGACCAAAGAGGAGTGAAAACACAAAGAACTACTTGTGCAAGTAGAGGAAAAAATAGGAGCACAGCTAATTAGATGTTTTGTGTATTTTTCACAAATTGACTGAATCTACACTGGCACCATTGCAGATAAGTACAATAAAAATTGATTCAAAATATCATGTCTATTTAGCAAGATATTTCCAGCAACTGTGAGTCTCTGACTGAAAAACAGTTAACCGCAATTATGTAGATATATACAGCATATTCAAAATTTTGGCCTATAAGTAGACTGTGAAGAAGGTAAAGCATGCAATGTTTAAAAATAACCCAAATTATTTTAGGCTAAAGGTAATCTAGGATTTAAAATTTAAAATCTACTTATAGTTATCAAAAATCCCTTCCCTAAAGACAGTCTCTTTAACAAATGGTGCTGGCATAACTGGATATCCATTTGCAAAAAACTGAAACAAGACCCATACCTCACACCATGCACAAAAACTAACTCAAAATGGATCAAAGACTTAAATATAAAATTGAAAATGACAAAGATCATGGAAGAAAAAATAGGGACAATGCTAGGAGCCCTAATACATGGCATAAATACAATATGAACCATAAGTAACAATGCACAAGCACAAGAAGAGAGACTAGATAATTGGGAACTCCTAAAAATCAAACACTTAAACGCTCATCAAAAGACTTCACCAAAAGAGTAAAAAAACAGCCTACAGAGTGGGAAAAAATTTTTGGCTACGACAAATCCGATCAGTGTCTAATCTCTAAAATCTACAAGATACTGCAAAACCGCAACAACAAAAAGACAAATAATCCAATTAAAAATTGGGCAAAGGATATGAACAGGCACTTCACCAAAGAAGATATTCAGGTGGCTAACAGACACATGAAGAAATGCTCATGATCGTTAGCCATTAGAGAAATGCAGATCAAAACTACAATGAGATATCATCTCACCCCAACAAGGCTAGCATTAATCCAAAAACACAAAATAATAAATGCTGGAGAGGTTGTGGAGAGACTGGAACACTTATACACTGTTGGTGGGAACATAAAATGGTACAACCACTTTGGAAATCGATTTGGCGCTTCCTTAAAAAGCTAGAAATAGATGTACCATACAATTCAGCTATCCCACTCCTTGGAATATATCCTAGAGAAATAAGAGCTGTCACACAAATAGATATATGCACACTCATGTTCACTGCAACACTGTTCACAATAGCAAAAAGATGGAAAATACCTAGGTGTCCATCAACAGATGAATGGATAAACAAATTATGGTATATCCACACAATGGAATACTAGGCAACGATAAAGAACAACAGCGAATCCGTGAAACATAACATGGAGGAAGCTGGAGGTCATTATGCAGAGTGAATTTAGTCAGGCACAGAAGGACAAATATTGTACAAGGCCACTATTAAAAGAACTCAAGAAAAGGTTTAAACACAGAAAAAAAAACATTCTTTGATGGTTACAAGGGTGGTGAGGGAGGGGGAGGGTTACTTACTAACTAGATAGTTGATAAGAATTATCTTAGGTGAAAGGAAGGGCAGCACTTCCTACTGGGGAAGTCAGCACAATTGGACTAAAACAAAGCTAAGAAAGTTCCTGAATACAATCAAACACTTTGAGAGATAGAGTAGCAGGGGTAAGGGTCTGGGGACCACACTTTCAGGAGACTTCTAGGTCAACTGGCATAACAAAGCTTATTAAGAAAATGTTCTGCATCCTACTTTGGTGAGTGGCATCTGGGGTCTTAAAAGGTAGCAACTGGCCATTTAAGATGCACCAATTGGCCCCAACCACCTGGAGTAAAGGAGAATGAAGAACACCAAAGACACAAGGAAAGTAGTAGCCCAAGAGACAGAAAGGGCCACATAAACCAGAGACTTCATCAGCCTGAGATCAGAAGAACTAGATGGTGCCCAGCTACCACCAATGACCACCCTGACAGGGAACACAAAACAGAGTCCTGGATGGAGCAGAAGAAGGAGGGGTGCAGAACTCGAAGTCTAGTAAGAAAACTAGACTTAATGGTCTGACTGAGACCAGAGGAACCCCGGAAAGCATGGCCCCTGGATTCTCTATCAGCCCAGAATTAAAACAATTTCCGAGGCCAACTCTTCAGACAAGGATCGGACTTGACTGTGGGACATAAAGTGTTACTCGTGAGGAGTGTGCCTCTTAGCTCAAGTAGATACAAGAGACTAAACAGGCAGCTTCTGTCCGGAGGTGAGATGGGAAGGCAGAGAGGGTTGGGAGTTGGTTGAATGGACATGGGGAATCAGGTGGAAAGGAGGAGTGTGCTGTCACAGTATGGGGCGAGTAATTAGAGTCACATAACAATGTATAAATTTTTGTATGGAAAAAAATAGAAAGAAAAAATCCTTCCCCTTCCCCTTTCCTACTCTTCAGTAATGAGCATTGTTTTTTCTTTCAAACTTCCTTATACTTTTTCTTTTCAATTGTATTTTGGAAGGTGGGATTGTAACTATTTAAAGTCCTAATAAAGAGCAAATTTTCTAAAAAGTGAGACTTTAATGTTCTCTCTTACAAGTAAGATTAGATATGTGACTCTGGTCCTGGGACTGTTACACAGTGGAGAAAGTGCTGGCTTTTGGAGTCAGAGAGACCTTGGTTTAAATCTTACTTCTTCCTACCATCTATGAGAACTTGGGCAACATATTTGCTAAATTTCAGTTTTGTAGTCTTTAAAATGATGATTGTTTTACTTATGTGTAGTTTTGCTTTGTTTTAGTTTCAGTTTTAAATGAAAGAATGCATCTAAAAGCTCTAACTTCAAGTACAGTACACAGGAAGTACTCAAGAAATTTCATATCCCATTTTATGAATCATCATCATCACCACCATTATCACCCTTACAGCTAGGCTTGACTAAATGCCTGCTTTGTGCTAGGGATAATGCTAAGTGCTGTGTAGATAGAGAAATGAAATGAGATACAATTCCTATTTTTCCAGTGAAGGGCATACTAACTATAGTTCAAGTTCAAATCCATACTATGGAAGTTCAAGAAGTGGAGGGAATGCCAAGAAGGGCTCTGCAAGAAGGGAGAGACTTCATGGAGAAAGCGACTTTTGAACTGGCCTACAAAGTTTCCATAAAAATGCTTTATTCTAAACAGTTACTAACCCTCTCTAGGAGCACGTTGTTACTCTTCATTAATTATTTGGTATTGTGAAATGATTAATGTTTAATGCTCTCCTATGGAACATGCTTTCTTAATGAGTTCAATTAAATTGTTTGTCATTTAAGCATAACTAAATGAAAGTTGCACAGTGGAAGGAAACTGTAAAGACTCTTCAATACCATTTTACCTTGACTATTGCTTCACACAGATCCTTTAAAGATTTACGGATTGACACACTTTAATAGCACATTATCTTCCTGTGCAAAATGAAGAAGAGAAATTACTTGAACCTAATAATGATCTTCACAATTCAGGCCTCACACCAGGATAATTACTGAATGACTGAGGCAGAGTAAGTTTTCCTCAATTATCCAGGTAATTGCTTCACTTTATAGAAGATAAAGTTTGTTTTTTTTTTTTTTTTTTTGAGAGACATATAATAAAAGGGGGAAGAAGAGAATTTCAGTTAGGGGAAAAAATGACATTTTAAATGTTAAATACCTGGTTCTGAAAGCAGGTACTGCTGAGAGAGTTCTGGAAACACTCTCATATTCTAAAGCAGAATGACACTTCTTAGGACAATGTTCTTTATTTGCTCCACCTTTCCACTGCTTTTCCAAAAAGCTGTATATTATCCTTTCCTTGCATTCTCTTCAGACTTACAAGTCTAGCTACTGCACTGAACAGTTGCAAGATCTATATATCATAGCATAGTTTACTTTGCTCCATATATATTCAGTATACAGGTATAGACAAACGGAAAAGGAAAAAAAATATTAAAACTTATTTTGCTACAAATAACAAACATCATGATAATTATAACATCTTAAAGAAAGTCTTTTAACCAAAGTTGTATACTCACATAAGAATCAAATAGTCCTAACAAGGCTTCTTATGAAAAACTGCAGTTCCCTATTACTGTCCCCCTATTTCTCCCTGTTCAAGAAGTAACTACTTTCACTTCTTACAGCCAATTATTTTGATATTTACCTTCATGTC
Source organism: Dugong dugon (assembly GCA_030035585.1). NCBI lineage: Eukaryota > Metazoa > Chordata > Mammalia > Sirenia > Dugongidae > Dugong > Dugong dugon. The sequence continues at coordinate 172,414,806 of CM057462.1, forward strand.
CTAAATACCATGTATTGTTATTCTTTGCTTTTAGTTTTTCAAATTTTAGGCATTATTGGTTGGCTTTCTGCCATGGAAGCTGAGGGTTTTTTCTTTTTTCCTTTCCCCTGACCAATGATCTATAAACCTTTCTATCTCCCATCTGGTAATCAGTTACCCCTTATTTTTAAGAGTAGGGCACTAAAAAGCTGATTGGATGCTCTGAGTACAGATAATCCCCAAATTATGACATATTCGAGTTACGACTAACCACACTTAACACCATCCTTTTTTTTTTTTTTTTTACATCTTATTGTTAGTAATATGTACTACCTACAATGTTGCAGCACATAATTTGCTGATGTTATCATTCTTATGTCAACCCCCAAATGCAAACGAAGATTAGATTTATAAAGATACTGATAATAAAAGGCAATAATAATGAAAACTAAAAAAAAAAGAAAAAAAGGTCAGAACCGACTTATGATGGGGTCGCTGGAATGGAACACCATTGTAAATTGGAGACTACCTGTACATGGTTGGGACTGAACTGTGACCTTCCCTGTAGGGCGAACTGGTTAGGAAGATTCAGATTTAAGTATCTTTTAGGTCTTTCCTCTTGGAGTAATCAGATTCCCCAGAGAAGACTCTTCCAGTCTCCTGCCTGGAGAATAAGAGCTTGGCTGCCAGTGCAGGGGAGGTGGATGAAGCCTCAGCACCCAGGATGTATGTGTTCATTCATTTCCTACCCCCAATGTGTTACTGTAAAACTTTCAAACATTCAGAAAGGTTGGAAGAATAGTACAATGGACACCTCTTAACCCTGCCCCGGATTCAAGATTGTTAACAGTTTGTCATATGTGTTCTTGCCTCCCTCCCTCCATCCCCCTCTCTTTCTTTCTGAACCATTTGAAAGTATAGTGAAGTCATCATGACACTTCATTCTTAAATATTTCAGCATACATCTCCTCAAAATAAGGGCATTTGTTCTACACAATCACAATGGCATTATCATACCTGAGAAAAAATATCAATAATTTCATGTTATCATCTGATATCTAGTTCTTATTCAAACTTTCCCAACTGTAAGAAAAACTCTTGTTTTCTTGGATGGTACCTCTACTTTAAACTATGCTTCACATTCCCAAATCCAGGCCTTTGTTTTACTCTCCCCTGATAATAGTCTTTTGTTAGGGGAAAAGGGGAAACAGTCACCTAGCTATACAGTAAGGGAGGGTACCGTATTATTTCTTAATTTGCAACATCCCTCATCCCCACTATCAAACATACCTGTTTTTTACCCTCACTTCCAGTGGTATTCGGTGCTGCCGTTTCCTGAGTGAACTTTTTGGGGATTCTGTGTTGCAAATTGGGTCAATTCTTGGCATTTTCCATTGCCAAATTAGCGTTTGGTTTTATCATTTCTGCTGTGTTGAGGATGGCCATATTATTTATTGTTCACACCAGATCACACTTGAAAGTAAAAGTGGGCATTCTTATTAATTATGCCAGGAAAATAGGGGTAAGCCAGGACTGTCCATGGCTGACCAGCATATGGTCACCTTAGGAAGTCATTTCCTATCTGCCTTCCAACTTCAAACTTTTGTTATGATCCCCTCATCTGCTCTCATCCTTGCATCTTAAGTATTAAAAAAAATAAAAATCCCTTTCCTGTTGTCTTATGGGGTTTTGTGAGTAAAGAAAATTGTATGTGTTCAATGAATACACCATCTTTACCCCGAAAAAAAGCCCTGGTGACAGAATGGTTAATCTTATGTATCTCATTTCCCCTCATGCAGTGGCTTTCACATTATTTGACTGCAACCTACATTAAAACATATATTTTATATTGCAACCAGTAAGCATGTACCAAAGGAACCCTGGTGCCGCAGTGGTTAAGCGTTCCATTGCTAACTCAAAGGCTGGGCAGGCAGTTCCAACCTACCAGCCATCCCTAGGAGAAAGACCTGGTGTCTTAGTCAATACCACAAGCAAACAACTTTAACAAACAGAAATTTATTTTTCTCACAATTTAGGGGACTAGAAGTCCAAATTCTGGGGGTAAATTCATTCTGAGTCTCCCAAGAGCCAAGGCAAAAAGGAAAACACAGTGAGTTATACTTTTACATTCCTTATCTAATAAAAGATATATCGCTAGGTAGCGACTAACTTAAGGGAAAGATGTGGCAATCTGCTTCTGTAAAGATTTACAGCCTTGGAAACACTATGGGGGCAGTTCTACTCTGTCCTGTGGGATACCCATGACTCGGAATCAACTCGATGGCAACGGGTTAAGTTTTTGGTTGGCAGCGACTAACTTACTTCCTAGTGTTAGAGTCTACAACGAATTTCTCAGCGGTGACAGATGAAGGAACACATTAGCTCAGAGAGGCTAAACGTCTTCTTACCCGCCCTGAGCTGAAGCCAGAGCCTCTTCCTCCAAGTTGCTGCCTTCCAAGATCAGAAAGCCACGTGCAAGAGGCACTTGAGAAGCGTCAAACATTCTGGAGTTTCAGGCAGAGGGTCCCTAAACTAGCTTCTGAGCCTTTCAGGGGCTTCAGTGGCATAAAAATTTGGGGTGGGCACGCATGGTTACTAAGGATTGAGAAGTGGTTACTGTTTTTGCCCCAGACCATAGCACGGTGAGCGTACGTGACAGTCCTCTCCACCTGACGTGAACTCCATGACTTGGAGCTCGCTTCCCGAGCGGGGGCCGCAATTTTCCTTCCGGCCTCAACGCAGCGGACTCAAAACACTAGACCCACAGAACAGAACCCGAGCGGACCCCAGCAGGAGAATCCGGTGGGACCGAAAATTCCTGCGGAGACCGAGAAGAAGCGAATGGCTTTCCGCTCTACCCAATCAGGTGAGAGCGAACCTTAACACGCCCCCTTCCGCCTACCAATCAGCGCCTACCTCGTTGGGCCCAGCCTATTAACACCGGGAAAACGCGTTTTAAATTTTATTAGTACAGCTTTTGCTTTTTTCCCCTGTCAGCCCAGGTCGTCTCACGAACTGCTCAAAACTGGAAAACTGAGCGTAACAATTCCAAACTTAGTTAGTCTCGCATTGAGAAGTGAAATTGTAGACCTCTTCAGCGAAACCGTGGATTCTTAGAGGGGCCAGGAAAGGGAACAGAAGGTTCTCGAGGGTAAACTACAACTCCCAAGGGGCCTGGCGCGAACTTGGAGGCGCTGGCGAGGGGGCGGGCCATTATAAGGAAGAAGGCTTAGGGTCACGGTGTTTCTCCCCGACTTCCTGAACGTGAGCAAGTGACTGGGCGGGGCCTGGAGGTGGGCGGAGCGGTGGCTGCAGGGCTCGGGGGCTTTATGCCTCCTCCCTCGGGTTGCTCCGCCTGAGACGTAGGAGGGGGCGTGGCTCGCGCGGAGGCTGGTGGGGGTCGGAGCGCCGCCGAACGTAGGTGACGCGTCTCCTTCCAGCTCAGCAGTGGGTGAGGTGTCGCGGCCCCGCCGGCGATTGGCTGTTGAGAGGCGAATACGCGGCGGCCGTTGGTCGCCGGCATCACGGAGCTAGACCCGGGGCGGGCGGGGGTGACATGGGGCGGCAGTGGCGGCGGCGGAGGCTGGAGGAGGCGGGCGCGGACGAGCCGGCGGCTGCAGCAACAGCGACAGCCTCCGGAGCCCTCTTGTGAAGCGCCCTTGTCTGCGCCGCCCCAGGTCCCTGGGAGAGGGAGGCCGCCGAAGAGCCAGTCCCCCGTTAACATAGCCTTTAGGACTCTCGGTCCCATCCTCGCTCTCATACTCCGGTTCCTCCATCTTGGCCTCGGCAGTGGCGGCTGCCGGGAGGATGTGCCGCCTTCTGGCAGGGGGAAGAAGGAGAAGATGAAGAAGTACCGGCCGGCCTTGGCCCTGGTCTCCTGCCTCTGTTTGTGCTCCCTGGTGTGGTGAGTAGCCGCGACAACGCGGGAGTTCCCCTTGAGGGGAGAGGAGGGAGGGGGCAGCCCAGGTCACACCCCCAAATCATCTTGGCTTTTAGGGTGCAGGCCTGTAAGGCCCGCATGAAGCGACAAAGTATTTACTTCGCTACTCTCCCGCTGACTGGCCTGGCAGCACGCTGTGCGGAGATTTTCCCAGTGTATTTTGAAATTTACACAGAGACTAAGTGGGAAAGAAAAGTGCTTAGGTAGAGGAAACAAAGTGCCTTTGTACTCAATTACTTCACCTCTTGGAGACGGTGCATTGTTTGGAATAGTATTGAGATACATAGTAGATGAGTTGCTCCCGTTTACTGCCAAACCAAACCTGTTGCCGTCGAGTCGATTCTGACTCATAGCGACCCCATAGAACAAGGTAGAACTGCTCCATAGGGTTTCCAAGGAACGGCTGGTGGATTCGAACTGCCCACCTTTTGGTTAGCAGCCGTAGCTGTTTACCACTGCGCCACCAGGGCCCCGATTTACTGCCAGGTACTTGATTTCATAGTGTGGGAAAGACATAAAGCATACCACATGTAGTGTATTGTGACAGGCTGTTTTAAAAAGGTGAGTCGTCATGCGGGTAAGAGTAGTGTATAAGTAAGCAGTAGTTCTGGCCATTTCTTGCAGAATCTTTGGCCTCCAGTACATTTTGGGGTGCCATTCTTGGAAACTTTTGGGGGCATTATGAAGTGCTTTTTCAGGGGAGGAGGATGATGGGGAGCTATTGGGTTGGTGGAGAGGATGTCTTAGGTGTAGTGTGTAAAGTAAGTTGTGGTGGTGTGGCTTGGATAATGTCTCTTAGTAATGGGAGGGTGTCTTAGTTTTCTAGTGCTGCTATAACAGAGATACCACAGTGTCTGGCAGGCAGGCCTCTCTCTGCTTGGTCAAGTGTTATAAAACTCCTTAGCGCCACTCGTAAGTGCCCAGAGGCATTCCCCTCCACGAGAAAGCCTGTTGCTGAAGCCGCTCAGCTCTCTCGTTCTGTGGGTCCACATTCCCACTGTAACTGCCTTGCTCCGTGCACAGCACTCTCTCTCCCCAGTCTCCAGGTTCTGCTGCTGCCATTACGATTCAGGATCAGGAACAACTCAGAATATAGCTGTTTGGTCAGGAGGCTTCCTGGCAGAGTGGAGTGCCTCTGGGCACTTGTTGATGGAACTAGATTTGCCCAGGGTGCAAGAGAGCTGAGTACCTTTGGGCACAAGTCTTCCTGGTGGAGTAGGGTGCCTCTGGGCACTTAAGGGTGGAGCTAAAGAGCTTTGTAACACTTGATGGAGCAGGGAGAGCCCTGCCTACCTGCTGGCATGGCTGAAAAGCCATCAACTTACAGTGTTTCTGTTATAGCAGTACTCTGTAACTAAAACAGAATTTGGTACTGAGAGTGGGGTGCTGCTCTAACAGATACCTAAAATATGGAAGAGATTTCAAAATTGGGTAATGGATAGAGGTAGGAAGAGTTTTAAGGTGTGTAATGGTAAAAGCCAAGATTGCCTTGAAGAGACTTTTGGTAGAATTATGGACGTCAAAGGCAGTTCTGGTGAGGGCTTAGAAGGAAGTGAGGAGAGCTGTAGAGAAAGTCTCTGTTATCTTAGAGAATACATATGACACCAGCAACAGAGTGTTGCTAGAAATGTGGACGTTAAATGTGCTTCTGGTGAGGCTTTAAAGAAAATGATGAACATATGATTGGACAACAGAGGAAGGGTGATAGCTTTTATGCAGTGACAAAAAACTTGTCTAAATTATGTTCAGATGTTTGGTGGAAGGTAGAACTTATAGGTGATGAACTTGGATATCTGGCTGAGGAGATTTCTAAGCATGATCTTAAAGGAGCTGTGTGGTTTCTCCTTGCCTCTTATAGGAAAATGGAAGAGGAAAGAGATAGACTTAAAAGTGAACTGTGCAAAATGAAAACAGAACTTAAAGATTTGGAAAATTCTGTTGTGCAGACTAAGAATGTTAACTAAGGACATGGCTCACAGTCTTTTGTTAAAGAGATTAAGCCTGTGACTGATGGATTTAACCATCTACCACAGTAGAAAATCCAGCAGTATAGACTGAAGGAGACAGAGAAAGAACAAAAGGAAAGTATGCTGTCTGCCTCTTGGAATTCTACAGGCAGGAAACAGGCCCAAGGAACTACATCCGTTGTCCTCCAAGAAAAGAAAAGGACCATCTCTGGAGCAGCTCGGAGATCAGCAGAACTGTTGGAAGGAGCACAGGAAGCAGAGCCTTCTTGGTTTCAGAGGGTGGGGCCACAGTCTCTTGGATCTCAAAGGGTGGGCCTATAGCCTGCTGGGTTTCAGAGAGTCAAATCTTTACCAACTCGGTTCCAGAGTCTGGAGCTGCCATTAAGGTATGAAGAACGGGACCTGCCATGGCCGAGGGAGTAGTCCACTCAGATGGACTAGGAACGTGTGGACTCCCAAAGGTGAGGGCCTGGAAGGTGGAGCTGAAGCCCAGGGTTGAGGGGCCTCCACCCAAAATCGAGAGAGCATGACCAACACTGAGAGTCTGGGGGGAGGGTGCATTGTCTAGATTATCTCAGGGAGGAGAGGGTTATTTTCAAGCCTTGAGAATCAAAGCAAAAGCCAAACCCATTGCTGTCGAGTTGTTTCCAACTCATAAACAAATGTAAATTGTTCTGTTAGGTTTTGAACTTGCTGGGTGCCCATTATCCCTTCTTTCCCTTCAATTTCTCCTGTTTGTAATGGAAATGTCTACCTTGTGCCTTTTCTACCATGGTACTTTGAAAGTAGATAACTTATATTCTAAGATTTCACAAGTTCACAGATGAAGAGGAATTTTGCCCCAAGATGGAATATGCCTAAAGTCTCACTCACGTTTGATTTAGACGCGTCAGAAGATGAGATTTTGGATTTGGAGTTGATTTAAGACTTTTGGGATGATGCGATGGCATGAATATGTTTTCCATGTGGCACGGACATGAATTTGGGGGAGCCAAAGGGTAGAATGTTATATAGACTGAATTGTGACCCCATTAAAATGTGTTGTAATTCCTAATTTCTAAGCCTGTGGTTATAATCCCATTTGGGAATGGGTTGTCTTTGTTATGTTAATGAGGCAGGATTAGTGTAAGGTATATTTTGAGTCAGTTTCTTTTCACTATGAAAGAAGAGATTAAACAAACAAGCTAAGAAGCAGAGATGGGGGAAGAACATGAAGATCATCCAGGAGCAGAAGCTCAGAAGAGACAAGGACCTTCCTCCAGAGCTGACAGGGAGAGGAAGCTTTCCCCTAGAGCTGGCACCCTGAAGTCACACTTCCAGCCTCCTAAACTGTGAGAAAATAAATTTCTGTTTGTTAAATCCAAACAAGGAGGGAAAATTCTGTATTTTGGATAGTCGTCGAGAGTTCATTTCCTAGATTGGTATCCGGCGGGTACGATCCTGTGTCCTAGGTACTGCCCTTGAGCTGAAGCTGTTTGTCCTCAGATCGAAGAACTCCCTTTAATAATTCTTGTAAGTTTGGTTTGACTTTTACATATTCCCTTAATTTCTGTTTATCTGGAAATGACCTAATTTCACCATCAAATTTGAACGAGAGTTTTGCAGGATATATTATTCTTGGCTGGCAATTTTTTTCTTTCAAGATGTTATGTATGTCATCCCATTGCCTTCTTGCTTGCATGGTTTCTGCCGAATAATCTAAGCTTAGTCTTATTGTTTCTCCTCTGTATGTGACTTCTTGTTTTTCACGAGCTGCTCTCAGGATTCTTTGTTTGTCTTTGGTTTTGGCGAGTGTGATTATGATATGCCTCGGTGATTTTCTTTTGGGGTCTCTTCTATATGGGGTTCGTTGAGCTTCTTGGATGGCCAGCTTTTCATCTTTCATGATATTGGGGAAGTTTTCTGTCACTGGTTCCTCAATGATACTCTCTGTGTTTTCTGTTTTCTCCCCCTGTTCTGAAATTCCAATCACTCGGAAATTTTTGCTTTTGATTGTGTTCCACATAACTCTCAGGGTCTCTTCATTTTTCTTTGTTCTTTTTTCTGAGTTTTCCTGAAACAGAGTTGTATCCAAGTGTTTGTCTCCAATTCCACTGATCCTGTCTTCCACCGTTTCAAATCTGCTTCTCAGCCCTTCTATGACACCATCCATTTGTGAAATCTTGTTGTTTATCTTTTGGATTTCTAATTGTTGTCTTTGTGTAATTTCTAGTTGTGAATTTATTTTTGCATTTTGTTCCTGCATTATTTTCCTGAACTCTTCCAATTTTTTGTCTGTATTTTCCATGAATTTGTCTATTTTTTCCTGATGTTTGTCAGCTTTTTGCCTCAGTTCTTGGAGAATTTTGAGTATTAGAGATTTGAATTCCCTGTCAGGTAGTTCTAGTGCATTTTCTTCCACAGCAGAGTCATCTGGTGTTTTATTTTGGACGCCTACTGGAACCATCCTGTCCAGTTTTTGTAAATGTTTTGATATTGTCTGCTGTCTTTGGGGCATTCAGTAGTTATTTTTCTCATGTATTGATTGTAGATTTGTTTGTTTCATCCCTTTTTTTAAAAAAAATTTGACTATGAGCAGGCGGACGGTGTGTTCTTTGTTGTTTGCTCGTCTGTGGGCACAATACTTTTCGCCTCCTTCTGCAACTGGCATGGTCAGTCACTCATATATGGTATGGCAGGACAGGTCTAGCTGAAGAGGAGTTACTGGGGCGGGTTGTTTGTGGCACTTACTACAGCCACCAGAGTGGGTCGGTAATTGGTGCAGGGCAGGTTCCAGTAGGCCGTGCCTGTGCTGCTTGGTGGTGTGATGTCAAGCGCCCAGTGCAGGTAGGCAGGATGCAGTGGGGAGATTGTTATGTGTGGCGCTAAGCTGGATATGGGAGAGAGGAGAGAGGAACAGGAGCCAAAAACATACAAACAAACAAAAAAGAATGCTAGAGGAGTTTGCCATTGGAGTGGAGAGATGAGAGACTATGAAATGGATAAAAACAGGGGAAGAGAAAGAAAAGAAAAGAATGAATAAATAAAAAACAGTAAGGTTAAAGAACCGCAAAGTTCCCAGGGATCCCACTGGTGCAGCTATGTGGTCTGGGGAAGTCGCTCTCAGGTGTTGCAGTACAGCCTGGCTAGAAGGCGTAGAGGTATACAATGCCAGGTATTCGGGGAACAGAAAGAGAAGGAAGACATAGAGAGACGAGAAGCTGAGCAATGAAGAAAGACAAAAAGGGAAAACGAGGTAAAAGAAAACAAAACAAATTTAAAAAACAAACAAGAAAGGCCCCCCAAAAAACAGAAAAAAAAAAAAAAACACACAACGAAAAAAGAAATGCTCTCAGGGCTCCCTCTGCACGTCTGTGGAAGCTGAGGGGGAGTCTCCTTGCCACGCAGCTCCGCCTGGCCAGAAAGGGCTCCCAGCTCAAGAAAAGGAAAAGAAAACAAACAAACGAACAAAAGCCCCGGGATCCCACCAGTGCGGCAGCCCAGACAGGGAAGCAGCTCCATACTCGAACGGAGCTCCACAGCCCCTCAGGAAGAAGCAAAGATGGCGCACGAAGCCAGGTACTCGAGTGAAAGGAGGGGGAGGTGGCGAGAGGCAAGAAAAGAGGCAGGAAAAAAAAAAGCAACACTAGCAGCCAACAAATGGCACTCAGCCAGCTAGTGTGGGCTGCTGTTTCTGGTCAACAGACTGTGTCCGTGGGAAGCAGAGGGGGCCGAGTGTGGGTGAAGAATGGTAGAGAGTGGGAAGGCGTATATCACAAATTACCGGAGCTCTTCAGCCCCTCAGGAAGAAGCAAAGATGGCGCACGAAGCGAGCTCCTCGAGGCAAAGGAGTGGGAGATGGAGAGAGGCAAGGAAGAAATCAAAAGAAGCGGAAAAAAGCACCAGCAGCGAACAAATGGCACTCAGAGAGCCACCCATTCGGGTGTGTGGAATCCAAGCAGCCGGTGTTTCCCGATCAAGAGACTGTGGCTGCGGGAAGCAGAGGAGGCCGAGTCGGGGTGAAGAAGGGTGGGGGGTGGGAAAGCGTATATCGCAAATTACTGGTTGTCTCCCGCCGGATGCTCCGTGAGGCTGCTTTCTCCTACCCCTGGTTTGCTGGTCTCTGAAAGGAGTCCAAGATGGCGGATCCACGCAGCGTTAGCTGGTAGGGGACCTCTGCATGAATCTCTCCTCGTTCTCTGTTCTCTGTCAGTTTTCTCACTCCATTTGGTGCTTGGCTGAGTTCTTTATCTCGTCATTTGATGTTTTAGGGTTTCAGGATTGTTGTATTCTCGATTCGGCTTAGTTTTTCAGATCTTTGCTGTGGAGGGACAGTGTGGTGCTTCTGCCTAGAGCGCCATTTTGCTGGAACTCCAAATTCTGTATTTTGAAGGTGGGAAAATTGCTTTGTCCTTAAAACTGTATGGTGTTTCTGGTAACCTCTGGTACATTTGGGTTTTATTGAGGATTGCTATCAGTGTACTTCTTGGAAAAGCCATTTTCCCTCCCAGGGAATATTGTCAGAGATGTGTGATGTTTGATGACTGAAAAGATGCTTCTTCAGTCAAAGCGATTAGCTTTTGTTGTGTTAAAATCTAGATAAACTTAGTTTTCTGTTTTGCTTATTTCTGCAGAGCACCAGCGAGTTTTCTGTTTTGCTTATTTCTGCAAAGCACCAGCGTTTTCACTTTTATTGGTGCCTAATGATAAATGGAGAAAATAATGAAGTTGTCAAGGATTTCATTTTATTTGGATCCACAGTCAGTACCCATGGAAGCAGCAGTCAAGATTGCATTGGGCAAATCTGCTGCAAAAGACCTCTTTTAAGTATAAAAAAGCAAATATGTCACTTTGAGGACTAAGATGTGCCTCACCCAAGCCGTGGTATTTTCAGTCGCCTCATGTGCATGTGAAAGCTAGACAATGAATGAGGAAGACTGAAGGAGAATTGATGCCTTTGAATTATGGTGTTGGCGAAGTATATTGACTATACAATGTACCGTATAGAAAAACAAACATATCTATCTCAGAAGAAGTACAGCCAGAATGCTCCTTTGAAACACGGATGGTGACACTTTGTCTTATGTACTTTGGACATGCTATCAGGAGGGACAGGACACTGGAGAAGGACATCATGCTTGGTAAATTTAGCGGGTCAGCAAAAAAGAGGAAGACCCTTGTCTTAGTCATCTAGTGCTGCTATAACAGAAATACCACAGGTGGATGGCTTTAACAAAGAGAAGCTTATTCTCTCACAGTTCAGTAGGCTACAAGTCCAAATTCAGGGCATCAGCTGCAGGAGAAGGCTTTCTCTCTCTCTTGGCTCTAGAGGAAGGTCCTTGTGATGCATTAGTCTTCCCTTGGTCTGGGAGCATCTCAGCGCAGGAACCTCAGGTCCAAACGACTTGCTCTGGTCCCAGCACTGCTTTCTTGGTGGTGTGACGTTCCCATGTGTTTCTGCTCACTTCTCTCTTTTATATCTCAAAAGAGATTGGCTTAAGACACTATCCAATCCCGTAGACCCCATCAGTATAACTGCCGCTAATCCATCTTATTACATCATAGTGTTAGAGTTTACAACACATAAGGAAATCACATCAGATTACAAAATAGTACAGTCAGTACAATACTGTAATCATGACCCAGCCAAGTTGACAGATATTTTTGGGAGACACAGTTCAATCCATGACAACCCTCAATGAGATGGATTGACACAGTGATTGCAACAATGGGCTCAAGCGTAACAACGGTTGTTAGGATGGCACAGGACCAGGCAGTGTTTTGTTCTGTTGTACATAGGGTCACTATGAGTCAGAATTGAGTCAATGGCACGTTACAACAACAAGTGGATTCCAGAGGCACTGAAGTTGTAGAGTTGTTGCTTACATTAAATAATACATAAAGGAGGGGAATTTTAACTGGAAGGGCAAGTGAAATTATAGCGAATGAGGGATTTGACCTCATGTCTTTCATTCAGAAGTCTTTTAATAAAACCAAATGTCATCCCCCTCCTTATCATTATAAGGACATTATCCAAATGTCATAAACATCTCCATTCTATCTTTTAATATTATGTTGGGTTCCAAGAAGTGCCTGCATGAAATGACTCTACTCACCCCACTTTAAGTTTGTAGGTGAGACACTGAAACCTTGTATTCATATCCACCTCTCTCTAGGGGATTACCTGGTGACTTGTGGATTGTTTCTTCATTTCTTTCCTTTCTCCTTGATCTTACCCGTTGTTTGACCATGTTATTCTTTATCGGCACTTCATGAAATGACTTATAAGGCATAGAGGTTACACTTTTCATTCCAAGTTTAAAGTGTACCAATATGTCAGATTTTGTTTTTTTTAATTAGGGGGTAGAGATGAAATCAAGCATTAGAATGTGGTTCTTAAAATCATTTGTAGATTTAAATTAATCATGCTTCTATTATTTTTTGGAATTTCTGACTATCTTTGGTTTAAACCAACCTCGGTGTTTTCTCAACTTTATCCATTAGCAACAGTGGGGAGATTCTGACCTGTTAGGGAAAAACCAGTCAGCCTAATACTGAAAATGAATGAAAAAACCCATTGCTATCCAGTCGATTCCCACTCATAGCAACCCTGAAGATAGTAGTCATAAAGTTCCATAAACTAAAGTGACAAATGGATGGTAAGGGTTTAGCTAAAGACTGCGAAAACTTTAGGAAACTTTAGCGTAAGAAACATTTGGGTTAGTATATTTTGATATTTGTTTGGACTGCCAAATTTAGAAACATTTTAATTACTCTTTAGCTGAGCCATTTATTTAAAAGGCATTAAAATGATAGGCTTGAGTTCTTTGGAAGTGTGATGAGACTGGGGAAAGGAATCTGTGCTCTGCAGATTGGCAAAAGGTATGTTGTTGTGTCTTGAGACTCTTCCTTGGGAAATGGAAATACTGAAATTATAGCACTGGCTCAACTGAAGGTCTAACTCTTGGTATTATCTGGTCTGTATCTCCCTCCCCCTTCACAAAAGTGGTAACTTAAAGCCGTCGTTAGGTGCAGTTGAGTCAGTTTTGACTCATAGAGACCTCGTGTGACCAGGAGAATTGCCCCACAGGGTTTTTTAGGCCGTAATCATTTTGGGAAGGAGCCCTGGTAGTGAAATGAATAGTGAGCACTTGGCTGCTAACCAAAGGTTGACAGTTTGAACCCACCAGCAGCTCCACAGGAGAGAAACCAAACCCAAACGCATTACCATTGAGTCAATTCCAACTCATAGCGGCCGTATTAGACAGAGTAGAACTGCCCCATAGGGTTTCCAAGGAGTGAGTGGCTGGTGGATTCAAACTGCCAACCTTTTGGTTAGCAGCTGAGCTCTTAACCACTGTGCCACCAGGGCTCCCCACGGGAGAAGAGACGTGACTAATCTGGTCCTGTAAAGATTTCAGCCTAAGAAACCGTTTGGAGCAGCTCTCCACTGTCCTGTAAGGTCGCTGTGAGTTGGAATTGACTCCATGGCACATAACAGCAGTCTTTACGGGATCAGATTGGGAGCAGATGGCCAGATCTTTTTCTCTGGGAGCCTCTTGGTGGGTTTGAACTGCCAGCCTTTTGATTAACAGCCAAGCACTTAATCATTGTGTTTCCAGGGCTCCTAAGCCATTGTAGGGTTAGACAAAAGGTTTGTGAAAGAGTGGATAAAGCTCATCATATTAGCCATTTTTGTCATCTTTGTTATTCATAAATTTGTCTGAAAATTTTGCAACTCATTTTTATTTTAACCTATAACATTTAGTAGATTTATGAGTACAGTACATTTATACTACAGTAATACTTGAGTGCCTAAGGTTGCCTTTCTCATCCTCCCAGTATGACTGAATTTTGTGATTAGCTTATTTACACTGTCATAATTTTATAGATCTTGATTATGTCTCTCTATTCCTTAGATTAGCTTCACAGAAAAACCATTCTATCTCTTTATTCATTCTAGTTACTGTTTTTTCCTTTTGCATACTTTATGATTCTTTATTGCATAATACAGAGTATTCTAGGTATAAATGTACCATAGCTGTAGCATAGAACAGTAATGATAGTTAATATTAATTGTCATCTGTCTCTCTCAGGCATGTAATGTGTACTTTACACATTTTAGCACATTTAATCTTCACAAAAACTCTATGAGATAGGTATTATTAACTATGTTTTACATTTTACAGATGAGGAAGTAGAGAGGTCAGGTAACTTGGCTGAGTGAAGTTAAGCAACTTATAAGTGTTGGAGCCTAGATCTGAACCTAGGCAGCCTGACTCACAGACAGACTCCTGACCACCATGGTCCTTTGACTGTAGTCCAGAAGTCCTGTGTTCTAGATACGGCTCCATCACTTACTTGATGTGTGTCCTTGGATATGTTATTTCTTTGAACCTTAGTTCTTATGTCCTAAAAATGGGAATACTAAGCCATTCACACCTCACAGGGTTGTTAGGAGGATGAAATAATACATATGACAAAAACTAAAAAAAGCCAAACCTGTGGCTGTTGAGTCAGTTCCGACTCATATGGAAACCATGGTGGCATAGTGGTTAAGCATTCAGCTGCTAACCAAAAGGTTGGCAGTTCGAATCCACCGGGTGCTCTTTGGAAACCCTATGGAGCAGTTCTACTCTATTAGGTCGCTGTGAATACATATGACAGATCTTTGTAAAACGTTAAGGGCATATTATCTATATAATTTCTTATAAAGTCATTTAACAAAAATTATTATCATGCTTATACTCTGTATGGATACTGTTATCGGCATTGAAAACCTAAAGTTAGGGTGACCAACTCATCTTGGTTTTAACTCTGAGAGTCCTATGTCCCAGGAACCCCCTGTATTAGTTGCTGCTGTAACAAATTACCACACATTTAGCAGCTTAAAACAACACACATTTATTACCTTACAGTTTTGGTAGTCAGAAGTCTAAACTCAGCCTCACTGATCTAAAGTCAGGGTGTTGGCAGGGCTAGTTTCTTCTGGATGCTCTGAAGGGAGAATCCATTTTCTTGCCTTTTTCAGCTTCTAGAGGCTGCCTGCATTCTATGGCCCCCTCCTTGCATCACTCCAACCTCTTGCTTCAGTCCTCCCATTTACTGGTTGATTCTCCTGCCTTCCTCTTACAAAAGGACTCTTGTAATTACATTGGACCCACCAAGATAATCCAAGATAATCTCCTTATCTCAAGATTCTTAATTATGTCTGCAAAGTCCCTTTTACCATGTAAAGTAACATATTCACAAACTGGTGGGATTCCGATGTGGACATCTTGGTGGGGGGGCATTATTCAGCCTACCAGCCTGTTGCCATTGAGTCAGCCCCATGTATGGCAGAGTACAGCTGTGCGCCATAGGGTTTTCATGGCTGTGACCTTTTGGAAGCAGATTACCAGGCCTTTCTTCTGAGGTACCTCTGCATGGATTTGAGCTGCCAACCTTTCAGTTAGTAGCTGAGTGCTTAACTGTTTGCACCACCCAGGGACTCCATTCAGCCTATCATACTCCCTTAAATCCTGGGCAAAGTAGGAAGGTTGATCACCACCCTAAAGAGGAAAAAGACTTGGTTCGTGCCCTGAAACAGTGGATATTCAAAACTTCTTTGAGTGTGTCTCCCAATCAGTAAAAACTTTGTGCATATATCTTTAGTATATGGTAATTTGTATATAAATTATATAATACGCCAACATAATGTTAGTATATCAGTATACTAATAGCATGTTAGTCTACATAATAAATTATATACAAAATTGATATTTCCTTTTTTTTTTTTAACAGTTGCTGTCAAATTGCCTCCCACTCGTGGAATCTTAGCCCTGCCATTTTATTTGCTTGTGCTTCCATTACTTCAGTCTTTGCAGAATTTTTTTAAAAACTACTTTTCCATGTTGTAAGGGTCAATTTAGTTAAAACTAAATAATATAATCCTTAAATCTGCTTAACTGGGCACACAGTAAACTGCAGTGAGTTGCAGTGTGATGGAAGTCAACCACACTGGTTGTGGAATTCCTACTCTTTCCTCAGGTTCCTAGTTAGAGTCCTTGCTGTTCTTGTTGTGTGACCAGTTGA
The DNA here is from genome assembly GCA_030035585.1 of Dugong dugon. Lineage (NCBI taxonomy): Eukaryota > Metazoa > Chordata > Mammalia > Sirenia > Dugongidae > Dugong > Dugong dugon. Next base: position 172,430,745 of record CM057462.1, read on the forward strand.
CCTTTACACCAAATATGAATCCTTATATTAATCTTGATAAAGTATAACTTGTTTTTTAGATTAAAAAACAAATCTAATCTTTTCTTAGTTCCTGGATTGTGCAAATAGTTAACCCAGCTGGCTGCTAACTGAAAGGTTGGTGGTTTGAATCCATCTAGACATACCTCAGAAGAAAGGCCTGGCAATCTGCTTCTGGAAAAAAAAAATCAGCCATTGAAAACTCTGTGGAGCACGGTTCTACTCTGACACACATAGGGTTGCTATGAGTTAGAATTGACTCGATGGCAACTGGTTTTATGTGGGCATTGGTGGTTCCGTAGTAGAACTTCTTGCCTTCCACGTAGGAAACCTGGCTCCATTTCTGGCCAGTGCTCCAAAAATAAAAACCAAACCCACTGCCATTGATTCGATTCCAACTCATAACGACCCTGTAGGACAGAGTAAAACTGCCTCATAGAGTTTCCAAGGCTGTAATGTTTATGGAAGCAGACTGCCATATTTTTCTCCTGCAGAACGGCTGATGGGTTTGGACTGCTGACCTTTTCCTTAGCAGCCAGATGCTTAACCTGATATTTAAACAGTTTTTCTACCTGTGACAAATATCATAAAATCAGTTGCCATCAGATTAATTATGACTTATGGTGAGCCCATGTGTGTCAGAGCAGAACTGTGCTCTATAGGGTTTTCAGTGGCTGATTTTTTGGAAGTAGATTGCCAGGTCTTTCTTGTGAAGTTCTTCTGGGTGGACTTGAACCTCTGACCTTTCGGTTAGCAGCTGAGCATGTTAACTGTACCATCAGGGGCTCTGACAAATATAGAGGTACTTAAAAAGGTCTTTCGGAACACCAAGGGAAGAATTTGCTTCTGTCACTAGCTTTATATTTTTGAACAGGTTTATTTCTGTTAGTCTCAGTTCTCATCCATAAAATGGGTTTGGAGAGTGTATAGTTCAAGATGGGAGAATTGTGTTTCAGGTGAGGAACATTCCTGTTGTTCGGTTACCTAGAGCCTAGAGTATACATGGAGGAGATGGGGAGGGATAGCTGGGAATGAAGGGACTCGATTGTTTTGCAGATGAACGCTGATTTTAACCTAAAAGTGAGGATGAGCCAGTGAAGTAGTTCAAGTAGGAGATTGAGGTCAGATTGATTTTTTTTTTAAATTAGATTATTCTGTGGGATAGATTGAGTTGGAGGAGACAGAGTTTGTAGGCGAGGGGCCTTAATTGGTTGTCACACTAGAGAGATCTGATGTTTAAATCAGGATAGCCTGTTTTGTTGGCCATTTTAACCTTTGTAATAATTTTTCTGAGTATATCAACCCAGTTTTCATTGACTTAAAAGGTTTATTTCCTGGTTTGTGATTATATCTCTATACCCTTTATCTTGTTTTTTTAACTTGATAATTTTGCTGCTTCTTGTTCATTTGTTAGTATGCATGAGCAGAAAAATAAACTAGAAACCTGTATAAGCAGGTTTTTGTAGTTGTTTTTTTTTTTTTTAAGATGATGGATTGAAACATCCTTGAAAATCTCAATTCGTTATCTGTCATGTGGAGTAATTTCTTGCTTGTTTTCTACTTCTATCTCTAACATTTTAAAAACTAAGAATTATTTCTCTTCTGAATAAGAAAATGAAATACACTCTTTTCTCCAAGTCATTTGATGAATTAAAACAATTTTTTAAAATCTATTTTATTTATTTATATTTTAGTAGGCTTTCCTGTAGAACTTAATGTCAAAGTCTTTGCAAAAAAAGTTTACCATTGCTCTGGGATATACATTCCAAAGAAAGCATCTGGTACTTATGAGAGGTATTGGGCCATTATAAACAGTGTCAGATCTGTTCATACAAGTTAGTTAAAGCCAGATTGCCTAAAAAGGAAAAAGGTTTGTGAAGGAAGTGTGATATCTTTGCATAAAACTTGAAGACTTGTGTCCAATAAAAGATAGTGAATAATTTATCTGTAATGACCTGATTGTCCTTCGAATTATTTTTAAAAGAGCTGGATGTGTTTCATGTTATCTCTTTTAAGTTATTAAACATTTGAGGATGTATTGGAATGGAAGCAGGTAGTAGAATTGGCAGGTGTGGGGTAAAAAATTTAACCTCACCAAAAGTAATTTTGGTCTTTGCCCTTGTTTCTTGAGAGATAAGTCATTGTTGTTGTCATTAGTTGCCGTCAAATGGATTTTTGACTCCTAGCAACTTCGTGTGACAGAGTAGAATTGCACCATAGGGTTTTCTAGGCTGTAATCTTTACAGGAGCAGATCACTTGGTCTTTCTGTATGGAGCCACTGGGTAGCTTCGAACTGCTCCCTTAACCTCTGCACCACCAGGCTCCTTGAGATAACTCTAAATCAAGCCCATTGCTGTTGAGTCCATTCAGACTCGTAGCTACCCTATAGGACAGAGTAGAACTGTCCTATGGGGTTTCCAAGGCTGTAAATCTTTATGGAAGCAGACTGCCACATCTTTTGTCTTGTGGAGTGGCTGGTGGGTTCTAACCGCCAACCTTTTGAAGTGTTGGTAGCCGAGTGCTTTAACCAGTGCACCACCAGGGCTCCTTTGAGATAACTAACCAAAAAAACCAAACCCATTGCTGTTGAGTCGATTCTGAATCATAGAAACCCTATAGAGTTTCCTGGGCTGTAAATCTCTACGGAAGCAGACTGCCACACGTTTCTCCTGCAGAGCAGCTGGTAGTTTTGAACCGCCACCCTTTTGTGTAACAGTTGATCGCTTTAACCACTGTGCCACCAGGGCTCCTTCTGAGATAATTAAACAAGTGGAATGTCCTGAGTAATTGAGATGTCTTTGTTGTCTAAACCACACCTGAGGCTGGAGCTGGCCTGACCAGAAAGACCACCTTGTGGCCTGACATCAGCTGACCTGGGGAGGGCATGATTCAGTTAATCATGACTGTGCAAAGAGGCCCCAATGAAAGCTCTGGACACTCATTCTTGATGGGCTTCCTGGTTGGTGAAAAACATCGATGCATGTGGAAGAGTAGCATGTCCCTTTTTGGAACATGGGAGCACCATGTTGGGAACTGTCCCAGATCTCACCCTATGTGTTTCTTTATTGGTATCCTTTTCTCCTACAGTAAAACTGAAATACTAAGTATAACACTTGCCATGAGTTCTGTGAGCCATTCCAGTGAGTTACTGAACCTGAGGGAGCAGTGGGAGCCATCAGGTCAGAAGTAAGGGGGCCTAGGGACTCCTAAGCTTGTGGCTGGTATCCTGAGGGGTAGAGGGGACACCCAAAATTGTAGCCAGCAAGTCAGAAATGAGGGTGTTATGTGGACTCCCAAGCTTGTGGCTGGCATCTGAGGTCTTGGGCCAACTTGATGTCTGGAGGACTGTGTCCTTTAAGCTTATGAGATCTGACCTAACTCTAGGTGGGTAAGGACAGAGGAAAAAGTGCTGCATGGGCAGCTGGTGTCAGAACTGAACAGAAGTGAAAAGTGGATATTTGCTTGACATTTTATATTTGATTTGAGTTTATTCACTCAGCAAGCAATGGAAAAACAAAAGGTACTGGCACCTAACTTAATTTTGAGTGTTGGTTGTTTCATTTTTCAGTTGCTCATTAACTCGTAAATTATTCTTTCACTTTTCTTAGCAGTCTGAATGGAGAAACGAGTCAATGTGTTTAGCTAACATTCAAGTGCTTATAATGAAAGGGAAGAGAGAAGCTTATAAAGAAGTTAAGCATTAAGCCCTTTATTATTCTCTCAGCTCATTTTCAGATAGAAACATTTATAGGTATGAAATACTTTTTCTGTTCAATAGTTTACTTGTAACTGGAAAGAAACAAAATACTCTTTGCTTGAAACTTAGTTATGTACATTTTACTGATTGTACTTTAGGGATAATAGTATGTTATCTGTTTTGTTTTTCAAGGCTGTATTTTAAAGTAGTTTCAAAAAATAAAATCGTATGTGTCCCAGGGGGATAGAAAAATTGTTTTTGAGTATTTGCAGTCTAAGAATATCAATCTGAGATAAACATGTTTTTGGCTTGTTTCGTAAGTGTAGATTTTTTTTTGAAAGAAGGTTTGGTTTTATTTTAGGGCTTTATTTATTTTTTTAAAATGAATTGCTAGTTAAAATGATTTTATGTTTTACATGTAGTTAGCACCTAGCTTTGCTAGAAAATATTTTGTAACATTAATGTGGCTCATAGGTACTAAGCTAACTTTGTATTTCCTGTTATGTAGTATTTGTAATCTAATGGGAGAAAATAAGTAAAGTGCTTAGAATATTGCTCCTCATAGTAAGTGCTGTGTAAGTTCTTTTTCTTACTATTATTCATTCACACTGGGAACATTGATAGTTTGTTGAATAGAAGTAGGATGGCCTATGTGTCAGAGTTCAGAAATAGGAAACCATAAAGTCGTTCAAAAACATTAATTGGATACCAGCAGTGTATTTGGTATGTCGTTGTTAGTTGCTGTCAAGTTGATTCTGACTAATGGTGACCCAGTATGTGCAGAGTAGAACTGCTCCATAGAGTTTTCAAGGCTGTGACCTTTTGGAAGCAAATCACCAGGCCTGTTTTCCGGGTCATCTCTGGGTGGGTTTGAACCACCAACTTTTTGGCTTGCAGTCGAGTGCTTAACCATTTGTGTCACCCAAGGAAGGAAGCAAGAAACTTGAGCTCTGCCCTCAGGAATATACATACAAGCTGGTTGTCAAAATATAGGTATTAGTGTAGTGGAAAGGGCATAAAACTAAGCCAGAGCTCCATTATAGTTCTTTCTTTGCACTATTAATAGCAAACATTTATTGAGCACTTTTTGCTGTTCGAAGTGATTTATATATATTAACTCATTTTATCCTCATTACAACCGTTTTAAAGATGAAGAAAGGGAGATACAAAAAATGTTAACCAACTTGCCCAAGTTCTCACAGCTTGTAAGTGACAGAGTCAGAATTAGAACCTACGAAAGCTGGGTTCTGAGCCTATGTTCTTAACCACTATGCTATACTGCCATTAGGCAGATACTTAGATGGCTTTGGGCAAGTTTCTTTACTTTTTTTGTGTGTCAACTTTCTCATCTGAAAATGGGGCTGCCTGGATTGATTTAGCAAGGAATGGGCATGAGAGTTACTAATAAAGCTTTTTAAAAAATATATGTATGCTTGGGACTCTTACCTTGGAAATTCTGTTGCAGTAGATTTAGGATAGTCTTTTGTTCATTTCAGTCAGTACTACTGGATTAGATGAACTCAGATTTTTGTACCTCTGATATTTGAAGATACCTGATTTGAACATTTGTGAACTATACAAAAAACTAAATTATACAGTAGGTACCTAAACAAGGGAAAAACTAGGACTGGAGTTGTGAGGGAAGGCTTGCGTTGGATTTAAAAACAGGAAATTACATATGTGGTTCATAAACTTTGCTTTGATGGAAAACAGGTGCTTCATGAGCTAAACTAAGGTGTACTGGTGCTGCTAATATTAATAATGGTCTTTGTGTGTGTGTGTGTGTCTGTAGTGGGAAGATGGTAGTTAATTGTCAAGGAGAAGGAGTTATGAGTAAAAGAGATAGTATGCTTAATATGGGTGATGTGCTTGATATGCTTGATAAGCGGGAGTAGAAAGAGATGCATTTTGGAGATATGGTGGGTTTTGCAAGCTGGGCTGAGGAGTAGACAGCAAAGATCTAGCAAGGGAAGTGGAAGTGGTGTTCTGAGAATGTTATTTTGACATCATTATGCTAGATATATTTCAGAGAGATGAGTACTAAATAAAAAGTAATTGGAGTAGCTGGACTATATCATAACAAGGTCTTAACTTGACAATAGAAATGAAGAAGACAGTGCATTGAGCAGAGATATTGAAGAAATAAATGATCATATTTGATTGATAGATTAGAAAGCCAGTAATACAATGCAGTAGATAACATCATTGAGCTAGGAGTCAAAAGACCTGGGTTTTAGTTTGCCTCTAACCAGCTATTATTCTTCATCAAATCACTTTTATCCATGAAATAAAGTGATTGGAATAGGTCTCAATGTCAAGAGGCTTCTATGTGCTGCGTCTGTGCAGGACTCTGGTGGACGAAATAGACAAAGTAGCTGCTTTCGTGGAGCTTAACAGTGGTTGAGAGAATAAATAAACTGAGAAAACGATCTAGTTTTGAAGAGAGGGAAGTAATTCATAAGCTTTTGGGAGTAGAAATAGAAGACATTTGGAGAGCTAGTAGGCACATCTCTCACCTATTTGTTTGGCAGCCAGAATAGAAGAGTACTTAGATTAAAAAAAAAAAAAAAAAGTAATGGCTAGATAGCCTCATGCTTGTTTCAACCCATACTACACTGTTGTACTAGATTTCTAGTCTTGCTAAATTCTTCACTTTCTTTTAGTCCCTTGCTAAAACATGTTTCAAAGGCTCCCTTTAACCTGAAGGATAAAAATTTAACCGCTAACATTAAAGGCCTTTTAAAGCCACGCCTAAACCTACTTTTGCAGTTTAGTTTTCTTCTATTCCCTACATAGACTTTCTGTTGTAGCATGACTAATCTGTTAGCCTGGTAGTAATTTATTTGGGGGCTGTCATTGTAGTTTCAAATTGAAAGCTGAGGTAGCTAAGGTACAGTGATGGGGCAGTGGCAGTTCAGCAGTAGCATTCTTGCCTTCCATGCGGGAGACCCGGGTTTGATTACTGGCCAGTACACCTCATGCACAGCCACTACGTGTCCCTCAGTGTGGACTTGCTTGTTGCTATGATGCTGAACAGGAGCTTCCAGAGTAAGATGGACTAGGAAGAAAGGCCTTGTGAGCTACTTCTGAAAATTAGCCAGTGAAAACCCTATGGATCACAACTGTCCGATCTACAGCCAATAATGGGGATGGTTCAGGACCTAGCAGCATTTTGTTCCTTTGTGCATGGCAGGGGCAGGGGTGGGGGTGGGTTGCTGTAAATCAGGGGCTGACTCAACATAGCTAACAACAAGAAGGTACAATGACTTGAGTTTTATAAGCCAGATACACTTTCATTTGCTTAAAACATACCATTATCAAGTAAGTTTAGTAAGTTTAGTATGTCATTATTTCCAGTGGCTTTGAGGACAAATTATGTTGACTGAATTTCTAATGGTAGGTTAAAATATAAAAACAGAGCATACCATGTTGCTAAGTAAGTCCTTCTCCATGCTGGGTCAATGAAAATATATGCCAATTTAGTGAAACAGTCCTCTAATAGAATTTGACATGTAGAATATTTAAGCTAAGAGAATCCAAGACCAATCCTGCATTACAGAGTGAAGATTAAAGATCAGAAGCAAACACTAGAACACTGGAGCTTTTTTCAGCTAAGCTCTACAGTTCCACGTTATTTGACCGAGGAATGCTGAGACAGCCAAACAGAATACAAACTGGAGAAGGTGAAAAGTTCATATTGTGACCTCGTACCTACCAGCAGGTAGACTAAGCAGAAGAGTCGCACCCTCAAAAGAGCTCAAGGCTGATACTAGGTTTAGAAGAAAACCTGCCTCTTAATACGTTGTGATTGAAAGAAATAGGGTGCTTATTAAGCAAAGGTACTGGAGGCCCAGTGGTCTTTTGGTCTTGTTTTATTACCAGATTTTTACTAAAGTGGCTTCAGTGTTATTCAGCAGTTTCCCAGAAGTTTCTCAATACTGAGTAGACGTTCTGTTAATTTTTTGTTTGTTTTTTCCAAATCTCTAGGCAGTAACATCCAAAAGAGTCCCTGGATGGCACAAATGGTTACATCTTGCCTGGGAATTGAACCCGGGTCTCCCACATGAAAGAGGAGAATTCTACCACTGACACACCAATGCTTCTTAGCCACACTATTCTCATTGAATAGCTGTTACTATGTTTCTATACTAGGGATTAGATTGGTACCTATGTTGAAGAAGTAACCTACTTCTACCTTTGATTACTGGGCTCTCCCTTTTCTTATCAAAAGCTGTTCCAACCCATAGGCAAAGAGCTCAGTACATCACTGTGTTGGGCACAGGGTGGTAGGTCCTCTGCGCTGGAGGTGTTCAGTCTTGTGTGAGAAACTGAAACATAAATGCTAATTTCAGTTCAGAGTATGTGGCAAGTGCTCAGATAGAGGTATAGCCAAGGGGCCTGAGAATTGAAAGGACAGCCACCAAGCCCCAACCTGTAGAAATCAACAAAGTCTTCTAGTCCGTAATTAGTTTCTGTTCCTAGGAAAAAGAAAACTGATTTAGTTAGATTTTAGAGGTCGGGAGTGGGAGCAGGGATAGTACATTCTTGGAAAAAGGAACAGCATGAGCCAGAGACTTGGAAGCATGAGACACATAGTATGTATTCAGGTAGTTTTGTACCACTTTAACATAAAGTAGGAGGCAGGGAGTGGCAGGAAATATGAAGCAGAAAATCTAGGCCATAGCAGAATTCTAGAGATTTCTTTATATCATGTGGAGAATCTTGAATTTTGTCATGTAGATAATGGAATCCATAAAAGGTTTTCAGCAGGGAGACTGGCAGTCTGATAATTTACTGTTTGGTTTTTGGCAGCGGTGTGAACGATTGATTTGCAGATGTAGTGAGACAGGAATTAGGGAGCTCCGTTAGGAAGTTGGAGCCCCAGTGGCGCAGTGGTTAAGAGCGCAGCTGCTAAGCAAAAGGTCGGCAGTTCAAATCCGCCAGCCACTCCTTGGAAGCCCTATGGGGCAGTTCTACTTTGTCTTATAGGGTTGCTATGAGTTGGAATCAACTCAATGGCAACGGGGTTTTTTTTTGTTACGAAGTTGCTCTAGGTAAGAGATGAGGGCTCGAGCTGAGACGATTATAATGGGGATGGAGAAGTAGATTATAAAAATTTGAGGTAAAATAAACTTAAGATAGTGGAGGGAGGGTGAAGGAAAGAGATGTTTTTCAGATTTCTGACTTGAGGACTGGGTGGACTGGGTGGAAAGCAGTGGCACATGGTTAGATCAAGAATATAGGAGGAGGAGATGTGGAAGCAGAAGGTAATGTGTTCATTTTGAACTAATTGTTTTTGAGATATCTTGAAGCATGAAGAGACATACAACTTTTTTTTTAAAGTTGTAGTTTAAATGAAGTTTACATTTCAAGTTAGTCTCCCATACAAAAATTTATACATACTTTGTTATATGACCCTAACAGCACACTCCTCCTTTCCACCACTGATTCCCCATGCCCATTCAACCATCTCCTAACCCTCTCAGCCTTCCCATCTCACCTATGGACAGAAGCTGTCTGTTTAGTCTCTTGTATCTACATGAGCTAAGAGGCACATTCCTCACGAGTATCACTTTATGTCCCACTGTCCAGTCCAACCCCTGTCTGAAGAGTTGGCTTCAGAAATTGTTTTAGAGAATCTGGGGTTCCTCCAGTCTCAGGCAGACCATTAAGTCTGGTCTTCTCACTAGAATTTGAGTTCTGCATCACACTTCTTTCCTGCTCCATCAGGGACTCTGTTGTGTTCCCTGTCAGGGTGGTCATTGGTGGTAGCCTGGCACCATCTACTTCTGGTGTCAGGCTGATGAAGTCTGTGGTTTATGTGGCCCTTTCTGTCTTTTGAGCTAATACTTTCCTTGTGTCTTTGGTGTTCTTCATTTTCCTTTATTCTAGGTGGTTGGGACCAATTGATGCATCTTAGATGGCCGCTTGCTAGCTTTTAAGACCCCAGATGCCACTCACCAAAGTAGGATGCAGAATATTTTCTTAATAAGCTTTGTTATACCAGTTGACCTAGATGTACCCTGAAAGCATGGTCTCCAGATCCCTGCCCCTGCTACTCTGTCCCTCAAAGTGTTTGATTATATTCAGGAAACTTCTTAGCTTTTGGTTTAGTCCAGTTGTGCTGACTTCCCCTGTAGTGCATGCTGTCCTTCCCTTCACCTAAGGTAATACTTGTCTAATACCCAGTTAGTGAATAACCCTCACTCTGCCTCCCCACCCTCATAACCATCAAAGAATGTTTTCTTCTGTGTTTAAACCTTTTCTTGATTTCTTATTATAGTGGTCTTATACAATATTTGTCTTTTTGCGACTTACTAAATTCACTCAGCATAATGCCTTCCAGATTCCTCCATTGTGAGATGTTTCACGGATTCGCCATTGTTCTTTATCGTTGTGTAGTATTCCATTGTGTGAATACACCATAATTTGTTTATTCATTCATCCGTTGATGGGCACGTAGGTTGTTTCCATCTTTTCGCTATTGTGAACAGTGCTGCAATGAACATGGGTGTGCATATACCTATTCGTGTGACAGGTCTTATTTCTCTGGGATATATTCCAAGGAGCGGGATAGCTGGATCATATGTTACTTCTATTTCTAGCTTTTTAAGGAAGCTCCAAATCGATTTCCAAAGTGGTTGTACCATTTTACATTCCCAATAACAGTGTATAAGTGTTCTAGCCTCTCCACAACCTCTCCAGCATTTATTATTTTGTGTTTTTTGGATTAATGCTAGCCTTGTTGTGGTAAGATAATTATCTCCTTGTGGTTTTGATCTGCATTTCTCTAATGGCTGATGATTGTGAACATTTCTTCATGTGTCTGTTAGCCACCTCAATGTCTTCTTTGATGAAGTGCCTGTTCATATCCTTTGACCATTTTTTAATTAGGTTGTCTTTTTGTTGTTGCAGTTTTGCGGTATCTTGTACATTTTAGACATTAGACGCTGATTGGATTTATCATAACCAAAAATTTTTTGCCAGTCTGTAGGTTGTCTTTTTACTGTTTTGGTGAAGTATTTTGATGAGCCTAAGTGTATGATTTTTAGGAGCTCCCAGTTATCTAATCTCTCTTCTGGTGCTTGTGCATTGTTACTTATGGTTCATATTATGTTTATGCCATGTGTTAGGGCTCCTAGTGTTGTCCCTATTTTTTCTTCCATGATCTGTATCGTTTTAGATTTTATATTTAAGTCTTTGATCCATTTTGAGTTAATTTTTGTGCATGGTGTGAGGTACAGGTCTTGTTTCAGTTTTTTGCAGATGGATATCCAGTTATGCCAGCACCATTTGTTAAAGAGACTATCTTTTCCCCATTTAACGGACTTGGGGCCTTTGTCAAATATCAGCTGCTCATAGGTGGATGAATTTATGTCTGGATTCTCAATTCTGTTCCATTGGTCTATGTATCTGTTGTTGTACCAATACCAGGCTGTTTTGATTACTGTGGCAGTATAATAGGTTCTAAAATCAGGTAGTGTGAGGCCTCCCACTTTGTTCTTCTTCTTGAGTAATGCTTTACTTGTTTGGGACCTCTTACCTTTCCATATGAAGTTGGTGATTTGTTTCTCCATCTCATTAAAAAATGCCAGTAGAATTTGGATTGGGATTGCATTGTATCTGTAGATCTCTTTGGGTAGAATTGACATTTTCACAATGTTTAAGTCTTCCTATTCATGACCAAGGTATGTTTTTCCACTTATACAGGTTTCTTTTGGTTTCTTATGGTAGTGTCTTGTAGTTTTCATTGCATAGGTCTTTTACGTCTCTGGTTAGATTTATTCCTAAGTATTTTATCTTCTTGGGGGCTATTGTAAATGGTATTGATTTGGTGATTTCCTCTTGGAAGTTCTCATTGTTGGTGTAGAGGAATCCAACTGATTTTTGTATGTTTATCTTGTATCCTGAAACTTTGCTGAAATCTTCGGTTAGTTCCAGTAGTTTTCTTGTGGATACTTTGGGGTTTTCTGTGTGTGAGGTCATATCATCTGCAGATAGAGATACTTTGACTTCTTCCTTACCAATTCGGATGCCCTTTATTTCTTTTTCTAGCCTAATTGCTCTGGCTAGGACCTCCAGCACAATGCTGAACAAGAGTGGTGATAAAGGGCATCCTTGTCTTGTCTGGTTCCTGTTCTCAAGGGGAGTGCTTTTAAAGTATCTCCATTTAGGATGATGTTGGCTGTTGGCCCTATATAAATACCCTTAATTATACTGAGGAATTTCCCTTCTATTCCTATTTTCTTGAGAATTTTTATCAAGAATGGCTGTTGGAATTCGTCAAATGCCTTTTCTGCATCAATTGATAAGATCATGTGGTTCTTGTGTTTTGTTTTATTTATGTGATGGATTATATTGATAGTTTTTCTCATGTGGAATCATCCCTGAATACCTGGTATAAAGCCCACTTAATCATGGTGAATTCTTTTTTTGATATGTTGCTGAATTCTATTGGCTAGAATTTTGTTGAGGATTTTTTGCGTCAATGTTCATGAGGGATATTGGCCTGTAATTTTCTTTTATTTGTGGTGTCTTTACCTGGTTTTGGTATCAGGGTTATGCTGGCTTCATAGAATGAGTTTGGGAGTATTCCATCCTTTTCTATGCTCTGAAATACCTTTAGTAGTAGTGGTGTTAACTCTTCTCTGAAAGTTTGGTAGAATTCTCCAGTGAAGACATCTGGGCCAGGGCTTTTATTTGTTGGGAATTTTTTAAAATTACCTTTTCAATCTCTTCTTTTGTTATGGGTTTATTTAGTTTTTCTACCTCTGTTTGTGTTAGTTTAGGTAGGTAGTGAGTTTCTAGAAATTTGTCCATTTCCTCTAGGTTTTCAAATTTGTTAGAGTACAGTTTTTCATAGTATACTGTTATGATTCTTTTAATTTCAGTATGGTCTGTGGTATTATCACCCATCTCATTTCTTATACAGGTTATCTGCTTCCTCTCCTGTTTTTCTTTTGTCAGTTTGGCCAGTGGTTTATCAATTTGGTTGATCTTTTCAAAGAACCAGCTTTTGGTCGTTAACTCTTTCAATTGTTTTTCTATTCTCTATTTCATTTAATTCTGCTCTAATTCTTATTATTTCCTTTCTTCTGGCACCTGAGGGCTTGTTTTGCTGCTCTCTTTATGCTTGTTCCAGTTGTAGGGTTAGTGTTTTCATTATGGCCCTTTCTTCTCTTCTTTTTGGATGTATGCATTTATTGCTATTATGTGCATTTACTGAGCACTGCTTTACTGTGTCCCAAAGGTTCTTGTAGGAACTCTTTTCATTCTCATTTGATTCTGTGAATTTATTTATTCCATCCTTAATTTCTTCTGTAACCCAGGAGTTTTTGAGCAAGGTGTTGTTCAGTTTCCAAGTGTTTGATTATTTTTCCTTCCTTTTTCTGTTGTTGATTTCTACTTTTATGACTTTATGGTCAGAAAAGATGCTTTTTCGTATTTCGATGCTTTGGATTTTGTTAAGGCTTGCTTTATGGTCTAATATATGGTCTCTTCTGGAGAATGTTCCATGTGGGTTGGAAAAGAAAGTATACTTAGCTGCTGTTGGGTGGAGTATTCTGTATATGTCTATGAGATCAAGTTGGTTGATTGTAGTATTTAGATCTTCTGTGTCTTTATTAAGCTTCTTTCTGGATGTTCTCTCCTTCACAAAAAGTGGTATGTTGAAGTCTCCTGATATTATTGTGGCACTATCTGTCTCTCTTTTCAATGCTGTTAGAATTTATTTTATGTATTTTGGAGCCCTGTCATTGGGTGCGTAAATACTATAATTATGTCCTCCTGGTGTATTGACCCTTTAATCATTATATAGTGTCCTTCCTTATCCTTTGTGGTGGATTTTAAAGTCTGCTTTGTCAGAGATTAATATTGCTACTCCTGCTCTTTTTTGAGTGTTGTTTGCTTGATATATTTTTTCCAGCCTTTTAGTTTTTGTGTCTTTAAGTCTGAGGTATGTCTCTTGTAGGCAGCACATAGACAGATCGTGGTTTTTTGGTCTATTCCGTCACTCTCTGTCTCTTTATTGGTGCATTTAGTTCGTTTACATTCAGCGTAATTATTGGTAGGTATGATTTTAGTGCTGTCATTTTGATGTCTTTTTTTGTGTGTTGACAGTTTCTTTATTCCACCTAATTTTCTGTGCTGTGTCATTTTTCTTTATGTATTTTCTTTTCATCTGTTTCATTGTTGTTGATTTTGTGTTTGCTGAGTCTTTATATTTTTCTAGTTTTTTATTTTGACTTGTAGGATTGTTTGTTTCCTTTGCTGTTACCTTAATATTTACCCTTATTTTTCTAAGTTTATACCAGTCTTTTATTTCTTTATACGCCTTGACTTCCTCTCCATATGCAAAGTGTATGTCTGCATTTTTTAAGTCCCTCTTTTTTGTTTTAATGTTGTCATCTTTTGCATATTGACGTCTGTTTCCATATTTTCAGTGTTTTAGCTTTGATTTATTTTTGTGACTTCCCTGTCTGGGTTGATATCTGGTTGCTCTGTCCTGTGTTCTAGTCTTGGGTCGTTATCTGATGTTCTTGATTTTCTAACCAGGGGACTCCCTTTAGTATTTCTTGTAATTTTTTGCAAATTCCTTAAACTTCTTTTTATCTGGAAATGCCCTAATTTCACCATTATATTTGAGAGACTGTTTTTCTGGATATATAATTCTTGGCTGGCAGGTTTTTTCCTTCACGGCTTTATATATGTCATCCTGTTGCCTTCTTGCCTGCATGGTTTCTGCTGAGTAGTCAGAGCTTAGTCTTATTGACTCTTCTTTGTAGGTGACTTTTCGTTTATCCCTAGCCGCTCTTAAAATTTTCTCTTTATCTTTGATTTTGGCAAGTTTGATTCTAACATGTCTTGGTGACTTTCTTTTGGGATCTCCCGTATGTGGGGTTTGATGAGCATTTTGGATAGATATGTTCTCATTTTTCACGATATCAGGGAAGTTTTCCGCCAACAAATCTTCAACAATTCTCTCTGTATTTTCTGTTATCCCCTCCTGTTCTGGTACTCCAGTCACTAGTAGGTTATTTCTCTTGATGGAGTCCCACATAATTCTTAGGGTTTCTTCATTTTTTTAAATCCTTTTTTCTGATTTTTCCTCAAATAAGTTGGTGTCAAGTGCTTTATCTTCAGTCTCACTGATTCCAACTTCAGTTCTCTCAATTCTGCTCCTATGACTTTCTATTGAGTTGTCTAATTCTCAAATTGTATTGTTAATCTTCTGGATTTCTGATTGCTGTCTCTGTATGGATTCTTGCAGCCTGTTAAATTTGTCATTATGCACTTCTCTAATCTTTTTGATTTCCTCTACTACGTGTTCTGCGTTTTGATTAATTTCCTTCCTAATTTCTTGAAGAGTTCTGTATATTAATCTTTTGTATTCTGCCTCCAGTAATTCCAAGAAATTTTCCTCCTCTGGAAAATTTTTCAATTCTTTATTTTGGGAGCTTGCTGAAGCCATCATGGATTGCCTCTTTGTGTGATTTGATATTGACTGTTGTCTCCGAGCCATCAATAAGTTATTATATTTGTTTTATGTTTGCTTACTGTGTCCTAGCTTCTTGTTTTGTTTTGATATGCCCAAATAGGCTGCTTGTATGAGCTAGTTTGATTATTGTCACCTTGGAAGCTCCAATATCCTGTCACTAGGTGGTTAGATCTGTTACTAAGTATGTGAGCTCAGAAGTCCGCCCACTTCTCCTGTACGGATTCAGTTCAGGTGCCCAGGTAGATAGCCTCCACATGTGTGCTATAGGTTGTCACCTACAGTCCTAGACAGGCATGGGTGATTGGTGTAGGCACAGCAGGGGGACACACTCTGAGCAAGGAAGGGGGCTGATGACCACCCCTGAGTGTCCAGGAGGAAGGCATGTCCCTGTTTCCTAGAGCACGTAGGTGGGTGGGTTTTACAGCCAGACTGTGAGCACCCAATGCTGTTGGCTGTAAGGACTGGGGGGCATCTCTTATTCTTGGGCCCCTATCACAGGTGGCTGGGTGGCATTGGTGGAGCCACCAGTCCTCAGGCCCCTAATGTGGGTAGGTGAAGACTGTACTTAATGGGCAGAGCAGTGTCAAATGTCACAAACCTGTTGCTTCACAGCTGAAAGTTTAAGTTAGACTTTAGGTATATACCCTGTTGTATTGTGGTAATGAGGGCCTACACTGTTGAAATGGGCCCACACGAGTCTTGGCAGGGGGAAAGTCATTCAAAGTCCGTGGATCCCTTATGCCTGTGCCTAGGCAAAGGAGCTGTGCCTACCCTGGGTTCCTGGCCTAGGGGAGCCGGCAGTTTGTTTTTCCCCTGTTCGTTAATTTGTTCACTCTCCAAGGCCGGGAGAATGGCTCAGGGCGTGTGACGGATCCTACTTCCGTCCCAGGGGACTTGGCGATTGCTGAAGCCAGTCCATTGCCCAGTGCAGAGCAGGGAGTGGGGAGGTAAATGGGAGAGAGCTTTTCCCCCTAAGGGAGGTGTTTTTGTTAAGCGCAGTAGGCCGTCTGCAAGTACTTATCTTTCGCTGATCTAAGGCTACTTCTCACTAGTTCTGGGTGACCGAGTAGACTCTCTGCACCTGGGTCTCTCCCGGTGCGAAATACACCTCCCGAGCACTGCTGCTCGCCTTCCTCAACACTCACCCATGAGCTGATCAGGCCTGAAGGGCTCAGACTCTCGCTGGGTCAAGTCTGGCAACTCCTTGTTGCTTCCGAACCATCTCTTCCTCCCCCTGCCACTCAGTCCGGTTCCTCAACTTTGCCTTAGATGATCAAGGCTCCTAGATTGTCATATATAATTGATTCACTTGTTTTTTTGGGTCTTTTTTGTAAGAGGGTCAACTGGAAGTGTCTGACTATTCTGCCATCTTGGCCCCGCCTTAAGATATACAACTTTTTAATGGGCTTTATTCATTCTCAATGTTAATATAGTATATCATTGAGAGGTTTTAAGCAATGGATCAGTCAGGAGAAGATAATAAGGGCTAAAGATAAAAAGTTATGGCATCCATCAGCACAAAAGCCATGACAGTAGATAAAAATCTCTCAAGAAATACACGTAGTGCTCTCTTCAGCAGCATGTATAGTGAAATTGGAACGATACAGAGAAGATTAGCATGGCCCTGTGCAAGGATGGCATGCAAATTCGTGAAGTGTCCCATATTTTTAAACTTGCCAAAACCAAAGATAAAGAGAGAATTTTAAGAGTGGCTAGGGAAAAACGAAAAGTCATCTACAACGGAGAGTCAGTAAGACTAAGCTTGAACTGCTCAGCAGAAACCATGCAGGCAAGAAGGCAATGGGATGAAATATATAAAGCCTTGAAGGAAAAAAATTGCCAGCCAAGAGTTATATTTCCAGCAAAACTGTCTCTCAAATATGATGGCAAAATTAGGGCATTTCCAGATAAACAGAAGTCTAGGGAATTTGCAAAAACCAAACTAAAATTACAGGAAATACTAAAGTGAGTCCTCTGGTTAGAAAATCAGTAACATCAGATAACAACTCAAGACTAAAACACAGGACAGAGCAACCAGATGTCAGCCCAAATACGGAAGTCATAAAAATACATCAAAACTGAAACACTGAAAATAGGGAAACAGAGATGTCAATAAGTAAAGATGACAACATTAAAACAAAAAAGAGGGATCAAAAAATGTAATCATAGATTTTTCATATGGAGAGGAAGTCAAAGCGATACATAGAAATGAAAGACTGGTTTAATCTTAGAAAAATAGGGGTAAATATTAAGGTAACAACAAAGGAAACTAACAATACTAAACATCAAAATAAAAAACAACAAAAACGTAAAGACTCAGCAAATACAAAATCAACAACAATGAAAAAGATGAAAAGAAATTCATGAAGAAAAATGACTCAGCACAGAGAATTAAGTAGAACAAAGAAACTGCCAACAACCCGTAAAAAAAAGACATTAAAATGACAGCACTAAACTCGTACCTATCAATAATTACGCTGAATGTAAATGGACTAAATGCACCAATAAAGAGACAGAGAGTGGCAGAATGGATAAAAAACCACGATCCGTCTATGTGCTGCCTACAAGAGACACACCTTAGACTTAAAGACACAAACAAAATAAAACTCAAAGGATGGAAAAAAATATATCAAGCAAACAACACTCAAAAAAGAGCAGAAGTGGCAGTATTAATCTCTGACAAAACAGACTTTTAAAGTAAAATCTACCACAAAGGATAAGAAAGGACACTATATAATGATTAAAGGGTCAATACAGCAGGAGGTCAATAAATATTTACGCACCCAACGACAGGGCTCCAAAATACATAAAACAAACTCTAACAGCATTGAAAAGAGAGATAGCTCCACAATAGTAGTAGGAGACTACAACACACCACTTTTGGTGAAGGAGAGAACATCCAGAAAGAAGCTTAATAAAGACACGGAAGATGTAAGTGGTACAGTCAACCAACTTGATCTCATGGACATATACTGAACACTCCACCCAACAGCAGCGAAGTATACTTTCTTTTCCAACACACATGAAACATTCTCCAGAATAGACCACATATTAGGCCATAAAGCAAGCCTTAACAGAATGCAAAGCATCGAAATATTACGGAGCGTCTTTTCTGACCATAAAGCCATAGAAGTAGAAATCAATAACAAAAAAGAAAGGAAAAAAAATACATAGAAACTGCATGACACCTTTCTCAGAAACTACTGGGTTATAGAAGAAATTAAGGATGGAATAAATAAATTCATAGAATCAAATGAGAATGAAAACATCCTACTAGAACCTTTGGGACACAGCAAAAGCAGTGCTCAGATCAGTTTATAGCAATAAATGCAGCATCCAAAAAGAAGAAAGGGCCAAAATCAAAACATTAACCCTGCAACTTGAAGAAGTGTGAAGAGAGCAGCAAAAGAAGCCCTCGGATGCCAGAAGAAAGGAAGTAATGAGAATTCGAGCAGAATTAAATGAAATAGAGAATAGAGAAACAACTGAAAGAGTTAACAAGACCAAAAGCTGGTTCTTTGAAAAGATCAACATCGATAAACCACTAGCCAAAATGACAAGCGAAAATCAGGAGAGGAAGCAAATAACCTGTATAAGAAATGAGATGGGTGATATACCACAGACCCAAACTGAAAGTAAAAGAACCATACCAGAATACTATGAAAAATTGTACTCTAACAAATTTGAAAACCTAGCGGAAATGGATGAATTTCTAGAAACTCACTACCTACCTAAACTAAACAACTAAATAAACCTATAACAAAAGAAGAGATTGAAAAGGTACTTAAAAAACTCCCAACAAAAAAAGAGCCCTGGTATGTAGAGCATAATTCTAACTCACAAAAAAAGAAAAAAAAGACCAGATTTACTGGCCTAAAGGAAACTGGAGAAACCTTGAGAGTATGGCCCCCAGACACCCTTTTAGCTCAGTGGTGAAGTCACCTCTGAGGTTCACTGTTCAGCCTCTGAATGGACAGCCCCGTAAAACCAAATGAGACTAATGAGGTACAGGAGTCCAGTGACAAGGGCCAGAAGGCAGAAGGAGACAAGGAAGCTGGTGATAGGGAACCCAAGGTTGAGTAAGGATATTGTTGATGTGTTGTGAGATTGTTAACCATTGTCATAGGGCAACATTTGTAGTAACTGTTAAAATGAGAAACTATTTTGTTCTGTAAGCCTTCATCTTAAGTGAGAATAACAGCACAATTGGAAGAGCGTAGTGAATGTCAAAAAAAAAAAAAAAAAAAGAGCCCTGGTTCAGAGGGTTTCACTACCAAACTTTCAGAGAGTTAACACTACTACTACTAAAGGTATTTCAGAGCATAGAAATGGATGGAATACTAGCAAACTCATTCTATGAAGCCAGCATAACCCTGATACCAAAACCAGGTAAAGACACCACAGAAAAAGAAAATTACAGGCCAATATCCCTCATGAACATTGACACAAAAATCCTGAACAAAATTCTAGCCAATAGAATTCAGCAACATATCAAAAAAAAGAATTCATCATGATCAAGGGGGCTTTATACCAGGTATGCAGGGATGGTTCAACATTAGAAAAACAATCAATGTTGTCCATCCCGTAAATAAAAGGCAGGAACCACATGACCTTATCAATTGATGCAGAAAAGGCATTTGATGAATTCCAACACCCATTCATGATAAAAACTCTTAGCAGAATAGGAATAGAAGGGAAATTCCGCAGCATAATTAAGGGCATTTATACAAAGCTAACAGCCAAAGTCATCCTAAATGGAGAGACTTTGAAAGCATTCCCCCTGAGAATGGGAACCAGACAAGACAAGGATGCCTTTTAGCACCGCTCTTGTTCAGCATTGTGCTGGAGGTCCTAGCCAGAGCAGTTAGGCTAGAAAAAGAAATAAAGGGCATCCGAATTGGTAAGGAAGAAGTCAAAGTATCTCTATTTGCAGATGATATGATCTCACACACAGAAAACCCCAGAGAGTCCACAGGAAAACTCCTGGAACTAATAGAAGATTTCAGCAAAGTTTCAGGATACAAGATAAACATACAAAAATCAGTTGGATTCCTCTACACCAACAATGAGAACTTCCAAGAGGAAATCACCAAATCAATACCATTTACAATAGCTCCCAAGAAGGTAAAATACTTAGGAATGCATCAAACCAGAGACGTGAAAGACCTATACGATGAAAACTACAAGACAGTACGGCAAGAAACCAAAAGAAACCTATATAAGTGGAAAAACATACGTTGCTCATGGATAGGAAGACTCAACATTGTGAAGATGTCAGTTCTACCCAAAGTGGTCTACAGATACGGTGCAATCCCAATCCAAATTCCAACGGCATTTTTTAATGAGATGGAGAAACAAATCATCAACTTCATATGGAAAGGGAAGAAGCCCCAAATAATTAAAGCATTACTCAAGAAGAACAAAGTAGGAGGCCTCACACTACCTGATTTTAGAACCTATTATACCCCCACAGTAATCAAAACAGCCTGGTAGTGGTACAATAGTACATACATAGACCAATGGAACAGAATTGAGAATCCAGACATAAGTTCATCCACCTGTGAGCAGCTGATATTTGACAAAGGCCCCAAGTCCGTTAAATGGGGAAAAGATAGTCTCTTTAACAAATGGTGCTGGCATAACTGGATATCCATCTGCAAAAAACTGAAAGAAGACCCGTACCTCACACCATGCACAAAAACTAACTCAGAATGGATCAAAGACCTAAATATAAAATCTAAAACAATAAAGATCAGGGAGGAAAAAATAGAGACAACACTAGGAACTCTAACACATAGCATAAACAGAATACAAACCATAAGTAACAATGCACAAACACCAGAAGAGAGACTAGATAACTGGGAGCTCCCAAAAATCAAACACTTATGCTCATTGAAAGACTTCATCAAAAGAGTAGAAAGACAGCCTACAGAATGGGAAAAAATTTCTGGCTACGACAAATCTCATCAGTGTCTAATCCCTAAAATCTACAAGATACTGCAAAACCTCAACAACAAAAAGACAAATAACCCAGTTAAAAAATGGACAAAGGATATTAACAAGTACTTCGTAAAGAAGACATTGAGGCAGCTAACAGACACGTGAGGAAATGCTCACGATCATAAGCTATTAGAGAAGTGCAAATCAGAACGACACTGAGATGCCATCTCACCCCAACAAGGCTAGCATTAATCCAAAAAACACCAAATAATAAATACTAGAGAGGTTGTGGAGAGACTGGAACACTTATACACTGTTGGTGGGAATATAAAATGGTACAACCACTTTGGAAATCGATTTGGTGCTTCCTTAAAAAGCTAGAAGTAGAAGTACCATACGATCCAGCAGTCCTACTCCTTGGAATATATCCTTCAGAAGTAAGGGCAGTTATAAGACTAGATATACGCACACCCATGTGCATTGCAGCACTTTTCACGATAGAAAGAGATGGAAACAACCTAGGTGCCCATCAGCGGATGAATGAATAAACAAATTATTTTGTATTCACACAGTGGAATACTACACAATGATAAAGAACAACAATGAATCCTTTTAACATCTTATAACGAAAGAATCTGGAAGACATTATGCTGAGTGAATTTAGCAAGTTGCAAAAAGACAAATATTGTATAAGACCACTGTTATAAGAACTCAAGGAAAAGTTTAAACACAAAAGAAAACATTCTTTGATGGTTACGAGGGTAGGGAGGGAAGGAGAGGGCTATTCACTACCTAGATAGTAGACAAGAATTATCTTAGGTGAAGGGAAGGACAGCTCACACTACAGGGGAAGTCAGCACAACTGGACTAAAGCAAAGCTAAGAAGTTTCTGAATACAACCAAACAGTTCATATGGAAAGGGAAGAAGGGGACAGAGTAGCAGGGGCGGCGGTCTGGGGACCATGCTTTCAGGGGACATGTATGTCAATTTACATAACAAAGTTTATTAAGAAAATATTCTACATCCCACTTTGGTTAGTGGCATCTGGGGTCTTAAAAAGTGGTGAGCGGCCATCTAAAATGTATCAACTGGTTCCAACCCATCTGGAGTAAAGGAAAGTGAAGAGAACACCATAGACACAAGGAAGGTATTAGCCCAAGAGACTGAATTGGCCACATAAAGCAGACAGTCCATCACCCTGAGACCAGAAGAACTAGATGGTGCCCGGCTACCACCAGTGACCGCCCTGACAGGGAACACAGCAGAGATTCACTGACGGAGCAGGAGAAGAGGGGTGCAAAACTCAAATTCTGGTGAAAAGATCAGACTTAACGGTTTGACTGAGACCCAAGGGACCCTGGAAGACATGGCCCCTGGACTCTCTGTTAGCACAAAACTCAAACCATTCCCAAGGCCATCTCTTCAGACAAAGATTAGACTGGACTATGGGACATAAAATGATACTCATGAAGAGTGTGCTTCTTAGTTCAAGTAGATACATGAGAGTAAATGGGCAGCTCATGTCCAGAGGTGAGATGAGAAGGCAGAGAGGGTTAGGAGCTGGTTGAATGGACATGGGGAATCTGGGGTGGAAGGATGAGTGTGCTGTCACAGTATAGGGAGGGAAACTAGGGTCATTTAACAATGTATATATAAATTTTTGTATGAGAGACTAACTTGAATTGTAAATTTAAAGGATAACAATAAAAAAAAAAAAAGAAATATACGTAGCGTATAAAGGTATGAAGGGAAGACTGAGAACAGAACCTTGGGAGCATCAGAAGTTAAGGATGCGCAGAGGAACATCATCAGTGGAGACTCAGAAAGAAGAGTTAGAGATACGAGAAGCAAAAGTGTGTGATTTGATAAGCCACAGAAGGAGAGGGTTTCAAGTGGAAGCAGTAGTCAGAAATGCCACATTGCAGTGTGATGGTTTTCTTTTTTGTGCCTTCCTCACCATGATCTTGTAACTCCCACCCAAGTGATTGGGTGGGACTGTGCAAATAGGGTAATTGTGGCCTATCAAGGGGATTGGTCAGCTTTGCTATCCCTCTGGGCTTGAAATGAGCCATTCCAGAGGTGGGAAAGAGAATCTCATCACCACCAAGGAAGAACAGCCAGGAGCAGAGCATGTCCTTTGGACCTAGGATCTCTGCACTGAGACCCTCCTGGAACCAGGAGACAGAGAGAGAGAGAGCATGCTGTAATTCAGAAGACAGCGAGAAGCAGTGGCAGGAGACATCGTCGTGGGCTACCCAGCCTATGGAGTGAGAAAGCTGAGTGCCTTCAGGCAGGAGGCTTACTGGCAGAGTGAGGTGCCTATGGGCACTTAATGGCAGAGCTAAAAGAGCTTTGTAGCACTTGTCCAAGCAGGGCAGATGCTTAGGGGCCAGAGAGAGGCATGCGAGTAGGGCTGGGAAGAGGCTGTCCTGATGGAAGAACTGTATGCTGAGTGTTCCTCAACCTGAATTGTAACCTGTTACTTCCCTAATAAACCCCATAATTGTGAGTATTATCTGCTTTTTCTTATTGCCCCAAAGTTTGGTTTTGTGTTACAAACAGGAAAGCTGTTCAAGGCCCCCCACCTCAGCCCATTCCTACTTTATTTTCCCCCTTCACTGTAGCCCCTTCTCACCCCACAACAAAAGTTAAACCACAGAAGTTTTTCCTTTCTATAGAATATTTATTTTGAAGCTCCAGTTTAATAGTATTTATTTTAGAAAGTCTG
Source organism: Dugong dugon (assembly GCA_030035585.1). Lineage (NCBI taxonomy): Eukaryota > Metazoa > Chordata > Mammalia > Sirenia > Dugongidae > Dugong > Dugong dugon. The sequence continues at coordinate 172,454,627 of CM057462.1, forward strand.
CTATTGTAGGAGTTCTTCTGCTTGTGAAGAAAAAAACAAACACTGAATGTACCGATCTAGAAAATATGTATAAATATATATTGTTTAAAAAAAAAAAGAAGTGTGGCCATTGCAATGAGTTATCGAACCCAGCAGAGAAGTAGAGAGTGCCATGGGAGGGATGGTTGGTGTCAGAATTGGTAAAGATGGTGGAGAGGAAGCATGTCTGACCTCTGCCTTATAGGAATCAGCCTTGGGCTGTTGGTCTTGATTCGCCTCCCTACTTGTGAAGTTAGAGGAGGTCAGACACTGCCCCATGCCATTTTTACACACATGCAGCAGAGAAATAAAAAAAAGTTAAATTTTGCCACAACTGGTGGTATAATAAGGGCAGATACTAGATTTCAGATGACTGAGGACTAAGTAGAAAGTGAAGAAGCTGGGAACTACAAGTATACACTATTCTGGAACTTGATAAGTGAAAGAAGATAGAAAGGGCAGTGTCTGATGACAACAGCCTAACATTTGAGAGCATATTCCATGCCAGGCTAAGCATAGCACATACATTTCCTCATAATAACTCCCATTTTACAGTGTTGATATAAAGGTATGGAGGATTTGTAATTTGTCCAAGGGCAAACTAGTAAATAACAGGATTTAGGATTAAAACTTGGGTCTTTCTGACTCTGAAGTCCATGCTCTTAGCTACTACACTATACTGACTTCATAATTATCACTTGTTTTCTCTTTCTAAATCATGAAGTAACCAATTAGTACTCCTCCTTTGTGATATTTCTCATATTTTTGTGTTTGTAATAACTAGCCTTAACTATTATCACCAGTTTATGAAGAAATGGATCAGTGTTTTCATTTATATACTGACCAGAGAATATTAAGTATGAAGTCCCTGAGTGGTGCCAATAGTTAATGCACTTGGCTGCTAGCTGAATGGTTGGAGGTTCAAGTCCACCCAGTGGCACCTCAGAAGAAAGTCCTGGCGATTTACTTCCAAAAATTCAGCCATTGAAAACTCTGTGGAGCACAGTTCTACTCTGACAAACATGAGTTGGAATTGAGTCAGTGGCAACTGGTTTTTACAGCCATACAGAAAGAACACGGGCTTTGGAGAGAGAAAGATACGGCTTTGCAGTCACAAGTTGAGTGACTTTGGGCAAGTTATTTATTTAGTTTTAGTTTCATTATTTGTAAAAATTAGACTAATACTTTAATCCAAAAGTTTTGGCAAATTAAAAAGCAAATATGCTTGTTTTCTTCTCCGGTCCCCAGATGTTTAGGATTAGGTTGATCATACTCAGTTTATGGCATGCTCTGAGTAGGTCCCCCCTCCTTTTTTTTTTTTGTTCTGCTTTGCATTTTACTAAGGAGCCCTGGTGGTGCAGTGGTTAAAGCGCTCAGCTGCCAACCGAAAGGTGAGCGGTTTGAACCCACCAGCCGCTCCATGAGAGAAAGATGTGGCAGTCTGCTTCCATAAAGATTTACAGCCTTGGAATCTCTATGGGGCAGTTCTACTCTGTCCTATAGGGTTGCTGTGAGTCGGGATCGACTTGAGGCTGTGGGTTTTGTTTTTTACATTTTGCTCTTTTTTATCTTCTGCTTTCAATCTCTCCCCATCTTAGACATTCACTGTAGCATGTATTTCGTGTGTGTTTTCCCAGTCAGCTGTCCATGTGTTTATTTAGATGTGTTTTCTTCCAAAATAATACTGTTTATATGTTTTAAAATTTGCATAAATGGTGTAACGCTATTTTTTTCTTTCTCCTGCTTAACACTTTTTTTAACTTGCTTGGGTTATTACATTAATCATCAGAATGAATTCTAAATAGTTGATGATGTGACAGATGTCTTTAGGAGGGCCTGACGTCATTCATTCATTTATACAGCAGGTATTTACTGAGCACTTTGTGTGTAGGCTGCTTCTAGAGAAAGACTCTCATACCATTGGTTGCATTTGGGAGCATTCTATTCCCAGTTGTCTCTCTTTTGCTATCCCAGTACCATAGTTTAATTAGAGTAGCTTTGTAATAAACCTTGATTATCTGGCAAAGTGAATCACTTTCTTTTGCCTTTTTTTTTTTTTTTAAACTTAGTTATTCTTGGACTGCTGTGTTTTTGCAAGTAATGTGCCCATGTAAATAATGCGCCCACACCTATAACGCACACAGTGTGCCTAGGAAAATAATGCGTGAGGGGGTTGCACAGTTGGCAAAAAACATAATGCATGCATTATTTGCATAAAAATATGGTACTTTATTCCACATAATATTTAGAACATTAGGATTCCCTCACCAAAAGAAAAAAAAAAAGTCCTGCAGATACTTTGATAGGAATTAAATTTGAAGTGATTAATTTCTTTGGGGAGAATTGGTACCTTTACATTGTTGTCACCACCATCCTATTCATGAACATATTATATTTTTGCATCTTTTCATGATCTTTAACAGTTTAAATTTTTTTCTCTATAAATAGTTACGTATTATTTTCTTTGGTTAAAATCTAAACTGTTTTATAGCTTTTTTACTCTTGCTATTGGTTTCTTATTTAACGTTTAGTTATTACTGGAGAGGAGAATATTGACTTTTTTGTTGCTTGTATTTTTTAAAAAGTAATTTGCATACAGTGAAATGTTCACATCTTAACTGTGTATAGTTCTTTCACTTTTAACAAACGCATACACCTGTTCAAGTAGTTTCGTTAATGGTAATTCCTTCCTTTTTATTACTGAGTAGTAGTCCATTGTATGAACGTACAGGTAATGCATCACTTAACATCCATGGTAGGTTCTGTGAAATCGGACGTTATGTATTTTGGACATTGTGCGAACACCGTATCATACACAAGAGAGAGGCCCGCAGGACGGTCAGCAGGCAGGCCTGCGAAGCCACTGTTGCACCCAAGAGACTGCGTGAAAACTTTGGTGCAGCTGGCCCTCCATGGTTGCCGCTGTTTTCTGGCCACTCCTGCGGTGCGCGCTCACTGTCCAGCCTCCAGGCGCGCCGCCCCTTCCTCTCTGCTCCGCCCATCCCTCTTCTGCCTCCACCTGCTTCCCCTGCCACCTTTCCTGCTCCTCTTCCTACCACCACCACAGCCCCGGCTGCTCGGTGGCTGCCACCATGGGAGGGGCGCGGTCTCGGGCTCGGGCGTCGTGCACCGAGTGGGGCATCGGCTTCGCTGGCATCCCCCTCGCTGGCTCCGGTGGCATCTGCTTAGTTACTGCCTGAGGCAAGTGCAGTGAGACTGGCAGCTGCGGATGCGCTCCAGGATCCCCTTCCCCTGCCACCCCAGAGCTGGGACTGACGCAGGACCTGGAGAGCTAGTGAGAAACAGATAGCATCTATAGTACTTAGCAAGTATGTCCCTTACCTCCCGTTCTCTGATCGGGATTTCTGAACTCTGTTATACTCTTATGGGACCCCAGACGTATATGCAGTCAGTCGTCGCCTGGACGTTATGCTTCGCATACCTGTACTACAGTTTATTTTCGTATTGATGGGCATCTTGGCTACTTATACTTTTTGGCTATTAGGAATAAAAGCTCCTGGGGACACTCCTGTATAAGACCTTTTGTGGACATAGCTTTCATTTCTCTTGGACAAGTACTTAAAGTGGAATTGCTAGATCATAAGGGAGATAAATGTTTAACTTTTAAAGAAATTCCCAAAATAGTTGGATATTGTGTGCTTCTGGATGTGATATCCTGAGAATGACACATCATTTATGAAGTATTCCGACCAGGACTACATAACCTGAATCTGATCATGATGAAACATCAGGACCATCCTATTTAGAAATAACAGTAGAAAAAATAAAAAATAAATAAATTTTTCAAAAATGTCAGTGCCGCATAAGATAAAGACAAAGCAAGAAAATTTCCAAATTAAAGGAGGCTGAAGAGACATGACAAATGCAGGACATGATCTTATATCCTTCCTTCTTTCTTTGGGTTTACACTGTCTTTGATCTTTTTGAGTTGTAAGATTAGCTGTTTATTTTTTTCAGTGTTTATCTCCTAATATATTCAAAAGCATAGTTTTTCTGCTGTTGTCTTATCACATCCTGCCAATTTCGGCATGTATTCTTCAGCTGTAAGTATCTTATAATGTTCCGTGTCATTTCCTCTTTAACTGAAGGGTTATTTAGTTATATAATTTTTTGTTTACATTCTTGGGGTTCTTTAGCTCTTTTTATTATTTCGAATTTTGTTGCAGTGTGCTTGGAGAGGATAATCTGTTAGGTTTTTTATTTTTAAATTTTATTGCCCTTTAGGTGACGTTTACAGCACAAATTAGTTTCTCATTCAAAAATTTATACACAAATTATTTTGTGTCATTGGTTGCAATCCCCACAATGTGTTAACACTCTCCCCCTTTCCCTTTCTGCTCCAGATTCCCTGCGTCCATTCATCCAGTTTTCCTGTCCCTTTCTGCCTTCTCATCTTTGCTTTGGGGCAGGTGTTGCCCATTTGATCTAGTATACTTGATTGAGCTAAGAAGTGTGTTCGTCACGTGTGTTCTTGTTTGTTTTATAGGCCTGTCTGATCTTTGGCTGAAAGTAGACTTCCAAAGTGGCTTCAGTTAGCAGGGTGTCTGGGGCCATAGTCTCAGGGGTTCCTCCAGTCTCTGTCAGACCATTATGTCTGGTCTTTCTTTGTGAATTTTGAAACATGTTTCTCCTGCTCTGTCCAGGACCCTCTATTGTGATCCCTGTCAGAGAGGTTGGTGGTAGTAGCTTCTGGACTCAGGCTGGTGGAGGCAGTGGTTCCTGTGGTCCATTAGTCCTTTGGACTAATGTTTTCCTTGTGTCTTTGGTTTTCTTCATTCTCCTTTGCGCTGGATGGGATGGGACCAATAGATGTATCTTAGATGGCCACTCACAAGCTTTTAAGACCCCAGACACTACTCACCCAAATAGAATATAGAGCATTTTCTTTATGAACTATGGCCAGTTGACCTACATGTCACCCGAGACCATGGTCCCCAGACCTCAGCCCCAGTAACTCGGTCCCTCAAGGTGTTTGGATGTGTCTAGGAAGCTTCGCTGACTTTGCCTTGGTCAGGCTGTGCTGACTTCCCCTATAATGTGTGTTGTTTTTCCCTTCAACGAAGTTAACACTTATCTACTATCTAGTTAGTGATGTCCTCTCCTCAACTCTCCCCTCCCTTGTAACCATCAAAGATTGTTTTTGTGTGTGTATAAACCTTTTCTTGACTTTTTATAATAGTGGTCTCATACAGTATTTGTCCTTTTGTGATTGTCTTAATGTGCCCTCCAGATTCATCCATGTTGTGAGATAGTTCGCAGATTCATCATTGTTCTTTATCATGCTTAGCATTCCATTGTGTGTATGTACCATAATTTGTTTATCCATTCATCTGTTCATGGCCACTTAGGTTGATTCCATCTTTTTGCTATTGTGAATAATGCTGTAGTGCACATGGGTGTGCATATGTCTGTGTGATGGCTCTTATTACTCTAGGATAAATTCCTAATAGTGGGATTGCTGGATCGTATGGTATTTTATTTCTAGCTTAAGGAAGCACCATATCATTTTTCATAGTGGTTGTACCATTTTAGATTCCCACCAGCAATGCATATGGGTTCCAATCTCCCTGAAACCTCTCCAACATTTGTTATTTTCTGTTTTTTTGATTAGTGCCAGTGATGTTGGGGTAAGATGGTATCTCATTGTAGTTTTGATTTTCATTTCTCTAATGACTAGTGATCACAAGTAGTTCTACTTAACAGCACATTTCTTGCTAAATTTATACGTATGTATTTTATTGTTTCTGTTGTAAAGGTGAACATTTCTTCATCTTATAACTAACTGGTGGTGGTGGTTTGAGCATAGAAAGTATATTAATTTCTGTTTCTTAATTTTATACCCAGCTACTTAAAAATTTTTTTAATATTCTTTCTAATTTTCCACACATGAAAGCTCGTTATCTACAACTAATGATAATTTTACTGTTTTTTTCCCATTTTTATATTTCCTTTATTCTTTAGTGATAATGAACATTCTTGTCTTGTTTCACACCTGAATAAGGGTCGTTTTAGGTTTCTTATATTAAGTATAATATTGGATTTTAGGCTTATTTATTATGTGTACATGTTTCCCATGTTAATTATCTACTTATTTCTATCTTATTTTTGATTTTAAAACTCTTGATGGATGTGTAAGTTTATCTAATGTCTTTCATTGACTGTGAAGGTAATCATGGATATTTTTTCTTGATATCTTTGCATGACAAGCTAAATAGATACTATATTGAACCACTTTTGATTATCAGAGCTAAACTCTATCTGATCATAACAGAAGTATATTATCCCTTTGGTATGTTCTTAGAGTCTTATTTTTGTTTTATTTTTTATTATACTTTAGATGAAGACTTATAGAGCAAATTAGCTTCTCATTAAACAATACACATTTTTTTTTTTTTTTTTTTTTTTTGGAACATTGGTTGCCAGCCTCATGACATGTCAAAATTCTCCTCTTCTCGACCTTGGGTTCCCCATTACCAGCTTTCCTGGCCCTTACTGTCTTCTTGTCCTTGCCTCTGGGCTGGTGTGCCCATTTAGCCTCATTTTGTTTTATGGGCGTATCTAATCTTTGGCTGAAGGGTGAACCTCAGGAGTGACTTTAGTACTGAGTTAAAAGGGTGTCCGGTGGCAGTACTCTTGGGTTTTCTCCAGTCTTTGTCAGACCAGTAAGTCTGGTCTTTTTTTTGTGAGTTAGAATTTTGTTCTACATTTTTCTCCAGTTCTGTCCGGGACACTGTATTACGATCCTTGTCAGAGCAGTCGGTGGTGGTAGCCAGGCACCATCTAGTTGTGCTGGACTCAGTCTGGTGGAGGCTGTGGTAGTTGTGGTCCATTAGTTCTTTAGACTAATCTTTCCCTTATATCTTTGGTTTTCTTCATTCTCCCTTGCTCCAGAAGGGATGGGACCAGTGGAGTATCTTAGATGGCCACTCACAGGCTGTTTAGACACCAGACGCTACTCACCAAAGTAGGATGTAGAACGTTTTCTTTCTAAACTATGTTAGGCCAATTGAGCTAGATGTTCCCTAAGACCGTGGTCCCCAGCCTTAAGCCTAGCAATTCGGTCCCTCAGGGAGTTTGGATGTGTCTGTAAAGCTTCCATGACCTTGCTTTGGTAAAGCTGTGCTGACTTCTCCAGCATTGCGTACTGTCTTACCCTTCGCCAAAATTACCACATATCTATTGTCTAGGTAGTGTTTGTCCCTCCCCATCCCTCCCCTCCCTAGTAATGAGTCTTTTTATTTTTATTGTTTTCTTTAGTAGTTTTACATCTGAATTCATAAGTACTACTGATCTGTAGTTTTCATTTGTGTCTGTGCTATTTTTTAGTGTTTGGTATCACTGTTATGTTCCCAATATAAAAATAATTTAGATGCTGTACTTCTATTCTTTGAAACAGTTTAGGTAGCTTTAGAATTAGTGTTCTTAAATGTTTGGTAAAATTTAGTTTCCCTTGGCACATGTGCTTTTTGAGGAGGTTAGTTCTTTGACAACTTTCTCTATTCCTTCTATGATAATTATCAGATAGTTTCCGTAAAATCTTTTCTTGTTGTACTTTCATGGATTTTATCATAACTTACTTGCAATACTGTTAACACTGCTTATGTTTTTCTTAAGGTATTAATTAAAACACCTTGTGTTATATACATTAAATTGTTAAGTTATTAAGGGCTTTGGAATAGGAACCATCTTGTGCTGTTATTGCTTCAAATTCTAGCCCTTAACGGGGAATACGTTGACTTAATTTTTTTCCTTCCTTCTTTTTTTTTTTTTTTTTTTTGTGGTGTTGGTGAGTGTTTTACAGGCTTCCCAGTTGGCGTGTATGTTGTAAAGAGAGTTCTTCAGCTTCATCCTATTACTCTCAAGATGACAATTGCGCACTGGAAAACGAAGATACACAATTCCAGAAAGAGGTACCTTAAATAAAGTTGACAGTGTAATGTGTGTGTCAGCTATCAAAGATTGTCAAAACATTCTGAATAAAAGTAATTTCAAAAATAATTTTTGGTGGGAGATTTGTATTTTTCCTTAGCATAATCTGAGGAGTTATTCAGGTAATTCTTTAATTAAAATAAATCTGAGGTAGTTATCTATTTATTACTGTTGCTCATATTTGAAATGTTGTAACTTCTGGAGTCCTACAGAAGGGAGAAAAATAGTGCCTGTTCAGACTTTTTTATGCTGTAAATAGTTAAAGGGTTTCTAAAGAAATCTCAGTCTTATAAATTAAAAAACTATTGGAAATTAGGATTACTGGGAGAGTGCAATCAGTGACTGTGTAGTTTGTTTTATATATGAGATGGGGTAAATAGACATAGTCCAGAAATAACTGTGCTCTCTAAATCATTTTTTATTTTATCATTTTAAGTGAATAAAAGGTGAGTATTGACTACATTTGGCTTTTTTGCCTAAATTCAATGCATTTATTTTAAATTACAGAATAATTTGTACTGACCATAAAATGTTCTTACTCATATCCCATTCCCTTCCCCAAAGGAGCCACGGTTTACTATTTGTTGTTTAAACTTTCAGACCTTTTTCTCTGAGTATAGATATACCTTTATATATTGCACAAATTAATATTTTTATTTTCACTAAAATGTCTTAAATACTCTACAACTTGATTCCGCCCTTTTATAATTGACTTCCCCAGTGATATCTCATGGACATCTTTCCATGTTGCTATATTCTTAATGGCTGCATTTTTATTCTAGTGTATGGATAATTTATTAACCATTTCTTTATTGATGGACTTTCTTATTGCTTCCCAGCTATCTGTGTGCATGTGTGCATGTATGCGTGTGTGTATCAACACATATTTACCATTACATTTACAGTCTTGGGTTTCTCTTTTGTTTGGGGTGGTGGGTGGAGATGATATATTCCTAGGAATGGATTATTTAAATTTTTGAGTTATGTAGGGTATAATTTCTGGAATGGAGCATTTTAAGACTACTGTTACATATCCCTACAAAAAGACTATTATTTTATACTTTCGCCTACAGTTTATAAGACTTAGATTTAATCTCATCTGTGAGAAATTTGAAGAATAATATTGTAGTAATGAATTTAAGTGAAGCATTAAGGGAGGAAAACATATTCTCTTAGTAAACGTGTAGGTACCTAGTATGTGCTAGAGAGGCTCAGATACACAAAGACGAATATGAATCTTGTTTTTCGGAAACTTACACCAGGAGAAACATTTAAAGACATATATAGATATCTGAATTGCTAACTTGAAAAGTGAGTAAGTGCCAAAAGAGACATGAGGCAAAAGTGCTATATGGGCATTCATTCATCAGATACTTATTGAAATTTTACTCTGTGCCTAAGACATAGTTCTGGGTGATAGTACAGTGCTTCTTAAGAAATCAAGTGAGATTCTTGAGCTCAGGTAGCATACATTTTAATGGTAGTGGTGAAGCGGGGCGTGCAGGGAGATAGATAATAAACATGTAAATAAATAAAAATAATTAGAAATACATACATTATTTTTATTGTATAAAAGGAGATTTCTTTAATATTGCTTTAGGACTGTTTTGCGAAACGATTTCTCCAGTTATTTTCTTTGTTGTGATACAGGATGAAAGAGAGGGACCTATCAATGCCGAATTAACAGAAAAAGTGGGTTCAAAGTTACCTATTCCTCCAGAAGAACATAAATTAAAAGATGACTACATTGTGGATGTACAAGTAAGCTATGTTCCTTTAATTTTTAATAATACACTTTTTCAAACTACACAAGATAGAAAAGCTCTGTTTGGCCACCATATTACATACTGCTGATTTTTGTTTTTGAAGTACCATGCACCTGGCCTGAAGACTGTTAACTTGCTAATAATACTGCTTTTGAGAAAGTGCAAAGTTTCAGATTTAATCATATATGTGACTATTCCCTTTATAGTAAAAGTTTGGATATAAATCCTCATTAATTCTGTCTTGGTTACTTAGTACTGCCATACAGAAATGCCACAGATGGATGGCTTTAAAGAACAGAAGTTTATTGTCTCACAGTTTTGAAGGCTAGAAATTCAGATCACTGGCAGGGGTCCTTCCTGTTGATAGCTCTGGGTGTTCCTCGGCATTCCTTGGCTTGTAGATGGTTCCTGACTTGTTTCTTCCTCTGTGTGCGTGTGGGTGTCTTGTCTCTTCGTGCCCGTTTTTCTTTTTTATGAGATACCACTCAGATGGTATTAGATTTAGGACCCACACAATCAGAAAAATGGCCTCATTAACATAGCAAAAGAAAACATTCTTATTTCCAAGTAGGGTCAGATTTACAGGTATAGGAAATAGAATTTCTACGTATGTTTTTAGAGGACACAGTTCAGCCTATAACATCTTCTTAGGTTCCATTCTGGCTTGTTATGTATCTTGTCTCTTCAGATTTTCAGATGTTAGGAAAAATTTTTTCTAACCTTCATTTACAACTAAAGAAAGCATTTGCATGTAGAAAACAATATTTTGATACTTACATTTTATTACTTTTTGTGGAATATCAATTCATAAATAATAGGTTAAAATAGGTTCTTTTCCTTTTTTCTATCATACTACATTCTGAATATTGTTTTCCATTTTGTATACCAGATTTTATGAAAGATACTAAAAACAAGAGTATATATACTGTAACCTGACCAGGGAGTCTCTGAGAGATGCAAAGGGTTAATGTGCTCAACTGCTAACCAAAAGGTTGGAGGTTTGACACTACCCAGAGGTGCCTCAGTGATCTACTTCTGAAAAATCAGTCATTGAAAATCTTATGAAGCACAATTCTACTCTGACACACATGGGGTCACCATGAGTTGGAATCAAGTCAATAGCAAATGGTCTTAAGCTGACCAGAATGCTGAGGCATCTGGAAACCATTTAATATTAGGAATGTCTGAAGGAACTGAGAGGATTTGCTCTGGAGAAAGAAGATTTAGGAGAGACTACTGTATTTTTATGTAAATAATGCTCACCTTCTACCTTTGTTTGTTAACCGTGCCCTCCCTATGTGAGGTATTTTTGTAAAGGCACTATGCTAATTTTTTTGCATATATAAAAAAAAGTGGGATAGCAGCACTTATGAAAATAATTCACGAGGGGAGGGCACAGTTGGTGAACAAAGAAGGTGGATGTTATTTGCGTAAATATACAGTAGATATTTCAACTATTAACACAAGCAAATTCCAGCTCAAAATGAAGGAGTTTTTTTTTTAAATTCAGCCAGAACTATTTTATAGCTTAATAGTTATCTAAAGAGATACAGTGAGATTTCTACTGGTTTCTAGAAGACATTTGTCAAAGGTTTGTGAGTGAGAGTATAAGTGATCTCTATATCAAACTGACAACAGCAACTCAAAAGGTTTGATGGGAAGCCTAGGGGACAGTGAGTTGAAGATAATGGTGATGGAATAATTTGGAAAAGGATAGTGAGAATAGCAGCACACCTTGAAGAATATAATCGATGTCACTGAATTGTACATGCAGAAGTTTTTGAAATTGTGTATCTTTGACTGTGCATATTGTCACCAAAAAAAGGTCCTCCAAGGTCTAGAAGGGAGAGTGTTGACATGTCGTGGGGTTGTTAAGCAGTGTCATAAAACAATATGTGTACTGCCTGTTTAATGAGAAACTATTTGTTCTGTAACCTTCATCTAAAGACCAATTAAAAAAAAACAAAAAACAAAAGTGATCTCTATAGCCCTTCCAATTATATGACTGTCCTGAATAGCCCTGCCATTGTTAATTTTCTAGAATTACTTTTATCACGGTAATGTACTCTTGCTCAAATACTTTGAAGCGCTTACTGCATCTTGTAGACCTGTGCTGTTCAATACAGTAACCTCTAGCCACATGTGGCTATTGAGCACTTGAAGTCTGGCCAGTACAAACTGAGATTTGCTATAAGTATAAAATACACATTGGATTTTGAAGACTTAGTTAAAAAAAAGTTATAAAATCTCATTAGTTTTTTATATTGATTACAATTTGAAATGATAATATTTTGAGTATATTGAGCCAAATAAAATATATTACTAAAATTAATTTCACTGGTTTAGTTTTACTTTTTTTCATAAATTATTAGAAAATTTGGCTTGCATTATATGGTATATAGGAAAATGCTGTTATGACCAAAATACTATAATAGTCCTTTTCTCAAGGCCTCCACCATAAAAATGCAAACTACCTTTTGCTTTTGTTTGTGAATTTTCCGTTTCAGTTTAAATAATTCTGTCAAATGATCACAATTCATATTCTCCTGACTATACCTCATGTTTTCTTTCTGCTCGCATACTTGGCCCAAGCCCTCATTTTCAAAGGCCTATCTCTTAGTCCATAATAGTTTATAATCTCTCTTTTTCCTTATCTGGGTACAAGTACCTCTTATTTGATATTCATTTTTGCTTTTAAATAATATTTTATTGTGTTTTTGGTGAAAGTTTACACAGCAAATTAAGTTTCTGTTTAACAGTTTTCTACACAAATTGTTCGGTGACACTGGCTATATTTTTCACAGTCTGTCAGCATTCTCATTATTTCTGCTCTGGTTGTTCCATTTCCAGTAATCTAGTTTCCCTGCCCCCTTGCCTTCTCGTCTTTGCTTTATACAAAATGTTGACTGTTTCGTCTCATATAGGTGATTTTTTAAAGGAGCACAGTACTCATGGGTGATACTCTTTATTTTATGATCCTGTCTGTTATTTAGCTAAACGGTGACCTCAGGGAATAGTCTCGGTTCAAAGTTTAAAGAGTATCTCAAGGCGATAGTCTCGGGTAGTCCTATAGTCTCAACTGGTCCAGAAAGTCTGGACTTTTTAAGAATTTGAGTTCTGTTCCATATTTTTCTCTATTCTATAAGGATCCATCTGTTGTGTCCCTGATCAGAACTGTCAGTAGTGGTACTGTAAATGTATAGTGTGTTTTGATGATATTCATTTAATAAGCATTTAAATGCCTACTAGGTACTGTTCTAGATACTGGGAACATGAAGATCAGTGGAACATAGTCTTAGTCAAGGCATTTAATAGTCTAGTTGAAGAAGGGAGAGAGACATAAAGAAGGGCATTTGAGATCGTATAGATGCTGGGATAAAAGTCTATACAGGAAGCAGTGGAGGAAGGGGAATGGCTAATTCTGCTTAGGGATAGCTGTGGGAGATAAAGGGCTGATAGAGGTTTTCAAATATGAGTAAGTAGTAGGTAGATTTCATGCGGTGGGGTGGATAGCTCAGTGCATTAAGGGCTGAAGGAACAGCAAGAGCAGTATCCTGCTTTGTAATGTTACTTGTATATGTACATGTCTTATTTATTTATTGTTATGCATTATCTCCTAAACTGCTCAGGGGCAAGAACTATGTGTTGTATTATTTTGCGTACTTCTACAGGATTTCTGTCTTGTTAATAGAAAAACAAAAGAACCCAGTTGCTGGTAAGTCAACTTCGACTTCATGGTGAGGCCCCATGTGTGTCATAGTAGAACTGTGCTTCATAAGGTTCCAAGGTGACTCTAGGTAGATTTGAACCTCCAACCTTTCGGTTAGTAGCTGAACATATTAACTGTGCCACCCAGAGACTCCATCTTGTTGATAGCATTCATTAATTGTAATGACAGAGGAAAATATTTGTAGGTCCTGGTATGAAATAGGAAATAAGAAAGTGGTAAGTTCCTTGTCCTAGTTTATGAAATGCCATGAAAAATGTGAAATACCAGTAGCATAGCTTCCAGCATCATAGCAGCACTGGAACATAAAGTATTTTAAGATGAAATATATTCCTTAGGATGGTAATATTGGAAGAAAGGATTTTTATAAAAGTACTTTTTGTGAACATCCTTTATAATGTCACTTTGAAGAAATACTTGCTATAAAATCAGATAAAGAGATTTATTAATCTCAACACTTAATATAACTGGTATATATGTGTTTGTGTGTATATATATTCTAGTTTATTAAAAAATTTTTTTGTAAACAGAATAAGGAATCAAAAAAGTTAAGCCCACCTGTAGTTGAGACACTCCCTACAGTTGATCTGCACGAAGATTCTTCCAGTGTGGTTGTGAACAGTGAAAACATTGAAAATATTTCTGGCTCATCTACCTCAGAGATCACTCCAGTCTCAAAGCTTGAGTAAGTCATTACCAAGAATAAAAAGAATCTCATTAGTTAATGATAGAAAAATTTCGTGATAGGTTAAAGCAGCTTGATATTCAAGTTTGAAATTTAGAGTATAAAGCAGACCTAAGTTGTTATGTCTGTGTTTTGTGTTTTGTTGATGTAATGATCATATGATGTAACGAGTCTATATTAACTTCCTAACTCAATGAAGTTGATAAGATCTCAGCTGTGAAATTTCTACATTGTATAGGTAAAGTGAGGTTCTACTATTTAAGAAACACAATGCTTATTTGAATAATCTTCCTTATAATTATAAAAATCTCAAGTTTCAGATTATTAATTTCCATTAAGTATCAGTATTGCATTCCATTCATAGTTATGTCATTGAATCAGTAGCTACCCTTTTCAAACTTAATACTAAATATTCAGAATGTTTAGGTTTAAGATGTCCTTAATTTAGAAAATCTGTTATGTGCTCCTCCAGCTCCCTCCCAGCAGCTCTCCAAGGACCAAAACAGAATGCTCTTCTCTTACTATTACTTTAAGTATTTCCTTTATCAAATGAGTTAATACATGTAAAATGCATAGAACAATAACTGACACATAGTAAGAATATATAAGTGGCAGATAATATCATTACTATCATCACTACCATTTTACCACAGGTACTTTAAAAAAAAATTTCTTAAGAATGCTAGGGACTGGGTGGAAGGAGTTGCACACAAATGTGTTACAGTTACCATTTAGGGGTTTTACCAGTAAGGGGCAAGAGAACTAGCCATGTTTAGAAATAATATTATTTAAATTTTTTAAATATTAAATAGTTATTCCAGAAAGAATTTAAGGGTAGATAATACATAGCTGAACAGTACTCTTATTCTCCCATTTTACTAAATATAACTGATCAGTAAAATAGAGGTGAAGTGGGGAAAAATGTTAGGGTAAGTATTTTTTAAATGAAATTCTAAAAGTGCCTAAGAACTTTGGTGCAGTGTCTTGAGATAATAGGTAGTTTTTGATGCTATAGGCAACAATGCTGACACAGTAGAATATATACTAATAGACAAATTAAACTTTAGGGACAATACATTTAGAATAAATGATGTGAAAAATCTTATTTTTGATGAGACTGAGTGTTAACCTGTAATATTTTGTTTAAAAATTGCTAGTTATTTTGAAGCTGAGGACATGAACAGATCGAGTTGACAGTTGACTTTACATGATTTCAAATAAGTAATTTCCTGAAAACATTCCACAGAACTGTAAAGCACTCTTCTTTTTTTGGTTTAGATTATGTTTTGGAAATAATGAATGACATGTTTAACTTACTTTACATTAAACTCATTAAATCATGAAATTGTCTTTTTTGTTTCTTTAGTGAGATAGAAAAATCTGGTACTATCCCTATAGCCAGGCCAACTGAAACTGAGCAGTCTGAGACTAATTGTGGTGATGGTGAGGCCCTTGATGCAAATGCTCCAGCAGAACAACCTTCCTTTGTCAGTCCACCTGAAAGGTGGGTGCAGACAGTAGTTTGTCCTTTGTATGATTCTGTGATAAAAAACAGTCTCATACTTGAATGGACGGGTGCATGCTTACTTGTATGTTATGATTGAGAGGTAGCTGATCCCTCTATGCTCCTGTCTTGATTTACCCTGTAAATGATAATCATTGCAATTTAGATTATATAAACTTGTTATCTAGCTAAAATTTGTTTGCATGTCTTTTGGTTTCAAATAGTCTTGTTGGCCAGCATATAGAAAATGTGTCATCCTCACATGGCAAAGGAAAGATAACAAATTCAGAATTTGAATCAAAAGTTTCAGCAACTGAACAGGATGGTGGTGATCCAAAATCTGCATTGAATGCTTCAGATAATTTAAAAAATGAGGTAGGTGTAAAACTTGTACCATCTCCTACTTTATTAAGCAATGTACTTTTATTAATAGTTAATTTTATAGTAATTTGCTAACCATATTTGCCATGCGATCAGGGTAATTGAATAATTAATGCCATGTGTAAAACTGACACGAGAGCAAGTGTACTTCAGGGTACCTACTGCCAATATACTGTATAGAGAGAGTTGTTTCAGGTATGGACTCTTATATGTATCTAAATAAAGTCCTTATTTAAATAATTTCTTAAGATAGCTATAGAGAAGAAGCTATAACTATTAAATTTCTTCAGAATATAAGTTAACTCAATAATACAAGGTGAAATTTAGGTTCTTCCAGCAGAATGATTAAGGGGACATTTTACCTTTGTTTATTTGCTCAATTTATTGTTTATATTCTTTGCTTCCCTTCCCACTTTTGATTTGTAGGAGCTCTTTAAAGTTCGTAATAATCCTTTGTTGGCTGAACATGTTGCATACACTTCTGTCAGTCTGTAGCTAATTCATCCATATAGTTTATGATCTTTTGATGTATTTAATTTTTTATTTTAATCTAACCAAATGTGCAAACATGCATTCTGCATTTTGTTAAATCTTTTATTACTCTGAGTCATAAAGCTGTTTTCCTTTATTTTCTTCTAAAATTTTGAAGTTTTGCTTTTTATATTTACATTTTTAAAGTCACCTAAGATTTTTATGTATAGGGTACTTGTTAAGGATTTTATGGAAACAATGTATTACATCTTTAATTAGTTAGCTTCCTTTAATATATGTATTATTTAGACTTACATTTTAAGGTAGATATACTTCAGCTAGAACATTTTATTAATTTGTAAAACGTGTGATTGTTTGCCAACAATATAATATAGGGTGTTTTACAATTCATGCTTCTGTTGCCAACATGTGGTGCTTAGGTTAAAAGTATGAATTCTTTCAAGAGAAACTCAGCTTTTAAGTAATTCCAAATGTTTGTTTTCACCTATTTTTTTCTAAAATGCTATTATTCATTTTAAAAATCAAGGCTTTTAATTAATTTGACAGAAGCATTTGTAACTTTTGTAATTTATTAGTCTGTGTTCTTTGAAAGTTGAAATCTGTTCAATTTTGACAATCCTTTCAGAGTTCTGATTATAAAAATCCAGGAGAAATTGACCCTTCATCTGTAGCAAGTCCCAAAGATCCAGAAGATATTCCAACATTTGATGAATGGAAGAAAAAAGTTATGGAAGTAGAAAAAGAAAAAAGTAAGCAAGCTCTGGGATCCCCCTCCTTTTTTTTTTTTTTAATTGAAGAAGATAATTTAAATTTGTTTTTCTCTTTTAAATTGCTGATATAAAACTTGCTTTTGAATGTTTTTAAGGAAGTATTATCTTTCTGTCTATAACCCTAATGTAAAGAATTCTTAACTCTGACACTTATTCCACAAGGACAAAAAGAAAATATAGGAGTTTAATCCAACTCTATTTGCAGTAAATTATAAAGGTAGTAGAAGCCCTGGTGGTGCAGTGGTTAAAGCTCTCAGCTGCTAATTGAAAGGTTGGTGGTTCAAACCCACCAGCTGTCCCTTGGAAGAAAGATGTGGCAGTCTGCTTCCATAAAGATATACAGCCTTAGAAACCCTATGGGGCAGTTCTACTCTATCCTGTAGGGTCTCTGTGAGTCAGAATGGATTCGACAGCCATGGGTTTGGGTTTGGATAGGAGTAATAGAGAAAGTAGAAGTGACAATTTAAAGGCTGTAATCATTCTGATTTGTTAAGGCTTTGTGACTCAGAACCTCCCATCTCTCAATTTTTCTTTAATTAATTGAGATGAAAGCCACTGCACTGCCTTCTTTTATCTTAACCTAATACAGTAATTTATCAAAATGCATTTTAATTGATGTTAAAACTATATAATCATACATAGGTAAATTACACATGGGTAATCAACAACTAAGGATTCCTGGTGGCTAAACGGTTAAACACTTGGCTGCTAACTGAAAGGTTGGCTGTTTGAACCCACCTAGTGCCTCTGTGCCAGAAAGTCCTGGTGGTCTGCTTCTGTAAAGATCAAAAACTAAAAATAAACCCATTGCTGTCGAGTTGACTCTGACTCATAGCAACCCTATATGACAGAGTACAGCTGCCCCATAGGGTTCCCAAGGCTGTAAATCTTTATGGAAGCAAACTGCCACATCTTTCTCTCATGGAATGGCTGGTTACATTTCAGTTACCATGAGCTCTTAACCACTGCACAACCAGGGATCCTTCCATAAAGACTACAGCCAAGAAAACTCTATGGAGCAGTTCTACTCTGTAACGCATGGGTTCAAAATAGACTCAACGGCACCCAACAACAATAATAATCAACAACTACTTGGAAAGTTACACCTTTAATAGAATAAAAAGTATATACAAACAAGCTATGATTTTTATGTAAAATCTTCATTTTGTGAGTGTACTATTTAGACATAAATCAAGTAATACGGACTTTTGTACTTAATTTGTTTATTGGAGATATTTGAAAGTGATTGAGGTGAAGCATTTTGAATTTCTAATGGGTTTTTAAAATATTTTCATAAGCATTAAAACCTGTCCTTGTCTAGAAGGCACCTGTTAATTTTGAGAGCAGCTGTACTGCTGAGGGTACTTTCAGTTATAATCACTGTGTAAATATGTGTATAATAAGGTTTGTCTGCAGGTCAGTCTATGCATCCATCTTCTAATGGGGGTCAGCATGCCGCCAAAAAGGTCCAGAAAAATCGAAACAATTACGCCTCCGTAGAATGTGGTGCCAAAATTTTGGCAGCTAATCCAGAAGCCAAGGTATGTGAGTGTAAACTAATAACTTTATTAAATGTAGGCAGTGGATTGTTTGCTGGGGGCTCTATTTTAGCGTGAGCTGTATTATTTATTCAATAACAAATGCAGGATTTTGCCTTTAAAGATACTTTCATGTATGACTTCTTAATTATATTGATTGACACATTGCTCCCTGTTTTTTAGCTCTTAACACCTGTGTGACATTTAAAAAGGAAATAGTTAATAGAAAATGATTTTTTCTTTATTGTAACAGACGTTGAATTTGAAATGTTTTGTTGTAAGGCTAATTTAGCTCTGCAACCCTACTGGTAAATTTTAGCCACTTTAATTTTTTTTTTTTTAAATTAAATGAGTGTTCCAAAATCTTAGGTGTATTTTAAGATGTAAAAGTATAGAAATTCTAGAAAGCTTCAGAGGTGAAATAAATACACTATTATTTTTACTTAAGTAATCAATACCCTCCCCCCTTTTTAAATAGAGCACATCTGCTATTCTTATAGAAAATATGGATCTTTATATGTTGAATCCTTGCAGCACTAAAATTTGGTAAGTAATATAAAAATTTTAAAAGCACATTCTGTATGTGTACATACTATGTTCCACTTTTATATTAGGGTTAGTTTGATTTATTCATGTAATCATTCAATAAGCATTTTTGATTGATTGGTACCTGTACTGTGGTTCAATACTTAGCTCTTTGGTTACAGAATTGAAGACAAAATGGCTTTCCTTTTAAGAAGGTCACAAAAAACAATGACAGATCTGGTCAGACAATTACTAAGTAGAATAAAAAGTGCTATGGAAAGGGTATTGGTATTATAGGAACAAAGATGATATCTAAGGGGAGAAGGGGATGAGGGACGACTTCTGGGAAGAGTTAAATCCTGAGTGGAATCTTGAAGGATTCATATGAAGTGGCAGGTCAGGGAGCCAAAGGTATTCAGGAAATGTAAGCATAAGGGGATAATGCTAAAAAGAGCATATTTCTTCTGGACAACTATAGATAGAAACAACCTGGAGTAGTTCTTTTAGACATGACATGAATGAAGGCACAATTAGAGTAGTGGCAGAATATGAGGGTGTAAAGTTAGTTCAACAATATCCAGATACTGTGTATTAAAAAAACTAAAAACCAAACCCATTGCTGTTGAATCATTTCCGACTCATAGCAACCCAGATTAGAACTGCCCCATAGGGTTTCCAAGGAGTGGCTGGTGGATTTGAACTGCCAACATTTTGGTTAGCAGTCTGAGCTCTTAACCACTGTGCCATCAGGGCTCCCCAGCTTTTAAGGAAAAAAGAACTTTATGTTAAAGGTTATGTAGTGTAGCATTTTTTTTTTTTTTTTTTTTTTTTTTTACCAAAGCTCTTTGTATTTTATGTAGCATTTGTTTTCAATAAGGAAGTGACAAGATCTTACTGTCATTTTAAGACTTTTCCTCAAAGGATGGCCAACAGTAAAATACAATTGGAAGAAGAGGAACCAGTTAGGAACCTGTTATCATAGTCCAGGTGGGAAATGAGGGCTTCAACTAAGAGCATTATCAATTAGGATACAGGGAAGACAGGTATATTTGAAAAATATTAATAGCAGATAAAATTGACAGCTCTTGGTTAGTAATTGGATGTGAAGGAGAGAGTGGCATGTAGGAAATCTTGCAGAATTTTGGCTTCAGTGACTGGGTCTATGATTCTGCCCTTAATTAAGAATTTAGTAAAAGGAACAGATTTATGGGGGGAAATAATGTGTGATATGCCAATAGTTTTATTAATTACTTGATTTTATTACTCAAAAGCAGCTGTTTAAAAAAAGAAGTGAGGTAAACCACTGCCATTATATGATGTATATTGATACAAATATATATTTTAATTTAAGAGATACATTTTAAACCTTAAAAATAATGCTTGTTCTTTTCTGGAATAATGTGTACCTTAAATATATATATATATATATATATATATATATATATATTTAGGTTTGACTTGAAAATTAACAGTAGACTATTTAAGGATATTAAGGGATAATTTTAAAATCTTAATTTTTGCTCATACCATTTGGTCTGTAAATTGGATTTCAGAATGTGATTATTTGTTCATTTGAAATTATAATCAAAATTCTGTTTCTGAAGTTTTGTTTTTATTTATAAAAGCCTGTATAAACCAAAAACCAAACCCATTGCTGTCAAGTCAATTCCAACTCATAGCGACCCTATAGGAGAGAGTAGAACTGCCCCATAGGGTTTCCAAGGCTGTAAATCTTTACAGAAGCAGGCTGCCACATCTTTCTTCTGCGGAGCTTCCCACTGACCTTTCACTCAGCAGCTGAACGCTTAACCACTGTGCCACCAGGGCTCCTTAAAATCCTGTATAGTCAGTGACAGCTCAAGTTTTCATTCTCCAGAATTTTCTATTTCAAGCAAAGATAGGCTGGGATGAAGACATGAAGCATTCATTTTGCTTTATTCTGATTTGCAGAATAAGTGACCATAGATGCTTATGTATATGTTAATCTTTCTGCCAGGCAGTATGTATGTATGTATATGTATATATATGTGTGTGTGTTTACTGTATATTTTATTTTTTGCATGTTTATGTGTGTGTTTTTTGTTGTGTAATTAAAGAGCCTCAGAACATTTTAAACTAATTTCACCTAGTTTAAGTAGGTTGCCCTAAGTATAATAAGACTACACAGTCTCACTATAGCTTAATGAGCCTTAATATCTGGTAGAGCAAGTTTATATACCTCATCTTCTGTCCCTTTGTTTTTTGTTTTAAATTTTAGAATCATCCTGTCAAGTTGCACAAAAAATCCTGCTGGCATTTTTGCTGGAATTGTATGGAATTTATTTGGAGTCTCTAGATGAATTTCAGGATAATTAACATTTTAGGATATTAAATTTGCCTATCCATTCATTCATTTAATGTTTACTGAGCACCTGTTATGTGATGATGCTGGTGGTGGAATGAGATTGCTTCACAAGATAGACTGAGATCTCTGCTGCTGTAGAGTTTATATCAGTTCCTGATCGCTAATGAGATTGTGCATATTTTCCTGTCTATTTGCCATTCAGTTTTTCCTCTCTTCTGAAATGCTTATCTCGTCGTCTTCTCTGTTTTCTATTGAGATGTTTGTCAGTTTCTTATTCTCTAGTAGAAGTCTAGAGGTGATGTAGCTAGCAGTTTATCTTGTAGACTGGATACAGCTTAACAGTTTATCTTGAATATGATACTCTGGATAGGGGTAATAAATGTTGCACATATTTTCTCCAGTTTGTGGATTGTCCTTTAAATTTCTTTATAGTGTCTTTTGATGACTAGAAACTATTGTAATTTTAATATAGGTGAATTTATCTGTCTTATAAAGAATTGTCCTTTTTTTTGGTTTTTTATTAGCGATTGCCCCGTCTGAGGTCATAAAGATATTATCTTACATTTTCTCTAAACCTGAAAAATTTTGTACTTCACATTTAGGTTTTTAATCTCTTTGGGGTTGTTTTTTATGTGGTATGCAGGGGGAACTCATTCCCACCTGCTTCCCTTTTTAAAAATTTATCTAATTGTTTACTCAGTAGTTCGTACTCTGCCAATTTTTCAGGGCTCCTTTTATCAAAGTTTCATTATATATGCATGGGTTTGTTTCTGTACTCTTTGTTCCATTGGTCAGTGTATCATTGCCTGCAGTAACAGCACACTTTCTTTGGCTTTATGCATCTTATTATCTTGTAGGGCAAGTTTTTGCCCCTTATTTTTCTTTGGGACTGACTTGGCTATTCTCCTGCCTTTACTTTTTCTTACACACTTTAGACTTATCCTGTTGAGTTCCCCAAATAGCATACTGGGATTTTGATTGGAATTGAATTTTTAGATGACTTTCCAATATTGAGTTTTCTTATCTATAAAATAAGGTATATTTATTTAAGTTGTCTTTAATGTCTTTTAATAAAATTATTTTTAAAGATTTTCTGTAATGACATATATTTTTTTTTTTTTTGCTGTAACAACCTGACGCGGCCCTTGAGAAAATTATTGACTAGAAAACAGTGATAGTAGGCAATGTCATCATAGTCTTTAATTTGAAAGCAATGCTTTTGACCTTGAACATTAAATGTGATTTTTTGTAGCTGTTCTTTGTTAAGAAAGTTCCATTTTGTTGGTTTGTCAAGAATTTTTTATTTTTTAAATCAGTTTATCAAATGCTTTTTGTGCATCTCTTGGTTATTTGCTTCCTCTTTTTAGCTTATTAATGTGAGGAATCCCATTTATAAATATCAAATGATATATCATTCTTGAATTCCTGGGATAAATACAAACTTGGTGATGATCATTTGTATATGGTTTGCTAAAGTTTTTAGGATCTATATTGAGATTTGTTTAACTTTCTTTTTGTGTGTATTTTTTGTTTGGTTGTTTTTTGTGTGTATTGCTGTTAAGTTACACGGTTCTTATACAATGAGTTGGATAATGTACCTTCTTTTCATTTATTCTGGAAGAGTGTGTGCCAGATTAGAAGAATATAAGTCTGGCTGCACTACTTATTGGCTAAATGACTATTAGTTAGGACTTTTGATTGTGCTTCCTTAACAGACCAAATAACTGGTTTAAATAAGAAGTTTAATTTTCTCTGACATAAGAGCCTGAGCTGGTAGGTGAAAGCAGGGGTGTAGGGCTGCCCTGTAACACAGAGCAAGTCAAAGGGCCCACATACCTTCTGTCCTGTTTCTTTGCCGTCCCCTAAGGTGGTGCCCCTGCCTGCATTACTGAGATAATTTATTCCTGCCACGTCCTCATTCCAGCTTGTAAGGTGGGAGCAAGCAAACAGAGGGCTAGCAGTTTCCTTTTAAGGGCTTGACCTGGAAAGTGTACTTCTGCTCACATCTTATCACCCAAAACTAAGTAACATGGCCAAGGCTGAGAAATACATTCTTTGATGGGTGCGCGTATGCTTAGCTACATCTTGAGGATTCTGTTACTAAAAGAAAGAAGGGAAGAATGTGGGGTAGGCAGTTAGTAAGTATTTATCAAATGATTCTATAAAATGGAGATAATATCCCTGCACTTATGAGAATTAAATAAAAGAATGGATGGACCATCACTAAAATGGCATCTGACCCAGAGTAAACGTTCAGCAATTACTAGTTTGCCTTTCTTTACAAGCCTGTCCTGAAACCTGATTGTTTATACCATCTTCTGGAACATGGTTCTTTTCTATCCAAGATTAAACACAATGTTATTTTTAATGCTTTTTGACTTATTTAACATTTAATTGTCTTTATACTCTCATTTGATATGATCATTAAACATTGATTAAAGTGTTAGACGTCACAAAAGTATTTCTTTTCCCCAAGTGTCATCTTAAATACAGTTTTGTTTTACACACATGGAACCATATTTTTAATTTTTTTTCTAAGCAGCAGTTATTTTGTGGCATTTTTCCATTTCAATAAATGTAAGTCTCTAGATCATTTTTAATAACGGCTTTATTGAAGTATATTTGACATACAATAAAGTGCTCATGCAATAAACTGCAACATATCGAAGTGTACAATTTAGTAAGTTTTAACATTTATACACCTGTGAAACCATCACCACAATCAAGACAGTGAACGTATCCATCCCCTCCAAAAGTTTGCTTGTGCTGTATTGTAATTTCTCGCTCCCAACCTCCCTGCCCTAGCAATATAGGTCTGCTTTCTGTCACTATAAATTAGTTTACATTTTCTAGATTTTTATATAAATGGAATGTAGTTTCTAGTAGCATTTTTAATGGCTGCTTGGTATTTCCTTGTCTAGGTGGACCCTACTTTATTTATTAATCAATCCTCTATGCTGTACATTCAGATTGATTTTCCTTCCTCCCCCTTATAAACTGTGCTTTCAATAATAGCAAAATATAGATACGAGGGTAGACATCTGGAGCTGCTTGTCCTTAGGATAAAATTCTGAAGGTGTTTTGCTAAATCAAAGGCTGTTGTACCTTTTAAAGATGATATATGCCAAGCTGCCCTTGAGACTAGTCAGTTTATACTATCACTAAGCTGTTCCTGGTGAAACCATTCCTTCTCCAAGAATGAGCTTTGTCATTAAAAAGTAAGTTTTTTAGTTTAGTTGAGTAAGTTTTTTAGGGCAAAATGAGTATCTTGTTTTATTTATAGGTGTGTTTTTTCCCTCCTACTGGTGATACGTTATGGAGATACTTAAAGGTGTTCCCTGTGGATAACCCAGGCTGCACATCCTCCTTCCTTATATTTTAATGAGTTAACTTTTAACAGAAGTCTTGGTTATGCATACTGTTCAGTGTCATGTTTAATACAAACTGTAATTTTGGTTGGTTTATCTAAATAATTGTCTTGTGTTCTTTTTCAAGGTTTGTTATTGAACTTTGTGAACCAATTCAAGTAAAACAGCTTGATATTGCAAATTATGAATTATTTTCTTCTACTCCTAAAGATTTTCTGGTTTCTATCAGTGACAGGTAAATTCTAAATCTGGTTTCTATAGGATCTGTGGTAGATCTCCAGAATAAAAATTTTAAGAATGGGTCGCTCTTAGCTTCAGTCATTTTATTTTTTCTTTTAATGTATCAGTTTGTAATAGTAGTAATAGTACCACTGTAGGGTAGGCACTTGTTAAGCTCCTTACTTTCATTAACTCATATAATGCTTACAACAGCCATGTGATATTATTCACTTATAAGATGAAGAAGCAGACAAGGAGAGGTTAAGTAGCTTGTCTAGGTCACATGACTAGTGAGTGAAAGAGCTAAAATTCAGATCTAGACCTGTGTAACTTCTAAGCCCTTATTTTTAATCATTATGCTGTATTGCATCTGAATATTTCTTTACAAAGTTATTAAGAACAAACAAGTGCTTCATTTTATATCATGAGGTATACTTTTGTTAAAATAGATTTTGAAACCTTTTTTGTGTGCCTGTGTGGTGATAAAAGAAATATACATTGTAAAGAATTTGGAAGAGAACCGCAATCCTATTGACCAAAGATTATTATTGTTCTCATTCCTTTTGGTCTTTCCTATGTATTTATTTATTTATTAATTCTACAAGAAATTATTTAGTTTTTACTTCTTACATCCTGAGACTGTCCCTTTGTTTTAATCACACATTTTTAATGAGTACCTAATATTTTTCCCTAGGGGAGATGTTTATTCATTCCATAAGTACTTTCTGAGTGCCCACAATATGCCATGTAGGACACCATTATTTAGTTAACCGTTCTTCTATCATTGATCATTAACAGTTTTTCCAAGGTGTTTCTTCTCTCACCCCACACTCAGCGTTGCCTTTAGTTTTTGAAATCAGTTCTCAGGACCCTTTTGAGAATTCCGTTCCTTTTTCTGCCACTAGCCTTCCTCAGATTGCTTCCTTTTCTCTAAGCTGCAATTTTCCCACGTGCCAAATAGACGTAGCGAGCCCTGACAGACAATATCTATTTTACAATGTTTCTTTTCTGTTTATTTTTCCATCAACACTTGTGTTTATACTCTTCAGTATATGAAGAGTCATGCTTCCTTTTGCCAGGATAATCTCTTGGTTATTTTCTGTTTAAAACCTCCAGCTCACTTGGAAGCCCTGCAGACACCAAGAGATGGCTCTGGTCCTGCTTTTGCTTCTTCTTGTACTCCCTTGTAGTTGATAGTGGTGTGATTTTTGAAAGTCTTCCTTCCTAGTAAAGAGGAACCTATCAGTGTTTAGTTGGGAGAACAAAAAGCATTTATGTAACTCAAGGACCTGTCGTGTTTAAACTATGTTAGATCAATATGTTTGCCTGAAAGGGAGAAAATATATACAGAATACATTTTGAAGATGTGATGGAACCTCTGGATATATGGTTTATGATTTAAAAAAAAAGAATATATGTGTCTTATGTTTTCTAGATATCCCATAAATAAATGGATTAAGCTGGGTACTTTCCATGGTAGAGATGAGCGGAATGTGCAGAGTTTCCCTTTAGATGAACAGATGTATGCAAAATATGTGAAGGTAATGTTTACACATACAGGACTGTGTTCTCTAATGCATACATACCTGCCATTCATCCTTTTATAAATCAGAACAAGTAAGAGGAAATGTACTGCCATGTACCATTTAGTAAGATAGTTCTTACTTGGATATATTATTTCATAAGCCAAATATTGATACAGCCCCTTTTCAATAATTGGAAATCTAGGCCAGGTTTTTTGTTATTTGTGGCTCTGATGAAATTCCAAATTATGTCTTAGGTTTTTTTTTTTTTTTTTGAGTCTTTATGTCAGATGTCATCTTTATAGTATTGTATTTCTGTTTTGAAACCTAAATCATTGTTAATCACGAAAATCTTTAAAACAGATCTGATTTCTTATTAGAATATGATTCTTGGATAATTTGTTTTAATAGCCAATTATCTGGCATTATCATCAATGGGCTTTTGTCCTTTCTTTGTATAATCAAATGAAATATTCTGTTAAAATACCAGTTTCAAATAAAATAAACTTTTAAACATTTATATTCTGTATTCCCTTCTGCTTCCTCCATCAACAAATTAAGTGGAATTATAGGTATTGAATTGGATTTAGACAAAATAGAAAAAGTTTCTGCACCCCTCCCCTTTTCTTTAAAATAATAACAACACCTTAAAATAGGACTGTGTTGATAGTAAGACCTTTTGGAATGGCAGCAGCTCTATCTTCTTTTTCTTCTTTAAATATGAGAACTCATAGCTATCTAACTGTCTTCTTGGATTTTACTGTCTATATCTTTTTAAAGCATGTACTAAATTGGTTTTTATAAATGGATAAACTTGTAATATTCCTAGTCTAAGTATAAAAATGCTAAGTTATATTTTAAAAATACAGTCGATATTCTCAGTTAATGATTCAACAGTGTTCAGAAAAATGAAGATATATTTTCAGTTTCTTTTTAAGTGAGTACTGAAAATTAATGATCATTTGTATAGAGAGAGTACAGTTTCTATCCTGTGGGAAAAAAATATTAAAAATTATTTTCCAGGTGATACAGTTGTATTTAATTTTACAATTAAGGTAGTTCACGTTACTAAATAGTTCTGAGAATCATTCTTTATACCATCTACTTTATTAATAATGGAAGAATGTTTTATCAGTGGCATGCAAAATGCCATATTAAAACTCCCTACTTTGTCCTTTTTATGTTGGGAGGCTGTAGAGCATTTTGGTGTTGATTGGTTTTATAAAAAGCCCTCTTTGGTACAGTTGAGTCTAAAAAACAAAAAACATTTACTTCTGATTCTCATTTTATAGTGATAAGTTTAATATGCTTTTACTTGGATTTTTCTTATCCCAAAAGAACTAAATCCCAAATCTACAAACTACTTTTTAATACCTTATGTTTTAAGTAGATTGATACTACATATCTTTCAATTTTGTAGGTTATACTTGAAATAACATACCATATCAAAAATTCATGCTGT
The DNA here is from genome assembly GCA_030035585.1 of Dugong dugon. NCBI lineage: Eukaryota > Metazoa > Chordata > Mammalia > Sirenia > Dugongidae > Dugong > Dugong dugon. The sequence goes on from CM057462.1 coordinate 172,482,899, forward strand.
CCCTGAAACAACTTGTATACAATGTTGTACAAGTATAGATGTTTCATATTATGCTAGTTAATTTTTTATCAGTATGCATATACATAGATGTATATCCATATACGTATCAATGAAGTCATGTATAGGTATATACATGATACATGCTTACGATATTTAAAGTAATATTAAGCACAGGTTATTTCTTTTTTTGGTGGGGGGTGCTAAAGCTATTAAGTCAAATGACCTCTAATTCACTGCTAGTATTTTATGTATTTTATGTAAGAACCAATGAAATAAACCGGAGGTTATTTCTAGGTACTGTTAATTAGTTGGTTTTAGAATGCATTTATATGTATCAGATACATAAAATATTAGCAGTGAATTAGAGGTCATTTGACCTAATAGCTTAAGTGCCTCTTTCCCCACCAAAAAAAATACTTGTCATCATCAAGATGATTCTGACTCATAGTGACCCTACAGGACAGAGTAGAACTGCCCTGTAGGGTTTCCCAGGATGTAATCTTTACGGGAGCAAACTGCTACCATTTTATCCCGTGAAGTGGCTGGTGGGTTCAAACTGCCAACCTTTTAGTTAGCAGCCGAGCGTGTTAACCATTGCGTTACCAGGCTCATTCAATAACTTTAAAGCTAATTTATTTCAATACAGTTATTTAGAGTTTACCTTCTGGTTGTGATGGTAAAAATTTAAATCACTGCTTTGATTTCTGCAAAGACTTAAGAATATTACAATGTTATCCATCACAGTACATTGCTGTCTATACTTTAATTGTACAATATAATTTAAAAATATTTAAAGTTGGTTATGGCATGTTATCCAAACTTTTGAGCTGATTTTCTTTTCCTTTCTCTTGCTTCAGATGTTCATCAAGTACATAAAGGTTAGCAACCTTCTCTTTTGCAATATTGAATAACAGGGCATGACATATTAATGCATGGGAAGAAAGCAAAACTTTACAAGTATTGCTTTCTGGGGAAATGAGGACTTTAGTTTTAGAAATGTTATAATGAAAAAAAAAGCTGATGTGTAGTCTTAGGTAATCTCAGATGTGTTGTGTTGGCTTTCTGTTTCATGTGCTTTTATTCTTTAGGTGGAGTTTATATCACATTTTGGATCAGAACACTTTTGTCCATTAAGCCTCATAAGGTAATACAGAGCAAAATGTATTTACTGAATGGTTTTTAAAAATGTGTATGTGAAAATCCCACTATATTTAAAATGAAGAAATAATTTTCTGTTATATGAGTTTAATACCATAGATGTAAAGCTGGTAACCATTTTTTGTCTTGAATGTATTTTAGAGAAATGTCAAAATTTACTTTGTTAAGAGAAAATAACCTTCATTTTATATGTTTAGTGTGCTTCCTGTTTTGCTAAGATGATAAAATATAGAAATATTTTAGACTGATATAAAAACTTGGTCATTATATTTTTAAGTGCCTCAAAGATTAATTTTACATTTTAATAGAAACAGTGGACGACTGCAATATAAGGAGCAGTCATTATTTTGGAATCCAAAAACTAATGTCCCTTAAAACATGACCCAAGTTGATCTGTTTTATCATTTAATATGAAAAGAGGAATTGTTTCAATTTGAAAGTCTTTAATGAAATTATTGTTCATAGGGTGTTTGGTACTAGCATGGTGGAAGAATATGAAGAGATTGCTGATTCCCAGTATCAGTCAGAACGTCAAGAACTATTTGATGAGGACTATGGTAAGTAAAAGGAGCCCTGGCGGTGCAGTGGTTAAAGCGCTCAGCTGCTAACCAAAAGGTCAGCAGTTCGAACCCACCAGCTGCTCCGTGGGAGAAAGATGTGCCAGTCTGCTTCTGTAAAGATTTACAGCCTTGAAAACTCTATGGGGCAGTTCTACTCTGTCCTATAGGATCGTTATGAGTCGGAATTGACTTGACGGCAGTGGATTTTTGTTTTTGGGGTTGTTTTTTTTGGTTTATGGTAAGTAACTTTAAAACAGGTGACTATTATGTATGTCTTTTGCTTTTTAAAATAATTCTAATAGTAATGGGTAAGTATACGTCATTTAAAAAAATCAGTGTGATTATCTCTAGGCATTAGTTTGATTTGTTGTTTTTAACCCTAATACCAGCTTTTTCTTAAACCTGTCTTTCAATATGATTCTTTACTTTGTACATTTAGTTATATTCTAAGTTTATCAATCAGTTATTTGTAACTGGGAACCCATTTCCATAACATCACTGCTATGATTATTTCCTTATGCCAGGTCCAAAAGCCTGTTAAACTCATAAAAGTAACTGAAATAGTAGAATTGGGCATTAATTCCTTTGATTTGCACTGAACCTAAGAACAAGCTCATTGAGGGCTGAGCCTTTGAGAAAATCCTATGAGCATGAAAGGGAAGGAGAAGATTTTTTCTCCATTTCTGCTTTGTCGGGTCTTTATTTTAAGATGTCTTATTTTGGTTTTAACCATTCTAAATTTTCCCTAACCTAGTTTTCCCATCATTGTGAAGATGTTTGCTAGGGGTTGGTATAATACATTGAAAGCTTGAATAAAAGTCATGTAATATGGTTAAAGTTTTGGGTAAGCAGCAGAATTCTTTTCCTTGATTTACGTCTTTCTATTAAATGACTTCTGAATCTCATATTCTCTTTGTGAGCATGTTTTAGATGTCTTATTAATATTACAAAATATGTTATAAATGCCAGCTGACTTTGAGAGGACATAATTGGAGCTTTTAAAAGGTTATTATCGGAGATAGGTCTTAATGTAATTACTTTCATTTTCTCTTTAAACAGATTATCCACTAGATTATAATACTGGGGAGGATAAATCCTCAAAAAATCTTCTTGGTTCTGCTACAAGTGAGTATTTTAGGATTTTTCTATAATTGGTATTGGGTAGTCTACTATTAAAATGTTTCTAAGCTTTTTCATTTTGACATACATGGACATTTTGTTGTATAATTTAGGAGGTTCCCACTTCCAATGTTATACGTTCATTTGAAATCAGAGATTTTGAAAAGTATTTCTGTGGAAATAAAATAGGAAGAGAGGATGAAGAGAGAGAGGAGAGGGAAAAATGGAAGCATAGTAAAGGTGGTTTTTCTATTTTAATTAAGCACTCAATTTTTGAGGCAAAATCTGCCTTATAATAGAGAAGTGAGGATATGAATTTATTTGAGGAAAGAATTATTAAAGAGCTCCTAGACTTGGAATTGACTTGATGGCACCAGGTTTGGTTTTTGGTTTTTTAGACCATATGGTGGGAGTATTTGAGTAATCGTATACTGCATGGGAAAGGAGTTTGAATGAGAGTTTCAAGGCTGGTATGCATCAGTGAAACCCTAGCAGATGAGAATTTGTTAATTTATGGATACGGTTAGTTTCCTGTTTTAAAATATAAAGGCTATCCCTATCCATAATAATGAGTAACTAAACAATAATAGTAATAATAAGAATATAGTCTTTGTAAACCCAAGAAACAATGGCTAGGATACTAGCAGTTTAGTTTGTTGTTGGCATTCCAACTTAGTATGTGAGCCTAGTGGTAGTCTAGGTAAGGAGTCTGTTGGCAAGACCATTACCAACTGGCGCTTTATTATTAGAGTGTGTGTAGGTATATTTTAATGTGTTTATTGTTTTTGGTTATTCCTGAAACTGGCAGGGTTTTTCTCTTTATTTGGAGATTAATAATTGAATTTAAAAAATAAATTTATTAATAGGATTGATGACTTGTTGCTCACGCATTTTCCTTGTTGCTCTTAGTGAATTGAATTGCTTAAATCTCAGTCTCACTGTGAACATTGATTTTATAACTTTTAAAAATGCTTGACCAGTAGTGCATGTACTTAGCCTGATATTTCCTGTAGACACATTATTGGACTTAAGAGTCACTTCTCTTTCTTTCTATATTTTCTTCCTTCCCCTTTTCCCATCCACAGAGGACTTTGAACTTCAGTGGACTTTTTAAGGGATGGGCAGAAGAGTGTTAAAAATACCTTCATAAGGAAAATTATTTTATGTAACATTTCACTTTATTACGCATCAGCTCAGTGTTTATTGCTGGGCATCTGACTTTTTAGATGTTAGTTCCTACTTTTAAATAGGATTCATAGCTATGTAGTTGATCATGGTATAAAAATAAATGCCTTATTCACTGCTGTGGGGTATAGTTTTTTGGGAGTGAAAGGAATTATGCAGTTTTATCTATCTGTGTATTAATACTGTTGTTTGTGTCCTTAAATTTGTATTAAACAATTCTACATGTCAAGTAATAGTCATCATTCTACCACTTGCATAGCTGAATAATGCTAAATTGACTGTGAGGAAGCATCATTTTTGGGGGTCAGAAAATAGCCCAAGACTAAAATACCTCCAGCTTCTGGTGGTTACTGAAAAGTAGAGAGCACCTTAGGGAACTCATGCCTTACTATGCTTTTAGATACAGAAAACTGCTGCTCATGTTCTGGGTTTCCTTTTTCTGTCTTCTTATGTGATTAATTCCTTTTGTTGTTGTTAGCTGCTGTTGCAACTCATAGTGGCCCCATGTACAACAGAATGAAATGTTGCCTGGTCCAGTGCCGTCTTCACTATTGTTGGTATGCTTGAGTCCATTGTTGTCGCTACTGTTACTTTGAGTGCCTTCCAGTTTAGAAGTCTCATCTTTCAGCACTGTGTTGGACAATATTCTGTTGTGATCCATATGGTTTTCACTGGCTAATTTTCGGAAGTAGATCTCCAGACCTTTCTTCCTAATCTTTCTTAGTCTGGAAGCTCCACTGAAACTTGTCCACTATGTGTGACCCTGCTGGTATTTAAAATACTGGTGGCATAGCTTCCAGCATCATGACAACCTGCAAGCAACCACAGTACAACAAACTGACAGACAAGTGGTGGGATTAACTCCTAGACACCTTTAAAAACCTAGCTGTATTTCAATGGAGGATATCTCTCTGTTCATAATGACTTTTCTGACTAATGTACTATTTTAATTAATTAGACATAGAACATTCTTTAGAGCCTACTTTTTGGATCTTTGTCCTTGAAGGTATGATTCTTGGGACATGTCATTTATTTTTCTGTTTATGGCTATCGGGAAGAGCAATTCATTTACCTTCCAGTGTTCTACGTGTCAGAAGAGTTTGTATAGTGAAACAAGTTGGGTGGAGGGTGTCAGCTGAAGCTAAGTATGGAAAATTGGGTTTAAAAGGATCTCTTCCTCTTCAAAGTTTCAGAGACAGAGAGGCAGTGGAAGCTGAAGTGGTAAGACTTTGCCATCATAAAACTTGTAGACATGACCCAATGCCTTCTATACCTGTGTTCTTTTTTAGTCTTCTCTGAAGATTCTGGGCCTATTTTTGCCCTAGCTACCACCTCCAAGGTGGCATAACTTTAAGAAAGTATAAATAATAGAGTGGAATCAGGCCAAAGAGCTGGTCTCTTAGACTAGAACGTCCAAGTTTCACTATGATCCTTATTACTTTCTAAATTAGCTTGAGAATTGTCTATTTTGAACCTAATTAATTTTTCCTAACTTTCAGTATTTATACATTATCTCCAAAACAGAATTCTATTTTTTAAATCTTATTAATAACCCTTTTTTCCCTTTTTGCAACTAAGTAGTTAGTAGTAATAGGCAATATATGTCACCAGACATGGTCAGAAATGGCTATTCACACTGGTGCTTTCTCTCAAAAGAGGAAAAAATAAAACAAGCTATTCACTGTGTTTATCAGTGTTCTTTGAACCTAGCAAAATTTTTTCGTAGAGGTTAGATGGGCTAAGAAAGTAGAAATTTGCCAAATTTTGCTTTTGTTACTAAATAGCCCCTGAAATGATAATAAACGATATTTAAAAGAGGGGGGATAGTTTATTGTAGCTGCTAGCATTAAAATTGGATTGAGTGTTTGATCAATTTCAGAGAGCAGAAGTTGGTAAAAATCTTCAATTTCTTCATCTTTGGCCTTAGTGGTTGGTGCGTCAGTTTGAATAATAGTCATATTAACTGGTCTTTTCTTGTAGGTGTATGGATATTAACCTATCATTGACAGCACTGTACTTCAGGATAGTTCTTGCAGTGTTCTTTTTGATGATGAACGTGATGCCATTGCTCCTCGATTTATCATTCCTGGCATAGTAGACCATGTGATTGATTCAAAATGGCCAATACCAGTCCCTTTCAGCTCACGTATGCCTGGGATATCAAACTTTGTGTTCCATTTCGTTTTTCACAACTTCCAGTTTTCCTAGATTCATACTTTATACATTTGCAGCTGTGTTCTCATTTTGAGTCGTACCGCATCAGTAAATGAATGTCCTGACAGCTTGACTCCATCCAGTCATTAACGTTGACTCTACTTTGAGTAGGCAGCTCTTCCCAGTCATATTCTGAGTACCTTCAAACCTGAGGAACTCATATTCCAGCACTCTGTCAGACAACGTTCTGCTGTTTACTATTCATAAAGTTTTCACTGGCCAATTTTTTCAGAAGTAGACTGCCAGGTACTTCTTCCTAGTCTGTCTTAGTCTGGAAGCTCCACTGAGACCTATCCACCAAGGGTGACCCTGCTGGTATTTGAAATACCAGTGGCAAAGCTTTCAGTACACAGCAACACACAAGACACCACAGTATGACAGACTGACAGGCATGTGGTAGACACATTGATAATTACTGGTGATTGGAATACAAAAGTTGGAAACAAAGAAGGATTGGTAGTTGGAAAATACGGCCTTGGTGACAGAAATGATGCCAGAGATTGCATGATAGAATTTTGCAAGACCAATGACTTCTTCACTGCAGATACCTTTTTTCAACAACATAAGTGGTGACTAGACACATGGACCTCGCCATATGGAATTCACAGGAATCAAATCACCATACTTACACAATCTTTTTGCTGAGCATATAGTCCGAGAAGCTGGACTATATGAAGAACGTGACATCAGGATTGGAGGAAGACTCATTAACAACCTGCGATATGCAAATGGCACAACCTTGCTTGCTGAAAGTGAGGAGGACTTGAAGCACTTAATTGATGAAGATTAGAGACCACAGCCTTCAGTATGGATTACACTTCAACATAAAGAAAACAAAAATCCTCACAACTGGACCAATAAGCAACATCGTGATAAATGGAGAAAAGATTGAAGTTGTCAAGGATTTCATTTTATTTGGCTCACACTCAGCGCCCATGGAAGCAGCAGTCAGAAAATCAAATGATGCATTGTGTTGGGCAAATCTGCTTCAAAAGACCTCTTTAAAGTGTTAAAAAGCAAAGGACTAAAATGAGCCTTACTGAAGCCATGGTGTTTTCATTGGCCTCATATGCATGTGAAAGTTGGACGATGAAATAAGAAGACCAAAGAAGAATTAATGCTTTTGAATTATGGTGTTGGTGAGGAGTGTTGAATATACCATGGACTGCCAGAAGAACGAACAAATCTGTCTTGGAAGAAATACAGTCCGAGTTGTCCTTGGAAGTGAGGATGGTGCGACTTCATCTCACGTCCTTTGGACGTGTTATCCAGAGGGACCAGTCCCTGGAGAAGGACGTCATGCTTGGTAAAGTAGAGGGTCACCGAAAAAGAGGAAGACCCTCAAGATGGATTGACACAGTTGTTGCAACAATGGGCTCAAGCATAACAATGATTGTGAGGATGGTGCAGGACCAGGCAGTGTTTCGTTCTGTTGTACATAGGGTTGCTATGAACTGGAACCGACTCGATGGCACCTAACATCAACAACAACAGTATTAAAATTTAGGTTCAAGGTTGCACAAGTGGTTAAGCTCTTGGCTACTTATTGAAAGGTTAGATTCAAGTCCACCCTAAGAACCAGGGCCTCTTCTCTGATTATGAATACCACTTTGCCAGGTCAAGGGGCAAGGTTAACCTATAACCCTAAACTTTTAAAAAATCACAAATATCAAGCTTTTGTGTGTAACACTAATGGTTGGAGACAAGGTACCACTACTTTCTGGCTTTTTAGGTTATAGGACAAAATTATGTGAAGATCAAAATTATAACTGTCTATTAGCTATAAGGAGCACCGGTGGCCCAGTGGTTAAGTGCTCGGCTGCTTACTGAAGGGTTGGCCCTTCAGACCCACCAGCAGCTCCGTGGGAGAAAAGACCTGGCAATCTGCTCCCATAAAGAAACCCTATGGGACAGTTCTACTCTGTCCTGTAGGATCACTATGAGTCAGAATCGACTTGATGGCACACAAGAACTAGCTATAACCTTTAAAACAGCCTGGAAAGTCCTACTTCTTTCTTCCCTGAAACATGTATTTACAGTACTAGTTCCAAGTAACAGTACTTGGCTTGCTCCCATTTTTTTTTTAAATAATATTTTATTGTGTTTTTGATGAGAGTTTACACAGCACATTAGGTTCACATTAAATTTCTACACAAATTATTCAGTGGCATTGATTACATTTTCCACAATGTGTCAACATTCTTATTAATTCCATTCTGGTTGTCAAATGAGTTCTTTTTTTTTTTCCTTCTAAATTTTATTTATTTTGTTGTTGAGACTACACAGCAAAACATACATCATTTCAGCAGTTACTACATGTACAATTTAGTGATACTGATTACATTCTTTGAGTTGTGCAACCATTCTTACCCTTTTTTTCCGAGTTGTTCCTCCCCCATTATAATATAAACTCACTGCCCCCTAATGTGTCTATCTAATCTTTCCAGTGGCTGTTTTCAATTTGATCCCATTTAGATAGTTCTTAAAAGAGCATAATGCTCAAGGCAGATCTTTTTTACTAGTTAAGCTAAACAATTGTTTGGTTTTAAGATGACTTCAGGGGATGTTTTTTGTTTAAGGTTTAAAGATTATCCCAGGGCAATAGTTTCAGGAGTTCATACACTCTCATGGCTCCAGAAAGCCTGGAGTATGTGAGAATTTGAAATTATGTTCTGCATTTCCCCCCTTTTGATCAGGATTCTTTTATGGAATGTTTGATCAAAATGTTCAGTAATGGTAGCCAGGCACCATCCAGTTCTTCTGGTCTCACGGCAAAGGAGGCAGTTGTTCATGGAGGCAGTTAACCACACATTCCGTATCCTCCTCTTCCTAACTCTCCTTCTTCCTCTGTTGCTCCAGATGAACAGAGACCAGCTGTTGCACTTTGGATGGCCGCTTGCAACTCTTAAGACCCCAGGCATTACACAACGAACTAGGAGGTAGAACAGAAGCACTACACATCTTATTTGGCCAATTAACTGGGATGTTCCATGAAACCATGACCCTGTACCTCCAAACCAAGGAACCAAATCCCATGAGGTGCTTGGGTGTACATAAGCAGCCTCAGTTGTTGTTGTAAATATATCTATCACAGAACTTTTCCAATTCAGCTTTTTATAGGTGTACAATTTATTGACAGCAGTTGCAGTAATCAGCTGTGCAACCCTACCTTTAATGCGATTTTTCCCATCACTGTTAACTCCCCTTTCCTGCCTCCCTCCCTCCCCTGGTAACCACTGATAAACTTTCTTCTCTGTATATTTGCCTTTTCTTGTCTTTTTATAGAAGTGAAGTCACACAGTATTTGTCCTTTTGTGATTGGCTTATTTCACTGAGCATAATGTCTTTAAGCTCCATCCATATTGTAGCGTGTATCAAGGCTTCATTTCTCCTCCTGGCTGAATAGCATTTCCATTGTATGTATGTACCACATTTTGTTTATCCATTCTTCTGTTGGTGGGCACATAGGTTGTTTCCACCTTTTGGCTATTGTGAATAGTGCTGCAGTGAACATCGGTGTATAAGTCTCTGCTTTCAAGTCTTTAGGTAAATATCTAGGAGTGGAATCGCTAGGTCGTATGGTAGTTCTATTTTTAGTTTTTTGAGAAACTGCCATACTGTTTTCCACAATGGCTATACCGTTTTGCATTCCCAGCAGTAAAGGAGAAGTGTTGCAATTTCCCCATACCCTCGCCAACATTTGTTATTTTCTGTTTTTTTTAATCTTAACCATTCCAGTGGGAGTGAAATGGCATCTCATGGTGGTTTTGATTTGCATCTCTCTGATGGGTAATGACACTGCATTTTTTCATGCTTTTGGTGGCCGTTTGAATGTCCTCTTCTGTGAGATGTCTGTTCAAGTGCTTTGCCCGTTTTATGATTGAGTTGTCTTTTTCTTAGTTGTTGAAGTTTTATATATATTTTGGTTATTAGATTCTTCTTGGATATATCTTTTTTAAAGATATTCTCCTAGTTGGTAGCTTGTCTTTTCATTTTTATTGGTAAAGTCTTTTGATAAACAAAAGTTTTTAATTTAATGAGGTCCCATTTATTTACTTTGTCTTTTGCTGTTTGTGCTTTTGTTATTATACTAGATAATCCAAAGCTAGGCCTGACAGCATTGCCCCTGCCCGTTCTAAGAATTTTGTGGTTTTACTTTGCTGATTTAGGTCCTTAATCCATTTTTAATTTGTTTTTGTGTATGGTGTGAGGCATGATCCTGTTTCATTTTTCTGCATGTGGAGATCCAGTTTTCCCAGTACCATTTATTAAAGAGATTCTTCTTTCCCCATAGAATGGACTTAGCACCTTTTTCAAAAATTAGTTGACCATATATGTGTGGGTTTATTTCTGAACTCTCTATTCTGTTCCATTGGTCTATGTGTCTATTGTTATACCAGTGCCAGGCTGTTCTGATTACTGTAGCTATAAAAAACCAAACCTGTTGCCATCAAGTTGATTCCGACTCATAGCGAGCCTACATGATGGAGTAGAACTGCCCCATAGGGTTTCCAAGGAGTGGCTAGTGGATTCGAACTGCCAGCATTTTTGGTTAGCAGCCAAAGTATGTTTTAAAATCAGGAGGTGTGAGTCCTTCTACTTTGTTCTTCTCTTTCAACATTGTTTTACCTATGCAATTTTTCAGGGCCCCTTGCCATTCCACATGAAGTTGAGGATTGGTTTTTCTATTTCTGCAAAGAAGGCTGTTGGAATTTTAATCAGAGTTGTGTTGAATCTGTAGATTGCTTTGTGTGGTACTGATATCTTAACAATATTAAGTCTTCCAATCCATGAACATGGACGATCTTTCCATTTATTTAAGTCTTTAATCTCTTTTAGCAGTGTTTTATAGTTTTCGTTGTATAAGTCCTTCACATCACTGGTTAGATTTATTCCTAGGTATTTTATTTTCTTAGATTCTATTGTTAATGGAATTGTTTCCCTAATTTCTCTTTCAGGTATCTCATTACTGGTGTATAGCAACCCAACTGATTTTTGTTTGTTGACCTTGTGCCCTAAACTTTGCTAAATTCCTCTATTAGCTCTAGAAGTTTTCTTGTGAACTCTTTGGAATTTTTTGTATATAGGATCATGTCATCTGCAAATAGAGATAATTTTGCATCTTCTTTTCCAATCTGGATTCCTTTTATGTCTTTTTTTTTTTTTTTTTTTGCCTTATTGCTCTTGCTAAGACTTCTGTAATACTGAATAGAAGTGGTGAGAGCAGGACCCTTGTCTTGCTTCCAGTTTCAAGGGAAAAGCTCCCAGTTTTTCTTCATTAAGTATAATGTTGGCTGTTGGCTTTTCATATATCCCCTGAATGATATTGAGGAATTTCCCATCTATTCCCGTCTTCCTTAGAGTTTTCATCAAGAAAGGGTGTTATATTTTATCAGATGCTTTTTCTGTATCCATAGAGATGATCGTGTGGTTCTTTTCCTTTGTTCTATTGATGTGGTGTATTACGTTGATTGATTTTCTAATGTTGAACCATCCCTGTGTTCCTGGAGTAAATCCCACTTGGTCATGGTGTATGACTCTTTTAATATGCTGTTGGATTCTGTTCGCTCGTATTCTGTTGAGGATTTTTGCGTCTATATTCATAGGAGATACTGATCTGTAGTTTTCTTTTCTTGTGATGTCTTTGTCTGGTTTGTGTATCAGGTCCCAGACTTCTTGATGTGCTACCTTTTCCTCCCTCAGATCCTTTCCTGCTTTTTACATCTCTGTTTTCCATTGAAAGTATGATGAAAATCTTATGGATCTTTCATAAAGGCGACTAAGATGTAAATACCTATGTAGCCCCTGACAGATCTTAGTATTTTGTAATGAGAAATACATGATACTAAGGAATTAATTGCAGTGGAACTTCTGAGATTAGATTGAGAATGGAATTCCTTGTAATTAACGTCCTTTGTAATTACATCACATTACTGGAAAGAAGCCACCTTGTTCCCAGCACCAGCTTTTTATGGAGTTCTGCTGTGTTTGTAGTTCTCATATATCTTTGGCTACTTATGTAGATATGGAAGTTTGTAACACTTTTAGTCATCATCCAGATATCTTCCTTGGAAAGAGAGGCAGATTTATTAGCAAGTATACAAATTGCTCTATCTACAACAGGTAGAGTTTTATGACTTTGACGTTTAAATAATTTGCCCTATGACCATCCTTAAAGTGACTGACTGCTAACCAAAAGGTTGGCGGTTCGAAACCACCAGTGGCTCGAGAGAAAGATGTGGTAGTCTGCTTCCACAGAGTTATGGCCTTGGAAACCCTATGGGGTCGGTATGAGTCAGAATCGACTCGATGACAGTGAGTTTTCAGTGGGTTTGTGATCATCCTTGCACAGTTATTCACAAAAGAATTTGTGTGCTTTATAATCCACGAAACATTGCTGTTTTCACCAATGATTTTTTAAAAAGTCATCTAAGAAATGATTCTATGCAGTTTCACTTTGGCATTTAACCATGCTGCCAGTAAGTATAGAGCCCCGGAAGTACAATGGTTAAGAGCTCAGCTGCCAACCAGATAAGTTTAAAGGGGCCCTGGTGGCACAGTGGTTAAAGTAATTCATTGCTAACCAGAACGTCAGCAGTTAGAACCCACCAGCCACTCCTCAGGAGAAAAGATGTGGCAACGGGTTTGGTTGGTTCTCCCCCACCCCTTTGGATCATAATCTTTTTTTTTTAAACCTGCAGTAGTCACTGATTAGGAAACCTTTTGTTTCTTCAAGATTTTTTGTTTTTAACTTAGAAACTTTTTAAAGAAAAATAGCCTTTTCTATAAAATATGAATTTTGGTCTACCATTTCTTCCCTGTCCCAGTACAGGCTATATGTTGAATTAGACTTGAATTTTATAATATGCTTTAGTAAAATATTTGGGGAAGCTTCATAAAAAATAGTATATTTAAATTTAAAATACCTTCTGAACATAAACATTCAGATTTATGCTTTACACTTTTTGGGTGAAATATATTTGTATCCTATATTGGATTAAGATAGAAAGGTGAATAAAAAGGTAATTTGTTTTAAAAAAATGCAAAAAGACCATTATAAATGGTTTTTGACTGATATTAATTTATATGAGGATATTTAGGTGTTTTTTTTTCCCCCGATTGAAATTTGTTTTAGATGCCATTCTAAATATGGTGAATATTGCCGCTAATATTCTGGGAGCAAAAACTGAAGATCTGACAGAAGGTACCAAATCATTTTATGAGTCTTTAAAGAGTTGATACTCCAGGGGTCTTTTTAGTGGAAAAATCAATCAATAAGCCAAGCATTTGACTTGTCATATAAAAATATAGGACCCAAAGGAACTTTCCTTCTTCTATTATTCATAGTTTATTTGAATTTCATAAGTTCTTTTTTTTTTTTTTTTTTTTTAAGAAGAAGGACCTTGTTTATATGAAACTCATGAATTTGTTTTTTGGCTCTTTCCTGCTGTAGGAGAAAATGATTTTCTTCCTTATCTCTTCACTGAGGTTTTGATGCCTTAATGGTACTTGAGTACATTTTCCTTCACTATCAAGAAAAAAGTCTTGCCCTTTTTTGTTTTTAAAAATCCTTATTAGTTAAACTTAAAATGACCCATTTATTTCCTCTCATTCTCTTTAATAAGTCTATCAGGTGTCTAGAAGGCATGTAAATCACGTACATTTACATAAAATTCATAGTCATCTCATTTTAATTATCTGAGAAGCTGAGAAGGAGTATGCAGTTCTTGTAGTTGCGAATTTATACAGACTTTTTCCAAAAGAACTTAATTTTTCAAAAAGTCTGCAGTAGCAACATCATTTGACTTTTTTCTTTCTCCCCTGAGAAAGTAATTTGTTACAGTGAAATATTTTCATGGTACAGCTTTATAAAATTGAACTCAACGTGGGCATCTTTCTTAAAATAGGAAATAAAAGTATATCTGAGAATGCCACTGCCACAGCTGCACCTAAAATGCCTGAATCAACTCCTGTTTCAACACCTGTTCCATCACCTGAGTAAGTTATATTGCGATGTTAAATACAGTTCTATTAAAATGGAGATCTAAATATACTAGTACAAAAAAAGGTACTTGTGATTTGCTTGTGAAATGATTATCTCTAGAAAGCTCTGAATCATAAGGCAGACATTCTGTCATTCAGTCATAAGGCGACTTCTAACATTGCTGAGTTGCTTTTCTTCCCATAACTGTATATGGATGCTAGGCATACACATTCTGTTTACTCGCCTAAGGAAAAAATAAATAGGAATGTAAATTTTGTGTTGCGTTAAATTACCCCCACTTTATTCCAGATCAAACATTTGTTGTTCTGATACTATGTGTTACTTTAATTATCCCCCACATGGAGTCTTTTCATCATTGCAAATAATTGACCTGACTGTGCAGATATAGGATTAAGGATACATTTTAAAAGCCTGTCATTATTAAGTTCAAGCTTAAAAGCATTTATTAACTACCTGCGGTATGACTAGATAGCTATCAGGGGTTCCCAAAATAGCTAGAGCAGTGGTTCTTAAATTATATGCTTGTCATACATCAAACTCTTAAACGGTGTTTCATTTTTCAAACTGAACTTTCCCCAGTTTGTGGTGGGGCACTTTGGGGTAGCGATGTATGTAGGTAGGTAACAGATAAAATATTCTCATTTTTTTTTGCTAGAGATTTTTTTGGTACTTGCTACTTGTTATCTATAATGATGATTTAGATAATTGGGTATAGTTGTTATAGATTTAATTTATTTATATTTCATTAGATATACCCCCTGTAAACTTTTGAAAGCCCTTTCATTCAGAAGAACTCTACTTAAGAAAATCACATATTTGAATATGAAACAGTTCAAGGTAGTATGTAATGAGATCTGCAGTGGGTATGCTTTGAACTGTAATTCCTGAGTACCCTATGAATTAAAAAATGAGATTTTATGCTTTGAAGGTTATAGTGACAAATGTGCGTTCTTCTGTTTTGATCCTGAAAGTGACTGAAGATATTTTTTTGGGTGATTCGAGAAAAAAAATAACAGCATTATGTGTTACTGATTCCTAGAAGAACCTTAAGAAATCTATCGGTGATAGAGACATTTTTGGTGTTTCTAATTACGTGTAATTGTGATTGCTGTTCCCAACTTTGTAACTAGCTTCTTCAGTTAACACATAATATTTCTAATTTTTCAAAACTAAATGAAATTAATTACATTTTATACAGATGCACACAGATATTTGTTGAAAAATATAATCAGCAAGCTATGTAGCAGTTTTTACTTTTCCATACTTGAGTTTAGTTTTTAATATTTTCCCGTATTTGTTTACTTTTTAACTTAATGTTTCTTTGTTTCTGTTTGTCTTAAATTCTTTTAAATGATTGTATAATAATCCTTTGAAGAAAATAAATAGAAATGAAGGGATCTATAATAGAGTGTTAAGTTAAAGTTATTGTGAAATCCTGGCTTATTTTTCTTTTCCTAGATTGAAGAGTTTTGTTTTGTTTTTCAAGTACAGCTCTGATTGGGGTGTATGTATGTGGTACATAACTTATTTTTGACTAAATTAATTTAATTTTGTTTCCCCCCTCCCCTTCTTCGCTCCTTTTTACTGTCAAAATTTATTTTGTATATAATAAGAGAAATAACACCTTAATATATAAGAAATGATAGAGACTGTATACACATGTATTTCTTCTAATAATATGTTAGTTTTGTCCATTTACTATTTCACTGTCAACAAAATGACAGCCTAGCATTTAGATACTCTCTACTTTTTACCTTCTTCCATCATTGTTACTGTGATGTTAGTCTTTGTTTGAAGACATTTCCTGGCACTCTTAGTGATTTTTCAGGGTAGGGAGATTTGTGTGTGAAGCTTTTTTTTTTTTTTTTATTTGTATTCAAATCATTTTTTCAGATTGCACCTTTTGTGCTGTAAGGCTGCACCTAGAAATTATCTTCATCTTGAAAGGGGCCATAGGCGTTATAATTTACAACACTGTTCCCACAAGCTCCACCCCCACTCCAGAGCCCAAAGATGGAATTGAATTAGTGACACTATTAGTTTATTATAAGCCAGGATTCTACTTAAAGTGGTTAAATATTTGTGTTTAGAAAATTAGCCTAGAAGATATTAAGATTACTTTGGTGAGGAGGATATGTTTCTTCTCCCTAAAGCAAATAATCTCGTGTACGTGCACACATGTATGCGTTTGATGTTGTGTTGGAGTTCCTAAAATTATCTTTGACAAATCTACCTACCTTTTGATTGTAGGATATTCAGCCACAAGTGCATTCATAAGTATTAAGAATCTTGGATTCTGGTTCTAGCTCTGAGGCTTAAAAGCCTTGGACATCTCAATTTTTGATATATAAGGGGTGGTGAGGCTTGTAAAGATTTGGTAAATATTTATGGGGGGAAAGGCATAATATACATTCAGTGTGTGGAAGTATTCCCATACAAACAGAGATTAAAGAAAAGCAAGTCTGATATGGTAAATATGGTGGTTTGAAGCAGATGGCTGGTCACTTGATAAATGGTCTTTCTGTTACCATTTTTGAGCATTATTTGTATTTACAATGAAAAGGTACTGAAGGGGGAAAATTCATCCAAAAACTATTTGAGTTTCTTCTGTACTTCAGCCCTTCTTTTGTGTATGATACATTTATTTTCCTTGAATATAATTTTAACTTTTGATTTCTAATTAACATGATTTGTAACTATGATATATATTTCTAGGTTTGTAACCACTGAAGTACATATACATGAAGTAGAGCCATCAACACCCGATACAGCAAAAGAGAGTCCCATTGTACAACTAGTTCAAGAGGAAGAAGAGGAGACAAGTCCATCTACAGTGACCCTTCTGGGCACTGGTGAACAGGAAGATGAATCATCACCTTGGTTTGAGTCAGAGACACACATATTTTGCAGTGAACTGACCGCAATTTGTTGCATTTCTAGTTTTTCGGAATACATATATAAATGGTGTTCAATTAGAGTTGCCCTTTATCGGCAACGCAGCAGAACTGCTGTGAGAAAAGGAAAAGATTATCTTCTGTCACCTCAACCACCATTAATGCTTCCCACAGAATCAGTGGACAGTTCAGTATTGCAACCTCCGAGTGGAGAATTGGACAGTAAGAGTATGGAAGGGGACACTGAAACTGTTGTTCTAGACGACTTAAGTAGTATGCACCAAAGTGATTTGATCAATCACACTCTCCATGCAATTGAACTTGAACCGAGCCATCCTCAAATTCTTTCTCAGTCTCTTCTCTTGGATATCACTCCAGAAATCACTACATTATCTAAAATAGAAGTAAGTGAGTCTGTTAAACATGAAACAGGACATACACCACCACAAGTAATTCCCCAAGAGAGTTCTGTTGAGGTTGATAATAAAACAGAAAAGTCTGAGAGTTCTAGTTCTATAGAGAAGCCATCTGTGATCTATGCAACAAGTAAAGTTAATGAATTAACAGATAATATTGTAAAAGAAGACATAAACTCCATGCAAATTATCACAAAGCTATCTGAAACAATAGTGCCACCTATAAACACAGCCACTGTGCCAGACAGTGAAGATGGGGAAGCCAAAACGACCATAACTGACACACCAAAGCAAATTTTGACTCCTGTTGTGGATTCTTCTTCATTACCTGAAGTGAAAGAGGAAGACCAGTCCCCAGAAGATGCTCTTTTGGCTATTCCTGGATCGAGTGGGTTACAAAGGACAGCTACAGATTTTTATGCTGAATTACAAAATTCTACAGATCTAGGATATGCTAATGGAAATCTTGTACATGGGTCAAACCAAAAGGAATCAGTATTTATGAGACTTAATAATCGGATTAAAGCCTTAGAAGTTAACATGTCTCTCAGTGGTCGCTATCTGGAGGAGCTTAGCCAAAGGTATGCTTTATTATGAATTAGCACGATGCACAGTTTGCATGGTGAGTTAGGTAGTATAGTATGATCCATGACTGGGCTGAGAGGATTTAACTATCTCATAATAATAGTAAGCACAGTTTTAGCTGGAGAGAGGAAGAAAGAATGGATTTTCTTTTTTTTTTACGTTAAGTAGAGCCGACTCAGTTGACTCAACACTTGTTATTAGGCTGATAACAGGTTTGAATTACCTGTACTCACCTTCTCTTCTGTTGCTTCACTTTAGCCACTTTTAATATTTAATTTTCAGAGACCTCATGAGAAAAATTACAGTGTATAGACTTTATGGCTCTTAGTAAAACTTGGACCAGATTTCATTTAAGAGTTTGGACAAGTGAAGACTAGATTGGACTGACCTGGATGATTAGGCAACATTTGCACTCAAACAAGTCCTGTAGCCCTAGTTCTAGTTGTGGTAATTTGTGCTTTTGTGCTCATAAGTGCCACAGGCAGTGCTAGTATGTTTATGCCTGGTTAAGACCCCAGAGGCACAGCTCTCCATTTTTAAACCTGTTTACTTTTTTTTATTACTTAGGTATTCAGTGTCCTTAGAGCTTTTCCATCAACAATTTTCAACCACCTAGGCATCAAGTGGAGCCCGGTGGCGCAGTGGTTAAGAGCTCAGCTGCTAACCAAAAGGTCAGCAGTTTGAATCCACCAGCCGCTCCTTGGAAACCCTATGGGGCAGTTCTCCTCTGTCCTATAGGGTCATTACGAGTCGGAATCAACTCGGAATGGGAGGCATCAGTTGTGTAGAGTTCCTGAGAAACCACCTTTTTCTACTCCTCCAAATTGAAATGCTACTAATGAGATGTCACTAGGGTAGTCTTTATATTGTAAGGGGGGTTTCTTCCTAATTCACACATATCATTTACTAGGAAATTTTGTGTATATGTATGCATATACACTTAGCTACTTCATACCTGCTCTTGCCTCTTCCCCCCTTCCTTTCTGGCCCCAAGGGAATCACAGAAAACACAAAATATTAGCAAGCAATAAAATGCATAGAATTGATATTGAGCTAGGAAATACCTTAAGGGACTTCTTTATTATGCCTTTGCAAGTTTTCCTGCATCACACAGGCCTCAATAAGAGTCATTTTAAGAAAAGTGGATTTGTCTCGTATATCACTATCAGGAGGCTATTTCCAGTACTAAATGAAATACTAAGAAATTAAAGCTAATTTAAATAAATTCCTACTCCACAGGTACCGAAAACAAATGGAAGAAATGCAGAAGGCTTTCAATAAAACAATAGTAAAACTTCAGAATACTTCAAGAATAGCAGAGGAGCAGGTTGGTTATCTTCATGCCTTATTTTTTTGTATAAATTTCCATTTGCTTCTGTAGGACCTCACTGGTAAGAAGGGGAAATGCTTTATTTTTTTCTTTGATAGCTGATGATTAAACCTGCTTTATAGTGTCATGCTTGGAAAGTTATCTAGCTATTAGTATCAATATCTCCTCTAGAGAAGATGTTCTTAAACATTGTTCATTCATTTTTCTATAGACATTTATTCTGAATGCTAGATGCTGGGGATACAGAATAGTAGAAATATGATTTTTACCCTCAAAAAAATTCATAACCTAGTAGGATAAAAGAGATGTGAACAGATAATGACAGCAACAACAAAAAAAATGTGATAGCATCATATAATACAGAAGAGGTGCTGTAGGAGTTACATGGACAGAGATGGCTAATTCTGGCGTCTACTATAAAAGCTTTTTTTCCTGGAATATCCACCGTGATCAGACTCCTGACATTTTTTTGTTCAGTACTTCATTTGTTTCAGAGAACCCAAGGGGTTTAAACAGTGGGATAAATTTGATTATAAGAAATCCCAAGGCCAGCATGTCTAGTGTGCAAGATTTTCTTTAGGGTATATCTAATCCATTTCCATCTAGTTGATTCTGACTCATAGTGACCCTGTAAGACAGAGTAGAACTGCCCAGTATGGTTTCCAACTCTGTAAATCTTTACGGAAGCAGACTGGCACATTTTTCTCCCAAGGAGCAGCTGGTGGGTTCGAACTGCCAGACTTTTGGGTTAGCAGCCAAGCCCTTAACCTCTGCACCACCAGAGCTCCTTGAGGTATATCTAGGAGTGGGATTTTTGATGAAGATTTTCAGTTTTACTAAATAATGGCAGATTAATTTCCAAGTTTGTACTAATTTATTTCCACACAACAATTTGAGAGTTCTAGTGGCTCCATATCCTCGTCAATACTTAGAATTGTCAAACTTTTAACTTTTTCCAATATAATGAATATAAAATGATGCCTCATGGTTTTAATGTGTATTTTTCTTGATTGCTAATGATGGTGAACATCTTTTCTTAGATTTACTGGCCATTTTGTTTTCTATTAAATGCCCATTCTTGGCTTTTGCACTTTGTTTTTGTTTTTGTTTTTTAATTGCTAGGAGTTCTTGTAAGATATAGGGATCCAATTTAATGTTTCCTTTATGAATAATCACTTGTCCCAGCGCTACTTATTTACTAGTTCATACTTACCTCCTTGTTCTGCACTACCACCTCTCTCTGTCATAGGTAGGAAAACCGGATTGATACAAATGGGTCTATTTCTTGGTCTTTATTCTGTTCCGTTAGTCTTTTTGTCTATCAGTTTGCACATACCATATTATTGGATCATTGCTTTATGTCTGGATATCTTGCAGGGCAAGTCCCCTTCCCCACAACCATTCTTGTTCTTCTTTAGAAGCCATTTGACTAGTTTCATTCTTTGGCTTTTGTTTTAATCATCTAGTGCTGCTCTAACAGAAGAAACACCACAAGTGGATGGCTTTAACAAAGATAAATTTATTTCCTCATAGTGAAGTAGGCTAAAAGCCCAAATTCAGGGTGTCAGCTCCAGGGGAAGGCTTTTTCTCTCTGTCGGCCTTCTTGTCAGTCTTCCCCTGGACTAGGAGCTTCTCTGCACAGGGACCTTGGGCCCAAACGATGTACTCTGCTCCCAGCACTGCTTTTTTGGTATGAGGTCCCCAACTCTCTGCTTGCTTCCCTTTCCTTTTATCTCTTGTAAGATAAAACGTGGTGCAGGGAAAATAATAAATGTTGGAGAGGTTGTGGAGAGACTGGAACACTTATACACTGTTGGTGGGAATGTAAAATGGTACAACCACTATGGAAATCGATTAGCGCTTTCTTAAAAAGCTAGAAATAGAAGTACCATATGATCCAGCAATCCCGCTCCTTGGAATATGTCCTAGAGAATTAAGAGTCGTCACACGAATAGATACATGCATACCCATGTTCATTGCAGCATTGTTCACGATAGCTAAAAGATGGAAACAACCTAGGTGCCCATCGCGGACAAATGGATAAACAAGTTATAGTATATTCACACAGTGGAATACTATGTAACGATGAAGAACAACGATGAATCCATGAAACATCTTATAACATGGAGGAATCTGGAAGGTATTATGCTTAGTGAACTTAGTCACAAAAGGACAAATATTGTGTAAGACCACTATTGTAAAAACTCAAGAAAAGGTTTAAACACAGAAGACAACATTCTTTGTTGGTTACAAGGGTGGGGAGGGAGGGAGAGGGGTATTCACTAACTAGAAAGTAGACAAGAATTATCTTAGGTGAGGGGAAGGACAGCACACATTACAGGGGAAGTCAGCACAACTGGACTAAACCAAAGCTAAGAAACTTCCTGAATACAACCAATCATGTCAAGGGACAGAGTAGAGTAGTAGGGGTAGGGGTCTGGGGACCGTGGTTTCAGGGGACATCTAGGTCAATTGGCCTAACAAAGTTTTTTAAGAAAATGTTCTGCATCCCACTTTGTTGAGTGGCATCTGGGGTCTTAAAAGCTAGCGAGCAGCCATCTAAGATGACTCAATTGCTCCCAACCCATCTGGAATAAAGGAGAATGAAGAACACCGTGGACACAAGGAAAGTATTAGCCCAAGAGACAGAAGGGGCCACATAAACCAGAGACTTCATCAGCCTGAGACCAGAAGAGCTAGATGGTGCCCAGCTACCACAGTTACTACCCTGACAGGGAACACAACAGAGAGTCCCTGATGGAGCAGGAGAAAACTGGAGTGCAGAACTCAAATTCTAGTAAAAAGACCAGACTTAATGGTTTAATTGAGACTGGAGGCACCCTGGAAGACTTAGCCCCCGGGCTGTCTGTTAGCCCAAAACTAAAACCATTCCCGAGGCCAACTCTTCAGACAAAGATTAGACTGGACTGTGGGACAGAAAATGATACTCGTGAAGAGTGTGCTTCTTAGTACAAGTAGATACATGAGATTAAATGAGCAGCTCTCATCTAGAGGCGAGATGAGAAGGCAGAGAGGGTCAGGAGCTGGTTGAATGGACACGGGAAATCGGGTGGAAAGTAAGAGTGTGCTATCACAGTATAGGGAAAGCAAGTAGGGTCACAAAATAGTGTATGTATAAATTTTTGTGTGAGAGACTGACTTGAATTGTAAACTTTCACTTAAAGCACAAAAATTAAAAAAAAAATGGCAAAAAAAAAAAGGTGGTGCAGGCCACACCCCAGGGGGTGCAGGCCACACCCCAGGGACACTCCCTTTACATTGGATCAGAGATGTGACCTGGGTAAGGGTGTTACAATCCCACCCTAATCCTCTTTAACATAAAATTACAATCACAAAATGGAGGAAAACTACACAATACTGGGAATCATGGCCCAGCCAAATTGATACACACATTTTTTGGGGGACATAATTTAGTCCATGACAGCTTTACGATATTAATTTTAGAATGAACTTGATTATCTCCGTAAGTGTTTGGGATTGTGATTGGAATTGCAGCAGTCAATTTTGGAAGAACTGATATCCTAAAGATGCTGATTCTTTATGTCTTTGAAAATGGTATATCTCATTTAAATCTAATATTTTCAGTAAAAAAAATTCTTCAGAAATATTTTGCATATCTTGTTAGATGTATTGCTAGGTTTTTAATCCCTTTTATACTATTTTAAGTAGTATTTTAAAATGTTTATATTTTTGGTGCATGTGTAGAAACGTAGTTGATTTCTGTGTGTTAAACTCAAGTTCTTTTGGGGTTTTCTGTTATACAGTCTTATTGACTGCAAATGAGGTCAATTTTGGTCATAATGAGTTGGAGTCATCTCGATGGCACCCATCAACACCACCACCATTTTATTTCCTTTCCTCACTTCCCTCTTATCTCATTGGCTAGGGCTATACAGTGATGAATAAGGCTGGTGATAGTGGCCATCCCTGTCTTGCTGATTTTAAGGGAATGGCTTCAGTATTGCACCTTAAAATGTGATGCTTATTAATGAGTTTTTATAGTGTTATCAGCATTAAAAAAATTTATAGTTTTTTGAAAAGGTTATTTGGTGGTAGGGGATAGTGAGGTGAAGTGAGGTGAGTAAGGAGGCCTCAGGTTGCAGAGTTTGGTTGTATCTTACTTTCAGTTCAGGACACATTGTAATTGTTCCATACAAAGTTCCTCCCTTACTCCTTTCTTTCTCTCTCAACCCCTCACTCCTCCTCATTCCATCCACAGACCCAACACCCATCCTCCTCTCCCTGATTTACAACCATTCTATTCTCCTTAATATATATATCTTTGTAATATCATCTTACAAAACATTAGTTTTATATACTTGTATTTTTTTCTTAAAAAAATTTTTGTGTATTTTTTTTTAATTCTATTGTGCTTTAGGTGAAAGTTTACAGCACAGTTAGTTTCTCATTCAAAAATTTATACACAGATTGTTCTGTGACATTGGTCGTAATCCCCACATGCTGTCAGCACTCTCCCCCTTACCACCCCGGATTCCCGAGTCCATTTGTCCAGTTTTCCTGTCCCTTCCTGCCTTCTCGTCTTTGCCTTTGGGCAGATGTTGCCCATTTGGTCTCCTGTGCTTGACAGAACTAAGAAACATGTTCCTCACATGTGTTCTTGTTTGTCTTACAAGCCTGTCTAAACTTTGGCTGAAAGGTGGACTTCAGGAGTGGCTTCAGTTAGCAGGGTGTACAGGGGCCATAGTCTCAGGGGTTCCTCTAATCTCTGTCAGACCAGTTAGTCTGGTCTTTTTTGTGTGAATTTGAATTTTGTTTACATTTTCCTTCTGCTCTGTCTGGGACCCTCTCTTGTGATCCCTGTCAGAATGGTCGGTGGTGGTAGCTTCTGGACTCACGCTAGTGGAGGCTGTGGTCCATTAATCCTTTGGACTTATATTTTCCTTGGCCTTTGTTTTTTTTTTCATTCTCCTTTGCTCCGGATGGGATGGGACCAATAGCTGTATCTTAGATGGCCACTTGCAGCTTTTAACACTACTCACCAAAGTGGGATGTAGGACATTTTCTCTGTGAACTTCGTTATAGATGTCCCCTGAGACAGTGGTCCCAGCTCTCAGCCCCAGTAACTCCGTCCCTGAAGGTGTTTGGATGTGGCTAGAAAGCTTCTGTGACTTTGCCTTAGTCAAAGTGTCCTAACTTCCCCACTTCCCCTATATTGTGTGTTGTCTTTCCCCTCACCAAAGTTACCAACTATCTAGTTAGTGCTGTCTACTATCTAGTTAGTGCTTACCTCTCCCCACCCCTCACTGTCCTCTCCTTTGTAACCATAAACGATTATTCTTTTTGTGTGTGTAAACCTTTTCTTGAGTTTTTATACTTGTAGCCTCATACAATATTTGTCCTTTTGTAATTGACTTATTTCACTCAGCATAATGCCCTCCAGATTCATCCATGTTGTGAAATATTTCACAGATTCATCATTGTTCTTTACCGTTGCATGGTATTCCATCGTATGTACCATAATTTGTTAATCCATTCATTTGTTGATGAGCACTTAGGTTATTTCCATGTTTTTGCTGTTGTGAATAATGCTGCAGTGAACATGGGTATGTGTATGTCTATTACTGTGACAGCTTTTATTTCTCTAGGATATATTCCTAGGAGTGGGACTGCTGGATCTTATATTTCTATTTCTAGCTTTTTAAGGAGGTGCCATATTGTTTTCCATGGTGGTTGTACCATTTTACATTTCCACCAGCAGTGCATAAGAGTTCCAAGCTGCCCGCATCCTCTCCAACATTTGTTATTTTCTGTTTTTTTGTTTTTTGATTAGTGCCGGTAATGTTGGGGTGAGATGATATCTCATTGTAGTTTTGATTTGCATTTCTCTAATGGCTAATGATCGTGAGCATTTCCTCATGTCTGTTAGCTGCCTGAATATCTTCCTTGGTGAAGTGTCTGTCAGTATCCTTCGTGCATTTTTTAATTGGATTATTTGTCTTTTTGTCATAGAAGTGTTGAAGTATTTTATAGATTTTAGAGATTAGACCCTTGTTGGATATGTGGTAGCCAAAAAATTTTTCCAGTCTGTAGATTCTCTTTTTATTCTTTTGGTGAACTCTTTTGATGATCATGAGTGTTTAATTTTTAGAAGATCCCAGTTATCTAGCTTATCTTCTGGAGTTTGCATGTTGTTGGTTATGGTTTGTATCCTGTTAATGCTGTGTATTAGGGCCTCTAATGTTGATCATATTTTTTTTCTATGAACTTTATAGTTTTTGGCTTTATATTGAGGTCTTTGATCCATTTTGAATTACTTTTTGTGTATGGTTTCAGGTATGGGTCCTGTTTTCATTTTTTCAGTTTTGCCAGCACCGTTTGTTAAAAAAACTGTCTTTTCCCTGTTTAATGGACTTTGGTCATTTGTCAAAGATCGGCTGACCATAAGTGGATGGATTTACATCTGGGTTCTCCATTCTGTTCTGTTGGTCTGTGCGTCTGTCATTGTATCAGTATCATGCTGTTTTGACTATGGTGGCTGTATAGTGGGTTCTGAGATTAGGTAGTGTGAGGCGCCCTACTTTGTTCTTTATTTCAATAATGCTTTGCTATCTGGGGCCTCTTTCCTTTCCATATGAAGTTGGTGGTTACTTTTTACATCTTGTTAAAGAATACTGTTGGTATTTGGATTGAGATTACATTTGTAGATCACTTTGGATAGATATTGACATTGTCACAACTTTGAGTTTCCCTATCCATGAGTATGGTGTGTTTTTCCATTTACGTAGGTCTCTTTTGGTTTCTTGCAGTAATGTTTTGTGGTTTTCTTTGTATAGATCTTTCACGTCCCTGGTTAGATTTATTCCTGAGTATTTTATCTTTTTAGGGGCTATTATAAATGGTATTGTTTTCCTGATTTCCTTTTCGAAGTTCTCTTTGTTGGTGTAGGAATCCAACTGATTTTTTGTATGTTGATCATGTATCCTGCTACTGTGCTGAATCTTTCTGTTAGTTTCAGTAGTTGTCTTGTGGAAACTGTGACTAGGGACAGTTTTACTTCTTCATTACCAATTTGGATGCCCTTTATTTCTTTTCCTTGCGTTATTGCTCTAGCTAGGATTTCTAGCACCATGTTAAATAGCAGTGGTGGAAAAGGGCATCCTTGTCTTGTTCCCATTCTCAGGAGGAGTGCTTTCAGCCACTCTCCATTGAGAATGATGTTGGCTGTTGGTTTCATATAGATGCCCTTTATTATATTGAGGAATTTCCCTTCTGTTCCTACTTTATTGAGAGTTTTTGTCAGGAATGGGTGTTGGATATTATCAAATGCCTTTTCTGCGTCATTTGAGATGATCATGTGATTGTTTTGTTTTGTTCTGTTTATGTGATGGATTACATTGATTTTCTAATGTTGAGCCATCCTTGGATAGCTGTTTTGAATCCCACTTGGTTATGGTGTATTATTATTAATTTTTTATATGATGCCAAATTCTATTGGCTAGAATTTGTTGAGAATTTTTACATCTATATTCATGAGAGATATTCATCTGTAATTTTCTTCATTTGTTGTGTCTTTGCCTGGCTTTGGTATCAGGGTTATGCTGGCTTCATAGAATGAATTTGGAGGTATTCCTTCTGTTTCTATGCTCTGAAATAGTTTGAGTAGTACTGGTGTAAGCTCTTCCCTGAATGTTTGGTAGAATCCTCCAGTGAACCTATCCTGGCCAAGGCTTTTTTTTTGTTGGGAGTTTTTATTACCTCTTCAATCTCTTCTTTTGTTACGGGTCTATTCAGATTTTCTGTCTCAGTTTGTGTTAGTTTAGGTAGGTAGTGTGCTTCTAGAAATTCGTCCATTTCCTCTCAAATTTGTTGGAGTACAATTTTTCATAGTTTTCTATTATGATCCTTTTTTTTTTCAGTTGGGTCTGTTGTAATGTCCCCTATCTCATTTCTTGTGTGACTTATTTGCTTTCTCCTTTTTTCTTGTATCAATTTTGCCAATGCTTCCTCGATTTTTTCAGAGAACTAACTTTTGGTCTTGTTGATTCTTTCTATTTTTTTCTCTTCTCTGTTTCATTTATTTCAGCTCCAATCTGTATTATTTCCTTTTTTCTGGTGCCTGTGGGCTTCTTTTGCTGTTCTGTTTCCATTTGTTCAAGTTGTAGGGCTAACATTTTGATTTTGGTCTGTTCTTTTTTGATGTGTGCATTTATTGCTATAAGCTCACCTCTGAGCATTGCCTTTTGCTGTGTCCCAAAGGTTTTGCATGATATGTTTTCACTCTCATTTGATTCTGGGAATTTTTTGATTCCCTCTTTCACTTCTTCTATTACCCAGTTATTTTTCTAGCAAAGTGGTATTCAGTTTCCATGTATTTGATTTTTTTTTCCCTTGCTCTTCTTATTATTGATTTCTACTTTTATGGCATTGTCATCTGAGAGAATGCTTTATATTATTTCAGTATTTTGGATTTTATTGAGGGTTGCTTTTTGGCCTAAAATGTGGTCTATTCTGGAGAATGTTCCATGTGCGCTGGAAAAGAATGTATAGTTTTCTGAAGTTGGGTGGATCTATACGTGTATTTTTGAATTTTTTTTCTTTTTTTTTATTGTGCTTTAGGTGAAAGTTTACAGCTTAAGTTAATTTCTTATGCAAAAATTTATACACATATTGTTACGGGACTGCACAATCCTCCTTTCCACCCCGAGTTTCCCATGTCCCTCCATGCCTTCGCATCCTGCCTCTGGACAGGAGCCACCCATTTGGTCTCATGTATCTGCTTGAACTAAGAAGCACACTCTTCACGAGTATTATTTTATGTTTTATAGTCCAGTCTAATCTTTGTCTGAAGAGTGGACTCCAGGAATGGTTTTAGTTCTGGGTTAACAGAGAGTCTGGGGGCCATGGCTTCAGGGGTTCTTCCAGTCTCAGTCTTGTCTTTTTACTAGAATTTGAGTTCTGTTCCACACTTTTCTCCGGCTCCATGAAGGACTGTCTGTTGTGTTCCCTGTCAGGGTGGTCATTGGTGGTAGCCGGGCACCATCCAGCTCTTCTGGTCTCAGGCTGATGAGGTCTCTGGTTTATATGGACCTTTTGTCTGTTGGGCTAATGTTTTCCTTGTGTCTTCTGTGTTCTTCATTCTCCTTTGCTCCAAGTGGGTTGGGACCAATTAATGCATCTTAGATGGCTGCTTGCAAGCTTTTAAGACCCTAGATGCCACTCACCAAAGTGGGATGCAGAACATTTTCTTAATAAACTTTGTTATACCAATTGATGTAGATGTCCCCTGAAACCATGGTCCCCAGACCCCAGTCCCTGCTACTCTGTCCCTCAGAGTGTTTGGTTGTATTCAGGAAACTTCTTAGCTTTTGGTTTAGTCCAATTGTGTTGACTTCCCCTGTATTGTGTGTTGTCCTTCCCTTCAGCTAAGATGATTCTTGTCTTTGATCCATTTTGTGTTAGTTTTGTATATAGTGTGAGATATGGTTATAGGTTTATTCTTTTGATTGTAGAAATCTAGTTGTCCTCAGAAACATGTATTAAAGAGATGATTCTTTCCCTGTTGAGTGGTCTTAGCAGGCTTGTTGAAAATCAGTTGACTCAATTTTATTCCATTGGTCTTTATAGCTATCATTGTAGCAGTACCAGACTGTTTTGATTACCATAGCTTTGTAATATGTCTTGAAATTGGGAAGTATAAGTCCTCATATTTTGTTGTTGTTTTTCAAGATTGCTGTGGGTGTTCAGGGCCTGTTGCAGTTCCATATAAGTTTGAGGTTAGGCTTTTCCTTTTCTGCAAAGAACACTATTGGAATTTTGATGAGTATTGCACTGAATCTAAGATGTTAGTGATAACATCTTAACAATATTAAGCCTTCTGATCCATGAGTACAAATGTCTTTCCATTTATTTAGCTCTTCTTTTTCAATAATATTTTGTAGTTTTCAGTATACAAGTCTTTCACTTCCCTGGTTAAAGTTATTCCTAGGTATTTTATTCTTTCAGCTGCTATCGTAAATGGAATTGTTTCCTTAATTTCCTTTTTTGATTGCTCATTGTGATATGTAAAAACACAACTGATTTTTGTATGAGTTATGGGTACAGTTTTATTCTTTTGATTGTGGAAATCTAGTTGTCCCAGTACCATTTATTAACCAGCCATTTTACTGAGTTGATTTATTAACTTTAGTAGCTTTCTTGTGGATTCTTCGGAGTCTTCTATATATAGAGCATCATGTCATATGCAAAAAGGGATAGTTTTACCTCCTCCCAATTTGGACACCTTTCTAAAAAATCTATTTATTTTCCCTAATTGCTCTGGCTAAAACTTCCTGTATAATATGAGGAATGGGCATCTTTGTCTTGTCCCTGTTCTTTTCTTTTTTGTAATAGAGAAATCTCAGGGTTTTTTGTTTTTATGATTTAGGCAAAAGTTTACAGAGCAAATTAGTTTCTCATTCAAAAATTTATACACAAATTGTTTCATGGTATTGACTGCAATCCCGCATTATGTCAGCACTCTTCCCCTTCCCCTTTCCCCCCTGGGTTCACTGTGTCCATTCGTCCAGTTTTCCTGTCTCCTCCTGCCTTCTCCTCTTTGTTCCTGGGCAGGTATTGCCCATTTGATCTAGTATACTTGATTGATCTAAGAAGCATGTCCCTCACGTGTATTTCTAATTGTTCAAGTTGTAGAATTAATGTTTTGATTTTTGTCCTTCTTTTTTGATGTGTGTGTTTATTACTATAAATTGACCTCTGAGCACTGCTTTTGCTGTGTCCCAAAGGTTTGGTATGTTGTGTTTTCGTTCTCATTTGATTCTAGGAATGTTTTAATTTCATCTTTGATTTCTTCTATTATCCACTCGTTTTTAAGCAGGACGTTATTTAGTTTCCATTTATTAGATTTTTTTCCTTGCTGTTCCTGTTACTGATTTCTACTTCTATAGCATTGTGGTCAGAGACGATGTTTTGTATTGTTTCAGTGATCCATGAGCATTGAAGAAGAATGTGTACTTTGCTGCTGTTGGGTCATGTGCTCTGTATATGTCAAGTTGATTGTGTTGTTTAGATCTTCTGTGACTTTGTTGAGTTTCTTTCTAGTTGTTCTGTCCATCACTGAGAGTGGTGTGTAAAAAAGTCTTCTAGTATTATAGTGGAAGTGTCTGTTTCTCATTTCAGTGCCGTTAGAGTTTGTTTTATGTATTTTGGAGTTCTCTGGTTGGGTGCATATATATTATAGTTATGTCCTCTTGGTGGATTGACCCTTCAATCATTATATAATGTCCTTACTTGTCTTTTATGGTGGATTTTGCTTTTCAATCTATTTTATCAAAGATTAATGTTGCCACTCCTACTCTTTTTTGGTCATTATTTGCTTAGTATATCTTTTTCCATCCTTTAAGTTTTAGTTTATTTATACTTCGTGTATAAGGTGTGTCTCTTGCAGACAGCATATTGATGGGTCATATTTTTTTAATCCATTCTGCAACTCTCTGTCTCTTTGCTGCTGAATTTGGGCCATTTACATTCATTGTGATTATCAATAGGTATGAGTTTCTTGCTGTCATTTTCTTTCTTTCTTTATTTTTTTTTGTGGTGTTTTTCTTTCGTTGCATTTAATTTTCTGTGCTGAGGTTTTTTGTTTTTGTTTTTAATTGTGGCTTGTCTTTTCATTTCCTACATCATTTTTGGGTTTGTGTTTGTTGAATCTGTATGATTTTCTTCTTTTATATTTTGATGAGTAGGTTTGTTGACTTTCTTTGTGGTTACCCTGAAATTTACCTTTGTCTTCCTAAGTTTAAAGCAGTAATTTATTTACTGATAGTGCCTTGACTTCCTCTCCATATGAAAGTTCTAAACCTATACCTTTTATTCCTCCTTTATGTTTCGAGGAAACCTTGGTGGCGTAGTGGTTAAGAGCTACAGCTGCTAACTCAAAGGTTGGCAGTTCGAATCCACCAGGCACTCCTTGGAAACTCTGTGGGGGCAGTTCTACTCTGTCCTATAAGGTCGCTGTGAGTCAGAATCGACTCGATGGCAGTGGGTTTCGTTTTTTTTTGTTTGTTTGTTTATGTTTTGAAGTGGTTGTCAATTACAGATTAATGTCTCTGGTTTCCTGTTTCCCATCTTTAAGCTTTATTTTATTTTTGAGATTTCTTTCTCTGGGTTGATATCTGTCTGTTGTTGTCATGTGTTTTAATCTCAAGATGTTGTCTAGTGTGTTATTAGTTTTCTTTCTGAATGATTCCCTGTAATATTTCTTGTATAGTTGGTCTGGTTTTTTACAAATTCATTTCTGTTTATCTGGAAATGTCCTAATGTCATCATCATAATTTTGCTAGGTATGGAATTCTTGGTTGACAGTTTTTTTCATTCAAGGTTTCATATATATTATCCCATTGCCTTCTTGCCTACATGGTTTCTGCCAAGTAATCATAACTTAGTCTTATTGATGCCCCTTTGTGGGTGATCTTTTGTTATTCCTGAACTGCTTTCAGGATTCTTTGTCTTTGGTTTTGGATCATTTGATTATGATGTGTCTCGGTGTTCTGTTGGGATCTATCCTATATGGGGTTCGTTGTGCTTCTTGTATGGTTATCTTCTTGTCTTTCACGATACTGGGAAAGTTTTCTGTCAACACATCTTCAACAGTTCTCTCTGTGCTTTTATGTTGACTTCTCCCCTTCTGGGATTCCGATCACATGTAAGTTATTCCTGTTAATCGTATCCTGCATAACTCTTAGGCATCCCACATAACTCTCAGGCTTTCTTCGTTTTTCTTCATTCTTTTTCTTTGTTCCTTGAATCAGGGGATTGGTCTTCTATTCTGTCGATCCTAACTTCCATGGTTTCAGTTCTACTCCTATGACTTTCCATTGAGTTGTCAATTTCTGTAATTTTATTGTTAAGCTTCTGGATTTCTAGTTGCTCCTTCTGTATCATTTTCAGTTGTCTGTTTATTTTGTCATTTTGTTCTCATTGTTTTCCTGAGTTCTTCTAGTGTTTTGTCTGTGCATTGCTTGGTTTTGTCTGTGTTCTCCATAGTTCTGTCTGTGTATTTCTTGATTCCTTTGAGGACCGTATGCAGAAGCCTTTTGAATTCCTTATCAGGAAACTTCATCACCTTTTCTTCCTCAGCGAAGCTTTCTGGTTCTTTCTTATGGTCATTTGCTGGAGCCATCTTGCCCTGCTTCTTTAGGTGGTTTGTTAAATGCCTCTTGTCTCCAGGACATTAAGGGGTTATTGTATTTATTTTTTATTTGTATGATTGTTTGCTGGGTCCTTTTTTGTTTTATTTTGTTTTGGGGGTTCCTGGCAGGTGTGGCTGGAGTGGTGTTCTGGTTGCTTGACTGGCTGTGCTACAGCCCTCCCTACCTGTCTTTGGGCATGTGGAGTGGCTGGTAGGTGTGAGAGCTCTGGTCTCTGTTTACTGATCTTGTGGGGCAGCTGAGAGTGGGTTGGTTGGGCTTTGGCTTCCATCTGTCTTCAGTGTCACAGACTGATGCTCTCTGTGCAGCTGGAGTGGCTGATGTGTTGGGTGTGGTGGGTGAGTGGGGTTGTGCTCCTCTCCTTGATGGTTGTGGGGGAGGGGGAGAGGTGTGGGTTGTAGAGGCTGGTGGTGGAGGACATTCACACAGTTGCCCTACCTCCACCTCCTCCTGAGCAGGGGGAGGGAGGAAGGGACAGCAGGTGAATGTTTGCTCAGTCTCACTGCATCTGTGTGTCAGTGGCAGGGAGAGGGAGGAAGGTATATCTGGTGGGTATGCGCTCAATCCCTGGGCAAGGAGAGGGAGGGAAGGGCCTCGGAGGGATGCCTTTCACTGGATGGGATAAGGGGTGGAGTTGCTCCTCACGAATGTGCGCACAGTGGTAACACCTCATGTCAGGTTGGGGGAGGGAAGAAGGGTGGCATATGTGCACAGAGGTGCTTAGGCAAGGGGAGGAGGGAGCTGTGGTGGGATGTGTGCAGGGTTCCTCTTCCCTTCACTGGGCGGGTTAAGGGAGAGAGTTGTGCCTGGTGGATGCACATACAGAAATGCTATCTCACGCTGGATGAGGGGAGGGAGGAAGGGGCTACAGGGGAATGCACGCACAGTCATGGCTCTTTTACCCTTTGCTAGGCGGGTTATGGGATGGAGTCACGCCTGGTGGATGCCCTCAGCACGCCTGGCAGATGCACTCAGAAGTGCTGCCTCATGCCAGATGGGGGGAAAGAGGAGGGAGCAGTGGGCAAGATTTCTCGCTATCCTGGTGTTGCTGTCCTCCTCCAGGCCCTTGGGGGTGTAGGTGGTGGGCAGGTACGTGCACATGCACGGGGTGGGGAGCTCATCGAGTGGGCAAGGGGGAGTAGTGGACGGGGCTGGGTGGGGGTGGAAGAGGATAAGCTCGTGTTATGGTCCACGGTTGGGGTATGGGGCCCTCTGCCACCTCTGATCAGGAGGATGGGGTGTGGGGATTGTAATCCTCCAGCTGGGATATGCAGGTGCCAGGGCACTTTGCATCCACTGCAGCCAGCGAGTGGGACCTGTCCTCTCTCAAATGTGAGGAGGGGGGCCTTCTAGGGACTGGTCGGGTGGGAGAGTTTCTGCCGACACTCTGCAAGTCCACTGCCTCATGTGTACACTCACCCCCTGAGGTCAAGGGCTACTGCTCCTGAGTATCTCCAGTTCTGGATCTGGCACCCTCCCTGTCTCTGCTTTTTCCACGTGTGTCTGTAGAAGTTCTCTGTCCCTCTTGGGTAAGTCGTAAAGTTGCCTTGCTGTTTTCTTCACTGAAGGTCACTGCTGGCTTTGTCCTAAGTTAGTGGCGGTAGGCTGGGATGGCTAGCTGAGCTCTGCCATTCGGTGTTACTCCATTTTCGCTGCTTTCCTTATTCCTTCTAATCGGTATTCGGTTCAGTCCTTAGACTTTTTTTTTTTTTTTTTTTTGATGTTCAGCGTTCCTGGATTGTTATCTGCTTCTGTTTCGCTTGGGTTTTTTGGGCCTTTGGTGCAGGGTGACGTGGTGCGTGTGACTAAGCCGCCATCTTGTTTCCGCATCCTTGTTTCTGATCTTGAGGGGAAAGTTCTCAAGTCTTTCTCCATTGAGTATGATGTTAGCTGTGGGTTTTTCATAAATGCCCTTTAGAAACATAGATATTTTTAATGAATATCTTTTCATTGGTGATAGTCTAGGATTGACTAGATGACCAGTTGTAGGTGTTTGACTGGGTAACACTAAGTTCCATCATAATATGCTACCAAATAGAACTTTTAAGACTTTCCTAGGTACTGAGCCTACTTTATATCCAGAAACATTCTGCAGAAAAATGTCAACATATCTTTGTGCAGAGTGCTTTGCTTTAAAAACACTTATTTGCTAAAGTGACTGTCTTGCATATAGGTGGTTATATCCTGGTTTATACATGCAGTGCCCATATTGATTTCAAAAGTAGTTTATTAACTCCATTATATAATATTCTATATGTTAACAGTGAAGGGCAAAAATTGAAGAGGGTAGTTTGAACCCAGCCCCAGATTTTCAAAGGTGTCTGTGTGTGTTTCAATTTCTGGTCAAAGTTCACAATATTTATTCATTAAGAGTTCCCTGTTAGTAAATTTCTTTTGGGAACTTCAATGGCAACACAGTTTTTTCCAGATTATTTTACTTGAATTTATGATGTAGTTGTAAATGTATACATGAACACACAACACAAAGAAAAGGTAAATAATACTTATTCCTTTCTGACAGGATCAGCGGCAAACTGAAGCCATCCAGATGTTACAGGCACAGCTCGCCAACATGACACAGCTTGTTTCAAACTTGTCAACAACTGTGGCAAGGTTAAAACGGGAGGTAATTGTTAATATTGTAAGACACAGAGGTTGTCATCAATGCAGGCTTGTTAAGAACATGGTATCTATGAACTTTAACTAAACAGAATTCTCATTCTAGACAACTTCAGTACATCTGAATGTAGCATTTTTAAGTTTTGGAAATATGTAAATTATCGTAATGTTTTATGGCATTCGTAAATTAAAAAAAACAAAGCAAACTCAATGCCATCAAGTCGATTCCAACTTATAGCGACCCTATAGGACAGAGGAGAACTGCCCCATAGGGTTTCCAAGGAGTGGCTGGTGGATTTGAACTGCTGACCTTTTGGTTAGCAGCTGAGCCCTTAACCACTGCATCCCCAGAGCTCATAAATTAGGTCTTACCAAAGTACAGGTATAAAGCTATTCTAGCAGGCCTTTTGCAAACCATTGAAAGTAACAATAAATATTTCATTGTCAGTTCAAAAAGGTTTCCCATTAAGTTGCTTAACAAAGCAAAAAATTTCATTGATTTAACAAATATTTATTGAGCAGCCAATATATGTGGGTCATTAGCTATAGTCATAGGTTGGGGATACAGCAGTGAATAGTCCCTGGCTTCACAGAGTTTACATTCTGGGGGAGGGAGAGAATACATAAAGAAATATATAAACGGTGGTAATTTTTTCCTAGTGGTAAGTATGGTGAAGGACCATGGGATAGAGAACGAAATGCGTGTTCGTGTGATAAGAGAAGCTGCTTTAGCCGGGGTAATCTGGAAGGCTTATCTGAGGAGGTGGCACTAGACCTGAGTGCTCAAGAGGAGTTAGCAGCCACACAGAGCCTGGAGTGATAAGAAACTTGTAAGAGAGCAGAGTTAGGGCAAAGAACCAGAGAACAGAAATAGTGTGATGTATTTGAGAGCTGAAAGAAGCCAGTGTGACTGGAGCAGAGTGGATGAGCAAGTGAGGGTGGGCAGTGAGTTCAAGTACATTGGCAGGGACGTGAAAGTGTAGGGCTTTTTAAGTAACTTAGAGTTTGAATTTTATTCAAGTCATTGGAGAATATTAAGTTAAGAAATGGTATAGATCATCTCATTGACACTTAAAAGCTTTGAGAAACTCCCCCCTTGCTACTGTGTGTAGAATTGCCAGTTGAGGAAGAACAAGATTGAAGGAGGGAGGAAGCCGATTAGGAGGCAATTAGTCTCCTGGATGAGGTGATGTTGGTTTGGATTAGGATTTTAGCAGAGGCGAAGAGTGTGAAGTTGTTGAGAGGTATTTAAGAGGTAGAAAGACGAACCTTGCTGATAGATTGAGTGGATGGGGGTGAGGAATTAAGGATGATTCCCAGGTTTTTGGCTTAAATAACTGGGCGAGTGGTAGTGCAGTTTTGAAGGATAGGAACAACTGAGTTGAGAACAGAATTTTTTTTTTCGTTGAGGAGGAGATAGGAAAGACAAAGCAGATGTGGCTAAGTGTTAATTGGTACATCTATGTGAAAAGTGTAGTACCAGTTCATTGTACCAGTTTTAAAACTTTTTCATGGGTTTGAAATTCTTCAAAATAAAAATTAGAGGAAAAAAGAAAAAAATCTTTGCTTTAATAGTACATTTTCAAAGAGTATGCCCTGCATTTATAATTTTGAAGCACATTTAAAAAAATGTTTAAAATGATTTGTCCTTTGTATTTTAGATCCCACTGTATTTTTTCCTAGTATGATTTATTATGATTAACTCTGTTCCCAATCTCAGGTTTCAGATCGACAAAGCTATCTTGTCATATCTTTGGTTCTCTGTGTTGTCTTGGGACTGATGCTTTGTGTGCAGCGTTG
The DNA here is from genome assembly GCA_030035585.1 of Dugong dugon. Classification (NCBI taxonomy): domain Eukaryota; kingdom Metazoa; phylum Chordata; class Mammalia; order Sirenia; family Dugongidae; genus Dugong; species Dugong dugon. The sequence continues at coordinate 172,519,971 of CM057462.1, forward strand.
TCGAAACATTTCTCAATGTGATGGAGATTATATTTCAAAACCTCCTAAAAATAATCAGTATCCAAGCCCTAAAAGGTAATACCAGCACTATATTTCACAATTTTCTTTTTTTACTATGCTTTTTATAATTTTTAGAAATTTTGAGCAAATAAAGGGATACTGAGGTAATTCCTTTCCCCATATAATTATCTTGAAACCAAAATGTTAAAAATATTAAAAACATCGTTGGGGCTAGTGAGATAGTCCTGTGCCTGGATGGTTCTGTAGACTGTGGTAGTGAAAATACTAATAATGTAAGTGCATGAAAACCCTTGAAATGTTTTGGTTGAGAAAGATGCTTAATTGTGGGATTCAAAGGAGGAGGAGAATAGGTATTTTAATAGTACCATTTAAAGAATGATCCTTAAATGCTTTCTTATATGTTTAGCTACAGCTGGAGTGTTAACTAAGAGATTAGCCCTTTATGGTTTGTACAGTTCTCAATAGCCTCCATCCATCCTGAACTAGATAGTAAATTGTATGTAGTTTACTCATTGTGTCCAACGTTGATTTTTCTTAATGTTTTAGGTGTTTCTCTTCCTACGATGATATGAATTTGAAAAGAAGAACTTCATTCCCACTCATCAGATCCAAGTCTCTACAGTTAACTGGCAAAGAAGGTAGATTTTATGAATTTGTAATATATATAAGCCTGAATTTAGCTTTCTTCTGGCTTAAGTATAGTATCAGTGCTGAGTTCAAGACCATCTGCTACATAATAATGGACATAAGTAACATTTCTGTTTGTGCTGTTTCATAGCCACTTCATCATTTTCACATTTTTTATCTATCTTTGTTCCTAAAAACCCAGAGGGTTGGGAGGGGTTTAGTTTATGTAAGTAGCCATTAGTAGCTTTCTTTGCACATGCTCTTGTTTAGAAGTATTTCTTTTTAGAAAGGGATGTTTGAGAAAGTTCAACAGATATGGAAAACCTGAATGTGCTCCTATAGCTCCTGTGCTTATCTGCCTCTTCTTCCTATGAAGGTAGGACTTTTTGTCTCTAGTGCAGGACCGTGAGGCACTTTCTGAACAAAAATCTCATCTTTCTCTTTTTTTGTAGCCTTAGAGTCTATACTTAAATTCCTCTAACACCCAGTAATTATTTAAATTTAAATGGATGTGTGCTGAATGGCTCTTTTCCTGTTTCAGTACCTTTATAATTTGTGCTTATTAAGAAACATAAAAATTTACCTTTATAACTATTAAAATAACCAGATTAATTATATATTTCATTTAGGAGTGCTTTCTTAATAATCATTTGCTTTCCCTTTTTTTAGTAACTGAGCAGCATGTCTCATTCTATTAAATCAGACAAGTATTCCAGAGCTTCAGTGATTTACTGGTATCACAGACATAACCCGTTACTTATGTGTTTACTTAGGGCTAATAAAGCTATTCCTCCTTGCTGCTTTTTTTTCTTTTGATTGCCATGCCTTTTTATAAGTGGAATTTTTAATTGAAGTATAACATACATTCAAGAAAGTATGATTACTATATGTAAAGGTCAATAAATTTTCACAAACTGGTGAAACCAACACCCAGATTAAGAAGCAGAACATTATCCAGCACCCCATAAATTTCTTGTGTTCTTTTAGTTACTACCCATCCCCTCCTGGAGTAGCCACTGTCTTGATTTCTAACTATTGATTGTGAGATTCACTATGCTATTGAGTATAATTATGGTTTATTTTCATTCCTGTATAGTGTTCCATTATAAAAATATATTACATATTATTCATTCACATTTTGATTATTTACAGCTAGGCTAGTTTCAGTTAAGATGAACACATGTATGCGTTTCTGTTGGTTATATACCTAGCGATGGGATTGCTGAATCGTAAAGTATGTGTCTGTTTCAAGTTTAGATACTGCCACACAGTTTTCCAGAGTGTAGTAATGAATTTACATTTCCATCAGCTGTGTTTGAAGGTTCTGCTTACTCCACATCCTCATTAACATTTAGTATTGTTGGTCTTTTAGCCATTCAGCTGGGTATGCATGCATACCCTATTTGAGCTGTATTTGTGCAGTTAAGGAATATGTTAGAGATGTTTTTCTCGCTCAGCATTTCTAGTCTCGCTTTAAATTAACTGAAATCATGGCTATTTTACTATTTCTTTTTTCTTTATTGAACCCTTCAAGGGCAAATAGAACAGCCTTTTGCATCTGATGGTAGATTTACTTGTATTTTAAAATAACTGGGTCATCTTAGTTCATCTTTACAAGAAAAGAAAATTAAGTACACTAGGCAGGAGACTGATTTTAATCCTGATTCTGCTGCTAGTTAATTCATTTATTTTTCTGTTTGAATTAAACCTCTTCCTTGGCATGTATCATAGCCTGCTTTGCTTTTAGCCATTTTTGCCTTATTTTTGCATCTAAGCTCTGTGGCTCCACAGGAGAAAGACCTGGCAATCTGCATCTGTGAAGATTACAGCCAAGAAAACCCTATGGGGCAGTTCTGCTCTGTCACAGAGGGTCTCTATTAGTCAGAATAGACTCGATGGCACCCAACAACAATACCAAGCTCCGTGAGAAGGGACCATGTCTTATTTTTATACTAAGTTTAGTACTTTGCACAAAGTTGATAGTATTAATACCGATTGGGCAGATTACATAATCTCTTACCTGTTAAACGGTACTTAGATGATTGATGTTATAAATTATTTAATTTATCCGAAGCTTCCTTCTCTTAGTGCCCTTCCTCTTTCTCCTCCTCAAGTTCATGCTTTGATCTGCTACACTTTTGTTGATTGGCTGGGTGGACCAAAACCAGTAACCAGTTGTGTTGAGTCGATCCAGACTCATGGTGACCCCGTGTGTGTCAAAGTAGACCTCTGCTTCGTAGGGTTTTTAATGGCTGATTTTTTCTGAAGTACATCGCCAGACCTTTCTTCCAAGGTACCTCTGAGGGAACTTGAACCTCCAACTTTTCAGTTAGCATCTGAGCACATTAACCATTTGTACCACCCAGGGATTCCCAGGTGGGCCAAAATGGTTTTGATCTTTTAAAAATGTTTTTATTGTGAAATATAAGAGAAATGCTAACAAGTTAATAAAATCAAAATGCAAAACTTTTCAGTTAATTATAAAGTGAATATGTGTGTAACTGCCACCCAGATCAAGAAATAGAACATGGTCAGCACTCTTGGGATCTCTCCTCCCAGAGATAGCTACTGTCTGGATAATCATCTTCTTGATTTTCTTAATAGTTTGACCATCAGTATTTGAATTCCTAAATAGTGTAATTTGATTTTTGCCTGGTTTTGAACTTTTGATAAATGGAATCATACCATATGTATTTCTTTCTGTCTCTTTTCATTCAGTATTTTATTTGTAAGATTCATTTTTACATATAGCTATAGTTCATTTTTAATATTGTATAGTAAATATTGTATATTTTAATATTGTATAGTAAAATGTATACAATAAAAGTATTGTATAGTATTTCAATAATAGTATATACAATAATATAGTATAGTATTTTAATACTGTATAGTATTTCAATATTGTATTTAAATCACAGTATATTTATCTCTTCTGTTGTTTACGGTTTGGGGCTATTACAAATAATGATGGTGTAAACATTCCCTGTTTGTATACTAGAACATGGTTACATGAGTTTCTCTAGGAGTATTACCTAGATGTAATATTGCTGGGTTGTAGGGCATGTTTATCTGCAAGTTATGAGATAATTATTTTCTAAAGTGGTTGTATCAGTTTATGTTTCAACCAGTACTGTGAGTTTCCTCTGCTGTACATTCTTGCCAACATTTGGAATTATCAAATTAAAAAATTTTTTGTTAATCTCGTTGCAGATGTAATTTGCATGTACCTGGTTACTAATGAGATTGAGCATCTTTACCGAGGTTTTTGGTCGTTTGGCTGTCCCAGGCGTTTTTAGGTTTTTTTGCTGATTCTTCTATTGGGTTCTCTTTTTCTCAGTTATTTATAGTTCTTTTTAAGATTTGGATACTAGTTGTTGGTTAGTTAAATATGTTATATATACCTTATTCCACTCTGGGATTTGTCTTTTTATTCTCTTTAGGCAGAGTGTTTCAAATAAGAGAAGAAGCTCTTAATTTTAATGTAATCAAATTTATGATTTTTTTTTTTTTTTTTTAATTATGGTTAGAGCTTCTCATCTCTTTGTTAAACAGAATTTCCTCCTCCAAGTTCATGGAAGATATTCTTTTATCTTCCAAATATTTATTTTATTTTCTCTTTCATCTTTAGATCTTTAGTCCACCTAGAATTGATGTTTTGTATATGGTGTTAGGTAGGAGTTCCAGTATAAAATTTTATATGGGTGTTGAGTTGTCTCAGAATAATTAATTGCAGTCGCTGTTCTTCTCTCATGGCTGTGCAGTGCCACCTCTGTTGTATTAACAAATGATATACAGTAACCAAACCTGTTGCCATAGAGTTGATTCTGACTCACATATACCCGTGTCAGGCTCTGTATCACTAGCATATTGCATTAATAACTGTAACTTCCAAATAAGCCTTAGATATAGCTATAACAAGTGCTCCCACCTTGTTACTGTTCTTCAAAAGTTTCTTGATTATTATGGCTCTTTGCATTTCCTTATAAATTTAGAACCATCTACTAAATGTTCCATCAAAAAAGTATTAGGCTTTTGTTTGAGATTACATTGACTCTAAAATGAATTTGGGAAGAGCATAGTCTCACCTGTTTTCTCCAAAGAGGTCAACTATTCTTATGATATGTTTTTTTTAATACTGTTGTAAATGGTATCTTTTATGTGTGTATGTTTGTTGCTGGTATGTAGGAATACAGTCAGTTTTTGTATATTTTATATACAACAACCTTGTTTTACTTGAATAATTTATTTATAGGTTATTTTGGTTTTTCTGTAAATACAGGCACATCTGAGAATAAAGACAATTTTGTTTCTTCCTTTCCAGTCCTTATAACTTCTATTTCTTTTGCTTCCTTAACATCCATGGCTAGCATTTTCAGCAGTGTTGAATAGAAGTGGTTGACAGGCACCTTTGTCTTATTCCTAATCTTAAAGAAAAAGCTTTCAATATTTCACTGTTAAGTATTATATTTGCCATTGAGTGTTTCATAGATACCCTTTAAGGAAGTTCCTCTCTATTCCTAGTTTGTTAATGGTTTCCCTTCCCCATGAATCTCTGCTTAATTTTGCGAAATATTTTTTTCTGTACCTTTTTAAAATGAGTATTTTTTAATCTGTTGAAATGAATTTCATTAATTATCTAATGTTAAACTAATACTGCATTCTGAAACACAAATTGATTATGATGTATCTTGTGTATACATATTTTTTATTTTACATAATTTTGTTTGATAATAATTAGGAATTTTACATCTATTGTTCATGAATACGATTAATATGTAGTTTTTTAAATTATCAGACTGCTGGTTTTGGTATGTAAGGCTTATAAAACTAGATGGGCAGTGCTCTTTTTTTTTTTCCTGTTCTGAGAAAGAGTTTAAGATTGTAATTATTTCTTCTTCGAATCAGTAAAGTCATGTAAATCTAGAAGAGTTTTTGGCTTTTAATTTGGGTTATAGGAACCAGTTTTTTGTTTTTTTTTTTAACTCAAAAAATTTCCAGGAGTTCCTCCATTTTATCTAAATGTTAAAATTTGTCAGCATTAAAGGCGTTTGCATATCTTATCTTTTGCCTGATATCTGTTCTTTTTTCTCCCCTTCCTTGCCCTCATTAGGATTTTTGTGGGGTGAGGGGAAACCAAACCAGTTGCTGTAGAGTGGATTCCAACTCATAGTGACCCTATAGGACAGAGTAGAACTGCCCCATAGGGTTTCCAAGGAGCTCCTGGTGGATTTGAACTGCAGACCTTTTGGTTAGCAGCCAAACTCAACCACTACACCACCAGGGTTTCGTTTGTGGGGGAAAGGAGTGGGTAATTTTCTTTTGCTGCTATTAGATTGGAAGTTGTACACTGTTTCTGCTCTTTTACTAGTTACTCTAGAAATTACAAATACTTACCGAAGTCTAAAATTAATCATACTTTTACATCTTCATGTATAATATGAAGATCTTAAAACAATCTAACTTTTATCTTCAGCATGATTTGTATGTTGTCGTCATTGTGTATTTTAATTCTATTGCTTCAGCTTAGCTTTAACTCAACAAGGAATAATTAAGAAGTACTATTATTATTACAATTAATACTAATAAAGATTTACCTACTGTCTTAGTTATTTAGTGCTGCTATAACAGAAATACCACAAGTGGATGGTTTTAACAAAGAGAAGTTTATTTCCTTACAGTAAAGTAGGCTAAAAGTCCAAATTCAGGGTGTCAGCTCCAGGGGAAGGGTTTCTGTCTCTCGGCCTTCTCATCAGTGTTCCCCCAGACTAGGAACTTCTCAGTGCAGGGACCCAGTCCAAAGGACGCACTCTGCTCCCAGCACTGCTTTCTTGATGGTGTGAGGTCCCCCTGTCTCACTGCTCACTTCTATAGATCCAGTCCTGCCTTATTAACACAACTGCCACCTATCCTCCCTCATTAACATCATAGAGGCAGGATTTACAACATATAGGAAAATCACACAGTACCAGGAATCATGGCCCAGCCAAACTGATACACACATTTTTGGGGGGACATAATTCAAACCATGATACCTACATATGTATGAATTTCCTTGGGCTTCAGCCCTTCTTTCTGAGACCTCCTGTTTGTGATTACTTTCCTTCACCCTGAAATATTCTTTCTTTCTTTAATCCTGTTTGAGTTTTTTTGAGCTCTTTGACTCTCTGGCTTGGTATCTTTCATTAATATACGTATTCGAATTACAGTGAACTGCACTTATGACTGTCCTTTTTTTTTGTACATCTTGTTGTTAGTAATACATACTACATACGATGTTGTAGTATGTAATTTGCTGATGTTATCATTCTCATGCCAACACCCAAAGACAAATAAAGATCAGATTTATAAATATACTAATAACAGAAGGCAATAATAATGAAAACTAAGAAAAAAAAGGTATTCTCGTCAGAACGGATCCCCGTCATAAGTTGAAGACTACTCGTATTGGATAGTTCTCAGCCATTACTTTTTATTCCCAAATATTACCTCTACCCCATTCTTTTTATGGTTCTCTAGTTTAATGTGTGTTAGTTCTTCTTTATTCTCTTTGTCTCCTGAACGCTGCCTTATTTTCCATCTTTTTACCTTTCTGTGCTACATTCTGGATGATTTCTTCTGATCTGTCTTACAAGTCACACATTCTTCAGCTATATCTAATCTGCTATTAAATTAACCTGTTGAGTTTTTAATTTCAGTTGTTACATTTATCCATTTCTAGGTGTTCTTTTTGCATTTTTTAAATATTTTACTGTTGGGTGTCGTCTAGTCGATTCCAACTCATACATGACCCCATGTGACAGAGTAAAATTGCCCTGTAGGGTTTTCTTGGCTGTAATCTTTGAGCAGATTTTCACCACATTTTTCTCCTGGAGAGCTGCTGGGCTAAGCACTGACCTTTCAGTGCTTAACCATTATGCCGCCAGGGCTCCTTAAACATCTTATAGATCTCTTGTTTTTCCTGTAGATATTTTTAAGCTTGTGTATGTATTTAAACATAATAAGCATAACTGTTTATACAGTAGTCCCCCCTTATCTGTGGTTTCGCTTTCTGCAGTTTCAGTTATCCATAGTTAACTGTGGTCTGAGAATATTTAGGAAAATTCCAAAAATAAATAATTCATAAGTTTTAAATTACATGCCGTTCTGAGTAGAGTGATGAAATCTCAAGCCGTTCCACTCTGTCCCACCCGGGATGTGAATCATCCCTTTGTCCAGCGTATCCATGCTATATACGTTACCCACCTTATTGGTCACTTTTTACTTGAAGGAAGCACTTCACGGCTTCTCTTTGGCATATCTGAATTGCCAGCGTCACTACTCTTCCACTCTTGGGGCCGTTATTAACCACAGTAAGGGTTACTAGAACCCAAGCACTGTGGTACTGCAGACAGCCCATCTGATAGCCAAGACGGCTACTACAGAACCACATGGAGAAGTGGGCATTGTCAGTTTTTATAAAAAGCAACTTGAGAGGTTTTTTTATAGAGTGATATGATAGAAATGACTGTTTGGAACAACTTCAGAATATTTTAACATATTTTATTTTCTCACTAAATACCTAGAACATAATGTAAAAAAGTGTAGTTAGTTGAATAATATTAGTAAATCTCATAGTACTGTTTTACATGTACCTCTATCTTGTCCATGTGGTAGTGGAGTAGGAGTTGTCATAAAAGTGCTTAAAGTAATCAAATCTTAGAAATGTAGAGCTAAAACAGATAGACCTACTTTACTCATTATACCTGAAGTGGTTTATTCATTATTGCTTGGTCATATATATTGCATGTTTTAGTGATTTTTTAGATTTTAAAGTTTATAGTTTTAATCATATTAAGAAACAAAAAAATTTCTTGCATCTTTTATTCTGTGTGTGTTCCTCTAACTGGCTTCCATAAATGGTCACAACTGCTTGTTGCACGTTGTTTGTCGCAGCCCCTCACACGGGGCACCATCTGTTGCAGCGGCGGAGATTGTCGGGGTGGCGGAGACAGTAACCGATGCCACAACTCTTACAGAGAAGTGGGGCCAGGAGGGTCACTCTGAGAAGTCAAACCCACCTTCAGTCCCAGGAGTTTATTTTATAGTCAATACAGCAAACAGTGAAGCAAATAACAGAACAATGGGCTTTGGGTGAATAACAATAAATTTTGGGCAAGGGAGGAGGAATTCAGGTAAACAAGCCGATCAGTAACGGGTTTGGAAAAACAAGTCGTGACAAGTCTCAACATGTTGGGGACAAGTCTCAACATGTTGTGCAGCATAGAGGCCTTTATACATCCATATTTTAATGGCACATATCCCCACAGTTGTTAATACACATTTATGACACAGTGTAGAGTTTATTCTTTTTGGAGAAATATTCGAATGATCTGTGGGTTTGCTATTAGCTTATCTAGTAATATCATCAGGTAAGAGGGTAGCACTGGGCTCAAAGAAGGATCCTACTCTGTTGGCCAATAGCCAACTGTTAGTTAAAAACAGGGAGCAGAAAGATTTGAAGATGACCATTTAAGTGCAAAATAAGAATGGTTCCATTTCTTGCCCTGCTTATTTTGGCTTACTAATTTAAAATGCATAAATATGGTTATCCTGATATAAATATAAATGCATTGGTCCTATTGTGAAAGTGGAGCCCTGGCACAGTGGTTTAGAGCTACGGTGAGCTGCAGGTGCTAACCAAAAAAGGTCAGCAGTTGGAGTCCACTGGCCGCTCCTTGGAAACCCTATGGGGCAGTTCTACTCTGTCCTATAGGGTCGCTATGAGGTTTGGGTTTTTTTTTTTTAATTGTGAGAATAATCATTAAGGGATAACATTCTGTTTTGTTTTGTAGTGTTTAATCATAGCATAACCCACTTTTCATTTTACATCTGCCTTTTTTCTTATTTATAGTAGACCCAAATGATTTGTATATCGTAGAACCCCTCAAGTTCTCGCCAGAAAAAAAGGTAATATTTTGTTTCCTTTTTAGTGTTAATGGTATGTTATGTGGTACTACGTGAAGAAATAGGTTGAAGGTTTAATATAACTCTTAAGTTATTCTCAAACTTATGTTTATTTTCAGTCATAGTTGTGGTGTAAATAAATGTTTACAGGAGCCAACAAACTATGACCAGCAGGCCAAATCTGGCTTGTTGCCTGTTTCATATAGCCTTGCAGCTAAGAAGGGTTTTTGTAAAATAAAAGAAGGATATGCAACAGAGACAAATTGTGACCTGCAAAGCCTAAAATATTTACTATCTGGCCCTTTACAGAAAAAGTTTGACAATCCTGGATGATAGCCATTATTTGTTATCTAATGCATGCCAGGCACAGTGCATGCATCATTCCTGTAGTCCTCACAACTGCCTGGAGATGGTATTATCCCCATTTTTCATATGATAAAACAGAAACAGAGAGTTTGTGTCTTCCTTAAACGACTCATACATATCAAATAGGTGGCAAAGCTCAGAGTGGCCCTTTTGGCTACAAAGTCTTTGCTCTTTCCATTTTGGCTCTCAAATTAGGTTATTCTCATCTTGATTATTACAGCTAACTGTCTATACATGAAAGAACATGTTTGGCTTTGCCAAATAGCCCAGGATTTAATCCCAAATTGGCCACTTACTGTTTTTTGGGCAAAGAGCCAGAGGTCTGAGCCTTGGTTTTCTCATCTAGGAAGCAGGGATAAAATAGCCACCTTTCAGGCCTAATTAAGTAAGATACACATGAAAGTAACTAGTGTAATCTGGCACAGAAATAGGTATTCAGATGTTAGTCATCACCCTCTTAAGTCTATATTCAGAGATGGCATATAAGTAATTCAAAGAGTTTTGAATAGTAGCATATTTACGAAATGGGAAGATGATGATGATGATGGTGTCTGTACAGAACATAACAGTATATATGTGTGCTGTTTATAGTGCTGTTTTACTTTTCACCAGGAGATGGCACTTTCCTCCATTAGTTCAGTCTTTAGGATTTTGATTAGATAACTATTTGGAGGTCTGATTCCTATCCTTTCTTTTACATACGCTGCAGAAGAAACGCTGCAAGTACAAAACTGAAAAAATTGAGACCATCAAGCCAGCAGATCCATTGCACCCTATAGCTAATGGAGACATAAAAGGAAGGAAGCCCTTTACGAACCAGAGAGATTTTTCTAATCTGGGAGAGGTTTATCACTCTTCCTATAAGGGTCCTCCCTCTGAGGGAAGCTCAGAAACGTCATCACAGTCAGAAGAGTCCTATTTTTGTGGCATTTCAGCTTGCACAAGTCTGTGCAACGGACAGTCCCAAAAGACAAAGACTGAGAAGAGGGCTTTAAAACGAAGGCGATCTAAAGTCCAAGACCAAGGAAAACTGATAAAAACTCTAATACAGACTAAGTCAGGATCACTGCCGAGCCTGCATGACATAATCAAAGGAAACAAAGAGATCACCGTGGGAACGTTTGGTGTTACGGCAGTCTCGGGACATATCTGAAATTAATGGAACTTTTCATACTGGAGACTTTGTTGTTGTTCTTTGAAGAACTGTGTGTGGTATTTGAAGGGGTTGAGGGAGGGAGAAGCTATTAATGGGAAACATATTCAGAAATTATGGTTTCTGCCTTTTTAAAAAGTAGATGGGATTGTGTCAGTCTTGGTTAATGAGTTGCAGTTTTACAAGGCTGATCAGTTCCTATAATGACAATGGTAGACATTCTATAAAGATGTTTTTTCACAGATGAATTACTGGGACAAAAGTAATTTGGAAGCCCAGTTCCTTGGCTGGGATAGGAATGAAAGTCTAAACCTCTTCCTTTAGCTTTGTTCCTATTTCTTGCACCTTCCCATATTTATGTGCCTTTTGTCTATTTATAATGCCACTGGAAGAGGAGGGAGAACTTTTTCTGTCATTTGATTTCTTTTATAACTTTATTAGTATTTTGGAAGCTGCAAACACTACAAGGCTTTAAGGTGATCTGTGCCTGAAGCTTAGCAATGTGGGTCAGACAGTATAAAAATCCTAGAAGATTTGCCAATTAGATCTCTGTTTAGCAAACTCACTGGCAACGACCACCCGTTGGAATTTTTAAGTTTTATTTTTTTAGGTAAATGGTAATGCTGTTAGTAGTATTTTTATTTAACTCATTTGGATTGGGTTACTTTTTCCTTAGTTACTAACTTAATGAGAAAAAAACCACCGTACAAGATCTTTCTTGCAAATGACTGGCTTTGCAAACAAATTTTTGATAAATTCACCTTTTAAAGACATTTAGCCACTTGTAAAGGCTTTCTTTAGCTATATTACATTTTAAGAATTCACAGTAAACACTAATCCTCCAAACTTTCAGATCATTTTTTCTAATACAACAAATATAAAGTTTGAAGGTTTGGCAAATGAATCTAGGTCTCATAATCACTGCCTACATACATACGCACAGAATCAGCTCGTGAGTTTGTCAAGCCTTGTCTAATTGGTCAAATCTGAAGGGATTACTCCTTGATGTTTGCTTTGTATTGGCTACAAATGTGCAGAGGTATACATGTGTGATGTCAGTGTGTCTGTCTGCATTTTGTCTTTTCTTTTTTCCTTTTAAAAAATAATTGCCATCGACTGAATAAAATGATTTCTTGGTGTGTGATTGTGCAGTAATAAGTTAAAGTAGAACATGTTTCTTTTAGAAAGTGTTGTTAAGACCTAAGTTATAACTTATTGAGCACTTTTAGTAATACTTGTTTATGAACTTGTCGAAAACCTTTCTTGGAGTATTGTTTGTAATGTGACTTATTTAAAGACTTTTTGTTTTAAGTTGCTGCTTTTGTGCTGGGTTAACAGTATGTTTTAGATGATTTAATTTTTTTCCAGTCTGCACAATTAGCCATTCAGAGCAAGAGGGCTTGATTGTAGCCCTCTTGAAAGAGGTCCAGTTTGGAGCAGAGGTAGAGCGGGAAGTTACACCGTCTGTGTGCAGCATCCAGTGTTGTGGAAAGAAGACTTAACAATATGTAACTACAAAGCTGTAGTGCCATTAGAAACTGTGAATTTCCAGATAAATCTGAACACTTGTCTTTATTAATTACTGGCTCTTCTCATCTTTGAAAGTGAACTCACAAATTCATTACTAACCTCATAGCTAACAAGGTTTGCCATTTTTAAGGCTAAATATAGCAGCATCCCATTAAATAATCACATTTCCACCAACTATGAACTGATTGGACTTTCACATAACATTTTGTTCCCTATACAATCATAATTTCATCCTTTTAAACACTAAAATGACAGTTTCTAATCTTTATTTAGTAGGATACATTTTATTAATTTTTTGATAGGTTTTCCTGCATGTGCTTTTCTCTAAGTGCCGTCTTTAGGACTACTAATTTTTAATGTTTTATATCTAAATAGAGCATAATATTTTGCACATAATTACATTTTTTTGATGAATCATTTGAGAGTGTGTTGGCACATTGTGTCTTCACCCCCTAATACTTTAGTGTGTGTTTTCTTAGAATAAGGACATTCACTCACATGGCCATTTACCAGTATCACACCTAAAAACATTAACAGTAGTTCCGTAATATCTAATATACAGTCCATATTCACATTTCTCCAGTTGCTTCCCTCCCCGCCAATAGACACACTTTTTAAAAAATCTGTGGTCCATTTGGTGGTTTTGTCTTTTTAGACTCTTAAAAAATATGAATTGAATTATATCAATAATTAACTGAATGGTCTACATATACCAGTTAAAAGATGGAGACTATCAGAGTAGATAAAGCCCCAACTACATATTGCGTGTTGCCTGCGAGAAACTCACTTTAAATATAAAGACAGATTTAAAGTAAAGGGATGGAGAAAGACATACCATACTAACACTAATCAAAAGAAAGCTGGAGTAGCTATATTTCAGACAGTGAATTTCAGCAAGGAAAATTATCAGGTATAAAGAAGGGTATTCCATAATAATAAAGTGGTCAATTCTCCAAGAAGACGTAATCCTGAATATGTATGTGCCTAACAGCATCAAAATGTATCAGGCAAAAATTGATAGGCAAATCCACTGTTATAGTTGGTGGTGCCAACCCTCACCAGATTCAGCAGTCAGAAAATCAGTAAGGATGTAGATGAACTGAAAAGCACTATCAACTGAATCTAATTAACACAGAATACTTCAACAGCAGAATACACATTTTCTCAAGCTTGCATGGAACATTCACTAGATAGACCATATCCTGGGCCATAAAACACACCTTAACAACAACAAAAAAAATTATACAAAGTATGCTGTCAGACTACAGTGGAATTAAAGTAGAAATCATTAGCAGGTTAAAAAATAAATCCCAAAATATTTGGAGATTAAACAACACACTTCTTTAGAAGTGTGCGTCAAAGAAGAAGTCTTGAGAAATTTCTATTTTGAACCAAATAAAAATGAAAATACAACTTATAAAAGTTGGAGGGATGCAACAAAAGCAGTGATTAGAGGGAAATTTAGAGCACTGAACACATCCATTAGGAGAGAAAAAAAAAAAAAAAATCAATTTCCACTTTAGGAAACTTGAAAAACAAGAGCAAATTAAATCCAAAGTAAGCAGAAGAAAAGAACAGAAATCAATGAAATTAAAAACAGGAAATTAATAGAGAAATTAACAAAACCAAAAGCTGATTCTTAGAAAAGATCAATGAAACTGATACACCTCTAGCCATGCTAACCAAGAAAAAGATACAAATTACTAACATTAGAAATGGAAGAAGGGCCATCACAACTGATCCCATGGACATTCGAAGGGTAATAACTCTAAGCCCACAAATTTGATACCTTAGATGAAATGGACCAATTTCTTGCAAGACACAATCTACCAAAACTCACACAAAGAGAAATAGATATTTTGAATAAGCCTATAGCTGTTAAGGAGTCCTGATGGCACAATGGTTAAGAGTTCAGCTGCTAACCAAAAGGTCAGCAGTTAGAATCCACCAGCCACTCCTTGGAAACCCTATGGGGCAGTTCTACTCTGTCCTACAGGGTCACTATAAGTTGGAATTGACTTGATGATGATAGGTTTTTTTTTTTTTTAAATAGCTATTAAATAAATTGAATCAATAATTAATAAACTTCCAAAACAGAAATCACCAGCCCCAGATGATTTCACTGGTAAATTCTACCAAACATTTAAAGAAGGATTAACACCAATCTTTTTCAAACTCGTTACAAAAAATAGGAGGGAACACTTCCTAACTCAATGAGTACAGCATTACCCTAATACTGAAACCAGACAAAGACATTACTAGGAAGGAAAATTACAGACCAGTCTCTCTCTTAACCATGGATGCAAAAATGCTCAAAAAATGTATAAAAAGGATTATGCACCATGACAAAATGGAATTTATGCCAGGTAAGCAAGGTTGGTTCAACATTTGCAAATCCATGTAATTCATCAGATCAACAGGCTAGAGAAGAAAAAAAGCATTTAACAACATCTAATATCCATTCAAGATAAAAAGTAAACTAGGAATAGAGAGGAATGAAATCATGACATGCTATAATATGGATGAACCTTGAAAAATCATGCTGAGTGAAATAGTTACAAATGGACAAATATTATATGATCCCAATTATATGAACTATGATAGGCAAATGTATAGAGAAAAAAGTTTACCAGAGGCAGGGGAAGAGGAGGACTCATTGCTTAGGGGACACTGAGCTTCTGTTAAGGGTGATGGGAAAATTTTGGAAATGGATAGTGGTGATAGATGGACAACCAGATGAAAGTGATTAACACCACTGATAGTACATTAAAAAAATGTTGAAATGGAAAATGTTTTATTACATATATATTTACCACAATAAAAATTGCTCATAAAAAAGGAAATAAAATATATACATATCAAAAAGGAAGAAGTAAAACTGTCTTTGATCACAGGTGATAAAATCATCTATGTAGAAAATCCCAAAAAGTCAAAAAAACAAATAATAAGCAATTATATCAAGGTTTCAGGATACAAGGTTAATATGCAAAAGTTGATTGCTTTCCTATATACCAGCAATTAACAATTGGGATTTGAAATTAAAAACATAATATCATTTACATTAGCACCGAAAAAGTTAGGTATATAACAATATGTACAAGAGCTATATGAGGAAAATTACAAAACTATGAGGAACAAAATAAAAAAAGATCTAAATAAATAAAGACATATTCCATGTTCATAGATAGGAAGACTTAATACTTTTAAGATGCCAATTTTTCCTAAATTAATCTACAGATTCAACACAATTCCAAACAAAATCCAAGCAAGTTATTCTGTGGATATTGACAAACTGATCTAAAGTTTATGTGGAAAGGCAAAAGACCTAGAATAGCCAAGACAATACTGAAGAACAGAATTGGAGGACTGACATTACTGGACTTCAAGACACTATAAACTACAGTGGTCAAGACAGTGTGGTACTGAAGGAATAGACAAATAGATCAGTGGAACAGAATAGAGAGCCCAGAAATTGCCCACACAAATACAGTCAACTGGTCTTTGACAAAGAAGCAAATGCAACTCAATAGAGAAAGTCTAGCCTTTTCACAAATGGTGCTAGAACAATTGTACATTCACCAAAAAAAAAACCCTAACACAGAGGTTACATTTTTCACAAAAATTAACTCAAAATGGATCATAGACTTAAATATAAAATACAAAACTATACAACTTCTGGAAAATAGAAAATCTAGGTGACCTTGGGTTTGGCAATGGCTTTTCACATACAACACCAAAAGCATGATCCATAAAAGAAAAACTTGATAAGTTGGACTGTGAAAGACTGTTAAGAAAAAGATAGGGTGAGCCAACATGGCACTATAGACAGAAGCAACATGTCATCCCTGTGCAGCAAAGACCAAAAAAACTAAGTAAAACTGATACAAACATCAATCCTGGAACCCTGATCATAAAATGAAGGAATATAGAACTTGATCAAGCACTGAATGGAGTAAGAAACTGAGAGAACAGAGAACGAGGAGCGCTATGGAATGGAGGTCCCATACCTAATGTGGCACAGATTCGTCACCTTGGACTACAGCCACCAAGAAACACACATGGAGTATGGGAAAAAACTTCACAGAGCTCCCAACAGGAGACAGAACACCCAGTAACCAGGGACACATGCTTTCCCTTGCCACACACTTCTTCCCTCTACAGCTTTCCAATGGCCATGATTGTTTGGATGGAGAGACACCAACTCACTGCCACCTGGCTTCACCCCACTCCTCTGGGCGACCCCTTCAGCACCATTTTTTTTGGATTTTTTTTTTTGTTGCTTCTCTCTCTCCCTTCCTTCCTTTCCTTTCTCCCGCACAGCTAGCTTCTCCATCTCTTCCTTCCTTTCCTTTCTTGATTTCTTTGTTTTTTATTTTTCTTTCTTTTTTTCTGTTTCTGCTTTCTCTCTCCTTTCCTTCCTTTCTTTCTCCTGCCCAGCTAGCCCCATGTGCCTTTCACCACCCTCTTCTTGGCGGGCTGTGCTGTACCATGCAGCTGGACAGCCTCTGGCACATGGCTTTCCTGGGTCTGTGCTGCCCCCATAGGCTGGCTCTCTCAGTGCTATCTTTTTTATTTTTCTGTATCTTTCCCCTTCTCCTTTCCACTTAGGCCCCACACTGCCTCCGCCTCACCCCCAACAGCTGACTTCGTCATGACCATATTCATTTATTTGTATTGTTGTTTTTATTTATTTGTTTTATTATACTTTAAATGAAAGTTTACAGAATAAACTAGTACACATATTGTTTTAGGACATTTGTTAACAACTCCAAGACATGTCAACACTCTCCCTTCTCAAACTTGGGTTCCCTATTACCAGCTTCCCTGTTCCCTCCTGCCTTCTAGTCCTTGCTCCTGGGCTGGTGTGCCCCTTTAGGCTTGTTTTGTTTTATGGGCCTGTCTAAACTTTGGCTGAATGGTGAATCTCGGGGGTGACTTCATTACTGAGCTAAAAGGGCATCCGGGGGCCATACTCTCAGGATTTCTCCAGTCTCTCTCAGACCAGTAAGTCTGGTCTTTTTTTTTTTAGTTAGAATTTTGTTCTACATTTTTCTCCAGCTCTGTCTGGAACCCTCTATTGTTATCCCTGTCAGAGCAGTTGGTGGTGGTAGCCGGGCACCATCTAGTTGTGCTGGACTCAGTCTGGTGGAGGCTGAGGTAGTTGTGGTCCATTAGTCCTTTGGACTAATCTTTTCTGTAGGATATAGAACATCTTCCTTATAAACTATGTGTCTTAGTCATCTAGTGCTGCTAGAACAGAAATACCACAAGTGGATGATTTTAATGAAGAGATGTTTATTTCCTTACAGTCAAAGTAGGCTAAAAGTCCAAATTCAAGGTGTCAGCTCCAGGGGAAGGCTTTCTCTTTCTCGGTCTTCTCATCAGTGTTCCCCCAGACTAGGAGCTTCTCAGCACAGGGACCTCGGTCCAAAGGACACGCTCTGCTCCTGGCACTGCTTTCTTGATGGTATAAGGCGCCCTGTCTTACTGCTCACTTCTGTCTTTTATATCTCAAGAGATTGCCTCAGGACACAATCTAGTCTTGTAGATCAGGTCCTGCCTTACTAACACAACCGCCATCTATCCTCCCACATTAACATCATAGAGGCAGGTTTACAACACACAAGAAAATCACACAGTACCAGGAATCATGGCCTAGCCAAATTGATACACACATTTTTTGGGGGGACATAATTCAAACCATGACATTCCACCCTTTGGCCCCAAAAAAATCACATCCTTGCAACATGGAAAACATATTCACCCAATCATATTGTAGCAAAAGTCTTAACTCCAAGTCCAAAATCCAAAAATTCCTCTTCATCTGTGAAATCTAGAATACAGGTTATCTGCTTCCAAAGGTACAATGGCAGAACAGGCACAAGCTAGACATTTCCATTACAAATGGGAGAAACTAGAGGAAAAGACGTGATAACAGGCACCAAGGAAATCAGCAGAACATATTACATTAGCCCTCAAGGCTTTGAAAATAATCCTCTGTTCTCTGAGACAATTTACACAATAGCCCTGCCCTCCAGACTCTAGGTATTGGTCACAGTCTCTGGATTTTGAGTGGAGGCCCCTCGGCCCTGGGCTTCAGCTCCACCTTCCAGGCCCACTGGGACAGCAACTCTGCTCCCTTGGCTTTAGGCGCACCATTCTCCTAGTCCATCGGAGTGACAACTCCACCCTTAGAAACATCAGAGGCCATGGTTCCACCCTTTGAAACCCCTGAGGTCATGGCCATACCCTTTGAGACTGAAGCAGCTCGGCTTCTTGTGTCCCTTGTCTCTTCAGCTTCCGCTTCCTATGGCCTCTTGGCCCTCGGGCCTCACGTCCTCATCTGCCCTGCTGGGGCAAGTGTTCCAAAGCTCAGTAGCTCCACCAGTAAGTGCCTGGAGGCACCCCACTCTGCCAGGAAGCCTCCTGCTTACAGGCATTCAGCTCTCTCACTCTGTGGGTCGGCTCCAGCTCCATCTTTCACCGGTTTCCTGATTCTGCTGCTGTTGGTTCTCTGCTGCTGCTGTTCCTCTGTCACTACCACACGTCTATCCATTCACAGTTTTAAAACCGCTTCCACATTTTAGGTATCTGTTAGAGCAGCACCCCACTCCTGGTACCAAATTCTGTCTTAGTTATCTAGTGCTGCTAGAACAGAAATACCACAAATGGATGGTTTTAATGAAGAGAAGTTTATTTCCTCATAGTCAAAGTAGGCTAAAAGTCCAAATTCAAGGTGTCAGCTCCAGGGGAAGGGTTTCTCTCTCTCTCAGCCTTCTCATCAGTGTTCCCCTAGACTAGGAGCTTCTTGGCACAGGGACCATGGTCCAAAGGACATGCTCTGTTCCTGGCACTGCTTTCTTGATGGTATAAGGTCCCCCTGTCTCACTGCTCACTTCTGTCTTTTATATCTCAAGAGATTGCCTCAGGACACAATCCAGTCTTGTAGATCAGGTCCTGCCTTACTAACACAACTGCCACCCATCCTCCCTCATTAACATCATAGAGGCAGGTTTACAACATACAGGAAAATCACACAGTACCAGGAATCATGGCCTAGCCAAATTGATACACACATTTTTGGGGAGACATAATTCAAACCATGACACTATGTTATGCCAGTTGAGCTAGATGTCCCCCGAGACCATGTTCTCCAGCCCTCAGCCCAGTAATTTGTCTCTCAGGAAGTTTGGATGTGTCTATAGAGCTTCCATGACCTTCCTTGGTCAAGTTGTGCCGACATCCCCAGTCTTGTGTACTGTCTTACCCTTCACCAAAGTTACTACCTATCTATAGTTAGTGTTTTTCCCTCCTCACCCCTCCTCTCCCTAGTAAACAACAAAGATAGTTTGTTTCTGTTTGTAAACCTTTTCATGAATTTTTATAATAGTGGTTTCATACAGTACTTGTCATTTTGTGATAGACTTATTTCACTAAGTATAATGCTCTCCAGATTCATCCATGTTGTGAGATGCTTCACCATTGTTCTTTATCATTGCATAGTATTCCATTGTTTGTGTACCCATTCATCTGTTGGTGGGCACTGAGGTTGTTTCCATCTTTTTGCTGTTGTGAACAATGCTGCAATGAACATGGGTGTGCATGTTGCTATTCCTGTGACAGCTCTTATTTCTTTAGGATATATTCCTAGGAGTGGGATTGCTGGATCCAATGGTATGTCTATTTCTAGCTTTCTGAGGAAGCACCATATCATTTTCCAAAATTGTTGTATCATTTTGCATTCCCACCAGCAGTGTATAAGAGTTTTGATCTTCCCACGGCCTCTCCAACATTTGTTATTTCCAGTTTTTTTGATTTGTTTCAGTAATGCCTGGATGAGATGGTATCTCATTGTGGTTTTGATTTGCATTTCTCTAATGGCTAGTGATCACGAGCATTTCCTCATGTGTCTGTTGGGCGCTTGAATGTCTTCTTTGGTGAAGTGTCTGTTCATTTCCTTTGCCCATTTTTTTATTGGATTATTTGTCTTTTTGTTGTAGAGGTGTTGGATTTTCCTGTAGATTTTAGAGATTAGACTTTTGTCTGATTTGTAATAGCTAATTTTTTTTTCCCAGTCTGTAGGTTCTCTTTTTACTCTTCTGGTGAAGTCTTTTGATATGTTTAATTTTTAGAAGATTCCAGTTATCTAGCTTATCTTCTGGAGTTTGTGTGTCGTTGGTTATGGCTGTATCCTGTCAATGCCGTGTATTAGGGCCTCTAGCGTTGATCCTATTTTTAATTCTATGAACTTTTATTAACAGTTTTTGGCTTTATATTTAGGTCTTTGATCCATTTTGAATTATTTTTTGTGTATGGTGTGAAGTATGGGTCCTGTTTCATTTTTTGGCAGATGGACATCCAGTTTTTGTCAGCACCATTTGTAAAAAAAGACTGTCTTTTCCCCATTTGATGGACTTTGGGCCCCTGTCAAAGATTAGGTGACCATAGGTGGCTGGATTTACATCTGGATTCTCAAGTCTGTTGCTGTTTTGACTACCGTAGCTGTATAGTACGTTCTAAAGTCAGGTAGTGCGAGTCATCCTACTTTATTCTTCAATAATGCTTTACTTATCTGGGGCTCTGTCCCTTTCCATATAAAGTTAATGATTAGTTTTTCCGTCTCTTTAAAGAATGTTGTTGGTATTTGGATCGAGATTGCATTGTATTTGTAAACTGCTTTGGGTAGAATTGTCATTTTCACAATGTTGAGTTTACCTATCCATGAGCATGATACGTTTTTCCATTTATGTAGATCTCTTTTGGTTTCTTGTAGTAGTGTTTTGTAGTTTTCTTAGTTAGATTTATTCCTAAGTATTTTAGTTTTTAGGGGCTATTATAAATGGTATTGTTTTCCTGATTTCCTTTTTATTGTTCTCTTTATTGGTGTATAGGAATCCAACTGATTTTTGTATGTTTATCTTGTATCCTACTACTCTGCTGAATCTTTCTATTAGTTTCAGTAGTTTTGTCACAGAGCCTTTTGGGTCTTTTATGTATAGTATCAGATCATCTGCAAATAGGGACAGTTTTACTTCTTCCTTACCAATTTGGATGTCCTTTATTTCTTTTTCTTGCCTTATTGCTTTAGCTAGGACTTCCAGCACAATGTTAAATAGGGGTGGTGATAAAGGGCATCCATGTCTTGTTCCTGTTCTCAAAGGGAATGTTTTCAGCCTCTCTCCATTAAGCATGATGCTGGCCATTTGTTTTGCATAGATGCCCTTTATTATGTTGAGAATTTTCCCTTCTATACCTATTTTATTGAGAGTTTTTATCAGGAATGGGTGTTGGATTTTGTCGAACACTTCTGCGTCGATTGAGATGATCATGTGATTCTTTTCTTTCCTTTTATTTATGTGGTGGATTACATTGATCTATTTTCCAATGTTGAACCATCCTTGCATACCTGGTATGAATTCTACTTGTTCATGGTGCATTATTTTTTTTGATATGATGTCGAATTTTATTGGCTATAATTTTAAGAATTTTTGCATCTATATTCATGAGAAATATTGGTCTGTAATTTTCCTTCTTTCTGGTGTCTCTTTGCCTGGTTTTGGTATCAGGGTTATGCTGGCTTCATAGAATAAATTCAGAAGTATCGCTTCCTTTGCTATGCTCTGAAATAGTTTGAGTAGTACTGGTGTAAGCTCTTCTCTGAATGTTTTGTAGAATTCTCCAGTGACGCCATCTGGGCTGGGGCTTTTTTTTTGTTGGAAGTTTTTTTATTACCTTTTCAATCTCTTCTCTTGTTATATGTCTGTTCAGATTTTCAACATCACCTTGTGTTAGTTTGTGTAAGCAGTGTGTTTCTAGAAATTTATCTGTTTCCTCTAGGTTTTCAAATTTCTTGGAGTATAGTTTTTCATAACATTCTGTTATGATCCTTTTTATTTCAGTTGGGTCTGTTATAATGTCCCCCATTTCATTTCTTATTTGGGTTATTTGCGTCCTAGCCTGTTTTTCTTTTGTCATTTTGGCCAGTAGTTTGTTGATTTTGTTGATCCTTTCTAAGAACCAACTTTTGGTTTTGTTGATTCTTTCTACTGTTTTTCTATTCTCTATTTCATTTATTTCTGCTCTGCTCTGATTTTTATTTCCTTTCTTCTGGTGGCTGTGGCCGTTTTTTTTTTTTTTTTTTTTTTTTTTTTTTTTTTTTGCCATTCTGTATTTGTTCAAGTTGTGTAGGTAATGTTTTGATTTTGTCCCTTTTTTTCTTTTTTGATGTGTGCATCTATTGCTATAAATTGTCCTCTGAGGACTGCCTTTGCTGTGTTCCAAAGGTTTTGGTTATGATGTGTTTTCATTCTCATTTGATTCTAGGAATTTTTTTATTCCATCTCTGATTTCTTCTATTACCCAGTGGTTTCTAAGCTGGGTGTTATTCAATCTCCATCTAATTGATTTTTTTTCCTTGCTCTTCCTGTTGTTAATTTCTACTTTGATAGTGTTGTGGTCAGAGAAGATACTTCGTATTATCTCAGTATTTTGGATTTTGTTGAGGGTTGCTCTGTGACATAAGATGTGGTCTATTCTGGAGAACGTTCCATGTGCGTTGGAAAAGAATGTGTACTTTGCAGCTGTTGGGTGGAGTGTTCTATATATGTCTATGAGGTCAAGTTGGCTGATTGTGCCCATTAGCGCTTCTGTATCTTTGTTGAGTTTCTTTCTAGATGTTCTGTCCTTTATCGAGAATGGTGTGTTGAAGTCTCCTACTGTTATTGTGGAACTGTTCATTTCTCTTTTCAGTGCTGTTAGAGTTTGTTTTACTTATTTTGGAGCCCTGTCATTGGGTGCGTAGATATGGTGGATTTTATTTTAAAATCCATTTTGTCTGAGATTAGTATTGACACTGCTGCTCTTCTTTGGTGGCTGTTTGCTTGATGTATTTTTTCCCCATCCTTTGAGTTTTAATAAATTTGTATCTTTGTTTCTAAGGTGTGTCTCTTGTAGACAGTATAGTGACAGACCTTTTTTAAAATCCATTCTGTGACTCTCTGTCTCTTTATGGGTGCATTTAGGCCATTTACATTCAGTGTGACTACTGATAGGTGTGAGTTTATTGCTATCATTTTCAAGTGCTTTTTTTTGGGGTGCTGTTGTTTTCTTTGTTCCTCTTACTCTCCTGTGCTGAATTCATTTTTTTAATGGATTTTTTTCATTTGTTTTTGTAGATTTTGTTTTTACTGAGACTTTGTGTTTTTCTTCTTTATTTTTATGAGTAGGTTTGTTAACTTTCTTTGTGGTTACCTTGAAATTTACCCTTATCTTCGTAGGTTTGACGAGTCTATTATTACTTGGTATTTCCTTGCCATTAGAAAGTTCTATGCCTACATTGTTTATTTCCTCTTTTATTGTTCTGACATTTTTGTCATTTACCGATTAACCTGTCTGGCTCCCTGTTGTAATTCATTTGGTTTTGGATAGTCCTTGAGAGTTCACTTCCTAGTTTGGTATCTGGCTGATATGATCTTGCATCTGAGATTCAGGCTGTGGTCTGATGAAGTTTGTTCTCAAACCGAAGGACTCCCTTTAATAATTCTTGTAAGTTTGGCTTGGTTTTTACATATTCCCTTACTTTCCTTTTACCTGGAAGTATCCTAATTTCACCAGCATATTTGAACGAGAGTTTTGCAGGATATATTATTCTTGGTTGCAAGTTTTTTTTCTTTCAAGGTTTTATATATGTCATCCCATTGCCTTCTTGCCTGCATGGTTTCTGCCAAATAATCAGAGCTTAGTCTTATTGTTTCTCCTCTGTATGTGACTTTTCCCCAATTAACGGACTTTGGGCCTTTGTCAAATATCAGCTGCACAAAGGTGGATGAATTTATGTCTGGATTCACAATTCTGTTCCATTGGTCTATATATCTGTTATTGTACCACCACTAAGCTGTTTTGACTACCGCGGTGGTATAATAGTGTGAAGCCTCCCACTTTGTTCTTCTTAGTAATGCTTTACTTTTCTGGGGCCTTTTCCATTTCCGTATGAAGTTGGTGATTTATTTCTCCATCTCCTTAAAAACTGCCATTGGAATTTGGTTTGGGATTGCATTATATCTGTAGATTACTTTGGGTAGAATTGACAGTTTCACAATGTTGAGTCCTATTCATGAGCAAGGTATGTTTTTCCACTTATGCAGGTCTCTTTTGGCTTCTTGAAGTAGTGTCTTGTACTTTTCATTGTATAGGTCTTTTAAGTCTCTGGTGATATCTATTCCTAAGTATTTTATATTCTTGGGGGCTATTGTAAATGGTATTGGTCTGGTGATTTCCTCTTGGAAGTTCTCATTGTTGCTGTAGAGGAATCCAGCTGATTTTTGTATGTTTATCTTGCATCCTGATACATTGCTGAAATCTTCTATTAGTTCCGGTAGTTTTCTTGTGGATTCTTTGGGGTTTTCTGTGTATAAGATCATATCATCTGCAAATAGAGATACTTTTACTTCTTCTTACCAATTTGGATGCTATTTATTAATTTTTCTAGCCTAATTATTCTAGCTAGGACCTCCAGAACAAAGTTGAATATGAGCGGTGATAAAGGGCATTCTTGTCTGGTTCCCGTTCTAAGGGGAATGCTTTCAGATTCTTTCCATTTAGGATGATGTTGGCTGTTGGCTTTGTATAAATGCCCTTAATCATGTTGAGGATTTTCCCTTCTATTCCTATTTTGCTGAGAGTTTTTATTATGAATCAGTGTTGGACTTTGTCAAATACTTTTTTGCATCAATTGATAAGATTTTGTGGTTCTTGTTTTTTGTTTTTTATGTGATGGATTACATGGATTGTTTTTATAATATTCAATCACCCCTGCGTACCTGGTATAAATCCCACTTGATCATGGCGAACTATTTTTTTGATATGTTGCTGAATTCTATTGGCTGGAATTTTGTTGAGGATTTTTGCGTCAATGTTCATGAGGGATATTGGTTCGTAATTTTCTTTTTTGGTGGTGTCTTTACCTGGTTTTGGTATCAGGGTTATGCTGACTTCATAGAACAGCTTTGGGAGTACTCCTTCCTTTTCTGTGCTCTGAAATACCTTTAATAGTAGTGTTAGTAGTAGAGTGTTAACTCTTCTCTGAAAGTTTGGTAGAGTTCTCCAGTGAAACCGTCTGGGCCAGGGCTTTTTTTTGGTTGGGATTTTTTAAATTACCTTTTCAATCTCTTCTTTTGTTATGGGTTTATTTAGTTGTTCTACCTCTATTGGTATTAGTAGGTAGGTAGTGAGTTTCTAGAAATTTTTCCATTTCCTCTAGGCTTTCAAATGTGTTAGAATACCATTTTTCTTAGTATTCTGTTATGATTCTTTTAATTTCAGTTGGGTCTGTTGTGATATCACCCATGTCATTTCTTATATGGGTTATTTACTTCCGCTCCTGTTTTTCTTTTGTCAGTTTGTCCAATGGTTTACCAATTTTGTTGATCTTTCTAAAGAACAAGTTTTGGCCATGTTAATTCTTTCAGTTGTTTTTCTTTTATCCATTTCATTTAATTCTGCTCTAATTCTTATTTCCTTTCTTATGGCACCCAAGGGCTTCTTTTGCTGCTCTCCTACTTGTTCCAGTTGTAGGCTCAATGTTTTGATTTTGGCCCTTTCTTCTTTTGGGATGTGTGCATTTATTGCTATAAACTGACCTCTGAGCACTGCTTTTTCTGTGTCCCAAAGGTTCAGGTAGGATACTCTGATTTCTCTTCATATCGTATAAATCTTTCACCTTTTACCAAAGGTTCAGGTAGGATGTGTTTTCATTCTAGTTTGATTCTATGAATTTCTTTATTCCATCCTTAATTTCTTTTATAAGCCAGTAGTTTTTGAGCAAGGTGCTGTTCAGTTTCCATGTGTTTGATTTTTTTCTTTGCTTTTTTTGGTTTTGATTTCTACTTCTATGGCTCTATGGTCATAAAAGATGCTTTATAATATTTCGATGCTTTGCATTCTGTTAAGGCTTGCTTTATGGCCTAATATGTGGTCTATTCTGGAGAATGTTCCATGTGCGTTGGAAAAGAAAGTATACTTGGCTGCTGTTGGGTGGAGTGTTCGGTATATGTCCATGAGATCAAGTTGGTTGATTTAGCAGTTAGATCTTCTGTGTCTTTATTGAGCTTCTTTCTGGATGTTCTGTTCTTCACTGAAAGAGGTGGGTTGAAGTCTCCTCCTATTATTGTGGAGCTATCTCTCTTTCCAATGCTGTTAGTTTGTTTTATGTATTTTGGAGCCTTGTCATTGGGTGCATAAATATTTATTATAGTTATGTCCTCCTGGTGTACTGATACTTTAATCATTATATAGTGTCCTTTCTTATCCTTTGTGGTGGATTACTTTAAAGTCTACTTTGTCAGAGACTAATATTGCCACTCTTGCTCTTTTTTGATTGTTGTTTTCTTCATATATTTTTTCCATCCTTTGAGTTTTGATTTTTTGTGTCTTTAAGTCTAAGGTGTGTCTCTAGTAGGAAACATATAGACAGATTATGTTTTTTAATCCATTCTGCCACGTTCTGTCTCTTTATTGGTGTATTTAGTCCATTTACATGCAGCGTAATTGTTGATAGGTATAGTTTAGGGCTGTCATTTTGATGTCTTTCTTTTTGTGCTGTTGACAGTTTCTTTGCTCCACTTAATTTTCTGTGCTAAGTCATTTTTCTTTATTTTCTTTTCATCTTTTTCATTTTTCTTGATTTTGTATTTGCTGAGTCTGTATATTTTTCCTGTTTTTTATTTTGATGTGTAAGATTGTTAGTTTCCCTTGTGGTTACCTTAATATTTACCCTA
Organism: Dugong dugon; assembly: GCA_030035585.1. Classification (NCBI taxonomy): domain Eukaryota; kingdom Metazoa; phylum Chordata; class Mammalia; order Sirenia; family Dugongidae; genus Dugong; species Dugong dugon. The sequence goes on from CM057462.1 coordinate 172,547,385, forward strand.
TTTTTCTAAGTTTAAGACAGTCTTTTATTTCTTTATATTGCCTTGACTACCTCTCCATATGAAAAATCTATGTCTACATTTTTTATTCTCTTTTTTGTTTTAATGTTATCATCTTTTATATATTGACATCTCTGTTTCTCTATTTTCAGTGTTTTAGCTTTGATTTATTATTGTGACTTCCCTTTCTGGGTTGATATCTGGTTGCTCTGTCCTAGTCTTGGGTTGTTATCTGATGTTATTGATTTTCTAACCGGAGGACTCCCTTTAGTATTTCTTGTAATTTTGGTTGGTTTTTGCAAATTCCCTAAACTTCCATTTATCTGGAAATGCCCTAATTTCGCCATCATATTTGAGAGACAGTTTTGCTGGATATATAATTCTTGGCTGGCAGGTATTTTCCTTCAAGGCTTTATATACTTCATCCGATTGCCTTCTTGCCTGCTAAGTAGTCAGAGCTTATTTGTATTGACTCTCCTTCATAGACGACTTTTCGTTCATCCATAGACACTCTTAAAATTCTCTCTTTAACTTTTATTTTTGCAAGTTTGATTATAATATATCTTGGTGACTTTCTTCTGGGATCTATGTTATGTGGGGTTCGATGAGCATCTTGGATAGATATTGTCTCCTCTTTCACAATATCAGGGAAGTTTCCTGCCAACAAATCTTCAACAATTCTCTCAGTATTTTCTGTTATCACCCCAATTCTGCTACTCCAATCACTCGTAGGTTATTTGTCTTGATAGAGTCCCACACAATTCTTAGAGTGTCTTCATTTTTAAAAATTCTTTTATCTGATTTTTCCTCAGATAAGTTGATGTCAAGTGCTTTATCTTCAATCTCACTAATTCTGACTTCAATTGCCTTAATTCTGCTCCTATGACTTTCTATTGAGTTGTCTAATTCTGAAATTTTATTGTTAATCTTCTGTATTTCTGATTGCTATCTCTCTATGGATTCTTGCAGCCTATTAAATTTGTCATTATGCCCTTCTCTAATCTTCTTAAGTTCCTCTATTGCTGGGTCTGCCTTTTTCCAGATCTTCTTCCTGATCTCTTGAAAAGTTCAGTATATTAATCTTTTGTATTCTGCCTCTGGTAATTCCAAGAAATTCTCTTCCTCCAGAAAATTTCTTGATTCTTTATTCTGAGAGCTTACTGAAGCCATCATGGTCTGCCTCTTTATGTGATTTGATATTGACTGTTGTCTCCGAGCCATCAATAAGTTATTTTATTTATTTATTTTATGTTTGCTTACTGTGTCCTAGGTTCTTGTTTTGTTTTGAAATGCCCAAATAGGCTGCTCATATGAGCTAGTTGGATTATTGGCACCTTTGAAGCTCTAATGTCCTGTCGCCAGGTGATTAGATCTATTACTAAGTATGTGAGCCCACGAGTCCATTAACTGTTTTTGTATGGATTCAGCCTAGGTGTCCTGGTAGTCAGTCACCAAGTGTATGGTGCAGGCTCTCACCTACAGTCCTAGACAGGCATGGGTGATTGCTGCAGGCAGAGGTATCTGGCTGCAGTAAGGTGCATGCATTGAACAAGGCAGGGGGCTGACAGCTGCCCCTGTCTGAGAGGAAAGCGTGTCCCTGTTCTCTAGGGTGCATAGATGGGTGGGTTTTACAGCAAGACTATGAGCACCCAATGCTGTACAAGGGGGGCACCACTTATTCTTGGACCTCTGTTGTGGGTGCCTTGGTGGCATTGGTGGAGCCATCAGTCCTCAGGCCCCTGATGTGGTCAGGTGAGAAATCTTAATGGGAAGTGCAGTGTCAAATGTCACAAACCTGCCACTTCACAGCTGAAACAGTTGAAGTTGGACTTCAGGTATTTACCTTCTTGTACTGTGGTAATGAGAGCCTACACTGTTGAAATGGGCCCATACAAGTCTATGCAGGGGTGAAAGGCATTGGAAGTCCATGGACCCCTAATGCCTGTGCCTAGGCAAAGGAGTTGTGCCAACCCTGAGTTCCTGGCTTAGGGGAGCCGGCGCTTATTTTTTCCTTGTTAATTTGTTCCCTCTCCAAGGCCAGGAGAATGGCTCAGGGAGTGTGACGGGTCCTACTACCAGCCCAGGGGACTCAGAAATTGATGAAGCTGGCCCAGACTTAGTGCCGACTGGGGATGGGGAGGAGGTAAATGGGACAGACGTTTTTCCCAAATGGAGTGTTTTTTGATGTGTGCATTAGGCCAGACACAAGTACTTATCTTTAGTCAACTGAGTGTTGCTTTTCACTGGTTCTGGATGCCCGAGTAGACTTTCTGCCACTGGGCCTCTCCCAATGTGGAAAACACCTCCTGAACGCCACTGATTGCCTGACCGTGCAAGCTAGCTGATCTGGCCTGAAGGGCACTGGCTCCCTCTGGAGCTCACAACTCCTCACAGCTTCTGAACTGTCTCTCCCTCCCCCCACCACTCAGTCTAATTCCTCAACTTTGTCTTTGATGTTCAGGGCCCCTAGAGTGTCATATACAATCGATTCACTTGTTTTTTCAGGTCTTCTTTGTAAGAGAGAACACAGGGAGCGTCTGACTACTTCACCATCTTGGCCCCACCTCTAGGATTCTTTCTTTGTCTTTGGTTTTAGTGAGGGTGATTATGCTATGCCTTGGTGATTTTATTTTGAGGTCTATCCTATATGGGGTTCATTGAGCTTCTGGGATGGTCAGCTTTTCATATTTCATGATATTAGGGAAGTTTTCTGTCAACAGTTCTTCAGTGATCCTCTCTGTGTTTTCCGTTTTCTCCCCCTGTTCTGGAACTCTGATCACTCACAGATTTTTGCTTTTGAGTGTATCCCACATAATTCTCAGGGTTTTTTCATTTTTCCTTGTTCTTTTTCCTGATTTTTCCTCAAAATTGTATCCAAGTGTTTGTCTTTAATTTCACTGATCCTGTCTTCCATTGTTTCATACCTACTTCTCAGCCCTTCTATGACACTGTCCATTTCTGTAATCTTGTTGTTTATCTTTTGGATTTCTAATGGTTGTTTTTATATGATTTCTAGTTGTGAATTTATTTTGGCATTTTTTCTTGTATTATTTTCCTGAATTCTTCCATTATTTTTTGTCTGTGTTTTCCATGAATTTGTCTATTTTTTCCTCATTTTTGTCTGCTTTTTGCTTCAACCCTTGGATAGTTCTGAATAATAGAGATTTGAATTCCATATCAGGTAATTCTAGTGCCTTTTCTTATACTGGAAAGTCATCTAGTGTTTTATTTTTGATGTCTACTGGAACCATCCTGTCCTTTTTTTTTTTTTTAATATAAGTTTTGATAACGTCTGCTGTCTTCAGGACAGTCAGTAGTTATTTTTCCTCATTTATTGATTGTAGATTTGTTTGTTTTGTCCTGCTGTTTTGTTTTATTTTGTTATGTCTGAGCTGGCGAGCTGTGCATTCTTTGTTGTTTCCTTGTCTGTGGGCACGATACTTTTCAACTCCTGTCCAATGGGCAGGGCCAGTTGCTCAGGTATGGTGCAGAAGGGCAGGTCTGAAGGCAAAGGGCTGGGATGGGTTGTTTGTGGCACACACTAGGGCCAACAGGGTGGGCTGTGAGGCAGTGTAGGGAGGGTTTTGGTAGGCTGTGCCTGTGCTGCTTGAGGTTGTCATATTCAGTGCACAGTACAGGTTGGCAGGAAGGAGGGGGGATGTTGTGATATGTGGAGCTAAGATGGGTATGGGAAAGAAGAGAAAGAGGAGAGAAACAGAAGCCAAAAACCAACCAACAAACAAAAAGAGTGTTAAGGGAGCTTGCCATTGGAGTGGAGAGATGAGAAACTGAAAAATGGAGAAAAGCAAAAAGGAAAAGAGAAAATAAATAAATAAAAATTAGAAAAAAGAAAAGGCCCCAAGGATCCCATCAGTGTGGCTGTGGAGACCAAGGAAGTGGCTCCCAGGCCACACAGTACAGCCTAGCTAGAAGGGGCAGAGATGTCACATAGTGCCAGGTATTCAAGAGGCAGGAAAAGAAAGTAAGCATAGAAAGAGGAGAAACTGAGAAATGAAGAAAGACAAAAAGAAGAAAAAAAGAAGAAATGATCACCAGGGATCCTACTGGTGTGGCTGCGCAGACCAGGAAAGTGGCTCCCAAGCTGTGCAGTACAGCCCAGATAGAAGGGGCTCCCAAGCTGTGAAACGAAAATGAAAACAAACTAAACAGGACAGAACAAAACAAAACAAAATGGCTCCAGGAATCCCACCAGCATGGTGGCACAGACAAGGGAGGCAGTTCTCCACCCAAGCAGTGCCTCATAGACTTTCAAGAAGAAGAAAAGATGGCACATGGAGCCAGGAATTCAAGAGAAAGGAGGCAGAGGAGATGAGAGATAGGAAGAAAACAAAAGAAGTAGAATAAAGCATCACCAGCAACAAAGAAATGGCACTGAGGGAGCTTGCCAGGGTGGGCCAGGCAAATCCAAGCGGCATGGAGCTGAAGTGGGAGCCTCCCAGCCAAGAGACTGCAGCTGGCAGAAAGCAACAGAAGCCTAGTGGGGGGAAGAAGGATGGAGGGTGGGAAAGCATATTGTCACTGGTTACCAGGTGATCAGTCTCCTGTTGGGAGCTCCTTGAAGCTGCTTTCCTGTACTCTCTGGCTGCTGATCTCTGATGTGGGTGGGGCAAATCCAAATGGCAGAAAGCCTGCACCCCTTGGCCAGCTGAGCAACTGTAGCCAGCTAGGAAGCAGCAGAGGCTGAGCAGAGGGAAGAAGGATGGGAGTGAGAAAGCATATATCACTTTTTACTGGGTGCTCTGTCTCCTGCTAGGAGCTTGGTGAAGCTGCTTTCCCATACTCCCTGTCCGCTGATCTCTGACAGGAGTCCAAGGTGGTGAATCCATGCTGCATTAGCTGATAGGGGACCTCCCCTCATAACTCTCCTCGCTTTCTGTTCTCTGTCAGTTTCTTATTCCATTTGGTGCTTGGCTGAGTTCTTTATCTCTTCATTTGATGCTTAGGGTTCCAGGATTAATGTTTGTCTCTGTTTTATTTAGTTTTTCAGGTCTTTGCTGTGGAGGCTTGGTGTGGTACTTCTGTATATAGTGTCATGTTGGCTCCGCCTCCCAATTTTTTGTTTTTTGGTTAGTTTCTTCTCTCTTTCCTCTTTTATCCCACCCATCTAGTCCCGTGCACCACCCACACCATTCTCAATAGGCTGCACTGCACTGCTTGGCTAGACAGCCACTGGCACATGGCCTCACTGGGTGTGCCCTGCTCCCACCCACTGAATCCTACCATGTCATGATTTTATTTATTTTTTCCTTCATTTTTTTGCTTTTTTTGACTTTTCTTACTCTCTCCTCTTTCTCTTCATTCACTTACCCACTTAGCTCCACACATCACTTCCTCTCTCTTCCCTCCTGCCTATCTGCACTGCGCACTGAGTACCATGCACTTGAGTGGCACCAACGTGGTCCCCTGGACCCCACCTTGCACTGTCCCCCGGCCCCACGCCATCAGCCCCAGTTCATGCTGCAAACCACATTGCCACCCCTTCCCCCTGCTGGACCCACTCTGCTGCACCACACCTGAGTGACCAGGCCTGCTCACCTGGACAAGTATCATGCCCACAGGCAAGCAAGTGACAAAACACACCCAGCCCGCCTGCCCAGACATAACCAAATAAAACAAAAAAGCAGAATGAAACAAACACATCTACAGCCAATAAATGAAGAAAATAACTCCTGAATGTCCTGGAGACAGCAGACAATATCAAAACATATTAAAAAAAAAGGACAGGACGGTTCCAGAAAACAACCAAAATAAAACACCAGATGACCTTCTGGTAGAAGAAAAGGCCCTGGAACTACCTGACAGGGAATTCAAAACTCTAATATTCAGGGTTCTCTGAGAGAAGGAGGAAAATGCAGACAAAAACAAGGAAAAAATAGAGAAAATCATGGAAAATACAGGCAAAATCAGGGAAAACACAGACAAAGCAATCGAGGAATTCAGAAAAATAGTAGAGGAACAAAATGTCCAAATAAACAACCAGAAATCACACAAAAACAGCAACCAGAAATCCAAAAGATGAACAATAAGGTTTCAGAAATGAACAGTGCAATAGAAGGTTTTAGGAGCAAATTTGAAACAATAGAAGAAAGGATCAATGAAATTGAAGACAAATCCTTGGATACCACTTTGTTTGAAGAAAAATCAGAGAAAAGAATGAAGAGACATGAAGAAACCCTAAGAAAGACGTGGGATACAATCAAAAGCAAAAATTTGCGTGTGATCAGAGTTCCAGAACAGGGGGAGAAAACGGAATACACAGAAAGGATCATTTAGGATTTGCTGACAGAAAACTTCCCTAATACCATGAAAGAAGAAAAGCTGACCATCGGAGAAGCTCAACGAACCCCATTTAGGATAGACCCCCCCCAAAAGAAAATTACCAAAATATATCATAATCACACTCAGTAAAACCAAAGACAAAGAAAAGTCTCAGAGCAACTCAAGAAAAATGATGTCACATGTAAAGGAGAAACAATAAGACTAAGCTGTGATTACTCGACAGAAACCATGCAGAAAAGAAGGCAATGGGATAACATATATAACACCTTGAAAGAAAGAAAAAAACTGCCAACCAAGAATAATATATCCTGCAAAACTCTTGTTCAAATATGATGGTGAAAGTAGGACATTTCCAGATAAACACAAATAAAGGGAATATGTAAAAACGAAGCCAAACTTATAAGAATTATCAAAGGGAGTCCTTCGATTAGAGACCAACAGCATCAGACAATAACCTGAATCTGGGACACAAGACAGCATCAGCCAGATACCACCCTAGGTAATGAACTCTCAAGGATAAAACAAAACTAAAAGGTTTACAACAGGAAACCAGAGATGTCAATCTGTAAATGACAACAACACCAGAACAATAAAAGATGGAATAAACAGTCTAGATATAGAACTTTCAAATGAAGAGGAAGTCAAGGCAATTAACAAGTAATAAAAGACTGGTTTAAATTTAGGAGAATATGGATAAATTTCAAGGTAACCAAAAGAAAGTTAAGAAAACTACTCATCAAAATAAAGAAGAAAAACGAAGTCTCAGTAAACACAAAATCTACAAAAACAAAAGAAACAAAAAAAATCTATAAATAAAAGGAATTCAGCACAGAAGAGTAAGAGGAATGAAGAAAATGTCAGCATCACAAAAAAAGCACTAAAAATTACAGCAATAAGCTCACAACTATCCATAATCACACTGAACGTAAATGGCCTAAATGCATCCATAAAGAGACAGAGTGACAGAATGGATTAAAAAAAAAAAGGACTTACCAATATGCTGTCTACAAGATACACAGCTTAGAAACAAAGACATAAATATATTAAAAATCAAAGGACAGAAAAAAATATATAAAGCAAACAACAGTCAAAAAAGAGTGGGAGTGGAAATGCTAATCTCAGAGAATAAACTTTGAAACAAATTCCACCATAAAAAACAAGGAAGGACATTATATAATGATTAAAAGGACAATCCACCAAGAGGTCATAACCATAATAAATATCTATACACTCAACAACAGGGCTCCAAAATATGTAAAACAAACTCGAACAGCACTGAAAAGAGAAATTGACAGTTCCACAATAACAGTAGGAGACTTTAACATACCACTGTCGGTAAAGGACAGAGCACCTAGAAAGAAAGTCAACAAAGATACAGAAGATCTAAAGGCCACAATCAACCAACTTGACCTCACAGACATATGCAGAACACTCCACCCAACAGCAGCAAAGTACATATTCTTTTCCACTGTACATGGAACATTCTCCACAATAGACCACTTCTTAGGCCATAAAGCAACCCTCAACAAAATCTAAAACACTGAGATAATACAAAGCATCTTCTCTGATCACAATGCCTTAAAAGTAGAAATTAATAAAAAATAGTAGAAGAGCAAGGGAAAAAAAATCAAATACATAGAAACTAAGTAACACCCTACTTAAAAACCACTGGGTAATAGAAGAAATCAAAGATGGAGTAAAAAAAAATTTCTAGAAATAAACAAGAATGAAAACACATCATACCAAAACCTTTGGGACACAGCAAAGGCAGTGCTCAGAGGTAAGTTTATAGCAATAAATGCACACATCAAAAAAGAAAGGGACAAAATCAAAACATTAGCTATACAATTTAAACAAAAGAAGGAGAACAGCAAAAGAAGCCCACAGCCACCAGAAGAAAGGAAATAATAAAGATCAGAGCAGAAATAAACGAAATCAAGAATAGAAAAAACAGTAGAATCAACAAAATCAAAAATTGGTTCTTTGAAAGGATCAACAAAATTGACAAACTATTGGCCAAATTGACAAAAGAAAAACAGGAGAGGATTCAAATAACCCAAATAAGAAATGAAATGGGGACATTACAACAGACTCAACTGAAATAAAAGGACCATAATAGAATACTATGAAAAACTATACTCCAAGACATTTGAAAGCCTAGAGGAAATGGACAAATTTCTAGAAACACACTACCTACTTAAACTAACACAAAATGAAGTTGAAAATCTGAACAGATCCATACAAAAGAAGAGATTGAAAAGATTATAATAATAATAATAAAAAGCTCCTAATAAAAAAAAAAAAAAAGGCCCGGCCCAGATGGCTTCACTGGAGAATTCCACCAAACATTCAGAGAAGGGTTTACACCAGAACTACTCAATTTCAGAACTTAGAAAAGGAAAGGCTACTTCTTAATTCATTCTATGAAGCCAGTATAACCCTGATACCAAAACCAGGCAAAGGTACCACAAAAAGAAAATTACAGACCAATATCTTTCATGAATATTGATGCAAAAATTCTCAACAAAATTCTTGCCAATAGAATTCAGCATCATATAAAAAATAAATATATCACGACCAAGTAGGATTTATACCAGCTACGCAAGAATGGTTCAACATTAGAAAATCAGTCAATGTAATCCACCTATTTTAGTTATCTAGTGCTGCTGTAACAGAAATACCACAAGTGGGTGGCTTTAACAAAGAGAAATATATTCTCTCACAGTCTAGTAGGCTACAAGTACAAATTCAGGGCATCAGTTCCAGGGGAAGGCTTTTTCTCTGTCAGCTCTGGAGGAAGGTCCTTGTCATCAATCTTTCCCCCATCTAAGAGCCTCTCCTCACAGGAACCCAGGGTCCAATGGACACACTCTGCTCCTGGCACTGCTTTGTTAGTATGAGGCCCCCCATTTTCTGCTCACTTCTCTTTCCTTTTACCTCTTGTAAGATAAAAGGTGATGCAGGCCACACCCTAGGGAAACTCCCTTTATATTGTATCAGGAATGTGAGCTGAGTAAGGGTGTTACATCCCACCCTAATCCTCTTCAACATAATCTAATCTTGCCTTATTAACCACAGGCAGAGATTAGGATTTACAATGCATAGGAAAATTACATCAATCACAAAATACAGGACAACCACACAATACTGGGAATCATGGCCTAACCAAGTTGACACATATTTTGGGGGAACACAATTCAATCCATGACAGTCCACCCTTTGGCCCCACCAACTTCATGTCCTTGCCACATGTAAAACATATTCACTCCATCATATCATAGCAAAAGTCTTAAATCAACTCCAAGTCCAAAATCCAAAAATTATTACTCATCTGTGAAATCTTGAATACAAGTTATCTGCTTCCAAAGTACAATGGTGCAAGTACAATGGTACCAGGTAGACATTTCCATTACAAATGGGAGACATTGGAGGGATAGAAGGCACAACAGGCACCAAGTAAGTTAGACAAACACATTACATTAGCCCTCAAGGCTTGAAAATAATTCTCTGTTCTCTGAGACCATTTACACAATGGCCCTGCCCTCCAGACTCTAGGTGTTGGCCACACTCTCTCGATTCTGAGTGGAGGCCACTTGGCCTTGGGCTTCAGCTCCACCTTCAAGGCCCGCTGGAACAGCAATTCTGCTCCTTCAGCTTCAGGCACACCATTTCCCTAGTCCATATGAATGGTGACTGCACCCTTAGAAACTCCAGGGGCCATGGCTCCACACTTTGAGACCCCAGAGGTCATGACCATACCCTTTGAGACAGAGGCAGCTCAGCTTCTTGTGTTCCTAGTCTCTTCAGCTTCTATTTCCAGATTTCTTGGCCTCTCAGCCCCTTAGGCCTCACTGCCCATGTCTGCCCTGCTGGGGCGAGTTTCCAAAGCTCTGTACCTCCACCAATAAGTGCCTAGAGGCACCCTAATCCACCAGTAAACTTTGGCTGGAAGGCACTCAGCTCTCTTGCTCCGTGGGTCGGCAAGTCTAGCTCCACCAATAAGTGCCTGGAGGCTCCCCACTCTGTCAGGAAGCCTCCTGAACAAAGGCACTCAGCTCTCTTGCTCCATGGATCAGCTCCAGTGCCATCTTGTGCTGGTTTCCTGATTCTGCCACTGCTGGTTCTCTGCTACTGCTTCTCGTGGTCTGTGCCATCTCCAGTATAACAGCTCTCCCCACTTCCTTCAGAGTCCTCTATCCATTCACAGTTTCAAAACTGCTTACACATTTTAGGTATCTGTTAGAGCAGCACCCCACTCCCAGTACCAAATTCTGTCTTAGTCATCCAGTGTTGCTATAACAAATACTACAAGTAGATAGCTTTAACAAAGAGAAATTTATTCTATCACAGTCTGGGAGGCTAGAAGTCCAAATTCAGAGTGCCAGCTCTACAGGAAGGCTTTCTCTCTCTGACAGCTCTTGGGGAAGGTCCTTGTTATCAGTCTTCCCTTGGTCTATGAGCTTCTCCACGCAGGAACCTCAGGTCCAAAGGACGTGCTCTGCTCCCAGCACTGCTTTCTTGATGGCATGAGGTCCCCATGTCTCTCTGCTCTCTTCTCTCTTTTATATCTCAAAAGAGATTGGCTCAAGACACAATCTCATCTTGTAGATTCAGTCCTGCCTCATTAACATAACTGCCACTAATCCCATCTCATTAAAATCATACAGATAGGATTTACAACACACAGGAAAATCATATCAGACAATAAAATAGTGGACAATCACACAACTCTGGGAATCGTGGCCTAGCCAAAATAATACATATAATTTGGGGGACACAATTCAATCCATGATACCACCACATAAATAAAACAACAGAAAAGAATCACATGATCAACTCAATTGACACAGAAAATGCATTCGACAAAGTCCAACACCGATTCGTGATAAAAACTCTCAATAAAACAGGTATAGAAGGGAAATTCCACAGCATAATAAAGGTCATCTATACAAAACCAACAGTCAACATCATTCTTAATGGAGAGAGGCTGAAATCATTCCTCTTGAGAACAGGAACACAACAAGGATAACCTTTATCACCACTCCTATTTAACATTGTGCTGGAAGTCCTAGCTGGAGCAATAAGGCAAGAAAAAGAAATGAAGGGCATCCAAATTGGTAAGGAAGAAGTAAAACTGTCCCTATTTGCAGATATGATACTATACATAGAAAACCCTAAGGACTGCACAAGTAAACTACTGGAAGTAATAGAAAGATTCAGCAGAGTAGCAGGATACAAGATAAACACACAAAAATCACTTGGATTCCTATACACAAATAAAGAGAACGATGAAAAGGAAATCAGGAAAAAAATACCATTTATAATAGCCCCTAAAAAAATAAAATACTTAGGAATAAATCTAATCAGGGATGTAAAAGACCTATACAAAGAAAACTACAAAACAGTATTTCAAGAAACCAAAAGAGATCTACATAAATGGAAAAAACTACCATGCACATGGATAGGCAGACTCAACATTGTGAAAATGTCAATTCTACCCCAATCAACAACATTCTTTAATGAGATGGAAAAACTAATCATTAACTTTATATGGAAAGAGTTCCTGGATAAGTAAAGCACTATTGAAGAGAAAGAATAAAGTGGGAGGACTCACACTACCTGAGCTTAGAACCTACTATATAGCTATGGTAGTCAAAACAGCCTGGTACTGGTGCAACGACAAGATACATCGACCAATGGAACAGAACTGAAAACCCAGAAGTAAGTCCATCCACCTACAGTCAGCTGATCTTTGACAAATAGCCAAAATCCATTAGATGGGGAAAAGACAGTCTTTTTGACAAATGGTGCAGGAAAAACTTGACGTCCATCTGCAAAAAAAAAAAATGAAAAAGGACCCATATCTCCCACCATGCACAAAAACTAATTCAAAATGGATCAAAGACCTAAACATAAACTCAAAAACTATAAAGATTATGAAAGAAAAAATAGGGTCAATGCTAGAGGACCTAATACATGGCTTTAACAGGATACAAATGATATCTACCAATACACAAACACCAGAAGATAGGCTAGATAACTAGGATCTTCTAAAACACTTATACTCATCAAAAGACTTCTCCAAAAGAATAAAAAGAGATCCTACAGACTGGGAAAAAAATTTTGGCTATGAAAAATCTGACAAAGTTCTCATCTCTAAAATCTACATGAAAATCCAACACCTCTACAACAAAAAGACAAATAATCCAATTAAAAAATGGGCAAAGGAAGAGTTCTGGCAAAATGGCGCTCTAGGCAGAAGCACCACACCGTCCCTCCACACACAAGATCTGAAAAACTAAGTCAAACAGAGAATACAACAATCCTGAAAACCTAAAACATCAAATGAAGAGATAAAGAACTCACCCAAGCACCAAATGGAGTGAGAAAACTGACAGAGAACAGAAGCGAGGAGAGATTCATGCAGAGATCCCCTACCAGCTAACGCAGAACGAATCCACCATCTTGGACTCCTATCGGAGACCAGCAGGCAGTGGAACGAGAGGGCAGACTCGCTGAGCATCTAGCGGGAGACAGAACAACCGCTCCACACATAACAATCTCCCTGCTTCATCCTGCCTACCTGCACCGTGTGCTTGACTTCACACCACTAAGCAGCACAGGCACGGCCTACTGGAACCTGCCCTGCACTGATTACCAACCCGCCCTGGTGGCTGTAGTAAGTGCCACAAACAACCCATCCCAGTAACTCCTCTTCAGCTAGACCTGCCCTGCTGTACCATAACTGAGTGACTTACCCTACCAGTTGGAGAAGGAGGCAAAAAGTATTGAGCACAAGATGAGCAAACAACAAAGAACACACAGTCCGCCTGCTCAGACATAGTCAATTTTTTTTTTGAAAAAAAGGGATGAAACAAACAAATCTACAATCAATAAATGAGAAAAATAACTACTGAATGCCCTGAAAACAGCAGAAAATATCAAAACATTTACAAAAACTGGACAGGATGGTTCCAGTAGGCGTCCAAAATAAAATGCCAGATGACGCTCCTGTGGAAGAAAATGCACTAGAACTACCTGATAGGGAAGTCAAATCTCTAATACTTGGAATTCTCCAAAAACTGAGGCAAAAAGCTGACAAACATGAGGAAAAAATAGACAAATTCATGGAAAATACAGACAAAAAATTCAAACTCTTCAGGAAGATGGTGCAGGAACAAAATGCCAAAATAAATTCACAACTAGAAATTACACAAAAACAACAATTAGAAATCCAAAAGATGAACAACAAGATTTCAGAAACGGATGATGTCATAGAAGGGCTGAGAAGCAGATTGGAAACCGTGGAAGACAGGATCAGTGGAAATGAAGACAAACACTTGGATACATCTCTGTTTCAGGAAAACTCAGAAAAAAGAACAAAGAAAAATAAAGAGACCCTGAGAGTTATGTGGGACACAATTAAAAGCAAAAATTTACAAGTGATTGGAATTCCAGAACAGGGGGAGAAAACAGAAAACACAGAGAGGATCATTGAGGAACTGCTGACAGAAAACTTCCCCAATATCATGAAAGATGAAAAGCTGGCCGTCCAAGAAGCTCAACCAACCCCATATAGAAGAGACCCCAAAAGAAAATCACCAAGGCATATCATATTCACACTCGCAAAAACCAAAGACAAACAAAGAATCCTGAGAGCAGCTTGTGAAAAACAAGAAGTCACATACAGAGGAGAAACAATAAGACTAAGCTCAGATTATTCGGCAGAAACCATGCAGGCAAGAAGGCAATGGGATGACACATATAAAATCTTGAAAGAAAAAAATTGTAAGCCGAGATAATATATCCTGCAAAACTCTCGTTCAGATTTGATGGTGAAATTAGGTCATTTCCAGATAAACAGAAATTAAGGGAATATGTAAAAGTCAAACCAAACTTACAAGAATAATCAAAGTGAGTTCTTTGATCTGAGAACAAACAGCTTCAGCTCAAGGGCAGAACCTAGGACGCAGGATCGTACGAGCCAGATACCAATCTAGGAAATGAACTCGCGAGGACTATCCAAAACGAAAAGAAATACAACAGGGAATCAGAGCAGTTAATCAATAAATGACAACAACATCAAAACAATAAAAGAGGGAATAAACGGCCTAGGTATAGAACCTTCTAATGGAGAGGAAGGCAAGGTGATACCAAGTAATGGTAGGCTGCTTCAAACTTAGAAACATAAGGGTAAAATTTATGGTAACCACAAAGAAAGCTAACAAACCAACTCATAAAAATAAAGATGAAAAACATAAAGTCTCGCCAAAAACAAAACCTACAAAAACAAAAGAAATGAAAAAAAAATCCACAAACAAAAGTAACTCAGCACAAGAGAATAAGAAGAACAAAGAAAACTTCAGCTCCACAGAAAAAAGCACTACAAAATGACAGCAACAAACTCACATCTATCAATAATTACACTGAATGTAAATGGACTCAATGCACCCATAAAGAGACAGAGAGTCACAGAATGGATAAGAAAACAGGATCCATCAATATGCTGTCTACAAGAGACACACCTTAGAAACAAAGATGTGAATTTATTAAAAGTCAAAGGTTGGAAAAAAATATATCAAGCTAACAACTACCAAAAAAGAGCAGGAGTGGCAATTCTAATCTCAGATAAAATAGACTTTAAAACAAAATCTACCATAAAAGACAAAGAAGGACACTATATAATGATTAAGGGGACGATCAATCATGAAGACATAACCATAATAAACATCTGTGCACCCGTTGACAGGGCTCCAAAATACATAAAACAAACTCTAACAACACTGAAAAGAAACATTGACAGTTCCACAATAATAGTAGGAGGCTTCAACACACCACTCTCAGTAAAGGACAGAACAACCAAGAAGAAACTCAGCAGAGATAAAGAAGACCTAAAGGGCACAATCAGCCAACTTGACCTCATAGACATATGGAGAACACTCCATCCAACCCCTGCAAAGTACACATTCTTTTCCAACGCACATGGAACGTTCTCCAGAATAGACCACATCTTAGGCCACAGGGCAATCCTCAACAAGATCCAAAACGTTAGGATAATTCAAAGTATCTTCTCTGACCACAATGCCATCAAGGTAGAAATTAACAATAGAAAGACCAAGGAAAAAAAATCAACTACATGGAAACTGAATAATACCCTGCTTACACATCAGTGGGTAATAGAAGAAATCAGAGATGGAATCAAAAAAATTCCTAGAATCCAGTGAGAATGAAAACACATCATACCAAAACCTTTGGGACACAGCAAAGGCAGTCCTCAGAGGACAATTTATAGCAATAGATGCACATATCAAAAAAGAAGAAAGGGACAAAATCAAAACATTAACTACAGAACTCAATCAAATAGAAAGAGAACAGCAAAAAAAGCCCACAACCACCGGAAGAAAGGAAATAGTAAAGATCAGAGCAGAAATAAATGAAATAGAGAACAGAAAAACAATAGAAAGAATCAACAAAACCAAAAGTTGGTTCTTTGAAAGAATCAACAAAATCAACACACCACTGGCCAGACTGACAAAAGAAAAACAGGAGAGGACATAAATAACCCAAATAAGAAATGAAATGGGGGCATTACAAGAGACCCAACTGAAATAAAAAGGATTATAACAGAATATTATGAAAAACTATACTCCAACAAACTTGAAAACCTAGAGGAAATGGATAAATTTCTAGAATCACACGGCTTACCCAAACTACAACAAAGTGATGTTGTAAATCTGAACAGACCCATAACAAGAGTAGACATTGAAAAGGTAATAAAAAAAACTCCCAACCAAAAAAAAAAAAGCCCTGGCCGAGATGGCTTCACTGGAGAATTCTACAAAACATTTACAGAAGAGCTTGTACCAGTACTACCCAAGCTATTTCAGAGCATAGAATAGGAAGCAACACTTCTGAATTCATTCTATGAAGCCAGCTTAATGCTGATACCAAAACCAGGCAAAGACATCACAAAAAAAGAAAATTACAGACCAATATCTCTCATGAATATAGATGCAAAAATTCTTAACAAGATTCTAGCCAATAGAATTCAACTTCATATCAAAAAAATAATACACCACGACCAAGTTGGATTCATACCAGGTATGCAAGGATGGTTCAACATTAGAAAATCAATCAACGTAATCCACCACATAAATAAAAGGAAAGAAAAGAATCACATGATCATCTCAATTGAAGCAGAAAAGGCATTTGACAAAGTCCAACACGCATTCCTGATAAAAAACTCTCAATAAAATAGGTATAGAAGGGAAATTCCTCAACATAATAAAGGGCACCTATGCAAAACCAATGGCCAACATCATTCTTAATGGAGAGAGGCTGAAAACATTCCCCTTGAAAACAGGATGCCCTTTATCACCACTCCTGTTTAACATTATGCTGGAAGTTCTAGCTAGAGCAATAAGGCAAGAAAAAGAAATAAAGGGCTTCCAAATTGGTAATGAAGAAATTAAACTGTCCCTGTTGGCAGATGATATGATACTATACACAGAAAACCCTAAAGACTCCATGAGAAATCTACTGGAACTAATAGAAAGATTCAGCAGAGTATTAGGATACAAGATAAACATTCAAAAAATCAGTTGGATTCCTATACACCAGTAAGGAGAATGATGAAAAGGAAATCAGGAAAACAATACCATTTTCAATAGCCCCTAAAAAGATAAAATACTTAGGAATAAATCTGACCAGGGATGTAAAAGACCTATACAAAGAAAAGTACAAAACACTACTGCATGAAACCCAAAGGGATCTGCATAAATGGAAAAACATAACATGCTCATGGATAGGCAGACTCAACATTGTGAAAATGACAATTCTACCCAAAGCAATTTACAAATACAACGCAATCCCAATCCAAATACCAACAACATTCTTCAAAGAGACAGAAAAACTAATCATTAACTTTATATGGAAAGGGAAGAAGCCCTGAATAAGTAAAGCACTACTGAAGAAGAAGAATAAAGTTGGAGGACTCACACTACCTGACTTCAGAACCTAGTATACAGCTACAGTAGTCAAAATAGCCTGATACTGGTACAACGAGAGATACACTGACCAATGGAATAGAATTGAGAACCCAGATGTAAATCCATCCACCTACGGTCACCTGATCTTCGACAAGGGCCCAAAGTCCATCAAATGGGGAAAAGACAGTCTTTTTAACAAATGGTGCTGGCAAAACTGGATATCCATTTGCAAAAAAATGGAAGAGGACCCATACCTCACACAGTATACAAAAACTACTTCAAAATGGATCAAAGACCTGAATATAAAGCCTAGAACTATAAAGTTCATAGAAGAAAAAATAGGACCAACTCTTCAGGCCTTAATACATGGCATTAACAGGATACAAACCATAACCATCAATGCACAAACCCCAATATTAGCTAGATAACTGGGATCTTCAGAAGACTTCACCAAAAGAGTATAAAGAGAACCTACAGACGGGGAAAAAATTTTTGGACAGTACTACTCAGACACAGGTCTAATCTCCATAATCTACAAGAAAATCCAACACCTCTACAACAAAAAGACAAATAATCCTATTAAAAAATGGGCAAAGGAAATGAACAGACACTTCACCAAAGAAGACAGTCAAATGGCCAGCAGACACATGAGGAAATGCTCACGATCACTAGCCATTAGAGAAATGCAAATTAAAACCACAATGAGATACCATCTCACCCTGGCATCACTGGCACGAATCAAAAACACTGGAAATAACAAATGTTGGAGGGGGTGCGGGGAGATCGGAACTCTTTTGCACTGCTGGTGGGAATGCAAAATGATACAACCATTTTGGAAAATGATATCGTGCTTCCTCAGAAAGCTAGAAATAGACATACCATTCCATCCAGCAATCCCACTCCTAGGAATATATCCTAGAGAAATAAGAGTCGTCACTCGAATAGACATATGCACATCTATGTTCATGGCAGCATTGTTCACAATAGCAAAACGATGGAAACAACGTAGGTGCCCATCAGCAGATGAATGGATAAACAAACTATGGTACATACACACAACGGAGTACTATGCAACGAGAAAGAACAACAATGAATCTGTGAAGCATCTCATAACATGGATGAAACTGGAGGACATTATGCTGAGTGAAATAAGTCAATCACAAAAGGACAAATATTGTATGAGACCTCTATTGTAAAAACCCATGAAAAGGTTCACACGCAAAATGTAACAATCTTTTTTGGTTACCAGGGATGGGAGGGGTTGGGGGGAATACTAAATAGGCAATAGATTAGTGGTATCTTGGGTGAAGGGTGAGACAGTACACAATACAGGGGAAACTAGCACAACCTGTACAAGGAAAGGCCATGGAAGCCATCCAAACTCCCTGAGGGACTAAGTTGCTGGGTGGAGGGCTCTGGGGACCATGGTCTCAGAGAACATCTAGCTCAACTGGCATGACACATTTTATAAAGACAATGCTCTACATTCTACCTTGGTGAGTAGTGTCTGGGGTCTTAAAAGCCTGTGAGCGTCCATCTAAGATACTCCACTGGTCTCATCCCTTCGGGAGCAAGGGAGAATGAAGAGAACAGGATACAAGGAAAAGATTAGTCCAAAGGACTAATTGTCCACAGCTACCAATGCCTTCACGGGACTGAGTCCAGTACAGCTAGATGGTGCCCAGCTACCACCACTGACTGCTCTGGCCAGGATCACAACAGAGGGTTCTGGACAGAGCTGGAGAAGGATGTAGAGCATAATTCTAACTCACAAAAAAAAGACCAGATTTACTGCCCTAAAGGAGACTGGAGAAACCTCGAGAGTATGGTCCCCAGACAGCTTTTTAGCTTAGTGGTGAAGTTACCTCCGAGGTTCACTGTTCAGACTGGGAGTGGACAGCCCCGTAAAACCAAATAAGACTAACGAGGTACAGGAGTCCAGTGACAAGGGCCAGAAGGCAGAAGGGGACAAGGAAGCTGGTGATAGGGAACCCAAGTTTGACTAAGGATATTGTTGATGTGTTGTGAGATTGTTAACCATTGTCATAGGGCAACATTTGTAGTAACTGTTAAATGAGAAACTATTTTGTTCTGTAAGCCTTCATCTTAAGTGAGAATAACAGCACAATTGGAAGAGCGTAGTCAATGTCACTGAACTGTGTATGTAGAAATTTTTGAAACGGTGTATCTTTGGCTATGTGTATTTTCACCAGAAAAGGTTGAGAAGTTAGAGGGTTAATATGTTTTGGGTTTGTTAACCAATGTCATAAAACAACATGTGTACTACTGTTTCATGAGAAACTATTTGTTTTGTAAGCCTTCACCTGAAGTACAATAAAATATATAAAAAAAAATGGGCAAAGGAAATGAACAAACACTTCACCAAAGAAGACATTCAAGCAGCTAAAAGACACATGAGGAAATGCTCGTGATCACTAGCCATTAGAGAAATGCAAATCAAAACCACAGTGAGATACCATCTCACGCCGACATTACGAGCACTAATAAAAAAAAAAAAGAGAGAGAGAGAAAATAACAAATGTTAGACTGGTTGCGGGGAGATTGGAAATTTTATGCACTGCTGGTGGGAACGTAAAATGGTACAACCGTTTTGGAAAATGATATAGCATTTCCTTAAAAAGCCAGCAATAGAAATACCATATGATTCAGCAATCCCGCTCCTAGGAATATATCCTAGAGAAATAAGAGCCATTACACGAATAGACAACGTGCACACCCATGTTCATTGTTGCTTTGTTCACAATAGCAGAAAGACGGAAACAACCTAGGTCCCAAGCAGCAGATGAATGGATAAACAATGGGACACATACACAATGGAATAATACACAACTATAAAGAACAGTGATAATCTATGAAACATCTCACAAAATGGATGAATCTGAAGGCATTATGTTGAGTGAAATAAGCCAATCACAAAAGGACAAATACTGTATGAGACCAGTACTATAAAAACTCATGAAAAGGTTTACACACAAAAAGAAACAATCTTTGATGGTTACGAGGCAGAGGTGGGGTGAGAGGGAAAAACACTAAATAGGTGATAGATAAGTGGTAATTTTGGTAAGGGTAAGGTACACGATACTGGAGAAGCCAGCACAACTTGTCCAAGGCAAGGTCATGGAAGCTCTATAGCCACATCCAAACTCCCTGAGGGACCAAACTACTAGGCTGAGGGCTGTGGGGACCATGGTCTCAGGGAACATCTAGCTCAATTGGCATAACACAGTTTATAAAGAAAATGTTCTACATTCTACCTTGGTGAGTAGCGTCTGGGGTCTTAAAAGCCTGTGAGCAGCCATGTAAGATACTCCACTGGTCTCACCCCTTCGGGAGCAGGGGAGAATGAAGAAAACAAGATACAAGGGAAAGATTAGTCCAAAGGACTAATGGACCACAACTACCACAGCCTCCACCAGACTGAGTCCAGCACAACTAGATGGTGCCCAGCTATCACCACCAATTGCTCTGACAAGGATCACAATAGAGGGTTCCAGATAGTGCTGGAGAAAAATATAGAACAAAATTCTAACTCACAAAGACAAGACTTACTGGTCTGACAGAGACTGGAGAAACCCTGAGAGTATGGTCCCTGGACACCCTTTTAACTCAGTACTGAAGTCACTCCTGAGGCTCACCCTTCAGCCAAAGTTAGACAGGCACATAAAACAAAACGAGACTAAATGGGCACACCAGCCCAGGGGCAAGGACGAGAAGGCAGGAGGGGACAAGAAAGCTGGTAATGGGGAAGAGAATGGGAGAGTGTTGACATGTCATGGGGCTGGCAACCAATGTCATAAAACAATATGTATATTAATTGTGTAATGAGAAGTGAGTTTGCTCTGTAAATCTTCATCTAAAGGACAATAATAAAATAAATAAATAATGGGCAAAAGATACAGACACTTCACCAAAGAAGACATTCAGGCAGCTAACAGACACATGAGGAAATGCTTGTGATCACTAGCCATGAGAGAAATGCAAATCAAAACTACAATGAGATACCATCTCACCCCAACATTACTGGCATGAATTAAAAAAAACAAAATCACAAATGTCCGAGTGGCTGCTGGGAGCTTGGAACTCTTATGCACTGCTGGTGGGAATGTAAAGTGGTACAACCATTTTGGAAATTGATATGCTGCTTCCCTAAAAAGCTTGAAATAGAAATGCCATAGGATTCAGCAATTCCACTCCTAGGAATATATCCTAAAGAAATAAGAGCTGTCACACAAATAGACATATGCACAGTCATGTTCATTGCAGCATTATTCACAATAGCAAAAGAGAAAAACAACCTAAGTGCCCATCAACAGATGAATGGATAAACAAACTATGGTACATACACACAATGGAATACTATGTAACAATAAAGAACGATGATGAATCTGGAAACATTTCACAACATGGATGAATCTGGAGGGCATTATGCTGAGTGAAATAAGTCAATCACAAAGGGACAAGTACTGTATGAGACCACTATTATAAAAATTCATGAAAAGGTTTACAAACAGAAGGAAACAATCTTTGATGGTTACTGGGGAGAGGAGGGGTAGAGAGTGAAAAACACTAATTAGACTATAGATAGGTAGTAACTTTGGTGAAGGGTAAGACAGTATACAGGACTGGGGAAGTCAGCACAACTTGACCAAGGAAGGTCATGTAAGCTCCATAGACACATCCAAACTTCCTGAGAACCGAATTACTGGGCTGAGGGCTGGAGAACATGGTCTCAGGAGACATCTAGCTCCATTAGCATAACACAGTTTATAAGGAAAATGTTCTATATCCTACAGAAAAGATTAGTCCAAAAGACTAATGGACCACAACTACCACAGCCTCCACCAGACTGAGTCCAGCACAACTAGATGGTGCCCGGCTACCACCACCAACTGCTCTGACAGGGATCACAATAGAGGGTCCCAGATAGAGGTAGAGAAAAATGTAGAGCAAAATTCTAACACACACAAAAAAACTCGATTTACTGGTCTGACAGAGACTAGAAAAGTCCCAAGAGTATGGCCCCCAGACACCCTTTTAACTCAGTACTGAAGTCACTCCTGAGGTTAACTTTCACTGAAACATTAGACAGGCCCATAAAACCAAATGCACCAGCCCAGGGGCAAGGAAGAGAAATCAGGAGGGGACAAGAAAGCTGGTAATGGGGCACCCAAGGACTAGATGGGGAGAGTGTTGACATTCCATGGGGTTGGCAACCAATTTCATAAAACAATGTGTGTATTAACGTTTAACGAGAAACTAATTTGTTCTGTAAATCTTCATCTAAAGTACCAAAAAAAAAAAAAAAAAAGAAAAAGAAAAAGAAAAAAACTCAAGCTATTAAAAAAAGAAAGAAAAGAAAAAGACAAGCCAAAGACTGGGAGAAAATATTTGCAAAACACATGTCTGATAAAGGACTTGTATTCAAGATATATACGTAGTCCCTGACTTACAACATCTTGGATTTAGGAGGAACTGCACTTACCACCACCTGGTTTTTTTTGGGTACATCTTATTGTTAGTAATATATGTTACATACAATGTTAAAATATATCTGTAAGTTTATATGTAACATTTCCAACTCCAAAGACAAATAAAGATCAGATATATAAAGACACTGATAATAAAAGGCAATAATGAAAACTTAAAAAAAATAGGTATTCAAGTTATGTCAGAACTGACTTACCACAGAGTTGTTGGAATTGAACCCCATCTTAAGTCGGGGACTATCTGTACAGTGAAACCTGTAAGAGCCAGAACTCGATGAAACAGCCTTGAGTCTCGAAAATTTTCTGCCTTTGATAGGGTCCAGCTTACCACTTTTCTATGCTCTCTATCAGTGGAAAATATTTGCATTTCCCTTCCCTGACAGGTTTCCACTTACACAAGTTCTGCTTTCGAAGGTTTTATTGTACAATGAACTCTTGAAACTCAACAATAACAAACAACCCAATTACCAAAAGAGCAAAAGATCTTAACTGACACCTCAGCAAAGAAGATATACAGACGACAAGCATATGAAAAGACGCTCAGCATCGTAGGTCATTAGAGAATTACAAATTAAAACAACATTGAGATAACACTACACACCTGTTGTTGTTGTCTGCTGTAGAGTTGATTCTGACTCATAGTGATCCTATATGACAGAGCTGAACTGCCCCATATGGTTTCCTAGGCTGTAATCTTTACTGGAGCAGATTGCCACTTCTTCTCTCCCGAGAAGTGGCTGGTGGGTTTGAACTGCGGATCTTTCTGTTAGCAGCTGAGTGTTTAACCATACACAACTATTCGAACAGCTAAAACCCAAAATATTGACAACACCAAATGCTGGGAGGATTTGGAGCAATGGGAACTCTCATTCATTGCTGGTGGGAATGTAAAATGGTACAACCACTTTGAAAGACAGTGTGGCAGTCTGTCATAGTTTGACCTTATGATCCAGCAATTGCACTCCTAGGCATTTAACCAAAAGAATTGAAGTTAAGTCCACACAAATGTTTATAGCAGCATTATTTATAATTGCCCCAAATTGGAAGCAATCAAGACGTCCTTCAATAGGTGAATGGATAAAAAACTGTGGTACATCCATGCAATGGAGTATTATTCAGTAATAAAAAAGAAATGAGCTCTTAAGCTAAGAAAAGACATGGAGGAAACTTAAACGCATATTGCTATGTGAAAGAAGTCAGCCTGAAGAAACTACATACTGTATGATTCCAACTATATGACATTCTGGAAAAAGCAAAACAATAGAGACAATAAAAAGATAGGTGGTTACAATAAAAAGATAGGCTCAGGGGGAGGAATGGGGGATGCATAAGTGGAGCGCAGGGCATTTTTAGGGAAGTGAAATTATTCTGTATGATACTGTAATGATGGACACATGACATCATACATTTGTTAAAATCCATAGGAGTATGCAACACAAAAAGTGAACCCTAATGTGAACTATGGACTTTAGTTAATAATAATGTATCAATATTTGTTCATCAGTTGTAAGAAATGTACCACAAGAATGCAAGATGTTAATAATAGAAGAAACAGTGTGCAGGGAGAGAGGAGGTACATGGGAATTCTGTATTTTCTGCACAATTTTTCTGTAAATCTAAACTGCTCTAAAAAATAAAGTCTATTTTAAAAATACGTAAAAAGGAAGAAAGATTTCAAATCAAAAGCCTAACTCTACAGCTTGAGGAGTGGTGGTACATAAATATGAAAAAATAGAAAAGAAAGCACAAACTAAGACCAAAGCTACCAGAAGAAAGGAAATAATAAAGATCAGAGCAGAAATAAATGAAATAGAGAACAGAAAAACACTAGAGAATCAACAAAACCAGAAGGTTATTTATTTATTTTAATTGTGCCTTAGGTGAAAGTTTACAGCACAAATTAGTTTCTCATTCAAAAATTTATATACAAATTGTTTTGATGTTGAAGATTAGACAGGCCCATAAAACAAAATGAGGCTAAATGGACACACCAGCCCAGGGGCAAGGACGAAAAGGCAGGAGCGGACAGGAAAGCTGGTAATAGGGAACCCAAGGTTGAGAAGGGGAGAGTGTTGAGGTGTCATCAGGTTGGCAACCAATATCACAAAACAATGTATGTACTGATTGTTTAATGAGAAGCTAGTTTGCTCTGTAAACCATCTAAAGTACACCTACGTTCATGGCAGCATTGTTCACAATGGCAAGAATATGGAAACAACCTAGATGTCCAACAACAAATGAATGGATAAAGAAACCAGGCTACATAGACACAATGGAGTACTATGCAACGATAAAGAACAACGATGAATCTGTGAAGCATCTCATAACATGGATGAAACTGGAGGACATTATGCTGAGTAAAATAAGTCAATCACAAAAGGACAAATATTGTATGATACCTCTATTGTAAAAACCCATGAAAAAGTTTACTCAAAAAGTAACAATCTTTGCTGGTTACCAGGGATGGGAGGGGTGGGGGGGAAATACTAAATAGGCAATAGATAAGTGGTGATGAAGGGTGAGACAGTACACAATACTGGGGAAACCAGCACAACTTGTACAAGGAAAGATCATGGAAGCTCCATAGACACATCCAAACTCCCTGAGGGACTGAATTGCTGGGCAGAGGGCTGTGGGGACCCTGGTCTCAGGGAACATCTAGCTCAATTGGCATAACACAGTTTATAAAGACAATGTTCTACATTCTACCTTGGTGGGTTGCATCTGGGGTCTTAAAAGCCTGTAAGCATCCATCTAAGATACTCCAATGGTCTCACCCCTTCGGGAGCAAGGAAGAATGAAGAGAACAGGATACAAGGAAAAGATTAGTCCAAAGGACTAACGGACCACAGCTACCAAGGCCTCCACCAGACTGAGTCCAGTACAGCTAGATGGTGCCCGGCTACCACGACTGACTGCTCTGACCGGGATCACAACTGAGGGTTATGGACAGAGCTGGAGAAGGATGTAGAACAAAATTCTAACACACACAAAAAATGACCAGATTTACTGGCCTAAAAGAGACTGGAGAAACCCCGAGAGTATAGCCCACAGACACCCTTTTAGCTCAGTGATGCAGTCACTTCCGAGGTCCACCATTCAGCCGGGGATTGGACAGCCTCGTAAAACAAAACGGGACTAATGAGGCACAGCAGTTGAGGGACAAGGACTAGAAGGCAGAAGGGGACAGGAAAGCTGGTAATAGGGAACCCAAGGTAGAGTGAGGACAGCATTGACACGTAGTGGGGTTGTTAACCATTGTCATAGGGCAACATGTGTACTAACTGTTTAATGAGAAACTATTTTGTTCTGTAAACCTTCATCTAAAGTTAGCATAGCAGCACAACTGGAGGAGCGTAGTCAATGTCACTAAACTGTGCATGTAGAAATTTTTGAAATGGTGTATCTTTGGCTATGTATATTTTCACCAAAAAAAAAAAAAAAAAAAAAAAAAACAGATAAAGGCCTGAGTTTAAGCCCAGTATGATTAACATTACACTCAATACTGAGATTGTCTTTGATACTCTAACATGAGAAAAGTCAGCCTCTAAAAAAAGTCTTTCTACAAGTTTCTTGAAATTGCTACAAATACAAGAAAATTGATTCTGAACTCAATCTTTTAATTTCTTTTCACGATTACTGTTCTCAAATTGAGAATGTAATTAAAATTAATGCCGTATTAGTTCACTTTCCTCCAAATGAACATTGATCAGGTTCTATGTGAAGGGTCTGTAGCATCTCTTCTGCAATTATTTTTAAGTATATTAAAGGGATCAGGGTATTGTAGAACAAACGGCACTGTGCTCTGGGAGACTGGAGTTATGGGTTCTGGCATTAGCTCTGCCGTTCGCCAACTATGTGACCTATGGAAAGTTGCTCCTTCTTGTTGGGCCTCTGTTCCCCTTTCATAAAAAGGGTACATTACTGTCTCACAGGATTGTTTATGGATTATGCAGGTCATACACGTCAAAGTCAAAAATTATAATGAACCATTTTAAAAAAATTTTCTTTACATTGGTTGCAATCTCAACACTGTGTCAGCACTCTCCCCCTTTCCCTTCCCACCCCAGGTTCCCTGTATCCATTTGTCCAGTTTTCCTGTTACTTCCTACCTTATCATCTTTGTTTTTGGGCAGGAGTTGCCCATTTGGTCTCTTACTTGATTGAACTAAGAAGCACTTTCCTCATGTGTTATTGTTTTATGGGCCTGTCTAATCTTTGGCTGAAAGGTGGACTTTGGGAGTGGCTTCAGTTCTGAGTTAGCAGGGTGTCTGGGGGCTGTACTCTCAGGGGTCCCTACAGTCTCCATCAGACCAGCAAGTCTAGTCTTTTTTTATGGATTTGAATTTTGTTCTACATTTTTCTCCTGCTCTGGCCAGGACTCCCTCTGTCGTGATCCCTGTCAGAGCAGTTGGTGGAGGTAGCCAGGCACCATCTAGTTCTTCTGGGCTCAGGGTGGTGGAGGCTGTGGTTCATGTAGTCCATTAGTCCTTTGGACTAATATTTTCCTTGTGTCTTTTGTTTTTCTCATTCTCCTTTGCTCCGTACAGGATGGGAACAATAGATGTATCTTAGATGGTTGCTTGTAAGCTTTTAAGACCCCAGACGCTACTCACCCAAGTAGGATATACAGCAGTTTCTTTATGAACTATATTATGCCAATTGACCCAGATGTCCTCCGAGACCATGGTCCCCAGCCCTCAGCCCCAATAACTCAGTCCCTCAAGGTGTCTGAATGGGTCTAGGAAGCTTCTATGACTTTGCCTTGGTCAAGTTGTGCCGACTTTCCCAATTTTGTGTGTTGTTTTTCCCTTCACCAAAGTTAACACTTGTCTACTATCTAGTTAGTGTTTTCCCCTCCCCACCTCTCCCCTTGCTCATAACCATCAGTTATTGTTTTTTTCTGTGTGTAAATCTTTCTTGGGTTTTTATAATAGCAGTCTCATGCAATATTTGTCCTTTTGTGATTGACTTATTTCACTCAGTATAATGCCCTCCAGATTCATCCATGTTGTGAGATGTTTCTCAAATTCATTATTGTTCTTTATTGTTGCATAACATTCCATTGTGGTAGAGAAACGGTAACAGAAGAGACCAACAGGAGATGGTGTGGTGGGCTTCCTGGACCACAGAGCGAGAAAACTGAGTGACTTTGGGCAGGAGGCTTGCTTGCTGGTGGAGTAGGGTGCCTCTGGCAGTTGGTGGAGCTAGGTTTGCTGACCCACAGAGCTAGAGCTGAGTACCTTGGGCTGAGGCCTACTGGCTGAGTGGAGTGCCTTGGGGCACTTATTGGCTGAGCTAAAACAGCTTTGTTAACACTTGTATGAGCAGGGGCCTAGGCTGAGAGGCCAGAGAGAGATGTGCGTGGCTGAGAAGACGCTGTCCTGATAGAAGAACTGTATCCTGAATGTTCCTGAACCTGAATTGCAACCTGTTACTTCCCTAATAAACTCCATAATCATAAGTATTGTCTGTGAATTCTGTGAGGCCATTTCAGTGAATTATCATATCCAGCAGAGAAGCAGAGATTGCTGTGGGAGGGATGGTTGGTGTCAGAATTGGTAAAGATGGTGGAGAGAGGAGGCATGTCTATCATATATATATATGATATATGTACATATATATATATATATATATATATATACATAGCTATCAGCCTTGGGCTGTTGGTCTTGATTCTCCTTTCCGCTTGTGAAGTCAGAGGAGGTCAGATGCCTTGCCCACATCATTTTTACATGTACTCTCTGGAACTCCAAATCAATCGTCAGTAAAATGTCCTAAATCTTTAACCTCTCTCAACCTTCCCTTAACCTCCTTGTTCTTTTCCCTTGCATACCTCTCAAGAGGTGGCTTTTTGTCCTCTACACCCCTCATATCACTGAGCCAGAAGGTAGGCTACTTGTCCTCCTTGATCCTCGAAGCCACTTTAAAACCACTCTCCACCTGCTCTAAAATTCCTCACTTTGAATCTTATATTAACTAATGATGCCACCTGCTGACTTTCCTCATTGCAAATGAACCCCAGCTTTCTCTCACCCTCTCTCACTCTCATTCCTAGGGTCACTGTCATTCCAGTACTGTTTCTGCCATAATTCCTGATAATTTCAGTATCTACTTTATTTTTCCCAGTTTATCAGCTCCTTGCCTCCTTTCACCAGTAATCTTGTCCTCCAACCTACATTGGCCACTTACTTCGTGATAAAACTTTAGTTTTTATAATTTCTGGTAGCCATAATCCTTCCTTCATACCAATTTCAAGCATTTGACCCTGACCACCACTTCCTGTACTTCTAGCTTATGCCCCCTCACATCCTAATTCTAACAACTCCTTGATGCCACTAGATCCTACAATCCATTGGTCATACCACCTTTGCACTATCCCTCACTCTCTTGACGTCCTTATTCCTCTATTTATACAGTTTAGATTCCATGATCAATCCTCAAAATTGCTCCTTTGCATACACCTTCAACTTCCTTGCCCCTCTCTTTCCTTGACATACTTGCGGGGCAAAACCACGAGTTCCTGTGGAGTCACCTCCAACTCATGGCAATCCCTTGTGGGTTAGAGTAGAACTGTGCTCCACAGGGTTTTCAATGGATGATTTTTTGGAAGTAGATCGCCAGGCCTCTGTTCTGAGGTGCCTCTGCATGGACTTCAACCTCCCAGTCTTTCGGTTAACAGCTGAGCATGTTAATAGTTTGTACCACCCAAGGATTCTGGGCAAAACCACAACCCTGGTCAAAACCAACTTTCTGCCTACCGGATACCTGCATCCATAAAGCTAAATTAGACCTGGGAGAAAAAATCACCCTGGCTGTTCTCACTTCAATTCATGATTAGTGATCTCAAATAGGCGCTAATGCTGCTGGCAATCATACTACATTTTCCTAGTCTATTTATTGACTCTTTTGCTTTCCTAAACTATTTCAGACTTTCTCAAAATGCCCACATCTCCATGTCCTTATGCACTCTCAGCTGATGAGCTTGCTTTCTATTTCACTGACAAATACAGAAGTAATCAGAGACCTTCTCACAAACTCCCACCTACCAGCCCCAGTGTTCATATGAGCTGCCTTTCTTCCTGCCACTTTGCGTAAACTGTCTGGCTTTAAAGCCAATGCTCTACTTGTGGGCTGGATTTCATCCCCTAATTAAACCTTTCTTAAAATGTTGCTTCACCTTTTATCTCCTGCACCATCATTATTTTTCCTTTCAAATAGATCACTCCCATCACATACTAACAGGCTACTACTTCTCCCATCATAAACCCTCTTGACTCCACTTCTCCTCCTAGCTACTGCATATTTCTCTGCTCCACTTTACAGTAAAACTCCTTGAAAGGGATATTTGTCCTCACCACCCCCAGTTTCTCACCATTCTTTCTTGAACTCATTCCAATCAGTCTATTGACTTCAGTGCTCTACTGGCACTACCTTGTCAAGGGCTTCAATGATCCCACATTACTAAACCAGTGGACAACCCTCAGTTGTCATCTTACTTTACCCATCAACAGCATTTAACTTAGTTGATCTCTCTCTTCCTGAAACACCTTTTTCACTTGTCTTCCAGGACACCACCCTTCTACAACAATTGCGACTTCTTTTTGGTCTCTTTTGCTCATTCCTTCTCATTTTTTCTTAATGTTGGAGCTCAGTTCTAGGAACTCTACTCCAGGACTCTGTTAGTTACTCTCTTCCTATGCTGATTGCTCCCATATTTATCTCAGTTTCAGGGATTTCTATTTCATCCCATTGATCTTTTATCTTTTTCTGAGCCAATACTCACTGTTTTAATTATTATATTTATCTCTCTAAGTGTTGCTGGCAGGCTTCTATATTTGAAGGAATATATTTAGACTTTGTCAAATTCCCCAAACTTCCCTTTCACCTTTTTAAAAAGCAATTTTATTAAATGCATGGATTAATTAGTGGGAAAATGTTGATTTTACAATACCGAATCTTCCCACCCAGGGATATAGAATGCCTCCATTTATTCAAATATTTTTGTAATTCTCATCTCATAGGTCTTGTAATTTGTGTTGCTTGCTTCTCAGATTTTTGTTGTTTGTTGCTATTGTCCCTACTCCTCAATATATTTTCCTATGAGTTTTTGCTAGTATAAAGAAAAGACAGAGGTTTTATTTAAGTATATTTTGTAGCAGTTCACTTTACAACGTTAGATTCATTTCAGCTGTTTGTTTTTCCCTCAGTTGATGTGCTTAGATTTTCCAGGTAAATAATCTACCCATGATATTGACATTTATCTCTTCCTTTCTAATATTAATATTTTTTATTTCTTTTGTTTCTCTTTTTCCATTTGCTAGGGCTTCCATAACAATGTTAAGTAATAGTGGTGCTAGTAGTATCCTTTTCTTGTTTATGATCATAAAAGGAAAGCTCCTAATGGTTCATTATTAAGAATTATAGCTATAGATATTTTATTTTAATTATTTTATTAAAAGGCTTTTCCTTAGTTATGAGTAGATTTTTAATTTTATCAAATGCTTTTTGAGAATCTATAAGCTAGCGATTTTCCCATTATCCATCTCACGTGATGAATTAATATATTGATAGATTGTCTAATCTCTTCGATAAATCAATTTAGCTTTTAAATCTGCTGTTTTTTCTAGTTCTCTACTAGTCAGTTTAGGTTAGGCTATATTTCAATAGCAAATCAGTTCTGAAATCTCAGTGGCTTAACCCAATAAAAATCTATTTCTCATTTATGCAAAGTTCAACATAGGTTGGGTGGCTCTTCTCAGTCTTGAGAATATGCCATCCGAAACACATAGTCTCAAAGGTTGATGAAAACGGAAAGAGAGGAGATGGAGAAAGCAATCCTGTTCTTAAGGGCCTCAGATATGAAATGACACATCATTTATGCTCATATTCCAATGCTAAGGTTACCACATTTTATGCAAATAATGCACATGTTCTATGTTTGTTTGCCAAATGTGCCCTCCCCCCATAAGGTATTTTCATAAGCACTGCTGTGTCAAATTTTTTTTTTTTTTTGTTTACCTGTTGCTGTAAAAAAAGAGATTAGCATAGCATGCTTACAAAAATACAAAAATACCTCATGGGGGAGGGCAAAGTTGGCAAACAAACGTAGAAGATGTGTGTTATTTGTGTAAAAATACGGTAGCCACATTGTCCCAATTGAATTAGTTACATTGTCCCAAAGGAAGCTGGGAAATGTAGTCTTCTTTTGTGCCAGGGATGAGGAAAGTCTGCCACAGATTCTCGTACCACCCACCTTTCTATGTCAGTCTGTTTCTTCTGTATAGATGTCAGTATCTGTTTCACAATTTCCTGTAACATTGCTTGGGACCTTGCAATAGATAATTTTCCAAGGCATATTTTGTGCCTACATCTTCATGATGATGTTTCTTTCCCTTTCTCTGCAAAGTCTTAGACACCCCTCTTTACCCATTTTTGTAGTTGGAATCAACTCAATGGCAATTTTTTTTTTTTTTTAAGATACATTTGGAATCAGTACTTTTAACGGTTTGGGTTTTTATACTGTTTTAGATCCTTCTTTTTGTTTATTAGGGTGGTGAACTAATACTCTTTTTTAGATTATAACCTGGGTTATCTCTCAGTCCTGTAAACTTTCCCCAATAATCTTTTTTTTTTAATTTTTTTTTTGTACTTTAGATGAAGGTTTACAGAACAAATAGTTTCTCATTAAATAGTACACGTATCGTTTTTTAGCATTGGTTAACAACCCCACGACATGTCAACACTCTCCCTTCTCAACCTTGGGTTCCCTATGACCAGCTGTCTTGTCCCCTTCTGCTTTCTAGTCCTTGTCCTGGGCTTTTGTGTCTCGTTTTGTTTTATGGCCTAATCTTTGGCTGAAGTGTGAACCTCAGGAGTGACTTCATTACTGAACTAAAAGGGCCCCTGGGGATTATACTCTCAGGGTTTCTCCAGCCTCTATCAGGCCAGTAAGTCTGGTCTTTTTTTTTCAACTAGAATTTTTTTCTACATCCTTTTCCAGCTCTGTCCAGAACCCTCTATTGTGATCCCTGTCAAAGCAGTCAGTGGTGGTAGCCAGGCCCCATCTAGTTGTACTGGACTCAGTCTGGTGGAGGCTGTGGTAGTTGTGGTCCATTAGTCCTTTGGACTAATCTTTCCCTTGTATCTTGTTTTCTTCATTCTCCCCTGCTCCCGAAGGGGTGAGACCAGTGGAGTATCTTACATGGCTGCTCACAGGCTTTTAAGACCCCAGACACTACTCACCACGGTAGAATGTAGAACATTTTCTTTATAAATTGTGTTATGCCAATTGAGCTAGAGGTTCCCCAAGATCATGGTCCCCACAGCCCTCAGCCCTGCAGGTCAGTCCCTCAGGGAATGTGGATGTGTCTATGGAGCTTCCATGAACCTTGCCTTGGAAAAGTTGTGCCGGCTTCCCCAGTATTGTGTACTGTCTTACCCTTCACCAAAGTTACCACTTACCTATTGTCTATTCAGTGTTTTTCCACCTCCACCCCTCCCCTCCCTCGTAACCAGCAAAGATTCTTTTTGTGTGTAAACCTTTTCATGAGTTTTTACAGTTGAGATGATCATGTGATTCTTTTCTTTCCTTTTATTTATGTGGTGGATTACATTGATCTATTTTCCAATGTTGAACCATCCTTGCATACCTGGTATGAATTCTACTTGTTCATGGTGTATTATTTTTTTGATACGTTGTTGAATTCTATTGGCTATAATTTTGAGAATTTTTGCATCTATATTCATGAGAAATATTGGTCTGTAATTTTCCTTTTTCTGGTGTCTCTTTGCCTGGTTTTGGTATCAGGGTTATGCTGGCTTCATAGAATAAATTCGGAAGTATCACTGCCTTTTCTATGCTCTGAAGTAGTTTGAGTAGTACTGGTGTAAGCTCTTCTCTGAATGTTTTGTAGAATTCTCCAGTGAAGCCATCTGGGCTGGGGCTTTTTTTTGTTGGAAGTTTTTTTTATTACCTTTTCAATCTCTTCTCTTGTTATACGTCTGTTCAGATTTCCAACATCACCTTGTGTTAGTTTGTGTAAGCAGTGTGTTTCTAGAAATTTATCCATTTCCTCTAGGTTTTCAAATTTCTTGGAGTATAGTTTTTCATAACACTCTGTTATGATCCTTTTTATTTCAGTTGGGTCTGTTATAATGTCCCCCATTTTATTCCTTATTTGGGTTATTTGTGTCTTCTCCTTTTTTTTTGCTTTTCTCTTTCTATTTGTTCAAGTTGTGTAGGTAATGTTTTGATTTTGACCCTTTCTTCATTTTTGATGTGTGAATCTATTGCTATAAATTGTCCTCTGAGAACTGTCTTTGCTGTGTCCCAAAGGTTTGAGTATGATGTGTTTTCATTCTCATTTGATTCTATGAATTTTTTTATTCCACCTATGATTTCTTCTATTACCCAGTGGTTTGTAAGCAGGGTGTCATTCAGTTTCCATGTAATTGATTTTTTTTCCTTGCTCTTCCTGTTGTTAATTTCTACCTTGATGGCACTGTGGTCAGAGAAGATACTTTGTATTATCTCAATGTTTTGGATTTTGTTGAAGATTGCTCTGCGACCTAAGATATGGTCTATTCTGTAGAACGTTCCATGTGCATTGGAAAAGAATGTGTACTTTGCAGCTGTTGGGTGGAGTGTTCTATACATGTCTGTGAGGTCAAGTTGGCTGATTGTGCCCTCTAGGTCTTCTGTACCTTTGTTGAGTTTCTTTCTAGATGTTCTGTCGTTTATCGAGAGTAGTGTGATTACTGTGGAACTGTCAATTTCTCTTTTCAGTGCTGTTAGAGTCTTTTTTTTTTTTTTAATGTATTTTGTAGCCCTGTCATTAGGTGCCTAGATGTTTATTATGGTTATATCTTCATGCTGGATCGCCACTTTAATCATGATATAGTGCCCTTCTTTGTCTCTTACTGTGAATTTTGTTTTGCAGTCTATTTTATCTGAGATTAGTATTGTCACTCCTCTCTTTTTTGGTAGCTGTTTACTTGATATATTTTTTCCATTGTTTTATTTCTAATAAATTTACACCTTTGTTTCTAAGGTGTGCCTCTTGTAGACAGCATATTGATGGATCCTGTCTTTTTATCCATTCTGTCACTCTCTGTCTCTTTATGGGTGCATTTAGGCCATTTACATTCAGTGTAATTATTGATAGGTGTGAGTTTATTGCTGTCATTTTGAATTTTTTTTTTTTTGTGGTGCTGACATTTTCTTTGTTCCTCTTACTCTCCTGTGCTGAATTCCTTTTGTTTGTAGATTTTTTTCATTTCTTTTGTTTTTGTAGATTTTGTTTTTACCGAGTGTGATGGATTGAATTGTGTCCCCCAAAAGTGTCTGTCAGCTTGGCTGGGTCATGATTCCCAGTGTTGTGTGATTGTGTGCCATTTTCTGGTCTGGTGTGATTTCCTTATGTGTTATGGATTCTATCACTATTGTGTGATGGGATGGATTGGCAGCAGTTGTAATGATGAGGTATACTGGATTGGATGGTGTCTTGAGCCAATCTCTTTTGAGACGTGGGGGAGAGAAGCGAGCAGAGACACATGAGAACTTCATACCACCAAGAAAACTGTGCCGGGAGTAGAGCATGTCCTTTGGACCTGAGGTTCCTGCAGTGAGATGCTCCCAGACCAAGGGAAGACTGATGACAAGTACCTTCTTCCAGAACCGACAGAGAAAGCTTTCCCCTGGAGCTGATGCCCTGAATTTGGATGTGTAACCTACTGGACTGTGAGAGAATAAACTTCTCTTTGTTAAAGCCATCCACATGTGGCATTTCTGTTAAAGCAGAACTAGATGACTAAGACACTGAGACTTTTTTTTCTTCTCTATTTTGATGAGTAGGTTTGTTAACTTTCTTTTGTGGTTATCTTGAAATTTACCCTTATCTTCCTAGGTTTGAATCAGTCTGTTATTACTTGGTATCGCCTTGCCTTCTTCTCCATTAGAAGGTTCTATACCTACACTGTTTATTCCCTCTTTTATTGTTCTGATGTTGTTGTAATTTACAGATTAACCTCTCTGGTTCCCTGTTGTAATTCTTTTGGTTTTGGATAGTCCTTGAGAGTTCATTTCCTAGGTAGGTATCTGACTGGTATGATTCTGTGTCCTAGATTCAGCCTGTGATCTGATGTTGTTTGTTCTAAGATCAAAGGACTCCCTTTAATAATTCTTGCAAGTTTGGTTTGATTTTTACATATTACCTTAATTTCTGTTTATCTGGAAATGTCCTAATTTCACCATCATATTTGAATGAGAGTTTTGTAGGATATATTTTTATTGGCTTGCAATTTTTTTCTTTCAAGGTTTTATATATTTCATCCCATTGTCTTCTTGCCTGAATGGTTTCTGCAAGTAATCAGAGCTTAATTTTATGTTTTCTCCTCTGTATGTGACTTCTTGTTTTTCTTGAGCTGCTCTCAGGATTCTTTGTTTTTGGTTTTAGCGAGTGTGATTATAATATGCCTTGGTGATTTTCTTTTAGGGTCTATCCTATATGGGGTTCGTTGAGCTTCTTGGATGGTCAGTTTTTTATCTTTCATGATATTGGGGAAGGTTTCTGTCAGCAGTTCTTCAATGATCCTCTCTATGTTTTCTGTTTTCTCCCCCTGTTCTGGAACTCCAATCACTTACCATTTTTTGCTTTTGATTGTATCCCACATAATTCTTAGGGTTTCTTCATTTTTCTTCATTCTTTTTTTCCTTAGAGTAGTATCCAAGTGTTTGTCTTCAATTTTGCTGATCCTGTCTTCCATCATATCAAACCTGCTCCTCAGCCCTTCAATGACACTGTCCATTTCTGTAATCTTGCTTTTTATCTTTTGGATTTCTGATTGTTGTTTTTGTATGATTTCTAGGTGTGAATTTATTTTGGCATTTTGTTCATGTATTATTTTCCTGAATTCTTCCATTTTTTGTCCGTATTTTCCATGAATTTGTCTATTTTTCCTCATTTTTGTCTGCCTTTTGCTTCAAATCTTGGTTAGCTCTGACTATTAGAGATTTGAATTCCCTATCAGGTAGTTCTAGTGGCTTTTCTTCTGCTGGAAAGTCATCTGGTGTTTTATTTTGGACGTCTACTGGAACCATCCTGTCCTTTTTTTAAATATGTTTTGATATTGTCTGCTGTCTTCAGGACATTCAGCAGTTATTATCCTCATTTACTGATTGTAGATTTGTTTGTTTCATCCTGCTTTTTTTGTTTTATTTGGTTATGTCTCAGCAGGCGGCCTGTGCATTCTTTTTTGTTTGCTTGTCTGTGGGCATGATACTTTTCACCTCCTTGTCCAATCGGCAGAGTCCGTCGCTCAACGGTGGTGCAGCAGGGCAGGTCCAGCTGAAGGGGAGTTTCTGGGATGGGTTGTTTGTGACACGTACTAGGGCCAACAGGGCAGGCTGGGAATCAGTGCAAGGCAGTTTCCTGTGCTGCTCAAGGGTGTGATGTTCAGTGCACAGTGCAGGTAGGCAGGAAGGAGTGTGGAGATTGTGATGTGTGGAGCTAAGATGGGTATGAGAAAGAGAAGAGAGTGAAGAGAGAAACAGGAGCCAAAAACAAACAAACAAAAAAAGAGTGCTAAGGGAGCTTGCCATCGAAGTGGAGAGAAGAGAAACTTAGAAATGGGAAAAAACAAAAAGAAAAGAAAAATAAATAAAAATTAGAAAAAAGAAAAAGAAAAGAAAAGCCCCCAGGGATCCCACTGGTGCAGCTGCAAAGACTGAGGAAGTGGCTCCCAGGCTGTGAAGAACAGTCTGGCTAGAAGGGGCAGAGCTGTCACAGTGTGCCAGCTATTCAGGAGACAGGAAGAGAAGGTATGTATAGAGAAACAAGAAACTGAGAAATGAAGAAAGGCAAAAAGGAAAAAAGAGAGAAAAAACAAAAATGAACAAAAAAAGAAAAAAGAAATGTCCCAGGGATCCCACCGCGTGGCTACAGAGAATGGGGAGGTAGCTCCCAATCTGCACAGTACAGCCCAGCTAGAATGTGCTTCCAAGCTGAGCAAAGAAAAAGAAAAACAAACATACAAACAAAACAAAACAGACCAAAAAAAAAAAAAAAAAAAAGCCCCAGGGATCCCACCAGCGTGGTGGCATGGGCAGGGAAGCAGTTCCACAGTTTAGCAGCATTTCACAGGCTTTCAAGAAGAAGCAAAGATGGCACTCAGGGAGCCGGCCAGTGTGGACGGGTGGAATCCAAGCAGCACAGGGCTGAAGCCAGTGCCCCCAAGCCAAGAGACTGGGGCAACAGGAAGCAGAGGAGGCTGAGTGGGGGCTAAGAAGTGTAGGGGGTGGGAAAGTGTATATCACTGGTTACCGGTTGTTCTGTCTCCTGCTGGGAGCTCCATGAAGCTGCTTTCCCATACTTCCAACAGGAGTCCAAGATGGCATATCCGTGCTGTGCTAGTTGATAGGGGAACTCTGCTCGTAACTCTCCTTGCTTTCTGTTCTCTGTCAGTTTCTTATTCCATTCGGTGCTTGGCTGACTTCCTTATCTCTTCATTTGATGTTAAGGGTTCCAGGATTGACATTTGTCTCTGACCTAGTTTTTTTGGTCTTTGCTGTGGTGGTGTGGTGTGGTGCTTTTCTATAGAGCCATGTTGCCCAGAAGTCCCCTCAATAATCTTATACATAGTGTTTTTCTCTTAACTAGTATCTTTTCCGGACCCCATTAACTGATTACAGTAAGTCCCCAGGTTACAAACATCCAACTTAACGGGCAACTACAACTTGTACCTGCCCTTTAATGTTATGTAAATTTGCCCTCTATTTGAAACGACTGAACCAATACCTACTTGCAACTAATTCTTTATCCCAATAACCTTCACTTGCTGCCCGTGCAGCTTTTAAATCATTGAAAGAAGGCTTCGAGACTTTTCTTGCACTAACCAAAATCAAAACTAAACCCACTGCCATCAAGTTGATTCCGACTCATAGCGACCTTAAAGGACAGAGTAGAACTGCTCCCCATAGAGTTTCCTAAGCTGTAAAGCTTTACTGAAGCATACTGCCACTTCTTTCTTCCATGGAGTGGCTGGTGGGTTCAAACCACTGACCTTTTGGTTAGCAGCCAAGCACTTTAACCACTGCCCCACAGGGCTCCTCTCTTGCACTAAAGTAAGGCTAAATAAAAACTGTATGCACCTGTTCTGACTTACCTACTAATTCGACTTAAAGACACACTAACAGAACTCGTTTGTAACCCAGTGACTGCCTGTACTGTGAACTAGTGGAGTACATAACAACTTTGGTTCTTTATACACTGCTAATGGAGTTCCCGGGACTCTGTTTTTATGTACATTAATTGTCAAGGCTATACCTCCCAGAATGCAATACAACATCACCAGTTCACATCTTCTTCATATCCAGCTATTTTATGGGAAGTGCTCAATTCAATGGATTTAGAAATATGACCAACAATCTCAAAAGGTAGGCTGCATCACAAAGATGCTTGCCCTATTTTCGAAATTAGCATAGACTCTTTCTGAGTTTGAGGTCATAAAATGGATGAGTTATCAAGTTATAAAGCATATAATAACCCTCTTTTTTTTTTAGAAAGTCTCTGTAAATAGTAGCAATTCCCTTGGATTTTAGTTTATCTTTCGTTCTCAGTTCTCTGTCTCTCTCTCTCTCTCTGTATATATATACACACACACATTTAAATACATACATATACACACACATACTTTTTTCCAATAGCATTATAGATATTTTAGTGAAAAGCTGGGAGCTGCTGCAGCCAGCGGTAACTTACCAATAGATTTTAAAAATTAAATCCCAACCCCGACAAAAGGATATCTTGGAGTATATCTAGGAGTAATGGAGAGCTGGCCTCTTCAGAGGATCAACCTCGGGCCTCTACCTTGGGCCGGTAGAGAAGTTCTTAGCTGCTATTTCTTATAAAAGCTGTCAATCACTGTAAATGTGAGTAGTATATTGAACAAGCTAGACTAAAAAGTGTAACCAAAAGATGGCTTCAGGCTCTCTGAGTCTGGCAGGTATTTAAAGCCGACTTTCCCCCTCATTCTTCAGGATTTTTGGAACAACTCTTTATGGGGTTTTCTCACCTGAGTTCCCTTGATATGGATGATACCCTAGTCCCTGACTTATAATTTTTTCCTCTCCCAGCTCTTAGGAATCCAGCAAAACCTTCAGCTTCTTTCTACTGAGTCCCAATTCCAAGTCCAGGCAGCCCTATTGAATAGCACCCAACACAGCCTCTGATAGGTCATGCTCATGGGTGGCCCATATTTTGTCTCCAGGAAACATGTATCCCTGGCCCACAAACTATGGGAAGGCTGCCCTATTCCAACATGGTAGTATAAACTCTTTGCTTACATCGTCAGAGTAGTTA
The DNA here is from genome assembly GCA_030035585.1 of Dugong dugon. Classification (NCBI taxonomy): domain Eukaryota; kingdom Metazoa; phylum Chordata; class Mammalia; order Sirenia; family Dugongidae; genus Dugong; species Dugong dugon. The sequence continues at coordinate 172,587,537 of CM057462.1, forward strand.
GCCAGCCTTTCTCTCAACTTTTAGATTTTCTAGATGGGATTTAGAGACTAGTCTATTGTATCTCTTCTTCCCCTAAGTTTGGTGGGTACATATCCCTGGGGGAGGTGATCTTATTCCTACATCAGGGATAAATCTTGGTTAGTTTAAGTCAATAGTGACAATAAGCCCATTCTCCTTGCCAGTGATTGATTTTGCCATTGACATGCTGTCTTAGGCTGGGTTCTCTAGAGAAGCAAAACCAGTAAAGCATATAAATATATAGAGAGATTTATATATCAAGAAAAAGGTTCACATTGTTGTAGAGGCTGGAATGTCCTAAGTCTGTGAATCAGGATAGAAGCTTCTCCAGATTCACATAGCCTCAGGTGCTGGCTAACCCAAAATTGGTAGGTTGAAGAGCAGGGCTCTTGCTCATGGGCTGTGAAGATCTAAGAATCCCAAGACTGGCAGGCAAGATCACTCGTAAACTGCTAGCTTAAGTCCCAAGAACCAGAGGTCAGATGAACAGGAGCCAGCTGCAGGATCCAGAGAGGCAAAAGCCAGAATGTCCACTTATATTCGGATCTGCATCCATATGCCTAAGGAAACTCCCTTTCAGCTGACTGGCTACTCACAGCAGATCTCATCATGAGGGTGATCACATATCAAACCTCAACAGGAAAGTGATCACAACATTATATGACTGCCAGAACTCTGAGAATCATGGCCCAGCCAAGTTGACACACAATCTTAACCATCATAGTCCACCCCTTGTCAACTTGGCACCTGTACACATCTCTTTAACCATACATAATCTCTAAATGAAGACAATTATAGAGTCATACTTGTGCCTAACGTGATACAATGAACACACATACAACCAAAAATGCACTAGCCATGTTTATATCTTATATTTTATAAGTGAAGAAAACAAAAATATTTGATGCACACATACAAAGCAGAAATACCATAACAATTACAGTCCTCGTTTCTGCAACTGGTCACATGGCCGTAAGTGATATTTAGAACTACCTTCTTCCACTACCCATTCTGTATTCCCTTTACCCTCAGCAAACACCTCAGCTGGTCGTGGTTCTTTGGCTGGTGGGGTGACCCAAACCTTCATTCCTGAAGGGTCTGGGCCAATACCAGTCATGTTGGAATTGGGTTGCTATAGTTTTCCATTGACTTTAATCACACGGCATGATAGTACTAACAGATTCCCTAAGGGATCGCCTGCATTCCAGACATACTCTTCTTTACCTCCATTACATAATATCAATCCGATTTCTTCTTGGTAACCCGGATCAGTCACACCAGCCAGGAAGGTAACGCCCTTCGTTGCCTGTTGATCCAGAGGCATAAGGAACCCTAAGTGGCCAGGTGGCATTCTTAGCTTTCAGTTCAGTGGAATCAGTGATGTGTCTGCAGCTGGGAGCATTCCTCCCTTTGGAACTAAGACCTCTAGACCTGCAGAGCACAATGTTATGTAGACAGGAAGCAAAATTCTTGTGTGTGGGTCACTAGGGATAATAGTGAGTGGTGCCACTCCCATTTCGACCCCTTGATTTCTAGACCCATGAATCCTGGCTATGGGATACTTGTTTAGAGCATATATAGCGTCCTGGAGAACACTGTCCCAACCCTGCAAGATATTGCCACCTAGCTGGTGCCATAATTGTGTCTTTAGAAGGTCATTCCATCATTCTATTAAGCCAGGTGTTCCAGGATGATGGGGAACATGGTAAGACCAGTGAATTCATGAGCATGGGCCCACTGCTGCACTTCATTTGCTGTGAAGTGAGTTCTCCCTTGATCTGAGACAATGCTGTGTGGGATGCCATGACGGTGGATAAGGTATTCTGTAAGTCCATGGGTGGTAGTTTTAGCAGAAGCATTGTGTGCTGGGAAAGCAAATTCGTATCCAGAGTAAATGTCTATTCCAGTAAAGACAAAACGCTGCCCTTTCCATGATGGAAGTGGTCCAATGTAGTCAATTTGCCACCAGGTTGCTGGCTGATCACCTTGAGGGATAGTGCCATATTGGGGACTCAGTGTTGGTCTCTGCTGCTGGCAGATTGGGCACTCAGCAGTGGCTATAGCCAAGTCAGCCTTGGTGAGTGGAATTCCATTTTGTTGGGCCCATATATAACCTCCATCCCTGCCACCATGGCCACATTGTTCATGAGCCTGTTGAGCAATGACAGGAGTAGCTGGGGAAAGAGGATGACTGGTTTCCACAGAACATGTCATCCTACCCACTTGATTGTTAAAATCCTCCTCTGCTGAAGTCATCCTTTTGTGAGTATTCACATGAGACACAAATATCTTCACTCCTCTGACCCATTCAGAGAGGTCTATCCACATTCCTCTTCCTTATAAATCCTTGTCTACAATTTTCCAATCATGTTCCTTCCAAGTCCCTGACCATCCAGCCAAACCATTGGCCACAGCCCATGAATCAGTATACAATCGCACATCTGGCCATTTCTCCTTCTAAGCAAAGTGAACAACCAGGTGCAATGCTTGATGTTCTGCCCTTTTGGAGGATTTCCCTTCACCACTGTCCTTCAGGGAGGTCCTCAAAAGGGGCTGTAGTGCTGCTGGTGTTCATTTTTGAGTGGTGCCTGCATATCGTACAGAACCATCTGTAAACCAGGCATGAGTTTTCTCTTCTTCAATCAGATGATCATAAGGAACTCCCCATGAGGCCATACATGCAGACTGAGAGATGGAAAGTAATGTGACAGAAGTGGAGACCATGGGCAGTGGGGCCACTTCCTCATGCAACTTACTTGTGCCTTCAGGTCCTGCTCAGGACTGATGTCGCATGTACCACTTCCATTTAATGATGGAGTGCTGCTGTGCACATCCAACTTTATGACTCTGTGAGTTAGACAACACCCAGTTCATGATGGGCAGCTCAGGCCACATAGTGACTTGGTGTCCCGTGGTTAAACATTCAGTCTCTACTAAGGCCCAGGAACAAGTCAAAAGCTATTTCTCAAAAGGAGAGTAGTTATCTGCAGAGGATAGCAGAGTTTTGCTCCAAAATCCTAAGGGTCTGTGCTGTGATTCACCAATAGGGGCCTGCCAAAGACTCCTAACAGCATCTCTACCTGCCACTGACAGTTCAAGCACCATTGGATCAACAGGATCATATGGCCCAAGTAGCAGAGACACTTGCACAGCAGCCTGAACCTGTTGCAAAGTGTTTTCTTCTTCTGGGCCCCACTCAAAACTGGAAGCTCTTCGAGTAACTTGATAAATAGGCCAGAGTAGCACCCCCAAATGAGGAATATGTTGCCTCTAAAACCCAAAGAGGCCCACTAGGCATTGTGCTTCCTTTTTAGTTGTGGGAGGAGCCAGATGCAATAGCTTATCCTTCACTTTAGAAGGAATATCTCAACATGCCCCACACTACTGGACCCCTAGAAATTTCACTGAGGTAGAAGGTGCCTGAATTTTTGTGGGATTAATTTCCCATCCTCTAGCATGCAAATGTTTTACCAATAAGTCCAGAGTCACTGACACTTCTTCCTTACTAGGTCCTATCAGCAAAATGTCATCAATGTAATGGACGAGTGTGACGTCTTGTGGAAGGGAAAGGCAGTCAAGGTCCCTGTGGACTAAATTATGACATAGGGCTGGAGAGTTGATATAGCTCTGAGGTAGGCAACTGAAGGTGTATTGCTGGCCTTATCAGCTGAAGGCAAACTGTTTCTGACGGTCCTTTGAAACAGGCATGGAGAAGATGTCATTAGCCAGATCAATAGCTGCATATCAGGTACCAGGAGGTGTATTAATTTGCTCAAGAAATGAAACTACATCTGGAATAGCAGCTGCAATTGGAGTCACCACCTGGTTAAGTTTTTGATAATCCACTGTCATTCTCCAAGATACATCTGTTTTTTGTACAGGCCAAATAGGCGGAGTTGAATGGGGATGTGGTGGAAATCACCACCCCTGCATCCTTCAAGTCTTTGATGGTGGCAGTAATCTCTGCAATCCCCCCAGGAATGCAGTATTGCTTTTGGTTTACAATTTTCCTAGGTAGGGGCACTTCTAATGGCTTCCACTTGGCTTTTCCTACCATAATAGCCCTTCCTCCATCTGTTAGGGATCCAGTATGGGGGTTCTGCCAGTTGCTAAGTATATCTATCACAATTATGCATTCTAGAACTGAGGAAATCACTACAGAATGGGGTTGGGGACACACTGGACCTACTGTGAGATGGATATAAGCTAAGACTCCAATAATAACCTGACTTCCATATGCCCCAACTCTGACTGGTGGGCTACAGTGATGTTTTGGGTCTCCTGGAATTAGTGTCAGTTCAGAGCCAGTATCTAATAATCTCTGAAATTCAGATTATTTCCTTTTCCCCAATGAACAGTCACTCTCATAAAAGATCATAGATCCCTTTGGGGAAGGCTAGGAGAGAGATTAATAGTATAAATTTTCAGCAGTATTAGAGCCCTTCCTCAAGGGGAGCCAGTCTCCCCTTCATTCAAGGTGCTGTGGGTCTTTAAACTTGCTCAAGTCTGGGAATTGATTGAGGGACTGTGACTCTCTATTCTGGTGATTTGAGTTAGACTGCTGTTCACTGACCTAGAATTCATCCCTTTGTTCAGATAAAGTAAATATTTAGTAGATTTCCTACCTATGTCACTCCTAGGGACACCATGACTAAGTAGCCAACACCATAAATCCATATGAGTCAGACTATCTGATTACTGCTTTGACTCCACTGTCCATTACACTAACCACGCCCACCTTGTCTTTGTTGATTGAGTGCAGCCACTTGGCCCCTACTGTAGTTAGATGTCTTAATTTAGTCAGGACCATTCCCACTGTCAAACCTGATTTACATAAAATAGCAGTTCCCACTGTCAAACCTGATTTACATAAAATAGCAATCACAGCAGTCTTCAAGGATGCTGGGGTTCCCTTCACAAATTTGTTCCTCACAGTTGTGGTAAAAGGTGTGTCCTCTGGGCACTCCATTCAACTGGAGGTGTACAATCTGGTGCTCTTCAAGCAGAATGGCAATTCAACATCCAGGGTTGACAGAATGCTTGAAGGAGACTGAAACAGATTAGACTTCCATGTCAGAGAGGGCTTCTTAACAGCTGAGGGGGCACCCATGTCTAGAGCTTTCCGAGTTCCCTCTCCTCGTTGAGGATCATGAGAGGCACTAGACAGAACATCCACTTATATTCATATGCAGGCCACATGCCCAAGGAAACTCCCTTTCAACTGACTGGCTACTCACAGCAGATCCCATCATGCGGGTGATCACATATCAAATCTCAACAGAGAAGTGATTGCAACATTATATGACTGCCAAAACGTTGAGTGTCATGGCCCAGCCAAGTTGACACACAATCTTAACCATCACACATGCAATGCAATTCCTGACAATGGAAAATGAAGAGAAGTCTACTGAGAGAGAAACTTCTGAGAAAAGCTTTGTTGCTCTTAAAAAGTAAGTTGTAGTAAGAGTTGTGCTTTTCCCCCTTCTCTGGACAATTACTGCCTGGATGATATGTCTAAAACTCACACATAATGAGAGTCAGTCTAAGGGAAAGCTGGCATAGTAAGTATGGCTTAGCAGAAGGAGGTGTTCCTGATAACATCACTGAGTTACTAAATCAACCCTCCATGAGCCACCCCACCTTAGGATGCCTTGTTAAATGAAATAACTTGTCCTTCTTATGTTTAAGCCATTCTCAATTGGTTTTTGTATTACTTACAGCCAAAAGCCTCCATCTAATAAAAGGGGAGTGTTGTTGTTAGGTTCTAAGTTGATTTTGACCCTTAGTGACCCCATGTGACAGACTAGAACGGCCCATAGGGTTTTCTAGGCTGTAGTCTTTACAGGAGCAGATCACCTGGTCTTTCTCCCTTGGAGCCTCTGGATGGGTTACAACTGCCAACCTTTCAGTCAGCAGCTAAGCGCTTAACTGTTGAGACACCAGGGGCTCTCCTTCCATCTAATAGAAGTAACATTTAAACCAAACCAAATCTGTTGCTGTTGAGTCGATTCTGACTCATATCAACCCTAGAGGACAGAGTAGAACTGCCCTATAGGGCTTCCAAGGTGGTAAATCTTTATGGAAGCAGACTGCCACAGCTGATGGCAGCAGCAGATGGGTTTGAACTGCCAAAACTTTCAGTTAGCAGTGAGCACTTAAGCACTGCACTACCAGGGCTCCTTTAAGTAACACTATGTACCAAATCCGAGCACTGTTCATGCATAGCTATTTAACAACTTATATGCATATAGGGTCACGATGAGTTGGAATAGGCAGCGGGTTTGGTTTTGGAGTTTTTATGGATAAGTGAGGGGCAGTGGTGATTTAGTGGTAGAATTCTTGCCTTCATTGTGGGAGACAGGGCGATTTTCCCAGGGGCCAATGCACCTCTGTGTAGCTACCATCCGGAGGCTGCACGTTGCTATGATGCTAAACAGGTTTCAGGGGAGCCTCAAGACTATGGACTAGGAAGAAAGGCCTGGCTATCTACTTCAGGAAATCAGGCAATGAAAACTTATGGATCACAATGGTCCAATCCACAACAGATCATGGGGGATGGTGCCGGACAAGGTAGCATTTTGTTCCATTGTGCATGGGGTCACCATGAATCGGGGGCCGACTTGACGGCAGCTGAAAACAACAATACATATGAACGCTGTTGTCCCAGTTTAAAGAGTAAACTGAAACACAGACAGAACACAAAGTGGAAGAGCAAGGATTCAAACTCCAGTCTGTCTTCAAACCCTGAGGGCTTAATCACCCTCCTGCCCTGCCTCCTGGTGGCGACATGAGGAAAACCACCTGAGAATGCCTGAGGCAGTCCTCTGAGGAATTCAGAAGAAGCTGGGGAACACTTGCAGGAGCACTATTTCTGGTATTAGGCCAGTGCAACTTGTCCCATAAAGTCCTTATTTTGTAGGCACAGCCTGGTGAGACCTAGCTCAAGAATGCATTAACTTTATACTCTCAATACCTACTTGGTACAGCACGTTGCTCTTAGCATCTGTTCCCTGAGTATTACTTTTTCTAAAATTTGTTATCAGAAACATTCCAAAATTATATTTTCCAAAAGCATTTGGGAAAACCATAACGTTCTTGAATAGGTTATCGGTGCTAAATTTCTTAGTGGGAAAACTGTAAAAAATTGGTTTTAGTCCAGAGAACTGAGAGCATGATGTGAGTTAAGAGAAAATGTCTGATTTAGGAACGAATGTGCCAAGGATACATGTAGCATATAGTATATGTCATCAGATAAGAATGAGCCCTTCTTTCAAAGAGGTACTTTGTTCAATGAGGTAAAATAATTATTTTGTGAACACAATAAATTAGGCAGGGACTTTCTACAACTCTTAACCTTATGGGGTCAGGAAGTCTACACAGTCAAATTCTAAGAAACAAGCATTAGTGAGGAGAAATAACAGTATTTATATCAGTAGTAAAGACAAGCTTACTCTCCCTAGCAGCAGGCAATCAGAATTCTCATTTACTGGGGTTTATGGAACTTTAAAAGAGTAAGTACAAAAATGACTCAAAATTCCCACATGAAAAAGAATATTGAGTTGAGGGAACATGAAATGTTAATATACATCAGATCAAAGAAGCTCTGCTTAAAAATTACTGCCAGAACAGCAGAGAACGGAAGTTGTGGCTCTCCTCCCCCCACCCCCAAGAGTCTCTGATCTCCCCCCAAAGCACCAGAACATGGTTCACATGTACACATGAGCCCCACCCGGGCTTCATTAACTTGGTCTTCGAGATGTTACGCGTCCCAGAGCAACTAAGCTTGTCAAGTAGCTCAGAAACAACTGAAATATGTACCCCAGGGCCACCTTGTCTATTCCAGGCTAGCTCTGGCTCATTGTTGTTTGCCTAATTACAGATATAACAAATAAACCAAACCGGACATTTTAGAACGTTTACTTTCTTTACTATGGTATACCTCGGTTTAGGGTCATCTACACTGGCTATTTGATTGTGAAAGTTTAGCAAGCCTCTTCAAATGTTCTCAGCAATGAGAGTCTGAGCCTGGGACAAGCTAGATCATCTTTAGTCAATCCTATGATAACTCTGTAAAGTGATTCACAGATGCTATCTCTGACAAAGAAATTACTGAGTCATTCATCTTTGAAAAGTGACCATGATAGGTTTAATGATGGATTGTCCTCAAGATTTCCAGAAGCACATTACTTGCTTATGCATGTCATAGCTCTTCTAAGGGAATTACAAACTTCCACTGGTAATTAATTAGGTGAATTTATTTTCCCCAAATTCACAATCTGCTGAATTTTACCGTATGTTTTATAGGTTCCAGGACTCTTTCTCTGTGGGATCTAGTTAACTGCAAACTCTTAGCAACTGATTGATTGCCCTGAGTTCAAAATGGGTCCAAGAGAAGATCTTTTATTGCCCAACTTATTTCAAAGCTTTTCCTAAGTAGCTTAACCCAGTCCTTTAAAATTTTCATAGTCCAGTTATACTTTCTCCTAACTTAAGAGCCCCATGTGGGCCTCCAACTTCCAGCAGGCCCAGTCCAGGTGGTACTAGGCTGTGTCAGCCTGGCCCGTTCCCCTTCATGGTGTGGCCCAAGAAGAGGGGAAGGTCAGGCCTATATGCCTTGGTCTACATCCCTCCTGTCTTGATCTAGGCCTGCTCCCATCTCCCATGGGCCCCACTTGGGCAAGTCCACATGGGTACACACACACATGTGCACGCACGCATGTGCTCTGCTTGTGCATGTATATGTTCCTTTTAAGGGAAAAAACCCATAACTTTACCAGACCTTTCAGTCAAAGACAGTCTAAATACACATTTAGAAAAGAAATATTCCAACCATCTTCATTTCTCCAATTATGCCTCTCTTCTATCATTTGCTCACAATACTAGAATGACAGTAATTTATTTCCTTATATGTCTGTGTCTACCCCTTCTTACTAGAACTGTGAGGTTCCTAAGACATAGAAGTCCTAGAATAATGCCACACAATATGCATAGTTCAGCTAAAAGTTCTGACCAATATAATCCTAATGTCTGCACCATCTGCATTTGGGTCACTTTGCAGTTATGGAGCTTCCCCAAGAGCAAATGCAGATGTTTCAGGCAAAACTATGTTAAGTGGTATGTGACATGGATAAAAGAGTCCTGAATCTCAGGAACCTCATAGTCTAGTGAAGAGGGCTAGACACAGACACACAAACAGACAGCCATTAATATAATAACTACGTTTAAATTCTCTAGTAGTGGTATGATTAAATGCTATAGGAGCAAGGATGATGTAAGCCTGCCTGGGGAGGAAAGATTTCACAGAGAAATTGACTTTTGAGTTGCATCTTGATGAATGAGCAGGAGTTTACCAGGCAATGGAAGCAGTGGTGATGGGCACTGTCAGGGAAAGGTAGGGCTTAGGAGCGGGGTATCAGGGAGGGCTCATCTAGAAAGAGGCATAAAGTACAACGAGCTTCATAGTGACTGCTTGTCATTGACCCGATGAAATTCCATTTCTTTCCCAGGGTGGAGGTCACCAAATATTTCCGTGCCCTCTTTACTTTCTCTCATCATATGTAGGTGCCATTACTGAATCACCATCAGTGCTTTTTTCCTCATGGGAATTAGTAGGTGTGGGGGCTCCAAATAACTGTCTACCTGTCTGTGGCTTATGTTTGAGATGAAAGCCAGCTGGGGTTCAGGGAGCAGCCTTTGACTATGGCTGGAAATCCTTATGGGATCTATTCTGGGCTAATCAAAGGAATTAACTTCTGTTTCTAATATCAATGAGTACCCTAGGCATTTTTAAACCCTTGCAGGCAAGAGGGTGGAGAAGAGTGACTCACCTTTTCACTTTTTTCTTTGCCTTACTCCATAGAGGGCATAGAAAAAATTCCAAAAGTAAATATGAGAAGAACTTAGGTGTTTAATAGTCATTGACATGGAAGAAACTAAAGACACAAATGATCCCAGGGAGATCGAGTTCAAAAGTCTGAGTCAAGAAAAATATCAATCCTTATATTTACCTAAGGAAACCTTTTCTTTCCTATAATACTCTTCCCTAGAGGAAAAGAGCAGTTTGTCATACTGTGGTGGTTTGTGTGTTGCTGTAAGCTATGTCACTAGTATTTCAAATACCAGCATGATCACCCATGGTGGACAGGTTTCAGCAGGGCTTCCAGACTAAGACAGACTAGGAAGAAGGACACAGCAGTCTACTTCTGAAAAAATTAGCCAGTGAAAATCTTATGAATAGCATCAGAACATTGTCTGATATACTGCTGGAAGATGAGCCTCTCAGCTTGGAAGGTACACAAAATACAACTTGGGAAGAGCTGCCTCCTCAAAGTAGGGTTGACCTTAATGACGTGGATGGAGTCAAGTTTTCAGGACTTTCATTTGCTGATGTGGCACAACTCAAAATGAGAAAAAACAGCTGCAAAAGTCAATTAATAGTTGGAAAGTGGAACATATGAAGTATGAATCTGGGAAAATTGGAAGTCATCAAAAACAAAATGGAACACATAAAAATCTATATCCTAGGCATGAGTGAGCTGAAATGGTCATTTTGAATTGGACAATCATATTGTTTACTATGCTGGGAATGACAAATCGAAGAAGAATAACATTGCATTCATCATCAACAAGAATACTTAAAGACTTCCGGGCAACATGGTGCTATAGACAGAAGCACCACACCATTCCTCCACAGCAAAGATCCAAAAAACTAAGTCAAACAGAGACTAATGTCAGTCCTAAAACCCTAAGCATCAAATGGATAAAGAACTCAGCAAAGCACTGAATGGAATAAGAAACTGACAGGGAACAGAGAGTAAAGAGAGATACATGCAGAGGTCCTCTATCAGTTAACGCAGCATGGATCCATGAACAAGGGATATGGGAAAGCATCTACATGGAGTTTCCAGCAGGAGACAAAACAACTGGTAACCAGCGATATATGCTTACCCACCCCCTACACTTCTTCACCTCACTCAGCCTCCTCTGCTTCCTGCTGCCACAGCCTCTTGGCTGGGAAGCACTGGATTCACCCTATTGCTGCTTGGATTCCACCCACCCACACTGACTGGCTCCCTGAGTGCCATTTGTTGGCGGCTGGTGTTGCTTTATTCCACTTCTTTTGATTTCTTCTATATCTCTCACCACCTCCCCCTCCTTTCTCTCAAATAACTGGCTCCATGTGCCATCTTTTCTTCTTACTGAAAGGCTGTGAAATGTCACTCGACTGTGGAACTGCTTCCCGGCCCGTGCTGCCATGCTGGTGGGATCCCTTGGGGTTTTTTGTTTGTTTGTTTTGATTTACTTGTTTGTTTTCTTTTTCTTTTCTCAGCTTGGAAGCCCCTTCTAGACAGGCAGTACGGCACAGTTTGGGAACTGCTCCCTCAGTCTGCGCAGACACACAGTGGGATCCCTGGGGGCATTTCTTTTTTCTTGTTTATTTATTTATTTTTGTTTGTTTTCTTTTCTTGTCTCTCTTTTTCCCTATTTCTATCTTTCTTCATTTCTCAGTTTCTCATCTCTCTATACTTACCTTATCTTCCTGTTTCCTGAAGACCTGGTGCTGTATGACACTTCTACTCCTTATCGCTAGGTTGTACTTCATGGCCTGGGAGCAACTTCCCCAAATCTTGCAGCTGCACCAGTGGAATCCCTGGCGACTTTTCTTTTCTTTTCTAATTTTTATTTATTTATTTTTCTTTTACCTTTTTTCTTTCTGTTTTTCTCCATTTCTCAGTCTCTCATCTCTCCACTCCAATGGCAAGCCCCTTTAGCACCCTTTTTTTTCATTTGTTTGTATGTTTTTGGCTCCCGTTCCTCTCTCCTCTCTATCTTCTTTCCCATACCCATCTTAGCTCCACACATCACAATTTCCCCCCTCCTTCCTGCTTACCTGTACTGTGTGCTGAACATCATACCCACAAGCAGCACAGGCATGGCCTACCGGAACCTGCCCTGCACTGATTCCTGGCCTGCCCTATTGGTCCTAGTAAGTGTCACAAACAACCCAGCCCAGCAACTCCCCTTCAGCTGGACCTGCCTTGCTGTACCATACCTGAGGGACTGACCATGCCTATTGGAGAATGAGGCAAAACGTATCTTTCCCACAGACAAGCAAACAACAAAGAACACACAGCCCACCTCTCAGACATAACCAAATAAAATAAAAAAGCAGGATGAAACAAACAAATCTGCAATCAATAAATGAGGAAAAGAACTACCGAATGTCCCGAAGACAGCAGACAATATCAAAACATTTACAAAAACAGGACAGGATTGTTCCAGTAGGCTTCAAAATAAAACACCAGATGACCTTCCAGTAGAAGAAAAGGCACTAGACCTAACTGACAGGGAATTCAAATCTCTAATATTCAGAATTATCCAAGAGTTGAAGCAAAAAACAGACAAAAATGAGGAAAAAATACACAAATTCATGGAAAAGGCAGACAAATACATGGAAAATATGGACAAAAAAAAGGAAGAATTCAGGAAAATAATAAGGGAACAAAATGCCAAAATAAATTCACAACTAGAAATCACACAAAAATAACAATTAGAAATCCAAAAGATAAACAGCAAGATTTCAGAAATGGACAGTGTCATAGAAGGGCTGAGGAGCAGGTTTGAAACAATGGAAGACAGGATCAGTGAAATTGAAGAAAAACACTTGGATACAACTCTGCTTGAGGAAAAATCAGAAAAAAGAACAAAGAAAAATGAAGAAACCCTGAGAAATATGTGGGATACAATGAAAAGCAAAAAACTGCAGGTGATTGGAGTTCCAAAACAGGAGGAGAAAAGATAGAGAGGATCACTGAAGAACTGCTGACAGAAAACCTCCCCAATATCATGAAAAATGAAAAGCTGACCATCCAAGAAGCTCAACAAACCCCATATAGGATAGACCCTAAAGAAAATCACCAAGGCATATCATAATCACACTTGTTAAAACCAAAGCCAAACAAAGAATCCTGAGAACAGCTCGAGAAAAACAAGAAGTCACATACAGAGGAGAAACAATAAGACTAAGCTCAGATTATTCAGCAGAAACCATGCAGGCAGGAAGGCAATGGGATGACATACATAAAACCTTGAAAAAAAAATTGCCAGCCAAGAATAATCCAGCAAAACTCTCATTCAGATATGATGGTGAAATTAGGACATTTCCAGATAAACAGAAATTAAGGGAATATGTAAAAACCAAACCAAACTTACAAGAATTATTAAAAAGAGTGCTTCCTTCTAGAACAAACAACATCAGACCACAGGCTGAATATAGGACGCAGGATTGTACCAGCCAGATACCAACCTAGGAAATGAACTCTCAAGGACTATCCAAAACCAAAAGAATTACAACAGGGAACCAGAGAGGTTAATCTGTAAATGATAACAACATCAGAACAATAAAAGAGGGAATAAACTGTGTAGGTATAGAACCTTCTAATGGAGAGGAAGGCAAGGCAATACCAAGTAATAATAGATGGGTTCAAGCCTAGGAAAATAAGGGTAAATTTCAAGGTAAACACAAAGAAAGTTAACAAACCTACTATCAAAGCAAAGAGGAAATCATAAAGTCTCAGTAAAAACAAAACATACAAAAACAAAAGAAATGAAAAAAAACAGAAACAAAAGAAATTCAGCACAAGAGAGTAAGAGGAACAAGGAAAACGTCAGCACTACAAACAAGAGCACTACAAAATGACAAGAATGAACTCACACCTATCAATAATTACACTGAATGTAAATGACCTAAATGCACCCATAAAGAGATGGAGAGTGACAGAATGGATAAAAAAAAAAAAAAAGGATTCATCAATATGCTGTCTACAAGAGACACACCTTAGAAACAAAGACATAAATTTATTAAAAATCAAAGGATGGGAAAAAATATATCAAGCAAACAGCTACGAAATAACAGCAAGAGTGGCAATACTAATCTCAGATAAAATAGACTTTAAAACAAAATCCACAATAAAAAACAAAGAAGGACACTATATAATGATTAAGGGGATGATCCAGCATGAAGACATAACCATAATAAACATCTACACACCCAATGACAGGGCTCCAAAATACATAAAACAAAAACAAACTCTAACAGCACTGAAAAGAGAAATCGACAGTTCCACAATAATAGAAGAAGACTTCAACACACAACTCTCAGTAAAGGACGGAACATCTAGAAAGAAAGTCAACAAAGATACAGAAGATCTAAAGGGCACAATCAGCCAACTTGACCTCATAGACATATATAGAACACCACCCAACTGTTGCAAAGTACACCTTCTTTTCCAATGCACATGGAATATTCTCCAGAATAGACCACATCTTAGGCCACAGAGAAATCCTCAACAAGATCCAAACGTTGAGATAATACAAAGTATCTTCTCTGACCACAATGCCATCAAGGTAGAAATTAACAGGAAGAGCAAGGGAAAAAAATCAATTACATGGAAACTTAATAACATCCTGCCTACAAACCACTGGGTAATAGAAGAGATCAGAGATGGAATAAAAAAATTCCTAGAATCAAACGAAAATGAAAACATATCATACCAAAACCTTGGGACACAGCAAAGGCAGTCCTCAGAGGACAATTTATAGCAACAGATGCACACATTGACAAAGAAGAAACAGACAAAATCAAAACATTAACTACAGAACTGGAAGAAACAGAAAGAGAACAGCAAAAAAAAAAAAAAAAAAAAAAAAAAAAGCCCACTGCCACTAGAAGAAAGGAAATAATAAAGATCAGAGCAGAAATAAATGAAATAGAGAATAGAAAAACAATAGACAATAGAAAGAATCAGCAAAACCAAAAGTTGGTTCTTTGAAAGAATCAACAAAATCGACAAACCACTGACCAGAATGACAAAGAAAAACAGGAGAGGATGCAAATAATCCAAATAAGAAATGAAATGGGGAACATTACAACCGACCTAACTGAAAAAAAAAAAAGGATCATAACTCAAGAGTATTATGAAACACTATATTCCAACAAATTTGAAAACCTAGAGGAAATAGATAAATTTTTAGAAACACTACCTACCCAAACTAACACAAAGGGATGTTGAAAATCTGAACAGACCCATAACAAAAGAAGATATTGAAAAGGTACTAAAAAAAAAATCTCCAAAGGAAAAAAAAAAAAAAAAAACCCTGGTCCAGATGGCTTCACTGGACAATTCTACCAAACATACAAAGAAGAGCTTATACCAGTACTACTCAAACTATTTCAGAATATAGAAAAGGAAGTGACAGTTCTGAATTCATTCTTTGTAGCCAGCATAACACTGAAACCAAAACCAAAGACACCATAAAAAAAGAAAATTACAGACCAATATCTCTCATGAATACAGATGCAAAAATTCTCAACAGAATTCTAGCCAATAGAATTCAGCATCATATCAAAAAAATAATACACCACAACCAAGTAGGATTCATACCAGGTATGCTATGATGGTTCAACATTAGAAAATCAATCAATGTAATCCACCACATAAATTAAAGAAAACAATCACATGATCATCTCAATTGACACAGAAAATGCACTCAACAAAGTCCAACACCCATTCCTGATAAAAACTCTCAATAAAATAAATATAGAAGGGAAATTTCTCAAATTAATAAAGGGCATCTATGCAAAACCAATGGTCAAAATCATTCTTAATGGAGAGATGCTGAAAACATTCCCCTTGAGAACAGGAAAAGACAAGGATTCCCTTTATCACCACTCCTATTTAGCATTGTGCTGGAAGTCCTAGCTAGAGGAATAACTCAAGAAAAAAAATAAAGGGCATCCAAATTGGCATTAAAATTAAAATGTCCCTGTTTGTGGATGATATAATAGTATACATAGAAAACCTTAAAGGCTCCACAAGAAAACTACTGGAACTAATAGAAAGATTCAGCAGAGTGCCAGAGTACTAGATAAACATACAAAAATCAGTTGGATTCCTATACATGAGTAAAGGGAATGATGAAAAGTAAATCAGGAAAACAATACCATTTATAAAAAAAACTTAGGAGTAAATCTAACCAGGTATGTAAAAGACCTATACAAAGAAAACTATAAAACACTACTGCAAGAAACCCAAAGAGATCCACATAAATGGAAAACATACCATACTCATAGATAGTTAGACTCAACATTGTGAAAATGACAATTCTACCCAAAGCAATGTACAAATACAATGCAATCCCAATCCAACTACCAAAAACATTCTTTAAAGAGGTGGAAGAACTAATCATTAGCTTTATATAGAAAGGGAGGAAGCACCGGATAAGTAAAGCACCACTGAAGAAGAAGAATAAAGTAGGAGGACTCGCGCTACTTGACCTCAGAATCTACTATACAGCTACGGTAGTCAGAACAGCCTGCTATTGGTACAGTGACAGATACACTGACCAGTGGAACAGAATTGAGAACCCAGATGTAAATCCATCCAGCTATGGTCACCTGATCTTTGACAAGGGCCCAAAGTCCATCAAATGGGGAACAGTCTTTTTAACAAATGGTGCTGGCAAAACTGGATGTCCATCTGCAGAAAATGAAACAGGACCCATATCTCACACCATATACAAAAACTAATTCAAAATGGATCAAAGACCTAAATATAAAGCCCAAAACTATAAAGTTCATAGAAGAAAAAATAGGATCTATGCTAGAGGTCCTAATACACTGCATTAACAGGATACAAACCATAACCAACAACACACAAACTCCAGAAGATAAGCTAGATAACTGGGATCTTCTAAAAATTAAACATTACACTCATCAAAAGACCTCACCAAAAGAGTAAAAAGAGAACCTACAGAATGGGAAAAAAAAATTGGACATTATAAGTCAGACAAAGGTCTAATCTCTAAAATCCAACATCTCTACAGCAAAAAAAATAATCCAATTAAAAAATGGGCAAAAAAAATGAGCAGACACTTCACCAAAGAAGACATTCAAGTGGCCAACAGACACATGAGGAAATGCTTGCGATCACTATCCATTAGAGAAATGCACATTAAAACCGCAATGAGATACCATCTCACCCCGACATTACTGGCACAAATAAAAAAACTGGAAATAACAAATGCTGGAGAGGCTGTGGGGAGATCAGAACTCTTATGCACTGCTGGTGGGAATGCAAAATGATACAACTATTTTGGAAAATGATATGGTGCTTCTTTAGAAAGCTAGAAATAGAAATACCATATGATCCAGCAATCCCACTCCTAGGAATATACCCTAAAGAAATAAAAGCCGTCACAAGAATAGACATATGCACACCCATGCTCATTGCAGCATTGTTCATAATAGCAAAAAGATGGAAACCTAGTTGCCCATCAACAGATCAATGGATAAACAAACTATGGTACATACACCCAATGGAGTATTATGCAACGATAAAGAACAATGATGAATCTGTGAAGCATCTCATAACATGGATGAAACTGGAGGACATTATGCTGAGTGAAATAAGTCAATCACAAAACGACAAATATTGTATGAAACCTCTATTGTAAAAACGCATGAAAAAGTTGACACACACACAAAAAGATCTTCGTTGGCTACCAGGGATGGGAGAGGAGAGGGGGAAATACTAAACGGACAATAGATAAGTGGTAACTTTGGTGAAGGGTAAGACAGTACACAATACTGGAGAAGCCAGCACAACTTGTACAAGGAAATGTCATTGAAGCTCCATAGACACATCCAAACTTCCTTAGGGACTGAATTGCTGAGTGAAGGGCTCTGGAGTCATGGTCTCTGGGAACATGAGCTCAACTGGCATAACACAGTTTATAAAGAAAATGTTTTACATTCTACCTCGGTGAGTAGTGTCTACGGTCTTAAAAGCCTGTGAGTAGCCACTAGTCTCACCCCTTTGGGAGCAAGGGAGAATGAAGAAAATAAGATACAAGGGAAAGATTAGTCCAAAGGACTAATGGACCACAACTACCTGGCCTCCATCAGACTGAGTCCAGTACAACTAGATGGTGCCTGGCTACCACGACTGACTGCTCTGACCGGGATCACAACAGAGGGTCCCGGACAGAGCTGGAGAAAGTGTAGAACAAAATTCTAACTCACAAAAAAAGACCAGACTTACGGGCCTGACAGAGACTGGAGAAACCCCAAGAGTATGGCCCCCAGACACCCTTTTAGCTCAGTAATGAAGTCACTACTGAGGTTCACTGTTCAGCCAAAGATTAGACAGCCCCAGAAAACAAAACACGACTAATGGGGCATAACAGTCCAGGGACAAGGACCAGAAGGCAGGAGGGAACAGGAAAGCCAGTAATAGGAAACCCAAGGTTGTGAAGGGACAGTGTTGACATGTTGTGGGGTTGTTAACCATTGTCATAAAACCATAGGTGTACTAACTGTTTAATGAGGAACTATTTGTTCTGTAAACCTTCATCTAAAGTACAATTAAAAAAATGAACATTTCAAGATCTATCCTGAATCATAACTCTGTGAGTGATAGGACAATATCCATATGCCCACAAGGAAGACCAGTTAATACGACTATTTTTCAAATTTACACACCAACCACTAATGCCAAAGAAGAAGAAATTGAAGATTTTTACCAACCTCTTCAGTCTTAAATTGATCAAATCATGCAATCAAGATGCACTGATAATTACTAGTGATTGGACTGCAAAAACTGGAAACAAGAAGGATTGGCAGCTGGAAAATATGGCCTTGGTAACAGAAATGATGCTGGAGATTACATGACAGAATTTTGCAAGATCAATGACTACTTCATTGTGAATACCTTTTTACAACAATGGCAACCATACACGTGGACTTTGCCAGATGGAATACATAGGAATCAAATCGTCTACATCTGTGAAAAGAGACAATGGAAAAGCTCAATATCATCAGTTAGAACAAGGCCAGGGGCTGACTGCAGAACAGACCATCAACTGCTCATACGCAAGTTCAGGTTGAAGCTGAAAAAATTAGAACAAGTCCACGAGAGTCAAAGCATGACCTTGAGTATATCTCACCTGAATTTAGAAACCATCTCAACAATAGATTTGATGCACTGAACACTAATAACTGAAGGCCAGACAGGTTGTGGAATGACATCAAGGACATCACACATGATGAAAGCAAAACATCATCAAAAAGACAGGAGATAAAGAAAAGGCCAAAATGGATGTCAGAAGAGACTCTGAAAGTTGCTCTTGAATGCAGAGTAGCTAAAGCGAATGGAAGAAATGATGAGGTAAAAGAGCTGAACAGAAGATTTCAAAGGGTGACTCGAGAAGACAATGTAAAGTATTACAATGAAATGTGCAAAGACCTGGAGTTAGAAAACCAAAAGGGAAGAACAGGGTCTGCATTCCTCAAGCTGAAAGAGAAGAGAAAAAATGCAAGCCTCGAGTTGCAATATTGAAGAATTCTGCAAGGGAAATATTAAACAATGCAGGAAGCATCAAAAGAAGATGGAAGGAAAACACAGAATCACTGTACCAAAAAGAATTGGTCAACCTTCATCCATTTCAGGAGGTAGCATATGATCACAAACTGATGGTACTGAAGGCACTAGCTAAAAACAAGGCTCCAGGAATTGATGGAATGTTTCAACAAATGGATGCAGCGCTGGAAGTGCTAGCTTGTCTGTGCCAAATTTGGAAGAAAGCTACTTGACCAACCGACTGAAGGAGATCCATATTTATGCCTGTCTTGGGCAATCTAGTGCTGCTCTAACAGAAATACCACAAGTGGATGGCTTTAACAAAGAGAAATTTACACTCTCACAGTCTAGTAGGCTACAAGTCCAAATTCAGGGCATCAGCTCAAGGGGAAGTTTTTCTCTCTGTCAGCTCTGGAGGAAGATTCTCATCATCATCAATCTTCCCCTGGTGTAGGAGTTTCTCTGCACAGGAACCTTAGGTCCAAAGGACGTGCTCTGCTCCCAGCACTGCTTTCTTGGTGGTATGAGTTCCCCCAATTCTCTGCTTGCTTCCCTTTCATCTCTTGTAAGATAAAAGGTGGTCCAGGTCATACTGTAGGGAAACTCCCTTTACATTGGATCAGGGAGGTGACCTTAGTAAGGGTGTTATACAATCCCACCTTAATCCTTTTTAACATAAAATTACAATCACAAAATGGAGGACGACTACACAGTACAGGGAATCGTGGCCCAGCCAAATTGATATACACATTTTTTGAGGGACATAATTAAATCAATGACAATGCCTATTCCAAAGAAAGGTGATCCAACCAAATGCAGAAATTATTGAACAATATCATTAATATCACTCGCAAGTAAAATTTTGCTGAAGAGCATTCAAAAGTGGCTGCAGCAGTATATTGACAGGGAACTGCCAGAAATTCAAGCCAGATTGAGAAGAGGACATGGAACTAGGGATATCATTGCTGATATCAGATAGATCCTGGCTGAAAGCTGAGAATTCCAGAAAAACGTTTACCTGTGTTTTATTGACTATGCAAAGGTATTCCACTGTGTGGATCATAACAAATTATGGATAACATCGCAAAGAACGAGAATTCCAGAACACTTAATTGTACTCATGAGGAACCTGTACATAGATCAAGAGGCAGTCATTTGAAAAGAACAAGGGGATACCACATGGTTTAAAGTCAGGAAAGGTGTGCGTCAGGGTTGTATCCTTTCACCATACTTATTCAATCTGTATGTTGAGCAAATTATCTGAGAAGCTGGACTTTATGAAGAAGAATGGGGCATCAGAATTGGAGAAAGACTCATTAACAACTTGCAATATGCAGATGACACAACCTTGTTTGCTGAAAGTGAAGTGGTCTTGAAGAATTTATGAAGATCAAAGACTACAGCCTTCAGTATGGATTACACTGTCGCAGCGGTGACAGTTGTCGGGGTGGCGGAGACAATAACCAATGCCACAACTCTTACAGAGAAGTGGGGCCAGGAGGGTCACTCTGAGGAGTCGAACGCCGGCTTCAGTCCCAGGAGTTTATTTTATAGTCAATACAGCAAACAGTGAAGCAAATAACAGAACAATGGGCTTTGGGTGAGTAACAATAAGTTTCAGGCAAGGGAGAGGGAGTTCAGGTAAACAAGCCAATCAGTAACAGGACAATAGGTTTGGGAAAACAAGTCGTGCCTAATCTCTTTCTCATCACTGACAAGTCTCCAACATGTCGTATACAGCATAGAGGCCTGTGGGGGCTGCAGTTGTCAGTAGTGCAGCCATGTTTAAATGGCATATATCCCCACATCTCCCCCCTTTTGTTTAGTTAATGGAGTAAGAATCAAGAGGGTTTCCACTGGTCCAACAAGTGTCTGGTAGGACAAAGTAAAATTTTCTCTACGAGATAAAATCCAAGATTATCTCAGCTACTGTCTCCACACCTCAGGGCCTGGCAACTTAGCTAGTCCTTGTGAGCCCAGCTACAGCTGGGGCACACTCCATATGTTTAAGGAGGAGAAGTAGCATAGCTATGAGTAACACCTGGACTTAGTCGCTCCTAGACGGTGGCCATTGCAGGCTCTTTAAACATGGTGCTGGTTTTCCACCGGATACCATTTGGTTCTTCACCAGGTTACTAAGTAAGAGCGATGCTCTTATCAATTGCATAGCCAGAGGGAGCGGACTCAATGTGCCTTTCAGGTGTGTAAGACAATAGAGAATGTTATCTTATGAGGATAATATAATCTGCTGCACTAGTAATATCCTGATTGTTGGACCCATGGGTTTCTTCTGACTCTCATTTTGTCAGGTAAACACTAACTTTTAACATTCACTGAAATTATTGTTCTTAAAGGTTTAAAGATTTATAAAGGCTCAAAGATTCATTAACAATCAAACAAGCAATGATTTACACGGCTCTGCCATTGCTTGGAAGGGAATCACCAGGAAGGGTAATTTACACATCATAACAGATCTGACAATCAAACAAACACTGATTTACGCAAATTTACTATCAACTGGAAAGGAATTGTCTAGCTTAGAAATCTATCTATAGAGAAGCATCTAACTAGGAGAAGCAGAAAATATAGAGGAGTTTACACATAACAAATTTTCACTGGGAACTTACTGATTAACCAAAATACAGGTAATTACTGATTATCAAAATAATAGCATAGGAAGGGCCTTCTTAAGAGGAGGTCTTTATTTTTCCTGTCGCTTGTTTGGGTAACTGGTAGCGAATGGTCCAGGCATAGAAGGCCGACTTCTGTTGTTGGTGAGAGATCTTCAGGGAGTAGAGGCATTGGATGACTGTTGAGAATTAAAAGTCACGAGAGAAACCATAGCTAGAAACAGGTTTTCAGGTGTAAGTGGGGCACCGGCAGCTGAGAGGACATGCTCAGCTTTGGAGGAGAGGGCTTTCAGACCTCCCCATGTTACCAGTATAGCAGAGCTCTGTCGTTCACCATCCTTTCCCGGGGGAGGGGGTGATGGTGTCATTTGTTGCCCTGGAGTTGGGTCAGCTCGTGACCCCAGTCACAGTTGGAGTGGTGGCAGTGGCTCCCAGCAGAAGAGAATGGGTGGTGGCTGTTGCTGGGTCATGATATGGTTTTACTAGTCGAGCGGGAATCCAAAGTGGACCGTAGGAGACAAAACAGCTGCATACCCTCACCCCCAGGTTAATAATTCTGCAGACCCTTGCCAGACAGAGGGATTTTGAGGATCTTTATAGAGGATCTGTGGGTGAGGTCGAGTGTCAGAGGGGATAAAATGTCATTCTGCAGCAGTATGACCATCTTTGGCAACCGATAACAAATTAAAAGTAAAGAGAGCTTTGGCAAGTCTTTCATTCTGGTCACATACTCTAGACCCATCATATCCCCCCTTTTGTTTATTTAAGAGCTGTTTGAGAGTATGATGGGCATGTTCAATTATGGCTTGCCCTTGAGGGTTACAAGGAATGCCAGTGGTATGAAGAATATTCCAAGTGGCACAAAATTGTTGAAATTTAGCAGACAGGCATGAGTAGAACGTTCCCCAGAAAGGGCTGTAGCATAAAGAAACCCAGAACATGTATCTATGGATACATGGAGATATTTAAGTATCCCAAAGGGAGGATAGTGTGTTACATCCATTTGCCATAACTGATTGGCTATTAGACCACGTGGGTTGACGCCAGCAGCAAAGGACGTGGGAGAAAAGCATTGGCAGTCAGGACAGATGCGAACAATTTGTTGTGCTTCAGTAAGGGAGATAGAAAATTGTCTTTGAAGTCCACGCACATTTTGATGAAAGAAATTATGAGAAGTTAGTGCAACAGAAAAGGCAGAGCCAGCAAGTAAATCGGCGTGAGAATTGTCGTCAGAAAGAGGCCCCGGCAAGGGGGTATGGGAGCGCACACATACCACAAAAAAGGGAGAGTTATGGCTATTAAGCAGGGTTTGGAGCCTTTTAAATAAAGTAAATAACTCATAATCAGGACTAAATTGAAGAGTTACATTGCTGATATGTTGAACAGTGTGAACAACGTAAGCAGAATCAGCGACTAAATTGAAAGGCATTGATTTAAAAATTTCAAAGGCAGCAACAGCTGCCAATAACTCGGCACGCTGTGTAGTGGAGGCCTTTTGTGTAATAAAATGTCTGTCTGCCAAGTGACTGCTCCCTTTCCAGTTTTTCCTGATCCGTCTATAAAGCTGGTAGGGGCATTAGCAAGAGGGGAAGGAGAAAGCATAGTAGAAAATTGTAAAGGAAGAAGCTGTAGCGTAGAGAGTGGCTTTGAAGTGGGATAAGAATAAATTATTTGCCCAGTAAAATCAGCCAAAGCCATCTGGAGCTCTTCAGAATTAAGAAGAGCATGATCAAAAGCTGTTTTTGTTACCCCAAAGTATATAAAATGAGGGTCAGAACCCAAAAGCTGTTGAGTGCGGGTGCGTCCTTGCATTAATAAGTTAATGCACTGAGAGAAACGTGTAAACAACTGTTGTGGAGGGCGATAAGGAAGAAAAAGCCACTCAAGTGCTCTGAAGTCAGGAGTAAATTGACAGAGCACGCCTGTAAGACTTTGAGGAGTATTTAATAGGAGAAGGTAAACAGGATGATTTATCTGTAAATGAGTTAAAAATTTTTCTTTAATGGCTTGGTTAACAAGTAATAATTCATGGTGTGCTTGGGGAGAGAGTGTTCTCATAGAAGTTAGAGCAGGGTCACCCTTAAGGGTCTCAGATAAGTGGGCCAGTTGAGAAGTTGTTATGCCAAGTGAAGGTCACAGCCAATTAATATGACCAAGGATCTTTTGGAGGTCATTTAGAGTTAAGGCCTTGGGAATTATAATTTCTGGTGTTTTAGGACGAATGATATGGGTATCAAGATAGTATCACAGATACTGCCACGGAGTGAAAGACTGAACTTTTTCAGGGGCTACCTGTGAGCCAAAACCTTGTAACGCGTGTTAAACAGAGACAAGAAGTGAATCAAGTTGTTCTGGTTTGGGATGGGCTAGGAGAATGTCATCCATACAATGATATATAAGACATGAGGGAAAGGCTCTTCGGACTGGCTTAAGAGCCTTATCAACATAGTGTTGGCAGATAGTTGGACTACTGACCATGCCCTGTGGGAGAACAGTCCACTCAAAATGCTGCATAGAATGACAATTATTTACAGAAGGAACTGAGAAGGCAAATTTAGCACAGTCATCGGGATGGAGTGGGATGGTAAAAAAACAATCTTTAAGATCAGTAATAATAATATGATATGTTTGAGGAATACAGGCCAGATTGGGAATTCCTGGTTGGAAAGGTCCCATAGAGATAAGACGTTGTTCAGAAGAAAGAGAATTCCCCATAGTGAGGGAGAAACGGAAAATGAAAAAGGAGAATGACAGACAGTAAAAACTCCTGGCCTGAAGCCTGAAATCCCTTGAGAGCACTCGGGAAAGCCCCGTCGCCCTTGGGCTGTAAACCCAGCCTGAATTGGACTTCCGATACTCATCACCTGAAGGAGTTGAGTGCAAGGGCGTCTACAGCTCTGCCCTCACACGGGGCACCATCTGTCACAGCGGCGATGGTTGTTGGGGCAGCAGAGACAATAACCAATGCCATAACTCTTACAGAGAAGTGGGGCCAGGAGGGTCACTCTGAGGAGTCGAACGCCGGCTTCAGTCCCAGAAGTTTATTTTATAGTCAATACAGCAAACAGTGAAGCAAATAACAGAACAATGGGCTTTGGGTGAGTAACAATAAGTTTCCAGCAAGGGAGAAGGAATTCAGGTAAACAAGCCAATCAGTAACAGGACAATAGGTTTGGGAAAACAAGTCGTGCCTAATCTCTTTCTCATCACTGACAAGTCTCCAACATGTCATATACAGCATAGAGGCCTGTGGGGGCTGCAGTTGTCAATAGTGCAGCCATGTTTAAATGGCATATATCCCTACATCACACCTCAACATATATAGAAGAACAAAAATCCCCACAGCTGGACCAATAAGCAACATCATGATAAATAAAAAAGATTGACGTTGTCAAGGATTTCATTTTACATGGATCCACAATCAACCCCCCACATGTCTGTCAGTTTGTCGTACTGTGGGGGCTTGCATGTTGCTGTGATGCTGGAACCGGTACTCAGATACCAGCAGGGTGACCCATGTTGGACAGGTTTTAGCTGAGCTTCCAGACTAAGACAGACTAGGAAGAAGGACCCAGCAGTCTACTTCTGAAAAGAATTAGCCAGTGAAAACCTTATAAATAGAAGTGAAACATTGTCTGATATAGTGCCGGAAGATGACCCCCCCCCCCGGGTTGGAAGGCACTCAAAAGACAACTGGGGAAGATCTGCCTCCTCAAAGTAGAGTCAACCTTAATGACTTGGATGGAGTCAAGCTTTCAGGACCTTCATTTGCTGATGTGACATGACTCAAAATGAGAACAGCTGCAAAAATCCATTAATAATCGGAATGTGGAATGTATGCAGTATGAATCTAGGAAAATTGGAAATCATCAAAAAGTGAAATGGAACGCATAAACATTGATATCCTAGGCATTAGTGAGCTGAAATGGGCTGGTATTGGTCATTTTGAATTGGACAACTATATGGTCTACTATGCCGGGAATGACAGCTTGAAGAGGAATGGCGTGGCATTCGTCATCAAAAAGAACATTTCAAGATCTAACGTGAAGTACAATGCTGTCAGTGACAGGGTAATATCCATAGGTCTACAAGGAAGACCAATTAATACGACTATTAGTCAAATTTACACACTAACCACTAGGGCCAAAGAAGAAGAAACTGAAGATTTTGACCAACTTCTTCAGTCTGAAATTGACTGAACATGCAATCAGGATACATTGATAATCACTGGTAATTGGAATGTGAAAGTTGGAAACAAAGATGAAGGATCGGTAGTTGGAAAATATGGCCTTGGTGATGGAAATGATGCCGGAGATTGCATGACAGAATTTTGCAAGACCAATACTTCTTCACTGCAAATACCTTTTTTCACCAACATAAATGGCGACTATACACATGGACCTCACCAGATAGAATACACAGGCATCAAATCGTCTACATCTGTGGAAAAAAACTATGAAAAAGCTCAATATCATCAGTCAGAACAAGGCCAGGGGCTGACTGCGGAACAGACCATCAATTGCTCATAGGCAAGTTCAAGTTGAAACTGAAAAAAAGTAGAACAAGTCCAAGAGAGCCAAAGTATAACCTTGAGTATATCTCACCTGAATTTAGAGACCATCTCAAGAATAGACTTGACCATTGAACACTAATGACCAAAGACCAGACGAGTTGTGAAATGACATCAAGGACATCATACGTGAAGAAAGCAAGAGGTCATTAAAAAGACAGGAAAGACAGAAAAGATCAAAATGGATGTCAGAAGAGACTCTGAAACTTGCTATTGAACGTCGAGCAGCTAAAGCGAAAGGAAGAAATGATGAAGTAAAAGAACTAAACAGAAGATTGCAAAGGGTGGCTTGAGAAGACATAGTAAAGTATAATAATGAAATGTGGAAAGAGCTAGAGATAGAAAACCAAAAGGGACAAACACGCTCGGCATTCCTCAAGCTGAAAGAACTGAAGAAAAAATTCAAGCCTCAAGTTGCAATAGTGAAGGATTCTATGGGGAAAATACTAAACGATGCAGGAAGCATCAAAAGAAGATGGAAGGAATACAAAGAGGCATTATACCAAAAAGAACTGGTCGATGTTCAACCATTTAAAAAGGTAGCATGTGATCAGGAACCATTGGTACTGAAGGAAGAAGTCCAAGCTGCACTGAAGGCACTGACGAAAAACAAGGCTCCAGGAATTGACGGAATATTAATTGAGATGTTTCAACAAATGGATGCAGCGCTGGAAGTGCTCACTCGTCTACTGCAAGAAATTTGGAAGATAGCTACCTGGCCAACTGACTGGAAGAGATCCATATTTATGCCTATTCCCAAGAAAGGTGATCCAACCGAATGTGGAAATTATCAAACAATATCATTAATATCACATGCAAGTAAAATTTTGCTGAAGATCATTCAAAAGTGGCTGCAGCAGTACATTGACAGGGAACTGCTAGAAATTCGGGCAGGATTCAGAAGAGGACGTGGAACCAGGGATATCATTGCTGATGTCAGATGGATCCTGGCTGAAAGCTGAGAATACAAGAAAGATGTTTACCTGTGTTTTATTGACTATGCAAAGGCATTCAGTTGTGTGGATCATAACAAATTATGGATAACATTGCAAAGAATGGGAATTCTAGAACACTTAATTGTGCTCATGAGGAACCTGTACACAGATCAAGAGGCAGTTGTTCAGAGAGAACAAGGGGATATTGCATGGTTTAAAGTCAGGAAAGGTGTGTGTCAGGGTTGCATCCTTTCACCATACCTATTCAATCCGTATGCTGAGCAAATAATCCGAGAAGCTGGACTATATGAAGAAGAAAGGGGCATCAGGATTGGAGGAAGACTCATTAACAACCTATGATATGTGGATGACACAATCTTGCTTGCCAAAAGTGAAGAGGACTTGAAGCACTTCCTGGTGAAGATCAAAGACCACAGACTTCAGTATGGATTACACCTCAACGTAAACAAAAATCCTCAGAACTGGACCAATAAGCAACATCATGATAAACGGAGAAAAGATTGAAGTTGTCAAGGATTTCGTTTTACTTGAATTCACAATCAACACCCATGGAAGCAGCAGTGAGGAAATCAAAAGACGCATTGCATTGGGCAAATCTGCTGCAAAAGACCTCTTTAAAGTGTTGAAAAGCAAAGATGTCACCTTGGAGATTAAGGTGCACCTGACCCAAGCCGTGGTATTTTCAATCACATCATATGCAAGTGAAAGCTGGACAATGAATAAGGAAGACCAAAGAAGAACTGACACCTTTGAATTGTGGTGTTGGTGAAGAATATTGAATATACCATGGCCTGCCTAAAGAACGAACAAATCTGTCTTGGAAGGAGTACAACCAGAATGCTCCTTAGAAGGATGGTGAGACTATGTCTTACATACTTTGCACACGTTGTCAGGAGGGATCAGTCCCTGGAGAAGGACATCATGCTTGGTAAAGTACAGGGTCAGCAAAAAAGAGGAAAACCCTCAATGAGATGGATTGATACAGTGGCTGCAACAATGGGCTCAAGCATAACGATTGTGAGCATGGCGCAGGACCAGGCAGTGTTTCGTTCTGTGGTGCACAGGGTCGCTATGAGTCAGAACTGACTTGACAGCACCTAACAACAAAAACCACAGTCAATGTCCACAGAAGCAGCAGTCGAGAAATCAAATGATGCATTGCACTGGGCAAATCTGCCGCAAAAGATCTCTTTAAAGTGTTAAAAAGTAAAGATGTCACTTTAATGACTAAGGTGCTCCTGACCCAAGTCAAGGTGTTTTCAATCACCTCATATGCATGTGAAAGCTGGACAATGAGTAAGACTGAAGAATTGATGCCTTTGAATTATGGTGTTGGCAAAGAATATTTAATATACCATGGATTGCCAGAAGAACAAACAAATCTGTCTTGGAAAAAGTATAGCCAGAATGCTCCTTAGGAGCAGGGATGGCAAGACTTTGTCTCATGTACTTTACACATGTTATCAGGAGGGACCAGACCCTGGAGAAGCACATCATGCTTGGTAAAGTAGAGGGTCAGTGAAAAAGAGGAAGACCCTCAAGGAGATGGATGGACACAGTGGCTGCAACAATGGGCTGAAACATAACAATAATTGTGAGGATGGTGCAGGACCGGGCAGTATACTGTTCTGTTGTACATAGGGTCACTATGAGTCAGAACCAATTCGGGAGCACCAAACAATAGAGAAAGATTTCAGATCAAAGAGTTAACTCACCTGGGGGAATTGTCCTTGAGTAACTTGAGACTGAGCACAAGTGTGATCTCTATTTCTCATTATTCAGGTTTCTCAGACAATGGGACTAGGTGTGTGTCTTAGAGTGGGAGGGGATGTGGTGTAGGGTTTGAACTAGGGCTTCATTTTTGTTTGAACTCCTGCTGAGAATTTGCATTTCCACCCCAGATATACTGAATCAGAACCTACATTTTAACAAGATCCCCAGGTGATTCTTATGCAGATTCTGATTCAGCATATCTAGCATGGAAATGCAAATTTTCAGCAGCAGTTGGAACCAGAATGAACTGGTTTGAAGCCCTGGTTTGAGCCTTCTGCTGGAGAGTTTGGTGGTGCTCCAACAGCCCCTAGCCCATCCATGGAGAATCACTGGCCTAGGACAAGAGTTCTTAATCTGGGCTTGGCAGGAGGATTTGACAAGCCTGAAATTCCATGCAAAATTTGGAATTTATACTTATGTTTCCTAGGAGTTTTTGACTTATCAGTTTCACAAAGGAATCTGTCACAACAGGTGTAAAACCTCTCATTCAAAATAATGTGTGTTAAGTCCTTGCTTCCATTTTTGGAGGAGTGGTGGGGAGGGTGGGAGAAAAAACTAAATATTCCTTAGATGTTGCATCACATATACTCTAAAGAGAGATCTGAAGGCCTGGAGAAAATTCACATCATAATCTTTTTCATCTGTCTGTTTTCAAAATTCTGGCAATAAATCACAAATTATCCTAATGAGGAAGAAAAGGAGAGGCAACATCTAATGAGCCCATATTTCTGCACTTGCTTAGATACAAACAGAACCTGTACAGGAGCAGGAAGTTTTATGCATGAACACAGAAGAGTAGCACAAATAAGTATGACTATTATGAGAAAGGCTAAAAGAACGAGGAAAATATGAGGCAAGGCAAAAATGCAACATATAACTACAAGGGCCCTTTTCCTTCTGGAGGAAGACAAACACACAGGAGATAAGCACATGATCTGGGACATGTGACACAATTCCATGATGACAGGTGGCACAAGTCCATGATGACAAGCAGGCAGAATAACTAAGTCCCGCCTCAGCCTGTGAAGGTAAGAAAAGGCATCCTTAGAAAGACAGAACAATGGCTTTTAAAACGGGTTCAAAGGAACCCTGGTGGCGCAATGGTTAAGCACTCTGCTGCTAACTGAAAGGTCGAGGAGTTGAACCTACCCAGTGGCTCCACGGTAGAAAAACCCTGGCATCTGCTCTGTAAAGATTACAGCCTTTGAAACCCTATGGAGAATTCATAGTGACCTATAGGGTTGCTACAAGTCAGATACAAAACAAACTGTCCTGTAGGGTCGCTATGAGTCACAGTCACACACAACAACAACAAACTGGTCCAATGGACAAAATCCCTGGACTATTGTATCAGCAGGAAAGGCAATAATCTAGGTCACAATTTCTGACTCAAAACCCTTGGGGCCTGCAGGAAATAAATCAATGCATTCTCTTATCAATTCCGTTCCCAATTACTGTTCTGACACTAGCTTCACATGCAGCACTTCTTCCTCCGACTCTAACCACCTGAAGTCAGATCAGATCTCACAAGTTAAAGGACACAGCCCCAGTGGCATCACTAAGGGGTTGCGGGGGTGCGGACCACACCCCTGACACTGTCAGAGGGGACACCACCAAGATGACCCCAGGCTCGGTGGTGACGGTGCCACAGAGGTGGGTGGGCTTGTGCCACTGTGGGAGGGGCTGTCAAGGCAGTGCCGTCACTAGGGTTGGTGTCCCCTGTCACCCAGTGCAGTAACTCGTCACCCCCCATCACCTGCCAGTCACTAGGGTTGGTGTCATCCAGTGCAGTAACTCGTCACCACACCACTACCCCAAGTCACCTACCAGTCAGGGTGCAGGCGGTCGGGCTTTGCACCCACCATTGGGTGGAGAGGGGGTCCTCGTAGGAGAGGGGAGGAGCTGCAGGGAGCTGCAATGGGTGTGGCTGCCATGGCGCTCTGCCCTGCGCGTGAGCAGGGCGGGGTGGGGCCGCTCAGCCCACCATGAGGGCTTTAGCTGGCCGGCCACACCCACCCTGGGAGGACATGGGTGACACCATGAGTTACCACAATGGGTGACATCAACTCTACTGATGCCACTGCACAATCCAGGTCTGTCTAAGACTTCAGACTCCAGTGGTAAGCTTGGGAGCTCTCACAATACCCTCACTTCTGACCTGCTGGCGATAAATTTGGGGTTTTGCCCACTCCCGCTTCAGGATGCCAGCTGTAAGCCTAGGAAGTCCCCAGCACCACCTCACTTCTGACTTCTGGCTCCTACTATTCCCTCGGGTTCAATCATTTGCTAGAATGACTAACAGAACATTGTACTTATGATTACAGTTTTATTACAGCCAAACATGCAAATGAGGAGATGCAAAGGGCAAAGTCTAGGAGGTTTCCCAGCTCAGAGCTTGCATGCCCAAAAAAGCGACGTGCTAACCTCCCATATGCATAGAGGCCTTTCAACAACCAGGAAGCTGATGGAGCTTCCATGTCCAGAGCTTTCACTGGGGGTCTCATTACTGGTCATTACTGACTGAATCATGCCCCTACCCACCCCCCCAGGTCAGCTGATACCATGTGGTGGTCTTTGGCCTGGCCAGTCCCCACCTGAGAGTCATCATTAGCATAAACCCTGAGGTGAGATCTGGAGGCCTCCTAGATAACAAAACACTTCCATCGCTGGGGAGATTTCCAGGTTTTATCTGTTATCACTCAGGAACCAAGGACAAAGACCAAATTCTTTCAGTAAAGTTAAAATTTTTTCCCCACAGGGCCAAACGGATTTCAGAATTTAAAATTGTTTTTCATTTTTGGAAGGTAATATAGAGCACATCTTGCAAAGGATGGAACACAGTCTGCATCAGCTCTTCATGATCAAACTAATATTTGATCAAATTAATATTCTGACAGCTATATGAATATTTATGTTAAGTGGGGAAAGAATAAAGGCTCTAAATAGCCTTATTTGAGTGCAGGTCTAATATTATTACCAAAGAATTCAGTTTAGTTCTTGCTGCCTAATGAGTTAGGAAAAACTCCCAGCTTTCAGAGCTCTTTGGAAGAGGGATTGTAAGGCCTGTGTTTTACATATAGACAGACCTCTGCAACTCCACAAATAAAACAATTTATAGAAACCATGCACAAACTACCTACTAAAAATCATGTGAGAAGGTGTACCTTGAGTCTGCTCACTCCAGCAATGTGATTGATGAGAACATCGCTCTTACTTAAGATCCTGGTGAAGAACCAGATGGTATCTGGTGGAAAACCAGCACCAGGAGTTTAAAGAGCCTGCAATGGCTGCCATCTAGGAGCTCGACTAAGTCCAGGTACTGATCATTGATGTGTTATCTCCAATCTCCGATCAAAAGGAAGGAATGATTTAAGAAATAATATCAGGGTCATTTATTCCCTCTCCTTGAGCAAAGAATATGTGATCCAGCTGGAGCTGGGCTCACAAGGACTCACAAGGGCACATCAACTGAGTCCTGAGGTATAAAGATGATAGCTAAGATAATCTTGGAAAATATCTTTTAAGGAAACTTTCACATAAAGCCAATCAAACAGAACAGAAAAGGCTTTCTACACTTTTTCTATTAGCATTTAGTGAATAGAAATTTGTTCGACCAATGAAGACCGTCCCTGACTGTTGTTACTGAAACCTGTACCAATGATGGTTAAGAAAGACAATGCAAAATGTAGGATCACAGTTTCTAGCCAATCTGAAAAAGCTAAGCTTTCAATGGTTTTGCCCATTTGTGGTGTTAAAATATACTGATGATTCTGTAATGGTCTTTGGACTTGGGCAGACATGGCTGTGGTAGCATGTTTGTCTGTTTGCCCATTCTTGCTTATTCTGTAATAGTCTTTGGACTCGGGCAGACATGGCTCTAGCAGCATGCTTGTCCATTTTCTCACTTTTGTCTGTTCTGTGATATTTCCTTGGACTCAGGCAGACATGGCTCTGGCAGCATGGTTGTCCGTTTCCCACTTCTGCCCTTTTGAATATATGCTGAATAAAACTTTCATTTTGCTTCACTAAACTTTGTGATGTTTTTCCCCATAGCAGTATTGATGTCTAGTTTCAGTAATTTTCAGAATCAATTCAATTGAACAGATATTCAACACCATGTTCTAAGTTCAACTTTTAAATTATTCAGCACATTTGCCTTTCTCAGATGTCTACGGCTTCTTCAAGTCTCCATTTCTTGAGAGTTACTAATTGTCTCCACATACAAAGCTACAAGCTTTGGCGATTCGGGAATGAAATTAGTCTGAGCATGGTGAGGCTTTCATCACAGTGATTCTCAAACTACGTGCAGCAGTGGTGTTTCCTGAGCTGAGGGCCTCTGTTGTGGTAGTTGAATAATGATGGTATTTTGCATTTGCTAAAAAGGAAAGGAAAGAAAAAGGTAAGAGGTTCTAAACTGTGCTTCATGGAAAGCAAGTTCAGAGATAAACATAACACAAGCCAGAAAGGCACACTCAGTTGTTAACATCCGATCTGATATCAAGGAACTCTGTTCAGCACCATAGTCTGTCATCAAGACTAGTTTGAAATCCAAACAGATCTGGGTACTGATCTTGACTCTGCTACTTATAAACTGCGTGACCTTGGACAAAATATTTACCATTTCTAAGCCTCAGTTTCCCTTTCTTCTCTTTCTCTCTATCATCTATCTGTATCTGTCTATTCAATCATTTATCATCACTATCTATCCTTCTACCTACCTATGGTAAACATTAAACTGTTCATCATTATCTGTTTCCTTTTACTTCTGGGCATTTAGGATGATCACAAACAAAGTAGTTACAGGACTTTCTCTGGCAGTGAAATAAGAGAACTGATTTGTGTGACTTCCAGCAGTGGCATTTAAGAACGGGTGCCAATTTCCCATCTTTCCTTCTCCCTGCAACAGTGATTGGTGATGTACGTGGTAGAGGCTCAGCTGGCCAAGACCCCTGAATGAAGACACTTTGGAGCACAGCACCCTGTCTACCCACTATGGACTTTGTGTGAATAGGAAATAAACTGCTGTTGTGTTAAGCAAATGAGATTTTGAGATTGTTGCTTACCCTACATTATCCTGACTAATACATGGTCTTACCTTGTTCCAAAAAGTGTCTAGAGTAGCTTAAAGACAAACATAGCACAATAGGATAAAAAAGTGACAGTAAATTAAGGATAATGTATAATAACATTTACCTTACAGAATCATTGGGAGAAAATAATTATATATATCCAGCAGTGTGACTAATGATCAGTAGATGTAACAATATGGCTCAGCAGTACCCTCTTTACTGCTAGAGGCAGAGTCATCAATGTCTTTAAGACTAACCAGACTTGCTAACCAACTTAGAAAACTCATCCTTACAATTTTGTTTCTCTAGAACCACTCTCGGTACCAAATATCTTAGGCTGGGTTCTCTAGAGAAGCAAAACCAGTAAAGTGTATAAAAATATATATACAGAGATTTATCTCAAGGAAATGGCTCATGCGGTTGTAGAGGCTGGAACATCCCAAGTCTGTGGGTCAGGATAGAGGCTTCTCCTGATTCACATAGCCACAGGGACTGGTGAACCCAAGATCAGCAGGTCAGAGAGCAGGGCTCTTGTTCACAGGCTGTGAAAATCGATGAATCCCAAGATCAGCATGCTAGACTGTAGGTAAGCTGCTAGCTCAAGTCCAAAGAACCAGAGTTCAGATGAACAGGAGCCAACTGCAGGACCCAGAACAAGCAAAAGCTCACAAGCCTTGCCAGAATGTCCACTTATATTTGATACAGGCCACATGCCCAAGGAAATTCCTTTTCAACTGATTGGCTACTCACAGCCGATCCCATCATAAGGGTGATCACATATCAAATCTCAACAGGGAAGTGATCATAACATTATACAACTTCCAAAACACTGAGAATCATGGCCCAGCCAAAGTGACACACGATCTTCACCATCACAATCTAACCATTGTCAACTTGGCACCTGTACACATTTCCTTAAACCATACATAATCACTGAATGAAGACAATTATAAAGTTATGCTTGCACCTAACATGATACAATGAACAAACATACAACAAAAAATGCTCTAGCCCTGTTTACATCTTGTATTTTATAAGTGAAAACCAGTTGCCATCAAAATATTTGATGTACACATACAAAGCAGAAGTACTCATAACAATTACACTCCTCATTTCTGCAACTGGTCACTTGGTTGTAACTGGTATTTAAAACTACCTTCTTCCACCACCCATTTTGTATTCCCTTTGCCCTCAGCAAACACCTCAGCTGGTTGTGGTTCTTTACCCACTGTGGTGACACAAATCTCCCTTCCTGAAAGGTATGGGCCATTAGAAGTCATGTCAGAATTTGATTGCTGTAGTTTTCCACTGACTTTAATCACAGGGCATGTACTAAGAGATGTCCTAAGGGACCTCCTGCATTCCAGATATACTCTTCTTTACCTCCATTATGTAATATCAATCTGATTTCCTTTTGGTACTCAGGATCAATCACACCAACCAGGATGGTAACTCCTTTCTTTGCCTGTTGATCCAGAGGCATAAGGAGCCCAAAATGGCCAGGTGGCATTTTTAGCTTCCAGTTTAATGGAATCAGTGATGTGTCTTGAGGTGGGAGCATTCCTCCCTTTGGAACTAAGACCTATAGACCTGCAGAGCATAAAGTCGAGGGGAGAGGAAGCAAAAATCTTGAGAGTGGGTTACTAGGGGAAATAATGAGTGGTGCCACTCCCATTTTCACCCCTTGTTTGCTGGACCCATGAGTCCTGGCTATGGGAGAAACAGTACCATATATTGGATGCTAGTTTAGAGCATATACAGCCTCCTGGAGAATGTTGCCCCAACCCTGCAAGGTATTGCCACCTAGCTGGTGCCATAATTGTGTCTTTAGAAGGTCATTCTATCTTTCTATCAAGCCAACTGCTTCAGGATGACAGAGGACATGGTAAGACAAGTTAATTCCTTGAGCATGGGCCCATTGTCACACTTTATTTGCTGTGAAGTGAGTCTTTTGATCCAAGATGATGCTGTGTGAGTTACCATGATGGTGGATAAGGCATTCTGTAAGTCCACGGATGGTAGTTTTGGCAGAAGCATTGCATGCAAGGAAGGCAAATCCATATCCAGAGTAAGTGTCTATTCCAGTAAGAACAAAACACTGCCTTTTCCATGATGGAAGTGGTCCAATGTAAGCAACTTGCCACCTGTTTGTTGGCTGATCACCTTGAGGGATGGTAGCATATAAGGTCTCAGTGTTGGTCTCTGCTGCTGGCGGATAGGGCACTCAGCAGTGGCTGTAGCCAAGTCAGCCTTGGTGAGTGGAAGTCCATGTTGCTGAGCCCATGCATAACCTCCATCCTTGCCACCATGACCATTTTGTTCATGATCCCATTAAACAATGATGGGAGTAGCTGAGGAAAGAAAAGAGTACGACTGGTTTCCACAGAACCCTTCATCCTATCCACTTGATTGTTAAATCCTCCTCTGCTGAGGTCACCTTTCAGTGAGCATTCATGTGAGTCACAAATATCTTCACTTATTTGACCCATTCAGAGAGGCCTATCCACATATCTCTTCCCAGTACCTCCTCATCTCCAATTTTCCAATAATTTTCCTTCCAAAACCCTGACTATCTAGCCAAACCATTGGCCACAGCCCGTAATTCAGTATACTGTCACACATCTGGCCATTTCTCCTTTTAAGCAAAGTGAACAACCAGGTACAATGCTCGAAGTTCTGCCCATTGAGAGGATTTCCCTTCACCACTGTCCTTCAGGGAGGTCCCAGAAAGGGGCTGTAGTGCCGCTGCTGTCCACTACCGAGTTGTGGCTGTATATCATGCAGAACCATCTATAAACCAGGCACGAGTTTTCTCTTCCTAGTCAACTGATCATAAGAAACTCCCCATAAGGCCATAGGTGCAGACTGGGAGATAGAAGGTGTTGTGACAGGAGCAGAGACCATGGGCATTTGGGCCACTTCTTCATGTAACTTCAGGTCCTGCTTGGGCCCAATCTCATAGATACCACTTCCATTTAATGATGGAGTGCTGCTGTGCACTTTTAACTTTATGACTCTATAAGTCAGACAACAACCAGTTCATAATGGGTATCTCAGGCCACATGGTGACTTGGAGTCTCGTGGTTAAGCGTTCAGTCTCTACTAAGGCCCAGTAACAAGTCAAAAGCTGTTTATCAAAAGGAGAATAGTTATCTGCAGAGGATGGCAGGGCTTTGCTCCAAAATCCTAAGGGTCTCTGCTGTGATTCACCAGTAGGGGCCTGCCAAAGACTCCAAACAGCATCTCTGCCACTGAAACTTCAAGCACCACTGGATCAACCAGATCATATGGGCCAAGTGGCAAAGCAGCTTGCAGGGCATCCTGAACCTTTTGTAGAGCCTTCTCTTTTCTGGGCCCCACTCAAAACTAGCAGGTTTTCAAGTCAAATAGGCTGGAGTAGGACACTGAAATGAGGAATATGTTGTCTCCAACAACCAAAAAGACCACTAGGTGTTGTACTTCCTTTTTAGTTGTAGAAGGAACTAGATGCAATAACTTATCCTTCATGTTAGAAGGAATATCTCGACATGCCCCACACCACTGGACCCCTAGAAATTTCACTGAGGTTGAAGGTGCCTCAATTTTTCTGGGATTCATTTCCCACCCTCTAGTACACAAACGTTTTACCAATAAGCCCAGAGTCACTGACACTTCTTCCTTACTAGGTCCAATCAGCATAATATCATCAATGTAATGGACGAGTGTGACGTCTTGTGGAAGGGAAAGGAAATCAAGATCCCTGTGGAATAAATTATGACATAGGGCTGGAGAGTTGATACACCCCTGAGGTAGGGTACTGAAGGTGTATTGCTCGCCTTTCCAGCTGAAGGTAAATTGTTTCTGATGGTCCCTCGAAACAGGTATGGAGAAAAACACATTAGACAGATCAATAGCTGCATATCAGGTACCAGGATATGTATTAATTTGCTCAAGCAATGAAACTACATCTGGAACAGCAGCTGCAATTGAAGTAACCACCTGGTTAAGCTTTTGATAATCCACTGTCTTTCTCCAAGATCCATCTGTTTTTTGCACAGGCCAAATAGGCGAGTTGAATGGGGATGTGGTGGGAATCACCACCCCTGTATCCTTCAAGTCTTTGATGGTGGCAGTAATCTCTGCAGTCCCTCTAGGAATGCAGTATTACTTTTGGTTTACTATTTTCCTAGGTAGGGGCAGTTCTAATGGCTTCCACTTGGCTTTTCCTACCATAATAGCCCTTACTCAATTTGTCAGGGATCCAATGTAGGGGTTCTGCCAGTTGCTGAGTATATCTATTCCAATTGTGCATTCCTGAACTGAGGAAATCACTACAGGATGGGTTTGGGGACCCATGGGACCTACTGGGAGATGGACATGAGCCTAGACTCCATTAATAACCTGACCTCCATATGCCCCCACTCTGACTAGTGGGCCACAGTGACATTTTAGATCTTCTGCAATCAGTGTCAGTTCAGAGCCAGTATCCAGTAATCCCCCAAAAATCTGATTATTTCCTCTTTCCCACTGAATAATCACTCTCATAAAAGGCCTTAGATCCATTTGGGGAGTGCTATGAGAAAGATTAACAGTACAGGTTTTTGGCAGTGTATTGGAGTCCTTCCTCAAGGAGATTCTGCCTCCCCTTCAATCAAGGAGTTTTTGGGCTTTCACCTCACTCAAGTCTGGGAATTGACTGAGTGGCCATGACTGTCTATTCTGGTGATTCGAGTTAGACCGCTGCTCACTTGACCTAGAATTCATCTGCTTGTACAGATCAAGTAAATATTTAGTAAATTTCTTATCTATTTCACTCCTAGGGACATCATGACTACTAAGCAGCCAATGCCATAAGTCCATACGAGTCAGACTATTCTGATTACTGCTTTGATTCTGCTGTAACCACGCCCACCTTGTCTTTGTCGATTGAGTGCAGCCACTTGACCTCTACCACCACGAGCTCCAATCAGCCTCAGTGCAGTTAGGTGTCTTAATTCCATTAGGGCAGTTCCCACTGTCAAATCTGCCTTACACAAAATAGCAATCACAGCAGTCTTCAAGGATGCTGGGGCTCCCTTCACAAATTTGTTCCTCACCATTGTGGTAAAACGTGTGTCCTCTGGACACTCCTTGTGTGGGTCTGTGGGTCTAACCTGAAAAATCCACTCCAGCATGCCAATTTCCCCAGGCCTTTGGATACCATCTTCTACAGTATACCAAGGCAGGTCTGGCACTTCAACTTGGTTTAGTGTAGGCCACTGCATAATCCATGCTTAAGCAATCCAACCAAATAGACTATTAGATCCTTTCTTAACTTGTTGAGCTGAAACAGTGAATGAAGAATCTGTTTAGTGGGCCCATATCAGTAAACTCCAACTAATCCATCTTTATGTTCCTTGCACCATTATCCTACTCCGTTAATAGCCATTCCCACACACATTCTTCAGGTTTCTGTTTGTACATATTAGAGAAAGTCAAACAGTTCTTTAGGAGTGTGGCGTACCTTTTCCTGGATCACACTTGTACTTCACCTTTTGGGGCTCACTGGGACTTAAGTCTAGTTATATGTCTAGAAGCCAAGTTTGGTGAGAAAATGGTTTGAGAACATTCAGCATTGTCTTGTAAAGCATCTGTCTCAGGCAATGCCCCAGGCAATGACTCAGACAAAGGAGCTTTAGAAGGAGCTGGATTAATATCAGATGGGAGTGGAAGGGCTGATGGTTTTACTGGGCAGGATTGTTTAGCAGACAAACTTGGAGTAATCTTCAGATGAGAGTGAGAGGGCTGGTTCTGTTCACAGGAATGATTCAATGGAATTTAGAAGTTCAGTGTATCCAGCTTCCTTCTAATCTGCCCATATGTCCCTATTTCAAATTTCAGGATCCCATTTCTTCCCAATCAATGCCCTCACTTTAACTTCATACATCTCTTGAGGTTGGCAGTTGAGTTGGCATTGTAATTCAGCCACTCTTACAATAAGACTCTGGTTTTGGTTTTCGGCAACATCAGCTCTGTTACTACAAGAACTAAGGCTTTATCTCAAGGCACAAGTGAAAACTTTGAGGTCGTTCATGCAGCACTTGGGCTTTGACTTTGAAGCCCTGGGTGCATCTCTTTCCTTCACCAGTCTGTCTAGAGAAAGTAGGACCAACCAACCAGCTTCATTATACTTCTCATTATGACAAAATTGTAGAAAGTTATCACACATGCAATCGCCTTTCACAAATACCTGATCGATTGGTGGTGATATTTTGCACATTTTTATTGTCACCTCATGCCATGGATTAGCAGTTCTCTCTTTACTACTGGAAGCAGAGTCATCATCATCTTTAAGACTAACCAGACTTGCAAACCAATTTAGAAAACTCATCTTTGCAGTTTTGTTTCTCTAGAACAACTCTCGGTATCAAATGTCTTAGGCTGGGTTCTCTAGAGAAGCAAAACCAGTAAAGTGTATAAATGTATATATACAGAGATTTATATCAAGGAAATGCCTTACATGGTTGTAGAGGCTGGACCATCCCAAGGCCATAGGTCAGGATAGAAGCTTCTCCTGATTCACATGGCCACAGGGACTGGCAAACCCAAGATGGCAGGTCGGAGAGCAGGGCTCTTGCTCACAGGCTGTGAAGATCAACAAATCCCAAGATTGGCAGGCTAGACTGTAGGTAAACTGCTAGCTCTAGTCCCAAGAACTGGAGGTCAGATGAACAGGAGCCAGCTGCAGGATCCAGAATGAGCAAAAGCCCACACGTCTTGCCAGAATGTCCACTTATATTTGATGCTGGCCACATGCCCAAGGAAATTCCCTTTCAACTGACTGGCTACTCGCAGCAGATTCCATCATGGGGTGATCACATATCAAATCTCAATGGGGAAGTGATCACAACATTATATGACTGCCAAAACACTGAGAATCATGGCCTAGCAAGTTGACACACAATCTTAACCATCACATCCCTCTTGAGCCATGCTCACCACACTGAGAACCTTTCTCCAGCACAGCCTCCTTGACCCTGATCTGTCCATCATACTTTTCCTGCCTCTTCTCCCTTTGCTGCATCCTGGATTTGAGAGATGCTAGATAAGGAGACTTGGTAGCACTATGGTTAATGTTCGGCTACTAACTGAAAGGTCAGTGGTTTGAACCCATCAGTGACTCCACAGGAGAAAAGACCTGGCAATCTGTTGCCATAAAGATTACAGCCTAGAAAAACCAGTGGGGCAGTTCTACTCTGTTACATGGAGTCACTATGAGTTGAAGTCAACTTGATGGTACCTAAAAACAACAACCCACTAGACAGAAATCTTTAATAAAATCAACAATAATAATGAGAACCTAAGTAAAATAATGATTAACATTGATTGAGCACACACATGCTAGCTTCAAGCTAAGAACATTCCATGCATGATCTAATTTGAATTTCAAAAAACTCTGAGGTCAGTACCATTATTATTTTTATTTTACAGATGAGGATATTGAGGCTTAGAGATGCTTAAAAAATGTGCCTACTGCCACACAGCTAATAAGTGGCAATAGAAGTGGTTTGATTATCTACTGTGTAGTAAACCACTACAAAACTCAGTACCTTAAAACAACAATTAATTATTATGGTTCTGTGGGTTGAATAGTCTCAGCTCGGTGGCTCTCTCTTGGGGTTTCTCTTATGTTTGCAGTTAGATGGTGGTTTAAGCTGGAATCATTTGAAGACTCAACTGGGCTGGGTTTCCAAGATGGATTTCACATGTCTAGCATCTAAGATGGGATGGCTAGAACACTTAGGGACTGGCTAGGCATCTCTTTCTGTCTTTCTTTCTGTCTCTCTCTCTCTCTCTTTGTTTTCCCTACGTCATTAGCTTGGGCTTCCTCACAGCATGGGTCTCACAGTAGTTGACCTTCTTATGTGGTAACTGGCTTCCTGTGACCTGGCCTTGGAAGTTACGCAGTGCCACTTTCATGGCACTGTATTAGTTCCATAGGGCCAGCCCAGATTCAATGTGGTGAGGCATGAATACTAGGAGGTATGGTTCATTAGGGGGTCATCCTGGGAGACTTGCTATCATGGAGGGATTTTCAAACCCAGGCATTCTGAGCCTAGGCTGGAAGTTGCAAACTCATTTACCTACATGGAACAGGCAGGTAGCATATAAGTAAGGAAGACCTGATGCAAGACAGTTGAGACTGGGGAGGATCGTGATGAATGGAGAGCACAGACCTTAGTAAAGGGGCACCTGCTGCTCAACATCAGCTGGCTTTGCCTTGTAAAGACTTCTGGCCTCATATTACTGCATCTTCTGATTTTTAAAGGGAAGCCAGAAATCTAGGTGTTTATATAAAACATTGTAATTTTATAAACATGGTATAGGTCAAGCAAAACACTCCCGTTTGGCCTGAGGGCTGCCAGTTTGTAAACCCTGCTCCAGATCTTCAAGGTGATGACCACACTTAGCATAACACACAGTCCTCATGATCTGCAGGGCCTCTTGCTCAACTGTCCAGCTCTTTTATCACTCCTCTCCAACAGTATGCCGTTAGCAAGGATGCATCGATTCTATGTGCCAGGCATGTTCCAGGTGCTGGGGCTATAGCAGAGGACAAAGCAAATTTCCTGCCCTCAAGGAATTTATATTTTCGCTGGGGAGGCAGACAATAAGCAAGTAAATACATACAATGTCAGATGATTCTAAGTGTCATAGAGAAAAATAAAGTGGGGTGAGCCTCAGCTTGGAAGGTTGAGAAACGTGCCTTGCCTTCTTGTCCTGTTCTTCTGTGTACCTTGAATGACCCATCCTCCCTCTAGGCTTAACTGCCTCCTACCTACCACTTGAGACTTAACTTGAGTGTCACAACCTTGAAATATTTTCCTTGAACCACCCCCCCTTCCCCGCACCATCCTGCCAGTGTGAAACTGGTGACCCTCTTCCTTGTTCCCAAGGCACTTGTGCTGACTCTTACCGTGTGGTTATAACTCTGTTTTGCAAGTTTATATTTACTTGTCAGTATCTACCACTAGCTAATAAGTAAATTGAGGAAATCTGTATTTCCTTAAATTTTCTAAAAATCTTTGTTGATAAAAGGAATATCCTCTTTGTGACTGTGCTGAAGATTTTCCATGAGGAAACTTGGTGGAACAGAAATTCTCCTGTCTTCTTTCCTTTTCCAACAAGAAAAGTTATTTTCCCTGCTGTCACAATAAAGAACTGTGCATGTGGTTATTTGGAAGATTAAGTTAAAGGACATTGTTTATGGCCTTCAATGTGGGGGTAAAGTGTTTTTCTTTTAATTGTGGTAAAATGTATATAACATAAAATTTGTCACTGCCATTTTAACCATTTTGAAGTGTACAATTCAGTGACATTAAGTATATTCACAATGTTGTACAACCATCACCACTATCTATTTCTAAAACTTTTTCATCATCTCAAACAGAAACTCAGGAACTATTAAGCAATAACTCCCTATTATTCCCTGCCCCTCTGTCATGGATTGAATTATGTCCCCCCCAAAATGTGTGTATCAATATGGCTGGGCCATGATTCAAAGTATTGTGTTGTTGTCCTCCATTTTGTGATTGTAATTTTATGTTAAAGAGGATTAGGGTGGGATGGTATAACACCCTTACTAAGGTCACATCTCTGATCCAATGTAAAGGGAGTTTCCCTAGGGTGTGGCCTGCACCACCTTTTATCTTACAAGAGATAAAAGGAAAGGGAAGCAAGCAGAGAGTTGGGAACCTCATACCATCAAGAAAGCAGTGCCAGAAGCAGAGTGCGTCCTTTGGACCCGAGGTTCCTGTGCAGAGAAACTCCCAGACCAAGGGAAGATTGATGACACGGACCTTCTTCCAGAGCTGACAGAGAAAGCGTTCCCTTGGAGTTGACGCCCTGAATTTGGACTTGTAGCCTACTGGACTGAGAGAGGATAAACTTCTCTTTGTTAAAGCCATCCACGTGTGGTATTTCTGTTAGCGCAGCACTAGATGACTAAGATACACCTTACCCCTGGTAGCCACTAATCTACTTTTTCCTCTATGCATTCCTTATTCTAGATACTTCATATAAGTGGCGTAACACAATATTTATCCTTTCAGGTCTGGCTTACTTCACTCAGCTTAATGTTTTCAAGGTTCATGTAACA
Source organism: Dugong dugon (assembly GCA_030035585.1). NCBI lineage: Eukaryota > Metazoa > Chordata > Mammalia > Sirenia > Dugongidae > Dugong > Dugong dugon. Next base: position 172,632,088 of record CM057462.1, read on the forward strand.
GGACTTCATTTTTTTTTATGGCTGAATAATATTCCTTATATGTATGTAACACATTTTGTTTCTCCTTTCATCTACTGATGAACATTTTGGCAGGTTTTAATGCATATGAAATATCATCTCATATTTTCAGTGAGTCAGAGGAGTCCAAGCTAATGTTACCTGATTGTGGGATGCAGATATACTCATTCTGTTTACATATTCATGTACACACTCATAAACATCCAAAACCCAAACCTGTTACCGTCAAGTTGATTCCAACTCACAGCGACCCTATAGGACAGAGAACTGTTCCATAGGGTTTCCAAGGTTGTAATCTTTATAGAAAGAGACTGCCACAACTTTCTTCTGTGCAGTGACTGGTGGGTTTGAACCTCCAACCTTTCTGTTAGCAGCCCAGCTCTTAACTACTGGGCCAACAGAACTCTTTTTATAAACATAAGAATATGAAAAATACATGCCCCATGTTCTCAGGCTGGTACTTAACTATGTGCACAAACACTAGACAACTTAGATAAACAGGATGCATATTTATAATTGACAAGCATCAAACACACTAAACGCTGCTCCTGACTCAACTCTATCTCTGACCAGCATCTCTGACTCTCTGTGCACTGTGGTTCCATTTGGTTCCTGCTGCCTGATCTTCTGCTAGTTGAAGCTTCTTTTGTCTAACATTCTGAGAACCCCAGCAAGCACGTTTGCAGGCTGGTTTAGTTTTCTAGAAGGCCCAGGGCTGGGGCTCACTCAGCCTCGCGTGTTGCCGCCCCATGGAACAAGATGACAGCTCAATTTCTGTTGCTCGGTGGAGCACACACATGTTCCACTGCACCCTGGAACACTTGAGCTCTCAAGCCCAGACCGCAGAGGGCTGTGGGCAGATCAGCCTCGGATCTGTCTCATCTCAGGAAACCCTGACTTTCAAGCTGTATCAGAGCAGCCTCAAAGAAAGTGGCCAGGGTTGAACCCTACATGAGGAGAGGAGCAGCCTCAGGCAACAGGCGGCTCCATGGGAAGCTTATGCCCTGGAAGGATGGCTATGGAGAAGTGACAGCCACAGGTATCACTGTGTATGTCCTCCCTCATAACAGGAGGGCTGGTGGCCAAGGAGACAGTCAGTGTTGCTGCTGCAGCCAACCTCACTGCTCTGTGAACAGGCTGAGGTTGGCAGGAGTGCCCTGAGGGTTCTGAGAAAACTTAGAAATTAAGATTCAGGTCACAAATCAGATTACAATTTCTCTTTAATTAGTTACTGCATAATGTGATCTTTCAATCAAATGGACCCAACTTCTTCTTTTTTTTTTTTAGGCATAAAGTTAAAATAAATGAGTGGAGACAATTTTTCAAAGCTTATCTCAAATTCGACCTCCTCTATGAAATATTTTCTCAGCTCCCTACTCTGTCCACTCCTCCACCTTCCATTCAAATATGATTTCTCCTGTTTTATAACACGGTATTTATTTGGGAGCTTCATAGAGTATTCATCACACTTGGTCTTGTAATAAGAGCTCTGGTTGCTCAGTGGTTAAGCACTCACTCAGTTTTGGTTGGTAGTTCAAACCCACCAGCTGCTTTGCAGGAGAACAACGTGGCAGTCTGCTTCCATAAAGGTTTAAAAACAAAAACAAAAAAACCATTGCTGTCGAGTCAAGTCAATTCCAACTCATAGTGTGGCTGGTGGATTTGAACTGCTGCTCTTTTGGTTAGCAGCCATAGCTCTTAACCACTGTACCACCAGGGCCCCCCATAAAGATTATAGCCTTGGAAACACTATGGGGCAGTTCTACCCTGTCCTATAAGGTCACTATGAGTGGGAATCAACCCGAAGGCAAAGGGTTTGGTTTTTTTTGGTTTTGCTTTTGTAATGTGATTATTGTTACGTGAGGGCTGCTTGGCTTCAGTGGTACTTTTCAGAATATCAGCAATCTGAGTGCAAGGACTGGCTTGCTCCTCTTTGCCCTCCTGAAGTGAGTGTTGTAGAGCTTATCACGTAGGAGCTCAGCGATCAATGGTAGGACCAACGGACACCTAAACTCTCACCACCCCTTTGCCGAATCTTGATGACTGACAATCTGAATTGGTCACATGCTGGGAGGGGGATTGCCAGGCAGATCTTCTAAACATGTTCCAAATAAATTAGGTCATGTTGGTACAGCACAGTGTGGCATGAGCTTCAGAAATGTTATAGTGTCATTTGACTGTCCATAGTTTTTCTAGCCATTTCATATTCTGAGAGCTACAAACAACTTCTCCACTGATGGTTTGCTGTGTAAATTCTTTGAGGACAAGGACTATGTTGAGTTTGACTGTACCATCACAATGGTACCTGGCTCCTGGTACTCAGTAAGTGTTGGTAGAGTGATTGAGTAGGCTGCTTGGCTTTGCAATCAGTCTAGAATTTGCCCCACTCCCCACTAAACTCCAAATGGAAAGGATCAACCAGAAAAGACGACGAGAAATCAAGGCATCTACTCAAAAAGTAGGATCTGCAGTAAGTCATGAAGGTCTAATGCTGTGCCTTTGTTAAAGGACTGAAGTCCACTCTGAGTTGGTTGAACACAGAGGGAAAGCAGCCCATGGAAAGAAGGACTTTGAGGTCATGATGTCTAAAATAAATGGAGGAAACTCAGATTTTAGCAACTGAAAAAATGTGTCTGGTGATGAACCCCATTTTCAGGTATCTTTGGGTGCCTCTAAATTAAAAATTGTGTTCTGGGGACCTGGAAAGCATTGTGGGAGTCGGAGGAGGGGAAACCTCATCAAAAGCAGTTTCATATTCTCAGACTGAACACAGTGGAATGTTAGGTGGGTGGGGACCAGATGTCAGTCTAGGATGAACTCTTCCCTCCTGGTGAGGGTGCCACTACAGCACCCTACTTAGGGCCAAGGCCTCCATTTGGGTTGGGTTGACCTTTCTTCTTATCAGGAGTTGGCAAAACTCAGGATAGTTGTCTGAAATATTCTCACTGCCCTTTCATGGAAATTCTTATCTCTTTAAACTACTATTCAGTGTCCTTGCTGTGGGTGTATTAAGTGTATTTTGGTTACAAGAGACAGAAATCCAATTCAGATAGGCTTAACTTAAATAGAGAGAGAGAGAGAAAATTTTATGACTTCCATAATTTATAAAATTAAGGGATAGATCTCCCAGATTAAGGCCCAGCTGGAATCAGACAATCAGATGATATTACCAAGAATCTGTTTTTGTCCATCTCTCAGCTCTGCTATCTTCAGACGCTCTTATGTAGATGACTAGACAAACAACACAAAACTTCCCCCCTCTATGTTATTAACAAGCCCAGCAGAACACAAATGCTTCTTTCCTGGCAAAGATGCCCAAGATGGTCAATGTTGGCCCATCTTGGGACACGTGACAATCTCTAATCCAATCACTATGTCTGGTGAGACTCATGGCTTTAATGGACCAAGTCTAGGTTTTGTGCCCATCCCTAGAGCAGGATGGGTCTCAGGTGAGCTTAGCTGCAACTGAACCACATGGACAGAGTGGGGCAATTGTTGTCGAGCCAATTTACATTAAAATGAACAAAGGCAGTCATCCTATAAGGATATCTGCATCCCTCCTATGTGTAAGAGTGTGCATATAGGAACACCTATTTCTCTGCATCTAAGTTTTAGGGGTTGGGTTCTTAAAATTAGGTCTTCTCCTCTCCACCACCACTACTCTATATAGAAACTCTATATAGAGTTGGAGGAAAGGAAAACCTCATCAAAAGCAGTATCATATCCAGAAGGAGATGACAGAGAAAAAGGGACAAAAAGAATATTTGAAGAAATAATGACAGAAAATTTCTCCAATCTAATTAAGGACATGAGTCTGCAAATCCAAGAAGCTCAAAAGGATCCCAAGTAGGATAAACCCAAAGAGATCTATACCAAGATACATCATAGTTAGGCTCTCAAAAATTAAAGATAAAGAGAGAATCCTGAAAGCAATGAGAAAGAAGCCAATAGTCACATACAAAGGATTCCCAATAAGGTTTAGTGCTATTTTTCCTCAGAAATATTGGAGGCCAGAAGGCAATGGAATGATATATTTAAAGTGCTGAGAGAAAGGGGAAAAAAAAAACTGTCAACCAAGAATATTATACCCAGTGAAACTATCCTTCAAGAGTGAGAGTGAAATTAAAACATCCCCAGACAAACAGAAGCTGAGACAGTTCATATCCACCAGACCAGCCATACAAAAAATACCAATGGTAGTTCTGTAGATGGAAGAGAAAAGACACTAGAAAGTAATTCAAAGCTATACATAAAAAGAAAGATCCCTAATAAAGGGAAATGCAAGGACAAGTATAACGGTTAGTAATAAGATATTCATACTTGATAATTCTAAATGTTTTGTCCTTCATGTTTTTTAAAAGCAAATATACAAAAGGCAAGGATAAAATTATGTTACAGGGCACATGAAATATAAAGATGTAATTAGCAATAACTACAAAAGGGGAGAGAGAAATGGTATAGATATAGAATTTATTGTATGCTACTGAAGTTAAATTGGTACCAACTTACCCTAGAATGTTGTAAATACAAGCTCTTAAATGTAATATTCATGGTAACCACTAAGAAAATATATTAAAAAAATACACGATATCAAAGGAGAAAGGAACCAAAGAAGCCCACTACAATAAACCAACAAAATACAAAAGCAAGTAGTAAAGAACAAAGAAAGACAAAGAAGGCTTAAGATACACCAAAAGCAAATAGCAAAATGGCAGAAATAAGTCACTTCTTATCAGTAATTACAGTGAATGTACATGGACTAAATACTCCAATCAAAAGGCAGACAGTGCCAGAAGGGATAAAAAACATGATCCAACTATATGCTGTTTACAAGAGACACACCTTAAACACAAGAACACAAACAGGTTGAAGGTGAAAGGATGGAAAAAAATATTCCATGCAAATAATAACCAAAAGAGAGCTGTGGTGGCAATCTTAATATCAGACACAGTAGACTTTAAGAAAAAAATCTCTCATAAGAGATAAAGATGGCCATTTTACAGTGATAAAAGGGTCAATTAATCAAGAAGACTTAACAATCATGAATATATATGCACCCAACATTGGGGCACCTAAATATATAAAGCACACACTGATAGAATTGAAGGGAGAAATAGATAGTACTACAACAATAGTGGGAGACTTCAATACACCACTTTCAATATTGGAAAGAACATCTAGAAAGAAGATCAACAAGGAAACAGAGGACCTAAATGACACTTTAAAACAACTAGACTTCACAGAAATATATAAAACACTCCACTCAAAAACAGCACAATATACATTCTACTCTGGTGCACGTGGATCATTCTCCAGGATAGACCACATGTTGGGTCACAAAGCAAGTCCTGATAAATTTAAAAAGATTGAAATGAAACAAAGTATTTTCTCTGACCACAATTGAGTAAAGCTAGAAATCAATAACAGAAAAAAAACCTGGAAAGTACAGGAACATATGAAAATTAAACAGCACACTATTAAACTACCAATGGGACAAGGAAGAAATCACAAATTTCTTAGAGTCAAATGAAAATGAAAGCACAACATACCAAAACTTATGGGATGCAGCAAAGGCAGTAATCAGAGGAATACTTAACAGCCTACCTTGACAACTCCAGGAACGAGAAAGAGAAGAGCAAACTAAGCCTAAATCTACCAGAAGAAAGGAAAAACAAAGTCCAGAACATAAATAAATAAAATAAAAAATAGAAAAACAATTGAATCAATAAAACCAGAAGCTGGTTCTTGAAAAGATCAATAAAATTAACAAACTTTAGCTAGACTGAGAAAGAAAAGAAGAGAAAAGATGCAAATAACAAAAATAAAAAAATCAAAGTGGGGTCGTTACAACTGATGTTATAGAGACTTATGAAAGAATATTATAAACATCTGTATGGCAACAAACTGGATAACCTATATGAAATGAACACATTCTTCGAAGCACACAATCTACCCAAACTGACTCAAGAAGATAAGAGAAAGTCTCAACAGACTCAACAAGTGAAGAGATAGAATTAGTGATCAAAAACTTCCCAACAACAACAAAAAGTCCTGGACCGGATGGATTCACTGGGGTATTCTACCAAACATTTAGAGAAGAATTGATACCAATACTGTTTATTCTTCCAAAAGATAGAGAAGGAAGGAATACTCCCTAATTCATCCTATGAAATAAACATAACCCTGATACCCAAACCAGACAAAGACAACACAAGAAAAGAAAACTACAGGCCAATATCTCTTATGAATATAGATGCAAAAACCCTCAACAAAATACTAATGAACAGAATCCAACAGCATATTAAAAAAGTCACACACCACAACCAAATGGGATTTATTTCAGGAATGCAGGGATGGTTCAATATTAGAAAATCAATCAACGTAATACACCACATAAATACAACAAAGGATCTAGCAGAATCAACTGAAATAAAAAGGATCATAACAGAATAGTATGAAAAATTGTACTCCAGCAAATTTGAAAACCTGGAGAAAATGGACAAATTTCTAGAAACACACTACCTACCTAAACTAAAACAAACTGAAGTAGAAAAACTAACTGACTTATTAAAAAAAGACGTTGAAGAGGGAATAAGAAAAACTCCCCCCAAAAAAAAAAGGCCTGGCCCGAACAGTGTCACTGGTGAATTCTACCAAACATTCAGAGAAGACCTCGTACCAATGCTACTCAAACTATTTCAGAACATAGAAAAAGAAGGAATGCTCCTGAATTAATTCTATGACGCCAGCATATCCCTGATACCAAAGCCAGGCAAAGACACCACAAAAAAAGAAAATTACAAACCAATATCCCTCATGAATATAGATGCAAAAATTCTCAACAAAATTCCAGCCAATAGGATTCAACAGTATATACACATATATTTTAAATCATGAACAAGTAGGATTCATACTAGGCATGCAAAGATGGTTCAACATTAGAAAATCAATCAACATAATCCACCACATAAATAAAAGAATCACATGAACATCTCAATCGTCACAGAAAAAGCATTTGACAAAGTCCAACACCATTCCTGATAAAACTCTCAGCAAAATACGAATAGAAGAGAAATTCCCTAAGATAATAAAAGACATTTATACAAAACCAACAACCAATGTTATTCTCAACAGAAAGAGAGACTGAAAGCATTCCCCTTGAGAATGGTAACGGGACAAGCATGCCCATTATTACCACCACTCTTATGCAACATTGTACTGGGAGTCCTAGCCAGAGCAATAAGACAAGAAAAAGAAATGAAGGACATCCAGATTAGTAAGGAAGAGGTAAAAGTATATCTATTTGCAATGATATGATCCTATACATAGAAAACCCCAAAGAATCCACAAGAAAACTACTGCAACTAATAGAAGGTTTGGGCAAAGTAGCAGGATACAAGATTAACATATAAAAATCAGTTGGATTCCTCTACACCAGCAAAGAGAACTCTGAAAAGCAAATCAGGAAATCAATAATATTTACAGTGGGCCCCCAAAAGATAAAATACTCAGGAATAAATCTAACCAGGGACGTAAAAGACCTATACAAAGAAACCTACAAAACACTACTGCAAGACACCAAAAGAGACCTACATAAATGGAAAAACATACCACTCTCACGGATAGGAAGACTCAATATTGTGAAAATGTCAATACTACCCAACACAATCTACACATGTAATGCAATACGGATCCAAACTCCAACAGTATTCTTTAATGAGGTGGAGAAACTAATTACCAACTTTATATGGAAAGGAAAGAGGCACTGGATAAGCAAAGCATTACTTAGGAAAAAGAACAAAGTAGAAAGCCTCACACTATCTGATCTCAGAATCTACTATACAGTCACAGCAATCAAAACAGCCTAATATTGGTACAACGACAGACACATAGATCAATGGAAGAGAATTGAGAACCCAGATGTAAATCCATCCATCTATGGGCAGCTGATATTTGACAAAGGGCCAAAGTCAATTAAATGGATAAAGACAGTTTCTTTAACAAATGGTGCTGGCATAGCTGGAAGTCCATCTGTAAAAAAATGAAACAGGACCCATACCTCACACCATACACAAAAACTAACTAAAAATGGATCAAAGACCTAAAAATAAAATCTAAAACGATAAAGATCATGGAAGAAAAAAGGACAATGCTAAGGTTCTAATACACGGCATAAATACAATACAAACCATAACTAACAATGCACCAAAAACCATAAGATAAACTAGATAACTGGGAGCTCCTAAAAACTAAACACATGTATCAAAAGACTTCACCAAAAAAGTAAAAAGGGAACCTACAGACTGGGAAACAATTTTTGGCTACAACATATCCAACAAGGGTCTAATCTCTAAAATCTATAAAATACTTCAATACCTCAACAACAAAAAGACAAATAATTCAATCAAAAATGGGCAAAGGATATGAGTAGACACTTCACCAAAGAAGACATTCAGGCGACTAACAGACTCATGAGGAATTGCTAATGACCATTAGCCATTAGAGAACTGCAAATTAAAACTGCAATGAGACACAATCTCACCTCGACATTACTGGCACTAATGAAAAAAACAGAAAATAACAGATGTTGGAGAGGTTGTGGGGAGATTGGAACTCATGCATTGCTGCTGGGAATGTGAAATGGTAACGACAAGATGCCTCCTTAAAAAGCTAGAAATAAAAATACCATATGATCCAGCAATCCCACTCCTAGGAATATATCCTAGAGAATTAAGAGCTGTCACACAAATAGACATATGAGGCACTCATGTTCATTGCAGCATTATTCACAGTAGCAAAAAGATGGAAACAACCTCAGTGTCCATCAACAGATGAATGGATAAAAAAATTATGATACATACCCGCAGTGGAATACTATGCAACAATAAAGAACAATGATGAATCTGCAAAACATCTCACAACATGGATGAATCTGGAGGGCATTATGCTAAGTGAAATAAGTCAACCACAAAAGGACAAATATTGTATGAGACCACTATTATAAAAACTCAAGAAAAGGTTTACACACAGAAAAAAAAACAATCTTTGATGGTTATGAGGGAAGGAAGGGGTTGGGAGAGGAAATCATTAACTAGATAGTAGACAAATGTTAACTTTGGTGAAGGGAAAGACAACACACAATATAGGGGAATTCAGCACAACTTGACCAAGGCAAAATCATAGAAGCTTCCTAGACACATTCAAACACCTTGGGGGACCTAGTTTACTGGGACTGAGGGCTGGGGACCATAGTCTTGGGGGACATTCTAGGTCATTTAACATAACATAGTTCATAAAGAAAATGTTCTACATTCTACTTTGGTGAGTAGTGCTTGGGGTCTTAAAAGCTTGTGAGCAGCCATCTAAGATACATCTACTGGACCCATCCCATCTGGAGCAAAGGAGAATGAGAAAAACCAAAGACACAAGGAAAACATTAGTCCAAAGACTAATAGACCACAAGAACTATAGCCTCCACCAGCCTGAGCCCAGAAGAAATAAATGGTTTCTGGCTACCTCCACCAACCACTCTAACAGGGATCGCAATAGAGCACCCGGACAGAGCAGGATAAAAATGTAGAACAAAATTCAAATTCATAAAAAAGAAGACCAGACTTAACTGGCCTGACAAAGACTGGAGGAACCCCCAAGACTGTGGCCCCCAGACATCCTGTTAACTCAGAACTGAAGCCATTCCCAAAGTCCACATTCCAGCCAAAGATTAGACAGGCCTATAAAACAAACAATAACACATGTGAGAAACGTAGTTCTTAGTTCAAGCAAGTATACGAGACCAAAAGGGCAACACCTGCCTAAAAGCAAAGATGAGAAGGCAGGAAGGGACAGGAAAACTGTACAAATGGACATGGAAAACCTGGGCTAGAAAGGAAGAGAGTGCTGACACATTGTGAGGATTGCAACCAATGTCACAAAACAATTTATGCATAAAAGTTAAAAAAAAAATTAGCAACCCACAATGAGTTGCCATTTCACTCCCAGTAGGACAAATAAGATTAAAAAAAAAAAAAAAAGCCAAACAGAAAATAACAAACGTTGGTGAGGATGTGGGGAAATTGGAACCCTTATCCATTGCTGGTGGGAATGTAAAATGGAACAGCTATTGTGGAAAACAGTGTGGTAATTCCTCAAAAAAACTAAAAATAGAACAACCATATGACCATGCAATTCCACTCCTGGTATATACCCAAAAGACTTGAAAGCAGAAACTCAAAAAGAGACCAGTGTAAACCAATGTTCATTGCAACACTATTGCTAGTAGCCAAAAGGTGGAAACAACCTTAATGTCGATCAACAGATGAATGGATAAACAAACTATGGTGCATACATACCATGGAATACTACTCAGCCAACAGGAGAAATGAAGTTTTGATACATGCCACAGTATGGATGGAGCTTGAAGATATTATGTTGAGCGAACTAAATCAATCACAAAAGGAGAAATATTGTATGAACTCACTTATATAAAAAGACAAGAGAAGGCAAATGTATAGAGAACAAAGTTTATTAGTGGTTAACGGGTAGGAGGATAGGGAAAAGGGGGGTTAATGGTGATGGAAAAGCTGCATTGATTAAATGTAGAGTTGCACAGACGATTATTGGAATTTCTGTCAATAAGTTGTACACCTGTGAAAAGCTGAATTGGCAAAAGTTGTGTGATAGATGCATTTACAACAACAACAACAAAAGAGTAACCGCTGAGGCTGCTTAAGTACAAGCAAACACCTCATGGGATTTGGTTCCTGTTCGCTCTGAGATATGCTAGCTGCCAGGCAGGATGCTTGGAACAGTTTGGGAAGATCATTCTATTTCAGATTTCCAAATGAACGATGAGGAAGTCATCCTGGACAGTCACACTATGTTGGAACCTAAGGGCAGGGCCAGCCCTGGCACATGGGCAGATTGTGGACACACCATGAATGAATGAACGAATAATGAAGAGATGGCTGAGTGCTAAGATTACTTCCACTTCTGTCTCACAAGACTGTGAGCACAGGGAACTCCCTCCAGGAGGGAAAACAGTAAGCAGGCGTAGGAAGGTATGAAAAACTGGAGAACATAGAATGTACATTTGTAAACTGGAGAACGGACACTGTGGGGCAGGAGAAGAGATTCTGAACGGACAATCATAATGCTTAGGTTCTGGCCCGAGGCCTCTGTGGAAGGAAGTGCTTCCTGCTGACCCTCTGACCGCTTCCTCAGTATCCTACCTTCCACTGGTTGCCCCTGCTTCACTGTGCGGAGACGCGGATGAAACAGAATCGATTCAAGGAGTGTCGGGGAAACGAAACTGCTTCCGTGCTATGGCTACTGGATCCTTATCTGTGTCTTTATTCTCGCCCCCATCCTCTCCAGTTCCCTCTTCTGCCCTCCGTGGCGGTGCTGTTTAATCTGAGCACAGGGAGCGTGAGCAGGAATCTTTGCAGGAACTGTCTGTCTCCCTCTCCCTCTCAGGCGTGCGCGCGCGCACACGCACACACACACACATACACACGCGTGCATGCATCAGGATGCAAGTATGAGAGAACTGGTTGTATGCAGGGACGAGGACAACGTGGAGCTGTGAGGTGATGGAAACCCCAGTGCCTTTGCCCCCTCAGTGGAAAACCCACCCTTAGAGGATCAGAGCCAGAGGAGTGCCAAGGGCAGGGCCAAGGCCTCCCTGTCTTTACGGCCAACTAACGTTGATACTTGAGAGATGAGCAAAGGTGTAATTAAGGTATGGCAGGTAGGGCGCATGCCCTGGGGACTCGAGGAGGTATGCTAATGAGCAGTTTCTATTGGCCACCTAAGTTTTTATCATCAGCTCTGAGAGATCATTCAACAATTTAAAACTAATTGCCATAGGCGCTATTTTCCATAGATAGGCCTCTGGAGGTGAGAGGGTACAAAGATGAGTTGCATTGTAGGTTTGAGGACACCTATGGGCTAGATATTTGCAAAGAAGAACATGATTCACCCAGCTGTCACCACTGTCCTGAGGATGATTTAGGTGTCTCAGTGGGTGTCAAAACCAGGTTCAGGTAAGGGCAGGACAGACCAGAGGGGAGGGCAAGATGCAGAAGATGACCTCTGCATGGTGATGGGGGTGGGTGTCTGAAGCAGGAATAAAGGGGCAGGCAGGCTGACCTCCACAGCCAGGTGACAGGAGACAGCCAGGGAGGTGCTGGGGGAGGCTGATGGGGCCTCTGTCAGGGTGCTGCATCTGGAGACTCAGACAGCAGGTGTGAGGGACCAAGCCACAGGAAGGAGAGTCCAGGCTAGGAGAGCAGGCCTCAGGATGACTGCAGAGAGCAAGGCAGGCCCTAGTCTCAGATACATCTTTGGCTTGGTGGTAGGACTTGGGTACAAGGGAACAAGACCCCGTCCAGACAGCAGTGTTTTAGGGACCTTGGAGCTGGACACCCAGATTTGAATCCAGGCTGTGCCATTTTAATACTTGAGTATGTAACTTAGGACAAGTTACTGAACCTTTCTGTGCTTCAGTCTCCTCATCTGCTGATGGGGCTATTTACCAAACCGACCTCACTGGGTTATTTTGAAGAACCAATTTGCTAATGCATATCAAGGAACTGATTCAGTATCTGGACATCATGGGTACTCTGCAAACACTAGCACTCATGATATCCATTCATGGAGCACTAGATGGCTGCTTATTAACAGAGTTTGATGATAAGAACCAGCATATGAAGTTAGACCAGGTCCAGCAGCAAAGGTGGTTTCTGCAGGGCTCCTATGATTTCTCCTGCCTAGTGGTTAGATTGTCCCAGAGGTGTGGTTAGCTCAGCCTGCAGTGGCACCAGCTGTAAGGAGTGATGAGCTTTGGACAAAGGGGGTGGGATGGGCGATGGAGCCAGGTGGGGAACCACAGCTGGGGGTTGTTGTGTGAGGAATGATGCTCTCGGTGTGCTGATTCCAGTAATAGAGCCAGATCCAGGCAGGGCAGTGCTTTAGCTGTGCTCCCATTTGGCTTGATTTTTGTCAAATGCAGCAGGTTTCCTTTGGATTTAGGCTCCTGTCTGGGTGGGATGATCATTAAGTCTATTTCTGACTGACTTCCAATAGCAGCAGATTTCAGCTTTCATTTTCTCTACGATGTCGTGCCTGAGACAGGAGGGGGTCTGGTGATTGTGATCATGTCCAGTGCGCAAGCACATACATGTGGTTAATGAGTCCCCACTCTCTCACTTTGTTCTTCTGCTTGCCAGTCCTTCCAGTCCCCTCTCTTTCTCCAGGTTTCAACCTCCGTTTCCTCACTGACTTTTTTTTTAATTGTGGTAAATATACATGTAACAGAACATTTGCCATTTCAACATTCTCCCCATGTTAAATTCAGTGACATTAGTTATACTTACATTGTTCATCTCATTGACCTTTTGTTTTCCCTCCTTGTGCTTCTTTCATGCTCTTCTTCCTCTGTTCTTCACTTCTACCATTTGTCTTTTTGATTCTTTTGCCAACTTCTCCCTTACTATGGAGCTAGAAGGGAACTCAGGGATATCTAGTGCAGCCCCCTGCCCAACATCCCTGCCAAGACATCATTTATCTGGTGCCTAAACATCTCCCTGGGTAGTACAATGGTTAAACACTCAGCTAACTGAAAGGTTGCTGGTTCGAACCCACCCAGCAGCTCCATGGGAGAAAGAGCTGGCAATGTGCTCCCTTAAAGATTACAGCCAAGGAAACGCTTTGGGGCAGTTCTGCTCTGTCACATGGGATCCCTGTGAGTAGGGATAGACTTGACAACATCCAGCAACAACTAACTGAAAGGTTGATGTATCAAACTCACCTCAGAAAGAAGGGCAATATGCTTCTGAAAGGTCACAGCCTTGAAAACCCCATTGAGCAGTTCATGAGTCAGAATCAACCCAATGGCAAAAGAGGGAGTGGGGTGGTGGGGTGGGTGGCCTGTATGCATCAGGGTAGGGGGGCGGATGGGCCTGGAAACTGACCATTGCCCAGGGCAGCTAATTCTGTGTTTGCAGAGCTTTGACTGTTAACGCAGTGGGGACATTTCTCCCTGTGGTGAACAAGACGTGGTCCTGCCCTTAAGGAACTCAGAGTCTAGCAGAGATGAGTCTTCCACTGTTTGGTCCTAGTTCTACACCATAAGATCTACATTGTTGTTGTTGTTATCTGCCATGAAGTCGGCCCCTGACTCATGGTAACCCCATGCACAATGGAACAAAATGGTTGTCAATCAGACCGTTGTGATTCATAGAGTTTTCATTAACTGGTTTTTGGAAGTAGATCGCCAGGCCTTTCTTTCTAGTCTGTCTTAGTCTGGAAGCTCCACTGAAACCTGTTCAGCATCATTGCAACTTGCAAGCCTCCACTGACGGATGGTGGCTGCACTGAGGGGCATTGGCTGGGAATCTGATCTGGTTCTCCCTTATGGATGGTGTGATGTGGTGAAACAAGAAGTCTGGAAGTAGGAACGCCTAAGCAGTCTAGGTGTGGCTCAACCAGATATTCTTCTTGTGAAGGACACAGACTTGCTAGGCTCTGATTTCCTCTTCTGTAAATAGAGGCGTTGACAATGCCTGGGCTGACTTTTCAATGGTAGGGGCAGGTAGAATCTGAGAAGGCGCAGTGCCAGGAATATAGTAAATTTAGGGACGTAAGAGACTTTGGCTTACTTTGGAGACATCACCAGGAAAGACCAAGTGCTAGAAAAGGACATCATGTTTGGTAAAGTAGAGGGTCAGCAAAAATGAGGGAAACTCTCAATGAGATGGATTGATACAATAGACAACAAACATACTAACTGTCATAAAGATGGCACAGAACTGGGCAATGTTTCATTTTGTTGTACATAAAGTCACCACGAGTCAGACCCAACTCTACAGCAACTAACAACAAAAACAACAAGAAAGTATAACTAGTGGTTCAGAGTGTGGCACTAGAGCTGTGTAGAACTTATAAAAACAGGAAAACAAGAGGCATGGAGGAATTGCGGTGGGGGTTGAGGTTTAAAAGCGAAAATGAGAAATTTCAAGTTGGCATTCATGTTCCCTGGAATGATCGATAGGGATTTTGATGTTATGTTGAAGGCAGGGGTTGGTGGGTGTTACGGATTGAATTGTGTCCCCCAAAAATATATGTTGTAAATCCTAACCCCTATACCCATGGTTATAATCCCATTTGGGAATGGATTTGTTATGTTAATGAGGCAGTATTAGTGTAGGGTGTGTCTTGAGTCAATCTCTTTTGAGATCTAAAAGGAGCAGATTAAGAGAGCAAAGATTGAGGAAAATAGATGCCATGCCACATGGAGATCACCAAGGAGCCAAGGAATAGAAGCTAAAGAGACAAGGATCTTCCCCCAGAGCTGACAGAGAAAGCCTTCCCCTAGAGCTGGTGCCCTGATTTTGGACTTCTAGCCTTTTAAACTGTGAGAAAATGAATTTGTTTGTTAGAGCCACCCACTTGGGGTATTTCTGTTACAGCAAAAAAAAAAGAAAGAAACTGTTGCCATTGAGTTGATTCTGACTCATAGCGACCCTATAGGACACAGCAGAACTGCCCCATAGGGTTTCCAAGGAGTGGCTGGTAGATTTGAGCTGCCGACCTTTTGGATAGCAGCTGAGCTCTTAACCCGTGCACCATCAGGGCTCCTCTGTTATAGCAGCACTAGGTAACTAAGCCAGGGGACAACTGATTTATCATAGACTTTCTAAAGGCAGGTGAGACTCTGCATGGTGCAGAAAACAGCTGTGAGATGGAGAAAAAGCTCAACAGTGATGATGTGGTCTGGAGGAAAGACCAATGAATTCACATCCAAGCTCAACTACTTTATGGGGTTTTAACTTCTCTGGATCTGTTTGTTTGTACAATAGAAGTGATAATATTTATTTTAGAAGACCGCTTGAGAGTCAAATGCTCCTAGCACAGTGCCTGGCATTTAAAAACCCACTGCCATCAAGTTGATTTCAACTCAAAACAACCTTACAAAACAAAGCAGAACTGCTTCATAGGGTTTCTAAGACTGTAAATTTACTGAAGCAGACTGCCGCATCTTTCTCTCACAGAGCGGATGGTGGATTCAAACCTCTGGGCCTTTCAGTGAGCAGCTGAGCGCTTAACCACTGCACCACCAGGGTTGCTATGCCTGGCATATAAAAAACTTGTTGCCGTTGAGTGGATTTTGACTCATAGCGACCTTATAGGACAGAGTAAAACTGCCCCATAGAGTTTCCAAGGAGCAGATGGTGGATTCAAACTGCCAGCCTTTTGGTTAGCAGCCTGAACTGTTAGCCAATGAACCATAAATGATGGGGGCATTGCTGGTTCAATAGTAGAATTCTTGTCTTCTGTGTGGGAGACCCAACCGGGCTGAATTCCTGTCCAATGCACCTCAAGCATCAGTAGAGGCTTGTGTGTTGCTATGATACTGGATTAGGTTTCAGCAGAGCTTCTAGACTAAGATAGACTAGAAAGACAGGCCTGATGACTTACTTCTGAAAATCAGCCCGTAAAAACCCTATGGATCACAATGGTCCAATCTGCAACCCATCATGGGGATGGTACAGGACCAGGCAGCATTTTGTTTCATTGTGCATGGGGTTGCTGTGAGTTAGAGGCCAAGCTGACAGCAGCTAACAACAACAAATAAATACTACATTCCTCTTTTTCTGCTCCCTCCCCCATTCCAACAGAACGTGGATTAGTATTTTGACTATGAGGAACTGAAAAGGCTAGGTGGATTTGAGAGAATGTGAGAACAACTCTAGGAACCCAACCCACCAGCGTGTGAGCTCCTTAAGGAATTGCACGTGCCCATTGTGTCCTTGCACATAGTAGGGGCTCAAGATTTGCATGACTGGAATTGAGCTGAAGCAAATGCTTGCTGTTTTGCCAATTCTAGGTCTTTACAATGTGGTGGGGAAGCTCTGGGAGACAGGACAGGATTTCTTACTAACTCTTCCACACCCTGGCTATGTGACCTTGGGAAAACCCTACCACTTCTCTGGAGCTCAGTGTTCACATCTTCAAAATAAGAGACAGAGCAGGAACTCCACATTATTCCAGCATTGAGATTCTGGAGCTATGTAAAGTTTTGAGTTGGTAAAACAGTACTGCAACTGGTTTACAAATGAGGCTCAGGGAGAAAGTCTCATTTGTAAAATAATAAATTAGTACAAGAGCTGGGAGTCTTTTCACTCACTGAGGTCAGCTACCCTTTTCTTGTTGCCTCAAGGTCTGGGACAGACCGCAAATGACATTGCAGATTACCCCAGCCTCCAAGGCCTTGTGCTAGAAAGTTGCTTCTCATGAGATCCCAAGGAGAGAAGGCTCTCGAGGCATCCAGCCGCACCTCCCTGACCAACATCTCCGAGTCAAACAGAGCCCCGGGTGACAAAAGCAACGACCTTGACATTTAAGTCAGTCTTTGGTGCCTCTGACTTTCCCACAAACCCACCATAACAGGTGTTTTTGCAGTGAAGCATTTCAAACATCAAGACCCAGGCATTTTCACTTTTCATAGATGTTGTTTAGGGTGTGCCTCACATCTTATCCTGCCTTCTCACTGCCCTGCGGCAGTAGACCCCAAACCCTATACACCTGGGGACACTGCTAGGGGGTAGTCTTGAGCATTCTTGTTTCATAATCAGTGTCACATTGTGCTCTCCTTGGGTTAGAATTTTGGCTCTAACACCAATAGACTGTGCGAACTTAGGCAAGTCACTTAGCTTATTTGAGTGTTGGTTTCCTCATCTGTGGTTATCTGATCAACACATATTTATTGAATGCTTCTAATACTGGGCACTAGTATAGGTTTCCACCACCCAACTGTCAGTTTGTTGTATAGTAGTGAATTGTGTGTTGCTATGATGCTGCAAGCAATGCCACAGGTATTTTGAATACCAGCAGAGCTTCCAAATCAAGACAGACTGGGAAGAAAGGCCCAGATATCTACTTCTGGAAATTAGCCCATGAAAACCCTGTGGATCACAACAAAATATTGTCCAGTATAAAGCTGGAAGATGAGCCCCCTAGATCTTTGCTAGTAAGCCTGTATGTTGTTGTTGTTAGGTGCCATCAAGCCAGTTCCAACTCATATTGACCCTATGTATAACGGAATGAAACACTGTCTGGTCCTGTGTCATCCTCAGAATTGCTATTATGCTTGAGACCATTGTTGCAGCTACTGTGTCAATCCATCTCGTTGAGGGTCTTCCTCTTTTTCACTGACTTTCTACTTTACTGAGCATGATGTCCTTCCCCAGGAACTGGTCCCTCCTGATAACATGTCCAAAGCATGTGAGATGAAGTCTCGCCATCCTCACGTCTGAGAAGCATTCTGGCTGTACTTCTTCCAAGATGGATTTGTTTGTTCTTCTGACAGTCCATGGTATGGTCAATATTCTTTGTCAACATCATAATTCAAAGGCATCAATTCTTCTTCAGTCTTCTTTATTCATTTTCCAGCTTTCACATGCATATGAGGCAATTGAAAACACCATGGCTTGGGTCAGGCACACCTTAGTCCTTAACGTGACATCTTTACTTTTTGTCACTTTAAAGCCTTTATAGTTTCGCTTAAATATCTCCTAACTTCCTTCAGGGTTTAAGAGGCAAAAAAATTAAATCAAACCCATTATCATCAAGTCGATTCTGACTCATAGCCACCCTGGAGGACAGAGTAGAACTGCCCCATAGGGTTTCCAAAGAGTGGCTGGTGGATTTGAACTGCCAACCTTTTGGTTAGCAGCTAAACAACCACTGCACCACCAGGGCTCCTCAAGAGCAAAATCAGTAAGAAATTGAGAAAATGAACCCAATGCGTTGTAACTTGAGGGTGCTGTAAAACCACTTTTGGGAAGTCTGCTAAGAGTTGTTTTATTTCAACAATTACTTATTGAGTGTATATTAATTGTCAGGCATTGTGTTAGGCTAGATATACATAGTCCCTGTGCTCAAGGAGTTTACAGTAGAGTGCATAAGATAGATTATAAAAACAATTATATAAATAAATACACAATTATGATTTGTGATAAGCACTGGAAGGAAACATAAAACAACCCAGGATATCATGAGAGTACTAACAGGGATTATCAAAAAAAAATTTTAAATATTTTATTGTGTTTTTGGTGAAAGTTTACATAGAAAATTTGGTTCTCACTGAACAATTTCTGTACATGTTGTTCAGTGATATCAGCTACATTTTTCACAATATATTGGCATTCTCATTATTTCCATTCTGGTTGTTCTTGTTTCCGTTACTCTGGCTTCCCTGTCCCCTCTTGCCTTCTCATCTTTGATCTAGGATAAATGTTTACTATTTGGTTTCGTTTCGATGATTATTTTGAGGTGCACAGTACTCACGGGTGATATTTTTTATTTTATGGGCCAATCTGTCATTTGACTGAAAGGTGACCTCTGGGGATGGTTTGAGTTCCAAGTTTAAAGAGTATCTCAGGATGGTAGTCTCAGAGGTTCATCTAGTCTCCACCAGTTCAGCAAGTCTGGCCTTTTTTTAGGAATTTGAGTTTTGTTCTACATTTTTCTTCTGTTCTATCCAGGACCATTTATTGCGTCCCTGTTGGAATGGTTGGTAATGGTAGCCGGGCACCCTCTAGTTTCTCTGGTCTCAGTGTAGGTGATGTCATTATTCGTGTAGACCATTGGTTCTGTAGACTAGTTTCTTCTTTGATTCTTTGATTTCCTTCTTTCTCTTTTGCTCTGGATGAGTAGAGACCAATAATTGTATCTTAGATGCCATTTACAAGCTTTTAAGACCCCAGATGCTACTCACCAAATTAGGATGTGGAACAGTCTTTGTGGACTATATTATGCCAATTCACCTAGTTGCCTCATGAGACTATAGTCCTAAGCCCTCAAACCTAGCAGACCAAGGGATTATCAAATTTAGATGGAGTGACAAGGGAAGGCCTCTCTGAGGAAGTGATATTTAGTTGAGGACTGAAGAATGCTAGGGGATGAGCTGCTCCTATAAAAATGGGGTGGAGTGGGGGTAACAGCATTCCAGGCAATGGTAATATCTCATGCAAAGGCCCTGAGGTGGAAAGGAGCTTTGCATATTTGATGAACTAAAAAGCTAATGTGGCCACAGTGTGGAAGAGAGTAGAATGTGATAAGTTGGAGAGTTAGGAAGAGACCAGATACTGCAAGGCCTTGGAATTCATGATAAAGAGTTTACATTTTACTTGAAAGGCAATGGAAGCCACTGAAGTGTTATTTTAAACAGCAGACTGACAAGATGGGATTTACGTCTACATCAGCGGCAATTGGGAAAGTAACATTGCCCAACTCAGTGAAAGGTGGGAAAATTGCAGCATTGTCACACTTCTTCACAATAAAGTCAGAGTTAGCAGTGGGCCAACAGCAGCTGCAGAATGTTGTCTGCAGGAGTTGGAGCAGATATCATCACTGAGTGAGGCTGCAAAAGAATCTTAATTCCCACCAAAGAGACCTATCCTGACCTGGGACCCTCTTACATTCAGTAATTCAGCAAACACATATTTGTTGAGTTTTTATCCAGTGATGGTGAAAAAAATAGAGATGGTGTGCCACGTATAATTTGTCAAGACTCAGTACCATCTCTGGCCTTCTACCCTTTTCCTGGTACTTACGAGTATAAAGCCTTGAAATTACAATTCCTAGACTCCATTGCAACCTGGGATTCTGGTTCGATTCCACCAATCGAGAGGACTTGCATGAGATTTGGAAGGTGGAAGAGAAAGAGAATCTATTGCTCTTCATGGCAGCTACCAAAAGGCATGAAGGAAATAGCAGAGGCAGTGTGTGTGTGTTGGGGGGTGGGGGTGGGGGTTTTCCCATAGCTTTTGGGTATCCTCCTAAGAATCACCAACTTCAGTGCTTCTGCTAGCTTAAATTATTGGTTGTAGTGTAAGCTTTGCAGTTCATAATTTTCTAAAAGTGTCTTTCCTGACCTGTTTGCTCAGCTTTTCTTACAGTATGTACTTAGAGTGGCTTCTACTTTCCTGACCAGACCCTGGATGATATACATGGACAGGAAAAGAAAGTTAGTAGGCCTGAGACACCAATAATACTGTTGAGTGGGGTATCAGCGCTGAAGGATTGTTTGCCCTCATTGCTATTGTCATCCACAGCCTCTTGATTTCCCCCTCAACGTGGTGTGACTTGGACAAGCAAGAGTTTTGCCTGGAAGAATCACCTGATTGCTTACCGCCTCCCCCAACTCATCCTTTCACACTAGAAAAGGACATCAAAGTCCCCTTTCTCTGGAAGACTAATCTGATCAAATTAAAACAAGTTGTGACCATCTACCTACTAAAATGTGATGACAAACCTGAATACATGGCAAATTTCCCTGAGCTAACCAGATATTGTGAGGTGGGACTAGAGAAAGGCCACATATATAAAGGGTAGAGGAAAGAGCATCCACTTTGGAAATCAGACAAACTTGGGTTTGAATGAATCCTGGTGCTACCATTTACCAGGGTTACTTTTCTTCTCTGAGTCTTATTACTCAACCATGAAGGTAATACTACCCATTTTGTAAGATTATTGTATAATTGATAATGATCATAAATAATAATTACAGCTATGATGGTTAAGACTGTGTGTCAGTTTGGCTGGGCCGTGATTCTCAGTGTTTGTTTTGGTAGTTGTATAATGTTGTGATCACTTCTCTCTTGAGATCTGTTATGTTATCATCCCCATGATGGGATCTGCTGTTAGTAGCCAATCAGTTGAAAGGGAGTTTCCTTGGGCATGTGGCCTGCATCAAATATAAGCAGACATTCTGGCAAGGCTTGGGGGCTGCAGCTGGCTCCTGTTCATCTGACCTCCAGTTCTTGGGACTTGAACTAGCATCTTACCTGCGGTCTTGCCTGCCAATGTTGGGTTTCATCTGTCTTTGCAGCCTGTGAGCAAGAGCCCTGCTCTCTGACCTGCCCGTCCTGAGCTCACCAGCCCCTGTGGTCATGTGAATCAGGAGAAGCATCTATCCTGACCTGTGGACTTGGGACATTCTAGCCTCTACATTCCCATGAGCCATTTCCTTAATATAAATCTCTCTATATATACATATTTATATGCTTTACTGGTTTTGCTTCTCTAGAGAACCCAGCCTAAGACAACAGCTAACAGCTGTAGAGCACTTACTATATGATGGATAATGCTCTAAATGCTTCACATGAATTAACTTATTTAATTAATCCCCACAATAATGCTAGAGACAACAGATGTAAAGAATGTAGCAGGGCTGACAAGGTAGCATACTAACATGGGTTTCTGACTCTCTCCCTCGAATCAACACCCAGAAACAAAAAGTAGCTTGATGGGGCTAAGAAACTGACAAAAACTTGATAAACTCTTGGGAGGAGAAAGGTGGTGGTTGGGTCTTTGTGTGTACGTGGGTGTATGTATACTGCAGCTCAGGGTGAAGAGTGT
Organism: Dugong dugon; assembly: GCA_030035585.1. Lineage (NCBI taxonomy): Eukaryota > Metazoa > Chordata > Mammalia > Sirenia > Dugongidae > Dugong > Dugong dugon. The sequence goes on from CM057462.1 coordinate 172,654,528, forward strand.
CAGGTGTCATGGGGTGGTAGGTTGGACCAGAGCTTTATGGTTTTGCTTTCTTCCCCTTCCCGCATTGCCCAGTTGCCACCATGAGGCAGATAAACAGCATTGCCACCCCAAATCAACAGGGGTCTGTGGGGGAAACACCAAGGGCTGAGTGGGTAAGAGATAACAGCAGGTATAGATTGGTGACTCCAACTGAGGAAGACATCTCTTGGGAAACAGTAATGTCAGGAAGAACATCAGGAAGGTTCACTTGGCAAGATAGGTGGCAAATGGAATGGTTGAGCCCAGATTATAATGCCACAGGCTCTTTATCCTAAGGAGTGTCTCACCTCCAACTCCCTAAACTTACCAGGGAAGGCACAAGTTACTCCTAAGTTTACTCCTGGGTTTTAGTCCCCTCTTCTCTCCCCTAAGGTCTCTGGGTGGTGCAAAGGTTTGCACTCGACTACTAACTGAAAGGCTGGAGGTTCAAAGCACCGAGTGGCATCAAAGAAGAAAAGCCTGGAGATCTATTTCTGAAAGATCACAGCCATTTAAAACCCTATGGAGCACAGTTCTACTCTGAAACACATGGAGTCATCAAGAGTCGAAATCGACTTGACAGCAACAGGTTTTTTCTCTTCTCCTGACCCCCAACTCTCACACACATTGACTACTCATTATCACTCGCCATGATACTTCCTGATATACCCGATACTCCCAAAAGAATATGAACTCACAGGGAAAAGTGATGCGACATTGAAGAACACAACTGCTCTAAAAGAAAGACAAAAAAATTGAACAAATATACCAGGCAAAGAAGAATTAACAGATCAGAGAGAATAAATTTAAAATAAGAGAAATATAGTCAAAGAGAAGAGGTATTGATAACATTAATCAAGAACAAACAATTCTAGCATAACATAGTTTATAAGGAAAACGTTCTATATTCTACTTTGGTGTGTAGCATCTGAGGTCTTTAAAGCCTGTGAGTGGCCATCTAAGATACTTCACTGTCTCACCCCATCAGGAGCAAGGGAGTGAAGAAAAATAAAGCCACAAGGGGAAGATTAGTCCAAAGGACTAATGGACCACAACTACCACAGCCTCCACCAGACTGAGTTCAGTACAACTAGATGGTGCCCGGCTACCACCATCGACTGCTCTGACAGGGATCACAATAGGGGGTCCTGGACAGAGCTGGAGAAAAATGTAGAACAAAATTCTAACTCACAAAAAAAGACCAGACTTACTAGTCTGACAGAGACTGGAGAAACCCCAAGAGTATGTCCCCCAGATACCCTTTGAACTCAGTAATGAAGTCACTCCTGAGGTTCACCCTTCAGCCAAAGTAGGGAACCAAAAGTTGAGAACAGAGAGTGTTGACGTGTCATGCAGTTGGTAACCAATGTCATAAAACAATGTGTGTACTAACTGTTTAATGAGAAGCTAGTTTGTTCCGTAAACCTTCATCTAAAGTACAATTAAAAAAAAACCCAAACAATTCTAAAGAAGGATCAGTTGGAATTATTGAGTTTGAAAAATAAAATAGTTGAAATAAACATCTCAATAGATATGTTAAATAATAGAAAGGATAGGATACAGCCAGAGAATGTATTACTGACCTGGAAGATTCCTGAAAGCTGCAAAGCATCAGGAAGGGAGACATAGATAGATATTTTAAGAGAAAAGGTAAGAGGTAAGAAGAGTAGAAACAGAAACGTCACCATCGTTATGATAGGATAGGAGAAAAAATAAATGTAGAGAAAGAAATATTTGTGTTTAAAAATCTTCTCACACTCCTCTTAGAAATTGCTGTGTCAAGCCAAGGTACAGCATATATGAATAACACAATTTAAAAAAACTCCAGTTAATACATACATAAAGAAATTTATACCAAATTGAAAATAAATACACATTTTTTCCAAACAAGAGACACTCTCACAAAAAGAGCATCTACTAGCTGCAAGAGAAACCTCAATAAATTCCAAAATATCAGTATCATACAGACTATATTCTGTTCTTTCTTCTGAGAATTTAACCTGTATGGATTGCATCAATGGGCCTCTTGCCTTAGCTGCTGGTTGAGTTTTCCCAGTGTGGAGCCTCAGCAGATGGGAGACAGGTGACGGGACCAGGGTATTTATTTTCCAGGTTCCTCCATGTGTGGTCATCTTGGGCAGGCTGCAATTCTTGATTGAAAGTCACAATTCCTATTTATACTCTGCCAACATATTTGTAAACAATTCCTTTATTAAGCCCTTCACAAGTTATCCTAATTTGAATGTTCAATCTGTTTGCTGATGAGATCCTAATGATACAACAGGGAACTTCTTTTATTGACAAAGGCTACAGGTAGTCCCTGGCCTACAATGGGGTTCCCTTCTAATGACTCCATCGTAAGTTGGCTCTGATGTAAATAGAATATCTCTTTTTTTTTTTTAGTTTCATTATCACCTTTTATTATCAGTATCTTTATAAATCCAGCAGTGTTTTGAACAGTAAATCACAAAATTGAACACCTGTTAGGGAACATCTGAGAATGATAACATCAGCAAATTACATGCTGCAACATATTACTATGATAAAACCCAAAAACCAAACCCATTGCTATCGAGTCGATTCCAACTCATAGTGACCCTATAGGACAGAGTAGAACTGCCCCATAGGGTTTCCAAGGAGCACGTGGTGGATTCGAACTGCTGACCTTTTGGTTAGCAGCTAAACCACTACGCCACCAGAGTTTCCATTACTACTGCAAGATGTACAAAAAAAGAAAGGGGTGGGGGGAAAGGACAGTCATAAGTGCAGTTTGTCATAACTCGAATACATGGTAACCCAGGGACTACCTGTATATAAAAACCCAAAACCGTCAAAAAATATACTTACTATGAAAAACTTTAGATGCATTCTCTTTAAGATTAGGAACAAGACAAGGATGGCCACAATCACTGCTACTCTTTTACATAGTTCCTAAGGTTTGGAACAATATAAAAAGAAAAGAAAAACAAGTATAAGGATTGGAAAAGAAAATTAAAAACGATCACTTTTTCCCACTGATAATACACATTTATTTTAAAAAAATCAGAATCAACGGACACACTATCAGAAGTAAAAAGATATTCCATGAGTTTGCAAGATCTAAGCTTACCTTACAAAATCAAGAGTATTCATGTAAACCAGCAAAACTCATCTGTATTGGTTACCTGTTGCTGCATAACAAATTACCCCCAAAACATAGTGACTTAAAATAACAAATATTTATTATCTCGCAGTGTTTGTGGGTCAGGAATCTGGACTTGGCTTAGCTGGGTGACTTGGGCTCAGTCAAAGTGTTTGCTAGGGTGCAGTTATATCAAGGCTTGACTCAGGGGTGATCTGCTTTCAAGCTCACTGAAATGGCTGTTGTCAGTCTTCAAGTTGTTGCTAGCTTTTGCCTGAAGACATCAATTCCTCACCTTGTGGTCCTCTCCATAGGGTTACTCACAACATGGAGGTATGCGTCCCCCCAACCCCGCCCCCAGGACTGGGAGAGGCGAGGCGGGGTGGGGTGAGGCAGAGTCAAAATGGAAGCTACAGTCTTTTTGTAACCTAACCTTGGAAATGCTTTCCCATCACTTCTGCTGTATTCTATTAGTTAGAAGTGAATCAATAAGTCCAGCCCACACTCGAGGGGAGGGAATTACACGAGTACTAGGAGGTGGGGATAATTGGGACCATCTTAGAGGCTGCCTACTACAGCATCTAAAAACACAACAGAAAATAGGATTCCATTTACAATTACAACAGAATTACAAGCTATAGAACAATTACCTAAGAAAGAATGCATCAGACCTTCCTGAAGAAAAGGTTTAAAGTTCATAAAGAAGACATGAAAAACTGTTCATGGATGGAGTAAAACTTTGTAAAGATAACAATTCCCCCAAGTTAGTGCAATTGAAGTTAACAGTCCAGCAGAACTTCTTAGGAATGCGTCTTAGTCATCTAGTGCTGCTGTAACAGATATATCACAAGTGGATGGCTTTAACAAAGAGAAGTTTATTCTCTCACAGTCTGGTAGGCTACAAGTCCAAATTCAGGTCATCAGCTCCAGGGGAAGGCTTTCTCTGTCGGCTCTGGAGGAAGGTCCATGTCATCAACCTTCCCTTGGTCCGGGAACTTCTCTGCACAGGAACCTCAGGTCCAAAGGACACACTCGGCTCCTGGCACTGCTTTCTTGATGGTATGAGGTTCTCATGTGTCTCTGCTCACTTCTCTCTTTTATATCTCAAAAGAGATTTGCTTAAGACACTGTCTAATCTTGTATAGCTCATCAGTATAACTGCTGCTAATCCATCTTATCAGATCATAGTGATTGAATTTACAACACATGAGGAAATCACATCAGATTACAAAACGATATGCAATTATACAATACTAGGAATCATGACCCAGCCAAGGTGACAGATATTTTTGTGGGACACAATTCAATCCATCAAAGAATCTGATAAAATTTTTTCTAAAATTTATATGGGAGAATAAGTATTCCCAAATAACTAAATCAAGTTTGAAAATGAAGAGCAAAGAGGAAGAATTTTGCCATACCAATTATCAAGACATGCTACAAAGCCATAATTATGAAAACTGTGTTGCCCTAGTACCATAATAGATAAATAAATCAATGAAAAAGAAATAAGAGCCCAGAAAAAGGTCCAACTATATGTAAAAACTTGATATATGATAGATATGCCATTGCAATTCTGTGGGGGAAAAGATGGATTGTGTTGGAAAAACTGGCTCATGTATGGAGAAAAATAAAGATGGACTCCTACCTTATATCACAAACAAAAGTGAAGTCCAGAAGGATTAAAACCTAAATATGAAATCCATGACTGGAAGGGAGAAGATATATTTTTTAAAGTTAACTTTTGGTGAAAATATACACAGTAAAACCCACTCCCATTCCACAGTTTCTAGACTTAATAATCAGTGACGTTGGTTACATTCTTCACATTGTGTCAACAGTCTCCTTATTTCTGTTCTAGTTGTTTCACTTTTATTTACTTACTCTCCCTGCCCTTCAACCTTCTTATCTATGCTTTAAAATAGCTGTTGACTCTTTGGTCTTATGCAGATAATTTTTTTTAAACAAACACAATAGTCAAGGGTGACAATCTTTACTCTTTGGGCTAAACTACTACTTAGTTTAAAGGTGACTTGAGAGGATAGCTTCAATTCAAGGATTGAAGAGTGTCTTAGTCATCTAGTGCTGCTGTAACAGAAACACCACAAGTGGATGGCTTTAACAAAGAGAAGTTTATTCTCTCACAGTCCAGTAGGCTACAAGTCCAAATTCAGGGCATCAGCTCCAGGGGAACACTTTCTCTGTCAACTCTGGAGGAAGGTCCATGTCATCAATCTTCCCTTGGTTTGGGAGCTTCTCTGTGCAGGAACCTCAGATCCAAAGGACACACTTTGCTCCCAGCACTGCTTTCTTGGTGGTATAAGCTTCCCTCATCTCTCTACTCGCTTCTCTCTTTTATATCTCAAAAGAGATTGGCTTAAGACGCTACCTAATCTTGTAGAGTTCATCAATATAACAGCCGTTAATCCATCTTATTACATGACAGTGATAGAGTTTACAACACATAAGAAAATCACATCAGATTACAAAATGGTAAACAATAAAAAAAATAATGGAAATCATGACCTAGCCAAGCTGACAGATATTTTGCGGAGACACAATTCAATCCATGACAAAGAGCAGCTCAGGGCCAAAGTCTGGGGTACTCCTCCAGCCTCAATAGATCCAGTAAGTCTGGATTCATTAAGAATTTGAAGTTCTGTTCCACATTTTTCTCCCTTTTTATCAGAATTCATCTACTGTGTTCTTGATCAGAACATTCAGTAGTGGTAGCCAGGCACAATCTAGTTCTTCTAGTCTCAACTTAGAGAAGGCAGTGGTTCATGTAGACAATTACTCCTGTAGTCCAGTTCTTTCTCCGATTCTTGGGTTTCCTTCTTTCTCTTTTGTTCCAGACAAATGAAAATCAATAGTTGTATCTTAGATGGCCACTTGTAAGCTTTTAAGACCCCAGACACTACTCACCACCTGGGAGGTAAAATATAAACTTTAAGAACTATATATGCCAATAGACTGGATTGCAGGGAAGATATTTGTAATGTCTAAAAGCAACAAGAGCTTAATATCTAGAATATAAAGTACAAGGAAACTCAGCAAATCAACATGAAAGAGACAAGAAATCCAATTTAAAAATAGGCATGGTTTAGGAACAGAACATGTACAAAAGGGAAAGCCTGAATGCCTGGCAACTATATGACAAAGCAAGATATCAGAAAAGGGAAAATTAATAAACAATGAGATATGACTTTATATCCATGTTGTTGTTGTTAGGTGCCATTAAGTTGATTCCCACTCATAGCCACCTCATGTACAACAAAATGAAACACTGCCCAGTGTTGCGCCATCCTCGCAGTCATTGTTATGCTTGAGCCCATTGTTGCAGCTACTGTGTCAATCCATCTCGTTGAACGTCTTTCTTTTTCACTGACCCTCTACTTTACCAAGCATGATGTTCTTCTCCAGGGACTGGTCCCTCCTGATAACATGTCCAAAGTATGTAAGACGAAGTCTCGCCATCCTTGCTTCTAAGGAGCATTCTGGCTATACTTCGTTCAAGACAGATTTGTTCATTCTTCTGGAAGTCGATGGTATATTCAATATTCTTCACTAACACCATAATTCAAAGGCATCAATTCTTCTTCGGTCTTCCTTATTCATTGACCAGCTTTCACCTGCATATGAGGTGGCTGAAAACACCATGGCTTGGGTAAGGCGCACCTTAGTCCTTAAAGTGACATCTTTGCTGTTTAACACGTTAAAGAGATCTTTTGCAGCAGATTTGCATAGGGCTATGTGTCGTTTGATTTCTTTTTTTTTTTTTTTTCTTTTTTCTTTTTTATATTTTATTGTACTTCAGGTAAAGGCTTACAGAACAAAGTTTCTCACGAAACAGTACTACACATGTTGATTTATGACATTGGTTAACAACCCCACAACATATTAACCCTCTAAATTCTCAACCTTATTTTTTTTTTTTTGGTGAAAATACACATAGCCAAAGGTAAACCGTTTCAAAAATTTCTACATACACAGTTCAGTGACATTGACTACGCTCTTCCAATTGTGCTGTTATTCTCACTTAAGATGAAGGCTTACAGAACAAAATAGTTTCTTATTTAACAGTAACTACAAACGTTGCCCTATGACAATGGTTAACAATCTCACAACACATCAACAATATCCTTACTCAACCTTGGATTCCCTATTACCAGCTTCCTTGTCCCCTTCTGCCTTCTGGCCCTTGTCACTGGACTCCTGTACCTCGTTAGTCTTATTTGGTTTTATGGGGCTGTCCACTCCCAGTCTGAACAGTGAACCTCGGAGGTGACTTCACCACTGAGCTAAAAGGGTGTCTGGGGGCCATACTCTGGAGGTTTCTCCAGTCTCCTTTAGGCCAGTAAATCTGGTCTTTTTTTTTTTGTGAGTTAGAATTATGCTCTACATCCTTCTCCAGCTCTGTCCAGAACCCTCTGTTGTGATCCTGGTCAGAACAGTCAGTGGTGGTAGCCGGGCACCATCTAGCTGTACTGGACTCAGTCCGGTGGAGGCGTTGGTAGCTGTGGACAATTAGTCCTTTTGACTAATCTTTTCCTTGTATCCTGTTCTCTTCATTCTCCCTTGCTCCCAAAGGGATGAGACCAGTGGAGTATCTTAGATGGTTGCTCACAGGCTTTTAAGACCCCAGACACTACTCACCAAGGTAGAATGTAGAGCATTGTCTTTATAAGCTGTGTCATGCCAGTTGAGCTAGATGTTCCCCGATACCATGGTCCCCACAGCCCTCCGCCCAGCAATTCAGTCCCTCAGGGAGTTTGGATTTGTCTATGGGGCTTCCATGACTTTTCCTTGTACAGGTTGTGCTAGTTTCCCCAGTATTGTGTACTGTCTCACCCTTCACCCAAGATACCACTTATCTATTGCCTGTTTAGTATTTCCCCCCCACCCCACCCATCCCTGGTAACCAACAAAGATTGTTACATTTTGCGTGTGAACATTTTCATGGGTTTTTACGATAGAGGTCTCATACAATATTTGTCCTTTTGTGGTTGACTTATTTCACTCAGCATAATGTCCTCCAGTTTCATCCATGTTATGAGATGCTTCACAGATTCATTGTTGTTCTTTCTCATTGCATAGTACTCCATTGTGTGTATGTACCATAGTTTGTTTATCCATTCATCTGTTGATGGGCATCTAGGTTGTTTCCATCGTTTTGCTATTGTGAGCAATGCTGCCATGAACATAGGTGTGCATATGTCTATTCGAGTGAGGACTCTTATTTCTCTAGGATATATTCCTTGGAGTGGGATTGCCGGATTGAATGGTATGTCTATTTCTAGCTTTCTGAGGAAGCGCCATATCATTTTCCAAAATGGTTGTATCATTTTGCATTCCCACCAGCAGTGCATAAGAGTTCCCATCTCCCCGCAGCACCTCCAACATGTTATTTCCAGTGTTTTTGATTCATGCCAGTAATGCCGGGGTGAGATGTTATCTCATTGTGGTTTCAATTTGCATTTCACTAATGGCTAGTGATCGCGAGCATTTCCTCATGTGTCTGTTGGCCATTTGAATGTCTTCTTTGGTGAAGTATCTGTTCATTTCCTTTGCCCGTTTTTTGATAGGATTGTTTGTCTTTTTGTTGTAGAGGTGTTGGATTTTCTTGTAGATTATGGAGATTAGACCTTTGTCTGACTTGTACTGTCCAAAATTGTTTCCCAGTCTGTAGGTTCTCTTTTTGCTCTTTTGGTGAAGTCTTTTTTTTTTTTTTTTTTTTAATATATATTTTATTGTACTTCAGGTGAAAGCTTACAGAGCAAATAGTTTCTCATGAAATAGTAGTACACATGTTGTTTTTTGACATTGGTTAACAACCCCACAACGTATTAAGCCTCTAAATTCTCAACCTTTTTTTTTGATGAAAATTACAGATGGCCAAAGATACACCGTTTCAAAAATTTCTACATACACAGTTCAGTGACATTGACTACGCTCTTCCAATTGTGCTGTTATTCTCACTTAAGATGAAGGCTTACAGAAAAAATAGTTTTTCATTTAACAATTACTACACATGTTGCCCTATGACAATGGTTAACAATCTCACAGCACATCAAGAATATCCTTACTCCACCTTGTATTCCCTATCACCAGGGGGCTTCCTTGTCCCCTTCTGTCTTCTGGACCTTGTCAGTGGACTATTGTACCTCTTTAGTCTCATTTGTTTATTTATTTATTTATTTATTTATTTATTTTTATTTTATTTAAACACCATTTCAAAACTTTTTACTTACACATTTAAGTGATATTGACTATGCTCTTCCAATTGTGCTGCCATTCTCGCCCAAGATGAAGGCTTACAGGACAAAACAGCCTCCCATTTAATAGTTACTACAAATGTTGCCCTATAGCAGTGGTCAACAATCTCACAATACATCGACAGTGTCCTTATTCAATTTGTGTTCCTTATCATCAGTTTCCTACTCTCCCTCTGCCTTCTGGCCCTTGTCACCGGACTCCTGTACATCGTTAGTCCCATTTAGTTTTACTGGGGTGTCCATTCCCAGGCTTAACATCGAACCTTGAAGGTAACTTCCCCTCTGAGCTGAAAGGGTGTCTGGGGGCCACACTCTCGAGGTTTCTCTAGTATTCTTTAGGCCAGTATATCTGGTCTTCTTTTTTTTTTTTTGGGGGGGGAGTTAAAATTATACTCTACATCCTACTCCAGCTCTGCCCAGAACCCTCTGTTGTGATCCTGGTCAGAGGAGTCATTGGTGGTAGCCGGGCACCATCCAGCTGTACTGGACTCAGTCCCGTGGAGGCCTTGGTAGCTGTGGACCATTAGTCCTGCGGACTAATCTTTTCCTTGTATCCTGTTCTCTTCGTTCTCCCTTGTTCCCGAAGGGATGAGATCAGTGGAGTATCTTAGATGGCCGCTCATAGGCTTTTAAGACCCCAGACACTACTCACCAAGGTAGAATGTAGAGCATTATCTTTATAAGTAGTGTCATGCCAATTGAGCTAGATGTTCCCCGAGATCATGGTCCCCAGAGCCCTCCGTCCAACCACTCAGTCCCTCGGGGGGTTTGGATGTGTCTATAGGGCCTCCATGACCTTTCCTTGTGCAGGTTGTGTTAGTTTCCCCTGTACTATGTACTATCTCATCTCTCACCCAAGTTACCACTTACCTATTACCTATTTAGTATTCCCCCCACCCCTCCCATCCCTGGTAACCAACAAGGATTGTTACATTTTGCATGTGAATTTTTTCATGGGTTTTTACTATAGAGGTCTCATACAATATTTGTCCTTTTGTGATTGACTTATTTCACTCAGCATGATGTCCTCCAGTTTCCTCCATGTTATGAGATGGTTCACCGATTCATTGTTCTTTCTCATTGCATAGTACTCCATTGTGTGTATGTACCATAGTTTGTGTATCCATTCGTCTGTTGATGGACATCGAGGTTGTTTCCATCGTTTTGCTATTGTGAATAATGCTGCCATGAACATAGGTGTGCATATGTCTATTCGAGTGATGACTCTTATTTCTCTAGGATATATTCCTAGGAGTGGGATTGCTGGATCGAATGGTACGTCTATTTCTAGCTTTCTGAGGAAACGCCATATCATTTTCCAAAATGGCTGTATCATTTTGCATTCCCACCAGCAGTGTATAAGAGTTCCCGTCTCCCCGCAGCCCCTCCAACATTTGTTATTTCCAGTGTTTTTGATTCGTGCCAGTAATGCCGGGGTGAGATGGTATCTCATTGTGGTTTTAATTTGCATTTCTCTAATGGCTAGTGATCGCGAGCATTTCCTCATGTGTCTGTTGGCCATTTGAATGTCTTCCTTGGTGAAGTGTCTGTTCATTTCCTTTGCCCATTTTTTGATAGGATTGGTTGTCTTTTTGTTGTAGAGGTGTTGGATTTTCTTGTAGATTATGGAGATTAGACCTTTGTCTGACTTGTACTGTCCAAAAATTTTTTCCCAGTCTGTAGGTTCTCTTTTAACTCTTTTGGTGAAATCTTTTGAAGAGCATAGATGTTTGATTTTTAGAAGATCCCAATTATCTAGTTTATCTCTTGGGTTTTTTGTGTTGATGTTTATGGTTTGTATCCTGTTAATGCCATGTATTAAGGTCTGAAGTGTTGGTCCTATTTTTTCTTCTATGAATTTTATAGTTTGAGGCTTTATATTCAGGTCTTTGATCCATTTTGAAGTAGTTTTTGTATATGGTGTGAGGTATGGGTCCTGTTTCATTTTTCTACAAATGGATATCCAGTTTTGCCAGCACCATTTGTTAAAAAGACTGTCTTTTCCCCATTTGATGTATTTTGGGCCCTTGTCAAAAATCAGGTGACCGTAGGTGGATGGATTTACATCTGAGTTCTCAATTCTGTTCCATTGGTCAATGTCTCTGTTGTTGTACCAGTACCAGGCTGTTTTGAGTACTGTAGCTCTATAGTAGGTTCTCAAGTCAGGTAGTGTGAGTCCTCCAACTTTATTCTTCTTCTTCAGTAGTGCTTTACTTATTCGGGGTTTCTTCCCTTTCCATATAAAGTTAATAATTAGTTTTTCCATCTCTTTGAAGAATGTTGTTGGTATTTGTATCGGAATTGCATTGTATTTGTAAATTGCTTTAGGTAGAATTGCCATTTTCACAATGTTGAGTCTGCCTATCCATGAGCATGGTATGTTTTTCCATTTATGTAGATCCCTTTGGGTTTCATGCAGCAGTGTTTTGTAGTTTTCTTTGTATAGGTCTTTTATATTCCTGGTCAGAATTATTCCTAAGTATTTTATCTTTTTAGGGGCTATTGAAAATGGTATTGATTTCCTGATCTCCTTTTCATCGTTCTCTTTACTGGTGTATAGGAATCCAACTGATTTTTGAATGTTTATCTTGTATCCTGCTACTCTGCTGAATCTTTCTATTAGTTCCAGTAAATTTCTCGTGGAGTCTTTAGGGTTTTCTATGTATAGTATCATATCATCTGCAAACAGGGAGAGTTTAACTTCTTCATTACCAATTTGGATGCCCTTTATTTCTTTCTCTTGCCTTACTGCTCTAGCGAGAACTTCCAGCACAATGTTAAATAGGAGTGGTGATAAAGGGCATCCTTGTCTTGTTCCTGTTTTCAGGGGGAATGTTTTCAGCCTTTCTCCATTAAGAATGATGTTGGCTGTTGGTTTTGCATAGATGCCCTTTATGATGTTGAGAAATTTCCCTTCTATACCTATTTTATTGAGAGCTTTTATCAGGAATGGGTGTTGGACTTTGTCAAATGCCTTTTCTGCATCAATTGAGATAATCATGTGATTTTTTTCTTTCCTTTTATTTATGTGGTGGATTACGTTGATGGATTTTCTAATGTTAAACCATCCTTGCATACCTGGTATGAATCCTACTTGGTCGTGGTGTATTATTTTTTTGATATGATACTGAATTCTATTGGCTAAAATTTTGTTCAGAATTTTTGCATCTATATTCATGAGAGATATTGGTCTGTAATTTTCTTTTTTTGTGATGTCTTTGCCTGGTTTTGGTATCAGCGTTATGCTGGCTTCATAGAATGAATTTGGAAGTGTTGCTTCCTCTTCTATGCTCTGAAATAACTTGAGTAGAACTGGTACGAGCTCTTCTGTAAATGTTTTGTAGAATTCTCCAGTGAAGCCATCTGGGCCAGGGCTTTTTTTGGTTGGGAGTTTTTTTTATTACCTTTTCAATCTCTTCTCTTGTTATGGGTCTGTTCAGATTTTCAATATCACTTTGTTGTAGTTTGGGTAGGCCGTATGTTTCTAGAAATTTATCCATTTCCTCTAGGTTTTCAAATTTGTTGGAATATAGTTTTTCATAATATTCTGTTATAATCCTTTTTATTTCAGTTGGGTCTGTTGTAATGTCCCCCATTTCATTTCTTATTTGGGTTATTTGTGCCCTCTGCTGTTTTTCTTTTGTCAGTCTGGCCAGTGGTTTGTCGATTTTGTTGATTCTTTCAAAGAACCAACTTTTGGTTTTGTTGATTCTTTCTATTGTTTTTCTGTTCTCTATTTCATTGATTTCTGCTCTGATCTTTACTATTTCCTTTCTTCCAGTGGTTGTAGGCTTTTTTTGTTGTTCTCTTTCTATTTGTTTGAGTTCTGTAGTTAATGTTTTGATTTTGTCCCTTTCTTCTTTTTTGATATGTGCATCTATTGCTATAAATTGTCCTCTGAGGACTGCCTTTGCTGTGTCCCAAAGGTTTTGGTATGATGTGTTTTCATTTTCATTTGATTCTAGGAATTTTTTAATTCCATCTCTGATTTCTTCTATTACCCATTGATGTGTAAGCAGATTATTATTCAGTTTCCATGTGTTTGATTTTTTTTCCTTGCTCTTTCTAGTGTTAATTTCTACCTTGATGGCATTGTGGTCAGAGAAGATACTGTGAATTATCTCAGCATTTTGGATCTTGTTGAGGATTGCTCTGTGGCCTAAGATGTGGTCTATTCTGGAGAACATTCCATGTGCATTGGAAAAGAATGTGTACTTTGCAGCGGTTGGATGGAGTGTTCTATATATGTCTATGAGGTCCAGTTGGCTGATTGTGTCCTTTAGGTCTTCTGTATCTTTGCTAAGTTTCTTTTTAGTTGTTCTGTCCTTTACTGAGAGTGGTGTGTTGAAGTCTCCTACTATTATTGTGGAACTGTCAATTTCTCTTTTCAGTGCTGTTAGAGTTTTTTTTTATGTATTTTGGAGCCCTGTCATTGGGTGCATAGATATTTATTATGGTTATGTCTTCATGATGGATCATCCCCTTAATCATTATATAGTGTCCTTCTTTGTCTTTTATGGTAGATTTTGTTTTAAAGTCTATTTTATCTGAGATTAGAATTGCCACTCCTGCTCTTTTTTGATAGTTGTTAGCTTGATATATTTTTTTCCAACCTTTGATTTTTAATAAATTGACATCTTTGTTTCTAAGATGTGTCTCTTGTAGACAGCAAATAGATGGATCCTGTTTTCTTATCCATTCTGCCACTCTCCGTCACTTTATGGGTGCATTGAGTCCATTTACGTTCAGTGTAATTATTGATAGATGTGAGTTTGTTGCTGTCATTTTGTAGTGCTTTTTTTTGTGATGCTGAAGTTTTCTTTGTTCTTCTTACTCTCTTGTGCTGAGTTCCTTTTGTTTGTGGATTTTGTGTTCATTTCTTTTGTTTTTGTAGGTTTTGTTTTTGTTGAGACTTTATGTTTTTCGTCTTTATTTTTATGAGTTGGTTTGTTAACTTTTTTTGTGGTTACCATGAATTTTACCCTTATCTTTATAATTTTGAAGCAGTCTACCGTTACTTGGTATCGCCTTACCTTCTTCTCCTTTAGAAGGTTCTATACCTATGCCGTTTGTTCCCTCTTTCATTGTTTTGATGTTGTTGTCATCCTTTGATTGATTTCTCTGATTCCCTGTTGTATATCTTTTGTTTTTGGAAAGTCGTCTGTAGTTCAGTTCCTAGAATGGTATCTGGTTCATGTGAACCTGCATCCTAGGTCCTAGGTCCTGCCTGAGGGCTTAAGCTGTTTGTCCTCAGATCGAAGAACTCCCTTTAATAATTCTTGTAAGTTTGGTTTGACTTTTGCATATTCCTTTAGTTTCTGTTTATCTGGAAATGACCTGATTTCACCATCAAATCTGAATGAGAGTTTTGCAGGATATATTATTCTTGGCTGACAATTTTTTTCTTTCAAGATTTTATATATGTCATCCCATTGCCTTCTTGCCTGCATGGTTTCTGCTGAATAATCTGAGCTTAGTCTTATTGTTTCTCCTCTGTATGTGACTTCTTGTTTTTCCTGAGCTGCTCTCAGGATTCTTTGTTTGTCTTTAGTTTTAGCAAGTGTGAATATGATATGTCTTGGTGATTTTCTTTTGGGGTCTATTCTATATGGGGTTCGTTGAGCTTCTTGGATGACCAGCTTTTCATCTTTCATGATATTGGGAAAGTTTTCTGTCAGCAGTTCCTCAATGATCCTCTCTGTGTTTTCTGTTTTCTTCCCCTGTTCTGGTATGCCAATCACTCGTAAGTTTTTGCTTTTAATTGTGTCCCACATAACTCTCAGGGTCTCTTCATTTTTCTTTGTTCTTTTTTCTGAGTTTTCCTGAAACAGAGTTGTATCCAAGTGTTTGTCTTCAGTTCCACTGATCCTGTCTTCCATGGTTTCAAATCTACTTCTCAGCCCTT
Source organism: Dugong dugon (assembly GCA_030035585.1). Taxonomy (NCBI): domain Eukaryota; kingdom Metazoa; phylum Chordata; class Mammalia; order Sirenia; family Dugongidae; genus Dugong; species Dugong dugon. The sequence continues at coordinate 172,669,847 of CM057462.1, forward strand.
CTATGACACCATCCATTTCTGAAATCTTGTTGTTTCTCTTTTGGATTTCTAACTGTTGTTTTTGTATAATTTCGAGTTGTGAATTTATTTTGGCATTTTGTTCTTGCATCATCTTCCTGAATTCTTCCCATTTTTTGTCTGTATTTTCCATAAATTTGTCTATTTTTTCCTCATGTTTGTCAGCTTTTTGCCTCAGTTCTTGGAAAATTCCGAGTATTAGTGATTTGAGTTCCGTATCAGGTACTTCTAGTGCATTTTCTTCCACAGGAGAGTTATCTGGTGTTTTAATTTGGACGCCTATTGGAGCCATCTTGTCTTGTTTTTGTAAATGTTTTGATATCGTTTGCTGTTTTCGGGGCATTCAGTAGATATTTCTCTCGTTTATTGATTGTAGATTTTTTTTTTTTTTTTCATTCTTGTGGTACAGCTGGGCAGATCTAGTTGAGGAGGAGCCACTGGGATGGGTTGCTTGTGGCACTCACCGCAGCCACCAGGACGGTCGGTAGTCAGTGCTGGGCAGGTTCCAATAGGGCGTGCCTGCACCGCTTGGTGATGTGATGTCTAGTGCACGGTGCAGGTAGGTAGGGTGCAGCGGGAAGATGGTTATGTGTGAAGCTAAGCTGGATATGGGAGAGAGGAGAGAGGAGGAGGAGCAAAAAGCGTACAAACATAAAAGAATGCTAGGGGAGTTTGTCGTTGGAATGTACAGATGAGAGACTATGGGATGGAGGAAACCAGAAGGGGGAAGAGAAAGAAAAGGAAAGAATGACCAAATGAAAATCAGAAAAGTTAAAAAACTGCAAAGTTCCCAGGGATCGCATCGATGCAGCTATGAGGTCTGGGGGAGTCGGTCTCAATTTTCACAGCTCAGCCTGGCCAGAAGGTACAGAGGCATACATCGCCTGGTATTCAGGGATCAGAAAGAGAAGGAAGAGACAGAGGGACAAGAAATTAAGCAATGAAGAAAGACAAAAGAGAAAAAGAGGTAAAATATGACAAAACTAATCAAAAAAGGAAGAAAAATAAAATTGAGAAAAAAAAAAAAAAAAGGGCAACACCAGCAGTCAGTGCCTACAAATGGGACCCAGAGAGCCCCCACTCAGGGGCGCGAATTCCAAGAAGCCGATAGTCTCGGGGTTAAGTGACCGTGGCCACGGGAAGCAGAGGGGCCAACGAACAAAGGCCCCAGGATCCCACCCGCGCGGGAGCCCAGACCTGGAAACAGCCACACGCCCGAACGCAGCCCTACAGCCCCGCAGGAGAGAGCAGAGACGGCCCTCGGAACCAGGCACCCAGGCAAAAGGAGGGGGAGGCGGCAGAAAAAGGTCCGCTAGGTGCCAGCAAACGGCTCCCAGAAAGCCCCCAGCCCGGGCGCGCGGAACCCAAGCACCGGCGCCCCCCCGCCCAGGGACCCCGGCCACGGAAAGCAGAGGGGTGAACGAACAAAGGCCCCGGGATCCCACCCACGCGGGAGCCCAGACCCAGAAACAGCCACACGCCCGCACGCAGCTCCACAGCCCCGCAGGAGAGAGCAGAGACAGCACCCGGACCCAGGCACCCAGGCAAAAGGAGGGGGAGGCGGCAGAAAAAGGTCCGCTAGGTGCCAGCAAACGGCTCCCAGAAAGCCCCCAGCCCGGGCGCGCGGAACCCAAGCACCAGCGCCCCCCCACCCAGGGACCCCGGCCACGGAAAGCAGAGGGGCGAACGAACAAAGGCCCTGGGATCCCACCCACGCGGGAGCCCAGACCCAGAAACAGCCACACGCCCGCACGCAGCCCTACAGCCCCGCAGGAGAGAGCAGAGACGGCACTCGGAACCAGGCACCCAGGCAAAAGGAGGGGGAGGCGGCAGAGAAAGGTTCGCTAGCTGCCAGCAAACGGCTCCCAGAAAGCCACCAGCCCAGGCGCGCGGAATCCAAGCACCAGCACCCCCCAGCCCAGAGACCGTGGCCACGGAAAGCAGGGGATCCCCAGCTGAGGCGGAGAGGGGTGGGTGGTGGGAGAGCGCGCACCGCAGTTTACCGGTCGTTCTGTCTCCGACCAGATGCTCTGCAAGGCTGCTCTCCCGTTTGCTGGTCTCCGATAGGAATCCAAGATGGTGGATCCGCGCTGCGTTAGCTGGTAAGGAATCTCTGCCTGAGTCTCTCCTCGCTCTCCGTTCTCTTTTAGTATTCTCACTCCGTTTGGTGTTTGGCTGAGTTCTTTATCTCTTCATTTGGTGTTCTAGGGTTTCAGGATTGTTGATTCTCTGTTAGGCTTAGTTTTTCGGATCTTTGCTGTGGAGGGACGGCGTGGTGTTTCTGCCTAGAGCGCCATCTTGCCCCTCTCCGAGTTTTCTTGGTGAAGTCTTTTGAAGAGCATAGGTGTTTGATTTTTAGAAGATCCCAGTTATCTAGCTTATCTGTTGAGTTTTGGGCATTGATGGTTTTGGTTTGTATCCTGTTAATGCCATGTATTAAGGCCTGAAGTGTTGGTCCTATTTTTTCTTCTATGAACTTTATAGTTCTAGGCTTTATATTCAGGTCTTTGATCCATTTTGAAGTAGTTTTTGTATCGGTGTGAGGTATGGGTTCTGTTTCATTTTTTTGCAAATGGATATCCAGTTTTGCCAGCACCATTTGTTAAAAAGACTGTCTTTTCCCCATTTGATGGACTTTGGGCCCTTGTCAAAGATCAGGTGACCGTAGGTGGATGGATTTACATCTGGGTTCTCAATTCTGTTCCATTGGTCAATGTATCTGTCGTTGTACCACTACCAGGCTGTTTTGACTACTGTAGCTGTATACTAGGTTCCGAAGTCAGGTAGTGTGAGTCCTCCAACTTTATTCTTCTTCCTCAGTAGTGCTTTACTTATTCGGGGCTTCTTCCCTTTCCATATAAAGTTAATGATTAGTTTTTCTGTCTCTTTGAAGAATGTTGTTGGTATTTGGATGGGGATTGCGTTGTATTTGTAAATTGCTTTGGGTAGAATTGACATTTTCACAATGTTGAGTCTGCCTATCCATGAGCATGGTATGTTTTTCCATTTATGTAGATCCCTTTGGTTTCATGCAATAGTGTGTTGTAGTTTTCTTTGTATAGGTCTTTTACATCTCTGGTCAGATTTATTCCTAAGTATTTTATCTTTTTAGGGGCTATTGAAAATGGTATTGTTTTCCTGATTTCCTTTTCATCATTCTCCTTACTGGTGTATAGGAATCCAACCAATTTTTGAAAGTTTATCTTGTATCCTGCTACTCTGCTGAATCTTTCTATTAGTTCCAGTAGATTTCTCATGGAGTCTTTAGGGTTTTCTATGTATAGTATCGTATCATCTGCAAACAGGGACATTTTAACTTCTTCATTACCAATTTGGATGCCCTTTATTTCTTTTTCTTGCCTTATTGCTCTAGCTAGAACTTCCAGCACAATGTTAAATAGGAGTGGTGATAAAGGGCATCCTTGTCTTTTTCCTGTTTTCAAGGGGAATGTTTTCAGCCTCTCTCCATTAAGAATGATGTTGGCCGTTGGTTTTGCATAGATGCCCTTTATTATGTTGAGAAATTTCCCTTCTAGACCTATTTTATTGAGAGTTTTTATCAGGAATGGGTGTTGGAATTTGTCAAATGCCTTTTCTGCATCAATTGAGATGATCATGTCATTCTTTTCTTTCCTTTTATTTATGTGGTGGATTACGTTGATTGATTTTCTAATGTTGAACCATCCTTGCATACCTGGTATGAATCCTACTTGGTCGTGGTGTATTATTTTTTTGATGTGATGCTGAATTCTATTGGCTAGAATTTTGTTCAGAATTTTTACATCTATATTCATGAGAGATATTGGTCTGTAATTTTCTTTTTTTGTGACGTCTTTGCCTGGTTTTGGTATCAGTGTTATGCTGGCTTCATAGTATGAATTTGGAAGTGTTGCTTCCTCTTCTGTGCTCTGAAATAGCTTGAGTAGTACTGGTACAAACCCTTCTGTAAATTTTTTGTAGAATTCTCCAGCGAAGCCATCTGGGCCAGGGCTTTTTTTGGTTGGGAGTTTTTTTATTACCTTTTCAATCTCTTCTCCTGTTATGGGTCTGTTCAGATTTTCAACATCACTTTGTTGTAGTTTGGGTAGGCTGTGTGTTTCTAGAAATTTATCCATTTTCTCTAGGTTTTCAAATTTGTTGGAGTATAGTTTTTCATAATATTCTGTTATAATCCTTTTTATTTCAGTTGGGTCTGTTGTAATGTCCCCATTTCATTTCTTATTTGGGTATTTGTGTCCTCTCTTGTTTCTCTTCTGTCAGTCTGGCCAGTGGTTTGTCGATTTTGTTGATTCTTTCAAAGAACCAACTTTTGGTTTTGTTGATTCTTTCTATTGTTTTTCTGTTCTCTATTTCATTTATTTCTGCTCTGATCTTTACTATTTCTTTTCTTCCGGTGGTTGTGGGCTTTTTTTGCTGTTCTCTTTCTATTTGTTTGAGTTCTGTAGTTAATGTGTTGATTTTGTCCCTTTCTTCTTTTTTGATATGTGCATCTATTGCTATAAATTGTCCTCTGAGGACTGCCTTTGCTGTGTCCCAAAGGTTTTGGTATGATGTGTTTTAATTCTCACTGGATTCTAGGATTTTTTTGATTCCATCTCTGATTTCTTCTATTACCCACTGATGTGTAAGCAGGGTATTATTCAGTTTCCATGTAGTTGATTTTTTTTCCTTGCTCTTTCTATTGTTAATTTCTACCTTGATGGCATTGTGGTCAGAGAAGATACTTTGAATTATCTCAACGTTTTGGATCTTGTTGAGGATTGCTCTGTGGTCTAAGATGTGGTCTATTCTGGAGAACTTTCCATGTGCATTGGAAAAGAATGTGTACTTTGCAGAGGTTGGATGGAGTGTTCTGTATATGTCTATGAGGTCAAGTTGGCTGATTGTGCCCTTTAGGTCTTCTGTATCTTTGCTCAGTTTCTTCTTGGTTGTTCTGTCCTTTACTGAGAGTGGTGTGTTGAAGCCTCCTACTATTATTGTGGAACTGTCAATGTCTCTTTTCAGTGTTGTTAGAGTTTGTTTTATGTATTTTGGAGCCCTGTCATTGGGTGCGTAGATGTTTATTATGGTTATGTCTTCATGATGGATCATCCCCTTAATCATTATATAGTGTCCTTCTTTGTCTTTTATGGTAGATTTTTTTTTAAAGTCTATTTTATCTGAGATTAGAATTGCCACTCCTGCTCTTTTTTGGTAGTTGTTAGCTTGATATATTTTTTTCCAACCTTTGACTTTTAATAAATTCACATCTTTGTTTCTAAGGTGTGTCTCTTGTAGACAGCATATTGATGGATCCTGTTTTCTTATCCATTCTGTGACTCTCCATCTCTTTATGAGTGCATTGAGTCCATTTACATTCAGTGTAATTATTGATAGATGTGAGTTTATTGCTGTCATTTTGTAGTGCTTTTTTTTGTGGTGCTGAAGTTTTCTTTGTTCTTCTTACTCTTTTGTGCTGAGTTACTTTTGTTTGTGGTTTTTTTTTTTCATTTCTTTTGTTTTTGTAGGTTTTGTTTTTGGTGAGACTTTATGTTTTTCATTTTTATTTTTATGAGTTGTTTTGTTAACTTTCTTTGTGGTTACCATGAATTTTACCCTTATCTTTCTAAGTTTGAAGCAGTCTACCATTACTTGGTATTGCGTTGCTTTCCTCTCCATTAGAAGGTTCTATACTTATGCCATTTATTCCCTCTTTTATTGTTTTGATGTTGTTGTCATTTATTGATTAACTGCGCTGATTCCCTGTTGTATTTCTTTTGGTTTTGGATAGTCCTCGTGAGTACATTTCCTAGATTGGTATCTGGCTCGTACAATCCTGCGTCCTAGGTTCTGCTCTTGAGCTGAAGCTGTTTGTCCTCAGATTGAAGAACTCCCTTTGATTATTCTTGTAAGTTTGGTTTGACTTTTACATATTCCCTTAATTTCTGTTTATCTGGAAATGACCTAATTTCACCATCAAATCTGAACAAGAGTTTTGCAGGATATATTATCTCAGCTGACAATTTTTTTCTTTCAAGATTTTATATGTGTCATCCCATTGCCTTCTTGCCTGCATGGTTTCTGCCGAATAATCTGAGCTTAGTCTTATTGTTTCTCCTCTGTATGTGACTTCTTGTTTTTCATGAGCTGCTCTCAGGATTGTTTGTTTGTTCCTGGTTTTGGCAAGTGTGAATATGATATGCCTTGGTGATTTTCTTTTGGGGTCTCTTCTATATGGGGTTTCTTGAGCTTCTTGGACGGCCAGCTTTTCATCTTTCATGATATTGGAGAAGTTTTCTGTCAGCAGTTCCTCAATGATCCTCTCTGTGTTTTGTGTTTTCTCCCCCTGTTCTGGAATTCCAATCACTCGTAAATTTTTGCTTTTAGTTGTGTCCCACATAACTCTCAGGGTCTCTTCATTTTTCTTTGTTCTTTTTTCTGAGTTTTCCTGAAACAGAGTTGTATCCAAGTATTTGTCTTCAGTTCCACGGATCCTGTCTTCCACGGTTTCAAATCTGCTTCTCAGCCCTTCTATGACATCATCCGTTTCTGAAATCTTGTTGTTTATCTTTTGGATTTCTAATTGTTGTTTTTGTATAATTTCTAGTTGTGAATTTATTTTGGCATTTTGTTCCTGCATCATCTTCCTGAATTCTTCCAATTTTTTGTCTGTATTTTCCATGAATTTGTCTATTTTTTCCTCACGTTTGTCAGCTTTTTGCCTCAGTTCTTGGAAAATTCCAAGTATTAGAGATTTGTATTCCCTATCAGGTACTTCTAGTGCATTTTCTTCCACAGGAGAATCATCTGGTGTTTTAAGTTGGATGCCTACTGGAACCATTCTTTCCTGGTTTTGTAAATGGTTTGATATTTTCTGCTGTTTTCGGGGCATTCAGTAGTTATTTTTCTCATTTATTGATTGTAGATTTGTTTGTTTTGTCCCTTTTTAAACAAAAATGTGACTATGAGCAGGCGGATTGTGTGTTCTTTCTTGTGTGCTCATCTGTGCACTCAATACATTTTGCCTCCTTCTCCAACTGGCAGGGTCAGTCACTCAGATATGCTACAGCAGGGCAGGTCTAGCTGAAAAGGAGTTACTGGGACGGGTTGTTTGTGGCACTTACTACAGCCACCAGGGTGGGTCGGTAATCAGTGCTGGGCAGGTTAGTAGGCCGTGCCGGTACTGCTTGGTGGTGTGATGTCAAGCGCACAGTGCAGGTAGGCAGGATGCAGCGGGGAGATTGTTATGTGTGGAGCTAAGATGGATCTGGGAGAGAGGAGAGAGGAACAGGAGCCAAAAAACATACAAACAAACAAAAAACGATGCTAGGGGAGCTTGCCATTGGAATGGAGAGATGAGAGACTATGAAATGGAGAAAAACAGAAAGGGGAAGGGGAATAAAAGAAAAGAATGAATAAATAAAAATCAGAAAGTTTAAAGAACTGCAAAGTTCCCAGGGATCCCACCGATGCAGCTATGAGGTCTGGGGAAGTCGCTCTCAGGTGTCACAGTACAGCCTGGCTAGAAGGTGTAGAGGTATACAAAGCCTGGTATTCAGGGATCAGAAAGAGAAGGAAGATATAGATAGGTAGATGAGAAACTGAGCAATGAAGAAAGACAAAAAGGGAAAAAGAGGGAAAAGAAAACAAAACAAATTAAAAAACAAAAAAGAACAAGAAAGGCCCCCCCAAAAAAACAGAAAGAAAAAAAAAACCAATGAAAAAAGAAATGACCTCAGGCATCCCTCTGCACGTCTGTGGATGCTGAAGGGGAGTTCCTTGCCACGCAGCTCCGCCTGGCCAGAAAGGGCTCCCAACTCAAGAAAAGGAAAAGAAAACAAACAAACAATTCAAAACAAGCAAACGAACAAAAGCCCCGGGATCCCACCAGCACGGTAGCCCAGACTGGGAAGGAGCTCCACACTCGAATGGAGCTCCGCAGCCCCTCAGGAAAAAGCAAAGGTGGCGCACGGAGCCAGGCACTCGAGCGAAAGGAGGGGGAGGTGGCGAGAGGCAAGCAAGAAATCCAAAGAAGCAGGAAAAAAAAAAAAGCAAAACTAGCAGTCAACAAATGGAACTCAGAGAGCCACCTAGTGCGGGCTGGTGTTTCTGGATGAGAGACTGTGTCCACGGGAAGCAGAGGAGGCCAAGTGTGGGTGAAGAAGGATAGAGAGTGGGAAAGAGTATATCACAAATAGCCAGCACTCTGGAGCCCCTCAGGAAGAAGCAAAGATGGTGCACGGAGCCAGGCACGGGAGTGAAAGGAGGGGGAGGTGGCGAGAGGCAAGTGAGAAATCAAAAGAAGCAGGAAAAAAAAGCAAGACTAGCAGCCAACAAATGGCACCCAGAGAGCCGCCTACTTGGGTGTGTGGAATCCAAGCAGCCAGCACTTCTTGGTCAAGAGACTGTGGCCGCAGGAAGCAGAGGAACAAATGAACAAAAGCCCCGGGATCCCAACAGCGCAGAAGCCCAGACCGGGAAGCAGCTGCACGCTTGAATAGAGCTCCGCAGCCCCTCAGGAAAAAGCAAAGATGGTGCACGGAGCCAGGCACTCTAGCGAAAGGAGGGGAGGTGGCGAGAGGCAAGCAAGAAATCAAAAGAAGCAGGAAAAAATAAAGCAACACCAGCAGCCAACAAATGGCACTCAGAGAGCCAGCCAGTGCGGGCTGGTGTTTCTGGGCAAGAGACTGTGTCCGCGGGAAAGCAGAGGAGGCCGAGTGTGGGTGAAGAAGGGTGGAGAGTGGGAAAGCATATATCACAAATTGCCAGCGCTCTGCAGCCCCTCAGGAAGAAGCAAAGGTGGTGCACGGAGCCAGGCACGGGAGTGAAAGGAGGGGGAGGTGGCGAGAGGCAAGTGAGAAATCAAAAGAAGCAGAAAAAAAAAGCAAGACTAGCAGCCAACAAATGGCACCCAGAGAGCCGCCTGCTTGGGTGTGTGGAATCAAAGCAGCCAGCGCTTCCTGGTCAAGAGACCGTGGCCGCGGGAAGCAGAGTAGGCCAAGCTGGGGCGAAGAGGGGTGGGGGGCGGGAAAGTGCACACCGCAAATTACCAGTTGTTTTGTCTTCCACTGGACGCTTCGTGAGGCTGCTTTCTCATACCCCCATTTGCTGGTCTCCGATAGGAGTCCAAGATGGTGGATCCGCGCTGTGTTAGCTGGTAGGGGACCTCTGCATGAATCTCTCCTCGCTCTCCGTTCTCTGTCAGTTTTCTCTCTCCATTTGGTGCTTGGCTGAGTTCTTTATCTCTTCATTTGATGTTTTAGGGTTTCAGGATTGTTGTATTCTCTGTTTGGCTTAGTTTTTCGGATCTTTGCTGTGGAGGGACGGCATGGTGCTTCTGCCAAGAGTGCCATTTTGCCAGAACTCCAGTTTGATTTCTTGACTGCTGCTTCCATCAGTGTTGATTGTGGATCCAAGTAAAATGAAATCCTTGACAACTTCCATCTTTTCTCCAGTTATCATAATGTTGCTTATGGGTTCAGTTGTGATGATTTTTGTTTTCTTTATGTTGAAGTGTAAATCCGTACTGAAGGCTGTGGTCTGTGATCTTCATCAGTAAGTGCTTCAAATCCTCTTCACTTTCAGGGAGCAAAGTTGTGTCATCTGCATATCACAGGTTGTTAATGAGCCTTCCTCCAATCCTGATGCTGTGTTCTTCTTCATATATTCCAGCTTCTCGGATTATTTACTCAGCATACAGATTGAATAAGTATGGCGAAGGGATACAACCCTGATGCACACTTTTCTTGACTTTAAACCATGCAGTATCCCCTTATTCTGTTAGAACGACTGCCTTTTGGTCTATGTACAGGTTACTCAAAATCACAATTAAGTGTTCTGGAACTCCCATTCTTCACAATGTTATCCATAATTTGTTATGATCCACATAGTCGAATACCTTTGCATAGTCAGTAAAACATAGGTAGACATCTTTCTGGTATTCTCTACTTTCAGCCAAGATCCATCTGACATCAGCAATGATATCCCTTGTTCCACATCTTCTTCTGAATCCAGCTTGAATTTCTGGCAATTCCCTGTCAATGTATTGCTGCAACCACTTTTGAATTATCTTCAGCAAAATTTTACTTACATATGATATTAATGATATCGTTCAATAATTTCTGTATTCTGTTGTATCACCTTTCTTTGGAATGGGCACAAATATGTATCTCTTCCAGTCGATTGCCCAGGTAGCTGTCTTCCAGATTTCTTGGCATAGAGCACCTCCAGTGCTGCATCCACAGGCTTGGCAAAAATTGGAAAGATGGGTAATACTAAGTAGAGATGAAGACATGGAATGAGATAGTCTTCGTGCAACTGGTGGGGTTGTCAATGGACTCAGCCAGTCAGAGGAGCATCTTGGAAGTCCTTAGTAAAATCACATATGAAGGGTACATGTTTGTGAATAATAATTTTAAAAAACTCTAGCTAGGAGTGTGTTGGGAATTTCATTCACCTCTGGGGATGATCACGAGGTCTGGTCCTCCTATTTACTTGGCCGCCACCCTTGGGATTCTCCTCCAGGGTTGTGAAGGTTCATAGCTGCTACTTTACTGCTCCTTCCAACTTACCTCTAGAGCTCTGAGCCACCATCCACTGAGTTGATTCCTGCTAGAACCCTGACTGGATAGGGAGAAATAGAATCCTCTTCTCCTTGTTGCCTTGTTCTTTGAACCTCCACATGACTAACATGCTAAGCTATGGAAAAAAATCTCTTTACTAAAGGGTTAGGAAAATTTTGGAAGGGAATTATATTACTAGAGGGAAAACAATTAAAGATAATTTGAATTAGCATGTAATGAGAGAAGATACTTACAAATGCTTACAACTTACAAGGGGGTTCGCTGTCCTGCACTTAAATTTGCTCCACCCATTAGATCGCTAAGACTGGCAATTCTACGCCTTCTTCTGAAAGAGATCACCTGCTCAGAATCCTTCTCTCTCACTCCATCCTTAAGGAACCCTGGTTCCAGAATCAGAGACGTCAGCGTGAATGGGAGGGGTAGGGTGAGAATGAGAGGAGTGCTTCGATTTGAGTTTCCCACCCATGGGAGCTGCCAGCCTGCTGAATCTCTCTTTACTAATTGATTTATTTAGTAACAGCACCTCCTGAAGGGAAATTTTTTTTTTTTCTTCAGCAGGTTTATTTTGAAAAGATTATTTTTCCTAATTAGCAGGGTTCTGATAGTGCCTCAAAATGTGATGAGGTCCCATTATTATGCTGAGGGGTGTTTGTTTCTTCCCCCATGATTTTGGCTACCTGCGATGTTTGGTGGCATTACCAGAGCGACACAGGTGTTTAAAGGCTACTCTCCTTGTCTCTATTTCACTTCAGATTCTCCCTAAGCTTGGGGGACAATGGGTATGTTAGGGGCAGGGATTGGGCTTCTGAGTCCTATCACAATATGAATCAAGAGAAGAAGCAAGGCAGAGGGAGATATACAAATACAACACAATTCTTACTGGAGAATCCTAGAAGATTTGGTGGAAGTTTGAGGTAAAAAGCAGAGGGTTTTTGCCTGAGACCGAGGGTCCATCAGTCCAGCAGTAGAATCTCTGAGAGATATTAGATGTCAAGCATTGAATTTGCACTTTTCCCTGCAACCCGTCTCCTCCTTCCCATCTTGTTTATCCTTAACAGAAGAAGGTCAATTCCATTAAGTTTGTAGATGAATTACTTGGGAGAGGTTTGATAAGTTTACAACATTAACAACTAACATTTCTTGAGGGCTTACTTTGTTGCTGAGTCTGTGGGTCGTGCAATATTTAAACGTTTGGAAACCTACTAATAGAATTGGTGGGTCAAGTCCATGCAGAGGCGCCTTTGAAGAAAGGCCTGATGATCTACTTCTGAAAAATCAGCCATTGAAAACTCCATGCACAGTTCCATTCTGAAACACATGGGGTCGCCATGAATCTAACTGACTTGACGGCAACTGTTTTTATTTATTTTTTGTTTCACCTTGTTGCCAGGGACTCTTTTAAGTGTATCCCATACTTTGACTCGTTTAATCCTCACAGTGCCTTGTGAGGTAGATACTGTTATGATCATGCCCTTTTGGGGGATGAGGGAACTAAGGCACAGAAAACAGAAAGTGACCTGTCCAGTTCACACAGATAATAAGTGGTGGAGCTGGGAGTTGAACCCAGACAGTTTAACTCCAGAGCCCATTCTTAACCATCATGCAATACTACCTCTCTATCCTCCCCACCCAGGATGTAGTCTGTTTTTCCTTGTATTTGAATCTTTGCCATTTTCAGTAAAATTTTTATAATTTTTAAAATACAGACCTGTATAATTCTTGTTAGAGTTATTTTAGGATATTTTAAGGGCTTTTTATGATTGTGGTAGAATTCTTTTTTTTTTTTTTTTTTTTTTGTGAAACAAATTATTTGATGTCCACTGTTAATTTTGTTTGCTTTGACAACCATATTATGTTTACTTTCTTTCTTACATAAGAAGTTTTAAAAAAAGCACCAAACAAAAAAACCAAAAGCAAAATACAACACAAATTAAGAAAAATAAGTCCAAGTAACTTATGATTTTAATATATATTTTAGATTAAATCCTAAGGAAAGATAATTCATATGATAAAAAAATTAGTGAAATATAAACTACAAATTATTATTTTTTCACTTATGTCCATTTTTCTTTAAATTAGGTCTAAGCACTCATTAAATCTTGAAAAAAAAAATGAAGAGTAATTATACTCCCAAACTGTAGTAATCCATAAAATTTGTAAGCTCAGCTGAGAGTTTCTGCTCTGAACTAAATGTTTAAAGAATGATTTAAATTCCTCTGAAAATTTATGGTGACTATTCTTGTTTTTTTAATATTTTTTTTCCTTTTTTTTTAATTTTTATTGTGCTTTAAATAAAAGTTTACAATTGAAGTTACACACATTGTTATGTGACCATAGTTGCTCTCCCTATACTGTGTTAGCACACTCCTCCTTTCCACCCTGGATTTCCCATGTCCATTCAACTAGCTCCTGACCCTGTCTGCCTTCTCATCTTGCCTCTGGACAGGAGCTGCCCATTTAGTCTCGTGCATTTACTTGAGCTAAGAAGCACACTCTTCACGACTATCATTTTATGTTCCATAGTCCAGTCTAATCTTTGTCTGAAGAGTTGGCCTCGGGAATGGTTTTAGTTTTGGGCTAACAGAGAGCCCAAGAGCCAAGTCTTCTGGGGTCCCTCCAGTCTCGGTCAAACCATTAAGTCTGGTCTTTTTACTAAAATTTGAGTTCTGCACCCAATTTTTCTCCTGCTCCATCAGGGACTCTCTGTTGTGTTCCCTGTCAGGGTAGTCATTGGTGGTAGCCTGGCACCATCTAGTTCTTCTGGTCTCAGGCTGATGAAGTCTCTGGTTTATGTGGCCCTTTCTGTCTCTTGAGCTAATACTTTCCTTGTGTCTTTGGTGTTCTTCATTCTCCTTTACTCCAGGTGGTAGGGACCAATTGATGCATCTTAGATGGCCACTTGCAAGCTTTTAAGACCCCAGACGCCACTCACCAAAGTAGGATGCAGAACATTTTCTTAATAAGCTTTGTTATGCCAGTTGACCTAGATGTCCCCTGAAAACATGGTCACCAGACCCCTACCCCTTCTACTCTGCCTCTCAAAGTGTTTGATTGTATTCAGGAAACATTTTTAGCTTTGGTTTAGTCCAGTTGTGCTCACTTCCCCTGTAGTGTGTGCTGTCCTTCCCTTCACCTAAGATAATTCTTATCTACTATCTAGTTAGTAAATAACCCTCACCCTCCCTCCCCAGCCTCGTAACCATCAAAGAATGTTTTCTTCTGAAGCTGATTGTTATGAACTTTTAAACTTACTGTCTGTCTTACTTATCTAGTGCTGCTATAACAGAAATACCACAAGTGGATGGCTTTAACAAACAGAAATTATTCTCTCACAGTTAGGAGGCTAGAAGTCTGAATTCAGGGCTCCAGCTCCAGGGGAGGTCTTTCCGTCTCTGTTGGCTCTGGAGAAAGGTCCTTGTCATCAGTTTTCCCCTAGGTCTAGGAGTTTTCTCAGCACAAGGACTTTAGGTCCGAAGGACACACTCCCCTCCTGGCGCTTCTTTGTTGGTGGTAGGAAGTCCGTCTGCTCATTTCTCTCTCCTCTTATCTCTTGTAAGATAAAAGATGATGCAGGCCATACCCCAAGAAAACTCCCCTTACATTGGATCAGGGCTGTGACCTGAGTAACATAGTCTAATCTTACCTCATTAACTACAGGCAAAGATTAGGATTTACAACACATAGGACAATTACATCAGATCACAAAATGGAGGACAAACATACAATACTGGGAATCATGGCCTAGCCAAGTTGATGTATATTTTCTGGGGACACAGTTCAATCCACGACGCTGTCTTTAATGACTATAAGCAAAGCCACATGTGAGTTCAAGAGTTAAATTTGAATTTCAAATAAAAAACACATATTTTTTAGTATGTTTCATGCAATATTTGGGGCATACTTATGCTAAAACTTATTCACTGTTTATCTGAAATTCAAATTTAACTGGGTGTCCTGAATTTTGTCTGGCAACCCTAACAGGAGCTGCAAACAGAAATTCCTGCAATGATCAGGAAGCCATTTCCCGCAGGTGATGGTGTGTGATACATAGTGGAGGATGGGGAGCCTGGGTGACCTGGAACACCAGGGACCTGTCCACAGGGGCAGCTGCTACCCAGCTCACACCAACTGGGTTTGCAGAGATGGCCTTGAGTGTGCCAGGTCTTCTAATGTTTCAAGACAGAATAGAAACCTGTATTTTTGATGTGGAATCTCCTAATTTTAAAAGTAGACAGTCAATTAGAAGAAAAACATTGTGAGGTACAAACAAAGCAGGCCTGTGGGTCCTATAAGGCCTATGTGCCACAGGTTTGCAACTTCTGATCTAATCTCTAGAGAGTGGGTGGGGCAGGGTTTTTTCTCCTGCCAGTTCTGGTGTTTTGCAATGTCAGGGTAAATAGTACTTGGGTTAGGGGAAGGGATGGCAGCTCATGCAAAAGGTGAGATGTGGAGGTGATTCCTCCAGCCACAACTCAATGGTCTCTCCCCTCAGTGCCTGAATGTGTCGCACTGACCGCTCTCCCTACAGTTGGGCAGCAGGTAATGCCCACAGGACTGGCCCCTGATTCTCACCTGCTCCAGCAGGTCTGAGAAAGACCAAGCCTAACCTACCAGCCTTTTCAGGTAGCACAGTGACAGCGATTGGGGCTTTGAAAGCTTTCATCAGAAAATTGTGGGTGGAAACTTCCAGGGGTTTGCTCTGAGCTCCTTGAGACTTCTCAACTTCAGACGCAAATTGCTCTGAGCTCCTTGAGGCTTCTCAGCTTCAGACACAAAGTGAGTGGGTGTCTCTCTGAGAAACAGAAAGAGAGATCGAGAGAAGTGTTTCCCTTAGCTGTGGAAACTCTATAAAGAGAGTGCCGGCTTCCCTTCTCTCAAGCAGTTAGCAACAGGAGTCTCCTTCTCTGACATCTCAGACTACACAGGATTGAGAAGAAGTAAAACCCTTTGCCTGAAGGCTGGCCCAGGTTCCTGGTTGCCATGTGGCAGTCACTGAATTACCCATGCCCCCAAATCTACTGGGTGGACAGCAGCACCAGCTCTCCTTTGGCCCCTCCAGCGTCTGTTCTCCCCTGCCCTTCCTCTGTGCCTGGAAGGCCCGGTCAAATGAGGCCACCACCACCCCCACCTCCACCGCTGCCATCACGGCCACAGCCACCATTGCCTCCATTCCCACTATCACTTCTGAAGAAGAGAAGGAACCACAACACAGGCCTATGTCTCCTTGTGATGTTTTTCATGGTTCTGGTGGCCCTGGTTGGACTGGGGCTGGGGATGTTCCAGCTCTTCCACCTGCAGAAGGAGCTGGCTGAACTCAGAGAGGTAAGCCTGGCCTGTGGGTGGCTGTGCGCTGGGGTCACCGAGACAGCTCTGCTGCAGTGGGCTCTGAGGGCCACTGTGGTCCGCTGTCTTGTTTGCAAAGTGCTTTTCGATCTTTTTTACCTCTCTTGGAAATGTGTTATTCTCGTCATTCCATTCTACACGTAGAGAAATAGAGAGCCATAAGTGTGAAGGGATTTTTTTATCTCTCTGTTTTGTAAAGGATTAAGGCCAAGATAGTATCAGCATTTACAATTCTTCTCTCAGTTGGCAAATCAGCCTGCCTCGCTATTTACTGCCTCACACCTAGTGATTCAAAAGATAAAATAAACATTGAGTCTTGCTTAGAGGTGAATTGGTTCAAATGACCAAACTTAATCTCCTTGAAAATACTTTAAAAATACTGGTACTATTTGAAATCACAAAACTGAGCCACAGAGAGGCGTAATTGCTTGGCCAAAGTCTGAGTTAGGAGAGATTCTGAGGTATTTGGGTTCTTTTTCCAGTGCTTGGTTTATTTGACATTCCTACCTCCTTTGCCTAAAGGACTTCATATTTATTATACATCTTTTCTCTTTTGCCAGTCTACACGCCAAAGACCTATAGCATCATCTTTGGAGAAGCAAATAGGTGAGTCTTTTCATGCATATACATTGAATTCTAAAATACAGTCCTCAACACTAAACAATGTTGGTGCAGTGGCTTGAAATACTTCCCATTCTTGGGCATATATATAGTATGAAAGGGATCCTGGCTAATTCTAAACCTCTGATCATTATGGTTTCTTCAGCTGCTATAAAATATGAAGTGAATTTAATTGTTCAAAGTAAGTGTAGCTGAGCACTGTACACAATTCAAAATACCTTCCACTTGACTTTGGATGGTGACACACACACAACCCTGAACTTTTGCCTCCTGAGCCTCTGGCTCCAGGCCTGTCTCCTTCCTCAGGCCTTCTGAGTCAGGTATCCATGGCAGTGACCGTAACTCCTAGGGAGAGAGAGGTGGGTGGAAATAGAGAGGATGTTTCTGGGAAATATTCTCTCCTTTTTAAACTTTCTAAAAGAGATTACTCAAGAGTCAAACTTTATTTTAAAAAATATTTTATAAAATATAACTAAGCTTTTAATAACTGTACAGTCAATCACCTGCATTAGGATGGTTCTTCTGGAACCACTGGAAAGTTTGAGGAAGTCCAGCAAGTATTCAAAGGAAAGGCCAGCTTTCACTCCCAGAAGCAGTCATGTGCTTGTATCCTTTGTATGAGACTCAGGACAGGAAGAAGGTGAAGATATTGAACAGTGACCTTATGAAGCTTCAGGGCATAGTTGTTATTTTTCTGCTGTACTTTACATGAAGGTTTATAGAACAAATAGTTTCTAGTTAAACAGTTAGTACGCATATTGTTTTATGACAATGGTTAACAACCCGGCAACATGTCAACACTGTCCCTTCTCAACCTTGGGTTCCCTATTACTAGCTTTCCTATCCCCTCCTGCCTTCTAGTTCTTGTCCCTGGACTGTTGTACCCCATTTGCCTCGTTTTGTTTTATGAGGCTGTTTAATCTTTGGCTGGATGGTGAACCTCATGAGTGACTTCATTACTGAGCTAAAAGGGTGTCTGGGGGCCATACTCTCAGGGTTTCACCAGTCTCTGTCAGGCCAGTAATTCTGGTCTTTGTTTGTGAGTTAGAATTTTGTTCTACATTTTTCTCCAGCTCTGCCCAGGACCCTCTGCTGTGATATCAGGGCACAGTTTTTGAAGTGGTGAACAGATATATTTTTAGGATATTCCCAACCTGGCTTAAACTAAGATTCATTGAACTCATTAGATTTGGTTAGAGTTGGGAGGGAGCTTAGAGCTTATTTGATCCAACTCATTTTCCAGAAAAGAAACAAAATATCAGACAGATTAGGTGATATTCCCAAGACCACTGACATGGACCTGGGACTAGAGGAAACACAGGCTCTTGATGCCTCGTCACATGCAGGGTGTTCCAGTATGCAAACTGTGCCTCATAGGATAGGGAAAATCCTGTCTGTCTGTGATGGCCATAGAGTGAGAAATAAAGAGGAAAGGCAGGAAGCCTCTGCAAGTAGGCACATCGCATCCCTGGAAACTGAGCAGAACACAGAAGGCAGCATTGACCAGCCATTAAGTGGAGTGTGTTTGGGTTTTTAGGGCGTGCCTACCGCAGGCGGCCCAGGTATCTTTCTGCCCTAGGATGGAAGCTCTGGCAGAAGTAGTTAGGATGCTCTGGCCCACAGTTCTGGCTTCAGAGTCCCTAAGTGTTAGAAAGTC